>OY728153.1:1501024411-1506024411 GCA_963277665.1 Viscum album | reverse complement strand
ATTCTCTAAAACATTAACTACATCATTCTTATTCATAACAACTTATTGAACTAGAACAAGAGAAGATTATACAAACTTCTTCATCTCTTCAATTGAATATTTTAGAGAGTGGAATTTATTACTCAACTGAGGGTTTTCCATTCTAGCTTGTTGAATCTCATGGACCATATGATATTGAACTGATACTCTCACAACTGAATAGATTTCATCCTTTAACTTCTCAAAATCTAATCTAGTAACATAGTCTCTAGGAACTGAAACAACTGAAGAAGTTGGAAATGAGGCAGATGTCACTGCCTAAGGTGTCTCAACAAGAACATTCTCTTCAAATAGTAGTCTCTGTGGAATTGCTTCACATTCATCAACAACAGAGTCAGAATATACTAAGTCATGGAAGACACACCAAAGATTACTTTTACATTCATATAGCATAGAGGGTTCCAAAAGAGTGAGTGTGTTGACTGTCACTTTTCCAGCATGGGGCTCCTCCCCAACTTGAGGTCTTCTATCTTGAATCTCCCCCTCAATATGTGATCTCCTCACTAGTTTGTCACCCTAAACATAAGAAATCCTTCTATCATACACTAACTAAGGTGTACGGATCATTATAGATTCCACTTCTCTTTGAGTTACAACTATTCTTATTTCTTCAATAGCAGCTATAAATGATTCTACAACAACTGTTTGAACCAAATCATCAGCCATATATACATCTCTATCTTGATCATTTTTATGATGGTCAACACCACTTTCATTTCCTTCATCACTAGATTCACTACCTTCATCATCATCATCATCATCATGTCCACAGTCATTCTCTTCACTTCCATTTCCATCAGCATTTTCTTCACATCCACTTTCACTGCTTGAACCAGAACCACTTTCACTGCCACTGTTACTTTCATCACTGTAAGCTTATTATTCTTCTCTATAATCTTATTATTCTAATTATAATTCATCTTTAGAGCTAACATACTTTCTAAGAAACTCTACACTACCTAATACTTATATCTCCTCGTCTCTATTAGTGCATAAAGTGGGTTTATCCAATGTTAAATAAAGTGGTGGACTTGGAGGCCCAAAGGAAAAACCTTTTGGTTCTTCTATGGTGTCAGGATCACTCCTATCATCGATAGGAAACCCTTGATCTCTGACTGGTGAGAAAGACTCTTATTTATCATATGAAGAGTAAACCACTACCTCATCTGGTCCCAGAATAGGATCATCCATATCTCTTGGCCTAGTTGGATGGTCCAATGGATTGAAATTTTCATATAATTTATCCTCATCCCAAACCCATTATTTCTTCCCTAGGTTCCAATAGATTTTGATCCTTTTATAGATTTGTTTTCTTATGAAGATCCCACTACACTAAGAAACAATCTCATCAACATCACTAACAAAACCCTTCTCCTTAAGCATGGATGAGGTCATCCTTGGGTAAAAAAGAGAGTTTGTTTTGCAGGAGGGTTTACTCATATCACTACTTTTAAACATGAGATATCTACATAGGGTTTCCTTAATTACCTTATTAAGTAGGTACACAAAATATACATCTTGATATATTAATGAAGCAAAGTCCCCTTTCTTTGGATAGATTTAGTGATGAATGTATTTGAACAGAATTTTACAGTCCCCATCTAATTTTGTAGAAATAGGCCTCCTATGCTCGTCAATGTCAGTAAGCTCTTTCAGAGTGGACTCAAATCAGAAAATATCACTCTCAGGTGGATAGGTACCCGGGTATTCATCAAACACTTCCACATGAGGGAATTTAAAACCTTAGCACAATACATTGATGAAAAAGAGATCCTATATCCATTCACTATGGACTTAATATATCCAACATCACTACTCTCCAATATAAACTCAAAATTCATATAAAATTCATGTACTAACTTAAGGTAATAGAGCCTTTCATTATATGAGAACCACTCAATCCATCCCAGATCTTGTAACACCCTGAGCATAAAAGACTTTCTCTACAACAACTATTCTATAAGTAAATATTTCTCTGGAGTCACTATATGGTTCTATAAAAGAGGATTCATAGGTCCCAAATATTTTTTTGATTCCCCTTTATGTTTATTAGAAACAAGAGACTTGTTACCTAAACCACCTTCAAAATCTTGCATCACATGCACCATTCCATTAGTTTGGTTTGAAGGTCAGGTGGTGAAAGATTGACGGTAGAGAGAGAGAAATGGGCGAGTGAGTGTAAGGGTAAAGTAGTAGAGTAGATCGACTTGAATTTATATAATTTAGGGCTTAGATTGCGTAAAAAAAGTGTGAAAACATGAATCGGGTTCAAAAAAATAAATGAAACAACGTCATTTTGGTAGAAACCTAAAAAAGATAACAATAGTGATTCATCGGTGTCAGCATGAACAATTTACACTAAAGGTGTTGACATGAAAGGGTGTCGGTGTCAGCATGAAATAATTTCGATATGACAAAGTTATCGGTGTCGACATGACATTGTCAGCTTCATACTGTCAGTGTCAGCATAACACCATCTGTTCAATTTTTCCAGTGTTTCTATGACAACTTCACATAAAATTATCAAATTAATAACCCTACAAGCTCCTATAGATTAGTAATTCCTAACTCATGTATGATCTAGTTCATTTTTTAGTGTTCAATGTCTTAGTGAAAATTTCATCAAGAATATGTTCAGTGCCAATTAACTCTAAAGGTATATAATATTTTTGATAATAGTCTCTCAAAAAGTGATGTCTTACATCAATGTGTTTTGTACTATAATGTGAAACCTGATTCTTAGAAATATTAATAGCACTTGTGTTATCAAAATTTACTAGGACATGTGTGAATTGATATCCATAGTCCAGTAATGTGTGTTTCATCCACAAAATTTGTTTACAACAACAAACAATAGCTATTTATTCAGCTTCTATGACAAAAAATGCAAAAAAAAATTTGTTTCTTACTACACCATGAAACTAGAGACTTTCCCAAAAAGTGACATGTTTCAGAGGTTCTCTTTCGGTCTAACTTACAGTCACCAAAGTCAGTATCTAAATAACTCTCCAAAGCAAAAGGTTTTCCTCTAGGATAGAACATTCCTAAATTAGTTGTAGATTTGAGGTATTTAAAAATAATTTTCATATCATTTAAATGAGATTATTTTATATTTTCTTGAAAATGTGCACACATGCACACACTAAACATAATATCTATCCTAATAAAATTTAAGTAGAGTAAACTCCCAATCATTCCTCTATAAGTAGTTTGATCAATAAATTTACCATCTTCATCAATGTGCAACTTACAAGTGGTACACATTAGAGTTTCACCACTCTTAGTGCTTTCAAAGAAAAATATTTTTAAAATATCCTTAGTATATTTAATTTGATTAAAAATAATACCTTCTTTATTTTGAAATATTTTAAATCTAAGAAAGAATTTGAGTTCCCCCATCAAACTCATATGAAAGTATCTTTACATCATAATTTAAAAATCAACACATAAATAATTTTTAGAGGATCCAGAAATAATATCATCTATATTGATTTGTACTACTAAAACATCTTTAGAAATTCTTTTTATAAAGAGAGTAGGATCTAGTACACCTTTTGTAAAACCTTTAGAAATAAGAAAAATTTTCAGCTTATCATACCAAGATCTTAAATCTTATTTTAAGACACATAATGCTTTAGTTAATTTAAAAACATGATTTGGAAAGTGGGGTTTCTAAAACCATGAGGTTTTCAACAAAAACATCCCCAATTATATAACCATTTAATATTTCACTCTTGACATCCAATTGATAAAGTTTGACATCTAGATGTGCTGTATAGGCAAGAAGGATTCTAATTGCCTAAAGTCTAGCTATTGGTGCAATGGTTTCCTTGTAGTCAATTCCTTCTTCTTGACTGTAACCTTGTCCAACCAATCTTTATTTATTTCTAACTATATTACCAGATTCATCTACTTAATTCCTAAACACCCATTTAGTACCTATAGTCACAGTGTCTTTGGGTCTATATAAAGGTTTCTAGAATTTGTTTCTTTCAAAAATAATTAACTATTCTTACATATCCATCACCCAAAATTCATCATTCATAGTTTCATTGATGTTCTTAGGTTCAAGATGTGTCAAAAAATCTTGATGTTCAACTAGATTTTAGAGAGAAGATCTATTATGAGTTCTTTTGTCTAAATATCTAACTACATCATATAAAGGATATGTTTTAAGAGTTATAACAAATATAGGAATAAAAGAGATAGTTTCTTTAGGTTCTTCTAGAGGTACGGGTTGATCATTACTAGAGTCTAGAGAATTTATATAAATGGAAGTTTTAATAGATTCATTAATAGGATGGTCAGAAGATTTAGTATTGATGTCCAGATTTGACATATCATCCTCAAGAATTACTAGAGAGGTATTTGACTCATGTGGATCTATCTCATCAATCATGACATGTACAAATTCTTCTAAACATTTGGTTATCTTATTTAATACTCTATATTATTTATTGGAAATTGAATAACCTAGGAAAATTCCTTTATCACTCTTAGAGGAAAATTTTCCCAGATTATATTTAGTATTAAGAATATAGACTTTGCATATAAAAAATTTGAAGTAGTTAAAATTGGGGTTTCTATTGTTCCTCAACTTATAAGGAGTTATCTTAAGGATAGGTCTAATCAAGACTCTATTAATTATATAACATGTTGTATCGACGGATTCTTCCCAAAATTATATAGGTAGGTCATACTCACTAATCATGTTTTTATCAATTTCTTGCGGGGTTCTATTTCTTCTTTATACAACTTCATTTTTATCAGGTGTCCTAGGAGAGGAAAAGTTATGACTATATCCTTTTTGTGAGCAAAAGGATTCAAATTTTTGGTTCTCAAACTCATGGATGTGGTCACTTCTTAGTGTTTTAATTTTAATACCACTAAGATTTTCTATAGTCCTTGTATACTTGGTGAAATGAGGGGAAGATTCACTTTTGTGATCCAAGAAGATGGTCCAAGTATATCTAGAGTAGTCATCTACAAGAAGAAATACATAGTGCTTCCCACTTAGACTTGAAACTCTCTATGTTCCAAAAAAGTCCATGTGAACTAACTTATGAGGTTAAGGAGATGAAAATTGTTTCTCTATTTTGAAAGAGATTTTGTGTTTTTACCCTTTTGGCAAGGATTATAGACTTTTTTATTTAAAAACTCAATTTTGGGTTGATCCTTGACTAATCCTTTTCTAGTAATCTTTCTATGTGTGTGTATATTGTAGTGCCCTAATCTCCTATGATAAAGCTAAGACTCTTTATGAAAATTACTCAAAAAAGAAACATTTCGAGAAATTAATAAATATAAAGAAACCATATACATTTTCATTTCTAAAAACCTAAAATAATAACTCATTTTTAGAATTAAAAACATTGAAAATATCATTTTATAATTAAACATTAAAACCCTCATCACATTATTAATAGACACTAAGTAGGTTTAATTTTAAATCATCAAAAAAAGTACTTTATAAATAAAAACTGAGTTAGAGTTATAAATCTAGCCAAGGCCAATGATTTTCCATTTTATATTGCCAAAAAAAGTGACATGCCAGCCATTAATCTTTATCAAGTTCTTGAAGCATGAATAATCTCTTGTAATGTGTCTTGAACATGCACTATCCATGTACCATAAAATTTTACAGGATCTCTTCAAATGGATTTCCTAAAAAAACATATTAAAAAAGAAAATAATTTGGTACCAAGATTTGTTTGCGTCTAATGACATTAGTAATAATAGCTTTGGGAACCCACATTTGCTTCATGGGTTTCCTATAAGAAGCATGTAAAGTATTTGAGAAATAGACTTTATTTGTTCTTCTAAAACTTGAAATAGTAGAAGATGTTTCATGGATAAAACTTGTAGAAAATATTCTAGAACTAAGAATAAATCTATATTTTCCTGATTTAGAGAGAAAATTGGTTTTGAAAAAATTTATTTTACCAAGTTGGTAACCAATACCACCAGTGTATTTGGGTGAAATTTTTGACCAAGAATTTGAACCAAGAAATATTTACCATTTGTAAACTTTTCTAAATCCCTTTTCATTTTCTCATTTGAACATTTAATCTCATTGTTTTTATTAAGCAGTTGAGCATTTTTCTCTATTTCTATAGTAAATTCTGATTTAACAGTGGAATTCAAAGAATTATATTTCTTTAAATATTTATATTTATCTTTTAGTTCATTATAAGTGCCCTCTTGTATTTTCAAATATTCAAACATTTTATCATTTTTCATATTTTTATAATCACTTTCATCTCTATAATAGTAAGAGTTATGTTTAGGTGTGTTTCATGTTACCTTAGATGTGTTTATCATAAAATAAATATTTACCTTATTTTCATTTTCATCATGGGAGGATTTTGATTCACTTGATCTGTCCTCATAAGCACTCTATGTTTCCTTCAGGGCCTTTTTATATATTTTGTCCTTATCATCATACTTCTTTTCTTTAATTTATCTTGGGACAATCAGAGTTTACATTTCCCTTTCTTTTTCATTAATAATAGATGATTTCATTTGAAGTGTCACTTATTTTCCAATCCTTTTTTCAATGTAACTTACGATCATACTTTCCTTTGTAGTTCGGATTTCTGAAGAATTTATTCTTTCTATAAAATTTCTTAAACATTATATTTATTTGTGTCATATCTTCATCATTTTCTATTGTTTATTGTTCATCACTTGAACTTTCAGTATCATATTTATCTTTTTCCTTCCATTTGGATTCTGTATATTTGAAAGAAATTGTATTTCTTTTGGATTCATCATCCTCTTCTTTGTTTAATTTTAGTTATTACTCATACATCATAAACATTCCTATCATCTCCTTCACTGGAAAAGTGTTGAGGTCACATGATTCTCTTATTGATACAGAATTCCGTCTCTATCAATTTGGTAAGAATATGAGTATTCTCATGATTTTCTCCTTGTATGTAACAACTCTTCACAGACAAATCAGGGTATTCACAATTACATTAAACTTGAGATACATGTTAGAAATAGTCTCATCAGGCTTCATCTTAAAATTATAATACTTAATAGTATAAGTTTTAAGTCCCATTTCTTTAACATTAGAAGTTATTTCATGTGAAACAGATTAAGTTTCCCAAATTTCAAAAGCAGATGTACAAGTAGATATTCTATTAAATTATTCATCTCACAGTCTAGAAAACAAAGCATTCATAGATTTTCAATTTTTATTATAAACCGTCTTTTCGGAATTAATCCAGGTATTCCAAGTAGTCTTTTGTATTTCATATTTATCTTTTATAACAGTCCAAATATAAAATACTATACTTTATAAATTCATTTTCATCTTAATCTTCCAGTAGGCATAGTTTGTTCCATTAAAGTAGGGAGGTATGTTTGTAGCAGCTCCTTCCATTATATTTTCCATACTAAAAATAATATTTGTAAAGAGCTAAAAATTTAGAAGTAACATAAATTTTGAGATCTTTAAAATAAAATTAAATCACAGTTGAAAATATTTGAAAAATCTTTTAAATAAAAATCCCATGATACCAAATGTTGGTCGGAGTAGGACACTCAAGAGGGTGGGTGCATTGAGTTACTATAAAAATTTATATTAAAAAGTTTATTTAAAATATTTCCCCAATTTAAAACTAAACATGATAGTTAATCAAAGGGGTGAATTTATAATATTATAACTTTTAAACATATTTCATAGAAGATTTATTTTTTCTAAGTTATAACTATATAAGATATTGATACAAATTTTAAACTAATATAATAATCCAAAACATTTATAAAAACTTTCCAAGACTAACTATCAAAGTGAAATTCAGTTTTCTGAAATACCGGTAAAAACATAGGAAAATAAATTTGAAAACATAGCTAATGTTATCAATATTTTCATAACATTTTAAATATTCCCTTTACTTATTTTATATGAATTTTCATAATTTGTATGAAATATTAATGTTCAAATATTAAATATAATTTTTTAGCTCTATTTGAATTCATCCAGATTCTAGTCTGTTTAATGTTTTAATAATAATTATCACCATACCGATCCAAATTTAATGGTTCTTATTTTGTAGGATTAATATTTAAATATAAAACATTTCATTAGAAGGGAGAATGGTCCAATTAGGAAATTCAAAGGGTCATATGGACTACACAAGAAGACCCAAAGAATTTACGATGAAACTAGAACATATATGAAGATTGAATTACTGGGCTAAATACAGAATTCCAAATTCTTTTATTCACCAATAATGTTAGCGGGACAATGTAAGGAGTCTTGGATAAATATTTCAAGGCCTAACTCCAGAGACAAGGGACCCAACTGAGTTATTTAAACTCATCCCACCATTCTGGTCAGGAAATAAAATAAGAATCATGTTCATGACATGTTTCCTTATCATCAAATCAAGATGATCTTTTTTAGTGTGAAAGAGGAGATATAAGAGGCCTAATTTTTTGAATAAAGCATTAAGATTTGAAGGCATATTGCTTTTCAAAAATCCATTCCCATTTTTTCCATCAAAAAAGAATCGATAGAAATGGAAATTTTAACATTGTTTATAAAAACCACCATAACATTGTCTCTGTAAGTCCAAATGCTTCCAAATTTTGAGAGTAGCCAGAAAAAATTATTATCTACAACTTTAAAGCATAAGATATATCAATATTTAGATGTATGGATGTCCAAATATTCTATCCAAGTGTATGTGTACTTTGGGAATTCAAACAGTCCACCACCTTGGGCTATAAATACATCCCCTCCACTCTTTTCAAAAATATTTGAATTTTATAAGAGAGGATCCTATATTGGCATTACCAAATCCTTTACAAAGGCTTGGGAGGACCTTCCATACTCATTTTTTCACTTGAAAGACCTTTCCTCCTCTCTTTATTGTCATTTACTTTTCAGTTGTTCTTCGTTTGTAATCGTGTAATTGTTTGTTTTTATAATTCTATTTTTATGAAAGTTTCTTCTTCTTTATCTATTAATCTCATCCAAATTATGTTAAATAATATTATTGGTGTTAAAATGGTTTAAAAATAATTCAATTATCTTCACTTATTATGCTTTCTTATTCAATCTAAATTCAATATTTAATTCACTTTACTTCTTTTTGTGTGTGTGTTTGATGCACAAATATTTTCTAATCTTTTTTTTCACTTATTAATTCATCATCATAAATCTATAACGAGATTATTAACCACCCAAATGGCTTAGTAAATCTCTTATTGCGGTGAGTTAAAATTTCGAAATGTTAAACGATTGATATCTTTTTCTTGATGAGTATTATTTAATTTAACATTATATATATTGGACTTAACATGCCATGGATTAATGAAATATTTTGTTTAATGTATGGATTCCATGGATTATTGGAACCATAAATACACTACCATAATCAAGTATTAATTGATATTATAATCCTAGTTAAGTTAAGGCTTATATTAAAGCATTAACACTTAGGAATTCCAATCAATGTCAACTTGTGACATGGGTGTTAATTTAATGCAATAAAAAGAAAGAATCAAGGATATCATAAGATTACATCCCAAATAATGAACTCAATCCAATATTTATCAATTTGTTAAATAAAACATCATCCATAAATTATTTCATAAGCTCTGCAAACAAATTCCTCAATTAGAATACAATCAACTTGAAAACAATCGACTATTAAAAAATATCATCGTCAAGTATTCGACCTGAGTGCTACTATACACATTAGCAGAGCCCCAAAACCTTTAACGGTCGATAGGGGAAAATCGTCCGAGATTTCAAATGGCACCGTTGCCGGTGATGTTTCAATTAAGTAGTAATTAGTTTATAGTTATTAAAAAAAACAAAATATTTAAGAAATATTGAAAAAAAACAATGAAAAAACACGCCTTCCTCTAAAAAATCCTAAATAGAAAAAAACACAAAGAAAAACACATATTATTATTTCTTACAACATCTCTATAAATTCCCCATATCCTCCCAAAAAATCCCTCATATTTTTTTGACCCTAAAATTTAGTGAACACTTCACCAACTTAGGGGGAATGTAAGAGATAATCAACTTATTCATGAAACTGTCTTTTTCCAAACAATTGAATTAGATATATCCAATCCTAGGGAAAAAAACATAAAGAACTTTCTGCCCCTGATATGAATTACCGACCTATTGGTATTAAATATCCAATAATAGAGGCTAACTTCAAACTCAAATCAGGTTAGATTCATCTTCTACCTCATTTCCACAGGCTAGCCAGTGAGGATCCACATCTCCACCTTAATGAGTTCTATGTGGTGTACTCTACCATGAAGCCTCAAGGGGGTTATGAGAAACAGATAAAACTCCAAGAATTCCATTTCTCCCTAGATGACACTACAAATTCATGGCTTTACTACCTCCCTCCAGGTTCCATAACCACATGGAATTCCATGAAGAAACTTTTCTTAGAGAAATTCTTTCTTGCTACTCAAACTGCTTCCATCTGAAATGAAATTAGTGGTATCCTTAAATTACCAAATAAATCACTCAATGAATACTAGTAAAGGTTCAAAAAGATTTTTGCAACCTTCCCACACCAACAAATCCTTATCCAAATCTTGATCCAATACTTCTATGAGGGGTTATTGGCTATGGAGAGAATCCTCATTGAAGCTGCAAGTGGCGGTGCTCTTGTTGATAAAAATCCTATAGATATATAATATCTCATAAGAAACATGGCTTAAAACACAGAACAATTCCATACTTGATCACATGATCAAGTCAAACAAGTCTAAAATAATCAATCCATAGAGCCGAACAAGATGACTGAGTGGATGAGTGAACTTACCGGTCTTGTGCGACAACTAGCTGCAGCTTCAAAATCCCCAACCTCATCTTCTCCACAATCAATGTTTCCTAGACATGTCAAAAACTATAAAATTTTCAGCTCCCCATATCATACAACTAACACATGTCCATAACTTCAAGAGTATCAATCTGATTCATATGGACCAATGGAGCTCAATGCAGCATATGATCTGCAGAACCCCAACCCTCAACTATCAGGTCAGTTCATTAGAACCTCTATCCAACCTCATTTTAAGCCCTTATATTCTTCTTATAACCAATGCCTAAGGTATGGTAATCCTGTCTCTCATCCCAATAAATTCCCTCCTCAATTCCGAAAAGAGTTTCAATATGGTCAAGGTCTTGGTAAATTTCAACAACCTTATCCTTTTGTTCCTCAACAAAAAAAGAGAAATCCTCCTCCTTCTCCTCTAGGATTCCATTATCCTAGTGAGCCTTATCAATTCCCAAACCAATACAGTCTCTTTCCCAAGAACAAAAATCAAGGTAATCCCAATTCAGGACAAGCCTCTTCTACCTAGAAACCATGGGAAAGTGTAGTGGAAGATCTTGCCTCCTTCACCCGTTCCAGCCTTAAAAACAATGAAACACAAATTGTTCAACTTGAAGCCCACCTGATCCAACAACAACAATCAAATTCTTCCCAACTCATGGCTCAACCATTACCCAATCCTAAAGGGTAATTTAAGTGCAATTGCACTTAGATAGGGGATGAAAATTTCTACGCTTTAAGATAAGTCCTCCAACCCCCTTTGAATGATGACCTAGAAAATGAAAAGAAAAAGAAACATGAAAAAGAACCTGAAGTCATTCCCTCACCTCCTTCTATTCCACTTAGGAATCCAATTCTATTTACTCAATCCATTTCTAAGCCAAATAAGTCCTTTGAACCCGATCCTGAAATTCCTGACATGTTTGGATGTGTTGAAGTCAAAATTCCCCTCTTAGATTCCATAAAACAAATACCTAAGTACACAAAGTTTTTTTTAAGGAATTGTGCACCCATAAGAGGCAACTTATGACCTTTGAAAATGTTTCCTCCCAGTGGTCTATTCCCATAAAGTGAAAAGATCCAGTGACCTTAACGATTCCGGGCCAAATTGGATGTTCCTAATTTAATGATGCACTCATAGACCTAGGATCCTCAATTAATGTCATGCCCAAATCCATCTTCTCCAACCTTGGTCTAGGTACCTTACATCCAACAGGTGTTGTCATTCAGTTATCCAATCGAAGCACTGCTATTCCTGGGGGTATAATCGAGGATGTCATTGTTCGTGTGAATGATCTTATCTTCCTAGTTGACTACCATGACCTTGACATGGATGGTGAGAAAACTTCTTTCCAATCTCCTCTAATTCTAGGAATACCTTTCTTCATGACATCTAAAACCAAAATTGATGTCCATACTGGCATCTTAGCCATGTAATTTGGTGACCAACTTTTCAAGTTCAATATTTTTAAATCCATGTGATACCAATTAGAGAACAAATCTGTATCCTCTATCCATGCTTCTAAAATTTTCACAGAGAGTGTGTTGAATCCCAATCCATCGTGTTCTTCCTGTTATACGGATAAAGGATCTTTTGAAATCTGTACCATGATTAACCAAGTCATAAATGGAGAAGTTGATGTTGACATTACAAATAAAAACTCCATTGACCTAAAGGATCTTGATAACTCTTTGGAATCCCATCTCACCTTTATCCTACACTGCTCCAACTTAGATGGTAGTGGGGAAAATGAACAAGCATGTTCATTTTTTGATTCAAATCTGATTATACAATATTCATCATTTCCTATCCCTGATTCTGAAAATTATGTTATATGTGAGGTGAACCCGGAACCAATGTGTTTATATTTTTCCAATGGGAGTGAAGGTCATTAGATTTGTTCCATAATTAATAAGGTGATCATTGGTGATGTTGAAGTTGACCATTCTTTGGAGAAAAACATTGATATACATGATATTGAAAAATTTATTCAGTATTATGACTCCACTAATCCTCATTACTCTACATCGGTAAGTGATGAAATAAATGAGTAAAAAAAAATTGGGATCTCATATTATGGTTTCTTGTTATCTGAACCTTACACAAATGAACCATCAGAATTGAGACATCTTCCTGAATATCTGAGCGTAGAAAAACAGAAATTTTTGGATAACATCATTCCTCAAGTTGAAGACCAAAGAGAGGATAAAAATATTCTCTTTCCACCCCCATTAAATTGAAAACACATCAACATGGATGTGAAGAAATTATCCACTAAACAATTAGGCATCCAAAAGAATAAGTTTTTCTAGAATCACATTGGAGTTGAGAAAATACGGTGGCCACCATCAGACTATGGGTAGTATAAAGCAACTGTCCATCTATAGACAAAATAAATGCAGTGCTTCTTGGGAGGAAACCCATTTTTTCTTTTAATTTTATGAAATTTTATTTTTTTAGTTTTTCATTACATGAATAGTGATTTTTCTTTTTCAGGTAACATCCCACAAGATGCACATCAACTTCCATTGACATACCTCTGAATAGATACATCGAACCACCAAATCCAAACTTAGGAGAACCTCTTTCCCTTTAACTCTTCTTCTTCCTTATCTCTCACTATACCTTTTTCTCCTTCTTCCTCTATTTTTTAACCATTTAGTGGTGTCAAAATACATGGTTTTATTGCAACAAATTTTGTGGTTTCTTCATAAATTTGGATAAAAAATTTTGTTTCAAAACCAAAATGTTTTGAATGCTCAATTTTTGATTTGGAAAATGATTTTCTACACCTGAAAGGAAAAAGATTTTCTTTCATTCTAAGGCCACATATGGAAATTCTTTAACAATGTGTATTTTCACCCCCATTTGTGAATCTTTATTTTCTGGACCTTCATGCTAAAATTCCTACTTTAGTGTACATTAATATGATAGAGGCATTTTCTGAACCACATGAGAATTATAATAGCCAAATAGCCTCTCATTAACTGTGCATTAATCCCCCTTTTTAAATTCCATTTGAGCCTATGAAGACCTTTTCTTTGATAACCACATTAAAAGCCCAATACCTTATCCCACTCAATACCAAAATGGATTTTCATTGCATATTTTTTTGAAATTTAAGTGTGGGGGGAATGGATTTAATTTTTTGGGTTCCCATTTGTTGATTTTCAATGAGTTATCATATTATTGAGAGGAAGCATCCCTTTTAGTATGGTGGAGAGGTTGTCATTCAGTGAGTTTTGGGGAATGTAATGTACTTTCATTTATGAATTTTTTTAAATTTTATAGACAAGTGTTCAAAAAAAAATCAATAAATAAAAAAAAGAGAGAAAAAAATAAGAACAAAAAAATGGGCTGTGTCTTGGGTATGTCAAAAATAAATCTTACTCAACCTTTGATATTGTTTTAAATATTAAAATTAGTGTAGTGATTATATAAATCATGGGTTGGGAGATGGGTGTGAAATCTGTTTCATGTTCAACTCTCGAAAAAAGAAAAAAAATGAAAACTTATTTCATTGAGAGAAGTTTTGTGTTTTGTAAATATTTAATCTTATAATCCCTTTAAAATTTTCTTCATCTCTTCTGTATTTATTCACACCATCATTACCTTATAAATATGTGTTTCCATTTCCTTTAATATCTCATAAAAAATGTGCATTGATTTTTCCATTTTGGTGTTTTACCCCTTTTCCTATCTTTTTGGAAATCATATTCCTACCATCCCATAGCCATAGAAACCCCCCAAAAGACCTATTTATTTTTGAGCACTTTTGGATATGGAGTGAAATATAAGAGCTCTTACTAACTCTAAGATTTTTCACTTTTGGTTGGCGAATGAGTAAAGCTCAATAAATTAATTTTATCATCTTGAGAGGTGTGAGTTTTGAGTGACCACATTTTTCATTTCTAATTTTGAGCATGAAAAAATGAATTGTTTTTGGAACATTGTCTTTGTGAAAACATGTGGTGGAATTCAATATGGATTATTGAAATTGTATAAACCTCCCCTGATTGGGGAAAACTAAATTTTAATATTTGTTGGTGAGTGAAAATGATTCTATCATGTTTTTATATTTGTTGCACAAGAGGAAATTCATAAGAATAAGTGTGAGATATTTGATGTTATTAATATTTTCATAAAGTTTTATATACCCCCTTTACTTATTTTATATGAAATTTTCATAATTTGTATGAAATATTAATGTATAAATATTAAATATAATTTTTTAGCACTATTTGAATTCATCCATATTCAAATCTATTTAATGTTTTAATAATAATTATCACTATAATAATCCATATTTAATGGTTCTTGTTTTTTAGTATTCATATTTCAGTATAAAACATTTCATTAGAAGGGATCATGTGTCAATTTTTCCATTTGAAGGGTCATATAGACTACACAAGAAGACCCAAAGAATTTGGGATGAAACTGGACTAGCTATGAAGATTGAATTTATGGGCTCAATCCAAATTTTCAAATTCTTTTATTCTCCTCAAATGTTTAGTGGAAAATGTAAGGAGTATTGGATAAATATTTCCAGGCCCAAATATAGAGAAAAGGGGCCCAATTAATTCATTTAATCTCAGCCCACCAATCTGGCCGGGAAATAAAATCAGTACTGTATTTGTGACATGTCTCATGGTCTTTTCATAAAATCAAGTTGATATTTTTCATTGTTAAAGAATGGATATAGGCGTCCTACTTTTTTGAATAAATCATTCGAATTTGAAGTCATATTACTGTTCAAAAATCCATTCACATTTTGGCCATCGAAGAAGAATGGATAGAAATGGATTGTTTAACATTGTTTATGAAAACCTCCATAAATTTGGATCCATAAGTCCAAATGAATTCATATTTTTAGAGTAGTTGACCAAAATTTTTATCTACAACTTTAAAGAAAGAGATATCTCTATATTTAGCTGTACGGATTTCTAAATCTTTAAGCCAATTGGAGGGGTAGTTTTAGAATGCAAACAGTCTACCACCTTGGGCTATAAATACACCCCTCCACTTCTTTCAAAAGGTTTGGAATTTTAGAAGAGAGGAGAATATATTGGAAAGCCCAATGCCTTTCCAATGTATTTGGAGGACCTTCCATACTCATGTTTTCACATGAAAGACCTTTCCTCCTCTCTTTATTTTCATTTACTTTTGTGTTTTTCTTCATTTGTAATCACGTAAGTGTTTGTTTTTATAATTCTATTTTAATGAATGTCTCTTATTCTTCATCTATTATTCTAATATAGATTTGGTTAAATTATATTAGTGGTCTTAAAATGCTTTAAACATAGTTTAATCCACTTCTCTTATTGTGCATTCTCATTCATTCTAAATTCAATATTTAATTCCCTTCACTGTGTGTATGTGTGTTCGATGCACAACTCTTTTATAATACTTTTTTAACATATTAATTGATCATCATAAAATTATAACCAGATTATTAACCACCTAAATGGATGAGGAAATCTCTCATAGGGGTGAGTTATAATTTAGGTATGTTAAGCGATTGAGAGCTTTTGCTCCATGAGTATTCTTTAATTTAACATTGTGTATGTTGGAATTAACATGTCATGGATTAATGACATATTGTGTTTAATGTATGGATTCAATGGATTATTGGAACCATAAATACACTATCATAATCAACTACTGATTAATATTATAATCCTAATTATGTTAAGGCTTGGATTAAAGCCTTAACACTTAGGAATTCCAATCAACATCAACTTGTGACATGGGTGTTAATTTAATGAAATAAAAAGAAAGGCTCAAGGATATCTTAAGCTTGGATCCCCAATAATGAACTCAACCCAATATTTATCAATTTTTTAAATCAAACATCATCCATAAATTATTTCATAAGCTCTGAAAACAAATCCCCCAATCAAAATACAATCAACTTGAAAAAAATCAACTATTAAAAAGTATCATCGCCGAGGATTCAACCCGAGTGCTGCTATACACATTAGCAGAGCACCAGAACCTTGACCGATCGATAGGAGACAACAAACCATGCTTTGTAAAGTGCATAAAATAGAGGTTTAGTCTGATTACAAGACTTAGTACTCTCTAATTGGTGATCACCTGCCACTATGGAGTCTATATAGATAAAATTTTTGATCTACACCCTAGATCAGGGTTTACACAAAAGTACACATACTATCTAGGTCACAAGACCTATACCACAATTCTACATTGGGAAAAAAATAAAACGAGGTCACACAGGACCTCTACCAAAGTTCTATGCGGGATAAACAAGGGTGAAAATATAGTTGTGTGAGGATATCTATTATCCTCCAGTTCAACACATCAGATAGTGTGTGTTTTATAGATAGATGCACACACTACTTGCAAATGAAATAAAACAGAACACAACAAAAAATATATATTATATAAGGTTTAGAAGGATCTGTGTGTTGTGAAATGTTGGTTTGGACTCTTTGTGTGTAGATGATGTGAATCTTGAGTCCTCTTCTAGAAACAGAAACTAAATAGAGTGTCATGGAGAACTATGTTCTTTCTTCCAAGAATATGAGATGTTTTTATCCCCAGGTTTAGTTGAATGCTACAGATATGTTGGAACTTTAGTTGACGACAATCCTTTGTTCATAACTAGCACGAATGAAGAGTTTCTTGTGTGTTCTTTCTTTCTGTATGTTGCTCAAATGGGTCTGCCGCTGTGTCTACGTGTATCTTTTTATATATTTGTATATATCTTTTTCATCTTGAGAGATTTTCTATTTTATATTCTACATCCTGACAATGTGCATGTTTGAGGTCGGTGTTGTACCTTGGACTTCTAACATCCTCATTAAAGATATTTGTAAACGGTGATAAATTAATCAGTCACATTAAAACCCTTAAAATATGGCCATTTGAAATAGTACTAAATTAAAATGAAATTTAAATAGTCTATCGATGGATCATTTGTCAGTGAATAAAGAATTAGTGAATCATTCCATCAGTGAGGTGTTCTATGCGTATCAGTGTCTCATTTTATCGGTATCTTATTCTGCAAGTCTGTCCATGCGTTAGTGAGTCATGGAATCAGTAGAACCATGCATCGGTAGAACCATGCATTGGTAGGTCAATCCTTCTATCAGTGATACAATTGATCTATCAATGACTCGTTTGAACTATTAGTGATAAATTATGTCTGTCTGTTTCAGTGAGTCCTTTGTGCTATCAACATCGATGAGTCAGACCAATTCTATTGGCATCAGTGAGTTAATTGTCTGTCAGTGTCAGCTTAAATATTTCTGTTTGGACTATCTTACGACATAAATATTTTTAGAATGTGTTAAACATATATGTGATCATATATAATCATAATTACACATATTTAACCTTTAGTAAACATGATTTAAATGATTAGACATGATTAATAAGATTTGACAAGATTTGTGATAATTAAAACTAGAGAGGGAGGCCAAAATCTAATGTTAGCCAACATCAAGCATCATACTATGGGTGATGTATTGGGTCCCTACCTGTATCTATGATGTCTATATTGGTGCGTAATGGTGGCCTGCACATGGTGTGAGATAACACTCTATAAGCCACCACCAATGGTGTTAATAAAAAATAGTCTGTGTATAACAAGCTAAGTAGTGTTCAATGTATATAACAAGTAAACATTAATACAAGTGAAATGATCATGGAAAAAGTAATAATTGTAAGTGATATGGTCAATCTAAACAAGTATTCCTAAAAAGGATAATCAGGCTCCCATAAACATGGGAAGTAGTAAAAACAAAAGTAAACATGGTCTATTGTCCAGTTTAACAACTAGATTTAAAATATCCACCTTGGAAAATCCTTGTAATAAAGTGTAAACATCAATCACAACCATTCTGTATAATCCTGTATATAACATTCACTATAACCACACTGTATAAACAAGTAATCCACAATGAACTCACTGTGTAATCACAGGTGTCAGACCACGAAGGTCCATATCCAAGGTATAGAAGACTAAGACATCCCCATCGAGTCCTAGAAGAATCCAGATGGAAACTCGGTAATGACATGGGAGGAGTATGAGGATTATGTCAACAAACCATGTCTAATGGTATCCTAAGAAAGCTAGATCCAAGGGCTAATAAGGCCTAAGTCATCCTATGGAATCAAGACCTAAAGAGGAAACATGTCCAAGGCATCCATTCCTGTACTCAATACCCATAGGATAAACATTAATGGAATCTAAAGGAAACAGGAACCATGTTATACAATCCCAATAATCCACTACCATTACAATTAATCATCTGATTAGATTCCCCATTTCACAATTAGTTTCATTCCCTCAGTTTACCCACTCATTTTCATAATTTTTCTAAAATGGAATTTAACTATTTAACTAATCACATCATGTTATCACATGGAAAAGGAGGTATCACTATATCATAATCATCTCAAAATAATTTAATTAAAATTATATAGTGATTCCTTTATATAGGCAAGCTCACGTGCACCCCATGGGTGGTAAAAAAAGGTAAAAAAATAAAGGGTTCACCCCATGGTTGACTTAATCTGGGGAAACAACCTCGAACATACTCAAAAAATTCTGGTTGACATCCATAATGGGTTTCAATTCACCCAATTAAATTGTTCAATTAGTTTTAGGGGAACTTTTATAAAGTCCTATATGTGACATAACTACAAATGGGCATATAAAACACTAACCCCAAGTGAAAGGTATACACCACCTATTGTAGGTCATATTTAACTTCTCATCTAGTATTATCTTGTGATTCGATACATATCAAGAAAAAAATTAAGAATGGATGAGGGAAATAAGAATAGGGCATATTATCTTGCATCTAAATAAGTCCATCGAAACAAAGATGAATGAAGAATGAAACAAGATGATTTTCATAATTACCAGTGAAAATATAATGCAATCCATGGCATTCAAATATGAGTTCATGTAGAGAAATAAGAATAAAATATATGATTTATCCTTCTAAGTAGATCTCCAATTCTCAAGGGTGTTCAATAGGGAAGATAGAAAAAGAGTTCTATTTTTAAATATATTTAATGGGAAAATTGGTCATTTTACCTCAAATAATGGGCCACATGGGTTTTCTACACTATTGGCCAAATCGTGTGCCAACAGTTTTCCATTGACTACTTCAAGGGGAACCTCACATGGTTAGTGCACTCTATTTTCCTAACCATGCACAAATCAGATCTCAGTACATTGTTAAGGGGTTTTAGTAAATCACATGGGTGTGCACCTCCATTGGAATAGTTTCTTTAAAAAAGGAGTCTCCTGCCAGAGGCCTAAACTGCCTTACACAGTTATAAGTAACTATGTGGCCTACCCTGCATGGTTTCTCTAAACCAAGTGACCTACTTAGTTTTCAGAAAATGTTGGGTTTTGGGTTCCAAACAATCCCTAGACACCCCCGATACACCCATGATCACATTAGGTAGTCCCATTAGGCTATAAATAATAATTTAAACAAAAAAAGATACCTAACATTTAGGAAAACCTTAGATCTTACACATGGGATTGGAAATACTTTTTTCTCATTTTAGATATTTGATTTGGAAGAGAATAAAGCGTTTGGGGGTAGTGTCCAACCATTTTAATGGTTGTTAACAACCGACGTGTGTGTGATGATGTAGTTAAATAGACAATAGGAATTTTGGGGGATGATAAGTTCCATTGTGGGGAGTTTGTAATTCCCTTTATCTATATAGGAATTTTAAAATTTGATAAAGAACTTGATTTGTGTTTTGTTGGAGGGGAAAAATTTTGAACTGGTCTATAGGAGGAGATTCCTAGAGTGTAGAAAACTTATATATGTGGTTTTATACTTGGAGTGATGCTCAAATATTGGACATAGGGGTCATAGAAGAAAAATATGGGATCAGAACATGGAGATGCGGTTATAAAATAATGTTGTAGCACCATCAGATAGCTATTACAGTTCCAATGACAAGCTAATAGATAAGAAAATAACATCATGTTTTACCTGGTGCCACCATTCAGCTGATGGCCTAGGGCCAGCTCACTAGTTGAGGTCACTAAAAATATGGTGGCATCATGAGCTATTTCTAGGTGGGGGAAACCCCATCATTTCACCTAATCCACACCATTTCCTTATTACTTAGTTTTTCCTTCCTTTTTTGGCCAGTAACCCCATCTCCCATTCCATTTTCTCTCTCTTATACTCCATGGGAGATATCCTTTGGTACTTGGACATTTTGAGATTCATCACTTGAGAAACAGAGCTAGTGGTAAGGGTATGACTCATATTGATCATAATCTTTTATTATTTTGTTTTAAATCAGTGTTTCATTAGTTTTATCTAATATACCCTATTTTTAGGTCAGTTGTCTAGTTTCTTGATTTCATATGATTCATGATGAACTAGTAAACGATACTCAATGAGTAGGATTAACTAATAATGAGGTTAGTGTTACGTGAATTTAACTTATAGTAGTATTTATATTTGGAGTACATGTGTCAGACTATCTCACTGATTTTCCATGTGATGATCTTAAAATTATTTAAAGATTTTAAATGGGGGTTTCCTTGGTTAAAATTTCACCTATTTTTAGAATTGAATTTTTTTAACCCAGAAATTACTAAATTTATAATACATGTTATAATAGTTCTGAATTTTAGGTTATGTTTTGGAAAAAATGATTATGAAATGAAATTCCAAAATCGTCGGTTTCATGAAATAAATTTGAATTTTTAAGTAGGACTTTTTTTAAAATTGTAAATTGGTTTGAAAAATATTTATTTTGGGTTGGATTAACATAAATTAAATGTAACGATGTGTTTTGGATTTATAAATTGGTTTTGGAAGGACTAAAATGGTGTTTTTGTTTTCAAAATCAAATGGTTTCCTTAGGAAAATTACGATGGATTGGTGATGTTTTAGGAAAGGGTAAGGTTGGATTAAATGATGGTTTTGGTCATGTATTTTTTAAATTTTATTTTATGAAAATTGATGGTACCTGTTGTCATTGTTTCCTGAAGACTAATTTGAATGAGAATGGGTTTTGGAAATCAACTTTTTATTGTGCATTGGAATGGAATCCATGTGATTTTTTTTTTGGTAAAATGATGCTTATATTTGAAATAGTTTAAATGAAATAAAAACACCCCCATTAGAATGGGTTTGTTTTAATGAAAAGGAAAAAACCCATAGGGTTGGTTTTGTTTTAATTAAAAGGAAAACACCCATTGGTGTGGGTTTTTTTGTTTCCTTATTCCACCAGCTAAATAAATTTGTATGGAAGGTTTGTGTTACTATTAGGCTGTGCCCTTGGATGAGAATACTCACATAGGGGAGGTCTGTGTTACATACAAGATTATGAATTGGCTGATAAAAAACACATAAGGGAGGTCTGTTTTACTATTATATGGGATTATATAGATATAGATCCCTATGTTGATCCAATATACCGGGATGGATCTTTCTGGGAGTATTCCATAGGCTAGTGTTACTATCTATATACCACAGAGACCCAAGACTGTTATATGGTTGTCACTATACCCATGACATGCTTAGAGTCACCTTGACACTGACAAAAGTAGGTATGGTTGATCATCGTCACATATCTAGGGATCAACAACGGTATAACCATCCTTGAGTTTCATCATGAACATGTGTATCGATAATTGTTGTTATTATTTTTCTAAAAATGGTTTTAAATGGTCAAGTTATTTTTTATGACATGTCTAAATGAAATTTTATTACACACTAGTTATTTTAGGGATGTAAATGGTGATGGAATACTAGTTTATAATCACAACCTGCTAGAGCCTCCATGAAACTTGTGTACCCATGCAGATATCACTATATTTTCATAGGTTGAAGGTATTGGGAAATGGCCAATTTCATGTGGGTTTTCTTGCCATGCTAGGCTGGAGTATGGACATCAGGACTGGGTAGGTATTGAGACTAATTTGGGAATGGTTTTTTGTTCTATTTATTTTAGTCTTTTGTTATTCCTGTATATTTTATACCCATAGGGGATATATGAGACTTATATTTTATACCACCTAACACAGAATGTGATTGATTTTTTTATTTATTATATATTTCCACATTATGATATTTATTTGGATGTTATATATATTTTTTATTTTATTTTCTTCCACTATCGCCACTCTGAACAGAGGAAATAGTCTCCCTATAGTTTACTCATAGACCCTCTCTACTAGTGAGAAGCCTTTGGCATATAAGGAGGTGTGCCAAAGTTGATGATTCATTCCTCCAATATGAGCACCCAATAGTGGTATGGGGTGGAAAAATATTAAAATTCAAATTAAATGATGATTTACATTATTTTTATTGTATAAAGGTATCATAATTTTTGAAATTAGTATGATAGATCTTTATCACACCCTTTTCAATTATAACTTTAATGTTCTTATAATTAAGATGATTATTCTAATTATTCCATAACTCTAAAATTCTAGAAGACGAAATTTTGACCATCAGACTTCTATATGAATTCTTTTCTTGTGCAAAGTTATAATATTAAATCCCCTTACAAAAACAACTAATCCTCAGGTAATTTTCTATACACTATTTCCAAGTTCATTAGAAAACCTTCTTCATATATCTGTCTCATGAATATATGAATTTCCCATAAACCAGGGATGTGTCTCACTTCCTTCAACTTCAGAAAGTTCCTATTGAAAATCTAGACAATCACATAACCATTTTAACATCTTTAAGAGCTTTATTATAAGTTAAGTACACCATATCAAATCTTTCGGATATATAGTTCTTCATGAACCCCTTCACTGATGCGTAGTGGAAGGATGCACCAAAATCAACCACCCATGATTATACTAGTAAATTGAAAATTAAAAACAAAACACTATTATATTATATTTAATATAAATTATTGAAAACTCCCTAGATTTATCTTCCAAAACACACTCTACGATAATTGAAATATTACTTGATATTCCATATCTTATAGTAGTGCTAGAAAGTAGGTATTGGAATAATATATTAACCTCCACTCTCTTTTATATAATTCTTTTCTTTCTTCAGACCCATTTTCTGGTTAAGTGACCATCCTATATCTTCTATTTTCAATGCATTATTTGTAAGTTTATGTACTTCAATCTATATGAGATCTTCATTCAAGATTAAATTCATGAGATCCTCAATACTAAGTTTATTTTTTTGATAGAATTATTGACAACAATAACCATTTCTTCCCAACTATCCAGAAGCTATGATACAAATAAATGCCAAGAAATTATTTATAGAAGTTACTTTCAATAAATCCTATGAACCCGTAATCATGATAAGATCATTTATGTGGTTTGAACCGATATTCATTAAAATAATCTCATGCCAAAAAACCAATGCATTATAAACACTTTGTTTAAAGTTTTCATTTATTCATAAATTTCAATCAAGGAAACTATCTATTATGCTACTATTTTCTTATCCTAGATGATGAAGGCCTCATATTGTTCCAAATACAACCTCACCAATATAATTTCCTTTTTTAAAACCAATACCATTCAACTTTCTCTATAATCCATGTCTTAAATCCCGTTAGAAAACATAAATTTCAATTTTTATGATACAATATTCTATATGAATCCTATATAATCAATAGTTTTTTCTATAATATATATATATCATTATCTTTTTATATAATGATGTTATTATGCACATGTATTAATTACCACAAAATCAAATAACATCAATAAAAAATGAATTAAGATACTTGAATGTGTTTAATATTTCTTTGAACCAAGATATGATACAACTTGTTGGGAGTGGATGAGAATAAACTCAATAGGTGAAAATTGTGAGTTCACTGAATGACCAATCACCGGAATCATAATATTTCATCCAATGAAAACTCAAACCCCAAATTTCATGTGTATTAGAAATACCAAATATTAACATGACTTAGAGAAATAAATTATATTAAGATGTACACACCCTAAATCACAACATACTATGAATTCTGAAAAAAATTAAAAAATGCATTCAAAAATGTAAAATAAATGTGGAAAAGTAAAGTACACATTTTTATATGGTTTTTATTTTCTTTCTCTGTCCACATGAGAACACTACGATGTATTTTTCTTCAGAAGTATAAATATTAAAACTATGTGGCTTTTCATCCATGTGGATCAATAAAATAAAGTAATCATTTTACACATATATATAATGAAGTATAGCTGGTTACCCACTTTCGTCTACCTCCTACTTTTTTGGGCCCCTATCCATTATAAGTAGTGATTGTCTATCTCCTTTGTCAATCCTCAAAAAGACTAGATATATCATGTAGACTAAGAACACCACCATTTATTGGACACCCAACTTCACTGTATGATCCAAATACCTTTGAACTAACCCTTCCATTGGAATTTCCTCCCAAATGATCCAACATTTATTAAATTTTTTAATACCTTTACCTCATTTCAGTTAAATGAATCCCAAAATTTTGATGAACTAAAACTAGATAATTAAAGTGGATTCACAATACTAATAATATCCTCTCTTATCTACTAGGATCTACCCTTGTATGTTGTTTTCTACCCTCTTATACTATGTACTACTTAATGAGGTGATGGTTATCTACAACAGTTTCTACAAGGCGATTAATTTTTTTCTTATGTGTGGGTGGTTTGATTATAGTGGTTATTACTCCCTTGGATTACACTTATCCTTAGTCACGGTGTATGTTCCCCTATGTATTTCTAGAATAATTTCATAATATCAATAGTTTCAGATGAAAGGGTGGGGTATCCCTAATATTTTTTCACATACTTAAACAAAGAGTTAGTCCTTATTTATAGTTTTTTGTGGATATGTAAAAGTTAGTGATGTTAAGAAGAATAGATGCTTTGAGACTTGTTACCACAAAACCCCAGGGTTTCCTTCTAGATGCACTGTAAAATTGGTCTATTGACTTCAAAATTTGTTGGATTCTTGGTACTTAGACCATTCATAGTTTATCATGATATATAAGACTTCAGGGGTTAAAAGTAAGATGACAAACACTTCTTTGAATCCCTAAAACTTCTAGAGGTAGATCAAGTCTAGATCCCCTATTTTCTTCCTCCTAGACACTCTCTAATACTAGGGGGCTTGAGCAAAAAATTTTCTTTGTTTTTATTTTATGGTTTTATTATATCCTACGGATTATGTTTATACTCACACCTTTTCAGTCCTTGTGTCCACACATATTGTGTCTATGTAGGAGACATAGGATTAAATATGGTCTTGGTTGATGTGGTGTTAGTGTGACTTATTCGGAAATGATTCATATAGATGATTGATGATACATAATGGAGCATGGTGGTTCATGATGGAGTGAGTGACTATTTTAGCTAAAGATTGATCTAGGAGTGCATGAAATGAGGAGGATTTTTCAAGTGTCGGGTACATGTCATTTTTAGAGGGTTTTTAGATGTACAGTCCCTATTTTATTTACCTATTTATATTTTTTCATCTATTTAATGTTTAATTCAAACTTTTTATACAGTTCAGTTATATACATATATATATATATTACTGGTGTTTTTAGTTATTTTATAAATTTAATAAATGTGTTAGTTACAAATTATTATTGGATATGGCCTCCCATATTATGTGATATGCCTACTAGGTGCTTGTCACCATCCCCTAAAATATTGAATATGGTCTTGGGGTTGACCACTTAGGATACTTATATCTCATGTGGGTTAGGTAATGTCTGAGTTATATCCAAGTATTTAATTCATAGGGATAGATTTTGGAGTTTTCAAATATATGAAGAATGGATTTGGGAATTTAGAGAAATGATGTTAAGAGGGTATTGAGTTTGGTTATTAGACCAGGGAAACTATTGTTGGTGTAGTGAACTATGTATCCTTTCTCAGGGACTTTAATAACTTTTTTACTTGACCCTGATCTCTAAGACATCATTATAGGGGAGAAACAAGTTGGTATAAGCAACATGTAATAGTCAGTTAGGATCTTTTATGTCCTTCCTTTGTCTTCTCATCCATATATTATTTAACCCTTGTGGGTCCATCCTATAAAATATATGGTTATAACCACTTATATCTAACCTATTAACTGAGGATAGGTCAGAACGATCCCATTCATGTAGCCCAGTTTCTCATTTATATTTAGTTGGTTGCGAGGCATTGTTTCCAAGAATCATTAAAGTGATATTATTTATCTATAACCTAAGACAATTCTTATTCCCTTTCTATTCACTGAGTACCTTAATTACAGAGTGGATGATAGTTCTTACTAAGTCTGAAGATACTACCTATGGTCTTGGTGTACTCTATGCATTTTAATGATAGAGGCCTCAATAATTTATGAGGGGACCTTTATCCTATGGAGATATATGTGCAAATGGATTTTGAGACATGAGATTCTATTTAGTTTGAAATGTGGATGAATAGATGATGATTCTAGCATTAATATCCCTATATGGTAAAAGTGTGACATTATTGGATGATGTTTTGTTTGAAATCATGATAGGACTGATCTAACATAGTTAGAGTTTTATCACTTATTTGGGATGTAGTATTATCAAAGGATGTTGGACCCTATGTATGGTAGTTTTACTTCGTCCAAGTATATATTATGGCCCATGGAAATCATGAGGTGTTCCTGGGATATGTTTTTTGATAAAATTGTTTAATATTAGTGGTTTGGATAGAGACTTTAAAGGAAGATATTTTGATCTGTGGTTGTATTTTTATACAGCTCCACTTATTCCAAAGTTCCCCAAGAGATCGTTAATAATGAAGTATTTCTAAAAGGGATGAACCCTAGTTGTGGGAGTATGTTACCATTTTCCTAAATAATTTAAGAGTGGTGTTGTGGATGGACCAATACAATATAGATAGAGTTTATATTAGATAACTACTTATTGTAGGCTTAATTTTCTACCATTAATCTATTTGGTGGAAGATCCTGTAAAAGTTGGTGTCCTAGAACCAACTGGTTATACATGGATTACATGAATATTTGATGTATTTAAATATTAAACATCTTATTATATATTGTTCATTATTCTGCAGGAATATGATGTAATAATGTCCTAGATTATTTTTTGCATTGATAAGGTCATGAAAGTTCCCTCTATGATGAGATCCTTGAAATGATATAATAATATTCTTAAATATAGTTCCACGGTTGGATGACATACTATTAGGGGACACATAACATGTATACTATCACGTGTGAGTACTCATAAGAAGATGAGACTTCCTTTCATAAAGTTCACACTCTGTAATCTCTATGATAAGAGATTATGAGAACATACCCACGAGTAAAAATTCGGCATGTTTTGGTGTCATCAATTATTTATACCTAAAATCATGTGTAATGATCCCTATAATTTAAGATTATCATTAATACACGTCACAACTTGGGAACTTTGATTTACTAATGAAAATCATCATGTAGATAGTTGGCGGGAAGTAGGGTACGCTGGGTGTATCATGACTTGCCTGTTATTAATGGATATGTTGAGGAAGGACTTTTCCCTTCGATTTATGAAAGTTGATATCTTAACCCTTTTGTCAAAATAGAACCATCACATGAAATTCCATTTCCCGGGTGTAATGATGAGTTTATTTCGGGTAGTCAAAGAATGAAGTATCAAGAAAAAAATTTGATGACACTATCATGAAACCTTCTTGATGAGATATCACGACAAGGAGATTATATTACATATGGATCATTCTTATGTGGATGTCATTGTTGAAACTTTATGTTTTTTCCCTTGGGTGACTTGACCCAATGCTAGACAGTACTGTTGGACTTTAGGCAAGCCCGCCTAATGCCATTGAGAAAGAATACTATAGCGTCACACACTAAGTGTTTCTGGTGCTCTAGGTTAAATTCTCTTTGAATTTAATTAATAAATATTATTGTCAAGACAGTAGAGTGATTTTATTCTAGTTAAAATGATTGCATAAATTAAATAAATATTTATTCATCGGATTGTGGGTAAAATATATTTATTTATTTTATTGAACATTGAATAAATATTTATTTACTAGTTTGTAAATAAAATATTTATTTAAGAGAATAAATTAATTAATTATTTATTCGGGTTTTTAATAAATGGAAGTGGAGTTTGAGCAGACTGTGGCTGGTCTTGTTTAAAAATAATTATTTTCAAGATGGTATATAATTATTTAACTAGTTGGCACAAATTAAAATAAAACTTATATTATTTTGTGAGGAATAATTTTATTTATAATTCCATTTTATGCAAGTTGGGACACCATAAATAATGACGCAATATTATTATTAATTTAATGGGTTTTCTCTATGGTTATGAATGAATTTAATTGAAATTACAAAATTAGATTTTGTAACTGAAGCCACATGTCAATAAATAGACACATACTTCTATTGTGCCATGTACCAGAACCACATACCCAGTGAATTGAGAATTGTTGAGCTAAACAATTTCAATCTGAAATCCTCTTCCATCCCCTCTCAAGAATGAGAGGCGTTCATCAAGGCTAAAGTGCAAGTGATTAATAACGACCGACACAAGACACTCTCTTCACCGCACTAACACCCGGAGAACGAGTGGTGTCAATTAGAGGCCATGAGAACACATGTGGATCACTGCTTGAGGGATTCTAGTTTGGATCCTTGGAAGTGAAAAAAGATAATCCAAATGGGTCATTCTTGATGATCAACATCATCAATGATGAAATACCATAGATCTAGGTGTTATTTTCATTCTGAAATCAATTAAATTAATTATAAACATGATGTGTGTGATCCTCTATAAAGGTTTATGGCCTATTCCTTCTTTATATAAATATTTGATTCTATTCCTTTGGGACTGGAATTCATCATCATATTGATCCCAGAATAATCATTGATCATGGTAAAAATTAATGTTGGGTGCCGAACCAACCGCGCTTTCGCTGCACACGAAACCTACAGATCCTATATTTCAAAGACAGTCAAAGAAATATAATGCATCGATCCACTCTCCTAATTACTGCCATTGGTTAGTTATTTTTGTGGTTGGGGTACTTATAGTTAAATCTATGTGAATATGAACCTGATATAAAAGTATTGTTAGGAACTATGTAATAAAAATTAGAGTATGATTCATTTTTAGGGTCCTTTATACTAGATTACACATATTTGAGTTATTATTTTTGCATAAAATTTTCTAGAGTTAGAAATTATAGTGGAATTATTGGCTTGATCATTATTAGTCAAAGAGTTTTAATTGATGGAGAGTAACTTTAACTCCCTTTCCTAGTTATGTGTGTTTTTCCAAAGTGGATAAATATGTATTTTAAGATATTCATTTGTGGAAAATATAAGATGTAGTACTTTTTACCTCATAATAGAGTGGTTACCAGCGCTAGTACTATACAATGATGTCCAATTGAGTAAATGAGGTAATATTTACCCCAAACTATGAGTGGGATTACCTTAGGTGTGGTGAGTAGAGCCAACCCACAAGGAATTATATCCATCTACCCATCAGTCGGTATGAATGGATTTATTCACTATGTGTATGGACGTAAAAAATTATGTTATTATGATTTCGGTGGAAATAATTAATGATTACAAAGGGTGATATGTGGCTTTCTCTCAATGGGAGGATGATATATGAATCATGCTATATTTAGGATATGGAATTCATGTTCTGCTAAGTGGAATGATAAACAACCATATGGAATTTATAGGGAATGTGAACATAATCCTTCCTTATACTAATTTGTGAAAGATCCTATTAGGAATTCATAGAATTTATCTAGTCTTTCCAGGATAATGAAATATGTATGGTAACGTCTCTTAGAATGGGTTTCATATTTATAGAGCAGTGGTTGGTATTTATGAAGGGAATCCATGGTGGTTGATTTGATCATAGTGGTGCTTCAATTTCATGGTATTTAACACCTTTAACAGAGGTCTCAATGTCTGTAAAATGTAGGAGGCACATGAGAAACTAGTATTTGGGTAGTTGATTCTTTTGTTGAGAGTATGAAATTTCTCACCTTAGAAAGGTAGTGCTAGACCCACACTCTTCCCTTATGTGAGAGAGTCCCATGATAATGATATTTTATTGATGGTCATATGTGACCAGACTTTCTTAGATGATGGACTTAAAGGTATCTACCAAAGGTTTGGAGCATGTTATCCACTTTACTTGGAAGATAATGGGTTTCCATTAGTGTTCATAGTTAATATCATGGTGATTATTCTAAGTATGGACTACCATATTAGATTTTTACCCTTAATGTATTAGTTTTAGTGGATCCTTTGTGATGTTCCTATCACATGCCAAATTTTACTATGCTGAGGAGGATGTAATGTTATTTAGAGGGTATGGATTTAAATTTCCCGAGTTTAGTGGGTGTTATATTTGGTTCTGAATCACATTAATAATGGTCATCTAAATGGTCAATCCAATTAAAATTATAGAAGATTGGTCCACCTGATGGGAAATGGTATGGTGTTTAGTATTTTGTTGTGGCTGGTGGTGTTATTGATGTGATCATCAGTAAAATTCATGAATGTTTGATAATAAAAAACTAGGCTACCTTCAATAGTGATTTTATAACTGTTGGATATCAAGATTCGGATGAAGGATTCACACAAATGTTGAGGATTGGAAGGAAGGATTATGAAGCCTTGTGCTGTAAACTGGTGACATGGATTACTGTTCATTATAGGCTGGTGGTGATAGTGAAGTTGACATAGGTCTAAAGGAGCATGATGCCTTGTACCCTATTTGGTGTTAGTGTGATATAGTTGTGAAGTGATAATGTGGTGGAGTATGACATAGATTGATTGTTCTCCTTTTAAGACTATTTAGAACACTCTTTAAAGGTGGGGAGTGAATCTATCCCACCAGATGTAATATTTTTATTGAAACACTTTAGGATCAATGTTTGTGGTTTCTGGATTCACTCCATACTATAAAATAGGATGACTTTCATATGAAAAAAAGTTTTGAGTATTGGGGTTGGTAAGACTCGCATAAGGAAGATGTATGTTTCTGTTATAGTCTTACCTCATGATGAGATGGATCTAATGAAATTAGTTATTTGAAAGGATGTTCCCTTATTAGGTTGTTGTGGATCAAATTATTCTATAGATTAGAACTCAAAAATGAAGGAAATACATATGATTATGGGTTATTTTCTATACAAGTATGTTTTTTTGAGAATCTTTAGGGAGGAACCCTAGTTTTTTAGTTTTTTAGGGGTGAAAATATTTATATGTGGGGAGGATGTATTGAATTGAATTCTTCCTAGTAAATACTTAGATCAATTTTGAATTTCAGAGTTTTAGGATCTTCAAAATGGTAAAACATATGATTTACCTTATCAAATGACCTCATAATTTTTTTGATTGTTCCATTGACCATGGGGTGTAATATTTACCCCCTGCACTGATTTCTGGTGAAATTACAAAGGTAGTGAATTTTAAGGGTTATTTAATATTTATTAAATAAATATAAATTTATCTAATGATTATGGATGATTATGTATGATAAATTGATATTTGATATAAATTATGACACCATGTATGTGTTCTAAATAATCCATTTACCCTTGTGGTGAAATAATACATACAAGGATGGCCCATTACTGGTGCTATAAGGAACCATCCTTTAAAAATTACATAATCTTGATTGTTAGTAAAAAATTTACTTTCTTTCTCATTGAGGATCTTTTCAGGTTTATAGATTTATATAATTATGAAATAATACATACATAATTTCCCATTTTATATAGAATATATACCACTAAAAAAGTATCCATTTCTTCCAAAATATAAAACTTTTAAAATAAAACTTGATTTCTTTGAAAAATCTTTATAAAATTTAACTTGACTTCCTTATTTCTTTTAAATATCCTTATTACATGAGATTTTTTTTTTAAAAACTTGGGATAAGCACAAAAATATCAGTAAGGGACATAATGAAAGAAAATCATTAGTCCTGTGAAAACATGAAAACCCATTAAAAATGCATTTTTCTTGAAAAATCATAAGAATACATATAAAAATAATGCCGCAAGCTTGGGAAATTATTACCATATAACTATTACATTAAAACATAAAAATGGAAAAAAATTATGGTCTAATTCTATATATGGAGTTCCTAATGCATTAAAGAGTTATAATGGGGATCACCCATCATATCTTGATCTAAAATGGGATGAACCCAACATATATCGAGCTATAATGGGGCTCAAAACGTCATATCTTGAGCTATAATAGGGATCAAACCATATTATCTTTCAATATAATGGGTTCAACCCATAATAAACAATTTCCAAGGAACATATCATGAATAAAACTCCTGATAACTCATTTAAACCTTTGAGAAAAACATATTCAGATTTCAAAGCACCATTTTTTTCATAAAAATAAATTTAAAAATATAAAAAAACTCATAATAATGAAATAATATTATTAAAAAATATGAAACCATATAATAATAAAATTATAATAATTAAAAGTCATTAAATAAAGAGAAACTGCTCATGATGTATAAATATATATATAAAACAATCTTTTTGAATTTTTTAAAAGATAAATTTAAAACTATTTTAAAAGGAATGTCCCTTACATAACATATGAAATAGATCAATTTTTGAAATAAATAATGGAAATTAAAACATTAATACCTATATTAATAAATAAATTAAAATCATTTTTAAAACTTGGACATGAAATAGAATGTTTTAGAAACAAATATCTAACATGTTTCAAATAATTTTTTAGTTAACGAGTCCATTACCTTGGGTTCAAATTCCTTAAAATGTGTTAAAAAATCCTTTATAATGGTTTGAATAATGTTATTATTTTTTTATATAACTAAAATCATGTTTATAAAACCTTACATAATCTTATTATAATATTCCCACCCATTTTTTTAACAATATTATGTTATTTCCATTATTTTAGGTGCGTTCTTTTCCTGCTTTCCAAGGTGAGTTTATTATAGAATTCCCTATCAAAATGAAATAAAAATATATAAGTGAGAAATTATATATATTTAGTTTATTTTAAACTATTACTAGATAATTAAAACATCCTATGTTTACAGTAAATGGAAATGAAAACTCACCGTCCATGAAGGCGATGAGTTGACACATGACGAGCGATGATTACATTATTTAAGAATAAAAGGACAAGTTGAGGGAATTTATAATTAATATACCATAAAAACAGAAAAAATCTAGTATATATATGACAATGGATTTTTCATTTAACACATGATTGGATGTGAGGATAAGGTAGATGTGAAAAAAGAATTTAAAAGAGAAGAAGAAGGATCTCACATCTGGAAAGTTTATCCTTGAGAAACTCCTCAAGGCACTTGGAAGTGGTATTATTGTGAGACCAAAATCTCTATAATGTTTCTAGGGATGAGTAAAAGGGAATTTTCTATAGTATACTTGAGAAATAAGGCTCATGGTGATAAATATTTGTTAATGAACGAGCCTCCTTTTATAATTGATGTGAGGGGTAACTTTGCAATTACTCAAATTATTAAAATATAATAAATCTATTATTGGGTTTAAGACTTCCAAAAAGAAATAAAAAATTAATTGGAATATATTTTATAAGTAATATTATCATTTTTGGAGATTTTAAATAATTTTTTTTATTTATAAATAACTTAATTACATATTAGATTCATGAAAAATATTTTTTGTCAAATTATATACTATTCAAAAATAAGACATTAAGCTCATCAAAACAATGTTTCAAAATAGAGTCATTTTTTATTATATCATAGACACATCATATAAATCAATGTAATTCATTAATTAGCTTAAAAATATCAAATTATATTTATTTTATTATTTTCAATATCATTAATTTGATTTATTCATAATTAAACAATTACTATGTCATATTTTTTTAATCCATTAAGGTTTTTATTGACTCACTAAAAATTAAAAATAAAATTTCATGGAGAAAATAATTTTTTTAGTGTCAATAGACTTCTTATTTTAAAAAAATATACTAGAAAACCATACATTAAAATATTATACAAATTAAAAACTAATGTGTGGAGACCTTGACTTCCTTTTAAATTTAAAAATATAAAGGGATTAAAATGAGTCATGTGGGTCCAAAATTTACCAAATTAGAATAAAAAATTGATAAAGGTTGAAAAAAACATATATTAATATATTTATCCATAATATGGGCCATTTAATAATTCTTATAATTTTAATTAAAAACATTTTATTTATTTTTATTATGCTTGCACAAACTTCACATCAGCATTGCGCATGCATTAATGTTAATTATTTCATATGTAGAAATTAAAAATAAATTTCTATAAAAATAAATAAATTATCCTAAAAATAAAATTCTAGATTCATTTATTATGTATATTCACTCATATACATTTCAAGAAAACTTTTTAAATTAGTTATTTCGTCTTTTTTTTCCTTGAACAACTATTGCATATGAATTTGAATTAGATTAATGTAATATAATAATGAAATTCAAAATTACGATAAAAAACTTCAATTATACATAATAATTAATAAAAAATTCATGAATATTATATTTATCACCACATTATTAATAATTTACTATTTTTTACTTTGTCAGCGTTGTGCGGGCACTACGTCGACACTAATAATGATTTTTATACTTATCATGAAAATAATATAATTTTTATGTTCTAAGTTATTTCTATACAAAATCTCTCTTATAAAGTCATAATTTAGTTATTCAAAAAATTTGAAAAATTTTATATCATAATTATTTCTTAATGACATCACAAAAAATATTGTGTTTTATAAAAGACTATTTTTTACTATTCACCAAATATTAAACTTATTTAGAAAATTATAAAAAATTCCTACCAAGATAATTTGGACATTATGAATTCAAATATGAAATTAGTTTTATAAAATTAAAATATATATTTTAAAATTAATTTCATTAATAAAGAACCATATAACAGATCAGTTTAATAACATTATTTTTTTTACAAATTACTTACCATAATGAATATAACTATTTAATTCAATTATGTCATTAAATATGATTCTAGAAATACATTAGATGTTACATTCTCCCACCATTTGGAAATTGTGACCGCATAATTTTGTTCACTTATTAATCAAATGGGGACACTTTTCTCTTATAGCATTTTTGGTTTCCCATGTTGCTTCTTCAACCATTTTGTTTCTCCAAAAACCCTTAACCTAGTGAATTACCTTGTTCCACAATATTTTCTCTCTTAAATCAAGAATATTAATTGGTTTATCTTTATAGGAAATATTTTCTTCAAGCCTAAATACTTCTGGGATCAAAACATGAGATAGATCTGGCACATACTTTCTTAACATAAAAACTTGAAAAAGATTGTGTACGTGAGATAAACTCGTAGGAAAGAATACTCAATAGGAAACTGGTCCAAATTTATCTATGATTTCATAAGGTCTAATGAACAATTTTATTAAATTTCCTTTTATACCAAAACCCATGACACTTTTCTATGGAGAGATTTTCAGGAAAACATGATCACCTATCTTGAAAGAATGCTCTTCCCTCCTATTATATACTTTTCTTTTCTTCCTACTGTGAGGTGTCCCCATGTATCATTAAATTAATTTTATATTGTCTTCTACTTCCTACCCTAATTCCGTTACCATAAACTTCCTTTCCTAGACTTCATCCCAAAATGTTGGAGTTCAGCACCGCTTTCTAATTAATGCTTCAAAATGTTCTATATATATACTAGAATGAAAACTGTTTATTATAAGAAAACTTAACTAAATAAAGATATTTATTTCAACTTATCTATTAATACATTGAACGAGCTCAAATAATATCCTCTAATGTGTAAATTTTTCACTCTAAATATCCACCATATTGAGGATGATGCCCATGCTAAGATTTAATTTAGTCCCCAATGAATTCTGAAGGCCTTTCCAAAAGTTAGAAGTAAACTTGGGATCATGATTAGATACAATGTAGAGAGGCACTCCATGTAACCTGACTATATCCTTTAGAGAGAATAAAAAAAGGTGATCTAGAGATAGTATTTCTCGAATAGGATGAAAATGACCAGTTTTAGTCAAACGATCAATAATAACTCAGATCACATTGTTACTTTGATAAGTCTTTGTTAGTCCCAACATGAAACCAATTGATATATATTCAAATTTCTACTCTGGAACTAGAAATGGATGAAGCATACCCTTTAGTAAATTCCGTTATTCTTCTACCTATTGCCATGTAAAACATTTCATGGTAAAATTAGCAATATCTATTTTAATTCCATCCCACTAATAATACTCCCAATGGTCTCTATACATCTTAGTGGAACTAGGATAAACTAAAAACATAGATCTATGGGATTCATATAATGACTGTTTCATCAACAGTGAATCAAAAAACACCCAAAATCTATTTCCAAATCTGAAAACTCATTTTTTACCCATATTAAATTTATTTAATTAACTCTTTCTAACCATTTTTCCCTTTTCTTTAACTCACGGTCTTCCTTATGTGCATTCTTAATTATGTCTGATAGATATGACTACATTGAAACTTGAAACAAAACATATTAATTTCCCACACAAATAACTTCTAATCCAAAATTCATCAAATCATCAACTAAAGGGTCATGTTCCAAATGCAACATTATTAATATAGAATTATTTTTCTCACTCAAATTATCCTACACTCTATTTTGTTTTCTATGATGGTAATGAATCGTGCAATAATAATCCTTGATTAGTTCCATCCATCTTCTTTGTCTCATGTTCAGTTTTTTCTGTGTTAATAAATACTTCAAACAATTTTAATCAGTATATATTTCATATTTTACTCCATACAAATGATGCCACCAATTTTTTAATACAAAAAGTAAACAATAGGTAATTACAAATATTATGTAGAGTAATTTAACTCATGAGTTTTCAATTGAAGTTATGTATAGGAAATTACCTGATCATTATTCATTAGGAAAAAGCAAGCCCTTTCAATGAAGCATCACTGTAGATGACAAATTAACCATTTCTGGAAGGTAGGGCCAAAACTGGATCATTCACCAGTATTTTTTTTAATTACTGAAAAATATAATCAAATTTTTGTGTTCAGATGAACTTAACACCTTTTTGGGTTAGCTTATTCATTCGGTAATATAACCATGTAATGTTTTTAAAAAACCCCAGTTAATAACCTACTAATCCAGGAAAACTATGAATCTCAGTTTAAATTTTCGGGTCATGGCCATTTATAAAAAACTTTCATTTTAGTAAAATGAACAATTATATAATTCTGGAAATAATGTGACCAAGGAAATAAATTTGTAACAACCAAAATTCACACTTTCTATATTTTCAATATAGTTTCATTTCTCTTATGGTTTTCAAAATAACCGCAAAATATATTTTTTGTTCCTATTTAATTTTAGAATATACCAAAATGCCATCAATAAACACAACCCCACACATATCTAAAAACTCATGGAATATTATATTCATAAGATCCATGAATACAATAGGTGAATTAGTTAAGGCAAAAAAAAACTAAAAATTCATAAAGGATATATTCAGTATGAAAGACAGTCTTCAAAATATTTGCTTCCTATACTTTGAAATTTTGGTACCTTGACCTCAGGTCATCCTTAGAAAAATACTATGGTTCCTAGATCTGATCAAACAAATCATCAAAAGAAGGAAAATAATACTTATTCTTAACAATTATTTTATTTAAGGCTCTATTATCATTGAAAATTATAATTAAATGATATTTTTTAACAAAAAAGACTGGATCACCCCATGGTGAAGTGCTGGGTTGGATGAATATTTATCTAATAATTCATACAACTTATTTTTTTTTAATTCAAGTAGTTCTACTTGAGATATTAGATAATGGGGTTTTAAAATTGTCCTATCATTAGGTACTAATTCAATAGTAAACTCAAGTTATCGATCAGGAGCAACACCATGAAAATCATTAGGAAAACATCAAGATACTCATTTACCACTAGCACATCATTAATATCAACAGTTCCTTTAATTTAAAAAATATATTAATGATAAATTTTATTTCCATATTTTAATAGTTTCTCAAAGTCTAGATATGTTATCAATGATTTGGGTTCATTCTAGTACAAAAACTGAAACTCTTTCTAAAAAAATAGCTTTTTTAGCTCTACAATCAATCTTAGCATGGTAAACAGAAATGCAATCCATTTTAAAAATAACATGAAACTCTAATAGAGGAAAAAAACAATGTTTCATGGGAAATTATTTCTATATAGATATATAGGAATATTATTATAATTTCTTTTATTCTTAAAAATTCTTATAGGTGTTTTTATCATGAGTTATGAATTTATTTATTTATGTGGAATTTAACAATTTATAAAAAATTTCCCAGAAATAATGGAATTAGTAGACCCCGAATCAAACAACACATTGGAATAATATATAAAAACAAGTAATGTAACAAATACCACTTAGTTTTTTGGCTCAACATCTCCTGAAGTAGTTGCAAATTATTTTTCCACACCCTTGTTTTTCCAATCTTGTTGATTTCCTTCCTATATGACTAGATTTGGAAACACATTAGAAAAATGACCCAACATCTTATAGTTAAAGAATATTACCATTTACTTATCATAATTATTTTAATAATTTTACTTTCACTCACAATCCATACTTTCAAACTTTCCACATCGGTATAACTTGACAAAATTTATAAGACATTACCTGGGATGTTTCTTACCACACTTCTCACAAGCAGGGAAATTGATTCTCTTACTTCCAAATTTCCATGATGAATTTTTACCCATATCCTACTAACCTGAACGCTTATTATTCTTATCATCACAGGAAACATATGTGTTATAAAACTCCATTTCAAAATTTTCATCACAATGAAAAACATTCTCATATATTTTAAATTCTCACGCTACCAAATCACTTTATAAACCTGGTTTCAATCATGATTAAAACTGATTAATTTTTCTATCAGTGTCCCAAAAAAAATTAGGTACATACCTGGACAATCATGGGATTTTTTCTTCATATGTATCTATGATGTATTCATAATTTTTCCTCAATTCTATATTTTTTTCCATTCGAAGTAAAATAACTTAGGGAAATATTTCTCAAGGAAAACATCCATAAATGTTTGATATTCCAGGGAATTAAGATCTTCTTTATATCTGGTATTATTGAAAATAGACCACCATCGATCAAGTTCATATTCAAAATGATAAACAAATGGGTTACCTTTTTATGTTCAAAACATCCCATGATATAGAATATCTTTTCAAGAGAATTGATTCATCCTTCAACTACCACCAAGTTAGATGATCCACTTAAATATGAGGTATGTTGCCTCATGAAATTCCCTACAAAAGACATGTTCCTTCATGGTAGATCAAGTTCCTCTCTCAAATGAATACCACCACCATTTTTCAACCAATTCAAATGATCCATTTTTTTCATAATAAACACAGTTCCAATTAACACTATTCCAATCTACAGATTCAAAAATATATTATCCTCTAGGTGTCTTTCCACTTCAGATTCACTATTTCTTCTATGGAAAACCATTCTGAATAGATTTATCAAAGACCAAGAAACATGGTAATATTTAAATTATTTTTCATTTTTAATTAACCATAAAGTAAAAATCCTTTATAGAATTATATTAACATCATCCAAACCATTATATTATCCAAACCATCCTTTTATACCAACTATATGGACCCATCCTTAGAAAATTACATAATGTTGTGTTTTAGTAAAAAATGTACTTTCTTTCCCTTTGAGCACCTTTTTAGGTCTATAGATTTATATAATTAGGACATAATAAATACATAACATCCCATATTTATAAAATGTGGATACTACTAAAATAGTATCAATTTCTTTCAAATTATAAAACATTTAAAATAAAACATGATTTCATTGAAAAGTATTTATAACATTTAATTCAACTTCCTTATTTATCTTTCACATCCTTTTAACCTATGAAATACATTTAAAAATTGGTATGTGAAAAAAACTTAGTAAGGGACATAAAAAATAAAATCATTTGTCCAGTGAAAACTTGAGAACCCACTAAAAACGTTTTTCCTAAAAACTCATAAGTTTTGATTGAAAAATAATACATTAATATTGGGAAATCATTACCATATCATTATTACATTCACTCTTACAAATGGAATAACCTTACGGTCTAATTCCTAATTTGGATTTTCCAGTGCATTGGAGAGCCATAATAGGGCTCACCAATCATATCTTGTACTATAATGGAATCAACCCAACATATATTGAGCTATAATGGTGATCGACCTATCATATCTTGATCTATATTGGGGATCAACGCATTATATTATTATATATAATGGGATCGACCCAAAATATACAATTTCAAATAAATATAGCATTAATGAAACATTTGATAACTCTTTTAAACACTTGAGAAAAACACATTCAGATTTCAAATTACCATTTTTTCATAAAAACCCCTTCAAAATTTTTGAAAACCGCACACATAACAAAGAAATAATTATATTGTTTTTTTTGAAAACATTTAGTAAAACTATTATAAAAATTAAGAGTCATTAATTTATGAGAGACATCTCATGACCTATATATAAAAAACAATATTTTTGAATTTCGTAAAAAAAAAATTTTAAAAGATTTGAAAAGGAATATCCCTTACACAAAATATGAAAAATAACCCTTTTAGAAATAATTGAGTAAAATTCAAACATTAACAAATATATAAATAAACACATTAAAACCATTTTGAAAATATGGAAATGAGATATAATGATTTAGAAAAATAAATCTTTAAAACATTTTAAATAATATTTTAGTTAACAAGTCCCTTACATCGGGTTAGAATTCCTTTAAATGGGTTTAAACATAATAAATAATGGTTTAAATAGTTTTATTAATTTATAAAATAATTATTCTCATGTCTATAATACCTTACATAATCTTCTTATAATATTTTCCATCCATTTATTAATAATATTTTGTTATTTCTATTGTTTCAAGTGCATTCTTTTCATTGTTTCCAAGGTCGGTTTGTTATGGAATTACTTGTAAAAAATATATAACACTCCAAAAGTATTAAAATATATATACTTAATTCTTTTAAAATTTTACAATATAATTAAAACTTTTTATTATTATAGTAGAGGAAAAGGAAAACTCATCGTCCATAAAAGCGGTGAATTGACACTACATGGATGACTATTTCGTTATTTAAGAATAAAAGGAGAAGACAATGGATTTTATGATTTATATATTAATAAAAAAAAAATTATAGTATATATATGATATATGATTTTTCATGAAACATCGGTTAGGATGTGAGTATATGGTATCGGTGAAAAAGAATTTAAAATAAAAGAAGAAGGAATCTCAGCCCTTGAAATTTTGTCCATGAGAACCTCTTCAAGGATCTTGAAAGTTTAGGTTTTTTGAGACCATAAGCTCTAGAATACGAAAAGAGATGAGTATAATAGAATTTTAAATATTATAGCTGATCAATAAGGCTCAAGGAGATGAATTTTTTTGAAGGAAGGAGCCTCCTTTTATAATTAAGGTGAGGGGTAACTTAGAAATTACCCAAATTCATAAAATATAATAAAACTATTATAGGGTTTAAGATTTCCAAAAAGGCATAAAAAATGGTATTAAATTTTATAAGAAATATTAATATTTTTTACATGTTCAATAATTTTTTTATTTTTAAATAATTTTATCAAATATTATATTCATGAAAAATATATATTGTAAAATTAAACACTATTCATAATTAAGACATTAAATATATCAAAAAAAGTTTAAAAATATAATAATGTTTTTTTACTTTATAGACACATCATATTAATCTATGGAATTCATGAATTATCTTATAAATATCAAATTATATTTATTTTATGATTTTTAATATCATGAATTTGATTTATTCATTGATTAAATAATTACTGTGTCATTATTCTTCAAGCCATTAAGGTATTTATTTAAAACCTAAAAATTAAAAAAAAATTCATGAATAAGATAAATGTATTATTTTCAATACACTATTTATTTTTTATAAAATCTAATGAAAAACCATATTTAAAAATATTATAAAAATTAAGAAATATAGTTTGGAAACCTTGAATTCCTTTTAAATAATAAGTTATAAAGATTTGAAAGTTATTCTTGTGGGTAAAAATTTTCCCAAATTAGAATTAAAAGGAGATAAAGGTTGAAAATTGAATATAAAAAAAGATTTATAAAAAATAGTTTTCATTTAATAATTATTATAATTTTAATTACAAACATTTTATTTATTTTTCTTATACTTGTGAAAGCACTGCATCAGCGTTTCACATACATTAATGTTAATTATTTTATATATAAAAATTAAAAAAAAATTCTATAAAAATAAAATAACTAGGTCAAAAATAATATTCTAGGTTTGTTCATTATATATATTCACTCATATACATGTCATGAAAACTTCTTAAATTTATTATTTTTTCTTTTTTTTCACTCCACAAGAATTGCACTAGAATATGGATAATATTGGAGTTAGATAACTCTGAAATTCAAAATTAACACACAAAAATCAATTATACATAATAATTAATAAATAAGTCTTGAAAATATTTTTTAGCACACCATTATTAATAATTTACCTTTTTTGACTTTGTCAGTGCTGCCAAGAACTGCATTGGTACAATATCTCTTATAAAATCATAATTTAGTCATTAATTTTTTTTCATTAATTCTATAGCAGAATTATGTATTTATGAAATCACAAAAAAACTGTATTTTATAAATGAAAATATTTTTTACAATCGCAAAATATTAAACTTTTTCATAAAATTTTAAACAATTAATACGAAGATAATGTTGAAATTTTGAATTAAAAAATTAAATTAGTTTAATAAAATTAAAATATATATATTGAATATTAATATTTTAAATAAATAACTATATAAAAAATCAGTTTAATAACATTATTTATTTTAATAATTACTTACCATAATGAATTTAACAATTTCATTCAATAATACTAATAAATATGATTCTATAAATACCTAGGATGTTACACTCTCCCCCCCTTTTGTAATTTCTTCCTCATAATTTTATTCACTTACTAAAAAAATGAGGTTACTTTTCCCTCACATCATTTTCAGATTCCCATTTTTCTTCTTCAACCTTGTGGTTTCTCTACAAAAACATAATAAGGTGAATTACCTTATTTCATAATACCTTCCCTCTACAATAAAGATTCTTTTTCTCTTCATAATAAAGGTTCTCTTCCCACTGAACTACTTTTGGGCTCAAAACATGATATGGATATGGCGAAAACTTTCTTGAAAAAGAAACATGAAAAACATTGTTTACTGGAGATAAACTCGGAGTCAAGGCTACTCGATAGAAAACTAGTCCAATTTCTCTAGGATTTCATAAGGTATAATGTGTCGTGGGATTAACTTTTCTTTCTTACAAAAACATATAACTCTTTTACATGGAGAGATTTTAAGGAAAATATAATCACCTACCTCGAAAGAAATTTCTTTCCTCATGTTATCTACATTATTTTTCTGTCTGCTCTGAGCTGTCTTCATGTGTCACTGAATCAATTAAAAATTCTCTACCACTTCCTCTAATTGGTCCTATTAACTTCCTTTCCCCTAATTCATCCCAAAATACTGGTGTTCAGAACTACTTTCAATGTAATGATTCAAAAGTTTCATCTATATACTGAAATGAAAATTGTTATTATAAGAAAACTCAACAACATAAAGATGATGATCCCAACTTCCAAGGTAATCCATCGAACAAGATTAAAGCATAACCTATAATTTCTAAATTTTTATCTTTGACATTCCATCATATAGAGATTGAAAGGTTGTGATGAAATTTAATTCAGTTCACACAGACTTCTGAAGGACATTCCAAAAGATTGATGTAAACTTGGAATCATGTTCTGATACAATGGAGAGAGACACTCCATGTAACATGACTATATCCTTTAGATATAGTTGATAAAGCTGATCTAGATATAGGGTTTCTTGAATTGGTAGAAAATGAGCTATTTTAGTCAGTATATCAATAATAAATGATATTGCATTGTTACCTTGATAAATCTTTGTTAGTCCCACCATGAAGTCTATTGATACATTTTCTCATCTCCACTCTGGCACTAGAAAGGATGAAGCATCCCCTTTGGTAACTAACATTATGCTTAAACCTATTGATATGTCAAATATTTTATGTTAAAATCAACAATATCTTTTTCATTCCATTCCACCAAAAATCACCCTGAAGGTCTCTGTACATTTTAGTGCTAATAGGATGAACTCGAAATGGAGAACTATGAGCTTCACATAACAAATCATTATTTAACTGTAAATCCCAAGACACGCATAATATCTTTTAAAATATCAATACACAATTTCTATAAATGTTAAATGCAGTCAAATTAACCATTTGAGGTGTTCTACTATTTTCTATAACTCACAGTCTTCCTTCTATTCTTTATTAATTATATTAAAAAAGATGAATGAATTGACCCATGAAACAAAATAGATGAATTTTTGGCACTAAAAAAATCCAATACAAAATTCAAGAAATCATCAACTAAGTGGTCATGTTCTAAACACAACATTGTTAATGTATCATTATTTATCAGTCTCAAATAATTATCCACTGCATTTGTTTTTTGTATGATGGTAATGAATTATGCAATCAAAATACTTGATCAGTTCTGTCCATCTTCTTTATCTCATGTTCAGTTCTTTCTGAGTGAATATATACTTTATACTTTTTTTATCTGTATATATTTCATATTTTACACTATAAAAATGATACCTCCAAATTTTTAATTTAAAAAAGTAGCTAATTACTAATCACATATAGGGTAATTTAACTTATGAGCTTTCAATTTATGTGAAACATAAGAAACCACCTGAACATTATGCATTAGTACACAACCAAATACATTCAATGAAGCATCATTTTAGATGAAAAATTCACCATTTCTAGAAGGTATGGACAAAATAGAAGCATTCACCAATTTTCTTTTCAATTTTTGAAAACAATCATCACAATATCTTTCCTATATTAACTTAACACGATTTCAAGTTAATTTAGTCATTGGGATAGATAACCATGAAATTTTTTCAAAAAAACTTATGTAATAGCCTGTTAAACCAAGAATACTATGAATCTAAGTTATATTTGGGGGTCTTTTCAATTATTCAACAACATTCATTTTATAAGGAACAATAGTTATTCTATCTTTAGAAACAATGTGACTAAGGAAATGCATTTTTTGCAACCAAAATTCACACTTGAAAATTTTTCCATACTGTGTATTTTCTTTTAAGTTTAAAGAAAACCCTTACATGACTTTTTTGTTCTTATTTACTTTTAGAATATACAAAAATTTCATCAATAAACATAACCACAAAGTTATCCAAGAACTTATGGAATATTCTATTTATAATATCCTTCAATAAAGCAGGTGAATTAGTTATCCCAAATGTAATAAATAAAAATTCATAATGATCATATTTAGTAGGAAAAGAAATATTTAGAATTTTTACTTCCTTTACTTTCAACTAATGGTACCCCAACCTCAGTTCAACCTTCAAAAAATATTGTGGTCTCGGGATCTAATCAGAAAATTAAATATATGCATCAAAGGATACTTTTTCTTAATGGTTATGTTATTCAAGGCTCTATAATCAATTAAAAGTCTCATTGAAACATCATTCTTTTTAACAAACAAGATAGGATCACCCCATGGTGAAGTGCTAGATCGGATGAAAACATTATCTAAAAATTCCTACAACGGATTTTTTAATTCAATAATTTATACTTGAGACATTAAATAAAGGTGTTTTGAAATTATCTTATCATAGGAAACTATGTTAATAGTAATCTCAAATTCTCAATCCAGAACAACACCAGGAAAATCATCCGAAAAAACATCAAGATACATATTTTTGAATGGCACATCATTAATATAAATAGTTTCTTTGATATCAAAAATAAGTGAAAGATAAATTTAATTTCCATATTTAAATAGGTTATCAACTTTTTTATACGTTATCAATGATATGGTTTCATTCTTGCACACAAACTGAAACTATATCTAAAAAACAATTTCATTAGATATATAATCAATCTTAGCATGAAAAATTAAAGGCCAATATATTCCCAAAATGAAATCAAAATATACTAGAGTCAAAAGAAGGGTTTTTTGGTAAATTATTTCTACAGAAAAAGATAGTTAGGTTCTTATAATTTATTTTCTAGAGCATTGATCCATCCTTTGGCTACCACCGGGTCAGATGAAAAATTAAAATACGGGGGATGTTGCCATATGAAACAATCCATAAAAGACATATTACTTCATGGTATATTAGGTTTATGTCTAGAATGAATACCACAACCCTTTAACACCTAAGTTAAATGATCCATTATTATCACAAATATCATAGTTCTATTTTCAACCATTCTAGGCTGTATATTTGGAAATATATTAGCCTCTCGGTGCCTTTATACTTCAGTTTCCTTATTTCTTCTACTGAAAACCATTATAAACAAACATATCTTATACCTAGAAACATTTTAACCTTAAAATTATTTATCATTTTAAATTTACTATAAAGTAAAAATCATTTTTGGATTTATATTAAAATTATCATAATCCCAAAGGTTATCTAAACCACCATTTGATACGAACTATATAGACCGAACCTTAAAACATTATATAATCTGGAGTTGTATTCAAAAATTTACTTTCATTACCATTGAGTAGCTTTTCCAGTTTATATATTTAGAGAATTAGGATATAATACATACATAATATCCAATATTTATACAGTGCAGATACTACTAAAATAGTATCCATTTCATCCAAAATTTTAAACTTTTAAAATAAAACATGATTTGTTTGACAAATTTTCATAACATTTAACTCGAATCCCTTTTTTCTCTTACACATCCTTATAAACTATAATAAATATTTAAAAACTTTGGATGAGAACAAAAATATTATCAAGGGACATAAATAATGATAATTTTTAGGGTAGTGAAAACATGAAAACCCATCAAAAACCCTTTTTTCTAGAAAACTCATAAGAATACATTGAAAAATCAAGCAGTAACCTTTGGATATCATTACTATATTAATATTACATTAACAATTAAAAATGTAATAACCTTAGGGTGAAATTACATCCCCAAATCACCCAATACATTGGAGAGCTATAATGGGGCTTACCCGTCATATCCAGATCTATAATGGGATCAACCCAATATATCTTGAGCTATAATGGGGATCAAACCATCATATCTTAAGTTAGAATGGGGCTCAACCCATAATACCTTGATCTATAATGGGATAAAAACATAAAAAAATTTCCAAGGAAAATAATATAAATAAAACTATTGACAACTCATTTAAACCCTTGAGAAAAACATATTTAGATTTCAATGTTTAATTTTTTCATATAAATACTTTTAAAATATAAAAACCACACTCATTATAATGGAATAATATTATTCATAAATAAAATTGAAAACATATAATTTAATCATTATAATAATAAATATTCATGAAATAAGGATACATTTCTCACGCCGTATATATAAAAAACAATCTTTTCAATTTCATAAAAGATATATTTAAAATGATTTCGAATGGAAATTCCTATACATAACATTGGAAAAAACCCATTTTAAAAATAAATTAGAGAAAATAAAATATTATAACCCATATAAATAAATTCATTATAACCATTTTTAAAACATGGACATGAAATTGAATGATTTATAAAAATAAATTTTTAAAATGTTTAAAATAATGTTTTAGTTAATGAGTCGCTCACCTCGGGTTTGACTACCTTCAAGTTTGCTCAAGAATCATATATAATGGTTTGAATAGTGTTAATAACTCATTAAATAAATTATAACTTGTTTATAATTTCTTACAAAATCTTCTTATAATGTCTTTCACCCATTTATTAACAATATTTTGTTATTTCTATTGTTTCGGGAGCGTTCTTTTCATGGTTTCCAATGTCGGTTTATTATGTAGTTCCCTGTCAAAAAAATAATACTCAATAAGGTAGAACATATATATATAGGGAATTTTAAACTATTAAAAGAGAATTAAAACATCATATGATTATGGTAACGGGAAATGAAAACTCATTATCCACGAAGGCGGTGACTTGACACACCACGGACAATGATTTCATTATTTAAAAATAAAAGAGGAAGACGAAGAATTTTATGATTCATATACCATTCAACAAAAAAATAGTATATATATGATAATATAGTATTCATGAAACATTGTACAGAATGTGTGGAAATGGTTGAGGTGAAAAATAATTTAAAAGAGAAGAAGAATGAATCTCACCTTTTGAAAATTTCTCCTCGAGAGCATCCTCAACGTTCTTAGAAATTGCAGTTTTGTGAGACCAAAAGCTATAGAATTTTAAAAGGGATGGGGATAAGAGAATTTCTCATAGTATAGTCCATTAATAATGCTCAAGGTGATTAATGGTTGTGAAGGTAGGATAATCCTTTTAGAATTGAGGTAAGGGGTAACTTAGAAATTACTCAAATTATCAAAATTTAATAAACCTATTATAAGGTCTAAGACATTCAAAAAGGCCCAATAACTAAATTTTATTACATTTTAGAAGGTATATTATCATTTTTAGACTTGTTCAGTAATTTGTTTTGTTTTTAAATAATTTAATTTAATATTATATTAATGAAAAATAAATTTTGACAAATTAAACACTCTTCATAATTAAGATTTTAAACACACCAAAACTAAGTTTCAAAATAAAATATTTTTTTATTAAATCATAGACACATAATATTAATCTATGGAATAATTAATTATCTTAATACCAAACTATTTTATTTTTATTATTATTTTTAATATCATTAATTTTATTTATTCTTTAATTAACTAATTATGGTGTAATAATTGTTCAAGACATTATAGTACTTATTTACTCCGTAAAAATTAAAAATAAAATTTCATGAAGAAGATAAATTTCTTAGTTTCAATGCCCTATTATTTCTAAAAACATATATTGGAAAACCATTCTTTAAAATTTTATACAAATAAAAAACTATAGTATGAACACATTGAATTATTTTTAAATAAATTTTTAAAGGGATTAAAGTGATTTATGTGGGTCCAAAACAACCCAAATTAGAATAAAAAAGAGATAAAGGTTGAAAATTTCATATATAAAATTATTTAGCCAAAATATGGGTCATTTTATAATTCTTATAATTTTAATTACAAAAATTTTATTAATTTCTCTTATATTTGCACATGAACTGCATCAGAATTGCATATGAATTGATGTAAATTATTTCATATATAAAAATTGAATGTAAATTAATATAAAAATAAATAAATTTGGTTAAAAATAAAATTATATTGTCATTATTTATGTGTATTCACTAATATGCATGTCAAGAAAACTTCTTAATTTTCTTATTTTGTCTTCTCTTGCCCTCTGTAAGCATTACACATGAATTTGGATAAGATTAATGTAATAAAACTATGAAATTAGAAATTAAAATCCAAAAACATAAATTATACAATATAATTAATAAAAAAACCATGAAAATAAATCTTAGCACACCATTATTAATAATTTACCATTTTTAACTTTGTTAGGGCTGCACATGCACTGTGTCGACATTGATAATAATTTTTTACTTACCATTAAAAGAATATAATATTTATGTTCTAAATTATTTATGTACAATATATCTCTTATAAAATCAAAATTTAGTTATGGAATAAATTTTATCAATTTTCTATCATTATATGTCTTCATGACATCACAAAAAATAATGTATTTTATAAAATATTTTATTTTTTACTGTTCTCCAAAAAATAAACTTTTTAAGAAAATTATAAAAAATTTATACTAAGATAATTTAGACATCATGAATTAAAAAATGATTTTTTTTATCAAATTAAAATATATAATTTTAAAATTATTGGTTTAAATAAATAACCATATAACAAATTGGTTTAATAACATTCTTTATTTTAAGAATTACTTACCATATTGATTTTAAATGTTTAATTCAAGGATAATAATAAAAAGGATTCTACTAATACCTAGGCTGTCAGATTCTCCCCTTTTTTGAAATTTCATCCACATAATTTTATTCCCTTATTAAACAAATGGGGATGCTTTTACCTCAAAGAATTTTTAGATTCCCATGTTACTTCTTCAACCATGTGGTTTCTCCATGAAACCTTAACCTGATGAACTATTTTCCATAATAATTAATCTATGTGATCAGGAATATAAATAGGTTTCTCATCATAAAAAAGTTTCTATTATAGTTGAACTACTTCTTATCTCAAAACATGATATAGAACTAGCTGATATTTTCTTAACATTGAAACATGGGAAACATTATGTACTTGAGATTAACTCAAAGGAAAAGCTACTTGGTATGAAATTATTCCTACTTTTTCCATGATTTAATAAGGTCTAATGAATCATATACTTCACTTTACTTTCTTATCAAGTAATATAACACTTTTCTTTGGAGATATTTTAAGGAAAACATGATCACCTACCTCTAAAGAAAGTTCTTTCTTCCTATTATCTGCATAACTTTTGGGCAATCTCTGAACTTTCCACTTGTGTCACTAAATCAATTTAACTTTCTCTACCACTTCATCCACTAATTCTAGTACCATTAACTTTATTTCCCAAAATTCATCCCAAAATTTTGGAGTTCGACATAGCTATCGATACAGTGATTCAAAAGTTTCATTCTGTATAATGGAATGAAAATTGTTATTATAAGAAAGTTCAACTAAATAATGGTTTTGATCCCAACATACCTAGTAATCAATTGAACAAGATTGAAGAATATCCTACAATTTTGGAATTATTTTCTCTTTCTGTCCATCATGTTGAGGATAAAAGGCTATGATGAAATTTAATTTAGTTCCCAACAAATTCTGAAGGTATTTACAAAAGATAGAAGAAAACTTAGGATCCCGATTAGATACAATGAAAAGATGTACTCATTGTAACTTGACTATATCTTTTAGTCACAATAGATAAATTTGATCTAGAGATAGGGTGTCTCAAAGAGGAAGAAAATGAGAAAATTTAGTCAGTTGATCAACAATAACTCATATCACATTTTTACCTTGAGAAGTCATTTTAGTCCCACCATGAAGTCCACTGATATATTTTCCCATTTTTTCTATGGCACTAGAAAAGATCGAAGCATCCCATTCAGTAACTTCCATTATGCTTCAAACTGTTGACATATCAAAAGTTTTCTCGTAAAATCAAAAATATCTATTTTCATTATATCCCACCAATAATAATTTTGAAGGTATCTGTACATCTTAATGCTACTGATATGAACTAAAAATTGATAATTATGATCTTCATATAATAACTCATTATTAAAATATGAGTCACAAGACACACATAATCTCTTTCCAAATTTCATAACACAGTTTCTATCAATGTTAAATTTAGTAAAACTTCCATTTTTAAATATTTATACCTTTTTATATAAATCATGGTCTTCCTTCTATAATTTTATAATTCTATCTAATACAGACGACTGCATTGACACCTGAATCAAAAGAGAGAAATTTCCTCAACCCACAACTTCCAAGCCAAAATTCATCAAATCAACAACCAAGGGGTCATGTTCCAAATTAAACATTATTAATGTAACACTATTTTTCTAAATAAAATCATTGGCTACTCTATTTTATTTTCTCGGATGATATTGAATCATGCAATAATATTCCTTGATTAGTTCCAACCATCATCTCTATCTCATATTTAGTTATTTCTGAGTGAATTTTTACTACAAATTTTTTAGATCAGTATATATTTCATATTATACTCAATTAAAATGATTCCACCCAATTTTTAATGAATAAACAAGAGAAACTAATTCCAAATCATGTGTAGGGTAACTTAACTAATTTAATTTCAATTGACATGAAGCATACATAATTATCTAATCATTCTACATCAAGACACAACCAATTATATTCAATGAAGTATCAATATAGATGAAAAATTCACCATTTCTGGTAGGTAGTTCCAAAACTAGTGCATTCACCAATCTTCTTTTCAATTCCTAAAAATAATAATCACATTCTCTTGTACATATAATCTTAACACCTTTTTGGGTTATCTTTAGTCATTGGGATAGTTAACCATGAAACAGTTTCATCAAAACTCTGTTAATAGCCCGCCAAACCCAAAAAACTACGAATCTCAGTTATATTTGTTGGTCTTGGCCATTATTTAAAAACATTTTTAGTAGGTTCAATAGTTATTCCATATTTAGAAACAACATTTTCGAATAATTATTTTTTTAAAAAAATTCACACATGCTAAATTTTCTATACAGTTTCTTTTTTTAAGGTTTCCAAAACAACCATTTGATGTTTTTTATGTTCCCATTTACTTTTTAATATACCAAAATTTCATTAATAAACACAACAAAAAATTTATCCATGAATTCATGGAATATTCTGTTCCTAATATCCATGAATAAAAAAGCTACAATAGTCAACCAAAATGACATAAATAAAAATTCATAATTCCTATATCAAGTATGAGAGGAAGTTTTCAGAATGTATGCTTTCTTTAATTTCAACTGATAGTACCCTGACCTCAAGTCAACCTTCAAAAAATACTATAATCCCTAGATATGATCAAACAAATCATTGATATGAGGAAAATGATACTTGTTCTTAACCGTGATGTTATTCAAGGATCTATAATCAATTCAAAGTATCATTGAACTATATTTATTTTTTAACAAATAATATAAGAGAACACCATGGTGAAGTTCTAGGCCAGATAAAGACTTTATCTAATAATTTCGGTAACTTATTTTTTAATTCAAGAATTCTTACTTCATCTATTTAATAAGGGGTATTGAAATTTTCTTGGCATCAGGAACGAAGTCAATAGTAAAGTAAAATTATTGATTTGGGACAACACTAGGAAAATCATTAAGAGAATCATCAATATTATCATTTACTAATGGCACATCATTAATATGAAGAGTTCCATTATTTTAAACAATATGTGCAAGATAGATTTAATTTACATATTTTAATAGTTTCACAAATTCTTGATATTTCTCCAATGATATGAGTTCATTCTGTCACACAAACTGAAACTCTTTAAAAAAACTTCTCTACATATACAATCAATCTTAGCTTGGTAAATATAAATCTAATAAATTCTTAAAATAACATCAAACTCTACTAGTGGAAAAACAAAAAGGTTTGCTGGTAAATTATTTTTTAGACAAATATAGGTAGATTCTTATAATTTCCTTTTATCTGAATACTTACTCTAGGTTTTTACCACATGTTTTGGCATAATCTATTGAGACATAATTTCAAATTTGGAAAAACAATTCTAAAAATGAAGGAATGAGCTGACCTCGAATAAAAAAACACATTATAAAAATATGTAAAAACCAAAAATGTTCCTGATACCACTCTATTTGATGGATAAACATCTGTTTAAGTAGTTGAAATGGATTTTTCTACACCCTTCTGTTTCCAATATTGATGATTTCTTACCCAAGTGACTATCTTTCGACACACATTAGAAAAATAAACCAAATCCTTACTCTTAAAGCATCATTCCAAAAGATTTTAATCATTATTATGATCATTTCCCTTTAAGTCAAGATCCATATGTCCAAATATTCTACATTGGTAGTACTTCCCAGAATTTACAAGATATTCTTAACGATGCTTCTTACCACACCTTTCACAAGAATGGAAATTTATTTTCTTACCTTCAAATTTCCTTGATTAATCTTTCCCCCAAAACCTACCAACCAAAATTCTTCTTATTCTTTTCATCACGAGGAACATATATGTTAAAAAATTAAATTTAAACCTTTTCAGCACAACGGAACCATTATAAGATATTTTAAATTCTTATGCCGCCAAATCTCTTTGTAAACCTAGTTTCAATCTAGAGTAAAACTAATCAATTTTTTAATCAGCGTCCTTAAAAAAATCTGGCATATAACTATCAAATATTGTGAAGTTTTCTTTATATAAAAGTATAACTTTTTCATCTTTTTTCATTAATTCTAGAAATTGTCTTTCCATTCAAAGTCAAACAAACTTAGGGAAATATTTCTCATGGAAAATACCCTTGAATGTTTCCCATTACATGGAATCAAGGTATTATTTATCTCCGATATTCTAAACCAAAGACCACCATAGATAAGATTCACCTTAAAAATGATAAATAGAAATGGTTACATTTTTATGTTATATCAAATATCCATTCCAAAGAATTGATCCATCCTTTGGATACTATCTGATCATATGATCCACTAAAAGATGAGGGATGTTGCCTCATGAAATTATCTTAATAAGACATGTTCCTTCTAGTATATCACGTTTTTATGTATAATTATTTCCCATACCCTTTATTGCTTGATCCAAATGATCTATTACTATGATAAAATGATCGGTTCTAATTCCCACCATTCTGAGCTGTAGATTCTGAAAGATATTATCCTCTCAGTTCCCTTCTACTTTAACTTCCCTTTTTCTTATATAGAAAAGCATTCTCAATAGACATATCTTAGAGAAATAAACATGGTAATCATAAAATACTTTATTATTTTAAATTAACCATAATGTAAAAATCATTTATAGTATTTTATTAACATCATCCTAACCCATAAGGTTATCTAAATCGTCCCTTGAAACCAACTATAAGGAACTATCCCTAAAATATTGCATAATCTCGAGATTTAGTTAAAAAATTACTTTATTTCCGATTGAGGATCTTTTCATGTTTATATATTTAGAGAATTAGTTCATAATACATACAAAATATCCTATATTTATACAGAGTGAATACTATTAAAACAATATCCGTTTCTTCCAAAATATAAATTTTTTAAAATAAAAAATGATTTCATTGAAAATATTCCTAACATTTAACTTCACTTCATTATTCCTATTAAACATACTTATAACTTGTGAAAAATATTTAAAAACTTTTTATGAGCACAAAAAGCTTTGTAAGGGACATAAAGAAATAAAATCGTTTATCTAGTGAAAACATGAATACCCATTAAAAACCATTTTTCTTGAAAACTCATAAGAATAAATAGAAAAATCATACAATAAACATGGGACATCATTACTATATCACATTTAAATTCAAACTTATAAATGGAATAACCTTACAGTCTAATTCTATATGTAGATTGACCAATGAATTGGAGAGATATAAAGGGGCTCACCCGACATATCTTGTGCTATAATGGGATCAACCAAATATATCATGACCTATAAAGGTGACAACTCATCATATCATGAGATATAATGGGGACCCACCAATCATATCTTGAGATATAATGGGCTCAACCCATAATATAAAATTTACTAAGAATGTAATGTGAATAAAACTCTTGATAACTCATTTAAACCCTTGAGAAAAACACATTCATATTTCAAGGTACCCTTTTTTTCATAATTTTTTTTAAATATAAAAAGTACGCATATAATAATGAAATAATATTATTCAAAAATAAATTTGAAAACATATAATAATGAAATTATAATAAGAAATAGTCATGAGAGATGGAGAAAACTCTCATAACATATAAAAATAAAAAACAATTATTTTGAATTTTGTAGAAGATAAATTTAAAAATATTTCAAAAGGAAATTCCATTACATAAAAAATGAAAAATAACCATTTTCTAAATACATGAGAGAAATTAAAACATTAATATCCATATAAACTATTTCATTAAAACCCTATTAAAATAACGGACATGAAATATAATTAATTTTAAAAATAAATCTTTAAAATGTTTAAAAGAATTTTTTAGTTAAAGAGTCCCTTACCTCCAGTTTGAATTTAGATAAATGTGTTAAAACATCATTTTAATGGTTTTAATAGTGTTATTAATATATTAAAAAACTATACACATGTTTATAATAACTTACGTAATCTTCTTATAACATTTCCACTAATTTATTAGTAATATTTTGTTATTTCCATTGTTTTGGGTGTGTTATTTTCTTGGTTTCCAAGGTCGTATTATTATGGAATTCCTGGTTAAAAAAATAATACAATATAAGTGAGAACATATATATATTTAGTTCATTTTAAAATATTACAAGAGAATTAAAACTCACTATAAATATGGTAAAGGGAAATGAAAATTCATCACCCACGAAGGTGGTGAATTGAAACAACACGAAATACAACTTTGTTATTTAAGAATAAAAGGATAAGATGAGGTATTTTATGATTAATATACTGTAAAGATGACAAAATTTCATTATATATATGATACTTGAGTTTTCATTAAACATTTTAGATGAGGAGAGGATAAGATAGAGGTGAAAACGAATTTAAAAGAGAAGAATAATGAATCGTATCTTTTGAAAATTTCTCCTTTAGAACCTCCTCAAGGATCTAGGAAGTGGTCTTTTTGTGAGTCAAGAAGCTCTATAATGTGTAATGGGATGAGTAGAAGTAAATGTTTCAGAGTTTTGTTGATTAGGAATGATGAAAGTGATTATTTTTTATGAAGTATGGTGCATCATTTTATAATTGAGGTGAGGGGCAACATAGGAATTACAAAAAATATTAAAATATTAGAAATCTATTATTGGGTTTAAGACTTCCAAAAAGCACTAAAAAATAAATTTTGTTATATTTTAAAATGAATATTATAATTTTTATACTTGTTCAATAATTTGGTTTTTTTAAATAATTAAATTAAATATTATATTCATGAAAAATAATTTTTTTTTTCAATTTAATTTTTTTTATAATTACTAATTCAAACACATAAAAACACAGTTTCACAATAGGATAATTTTTTATTATATCATAGACACATCATATTCATCTATGTAATTCTTGAATTATCTTAAAAATATCTAATTACATTTATTTTATTCTTTTCAACATCATTAATTTGATTAATTCATTAGTTAAATAAACAATGTGTTATAATTTTTCAATCCATTAAGGTATTTATTTACTGCCAAAAAATTAAAAATAAAACTTCCTGATGAAGATATATTTATTATATTTCAATACACTATCTATTTCAAAAATAATATTATAGAAAACCATTCATTAAAATATTATACAAATTAAAAACCTTATTGTGAACACCTTGACATCCTTTAAAATAAAAAATTATAAAGGGCTTAAAGTTATTCATGTGGGTCCCAAATGTCCCAAATCTGAATAAAAAATTGATAAAGGTCAAAACATTCATATAAAAAAAATATTTATCCCATATACGGGTCATTTAATAATTTTTATAATTTTAATTAAAAACATTTTATTTATTTTTCTTATTCATGCACAAGCACTCCATCAGCATTTCACATACATCAATGTTAATTAATTCATATATAAAAAATAAAAATAAATTACTATAAAAAAATTAATTATTTTAAAAAGAAAATTCTATATTCATTTATTATATATATTCACTCAAATAAATTTATAGAAAACATATTAAATATGTTATTTTTTATTTTCTTTCCCTGCGTAAGCAATGCATGAACATTTGAATAAGATTAATGTAATATAACTTTGAAATTTAATATTAACTTAAAAAAACATAAATTATACAAAGTAATTAATAAAAAATTCATTAAAATATTTTTTAGTACACCATTTTTAATAATTTACCATTTTGACTTTGTCAGCACTATGGGGGCACTACATCAGTACAGATAATGATTTTTATACTTATCGTAAAAATAATATAATTTTCATGTTATAATATTTATAGTACAACATATCTCCTATTAAATTATATTTTAATTATTTATTAAATTTAATAAATATTATATCATAATTATGTCGTCATGTCATCAAAGAAAAATACCGTATTTTATAAAAGACTATATTTTTTATTATTCAAAAAAATATATCTTTTTCAAAAAACTCTAAAAAATTCATACTAAGATAATTAGTATATTTTTAATTCAAAAATGAAATTATTTTTTTCAAATTAAAATATATAATTTGAAAGATAATTTTTTTTAAGTAAATAACCATATAAAAAATCGGTTTAATAACATTATTTATTTTAATAATTACTTACCACATTGAATTTGAGTATTTAATTCAAGATTAAGAATAAATATGACTCTATTAATACATTGGTTGTTATAGGTTCACTATTTTAATCAAATTAGTTTATTTATAGATGGTGAAACCCTAAAAATACTTCTGTAAAATTGGATCTTATAATATCCATATACAGGTTTATCTATTTTTTATCATTGATATAACCCTATATTAAGAGATTCATAGAGGGAATGTATCTTGGTGGATCCAATGATGGATCAAAGGAGATGGATTAGTTTCACAAAAACATCAATGATTAGAACCTTGGTGACTACGACATATTAAAGTGACATGAATTCTCTATAAAGGCATCACATCTTCCTATAGATTCAAGCCTTATTATTCATGATAATCGATTCATGAAAATCTCCTGTTATTTTTTTGTTTACTTGTTTTGGATTTTATATTATATGATATCGTTATGGTCATGATTTGGATAAAATTATTATAAATATAGAAACTATTTAGTGAAACAATTTCTAATGATACCACCCTTCTATTATCATCACATTATTTTTTGATGGAATTTCTATTTTTACCATGTATCTTATACTATGCACTGTGTATGAATATTATTCTATTTATTATTTTCATTGATCATTATGATTGATCCTTTTTACACTCATGTGTCGATGAAAAGCACCAACATCATTTTCATTAGTAATATTTTCTACCTTGGAAATCAAAGAGGTGTATTGGTTAGTATTGGGTGGTGTCATAGTTTGTATGGGATCACAATGATATGTGGGTGAATTCTAGGGAGTCCTAATGAGGTTTAAGGGATGAAGGATCAATAGAATCCACTATAGATGGTATAGGGTGACATAATAATTGTTTAGGAGTACCCCCAATGGTTTTATATAATATTGAATGGAACAAATACATGATTGGAGGTGATTTGAGGTGACAACAACACGAAAATAATACAAATATAGAAATTTGGGTGAAGAAAACGACTAAAAAGTGTATATTTCTAAAGAACTCATGCCTTGTACCTTTTTGGAAGTGGAATTATGGTTTTAGAGTTTATAAATATCACTCAATTAATGTTATAGATTCATAAACTATGTTGTTTGATTTGGACATCTAAGTGCACACATAGAAATATGGAGTGTTGTTGGAGTACACACCATGTATGGCCTACATGACATGACTTTTTCATCAATACATGCCCAAGGTGATGGATATAGATTACATAATATATCCAAGAAGGCATGTTATGTAGTCTAGGAGTATATAACATAGTTAAAGAGTTGTATATACTAAGTGAACCTACCGAGTCAACAATCTATGTACCTAAGTGTATACACTTTGTAGGTGGACTTAGACATTCCCTGTATCAAGGCAGTACACAAGCAAATGAAACCTGAGGAAAAAAACAACTTGTAACCCTAAGGAACATTCCTACCAATTTTTCACCCGTAGTGGATTTTCACATTTTCTCGATCAAGAATAGGATTTAGATGTGTGATTAGTCCATTAGAAACATTTTTCTAAATAGAACATGATGGTGTGATCTTTTTAATTAACAAAAGTAATATGTGAGGTGATACAAGTAGTTTACTTTCCTTAGATTTATATGTATGGAAATTGGGATAGTGTGTAGTGATATGCTCATTCTTTGGATTAGGTTCTCCCTAATTTATTATGTTATTCTCATAGTGTTGTGGGTACCCTTTACTATTGATAGTGTTCAGTAACCCCCCATCACTTGTGTTCTTACTTTTTTCTACTTGGGGTTCAGGTCCTTTATCTGATTGAGTTAGCTCATCTATCATCTATTTTGTGCTACCCTTGCCTATTATGTGCTACTTTGGTTTGTTTTGAACCACTTGATTCAGTGTAAGTTATCCATTACAGTTTTTGTGAGGTGACATGGTTTTTTCTCATTCTTTGGTGGTATTATGGCTGGGGATAGTACTACCTTAGACAACACCTATTATTGTTTGAGACATGGGTTCCCTTGGGTTTATTGAATGGTTAAATGTTATATATAGGTAAAAATGATAGGATGTGGTACCCTCTCAACTGATACATATACTTTGGTTAGAAGTGGGACTTTTTTATTATTTCGAATAGCAATGTGGAATTTGGATATGTTGGGTAAATCAGATGCTTTAAGACTTGTGACTCCTGAAGTACCCTTGGGTTGCCTTTAAGATGCAAAAATATATTTGTGATATCAACTCTAATATTTTGGTTTTCGATACTTCGATCATCCATTGTTTCTTATGATATACAAACCTCTATGGGTTGGAACTATTAATACCATGACTTCTTTTTGATCCTTATGAATTATAGTGGTTGACCATATACATCTAGTTACTTATCATTCTAATGATCACCCTCTAGTAATGTTGATTTGAGATAAATGTTTGCTTTATTTTTCCCTTATGGTGTCAGGGAGTCATACTGAGTATGTTTATACTGAATTATACACATGAATTATGCCTATACATGTTGTTTCTGTACAGGAAATATAGGGTTTAGATATGGACTTGGAGAACATGAAACACTTATGGATTATTGGGAGCTGATTCCTAGTTATTCTTAGAAATGCATGATTGAACCTGGTGGTTTTTAATGGAGGTGGTGGATATTGTGACTAGAGATCAATCTCAAAGTTTCGGCAGTGAGAATGAAATTTTGTGTTTCTTATTATTTTTATATTTTAAGGCTTTCATGATATACTCATGCTATTGTATTTTCATATGTTTATTTGTTCTATTATTTGATGTCTCATGCATGAATTCTATACATTTCATTTTTATATATATATATACATACACATATATACATTGCCATTTTTTATATAATTTTAGGCATTTGAGATATGTGTTTGTTCTAGGTTGTTATAGGATAAGGCCTCCCATATAATTTTATATTTATACTAGATACTAGTCACCAACCCCAATCCTATTGGGAGTAGGATTTGGGTGGCACACTAGGGTTACTTTTTACTTGCCAGGGCCCCCGTGGGGTCGATCATGTCAAAAAAGAATTTTTAAAATGATGCACATTACTCTTAGGATCATTTCATTAATTTTTTTTATACAAAAAAAATATATGGGTACCAAAATTTAGTTTGAACCTAAAATTTTGGATGATCAAGGTCCCGAAAACTGTATCATTTACAAAGAATCTAAAACTCAATATTTTAAAGGTGATTTAATCTCACCGACTTATATCATGTAAACCATTTATATGTTTGTATGATTCTAAAGATTTAGTTTGGAATCATATTACATCAAAAAAATATATATGTTAAAACCATATTGGTGGGTAATTTTTTACATGATTTATGATCAATATAATTTTATGGAATAAGAAAAACTCAATCATTTATCATACTTAGCATGTAACTTCCTAAATATATGTACAATAACTTAGAATTGGTTTAACACTGTAAACTAAATAATCAGCCAAAATTCATAATATAACATTTATAATCATGAATATTAAATTAGATAATAAATTGAATAAATTAAAAATTCACATATTCAAACATGTGACAAATGTTTTTTAGATATTCAAAAATAAATTATAATCACGTTACAATTTAAGCATGGATAAAAATGAACAATTAACTTTTATCCAATATGAGAATTTCATATTATCATTTTCATAGTATTAGTATGAAATATTTAAATATTTAAAAAATGTGTGACATTTATAAATTCTTTTAGTATAAAATATTAAAATTTTTCTAAATTATGGAACTATTTATTTAAATCACAAATTTTTCCAAATAAGGTTACTAATATAAACATTTTATATTTACATTTACAATCTAATCATTATTAAATATACACTTTTAATTAAAAAATTATTTTTAACAATGTAAATTCATATAACACCAATAAAAAATCTACCATTTTTTGGGTTCGATATAAATACTCTATTAGATTTGACATGGGCTCTCTATGCTGGTGTCTGTGAAGGGTTTTTGATAATTTTAACAAAACAAATTTCATTAAAATTCAATTAAAAATGGAATTCACTATAGCATGACCTAATTAAGGCAGAAAATTTTATATAATTATAAGGATCGAAAAAATACATGATCAAAATAAAATAAGTAATTATAAACCTCAAATTATCAATATCAATCACGCATGAAATAAAAACCATGTATACCATAAATGAAGAATGTGTACCCTTCACAAATTTTGGTTACTAATTTTGTTCATCAGTTATAATCTTTTCTGAGGATCCCTTAAAAGTATCCAATAGAATCCATCCACTATAGTTTATCCATGGTTTTCTTTGAATCACATGAATTTAAAACAAGATTCTCCTTCATCCGTGACATGCTAGTATCTCGAGTGGGGATGGATAAAAAATAAAGAGAGATTCAGAGGGAGAATATATAGGTGGCTAAGGTTGGTTCAAAAACCCACACCATATCATGGTGACTTTATTTTTATATAATATTATTAGATTCTCTCCAATTCTCTATACATTTACTCATATGTTACATAAAATATGAGTTATTCTTAAACCTTTCATGATTGTAACATTTAAATGAAACCATTGATTCTACCATATATTTAATCTTATAAAACATTTAATGATAGCCAATGTGGAAGATAATTCAAGAATTAAATTTTAAATCTTGGTTAGTAAAATGTATCATATGGATTACATATGAATCGTATAATATGATTCATTTCCATACGATAATCATATATCACAATATATGATAGGTTTAAGGAATTAACATGATTTCCCTAAATCATGTCTTATGAAATTATCATTTAACCTATTACAATATGGTAAATATATTGCATATGTATATATTTATTTAGGTAATATTTCCATTAATCTCCCACCTTCACTAATGCTTCATAGATTTTGTTCTATTTCCCATTATATTTCATCATATAAAATAAATTGTGAAACCATACCAAAAATCCTTTTGGATATCTTCCAAAACACTTTTGAAAATATATATTGAACTTCACTACATATCACTTCATATGAAATTTATTGTGAATATTCACCCAAAAATCCTTTTAGATATACTCTAAACACTTTTAAAGAATCTATCTAATTTTCAGAAAACTCAATCCCCATTAATTAAACCAAAAAGTGTGACCTCACGTGCCTTGTTAATATTAATAAAAAATATAATTTTATGAGTCCATAAATGAAAAGAATATTTCATCTAGAAAATCATTCATGTTACAGAAGCTAAAAATGAATTTAGCATGATCTCCATCAAACTTCTATATCTCTATACCTGTTCCCACCAGCCGTATCATATACACGAAATAGTTTTTGTATGATCCAATTGTGTAGAAAATAAAGTATCCACATGATACAAAGTATTTCAATCCTGTATAACTAATCATACATTCTCAATACTCTGAGTATTAAAAAACTAGATTGATGAATACATCACTTGTTGTTTACCCTTATGAATGAGAACATCACATTCCCCCCATCTAATAAATAAGTACCTCATATTAATTGTCTTTATATGAAAATAAAATTCCCTAGTATATCTTAAACAATGTAACCAATTCCATAATTTTTGTATGAGAGTATAAATATTATCTTGATTAATCTCCAATAGACTACATGATAAACTATACACCCAACCACTCCTTGATTTTCTAATCCTTGTGGATTTAATAAGAAAGTTATAAAAGTATGATGGTTATTGATTTTTTTCATGACATGTCAAATTAATTATGTTTTTATAGTTTATTTTTAGTATAAGGCTGAACAAAGTTCATCTTTCATGGATTGTTGGAGGTATAAATTGTGAATATTCAAAAAACATTATAAATGAAAATTAAAAGAATGAGGGGTTTGAAAAATGTTTGATGTAAACAAAGAAATAAATTAACTCATTGATCTTATAAAGTTAAGTGAGTTTCAAGAGATATAGGAGAAGTTTATCACTTCATGTTTACTATATAAAATTTTAATTTCATTTCTTTTATAAGTTCACTTATGTTTGTAGTAATTAATTGGATGAGGTTGACTGGAATCCTAGTTACCCTCAATCCCATTAAATTGATTAATTTAGACATGGATCTTTATGTAACTGTTGCTTAACAAAGTTACACATATTATTAATGATTTAGGTATATAAAATCATATAATAATTTAATGAGTCTGGGAAAGAAATAAATACCTATGAAATCTATTCAGAACAATTTAATTTTCCCATGTGTAATAATAGTGTTGATCAGTTAAGAGAAAACACACATTTCAAGAAAGAAACATGATATAATAGTCTAATTCAAAAATAAATCAAGATAAAAACACCTAAATTGATAAAAAATCAAATAATTAAAAAATTAGTATAGAAGTTATGTGTTGGGACTCCCATGAAAAGTTGTCTGCGCCAACAAAACTACCACACACCATTTAGCACACCATTGAAAGGTGGAGGAGGCCCGAGTGAATTTCTTTCTTCATTTCATCTCTCCTTGTGAAGATAAGGAGATCTAGAACCTAAAAAGTGATGGTAAAAACAATAAATCCCTAAAAAATGGTAAAACCATTCCCCTTAGACAAACAAGTAAATGGTATATCTAAGGTATGTATTTATTGGCTATGGGATGAAGTGGTATTTTCACAATGATTTCACAATACCACTTTTAAATTTGTTTATTACTAGTAAATAGAATAATCTATAGTTTTTAAAAACTAGATATATATTTACCATCCTTTATACTAACCTCTTATTTTTCTCCATTGTAGTTATATAATGGGAGATATTTTCAAAATACTCATCTATACTCTTGACTTATATAAATTTCAGTGTTTTAAATAGATTATTTCATTAGGTCCAACATATAGAAAAGTTGGGATTCAATTTATCCAATAGTATTATATCCCATATAGTTATAGATACATCTAAAAATTATAAGCCGAATTAGTACGTCCCAACCTTTTGAATGTGAAAATTAGTGCATATGTTTTTTTGGTATTTTATACAATTTGTCTTCAACTTCATCTTGGGATATCTAAATCACCTCTACCTTTGATGAAAACATAAAAATAAGTTAAATTGACCAATTTAATATAAATTAACATTAATAAATTTCATTAAATGAGAATTTCAATTGATTATTTTATATGTAATTTACAATATAGAATTAGTTTAAAGTAGTGGTATGTGGTTTGAATAAAATAGCGATTCATGATGGATCACACCCCTGCACAAGAATATTTCCCCTGTTTTGAAAATTCAAATTTTATAAACATATTCATAAAGATATTTATTAGTTTATAAAATTTTACCATTTAAAATAAATTTAATTTATGATTACAGTGTGAGTAATGAAATAACCATGCCAAGTAGTCAACTTCAATAATCATGGAAAGAACTATCTCATAAATTGTATCAGAATCAAATTCTATGAGATATATGAAACTAATTTTATAAAATAAATTCATGAGTCAAAAATGAAACTAAATCTCCATGTGTGTGTTAAAAAATATTTAGTGTTTATCATTTAACTATTTTTTTAATTTATACAAGTCATTTTAAAAATTTTCATCATACCCAGATATTTTCCACCGAACCTACGCAATACGATTAGTAATAAAATTTATACACCCACTTAATTGATAATTACCATAAATAAATCCTTTTTGGTCTCATCCTATATTTTATAGTTTATTATTATTATTATTATATTGAGTACTTTGTTTGTTTTGTTTTTAATTTTTTTTCAACAAAAACATTTGGTATCAACTGTATGTCAATCTGGTATAGTAATGAAATTAATCAGACAAGAAATGAATATATGGATTTTATTAAAATATTAATAATATTAACCTAAATTATTTATAACTTCAATTATATATAAATTACTATTATTTTCTAGTTTTTTGTAATGATGTGTGGAGATTTAAAATTATATAAGTTTCTGTAAAAAAATCACATGGATAATATCAATATATCCATGGGTTTGTAAAGATAAAATTATTAATATAATTAAAAAAACCCAATTTTACTAAAATCACCCATAAACTTTAAATACATACTCATTCTCATATACTGTTAGTGAAATAAATTTTCATTGAATGTTAGAATAACATAAAATATAGAAATTTAGTATGCATTTTAAATAAATATCATGATGAGATGAGTATTCAATTTGAGTATTATTGAATAAAATCGTTAAATAAGAAGAAGAAGAATAAGAATAAAATCACCAAAAATCTATGACGTAATAAAAATAAAATAAAAAATGAAGAAAAATGAATGAAACCAAAAAATACCCCATAAAAATAAAAAACGATAGATACAGAAGAATGATGGAAAAATTCCTAAATAAATTTAGAAATTATCTACCCCACCCTCATGGAATTTATAGTGTCCTCACTATAATTAAATAGAAGATAGGATGAAAGGATATAACTTTGTGGGTTTCACTAATAAATAGATTCTAGATGGTAGAGTTCCTCCATTGGGGATTACAAAAGGGTTTTACGAAATTGATTTAGCTGGTATACATTGATGGTGGTTGACTATTGGGTTTACTTTTTTTTAACCTTTACTAACCAAAAAGGATATAAATTTTTGATGATTAATAGACCAAAATAGTAAAAAAAAATGCTTACCCAGGTGTAAATTCAACGTTTCATTGTAATGGAGGACCATCTACCAAATGAATAACTGATTATAAAGGATCAAGTGGTCAAGGGAAACCTTGTTTTTTTTATATTTGGGAGTTTTATATTATTATCTTCATATCTACTCCAACTCATGAAACTATAATTTCCATTTGTAACTTTCAAAAAAAAAAATTAGAATTTCATTTTTTAATGTCCCAATTTTTTTGATTCTCTATCTTTGTAGATGGGTTACAACTCTTTCTAAATATAATAATATAAAATGATATGCTAATGAGAGTTTTGAAAGCTGTGTGATAATTCTCGGATAAATCATTGATACTAAGAATCCAATATTTTCTATAGGGTAATAATATTTTTTCCAAAATTCATTTTCCCCTATATTAGATACCTCAACTTTACCATTGATTTGGAGATGATAAGATTTAGAAACATGATGCTGAAACCAATACCATTGTAAAGTGTTTTTGTTTTCTAGTAGCAAAAAATGAGAATCATAATCACTAAGGATGAACCTAGGAAATAAAAACATATAAAATATTTAGCATCTAAAAACTTCCACAACTACCATTGATTCAACTATCCTTGTGGATGATTCTATACCCATTGTGACCCATATTACACTACTTGAAGAATATAAAAGATTCTAAATGAATGGGGAAACAACCTTATATTTTCAATTTACCTCACATATTTTTTTTATTAGAAATTAATGTTTATTGTATAATTTCACTTATTTTAGAGACATTACCTATCCTTTAAAAATGATGAAAAACTATATAAAAAACATTATAATCTTGAAATAATTCAAGAAAAAACATCCCAAAATCAAATACCATATAAGTAGTCCATTAGGGACTAAATGGTCACCCATATGAAAGAGTGTGATAGGAAAATAATGATGGAATATGACTATCTATTAGGAAAAAACACCTTAGTAATTGATTACTACATGCATTCCAAAGGTAGGTTTCATCCCAAATATTCCAACAAGACACATGTATAAGATAGCCATCTTGGTTTAAATTGAAATCAGTACAAATAGAAGATGCTAAAATAGAATTTATAGTATCAGTATACCATGTAATACCATCATTTAATTGATACCATATATGCTTAGGAACAATGTAATTTATGTGAATTTAGGTTGATGGGTGAATGTATATGGATTGAAAGAACCAATTTATATGCTCAAGAATTACATTATCCACTACATTTTAATCCCTAATTTCAAAATTGAATTCCAGATGGGGGAGTATCTAATGAATGTTATGTGGATTGGATTTAAATATCTTAATGAGTTACTTAAGGGATACATAGATATAATACAAAATCACTTTGAAAATGAAAATATATGAACTGAATTTATCAATGGAAAATACAATGGATATCAGTTATTTTTTAGTTGTCTAGTAGTTTTTATGGGAAGGTGTAACATCTTAAATTGTTACATATTGGAATTAAGAGGTGAATTTAAATGTTTTTTAAAGTTTTGGAGTCTTGTTTTCCTGAAAAGAGTTTCAAGCATTTATAAATTGTTTTATAGATTTTTTCAATCCTTTTTAATGGGTTAATGGTTTGAGAATTATTTGGGGAAACAATGATTTTCTCTCTAGGAAAGCATGTGGTTTGTGGAAAAATATCCTAGATGGAAAATAGTTTAGGAATTTGGTTTATCAGTCCATGAAACCTTCCCTAACAAACCATATAAGACACTCCAATGACTAACAACACAATTTTCACATGGTTTGACAAAATATGTGAGTAAACCATGTGGGTTTCCCAAATGATGTAGTGGCCTCACACTGTTGGCACATGATTGGACAAACCGTGTGACCAAATCATACACACTTGAAATTAATACTCTCAATGTACATTAATTAGAATTTAATCCTTTTAATTAAGTGTTTAATATTTATATTAATTATTCCTTTTGAACCAATAGACTCCAAAGGCTTCCAAAGTGAATTCATTTCCCATGTCGGTGCATTCCTGATGGATTTATGCAAGATTCATTTGTGAATCTTCGTGGAAACCCCCATTATTATTTGATATTGGCCTTCCCCTTCATCGTATGGTGGTGTATCACAATGTTTTTTGATCGTGGATGATAATATTAGTATGTTTAATCCTTTAAGACCCTTTTATGTCTCAATTATCTCTGTATCCTCTTCTCATCAATCATATTTATCCATGTTTTTTTGTTTTCAAATAGATCATTGGATGAAAATTTCATTGGATCTTAATGGAAATGTCCATGATTGATGTGTATTTGGTTCATCATAGCTATAGGATATTTTATGATGATTAATTCATTCTTTTGAATATTTTTTTTATGAAGGTATATCCCTTGGTGATATATTCTATAATTTACAATCAAATTAAGTTAAATTGGCCATCATATCAAAGAATTGATTTGGGTATTTTATCATCTTAGAATTGGAAGTGTATTGGGAGTGTCCAAACTCAGTTGGAAGATGTTGCGACAAAGGTACATCATTTGGTAGGTTTCTAATAAGTTTAAAATTTAGTTATATTACATTTGAAATTGTATTTTTTCAATGATTTGTGTAATTTTATTAGAATGACTTAGAAAGTTTTTGACAAACCTTATATAGATGGTTGGTCATTGTTCTGAATTTGCAATGATATCCAGTAATTCTTTCAACATTTGTTCTTTTTTCCATTGAATGCGTGTTCTTTGTAAATATATTTTTTAATTAATATTTATTTATAATTATTTTATTAAAATGATTTGAAATGATAAGAAACTTATGGTGATCGATGGGGGTCCGATATACTTGGATGGATATAGAAAAGGATGATAGGATTTTCTTAGTTGAGATTTGGATAAATTTGATGTAGGTATTCCCATATTCTCTAGACGATAGTTAATGAATGGTTTATTGGAATATGATATGAGATTCACCACTTTAGGAGAATGACCCTTAATTAATAATTATATTATTATCATCTAATTGTTAATTAGTTAATTATTCTAATGTCAAAACTAATTTTAAAAAACATGATAAATACTTATTTAATTAATGAATTTTTTAAGTCTTAATTAATTGAATAAACCTTGAATAATGTAATTACATACCTTAGGATGTGTACTATATTATATGATACCTAGTTCCCATGAAACCATTTCTGATGACTAATTCCATGAGTATGCTTAGATAACATATTTTACTATGTTTCATTTTGATCACATGTGTATCTATTATGACTCATAATGATATTCCATGATCTGTTTATATGCGCACTACTATTTTCCTTGAAGTTATACCTATATTAGCATAAATTTTTGACTATTCATAATAGTGATCCCATGTGGGCATGTTTTTATCCCATCCTGTGTAGCTTGTTTCACCATGTTTAATGTTGATCACATCTATTTGTATGTTTCTACTAAATACTCATGATAATATGCTATGTTTTTCTAATTATATTCTTTTCCCATCAATATGATATATCATATTATGGTTGGAGGTATTTTTATGGTATTCAAAGATAGCTAGACCATAATGAAATGGTTATCCTTTTGAGGGGGAGTGTGTTGTGTGGTTAACCCCGTGAGAAGAAACACTCAGTTCAAAATATCCAATAGAAAAACCCGGAGAGACAATGTTACCGAACGAAGTCACCTATTTGATTGCTTCTCCTTGTGTATTCAATACGCTTTACATTATTATCAGATAGAGAGTTTATCTGATAACCAATGCTTCTTGAATTATGTGAACTAGAACTAGGAAAATTACTACATCCATGGAAGAACACATCAAACAAATTTATTTTCACTATATAATAGAGATTATAAAACTCTTTCTCAATTACTGTCCACCATTGGGTCTCATCCAGAAGTTCCTATCCCAAAACTGAACATGGAATTCTATTCACCATGAAAACTATTATATTTAATTATTATTCTCAAATTCCATTAGGCATTCCAAAAATAAGCCTCATACTTAGAGACCTCTATTTTAGTATGAAATTTATTCTCTGATATATTCCATTTTTTGTGATGTCCCAGGAACAATATTATAATGCCCAATACCCCTATTTATAAAAATGTTTTGAAAGGTTATTCTGGTTTATTCCCCAACATTGTCTTCTTGGAGAAATATCTGTAGGTTCCGGGCATATTAGACACATGTGATATGTGGTTCCCTACATTGATTTTTTTCATGATCGAATAGTAATACAAGATATATATGTAGTTTAATCACTGGTATCAATGGAATAGAATCGAATAAATTCAACATTAAAGATTCTGGAACCGAGAGAGATGAGATAAACACATATTTTTTATTACTAAATTAATTATATAAAGAATTACCTCTAAGGAGTTATTTATTCATTGATGATTCTAGTGACATATCTGTAGTGCACAATTATTTCATTATTGAAACCAAGGGTAGATTTCTTCTAGAGGTGATCCACATGTGTTCCAGGAATCTCCATACACCATCGAAGGAGTCTTCGAGTGTTAGAATAGAGGATCCTTGTGATTTCTTCATCCAACTTGATCGCCTCATGAATCACTACAAAAGTGTTCTCTTTGGTCTGATGGAGGAGGATTTCATGCCATTATTGGGAGTCTTTTTAGAGAAGGGTTCTCTCTTGGCTTGAGAGGATTCTCCTAGATTGTTGCGAACACAAAAAAATGAATTGGCTATCTTGAGAAAAAAACATAACTGGGTATTTATATTTCTAGGGTTAAAATAAAATAATTTCACAAGTTTCGTAAATTATTTATTTAATCATATAAAATTACTATGTCAAACAATAATTCTAATATTATTATTTCTGAACATACACTTAACTTGAGAATTATAATTAAATATTATTTAATAAAATAATATTCAATATTATTATTTCTGACTATACCATTGAAATATAGCCCCCATTCCTCCACAATATTTATCAGACCCTGAATAATGTCAATTTATTTATTAATTAAACATCACTTCACTATTCACCATAAATAAATAAATATTATATTTTCTAAATAGAAAATATATATTTATATGTGATCAAGAATATATGAATAATTATTAAACCACATATGGGAATAATATTTTTTCAACCTGTTAAATAAGAAATAACAAAATATTATTTAACTAAGATTCTGGATACACTTATTATATGAACCTCTAGGCCTTTTTTGAGTGGAATTATATGAAGAAGCCTAAAGTAAAAGGTTAACATCTAGCAACACGCCAAGACACCCATAAGGAAAAAAGTTACTTCCACTACAAAATGTCTCCTCATATGAATGCTTATTGGGTAATAAAATCTTTTTATCATGATATCTCAAATCAAGAAGGTTTCATTCTTGTGCCATCAACCTTTGTGCTTGATGTCTCCTTATTTGAATTTCTAGAAATATAACTTTCATATATAACACCATAACCATTGATTTATTTAGTCTATATCATTTCCATCAAATGGCTTAAGATTTTAACCTCCATGAAACAACAGAATGGATAAATTCCTTCTCACATTATTCATTAATGCAATATTTCTCGTGCCTCTCCCAATATATCCTACCTCACTACTAACATCTGTTATCATGGTTTTCATCAATACATCTAAGTGTGTGACTCATAATAACCATTAATAATAATCTTAAAGTCTAAATACCAATACACAAGTCAACATATAGAAACATCCAATTACACATAGAAATATGGATTTCCTACCGGCGAGTCTCATTCTAATAATATCCATATCGTATATTACCAAGAGCGCACAAAATTAGAAGTTACCTCAACATCCTATGTGTCACCATCCATGAGAGCCTATACCATTTTCTTCCCTCAAAATATATATCCCAGCTACAAAACAGATATTCAAGAATAGTTTCATAGAACTTCCAAGTTCTCAACATAAAGGAGAACTACTATGACCTTTTTGCATGACAAATACTCTTAGGACATTATCACATACTATGTCATGAATAACAAAAATAATTATCTGATAAGTAGTTTTTTAATATTCAAATAAATGAGTATATTTTTATAATAAATTACAAATAAGTAGGTTCTAGGGCAGGAACTCCAACATAATACCACTTGCACTAGAGACAAATTTAAACAATCTTCAGCCACTAACACTCTCATAAAAGTCATTCTTTTACTAATATGTGCCTTTAGTCAAGGAGTCCACCAAATTCTCTTATGTGGGTACTCTACTTAATAATACCTCCCTGCTCTGATAGTAATCCTTTAAGAGGTGATACTTTTGGAGTATATTCTTTGTCCGTTGGTGCGACCATGGATCTTTTGAAAGATCCACCATTGCTGTATTATCACAATAAAATGTGATGGGGTCATTACTACTAGGGACTACATAAAGCTCATGGATAAATTTATGAATCCAAATGACTTATTTGGCTTTATCAGAAGCCTCTATATACTTAAACTCCGCTGTAGAATTATCAAAAAGTGTCTACTTTGAACTCTTCCAGCTCATATATCCTCCGTTGAGAAAAAAATATCTCGATTATATCTTCAGATCATTCTTATCTGTCTGAAAACCAGTATCAGTATAACCTATGATGACTAACTCCTCATCTCCTCCATAAACCCTGGATATATCCTTAGTTATTTTCATATACTTAAGGATAGTCTTAACAAAATTTAAATGCTATACTCCAGAATCTTATTGATATCTTCTATCCTTGATATGTGGATAGGAAAAATCAAGTCTAGTACATAAAATAGAATAAATTATTGATGTTATCATGGAAGTGTATGAGATCTTACTCATTTTCTCTTTCTTTTGTTGTGTCTGGTGACACACATTATTAGAAATATGTAAACCATGTGACACCGGAACCAATCCAATCTTGGATTGTTCCATAATAAATCTCTTTAGTATCTGTTCAACATATGTACTTTGACATAGACCAAGGAACCTCTTGTATATATCATGAATGATCTTGACCCCTAGAAAATAGACTACTACACCTATGTCCTTGTTGGAGAAAAAATTGTTTAACCAGTACTTAACTACATCTAATACTGGTATGTAATTTTCAATAAGCAATATGTCATCAACATATACTACTTGGATAATGATTTCATTCCCACTAAACCTCTTTTAAACCCATGGCTCACATCCATTATTAATGAAACCAAATTCTTTTATGGATTCATCGAATTGAATGTTCCATGACCAAGAAGCTTGCTTCAATACAAAATGGATATATGCAACTTGAAAATACATTTTCCATAAACTGGAGTCACAGATCCTTCTGGATGTGTCATATAGAAATATTCCTGAAGGTTCCCATTAAAAAATAATTTTTTGAAATCCATTTGCTAAATCATATAGTCATGGAAAGATTCTATATAAATTATAATTATATTGGATTTAAACAAGGAAACTGGTGAAAAGGTTTCATCACAGTCAATTTCTTGAAGCTATTTAGACCCTTTAGCAATTAGTCTTGATTTATAGGTACTTAATTTACTTTCCATTTCTAGTTTCCTTTTATATACACATTTTCATAAAAAAAATATTTACATAAACTGAAACATCTACTAGAACACAATCATAGTTATGATACATGGAATCTAATTCCAAATTCATGGATTCTTTCAATCTTTCATCTTCTGAGCTCTCTACTAACTCTTTGTAGGAGATAGGTTCATCATTTTCAACCATAAATGATCACCATATTCAGTGATTAGAAAAACATACCTCTCGGGTTCTCTTATCTTTCTCACACTCTTATACAGTATAGGTGTTTCATGAACTACTTCTTCCACTAGAATCTATGGAATTTGTTCATATACCAACTCTTTTGTATCTTGAGCATCAACTTCACTAAATTCAATATTTCTCCCACTATCCTTTTTGAGTATGTTCACCCTCTCAAGAAAGATATATTGTCTAGTGACAATCACTTTCATGTTCGAGATGTTTTATAGGTAAAATAACTTTATTTAATTGGGAAACCCTATAAAGATACACCTCATAACCTAGGGTTCTAGTTTGTTACCCTTCATGTCCTTAACAAATGCCTCAAAACCCCATACACATTTATGCGACAAAATGTGTTTCTTTTCACTGTATAAATTGAAGGGAATTATATTTTCCTCTTTACTTGTACTCAATTAAATGTATATCCTGCAGTGTGTAATGTATATACCAAAAAGGATAATGAAAGATCTACATGAATCATCATCAATATTTCAATGTCTAACAAGGTAAAGTTATTCAATTCACTAACACCATTACACTTTTGTGTATAAGGTGGAGTGAGTTGAGATAGAATCCCAAAATCCTGTACAATGTCTATATACTATTGGTTAAGATATTCACCACCTTTATCTGATGGAAGCTTCTTTGTCTTCTTACCAAACTGATTCCCTATTTCATTCTTGAATTACTTAAATTTATCAAAGGACTAAAACTTATACCTCATCAAGTAAATATATACATATCTTCTAAAGTAATTAGTAAAAGTTATGAAGTAAGAATATCCACCGATAGATTCTAGTGAAAATGGTCCATACAAATTAGTGTGTACCAATCGTAGATGTTTTGTGGCCCTTTCACCCTGTCCACCTAATAGTGGTTAGTACATTTTTCCTTGTAAACAAGAATGATATATATGAAGTGTTTATAGCTTCAAAGAGTCTAAATAACCATATTCATAGAGCTTTGTCAAATTATTCTTGTTTACATGACCAAGACGATGATGTCATAGGTGGTTATTATGTGAGTTGTGTGAACATGATTCATTATCAATTTCCAAAACAACATTTTCATAATTTAATACCTAATTACTGTTATTTAAATAAACCACTCCATAACATATGATGTCCTTATAAAAGAAACAAATTTAATTTAAAATATGAAAATAAATCCGTATGTATCTAAACATTACACAAAAATTATGTTCTTGGTAACTATAGTAACATAATAATAATCTTTTAAAAACAAAATCATTCCCATTTCCAATGAAAGGTGGTTGTCACCAATTCCCAAAGAATCCATCTTTGCACTATTTCCAGCTCATAGATCCATATCTCCTCTGTAAAGCTTCTGTAATCTACTTAGTTCCTACATTTGGATATATATGTGATCACCCCAAGTTGTATCTAATACCCAATCTATCAAAACAGAACGATTGAACTTGATAACGGAATCATATTCAGTATCCCATTTCTTTTAGGTGTAGTAACTCTTCCAATGTCATGGATTTATCAATAAAAACACACTACCACCTTTTCCTTTACCTCCCCCTAGATCTTCTTCTTCTTGGTAGGATGTTTCTCAGGTGCTTTAGACAGTTTATAAATCTTGGGAACCTTTTCCTTATCCTTCCTTTTCTTATTCACTATAAGTACCACGATTTTATTATGCCTTATATCCTTATCAACTCAAAAAATTAAATCAAGAGGTTCTGAAAGACTCTTCTCATTATTTCTCATATTTTAATTTAAAATAAAAGTGGAGAAGGTCGTTGGTAGTGATGTAAGTATGATATATGTACGTAACTTATCTAGGAATTTAATCACTAAGATGTTTATGCATTAAATATAACCAATAAGATTGACTACATGAATCCCAAATGACACAGAATCTCCATGATTAGTTATGACCAAAACATTGGAGATCTCAAACCTGTATTGTCTCACCTTCTCTTGATCGAGACCCTAGAGGTGATACTACAGGCTTCCATATCCTCATGTTGATTCAAAATCTCATTAGACATGGATGTTAGCATGATGCACTGAAAATCGGTAGAGTCAATCAGATTTTTATCATAGAGAGATGGTTCTTCATCACTTGCCTCATTTAAAGGCTCCACTGGTGAAGGTTCTTCCACCACATAAAATTTCTTTTCATGGTGAAGGATGACACATAGGTTCCTTTTCCACCCATGGAAATTTGTACCAATAAAAATGTTTTCCTTCTCATGTATTGATCTCAATGATATGTCTAAGGGCATTTGATTTATGTTTCTACAAACTATGATAAGAAGATTTTTAGTACTTATCTGATAAAATTTAGACAAATAAATAAATACTATATTTATTAATATCCCACTATTTTATCAAAATTGAATATCCTTCACCATTGGATTTAGAATATCCGATTTCATGGACATTCAAGTGTAAAGGATCCATATTCTACTTCTCATAACCACAAATTTTTGGGTCAAGAACCTTGAATGGTTTTAGGTAGGAATTATAAATTCCAACTACATTAAAAATGGACATACCATGAAAGATTGAAGTAATTAGATAGAGGATTTATTATCTATACAGACACACTAAATTAGTGTAATAGACATATGGTCTAGCTTGATACTGAGAATTATAAATATTTGGTGTAATCCGGAAATGCTTTATTGTCCACTCGATCATTTTATCATATTTAGTAGATAAGATTCAAAATGTTATCAGATAGAGTTTATTTCCAATGAACACCACCTATTGATTTATGTGCATTTGAACTTGTAAGAAAGGAAAAAACCCAATCACCACAAAAAAATAAATTCTCTCACTTTACATGAATTACAACAAACTAAAAATACACAAACAATATTTACATGGTTCAGAAAAAGTCCAACAGGGATATGAGAACACTATAAACATATTTTATTTAAAGAGAAACAAGTGATTAAAAAACTATTTCTCACTTCCTCTCCAATATTGGGTCTTATAAAATAAATGTAAAAAATATACACCAATCATATTCTATGGTATCTCTCATAGATAGGTCGTTGTACCTGTTTATAGTGGTTTTTATCTGGTCAATTAGTTGCAATGACCTTTGAATTTCAAAGTGAACTTCTTATTGACTTTATCAAACCTTGATACCCTATAATATCATTTTTTGAACCACCAACACTTACTTATCAAGAAGAAAACCCATAAAATGAGTTTCCACTATCAATGAACAATTTTTTTTGAGATATACATCCAATTATATTAATCAAATCATCTAATCCTCACTATAGAATTCATTAATCGGATAAATATATGTATGTAACAACCCAAACTTTTATTAATGAAAATTACACTTGATATAATTAAATGTATTATTATTTAAAATGGTTATATATAACACATGACTTTACTTGATTTTATATTTTTGGATTTTAAAATACCATTAGGAATTGTTACGATTGCCAATATAGCCTTTGAACAATGATCACATGATTAGTATAAATATAGGGCTTTTAAAAAATCCAATTTACTTAGACAAAGGAAGCGATGACCTCATAGAGTAGAATTTATCTATACAAAGCTCATTTTTCAGAGCTCAGAATGGAGGTTGTGTCACAGGGATTTGTTCTTGACCAATTCCAAGATGAGATTCAACATGTTAAGCTTGAACAAAATCCCCTACGGTGGAACTGGAAGTTAATAGAGATTACCACTCAAGCGATGTTATCCGAGCCACCCCAAGAGTCTGTCACCATCACACACCTTACCCTTAGTTATTATGAATATTTTATAAGAGTTCATGTAACAATACCCTAAAACTATGATTATTTGCATTAGATATATATAGAATAAATAATAAAATTCATTTTATTATTGTTACTTTTTAAAAGGGATTTAAATAACAAATAATTTTTTAATATTAAATTAAGAAATATATTTTGATTAATTAATGTAGTTTTGAATTATATAATATTTTAATAAAATATTATTAAAAAATTACTTTGTATTAAATATAAATGATCATATAATTTTTTATGAATATAATTATAATTTTTATTAAGGTTTGAAAGCTATTTTTGTCAAAACCCATGAATTTTGGATAAATGTTTGTTTCTATTAAAAAATTAAGAATTAACATATTGAGAAAATTAATTATATAAAATGAATATTATATTTTGATTCTAGATGTCGAAATTATCTAACGGGAAATGTTTCATAATTTTCTGAGACTCTAGAATTTATGGGTAAAAATTTAATACTTTTTAAATATATAATGTGTTTTATGACATCATAATGACCCAATAGTTATGTAATAAAATAATATAAAAGGTATATTAGGCCAATATATGTTATAAATTAAAAAAAAATTGATTTTATATTTGTTTTATTAATTTTATAGTGCCTTAATCGACCCTCCAAGACTTATAAAATATTTTAACTTTTTTAAAAATATTTCTTCTGAGTGTGACTCCCCTCCACATAATCAAGATTAATATTTTAATAAGTTCAGACATTTTACTTATAAAACATTTTTCACACTCTACTTTGGAAAAAAACATGGTAAAAAACCATGGTATGGTTTGTGGTTTTGATTAGTTTAATGTGTAGTTTCCAAAACCAAAATAATAAATAATTCCTTCTCCACTCCTATATAAACCCACTAAATATCCAATTACTATTTACTCAAACCATTTAGTGATCAACAAAAATTTTCCCTCCTCTATATATAATCCTCCCAAGGTGCCCAAATCTCCAAATAATCCTCTCTAAATCCTCTCCCAAGCCTTTGGTATCACACTTCTGATTAAGGGATCCTCACTTTCCTTCCTTTATTAATTATGTCCATGTTTCCCTATATTGTTATGACATTTTATTTTCAATTAAAAATGTTTAGGTATGTTTTTTAAACTCCCCTAAACTCCCCTATTTATTTTTTAATGATGAGATACCCCTTTCTATATCATTAATGCCTCCCATGTACACCTGTTACCATGCCAAAATTCCGTAAGGGATTTCTCTCTCCTCATTTACATTTAAGTAATTATTTTATATTATGCATATAAATTACATTACATATGTTGGGATATTATATTATATGAACCCTTATTGTCTATTTAGTGTATAAATGACAATAGACCCCTTTCTCTCTAATCAAACCATTTTTATGAATTCTATTTGACTTTGTTATGTTGTCGAAGTTACACCAAATTTCAATGCCAAAATCATCATGTATGTGAATATAATACGAATTTATATATAAATGGATTTTTCCATTATTAACATGTACCTATTGATTTAGTAATTAAATTTATTTATTCCATATTTCTTATTCTTGGAATAAATTATGATGCTTAATGAAATCATGTTGTATGATCTATATGGCACACTTATGCATGCAATGAAATGATTAAGAAGGGTGCACCCAGATTTCACTACAATGCATTGGGTAAAGAATAGTATCCTGACACGCCACATAAAGTGATGATTTACTCATGCCAATTCTAGTTCAATGAGGTTTTAATCATGCTCCATGTGCAATGATCCTTGGTTCATGATAATATCATATTAAATGTTGTTTCCACATCTCTATGTTAGGATATTCACTCTATATCATGCCTTTACGTTCATATTTTTATTATGATCCATTGATATGCCTATTGCCTACCATGTATTGTATTATTCATGTTATTCCTTGTTTAATCCCTTTATGGTCTTTATAGCTCACCCTTTTTTATGCATGTCCTCAGGTTATCCCAAGAAATGCTAAGTACAAAAGAATGTTGTGGTCATGTAAATAAGTTTTCAATAAAGATATTGTATTTTATGTTCTATATTATTATGTAAAGGTCCTAATTTCCTAGGACTCTAGACCTCTCAATTGTCAGAGTTGTTTTAAGTGAGAGTTTATGTAATAAATCATGTTTAAGTGTATAATAAGAAGTAGGGTTTTTATAGTTGGTATCAGAGGATAGGTTTAGTTATTTTTGGGATTCGGATTAGAAAACCCTATTGAAATCCTTATGGATAACACTAAATATAATAAAAACAACCTTAAATTTTGGTGAGTATAGAGTTAGAGGTTTATTAAGAAAATACATGCTAGTTTGGATATGAATAAGTAGAGGTGGATCTGGCACAGATGTATCTAGTGGTAAAACCCAAAAACATTGTATTGAGATAGACTCAAATAGGGACCGGTGCATGAAAATGGGCCTTGCTGCACTCTTGGTTCAATAGTCCTGGGGGATATTCTTTGGTAAATTCATAATCTTAGTATGAACCATTATTAAGATAATTTAAAAATTACCCTAACAATATATATTGATAATTATATCATGAATAATTTAGATTGAAGCCTTTATATTCATAAGTTAAGGAAATAAATGTAATTTATAAGTTATCCCTTTTTTTCATTGGGTTCCACTTTATTTGTTACCCTACCTTTAATTTTATTCCATCCAATGGTCGGTAATAGGAGGACTAGGGCTAACAACTGATGCAAAGATCAAGGGGATGATAGTTCTAATGAGATTCCGAATCCAATGGGAGTGGGAATCACAAACATTTTCAAGATACTCTCTCACTTAACTCAAGTCATGAATAGAAACATGGGTCAAGAGGAATGTACACCCCCAAGAAAGAATATGGAATAATTGAGGGCTTTATGATACAAAGGCCTCCTATTTTTAATGGATCATCAGATCCCTGAATCTCTAAAAAATGGATCATCTCTATTGAGAAGAATCACTCCATCGTTCAATGTTCTGAACAAGAGAAGGTTCTTCCGACTGCTTATCATATGGAGGGTAAAGCTAATCAATGGTGTAAATTGATAAAAAATATGAATCCATAGGAATAGATCGAGACTTTATAATGGAAGGATTTCTAGAAAATGTTTTTCAATAAATATTTTCCTCACACCCTCTTACTTTATATGGAAATAGGCTTCCCTAACCTCAAGAAAAAAGAAAAGGAATCCATCCAAGCATTTGAGGAAAACTTCACAGGGCTTGCATGATACGCCTCCATCTTTGACATTACTATGTCATGAAGAAGAAAAACCAAGATGTGATAAGTAATTTATTAATATTCAAATAAATGAGTATATTTGTATCATAAAGTACACATGATTTTTTTTCTAGGGCACCAACTCCAACATAATCCAACTTGCACTAGAGACAAATTCTAACAATCATCAGCCGCAAGCTCTCTCATAATACTCATGATTTTTCGGAGATAAGACTTTAGTCAAGCAGTCCACCACATTCTCTTCTGTGGTACTTTTCTTGCTAAAACCTCTCCCCTATGATCGGAATCCCTCAAGTGGTGATACTTTTGGAGTATATTCTTTGTCTGTTGGTGTGGCCATGGATCTTTTGAAAGAGAAACCCCTATAGTATAATCACAGTAAAATGTGATAGGGTCATTTCTTTTAGGGACCAAATTAAGCTCCTAGAGAATGTTATGAATCCAAATGGATTATTTGGCTTCATCAGAAGCCTCTATATACTTAGACTCGACTGTAAAATTAGAAAAAAGTGTCTACTTTGAAATCTTCCAGATCATAGATCCTATTTTTAGACAAAAACAATATCCTGATTGCAACTTCATATCATTCTGATCTGTCTAAAAACCAGTATCAGTATAACCTCTGTTGACTAGCTCCTCATCTCCTCCATAAACCATGAATATATATTTATTTATTTTCAGATACTTAAAGATAGTCTTAACAAAATTTCAATGCTATACTCATGAATCTTCTTGATATATTCCTACCATGATTGGTTCATAAGAAAACATCTAGTCTAGTGCATAACATATAATAAATGATTGATGCTATCATATAAGTGTATGGGATCTTACACATTCTCTCTTTCTCTTGTTGTGTCTGGTGACACACTTTCTTAGAAATATGTAAACCACATGACAAAGGATCAAATCCAATCTTGGATTTCTCTATACAAAATCTATTTAGTATCTATTCAACTTATGTACTTTGACATAGACCATGAAACCTCTTGGATATATAATGACTGATCTTTATCCCTAGAATGTAGACTACTTCATCTAAGTACCTGGTGGAGAAACAGTTGTTTATCCAGACTTTAACTCAGTGTAATATTGGTATGTCAGTTGTAATAAGTAATATGTCATCAACATATACTACTAGGATAATGATATCATTCCCAATAAACCTCTTGTAAACACTTGGCTCACATTCATTATTAATGAAACCAAATTATTTAATGGATTCATAGAATTGAATTTTTCATGACCTAGATGATTTCTTCAATACATAATTGGATATATGCAACTTGAAAATCCTCTTTCCCTCACCCGGAGTCACTAACCCTTCTGGATGTGTCATATATAAATATTCCTGAAGGTTCCCAATAAGGAATTCAGTTTTGAAATCCATATGATAAATCTCATAGTCATGGCAATATTCTATAGCAATTAGAATTATATTGGATTTAAACATGGAAATTTGTGATAATATTTCATCATAATCAATTTATTGAAGCTTTTTAAACCCTTTATCCACTAGTCTTGATTTATAGGTACTTGATTTGCTTTCCATTTCTAGTTTCCTTTTAAATACCCATTTTGTCAAAAAAGATTTACATCAACTGACACATCTAATAGAACCCAATCTAGGTTCTGATACATGGAATCCAATTCCAAATTCATGGATTTTTTCCATCTTTTAGCTTTTGAGCTCTCTAATTCCTCCTTGTAGGAGATAGGTTCATCATTTTTAACCAAAAATGATCACCATCTTCAGTGACTATAAAACCATACCTCTCTGGTTCTCTTACCTCTCTCACACTCCTATATAGTACTGGTTTCTCATGAAATACATATTCCATGATAATCTATGGAATTTGTTCATATACCAACTCTTTTGTATCCTAAGCATCAACTTCAGCGAAGTCAATATTGCTCCCACTATCATTTTTGAGGATGTTAACCCTCACAAGAATGATATATTGTCTAGTGAAAATTAGTTTCTTGTCAAAGGGGTTGTATATGTAGTATCCCTTTATTTAATTGGGATACCCTATAAAGATACACCTCATGCCCCTGGGTGCTAGTTTGTTAACCTATATAGCCATAACAAATTCTTTTCAACCCCGTATACATTTATGTGACAAAATGTGTTTCTTTTCACTCCATAACTCGAAGGGAATTCCATTTTACTCTTTACATGTACTTGATTTAATGCGTATCCTGTAGTCTATAATGTATATACCTAAAAGGATAATGGAATATCTGCATGACTCATCATAAAAATTTCTATGTTTAACGAGGTGAAGTTTTTCCATTCACAAACACCATTACACTGTGGTGTTTGTGGTGGAGTGAGTTGAGATAGAATCCCAAACTCCCATAGAAAGTCAATGTACTCTTGGTTAATATATTCACCACCTTGATCTGATCGAAGCTTCATTGTCTTCTTACCAAGATGATTCTCTACATCATTCTTGAATTAATTAAATTTCTCAATGGACTAGAAATTATACCTCATAATGTAAATTTAGCCATAACAACTCAATTCATTAGTAAAAATTTTGAAGTAAGAATATCCACCTAGAGATTCCAGTGAAAATGGTCCAGAAAAATTAGTGTGTACCAATCCTAGAAGTTTTGTGGCCCTTTCACTATGTCCACCTAATGGTGGTTTGGTCATCTTTCCTTTTAAACAAGCATGATATCTATAAAGTGGTTTTAGATCAGAATATTCTAAATAACCATCTTGATAGAGCTTTGTAAAATGATTGTTGTTTACATGACCAGGACAGTGATTCCATAGATGGTTATTATTTGAGTTGTGTAAAAATGATTAATTATTGATTTCCCAAACTTGATTTTTATAATTTAATATATAATGACTATTATTTAAAAGAACCACACCATAACATATACTATCCTTATAAAATAAACAACTTTAATTTCAAATTTGAAAATAAATCCTTCTATTTCTAAACATGACAAAAAATTATGTTCTTGGTAACTATAGGTACATCATAATAATCTCTTAAAACCAAAATCATTCCCCTTTTTAATGAATGTTAGGTGTCACCAATGCCCAGAGCATCCATCCTTGCTCCATTCCTAGCTCATAGATCCATATCTCCTCTGTAATGTATCTGCAATCTACTTGGTTCCAGCATTTGGATACATATGTGAGTACCAAAAGTTGTATCTACTACCCAATGCATCAAAAGAGAAATATTGAACTTGATAACTAACTCATCATTTGCTTCCCATTTTTATAGGTGTAGTTCCTCTTCCAGTGGCATGGATTTCCCCATATAAAACACACTACCTCCTTTTCCTTTCCCTCCCTCTAGATCTTCTTTTTCTTGGTAGGACATCTCTCGGGGGATTTAGACTGTTTATATGTCTTGGGACCCTCGGCCTTATCCTTCCTTTTCTTAATCACTATAAGGATTGTGAGCTTATCATTCCTCATATCATTATCCACTAAGACAATAAAATCAAGAAGCTTTAAAGGAATATTCTCATTATTTCTCATATTTTAATTGAAAATAAATCTGGAGAAGGTCTTAAGTAGTGATGAAAGTATGAGATCTATACACAACTTATCTTGGAATTTAATCACTAAGATGTTTAGGAATTCAATACAATTGATAATATTGACTACATGAAGCCCAGATGATAAAAAATCTTCAATATTAGTTTTGAACAAAACATTGGATATGTCAAACCTCTATTGTCTCACCTTCTCTTGATAAAGATCCTAGAGGTAATACATCATGCTATAGGCATCCATATCCCCATGTTGCTTCAAAATATAATTATACAAGGATGATAACATGAGTCACTAAAAATATATAGAATCATTCATATTTTTCTCATAGATAGATTTTTATTCATGAATTTCCTCATTTATAGGTGAAACTGGTAAAGGTTCTTCCACCACATACAATTTTCTTTCATGGTGAAGGATGACACATATGTTCCTTTTCCACTCTTGGAAATTTGTACTGGTAAAAATGTTTTCTTTCTCATGTATGGATCTTAAATATCTGTCTAAGGAAATTTGTATTATGTTTCTACAAACTAAGATAAGAATATTTTTAGTACTTTATCTGATAAAATTTAGACAAATATATAAATACTATATTTATTATCCTCCCACTATTTTATCGAAACCAAATATCCCTCTGCATTGGATTTGGAATATCCTATTTCTTGATCATTCAAGTAGAAAAGATCCATATTCCACTTCTTTTTACCCCAAATTTGTTGGTCAAGAAACTTTAATGGTTTTAGGTTGGCGTTATAAATGCCAACTACATTAAAAATGGACATATAATGAAAGATTGAAGTAATCAGATAAAGGATTTTAGATCTATAACAACACACTCAATTAGTCAAACAGACAGATGGTCTATCTTGATACTGAGAATTATCAAGATTTGGTGTAATCCTAAAATCCTTTATTTCCCACACGATCATTTTATCCTATGTAGTAGATAAGATTCAAAATGTTATCCGATAGAGAGTTTTTCCAATGAACACCACCTATTGATTTATGTGCATTTGAACTTGGAAGAAAAGAACACACCCAATATCCACAAAAAAATCAATGCTCTCACATTACATGAATTACAACCAACCAAAAATAAAAAAGTAAGTTTTACATGGTTCAGAAAAAGTCCTACGTGCATGGGAGAACACTATAAACATATTTCATTTAGTGAGAAAAAAGTGATTAAAAAATGGTTTCTCACTTCCTATCAACTATTCGGTCATATAAAATAAATATAAAAATATCCACCATTTATATTCTTGGGTATCTCTCATAAGTAAGCCATTTTACCTATTTATAGAGGTTTTTATTTGGTTAATTAATTACTATGACCTTTGAATTTCATTACGAACATCACATTGACATGATCAAACATTGATACCCTATAGTATAATTTTTTTGAACCTTAAACACTTAGTTATTAAGACAAAATCCCATAAAATTAGTTTCCACTATTTATGAACACAAGTTTTGAGAGATCGATCCAATGACATTAATCCGATCATGAAATCCTCACCATAAAATTCCTTAATCAGATAAATCTATATATGTAACAACCAAAAAATTTATTAATGAAAATTCCAATTGATCTAATTAAATATATTATTATGTAAAATGGTTAAATATAAAATATTCTCTAACTTGGTTTTATGTTTTTGGATTTTAAAATACCATTAATAATTGTTACTATTTGTAATATAGCCTTTGAACAGTGATCACGAGATTAGTATAAATATAGGGCTTTAACAAATCCAATTTACTTAGACAAAAGAAGCGATGGCATTTTCCAGTATAATTTATTCATACAATGCTAATTTGTCGAAGCTCATAAAGGAGGTTACATCATTGGGCTTCACTCTTTACCGAATGGAAGTCGAGCTTCAACACGTTAAGCTTGAATGGAATCCCCTATGGGTGAAGTAGAAGTTAATAGAAATACTACTCAAGTGTTGTTCTCCATGCCGCCCTAAGAGTCTGTCACCATAACACACCTTACCCTTATTTATTATGCGGGTGTTATAAGAGGTTATGCAATTAGACCCTAAAACTATGATTATTTGCATTATTTTGTATAGAATAAAGAATATACAATCATTTTATTATTGTTACTTTTTTAAATGGGTTTTAAAGAAAAAATAGTATTTTTAGTTAATATTCAATTAATAAATACATTTTGATGAATTAATGGATTTTCGAATTAAATAATATTTTAATAAAATATTATTATTAAATTACTTTTTATTAAATATAAATGATCATATAATTTTTTATGAATACAATTTTAATTTTTATTATGGTTTGAAAGCTGTTTTTGTCCAATCCCATGAATTTTGAATAAATCTCAGTTATTATTTAAAAAGTAAAAATTCACATATTTAAAAAATTATTTAGGTAAAATGAATAATATTTTTTGATTCAGGATTTCGAAATTATCTAATGTTGAAGTTTTCATAATTTTTTGAGACAGCCGAATTTATGGGTAAAAATTTAATACCATTTAAATATATAGTGTGTTTTATGACATCATAATGACCCAATAATGATGTAATAAAATAATATAAAATGTATTTTCGGCCAATATATGTTTTAACTTAAAAATTATGTTATTATATATTTTTATTATTAATTTTATGGAGCCTTAATAAACCCTCCGAGAAATAAAAAATATTTTATCTTTTTTAAAATGATTTTCATGAGAGTTTGACTCACCTCTACATAAGAAAGATTAATATTTTAATATGTTAGACCATTGTCCTTATAAAATAATTTTTTCACTCCACTTTGGAGAAAAACATCGGAAAAAAATGGGATGGTTTGTGGTTTTGATTCGTTTAATATGGAGTGTCCAAAACCTAAGTAATAGAGAATTCCCTCTCCTTTCCTATATAAACCCAATAAACATACCATTCCTCTTCACTATAACAATTCATAGATCAACAAAACTCTTCCCTACTCTCTGTATAATCCTCCCAAGGTGCCCCAATCTCCCAAAAAACCTCTCTAAAGTCTCTCCCAAGCCTTTGGGATCACACTTCTAATTAAGGGATCCACACTTTCCTTCCTTATTTATTTATATACAAGTTCTTTATATTGTTATTCCCTATTATTTTCAATTAAAAATTTTGGGGTATGATTTTTACCCTCCCCTAAACTTCCCTCCTTATGTTTGAATGATGAGATTCCCCTTTCTCTCTTATTAATGCCTCCCATGTACACCTATTACCATATCAAAATTCTGTAAGGGATTTCTCTCTCCTCATTTACCTTTATGAAATTCTTTTATATAATGCATCTAAATTAAATTACATATGTTTGTATATTATATTACATGACCCCCTTATTGTTTATTTTCATTTATAAATGATTATATACCCCTTTCTCTACTATCGACCCATTTTTACGATTTCTATTTGACGTCATTATGCTGTCGAAGTTACACCAAAATATCCATGCCAAAATCACCCTTTAAGTGAATTACATACCCATTTATATATCAATGGTATTCAAATTTATGTACTTGTACCTTTTGATTGAGGAATTACATTTATGTATTCTATATCTCTTATTTCTTGTATAAAATAGGATGTTTAATGAATCCATGTTGTATGATCTATGTGGCACACTTATGCATGAAATGAAATGATTAAAAAGGGTGTTGACTAACAGCATTCCAATGCATTGGGTAAAGAATTGCATCATGATACGCCCTGTGAAGTGAGGGTTTACTCATGATAATTCTAGTGAAATGAGGGTTTACTCATGCTCCATGTGCAATGAACCATGGATCATGCTAATATCCTGTTAAATGTTGTTCCCATATCTCTATGTTATGATATTCATACTATATCACGCCTCTATGTTCATGTTTCTATTATACTCCATTGATATTACTATTTCCTAACATGTATTGTATTCTTCATGTTATTCCTTGTTTTCTCCTTTTCTGGGCTTTATATCTCACCCTTTTCTTATGCATGTCCTCAGGTTATGCCAAGAAATGCTAAGTATGAAGGAATATTGTGATCATGTAAAAGAAGTTTTCAATAAAGATGTTGTATTTTATGTTCTATGTTGTTATGTAATGTTCCTAATTTCCCAAGACACTAGACCTATTGATCCTCATAGTTGTCTTAAGTGCATGATTATGTTATAAATCATTTTTAAGTGTGTAATAATGTGTGGGGTTGTTATAGTTGGTATCAGTGAATAGGTTTAGTTATTTTTGGGATTAGGATTAGAAAACCCAAGTTAAATACTTAGGGATAATACTAAATATAACAAAAATATACTTAAATTTTGGTGAGTATATATTAAGTGTTTAATTAATAAAATACATTCTTGTTTGGATATGAATAAGTAGAGGTAGATCTGGCACATATTTATCTAAGGGTAAATCCCAAAAACACCACTTTGAGCTAGACTCGAATAGGAACTGGTGCATGAAAATAGGCCTTACTGCACTCTTGGATTGACACTCCTAGGGGGCATGGTTTGGTAGATTCATAATCTTAGTATGAACCATTATTAAGGGAATAAAAAATATCCCTAAGAATATATGTTGGGAAGTAGATCATGGATAACATATATTGAAGCTTATAAATTCATAAGTTAAGGAAATAAATATAATTTATAAGTTAACCCTTTTTTTCATTAGATTACATTTCTAGGTGTTACTCATAACTTTCCTTTTATTCCAGCCAATGGCTGGTAATATGAGTACTTGGGCTATAAACCGATGCGAAGATCAATGAGATGACTATTCTAATGAGATGCCCAATCCGATGGTGGCGGGAATCTCAAAATTTTTCAAGATAATCTCTTAGTTAAATCATGTTTTTAATAAAAACTTGGGTCAATAGGAATGCCCACCCCCAAGAAAGAATATTGGGAAAATGAGTTCTTAATGATACAAAGGCCTCATACTTTTAATAGATCATCTGATACGTCAATAGATGAAAAATGAATCCACTCCTTTGATAAGATCTTCTCCATCATTCAATGTCATGAACAAGAGAAGGTTATATTGAATGCTTATAGTATAGAGGGTGAAGCTGATCAGTGGTGTACATTGATAAAAAATATGAAGCATTAGGAAGATATCAAGATGTTAGAATAGAAGGATTTATTGAAAATGTTTTTTGAGAAATATTTTCCTTACACCCTCCAACATATGATAGAAAGGGACTTCCATGACCTCAAGAAAAAAGATGAAGAATCCATCAGAGTGTACGAGGAAAAATTCACAAGGATTACATGATACGCCTATGGATTTGTCGTTACCTGTGAATTCAAGGTTGACCACATCTTTAGAGGGATAAAACCTATCCTATAGAAATCCCTAGCAATCCTGGACTTTGATAGCTGTGAGGAAATTTTCTGATGTTCCCTCAAAGTAAAAATGGAGATTTTAAGAACCCGGACCTTCTTTTCATGTATGTTTTTTCTTTTTCTAGAGTTTGATAAAATAGGGGTTTCTGGAAATTTTTGAAGTACACACCGTGTACTTTATAAGTACACATCGTGTACTTTGATGTCGTGCCAGGACTTGTGCTGGCCGTGTCCGGGCCTCACACACGACCATGTAGGGGTGATGTGGAGGCCGCAAAAAGTGGAGTATGGAAAAGCCTAGTACACTCCGTGTACTCCAAAAGTACACACCATGTAATTTTTTTTCATTAAACGGACTGGGGTCACGTCTTAACCCCAGAACCGTCTTCTTCTCTAGCTTCTTTAGCCGAGAGCGTTCCATATGGCCACCGAACTTCTCTAAGCCCCCGAGACTACATCCGTTATCCAAATTGACCACTGTCTATTGCGTTGGAACCGCAGCAGTAATCTCTTCCTTCTCTTAGATCTTTGTTTTCCAATTCCTCCTCTTTCTCAAGTTGTCATGGGTTGAGCGTTTTGTGCATTTTCATAGATTTACGATGTTATATGGAGTTTCAAGCCCCGTGGTTCAAGTATATCTATCTCATTGGATCAAGGTAGGTGGTTTGTGCCTTTCCGTTCGAATTCTTTGAGTTTTATGTGCAATTCCCACCAATACCCTTGAACAGGGTTCTGCGTGTTTACTATTTTACCCTTATTGTTTTCATGCTTTTCTTGTATGCTTTTGTAGAGGTAATTTGGTTATGTATGAGGGTAATTGTTATGCTTGGATGTTTTTCCCATGCCTTGTTCTATTTATGAACTTTGTTCTTGTTCAGCCTTTGGCCGTTATACCTATTTTTCCATGCCTTATGACCATAGGATGGAGTGTTGTTCCCTGACATTTTTTTTACGTTGTACACTGGTTAGAAAAGTATCTCTATAGGTTTAATTTGGCCTTATAACATTAATATGCACAGACTAGCATGGGACCATGAGAACCTGGTGCTATAGACTATAAGGGGATAGATTGAGTGAGCTTCCTCAGAGAGTGTTGCACATTATAGACTATAGGGGATAGACCAAGTGAGCTTACCATAGAGTCTTGAATATTATAGACTATAGGAGTGTAGATTGAGTGAGATTCCTCAGATATTCATGAGCTTTATAGACTACAAGAGGATAGAATGATTGATCTTCATCAAAGAGTCTTTGTTTTGTTTGAATTTAATTAAAACACTCCAAGCTATAGGAGTAATTGACCGAGTGAGATTCCTCAGAGAGTTTGTGATCGACCTAAGGCTATAGGAGTAATTGACTGAGTGTGCTTCCTCAGAGAGTCTCTAGAACTTGGGGCTATAAGGGGATTAGACCGCGTGATCTTTCTCAGAGAGTCCCTAAATACCTTAGACTATAAGGGGAATTCACTGAGCGTGCTTCCCCAGAGAGTCTAAAATTTTTATATGACCAAACTAGAGGGGTTAGGCTGATTGTACTTCCCAGAGGGTTGTTAGTACTTCTTGGATAGGACCAAAGGTGATGGTTGTGGGTACTTCCCAAAGGGTTTTCTATTGTGGTTAGCTGTTTGCTTCACTACTGCTTGTTGATATGTGGATTGTTTACTGTTTTGTATTATCCTTTTCACTACTTACTGTTTACTGTTTTATGTACTTTACCTGCCATATACTCACTGACTATTAGGGACAGATCTTCAGGCGGTTGCCTACTAGGATTTAGTCTGACACCCTGTTTGGGTCATGCTTTTGGGCCCAAATAGATTATATTGTTGCCGGTGTAGACAAGGGAAAGCGCCCTTCGAATTCAGGTACTTGACTTTCCGTGGAGCTGGGGATCATGGGACCAAGCTTAGGCTTGTGATGCTAAGGAGCTGATTATATTTATTTTGTACTTTTTTTAGTAATGTTTGTATTTCTAGCATTTTGACTTGTTTGGATGCTTTCCTAGGCATATGCATCATGCACCATTAATATATATTCATGTTTCAGTTGTTTCTTTATCCTAGTATTCCACTGTTTACTGTTGTTGGAGGTTTACTGCTTCCACTATTGTATGTGTTGTTTACTTCCGCTATGTACTCTGCCAATGAGGGCATAGTTTCCCCACTATCACACCGAAGGCCCTCACTTCTAGTTTGCAGCCTCTGGTGTTTGGGGAAATGCACTTGAGGCCATGTGACCAACCGAGTACGGGACGCCTATGGGTGGATTCCAGAACTGGGACGTTACAAAGTGGTATCAAGAGGAATTCTTTTCTCTTGACTTACTGTTTGGAGCCTTATTCGGGGATAAGACGGAATAGGTACATGGTAATAAGCTATACCCGGGAGTAGCTAACCCATGTACATGGAAATCCCATACTACCTCATTTATTGTTGTTTTACAGGTTTTCACTTTTACATTTGATTTGATTTCACCGTTGGGTGATTCACATGCTTTGTGTTGTTACCGTTGTTTTTATTGCGGTTCTATTTCTGTCGCAACCCGATGAGATGAGGGTATGAAATTTCATGCATCATATAGGCACTTATTAGAAATCACATGCCATGCATTCTTTCCATGCCATCTAGGATAAATTAGCGATTTCATGTTGATGTGATAGACGTTGTGTAGGTTATGCATGTTGTTATTATAGATGCTTTCATAGAATCTCTGCTGTTTGATAAAGAATCTATTGTATAGTACTTTTCTTAAATGGACTCCAAACTTTGGTTCTTGAGGTGTTATAGGCCCTCATGGACCATAATTTGGTGGATCATTATCTGGTTTCCTTGTTATAACTTTTATAAGATTCTATGATTTGATTCGCGGGTAGTATTGGCCCTCACAGATCAGAATTTGGCACCTTAACTCTTGTTTTCTGGGTTTTCTGGGCTTCGAAGCAGTTTCTGAGCTACTGCCTGAAAAAACCCAGAATACACAGCATGCACCTTATGAATACAATCCATAAAGTTTTTCAAACATGTCATTGACTATGTGGGAAGAAAGATGAGGTTGTGAAAAATCTTCAGGAACACACCGTGTATGGTACGTACACACCGTGTTGTAGTGACGGTGTGTCTAACCGTGTGGCTAACGACACAGATGGATGAAACTTTGACGTTACATGCCGTGTATTGTTATCACACGCCATTCCATGTATCCTAAGTACCCGGCCATGTCATGAACAACATGGGTTGGGCAAAACCTTCAAGTACACGCCGTGTTCTCAAGAAGCACACCGTGTAGAGTGAACCATGCAGCCGACCGTGTAACTAAGTAAATGGTTCATTGAAACCTTGTCTAGTACACGCCGTTTCCTTCATGAACACGCCGTGTAGTCTACGATTAAGAGGACCGTGTGGGTTAGCTATGTATGGAGAATCAGGTAGGGTAACAGAGTTCAAGTACACACCGTGTATGGGGAAAACACACCGTGTGGTTGGGGCGTTACACAACTAGTTGTGGAAGAAGTAAACACCCATGTGAGTGGCTTAAAACAACACTCCGTGTAGTTTTTATACACACCATGTAGCCATGTTTTGTAAAACTTGAATGTTTCTTTCTCCTATTTCCTGCCTTGACTCTTGTGTTCTCAGTCTTTGATAATCCTGATCTAAGGTGTGCTTTTGACCTTTCATAGCTATGCCACTAAGACATCCTCAGGTTGTACGTCAACTTCCAGACAGTGATCAGACACCAGATATAGCCGATCAGGAACCTCCTGCAGATCCTCCTGCTATGCCAGTCTTGGAACCAACAGTTATACAATTTGTAGGCACTGATTCACATTTTAGGGAATATTTTAAGAAGATGATGCAGAACTTCAAGGGAGCACCACCTCCTGCCCCGTTGATGGCAGAGTTGACGCAAAATTTTCAGCAGCAACACACTCCTACTTTCTCTGGGGATGGAGGACCTCAGGCTGCAGAGTTGTGGTTAGAGTCCACACTGACAATTTTTGATCATCTAGAGATATCTCCAGAGAAGAGGGTGACGATCGCTACTTATATTCTCCGAGACTCTGCCAAGAGATGGCAGGAGGTGATATTGTAGTTAGGATTCAATCAGATTATGACTTGGGATGAGTTTCGGCTCATCTTCTGCGATTACTTCTACCCAGACACCTTGAGGGCCGATTGAGCCTAGCAGTTTATGAGTCTGGAGAAGGGTACTCTTTTTGTTATGGAGTACTCATCTCTCTTTACTGAGTTGCAGCGTTTTATACCGATTCTAGCAGGTGATGAATTGTTCCTGGCTAGGATGTTTGAGGATGGTCTCTGGAAGGAGATCCGTTCCTCGGTAAACATCTTTAGGTTGACTTCGATACCCTCTATCTTCAACTAGGCACTGATCACTGAGCGCAATATGAGGGATTCTAGAGGAGTGAGCTAGGGCAGTTTGACATCCAGAGTCAGTGTTCCTTCTACTGATAGCAGGAAGCGCCACAGGGAGTCTTCTTGAGGAGATCAGAGTAGGCAGAATGTATCTTCGGGAAACTAGGTCATGTGCTACCAATGTAGGAGGAGCGAGAACACTTGACCCCACTGCCAGAGTGACCCGATGGAGTGCCGATATTGCGTCAAGATGGGCCATCTTCAGCGTTTTTTCCAGATCTTCTCACCTACAGCTAGTTTTAGGGGTTCTTCTATGACCCCGCGTACAACAGATGCATCGCCAGTTTCTCACCAGTCTGGGAACTATAGTTCTTTTGGCTGTTCAGGCTGAGGTGGAGGTCGCAGACATGGTGGTAAGTCACCAGGCTACTAGCGAGAGCTGAGTGGATCAGCTCAGAGTGGTCAGGCAGGGTCACAGGGCCGCTGTACAGGCCAGACTTTCGCTGTGGAGCAGACCCATCAAGAGCAGGATCCCGACCCTTCTACAGTTCGAGGTACGATCTTAGTAGCCTCAGTTTTATCTTCAACTCTTTTTGATACTGGATCAATGCATATCATTATCTCTGTTGCTGTTGTGGAGAGCCTTGGGCTCTATATCTTTTCCTCTGCCGACACTTTAACTCTAGACACACCATTGGGGACTAGAACGGTTAGCATACGTCAGTGCAGAGAGTCCCCTCTTGAGGTTGCATGGTGTCACTTCTTATGGGACATATATGTCCGAGATATGACGAGCGATGATGTCATTCTCAGAATGGATAGGTCATTTCTCTTCCAGGAATTCGTCGACTATTATTTCCACAGGGTGAGTTTCATGTCACCGGAGGGTGGATCCTTTCTTCATAGGGGCGAGTGGGATGTCTAGGCAAGTCTAGTAGGACCCGAGCATCATGGGCTAGGAGGAGTTACTGCCCAGATTTCTAGTCTATATCTGGATGACCTGGGGACTTCACTTTTAGACATTACTCTAGTAGTGTATCATTTTAGAGATGTCTTTCCAGAAGACTTTTAAGGTTTTCCTCCAAACCTTGAGGTAGAATTTTCTATTGAGCTCGTTCCAGGACTGGCACCAGTGTCTATTCCTCCTTATAGGATGGCTAAACCTGAGTTATAGGAGCTCAAGAAGTAGTTGGAGGAGTTGTAGGATAAGGGTTTCATCTAACCCAATACTTCTCTCTGGGGTTCTCTTATTTTGTTTGCAAAGAAGGCAGAAGGTACCCTTATGATTTGTGTAGACTATTTGAAGTTGAATCAGTTGACAATCAAGAACCGATATCCGTTGCTGAGGATCGATAATCTCTTTGATCAGCTTTGAGGAGCCTGAGTGTTCTCAAAGATTGACTTGAGATATGGTTATCATCAGTTGCATGTTATACCATCTGATATACCTCTTACATCTTTTCAGAGAAGGTATGGTCTATACGAGTATATGATTATGATGTTTAGTCTCACGAACGCGCCTACAATTTTCATGGCATTGATAAACCGAGTGTTCCATCCATACTTGGATTCCTTCATGGTGGTTTTCATGGATGACATCTTGGTGTAATCTCGCACTCTACACAACCATTCTACCCATCTGGAGATCATTATTAATACACTGAGAGAGTATCAGTTATAAGCTATGATCTCAAAATAAAACTTTCAAATTGATTCGATTCACTTCATGGGTCATGTTATCTTAGATATAGGAGTATCAGTAGACCTAGAGAAAGTGATATTTGTAGTTTTCTAGGAGAATCCGAAGAACGTCTTTGAGGTACAGAGATTTATAGGGCTGGCTGGATACTACAGTCATTCCATACAGAACTTTTAACGCCTAACAACACCACTCATAGGTCTGACCAAGAATGGGGAAAAGTTCTTATGGTCAGATTCCTGTGAGTCAGAATTTCAAGAGCTAAAAGGGAGGTTAACGTCAGCCTCGATACTAGTCTTTCCAGAGCCTGGAAAGATCTATACTGTCTACTATGATGCTTTAGGTATCGGGATGGTAGTTGTGCTTATACAGAGAGATGGAGTCGTTGCGTACGAGTCTCGACAGTTGGGGCCACATGAGAGGAATTACTCGACACACGATCTGGAGTTGGCAGATGTTTTTCATGTCTTACGCTATTGGAGACATTACCTTCTGGGAGAGCAATTTTTGGTGTTTACCGACCATAAGAGTTTCAAGTACATCTTCACTTAGCATGATCTGAATTTGAGACAGCGCAGGTGGGCCGAGTATTATTAGTCCTTCGACTTTGAGCTTGCCTATACACCGAGAAAGGGAAAAGTAGTGGCTGATGCACTGAGAAAGAGAACTCAGATGCAGGTAGTTCAATAGGCCGGCAGTGAGTGGCAGCTTATGGCTCTGTTATCTGAGATGCATTTGGAGATGAACAATAGACAGGGGCAGACCATTCTATCTTCTATAGGTGTTACCTCTACTCTTCTTGATCGGGTACAAATGAGGCAGCTATCAGACTCGGAAAGCCTAGTCCTGTGAGAGAGTGTGTCAAGAGGGGACCCTCTTCCTGGATGGACAGTAGGCAAGGATGAGATCTTGCATTTTTGGGGACGCATATGGGTGCCAGCAGACATACGCGAGGAGCTGATGCGAGATTTTCATTCCTCAGTTTGGGCAGTTCATCCTGGCATCACCATGATATATCGTGATCTACACCACCAGTATTAGTGGCCAGGTATAAAGAGAGATGTTGCTGGTTTTGTCATGAAGTGTTCCACTTGTCAGTAGGTGAAAGAGGAGCATTAGTGACCTGCAGGTCTTTTTCAGCAGTTACCCATTCCAGAGTGGAAGTGGGACGATGTTACGATGGAATTCATGACCGGTTTTCCGAGGTCACCTCGAGGGAATGATGCCTTTTGGATTGTCATCGACAGGCTTACGAAGGTTTCTCACTTCTTGACGATCAAGGAGACCTTCAGTATTGATGATCTAGGATGGTTGTACATACGAGAGATTGTACGTCTACATAAAGTTCCACACTCCATTCTTTCAGACAGAGATGGGCATTTTACTTCTCGATTATGGAAGGGGATTAAGAAGGATTTGGGAACACATGTACTCTTGAGTATAGCTTACCATCCCCAGACTGATGGTCAGTCCGAGAATATGATTCATGTGCTTGAGGATATGTTTAGATATTATGTTCTAGACTTAGGAGGTTCTTGGGAGAATCATATATCTCTTATGGATTTCACCAACAACAACAGTTTTTAGGATACTATTCAGATGACACCTTACGAGGCTTTGTACGGTAGGCCATGCTGATAACCTTTATGCTGGATGGAGGCAGGAGAGGCAGCTTTGCTGGGACCTCGTCCTGTTCAAGAGACCTTAGAGCAGATAGAGTTGATTCGGAAGAGGATGGCTACGACACACTCTAGAAAGAAGTCTTATGCTGATCAGCGGAGATGACCTCTAGAGTTTGAGGTCGGGGATCAGGTTTTCCTACGTGTCGTACTGAGGATGGGACACAAGAGGATAAAGAGATAGGGTAATCTTTCACCATGGTACATTGGACCGTTTGAGGTGTTGGATAGAGTTGTGCCGGTCACCTATCAGTTTCATTTACCTCAGAGGTACCAGGCTATGCATGACGTCTTCCACGTTTCTCACCTCCGACGTTACTTTTCATACCCATATCATGTATTTTAACCTGAGGAGGTTGAGCTCAAAGAGGATTCATCATTTGAGGAGTATCCTATCCGGATTTTCGATCATAGTATGAAGGTTCTCTGCGGCCGGTCTATTCCTCTGGTACGGGTGCTATGGAAGCACGGGCGAGTACATGATGAGACTTGGGAGAGGGAGGCTGATGTTAGATCACAGTGGCCAGAGCTGTTCGGGGTTTCTTCTTCTACTCCTCGCTAGGGAAATTCAGGGATGAATTTATTTAAGGGGGGAAGTTTTTAAGAACCTGTACCTTCTTTTAAGGTATGTTTTCCCTTTTTCTGGAGTTTGAGAAAAGATGAGTTTTTGGAAATTTTTGAAGTACACACCGTGTAATTTATAAGTACACTCCGTGTACTTCGATGTCGCGTGAGGCCGTGTGATGGCCATGTCCGAGCATCACACACAGCCATGTAGGGGTGATGTGGAGGCCACTTAATGCAGATTATGGAAAATCCCTGTTCACACCATGTACTCTAAAAGTACATGCGGTGTACTTCATTTTTTTTTCATTAAACGGACTGGGGTTGCGTCATAACCCCAGAACCGTCTTATTCTCCATCCTCTTTGACCAAGAGAATTCTGTACGACCGCGGAACTTCTCTGAGCCCCCAACCCTCCATCCATTATCTGAGTCGACCAACGTCGATTGAATTGGAACCACAGTGGTAAGCTCTTCCTTCTCCTAGAGATTTGTTTTCCAATTCCTCCTATTTCTCAAGTTATCATGGGGTAAGAATTTTGTGCATTTTCGTTGATCTATGACGTTTTAAAGAGATTCAATCCCCATGGTTAACGTATATTGATCTCCTAGCATCAAGGTAGGTGGTTTGTGCCTTCCCATTCGATGTATTTGAGTTTTAGGTGCAATTCCTACCAAAACCCTTGAACGGGGTATTGTGTGTTTACTATTTTACCCCTGTTTTTTTCCTACCTTTATTGTATGCTTATGTAGAGGTAATTTGGTTATGTATGAGGGTAATTTCTATTCTTGGATATTTTTCCCATGCCTTGTTCTGTTTACGACCATTTGGTCTTGTTCATCCATTGACCGTTATACCTATTTATCCATGCCTTGTGACCGTAGGATGTAGTGTTGTTCCCTAACATGTTTGTTATCCTGTATACTGGTTATCCATGTAGCTCTGTAGGTTTACTTTGGACTTATAGCATTATTATGCATAGACTGGCATGAGACCGTGAGAACTTGGTGCTATAGACTATCAGGGGTTATACCGATTGAGCTTCCTCAGAGAGTCTTGGACATTATAGACTATAAGGGATAGACCGAGTGAGCTTCCCAGAGAGTCTTGGATATTATAGACTATAGGAGGGTAGACCGAGTGAGCTTCCTTAGAGAGTTCTGATATTTATAGACTACAGGAGGATAGACCGAGTGAGATTCCTCATAGAGTCTTTGTTTTGTTTGAATTTCATTAAACCACTCCAGGCTATAGGAGGAATTGACCAAGTGAGCTTCCTTAGAGAGTCTGTGATCGACCTGAGGCTATAGGAGGAATTAACCAGGTGAGATTCCTCAAGGAGTCTCTAGACCTTGGGGTTTCTAAGGGGATTAGACCGTGTGGTCTTCCTCAGAGAGTCCCTGACTACCTTAGACTATAAGGGGAATTAACTGATCGTGCTTCCTCAGAGAGTCTTAAATTTTCATATGACCAAACAAGAGGGGTTAGGCTGAGTGTACTACCCATAGGGTTGTTGGTACTTATTGGATAGGATCAGAGGGGATGTATGTGGGTACTTCCCAGAGGGTTTTCTGTTGTGGTTAGCTGTTTGCTTTACTGCTGCTTATTGATCTGTGGATTGTTTATAGTTGTGTATTATCCTGTTCACTGCTTACTGTTTACTGTTTACTGTACATTACCTGGCATATACTCACTGACTATTAGGCACATATCTTTGGGTGGTTTCCTACTGGTATTTATTCTCACACCCAGTTTGGGTCATGCTTTTGGGCCTAAACAGATTATATTGCTGCAGGTATAGAAAAGGGAAAGTGCCCTTCGACTTCAGGTACTGCACTTGGCGTGGAGCTGGGGAGCATGGGACCAAGATTAGGCTTGTGATGCTGAGGATCTGATTATCTTTCTTTTGTACTTTTTTAGTACTTTTTGTATTTCCAGCATTGTGACTTGTTTTGCTGCTTTCCTAGACATATGCATCATGCATCATTAATATATATGCATGTTTCAGTTGTTTCTTTGTCTCAGTATTCTGATGTTTACTGTTGTTGGATGATTACTGCTTCCACTATTTTATGTATTATTTATTTCCACTGTGTACTCTTCCAATGAGGGCATAGATTCCCCGCTATCACACCCAAGGCCCTTGCTGCTAGTCAGCAGCCTCTTGCATTTGGGGAAATGCGCTTGAGGCCATGTGACGAACCAGGTACGAGACACCTCTAGGTGGCTTCCAGAACCGAGACATTATAGAGATCGAAGAATATCATGGGTATCATGGGGATAAGAAGCAGAAAGTGGACTTCAATTCTAGTGGTCTAATGGATAAATCCAACTGTGATAAGAAATTCCAGCACCCCACTTTCCAAAGGTGCAGAAAGAAGCACCCCGAAAATTGCCTAAAGGGGATGAGGAAATGGTTTCGGCATGGAAGAGAAGGTCACCTAGCCATTAAATACTGATAAGAAAAACCCTCTAGTACGACTAAGGGGAGGAATGATCAGTTTGACCCTCAACACATTATTCATTTCTACAACTTCAAAGAACCAAGTAACTTTTCAAATCAGTGCACTAAGAAAAGGATTTTCAGAGGCAACCAAAAACCTCTAAGGTCGAAAGGGTGATATTTTTCCATCACTACCATCGAAGAGAACACCAACAATGAAGTGATGAAAGGTACACTAGTTATTAATTCAATAATATAGAACAAACTTTTTGACTTTGGTTCTATGTATTTTTTTATATCCCTAAAGTTTAGTAGATCAATCCCAACACCACTAAAAATCATGGAAGTAGAGATGTCTGTGAGAATGAAAAATGGGGAAATCATTGCATCCTTTGAATATAACTCCTTGCCTTTCAAAAATTGAGGATTGAACTTCCTATTGAACCTATCCATACTCCCTCTAGTGGAATTTGATGCAATTCTTGGCATGGATTGGATTTCCCTATATAGATCCAACATAAATTTCCATGAGAGGGAAATAACTCTCCATATAGAATATCAACCTTGATTCAATACAAATGAAAGTTGTCGGATGAATCTTATTTAGCACCATCATCTAAAGCATGGATATAAATTCCCTATTATCATGCGTATCATGCTCAGATGATTGAGTCTAAGGATTCAAACATCTTTGAATACATGCTTATTGTGAGGGAATTCACTGAAGTGTTTCTTGAGGAATTGTCTGGTCTTCCTCATAGAAGAGATGTTGAATTATCTATTTATCATATACCTGGGGCCTTTCCAATATCCAAGAATCTATATATAATGTCTGTTTTAGAGCATGAAGAGAAAAATAAACAACTATAGGAGAATCCGAATAAGGGTTTTATATGCCCAAGTGCTTCATTGTGGGGTGCACCAGTCCTCTTCGTCAAGTAGAAGGATGGGCCAATGTTCATTTGCATTGATTATCATGAGCTCAACTAAATCATGATAAAGAAAAAGTATCCTCTACCATGAATTGATGATTTTTTCAATCATCTATGTGTAGCACAATAATTCTCCAAGGTGGATCTGTGGTTTGGATATTACCATGTAACGGTGAATAAAGAGGATATCCCCAAGAATTATTTTTTGTACAAGGTACGAGTACTATGAATTAATAGTAATTAATTTAGGACTCACTAATTATCCAGAAATATTTATGGACTTGATGAAAATATTCCTTAGATATAACCGTGACAAATTTTCTGTAGTCTTTATAGTCGATATTCTAATATACCCCAAACCAAAAGAAGCCTGGGTAGCATCTAAGTACTGTACTAGAGACCTTACAAAAGGATTAGATCTATGAAAAGTAAATTAAGTGTGATTAATGGTTGAAGGAAGTTTAATTCATGGGTAATATCATCACAAGCAATGGGATATCCGTGGATCCATCCAAGACAAATGTAATTGAGGGATGGATAAGGACAACATCTATGACAAATATCCGAAGCTTCATTGGGTTAGTAATATATTGTTGTCAATTTCTGAAGAATTTATCACAATTTTCAAACCCTCTTACCAAGCTAACTTTGAAGGGATTCCAGTTTTCATGGTGTAATGAATACGAATAGAGCTTTAATGAGTTAAAAAGGAGGCTTATCACTATGACCATTCTCACACTACCCCCAAGTGGTGAAATATTTGTGGTATTCAGTGATTCTTAGAAGAAGGCACTAGGATGTGTTTTGATGAAAAATGACAATGTCATTTCCTATGTTTCCAGACAATTGAAATTTCATGATAAAAACTCTGCAACACATGATCTGGAGTTGTATGGAGTAATCTTGGCTTTAATAATTTGGAGACATTACCTCTTTGGGGAGAGGTATGAAATATATATAGATTATGAAAGCATCAAGTATATATTCACATAGAAAGAGATGAATATGAGCTAAAGAATATGGTTAGAGCTGATCAAAGATATTCACTTCTCAATTCACTACCATTTGTGAAATGCAAACAAGGTGGAGGATGCTCTATGGAGAAAGGATCTAGTAACTCTTTCATTGATTATAATTTAAAAGGACCCAATCATCTTAGATTTTATGAAGATGGATATGTGAATCATAAAGAAGGGAATATCATCAATCCATTCACAAATGATTTCTCAACTGTCTCTTTTGGAAAGGATAAAGGATGCTCAAAAGGATGATGTGGGAATTTAGATGAAATGGTATACTATCAGAAAAGTTAAATCCTCAAAGTTAAATGTTAATAAAGAAGGAATTGTGAGATTTGGGTCAAGAGTACGTGTTCCATAAAATCTGGAGTTAAAGAAAGAACTTTTGGATAATGCACAAAGTTTTAATTTATCCATTCACCTAGGAAACACAAAGATGTATCAAGAAATATTAGAGAATTATTAGTGGGATAACATGAATAAGGAGATCACTGAGTATACATAAAAGTGCTTGCTGTGTCAGCAAGTGAATTCTAATAGGCAGAAGTTTAAGGGAATGATGAAACCATTACAGAAACCGACATGGAAATGGTAGAACACCACTATATATTTTGTCACCAGACTTCTGAAGACATCCAAATGGAAAAATGCTATCTGGGTTGTTTTGGATCATCTTATAAAGATTTCACACTCCATTGTAATTCAATAGGATTTCTCCTTGGATAAACTGTCACAGATATACATCCATGAAGTGGTAAGGCTACATGGAGAACCACTGTTGATTGTATATAATCGAGATCCAAGATTCACCTATATGTTCTAGAAGAGTCTCCCACATGATCTAAATACTGAGATGAACTTCAATACAACTTATCATCCTGAAACAGATAACCCATATGAGAAGACTATTCAGAAAGTTGAGGACACGTTGAGAGCATGTTTAATGGACTTCAAGGAGGATGGGATCAACATCTTCCTCTGGTTTAGTTATCTTATAATAACAGAATCCAATCAAGCATCCAAATGGATACTTATGAATCCATGTATGGGAAGAGGTGTAGAACACCTACATGTTGGGATGAAGTTGGGGAGCGAAAAATCCTAGGTCCAAAAATGGTCGAAGAAATGGTGGAGAATCTTAATACGATCCAACATCACATTAATGCTTCTCAGAGTCGACAAAAGATATATGATGAAATCCATAGATGAGACCTATAATTTGATGTTGGAGACATGGTATCCCTCCACATATCACTGTGGAATAGAGTTATGAGATTTAGGAATAAGGGAAATATTAGCCCAAGGTACATCATCTCTTTTAAGATCCTTGATCACATTAGAGCAGTGTCCTATCGACTAGAATTCCCACCGAACCTATCTCAATTACATGATGTATTTTATATATCACTATTTAGGAAGTACATACCTGGACCATCACATGTACTCAATCCAGAGGTGGAACCATTATATAATGTCCACTCCAATGAAGAGAAGATAGTGAAGATCTTAGATAGTAGGGAAAAAGTTCTACGAAATAAGATAATGCCCCACATCGAGGTGTTGTGGAGAAACCACATGTTTGAAGAGGGAACATGCGAATAACCGAAAGTGATTAAGAAGAGTTACCCTCATTTATTTTAGTTTGGGAAAAAGAATATTTGAGGCGTAAATTTTTAAGGGGGAGGGGAGATTATAACAACCCCAATTTTTATTAAATAAAATTTATCTTGATCTAATTAAATGTGTTATTCTATAAAATGGTTATATAAAGCATATGCACTTACTTGGATTTATGTTTTTGTATGTTAAAAACCCAATTTGTTTTATAACTGCTAATATAGCCATTGATGAGTGTTCCATGATTAGTATAAATATAGGGCTTTAACGCATCCAATTTACTTCGTCAAAGGAAGTAATGAACTCATCCATTAGAATTTCCCCATACGAAGCCCATTTGTCAGAGCTCATAAAGGAGGCAGACTCACTGGGTTTCTCTCTTGGCTAATCCCAAGATGAGTTTCAACACGTTAAGCTAGAATGGAATCGCCTACGGAAGAATTGGAAGTTAATAGAGTTTACCACCTGAGCAATGTTATCCGAGCCACCCCTTGAGATTATAACCATTGCACACCTTACCCTTAGGTCTTATGTGGGTGTTATAAGTGGTTATGTAATAAAACCCTAGCACTATGATTATGTGCCTTATATTTGTATATAAAAAAGAATATACATTCATTTTATTATTGCTAATTTGTAAATGGTTTTTAATGATGAAATATTATTTTTAGTTAATATTCAATTAAGAAATCTACTTTGATGGACTAATGGATTTTTGAATTAAATAATATTTTAATAAAATATTCTTACTAAATTAATTTTTATTAAATATAAATTATTGTATAATTTTTTATGAAAACAATTGTAATTTTTATTAAGGTTTGAAAGCTACTTTTACCAAAACTAATAAATTTTCGATAAATACCAGTTTTTATTTTAAAAGTAAATATTCACATACATAGAAAATTACATAGATAAAATTAATATTTTTTTTGGATTCTGGATGTTGATATCATCTAATGGGGAGTTTTTTATAATTTTCCGATATAGTCAAATTTTTGGGTAAAAATTCTATACCGTTTAAATATATAATGTGTTTTATGACGTCATAAAGACCCAATGGGGATGTAATAAAATACTATAAAAGGTTTTTTAGGCCAATATATGTTGTGAATTTAAAATACTGTGATTTTATATTTTTTTTATTAATTTTATGGTGCCTTAATGGACCCTCCAAAACTTATAAAATATTTTAACTTTTTAAAATTATTTCCTTGAGAGTGTGACTCACCTCCACATAAGCAAGACTAATATTTTAATAATCTTGACCACTGGACTTATAAATTACTTTTTTCTGCACCACTTTAGCAAAAAACATGGTATGGGTTTTGGTTTTGATTTTTTTAATGTGTAGTGTCCAAAACCTAAATAATAAAGAATTCTATCGATTTTACTATATAAACCCACTCAATCTCCCATTACTATTCACTAAAACCATTTAAACCTCAACCGACCTCTACTATCCCCTATCTATAATCCTCCCAAGGTGCCCAAAGATCTCAAGAATCCTATCTCAAGCCTCTCCTAAGCCTTTGGAACAACACTTCCATGTAAGGGATCCTGACTTTCCTTTCTTGCTTAATTATGTCCAAGTTTACTTATATTTTTTTCCATTTTATTTTCAATTAAAAATGTTGGTATATGATTTCTCACCTCCCCTAAACTTCCGTCATTATTTTTTAATGATTATATACTACTTTATCTCTCATTAATTTCTCCCATGTACAGCCGTTACCATGCTGAAATTCCTTAAGGGATTTCTCTCTCATCAATTACATTAAAAGAATTATTTTATATTGTGTATCTAAATTCGATAACATATATTGGGATAATATATTCTATGGCCCCTTTATTTTCCATTTAATTTATAAATGATGAGATACCTCTTTATCTCTCATCAACCCATTTTTACGATTTCTATTTGACATCGTTATGCTACCGAAGTTACACCAAAATTTCCATGCGAAAATCATCGTCTAAGTGAATACCGTACCCATTTCTCTAACAAGGGTATTAACCTTTATGAACATGTACATGTCGATTTAGAAAATAAATTTATGTATTAAAGATCTTTTATTCATGGAATAGATTATGATGTTTAATTAATCCATGTTGTATGATCTATGTGGCACACTAATGCATGAAATGAAATGATTAAGAAGGGTGCACCTGGATAGCGCTCCAATGCATTGGGTAAACAATAGTATCATGATACTCCATGTGAAATGTGGGTTTACTCTTGATAATTAAAGTTAAATGAGGGTTTACTCATGATCTATGTGTAATGAGCCTTGGATCATGCTAATATCTTGTTAAATGTTGTTGCCACATGTCCATGTAATGATAATCATGCTATATAATGTCTTTGTGTTACTGTTTCTCTTATGCTCTATTGACATGCCTATTGCCTAAAATTTATTATATTCTTCATGTTATGCCACGTTTACTCCTTTACTGGGATTTATAGCTCACCATTTTCTTATTCGTTTCGCCAGGTTATCCCATCCACTGCTGAGTACGAAGGAATGATGTGGCCATGTAAAAGAAGTTTTCAATAAAGATGTATTTTATGGTCTAATTTGTTATATAATGTTCTTAATTTCACAAGAAAATATACTTATCAATCCTCAAAGTTGTATTAAGTGCATGTTTATATAATAAATCATGTTTATGTGTGTAATAAAGAGCATGGTATTTATAGTTGGTATCAATGGAAAAGTTAAGTTATTTTTGGTATTAGGATTAGAAAACCCTAGTGAAAGCCTTTTGGATTAGACTAAGTATAATAAAAGAATTCCTAAGTTCTTGTGAGTATAGAGTAATTTTTTATTAAGATAATACACCCTTTTATATATAGGAACAAGTAGAGGAGGCTCTGGGATAAATGTATCTAAGGGTAAATCCTAAAAACCCTACTTTGAGATAGACTTGAACGGGAACTGGTGCATGATAACAAGCCTTACTACACTCTTGATTCAACACTACCAGGGGATATGATTTGGAAAATTCATTAGCTTAGTGTTAATCATTATTAAGGGAATTAGAAAAATGACCCTAAGAATATATGTTGGGAAGTAGATCATGGATAACATATATTGAAGACTATAAATTAATAAATTAAGTAAAGAAATATAATTTATATGTTATCTTTTTTATTGGATTCTCCATTATGTGTTACCCCTAACTATCCTATTAATCTATCCAATGTCTGGTAATAGGAGGACTCGGGCTAACAATTGATGTGAAGATCAATGTGATGACTATTCTAATAAGATTTACAATCTGATGGGTGGGGGAATTGCAAACTTTTTCACGACACTATCTTGGTTAACTCAAGTTTTTTATAAAAGAATGGGTCAAGAGGAACTCCCAACCACCCCTAAGAAAGAAAAGGCCACAATCGAGAGCTTCAAGAAGCAAAATAATCCTACTTTTAATGGATCATCCGATCCCTAAATTTTTGAATAATGGATCAACTCCCTTGAGAGGATATTCTCCATCCTTTAACGTTCTGAACAAGAGAAGGTTCTTACTGCGGCTTAACATATGGAGTGTGAAGCTGATCAATGGTGAACATTGATAAAAAATACAAATCATGAGTAAGAGATCGTGGTGTTAGAATGGAAGGATTTCCAAAAAATGTTTTTTTGAAAAATATTTTTCTCGCACCCTCCGACTTAATATAGAAAGTGGATTTATTTTCCTTAAGTAAAAAGATGGTGAATCCATCAGAGAGTATGAGGAAAACTTCACAGGGCTTTCATGATACACATCTAGCTTTGTCGTTACCCCTGAATAAAAGGTTTCATGATTCTTTTGTGGGATAAAAATTTTCCTACGAAATGCCTTAGCAATCCATGACTTTATAGGTATGTGGAAATTGTCTGAGGTACCCTCAAAGTTGAAAAGGAGATCATAGAATCTTAGGGGTATAATGGGGATAAGAAAAGTAAGGTGGACATCAATTCTAGTGGTCTGATGGATAAATCCAATGGTGCTAATAAATTCCATCACCCCACTTACCAAAGGTACAGAAAGAAGAACCCCAAAAATTTCCAGAAGGGGATAAGGAAATGCTTTAGGTTTAGAAGAGAAGGGAAGCTAGCCATTAACTCTCGACAAGAAAAACCCAATGCTGAGACCGAGGAGAGGAACGATCTGTTCGACCCTCAATACATTGTTCATTGCTTCAAATTCTAGGAAATAAGGCACTTTGCAAACCTATTCCCTAAGTGAATGGTTTTTTGAGGCCAAAAACAACCTCCAAGGTAGCAAGTGTGAGCTGTTTTCCATCACTACCACTGAAGCGATCCCTGAAAATGAAGTGGCGATAGGTAGAATAGTTATTCATTCAATAATAGTGAACATACTTTTTGATTCTAGTTCTATGAATTCTTTTATATCCTGAAAGTTTAGTAGAATAATCCCAACACCACCAAAAATCATGGAAGTAGAGAATTCAGTGAGAATGAAAAGTGGGGAAATCCTTACATCCCATGAATATATTCCTCCCATGTCACAATTTGTGGATTGAACTTCCAAGTGAACCTTTTCATACTCTTTCTAGTGGAATTTGATGCAATTATTGGCATGGATTGGCTTTCCTTATATAGAGCCAACATAAATTTCTGTGACAGGTAAATCACTCTCAATATGAGGAATCGACCATGATTATATACAAGCGCAATGAAGAGGATGAATCTTCTTTAGAACTATCATCTCAAGAATGGATAATACTGGCCTATGATCATGTGTATCTCACTCAGATTATTGAGTCTTAAGAAACAACCATCCTTGAAGACTTTCCTATTGTGAGGAAATTCACTAAAGTGTTTCCCAAGGAATTGCCTGTTCTTCCTCGTAGAAGAGATGTTGAATTATCAAATGATCTTATACTTTGGGAATTTCCAATATCCAAGACTACATACAGAAATGATGTTTTGGAGCTTGAGGAGATAAATAAACAACTACCGAAGAATATAGATAAAGGGTTTATACACCCAAATGCTTCACTATAGGGTGCACCAGTCCTCTTTATCAAGAAGAAGGATTGGTAAATGCACATTTCCATTTATTATCATGAAATAAACAATATAACGATAAAGAAAAGGTATCCTCTACGATGAATTGATGACTTGTTCGATCAACTATGTGGAGAACAATACTTATCCAAGGTGTATTTGTAGTCGGGATATTACCAAGTAAGGTTGAAGAAGGAAGATATCCCCAAGACTGCTTTTCATACAAGGTATGTGCACTAGGAATTCATAGTAATGCCTTTAGGACTCACTAATGCTCCAGAAATATTCATGGACTTGATGAATAGAGTCTTTAGAGATTACCTCAATAAATTTGTGGTAGTCTTTATAGATGATATTCCAATATACTACAAAACTAAGAAGGATTATGAGGAGTATCTAAGTACTGTACTAGAGAACTTACGAAAGGAGAAGATCTATGAAAAGTACAACAAGTGTGAGTTCTGGTTAAATAAAGTCTCATTATTAGGTCATATCATCACAAGAAATGGGATATCTGTGGATCTATCAATGAAAAATGAAATTGAGGGATGTATGAGGCCAATATATGTGATGAATATCCATAACTTTCTTGGGTTAGCTGGATATTATATCTAATTTGTGAGAAATTTATCATGATTGTCAAACCCTCTTACCAGGTTAACTCATAAGGGAGTCAAGTTTTCTTGGAGTGATGAATGTGAAGAGAGATTCAAGGAGTTGAAAAGGAGTCTTATCACTGCGCTCGTGCTCACACTACCCACAACTGGAGACCTTTTTGTGGTATTTAGTGATGCTTCGAAGAAGGGCTTGGGATGTGTGTTAATGAAATATGATAATGTAATTTTCTATTCTTCAAGTAAATTGAAAGTTCATGATAAAAACTATCCAATATATGATCTGGAGTTGTCTGCAGTAATCTTTGCATTAAAAATTTTGCAACATTACCTATTAGGGGAGAAGTGTAAAATATATACGGAACATAAAAGCCTCATGTATATATTCCCACATAAAGAACTGAATAAGTTCCAATGAAGATTGTTAGAGGTGATCAAAGACTATGACTTCTCAATTCACCACTATTCGGGGAAAGAAAACAAGGTGGATGATTCTATAATTAGAAAGGATCCAACAACTCTTTCATTGATGAGAATTGAAAAGGATCAAATCTTCTTAGATTTGATGAAGATGGGTATGGGAATCATAAATAAGGGAACTTCATCAATAATTTTAAAATTGATTGTTCAACCATATCTTTTGGAAATGATAAAGGAAGATCAAAATGAAGATGTGGGAATTCAAAAGAAAGTGGAAACTATCATAAAATGTAAATACATGGAGTTCAATGTTAATAAAGAAGTAATTGTAAGATTTGGGTCTAGACTTTGTGTTCCATAAAATATGAAGTTAAAGAAAGAACTTTTGGAAGATGCATATAGTTCAAATTCATCCATTCACCAAGGAAACAAAAAGATGCATCGAGATATTCGAGAGCATTATTGGTGGGATACCATGAAGAAGGATATTGTTGAGTATACATCAAAGTGTGTGGTGTGTCACCAAGTGAAGGCTAAGAGGGATAATTCTATGGGAATGATGCAACCATTACCCATACCAACCTGAAAATGGGAGAAAATTATTTCCTTTAGAAAATGGGAATGACCTGGTTGATTTAAGGTTCAAACATTCCAAGCGGTTTCTAACGGGTTTGTTCGTTGAACTGGAAACATCCAATGATTCTATATCCATTTGGACCTACCTTCCAAATGTAGGTTCTCCTTAGTTGTGAACTAATAAGGCTTAAGAATTTTCATTGGTCGAGAGGATGGGAGGTCGGACTCATCACACCATTTTGAGGGGAATTATTTTCTACTCCGGGAATCTATTTATAGATTTAAGTTATGTTTGTGAATCCTTATTAAATTACCAAGTATGAAAATGGATTTTTCTTTAGATCTGACAACCAATGATTAGTATATAGGAGATTTAGAGAATATTTTATATGTATTCGAGGTTCTTCATCAATATAGAATCATCTATATTTGTTTATAGATTCTTAGTCAATGGTATCCTTTGACACATTATATAGAAATCTCTTGGTCATTATGATAACCATACTGGTTTTAAAGCCACTCAGTGGGGCACTTAAAGTTTATTGTCCTTCAGAAGGACATATATTATTTCAGAGTTGGGATTGTACCCGTAGATGGGCTACCTATGTATCCTTTGTTTTAGAAAAGGAATCAGAACCCGCGTAGTTAGAGTAAATAAGTATGAGTTTTATGTATGATTGATGGATCAAATAAATATGTCATAATTACTTTTACGCTCTAAGCTCACGTGAGTCATGATCAGTGTGAGAAACAAGAGGTATTGGTAAAACCTGACAATTGTGCCATCATAAGAAATGATGTGGGGCTTATGTATGTATGACTGCCCATATAGATGAAGATTAGGATTTAATTTAGGGAAGAAACCTGGGAACAATGTCTATAAAGGTATTTGTGCTTTATTTAGATTTTAGTACTTTAATTAAGACTTAATCCTAAGAAGGATGCCCAAATTAGAGGGGTCTTATGATTTGGGTTTTATTCCTAAGAAGGAAGTCCAAATCAAAAGAAATTAAGACCGGTTAAGAGAAATTATGGCTAGGGAATATTCCTGAGAAGAAATCCCAGGTTAAGGGATTTGAGAACTAGGGATTACTATTAAGGAGGAGGCCCATGTTAAAGGGAATTATGACTAGGGATTACTCCTAAGGAGGAGGACTATGTTAAAGGGAATTATGACTAGGTCTTACTTCTAAGGAGGAGGCCCAGGTTACAGGGAATTATGACTGGGGCTTACTACTAAGGAGGAGGCCCAGGTTAAAGGGAATTATGACTGGGGCTTACTCCTAAGGAGGAGGCCCAGGACAAAGGGAATTATGACTGGGGATTACTCCTAAGGAGGAGGCCCAGGTTAAAGGGAATTATGACTGGGGATTACTCCTAAGGAGGAGGCCCAAGTTAAGGGAATTTGGAACTTGGGACTTACTCTTGAGGAGGATGCCCATATTTGGGAACTTGGGGATTACTCCTAAAGAGGATGCCCAAAATTAAGGGAACTTGATAACTGGGGATTATTCCTGAGAAGGAGGACCATGAATAGGGGACTTGGGGGCTTACTCCTAAGGAGGATTCCCAGGTTAAGAGAACTTGGACTGGGGCTTACTCCTGAAAAGGAGGCCTAGATTAAGGATCATCTCATCTTAAAGGATGAGGTTGAAATGAATGAAATATCTAACCTTAGTGACATAAATATATGTAAATCCTTATGTTTTAAGAGATATTACATATAATTCCTTTCAAATAAGGAGGCCAACAAGGGAACCATGCCAAAAATGGATTTGAAGAGGGTTTTGAAGGCTGAATCGTGAATAGGAGAGGTGTATAGGAAGAAGGGGAACCCAAAAAGAAGTAGGCGCGGAGGTCCTGTGTGGGCACGTAGGTCCTGGTAATGCAGGTATACCTACGCGACACATCGGTACCTGCATGATGGTTAACCCATAGGATAATACTTGGGAGAGGCTTGGCTCAATCCCTTAGTATTATCCCTAGGGGATTCTAAAAGAGTGGCACACAGGTTATGATGAAGGGATAAAGTGGCCCACATATGTCTTCATTGACCTTAAGGGTTTAGACACTTAGACGTGTAGGTGTTGATGAATTTCAATACTTTGGCCTTGTTTCCCCTGTTTAGATCTTCCATTATAGGTAATAAATTACCTTAGAAGTGTTCGGAAGACTTCCAGAAGAGACTAGGGCGCTGGGAGCTCGAATATGAGTTTTGGAATTTTTCCATCCTTAAAATGGGGGGCTCACAAGGGGTATTTATAGGTTGGTGAAGACCCCGAGAAAAAATCAAATAGGGCGCGCAGGTCAACTGCGCGCCCAATATGTGGTGCGCAGGTATACCTGCATGACCGTGATGAAACCTGCGCGGCCCATGCTGAAGCAAATCCTTGATCATGCCTTTTTCAATTTCTGATGTTTGTTCAAAGTATGGATCAATTTGGACTAAGGTATTTCCCTTTTTCAGTCGTTAGACTCTGTGACGGAAAGGAGCGTCAAATAAAGTCACCCCTAGAGTGGTATCCGAAAGAAGGAGGATGTGACACTAAGGAAAAAGGAGAAAACCAAGGAACTGCTGAGTGAAAGTGTTGAGCACACAGATGGCATCATGCAGGTTAGATTCACGTAGGCTTCGGCGCACAGTGGGGCAGCCTGGCCTATATATATGTGTCCATTTCTGGCATAATGAAATCGGTTTTCAAGGGTTCCCGCTCTCACCGCACAAGTTGACTTTGTCACGCAAGTTGCTGATTTCCCGTGGTTTTATAGAATCTGTTTGTGTCGCGCTACTGTAGAGGTATTTGGACTTGAGTGGTGATACTACATGCCAAAAACCTGGGCGACATAGTTACACCTGCACACCAAAAGTGGACTTGTGCACCTTAATGCCGTAGCCATTTTTTCACTTTTCATCAGAAATTTTGTGAAAAAATCAACTCACTTAAGAGTTAATTATTCAACCTTTGTGTAGATTCAATGGCTCTTAAAAGACTTGGAATGGCTGGTGAACTGGCTATCAAGCGGATTGATGACATGATGAAGGTTTTTGGCCATGATTACTATAATATCTGCGACATCACTCTCCCAGATTTGGCCAAGTACTTGAAGAAATATCATGTTAATTTCCCACAGAGCATCTACCTGGCTCTGTATGGCCATGGTCATCTGCAAGGAGTCAATGTTCCAGATTCAAAGAAATACACTCTAGAGATGCAGTTGCACTGATACTCCTCTATTTCGGTTATGCTGTGCATTAATAGCAACAACAATGGTGTGAACATTAAAATTTTTCCTCCAGGCGATTTCCTTGTAGATATGAAAAGGGAAAACCCATGGTATGAAATGTTTTCTACTACCAGTTGGTGGAGAAATGATTATCATGGCATTAGAACTATATTTGAAAATAGTACTCTCTCCAAATGAAACTTTACTTCCAATGACCCATTCTCAAATCCATGTATCCATCTTCCAAGTCTTTTGGATAGAAACAAAGTCACTATTTGATCAACATAAAATTTTCTCAAACTGCACTCAAGAACATTCTTTTACAATTGTTCCAAGAATATCTAGTATCACTGCATCTCTTATTGTATCCAGTTGAATGAATGAATTTTAAGAGGCTGCTGATGAAGCTCAGGATGCTGTAAATCAAATGAAGATTTATGTTGATAGCCTTTTGTAATTCTTAGAACATAGAAGAGAATCCAATCTGTGGATGTCTTTCTAACTCTTGTGCATCAATGAAGAATACTTTCATCTTCAATCATTTGTGCATGCATTTTCCTGATACTTACTGTATATTTTTTTACCTAATCCAATGGGCCTAGTAAGCATAGTTTTATTTTTTCTAGGATTATTATAAATAACCCTACAAATTTTGAATCTTTTATTTTCTCAATATTACCTAAATCATAATAAATGTATGTTTAGTGAGCTGGGACTTGACTTTTTTTCATATTTTCCTTATCTTTTGTGGGAAGTTTAAAGTCATGCACGTCAGACATAAAAAGGCTAATGTTTAAGGTCAAAATACCTTTGACCGAATGAATTAAAATTGACTCAATTCCTTGAAAATTTATCTCAAAACATATTACCACACTCAAGTATGAGGGAAAATATGTAAACTATGACTTAAGAAATTTTGAATCTAAGGAATGATATGAAAAAGGTCTAAAAAGGCATTAGAATAAGTAGTTCCCAAGAATGAAGTTACCAATATTTAACAAACCCGTTAGGGGGTTGAATTATGCAAGGCCGCTTAAGGGCATTGGCTGCATAGTCAAATAATAACATCTTTTGGTTGATAAGTTTATTATGTAGACTACTTATTCAAGGCCACGTAAGGGAACATGTTGTATAGTCAGGAAAAAGAACACTTAGAAATTTTCTTTTATACTGCTAAAAAGCCAGTGGAAGTTTATGAAGATTCAAATTTTTCAAAGCATAGTGTTTTCTATATAGAGAGAGGTACTTGAATATGTAGAAGATATTTCCAAAAAAGATTGTCTAAAAACTGGATGAATGTCACTCCTACGAAGGTCTGGCCCAAAGGAAGGGAAGGTAAATATAAACCATATACTTGAATACATTCAGATCATGAAAAAGAACATGGGACACATATGTTAAGGATGACTATATTTGCGAATCCCTACATATTGTAATTAAGAAGAATAAAGAAAAAAGATGTTTTCCTACCAACAATGAAGTTACCACTATTTGAAAAACCCATTAGGGTGTTGAATTATGTAGGGACACCTAAAGGGATTGGCTGCATAGTCAAATAATAGCATCTTTTGGCCGACAGATCTGTTATGTAGACCACTTATGGAAGGATGCATAAGGGCAAGTGTTGCATAGTCAAACAAAAGAATTCCCGAGTATCAAAAATTTTGTGACCAAAAGTCAAGAAAAGGGTTATGGAGATCTAGAAGTATTTAAGGTTAGGAATATGACACATCACAATGGGCAGTGTCCAATGTATGTAGAGATACACAAACCAATGCTAACCATAATCATGTTGTGGCTGGGTCTTGAATTGAGATGTTGGACTTCACTACATATCCCATAAGGATGGGAATCATGCGATACGTAGTTCTTGAAATACAGTTTAACATCATGTGGGATAAAAGTGTAAGAGATCTTAGTTTAGGGTAATAGAGCTCAGACCATTACAAGGAGTACACAATGTGTGTTTTCATAGGGGGACTTTTCAGCCAGGGGACTGAAAGTGGAATTTGGGGTTTGGCCCAAAGAATTGGGGCAGGATTCAAGGGATTCTCGAAATGTTCCTACGTATCCCATAAGGATGGGAATCAATCCGCACATAGTTCTTGAAATACCCCTGTACAGATTTGGTTCATACAAGTGAAGGGTGAAAATGGGACTTTAGTGCAATGATTGTTTGACCCAAGATAAACGGTTCGGGCATTGCCATGTATGCACATTGTCTTTGGAATATGACATGATTGGAGATCAATGTAAATAATGATTCACTCTCAGGTGAGGGTATCAAAGAATATTGTAGTTTATTGTCGTACATGAAAAAAGTTTCATACAGTTTAACGTCATATAACAAGGAAAAAGGTGAACCAATGTAAAGATATTGTTTCTGAGGGTGGATTCACGAATCATCATCGAATGAGATGGAGGTGAACCGATGTGAAGAGATTGGTTTTGGGCTTGAACCTCAAGAGGTTTCCTACGTACCCAGCCTAAAAGGAAAGGATCAAAGTTCGCATAGTTCAATCGAAAAATGAATTTGTGATCATGTTTTTTTAGAACAACGACCTAAAAAATGGTGTTAGGACATATTCATGGTTAGCAGCCCAGAGAGGGTGTTATGGTTGAAGTTTACTCTAATCTCACGTGAGTCATACTCGGTGTGAGAAACAAGAGGTTGCAAAAAATTTAACGATGCACAGCTTAAAGTCTTGCAGTGAGGACTATTGGTTCTGCATAGTTTAGTGTCATGTAACAGGGGAAAAATATAGTTTAATGTCATGTAAGACATATTAAGGGACTTCTGTACAGTTTAGCGTCATATAGCTTGGATGATGGGGACAATAAAGTTTAACATAATGTTGTACGAAAGGGGGACCGTGCAGTTTAATGTCATATAGTAAGGACAAAAGAGGACACAATTTAACTTCATGTTGGACGTATTAGTGAACTTTTCCACAGTTTGAAATCATGTTGGATGATAGTGAAAATAGTTTAAGGTCATATGCATAGACCGGTAATGGTGCAGTTTAACGTCTTCCTGGACGTAATGGACTATGCAGTTTAATGTCTTGCAGTAAGGACAACACATTTTAATGTCATGTTGGAAAAAAGGGGGACTGTATAGTTTAATGTCATGCAGTAAGGAAAAAAGAGGACACAGTTTAACATCATTTTGGATGTATTAGGTAATTTTTCCACAGTTTAACGTCGTGTTGGATGATGGTACGAATAGTTTAAGGTCATACGCATAGACTGAGGATGATGTAGTTTAACATCTTGCTGGACGTAAGGGAATATGTAGTTTAAAGTCTTGCAGCAAGGAAAAAACAGTTTAATGTCGTGTTGGACAAAAGTATTTGTGTTACACAAAATACTTCTTCATAAAACTGGCATTGGTTGGAGTCGTGATGAGTTCTCCATCCATTGAGATTAAAGAATAAGCTCCATTGGAGTAGACCTTATGTATTGAGTAAGGTCCTTCCCATTTTGGCTCAAGATTGGGAGGTTTCTTTCCTGGTATCATTGGAGTTCTGAGAACCAATACCAATTCTCCCTGAATGAATTAACAAAGAAGAACATTTTTGTTGAAAGCTCGTGCTATTCGATTTTGATAGACTTCCTAGTGGTGCAAGGTGAACAATATTTTCCCATCTAGGCGTTCCAATTAATCCAATCGCTTTTGAGATTTTTCATCTTTAGATGACTGATCAAAAATGGCTACCCTAAGTGAGGGTAATTGAAACTCAATGGGAAAGACTACTTCGGTTCCATATACCAATGAATATGGAGTTAACCGCGCTGCAGTGCCGGTGGTGGTTCTATAATCCCATAAACCATGAAAGAGATTATCAGGCCATGATTTCTTTTCTTTATCCCCCATATTTTTTGGTATATTTGAAAGTGTCTTATTGAAGGATTATATCTGTCCATTGGCTGCTGCATTATACCGAGAGGAATGGTTGGATTTGATGTTGTATTCTTTATACAACTTCCTTACCTCAGATGAACAGAAGTTGGTGCCATTGTCCATCAATATGGTATGAGGGACACCAAATCTGGTAATGATGTTAGACTTGATGAAGCTATCAATGCTTTTAGAACTGACTTCTTTGAAAGGTATTGCCTCTGCCCATTTGGGAAAGATGTTAGTAGCAGTACGAATGTACTTAAATTGTTTGGATGTAGCTGAAGGATAAGGTCCCACTACATCCATTCCCCATGTGGTAAATGACCACGAGTATTTATCTATATGAAGAAACTCTGGGGGTTGATGAATAAAGTTGGAATGTACATGGCAAGAATGACACTTATTTGTGAAATCAACATAGTCTTGTATCATTTAAGGCCAAAAGTATCCAAGCCTTCGAATTTGATCAGACAGTCTATGTCCAGACTGATGGGCACTACAGAATCCTGCATGTACTTCCTTCATGACAACCATTGTCTCTTCCCCATCAATGCATCTAAAGAGAACTCCAACAAAACCTCTTTTATAGAGAATTTTCTCTGGGTGATCTGGGCTATCATAAAGAGTAAAATTGACTACACATCTCCAGACTTGTTCTTTCCCGGATCTATCAGGTGGAAGTGTTCCATTTTGAAGGTATTCCCTGATAGGTGTCATCCATCCTGTATTATGACCATATGGTTCAGGAATGAGACTAATTTCATTGATTTAATCTGTTCTAATTTGAACATAAGGTGAAATTGTATAACCTTGGGAAATACTGATGATTGTCTTATCCCGATTTGGATCTGCCAGAGCTGTGGCTATATTATCCAGTGCATCAGCTTGGGCATTTTGTGATCGCAGGACATAAGAAAATGTCGATTCCGAAGTAAATTCCTCCATTAACTCTCTGACGTAATCATACAAAGGGATTAGTTCTTCTTTTCTAATTGCATAATCCCCATTGACTTGTTTGATTACTAGGTCTGAATCACCTTTCACCTTTAAGTGATTCACTTGTGCTTCAAGCGCCAACTCCAATCCTGTGATAAGATCTTGGTATTATGATTCATTATTTGTCCCGCATCCCAATAATGAGAAGGAATATGGTAGAACTACCTTTTCTAGAGAAATGAGTAAAATTCCTAACCCAACATTTTCGAATTTAGGATCTTCCATTTTCCTCCCTATTGGACTTCTAGAAGCACCATCAAATTATATTTACCATGTTTGAAGATTATGTTGAATAGAAAAGAATTCTTCATTAGGAAGTTCAGTATCTAAAGATGTATCTTCTACTGAATTATGTTCAGTAAGGAAATCAGCAAGAGCTTGGCCCTTTATTGCCTTTTGAGAAACATACTGAATATCAAATTACTACAAAATAACTTCCCACCTTTCCAGATGTCCTGTAAGCATTAGACAACTAAGGACGAATTTGAGCGGGTTATTGCGAGATACCAATTGGACCTCATGATGTAGCAAGTAGTGTCTCAACTTCTGAACTATAAATATTAATGATAGGCAGCACTTATCAATATTTTAATATCATGTTTCTGCTTCATGCATAGTCCGAATGAGATAGTAGAGAGTGTTTTCATTCCTAGCATCATTCTTCTGGTCAAGGAAGGCACCCAATGATCACTCAAAAGCTATCATATTGAGGATAAGTGGACTTCCTTCAACATGAGGAATTAATACCGGTGGACTCAAGAGATATTTCTTGATAATATTGAATGATTCTTAACATTCTTCAGTCCACTGGTAGGTGACTCCCTTCTTCATCAATTTGGTGAAGGGTAAACTTTTTCCTGCCAAATTGGCAATGAAACACCGAATATAGGCTAAGTGTCCTTGAATTCCTCTAAATTATTTCAAATTTTGAGGAGGTAACATACCAAGGATTGAATTTTTCTTCTTAGGATCGACTTCGATACCATGATGGCATACAACAAAGCTGAGAAATTTTCCTGAGGTTACCCCAAAAGCACATTTTAAGGGGTTCATCTTCAAATTGTGTTGCCAAAGTTTGTGGAATATGACTTCCAAATCATCCAAGTGATTAGAACATTGCCCGAATTGAACCACCAAATCGTCCACATAACATTCAACAAACTTCCCTAAAAAGGGTTTGAAGATATGATGCATGGAATGATGATATGTTGCGCCTACATTATTAAGGCCAAAGGGCATTACACGATATCAAAACACACCCTAAGCGGCTCTGAAGGCTGTAGATTCTTCATCTTATGGAGCCATTTGGATTTTATTATACCCAGAATATCCATCCATGAAGGAAAGTGCTTCATAGCTAGCTGTTTCATCAATTAAGAGTTCTGTAATTAGAACTAGAAAATCATCCTTAGGACAATGCAGATTAAGATATCTGAAATCAATGAAATCTCCAATTTGTCTGTTCTTATTTTTCACAGGGACAATATTAGCCAAGAACTTGGGATATTGAACTTCTCTAATGAAGTTTTCTTTGATATTCTTATCAACCTCAGCTTCAATTTTGGAAGCATAAGTTGGGTGTGTTCTTCTTGAGGATTGCTTGAATCCTCGATGTTCTTCTGGAAAAACCAAACGATGAGTAGAAACATCAAGATCAAGCCCTGGCATCTTTGTATAGTTCCAGGATAATATATCTCGATTTTTCTTCAAAAATGAAATATAAATTTCTTTCCCTTCAAGAGTCACGACCATACTAATTAAAGTGGGCCTGGATCTTCTTCTGTACCCTGATTTATTTCTCTGAGTTCATCCACAGTGGTAGAGATACCCTCTTCAAAAGCTGGAGGAGCATCTCTGAGATCTTCCTCTTCTTCTTCAACATATGTTATTTCTTCTAATTCTACTAGCATAGTGGATGATGAAGCTAAATTTCCATGATTCGGAGAGATGTTAAAATTTGAACATCTTGAAGAAGAGGCTTCCATTTCTAACCCAATTGATGATGAAGGGTCTTCCTTGGGTAATAAAGAGGAGAGGATGGATTGCGAATCGACATCATCATTCACCTATGACATTGCTATAACTTCTTCTCACCTAGTTGGAAATGTATAGACATTTGGGATTTCAGCGGATGAAATGAAGACATATTCATTTGATCTTTCATAATTGCTTGGTGAATCACCACTTTATCTCATGCTTTCTGGCTTGATTGCCATAATTGACATTATGGAAGTTTCCATAAGAGTATTTGGATTCGGGTTTATCCTGTCAATTTGACCGATAGGCAACAAATAATATGTACTCACATGTGTGAATGGGTTTTCTGGAATTATTTTTAAACCAAATGGAGCACTAACCTTGGTAACCTCCTTTGTTGTGGATTTATCCTTACCCTTCATGTGATATAATTATGCCTCAATGTATTGAGATTCACATGCTTTAAAGGGGGCCTTACCACTATACAATGTCCCAATTTGACCATCACAATAATATTTGAGGCATTGATGGTATGATGAATGGATAACTTCATGTTGATGTAGCTAAGGTCTTCCAAGAAAGATATTGAAGGCTGTATCATGATCAAAAACCATGAAATATGAATTGGATAAAAGATCTTCAAACTGATTTTTGAGTGTAATCTTTCCCAGTGGTTCTTGTTCATTCTTTTCATATCCTTGTAACATCAAAGTAGAAGGAGATAAATCAGATTCCGTGAGACCCAATTGATGAAGTGTACGAATGGGGATGAGGTTGACTCTTGAACTATTATCAAGAAAAGCTCTTCAGATGTCTACACCATTGACCTTTCTAGATAAGTAAAAAAGGTCTGATATGTCCATGCACAACATCATCTTCATCTTCATCTGTAAAAGATATCACTGTTTGGCATTCTACAGGACCATTCTCAACGTGGTAGACTTTAGCTGCAGAAATTTTTAGTTTCAAACTCCTGAGGACTTGAAAAAGCCTAAATGAGTGCCTCCTGAAGATCCTTTGATAAATTAAAGGAATCCAGAATTGATAACCTGTCTAGTACATGGGCCAAGTGATTCAAAACATCATATTTTTGATCCAAAGGTCTGTGTTTCCCAACATGAACATGTGGTTTCACAGGTTCCAAAGAAGTTGATTTTTTTTATGTAGATGTTTTCTGTTTCGGGGTAGGAGTTGGAAATACTCCTGGATTTGTAAGATTAGACCGATTTGGTCTATTTACTTGTTGATAGGAAGAAGGTAGAACCTCTAACCAATCCTCCAGTGTAACTGTTCTAGGAATGAATTTTCTATTGGTGGAAGAATTTTCTTGTTCTTTTTGAGCCCGCTGAAGGGCTCTCCCATGAGTTTTTGCTGCATATACAGTTCTGGCAGGGGTAGAATTGAAATAGTGGCTTCTGGGATATCCACGTCTTCCTTTGTACCCCAGACCTTTGGAAATCTCTCAAATTACTCTATCTGATACAGGGAACTCAGGATCATCAGGATCGAAACTATGACTGGCATAAGGATATGTTAAATGAATCATATTAACAGAACCAAAGATAAACTCTTCTTCTGATGAAGACCCTGCCTGATTAGCCAAAATAGATTGTGCCGTTTGGTGGAGCGGTGACTATTTCTTCTAAGTAGATGGCATAAAATCTAACAGAGTCAATGACAACTTGGGTTTTGACACGATCTAATCTTCTTCTGATTGTTCCACTTTCTTTGAATTATGCCGTTTCTTTGAGGATTTTCCCTCTGATGAAGAGAGTTTTGCAGTGGCATTCATAGAAGAAGACACAATTGGTTTCTTTAATTGCGTTCGAAAAATGGCATGAGTTCGGTTGATCATTTTTCTGACCATCCAATCATCATATTTTTGCACATTTTTTGTTTTTACTTCTTGCCACTCGCCTTCTTCCTCTGGATTTGTAGCAGTAACACATGCTACCTGAGATAAAAAACCTTTCAGTTTGACTTGTCCTGAGTCCACCATTTTTTGAAGGAGTTCCTTGAAGACAAAACACTTCTAAATGGGATTCCCCAACATCTGGTGAAAGGGGAAATAATTGGGATAGTCTTTATCTCCTTATTTGTTCGTCGTTTTGGGCCTTGGCAAATGAACCAAATTATTTTCCATATCTAAAATGAAGTAACCAGGAACTTGTTCATTTTGGAAAGAGTAGACTCTGCTCTTTAGATCCTCAAATTGTTTCTGCCTTTGATCTCTTTGATCATCTCAATGAAACGACCTCTGTTGTTGACACTTAGGAGGCAGAGCCCTTCAATAAGATGAAGGTTTTGAAGTAGAATCAGGTATAGGATCTTGTTTATGCGTAACTGTTGCAGTCTCTTCTTTACCCATTCTCTTTCCTGGAGCTGATGGAATTACACAAGTTTTATCCTTAGTCTTAATAAGAGAGTCTTCAATCTGCTGAGCGATCGAAGTAAGGTCTCAAAACGCTTCTGTGTATTTCACAGGGATCAACAATGTGCGTAATTCATCATGCAGATTTTCCACACAAATTGGAAACACTTCCAATTGAGGGAGTGCTAAACTTAATGAATATTTTAATCCCTTCCAGTGAGAAATGAAATCCAAAACCCTTTCATTCTCCCTTTTCTTACAGTTTTTAAGATAAAAAACAGTTGTCTTTGGAAATGTTGAGCTGAATTGATGAAGGAATCGTTGACGGAGATCCTCTTACTCGGTAATTGACCTGGATTTCAAGTTTGTATACCAGACAAAAGCAGGTCCTTGTAATGACTATACCAAACACCTGAGCTTAACTGCTTCTTGTTGTTGAGGGGTTCCCATCATAGGATCACAACGAGAGGAAAAATGTGTTAAGTGTTGTTTTGGGTTTCCCGAACTATTAATGATTGGGAATGTGGTACTTTCAAAATTTGAAGGGGGAGGAATTACATCAACCCATTCAGGATAATCTCTCTTTTCTAGTTGAATTTGAGTTAGTCTTCCCTCCATAGCTTCCAACCGAGCAGTTAATGACTCAATAGTAGTTATTAACTTTTGATAAACATCTGGTTGAGCTTGGACCTGAGCAGGTGCAATAACTGGAGCATGGACAGATGTGGTGGCTGGTACTACAACTGATGGTAACACCACCGATTGTTGTTGCACATGAACCGTAGGATTAGACCTATGAAGGTGTACTAATAAAGTAGTATATTATTCATCCATCTCAGTAGCTGCAACAAATTCCCTTTGATGACTGACTCCAGCACACTTAGGAGGAAGACTACCTTGAAGTAGTTTTGCATTCAACCTCATTAATTCCTTCATTTCTTCCTCCTGTTGTGAAAATATTTTTTCTAATGAGATAAATTTACCTTCTCCAGAGGAAGGGTATGTAACCTGATTTTATCCTTTCCCCTTGTTGGAAACCTTTCGGATAGGGGGAAGTGGGTTACTTGAAGGATTACCTAGATTCTGGGAAAGCCTTTGATTTTGTGTACGCACACCTTCTTCATTTGTGTCTGTGCATACAACTTCTTGAGCAGGAACCGCTTCATTTTATCCCTATGAGTGAGCCTCATGTTCTGGAGGATCAACAACAATGGCATTGATGAAATTAATTGATGCATAAATCACTACATCCTTTATATTGGCATTTCTGCGATACTGTCTTTTTCCTAGTCTTTGATGAGACATTGCCTTTTGTTGATTTGATCCCTCAGGAAATTCTTGACGAACCGTAATTTGGAGGGAATCTCCTGATAATTCGGCTCTTCGTTCCTCTTGTGTTTTCTTCCATAATTGAGAGAAGACTAACTTTCTCTAAGGGAGAGACTAAGGATTTGAAAAATTCCCAAGTCCTGTGGACTGGGGTTGTTCCTGCTATTCCTGGTCAACTCCTCGAATCCTATTTTTTGATTCCGAGGGTTGGGATAAAAGAGTCCCCAGTCTGGAAAGCTGGGGTGGTTCTTGAGCTGCTACATATGATACTTTCTTGAAAGCTATCCTGATCTTGCAGACTTTAGTACGGGAATTGGCTGGATACATCAACCTACATCCACTCTTATCACCCGGCTCAAAAGACTGTTGGATGATTTCTAACACTTCTGTCATTTGATGATGTGAACACTCCAAATGAGAAGCCTATTCAATATTCTCATTAGCTTGATGTAGGATTAATTCAACAACTTGTTCTCTGTATACTTGAGTTTGAGAAAAACTATTTGAGGCCTGTTCTTGAGTGAGCCTTTGATTACAAACAAATCCAATTGTCTATGGCCAACCATGGGAAATAACATTTCATGAGACCATTTTCAGAGGGATTTGTAGGATGGAGAGTACATTGAAATGTAGTGCTCCATGAACAACCCATCCCCTGATATGAATACTAGATGGGGCATTGGCAATTAACTGGCACAATTTTCTTAGTGGGCCAAGGCATGAATGCTGAAGGGCTCTCTATTGCTTTTCAGCCTTCAGATATCGAGAAACTGAGAGAGATACCAAGTCAATTTCGCATTGTAACCCTTCTATTATCTTGACATTATTTTCATATTCATCATAAGATAATATTTTATTTTTCAATTGACAAAGTTTTTTCCATATGTTGAGACGAATATCATGAATTCCATATTCCATCAACATCTCTAGAATGTCATACTGAGAGTCAGCCAGAGGCAAAAACATGAATGGTACTTCACCTTTTGCCAGTTGTTTTCTCATATTCAGAACTTCCTCTTTATCATTCAATGAAGATTATTATACCTTATTAGACCAGAGCTGGTGCTTCCTTGTTGCTTTATCGAATTCAACAAGATTGGTAGAGAATTCACTGACCAAAATAGAAGATAAACGACCCAGGGGTGGTTTGGAGAATTACCTACACCCCGGGCTATCTTCTGATTGAGAATGTATTTTACCTGCTAATGGTAAAGAATCAGACATGTCTGACTTCATATTTGCAAGTGCCTCAAGATAAGAGGGCTTTCTCGTCACTACATTTTCCATTGAAGAATTTTCCAGGCAATGTGAATTACTATTACGGAGAGGACTTTTGCAGATAAATTCATCATCATGGGGAGGACCACCAGGGTGGGTTACAGTAAAAGATGAATCATTTTTCTCCTTGGTCCTTTGGCCACACAGAGGGTTCTTGTGGCTCTCATCTGAAGATGAAACTTCGAGATCGACCGACTTTTCATGAAGCAAGCCTTCATGAGGAAGTGTCTAATGAAGACCATAGGAATTAATTTTCACACTATTGTGAAATTAAAGAGTAGAATCTTGAGTTACAACAGATAATTTTTTGAGAGCATCAAGTACTCCAGCATCGAGTAGGGTCTTATTACAGATTGGGCCTTGATTTCTTGACTGTGCTGGATGATTATTTTTCTTAGACGCCTTCTTACTTACTTTGGGAACCACTTGTTGATGAAAGTGGTTATTTTGGGAAGGTTTATGTGATTGATCAGGAGAAATGATCAGGTTAGGCTGATTATCTCCACTCAAATCAGGTGTATGTGATTGAATTGGTTGTCCATATGATATGGGGGAGTATTCCCCATACCCCTCTTGGACTGGAACAGAGGTGCGTTTCTATTCCGGAGTGATATGTTGATGTGTCACTCCACCGGTAGGGATATATTTTCATTTCTTTCCCAGTGATGCCGCTGAAGCTGTTATAATATTCTGACAGGAATCCAGAATATGAGTAGAGATTTTCTTATACTCTTTCACCATTGATAGAATATTTTTGGTGACTTCAGCTGATGGAATGGGGATATACGTCTATTCCATGCTTGGAGTAGGCATGTATTCCTGCTCCTGTCCTCCTTTTCCTATCAGTGAATTCGGAAAGTACTCAAGTGTGGGGGCAGAGAGTTGAGTCTGCCTCCTGTTTGTCACCGGAGCTTTCCGACTGACTTCTCCAGGTCACACCAAATGAGAATGTTGGTAGGCTTGATCAATACTAGTAGGTGTATGTGCCTTCTGATTGCACTCCTCCAAACGTGGCTGATGAACTTCCTTCAATACTAATAGACGAGACTGCTGGAAGATTGATGAGTGTAAGTAGGTTTATGTGCCTGTTTACCAGTTGTCAACACATTGGGTTGGCGAGCTTCATCGTATGTAGTCAGACGAGATGGCTGACTAGCTGATGATTTATAAATAGGTGAATGTTCTTATCTATTGTACTCCACCATAATTGCCTGGAAGGATTGTCCTGTTTCTACCAAACGAGTCTGCTAGACATCGGAATTAAAATAGATGGGTTTATCTGCCCGCTCGTTGCTTTCCACCATGTTAGGTTGGTGGACTTCTTTGGAAATGGAATAGATAAGAACCTACTCACTGTTGACCGGATTTTGCCTCTGGCGCCTGTTCGAGTTCGAGGAACCTGAGCCGAATGCCTGGAGACGATACCCTCATCATGTTGAGGGCACACTACCGCACGAGTCTTGCAATGATTGTTTATGGGAGCTCATGGTAAGGACTCCTGTCTCCTTGAATTAATGACTTCAATGACCTTATCATTCACCTTCCCAAAATATGGGAGGGACTGGTGATTGAGTTCCAGGGATAACGACCCGAAATGGTTGGAAATAGTAGTTGGCACCACCTTCTTCTTGATCGCTGGTCGTTGCTATCCGGACAACGAGGGTGAATTATTGACTTGGAGGGCCTGTTGAGCATCCTATAGAGTCGTAAAAGTACCGTTTTGACTGTATTACTTAACCAGTGCATTTGATACCCAGCATTGAAGATTTTGAGTAGTTGATGTCGTCCTCAGAGCGGAGGACAATCTAGCAGGAGTAGCAGCACTGGCCTTCACAATAGAGGTATTCACAGGTGTGAACATAAGAGAAGCCATTTCTGTAACACAGAATATCATGGAAAAGAGTACATGTTTGATATAACAGATGTAATCAAGATAAGTCCAGCCACTACATATTTTGGATGTGAACATATGTTATTGATTGTTTTGTTGGTCCTATCATTGAGTTTAAATAGGGGCCTAAAAAATATGTAAAACATCATTTTAACTTGGTTAAGGATTCACGTCGTGTTCACCATTTTTTTGTTTCCTATGGAAAATGGGGATGACCTCATTTATTTAAGGTTCAAACATTCCAAGCGGTTTCTAACGGGTTTTTTCGTAGAACTGGAAACATCCAATGATTCTATATCCATTTGGACCTACTTTCCAAAGGTTGGTGCGCATTAGTTGTGAACTGGTAAGGCTTAATAATTTCCATTGGTCGAGAAGATGGGAGGTTGGACTCATCACACCTTTTTTAGGGGAATTATTGTCTACTCCGGGACTCTCTTTATAGATTTAAGTTATGTTTGTGAATCCTTATTAAATTACCAATTATGAAAAAGATCTTTCCTTTAGATATGATAATCAATGATTAGTATGTAGGAGATTTAGAGAATATTTTATATGTATTCGAGGTTCTTTATTGATAATTAATCATATGTATTTGTTTAGAGATTCTTAGTCAATGGTATCCCTCGACACATTATATAGAAATATCTTGGTAATTATGATAACCATACTGGTTTTCAATCTCTTCAGTGGGGCACTTGAAGTTTATTGTCATTCAGAAGGACATAGGTTATTTCAGAGTTGGGATCATACCCACAGATGGGATACCTATGTATACTTTTTTTAGAAAAAGAATTGAAACCAATGTAGTTAGAGTATAGAAGTATGAGGTTTATGTATGATTTATGTCTCAAATAAAGATTTCATAATTACTTTTACGCTCTAAGATCATGCGAGTCAAGCTCGGTGTGAGAAATAATAAGTATTGGTAAAACCTGACAATTGTTCCATCATAAGAAATGATGTGGGGATTATGTATGTATGACTACCCAAATAGATGAAGATTAGGATTTACTTTAGGGAAGAAACTCATGAACAAGGTCCATAAATGTATATGTTCTTTATAAATATTTGAGTAATTAACTTAGGACTTAATCCTGAGAATGATACCCAAATTATAGGGGTCTTATGATTTGGATTTTATTACTGATAAGGAAGTCCAAATCAAAAGAATTTAAGACTGGTTAAGAGAAACTATGACTGGGGCTTATTCCTGAGAAGAAATCCCAGGTTAAGGGATTTGAGAACTGTGGCTTACTCCTAAGGAGAAGGCCCAGGTTAAAGGGAATTATGACTGGGGGTTACTCTTAAGGAGGAGGCATAGGTTAAAGGGAATTATGACTAGCACTTACTCCTAAAGAGGAGGCCCAGTTTAAAGAGAATTATTACTGGGGATTACTCCTAAGGAGGAGGCCCAGGTTAAAGGGAATTATTATTGGGGCTTACTCCTAAGGAGGAGGCCCAGGTTAAAGGGAATTATGAGTGGGGCGTACTCCTAAAGAGGAGGTCCAGGTTAAGGGAATTTGGAACTTGGGGCTTACTCCTGAGGAGGATGCCCATATTTGGGAACTTGGGGCTTACTCTTAAAGAGGATGCCCAAAATTAAGGGAACTTGATAACTGGGGATTATTCCTGAGAAGGAGGCCCATGAATAGGGGACTTGAGGATTACTCCTAAAGAGGATTCTCAGGATAAGAGAACTTGAAATGGGGCTTACTCCTGAAAAGGAGTCCCAGGTTAAGGATCTTATCATCTTAAAGGATGATGTTGAAATGAATGAAATCTCTAACCGTAGTGACATAAAGATATGTAAATCACTAGGTTTTAAGAGATATTCCACAGAATTCCTTTCAGATAAGGAGGACAACAAGGGAAACATGCCAAAAATGGATTTGAAGAGGGTCTTGAAGGCTGAATCTTGAATAGGAGAGGTGGATAGGCAGGAGGGGCATCCAAAAAGAAGTAGGCGCACATGTCCTATAGGTGCGCGCAAGTCCTGGTCGCACAGGTATACCTACGCGTCACATAGGTACCTACGCGACGGTCAACCCATAGGATAATTCTTGGGCGAGGCTTGGCTCAATCCATTAGTATTATACCTAGGGGCTTCCAAAAGAGTGGTGCACATGTTCTGATGAAGGGATAAAGTGGTGCGCGATTGTATTAATTTATCTTAAGGGCTTAGACACTTAGGTGCACATGTGTTGATGAATTTCAATACTTAGGCCTTGTTTCCCCTGTTTAGATCTTCTATTCTAGGTAAGAAATTACCTTAGAAGTGTTTGAAAGACTTCCAGAAGAGACTAGGGCACGGGGAGCTCGAATATGAGTTTTGGAATTTTTCCGTCCTTGAAATGGGAGGCCCACAAGGGGTATTTATAGGCTGCTGAAGACCCCGAGTGAAAATCAAATATGGCGCGTAGGTCACCTGCGCGCCCAATATGTGGCGCATAGGTATACCTGCATGACTGTGATGAAACCTGTGTGGACCATGTTGAAGCATATCCTTGTTCATGACTTTTTCAATTTTTGATGTTTCTTTAAAGGATGGATCACTTTGGACAAAGGTATTTCCCTTTTTCAGTCATTAGACTCTATGACGGAAAGGAGCATCAACAAACATCACCATGGAATTTGTCACCGGACTTCCCAGGACATCCAAAGGAAATAATGTTATCTGGGTTATTGTGGATAATCTTACAATGACTACACACATCATTTCAATTCGTGATGATTTATCATTAGATCAACTGACATAGATATACATTAGAGAAGTGGTAAGGTTTCCTGGATTACCACTATCGATTGTATCCGATCAATATCCAAGATTCACCTCTATGTTATGGAAGAGTCTCCAACATGATCTGAATTCTAAGATGAAATTTAGTACGAATTATCATACTCAAACTGATGGTTAATCTGTGTGGACTATCCAAATAGTTGAGAATATTTTGAGAGTATTCTCAATGGACTTGAAAGTCGTATGAGATCAACATCTTCATCTGATTGATTTCTCTTACTATAACAGTTTATTATCAATTATCCAAATGGATCCTTATGAAGTCCTTTATGGGAAGAGCTTCCTAACAATAACGTGTTAGGATAAAGTTGGGGAGAAAAAACTCCTAGTTCCATAAATGGTTGAAAAAATGGTGGATAAGGTTAAGACCATCCAATAACACCTTAAAGCTACTTAGAGTCGACAAAAGAGCTATGCAGGAAATCATCAATGAGACCTAGAGTTTGATGTTGGAGACATGGTATTCCTCTGCATATCACCGTGGAAGAGGGTTATGAGATTTTACAAGAAGGGAAAGCTTAGTCCAAGGTACATTGACCCTCTTTAAATTTTTGATTGGATTGGAGTAGTGGCATATCGACTAGAACTCCCACTGATCCTATATCAAGTATATGATGTATTTTATATATTACTCTTGAAGAAGTACATACCTAACCCATCAGATGTACTCAATCTATAGGTGGTATCATTGGAGAATGACCTCTCCTCAAAAGATAAGCTAATGAATATTTTAGATCATAGGGAAAAAGTTCTACAAAATAAGACAATTACCCTTGTCAAGGTATTGTGGTGAAACAAAAATTTTTAAGAGGCAATATAGGAATCAGAGGAAGTGATGAAGTAGAGTTACCCACATCTATTTTAGTGTGGGAAAATGAAATTCTGAGGGAAAAATTTCTTAAGGGGGGAATATTTCAATGACCCAAACTTTTAGTAATAAAATTACTATTCATCAAATTAAATGTTTTATTATATAAAATGGTTATATAAAACATATGCACTTCCATGGTTTTAGGTTTTTGGATTTTAAAATACCGTTAATAATTGTTACCATTTCTAATATAGTCATAGAACAATGATCAAATGATTAGTATATATATAGGTATTTAAAATTTTAAAATTACCGAGACAAAGGAAGTGATGGTCTCATCCTGTAGAATTGCTCTATACGAAACCCATTTGGAGGAGCTCAGAAAGGAGGTAGCATCACTGTTCTTTTCTCTTGACCATTCCCAATCCGAGCTTCAACACGCTAAGCTTGAATGGATTCGCCTACAGGAGAAGTTGAAGTAAATAGAGAATACCACCCGAGTGATGTTATCCGAGCCACCCCAAGAGTCTGTCTCCATCGAACAGCTTACCCTTAGGTCTTATGCTGGTGTTATAAGAGGTTATGTAATAATAACCTAGCACTATGATTATATGCATTATATTTTTATATAATAAACAATGTACATTCTTTTTATTATTGTTACTTTGTAAATGGTTTTTAAATCAAAAATTTTATTTTTAGTTAATATTCAATTTATAAATCTATTTTGATGAATTAATAGATTTTTGAATTAAATAATATTTTAATAAAATATTATTACTAAATTACATTTTATTGAATATGATAAATCTTTTAATATTTATGAATACATTTGTAATTTTTATTAAGGCTTGAATGCTGTTTTTGTCAAAACCCATGAATTTTCGATAAATGACAATTTTTAATTTAAAAGTAAAAATTCACATAATTATAAAATTATTTAGATAAAATGAATATTATTTTTGGATTCCTGAGTTAGAAAATATCTAACAGTGATTTTTTATTTATTTTCTGAGATAGTTTAAATTTTGGGAACAAATTAAATACCGCTTAAATATATAATCTGTTTTATGACATCATAATGACCCAATAGTATTGTAATAAAATACTATAAAGGGTATTTTCAGCCAATATATGTTTCAACTTTAAAATAATATGATTTTATATTTGTTTTATTAATTTTATCATGCCTTAGTGGACCCTACAAGACTTATAAAATATTTTATCTTTTTAAAATGATTTTCTTGAGAGTGTGAGTTCCCTCCACATAATCAAGCCTAATATTTTAATACTTTTGGACATTTTCCATATAAAATAATGTTTTAAAATCCAATTTTTCAAAAACCATGGTCAAAAACCTTCTCATGGTTTGTGGTTTTGATTAGTTTAATGTGTAGTGTCCAAAACCTAAATAATAAAGAATCCCCTCTCCTTTCCTATATAAACCAACTCAATATCCCATTCCTCATAACTCAAACAATTTTGAGCTCTACCAACCTATACAATCCCCTCTCTTTAATCCTACCAAGCTACCCTAAGCTACCCAGAAGCCTCTCTCAAGCCACTCCCAAGCCTTTGGGATCACACTTCCAAGTAAGGGATCCTCACTTTCCTTCCATCCTTATTTATTTCCTAGTTTCCTTATATTGTTATTCCATTTTATTTTCAATTAAAAATGTTGGGGTATGATTTTTCACCTATCATACACTTCCCTACTCATGGTTTAATTATGATAGACCCCTTTCTCTCTCATTAATGCCTCTCATTTACAACCGTTACCATGCCGAAATTACGTGAGAGATTTCTCTCTCCTCATTTACATTCAAGAAATTATTTTATATTATGCATCTAAATTCCATTAAATATGTAGGTATATTATATTAAATAACCCCATAATGTAAATTTAATGTATAAATGGTGAGATACCCCTTTATCTCTCATCAAACCATTTTTACGATTTCTTTTTGATGTCCTTATGATGCCGAAGTTACACCCAAATTTCCATGACAAAATCATTGTGTAAGTGAATACCATACCTATTTCTCTATCAAGGAAATTCACATTTTTTCCCATGTACATATTTATTTAGGACTTACATTTATTTATTTTACATTTCTTATTTACGGAATAAATTATGATGTTTAATTAATCCATATTGTATGATCTATAGGGCACACTTATGCATGAAATAAAATGATTAAGAAGGGTGTACCCTGATAGCGCTCTAATGCATTGGGTAAATAATAGTATCATGATACTCCATGTGAAATTAGTGTTTACTCATCATAATTCAAGTGTAATGAGGGTTTACTAAATCGCCTTGTGCAATGATCCTTGGCTCATGCTAATATCATGTTAATTGTTGTTGCCACATCTCCATGTTATGATAATCATGCTATATCATGCCCTTATGTTCATGTTTATGTTATGATACATTGATAGTTCTATTTACTATCATGTATTGTATTCTTCATGTTATTACTTTTTCACTCCCTTAATAGTCTTTATAGCTCACCATTTTCTTATTCATGTACTTTGGTAATCCCATGCAATGCTAAGTACAAAGGAATGGTGTTGTAATGTAGAAGAAGTTTTCAATAAAGATATTGTATTTTATGTTCTAAGTTGTTATGTAATGTTCCTAATATCCCCAGACACTAGACTTCTTGATCCTCACAGTTGTCTCAAGTTTAATTTTATGTAATAAATCATGTTTAAGTGTGTAATAAAGAGAATAGTTATTATAATGTATGAAAATCTCTATTTGATGGAAGTTATATATGGTGAAATGTTTTTATCTCCATAAACTCTGAAACATTGTAGTATAAAAACATCTATACAATTAGTCTTCTGATCTGTGTATGATCACCTCCCTCAAGAAAACTTTTTCCAATTAACATGAATAATCTCCCATAAAACCAATAGAGTGTTCATGGCTTATGAAAGTGATTATGGACCTAAAAATATTGAAGGGGTCTGAAATACTTGAGGATAGATCCATGAAAACATGTATTGCGTGCAATGATGCACTTGTAGATGTCAAGTAGGGTGTTTACTTGATGACTAATGTATGGTGAGCAACAAGTTCACTTAATGAATAGTGGATGCATTATAACATGTATACTTGTTGACTAGTAGTTTCCAAGTGTCATGTAATTTCGATTCCTAGTGATTCCAAGTAACATGTTCACTTAATTCCTAGGGGATAATAAGAGACATGTAAAGTTGATGCCTTCAGGATGTTGAGTGACATGCTATCTTGATATTTGGTGAACTAACTAGGTGTCTTTATCTCAATTACTCATGACACCCATCTTGTCTGTCATTTCATCTTGGAGATGAATTAAGTATGATCGTTGTTCATGATAGATTAGTAATAACACAATCAATTGATACATAGTTGTTATTTATTATGTGTCATTAGCAAAAAAAATTTATGCTCGTGCAGTTATGTTTTACCTGTTTACTTCTTTGTGAGTTTATCACATCAAAATACACTACATAATACTAGTTAAGTAATCAAATGCATTGGTGGAATCCTATTGAGTTGTACTAAAACCCTTATAGGGAATCCATGATACTTGTATATCCAACCAAACCACACTTGTTATAGGTATAGGTTGGGATGAGGTCTAGGAATATTTTAAGCATGATATCTTTATATGAGTATACATAATTTGATGAGTTACCACTTGGATTGGTAGAGCCTCCATGCACTTTTAGTTTATTTTCAATATTTGTATACATGATAGGCCTAGTGAGAAATTAACTATCATTTCTTATTAGACTGTTGATTTTGAATACCATTGCATTTAATTTTTATAGAAGTCCTGTTTATTATTCCATATACTCTGATTGTATGTTTATGTAAGTTTTGTTATTTATTTTCTGTTATGTATTTATAAGGAGGTCATAGTGTCCCCATGGTTTTACTAGAGATCCTTACTGCTAGTTGGAAGCCTCTGGAATTTGGGGAGGCAGGTCAAAGGTCATGTGGAATTCTATATTGAACCAAATGATTGGATTTGGGTTGTTAAAAAATTGTTTTAAATTATAATTTATCTTTGTTTAACCATTTTTTTTTGAGATGGTAGACATGAGACATAATAATGTGATTGATCTTCTAATAAAACTCGATCTGGCGCATTGAAAACACTATTTTCAATGGATGTGGAGGTAACTGGTGAGTAAGATTGATATATTTTTTTCTGATATTACGATCATATGTTTCCACAAAAAGTTATATTCATTGATTCTGGGGATTTGTTTTCATATGGATTTAAGAATTGACCATATCAACAAGAGGCATCACATGCATCATAATCAAAACATAGATGTATCACCATATATATATATTTATAAAGCATTTATTTTATTGTACTGATGATAGAGAGATTATATTCTTAGTGGAAAAAACATGAAATGAATTTGAAAATATGAGTTCTCCGTGACATTTTATCCAGAAGAACCCATATGTGTGCTTACTTGTAATAAAACATCACATATAATTATGGAATGGTTCACCTAGGAAATGAAGATTATGGGTGATGATGATGAAGTACCTCTATGTTTAGATGGTGTTGTGTATTTTTTTAGTTCTTTTTTGGTGTTTATTTACATAGTAAATAACATTTTATTGGTAGCCTTTGGATAGTACCGGTTAATTTTGGTTCCAATAGTAGCCTATGTAGAGTGATCCTAGTAGCCCAGTGGCATAATTTTTAATGAAACTAGGCATCAATGAAATCATGACATTGTTAGTCTAATATAGAATCCATCTTGACATATATATAGATATGTATATATATATGAACATATATAAGTTGTGACACTTAGTGAAACCTTATTCAGGTTTTTTAAGACCTTATGGCCTTAAAAATTTAAACCTGGTTACCAGTGAGCTGGTGTCTCATGTCTTGTGACGGTAACACAATTGGGGATATTCCTAATGAATGCATTGTCTTGGTAAATGCCTTAGGGGTAGTCTTCATTGATAGAAATGACTTATTCATGTAATTAACCTTTTAAAGTAATAGAGGAAGGTCCTAGAAGTTATCTTGTAACCTGGGAGTATGGGTCACCTCGATTGCTAGTACTCATGATTCAAGTTTTGGTTTTAGACCTCTTGGATACAAGCAATATCAAGGGTAGGACCTGGGTTTGTATAACCTATTGGTCTATAATTTTACTATTGTTATATTCCAAATAGATATCCTAGGCCGTTAAACCTTGGAGGGTTGGATTGTGGGTGTTCACTTAGAGGTTCGATCTAACACCCATGTGTTAGGTGGGGTGTGGTGAATCTTGGTTGTACAATGTTTATTTTTCTAAGAGAGTAATGTGAGTTATTGTGTTTGGTGGTGGTGGTGGATTCAAGTGAGAGTAAATATAAAATGGATAGTGAACTTAGATTAGATATTTGTGACATTTGGTAAATCAAACTACATGGGGTAAAGTTATTTGTTTTCATTCCTTTATGGTAAAGCATAATTTTGTGAGATTTTATGTTTTGGATATGTATGAAGTTGGTAGAATCAGTAGAATAAGGGTGGTGAGCTGGGCATGGAGAATGTTTCAAGTTTAATGGATATACCCATAGGAAGTAGTGATGGTAGTTCACTTATGAATACGGTATAGAGTCACCATTATAGTTATCAATTGGCATGTTTGGTGTGAGTTTCATAGGGATGGGTGGGTAGTGGTTAATACTTATGGAGTTTTATCTATGGTGGGAGATGAAATCAGTAATGGATTGGGGTACCCTTGTGTGGTCAACCTAAGTTTGTCATCACTAGATTTATCATGGTTCGAAATATAGGTTTGTGTGAGGGGACAAGACCCATCTATTCAGAAGTCATAACCCGTACCTATGTTTCTGGATGAAATTATAGACATTGAGAATTGATAACTTAATATAGTGGACTATATTTCAAGAAATCCAGTTGTTTGTAATTCTTGGTGCTTTTCTTGAAAATTAGGTATGAATGAATGATCATGTTTTTTCATTGCATTGAGTAATATACTAGTCGGGGTCTAGCTAGAATGATGTGTGGATTGTAGAGGAATATAAGGATAATCATATGATGGGTGGTATTGAACTAGGCATGCGTGAAATGACCTCTCTTGTCGAAAGGCTTAGGTCTTGTGAATGAAAAACCATTGGATGATAATGGTAACTCGAGAAGACTAATGTGTAGGGGACTTGGGAGTTTCTTGTTCCATATTAAAATGCATAATATTTGATTTAGATGTAGAATAGGATAGAGAAGATATCTGGACTTTATATTTGGAATAAAATTAGTGTCGGATAAAAGGGTGGTAGATCATTGCTGCATTGATGCATGATTAATAGTTTTTTTGGCTGGTGAAAGTGCTTGATGAGTCATTAGTAATAATTCATTCAAAGATGTATCAAACTTAAGTTAGGATATAAGATTGATTTAATTATTCCTCTTAGTCTTAAGGCATTGTGATTGATGGTTTTTGGAGTGTCTATTTTGGAGGCTAGGAACCTTTGTAGGAAGATGTTTTGAAAATATATTGACTGGTGATTCCACATGAACCTAAATGCGGTGGGTTGGAACACATCAAACTCATCCTATTATGTAAAATTGTGGTGTTTAAAATATTCCATACCATTTCAAGAAATGCCAACATGTGTGGGTTACATTTAGTTAGTAAATAGTCATTGAATTGGTTTGGAATCATGAATGAGGTGTTGGTACTGAAATTTAACCCTTGTTTTATGTTGAACATGCATGATGGAATCAAACTACAATGGGTGTGACATTAAACTACAAGTATTTTGTTTTGTATGGTAATTGATATGGAGTGGGGCACCATAATGCTTCATAAAGAGTTGGTTGAGGACACTTTGGTGTATTGTATTGGTTATTTGCGGTGATCATGATCTTGATATTGGAAGATTGTGAGTTTTTTGAATCATCTTCTCATGTTCATCCTTGGAGTCATTAAGTAGTATCACAATGGGAATTTTGAAGTGAAATAAACCTTGAGGAAACAAACCTTGAGGAAATATTTGATGTTTCAGGATGGAACATGGAAAACTCCAAGTAGCTAATATTCTGGGTTGATAAAATTTTTTTTAATATGTTTTCAAATATTCTTGTGGATGATACGTACTTTTATGGGAAGAATATAACCAACCATGAAGTTGAATGTACACATTCATGGAGAACTTTGAACTTTTCTCTTTTATTTAGATCCTTGGTTATTTGGAAGGAGTTACATTGGTTTTTTATGGTTTTAGAGTGTTTTGGAGGAATTTTAAAGGGTGTATGTTATGAGAATGTGTAGGGGAAAATATGTCATGGTTCTCTCCATGAAACCATGCTACTAAATAAACTTGTTCATGGGTGGATGAAATTTAAGGCACACAATTTATTAAGCCATGAAACCTTTCTTGAAATACTATGTGAGACACTCGAGTGGCCAACAACATGGTTGTAAAATATTTGACAAACAATGTGAGAATAATATAAAAGTATCCTAAGTGATTCCATAGCCTTACAAAGTTGTCCTATATTCTTCCAAACCTGGTGACTAAACCTTGAATGCATGAAATTAATGCTCTAGATATCCTTTAATTGGCCTTTAATCCCTCAAATTAAGTGATTATTCTTATTATTATTATTCAGGTCTCTAAAACCTATGGACTCAATTTTTTTGAGTGAATTTACTTCCCATAATATTCTATTTTTGATGAATCTAGGTAAGATCCGCCTATAAATCCACGTGGAAACCTCTGTTCTTCTTCGATCTCTATTTTCTCCTGCTTTGTACATTGGTGGATTAGTGTACGATTCATCATCAATAATTTGATTTGCAAGTTTAATACTTTATGATCCATTTATGAATAAATTCTCTTCATATCTTATTATCCTCAATCATCTTTCCCATTTATTGATCATTGTCTTGTTTTCCAATAGAGAATCAGATGATAGTTCCCTCAGATCTTGATGGAATTTTCTAATATTTAATGGGATTTGGATCATCATGGAGATACGATTTTTTTTTAATTTTTAACACATGTATTTGATGGTAATTTTTATAAAGGTATGTCCCATAGTGATATATTCTATTATTTATCGTCAAATTTAGTTCAAATTCCATCGTATCACAGAATTGACTTTGTGATTATACATGTATTAGAATCTAGAGTGGATAAACTCTATTGAAAAACATCACAACTAAGGTATGTTTTTTGGTTGGATCCAAAAAATGTTTCAATTTAATATTTTTATATTTTAATTCTTCTTAATGCCACAATTTAGGGATTTTTCCTAAAATGATTTTGGAATTGTGAGACACAACTTCCATAGATAGTTGGTCAGAGCTTTAACAAGTTGATGATATCTAGTATGTATTTATGAATGTGTGACTTTCTACCATGAATGTGAGTTATTTTTAAATATTTTAAGTAATTATTATTTAGTTATAATTAATTAATTTTAAATTTTGGTCATGATAATAAAGTCTTGGTTATTGATGGAGGTTGAATAGACTTGGATTTACTCAGGCAATGCTTCTGGAATTTTCATGGATGAGACCTGGAACCATTTGAGGCAAGTGGTTCCATGTACTCTACCCTAAGGATTATTTATGGTTTGTTGGTATATGATATGAGGTTTTCAAATTGGGTCAAGTTATCATTAATTCATAATTATATTATTATCATGTAATTATTAATTAGTTAATGATTCTCAATTAAAAAAATTAATTAAAGGAAGCATGCCTAATGCATACTTAATTAATGATTCTTTATGTCTTAATTAATTAAATGAACATTTCCTATGGAAATTTTAACCCTTAGGGAGTTTTTTGTGCTATATGAGTCCTATTTCCCATAAGACTATGTTTGATGACTTATTTCCTTAGTATTCTTAGATACGATTTTCTACTATGTTTGATCTTAATCACATGTGTAACTAATATGGATCATGATTTTATCCCATTATTTTTTATATGTTCAATCTTGTTTTCCTATATGTGATAACTATATTATCCAAAATTATTGACTATAGTTGATAATTATTGTTTTTGGGTGTGTGTGTTTCCAATGAGACCCTTTGTGATTATTTTTTACACGAGTGTACCTGTGTTTCTTATTTTATCTTGTTTGATAATGATCACATGTATTTGTATGTTTCTAAAAAATAAACATGATGATATGTTATTCTATGCCTATATTATTTATTTTCCTTGAAGTGTGATCTATCATATTTTCTTTGGTGGTATTGTTATGGTATTCAATGATAGGTGGATCATCATGATATGATTATCCCATTGAGGTTAAGTGCACATGGATTGAATGATGATGATAGACCTGAGTACATGGTAAGACAATAATGGCCTAGAGAACTGACCCATGATAGCTGGAATTTGGGGAAATGATTACCTGCTAAATGTCGAGTAACATGTTTACCTGATTACTAGTGGACATTGAGCAATATATTCACTTGATTACTAATGGATGTCAAGTACCATGTATAATAATTCCTCGTGGATGTTGAGTATAATGTACTCTCAATTCTTAGTGATTCAATGTAACATGTTCACCTAATACATATTGGATACCGAGAGACATGTTAGCTCGATTCCTTGAGCATACTGAGTTACATGTTGTTTTAATACCTGGTGGACAAGCCTTGTGACTTTACCTCGATTAATTTCTTCATTTTTTTAGTATACTTACGACATAGAGACAAAGTAGGTATATAAGGGGTTCATGGAGGCCTGGTAAGTGAATGACTTGTAGAGACCCATATCTTGACGTACATGGACATTACATTACTTTTTCGGAATACTTAGTACATAACAAAAACACACACACAAGGATCGTAATAGTTTAGTGTATTTGGAAACTCGGAATATAATCTTCTAATCCTGGTGAGAGATCTTCAACATCTCCCATAAAGATCTTCCTTTTTTTTACCTAAAACCTTTCTTTATATCCTGGGGAAAAGAAAACATAAAAGGGTGAGCTCAAATGCTCAGTAAGGGTAAGCAAAAGAAATATCAATAACATCATATACATAAGCACATAACTTTTGGAAATCTTAACCTGCAAAAGAGATCATAATTTCATAACATGGGGTAAATCATGGTAGTGAAATGTACTCACAATAATCATAACTTAAAACATGAAACTTTGTGGCATTCACACATAATCATAGAGAATCATTTCTTGTTAGTCAAGACTCATTGCCCAGACTATCTTAGTGGAAAAAGTCCCTTTCTGAACCGAGTCACCCTCGTTTCAGTCCTGTTTCACTGAACCGGTATAACCTACCGTTCCAGCCATGTCTATCTCATGAGATATAAAATCTTTACCCAATGCATTGGAGGGAGATATAGGTCCCACCCATCTCATAATGATACCATTCTTATGTGTGCCACAAAATCATAAACCATACATCATAGAATAACCCACGTAATAAAAATGGGATTCTTAAACATCATGACATCATAAAACAATTCATATACGATAAAGGAATTCATTAAAATAATTCCATCACAAAATAATCAAATCAATGTAATAATAGGGATAAAAACAGAAACCTTTATTATCTTAGATGGAAAATAATTTTGATAAAACACTTGAACTTCATTCTTGAGGAAAATATCCTTTCTACTTCAAAAACACTTTTCCTTTCTTAACATGTCATACAATTTTATACTAAAAGAAGTTGATTAAAAATAAACTTGAAATCTTGTAAAGGAATGTTCTTGGAAATAATGTTTTAAAAATCCATTCATGCCATATAAGTTAAAATACATTCTTTGTACTTTTGTCGGAAAAGTCAAAAAGTACCTCGTACGAAAAATGACAAAAGATTCCTTTCATATCTTTTACTAAAAACTCACCGAAGGGTAAAATTGGATTTAAAAAATTGTAGGAGAATGGAAATAATATTAAATATTTAGGAAATATGGATGTGGATGATAAAATACATCCCAATAAATACTAAACTATAAACAATCTCGGATAAAAATGAGATTTGTGATATTTCCCTTACCTTAGGTCCGATTTGCTTCGTAAGTGTCCGAAGCTCCTGTATAATGATTTAAATTATTTCATTGACTTATTACAGAATAATATTCATTGTTATTATATCATATATGGTTCACTTATGACTTTATATTACCCGTTCTTTTGTAAGTTCATGTTAAAGTAGCGTTTTGGGTAAAATTGTTTCATTTATCGTAGGTGTTTGGACTTGTTGTTCTTGACATTATTATTACTTATATCATGATTTACTTACTTCCAGAATATAAAACATGATTTATATATCATATATATTCAGTATATATATATATATATAATAGATAGATAAAGGTAATGAAACACACCGTTCATGGAGACGGTAGTCCGTACGTACGCATGACCATTGTTTTCCTTTCCTTATTGTCTTGAATGGAAGTAAGTAGATGACATACATATATACATAAATCCAGTAGCTTTATAATATCATATATTTCATTATTATTTCTTATATATACTTTATAATCATTCTTAAATGGTTAACATGGAGAATGAATCTCATCGCGTCGTGGAGACTGTAGTCCGTACGTACGCACGAGCGATGATATCGTTCTCATGATCGTGAACTTGTGTTTAAGTGTATGTATACTATTTTAGTATCAATATCACTTTATAATAATCATATATAGTTACTCATTACACCATTGAACCCATCCAATTAAGGTGGTGGCAGAAAATAGATTACACCACGGCGTGGAGACGGTATTCCGTACGTACGCACGCGCGGTGATTTACTTTTTCCGTAGGATGGATAGAAGGTTAATTATAGTTGTTTCATATTTATAATAACATATCAGTATATAAGAAATACTGATGTTTTTACTTTATCATGAAACAACTAAATAAGAAGAAGTTTAATAAGAAAGAAATTGAAAAAGATCGGTAATGGATATTACCTCTTTTTGACGCGGCTTCACTTAACCTCCACTTAAAGAACTAAAGATGGTCTTTGAAGAAGACCAGGACCTCTAGGATGATACGAGAGAAGTGGAGAAGAGATTTTTTCAGGGTTTTTCCGAGTTTGAATGCTCAAATTGCTGTGAGGAGGAGAGGGAGGAGGTGCCTTTTTATAAGGGAGGATAGGGGTACCTTTGGAATAACTAAAAATATTATTTTATTATAAAGTCAAGTTCGGTTTTAAATAGCTCCAAATTGATATATTTAGAATATAAGGTGGAGATGGGTCTAAATCCTTTCATCCAATAGAATTTATACAATTTTAGGTTCCTATTTTAACCTTATCATTTATATTTAACATTAAGTTAAATAATTGTACTTTTACCGTGTCTTCTTGTGTTCTTACACTATAAGGTTAATAAACTTACTATAAGAAGCCAAACGAACCCCAAGTTGTTTATTATTAATATATATAACCTTATCTAAGTCATTTGGCCGAACCTTAGATTTTTAGGAATAAAATAACAACTAATAATATAATATTTGTTTTAAAAACTATTTTATATCAATTTTGACACTATTTAGTAATTGATTTTTGTGAAAATCATAACAGAATGATAAGTTCGAAAAAAGTTAATTAAATCAATACTAACATGTCATATTAACCTATAAAATTATTTGAATTCATAAAAAGTCTAAAATTATATTTATTTGGGTATTTATAACATCAATTATGTCAATATTTCATTAATAAGATAATTACTGCATCATCGTTGTGTCATAAATAAATTAAATTATTTAAAGTCTAAAAATTAAAAATAAAATCCCATTATGTAGGAAATCGTTTTATCTTTCTAATGAATATTTATAGTCGAATTTATCTTATGTATAACCCCATATTAAAAATGTTTTAGTAAATAAACTTTGATTTTACCCCTTTTAACCCTTCTTTAAATAAATTAATAATAATTGTCCTAATCTAATCCAAGTGGGCCTAAATAGTCATATTTTATTCCTAAAATAGAATTAGGACATGTTTTAGGGTAATAATAATATCATTTCTACCCTTAATTACCCTATTTACTTTTTACCGTGGTAAAAAAAGTAAAAAGTTACTATTCACCAAAAATTATTTTCATCTCATTGAACCACATTTTAGTCCTTGATATTCACCGTGTCTCTCGGATTTTCGAAATTCCACTCACAGGAGTGGTAAAATTAAGTTTTATGAAAAATTCTGTTTTTTTAACTACCACTTAGTGGTTTCGCTATTCATCAAAAATTGAAAGTTTTCAGAAAAATACCAAAAATTAGGCCTAAGCTATATTTGATATTATGAAATCAAAAATTATTTCTATTTTACCAAATTCAAAACATATCAGTTGCATTAATTAATTTAAATATTAATTCCCGTCGTCAAAACAAATAGCGTGTTCTTAAGAGATAATAACTATCAAAAAATTGACACTTGTTTATGACTGGTTTAAATGTGAAATTACATCCAATGACCATCATTATATTAAATTGTAAAAATATATTCTAAATATAATTTAAAACCACTAAAATTAATAATTTATCACTATTAATTATTTCGATTGAAAAAGTTGTTTTTAATTAAAATTTAGTAATTTTCACTATTCATCAAAATATGAAAGTTATCCGAAAATCACCAAAATTTCACCCTAAGCTAATTTCGATATTATGAATCCAAAAATGAATTCCATTTTGAAAAATAAAATTACAAAATTTCAAAAAGTGGTTATTATTATTCATAACGGCTAGTTTTAATAATATTTTAATAGCATATTGTTGTTTAGTGAAACTCGTTATTGCGTACTACACACGCTATCGAGGAAGGTCGTGATTGCGTGTAATGTAAGGAAAATCAAGGATTCGTGTTGTGCAAGCTCCTTTTGGTATAGCGTACAACACAAGACATTAGTGAAATTAAAAAGAATATTTTTCATAAAATCTCGGGGTGTTACATTCTACCCCCCTTAAAATGAATTTCGCCCTCGAAATTCGTCGGGGTTATAAATGGTTTACTATTCGAAAGTTTTTTTAATAGAAACCCACATCGTAAAAAAGAATACCAAAACCAATCTTTAAAAACAAAAGTATGAAACGTAACTGTTACCCAAATAAACTAGTCACTAGGTTTCCACATAGATGAAAATATGGATATGGAAGAAAAATATAACCATCATGTTCTGATGGAGAGTGGTAGAGAACATGGCTATGGAAAAGCCAAAAATCACAAATCCATAAATTTGTGACGATCTAAGGTACCATCCGATTAATCAGATATAAGAGCACTAGGACAACATTTTTGGTTTTCAAGATCGTTTCCCTAAAGTTGATGAATTTAAATTAGAATAAATACTTACTTTATTTTGGTACAATCTCACTGTTGTTCGTGCCTTGAACAATTTCCACTTCATCTATTAAATAAATGAAGTTGAATTTGTTATTCGTGAAGTGTTAGCAGATCATGTGATAGAATGATGAGTCATTCCATCTATCTCAAACAAAAGGTTAACAAAAGTTATTAAATATACATAAGTCATTCTATAGTGAGATTAATCATATATGGTTCCTAAAATGGACTTATACTTCATATATCATACTGCTTAATATAATAAAACTAGTTTCTTCTGAACAGGGACTTCCTGTATGTCAGTGGTAGGCGATAAAGGCCAGTCGCACTTCGGTTGTGGGTTCAATTCCCACATCCTTGTCCGACGTGATGGGCTGTCGCCCGTCCTGCAGGTTTTCCTTTTTCTAAAACTATAACATCCCATCAATAATATCTAAAAAACTTCTATCCTTAAACAATGCTAAATTATGTCCAACATAATCCACTCCAATCTTTAGGCTTATCCATAATACTGTAGTCCACTCTTATAACATAGTGAAAATGATTACCAGAGATTTAAAACCACCATTGATCCCCATATATGATAAGACATGTTTTATTGGTCACATTCCAAACATTCAATGTCATTAATCATGTATTCTCTTGAATACCCATTGAGACTTAGTGAAAACATGAATGTAGTTAAAAGTTAACACTTTCCACATACCAAAATCCTCAAAATTCTATATACTCAAACCATGATATCACTTAGTCCTTATATCAATCATGAGCTCATGAATACTGTCAAATATTTCATTTTCTCGTATCCCTTCATTATGCGCATATCATTCTTTTTCCAAAAATATCTCAATCACTTTCCATGGTTACTGGTACCATAAAATTATTGAAAACCACAATAGACCAAAACATAAATATTCCAATATTCCACGATACTATATACAACATTATTTTGGAATCCCACAACATAAACACTTAATCATTCCACCACATCGTTGTCATATTCAACATCGCCAATAGTGATCGCATGTGACTTCCCTTTGTCCTTTGCCTTAAGTGGTTGATCATGTTGATCATCACTAACCCTTGGATTAGGGCATTTATTAGCATAATGCCCCATTTCCTTGCACTTGAAGCATTGAAGTGTTGGTGGTGCGTTATCTGCACTGTTTGCTTTGTTCACATCATTAGAAACCCTTTTTCCATTACTTTGACACTCAGCTGCTCGATGACCTTCTTTTCCACACTTAAAACATTTTCTAGCCCCTTTAAGTCAATCTCCACCATGCTTCTTTCCACACTTTGAGCATAAGGAAACATTCATTTTCTTTTCACCATTATTCTGAGATTTCTCCTTGAACTCCATCTTTCGTTTCTTTTCAAAACCATGAGATTGATATGTAACACCAACTTCCATTTCTACCTTCATAGCACAATGCACAATTTCTTCATAGCTACTGAAGTCTCTTATAGCTAATGCCCTTCGAAGACTTGGTTTTAAGCCACTGAAAAATCGATCAACTTTACTTTCAGGTTGGATGATAATGCCAGATGCATACCTTGCAAGTCTTGTAAAATTTGCTTCGTATATACCAACAGATTCATCATCCTTCTGCTTCAGCTCAAGAAACTCCTTTTCCATCTTCGTTCGAAGAATACGAGGGAAGTAATTACTGAAAAATAAGTTCTTGAAATCGTCCCATTCCATGGACTCAATTTCATCTCTTGGCCTCGTATTCTTGATAAGATTCCACCATTGATCAGCTTCACCTTCCAAATGATATACTGCTAAGATGACTTTATCATGTTCAGAACATTGAAGAACTGAAAATATCTTTTCAGTGGTACTGATCCATTGTTCAGCAACAAGTGGATCAGAAGACCCACTGAAAGAAGGTGGACGTTGCCTCATGAAGGACTCAATAGAATATTGTTCCCTTCTCTGCTCATTTGGAAGTCCAGAATGATTCATAGCTTCTGTAAGTATAACAATAAGATCTTGCACTCCATCTCCCATAACATTTGTTTTTTCAGGAGTACAATCAATGCATTGTCCATTGCATTGATCAACACGGTTCCTTCGGGTTCCATCCATCGTCTAAAACCCAAAAATAATAGTGTGAGAGGAAAAAACTCATGTTAGGGAAAACAACATAATAAAGGGGGAGTACCTTCAATATCTAACATCTTAGGTTTAAATCTATGATCGTTAGCGTAATTCTAGTACTATAACCTATACGTATACTTAACCTTAGGGACATCCCTAGACATACCTTAGAAATATCTCTAGGGATCTCACTAACATTTTCGCATCCTAGTTTCCAAAGGTTGACTAAACCTTTCCTCTGATACCAACTATAGCGGTCTGGAATTACTTCCAGTGGACTATAATTGATACCTATCAGGGCACTCCATGGGTGGCTACACCCCCTGGGCGGGACACACCACCATCCCCAGTGGCAGCCATTTTCTCATGAATCCCTTGGGCGGAGAGCCATGCTTCGTCCAACGCTCACATGTGAGAGTTCCCAAGGATTGGATACATTCCTACCTCCTTTTCCTCTGATACCAACTGTAGAGACCCCGTATCTTGACGTAAATGTACATTACATTACTTTTTCGGAATACTTAGAACATAACAAAAACACACACACAAGGATCGTAATAGTTTAGTGTCTTTGGAAACTCAGAATATAATCTTCTAATCCTGGTGAAAGATCTTCAACATCTCCCATAAAGATATTCCTTTTTTTTATACCTAAAACCTTTCTTTATATCCTGGGGAAAAGAAAACATAAAAGGGTGAGCTCAAATTCTCATTATGGGTAAGAAAAAGAAATATCAATCACATCATATACATAAGCACATAACTTTTGGAAATCTTAACCTGAAAAAGAGATCATAATTTCATAACATGGGGTAAATCATGGCAGTGAAATGTAATCACAATAATCATAACTTAAAACATGAATCTTTGTGGCATTCACACATAATCATAGAGAATCAGTTCTTGTTAGTCAAGACTCATTGCCAAGACTATCTTAGTGGACAAAGTCCCTTTCTGAACCGAGTCACCCTCGTTTTAGTCCTATTTCACTGAACCGGTATAACCTACCGTTCCAGCCATGTCTATCTCATGATATATAAAATCTTTAACCAATGCATTGGAGGGAGATATAGGTCCCACCCATCTCATAATGATACGATTCTTATGTGTTCCACAAAATCATAAACCATACATCATAGAATAACCCATGTAATAAAAATGGGATTCTTAAACATCGTGACATCATAAAACAATTCATATATGATAAAGTAATTCATTAAAATAATTCCATCACAACATAATCAAATCAATGTAATAATAGGGATAAAAATAGAAACCTTTATTATCTTAGATGGAAAATAATTTTGATAAAACACTTGAACTTCATTCTTGAGGAAAATATCCTTTCTACTTCAAAAACACTTTTCCATTCTTAACATGTCATACAATTTTATACTAAAAGAAGTTGATTAAAAATAAACATGAAAACTTGTAAAGGAATATTCTTGGAAATAATGTTTTAAAAATCCATTCGTGCCGTATAAGTTAATAAAACATTCTTTGTACTTTTGTCGGAAAAGTCAAAAAGTACCTCGTACGAAAAACGACAAAAGATTCCTTTCATATCTTTTACTAAAAACTCACCGAAGGGTAAAATTGGATTTAAAAAATTGTAGGAGAATAGAAATAATATTACATATTTATGAAATATGGATGTGGATGATAAAATACACCCCAGTAAATACTAAAGTATAAACAATCTTGGATAAAAATGAGATTTGTGATATTTCCCTTACCTTAGGTCCGATTTGCTTCGTAAGTGTCCAAAACTCCTGTATAATGATTTAAATAATGTCATTGACTTATTAAAGAATCATATTCGTTGTTATTATATCATATATGGTTCACTTATGACTTTATATTACCCGTTCTTTTGTAAGTTAATGTTAAAGTAGCGTTTTGGGTAAAATTGTTTCATTTATCGTAGGTGTTTGGACTTGTTGTTCTTGACATTATTATTACTTATATCATGATTTACTTACTTTCAGAATATAAAACATGATTTATATATCATATATATTCAGTATATATATATATAATAGATAGATAAAGGTAATGAAACACACCGTTCATGGAGACGGTAGTCCGTACGTACGCATGACCGTTGTTTTCCTTTCCTTATTGTCTTGAATGGAAGTAAGTAGATGACATACATATATACATAAATCCAGTAGCTTTATAATGTCATATATTTCATTATTATTTCTTATATATACTTTATAATCATTCTTAAATGGTTAACATGGAGAATGAATCTCATCGCGTCGTGGAGACGGTAGTCCATACGTACGCACGAGCGATGATATCGTTCTCATGATCGTGAACTTGTGTTAAAGTGTATGTATACTATTTCAGTATCAATATCACTTTATAATAATCATATATAGTTACTCATTACACCATTATACCCATCCAATTAAGGTGGTGGCAGAAAATAGATTACACCACGGCGTGGAGACGGTATTCCGTACGTACGCACGCGCGGTGATTTCCTTTTTCCGTAGGATGGATAGAAGGTTAATTAGAGTTGTTTAATATTTATAATAACATATCAGTATATAAGAAATACTTATGTTATTACTTTATCATGAAACAACTAAATAATAAGAAGTTGAAGAAGAAAGAAATTGAAAAAGATCGGTAATGGATATTACCTCTTTTTGACGCGCCTTCACTTAACCTCTACTTAAAGAACTAAGGATGGTCTTTGAAGAAGACCAGGACCTCTAGGATGATACTAGGGAAGTGGAGAAGAGATTTTGGCAGGGTTTGTCCGAGATTGAATGCTCAAATTGGTGTGAGGAGGAGAGGGAGGAGGTGCCCTTTTATAAGGGAGAAGAGGGGTACCTTTGGAATAACTAAAAATATTATTTTATTATAAAGTCAAGTTCGGTTTGAAATAGCTCCAAATTGAGATATTTAGAAGCTAAGGTGGGGATGGGTCTAAATCCTCTCATCCAATAGAATTTAGACAAGTTTAGGTTCCTATTTTAACCTTATCATTTAGATTTAACATTAAGTTAAATAATTGTACTTTTACCGTGTCTTCTTGTGTTCTTACACTATAAGGTTAATAAACTTACTATAAGAAGCCAAAAGAACCCCAAGTTGTTTATTATTAATATATATAACCTTATCTAAGTCATTTGGCCGAACCTTAGATTTTTAGGAATAAAATAACAATTAATAATATAATATATGTTTTAAAAACTATTTTATGTCAATTTTGACACTATTTAGTAATTCATTTTTGTGAAAATCATAAGAGAATGATAAGTTCTAACAAAGTTAATTAAATCAATACTAACATGTCATATTAACCTATAAAATTAGTGTAATTCATAAACAGTCTCAGATTATATTTATTTGGGTATTTATAACATCAATTATGTCAATATTTAATTAATAAGATAATTACTGCATCATCGTTGTGTCATAAATAAATTAAATTATTTAATGTATAAAAATTACAAATAAAATACCATTATGTAGGAAATCTATTTATATTTCTAATGAATATTTATAGTTGAATTTATCTTATGTATAACCCCATATTAAAAATGTTTTAGTAAATAAACTTTGATTTTACCTCTTTTAACCCTTGTTTAAATAAATTAATAATAAATGTCCTAATCTAATCCAAGTGCGCCTAAATGGTCATATTTTATTCCTACAATAGAATTAGGACATGTGTTAGGGTAATAATAATATCATTTCTACCCTTAATTTCCCTATTTACTTTTTACCGTGGTAAAAAAGTAAAAAGTTACTATTCGCCAAAAAATTATTTTCATCTCATTGAACCAAATTTTAGTCCTTGATATTAACCGTGTCTCTCGGATTTTCGAAATTCCACTCATAGAAGCGGTAAAATTAAGTTTTATGAAAAATTCATTTTTTTTAACTATCACTTAGTGGTTTCACTATTCATCAAAAATTGAAAGTTTTCAGAAAAATACCAAAACTTAGGACTAAGCTATATTTGATATTATGAACTCAAAAATTATTTCTATTTTACCAAATTCAAAACATATCTGTTGCATTAATTAATTTAAAAAGTAATTCTTGTCGTCAAAACAAATAGCGTGTTTTTAAGAGATAATAACTATCAAAAAATTGACACTTGTTTATGTCGTTTAAATGTGAAATTACATCCAATGACCATCATTGTATTAAATTGTAAAAATATATTCTAAATATACTTTAAAACACTCAAATTAATAATTTATCACTATTAATTATTTCGATTGAAAAAGTTGTTTTTAATTAAAATTTAGTAATTTTCACTATTCATGAAAATATGAAAGTTATCCGAAAATCACCAAAATTTCACCCTAAGCTAATTTCGATATTATGAATCCAAAAATGAATTCCATTTTGAAAAATAAAATTAAAAAATTTCAAAAAGTGGTTATTATTATTCAGAACGTCTAGTTTTAATAATATTTTAATAGCATATTGTTTTTTAGTGAAACTCGTTATTGCGTACTACACACGCTATCGAGGAAGGTCGTGATTGCATGTAATGCAAGGCAAATCAAGGATGTGTGTTGTGCAAGCTACTTTTGGTGTAGCGTACAACACAAGACATTAGTGAAATTAAAAAGAATATTTTTCATAAAATCTCGGGGTGTTACATGACTTCTCAGTACGAAGTTGTTATTTTTTGTTTATGCATGGTGATGTTATGATTTTTTTTGAAATTATGTTTTATCCATTTACTTCATACTGATATAATGAAAATCATGTAAAATACAAAATACTAGTTGGGTACTGGACTATGTTAATGGTGTCTTATTGAGTTTTACTCACATTCTACTCAAGTGGCCATGATACTCAGGTAACTGAGAAACCCTCACTTATTATATGTATATGTTGGGCTGAGTCATGGGTAAATCATTAAGTGTTATATCATTATTTGAATTTGCAGAACTATATTAGGAAAGGCTTGGAGTTCAAGATCAACATTTTACTTTAACTTTATTTAACACATTTTTATTGGTGGTGGATGCAATGGGTGATAAGATATGGTAGCTTATTTGATTTGTGAGTCTGAATATTATTTCATCACTTTTATATAGATGTCATGATTTTTATTTTGCATAATCAAATTTTATATTGTTGTAAAGATGGTTATTTATTTTCTATTGTGATTTTTGATAGAGGGTATAGTCTCCAAATGGTTCTATTCGAGAGCCTCACTACTAGTTGGGAACCTCTGGCATAAGGGAAGGTGCACTTAAGCTGATTTGGAATTCTAGGAAGAACCTGATGATTTGGGTTGGGATTCCATAATAGGTCTCTATGAAGGTTAGGAATATGCAGTGAAATATGGTCATTTATTGATACATTATGATAATACTTCCTTAATAGCACAGTTGGAGGCATCACACCTTAGCTTAAATGGTAAATCCAAATGAAGCAGTTAAATTGCTAGGGTGAAGTTAGGCTCCATTTCAATTTATTAAATACTATTCATATATTTTATCTAGCATAATATCCATTTATTTTTATGTTAATCAGAAGAGGTGAAGAGGAATGTTTTTAATCCATGAATGAGATGATGATAAAATTTCACATTCCCAAGAATGATTGCATAAACCTCATATTTTTTTGGGAATGGTGGGTTCTGGTTGAAATCCAAATTTTATTTAGAAAATTGGGTTCCATAACCATATATTATATGTCCAAGTAATACCCCCTAAAATATCATGAAACAAAAATTATCATAATTTAATACAAGAATATTTTCATGAAAATCATGAAGGACAACACCTAGACTAATCAAACACTCAAAATACTATAGATAGTAAAATCATCCACCTATTTTAACATGAAATTATCTATACAATCCAAAAAAATCTAACCGTGAATCACTGTAAATTACCTAGACCATTTCATAGACCAATTGGAATTCATATTTATGAATATTTTCCAAAGGAGAAAGTGGTGGTTGTCTTTTCTTGATATTCAGGGGAAATAAATATTTAAAAATATTTAAAATACCCATCTAGGAAATAATAGTCAGAGTTCCCCTACTAAACTATATAGAATATTATCAATCAATGGAAATGGAAAATTGTACTTCCCAGTGTGGTAGTTTAGTTAGAGATTTTATATACATTAACACTATAAATTCTGCATAGGGGTTGGAACCAATTCATTATTTTCAATTTTGATTATCATTAGACTAATTTTCATAGGGACTACCTACACAGAAATGACCCATTGGCTGTCATAGATGGAGTAAATGGTTCTAATAACTAAGAATTTGGTTAACTCAACACAAATGAGGTTTGGGATCATTCCGAATTGTGCCTACCTCACCAGGTGAGCCTCGTCATTTTATAATATCAAATACATGAAAGTTAATGGGTTTATACCAATAATATAATCAAACATCTATCACAATTATTGTTTATAATCTTTAATAATATCAAGAAATCACAATTCATTCTTTTAAAGTATTGAACTCGATATTATGAAATGTTATTTTTTTTATTACCAATATCTTATATTTTTAATTTTTTTGCTAGTGTTTTAGGTTTTAGTTATAGGGGGTTTTTATTAATAGGAAGGAATGATAGATGGATAGTTCAAGGATTTGATCTAACTGCTCATCAAAAACTTTACTAAATGAGGATTAAGTTTTTACAAAATAAGTAGAACTATCAATGGTTGTTATATCCTCAGTAAAAAATGAATCATCAATTTATAAACATGCATGGAATTTTTCAACACTACCACTATATTCAAAAAAATAAATCATTACGAAGAAAGTATATTATTGATGTAAAATAATAAAGGTAATCTGGGTAGTGAATAAAATTTTCCATTACGATATAGAGTATACAAAAAAATTAAATAATTAAGAGGAATTTTCTTTCTCAGGGTTGTTTCATGACATCAAGGATGTAGTTAATTTCACCACCAAACTCCATAGATAATGTATCATCATGTAAATTAATTAGGATTTAGTGGTTATTACAAATGGCATCCCCAAAATAATTAGTGAATATCCATTCATTAAATAATATTACTTTTTAAGAATATAAAAATATATCACAAAAAATAAAATTTTAACCCTCATAAGAAAATATTCGAGGACACCAATGGGGAATGTTTTACTAATATTTTATAATTGAATAATTATTATATTGTTCTCAATCTTCTCAAACTTAAATGAAGAGTAAATGGAGTGAGGCATCATATTTATATAGAAAACCAAATCCGTCATGGAATTATAAATTTAATACTTCCATAAGGTAAATAATATTGAGAATGTTATGAGATTTATAAATTTTTTGGGAACTTGTCAAGACCTAACCCTCCAGGGCTTGCCTGGATGGTGAAAATCCAAGTGTGAAACCAAATAATGCCTACAATAGGATAATAATTGTTAACTATTATTGACTAATCATTAATCACACAATGGAGGGCATAGATTAAGTACCTGTTCACACAAAAATCTTTAAATTCCCATACAATTCTGAAAATACTTAGGATACCATAATGCATGCACAACATTTGTGCAACATTACAGTATGAAAAATGTAATGGAAAGAATAAATACCAAATACTAGATCACAAAACCTGTAAAGAGTCAAAACTAATCTTAAGTATAGGATTTCTATCTAGTGTTACTCTTTGTACAACCACACTCAATACAACTCTCTATGTTCAGGTTACTCCTGGTCCTTTAAGGACACCATCAAATGACCTATCATATGTATAAGACATGACATGTTTAGGTAGGTCCCACACAAGGGTGAGTATAATAGTACATAGTAGAACACCCATATCAAAAATTAAATATTTTTTATTTAGATAGAAAAACATCATGACAGCATGTTATGGCACATAACTGTCACTGGAAACATGGGATCATTGAGGTTTGAAAATGTGAAGGCCAAGAGAGTCTCCAAGAGTGACGTCCACACCACATGGGGGACGGGATCCGAGGGAGTGGAAAGTCAAGAGGGAAGATTCCTGAGTCACCCTGGAAGCCAAAAAATCAGCCAGCCGGTTACCCTCACACCAGGTGTGGAGGATCTCAGTATCATGAGGGATGAGAGCCATGCACTTGTGAATGAGATAAGTGATGTTCCAAGGTGGGGGTGTCTCCTTTAAGGATGTCTATATGATTTCTGAGTCTGTTTCGACACTGGTGAGAGGGATATCCTAAGATAGGCAGAGCTCTAATCCAATATGCATGGCCTTGGCTTTGGCCACTAGAGAGTCACCCATCCCAAGGTATGAATTGAAAGCGAGGATGACTGAACCCATATTGGACCTAACAGCCCTACCTTCCCTCATGATGCCCTGGCCTCAAGCCCCATCTATGTTGAGTTTGAGTTCATTAGGAGGAGGGAACCATCTGACCCACAACCCTGGGGTGAGTGGGATGGAGGGTCAGGATGTCACAGATTTGCAATAAAACTTCTAAGGGAAGGCGTCGACTAATGGTGTTTATAGAGGGAACCCAGATCAGAGGCGAGAAGCCTAGTCCTAACACCCAAAGACCGGAGGGAGGGACGAGACCCATGGTGCCTTGCCTAATTCTACGCTTTCCAAATGCACCAAAATCCAATGGATATCAGAATTGACCGCCCATCAGGCTCATGTCTGGAGGGGGCTCCGTGAAACCAGTGGTGGAAGAAATCCTCAAAAGAAAGGGCCACCCGTGGAAGGACCACAAACTCTTCAAGAACAATCCAAATATGGTCGGTCCAGCTGCTGTGGAGGAAGAGATGCATTGAGGACTCCTCCTTAGGGGATGAGAAACAGATGCATCGCGAGGCCATAGGGATAAGTTTTTATTTGATGACCAATTCTGTTGGAAGGGCATTGTGCCGGACTCTCCAGATGAGAAAACTAAATTTGGGAAGGATATATTTTCCCCAGAGAGTAAAACCCCAGGGACACTGGCCAGTTGCACAGAGATGATCTTATTACAATCCTTTCCTGAAAATCTACATGAAGGGAAGCACATAAAAATGAACCAATCCGGAGATCCGTCCATGTAGATTTCAAGGAAACAGTCTTCATGGGCTGGGCTCAACACATCCCTAAAGAATGAGGGATGGAGGGAAGCCTACCTGACCAAAATATTCGGAGCTGGGCAGCCTGGGAATGCAAGAAGACCGCCACCCCATTTGCATTCCCAAAAATTGACATCTCCCGGTCCAAGAATCCAAAGAGAGTGATGACGAAGCGAGGACACATGATAACAGATAGAGCTCCAGACAGGATACAGAAACCATCCATTTTCCCTTAGGCCAAAACCATACTTCCCTATGATGAAACGACCCCATATAGGCCATCACTCAATGACCTCCCAAGCCAGTTTACCTTGAAGAAGAAACATAGACTCGTTCAAGCTTCTCACATTAATGCCGTCGTGATCCAGGGGTTTGGACAGTTTATTCCAAGTGGCCCATTTGCATTTTCCATCACCATGAGCGTCCCAGAGAAACGAGTTGAAAGAGGACCCCAACCATTTGAGGAAAGACCTTGGAACCTTAATCACAAACAATATGTTCATAGGAATAGAGGACATCACACAATTTACTAGAGTGATCCTACCCCCCAAGGAGAGGAACTAGTTCTTCCAGTTGTTGATGCAGTTTTTGATCCTGTTGGAGAGATCATCGAAAAAATGGACCAGAATCCTCCCTGGGGAAAGGGGATCCCCCAGGTATGTTAAGGGAAAATGTTTCTCATGGATTCCAATAGTGTTTTGAATGGATCTTTTGTGTCTGCTTGGGCATCTCAAAGGGAGGAAGATGCCACTTTTTTCCCAGTTGATTAATTGTCCGATCCACTTGGCATAATCGTCCATGATCTTTACTAAAACTTTGATGTAAGGGCTCTTCCCATTTATGAAGAACATTAGTTCATTCGTGAAAAAAAGGTGGGAGACACTAGGGACATGAAAACCAAAGTGAAAAGGGTGAATAACACCTTATTGAATGTCTAGGGAGAAAAGTCTGCTAAGGGTGTCTTGGGCCAGAATGAAAAGGGTCGTGGAGAGGGTCCCCTTGACGTAAACCCCTGACCTAATTGATGAAACCACACCATTTCCTAGAAAAAATGATGGTGAACCAGGCCGAGCTGTAGCAGTGGAAGTAGATATCAATAGAAGCCTTAGAGAACCCCATGCACATAATGGTACGAGTGATAAAGTTTCACTCTTGACGGTCATACGGTTTTTCCATGTCTAGCTTGATGATTAAATTTGAACCCATGACATTTCTTTGGATTTCCTGAACAATCTCCTAGGCCACCCCAACAGCCCCTTGGATTGATCTCACTTTGAAAAAAGCATGTTGTTCCTCGGAGATCCATTGATTGGTGAAGTTTCCAAGCTTGTTGTTAATGATAGTATCCAGAACCTTGTATGAAAAATTACACAAGCTGATAGGCCAGTATTGTGAGATAGAGGAAGGAGATATGACCTTGGGGATCAAAACATCCAAACATATCCAAACATAAGCGTTAATAAAGTATTCAACACATCAAGAAGGTATGTTAATCAAGATATGAGACTTAACAATAGGAAGGGTAAAAACCCCTATATACTCATAACAGACTCCAATTCTCATAGAGGTCGAAACCATAAATCCATCCATAGGATTATACTCAAGGATTCAAGGTAATTCTCTTCTAAGAGAAAACACTCCATGATCCTTGCAATCACTAATGATAAATTTCCATGAGGTCGTGCTTATTTGGACTCAACAAATAAGTCCTCACTGGATCTTAGAAGATCTCAATACACAGAAATGAGATCACATCTAGGATTATTGGGGTATGTCACAAACCCAATATGAAATAAACTTCCAGGTAAGGGTTTGTAAAACTATGTAATTTTTTCAACACAATTCCTCTATCCCCAACTATGAAAGATAATATGATAGAGGATCCCACCCTAAGCCCCACATAGGTATTCTTGAGAACTATATCCAATTATAAACCATAGAGGGGATAAAAATCCTATGATGCGTGTGTAATTCCACACTTTACCCTTATAGGGATGGACTAAGGGAATAAACTCAACCAATATTAGTCCAAACTAAAAAGAAAGAGGGACTCAACCTACCCAAGAAAAATAATATATCTTGTACTGGGGCTACTTGACATGCATTCCCTGTCCTAAATCTTCCAGTGTCTCACGATCTCACCCGACATGAAATTATAAGAATACATGGAATGTACTCTTAGGATACATAGTGTATAGAGGTTGGGTTGGAACTTGGTTTGTTTCTAGATTGTTCCAGTGTACATATGGTTCTTCCCATGTACTTTGGTCCATGTTTATGTACTCTTGGCCAAGCCCATGTACCAGGTTGTTTCTGAGTATCGGGTTGTGCCCGTGTACTCTGGTCGTGCCTGTGTTCCTTTCCATGTCTATGACTTTGTACCCCCAGGGAACACTCAGGTCCTCTATAACTAGGCTACATGATGCATGACATGTGTTAGACTACCTGTAATATTTTATATGTATAGAAACCGGAGTGCCTCAAAAGTGGGACTACCCAACATATGTATATGGGACAACACATGGTGTAGTTGAGAATTTTCTTGAAACTCTAGACTACTTTATCCATTTCTATCTCATGTTGCTATCACCACTATATATACTGTCAAAACCACCATAGATCCCTGTTCTACAACCAACCATGCCTGAATCATTGATGGTGTCTAGGTTTCGAAAAAAACTATTATGGAATCATTCCTCACCGCCCCATGTATCATAGCATATAAAACCATAATAGAGGATATCTAAATCTAGAACTGATCATCCTATAATCATCCCCTATTTTCATCATACCTTTATCATAAACCCAAAACCTTATTTTCAATCCATTTCTAAAAAAAATGTTTGTGAAATGATCAAATATTGGTTATGTTCCAAACTACTTACCATGGAAATACCAATGATGAACATACAATGAACGATGGAAGAAAATAAAAAAAATAAAAAAATAGTAATGAACCTAAAACATTTTTATAATTGGATTCAATTCATAGCCATTATAATGAAAAATTAATAACAAGAAATAAATCTTATCAATTCTCAAAAACCTAAGAAGGTAAACCCGCTCCCACCCAACATGATCAGTTCCAGAATAAAAATGTTAGAATAATTGACTCACATGTGTCATGGGATAAACAAATGAGATATATTCATTTAAAAATATTCCTTCCATGATTTTAGATCTATCACTATTGAAGAAAGATTATGTGTTTCTGTTATTGGAAAGATCCTTGAGCTCCATTGGTGAAAACAATCCTAGAAAAATTGATCATGTTCCTCCTTCTGTTTTCATTAGCCCAAATCTTCCCAAACAACTCCTCTCTAATCACCTAGGATTATATATCTAACCAAAGGTCTTGGACATAAAATATCCCTCATAATGAGAGGATTATGGTTCTAAATTACAGTAATAAATAAATGATTTTTTTAATTATTTTCACTAATAACTACACTTTTAAAAATTGCCCAATGCTTACAAAGACTATGTCACATCTAGTGTAAAACCCATGTTTCAGACTCATTGGTGGTGTCATATTTTTCATTCAATCCCCTATACAATATTTATTCAAATATTTTTGAAAAACATCATGTGTGTGATGTAATATATTTAAAAAATTTATTATGTCAACCTCGAGGCTCACCCGAACTTAAAATCTCACATCGTCTCAGTGTCTAAATCTAAAAATATTACTTAATATATTTCAAAGTATTAGAAGAAAAAATAGAGATGTTAAATTCTCCCCACCATAGGGATTTTCATCATAAAAATGTAAAAATTACAACTTAAAGGATTTGGGAACTGAGCTTTTATTCGGGTCTCGTGCTCCCAGGTTCTCTCCTGCAAGTTCACATGCTTCCATTGGACCCACACCATGAGAATATCTTACCCTTGGAGGATCTTCTCGTACTGATCCTAAATATCTATTTTGTACTATGAAAAATTATATTTATCCTTTATTCCCAACTTACCCCATTCAAAAATGTGCTATGGGTCATGCACATACCTTCTCAGCTTCAACACATGGAATATGTTGTGTAATTGGCCTAACTATGATTGTAGGGCCAAGTGGTACACCACCTCGCCAAAGATATATGGTATCTAGAAAGGAACAACGAATAGATAATATAATTATCCTCCCCATATAAATATCCACAATCCTTGTCGATGTGAGACACTAAAAAACACATGGTATTTATACTAAAACTCTAAAGGCCTCCTTTTTTGGAACACATAAGAATTATGATGACTTTGGGAAGTCTTTATCTGTTCTTGGATGATATATATTATCTCTATCATCACTCACATGAACTCTTTTCTGATGATTTCTAGATCACCTATGTTAGTTCGGGATAGTGGTGACCTATAAGGTCTCCCATACAGAGCCTCAAATTGTGCCATACTGATGGTGTAATGGTTTCTATTATTGTATGAAAACACTAGAAAGGGTATTTGATCCTCCCAAGTATAGAAAAAATTCAACATGAATTCATGCAACAAGTCCTCTATAATATGAATTGTTTTATTTTTCAAGTCATTAGTATGGTGGTGAAACAAAAATTCTCAAAGGTAACTGAATTCCAAAGGACTCCAGCAATACTCTCAGTAATCATTACATGAAGTGAGAATCAATGTATAAAAATATCATTGAGTGATCTCTATAGAGATAGACTATCTCTTGAATAGACATGATTAACAATATCTTTACTAAACTCCACTCTTGGATGGATTGAGGTGTGGTGACATTGTGAGTCGGTCTACAATCATCCAGATAGCATCACGTCCTCTTGATGTTCATGTTACCTATATCAAAAATTATATATATATATATACCATCCCAATTACACTTTGGAACCTCAAGGGTCTGAGCTAACCCATTGGGACTTGATGCTTAGCCTTCACCTGCTATCAATTGAGGCATCAAGAGAAAAACTCTAATACAAAGTTCTTCATTCTTGGCCACCATGATAAATGCTGAAGGTTATGATGCATCTAAAACACTTCTATATGTACTAAAAAGGGGTGTGCATGAAACTACCATATAAAATACTCACACAACATCACAAGTACGAGATTCATCCTTAAAAAAGGATGACATTCTCCCCACCTTCATAGACTTGATTACGAGAATAACGAATGGATATCTGAATATTAAAGGTATCATAGTCAGTATATTCATGATGATCCTCCATAAAACACTATAGAATTGGTGGAATAATAGAAATTAAATAGAGGTAAGATGCACCATCCTCATCCGCAAGGGAAAACAATAATGATGCCAACTACTTTGATTCCATGGATAACAACCACATACAACATCTTATGCTGAGTGCATGTGACACAACATTCCCCTTAATAGGAGTATAAATTATATCTAATTTATAATACTATAGAAAATATATCCATCAATTATGTGTCATGTTAAGATACTTCTATGAGAATATATAATTGAAAATATTATGTTACTGTAGATGATAAAATAATCACCCATATGGTACTGTTTCTACATTTAGAAGGTGAAGACTGCCACTGACAAATCTAGATTGTAGGTCACATAATTCTAATCATTGGTTCTCAAATATTGGGACCAATATAAAATAATTTCCTACCTTTTCATCGAAACATAATCATGTACATTCCTTGAGGAAGGAATGAAATCTATGTACTCGACCCCCTTCTCAGGAATTCTCAAGATAGGGGAACCCACCAACTTCTTCCACCACTCATGAAAATCCTAATAGAACATTTCTTTCTAGGTGAAATGATACCCCTTAGGGGTCAAAGTAGTCAAAGTTTATGATATTCTAGAGAAATTAGGACTGAATCTACTATAGTATCCTCACAACCTAAGGAAGTTCCACACCTCCGCCATTCTATTAGGTTGATCTATATTTAACACTACCTCAACCTTCACTTAGTCCATTGCTACACCATTTATTGGGATAAAATGTATCAAAAAGTTGTCCTCTTGAATCCATTATTGACACTTTTATATTTTCAATTAATGTTGAAAAACCTGGATCGTACACAGGACTATACTCAAGTACTTCACATTCCCCTCCTTGAACACCGAGTATACTTGGATATCATCAATGGAGACCATGAAAAAATAGTCTAAGAATGGGTGATTGTTCCAGTTTATGTGAGCCTGAAACCCCATTGGGGTGTTCGTCACACTGAAAGGAATCCCTAATTACCCATAATGAATCAAGAGGAATTATAATTTCATATTGTTTTTTGTAAATATTGTACCCAGAGCTGGTGATAACCTGATCTGAGGCCTTTCTTTGAGAACTATCTCTCCCCTCTCAAATGATTAAAGATTTTTTCGATCCATGGCACTGAATAATGATTATTCATGGACACCTAGTTTAGGTGACTATAATCCATACACAACCTTAGGACCCTATTTGGATTATTGTTGAGCAACAATGGGGCTGCTCAGGGTGAGTCATTGGGTCTGACAAATCCATTCCTCTATAAGTCCTCCAACTAGACCTTTAGTTCAAAAATATCTTCAAAACCAATACGATATGTCAAAAAATATATAAATGAATTAACTTTGTGTATGTATATACCAAAATCTATGTCTTGGTGAATAGTTGAGATTAAAACATTATCAAGATGGGCTGCCTCGTACTCTGCCACCACTGTAGGAAGATGAAATCCAATAATATCCACTAATCCATGGGTAATACTAGAAAACTAATAAGTAATAAAATATATAGTAGAAGTTTTGATAAAATCACTACCTTCCTAGGTTTCTCATTGAATAATGAAAAAATTATCCCATCCACATGGATACACAACATACACCATCTGAAATAGTCAATCTAGGAATGAAAAGTGGATATTCAATCCATACCAAATATGAAATTGTAAATCCTCATCACTATTAAAAAGTGATCACATATGAAGATGTCTTGTCTATGATTCAATTAAAACTATTGGTAGAAGTGTGTCATTATAGAGTCCCCTCTATCAAGAGTCTCCAAGAACAATTCTTGAGCCAAGGGCTCAACCAAAAACTTTAATTCTCTTATAATTTAAGTGGTAAAAAAAGGGTGGATCACAATTGTGTCTATCAGCACTATATCTAAAATATAGAAGGTAAAAATTATACCAATAAATATTTCTATATTATTAGGTTTTCCTTCCTCCATGAATAATATCTATCCTTATCACTGATCACCATATCCTTAAGCTTGGCGCGAACATCCTGATGGTGATGGTAGAAATAGATCAAAATTTATACTACATACTACCGATCTCCTGGATCCTCTTCTATGTCTGCCACCATGTGTACCCAATAGTACTAATAATGTTTTTTCATGAGAGTTCCATCGACCATCTTTATATCATTTGTATTATGGGTCAAAAAATCTCAAGCAATATACCCCTGGCCCTCTCTATCTTGACTAGAACCCTCCTGAGAGCCCAGAGTAAAGACCCTATGTCCTTGGATAATATATTCAAGAATCTCACATATCCATATACCTATGTTTTCCATAATCTACTTGATTTTGAGTTATAAACTCTTTTTCCCCCACTACTATCACAATCAGTCGATGTTTTCTCACCCATATTTCTCTCAACCACTAAAGCTCACTCAAGTAATCCAACATTGGCTGGAATTCAAAGAGAAATAGTTGTAGCCTTGATATCTCAGTGTATTCCTGATTCAAAGTTCCATAATTAGAGAAACAGATATCAAACCATATCCAGAGTGTATCTCAAGAGGTTGGTGAACCTCAATAAATACCGAGCAATGATCATACTTCCCTACTGAAGTCGTAGAAACTTCTATATGCAAACCACTTGTAACATGGTAAGATAGAACTCCTCCATGAAGAGTCTATCAAAATATGACTAGGATATAGTTGTATTATCATGTGTTTGTGTCACCATACTCCACCATCACCGAGGATATCCCTAAAAAATACTCATCTCTAGGGTCACTATATGGTCTGTAGGTTTCTTCAAAAGTCATAAAAATCCGATAACTGCCTCTAGACACTCCTCAAATGCCTAGGGGTTTGGATGGACCTAAATCCTAGGTGGTCACTTAATCTAAAACTCATTGATTTTACTCAAATACTGATCATATTTATCTAGTACTACTATAATAACCCACTCTTCAACAGGCGATGGAAAAACTAGAAAGCATCATGGAGGTGTCACATCCTATGAAGATCCATACACTGAAGAGTCTTTACTAGGCAGATCATCATCACAATATTAATGTGGAATCACTGCTGGTTATCTTCATAGAGGGATCTTGAAATAAAATCAATACATACCATGATCAATGGGTATATATGGGGGGATGAATAAATAAGGACATGAAAACCACAACCCATTCCTATATGATACATGTAGAAATTTTTTCTCCAGAACCGGTTCCAACATTTACTAAGAAGTGGGTTGTCAGAGTCCTTGTGAATTGATACATTGAACACTACAACAAAAATGGATTCCATGACATGAGATCCTAACTCGAAACACTTTAACAGTCTCACCATAATTCCAAAACCAAAACTCATATCCAGAAAACCCCCAAACTCTAGGCCAAAGATAAACTTCCCTGATACCAGTATGTCATGAACCGAACCATAAATGCCCTATTGGCCTTTGTATATTCAAGTGTGACACCCCAAGTATACCTCCAATAGGATCGAGGTTGGTGACTTCTGTTGAGTAGGAATATAACACACAAGGGAGGCCTTAGAGTAAGTTAATACACACACACACACACACTTATCTAAATTCCCATACAATTTTGAAAGGTAAAACTACACATTTGATACCATATGGAATTAAAAAAATTTATCTCAAATAAGAGTATTAGAAAATCACTGTAAAGTATAAAGGATAATACAAGTCCATTTAAATTATAAAGAGTCTTATAAACTCTAATGAAGGAGACTACTGTCTAGTTCAACTCCTTGTATAACCTCTATCATTATATCTCTCTAAGATATTACTTCTCACAATACTCCATGGATATCATCAAATGTTCTATCATCTATATAAGACTAGACATGTTATTCTAGATCCCATATCATTGTGAGTATAACAACCCCTAGCCAGAAACCCTAAAATAAAAAACATAAGAATCAAGAGTGTATCCATCTCATCAAAAATGTATGCCAATAAAGATATGTGACATAATATAGGAATGTTAAAAACCTAGATATTATCATAATAGTCTCCATGTCTTAAAGTTTTCTCAACCATAATACTATCCACAATATTCTCCATGAGGTTTGAAGGTTACCATCATCACGAATAATCCACTCCATGAGCCATGCTATCCCTGATGGTAATTTTATATGTGGTAGTGATCTTTGGGAGTCAACAAATAATTAATCACTCAATCTATGAAGATCTATACAAATCGATAAGGGATCACACCAAAGACAACTAGAGAACACCCAAACCCAATTTGTAATAACCCGCTAAGTACGAGATCTTACACCTGCATATGTTGGTCATGACTATTACTCCAAGCCCACCAAAAATAGATTATATGATAGAGGATACCACCCTAGGATTTTAGGAGGGATTCATGAATCCAAGTATACCCTGTTTAATGGATCATAATCCTATAATGATAATGTAATTCCATATTATAATATGATAGGTATGGACCGAGGGAACACACTCAAGTGATACTAGTTCAAACTGAAGAGACATAGTGCCTCAAACTGCCTTTGAAAAAGTATATGATGCGTACTGGGAGTACATGTAATGTCTTGCCTACCCTAGGACTACCCTTATTTCACCATATCACAAAACATGTAATTTTTCAAATACATAGTGTGTCATATTAGGGTAAACGACATGTAGTGGTTGAGATGGCACTCAACAAGACACCAGTTTGTTCCCGTGTAAATTTTTCCATGAACGTGTACTTCCAATACATGCCAATGAACTGTTTTCCATGCCCGTGTACTTGTACTTATTCGAGTATCATACCTTTTCTTTGTACTTTGGTCATTCTTGAGTTCCTCTTTGTGTCTATTCCAATGTAACCCCAGGGTATATGCTGATCCACCCACATCAAGTTACATGGAATGTAACATGTGTCACATAGAGTGCACTATATTTATCTATGTGGAAACCCTAGGTCTATAGAAGGGGGACTATATGGTGTGTGTTTATAGAACTACATGCTATATAATCTATTATTTGTTTACAAATTCTAGACTGTTATATACATCACCCTTGCATTTCATTTCCACCACCAGATCCACTTTCAAACACATCGTAGATTCCAGATCTACTTCTGAACACACTTGAGAGTTAGATTTGGATTCCGGATTCCAATAAAAAATCCAATGGTGAATTGGCCTCATAACACTATGCCACATGCCATACCAAATCGCAACTTGGGATCTCTAAATTCAGATCGAATTTACATCTAACCATCCATCATTTACACCACACCACGATCATGAACTGAAACCTTCATTACTGATTCATTGTGAAAAAATTGAAACAACACAATGATCAAATATTGGGTATTTTTCAATCCACTAGGCATGGAAATACTGACAATGAACATGTGATGAATATGGAAAGAAAATTCATAAAATATTAAAACTATAAATGAACCTTGGAAATTGTTTGAGTTATACTTGATTCACTTATATTAGAATGATGAATGAATAAAAAAGAAATAAATCAAAACAATTCCCAAAAACTAAGGAAGAAAAACATACACTTTCACAACACAATCAAAGATAAATCCACAAAAAAAACATCCAATCTCAAGTTAGTATTGATCATCGATAATGAATGAATCCACATTATTGTCATTGGATGATCCCTAAGATTAATTGGAAAAACTACCCTCAAGCAATCAATCATGATTGTTGATCCATTTTTTGTTCTCCAAGCTCTCATCAAAACACTCCTCTATCAATCCCTAAGGTTATGTGGCTAACCATAGGTCCTGTCCAAAACTGAGATTTTATAATTGGAGGAATATGTCACTATATTATAATAACAAATATATAAATTAATTAATTAATTTTATTATTTGTGCTTGTGACAATACTTTATCAAAACACCTGACACTAATAAAGAATATGTCATATCATGGGTAAATCCTTCATTCTGGAATCAATGATGATCTCATATTACCCATCTAAGTCCCCATTCTAGAGATATTCTATTTTTTATTTAACACTACATGAACATGAAATAATATATTTAATTTGTTTAATTAAATATACACTGAGGCTCACCACGCTTCAGAATCTCACGCCCTCTTAGTTCTTGTCTATACAATATTACTTAATATAAATGAAAGCCTTATAATGAAAAAATGGCGATGTTACATGAGTGAGAGTTTCCTAAATGATGAGGCATTACTCCCAAGTATCACCATTTAATGTCCCCAAAACATTCATTAATATATTTAAATATCCTTTATAAAAATAACATATCAATTAAATTTTCATAACATCAATCAAGGGAATGTTAACCTATAATTTCTTGAATATTTATAATTTTTAATTGTCAGGTTAATTTTATATTGATATCCTTGATTGGGTGTCCATTTTATGGGAATGGAATAGTAATGGTTAGGCTAGGTGGATTATCAAATGAAACTATATTTCCTTCTATTATACTTCTCTTAGTAAAAGGATTTAACTAATTTAGATCATTAAGAATGGATGGAATAGTGGATTCCTCTAGTGGGAATGAATCTAATTGAAGTTTCATTGGTATTTTTAGTTGCATACAAATTTTAAGGGTGATGGAATTGAAATTTCCTTTATCCCACAGGTTGACTAAATGTTGAAAAGGTAGTTTAACATAGCATTGACTTTGGATTTCTTCCATTTAGATAGTTAGTAGGCCTAAATGAGTTTGTAAGTGTTGTATGAATGTCTATGTTATTTATTAGAATTAAGGGTTATTTTTAGAAATTTGTTTCATTATGTATTTTAGTCCAAGATTAGGTTTTGTAGGGGTGTTTTTATAAAAAAAATTATGGTGGTTGATGTTTTTATATAGTGGTAGAGGCTGAACATCCTACCCTCAGGTTGTTTAATGACTATTAAGGTTGGTTGGAGCACCCCATTTCCTTTATGATTAGTTTTCTTTCCATCCAAGGTCTGATAGACATTATTGTTATTTCCTAATCGATTGGATTTATGTGATTTTTATGGGAGGTATTTTTTTATGAATCTAAGCTCAATATTTTCATATTTTTCTAATAATGAAGCATTTTATAATCATAGGGTCACTCTCAGAAGGAGGCCACTCACACACACTAATTTTTTGTTATCTCTATTTATAAATTAAACTATACTACCAAATATACAATAGAACATATTAGTAAATGAATAAATATTATAGTGGGGGTTTACAAAAAACCAAATGATATAAATATAAATTAATGAAAATACAAAACATAACATCTATGAAGAATGAAATTAGTAAATAAGAAAGAAATAATATAAGGTTGCTTTTCTTGGGAGTTCATATGGATTGATATCACTATTCTTTATAATATTCACAATATTATATCTAATTTTGTGATAAAAAACAGACACTCAATGACATCATTTTTCAAATTATTAATATCATACAATGATAATTCTATATACAAGATAAAAATTTTATATATAAATACTTATGTTAAACATCTGTGTTTGAATAAATTAAATATTTAAGGGAATAAGAACAAACAATTCATGAAAACATGGTGAACAATTACTGTAATTGATTTTAGAACTCCAAAAATTATCATAATAAAATAAATAGAATCATTAATGTTCATAAAACAAAAATAGGAACTGATATATCACATCAAACATTAATCAATGTTAGTCCCACATTTGCATGAATATAAAATTCACATAGGGATAAAAAAGAGAAAAAAATAGAGAATAAGAAAGTAAAAGAGAACTATAATATATATAAAGATGTATAATAATACAATATAAATATCCCTCATTATCTATGGAAAATTAATAACTTCTTAGAAATTATATGGAGGAAAAAAAATATGAGCAAAAGGATTGATCACTTTCCCTTAAAATGTACCTTCTAAATGTTAGTGCATGTTTTGATGATTAAATGGAAAAATATTAAAAAGAGGGCTTCTATAATTTTGTTCCTCTATGTTGTACATGATCTATCACAAATGATAAGATTGTTTGTACATGTGTATAAAATGTTATTAGAGAGGAAATAAATAATTTGTTTTGTGCTGATAGATAGTTTAAATCCACATACTCCCATTTCTTATGCATCGATGGCCTAGAAAATATCTAAATATGAAGTATAAAATGTTAATAAAATTAATCTTGGACTATTTTCTATCTTTATAATAATTTTTATAAAAAACATTATTGATACTTTGTGAGATAAGGGTTAATTTTCCAAATTTATCTAAACTATACTCAAATTTGATGTCCAACTTGAATGATTTATTTTGGACATGTATGATTGGATTCAAATTTAGGTTTAGTTATATGAAATGTATCCCATTATGTATATAATGATAATTTGTTTTAATTTTGGATCACTTTGGAAGATTTTATTACCTAAATACCAATGTAAATAAAATAAAATATTATATTTTTTTTTGAAAAAAGTATAAAATATTACTAAAACATAAAAATGTGACAATTTCCCTAAAAATTACAATTCTTTTTGGATTAAGACCATGAATTATATAATAAAATATTATAAAATATTAGCTTCATCTATCCACCACACATAAAAATTTATATCATGTGAAGATATCTCCACAAATGTTCAAACAAACTTCGCAAGGTATAATTTTCAACATCAATCAGTTTTCATATTGAAGGAAAAAACATGGAACTTACAAATATATAAATCCTTGAACCTCAAAAAAAATGATCATAAATTTTCAATCAATATCATGCTAATCCCCATGTCCATATTTTACCAACATCACTTTAAAATTATTTCACTCTTCACTCAAGGATTTTTACATGGATGTTTTTTCTTTATAAAAAAATGTATGATCTACATAGCCTTATGAATACTCTCATATCTCTAAAACATGAGAAATAAAAATGCTTTCAATCAACATTACTTTTCATAGTGATTTAGTGGATTAAGGGTGTTGGGTAAAGTAATTATGAAACTCAAAGGCTAAAAAGTGAATGAAAAAAAATCTTAAATAAAATTTCATAAATATTTAGGTTAAATAAATGGAATTAACTCACTCAATTACCCGATAAGTTTAACACCACAAAAACTTTTAGTGACATGAATATTGATTAAATAATGAATGAAATGAATTATTTCATCTAAATTTGGAATTTTCTTATTGTTTTTTATGTAATAAAATTATTTTCATGATTGATGATAAGAAAATAAAATGTAATGAATGATTGATTGATTATGAAAATAATAACAATGAATATTTAAATATCATATCAATATTTATTTCATTTTTTTGGTGAAAAAGATGATATAAATTAACTATAGTGAATAATGGCTCATTCTCATTCTTTAAATACCCATAATGCTAACACACATCTCAGATACCCCTTAATGAGTTGTATCTTAAAGAGAACACACAGATGGACCTTCACCTATACTAAAACTTAAAATATCTTTGAATTTTTTTAATAGTGGATGTTGGTAAAAAATTATCTTGTAATGTTGACTAAAAATATAAAAAAAATCATGGATTATTCGAGTTAAATAAGAAAAGATATAAAGTTTAGGTATCTAGTTAAAATGTGGATGCCAAAAAACATACCAAAATCATATTAAAAATTCTTCATGAACTAAAAATATTTGATCGATATATAATATAAATTATTGATATGAAAACATGAATTAAGACTACCATAAAAAAAGAGATATACAAAGAAGTTGTCAAAAAGGTATAGAAAAGTCTCAGGTTGAACATAATATTAATTTGAGATAGTACAATTATTGTTAAGTTTTATATTTAATAAAACTTATTTAAATTAAAATATTATAAATCGAGAATGAAAAATATATTAAAAAATTATCAAAATCTATAGACCTTAAAATTAAGTAATGTTCCAAAAAATACAAAGATGGAATGAATTTACCAAAGTAATAAATTAAGTTAAAGATGATTAAAACACTCTAAAAAATAAAAATAAAAGCAAAACCAATATAATTATAAAAAAATAAAAAAGACACCCAAACAAATTTCTAAAAAATTGTTTTTCTTCCTCAACACTTATGATTTAACTAGCCATAAATTTAGAAAAAATTGAAAAGATAAGGTTATCAAAACAATGGGGAAGTAAAGAAACAAAATAAGTTTATTTAAAATTGGAATAATTTATTAAATATCCTAGATATAATAAATTTTATTCCAAAATAATAGGGAATTAAGGACACTACCTCTAGTTAGTAGTTTCATATTTCACCCAAAATCATATGGTTGATGTAGTTTGTGTGACTTTAATGAACACATTGTCTAATTTTTATTAGAAAATCATTCACATAGGTTTTATAAAAATTAATGTATATATTAATTTAAGTCTATTATCAATGAAATGTAGTATATATTAAAAGGTGGCATGGGTGAATGAATATATCCTCGGTTTTTTAGCCCCTACTTTTGTGGATTTCTCTTCAATTTCTAAGAAATACGCTATTTTTTTAGTGTTAAAAATTTTAATGAAGTGAATTTCATTAAAAATATTTGTTTTAAATAAAAGATTTACTAGATGTATATATATAAATATATACCCCTCCATGAAGAACATATTAGAAAATTATTTCTTCAGCAAAGTCCACTAGGAACTCGGTCTCATCAAGTGCATCATATTTTTCTTCATTATCTTACATGGAAATATATGCATTGTAAAAATGAAAAAAATAAGATCAATGGGAGATAAAAATTTATTAAATATCAATAATATAAAAATTCAATGATTTCAATAAAAAATTAAATCCCTATATTGGATTGTATTTTAATTATTTTTCATTTTTCAGTGCCACTTAGAGTTGGGTTGTTGGAGTTAGAGGGTGGAATTATTTCACCCTAATGTTAATTCATATTACACCACTTAAATGGTATCTTATTCCAATTCAATATAGTGTTAAAGAGGTGATATGTTTTCTTCAAATATGGTAAAATAATTTTCCAAATTATTAATTATAAAAACAGACCAATATTCTTCCAATCATGCTGATCTCCAACATGTGTATCAGCTAACATGTGTGATTCAAGAACCTATTTGAGTAATATTAGGGTATGTATGGATGATAGGTCTTGAAATAGCTTCATATAAGCCTACTTGCGTTCTTAAATGAGTAAATTCTTAATAAAAATATTCACTAAATTTTAATCTTTCTTTTGTTGTTGTTCTGACCTCAAAGCTAGGATTTGCTCTAAGGATGTGGAAATGATCCTTAATTGGTATCTAACTTGTTGCATCATTCTACAAATTTGATGAAATTGAATCTTTAATAACATTTACATTATAGACTCAATATCAGATTAATAATATAAAAAATTGTATAAGAAATTCATCTTATCAAATAAATAAAGGATATGTAATGATGCTGATTTTTTTTAGTTGTGGAGTTTTTTGTTTTTTTGGTTTGTTTTAAAAAAAACGTGTTCTTAATATTTTATCCTCCCTATAAATTATTCCAAATTTATTGGATTTATTTTTCAAAAAATCCAACTCAAAATCTTATTATTAACCAAATAATATAAAATATTGAAATACTAGGGTTGATTTATTAGAAGACCACTCACACACATTGATTTTCTATTAACAGTATTTATAAATAAAAATATATTAAAAAATATAAGAGTAAAATAAATATTAATATTATGGGGGTTTATAAAAATGTGGATGATATATATATAAATTAATTCAAGTAAAATACAAAGATTTCATATAAAATTAAATTTATAATAAAGAAACATGATAAATGAAGAAAATTTTTATTAGGAGATTACTATGATTTTTTATCATTGTTCTTTAAAATATTTATAGTAATATATCCAATATTTTTATCATGAAATATTACTCAACATAATAATTTTTTAAATTATTACTACCCCATAATGATACATCTACTTGCAGGAAAATACTCTTCCATATCAATACCTATGCCAAACTCAACCATTTGAGAAACTTAAATATTAAAGGGAAAGACCATTAATGAATAGAGAAGAAAAAATAATAATAGTGAAAATAGGGTGGAAACTATATATAACTAATTTAACCTAAAATTAATCATTAGAATAAAATAAGAAGAATCTTTGAAGTTAATATACCACAAACAATCATTTCTCTCTCCCATCAAACAAAAAATTGAAGCCAACTCCCCATTTTTTGGAAAATGAGATTTATGAAAGGAGAAAAAAAGATAAAAAATGAGAGATAAGAAGAAAAGAAATAAGAACAATAATATATGTACATAAATTAATGTGGAATATTATAACAATAAATTATCTCATTTTTTACATATAATGACTTACTTCTTAGATTAAGTGTGGAGATGAAAATTTTTAGGAAAAAGGGTTGGTCGGTTTCCCTCTAAATCTATCATATGAATGTTATTGCAAATTCGGCCCATTAAATGGATGAATATTAAAAATTGTTATTATGTTAATTATTATCTATATTTATTACATGTGTTTTCACAAAATATTATCTTCTTTGAACATGTGTAGAAATGGTTGTACCATAAGTACTAGAGAATAGTTTTCTCTCTTGGAAACCATTTGATTTCCCATGCTTTGGTTTAACTAAATATTATGGTATTTAAAATGAAGAAATATTTAGAATACATAGTTATATAAAATGTTCCTCATCCACTTATATATTTTTATGCAATACTGCTTAATATTTGGAATGTTACTCTTTGAGATACGGTCTCATAATCAATATTTTTTAAAACTGTGCACAAATTTTGAAGACCAAATTTGAATATTCTTTTGGGTGATATATGGTTGGATGAAACTTTGGTTTTAATTGAATAAAATATATCTTATAAATTATTTTATCTTAATAAAATAACTTCTCCATTTGGATGACATAGGATTTGTTATGAATGAAATAGAAAAATAGATAAAAATAAAAAATTCATCCATTTTGGGAACAAAGTCCTAAACCATCCTAAAATTAAAAATTGTAAAAATTATACTTTAGATGATAAATTATTGTGATTACAAAAATTTAATTATATATTATAATAGTTAAAAATATAATCTTCATCAACCCCTTACACTTAAATATTTCGCATTGGGGAAATCACAAATCCAATGTCAAAAAGGAACTCCCATGTTATAATGGAAAAACCAACTAAATTATCACATATAAGAAACATTAATGCCTCATAAATGAACATAAATTAACCAAATACAAATAATTATCATGAAATTTCATTCAATATCTTTTTAATCCTCATATTTATGTCGTACATACCTTTTTGGAAAATTATTTCTCTCTTTACTCTAGGATTTTTATGTGGAGATTTTCTTATTCTTAAAAACACCGATGATATCTATAAGCTTGTAAAAATATTCGTCTCTATAAACCTTGATACATAGTTTTTATTCAATCAAGATGATATTTAAAGGTGACTTGAGGGATAAAGGTTGGTGGGTAAAGAATTTAAAAATTAAAAGGGAGAAAATATATGGTAACGATATTAACTACAATCACATGAATATTCCAGTGAAATATGAGTAATACACTCACACTATTCCCTTTAAAAGTGTACACTATAGATCCATTTAGTGACATGTTCCATTAGTCAAATTTATTTTACAATTAATGATTTCAACATAATTATTTTTTAAATTTTTTTCTTTTCTACTCTTTTTGACCCTTTTCCAATGGAAAATGAGATGAAAATAAGATTAAATAAATGAATGATAGATCATGAAAATAATAAAAATGTAGAGTTCAATATCACTAACATTTATCTATTTATTTATTTTATTTTATATATAAATGGATGTTATAAATCATTTATAATTAATAATGAATAATTCGTATTCTTTAAATCCCAATAATGTTTATAAAAACATCACACACCCTCTAATGAGATGAAACCTAACTAACACACACCAAGGGATATTCCCCACACTAAAAATTGATATAATCATGCAAAATAATTAAGAGTCAAGGTATGTAAGGAAAGTAATATCATAATATAGATTAAAACTTTATGAAAAGTCATGTATTATATGTGTTAAATATGGATATTTGGAATGGGTTAGTCTAATGTTTAAATGTGTATTTATAAAAAACTCTTCAATAATACTAAAAATATTTCCTGAACTCTAAATATTTTTAATAGAAATAATAAAAAATATACATCTCAAAAATTACCCAATATTATCCAGTTATAGTTAAATGTAAATGATATTCCAAAAAGGTTTATAAACCTCTCAGGTTGGGTAAGATATTATTTTTATATAGTACTGGTGTAGATGAGTATCACATTCAATCAAAAATCCATAAATGAGAATATCGTAAATCAGGTAAGTTCATTCCTGAATCATCTAAATCCTTAGGCATTAAAATTAAATATTGTGCCAAAAAAAATACCGAGATAGTCTAAATTACCCAAGGTATTTAGTTAAAATCAATCTACTAAAGACAATAGAATATTTTAAATAGGAAAAAATATATAAAATTTTATAAAATTAATAAAAAATAAACACAAAAAATATCTAAAAAATAGGTTGAAATCTACCCACATATAACATTTAACATCCCATCATCTAAGATAAATAGTTTTAAAAGATAAGGGTATCAAATAAAAGGTATGAAAAGACACAACCTGAGTATCTTTGGAAGTTATAGAATTCAGTTAAGATCATTAGTTATACCACATCAAAACTGATAGAAAGTATAAAAAAAATAATAAATCTAAAAAAATAAAAATAATTGAGAAAACAAAGGAAAGAATAAAATGGATATAACTTTGTCTCAACCTCCATGTGGGCATAAAAATTTGGCTTCCTCTAGTTGAAAATTTTAGTTGTTACCGAAAATCATGTTGTGAGTATTTTTTGTGTGATTAGATCAATCACTGGGTTTTCCTACATGTGTAAACTCCTTAATAATGGTTTTATACAAATAAAATGATATATTAATTCAAATCTATAGAAAAGTAAATATTATACAAGTTTCAAGGTGAAGGAGGATAAAGAACCCATATTTTTCTTTTTCAATCACTATTTGTGTGTCTTCCTCTTCATTTTCCAAGGACCACTTCATGTGTTCAGTGTTAGGAATTTCAATAAATGGAAATTTAGTGAAAAAATTCATTTAAATAAAATTTAAACATGATAAATCAATATGAAAATCTTCCCCTTCATGTCTTATAACTTGAAAAATTATTTCTTCAGGTATGAATTCTTAGAACTATGTCTTAGTAGGTTCATCTTCATCTTTATCACCATCATCCTCAAAGAAAATCTATGTGTTAGAAAAATATAAAATATATAATTATTGGGATGTAATAATCAATTTATTATTAATTAAACTAGTGGTTTTTTCTTCCAAGTCTATAGAGTGGATTTGGTGGAGGGTTGTCAATATCTTCCAACTTTTCATAATACACTACCACTTTACTGGTTTTTTCTTCCAAGTCTATAGAGTGGTATATAGGAGTTGATATTTCCTTTTCAAAATGGAAAAATCATTTGAACTATTAGTTCTTACAAAATCGAGACAATATTTTTCCTAATCATTTTGATCTCCCAAATATGTATTAGATGACATGTATTCTTTAGAAACCTATTCAAGAAATTCATTAGTAGTGTCCGATGATAGGTGTTTCATTTGATTCCTCTTGGAATTTTCGGGTTCTTCAACATATAATTTAGGTATAAAACATTCACTTATTCTTTATATTTCTTTTTATGTTCTTCTAATGTAAACTCCATGATATCCTCCAAGGATGTGGAAAGGATCTCCCTTTGTTTTCTCACTTCTTATATAATTACTAAATTATTTTATAATGGAATATTTAATGACACATCCTTGATAAATTGATTACTTGATTGATCATATGAAAAATAAATGAAAAAATAAATCTAGACTTAATAAATAATAGATATACAGTGATGTTCAATTTTTTTAGTTTTAAAATTTTGTATTTTTTGGGTTTAAAACAAAATATTGTGTGTAAGACTACAAAGTCCAAAAAAACTATTCCAAACTTTTGGGATAGTTTTTTAATAATCTCTACTAAATCGTTTCTTATTTTTAAAAGAATTAAAATAATGAATTATGGAGAATAGTCTAAAAAACATACCACTCTTACACACTGATATTCTTTTTTTACAATTTATAAATCAAAATATACTATAAAATTTACATGTAATTTAAATTCTAATATAGTGGGTGGTTTATATAAATTAAAGTTATATAAATATAAATGAATTATAATTAATGGCATGATATATAGGTAGAATGGAATTATTTATAATGAATAAAATAAGAGAAGGTTGTTATTATTGGGTGTTCACTATTAATACCACCGTTTTGATTTATAATATATATAATATTTTATCTAATTTTGAGATTGTAAACTATCACTCAACACCCAACTTGTTTGTATTATTACCACCTCACAAATAAACATTTTCATGAGGAATAATAAACTTCCACATTAATACCTAATCAAAATTCCACCATTTTAATGACTTAATTATTTATGGGAAAGAATATTAATGAACTAGAAGAAGAAAAGTTTAACATTTGAAATAGGGATACTGTTCACTGTAATCAATTTAATATATTCTAAAATCCTTAGAATAATATACATAAAATCTTTGAAGTGTAAAAAACCCAAACAATCACTACTCATTCCTATTTTAAAAGAGATAAGACTCAAAGAGAGAGAGAGAAAAAATTATAATCCATAAAAAATAAAAGGAAAAAACTAGTATATTAATAATTTTGAAATAGTTAAATAAAAAATACCTACTTAGAAATAGAAAATAAATAACTCCTTATCATTTAAATAAAGGTATAAATTTATAAGAACCAGGGTTGGATTGTATCCATATAAATATATGTTAAGAATTTTTTTATGTATTTGGATTATTATATTTATGAATTCTATAACATGGTATTCTATAGAGTATTTCCTTTATTTATCACGGGATCACAAATAAACCTTTATCTTCTTTGAAAAATTATATAAATTTTATGACAGAAGTGATACACAAATGTTTAATGGCATGGATGATTATTTGAATTTCTTTGTTCTGGTATCCCATGAATTTATTAGCTTAAAAAATGATGATTATCAATGAAAAATAGTTAATGAAAATGTTCCCCATCCTCTCTAATATTATCATGTATATTTTTTTCTCATTTAGACTGGTGGTTTGTGAGAAATGGGCTCATCCTCAATTTTTTTGAATTGTGCACAGATTTCAAGGCTAAACTTCCATGGTTAATTTGGGCTATCTATATTTGGATTCACATTTAGGTATAGTTGAATGAATTGTATACCAAAAAGAATGAAATCCTAAAAAAATTCAATTTGGAACATTGGGGAAAATTTTATAATTAAAATTAAAAACAAAATAAAATAAAAAATTAAACTATTTTCACAATAATGTCCAAAATATTCTTAAAATTTATATATATATAAATTTTCCATTAAATGATAAATTATTGGGATTGGATCATTGAATAAAAGAATAACTTTTAAAAATACAGGATTTTTAATCCCCAAACTTAAATATTTTACTCTTTAATAATAATCTATAATATAGTCCCAAAAAACATCTTAAGGAATAATTAACTATACCACTAATTTATCACATCTAGGGAAAAATCATGCCTCCTATCTAGATATAAATTATCTAAGTCCAAAAAATGATCATGAAATTTCACTCAACCTCATGTAACCCCCAAGTTAATGTGTACCTACATCTCTAGAAAAGTATTTCTCCCTTTACATAATGATTTTAGTATGAATATTTTCTCATTCTCAAGAACATGAATAATCTACATCATCTTGTGAAAATTCTAATCCCACTAAACCAAGTGACATATTTTTTTTCAATCCATTTCACTTTTAAAAATGATTTGGTGTATGAAATTTGATGGGTGAATAATTTAAAATTTTAAAGGTTGAAAAGTGGAGGTAAGACTCCTAAATTCCGTCAAATGAATATTTAAGTGAAATCATTGTAATTTCATTACTCAATTACTCTTAGAAACATAAACCAGACAACCTTTTAATTACATGGTCCATCAATCAAACAATGAATTAAATTAATGATTTCATCATAATTCTCCCATTATTTTCAACTTTATGCTTCATATTTTTCTTATTTTTTAATTTTTCCCCAACTAGAATGATTTCATAATCAAATTCAATAAATCAATGAAAAATAAAAAAATCAGAACAATGAAGAATCTAATCTCATATCCATATTTTCTTAACTGTTTGGGTAAAATAATGATAAAGATAATGAAAAATGAAAAATTAATCATTCCCATTCTTCAAATTTCTATAATGCTTATTCGCACCTCACACACCCCATAATGAGATACATCCCAAAGAATAAACATAGTAGCCCCTTCCGCAGAAATAAAACATGAAATATCAATGAAAAAATATTATGAGTGAAGGTCGAAAAATAAAACATATAATATATATTAAACATATAATTCAATTCATAGATTTTTATGGTAAAATAAGGGTATATGTAATGTGTGTCCATAAAGTTGAAATGTGTCTTTCCAAATAAAATTCCTCAATTATATTAAAAAACTTTAATAAACTCCAAAATATTGAAATAGATATAATCAAAAGTTTTGTATTTCAAAACATGACTCAGAAATCTCTAGAAAATAAAAAATATAAATAACATATAAAAAGGTTTAGAAACCTCTCTATTCTGAAAAAATATTCATTTTTGATAGTACTAGTGAAGATGAGTTTAACATTCAGTCAAACATCCCTAAATTAAAATATTAAAAATCAGAAATTAAAGATCTATTAACTAAACATCCAAATCCTTGGATATTCAGATTAAGAAATACCCCAAAAAATACTAAGATTGTATGAATTTTACAAAGTACTTTATTAAGATCATGATGCTAAAAATATTAAAAATTTTAAAACCCGAAAAACTTATTGAATTTTAAAGAAGAATAAAGAAAGGAAACATACCAAAATATTAAAAATATTTTAACATCCTCCCACAATTATAAGATTTAATTACCCTTCATTTTAGTTTAATATATTAAAATATTAATGTTAGAAAAACCAAATTGATAGAAAGACAGAACCTGAGAATAATAGGAAGTGGAAGCCTTGAGTTAAGATCCTAATGAACTTCAATTTTGACCTAAAATAAATAGAAAAAAAACCTAATAATTTTTTTGAATGTATAATAAAGAAAAATAAATAGTATGGAAAGATGAAAATTGATTTAAATCATTTTCAACCCCCATATGGGTACTAGTTTTCAACTGCATCTAGTCTGATGTATCAGTTGTCAGAAAATATCAGATAGTGTGTATAGTTTTTCTTATTTTAACCACCATATTGTTTCCTTATAGTGTGAAATACTTGAAAATTTTTGTAGTTAAATTCATGGATTGATTACTTTAGGTCCATCCCTAATGAAATATAGTAAAACTTGAAATGCAATGGAAGAGAAAGAATGACCCCTCTTCTTTTTCGATAACAACTTATGTGTCTTCCTCTATAATTTCTTGGGCCTAACCGATGTGTACAATTTTTGAAAAATTATAAAAGAAAAATTCATTAAAAATAATTAATTTAAATAAAATTTAAACAAAATTAAACATATAAAAATCTTTCCCTTAATGTAGGAAAAATTGGAAAATTATTTTCTTAGGAAAGGCTATCTGGAACTTAGTCATAGTAGGTGTATCTTCATTATCATAATCATACTCCAAGGTAATCCTCGTGTTGGATAAATATGAAAAATAAAATTAGTGGGAGGTAATACTCAATTAAGTATCAATAAATTAGAAAAGAACAATTATTTGAAAATATTATCTCCCTGTATGGGATCTGCTTCTAATTTATCTTATTTTCTCTTTATGTTTAAGATTTGGGTTATTAGACTTGGAGGAAGGTAGTCAATATTCCCAACATTTTCCTGAAATTACACTACTTCAGTGGTGTCTTCTACCAATGAAATATATAGTTTTAATGATGTTTATTTTTATTCTTAAAATATGGGATAATATTTTGAAAAAATAATACTTACAAAATAAAATCAATATCATTCCAAATCATTTTGATCCCCCACATGTTTATCATCTAGCATGTATGCTTCAAGATCCTCTTTGAGAAATGGCTATGTAAGGTCAAATGATAAATCTTCATGTAGGTCCTTCTTTTCGTCATCAAATTTTATAACTAGTAATGCTGGTGGAACAAGCTTCACTTCTTCACATTTATTTCATTCCCATTACAAACTCAATGTTGTGGTTTCCTCTAATGGTGTAGACAAAATATTCATTGGGTTAATCAATTATTCTAGCTGTATATTATTATATTATGCTTATATATTTAATAAATAATTCATTATAGACTGAACATCATTAGTAGAATATGAATATTTACGAAAATTAAATCCAGAACTACGAAATAAAAGATATGAAATGATGTTATATTTTTTTTATTTTTTAAAATTTATGATTTTCTGGAATTTTCTTATGAAAAAAGTGTGTGTTTGATTTTAGCCACCTTTAAAATTATTCTAAATTGATGGAAAATATTTTTCATGAATCCCAAATCAATATTTTATTGTTTTACTAAGAATAAATCATTGTTCAATTCCATGGTTGATCTCACAAAGATGCCACTCACAAGAATTGATTTTCTTTTGTTATTATTTATAAATTTAAATATACAAAAATGTAAATGTAATAGTAATATAGTGTCTTTGTGTGGGATGGTGGTGGGGGGGGGGGGTTAAAAATTTCTTATGATATAAATATAAATTAATGAAAATGAAAAAAATACGGTTTGAATTTAATTATAAATAGTGAAAAAATAAGAAAATATCATTTTTCTAGGGAGTTCATAGTGATTTCAATAATTCTTATTTAAAATATTTACCATATTCTATCCAATGTTGAGATAATAACTATCACTAAACACCCTAGTTTATATTATTATTAACCTATACCTAGACCTCTATATATGGGATAATACTCTTCCCCATTGATACCTAATCCAAACTCCACTGGTCATATGACATAAATATTTAAGAGAATTAATAATAATGAACAAAAGAGAACACAATCATAGTGAAAATAGGGTGAATTCTCATTTTAATAAATCTGAAAATGTCTAAATTTTTTATTATAAAATAAATAAAATCATTTAATAATTTAAAATGAAAACAAAAATTTCTCCCTCCCATCGAATAAAAATTGAATTTAGTTCTCCATTTGCATAAAGATGAGATTTATAGAGGTAAAAAATGTAGAAAAAATGTGAGAGATGAATAAATGAAAGTTTATAGTCATACATATATATTTTTGGAATGTTATCATAGAAACATCCCTCCTTTGATATTAAAAATTACTATCTCCTTATAAATGAATTGGTGGTAAATATTTATAAGAATGAGTGGTTGATAATTTTTCTTTAAAGAGATTATATAAATGGTGGAATGTATTTACCAATTAAATATATGAATACCAAAAAGTTTTGTTATATGAATTTTGTATCTTATGAAATATGATATCACCTATAGAATTTCTTCTTATTTGGTTATTTTTTGAAGAGATTGTGATGGAGGTAATATGGGAAGCTTTTCTGGCATTGTGGACTATTGAAATTCCCTTACTTTAGTATCACATGCATTTATTTCCTTGAAAACATTTGTATTGAAAGTATCCCCACATAATTTTTTTTTCATGGCCTCTAAAATATATTCATTAAAATTTCTCCTCATTTGGGATAATACTTTGTGGGATATGGGATCATCATAATTTTTTTCAAAACTATGCTCATATTTTTAAGTAGATATTCTGTGCTTCATTTGGGAAATCTATTATTGGATTTAGCATTATGTTTAGATAAATAAAATGTATCCCCTCAATAATTTACCTATAAAAAAAATATTTTTCCAATTTGGTCATTTTGAAAAATGCTATGAATAAAATACATTATGAAAAAAATTAAACAATTTCCCCAACAAAGATAGTAAGACCAGAAAATGTGGCAATTACCCTCAAAAAGATAAATTAGTGGGATTTAAACTTTAAATTATAAAAACTAAATATTTTATAAAATGAGCTCCATCAATCCAAAGAACTTAAAAATTTTACTCATGGGTAATCATCTATTATAAGGCCAAAACACACATCCCAAGTTAATATTTGAAACACCACTCAGTTATCAAATGTAATAAAAATTAATAATTCCTAAATGAATATAAATTCCAAAAATCCAAAAAATGATCATGAAATTTATTTTCAATATATTCTTAATCCCCATGTGCATGTCGTACCTAACTCTTGAAAAATTTATTTATCTCATCACTAAAAAATTTTTATATGTATTTTTTTATCATTCTCAAGAACATGCATGATATATATAGTTTTGTAAAAATTATTTTCACTATACACAGAAAGATATAAATTTTTTTTCAATGAATAATAATTTTCAATGTGATTTAGTTTCTAGGGGTTTGTGGGTAAATAATATAACATTTTAATGGACCAAAAGAGGAGGTAAGATTATTAATTACAATCACATGAATATTCAAGTGAAATGATATGAAATCCATCAATTAATTACCCTTAAGAATGTACACCACATAACCTTTTAGTGACATGTTCCACAATTCAAATAATGAATAAAATTAATTATTTTATCTTGATTATACTTCTTTTCAGTTTTTTTGAGGTGTTTTTGGGGATACTGAGATGAAAATCAATTGTTTTGATTGAATTACTGATCACACAATTTAAAAAAGAATAATTTAATCTAATCATCAATGTTTTTCCACTTTATTTTTATATTTTCTTTTTAAGGAATTTTTTTTGAAATAAATTAATTATAATTAATAAATAATCATGTCAATTCTTCAAAATGCCGAGAATGTTGAAAGAAACCTTACAAACCCTATATTGAGCTACATCCCAAAAAACACAACTAGAAGGTCCTTACATAATATTCAAAATTTTAATAACCATGAAACATATTAAGAGTTAATATAGGTAAGGAAAAATTGACCTTTAATGTGGCTTAAAACTATATGTAAATTCATGGATTCTATGGAATCCCACATTTTTATTACATAATATTTCATTACATGGTATAAACATATGATATTTTAAAGTTTAGTATCTTTGAAAAAAGGTATATAATACATGAATAATTTAAACATTCTTTTATGTTCACTTGAAAAAATTTTCATGAGTTCACCCTAATTTAATTTTTATTCATCTCAAATCCTATGGACATACATCAAAGGAAATGGGTGAGAATAAATCCCAATAAGGGAAAGAAAGAGAGATATATAACATGTGGTCTTGAGACATATCATAAATAACATGATTCATAACAATAAAGGATGAGAGAGAGTTATATCATAATAATAAGAACATGAATAATAACATATAATTATGGATAAGACATTTAAATGAGACATTCATAATCACATCACCTTGGATTATCACCAAGGTGTCTTAAATGAAAATTACCAAGGAAATTCACCAAGGTAACAAAAATCATGTTATATCTATAGATTAAATTATTTAACCAATGCATTAGAGAACTATCATGGTTGACAATTAAAATTTATTAATTTTATACGATCCATATAGATCATAAAAAATCATTTCAGTAATAATTCATCGAGAATAAGGAATGTGTTTCTTATAAAATATCTTGGCAAGAAAAAGATCTTAAAGACATGATCATTGCGTAATTTTTAACCCATACAAATAAATGTTAGTTTCATATGTGTAAACACACAACTAAAAAAAAAATAAAATATATTTAAATACCCATTTAAAGGAAAATATGTTTAACTCTTCAAATAAAAAGGAAAAGACAATTTCTCATGTAAAAGAGGAAAATTTGAGAAGAAATTTCGGCAACATGATGGGTATAAAATATGGTTTTAGAAAAGGGAAAGGTGGGAAGGGAAAGGGATCATGCATTCATATATGACGTTTCTTACATTAATGGTATAAAATAAAGTTTAAAAAAGAACATAGTTTGGAAACCGGGGGACATACCACATAAAAAGGAAACATGAATGGAAATGAGAAGTGGAGATTTTCCCTTACCTTGAAGAGTTGATCCTAAAACTTGTGTATAGAGCCTTGGGGGATTAAGGAAACCTTGGGGGGAATTCTTGGGAGAAAAAACCTCTATATATTTGTGAATAATGTATTAGTAGTGAAGGAGGTGGTGAAATGGGTGGGTATTTATAGTAAAAGTTATTGTATTGTTTAATAATTTCCAAATACAGGCATTGGAAGACTCGATTGTGGAAAATGAAATACCATTGGATTACCATTGGGTTTTTTCTCATGGTTTTAGAAATTAGAGTCATAGTTTATGATAATTCCATCCTCCAAAACTGAACACCATTATTTAATACATCTTTTGGCATGGAAAGGTAAAGATTCAACAATCTAATGTTTTAAAAATCAAATTTTATATTTTAGACTTTGGAAAGTAACCTATAGATTTAAATTTTGAATAAAATATATTAAAATAATTAATATTAAAAAAAAATTAGTTCTTTTATTGTTTTTAATGAATTATTAAATTATTATGATACAAGTATTATGCCATAAAATATACTGAAACACTAAAACTGTATTTTTTTTTATTATTCACGAAAAAAACAATGTAATTTAGAAAATTCTCATAAATTTACCATAAATTAATTTCAATATGATGATATAAAAAATTATGTTTAATTTTAATGATTAATTCTTTAAATATGATAATTTTAATTTTTAAATATAAAAATCCTTATTTATTTAAAATAGGTGATTTTAAGACACAGTCAAATTTCTCAAACTTATAAAAAATTTCCTAAGAGTTTATAAAATTATTTGATCACTTATTATTTAAATAATTTTTTAAAATAAAATTTCATTAAAACAAATACTATTCATAACACCTTAGTTTATTATAAAAATTGAATATATTTTCTAGAAAAATACAATTATGTATTTTTTCATCCAGAAATTAAATTTTCAAAATCATCTCAATTGAACAAATATTTTATTATGGAAAAGTATTCTATAGAAGAATTTATAGAATTAAAATATTATTTATCAAATGTTAATTATACTTTAAGAACTATGTTATGGACATGTAACCCTATTTTAAACCTGATTATGACTTGATGGTAAATTGTGCGATGATGGTAGTTTTATGGGGTGCCTTGGCTAACATCAACTGACTAATAATCTATACTAACTTGAACTCAATACGTAGGTGATTTTTTTTAAGCTTCATTTTTTGAATCTCAAATTGGTCTTAGTTAAGGGTGAATCATAGTGATGATACCTCCCTCCCATGTTCTAACAAATGTGCTTCAAATGACAGGACTCTTCTAGTTGTGGCCATCGATTCTTTTTTCGGTATCAATAATCATTTTTTCATTAGTACTTATAGAAAAAAATTATAAAATTAAAATTATCTACCAATGGTATATTTTCCAACGACCATACTAATCAATGGTTATATTTGACCAATAGTCATATACTTATTGAATCCCGATGGTCAAATTTCCTTTTATACACTATAAATACCACTTCATTATTTCCCTTAAAATTTACTACAATTTCTATTAATGTTATATTTTCACTTCCATAATATGTTGATTATTTTACTAATATTTTTTTATTTCTATATCTTTTTATGTGGGGGAGATGATGCTAGTATATTGGGGTGATCCATACCTTCACATTTTAGCCATTCTATTTTATATTTTTATTGAGTTGTAATGTTTGACATTTTAATTAGTTTCCTAGATTACTAATGTAATGGAATTTTTTTAATAAATTTATTTCTTCTTTATTTTATACATTTATAATAAATAATATTCAATAATAAATTATTTAGGAAAAAAAATTCATTTAGAATGGCTTGGTCGTTATATTCTTCCCCTGTTAATAAGCTTTATCTCAAAAATTTCAACACATAATCTTAGTTGAAAAAATGTGTGGGTACCACTGTCTCATTTTCACATATAGTTCCCACATCACTTATTAATATTTTTATTCTTCTTATACAACAATTTGATTAGGTGGGTTGTTTTTTTGGTAGAACCTAGTCTCAATAGTCCAAAAACTCCTCCAACTGCTCCATATAAGGTAGGTAATGTTCCAGTTATACCACCTTTGGATTCAGTAAATGTGAAGAACTAGGTATTTATTTCTTTAAGAAAGATACATGAAATACATCATGGATATGTGAAATATTCTGTAGAAGTTCTAGCCGATATGCAACTATTCATAAGCTGTCAAAGATTTTATAAGGGATAATGTACATAGGGATAAACTTTACTTTATTTCCAAACCTGATGAATCAGTTCTATAGTGATATATGAAAGACATATTTTTCCCCAACATCAAACTCCAAGTCCATTCAACAATTCTCCACCTAGATATTCTTCGAACTCTGAGATGCCTATATATGTTATTAGATGACATACACCTTTAATGTCATATCTGGCACAATTTTAGGCCCAATAATTTCCTCTGACCAAAATCATCCCAATAAGATTGATTTCTACCTCGCTTTAAATATAGTTCTTCAAATGTTATCATTTGAATACTCCAGTTGAATCTTTTGTTGTATTTGAACTCATCTAATGGGAGATGTTGGTCCCAACTACTTGTAAATTCTATTGAGCATGTTCTTACCAGGTCCTCGAGTGTATGAATAGTAACTTTAGATAAAATACTAGTTTGGGGGATAGGCTATACTGAAATTCAATTTGGTACTTAAATAATGTTGACTACTTCTAAATAATTTAGACGTGAACCTTAGATAAGGATTGAAAATGATTCAAAGTGGAATTTCAATAAACATCACCAATTCCTTTACTTACGTCTTGGAAATTTGGTCAGGAGAAAAATATTCCTCAGTAATAATGAAATGGGAAGTCTTGGTGATACAATCCACTATTACCAATATCAGATTATTTACATAGTATATTGTTAGAAGATCAGTGATGATGTCTATAGTGATATTGTTCCACTTCCATGTTGTTATGGGTAGTGGTTGAAAAACCCCTTCAGGATGCTGTCACTCCACCTGCACCCAATGACACACCAATAACCTTTCTTTGTAGTCAAAAATATCCATTTTCATATTATCCCACTAATAATGATCACAAAATTCCATATACATTTTAGTGCTTCCCGGATGTATAGAGAATTTAGAGCTATCCTCATCATCCATTAGCTCCTCGTTTATATCAAGGATATATGGGATTGATATCCTTGTATAAAATTTCATTACACATTCTTAATCAGTTTTGAACTAAGTAAACATACCATTATTCATAGCCACTATCTTCTATTGTAAGAATAAGATGTTCTCTTTGATATTTCTTGATCGTATCTAGTAAGGATGGTTGATAAATAATTTGGGATTGGGTTTATGATTGACATTTTCTTAGGATTCCCATTTCGAGTTTTACCTGGATATTAATCAAAGGATCTACTTTAATCCTCATAATTGCAATCACAACATGGTCTTTCCAAGTTAATGAATCAATGAATTATTTTTCTCTTATAGTGTGATAATTAATTAAAGAGTCATATTCTTTAAGAAGTTCCAATAATATCGTTTGTCTCATTTTAAATTATTTTTTTTCTGAAAATATACTTCAATCTTTTTTGGTCATTTTATATAAAAAATTTCTCCCCATAAAGATAGTGCCTCAAAATTTTAATAGAAAAAATAACTGCATATTTCTCCAGGTCACGTGTATGATAATTATTCTCCTAAGTTTTTAACTATCAAGATGAATAAGAATTCTTCTTGTCATTTTTCATGAGTTAAGACCCATGACCTTGGAGATATGAATGTCTATAAATAAAAAATACTTATTGTACAGAGGGTAGAGTTAACATAGGTGCAGTAACCTATATATTGTTTTGTTCTTGGAAACATTCTTCCCACTCCTTTATCCAGATGAACTTAGACCCTTTTTGAGTTAATTTGGTTAGTTGAATAGAAAGGATTAATTTTTTTTCACAAACATCCTATAATATCGTGGTAAACCAAGAAAACCAGGAATCTTAGTTACTTTTTTAGGATGAGTCCACTCTTCTCTATGATTTCCCTTAAAAGGTTCAAATGAGATTACTTCATTAGTTAAAATGTTCTCCAAGAATGAAAACTGTTTTTAACCATAATTCACATTTTATGATTTTTCCAAAAAAAATTAACTCATTCCATAGGGTTTAAAAGATAACCCTTGGATAATCACCATTCTCCTAATGAATTTCATAATATAATTGAGTATAATTAATAAAAACTATCACCTATTTATCAATATATTCGTTAAAAAATCCATTCATAAATTCCATAAATATAATAGCTGAATTATTCAAGTTTTATAAAATAAAAACAATATCATAATGCCCATATCTTGTTTTGAAGGGAGTCTTTAGATTGTCTTATTTCTTCACCCTCAAATTACGATAACCAGATCGAAGTTCAATATTTGGGAAGAATTGATCCTCATGAGGCTGGTAAAATAAATCTTCAATCCTTGGGAGAGGGTACATGTTCTTTACTGTGATATCATTAGGTTATCTATAATAAATTGATAGCCACATTGATCCATACTTTTTATTTACAAAGATAATTGGTTCCCCCCTATGAGACACACTTGGTTAGATAATCCCTTCTTCAAATGGTCTTGAAGTTGTTTCTTTAATTCCTCTAACATTATACATTCAATTATATACAGGTTAATTGACATTGGCTTGGATCCAGGTATGAGTTCCATGGATAACTCTACCTATCTTTATGGGGGAGGTCCATGTAACACTTTAGGAAATATGTCAATGTATTCCTCATATGATAGGAACATTCAATATATTTACACTTTTCTTTCCTTCTCTTTCTTCACTGATCCTCTCTGTAGAGAAGGGTATGGGGGTTCTTCTAGACGAAGGCTAGGCCAAGATATATTTCATTTAAAAATGATGGTAGGTTGTGAATTCAAGTCAACTACAACATCCTTACTTTTATATTTGATCTTATAATTATACTTTGAGAGACAATACATCCATATTATTATTTCAAATTACACAAAGGGAATGAATTCTAGATTTTCCATGACATTGTAATCATCAAAGTTAATAATACATTTTATATACACTTTTGATACTAGGATAATTCCTCCAAGATTCTTGAATGATAACTCTACTTCTAGTATCCTGGGTATTTCTTTTATATTATATGAAAACATGGATAAAATAAAGGAATGCATAGAACCATAATCAATTAAATTACTTGCTATATTTTATAGCATAGTGAGTGTACCTACCACCCCATAATTCAAAGCTTCCACTTCAGCCCTCATGATAGAAAATAATCAACATTTCTCTCATGGCCTATGATGAGGTTGATGGTGGTTCCCCTCCATTATCTTCTAATTTGGACATTTATAAAAAAGTGAACAAGCTCTCCACACTTGAATCATTGAACATTTGATTGGGCCTACACCATCTTACCTTTTTCATTAATGTTGGGAAGTTGAGGCTTCACCTCACAATGACTGTTTCGAGCAATATGCATATCTCTTCTAAACTTGTAGCACTTTACACTCCCAAGTAAGAATTTCACTAAGTGCTTCTTACCACATTTGTTTATTATTGGAAGTTTCAATTTCTTCCACCCTCTTCCATGATCAAAGTTCCTTCCTAAACATGGATCCATAGCTCTCTTCTTTTCATTCATATTATGTGACCACTATATCTATTCGAACTACAGTTTATCCTTCATATCACTCTACATTATCTCCTCGTAGCATTCATAATCACAATTTTCTATATTCCCCCCCAGATGGGGTATCAGTCCACCAAATAATCTATCATACTTTCCCATAGGATCCATAACAAAGAAAGATATATTTTAGGAAAGTATTGCAGAGTTAATTTCATAGACTTCCATTGATTCATTTCCCTTCTTCTTTAGTTTGGGGAATTCTATCCCCATTTTTGTTCACATTGGATAGGGAAATGTATTTTTTAAAAAATATTCCCCTGAACTCTTCCCACTCCATAGAATATATCTCCCTTATTGGATTCATGTATTTTATCAGTGTTCACCACTGATAAGGTTCTCCTTATAATCAGTATAATTCTTGGGTTACTTTCTCTTGCTCCAAATAACAGATTATAGAAATTATATCTTCCATAGACCTAATCTATTTTTAGAAATCAATGGGTTAGTAGGTCCACCAAAAGAAGGTGGTCCTTGAAGGATGAATGACTCAATAGAGAGTTGTTCCATTTGAGGTGAATCCAGTATTTCAAATTGATTCATGTTATTGGTCATAGTTCATGTTATTTTATTCATCATCCCCATTAATTATTCCATTTCAGATTCCATCAGAACTCCATTAGTGTGTCATTTTTTTCACTCATCATATACACAATCCCTCCTATTTACCTCCATTTTTAAAAAAGAATAAAACCTTAGTATGAAAAGTCATACTTATAAAAATATTATAATTCCAAATGTATTTTATATCTTTAATTGTTGTTCTTAAATTTTTTATTAATCCACCCTAATAAGATATAAATTTTATATACATCCTTCATAATGGTACATAAGATTATGATGATTAACCAAACACATCCCCCAATATTGTCAAACCATTAGTATATATATTCCTTTTGTCCTATACTAATTTCTATTTGGGCCTATCCCAAAGTAGTGTTTTGGTGTGTTACTCTTAGATACACATGTTCTATAGCCACATCCACTTTTTTATATCTAGATAGGGATGTATTTGTTTGGAAACCACTTACTAAATAAATCACCAAAATATCAGGATGTTTTCCTATATATAGACTTGTACTAGGTTTCTTACTAATGTTTTTAGATAATAATTTTCAAAAATAACTCAAATATACTTTGATAAATTTTTTGGAATCCCACATTTTTATTACGCAACTTTACATTACATGGTTCAAATAGATGATTTTTAAAGTTTAGTTTCTTGAAAAAAACATACATAATACATGAAAAATTAAAACAATCATTTATGTTTAATTTAAGAATCCTTCATGTGTTTACCCAAAGTTACTTTTACTAAATGTCATATCTTGGGGAAATACATCGATGGAATGTGGTGACCATAAAGCCCAGTAAAGGAAATAAAGAGTGAAATATAACATGTGATATTGAGACATATCAAAAATAAAATGAGGTATAATGATAAGGAATGAGAAAGAGGAATATCATAAATATAAGAACATGGATAATAACATAGAAATTTGGATACGACATTGAAATGATACATTCTTAATCATATAACCCTGGTTTATCAACCAGGCTTCGTAAATGAAAATTACTATGGTTGTTCACCAAGTTATCATAAAACATGTCATATATATAGATTAAATTATTTACCCAATGCATTGGATTGATATTAGGGAAAACCATTCATATGTATTAATTTCAGGTGAGACACATATATAATAACAAATAATTTCATTAGTACCCTGTGGAGAATGAGGAATGAAATTCTTATAAAAAATATTGGGAGAAAAAATATTTTAAATACATGATCATTACATCATTTTATACCAAAAAAAGAAATGTGAGTATCATATGATTAAATTAATGAATACAAAGTCATTTTAAAATACTGTTAAATATCCACTGAAAATATTTTTTTTATATTTAAATAAAAATAAATAGATAATTTCTCATGTAAAAGTGGAAATTTTGAGAAGAAAATGCGAAAACATGAGGACTATAAAACATGGTTTTTGAAAAGGAATAAATTTGAGGGGATAGAATAATACCTTACATAAAATACTATTATTATAGTAATGGTATAAAATAAAGTGGACATAAGAACTTGGTTTGGAAATTAGAAGAAATACCACATAAAAAAGGAATTTTAATGGAAAAGAGATGTGGATATTTGTCCTTACCTTGAAGAGTTGATCATAAAATGAGAAGATGGAGCCTGGGAGATTGAGGAAAACATGGGGGGACTCGTTAAAAAAAAAACACCATAACATAATGGAGGAATGATGAGTAAAGTGGCGAGGTAAAATTGGTTGGTATTTATAGAAAAATAAGATAAATTATTTAATAATTTCCAAATATAGGCCTGGGAAAACTAGGTTGTGGAAAATGAAAAACATTGGATTACCCTTGGTTTTTGCTCACAATTTCAAGAAATTAGGCCACATTTTATGATAATTTAATCATCCCAAACTGAACACAATTTTTTAATACATAATTTGGCATGAAAAGGTAAAGATTCCATAAAGTAATTTTTAAGAATCAAAATTTTCCTTTTTGAACATTGGAAAGTAACTTATAGTTTTAAAAATTTAATAAAATATAATTAAATACTTAATATTAATTAAAATTACACATTATAGTTCATATATTGTGTTTAATTAATTGTTACATTATTACAACAATAATTATGATGTTATACCTTATAATGAAAACCTAAAACTATATTTTTTTACTATTGATGAAAAAATAATGTATTTTTGAAAATTATCATAAATTCAACCAAAACTAATTTGAATGTGATGATTTCAAAAATGATTTTATTTTTATATCATAATTCTATAATTGTGATAATATTGAATTTTAACTAAAAAAATCCTTATTTATTTAAGATTAATAGTTTTTAAGGCACAGTCAAATTTCTAAAACTTATAAAAAATTTCATAGAAATGTTTAAAATTATTTTATCATTTATTATTGAATTTAATGTTTTTAAAATTCCATTTCATTAAAAATAATACTATTAATAATACATTGATTTATTATAAAAACTTTATATATTTTCTTGAAAAATACAATTATGTTTTATCTACATCCCAAAATCAAATTGTTAAATTCATATCAATTAAATATATATTTTTTAAGGAAAAATATTTTCGAGAGGAATTGATGAATAAATGTATTATTTATAAAACATTAATTACACTTTATTAAACTAATTCTTGGATATGTAACCCCTTGTTACACACACAAACACCCTAAGGGTAAGGTGTGCGATGGTGGTAGTTTTGTTGGGCGCCTCGACTAATATCCACCACGTGGTAACCTCCACGAACATGAAATTAAACCGTAGGATATTTCTTTCAAGTGTCACTTTTTGAAGCTTGGCTTGGGCTTGTCCAAGGGTGAACCATAGTGATAATACCTCCCTACCTGGTTCAAACAAATATACATAAAACTACATGACTCTACTAGTTATGAAAATCAAATCTCTTTTATGTATCAGTTTTCCTTTTCTCATTAGTACTTATAAACTCTAATTATAATGGTAAAATTATCAAAAAATGGTAATTTTTTGAATGGTGATATTTTCTAATATTAAAATTTGACCAATGATAACATAATGGTCGAATCCCAATAGTCCCATTTTCCTTTATACCATATAAGTAACACTTCATTCTTTCCCATAAAATTTACAATAACCTCTCTTTAGGTTATATTTTAATTTTCATAATATATTGATTGGTGTACTAATATTTTGTTTTATTTATATATAATTTTTTTGTGGGGGTGAATATTATAGAAGATTAGGGTGATCTATACATTCCCATTTTATCTATTTTATTATATATTTTTTGTCTAGTTGTAATGTTTTGGATTTTAATTTGTTTTTTAACTAACTAATGTAATTACGATTATTAATATAATATTGTCGGTTTGTCATTATTTTATACATGTATAATATATAATCTAAAACAAATATTTATTCAAGAAACACATATCATTTAGAATATCTCGGTCATTATAGATTCTATGGGTTAAAAACATGCTTATATGAAGGGTAGTTATCATTTTAAAATGTGAATTATTAAAAAAAATCCATCTATCATATTAAAAATATTTCACGAACTATAAATCCTTTAAGGATAAGAATTCAATAATTATGGATGTCAAAAAATTACTCAAGACTATCAAGAAAAATAAAAATTTAATGATGACGTTAATGGTGTTTAGAAAACTCAGAGGATGGGAAATATTTTAATTATAGATAGTACTGATGAGCATGATCTTCATATTCAATCAAACATCCTTAAAACAAAAGATTGTAATTTTAGATTGAAAAATCCATTCAACAGTAATCTAAATCCTTACAATTCTAAATTAATAAGTGTTCTAGAAAATACCTGGGTGGTCAAAATTTCCATAAATATTCGGTTATTCTCAAGATGTCAAAAATACTCCAAAAATTATACCAGAAAACAAAGAAAAGAAAATAAAAAATTGAAACACAAATTTTTTTATAAAAATTGGTTGATATCCCCCCCCAACAATTAATATTTAACTACCCTTAATTTCATCTTAACTAATTAAAAATATAAGTTTATAAAAAAGGGAAGTAATTTCACAAAGACGATTTATTTTGAAAGTGGAACCCTTTAGATAATCTCCAAAATAATACAAAATTAGTCCTAGAATAAAGTAGGAATAGAAAAAAGAAATATATTGACTGAATAATAATGAGAAATAAAAATAAAGGAAATTAATAAAAGGGAAAATACTTGGTTTGAACTCCCATGTGGGTATTATTTTTTTAAAGTAGTGAGTTAGAAGATATTTTATCACCCAAAATATGATAGAGTGTGTTGTTTGTGTAATTTTACCCCCATATTGTTTTCTTTCAAATATACTCTACTTTACATTGGCTATAGATAACTCCATGAATTAGTCTACCATATGTATATTTTTAAATAAAATTTGTACAACTTTCTAGGGGAGGGGTGGGGGAGAAATAATGGAACCACTATTTTTATGGCTTCATCTTTAATTAATAGGTCCTTCTCTATGTGTGCAGGGTTGAAAATTTCAAAAAATGTAAATTCACTAAATATATTAATTTAAATAAAATTAAAACAAGATAAATCAATATTAAAATACTTACCTTAATGTAGGACATCCTGGAAAATTATTTCTTCATGAAAAGCTCATGGAAAACTAGTCTCAGTAGGAATATCCTATTTTTCTTATTCATCATTAAAGAAAATTCATGTGTTGGATGAATTTCAGAAATCAAAATAGTGAAGGGTAATACTTATTTATGATAAAAAATAAAAAAGAAATAAGTTTATGAAAATAATATATCTCTTTAGTAGATTATATTTAAATTATTACACTTTTCTCAATTCTTCTTCGAGTTTGGTTGTTGGAGTTTGAGTTAGGTAGTCAATGTCCCCCACAATTTCATTAAATTCCACAAATTTAATGGTGTGATTTTTCAAAGAGAAGTAGTGGTTGAGAGGGTCATATTTTTATTAATTCAATTATGGCATATTTATTTGGATATTTATTACTTACAAAATTAGAACAATATTTTCCTAATTATATTGATCTCCCCCATGTGAATCTGTTGGTATATCATTTTCAAGAACCTATTCAATAAATGCCGGAGTAAGCTCAGACGATAGATTTTCATGAAACCTTCTCTTAGCCTTCAATTTATCTTCAACTATAATTTTAGGTTTAACAAGCATCACATATTATTAATATTTATTTTATTACAATTACATCTTTAATGATTTTTAAGGGATTTGGAAATGATATTCATTTGGTTGCAAAATTCTTATAACATTCAAAAATTATTTTCCACATGATTATTTAATGAATCATCCTTAAAAAACTCTATATCAGGTCATGTATTTTAAAAAGCACTATTAAAAGTCGTTTTGACCTAATGAATAAAATATATGAAATAAAATTATATTTTTCCTTAGTTTCTTAAACTTCAATTTTTTGAGTTTTTTATGAAAAATGATTGTGTAATATTACAACCTCTCCAAAAATAGGACTAAATTGATGGGAGATATTTGTAATAACTCCCAAATCAATGTGTTTTACTTTCATTTCAATTAAGCATAGTGATATATTGGGTTTATCTCAAATGGAGGCTTCTCATACACAGTTATTTTTTATTATGACCATTTATAAATCAAAATAAACTAGTAAATATACTAGTAATTGAAATAATAATATGGAGGGGCTGTAATAAAAATGAAATTGATATAAACATTAATGAATGTAGACAAAATAAATAAACTGAATATAGAATAAATCTAGTAATAAAGAAGAAAAAAAGATAAGGTTATTGTTCTTAGGAGTTAAAAATGATTTCTATCATTGATCATTAAACCATTATCAATATTTTATCTAATATTGAGATAAAAAACTATCACTCAACACCCTCCTAGTTGAATTTTTTATTACACCACACTGATACCCCTGTGTGTTAGATAATAATCTTCCACATCAATACCTAATCTAAAGTCCACCATTTAAATGACTTAAATAATGATGAGAAATAATATTATTAAAAAAAGAAGAAGAACACAATTGTAGTGAAATCATGAAATATCATCACTATAATAAATTTAAAAAATTCTAAATTTTTTATAAAATAATAAATATAACCGTTAAAGAACATAAAAATCAAACAAGCACTCCTCCCTCCTTTCTAACAATAGTCGATGTTAGTTTCTAATTTATATAGAGATAAGATTCACTTAAAGAGAAAAAAAAGGAAAAAGAGAGAGAGAGTGAGAATGAAAATAAAAATAGAACACAAATATATATAAAAATAATTAATATTACAATATGAAAATACCTCATTAGCTTTTAAGAATTATTATCTTCATATAATTAAATTGGAGGAAAACTTTGTAGGAAAGAGGCATGGATGGATTTTGTATAAATATTTCCTATGCATTTTGGTATGTTTTTTGTCTATTAAATAGAAAAATATAATAATGTGGTCTTCTATGATGTTGTGACACTTTGTCTTATGTTATTTTTCAAAACATTACAACATCTTTTGGAATATATATCTTTGGTTATGATAGAATTTCCTATGAATTTATTTTTATTCTAGTATACTACTCATATTCCTATGATTCAACATTTTGTGAAATTATATCCTTGAAATGTATAAAATTACATGAATATATATTTTCGGTAAATATATACTCATTCGTATGGATACTCTATGAGACATGGTCTCATCAAAATACTTTTCCAAAACTATACTCATATCTTGTGGCCCAACATTCATTATTTATTTGGTCCACCTATGGTTGGATTTATATTTAGTTTCTATTGAATGAAATGTATCTCATCAACCATGTAGTCCTAAAAAAATAAATTTTCAATTTGGATGGATGTTGAAAATGTTGTGATTGAAATAACAAAACAAAGAAAAATGAAAAATTAAGCCATTTTCCCAACAATGTCTAAAATTTTCATAAGTTGTTAAATTGTAAAAATTATCATTAAAATGATAAATTTATGGTATTAAAACTTTTAATTATAAAATAAAACATTTGAAAATATGAGATTTATTAGTATCTTACACATAAACATTGATATCCTAGGAAATCATCTAAACTATGGTAAAAATAGATTTCCTAAGGTATAATTTTAAACACTACTCAATTATCACATTATGGAAAAATCATGTTTCATAAATAGATATAAATTTCTAATAACCAAAAACCAATAATGAAATTTCATGTAATTTCAAGGTAAACCCTATGTTTGTGTTGTATGTTTCTCTTTGATAAATCATATCTTTATCTACTTAATAATTTCAATATGAATCTTTTCTCATTATTAAGAACATGAATAATATGATAGGTCTTGTTGGATCACCCTATAAATTAGGGTAGTATAAATGAATCCAAACAAAAAAGGATTTATGAACAAGGAACAAAACAACGATGTGTATCAGAAAAACGTATTATAAAACGATGTACCTAAAATAAATGAAAATTAACAAATTCCTTAATGATTAGTTTATGGAGTTATCTTGATGATGATAACAAGGTTTAATAGATGAAATTCACCTTCTTGTTAGGGGGAACACCAACCTATAGATCCATTAATGTTTCATGAGGACTCTCATACTTATGGAGATGTGATAACACCATTTCTAAGCAATAAACAAGCTAAGAGAATGATATAGAGTATCAACTAACATGAGATTTTCATAATAAATACACTCACAGAACATGAGGGGATCAAATTATCTTTGTTAATATTTAAAACTATTCATGAAATGAAGATTGTTAGACATATCTGTTAACATGGTTTCCATCGCATGAAAACTTTCAGTTTAATCCCGTTGGTTTTTATTAACTGAACACTTATAGGAATGTGGTGCACCATCCATGAATGAAACATCTATTTGGTTCATAATTTATGAAATCATACATTATATATGTTGAAAAACAACCATTATTATTGACCATGACATCACATAAACCACCTTATAATAGTGTTTTCACTTTAGTTCCCATACAATAATCTCCCACTTACACTAAAATCTGTAAAAGACTTTATGCATAACTTTACAAATCTTTGTGAATCCATCCAAACCGTTTTGGATTTGGTTTCATGAAAATTTATTCATTTTGGAAGCAATAATTAATGAAAAACACCATACTTATCAAAGTCCCTATCATTATGACCCTTCTATCCTTAACAATGTTGATAAATAATTTTAAATCCCTATTTTATATTTAAATGTAATGAGAAACCTATTTAAACTAATAAATGCTTTTCAATCTACTAAGGTGTCTGTTTTGATGTCCATCAATCATTCTCATATCCTTATATGAAAATTTACACCAGAAGATATATCATTTTCATCATATTTATACACATATAATCCCATTTTGAATGATCTTGAGTTACTATTAGAAATGGAACTTGTCAATCTAATATAAACAACCCATATTTTCTTGATTATCTGAAAGAGGCTAGCAAATTTGATGAATACATCACATGATATTCATCTCATAGATGAATACATAACAATCACATCATCTAAGTGGCTAAACACATATTATGATACACAACTAGGAATGGCTATTTATTTCCTTAATATCATATAATCAATGGCCAGATGACTTTACTTATCATATGAGTGGGAAAATAACATATTGGATATGCACTAAATGAAAACATATTCAACAACATACCCAACCACATATTTTTTAGATAGGTTATTTTCAAAAATTAATAAACTAGGTATCAATTTAACAAGGTCCATATGTTGGGTATCTTTCCATCCTTAAGAATGAAGGATTGAAAATAAGAAGATAACTCTAAGTATATTTGTCACTATATAACATTTTTTGTATCTAATTTACAATTGATTATGGTTCCCTCTCCGATGGGGGATTCCGAGATGGTGACTCTCCTTCCGTGGAATCGATGACCGATGAGCCAGTCCCTCCACCCTCGGTGGGGGAGGGACCTCCGATGTCCTTCGATTGATCTCCTTCTCATTCATTCTACCTATTTTCTAATCTTGATATCATTCCCTCTTCCCTCAAAAATCAATTATCCATAAAGTCCTAGATCTATTAAATGAAAGCACAAAATTGTTTATTTCTTCTTCAGAGTTCAATGAGGCCTCAAATATTTGGAATCTAACATTGATTTCTTGATTCAAAAAATGACGTACTTCATTAGTTTCCTTCAATAGAAGTATTTTCAGGTCTTGGGGTTTACAAAATCAAGCATTGGTGGGACTTCGGTACAATGAAGATATTATGAATGAATTTTCATTAGAGAAAGCCTTGGTCAGGGCTTTTCCCAGTACCCCCCATAGCTGTAACAGATCCTGGTTCTACCTCTTATAGTGAACTTAAGGCTTATATATGAAGTTCGGTACCCCAACCATGAAGATTTTTTGTTAGCTTATTGGAAATCCAATTATCATATCAAAATCCCTAAATTATGAGATTTATATGGGACCTCATTGGTAGATACTTATGTTATGATCATAGGAATAGAACATTTTTCACCCTGTTTCTCTTTTAATAGGTGGGAAATGAATGTCTCAAGAAGGCCAATAGAGTAAATTTTTATTTTGGTGGGGAAGAGTTCCAATGCAATGAAATTTCCCTTTTTGAGTTGTGGATTGATTTTTTGTCTACTTGTAAGAAAATGGGCCATTCAATGGAAGTTTTTCTGTGTTGGAAAAATTAAATTTATGAGAAGATGGATGTAGTCCTATTAGGCAAAGACAAGGGCTTGGGCCTAGTGTTGGTGAAGATATAATCAGATAGAGAAAATTTTGTGTTTCTTTGGATCCAATTACTACAAATGTCGTGAAATTTGGGGCATAGGATGGTGACCGAAAGGTGGATGACATTTTCAATCACTTGAGGAATGAACTGGGTGATCCACATACTACTATGCAAGCTACATCGGGGCTAGTGGGAACCAAGGAGTTGAGTGATTCTAGTGTTTGAGAATATTACCCATGAAATTCATTTGTAGGATCCCTTGTAGGGGCTGTGTGATCTATTAGTGGAAAAAAGATGAAGTGGAGTCACAAGTGACCAATGAGGGTGGTTCAAGGGAACCCAAGGATTCATCCTACGTGAAGGTAGTGTGTTCGGAAAATGGAACCATTTGAATGAAGGGGTAATAGGAGACATACCCAGTATGAGGCCATGTAGAGGTGTCCCATGAATCAAGGGAGGGTGAACGAACATATGGAAAGCCTCAGGAGCTGGACATAGGTTGTAGGGATTTTATCTGGTCAATCCCTAGATTTTATTTTCCAATAATAATCTTAGAAATTACTTTGAATGTTTGGAGAGTGAAGGGACAGATCTAGGTAATGAATGTGATTTTGTAGTGAACTTTAATGAATAGAAAGGATTTTCTAGGGTAGTGAACACAAATGAATATAAAAGAGTTACTATAGGAGGTTGATAGGATTATGGAAAGGTTGATACATGTGTACACTAATCTTGAGAAATGTTTATGGATTAAAAAGAATGATCTTATACTTATAAGAGGATTGAATGAAGGGAAGATCAAAAGAGTGGAGTAAATTTAAACTTGGGACTAGATGTATAATCACTTTGAAGAGCTTATAAAGGATGATCCAAAAACATAGGTAACCAATCATTCCCGAAAATAATTTATAGATATTTTTTCAAATAGGGTTATGTTATCTTTTAATGATTTTTGGTTTCTTTTGGTGGTTATTCTGATGCAACCTTTGTGGTTTCTCAATTTATTCCAAAAATGATTTTTAATAACAATTTTTTTTAATTTTAATTTAATTTACAATTATATATAATGATTATGATAATATATTCAATCTAACTTTAATATATCATTACAACCAATGATAATCTAAAATGGTAATTGTTTATGGACTACTCAAATTCAGTATTTGAGGGGATATTATCATTGAAATGACCATGTAAAATTAATTTTAGTACACATGAATGAATGAAAATTGATATTTTATTTATTGTAATAACATGATACATTTAATACCCTTACAACCAATCTATCATGTGTCATACACCTAGATATTCACAGTTGGGGTGGTAGCCGAGGGGTTAACACACAACATAATCTTATATAAAACCAAGTATAAAATCCCGAGAGAGAGATAATTTTAGGTTACTGTAGTAGTACTGTAGCAGCTACCATGTGGTACTATTGCAGCTAGAACCATTTATCAAATTTGGTTCTTAGATCCATATGTTTTTGCATTCGAACCATAGGGCCTTTGGTCTACCAATGGCCTTTGGGCTACTAGGACTTCAAACCACCATTGGCCTTTGGTCCATAGGACCTATTGGCCACCTCAGGCCTTTAGGACATTGGATTTTGGGCCCCAAGACTATCTAGATTTCTAAATAGACCACACAGGAGGAGGCCCTATAATATGATTTAGATCAAGTTGCAACCACCAAAGTAGATCTAACCGAATTGGAATAACAAGAGGGTATGTAAATCACTAACGATACTAGGCACTGTACATCTTCATATGGAGAAATTCTCGCAAATGAACCATGAATAGAGGGGATAAAGGTTCCTTCAATTGTGTTGTTTCTGGGGAGGGTCATATCCAGTGTAATCGGGTATTTGGGACTTCAAGGTCATTTATTGGGCATTGTACCTATGGTCCTTTAGGTCATGTACTAGGATTTATGCCTGTGGGACTATAGTCCATGTAAGGGTTCCCTCCCAACCCAAAGAACGGGTGAGGGATTATCCAAAAATAAATAAAAAACATGGAGGCCTTTGAGTTGGGTTGACCACCACCACAACTATAAATTCTACATAACCATATCATTCCTTATATGGTATTGTTTTCTTTGATGGATATTCTATATTTTCATTTTTATCCACCAAAAAGATATATACATCTCCCCTATCATTGATCACTTGTATGAACTTGTATTCTCAATGGCTGCATTTTGTTCTTTAGGGAGACCATGTTTCCTTAGCTTGAGAAAAAAACACCATTGTTGTCACAATATATTTCAATTACTCCATTGATTCCAGAAATAAATCTAACTTCAATAGTGAACTTCTTGATCCAAATAACTTCATTCATGGAATCTAATGCAACGATGTATTCTTCCTTTGATGTCGAGGGAACTATAGTTGCATTATTGGAACTCTTCCAACAGATAGTTCAACCATTTTGTCAAAAAACTAATCTTGATTAATATATTAGATTATATTTTTCATATTTGATACAAGAATAAGTGTAAACCTTAATAAATATTCTATCCTCTCCTTTGAATGCAATCAAAATATCCTTATTCCTTTTCAAGTACTTAGGAATATTTTTTTATGGAAATCTAGTGACTCTCCCAAAGATTGGATTGTTATCTACTTGTTATGATCAAAGCATAAGTGATGTCAGGACATGAACATAATATTACATACATGATAGATCAAATTTTGAATTTATAAGGAGTCATATCCATCCTTTATAACTCTTTATAAGGACCCTAAATCTTCATAGGATTCATTTCATTCAACACTAGTAATGAACTTTTTTAGAGTTCTCCATTCAAAATCGCTTTAGTTCTTTACCAATATATTTGTGTTTTCTCCTTCCAAGATACCAATTAGATCTATATCTATATATCCTTATACCTAGTATACATGAAAATTAATACATCTAATTAATTGAGAAATATTTAACATCAATGTCATCAAAAAATAAATTTTCAAGATGTTTTTCTGAAAAGTAATATATAATTTATATATAATATCAAAAATACTAACCCAATTATATACATAAGAATTCAATAAGTACTATGTAATATCCAAACAACTGAATTATATATACAAGAATATTTCACATTATAGAGGAAAACCAACTCATTTATTTCATCTTCAAATTGGAAATTCAAAATTTGAGAAACATGATTCCACCACTAAATGGATTGTCACAACTTACATACCTTATCAGACTCATTTTTCACATTAAAACGTTCATGGTGTATCATATACACATAATCAAAAAATATTATTCATAAAATTGGTTTTGAAATCCATATGATATATCTAACAATCAAAATGAGCTTCTATGACCAAAAAAATGTGAATGGAATTTATCACCTTAATAAGTGAAAAGGTACCACCATAGTCAATACCATGCACTTATAACCCTATTCCACTAGGTGTTATTTATAAGTATAAACTCTTTGAAGAAAGTCAATTATCTTATAAAAAACACTTAAAATATATGGGAATATACCCATCAAATATATCTACTAACTTCCAAACTTGGTTAGTGTATATGATTTCTAACTCAAATTCCATGACTTTCAAACATTTTTTAGAATAAAAAATATAGATTTCATCTCAGTAAAAAGTAGGATCAACTCCTGTTAATGTTAATTCAAGTCCATTATCCATGAGAAATACATATCTCTTAGGTTCCTAATGAATCATTATATACCTTTAGGGTTATTGTGTACCTTGAGTGAGTTCTTATTCCATAATGCTTTTCAGAACCGAGAAAAATCCCATATCAAGATAACTTCCAATTTATTGGTCTCAAACGTCTCTAAGATCAAATTTCCTCTCATTGACACCATAATTTAGGCATTCTTTCTCAAGGAATATTGAAAATTAGTCTATAAAAACGTTTTTATGATTAAAATTATAGAAATAATATCCCCTTATTTCCTTGGGATAACAAATAATAACACACCTATCATATTTTGGGTCATGTTTGTTTATAGAAAATCATTATATGAATTCTTCACAAATCCAAATCCTCATAAAATAAAAATAGGTTGTTTCCCATACCATATCTTATATGGTTTCTTGATAAATACGTTAAATGGAACACTATTTAGTAAGAATGAAGAAGTAACAGAGAATAATCATAGAGTGGAAGAGGAGGGTCACATAAAATCATCATTGATTGAATCATGTTTAACAAGGTTTGATTTCTCCTTTTAGAAACACCATTATATTCTATTTTTCTATAAGGGATGATCTATTAAATAATTACAGAAGATCTTAGATAAAATTTGGAATCCGAGATCATGTATTCACCCCCAATCTAATAAAAATTCTCAATATTTTTTCCTATTTAATTATGTACTTTTTTATAATACATTTCCTACCTTTCAAAAGTTTCATACTTGTGTTCCATAAGAAAAACTTAACCATACATACTAAATTCACCAATAAAAGTGATGAAATACCAAAAACTACCACTTTATTGAGTACTAATTGGTCCACATAGATCACTATATATAAGATCAAATAATCCACTATCCTTTTGAACTTTTATCCCAAAAAAAGATTCGGTCATTTTTCCTAATAAACAATATTCACATGTATCAAATGATTTATAATTGAATTATTCCATCAATCCATCTTTATGGATTCTTTGAATGTTTTTCTCATTTATATGTCTAAGGTAAAAATTCCAAAGGTCTATGGGATTGGAATTGAGCCTGAAATTCTTATTATAAATTTTATAAATAGGATTATACATATTTATAATATATAAAACAATCACTATATTCCCAAAACCATAAAACATTTCATCCTTATATATTGAATAACTCATGTTCTTAGTAAATAATTAATATCCCATCTTGTCCAAATAATATATATAAAGAAAAGTCTATTTTATGGTGAGAACATAATAACAATTTTTAAATTTTTGGAATAACCCACAAGGTATAATTAATTCATAAGTGTCTAATTATAATGAATCTACATTCACTTATTTAAAAAAACAAATATATACCTCACACTTAATTAATTACCTCATATCTTTGACTATATGTTTATTAACACAAATGTGTGATACACACCCTGTATCTAATAATCATGAGTTAGTTTTTGTGGAATTAATCTATATAATATTCAAATTTAGGTAGTCCAAATGTTTCTCCTTTAGAAGACTTCTCAACCTTAGATATCAATATTTAATTGTTTTTTAGTTCATACCAATTAGTAATATTAATATGATTTTGGTTAAGTATTCCCCAATCTACAAGAAAGTAATATCGATGGGTGATTATCATATGTTATATCTTTTCACGAAGGACTTTAAATGAATATAATTCCATGAAAATGATGATCCCATACATCATATCCATTTGGTGAGCCATGATATCTATTTTACTAGGCAATGTGTCCTCTAGGGAGTTCCTTTTATCACTTAATTATTTTGGGATGGAATTATCTCAATCAAAATAGTTTCATATGTTGGATATTTAATTGGATAAGTCTTTATCTAAATGCATAATAAGGATTCAATCAACCCTATTCCTTCTTTATCCTTCTTAAGGGTTTCCCAATTAAGTGTAACCATAATTAAATTCCATGAACAAACTGAAAAATCATCTAGAGGAACCCTCATAAGAAAGAACTTGCCCATGTATGATCACGTATTATCAACCACTTACATGTATTTCAAAATAAAATTCATGGCAACCTTACAAGGGAAGAACCTAGCTAGTTGAATGATTGAGGTCTTGAAAATTACCTCTTTGGAATGAATTTTACACTTAGTATTTTGGTGGTTTTGAGTATCACCAATTTAATTAACATCATTTGAATATTAAATTCATAACTAAGGCATATTATATAATATTTGAATGATTTTAAAGGATACTGATACACATATTTGATCACATGAAAGGGATTAAACCCATGTTTGAGAATCAACCATTCAAGATAATATGAAAACTACAAATAATCCAAAATGAAGAAAAAAAATAAATATAGCATACTATGAATTGAATTTCATTTTAATCATCGTGATCAATATCATGTTGGATTAAATGAGATCAATAAGTGAATTGAAAATAAATCCTCTCTTTAAAGGTATCCACATTGGTACGGACCAACCCATGTCAACTAGACAAGCCTCATGAACCAACCCATCACAAGATGTTGGTAAAATAGGATAAAAACCATTCATGAATATAAGAAATACAAGACATAAAATTATAGTAAATATTATAAAACACAAGATACCACAAAAAGACATACAATCCAAGCCAAACATGCTAAACCAGAAAGTATGTTCAGTCCCCACGTGACCATTAGTCACGTCTAGACCAAATCATACCAAAAAAGATAGTAAAAAGGGAAACCCACATTCTATGTGGTTCTTTTATCTTTACCTAAATACAAAATAAAAACATATTAAAATTACCGAAGGCACAATCAGGGTGAGATCCAAATACTAGCAGGATGCCACCACAATTTCGGAACAAGGTATAATATCACGAATTCATCAATTTTTTCTTTCAAAATAAATCATTTTTAAAAATATATACCATTTAAAATTGATTTTCACATTTTCTTCATTTGGTTTACATATTTTATTTATCATGTTCTCAATATATGAATACAAATAGTAGAAATAGAAAAAATAGGAAGCATATCTATGAATTAAGAGGTATACAAGTAAACACATATCTATGAAAAAAACCTATCATGAAAAGATATGTGATACTCCTCATATATATAAACTTATGAGAAATAATCCATGATAAATATAACCATGTGATAAATAAATATAAATGAAAAAGAACCTCACTTATTGAGATCTATCCTATGGGACACTACATACTAAACACTCACTATCCTCATCAGTCATACATTTGATCCAACAAATTTCAAGTCATTCTTGTCGATATCAAAAAATGTTTTATCTTAGTGGTACAATACACACTATGTATACCCGTGTAGATTTCTTAATGCACCCATGGTTGCTAATGTAAAATTGACCAATAAATTTATAAACCATGCTCACAATTTCATAGACCATTTTCAAAGCTAGTCCAATATGCTTCATTGTTTGAAAACCCATTTACAGATCAAGGAAATCAATTTTCAATGAAAATTACCCTTTTGGAAACATCTTCCTTTTCAAGAAATAATTTTAATCCATTTATCACTTCAAATAAATGAAAAACTCAAGTGAATTTATCAATTAAAACTATCACTACATCAAATTATACCATTTTATAGAAACCCCTACCTCAACACAGTTGAATCCTTATTGATTTCAATAATGCTAACTGGATACCAAGAGAACAACCTTCAAAATATGAGGCATTCCAAGAAACTAAAAAGGATCAATAAAAAAAACTACCCAATCACATATCCACAACCAAACCCTAGCTATAACCATAACCAAATAAAAATTGAGATGAAATCACTCCCAGAGAGAAGAAATCCAACCAAAAGAGTGATAAATTATTGAACAAAGATATCCATATGGGAGGGTGTTACAAAAAATTTCCTAGTAGGAGCCTCAGGGTTGAGATCAAGGAATCCTGTATGAGTGGAATGAGAATTACAGCAGAAAAACTTGCTTAAAACCATCCCTCGTCAATTTACATAGTGTGTAATCAAATTACACATCACAAAATCTTTAAATACCATATACACTAAAAAACCACTACTAAAAAATACACATTTAACAATGCTAAAAACATACATTATCAGTGCTAGGGAGGTGCTGACTACTAGAGAGGTATTTAAAGCCCTAGTCTTTTATTAGTACATGTAAAAGGGCTGATAATGGGGTATGCTACAGTATGATGCAACAGAACACTATAACACCACTTTAGTGTGCTGTAACAACACACCATACACAAAAAACACCAAGAAATCATAAAAAATCAATAAAAAAATTCATAATTTATGTGAATTGAAATTTAAAACACAAATAAAAGAAAAATATATATTATATAAATTTCAAACATTGGTTTTTACAATTACATATGTCCAAATTAGTTCATAAATTCAATAACACCAGTCTTCCATTGTCTTTAGAACCTACCATCTGATCGAGAAAAAATCACACTTTTATAAAAATACAATTCTAATGTTAGTAATAATATATTGAAATAAATTAAAAAATTGTTAATTATAAAATAAAATTTGAGTCATACTAGGAACATAATGTATCAGATTGAGTTGTGGTTGTTTCTCAGACACCATAACCATTTTTTTCTTTTTTAAGAATTATATTTTTGAAAATTAACTAAATAAGTATAATATAATAAATGATAAGGAAATTAATTATTCAATAGAAAATAAAATTATGGTAAAACAATCGAGGATCATTTTCTCAGTTTTAGTGATGTGATGCACATTTTAATCTAAAATTACACTTACATATTGAAAAGATACACTAAATGTCATAACAACCACACTATGCATCAGATTGAGATGAAGATGGTTTTTAAAAATCTAGAATAATTTATGGATTGTTTTCCAAATATAACAAAACAATTTGAATGTGTTTTCTTGGTTTTGATTACGTCGATTGTCTTTTTTACTAAAAATTCAATTCAAACTGGAAACAAGCACTTTGACTCATACTGGTCACATAATGTATCAATTTAATGTCACCCTAATTTCTACATGTCACAAATTAATCATTGATCATTTTTATAAATTATCAAGAAAACTTAAGAACGTTTTCTTGGTTTTCTGTGAGTGACACTATTTAGACTAAAATATTTATTTTTAACTGACAACTGACATATTGGGTCATAATGTGAGCATCATGCATCAGATTCAGGTGTGACTAATTCCTACACATCAAAAATGGCTTATGGGCCATTTTCCTAAAGTATAAAAATAATCTGAATGAGTTTTCTCACTTTTGATTTGGTTAATTGTCCTTTTTTTCTAAAATTGATATCAATTCTAATCAAACAAGATGCACTTGGAGTCATACTGGTCACACCATGCATCATATTGAGGTGTAACTAATTCAAACGCTTAAAAAATGACATATTGATCATTCCCCTAAAGTATCAAAATAATAAGATTGTGTTTTATATGTTTTGAGCTGGCGAATTATCATTTATACTAAAATTGATGCACATTTTAAATAATAAGACACACTTGGAGTCATACTAGTCAAACCATGCATCATATTGAGGTTCTAATGATTCCTAAATTTCAAAAATTAACTATGGAACCTTTTTCTAAATTAAAAAAACAATATAAATGTTTTTGCTCAGTTTAGAGTAGCTCAGTTTTCCTTTTTACTGAAATAGATGTCAATTTAAAAAAAGACGCCCTTTTAGTCATATGAGTCACACCATGGGTGATATTTTGGTGAATATAATTCCTTTAAATCAAAAATTTCTTATAGATTGTTTTAAAAAACTATCAAAACAATACGAATGCTTTTACTTAGTTTTGACCGCTTCACTTCTCTTTCTTTCTAAAATGTGATTTTAAATTGGAAACTTGAACTTTGAATCATACCGATATCATCATTTATTTGTCTAATGTGATATTGATTCCAACATGTCAAAATGACTTATAAATAAACTTCTTAAATTATCAATAAAATCTGAGTGTGTTGTCTATATTTTTTGTGAGTGACATTTTGATGAACTGAACTATCAATTTTAAACTAATAACAAACACATTGAGTCATATTGGGAACATCTTGTATTAGATTGAGGTGAGGATAAATCCTACATGTGAAAAAATTACTTATATATCATCTCCATAAAGTATAAAAACAATATGAATGTGTTTTCGTAGATTTGAGTCGGCAAGTTTTCCTTTTTACTAAAATTGATGTCAATTTCAAATAAAAAGACACACTGGGTGTCATATCAGTTACACTATGCATCAGATTGAGGTGCGACTAATTCTTACACCTCTCAAATGTCTTATAGATATTTTTCCAAAATTCTTAAAATAATAAGAATCTATTTACTCAATTTTGACTAAATAACTTGTTTTTTTTACCAAAATTTCATTTTTAAGTGGAAACACACACTTTGACTCATATCAATCACATCATGTATTGTTTTGATGTGAGATTGATTCAAACATGTCAGAAATGGCCCATGAATAAATTTTCCAAATTTTCAAGAAACTATGAGAATATTTTCTCTATTTTCATTGAGTTACATTTTTCGAAGTAAACTGTGAATTTTAAAATGATAACAAACATATTGAGTCATAAATATCACAACTTGTGTCAAATTGAGGTGTGTATGATTCCTACACATCCTAAATGACTTTTGGATTTTCCCCCTAAAGTATGAAAAAAATCCGAATATGTTTTTAAAGAATTGAGTATGTCAATTGTCCTTTTTACTAAAATTAATATCAATTTTAAATAAAAAGAAAAAATTGGCATCATAATGGTCACACCATGTGTCATATTAAGGTGTAATTGATTCCTACACGTACCAAAGTCAATAAAAATACAAACTACCAATGTTACCATGATTCCATTATCTTTATATTCGAACTGTCAACAATTCATATTGACTCAATGTTCTTATCCAAAAAACCATTCCCATTGCTGAAATTCAGAAGATTAGAGGAAGATCATGTGACCATTATATCATAAGAATTCACCACAATGGGCACAAGATATTCCTATACTCTTATGGATTTCAAAAAGTAAAATGTTTTTTAGATAACTACATCGAATCAATATACAGTGTTGAAAGCTCAATAAAGAAAGGCAATGATAATTGAAAATGTGGTAACATTGGAAGAAAGAATAATTTTATATCTTTTATGGATTATTGAAGAAAGTGTAAAGAAAAATATTACATCCCAAAATTTCTATGAAAATAAATCCGTATTATATAAAAATGAAAATTAAATTAGCTTACAAATAGTAGATAAAGCGATGACAAAATTAGTTAAATAATTAATTCAAATTCACCTATTCCTGATGCTTTTATGCATTCTTAATGCATTTTTTTTCATTATCTCTGTTGTGGTTTCAATGTCTAATCTCTCCTCAGCTTGAGTGGCTTTTAAAAAACCACCCTAACACCAAAAAAAGAATCCACATGTACAAGAAAACTATCATTATTTGAGTATTACTAAAATAAAACAAATTAAATATAAATATGAAATAATAAATTAATTCTATGGATAATGATTTTACTGTGATAAATTTTTTTACCATAGGTATATGCCAATGTTAAAGTAGTAATGATGGTAAAAAAATGCATATTTATCTCGCCAAGCAACAAATAAACGAGTGATGAGGATGAAGATAAAATAATATACCTTGGATTGAAGCTTTGAATCATTTGAGAGAAAGTAAACATATATTATTGGGTTAATAAAATATTCATTTTATATAAGAAATAAATAAATACACATAAGATATTCATTATCAAAGGTGAAAGATATAGATAATTATAATAAGTGAAATACAACATTTTATTGCTTTATAGAATTTCAGTAAACTGTGAAGAAAATGGGTAATTGATTTCAAGAAAAAAAATACTCTACTAGGGTAGGTTTCATCCAATAAATTCATCATACTGTCAAAGTTATAGACAATTTTCATCCTTATCAGCTCATCTCCCAAAGAGTTATCATTTAATTTTGTTATTTGGAACTCATCCTCCATATATTGTGGACTTTCACCTATGTTGATTGAAATACTCAATTTCGTAGTCATCTATATGATGAATACTGCCTAGAGTAATACAAGCAACATAAAACATATGGGTGATGATTACTAAGAAAAAATTGGAATAATTACTATGTGAGAGATTAAACTGATGAGGATGACAATTTTACTCCATTGAGTTCTATAAAAGGGGTAAAGCGTCCCATTTGTGAGAATTACATGGTTGGTAATACGAGTTCCTAAGGGTGGAACCAAAAAGGCAATGTTAAAGAATGATCTATTTTTTGATGGATTAAAGTAAAAAAAACATAGTGTTTATTACATGTTTGATGAAATAAATGAAGTGAGTCTTAAGAAGTATTAATGAGTGGCTTCTCATTTCAAAGATAGATATATTTTTACAAAGGTATAGAAAACTCGATGAACCATTTTTTGAATTGGGGCTAGTGAAAATTTATGAAAATTGTGTTTGAAAGAGGAAATTGATTCGTGGTAGAGAAAAAATGATCATATTAGATAACGACAAAATTAAATACTGAATTAAAAAGGGTGGGTTGAGATTCTTTTATAGTGAAAAGATAAAGTTGATATATATTTTTTACTAATTATGTTGGTTATATTGTTAATAATTAAAACAATGATGAAATATCAGAGGAAATTAATATAGAATTAAGTGGCATAGGGGGCTCACACATGGCTGAGGTATACTCAAAATAAGACATTGATCATGAGTAAAATGAATAGGGACTATCAACTTCAATAAATACAAGAAAGGCTGAAATCAATGAATAAAAGTTTATTGGTGATCAAACATTTTCTCTAAAAACTCAAGGGAGTAATAATCTACAGAATAACCTAATTTTTTCCCAAGTAAAGACTAAATCAATATTTGATATTGACAAGGATGATAATTGTATCAAATCTATGAATGGAGAGTTTGATCTGAATAAGAAAAATGTGACATGGTAAATTGTTCCAATGCCGAAAGACAAAAATGTTATTAGAACCAGGTGGGTGTTTATTAATAAACTCATTGACTATGGAAAGGTGGATCAAAATAAATAATGGATAATGTTTGAGGGAACTCCAAGATGAAAACAATTTATATTTATGTTAAATTTAATCCTATAGCCCAGTTGGAAACTATTTTATTTTTTTGGATGATTTTAGTGAAAATGATGTTAAAATTATACCAAATGGATGTCAAAGATATGGTCCTAAATGGAGTTCTTAAGGGGGGAGTATACATTGAGAAACTTGATGTGTTTATCATGGATGAAAATGATAGAAAGTTGTGTTAGTTAAATAATTATTTGTATAATATAAATAATTAACCAAGGACATGACATTTAAGGTTGGATCAATACCTTTGAAAGATTGGTTTTTCCAAGGTAGAGTTGGTCCCAACCTCTACGTGATGAATGAGAAAGATCAAAGGATGTTTGTACTCATATATATCGAACACATAATACTTTAGTATTGGAAAATGTATAATGAATTTGTGTGTGTGGATTATATAAGGTATGATACCGAGATGTTTATGATCGGTGAAACATTTTCCATGGTTTACAGGAGAATTAAGGAAATCATAGCATATTAATTTCTCAATAAAAATATGAAAAAGAAGACCCTAAGTGATTTTCAATGGAATATTCCTAACTAATGACAACACGACCACTATATTGATAAATTTTTCAATATTTGACGATTGGAAAGTAGTTGATGTCATGGAATATTGGTATTGGGAGCCTATTATACCTATCAACAACATAAACAAACAATGGGTTTGATAAATTTCTTGTTTCATAGAACCAATGTTTCCCCAAGGAAGAGCCACATTCTATCGGGGAAGATGATACATCAATATGTCTAAAAACAATGACTTTTAGGTTGTTTTTTTATAGGATAGTGCAACTAGAGTTTTTTGGGATACATATATTTAGGATGATAATTCTTAACAGATAACCATGGGAAATTAGAGATATCAAAAAACCTAGATTTTGTTCGGGCCTTAGTTTCCTTCAAACATTGAATCGATCGAGCCTTGGAGTCATGTCCTGGAATAGTTGGAGCCTTTATTCTAGCCAAGATTCAAACATTGATTCAAAACCAAAAAGTGTCGAGAGTAGGTGAAATTTTTCGGAGAGGTTTGGATATCATGAATTGGCTAAAAATGATTAGGGTTCTTAAAATAGACTGGGACACTTTTATCAATGCCTTCAAAAAGCATGGATAAAGAATGAGAATTATCAGTGCTAAAAAATCTCTAATAAAATCCATATTTTTTGGCTCTAGAAAAAGCGCTAATAAATACTTATAATACATTTTTGAAATGATACTTTTTAAAAAAGTATAATTATCATATATATTTATAATACTTATAATAATACTTTTTATTAAATAATAATTTTGTAATTCATGGAACATATAATTATTAATTTATAATTGTATAGATAGTTTAGAAAAAGTATTTATAAAATTATATATATATATATATATTTAATTAATTATATATATATATATATATATTTAATAAATATATGTATATAATAAATATACATAAACAAAAATATTGTAAAAATATCTATTATTTAAATATATATAATTACTTATTTATAATTATATATATAATTTTTAATTAATTATTAATTATTTATTTATAATTATAAATGAATAAAAATTGTTAATATTAATTTATAAATATATTTATTTATAAATATTTTGTAATTTTTTTTAACAATTTTAATGAATATCTAATCTTAAGTGCATTCTTGTTAAGAATGATTAAAATTGAATAATTATAAATGTGTACACCTTAACAATATAGATAAATTGGACAAGTTTTATGAATTAAATATAAATCCTTAAAAATGGATATATATTGAAATGAAGATGAATGCATATTTAAAATATTAAAACATAGAAAAAATATATAAAAATAAATAATAGAAATTTATTTGTGTTTGTGTGCATGTATATAAAAAGGCATTAATTATGTATATTTGAAGTCAATATAGTATGTTTGATCAATGTTAAATTGAAAAATCAAACCAAATTCAACCATGTCCATCACTCGATGCAATTAGTTAGTATTTTTAATTTATATTATTTTTCTATTATAAACCATTATTCACTAAATATATTACTATTTAATGTAAAACCTAAATGTTTTTTTATTATATAAATCATTTTTATATAAATTAACACACATATATTTGATATATATTATTTAATAACATTATCAATAATTATTTAATTAATAAAATGTTTTATAATTTTCTCAATTTACAAATTTTTAATTTTTAATTGTTTAATTTTTATTTTAAATAAATATATATGTATAATTAATATATAATATTTATAATTTATATATTGTATAATCAATTTATTTATTTCTATTAATAATTATTCAACTCATTAATTTTTAAATTTTTTTTAATGAAATAATTTTTATTTTTTTATTTAATTATATAATTTTATTAATACTTTTATTAGTTCTAGAAAAGTGCTAAAAAAGGATTCATTTATGGGTGCTAAAAATAAAGCACTGATAAAGGTTACCATTTTTCAGGGCTAGAAATAAATCCCTAATAAAGGAAACCCATTATCAATGAAAAACAAATGCGCTGATAAAATGTGCCTTTCAACAGGGCTAAAAAAATGCGCCAATAAAGGGTGCTTTTTTCCCAACACTAAAAAAAGCACTGATAAAAGGTACCCTTTATCAGTGCTTGTCTTAGTGTGGATACTGTTAATCTTTAACAAACACTTTTTTTACCGTTAATAAAGGCCAATGCTATTAAAGATTTGTTTTTTAGTAGTAAACCCATTGGCTTTTATTAAAAATTAAATATTTTATCATTACTTGATGTGTTACCATTATACATCATTCAAAATTATCATGCTATGTATTTAGTTCACTACTTCTATTTGGTAGCCATTATAGGTCATGTACTCTAATTACATGTTGTGTAACTGCCCAGTGAATAGAAAAAACTATAGGTTTTATGTTGAAAATTAAAACAGATCCCTCACATCACCATTAGATGTATCCTCCCTATTCCTTATCAGTATTACTCAACCAATAGAAAGGAAAACCAAAACATAAGGGTAAAACATAACTGATACAAAGGTAACATGGTGTTAAAATATCTCCACCATAAATTCTTTCTACCCCTAGAAATCCCTCAAGATTCTGGATCCACAAAAAGAGAAGGACACTGCTACCTCATCAATGACACTTGATCCCACACATCGTGGCTATCCAGTCTGCACTTCCACATTACCTGGACTAGGGGGATTATTTCAGAACACAATACATTATCATGGCGGTCCATAATCTTCATTGGATGCTCTACCAAAGTGGTATTAGTCTATTTATCAATATCATCCCATATAATCTCCTGGGAAGGATCCAATATATACATCTGTAACTGGGAAATGTGAAACATGTTATAGATAGCTGTCAAACTAGATGAAAGGTTCAACCAATAATTCTCCCTCCCTAGTCATCCTACTATCTTAATTGGCCCCACAAACCTATGTGGAAACTTACCCTTCTTACCCACTCATGATGTCCCAAGAGAGGTGAAACTATGAGAAATACTTGATCACGAAACTCAAAATCTAGTGGCCAACATTGACGATCCGTATAATATTTTTGATGACTGTGTACCATGAAAAAAATTATTCTAGATTAATTATGCCATATTATTCATCTCCTGAACATCACAAGCCCCAATCAACAACCACTCTACCATCTATTCCTAGTATAAGTAACATCTACATAGCCACCCATACAAATCCTCTAAGGGTGCTATATGTATCAAATCTAGATGACTATTTTAATAGGAATACTCAACCAAAAAAATTATCCTCCCAAGATCCTCCAAAATGATGAAAATAATCCTTGAGCATATCCCCAAGATATTGGATATCCCTCTCTGTTGGTCCATCTATTTATGGATGATAAGTTGTGCTTAATTTAATATAAGAACCCATCACATCCTACAAAACATTTGAAAACCTTGATGTGAACCTCAGATCCCTATAAAAACCAACTATATAGGGAACCTCTTGAAGTCTCACAATATATCAGACATACAATTCCCCCATCCATTTCACTTTCATTACCTCCCAAATAGGTAGGAATGGAATGGATTTTGTGAGTTTATCAATGGTCACCCAAATCAAATCCTTCCCACTAGGAGTCTTAGAAAAAATAATGATGAAATCCATGTGAATACCATCCCACTTCAATACTGGAATGGGTAAAGGCTTCAACAACCCTAGAGGTCTCTGGTTCTTCATTTTAATTCTATGAAAATTGAGACACCATGATACAAAATCTGAAATCAACTGTATCGACCGTTGCCACCAATACTAACGCCCCAAGTCACAATATGTCTTGGTATTCCTAGGGTATATAGACAAACAAGAACAGTTTCTACTATCCAAAAAATCATGTCTCAAGAAAAATGGAACAACTACCCTTCTAGGGAATCACAAAGATACATTAGGAGATTGAGACCACTCAACTGAGGTCTCCCCACCATAAATAATTTCACTAAGGCATTGAAAATATATGTCTTTTAGCTACTCGAGTAAAACTCACTCTTCAAAAGACAAGTTATCTTTCATTGAATCCAAGAAAACATGTCCACTGAACTCTTTTGCTTCCAATCTCATCTCAGTAATAAAATCATCATAGACAACTCATCAATTAATTCCTCGATGAATTGTATCATTTAATTTTTCCTCAATGTATCAGTAACCAAATTTAAATTCCAAGGGTTATACGTAATATTACAAATCAGAAATCTCAGAATTCTCCACACAACCTCTCTTCCACAAATTCAGATCCATCTGAGTAAAAATAAATTTCAAGCTCTTGTGAAAAAAATATACTATAAACCACTCCTCAAAATGATAGTGATGAGACGTTTTTTGTTCATTCATAATAGCTACCAAATCAATATCATGGGTATGGTTGTTCTTCTAAAGTGGGCATAATTGGTGTGATCCAATAGCCCCAACCCGTTTCCCCTAAATCAAGAATCTTCTGAAACCTATACGAGAAGCATTGTAGAAAATATCTAAACCCGATCCTAGTTAAAAAATAATCATAGATGGTGGTGAATTAAACCTCACTTTAATATATCTTGAAAATACCTTTGAAACTTTTCATTCAATTCAAACTTCACACCCTCATGGGTTAAAGTAGCCATCGACGAAGCGATCTTGTATAAGGAATGAAAAAACTGAGTATAGTAACCAACCAAACCTAAGAAGCTACAGATTTCAAACACATTTATGTGATTCTCTCCAGACATAACCACATGTACCTTTGCAGGATCTACTGATACACCCCTCTCAAATATCACATGCCACAGAAACTTCCACTCCTAGATCGAGAACTCAGACATGGAACACATTCCATATAAAATATTTTCTTCCATGGTTCAAAGAATGATATATAAATTGTCTATATTCTCCTCCTATAAATTAGAGTACACCAAAATATCATCCAAAAACACAACACCCAAAGTGTATGAGAACTGATAGAAGATTCATCTCATCAAGTCCATAAACAGCCCAGATCATTAGTGAGACAATATGGAATAACCATAAAATAAAAAATTTCCATAGGAACTTATAATTTTTGTCTTAGGTATATCCTATTATAAAAATACTAACTGGTGATACCATGACACCTTGTCAATCTTATAAAACTAAAAATTCCCTCTAATCTAATCAAAGAGACCATTGATCCATGGAAAAGGATATTTGTTTTTAATAATCACCTGATTCAAATTTTCATTGTCAAAAAAAATTCTTAGTCACCATCTTGTATTCATATAAAAGAGGACATGCGAATCCCATGTCATCACTCTAGGAGTAATAAATACTATATCCTCTAGGTCCTCATGTAGGACCTTAAGTTCCACCAAACTCATCAAGTTCCTTATGGTAAGATGATATAAAAATGGGCAGCATAACAGGGTGCTGTTCGATAGTAAACTCATCCTCTTTTTACAGTGTAAAAAATAAAAATCATTCAAAGAGACATCAGGGTACTCATACAAAACTACAGGAAGTCATGTAACCAAAAAATGGTTAACGTTACCATGAAATATACCTAACAACTGGCATAATATTACAACCACAAATTGAGCTAAATGCCCTCGCCAACCAGATCTCGAGTCCCAGTCACCCTGGAATACATGAGTTTCCCCATTGGAAAATAAGAATTGAACTCTGGGATGATAACAATATATTAGGTCTTTAATGGTGATTATCATATCCATGTATATAATCAAGTTTAATATCTCAAAATCAAGCACTATTAATTGCCACCCCACCTTAATGTCGGCTATAACCATCTAACCTGTGGGACAATGAAAACCTTATTTGAATCACTTTACCAAAGGGATGAAAGGATCCAAAAATAATGAAATAATTTGAAAATAAAATACCATTATGTCAAAAACATTTACGATAAAAAATAATGATTATCACATGTATGAAAAAATCTAGTACCATAGAAGATGAGATAAAAATAATACCTCTAATAGTTATTGGTACTGCTTCAGATACCTCTAGAACATACTTCACTACATAAATTCTTCTGGTCTAAGAAAATTGAATATATACCTTGGACAAATTATCAGAACCAACTCTCTTTGAATTATCTTCACAAACCTACGAACCCTTGGTGAGGGTGGATCGTGCACTACTGACCTATGATATCTTTTCAAAAAATAACTGTAGATATACAAAACATCCAAAAATATGAAAATTCATAGAGGCCTATGAATAATTATGATCGGTATGATCTATCCTTACACACTAGTATTAAAAATCCCTAGTCTTCTATTTTCTCATCCCTGAGACTAGTCCTGAGGAAAACTAACCACTCTTCTTGTTCCTTTTCTGGACAGAAGTTACAGCCTAGCTAACCACATAACCAGCTGAACCACCACCCAAATCGGTCATCCCAAATATGTCTACCTCAGATAAAGCTGTGTTACCAACTAATCCCACAAATATTATAAGGCTCAAGAGTATCAACATTGATAGACTATCAGGCCTCAGTCCAAACTCAAAACATTGAGCCTTTAGATACCCATTAGTCACAAGCTTCAGTGCCACATGGGGTAACTAAAATAATGGGTTGAATAATCTAGAACTACATGACCCCACAACTCTATGGTTAGGAAATCCTAGGAATTTTACACACATAATGTTCAAAATAAAACTTTTGGTAAAATAGTTTCTCAAAATTAGATGTGTTAATACCCTCTTGAAACATAATTTTCCCAATAGAGTCCCACCATATTTTTCCAAGTCCAATGAGAATATACATGAAAAAACCCACCTTAGAGTCTTCAATATTCTTAAATAATTCTAATAACCCCTATATATACTCAATCCATTCCTTATATTTTAGGGTTACTTTTTCACCACAAAATACTAGTGGATACTAATTTGTAAATTCCATGTCAGGATGTGCATTCTAGGTTCCCAATACCCACTCTACCCAGAGTCTAAACTTTGTGGATAATAACTTCTACCAATTTAGGTTGAACTAGATAATCCCCCTAGGTAACCTTCCTTGAATGTTCCACTATCATATTTAGAAGATATATTCTTAAAAAAATTGTATAATAAAAAAAATACCAATCAGTCAAGATAAAATTAAAAAAATCATTAGACCAACTTATGGTATTGATAAAAAAGATTTAAAACATTAAGAATTTAAATCTACCATGAAACTATAAATGAAAACCTTAATTTAAAAATAAGGGTTCAATTAAAATAAATATCCCATGCAGCACATTAAAATGACGTCAAACAATGAGTCTCAAACTAGTTGAAGTCCATGACCACCCATGGTAACTTGAGTTCAGTCCGGGATGTGAGATGGTCATACCCCTTTTCCACAAATAATATCCATATTCTGACCGTCCGAACTCTATCCTGCAATAGAATCATTACCCAAACCAAGTAGTTCTAATAGACTTTTGGCTGGTCATCCCCTTTGATCTCAAATTATAACGAACTAACTCATGACAACATGACAAGCCACCCAAACCAGCCCGTCACTTGGTATGGATAAAACAGGATTACAAAAACTAGACCAAAATATAATAAAAAAAGACATATAACTATAATAAAAATTGTAAAAAAAATGAGATGCCACAAGATACATACAATCTACACAAAATAGGCTAAACAGAAAGTAATTCAAGTCTCCACCTAACCCACTACCACCTCTATACCAACTCGTACCGAAAACGATAGAAACAAGAGAATCCATCATACTATAAAATTATCTTCCTTTAACTGAATCATGAAAAACATAGTGAAAATCCCAAAGGGAACAAGTAGTATGTGATCTAAATCCTATTAGGATACAACCATAGTTTCTATTCAAGGTCTAATATAAAGAATGAAACAATACTATCTTTTAAAACATAATAATTTTAAAATAATTTTTATAAATTCAAAACCTTTATTAATCATTTTCATCTTTTCTTCATATGGAATTCTTAAAAGACTTTCATATTATTGATCCAAAAATATTAAATGTGGAGGTGATAAAACCGGGAAGCACATCCATGCATCTAGAGGTGTACAGGTAACCAAATATCCTTGAAATTTCCTATCATGTGAAGTTATGTGATACAACCTTATATATAAAAAATTGTGAGAAACAATCCATGATGAAATCAATTATGTAAAAAATAATGATAAATGAAAAATAACCTCACATATTAGGCTCTACCATATGGGACGATGCATTCTAGACACTCACAATCAAAAATAGGCACATGTTGGATCCAATAGATATTGAGTCCCTCTAGTTGATATCACAAAAGTTTACCTCCTAGTGGTGTAACACACACTAAGGATACCCATGTATCTATCCCAATGCACTAAAGGTTGCCAATGTGAAAATTTTCAAAACATTTTATAAACTATTCTCATGATTTCGTAAATCGTTTTCAAAACCAATCAAATCCACTTAAAAGATTAAAAACCTAGTTCCAAATCAAGAAAACCCTTTTTCAAAGAAAACCACCTTTTGAAAACATTTTATTTTCCAAGAAATATTTTGAAAGAATTTATAACATCAAAAAAATTAAAAACCAAAAGGAATTATCATCAAATACATGAAATTGATCAAATTAACCGATTGTATGGAAACACCTTCCTAGACATAGTAGAAATGTACCTGTTTTTGACAATGGTGTCCAGAAACCAGGAGAATGAACATTGAAAGATCAGGTAGGCCATGAAACTGATAACCATCAATTGAAAAAATACAATATCAAAAATATATATCCAACCCACATTTGAAACCAAAACCAAAGAAGAACCAAGAGGAACACAAACCCGAAGATATAAATCCAACAAAAATAGTGATCAATCATTGAATGAATTGATTCGAATAAGAGGGAGTCAACCACAATCACCTAGGAAGTGTGTCTAGGTCAAGATAAAGGAATCTTGTATGAGTGGAATAATAATTTTAGTTGAAAATACAGGTTAAAAAAAACCTTATGGAATTTAAATGATTTGTAATCAAGTTATAGGTGATGAAATCCATAAATCCCACATACACCGAAAAACTCATAACATTTTATAAAAAATATGATATTTTATTGTTACATGACATGTAATGTTTATATTGCATATAAAATTATCACGTTGTGTATTAAGTTCGCAATTTCGGTCTAGAATCCATTACATGTCATGTACTCCCATTACACATAATGTAATTGTCTAGTAAATAGATAAAAACTATTGGATATATGCTGGAAATTCCAAAAATTCCATGACTTCATCATTACATGTATCCTCTCAATTACTTCTTGGAATTACATATCCAAGGAAAAAGGAAAACAAAAAAAAGGTTAAAATATACCTAATAAAAAGGTAACAAGGCGCCACATATGGGATCATAAAAATAACACATCACATTTTCAGGATTCTCTATCCTCTATGAGGTGTCAGAATCTCATGCATAAAGAATTTAAAATAATGGATATTTGGGATAAGAGTGTTTTTATTGATCACACACACATACATCTAATTGAAGATTTCTACAAGGATTCTCCATGGTGATGCATGCATTATCTCATGAATTTATAACAGATGATTCAATTGATGAACTAATTCATGCTTCATATTCATGAATGAATATGATTCCAAGGATTTTAAACTTATAATACGTTTTGTTAGAAGATCAACCCAAATGGTAAAATATATCATCTAGTTACAAAACATTCATAGGAAGCTGATACATCCCATGATTATTTTAAACCCATAGTACGTAGCCTCTCGTATCAAATAAAAAAATTCATTATGGAATATTTCTTTCCTTATCCCAATTGCACTAAAATATCTAATACTTCGTTCTATTTCACCTTATATTAGATAATATAAAATAACTTGTGAAACCATAACTAAATATAATTCTTTATATATTTTCCAAAACAATTTTGGAAAGCTATCATTAACTTCTCTTTGTATCATATCTTATGAAACACCTTGTGAATACCCATCCAAAATAACTTTTTATTAATTATAAACCATTTTAGTGTATCTATCTAAGTTAAACCCAATACCTATTCAATCAACCACAATGTGTGACCCCATGGGCCTTTATAATGTTGAAAATAAAAAAAATCTACAGATCCTTATATGTAAGTAAAGAGGATCCTATAGAAATGCATTAAGGATACTCAATATATAAAAGTATTTAATGTGATCTCCATCAAACACATGCATCTCAATACCCATGACCACCATTATGTATCATATGAAAAAATTTATTCTAATATTTCTCATTTTTCTAAGACATCAAGTGATCACGAGACATGATGTATGTCAACCCCATATACCAAACACTTATGTAATCACCACTGGAAAGTTGGGTTTTCCCAACACTTGTATACAAATGGTTTTCCAGAATCGTCGGTATAAGTGTTTTTTTACCAATGGTTTCTACAAACCGTTAGTAAATCATGGTTTCGTGAAGGCTTTCCCAACAGTTTGAAGAAACCGTTTGGAAATCCAAAATGTTTGCACCCTTTACCAAGGGTTTGTAGAAAACCGTTGGTAAAGGATATTTTTTCCTAATGTTTTTTACAAACCATTGTGAAAATTCATGATTTCCAAACGGTTTTTACAAACCATTGGGAAAGGTCTTCTCAAATACTCGATTTCCGGAAGCCCCTGTAGCAAATCAGAGAAATCGCTTCCCCCAATTTCCAGAAGCCACGGCGCGCAGTGAACCCTAACCCAAGTTCTTCCATCCGATCGACTACAACTCCCTCATCTAGGTTAAACTCCTTAAACCTCTTCCCAAATACAAACATAGAACCCCTCTTCCTCTGATTTCTACATTTATTTCAATATCTACCAAGATCACGTCATTTTTTCATATTTTAGGGATTTTGGGAAATTTTATGATACACACTATTTAATATTGAATCAATGACTAAAAATTGATTTGAAGATGTCTGTGACTAGGGTTTACTTTGGTTTCATATATCATTTTTAAATAAACATATGACATACTACCACTAATATGGTGATTCCACAGATCATGGGGCTTCCTCTTCTTTTGTTCAATAAAGTGTGTAGTGTTGGTTTTTAATGTATTTTATTTTCTTATGGATTTATAGTGATTATGTATTGGGTTTCTTTAGTCATGAATTTTAGGTGAGTTATTCTTAAGTTCTTATTAGAGATAATTGTATTCATAAAGTGTGCCTATTTTATTGTAGGTGGTTTCGACTCACTAAGTGACTATTTGGTTATGTTTTTATGATTCCAATGTACGTTTTTTTAATAATGAAACCTGTTTATATTTTAATGATATAAATGAGTATTTTTTAAATATATTTTTATAAAATAGGTAAAATGTTTTTAAGTGGTTTATTTGGAAATTTACAAAGACAGATCCCATTTTTATTGTATTCTAAAATCTCAATAAATATATTTATACTTAGTGAATCCTTTATAAGTTTGGATCCATGTTTGAGAATTACCACTAATATCCCATAGCTTAATACCATATTTAGATTCTGTACATCTCATTAGATTTTTTAATGAGTTCACTTCTTCTTTCATTAATGTCTTCCAAGGATGTCTTAGAAATCTAATAGCCACATGAATGTTTTTCCTTTCTTAAATAATGTAATGTATTCCTAGAATAGTCAATTAATTTTTACATTATGGTAATCCATGTTGATAACCTTCATGATTATATGATCTCAAATGTGGATGTGATGAATATGGATATAATTTTAAACATATGTATTGAATTTTGTTTTTACCTTCCATGGTTGAAAATTCTGTAGTTGGGTTTTTTTAAAGTGATATATAGCAACGTTTTAACCCCTTTTATATATGCCTAATGGTTTTTTAGGAGTGGTTTAATCCATCACTATTTACGATCAATATTTTTTTGCCATTTTTTGTTTCAGTAGTTGTTTTCCCTGACAAAAAATGGTGAGGATATAATGGCAGTTCAAACCACTACTATATCCTTTCCATTTTTTGGTAGGTCAAACCGTTAGTAAAACCAAAAACTCCACTAAAAAATATTCTGTGACAATTCCCCAAAGCTGCCACTAAATTTATAGAACTAACATGAGTTGGATGCTAATGCCAATTTTAGCAGTGATTTTTGGAAACCATCATAGATCCATATAGAAGTGTTTTAAACTACTCCAAACTCAAAAAGAAAAAGTAGCTGTTATCAATATTTTTTTGTTATTGTCCAATGCATGATTTGGAACTAGTTATAGTACACCCTTGGACAGCCCCACCCACCCCCTAGACCCCCCTCCCCCCGTGGACTACCCCCCACCCCTAGGTATAGCCCACCCACCACCCTGGATACCCTGTACCCCCCTGGACAGCCCCACCACCCTTTAGAAACCCTGCCCACCCTATGGACACCTCATACTCCCTAGACAACCCCCATCCCTTGAAAGACCCCCACCCCCTGGTCACCCCTAACCCCCCTGGATAGCCCGTGCCCCTGGACAGCCCTAAACCTTGTTGACAGCCCACCCACCCAACCCCCAGACACGCGCCCACCTCCCCCCGGACACCCCCATCCCCCCGGATTCCCCCCATCACCTGGAAAGCCCACTCACCCCCTTGAAACCCCTGAACCCATTGGACAGCGCCGCCACCCCCCGTGGACAGCCCGCCCACCCCCCGTGGACTGCCTGACCACCCTCTGTGGACAGCCCGCCCACCCCCCTAGACAGCCCGCCCACCCCTGGACACCCCAGACCCCCTGGACAGCATTGCCACCCCATGGGAAGCCCGCCCACCCCTGGACACCCCGTACCCCCCGAAAATCCCCCCCCCCCACCCCCTGGACACCCCGCTCACCTCCTTGGATAGCCTGCCCACCCCTTGAACTCCCCCTACCCCCCTAGACAGCCTGACCACCCCCATGGATAGCCCGCCCCCCTGGACATCCCGACCCCCCCTAGACAGCCCCCACCCCTGGACACCTCCGACCCCCCGAAAGGCCCCACCACCCCCTAGACACCCCACACCCCCTGGACACCCCGTACCACCGTGGGCAGCGTCGCCAATACCCTGATCCTCATCCTACTCCTCATCCGGATCTCCCTGAAGAAGATAATTTATAAAACCCATGTACTCCCAACAAGACCCTTAAGGATTATGTATTCCTTGATCCACATCGAGTATCTTACTAGGAAATCCTAGAATATAGGCATTATAAATTATGTATCTTATTTTCTTATATACAATGTATTTTGTTGTATTTCTTAATATGATTCTCATATAGAGTAATGTGTCAATTATGATTTTATTTAAAGTAAAAAATTGTCATTTACCTAATTATTTTTTTGATTGAACTTTATTATTATTGAATTGCTTTGAAATGAATTATTGCAATTTTTTTATAGAAAGGATAGAAGTTGGAAGTTCAAAACTGATCGGATTTCAAATGATTTTCAAAATAATTTGAACAACTTTCTAGATTTAGCATTTGACAAGGATTCACATAGTGGTCTCATACACTTCCCATGTTCTAATTGTGTTGGAAGACCTTGGTTCAGTTGTGAAGAAGTTAGCTATCATATAACCAAATATGGTTTCCAAACAAACTATTATGTGTGGTATCACAATGGAGAGAGAATGGAATCTCAAAATGTTGATGATCCAAATGATAGGACTGAATTAAAGAGTTTGATATATGATTAGTTTCCATTTATTCAGCATCATGAGAAGGAAAGGATGTCCAGCCAACAATATTTCGATACAAACACACATGATGCGTCCAATGAAAATGATGATATTGATAGGGAGAAAAAATTGAATGATGTTGCGACGACTCCAGTATATCAGTATTGTGGTAAAATGAAAAAGTTGGAATTTTTAATCTAATTGTTTCATTTGAAAACTATGTTTGGGATTTCAAATACTACAATTGATTACATTCTTACCTTCTTTAAGGACTTACTTCCAGATGATGCAGATATTCCCTCAAACCACTATATGGCATGGATGTTTGTTGATGAACTTGGATTCTCAAAAAAAAATTCATGCTTGTCGGAATGATTGCAACTTATTTTCGGAGAAAACTACTGAAATAATTGATTGTATCAAATATGGAACCTCCCGATGGAATCCAAAAGATGATGGAACACCATCTCGCGTGCCACAAAAAGTAATGTGGCACTTTCCATTGATCCTTAGATTACATAACCTTTTCATGTATGATGAAATATCAGTAAAAATGAGATGGAACGACAATGAGAGAAAAAATAATAATGAAGAGTTGGTTCACCATGAAGATGGATTTTCATGGAAGAGATTTGATGCTTGATATCCTGAATTTGCTGCCAACATGAGTATTGTGAGACTAGGTCTTTCATGTGACAATTTTAATCCATTTGGGCAGATTCTTACATCACACAGCACATGGCCTGTTTTCATACACATTTATATCCTTCCCCCATGGTTGTGAAAGAAGAAGCCTTACACTTTCTTGAGTATACAGAGATCTAGCCCTTCTGATCCCGACAATGATATAGATGTATACATGCAACCTTTAATAAAATAGTTGAAACTTATTTGGGATGTGGGTGTGCCCACAAATGATCCTTGTTCGAAAGACGAATTTTAGATGTGTGCTGAGCTTATGTGGATGATCAATGATTTTCATACTTATGCAATGATGTCTGGATGGATCACAAAAGGAAAATTGTCATGTCCTGTTTGGATGAAGAATACTCGATCGAGAAGACTGAAATATCAGCGTAGTTCTTGTTTTACGGGGCATCGACGATTTGTGACAATGAACCATCCATATTGAATAAATCGCCGAAGATTTGACAAAACCATGGAGACTGATGATCCACCTCAGCATATGTCTGGAACTGATGTGCTTAATGAATTGAAAGATTTCAGTTATTCATTTGGGAAGGTTGTAATGAAATCTAGAAAGAGGAAATATGTTTCCAATGAAACCTGTTATAATTGGAATAAGAAGAGTATATTCTTGGAGTTTTCGTATTGTTCAACCAACTTGTTACGTCATTACTTAGACATAATAAAAATTGAAAAGAATATATGTGAAATGTTGCTTTCGATTCTTCTAAATGTCAAGGGGAAGACAAAAGATGATTTATGATCTAGGCGTGCCTTGGTAGATTGGGAGATCAGACTAGAATTGCATCCTGTCTGTATCAGTGAAAATATATGGCAAGTTCCATGTGCTTCTTATGTGATGAAACATGCTGAAAAAAATCAATTTCTGGAAGTTTTATAGCATATTAAAGTTCTTGATGGAAATTCAAGCAATATATCAAAACGGGTCAACAAAAAAGAGTTAAAACTGAAATCTTTGAAGAGTCTTGATTATCACGTCCTTTTGTATGAGTTGATTCCAATAGAAATCCATCATATCTTGTCCAATAATGTTAGAGTCTTAGTTATTTGGTTGTGATATTTGTTTAGAGATCTTTGTGCTAAGAGGTTGTCCAAATACATCTTGCAAAAACTGTTGGCAGAGAAACCATTAATTTTGTGTGAGTTAGAGAAAATTTTCCCTCCATCAATTTTTACATGCATGTTGCATCTGACTATCCATCTTCTGACTGAAATACTTCTTGGAGGAACCCTTGCTTTCTGTTGGATGTATCCAACTGAATGAAACATGTGCACGTTGAAATCATATCTTTGGAACATGAATTATCAATAACGTTATATTGTGAACCGTTACTTGGCTCAATAATTTATGGATTTCAGCTCAATGTATTTTTCTTATCTTATTACGAGAATAAATAGACCAATGAAAAATGAATAATAATAGTATGGGAAAATTGAGCCCAGTTTTCCATCACTTCCTCAGACAGGAGGAATTCCGGGATCATATACTTTGATGACATTGAGCCTTGAAGAGTGAGAGATGGCACATCGTACAATGTTGTTCAATTGTGATTTGTTCGATGAGTATATCAAGTAAGAAAATTGTACATGTATCTCTTATCTTATCTCTTGTAATTTTAAATATTTGTTAAACTATTATTATTTTTATCTACAGGGAACATAATGAATTGATATATAGAAAGCATAATTATTTATCTTTGAGAAGGAAAGAGACTTTTCATAGAAAAGGATTTTATGCTTGGTTGAAATTGAAGGTAAAAATATTTCTTTAATAACTAAATAAAAATAATATTTAATTAATTTTAGTATCTGTTTATATTTCAAGTATCGATTTTTCCTGCAGATTTTGTTTCTAAGGAAATAAGAGCTTTGTATTTTGGTCCTAATACCATGGATCGTTCTTGTAAATCACTTGTGATCAATGGATACAAATTTATTATTACTGAACGAGCAGGAAACATGAGAACACAACATGATGGTGTTATGATAACTACCACAACAGACTGTTATGCCAATTAATCAGATAATAGACCTCTTTCTGAAAATGTATATTATTATGGAGTCGTGGAGAAAATAATAATTTTGGATTATCACTCGCATGGTCGAGTCACGATGATGAAATGTCAATGGTTTTATTTAATGATGAGGTAAGGAACCTTTATTGATGAATGTGGATTTCGAGTTATTGACATGAATCACACTCTTTCCACCGAAAAACCATATGCATTGGCATCAATGGAGAAACAAGTTTTTTATGTCAAAGATCATCATCATCCTTAATTCAGTGTCATTATTGAAGTAAATCCCAGACATGCTTTTGATTATGGTGATGATGAAGTTGACACTATCCCTACTAAAATTGGAAGCAATCTGTTTATTACTTATGATGACTCCCATAGCTCAATTGTTTGAGTTGATTGTGAACCCGAAGTTGTGGTGGGAAATATATATAATCATACAGTCATGTTCTCGACTACATGTTTCACCAACATCATTCAGAGTGTGTGTCCTAGTTCTTACCTTCAAACCCCCATAAATCTTCTGTTTATTTATGTTTTTTTTATCAAATTTTTTTTTTCTATAATTTTTTTTTGGGTTACACATTAGTTATTTGTTTCTAATTACTTCCATATTTTTTTTCATTGCAGGAAAAGACACCCATTGAAGAGAGGTGACATAAAAATATGATAGAAAATAATCTTCGCATGACACAGAAGGGAATTCATCCACTCATCCCTATTGTGAGTATTTTATTTCAAATATATATTTCAATAACTTATAATATCATGTGTTTACTTTTGTGTCAAACTTTTTTTCCGGATCCACCACCTAGACTAGAGATATATGACCAGGAGCCTGATATTTATCCCAGTACAGAGGCTAGTGGGAGGAGGGGGGGGGTGTTAGAGTTATAAGACCATATGGTGGTCCCGGTACTAAGGCCGTTGGTACGAGGGCTCGTGGTGAGAGAGTTAGACGATCCACTGGTCATACCCGATTGGATCATGCCCCAACCATAGACGTATCTTCTACACCCATTTTGATCCTGGTGTGTCTTTAGGGACACACGGGATATTTTGGCCTCCGATTTTACACTACAAGGTGGCCAGACGTCTGTGCCATCATCTTTTTCTTCTGGTTCATTATCTCCATGCTATTATATTCCACCTTCTTCAACTCCTTCTCCAACACAGTGTGTGGTTGAGGAGAATACAATGAGGGACATTCCACCTGTACAGGATATTCCTTCGGCTTCTGCAGATCCAGTGACACCCACTTATCTGACTACCATAAGTATAAATATAAAACTCTAACAAATTTTTATACCAAAATTTATTTCTATTATAACTTGTACTGATATTTTTTTCTTTAATAATAGATTCATCTACTGATAAGAGGCGAGGGAGGGGGAATACTCACTTGCGTGCGGTATAGAACCTCCAGACAAAATTGATGGTTGAATACAATGATGATGGACAGATGAGTGATAAATCTAGGCAGGAATGTCAGGGTTTTTTGGGGATGCTAGCCAAATACTCCGACATCATTCCGGTCAGCCCTCTCTGTTGGAGACATCTGCCACACGATGTCAAAGATAATGCGTGGGCACAAATATGGGTAAAAAATATATTGGATTTTATGTAGTATTTTTTTGTATTTATATGAATTAATCTATTGGGTTTCAGCTTCTGTATAACTTCTCTGATGGCGAAGGTGCATGACCGATGCGTTTAAAGGATCTAGGAGAGGTTTGGAGAGCTTATAAGCATGAGCTATATGTCGGCTGGTGTGATAGAGTGGGCATGGAGTTGGACATATTACCTATCATGGATGAATATCCAATAGTGCAATATCTCCAAATTATTACCCATTGGGTGATTGCCAAATTTAAGGTATTAATCACATTTGAGGTATTTAAATGACAGTTTTCATATACTGCATTAATATTATCTATTTAATTATTAAACATTATTTAGGAATCTTCTGAAAAAAACAATGATTCAATGCAATACCTCCACACTTTGGGGTGCATGACTATGTCAAATCATGAGAGGTTGCTGGTACGATATAGTTGTTTATAATTTTTCTTTAGGACTTTCCCTTTTTATTGTTTCATACTTAAATTATGTGATTTATTGAGTATTGAATATATGATTATACTTGAACTTTTTATTGTTTCAATTTCATTACAGAAGCACAAATTGAATATTGAAGGATGTATCCCTCGAGCAAAATTGTTTTGCTCGAGTAGAAGGAAAAAAGATGGAACTGCGGTAAATGAACCAACAAAAGAAAATATTGTAAGTTTTAATTTGTTTATTTCAATGTTTAATATCTATTTTGAAATTTAATAATCTATTAATATTTTTAGCAAGATGCTTTAGAGGCCCTTGATTCCCAAGAGCCTGACAATTTTGGGCCACACGATCATTTATATCAGGTTTTGGTAGATGAGTACTCTAGTCGAGTACGCTGCCGACCTGGTAAGAATATAGTCCCAATGAGGTATTGGTCCTCTCAAGGTATACATTCTAGTACCACTGAGTATGAATAGGTCAAGGAGCATGCAATCCAGTCTGATAAAAGGGTCATAGAGTAGGAATTACAACTTCAAATAAGGGACAAAGAATTTATGAAACTGATGAAATATTTATCTTTGTCACTTCCACCAAAGGCCAGCGTGGCTTACCACACATTTATATCATCGATGGGTGCATTATCCAATGAACTAGGCGGCAGTTCTAGTGCCGGTCGAGATGATGACGTTTATGGTGATGACGAGGATGCTGAAGTGGATGAGGTCGAGGATGAGGATAAAGATGAGGGCGGGGATGGGGCCAAGGGAGAGGATGGGGCTGAAGGTGAGGATGGGGCCGACGATGAGTATGGGTACAATGATAAGGATGACGAAGAGTATAGAGATGGCAGTGAGGATGAGGCCGATGATGACAGTGGTGATGGTGATGGTGATCAGGGGTAGATTGATCCATTACATTTTTGAATTCTGTATAACTCTTTATTTTTGAACCTGGTTTTTTACTCTGGTATGGATGGTTTTGAAGTCATTGTAACTCTTTATTTTCGACCAAATATGGAAGCATAATGTTGCTATAATGGTTTTGAGGTGATTTATGCTATATGAGATTTTATGGGTTATTTTGAGTAGTTTCTTTCCCTTTAATTGATTGGTTCATAAAACATAAGTTGGTGGTGCATATATTATGTAATTGGAATTGGTAAAGTAAAATGCTGGTATAGGATTTCTGAGTTGTTATTTGGATGGTATTCCCTATCATAAGTGGGTATATCTCTATTGACTATGGGTTTATTTTATAATTGACAAAGTATTTATTAAACTGACCATGCAATACACATTTTCCACAATATGGAAGCACCAAAAAAATCATAGATAGACACTAAAAACCACAAGACACCCATGAGAGACACCCCTTGAGGTAGAGTCCCTCTCGTAGCCTCTTTAATTTTAGAATTCCTTAAATTGAATTTATATTTTTTCTTAATTATATTTAATTATATTGAATTGAAGATGTTGAATATGATTTTTTTAATATAATTGTTTCATTTGATAAATAAAGTCATGTTTTTATAATAAAAACCCTCCAACAGAGGTGCGCTATCTATGAAAACTCACAGTTAGAGATTAGGGTGTGATAATTTGACTCTCAATCAGTATTTTCAACTACCTAGTACCACTTTTAAAAACAATGAATCTAAAATATACATCTTTATCATACCACAATCCCGAATCATGATTCTGGTTTTTATAACATAAGATCAGTTTCTATAATGTGAAGGAAAACTACATAGGATTGATTTGGCATCCTGGTCGGAAGATGCTGTCCTCTGGATGCCGCTGGACTGGGCCAACATGACATGGTCACGCAGCAGTCATGCCGTGGTCACGCCGCGGTCACTCTGTGGTCACACCGTGATTTGGCCCTGCTCCAGGATGAAACCCTATGGCAGTTTGTAGACTTTTCGGAATTCACTATTTGATACCTAGATAGAGTTTTAGATACATTACCCACCCTCTTCCTTGGACCTCGGACAACCCCACCCTCATCCCTAGAACTCAAACAGTCCCCCCGGACATCCACCCCACCCTCCTCCTTGGAACCCGAACAGCCCCTCGGACAGCCCCTCAGACAACACCCCCAACCCTCCTCCCTGGACCGTGGATCCCAATCTAATCTCTCTTCAAGATTCACCCTACATCCCAACGGAAAAGAGGGTTTTAGAGCTTTGGAAGAAGATGAGAGGAGTGCAAACCCTAATAAAAAAGAGGAATCAAGGAGAGGACTAGACTCACCCGGATCTTCAATCTGCACTTGAAGGCACTCAAAACGCCGAAGTGACGTGTACGAGTCAACCCCGCCTCAATATGAGGAGCGGTGTGGCTGGCACCACTCAAAGTGTCTTACTTTTCTTTGAAATAGACAACATTAAGTGAAAACAACAATTGACATACCGAAAACCGACCAAACACATTCAGATTCTATTGATACTTTAGGAAAAGGATCCCTAAGTCACTTCTGACGTGTATGGGTCAACCCTGCCTCAATCAAATGTACGGTGTGGCCGGTACCACTCAAAGAGTCTTTCTTTTGTTTAAAATGGATACACTTTTCTGTAAAAATACTAGCATATAGAAAACTGACCAAACACATTCGGATTGTGTTGATATTTTAGGACAACAATCCATGGGTCATTTTTGACATGTACGAGTCAACCCCGCCTCAATCCGAGGTCCGGTGTGGCCGAAACCACTCGAAATGTCTCACTTTTATTTGAAATAGATACGATTTTAATTGAAAACAACAACTGGCATACGGAAAACCGACCAAAGGAATTCTAATTCTGTTGAAAAATTAGGAAAAATATCCATTGGTAATATGTGATGTGTATGAGTCAACCCCGCCTCAATCCGAGGCACGGTTTGGCCGATATCACTCAAAGTGTCTCGCTTTTATTTGAAATGGACATGATTTTAAGTGAAAACAACAACTGGCATATGGAAAACTGACCAAACACTTTCGGATTCTATTGATACTTTAGGAAAAATATGAATGGGTCATATGTGACATGTACAAGTCAACCCTTCCTCAATATGAGGGCCGATGTGTCCAGACCACTCGAAATGTTTCACTTTTATTTGAAATGGACATGATTTTAACTGAAAGAACAACTGGCCTACGAAAAAAAAACCAAACACATTGGGATTGTGTTGATACTTTAGGAAAAGGATCAATGGGTCATATGGGACATGTATGAGTCAACCTCGCCTCAATTAGAGGGTTGGTGTAGCTAGCACCACTCCAAATGTCTCACTTTTATTTGAAATGGACAGGATTTTATGTGAAAACACCAACTGGCAAATGAAAAACTGACCAAACACATTCCAATTGTGTTTATACTGCAAAAAAACGATCCCTGGGTCATTTTGGACGTGTATGAGTCAACCTAGCCTCAATTAGAGGTGCAGTGTGGCTGACACCACTCAAAGTGTCTCACTTTTCTTTGAAATGGACAACATTTTACGTGAAAACAACAAATAAAATACAGAAAACTAACCAATGGAATTTGGATTCTATTGAAACTTTAAGAAAAGTATCCATGGGTCATATGTGACGTATACGAGTCATACCTGCCTTAATCGGAGGAACGGTGTGGCCAGATCACTGAAAGTGTCTCACTTTTATTTGAAATGGATAGGATTTTAAGTGAAAACAACAAATGGCATATGGAAAACTGACCAAATGCATTCGGATTCTATTGATACTTTAGGAAAATGATCTATGGAGTCAACCTGCCTCAATTAGAGGGCTGGTGTGGCCAGTACCACTTGAAATGTATCACTTTTATTTGAAATGGACAGGATTGTAAGTGAAAACAACAACTGGCATACAGAAAAATGACCAAACACAATAGGATTATGTTGTTACTACAACACAATGATCCATGGGTCATTTTTGTTGTGTATGAGTCAACTCGCAATAATACGAGGTGCGGTGTGGTCGACACCACTCAAAGTGTCTCACTTTTCTTTGGAATGAACAACATTTTAAGTGAAAACAACATCTGAAATTCAGAAAACCAACCAAACAAATTCGGATTCTGTTGATGCATTAGGAAAAGGATCCATGGGTCATATGTGACGTATACCAGTCAACCCTGCCTCATTCTGAGGCATGGTGTGGCTCGTATCACTCGAAGTGACTCACTTTTATTTTAAATGGACATGATTTTAAGTGAAAACAACAACTGACATGCGAAAAACTGACCAAATGCATTGATAGTGTGTTTATACTGCAACAAAACAATCCATGGTTCAATTGTGATGTGTATGAGTCAACCTCGATTCAATACGAGGCACGGTGTGGCCGACAGCACTCAAAGTGTCTCACTTTTCTTTGAAATGGACAACATTTTAAGTGAAAACAACAACTGGCATAGAGAATACCAATGAAACTCATTCAGATTCTATTGATACATTCTAAAAAAGATCCATGGGTAATTTGTGATGTGTACGAGTCCACCCCACCTCAATCCGAGGCACGGTGTGGCCAATACCACTCAATGTAATTTTCTTTTATTTAAAATGGACACACTTTTATGTAAAAACATCCGGCATATGGAAAAATGACCAAACACATTCAGATTGTGTTGATACTTTAGTGAAACGATCCATGGGTCATTTTATATGTGTAAGAGTTAACCCTGCCTCAATCCGAGGCGCGGTGTGGCCGACACCACTGAAAGTGTCTCTCTTTTCTTTCAAAAGGACATCATATTAAGTGAATAAAACAACTGACATATGGAAAACCAACCAAAGGCATTCAGATTCTACTGAAACATTAGGAAAACGACCCATGGGTCATATGTGATGTGTACGAGTCAACTCCACCTTAATCCGAGGTCTGGTGTGGCCAACACTACTCAAAGTGTTTCTCTTTTGTTTGAAATGGACAAGATTTTAAGTGAAAACAACAACTGACATACTTAGAACCAACCAAACGAATTCAGATTGTGTTGATAATTTAGGAAAACGATCCATGGGTTATTTTTGACGTGTAAGAGTCATCCCTGTCTCAATCTGAGGTGCGGTGTGGCCGATATCACTCGAAGTGTCTCACCTTTATTTGAAATGGACATGATTTTAAGTGAAAACTACAACTGGAATACGGAAAACCGACCAAACACATTAGGATTTTGTTAAAACCTTAGGAAAATGATTCATGGGTCATATGTGACGTGTTAGAGTCAACCCAACCTCAATCTGATGCACAGTGTGGCCGATACCACTCAAAGTGTCTTTCTTTTGATTAAAATGGACACACTTTTTAAGTAAAAACAACTGACATACGGAAAACTAACCAAACACAATCAGATTCTATTGATACTTTAGAAAAAAGATACATGGGTCATTTGTGACGTGTAAGAGTCAACCATGCCTCAATACGATACGCGGTGTGGCCGACACCCCTCAAAGTGTCTCTCTTTAGTTTCAAAAGGACATCATTGTAAGTGAATACAACAACTGACATTCCAAAAACCGACCAAAGGCATTTAGATTCTATTGAAACATTAGGAAAACGATTCTTGGGTCATATGTGACATGTAAGAGTCAACCCCGCCTCAATCCGAGGGCTGGTGTGGCCTGCACCACTCAAAGTGTTTCTATTTTGTTTGAAATGGACAGGATTTTAAGTGAAAACAACAACTAGCATACTTAAAACCAACCAAACGCATTCGGATTGTATTTATTTTTTAGGAAAAATTTCCATGGGTCATTTTTGATGTGTACGAGTCAACCCCTCCTCAATCCGAGGCGCGTTGTGGCAGACACCACTGAAAGTGTCTCTCTTTTGTTTAAAATGGACATCATTTTAAGTGAAAACAACAACTGACAGACGGAAAACCAACCAAATGCATTCAGATTCTATTGAACCTATAGGAAAACAATCCATGGGTAATTTGTGATGTGTACGAGTCAACCCTGCCTCAATTTGAGGCGCGGTGTGGTCGGAACCACTAAAAGTGTCTAATTTTATTTTGAAATGGACAACATTTTAAGTTAAAACAACAACTGCCATATGGAAAATGGACCAAACACATTAATATTCTGTTGATACTTTAGGAAAAGGATACATGGGTCATTTGTGATGTGTAAGAGTCAACGCCACCTCAATCCGAGGTATGGTGTGTTTGTTACCAATCAAAGTGTCTTTCTTTTGTTTAAAATGGATACGCTTTTAAGTAAAAACAACCAGCATACGGAAAACCAACCAATCACATTTGGATTGTGTTAATACTTTAGGACAATGATACATGGGTAATTTGTGACGTGTAAGAGTCAACTATGCCTCAATCTGAGGCACGGTGTGGTAGAAACCACTCAAAGTGTCTCTCTTTTGTTTTAATAGGACATCATTTTAAGTGAATACAACAACTGAAATTTACACTCGTCAACGATAGTCGCAAACTCTTTTTCATGAGTTGGGTAGTTTCACTCATGGGGTCATAAGTGAAGAGACTCCTATGAAAATATCTTTTCACCTTATATTATAAAAAATACAAGTTCAATGCCAAATGCATCACAAATCATTACAAACCCAAATCTAGGATCCGATTTTTTTTGGATTTGATCAAATTTCAAACTCTTATTCAAATCTAATAAGTATTTATTATACTATTTTGATATTAGAATTTGATGGGGTGGTGGGGGGATGTGCTGGTTAGGGGTGTTGTGCAGTTGTGAGGTGAATTACTACTAGAAGAGTGGTTGTAATATGATGATTGAAATGGGTGTAAATAATGTTTGAGTAATTGAAACAGTTATTAACTCTGCTGGATGATTGTTGTCATATGAAGATTGAAATAGGGAATTGTAGTAAATGACATGGTTGTAAGAGTTTCATGGTTTTATGTGTTTTTGTGTGTGTTATTTTAAGTATTTTTATGCTATTTTAAGTTTTTATGTGGGTTTTGTGATTTTTTTTATATAGGTGTATACTGGAGGGGCTACTGGAGGGCTACTATGCAGCAGTTCTGAAAAAACACAATAACAACAGTTTTAAACCGTTGGTCTAATAGTTCATGAAAAACACAATACCAATGGTTTTAAACCATTGGTATACTTTGAGAGAAATTTAAAAACTATACCAATGGTTTTAAACCGTTGGTATAGTGTTTAGTATTCAAAATATACCAAAGGATTCTTGAAACCATTGGTAAAAATGTTATACAAAAATATAACAACGGTTAGCTGAAAACCGTTGGTATATCAATAAATACAGTGGGCTATACCAGCTGTTTAGATCAAACCTTTGGTATAGGGCTTTCCTCATGGCTTAATACCCTACAGTTTGGAAAAGAGTTGGTATAGGCTATACCAGCGGTTTTCCAGCTTATACCATCAGTTTAAAACTGTTGGTATAACCTTCTTTTCTATTAGTGAACTGACTATCATATTAGACTAATATGATGGAAGAATACATCACATCCCATTCATCCTTATAGATAATAATATCACAAATAACTTATTTGGATAGATATAATATATCTATATATGGTCACACACTCACAAAGTCTATATCAATAGTGGTCCCAGATGTTATAGTCATCATATGAGAGGAAAATCCCATATTGGTTAAGATTCAACTGATTACAAGATTATAAAAACTTCGAACCACCACGAATATTAGCTATGTCAATATGTAGAAATGTTTAAGATGGTCATCAAATTATGAAGGTTCTCATTCTTGGTATTTTTCCAACCTTAGATATTGGGGAATCAAATATGATCCACACACACCTAGCATACCAAATACATTTTTTGGACACTCTATGTGGACAACCATGTGGGTAAACCAACACAAACTTATAGAAAAATGGTTTTAAAAATTGTATTTTTAACATCAATTAGTCAACAACTAACATCACAGTGGCTTCTAACATTAGTTAAGAAATGATAAATTTTAAAATTCTACTTTTAAAATTGGTTCTAAAGAAACAATTATAAAAGTCTCATTAATGATATTTAATGCCATTTCAAAATGAATCAATGATAGAACAACAAGTTCAGAAAAATTTTAATATCATTTTTCCAAATTACTGATGATTAAAATGTGGGAGCCATAAATATAGGTGTATATTTTGTTTTTACTCGTTGAATTGACTAGTAATCGAGCTAAAATGAACTTATAGATCAAAATTTATGGTTTTACAATGTTGGAGCTCTCTAAGAGAAGTGAAATTTCATATGACCATAAATTTTTATTCGTATATCCATTTTGGCTATAAGACTAGGAAAATGAAATCATGAGAATTGTGCTATGTCATTATGTTAAGTGATTCTTTGGTTTTAATATTTATTATTTTTAAAATTAACATTAAAAATGTTCAAAAAAATATTTTTAGCATTATTTTGTATGTAATCATTAAAATTATACTTTATAAAATAATTTTGATTTTGGTTTTTTTGAAAATCTTCATCATAAATGTAACTTATTTTATTTTTGGGGGATTATTTTTTAAATATTATATGGATTATTTTTAAGACAAGACCCTGAGATGGTGTGTGATTTCAAGGCTCTATGTTCCTAGAATAAATGTTTGAAATATATTAAAATATTATATAGAATAAGTGCACACATTACCTGAAAAAAGAGTTATAACTCTTAAATGGGTGCCAAGATATAAAATATGAGGTCAATATTGATTTTAGAATGGAAATTTTACCCTAGACATGACTTAACATTTTTCAGCACTTGTTTTTTTTTCGAAAAATGTTTTCACATATGTAAAAATGATAAAATAATTTTCATTCATATTTGATGATGTAAATGATTGAAATTATTTAAATATATTATTATGTCAAAATTCTATGGTTAGATTCATATCCCTAGAAATCCTTTGAAGATTCATTGGAGAGAGATATAGAGAATCCATCCTGATGAACAATGATGGATCGTGGATCAACGATCGACACACATCTGTTTTTAACAGATCTAGCTTACGACATCGACATAGTTTCATTATTTTTCAATGGTCAATCCAACTTGAGGTAGGATGTTTTGATTTTTAAATTTCATCCCACTATTAATCTCAGAGAAAGGTGGATCAATTAAATGAATAAGGATTCCCACTCACATCATTAGTTGATATCTCTTTGATAGAATTGTTATTGGTTTTGGTTGATTATCCCTCTTTGTTCAAACTCTATACGATAATGAATTCAGGCCAAATGAAAAAAGTCTTAGGTTTATTTTTCACTTTTATGGTTTATAGATTTTTTTCTTTCACGAATGGTTTATCCGAGGTCAGACCTATGATGACCCGACGCCCCCCACAAATAGGCCAAGGGCTGGAGACCAGCACTGAGTAGGAATATCCCACAAATAAGAGGTATTATCCTAATGTACCTGTGCACACACACACATCTCGAAGCCCACAGAATGCAGAGATATAAAAAAAACTGAAAGAGTGCATGCATGTACCTAAGATCTTACAATAGAGTACGATAGTGAAAGTACTATAAATAGAAGGAACAAAAAGAAAATCCGAACCAAAACTATAAAGAGTCTAACTTGATCCAAGGTTGAGAAATAAGTTTAAATTATGCTCCTAGTAAACACCTAGGTCTTTCAAGATCCATCTATGATCCACTTTTGCCCCGTCCTCCTTATACATCTTCAAAAGGGCCATCATCTGTACAAGATATGACATGTACGTGTAAATCCAATGCATGGGTGAGTATAATAATACATATAAGGGAACCACAAAAACTCTGAACATGTAGCACGAAGTATAGTTAGTTCAATATCAAATATAAAAATCTATGTATAATAGAAACAAAAGCGAATGCAGATATACTCAGGAGAGACACCATGACAACAGGTGGACGTAACCTACTATCAGCCACAAAATTAGAATCGGAAAAATTATCATTCCAGGAGAACACACTCCACGAGCCATGCTAAAATAGGAGATAGTTGAAAAATAGATCTAGGTCATTTGGACCTACCCAAGTAAGATCACTTGTCTAAGGGGACCATGGTACACAGATTGTGGGTCACACCTATAACCTCTAGGGGGACACCACGAACCCATTATGGATCAAACTACTACATATAGAATCATATGTCACGATTTATCAAACCCTATCGATAAAGTTTTCTAGATGGATGATTGATTCCCTGCTCAGAGTGGTCATGCTGATTCCACAAACTCCAACTATGAATGATAGAGGATCATACTCCGGTTTACAGGAGGGACACCACAACTATAACTGAGACACGACCTCTAGAGGGGATCCCAATACAGTGTTGTGGATGTAATGTCACACTTTCCCCTCGAGGAAAGTACCAAGGGAATTCAATAAATCTATACTAGTCCAAACTAGGAAAACGAAGAGCCTCATGCACTCTTTATGAGAGTAAATAGTATGTTACATGGGCTACATGGCATGTTCAGTTATCCCAAGTCCAGATCCCGTGAAAGAGTCTCATACGACATGTAGTCTCTATATATGCAGCATGTAGAATGACTACATGGTGTGTAGAGTCACATGGTTCCCTACCCGTGTCTCCAGGCCGTGTATGTGTACTAAATCCGTGTTCATGTGCCATTCCATGTACACCAAGCTATGTCTGTGGAGGAGTACACGAGATTTCTGTTCCCTTGTACTCCAATCTATGTCTATTTACTTCCAAAGTACACACCGAGTCAACCAAAAGGCTCCACACACTATATGGTAGGATTCACATGTCATGTGATCATTATATTTATCCTGAAACCCTAACCACTACTAATGGGGCCCCACACAATGTGTACTGTTGAGTTACACACTATGTTTCTTGGGATTTTCAAGATCAATAGTTCTTCCTCTATTATTCTTTTCACATCATGTGTTCCTTGATTTTCACTTGAAATCACTCTATACATCCTGAATCTACATTTTCCATGTCCTTCCACTGATAGCTCATTGGAATCCGGCATCGAAATGCATCGAGAAACTCATCACCGAAATGTGTTCACTGCGTTCCGCGTGGGAATGGTGTGGAACCCTAGATCCATTTTCATTATTTCTTGATTGACTCATCTCCATCATTGATACTCGGTCCCTAACCACCATCGTGTTCCATACCCACAATTTTGATCTGTTGCACCGAAGAATGGTCGCACAATGATCTGAAATGGGGTATTTATTGAACTGTTGGCCAAGGAATCAAAAAAAAATAACTATATGATGAAATTTGGAGAGGAATCCATAAAACCTAAAATTGAGGAAAAAACCTCATCCATTGTTTTTTTCCATGATTCATTATGTTAGAAAGGATGAATAAAGAGGGATAATCAACAAACCAAGAACAATTCTATCAAATAGAAATCTAAAAACAATGCTTGGGTCAATCCTTGTTTGTTGAAATGATCTACATTCATCCAAGATCAATAATGGGATGAAATTCATAAAACAAAATATACCACCTTGAGTTGGATCAATTGTTGGTAAATAAAAAAGCTACATTGATGTCATAGGAAATAAATTTTGATAATCAATGTGAGTCGATTGTCGATCCATGAGCTATCATCATTCTTTGGAAAGTATTCTCCAAATTTCTCTCCACAGAGCCTGTAGAGGATTTTCAGGGTTATGAATCTAATCATGTAATTCTTACATAATAATCTATTTCAATAATTTGAATCCACTATGTAAACACAAATGAATTAAAATAATTTAATTAAATAATTTTATCCATTTTACACCCACGACATGTTTCTTCAAAAATGACCTATGCCGACCAATTTTTTGTTGTGCCTAGGGTAAAACCACAACTCTAAAATCAATTGGTCCCTTGGATTTCTGATTCGGGAACCCATTTAAGTGTTATTCCAATAATTCCAAAAAATCATGTACATGTGCTGTTTAATATTTTAATATATTTCAAACATTTATTCCAGGAATAGTAGGTCTCATAATTGCACAACATCTTAGTTCCTAGTCCCAAAAGTAATCTATATAACATTTAAAAATAATACATGGGAAATTTGAGATGTTACAATAAATATATTTTTATAAATTGTTTAATTTTTTTAATAAATAAATGATATGAAAATGGGTTTCATTACTTTATTTGTAAGAAATAGTGGTGTAAAAAGTTAAATATCACAATACACAGAATCATGATTTTAATATTTTCATAATATAATTGTTATTTCATAGTTCTTGCTTAAAATTTTTAATTCCCCAGGAAAATGTTTTCATCTAAGATACATAATTTTTTCTAAACTTTTTCTTCATTTCGAATCTATTCCTCCTTAAACGAAATCATTGTTTAATATTTTCCTTATTCAACTATTCCATCATGGTAATTATCATTATTCTCTCATCGTTTTATTCAATTATTCTTTATTTAATTAATTCATATGAATTTTAATTAATTATTTTTTGATGATGATGTAGACTTCTTCCGATTGAGGTGACAAGAAAAAAATCCATAGGAAATTTACCAACTAGACTTTAAAATGAATTACCAAACACAATTGAAGATGTTTAACAATTAAATATCTCAAAATAAAATGAATATCAACAATCAATATTTAGATTTGAAGGATGATAAAACAATAAAGGAAATTAAGTCAATGTTTTAAAGATTATTTTTATAATTCTCAACTTGTTTCTACAATTTAAAGATAATATACAAAACTTTTTCTTCCAACTGAGTAATTTCAATCGAGTTAATTTTGAAAAAAATGAAACATTCAATGAAAATATCCTTTGATCTAGAAGTCCATTTTTGATCCATGAACATTATAATTAATTCTTGTAAAATGAACTATTACCTTTTCTAGTTTCCCATTTTTTTAAAATTTATTATTATGATAACCTATGTTATAATTATTATTTTACATCATGTATCATATTATTATACATCAAAAGTATTGAAATAATGATTGGAATGTAGATTATAAGAATGACTGATGTTTAAAATATCAATAATAATAATAATATTTTTTTAATATTAATGAAGTTAAAAATATATCTTAGGCTATCATATCCATTAATGTGAGATAGAAAAATGATGCTGAAATAAAAAAACCGATATCAAAATGTGTTTTTTCTACTTGTTGAACTCAAAGAATATTATTCCTTATTTTATTACTTTTGATAATATTTTTTATTTTTATATGGGAATCCTAGTGTTTTTATCCTTAAAGTCTCTTCATTACCTATAATATTCCAGGATGAACATCAGTTGTGGAAAAAATCACATTTATACATTAAAAGGTCAATTATCATTACAATTCTTGAAATGTATATTTATATATACATTTATGAAAACAATGTGAAAGAATGATAAAATATATGTTTCCTTTAATTTGATACATTTTAATATTCTTATACTCTTTAAAAATGTTTATTAAAACCAATATAAACAGTAGTTTTTCATATCATAAATGATAAAATACCAGATTATCCTTATGTTTTCTACACTTTCTAGATTCTGTTTTATAATTATATAATTTATAATTTATGTTACATTTCAATGTTTCAATTTGGTTAAACACTCCCACTATCTATTTAATGAGGAACATCTATAAAGTAATAAGTTTTGAACAATAGTGATATTTAGGAATCATATTCCTAACTATTAAACTTCGTAGTCATATTAAAACCTTTTAACTTGACAACATAAAATGTTCAAATATAAACTTCTATTGTCTAATTTTAACTCTTTCTAAGATATTGAAAATTTTCCTTAGAACCCTATTAAGTCAAAACGTTTCCTTGAAATAATTTTACTACTTACATAATTGTTTTCCAACCCTCCTGATCTAATTTAGGATAAAGTGAAAATTTATTTAATATGGTAACTAAATGTATCTCTTTTAGTTATTTTTATCGACATTCGCTAAATTATTTTTGAATAATGTGAGAACCATATTATTATTGTAACTAATGATACTATTTACATTTCTCTTTACCATAATACCCTAAACTCTTTTATTATATAATGTGTGATTTTCTTTTAATTTTGATAGGTACAATCCTTCAATAAATTCCATCATTTAATTTTGACTATAAATAAATATAAATATTTATAATTTTAATTATCATCATATGTACTAAATTATTTTAGGATATTGAGTGAAAAAAATACAATTCTAGAATGGTGTAATCCTTTAGGAAATGGTGATATTCACTTTCTAAATGTTATCAAAATGTAATAATTTACATTATTCATTACCATAACATATCCTAAACATTTTTTGTTGATATGTATGAATCACTTTAACATATGATTAGTTGAATAATTTATTTATTAAATTTGAACTGCATTAATTCCAAAAATACTACCACTATCCTCTTAGACAAAATTTTATTTTCTAAATGTCTTGGTAAGTTATACAAACCATTTTTTGTAAAGAAATAACATTTATTTTCTTTTTTGTAAGAAAATTTAAAAAATAGAGTATTTCAAAATACATGATATTCTATGTATTTATATCATTTTTTCCTTTGAGAAGAAACCTTTAAAATATACAACTAATGGGTGGTGAGAAATGTTTTTCTCATATTTAATCAAATTTCTGGATAAACACTTTTATTCTAGATAAACACTTTTATCCGGGATAAACTCCTTTATCAACATTTTATTCCTTGAATTTTTTATAGAACTCAATGAATCATCAAACATGTGTATATAATTAATCATCATATGTTTTATTAGATATAATTTTTATGAACTTCTTCTCTTATCACATAACATGTGAATTCCATAGAGTTTCACATACTCCTTCAGGTATATCTTAGAAAATGCCATAATATTTAATTATTAATCTACCTTATGGAAAACCTTTAGTTTTAATGTCTTGGATTGGATTCTTGAATAAAAATTACTAAAATTTTAAACCAAATTTTCTTATTCCAGTTTCAACTTTTACAAGCTTTTACCTCTATAAAGTACATAAAAACCTAGAAATCATATCCCTAGATCATATATAATTCTAAAACTTTTAAAATATTGGGTTAATTTTATTTGAATTCAATAATATTAATGTAAAATTTCCATAGATGAAAAAATGATAAACTCTATTACCGAAACAAGCCATTGTTAGTCACCACTTAAAGAATTTTATAGAGTTAAACAAATAATATATAACGGTGATTAAAAACATCCATATCATTTCATTTAAACAACTATTGTTTACAGGTTATTTTCAAGAGATAAATGAGATAAAAATACACAACTTATGACATGTTTACCCAAGATTTATATATATGGGTTCTCATTATGGGCACTTATTTTCTCCATTACTTGAAAGAAATCCTCAAGCTTTAATTTTTTTCATCTTCTAACCTTCTATATATTTATAACACCTTTTAAAATATACCATTGAAATCATATATCGTTAAAAATAATAGAATTTATTTTTATGTCCAATAATTTTTTATGTAAACCTTTAGTATAATATAGTAATCAATATATTGTATCATATTGAATATTATTTGATATACCCAATCATATATTCTATATGAGACTAAAATTCATTAAGTCATATGTGTCTAATCATATTGAGTATATGAGTAAAAATTATGATTCCTTTCATTATTTTCTTTCAAATTACTTAAAATCATTAATAAATCACACTATGATTCTATATTAATTTATATTCACTTGTTGAATAATTGAAAAACTTTGTTTCTTAGGATGTGTTAAACAAATAAAATTTTCCTTAACATTTTTTCTTAAATCGCAAATATTTCTTAGGAAATTTTCTTAAGTTATCAGTCTTCAAGATATAATTATACTATTTTCCCTTTATCATTAATTAATCAAAAATGTTTAGATTAATAATAATAATAATAATAATATCTATAATTTAATATTTTATTAGATGAGTATCATTTATTATTAACCATTTAATAATAATTTTTTAAATGGTATCCCACTAAAATGATTTCCCCTTTCATAAATAATATTAATTAGAAGTACAAAATCCATATTTCACTAAGAAATGTGTCCTATTTGGCATTCTTCTCACCAATTATATATTTAGGTAGATAAGAATCCCAATAATATCATATATGGAAGTTTTACATTTGGGTAGTTAACAATTTATCCAATCTATTGTATGAATAAACTCAATATTATTCCTCTGAAAATTTAATCCAATTAGGATTTCCCGGTTAGTGATACCTAATAAAAACACTAAAAAATAGGCTAACAAAGAAAAATAAAATGGAACCCACCTTGGTCATAAAATATCTATGGAATTTCCAGTGTCACCTAACCTTACATTCCTTAAGATAATCTCGGAACACCTAGATTTATCATGATCTCCCCAGATGGATGATCAAGTCCTGGACACGTACCACTTTAGAAGGAATATAAATATTAGTATTTAAAGGATTTTTTTCTATTTCCTCCTTATTTTAATTTATTCCATTTATTTATACATTATTTTAATGATTTTAGTTTGGAATATGATTCCCTCTATTAATCCAATATGTTTTTATGTGTAACTCCTTATAGAACCAATAAGTTAGTCGTACTCACCCCAAATTTGAATTTAAGTATATTCATACATATTTGAATGCATTATATGTATAAGGTAGATATAAAATTCATGAAAATACTTAAGGTTATATGATATTTAAAATCTCCATATGTGTATCCTTAGAGAGATACATAATTAAATCCATTCAGTAGCCTAGACTGAGCATAAGCCTCTAGGTTGGTAGGTAGTTCGATCCCAATTCCCTCTACTCAGGGATACATTAATCAAGAGAGAATTCAATTAATCATAACACTAAATCTTAATATACATAAATTATACTCAATAAATAAATTCATTTTTATAACTTGAATTACCAACTGAGGTGAAGGTAGAACAAAAATTAAATTCATTATCATACCTTACATAAAATTTAATGTACCGCCTAGAATTAGTTTAACTTGTCAAAATAAATTATGCAACATTCATCATATAAAATTTTTATAACTATGAATAAAATTGGAAATAATATTTAAAGAAATTTAGAATTCAAATATTTTAACAAGAGATAAACTTTTATGAACAATTCATAAATAAAATATAATTATAAACCTTTTATAATTTTAGATTTATATTTTGAACATTCCATAAATATGAACATAAAAATGTTATATTCATTCTATTATGAGTAGTTTCATATTCATCATTACATGGAATAGAATTTTAAATATATGATATTTTGAAATTATAATCCTTTTTATAATCTAATTTTCTATTACTTAAACATTTTATATAATATAATATAACATATTTAATCACAATATATACTTTGATAAAATAAACCATCAAAACACTTTTGATTTGGTCTAAATAATGTTCCAAATAATCCCCCATTAATTTGAACAATTCAAATTATTTATACCTTAATAATTCATAATTTAAATAAAATCACTTTATATTTTGACCTCATTTCATAATTTATAACCCTTTATAAATTATATCTTATGATTTCTAAATAAACACTTATTTCCAGATAATTAGAAATTAATTATTATTTGGTTAAAAGTATTTAAAATATTAACATGTATTATTTTTGAAAATAAAATTTTTATAAATATCTATTTAATTAATTATAAAAATTTTACTTTTTTTATTATTTATTTTCAATTTTTTTATTATTCAAAAATATAACAAATAAATTTTATTTTTATTTTAAAACATTTAATAAATCATATAATCCATTTTTTATTTTTTTAAACTCTTATTTTTATCGTTAATTTAAATCCATATTCTTCGTAAGGCTTTCCTTCTTCCACCCTTACAGAGACGTTCTATCTAAGGGTTGATATCCAAGACCCTTTCTTAGAAGATGTTGTTTAACGGTACACCATGTCTTACCTTTACATGAAATCATTACATAAGGAGAATAACTAATCTATCTTTATATAAACTTTTATAATAATGCATTACCTTTATGTAAATATGTAAATCATTCACTATATCAAGGTGGATTCAAATAACCATTACACAACCTATTAAAACATATCATTTTCTTTACATGAAATCCTTCACATAAAGGCAAGTCCATGGTTACCTTTACATACAATCTTTTTTTGTAAGCGTAAGCTAAAAGTTACCTTTAAGTGAACCTTCTAAAAACATAACTACATTTATACAATAGTTACTCCACATAAATTTATGTTGTGGTGACCCTTACATTGACCAATCGATTTAAAGGAAATATGAGATGACCCTAACACATACCACTATACATAAGTTAAAATCCTTGGTTACCATTATAATATGAAATTATATAAAGGTAAACTATTTCAAACAAAATTTTTAGAATTCGGAAACATGAATCTTTTTTCATCACGATCTATTAATTTTCAGTAATATTTCATAAATCTAAACTGCACAAGCTGTTTATATCCCTAATGGGTTTCAAAAAAAAATAATACATATTGGAACAAGAATATTTGATTAAACACACATATGAAGATCACCCAGTAAGATATTATGAAAATTATATATAAATATAAATGAAGAAATACTACAAATATAGGGCACCATACATTAAAGAGTATCTATATCTTCCCAATCACCATAAAACGATCTTGAAATATATCACTAAGAGTATAAAAAAAACATCCTCTCACCAAATTTATCCAAGGGTTGAGTAAAATCACACCTCACATGTGTGGGATTCTCCATCATCCATTATGCACTATAATCTCATGCATAAAGATAGTAAAAGAAGAGAATGTTAAGATAAAAGTGTTTTGAATCACACACAAACACATGCAACCAAAAAATTTCAATGGAATATAAATAATATCAAGAACTCTACTTAGTGATTCACTCATGAAATCATACATTTAAATTCAGGAGTTAACACCTTAATTAATTTGTGATTCATATAAAAGAGTGAATTTAACTCCCATGCATTTCAAATTATGAAATGTTTCATTAAATGATAGATACATGAAAGTTTAAACACAAAAATAATGTTTAAAATTTACATGACAAATATTTCATAGGCAGTAGTGGTACTTCATGAATACTATAAACCCACAATGCATAGACTTTTGTAACATATACAAATAAGGCCTTGTAAAGCCTTAGATTTTTTTGTTTCTAATATGAAAATAATTGTTTCCTATTTTTTATTTTATTTTTTTATGTATAGTGATGCTTGGGTAAAGGATTGAGTGACTATAGTATCTTATGGATGTTTGAAAGGGAGTTCTAATAATTATATACAAAAAATGGGTGACACCAAGGCCTGGTGAAGGCCATGGTAGCCCTAGTGTATTCCACTATAAAAAAGGGGAAATAGATTATCCAAGAAATGGTGCATAACATTGATTACAATCAACCAAATCCTTTGAGACCCCACCATTCCCATTTTTAGGGAATGATGATTGGAAAAAATGGAATTATTCTCAAGGAAATTCCATTAGTGAAATTGATATAGGCTATGTATTAAATGACACCAGGACCAAGGCCAAGAAATAGTGTGGGGCATAACGATGGTCGGACACATTTTTAATGGATTAAACAATCTCATTCATCCTCAGATCTCCATCAATGTTCCATTTTTGGTAGTCAAACTAGGGTTGAATGTTATAGGGGATAGATTAATATCATTTCACTCATTTTCCATCGATTAAACTACTCGATTATTATCCCCTTCCATTAATTGATGATTTATGGGAGTGTTTGGATAGAAGAAAAATTATTGATGTAGTCTTCTTTTATGATTATATTTCTTCCCCATTTGGATTGAGGTTACCATCCATTTGATCAATATTTGTCCTATGTCAATCCTACTATGTTGTGCTTCCAAATTTTTATGATTTAGTGTTGATCACTATCTTAAGAGGCGATTTATATTTTTTTTAAGAAAATAACATTCTTGAATATCATTGGAATTACATAGTATCTTAGTGGTGTTTCTCTTGGTTAATTCACCTATTATTGGTACCCAAGAGTGATGTTTCCTCCCATCTAATTGATCCTAAAGTTTTCCATTGATAAAAATTTAATTTTATGTATGTTTTTATTTAATACTTTGTTTTTAATTATTCTTTAATTCACTTAGTAACCGTTATCATGTTGTTTTGGAAATGGTTCTACGATTTATTGGTGTAATATCCTATTAGAGTGGGTATGTAAACTTGTTTTAAATTTGGATCATCTGAAAAATATTTCATTACATAATAAAAAAGCTTAAGGTAGGAAGTTTCTTACCATTTGGTTTTTTAGTACACACCTTTTTCATTAATATATGCTTATGTTGGAGTAGATTTCTTTATTGTGTTTGATAAAGATCGTATGTAGGTGTTTACATAGCTCGTGCGACATATTTACATTGTTTAATGCAATGAGTACATTAGTGTTTATTATTACCATGATTCATGTTAATCAAATAGTGTTATATGTTTCTACTATATTATCATGGTGGCATACTATTATTTCCCTCATATGATCAAACCTATTATGTTTTCTACCACCCCATTAGATGGGTTTTATTGGTACTCAGAACATGTGATCTATTATGATTTGGTTATACCTTAGAGAGAAGTGTGTTTGGATTGAAATAATGATAATGATGAAACTATGCATAGGGTAGGGACATTATGACCTGGAGGCATGACCGAAGGAAACATCATTAGTTAAACAAAAACATGGAAAAATTGAATATGTAACTGGAATTAATGAAAAGACAACATGGAGGCAAGACCCAGGGCATAGACGTGGTACAATGGTATGAAGGCCTGACCCATGGGGGGACTAGGTTACAATTCCCTAAAGGTATATCCCATGGTAGAGATGATATATGACATCATAGAGGAATGATATAACTTCATGCCTTGAAAATACATAGATATGTTATTATTTTACTTTCATATAGTTTTTGATAACTTGTGATATTATATCATAATTATTTTAGACTGAATATGATGAAGGTATTGCCAAGGCTCATAGTGTCCAAGTCAGAACATAGGTGCTCGATATATGTTTTTATTCTTTTTTGTAAATTTATCATTACCATGTTATACAACTATTATACTTGTATAAACTTTTTAAGGATTAATATGTGGTGTTCTAATAGGTTTTATTACTCACACCTGGAATAGGAATCCCATTTTACATTCAGACATCATGTATAGGGGCCCAAGAAAGGGAAAGGATCCCATAGAAAATAGTTTATAAGTGGAGCGTGGAGCTTGAAGTGGTATCATGAAAGACTCCAGAGGATTCTATCATCATCATATTTATTATTTACGTACTATCACTTGTTACTCTTATTTGAATTTTCATGTTGGGAGTCCATTTATTTATGGAATTTCTACCATATGATATTTTATTCATGCACTTGATTTTGCTGAGATGATTTATATTTTTATTTGTGTTATTAGTGAAAGGATATGATATTAAGGTTATAGTCTTCGAAATGAATGTGTTTAGACCCTTACTCATATTCGGAAGCCTCTTTTATATAGAGAGGTGTGCATGAGGTCAGGTGACTTAGTGTTTCGAACCTAGTCGTTTGGGTCAGGGTGATAGAATACTCATTTAAATATTTTATTCATTTTTTATTCCTCTTTGTGTATACATGTTTTTATCATTTTAGTTTTAGAATCACTATTCCTACCATATAATTAACATGCTTAAACCATATTTATTTTTTACCCTTTACATAACCCACATGTTTGTGTTTCTCACCTAAAAATAAAATCAAAACATATTTATACATATATGAATGCATAATAAAATAAAAACACCTCAAATATTCATGTAAATTTATATATTAATACGAAATTGAAAATCTCAACCTGAGTAATACCGAAGTGAAATAGATCCAACCCCAAACACATTTCTAGTCAAGTCATAGCCTCCAAACCAGTATATGGGTTGAACCCGATTCCCTATTTCTTCAGATACTTTAATAAATAGATAATCTAACTCATGATAACTATAACAACTAATAAAAAAATATATCAAAAAACTATATTCAATATTGCAACTTCAAAAATAAACCGAGGTAAATGTAGATGAAAACTAAAATTTATATTGGCATACCAAAAATGTAATGTATGGATATTACTCCTTGAAGTAGTTTAGTAGTTAAACATAAAGAATAAAAAATATTGACATTTAATAAACTATTTAATAGACCTAAATATAACATAAATTTGACCAATAAGTAAATGTTTTATTTATTTTCTAAAATCATTCATGAATATTACATAAATAAATTCTAATTATAATCCTTTAATAAATTAAAAAAAATAAAAATATTTTTATATTAATTTCAATATGAAATATTTCATATTTTAAATATCATTTTTTAATTTTTCAACATAATTCATATGACACATTATGATTTCTAAAACATTTTATTTCTAGATCATAAAGCCCACCATATAATTTTTAACACATTTTAAATATTAACATATTATTTTTTTTGTGTAAAATGTTTCATAAAATTTATTTAAATATTATAAGTATTTTAAAATTAATTAATTATTTTAAAATTTAATATAAATTAAATATTCCAAAAATAGCTTCTTTAATTATTTATAAAAAATTTATAAATCATTTATATTATTAAAATTTATAAAATTAAAATTTTCTTTTTTTACCCTTATATAGATTCCATATTCTGTATAATAATATACTCTCATTACCCTCATACAGACACTCTAGGTACAATTAATCTCCCCATAACCCATATGTAGATACAATATATAAGGGATTGGGACCAAGAAGCTTATGCATCAAAAAATTGAGACAACCATTGATTTCTCTACCCCATAGTCATAAAATAGTGGCCGATTTTAGGGACCACGATGACTATTATGTTGTGGAGTAGGCAGTGGTTCCTGGATAATCCTAATGCAGTCCCCCCACAAGAATAATTTTTATTTGGTGGTGGTGATTTGGGCATTTTGAAGTCATCGAGAAAACAATATGGGAATTATCATGCCTTGTTGATAATGATGATTTTAAAAAACACGTAATAAAAACATTTAATTCTAGGAGAAAAGAGCATTGATATCAGTTATTGGTTTTCTTATATCATCATATGATCCTAGGCAGTGGATGAAAATCGAAATATTGATGAATCTACCTTCGAGGAATTAAATGGATAAGTGTATATTAAAAATATATCATGAAATGGCATACCTTAAAAGTTGAAATATAAAAAGCTTCCATTATTTATATTCAATGGGGGTGTTCTTAATGAATAACATAATGATAAATATAAGAGATCCAGCTTACACCAAGGTGTAAACACCAACCAACATATCTAGTAATTATTTTTTAGGACCCCTTTTGGCACGAAAGGGTATTATCCCTTGGATGAATCAATGGATGAGATACGATAATGGAAGAGTTTTCAACTAGCATAAAATCATCATAAGAATCTCACTCACACAAAATCTAAAGATCACATACTTTAATAGGAATCCTATACTATCCTTATGAAATAAATAGCATGTTCTATACTTTTAGACTTGGGTTCCATCTTATAGAATCTATCCGTTTAACCCTGTTGGTATTCATTCATTGAACAATTTAATGAATGAAGTGTGATGGAAATAAATGAACACAATTTTTTATTTATAAGGGATGAAATTCTAGAATAGGTATTAGGAACCACAAATGCCTCATATTCACATCAAAACAAAGTGTGGTTGTCGACCAAAATATCACATGGACCACTAAAGTGTAGTGGTGCCCGTTTAATGTACATAAATCATGATCTCTATAGGCTTGTGAATATTATCATGTATCCATGCCATGATACTCATATTTTTTTCAATATTCAGTACTATACAAGTAGTATTTATGGATAAACTTTGGTCGGTAATGTATTGAAAAATTAAAAGGTTAAAAAAAGAGGTATGACTCTTAAATACAATCACATGAGTATTGAAGTGAAATCATTGCAATTCCTCCACTCAGTTTCCCTTAAAAACATACACCAATAATCCTTTTAACGATATCGTCCATGAGTTTAAAAATGAATAAAATGAGTGATTTCCTCATAATTCTCTTATTTCTCATTTTTTTTTCGTTTTTTTGAATTTATTTCATAAACAATGAGATGAAAATAAACTGTAATAATTTAATGATTGATCATGTAAATAATCAAAATGAAGAAATGAATTTCATAACAATTTTTTTTTCAATTTTTGGGAAAATGACGATATAAATGAATCCTGATGAATAATGATTCCTTCCTTTTATTTAAATAACCAGATTTTTGACACATGGATCAGACAGCCCACAATGCGCTATGTCATAAAGAACATACATGAAATAACCTTCCCCCACACTCAAACATGGTGGATACTTTAAAAAAAATTGTGTTTAAGAAGGCATGGAAAAATAATCTGGTCATATGGATTAATCATATAATAAAATTAATAAATTCAATTGGATACTAATGAATACATGTAATGGGTTAGTCTCAAGTTAAAATGTGGTTGGGCAAAAAATTTCCCAATTTTACTGCAAAAATAGATTAAATATAAATATTTGAAAAATAAAAAAAAATGTTTTGGATCTTGAAACATGAATCAAGACTCTCTAGAAAAAAATAATTTAAATAAAATTTCAATAAGGATTCTAAACATAAATTATTGGGAAATATATTCATTTCAGAATTTACTAGTTCAAATGTGTTTCACATTCAATTAAACTTCCATAAATGAAAATATTGAAAATTCAGAATGAAAAATTAATTGATAAATATTCTCATAAATAGAAATTAAAATGATTTAGAGTTCCAAAAATAAAAAATGGAATTATTTTTTTAATGTGTTCAATTAATATCAAGATCTAAAAATCCAAATAATAAAATATAAAAGAAAACATACATAATATTAATATTAAATGAAAATTGAAATAAAAAAAACATGAAAATATGTTGAAATCCCGACTATAATTATTATTTATCTACCCTTTATTTTATCTCTATATATTAAAATGATTAGGATGGAAAAACAAAATGTGAGGAATGAAAAAACAAAGGTTTATTTAGAAGTAGTATCCTTGAGTTATGATTTTATATGCTGCCACTTTAGGCCTAAAAGAATGATTAAACAAAACCAAATAAATTTATTGAATACAAAATAATGAAAAATAAAGAAAAGGGAAAGATGAAAAGGGATAGAAGTTGGTATGATCTCCTAACTCGATATTATTTTTTAAGTACCACAACATAAAAGTTGAATTTGTCACCCAAAATCAAATGGTGGGTATAATATGTGTGATTTTAAACAAAACATTTTTTCCCTTATAGTGTTAACTCCTTCACACTATTTATAGAGGAAAACATAGATAATGTACTTCAAGTTGTCCCCAAGGAATTGTATTATAACTTCCAAGGTGGGGGAGGATAAATAATAAATATTATCTTTTTTCATCCACCATATATATGGATTTAAATATGAATTTCATGGATTGATATATGTATACAGTGTTATAAATTTTATGAAAAGGAATTTCAGTGAAAAAATTAATTTGAGTAAAATTAAAACATGATGAATCAACATAAAAATCATCATCTTCATATAAGACGACTAGAAAAATGATTTCTTCTGGAACGTCCAATTGGAACTTAGTCTTATTAAGTGAATATTATATCTATTCATAATCCTCTAATGTAATCCATATGTTGGTAAATTTTTAAAAATTATAAGAATTTAGAGGTAATAAAAAATTCATTATTAATAAAATCAGCATGAAATGAGTTTATTAAAATATTATCTCCCTATATTGGCTTATATATTAATTATTATTATTTACTCAGTGCATCTTGAAGTAGGTTTGTTATATTTATTAGTAGGTATGAAATCTACATAAATTGTTATTCTAATTCCACATCATTAATAGTGGATTATTCAAAACAATGAGAGGGTTATATTGGTACTAATTTTTTTTTCATAAAAAATGTGATGATGATTCAAATATGTTTTATTGATAAAAAATAACCAATATTCTAATGAATCATGGCGATCTACCCCATGTGTATAACCTACCATGTTGTGTTCAAGAACAAATTTGTGTAATGTTTAAGTAACATTGGATGATAGATGTTCATATAGATTCCTCTCATTCAAATTGAGGTTTTAACTAGTAATATACGTGGAAGAGGCCTCCTTTATTATTCATAATTCATTTATTGGTATTCAAACCACAATAATTTAATTTTCTGTAAGGATATGGAAAATATAATAATTATATTTCTCACTTTATCTATCATTTTGAAATTATATTTCAATTGAATCCTTGATGAATATTCCCTACTAGACTCAACATTAGTCCCAGATTATGAAAAATCAATGAAAAAATTCATCTGGACCTAATAAATTAAGGATATGAAATAAAGTTTTTTTTTATTTTCTAAAACTTTCATGTTTCATTATGAATAAAATTATGTGTAATGTTGTGGACTATATAAAATTGATTCCAAATTTATGTGTGATATTTTTCATGAATCCCAACTCAATATTTTCTTATTTCCTAAGGATTAAAACATAGTAAAATCCTAGGGTCGATCTCACAAGGAGGCCATTCACACACATTGAATATATATTACCACTATTTATAAATTAAAATAAAGTAAAAATACATGAATTAAGAATTTATTAGGGAGGTTTTCCAAAAACAAGATGATATAAATATTACTGTGTTCACATGCAATCCACAAAATGAATCTATGATGAAATTAGGATTAAATAAGAAAATAAATGAAAAATAAAGGTTATTGTTTATGGGAATTCATCTTTATTTCTATAATTATTTATTAAAATATTATAAACAATAAATTCAATGTTTTGACTAGGAACTATTACTCAATGACCTATGTGTTATAATTATTACTAACCCATAGTGAAACCTCAAACTGTGAGATAATACTCTTCTAAATCAATACTTAAGTCAAATTATAGGGTATACATGACTTAAATATTTAAGGTAATGATTTTTAATTAAAAAGGTAAATAAAAACTATAATAGTGAAAAAAGGGATATTGATTAGAATAATTAATTTAGTCACTAGTAAAATTCTAATAATAAAATAAAGAGAATCAATTAAGAATAAAAAAATTATAAAAGCACTGCTCTATCACCGCAAACAAAATTTATGTCTCACACACATTTATATTGGGTTGGGATTCACTAATGGCTAAAAAACAAGAAAAAAATGAGATATAAGTATAAAAATAAAAAAATAATATATATATATATATATATAATATTATAACAATATCAAAATCCATCCTTACGTAATGAAAATCACTAAATCCATAGAAATCAAGTTGAGGTTAAATTTTATTAGTAATATAGGTGGCCAGTTTCCCTCCAAATATACCTTATGAATGTTGGAATTTGTTTTTCCCATTAGTTTTTTGATTTCCATATGGTTATATTCCATGAAATTTTTTTATATATCTTTTAAAATCTACCATTATATTTTTGAATCTTGGAACTCTTTTAGAAATGATTATGATAAAATTAAAAGAGAAAATGTTTCGATAATATTGGACTATTTTAATTCCAATGCTTCAATTTACCTTTATTTTATGGACTTAAAAAAGATATAATATAATGTGTATATTGATAAGTAATGTTTTATTTGTACTATTATATATAGTCATGAAGAATTTATGCTCATTTATAATGGTAATTTGAGAGAAATGGGATCATCATCAAAATTTTCCAAAATATGCATAGATTTTGAGACCCAAATTGTATGCTTCATTTATTCCATCTACAGTTGGAATAAGATTTATGTTCAATTGAATAAAATCCCTCTAATTTATAATATAAGACTTTTTTAAAATATTTTTTTAATTTTAATCAATTTTTAAAAATTTATGACCATAATACAAAACTAGAAAAATAAAAAATTAAGATATTATCTCAATAAAGATCAAACTATTTCAAAAACGTAGAAATGTATAAATTAAATTATATAATAAAATATTTTATATTATGAGGTCCATCAGTCCCCACGCTTAAACATTATACTCATAGGTAGTTATTTATACTATGGTCAAAACAGAATCCCCAAGATATAATTGGAAACACCACTCAATAGTCATATATACTGAAATAAAACTATTATTATGTGGATATAAATTCCATAACTCCAAAATATTGTCATGAAGTTTATTTAAATACCATGTTAATCACCATGTTTATGTCATAACTACCTCTCAGGAACATATTTATCTCTTTATTCAACAATTTTATTATTGAGATTTTAACATTCTGAAGAACATGTCTAATCTTCAGTGGATAGAGAAAATTATCTATTTCTTGTACCATAAGCCTTAAAATGTTTTAAATATTGAATAACTATCTAGAGGATTTTATGGCTAAGGGTTTCTAGTAAATGTATTTAAAAATTAAACACCTTAAAAGAGGTTGTATGTCTATTATATAAAATCATATGAATATTCAAGTGAAATCAAAGGAATTTATTATACAATTACCCTTGTAAAAAACAAACCATTTTTTTGACATGGTCTATTATTAAAAAAAATTAATATAATGAACAATTTTACCATAATTTCCTCTCATTAAATTGTTTTCTTATTTTTTTTATAGAGAATATGATGACCATAAAATGTAATTAATGAATAATAGATCATTAAATTAATAGAATGGATAATTAAACTAAATCTACATGTTTTTATTATATTTACATAGAGAAATGGATGATATAAATTAAGTAAAATGAATAATGAATCATTCCCATTTTTAAAGGCATAATATGTTGACACACAACTCATAAACCCCACAAAGGGAAACATCCCAAGAAACCCGAACATAAGGCCCTTCCAACACATGAAAATGTGGAAATATCAATGAACCAATATTAAGTGTGAATGTATGTAATGAAAAATAAGGTTATAATTTAGTAAAAAACTATAAATAAATTCAAGGAATATAAGGCTTAAACATGGGAATTTGTAAATGGTAAGTTTTAAGTTAAAATATATACAACAAAAAAAATTCCATAATCATATTAACAACATTTCATGAACTCTAATTCTTTGAAAGAGAAAAAAATAAATCATGAAACATGACTCAAGTATCTCATGAAAAATAGAAAATTAAATAATATTTTAAAAAGGTTTTTAAACCACTCATATTGTGTATGATATTAATTTTAGAGGGTATTTGTGTACATGAATTTCAAATTCAATCGAACTTAATTAGATGAAAATACTAGACATCTAGAATTAAAAATCCATTTAATAATCATTTTAATCCTTAGACAATTAAATTATGTAATAAACTAGATAATAAAAAGTTTCACTGAATGTATCATATAGCCGATTAATCGTTTCATTATGAAAAAAATCCATAAAATATAAATAAATATTAAAATAAGACTAATTATAAAAAAAATAATGAAAAACATAATAGAGAAAAATTACTGAAAAATGATTAGCATCACCCCACAATTTAGATTTATCCACCATTTATTCTATCTCAATATATTAAATAGATAAGAATAAAAAATAAAATGGAGGGGAATACACAACCTAATTTTATTTGGATGTTCTAACCTTGAGTAATATTGTTTTCTACTACTATTTTATACCTAATGGAATGAAAAAACATAAGAAACATATTGAAATAAAAATAAATAAAAATAAAATAAAATGGAATGAATAAAATGGATAGAACTTGGTTTCAAAACATACATGGGTTCTAGTTTTTTACTTCCTCTAGATGACAGTATCAACTTTCCCCAAAATTAGATGGTGGGTGTAGCTAGTTTTATTTGGACCATAACATTATTATCCTTATATCTTACACTAAATTATATTATATTAATAATACTTGATTGATAAAGTATGTTAGGTCCACACCTGAATCAATGTTGTACAACTTTAAATATGGGATGAAAAAATAATGGTTCCTCTTTTATTTCAACCACTATGTGTGTGACTTAATCTTGAAATTAGAGCACTTTCTTCTTTTATTATTTTCAAAAATATTAGTAAGGGGAATTTAAGATTAAATGTTAATTTGAATAAAATAAAAATTAAAGATTAATTAATATAACATATTTTATTTATTTAGGAAAATATAAAAATTATTTATTTAGGCAAGGAAATAAAGAAATCAATCTCAGTAGGTACTTCTTTATCTTCATCATCATACACTAGGGTAGTCCATATGTTAAAATAATTTAGAAGATACAATTATTGGGTGTTAATAATCAATTATATATCAATTAAATTATAAATGACTAATAAGAAAATTTCATCTCCTTGGATTGGTTCCACTTTAAATTATTCTTATTTTCTTAGTTTCTCTTTGAATTGGTTATTAGAGTTGGCAGTAGGTCATAAATCTCATCCTAAAAATTATTCATATTACTCCTCTTTATTGGTTATTTATTCCTATGAAATAGATTAGTATATAGGTGATGATTTTTCTTCTTGAAATATGGGAGAATCATTTATAAATTTAGTACTTACACAATAAGATTATATTCTTCCAAACCATGTTGATCTCCTACATGTGAATTAGCTGGAATTTATGATTCAAGAACATCGTTGAGAAATGGTTTTTTATTTCTAGATTATATATCTTTAAGTATATTCCCCTCAACCACATGAAGTTATTCATAATTTTTTATAGGCGTAACAAGATTCACTTCTTCTTATGTTTTCCTTTGTTGTTGTTCCAAAATAATTGTTTTTAATTTACTCTAATGTTATAGAATGTGTATTCACTTATGAAAAATCAATAAAAATTTCTCTTCATCCAAAAAATAAATGATATGAAATTACGTTCAATTTCATTATTTTTTTTAAATTGTTAATTTTGGAGTTTTTTATGAAATAATGTGTGTTTTCTTGTGTAAATCAAGAAAATATATCTAAATTGGTGGGGGTAATTTTCCATTCACCTCAACTCAATAATTGTTTTAATAACAATATAGAAGAGTGGAATGTTAGTGTGGATCACACAAGGAGGGCACTAACACCCACTGATTTCCGACAACCACTATTCATAAATTAAAATATACTAAAAAATATACTATAAAATGTTATTCTAATATAGTGGAGGGGGATATTAAAATGAAAGTGATAAAAATATAAATTAATGAAAAGTAAATACACAATATATAGTAAGAATGAGATTTATTAGAAATAAAAAAGGAATAGATAGTTATTGTTCTTCGGAGTTAAAACTAATTGCTATAATTTTTCTTTAAAATATTCTCAAAGATTTATCTAATTTCAAGATAATTAATTATCTCTAAACACCATATTTCTTTAAGTATTACTAACCCACATTGATAAATTAGTATTAATAATAATATTTTTCCATATCAATATGTTAGTAAAAAACCACCGTCAGAATAACTTAAATATTTATGTAAATGAATAATACTGAAAAAGGATAAAATAAATAGTATCTAAAATAGAGAATAAGATCACTATAATTTATTAAAATAAATCTTAAATACTAAAAATAAATTATATATAATCTTGAAAGAATATAAAATTCAAAAAATCACTGGTTCCTCCCTTCGAACACCAATCAAAGTTAGTTCCACATTTTCATGGATATGGGATTTTTAGTGTGAAAAAATAAATGGAAAAATAAGAGAGAATATTAAAAGAAAATAGAGCACTAATATATTTAAAAATTTAGATTATTAAAATAAAAAAAACCCTTCTTAGAAACTAAAAATTAAAATACACATATAAATGGAGTGGGAAATTTTTTTTAAAAAAAGAGGAGTGGATAGTTTACCTAAAATATTTTCTTATAAATGTGAGAAAATGTTTGTATTATTAAATGGATGAATATTAGATAGAGTTATTATTTTAAGATTCACATGTATTTATTTGTAAATCACTTAAAAATTTTAAGATTCTTTATATATTTCTAAAAATATTTATGATAGAATTATAGGAGAAAACATTTATGGCCTGGTAGACTAGTCCAATTCCTATGATTAAATTTCCCATGAATTTATGACCATTAAAATTTATAAATTTAATGTAGTTAGAGGTAAACAACTTCCACTTCCAGACCACTATATTCATGTAAAATATCTTCTCATTTGAAGTAGTACGATGTGAAATATGGTCACCTAATCAGAAATGTTCAAAATAATTCATAGATTTTGAATCCTAATTTTCTTGATTTTTCTGAGTCATCTATGGTTGGATTTAACATTAGGTCTAGTTTAATGAAATCTATCCCATAAAAAATATATTCCTATATAAAAATAAATTTTCAATCTTCATAACCATGGTAGATGTTATGAGAGAAATACCAAATTAAATAAAATTAATAAATTAAATTGTTTTCTCAAAATAGTTCAAAATATTTCTAAAAACTAAAAATATAAATATTACTCATAAAACAATGATGTTATGTTATTAAAAAATTTAATTAAATAATATTTATTTTTAAAATATGATCATCATCGGTGTCTCAGGGATATCTCCTGATAACTATCTAAGGCTTCCCATAATAGAAGGAATTAGTTAAATTAGTGGGTTTCATAGAAAACAATTTAACATTGAGGTGGAGGATGAGGTTGGGATTTCCCATGGGAAAGTGAAATTTATTACATTAGGGAACTTACATATCAATTTTTTTATCCAAAATCTTCTTAAATTAACTACATTTCCCCACATGAAATCATTTTATGGGTATGTAGGGACTTGAATAAAACTATTGAGTATTCCATGGTGTGTTTTCAATGAGGTTCATTGTAGTGATAAAAGTCCTATATAATTGATAAAATATATAATAATATCTATAATATTATGATTTACATGAATTAAACCTTCATAAAAATATTGTACAAAAAATTGATTTCTTATTTAGTTTTCTGGAAAACCCTCACTATATATTTTAAAACTCTTATAGTGTTAATGAAGTGGTTTCCCATCAGTTTATCTTATTCCATATATTTATTTCACTAGTATTTAATATTTATATGTTGGGAAATATTTTTTCAATAAATTTTTTTATTTATACCATCCCAATGAATAATTAGAGTGTACATATATTACAATAAGTCTGTTGCGATGTCTTATAAAGAGAATGTAAAATACTTATGTTTCATAAGTTCTATAGTAACACTATAGATATTTAATGTTGAAAACATAATATGAAATTACTTAAATCAAATTTGAATATATTCTCTACCAAGTCCATTTAATTTGTTAAATAAATTAATTTATCTATATTTTAGTTCAGATATTAGTGCTTTAACTTGTTTTTGAATATATTGAGGTCGAATATCGATATTAGTTGATTATAATTACATTAATGTTTTATAAATTATTTTGAAATTTTATGTAAGTTTATTTTAGATTCAACTTTAACCCTAGAAGAATAAGTGTTTAGAAGTGTCTATATTGTTTGGGTTCCGTCTTTTAAAGGATTTCATTGTGTGTCTCAGTGCCAATGATACAACATCCTCTCTACTGTGGTTTGGAAAGGTTGTAGTTTAACCAAGAAAAAAATCATTAATAAAAGCTAAAAAAATTTAAACTATAAGAAAAATTTATATAAACAAGATGAATATGTAAATTTAAATAATCAAATATTTATAAAAATATGTAGTTGTAATTAATAAATTACACTCTAATATTCTTATGCTCCCCAAAAATGATAGAAAAATTTGAATGCATTATATTGATATGTCTAATTTAGTATGTTTTTAAAGTTGATTTATATTATAGGGAAGACCACAGGTCTTATAAAAAGTTTAATTAGTAGTATAAAGTGTTAATTTTCAATATTTTTTATAAAAAAACAAAACAATAGGGGGTTGGAAATAGTTTGAATAAATAAATAAAGAAAAAACATATGAATTTTATAAAATTAAATGAATTTCAAGATATACCGGAGAATGTGATCACCACAAGTTTGATAAAAAATAAGTTAAGTTCATAACTCTTATATGTTCATTTATGTTTGGCGTAATTATTTTATTGAGGTTGAAAAAATTCATGGTTTCCCTCTAGACCCTTCTACTGATGCACAATGATGTGTAACTTTTAGTAACCGTCATTTGAAAAAATTTCACATGTTATCTATAATTTTTTGATACCAAAGAACATAAAATTTGAATTAGTGTGGGATTGGAATATAATATTATGTTGTCTAATTCAAATAACATAAGTTTCTGATGTGTAATCATAAAGTCGATCAATTAAGATAACATAATAATTTGTTGAAAGAAACTTAATATAATAGTATTATAAAAAAATACATAAAGATGAAAATATATGAAATTATTATAAACAAAAATAATAATAAAAATTAGAATAAAATTTATGTTCTTGAACTCCGTTTACACGTGGGTATCTCCCTCAGAACAACCTCGCACTTTATAGATTTCCATAAAGAGGAATATAAGACATGAGTAGATCCACTTCTTTATTTTAGATCTCTTTAGGAGGATAAAGTGATCTAAAAATTCTATAAGTGATGAAAAAACCCTATGTTTCTCAAAAATATCAAAACATTTCCCATTAGATGAATTTTAGAATTTGATACCCAAGGTATGTATTTATAGACCAAAGGAGGAAGGGATTTTATCACATAGAACTCCAAATACCAATTTTGTTTTTTAGTTTGGCTAAATGATATTATATTGAATTTGAAAAATATAAAGAGTTTTTATGACCTGTTGACTATCCCACTATAAATTTAGAATCTGTTAGAGATCTATAATGAGAGGTAGTGTCAAAATACCCAAATATACTCTTAACATTTAGAAGTTTTAGTGTTTAGAAAAGATCACTTCATTTGGATAACACATGGATTAATTAGGTTCAGATATCTTATAGAGTTGTATCCCATATATTTAGGGATGAAATACCATATTTCGCCTTAATTAGATTGTCATATGTTTCAAGATTTAAAAATCAATACATATGTGTACTTCAGATTCTTTATAGTTTAACCAATTTTCATAAACTTTATATTAAGATCTTAAAATCACCTCCACTTATAATGTAAACCTCTAAACATGGGAAATTTAAAATTTTAAAAATATTTATAATTAATTAATTGAATCAAAATGAGAAGTTAAATTTATTATTATTTTTTGAATTTATAATACAAAATAAGTTTAATTTTTTTCCCATGGTTAAATAAAAAAGTTAATTGAGATGTGATCAGTTATCATTCTTGGAATCTATCATACCACAAGTATGGGTAAATCCAAATATAAATCATTCACCCCTAGTATACCAAAAAATATTGCATAACACTCCATGCGCTATACTTCTTGGGTTATATAGCATACAAAACTAATTTTTACACATAAATATATTTTGTATCCTTATAATAGCATAATCTTCATACTAACATCAAAATTTCACCACAACCTATAAAAATTTCTAAAATACACCATTTTTTGATAACTCAAAGTCATACATTGAGAGGGTAATTATCATTTCACTTTATGCAGTTATCCATACAACACGAATTATGATAAATTGGAGAATTCCATTTATATATAATGATATATTTTATTCTCATTAACTCTTTTAAGAATAATAATAAAACCATACATATGTGTCTTTCTAAATATATAACATATGATATTATTCCATATAAACCTTATGTTTTCTTCAATTTTAGGATTTTATTAAAATTATAATGTCTCAATTTAATTCATTCCACATTTCAATGTGACCATATAATAAAACTCTCCCACTAAACTCTTTAGTGAGTATTATTTAGGAAGTAAATGTTGTGAATCTATCTCCTTATGTTTTTTTGAATGATCACAAACAAAAAAATTGTGTTTTTAAAATTATATTTTCATTGATTTCATTTTTTATATTTTAGAAACAAATTCATGAAGGTTACATATCAATATTTGGGATCAAATGGATTTAGAAGTTAATTTGGGGCATCCCCCACATGTAGGATCCATCATATACCTTTTGAGGTACCACCTAATGTTCAGTGGAACACATCTACTAGCTGATTTTTTCAAACATGTTTAAAACACTAGTCATTAGAATGGGTATTTATGCCTAAATTTGACCCCTAAAAGATCTATTTTACCCCAAGTCTAAAAGAACCTTCCAAAATCCATCAAATGCTATAAATAAACCCACATGGGTGATTAGAAACAAATGTTTTACACTTTCCAATACCATGATTCAATTTTTCAATATGTTATTCCCTTACTTATATTTTCTTGTATATTCTATCTCTCATATAATTTTCAGACCTTTCTATCCTTTATTTATTCTATTATTCTTTATAACAATGGAGTGGAGCATGTGCTTTAACAGACATGGAAAAAATAAATCCTCTTATTTTTTTTATTTTAGTTCTTGATTTTTCTTTAAAGTAATGGGTTTGGTTTTTTACTCAGCCTGTGAAGAAATGGGTTCAGTTGTTGTTGGGTTAGTAAAGCTAGAGAGATTGGGTTATTATCCATAATCATTAAAATTTTAGTAGTTTTTTCTATGACTACTAAAAATAATTAGAGACTAGGATTTTTTGTTTATTCCTTAGAAAATGATTTGTATTGTAAATAGGTTTATTTGGTAATATTGAACCAAAGGGAGTAAAAACTATCCAAAGGAATTGGGATAGAGATATATGAACATTTTCTAGGGGATTTTAGAACATTTTTTTCAAATTATGTTGTGATATTTATTTTATTTCCATTACACCAACTTGTTTATTCAATATATTCCACTCATAACTCTTATTTTAATGCTTAACAAATATTTATAGTCTAATTAATATTTTTTAATTTCAATTATTTATTTTCCTTTTTAAATTCCATCATTTTTTTAATTTATAATTTTATTAAAAGTAAATACACCCCCTATTTACATCCTTACCCAGGCCAACAATTTATATCAGATTTGAGATTTTTTATTTTAAATAAACATAAATATTTTAAAGGAAATATCATTTAAGTATGGCCTCTACATTTATTTCCCAATTATCTTTAAATGGAAAATCTATGAATAGTACACCTCAATTTTATGTAACTAATTATGGTTATTGTAAAATATGAATGCATACATTTATTAAAAGTAAAATATTTCCTATTTAGAACATTATAACAAATAGATATACATTTTATAACATATTAATAAAAAAAATAGACTCTTAATGATTTAATACCTTTTGAGATAAATGGAAACTACTTGAATTCAAATTTTTTTGCATTAGATAAGTATTAATTTGATAAACATTACATTAGTAAAAATGAGAGATTTGGAAGGTGCTTAAATATACACACACAATAAATGTACCATTTCATATAGCCCTGAAAATAAGTTGAAAAGAAAGAAGGAACAAAGAGAATGAAATTGGAGTAAAATTAATTACTCTTAACTTCATTAAATTCATGTTCGAAATGTATTATGGCCTCAACCAAAGTATATAACATGGTATGTTTTGGTTCTTCTTTCAATTCATGTAAATTAAATTATGAAGATATCAAATATACTATAGATCAAATCCAAAAAGGATTTTTGAATTCACCTTCATATTATAATAAATTAAGAACTATTACTTTCTTTTAGTTAATGGAAAAGATCTTTCATTTAAATAAAATGGTAATTTTAATGAGGAAAAATAAGAGATACATGATTTTCTTTCCAAAATTGATGAATATAAAAGTACAATATTGAATTTGTTTTAAAAGAATACGAAGGTTTAAAAAAGGGTTTAGTTAATCATAAACCTAAAATGGTTTGTCCAAAATATCAACATAACATTAAAAAATTAATTAACAATTTAAGACATTATACAAATAAATTTATAAGTTTACTAAAGGTAAAAAAAATAAAATTTGACTTTTAGCTATCAAGAAATGTCAAAAGTAATTATGGAATTGGTTATATTATCATATCATATAAACGTATCACAAATACCATTTTTATAGTTGTATCTCACAATAATATTTTTTAATTATTATAAAATATTGGGGTACCATATTTATAAATGGAATGTTAAAAATACTTGATATGGTAGACTAAAATATATCCATTTATCTCAAAATAAATTATATAGTATTTCCTACAGAAATACACATCCAAATAATTTTTCTTCTAAAATATTAATTAGGAAATAAATTCAACTCAAGTTCATGTGGGTACTAAATGTATTTCAATTTAATTTTTTTAAATATGTCAAAACCGTTCCGGATGATCTATACAAAACATTGTTGGAAGATTCTCTGGACACTTGTGTTTTAAAAAGTCTCATGAAGACAAAAACCTTATATAAGGAAACATTCATATTTTTAATGGGATTTAAGGTATGACTATATTTATATATTCACTTTTCAATCTCTTTATTAATAAAATTTCTCATTTTAAAATATTATTTTAATTTTAAATTGATCTTCAATTATGTTTTATTTTTACTATTTTTGTAGTATAAATATTTTGAAAAATATCATTCTACATTTCATTGTGAAATAATGAATATTTATTAGGTATTATAAAATTTTTCATTATATTGAGTTTTTTAAATTTAATATTATTTTATTTTGGATAAATGTTAAAAATTGATGAATGTTTCCCTTATATTTCAAAGGATATCTATTTTTTTCAAAGTTGATATTTCATTAGAGTCATTAATTAAAATATAGTTTGATATAAATGATAATTCAATATCAAATTATGGGAATTTATTATTCTATTCTTCCTTATTTTTGCGATCAATTTGTTTTATTGATACATAATTTTTTTATTTTAATATCAAAATCACTAGTTATCTTCCCTTGGGAGCCACTAGCTTGCTGGTTCTTCCTCATTGGGTATTTTATGGGAATTTATATAACCTTGGTTCTTTCTATTTCCCATCAGTTAGTTGGTTTTGCTCATCAAACATCCAGTATAACCTTTCTAGGCCCCTTTGGTCTCTTTTGTTTAGGTTGTTTTTCATGTGTTATATATTTCTGTCAACATCTCCTCGCTCTAATTAATCTATATTGTTTATTTTTATAAATCCAAATATGTTAGCCCAATTACTATAAATCATCATTTGAATATTTCATCATTTTATCTTCCCCTCATATTTTAATATATTTGATTTTCTTTAAATTGTTTTGAAAGTAGATCATGGCTTTATTTCTGAAAAAGGGAAGAAGGGAATGAAATGACTCATTACATTATTTGATGTCTTGCTTTAGTTTCTAAAATTTCTGTGTTAAAATAAATTTCATTATTCATTTATCTTATAAATTTTTTTGGTAACATATTATAATTTCAATATTAAATATTTAAATTCATTTTGGCCAATTGATTTCCCTTTAAATCATTTTTTACAAGGATTGAAATCAGCCACTTGAAATCACTATTCCTTTTACTCAATATTGTTATCTTTTATTTAAACACTACAGTGATCCTTTTATGTCATGTATTATTGTATGTTTATTGTTTATTATTGATTTAAATCACCTTTCATCATCATTTTTACCTCACTCTCATCAATTTTATATTTATTTCGATTAGAATTTCTTATTTTCCAAAAATTTATTTTGCATGAATTAAAAAAAATTATATGGGATTAAATTTATTATTATCCAACGATATAATTATAGTAATTGATCATACATTTTTTCCTTGATATATTCTTTTTATATCTCATGAGTCAACTATTTATGTTCTATATGAATTCTTCATTAACTATTTATAATAAGTATTTCATTTAAAAGAGATAATATGATATTTCAATTTTTGATTTTATATATTTATTATGTATAATACTTGATTATTTTTAAAATATCTAAACTAAATTCATGGATACTATTTTATTTTTATTAGAAATTTTCATGTCACCCTATTATTCATGTAGTTTTGATACATATTCTCATTGAGGGGAAGAACAGATTAAAATGTTTTAATAACCCTTTTCTATTACCCCTCTATTCTTTTATATTAATTCATGATAATCTATAATGGTGGGATTTGAAAAATTCTTCTAAAGGTTTTAATTATTTTTAAACATATTTAAAGTCATATTTTTAGCTAATTTATTCAAATCCATTTTAAAATTAAATTTATTTAAAGTATATCAATTTTATAAAAAGTGATATACATTATTGATATTAGAGAAGTGGTTTCTAAATGTTGTATATCTTATTACAGAACCTAGACAAAAATTTATTCCATTAGGTTTTATTATTTAATCTCTAAAATCCATTTATTTTATAACGAATGATTTAATTTTCAAAAAAATCAAGATTTAATATATTTTGGCACACTTGATTAAGATGTTCATAAAAATAAAATACTATATTAAATATATCTTAGAATTTTCACATTTATATTTTAATAATATTATCTCATGACATGAATCATTATTAAATATTTTAAAATCACTTTTTTTATTCTTTTAAAAATCTTTTACATGTTTTATATATTATTATTTTAAAATTTTTATCTTAAAGAAATTAATGCTATTCATTTATCATGCACTTAGATTCTTATAATCTTTTAAATAATGAGCATTATTAATTTATATACACTTTTTCATCTCTTGAATTTATTATTTAATTAATTTCCTCTTGAAGTTCATGATATATATGTTATTTATTGGATTATTCTCTTCATGTTCTTAAGTAATTTTATTAAAAATATAATTTTTATGGATTCTTACACTCATTGAAATTATTCATCATTAAAAATTGTTAAAGTGTTATTTATTTTCTATATTTATATTTATTGATTTATTTTCATAAATATTTTTAATCGATTGAATCCATTATTTTCATCATGAGATATTTTAAATCAATTATTTGTTTTAAAATTGTAAATCCCGATATCATTTATCTACTAATCTATTTTTTAAAATCATTAAATCATTGATCTATCTTTACTTATTGAAATATTTGATCTAAATATTTTTTTTCAAATCACTAGATAACTTATTCATTTTTATCTTTTATTTAAATATTGATGTGATTGATTTATTTCCCTCACTATATTTAGTGTCTTTTTTTCTTTTATTTAAATATTGATGTGATTGATTTATTTCCCTTACTATATTTAGTGTCTTTTTTTTCTTTTTTTAATATTATTTTACATACTTTTATTGGACCCTTATGCTTTTTAAAAAATTCATCAATTTAGGGGGATCCAAATAACCTTATATATATATATAATTTTAATACTTTTTGAGATTTTAAATATTTATTATTTAAGAACATTTTTATGTGTTTATATTAACATAGATTTTTGATAAGTTTAATCCATGGAATATGAAAGTTTAATGTATTTGAATCTTATACTTTTTAAACTATCTTGATGAACCTAAAATTATTATGATCACATTGTTATAATTTATCTGATCCTCAATTTATGAGAATTATGATGATTCCACTGAGGATAATGTGATGAGATTAAAGTTATGATTCCTTCAAACATATTTTGGGGGACAAGGTAATGAAATTGAATTTTTATTTCTTTCATGTATTTGAATAGTTTTATTTTATTTAATTAATGAGGTAGATAGTTTTTTATCATCAAAGAAACAATTATATTTATTTTATGAGGGAAAAATTAATCAATTTAAAATCATATTAACATATTTCAATTATTTTGAAATTTGGATTATTTTTTAAATTGTGTTATTCTTAGAAAATATTGTGATCTAATCATTATGATATCTAAAAAGGGGGTATAAGTATTAAATTTGAGTTATTGATCACTTTTACATCTTACCCTCACTGGTTTTTTAAATGACCACAAACACCGAATTTTGTTTTTAATATTCTGTTTTCATGGATTTTGGATCTTCTATTTTTTAGAAATTTTTTAAAAGTACCAGAACAAAAAGAGGGCTAAAAAGAGTGAGAATATAATTTTTGGATCCCCCCACTAGGAGGCCCTACTGGCTACCTAGTCGGGTATAATAGAATTGCAGATGGAACCCACTAACTACTCAATTGTTTTAGGACTATACAAAAACATACCCATTAGAATGGTCCTTACATGAATTAATTTAAACCCCAATGGATCCATTAAACCTATAAGGACTCAAGAACAATCCTAAATCCCATAATGGCTATAAATACACCCACTTGGTTGCTTTAAAGGTAATGTTTCAGTCCTGAATAGATTATCCTACCATTTTCCCATCATTACAGATATCTCTTATTCTTTGTTGTATATTATATCTATATTATGTTGTAATTACATATCAATCTCTTTTATTTATTCTACTATTATTTATAAATAGAGAGTAGAGTGTTTGATTCAATGTGAATAGAAAAAATATCCTTTCTTGATTGGTTTTATTTTGTTTCTTTATTGGTTCATAAAGCAAGGTGTCTTGTTTATTTCTTGTTCCATAAAGAGAGGTGTTTGTTTCTTACATGGTCCAAAAGTAAGGGATATTGAGATTATCCCAATAAACATTAAAATTATAGTGGATTTATTGGGACAACTAGTAAAAATAATGAGTGATTGGGTATTCTTATTTTTTTTAAAAAAATGGATTTAAATCATAAATGGGTTTCTTAGGTACCATTGAACCCAAGGGAGTATAAATCATCCATGGACTTGGGTTACATATATAGTCACCTTTTGTGGGTGATTATTGAACTTTGTTACGAAATTATCTTGTGTTGTTTATTTTATTTCCAATGTACTTACTTGTTTATTCCATTGCATCCATTCATAATTCAAATTCATGTACGTAAGTCATATACATAGTATATTTGATTTATATGTTTAATTTAAATTATTTCTTTAATAATTTTAATTTAATCAATTTTTTTTAAAATTATAAAATCCCTCATAATTAAATTCATCCCCAATTTATATTATTACTCAAGAAAATATTAATATAGTTTGAATATTGGTGTGATTTAAGAATGGTATTTATAATGTTAAAAAATTTCAACATATTACTAAAACGACTTTGATTTATGAAATAAAATTTTAAAATGAAATAACCTATATTTTCTATTAATAAATATTTACATGTTTCTAATCATCATAATTTTTGGAACCATTTTTATCAAACCATTTAATTAAAATATATCTGTAACAAATTTAAACACGTTACATTAATATTTTACAAAAATATCATTAACATTTTGGAATATTATGTGACAATCAATTTTTATTTTTACTAGTATAAACCTTTATTTGATAATTTTGAACCTCTATAAGTAAAAGTATACTCTCACTATCTTCTTAGAGACAATATTCTATCCAGAATATCATACTGTAAATAAATAAAATATTTTACGTCAAGAACTTACATTTATTACCTTTAGATTGAATATTTTACAAATAAACTACTAATCTATATCATATATTTCATTCTATGTTCTCATAATGATAATATTAAAATTAATATTTTATTCCTTAAAATATAAACTAATGCACAGTGGGACCATATCCCCCATTTTTTAACAACCATCTAGACAAAAACCTTATCTTGGATAAAATAATTTCTTCTTTATCTTCTAGTCAAGTATATTATATAATATAATGAATCATAAACCACATGTATCAAAATCATCACCTTATATTTTTTTTATAATAATTCATTGTTTATAAACATCTTATCTTTTCATATTATATAAAGAAGATAAAAATACACATCCTTTATACATATGCGTATGAGATTTAAATATTCCCTTTAAATTAAATACAAAAAAAATTCAACCCTTTTCTTTGTCATTTTATAGAAACTATAAAATATTTCCCTTATTATTTCTGATTTTAATCTCCTATATATTTATAATATTTTTAAAATATATATTTGGTTTTATACACCCTTTATAGTCAATGATTGTTTTAAAAAACATTGATATCTTGCATGGACATTCCATGTATTTTCTCAACCCCCTTCAGATATTTAGGAAAATTTAACCATATGGAATCAATTTTCTTCCAAAAAAGTATTACCTTTCAGTTTAAATGGATTTTATTGGCTACCTCGGGAAAAATATTTTTGACTTTTTATTTATTTTATTCTTCTTTTGGTTTGAAATTTTACCCAATTTTATTACCTAAACTATATAAAAATCTATTCATCATAAGGACTATTCTATATTATTATAAATTTGAGAAAATATGGTAAACATTTTTTTAACTCATTCACACTATCAAAAAATTTCCAACACTTATCACATAATAAATTCATAGCTAGAATATACCTTTAAAGAAAAAATTTAGTCTCTCCAAGTCATCAACACACTTTATTACATTGAGTATATGAGTATATAATAAAGTTAAACATGTTATTTTTAATTGAATTATTTTTAAAACTCATGTTAATTATTATATTATTCTCAAAATAATCCTGATTTACTTTCTAAAAAACTTCAACATTTTGTTTCTCGGGATGTTATTAGTCTAATACATATTTTTTCTTCTCACTTTTTTTAAATTATTGAATTTTATACCACTATAGGACGTTCATTAAATTTAATATCTACATTATTCAGTATTGATATAAAATTAATTATGATTACGTTGATATTTATATCTATAATAGAAATTGTTTCCATATAAGTGTCTTTATTTGACAACATTTTATAACATGTTTTTATAAATGTGCTCCCATAAAAATAATGACCCCATTTTAATTCCATCTAATCCATTAGATTTCAAAGGTCAATATTTCACTAATTAATTACTTTACATTATATGTTATCTCAACACATAGTTATTGAGTGACACTATCAACCAAATTATATCATATATAACTCTAGGGTGTACATTTCCCAATCCGTTATATTGATAAACATTACAAAATTAATCCTATAACCAATTCCTATTAAGATATCCATTATAAGTTTAACACAAAGTAAAAACTAATAATAAGAACCTAATGTTCTTAGGTTTACAAATTAATTTTTTAACTTATGAAAAATAATATAGGGAATCCAAACATTGGAATGACCTTCCCAATTGGATGGTTATGGTCCCGAAATGTTTTTCCATGGAAATAATATAAATAATATTATTTTTAAAGATATTTAAAAACACCATATTATCTCATGTATTAAATTTAAGTATATTCATTATTTTAATAATTTATATTGGAATATTATTATTTCCATCCAATTTATATGTTCAAACCAAATATATATGTAACTCTATGTAAATCTCAAAGATTTTGTTACTAACTAAAATTAAAAGAAAACTATATTTATACATATCAATATGCATCACACGTAAAAGGTACCTGAAACCCTTTTATTAAAAGTTTTAAAATAATAATTAATCTACAATCCCTATTAGAGTAAGATTTGGAGGGACAAATAATTAACCCCAACTTTTCTCATCAAGGTATAAGCCTCTAGTCTAGTGACCAATCTTACCCAAAGTCCATCTACCAAATGATACATTACAAAATAAAGAGTTCAACTCTATCACAATTATAGAACCAATTTCTAATAATATAGAATAGTTTCTTAATTTAAGATGATAAACTAATATATGAATAAGTCAAGTTAAAATAAATGTAAATAAATAGTCATACTTAGCATGTAACTCTATAGATATAACATGACAACTTATAAATTTAGTTTAATACATTGAACTAAAGACTGCATCCATTTATAATATAACAATTATATCTATGAATAAATTAGGGAATAACCCAAATAAATGAATAATTCATATATTTAAACATGATATAACATTTTTTCACCAATTCATATAGAAAGAAATTATAAACACATTATAATGTTTCCATTCATTTTGAACATTAAATAGTAAAGTAATTATAAAAAATATATATTAATTTCTAATATGAAGACTTTATATTATCGTTTATATGAAATTTAACTTAAATATATAATATATGTTATATAAATATTATACATCTAAACTATTCATATATTATGTAAATATTCAAAATAACACACATTTAATATTATCTAAACCTTAATATTATCAATTATCAGACATAATTTTGATATATATTTTCAATTAATCAAATAAGACATTTTAATATGAAGAATTTAAATTAAATATTTTAATCTTTTACAATATTAAATTAAACTCTTTTTATATTTTACCATATTTTTAAATTTACATGTACTTTATAAATTATATATATAATTTCCATTTAAATATTTTACATCCAAATTATGAGTCATACCATATAAATTTGAAAAGATATTCAGTATTAAAAATTAATATTATGGATATTTATTTAATAAATGTTTCACAAAGATTTAATTAATTAATTATAAATATTTAATAGATAATTAATTTATTAATATTTTAAATATTAAATAAATATCCCAAAATATATTTTTCAAGAACTGGAATACGATTAAAAAATTATACCACTCAATTTATAATTAAAAATAACAAAAAAACTATCCATATACCATATTTAATGATATATACATATCAGATTACATGATAGACAAGCCACAACACATCAATGCCATTTTAATTATATCATTCATAAATTATGTATAACAACTCGACATGCAAAACATAAAACTAATGTCATGTGACCTATAAAATAATAACTACTGTTTCAATGCCATGTCATGCTTTATGATTGTCTTACGTAACAGAGACCGTTCTCTCTATAATATTATATTAGTTTTCAAAAATCATGGATTATGATTTTCCTTGACTAACATAAACCTATCAGTGTCTGTAAATCATATTCTGTGATTGACATTGATATCACTTAAACAATATGATTCTCTATTTTAATATTGCATGAACAGTTCACACTAGTGCCATTATAAAATATGATTCCCTACTTCATACCATATGATATATTAAAACCAAAGGATTTTTATTGAATCATATGATTTGATATCATATATCATATTTAGCTATATAGTCATAGATACTGATATCATATATTTTATAACAATCAAAAATGTAATTTCTATATCATTTTCTATAATAGATAATGTGGAATACACGTTTATTCATTTTTAAACACAATTTCAAGAATCAAGAAACGTGTTCATGGTTTGATCACTGATTAAACAGTCCATGATCAATGTAATGAAAGAATTTAATACCCTCAAAGTCCCAAGAACAACTTTGAATGAAACTGTAACCATGTATTTCTTAAATAAGTAACATATACCTTATATTGATGTTTGATACTGAATTTATTCTTCTATAATATTCTTAATTAAGAGTCATTAGATCTAAGAAATATAATTCCCATTTTATGGAGTATCCATGGGTTGATAAGAATCTTCCAATGTTTGGGTTTGATTCTTATTTACCCATGATACACTAGTATATCAGGTGACAAAGTGTGAATGAGAAATAATGCTTCATTAAGGGAATCAATAGGAGTCTAAGAATGGTTAAAAAACCTGCACCATATTATGGTTATTTACTTATTAAATAGGCATTGGTAATACTCCATAATCCTTCAATAATTAACCCATATATTATATAACGTATGAGTTATACTTAATACTCTTATATATTTATTTTTTTTATAAAAAAATAAATTCACCTTGCGGTTTATCCATTGAAATATTTAATGATATCTAATTTGGAAGATAATTTGTAAGCTAAATTTTAACAATTTATTTCATTAATATATTGTAGGAATTCTATGTGACTTATAAAATAAGATTCAGTACCACATGATAATACTATATGATATAGTCTATTAAGTTTGAAAAATCAGAATGATCTCTCTAAATCCAATCTTATAATATTCTCATACCATCATTTATGATATGGAAAAAATATACCAATTATATATATACGGATTTAGGGAAAATATCCCTGGAACTCTTATCAAGGGAAGACCAAAATAGTTTAGGTGGCTATTTTAGATGAGGCTAAACCATTTTTCTCATGTAGGGTGTTTTGGTCAAGGCATTTTTGTTGGGCGGAGAAAAGAAGGAAGTGATGGCAAGAGGGGGGGGGTGAATTTCCTTTTAAAAATTAATTAACAAATTAAAATCAAAGTTGAAAGTGCAGCGGAAATAAAAGAGGCAAGACACAAAATTGATAATGGAGTTCGGCCTAAAACCCGACCTACGTCTCCGCTCCCAACTCAACCATTGAGAGATTTACTACCGCTTGCTTTTCAATGGTTGTAGCAAGAAACCCACTAGCCTTTTTACAGGTGAAGGCTAGCTCACCTATTACAGCTTTCTTTTTAATGGTTTGAGCAAGAAACCCACTAGCCTTTTTACGGGTGAAGGCTATCTCACCTTTGACTCAAGCCTTTTCAAAGGAAAAGGCTTGACTAACCTCTTCACACCTTAAAGGCGGTGTGAAAACCCAAATGAAGAGAGGAATGAAAGAAATGGGGGTTTGTAGGCACAAACCCAATTTGATGCTCAAAATGAATAAACCAAGAAAAACCGTAATTGGGGAGAAGCCTTGGGCGCCAATGGATGATTGGAGTTGAAGACGTGCACTCCAAAGCTTCTATGGTGGTGCTCCATGGATGTGGAAATGGATTGGAGCAGTTGGGGTTCCTTGGAGGAAGTCCGCCGGAGGTTCGCCAAATGATGTAAAATATGTCCCGTGGGCTTCCGTACATGTGTCTAAGGTTCCGGGGCTTCAAGGTCCTTTATTTATAGAGGGGGAACCCTCATATGACCGTTAGAGGCCTTTGGAGCCGTTGGAGAGGCTTTCGGAGCCGTTGGAGGCCAAGTGGACAGGCTGGTCAAAAGCCCAACGGCTAGTTTGACTGCCTCCACCGGCTGACCGGTACAGGGCCACCGGTTGGCCGGTGGCTTGGAGATGGGTGGATGCTTCTGTCCAGGCGCCACCGGCTGACCGGTGGTGAGGCCACCGGTTGGCCGGTGGCAAGACAGTAGCTTGCCATTCTGTCTGGGCTCCACCGGCTGGCCGCTGGTGTGACACCGGTTGGCCGGTGGTCTGGACAGAGGGATGCCTTCTGTCCAGGCCTCCATCGGCTGGCCGGTGCTCTTCCATCGGCTGGCCGGTGGACTGAAAATCAGTCCACTTTTCCTTGTTGCTTTCTTGGCCCAATTCCTTGGCCACCCGAAATCATGCCTATCATCCAAAAACACTTAAAACAAGATAAGAAAAACAAGAGGGTGATTGTGATCATGAAAATAAAACCACGATGGGTTCTAGAGGTACAACAATCTCCCCCTATTTTGATGATCACAATCACCAAAACAAGCAATGTAGAAAATGAAATGAAAAGCATGCTTTAAAAGATTTCTCCCCCAATCAACCATGAATTTCTCCCCCTTTGTGATTATCAAAATAGCATGGGGCATAAAACTTGATTGAGGGAAAAGTTTGAAAAACAAGATAGAGATTTTAAATCAATTGAAATTTTTGAAATTTGAATTGAAAGTTTTGAATGCAAATTTTGAAATGAAAGTTTTGAATGAAAAAATGAATAACAGTTTGAATTGAAAGTTTTTGAATGAAAAATTGAATAATAGTTTGAATTGAAAGTTTTGAGTGAAAAATTGAATAACAATTTGAATTTTAAAAAATTTGAAACCAAGTGTTGAAATTGAAAGTTTGAATCGAAAATTTTGAAATTGAAATCAAAAGGGCTTAAACAATCCTAACTCCCCCTAAATAAAAACAACAAATCACCGGGGAGAGGTTTTTGAAACCGAGACAAATTTTGGTCTGATGAGACTCGCTAAGAGGGATTTTTCAATCCACACTTGTCTAGTGGCGGGTCTTCTCCTATAAAATTCATCGTTAAGGAAAATGGTTTTGGGCCTACCATACCGGGCATTTTTGCAATTGCACTCATAGATTAAGTGCCCGGATTTTTTGCAATAATTACAAAATTTAAATTGGGAGCTCCCCCTTACAAAAATAGTTGGAGCATGGGAGGAGGAATCTTGCTTGGAATAGCCAAGCCCTTCGGTGGTTCTAGATACACATTGGGAACCTAGTAGTTTGGTCAGATTTTGTTCCCCTTCGGTGAACTTAGCTAGGCATTCCCTTAAATCCTTGATTGTTAATTCCATGGATTCAACATCGGGAAGATTTTGAATTTTGAGGGACAACTCCTCCTTTTCTTTGAGAAGTTTTTCCTTTTCGGAAGTAAGTTTTTTGAAATTATTTTTTAAAGAAACAAATTTGGAAGAAAGTTCGTGAAAACCTTCCTCCAATTGATCTCTAGCATGTTGGAGATCCTCGTAGGATAAATGATTTAAAGAATTGGAAGAACTAGCGGATGAGGAGTCGGAAGAGGTTACCTCATGGAATGCCATTAGGCATTTGTTACCGTTGTCGCTCGAGGAGGAGGAGGAGGAGGATGTGGAGCTATTACTCCATGTGGCTTTGAAAGCCTTCTTCTTTTCCTTTTGCTTGGCCTTTTTCTTTTTGAGTGGGCAATCGGGCTTGTAATGGCCTTTCTCGCCACACCCGTAACATGTTACCTTGGGCTCGGATTTTTCGTTGGGTTTTTCCTTTCGAGCCTTGCGGGATTTCTTCTTCTTGTGCTTCTTCATGAATTTGTGCATCTTGCGGGAAAGGTTCTCCATTTCGGAATCGCCGCTTGAAGAGGAAGATGATGATGAGGAGGAGCTTTCTTCTTGTTGAACTTTGAAGGCGATGTTCTTTGGAGTTTTGATCGGTTTTCCTTCCTTTTCAGCTTGCCTCCTCATGGTGATCTCATAAGTCATGAGGGATCCGATGAGCTCTTCGACCAGCATGTTTTTGATGTCCTTTGCTTCTTGGATTGCCGTGACTTTCGGTGCCCATGAGCTTGGAAGGATCCATAGGATCTTCTTGACCATCGTTTCTGCAGACACATCATCACCAAGGGACTTTCTCCCATTGCAAACATCAGTAAAACGAGTAAACATATCAGTAATATTTTCAGATGGATGCATGGTAAAAGACTCAAAATCTTGACGAAACATATCCAATCGAGTATCCTTGACTTTGTTGGTCCCCTCATGGGTAACCTCCAAAAGTTTCCAGATTTCATGTGAGGAGGTGCATGTGGAAACTCGATTGAATTCATTACGATCAAGGCCGCAATGAAGAGCGTTCATGGCTTTTCCATCAAGCTCGAAATTTCTAATATCGGCTTGGGTCCATTTGGATTCATCGGGAGAGGAGAGAGAATAACCATGCATGACAATTTTATAAATAGGATATCCAATGCTTCTAAGAAAATTAGTCATGCGGGTTTTCCAATAATTATAGTCGGTTCCATCAAAAAAAGGAGCACGACCCAAAGAAAATCCTTCGGGGGCGAAAGAAGTGGAAGCCATCAAAAATGGATCTTGAATTTGAAACCGGTTAGGGTATTACTCAAATTTTCCTTTGATACCAATTGTTGGGCGGAGAAAAGAAGGAAGTGATGGCAAGAGGAGGGGGGGGGGGGTGAATTGCCTTTTAAAAATTAATTAACAAATTAAAATCAAAGTTGAAAGTGAAGCGGAAATAAAAGAGGTAAGACACAAAATTGATAACGGAGTTCGGCCTAAAACCCGGCCTACGTCTCCGCTCCCAACTCAACCGTTGAGAGATTTACTACCGCTTGCTTTTCAATGGTTGTAGCAAGAAACCCACTAGACTTTTTACAGGTGAAGGCTAGCTCACCTATTACAGCTTTCTTTTTAATGGTTTGAGCAAGAAACCCACTAGAATTTTTACGGGTGAAGGCTAGCTCACCTTTGACTCAATCCTTTTAAAAGGAAAGGCTTGACTAACCTCTTCACACCTTAAAGGTGGTGTGAAAACCCAAATGAAGAGAGGAATGAAAGAAATGGGGGTTTGTAGGCACAAACCCAATTTGATGCTCAAAATGAATAAAACAAGAAAAACCGTAATTGGGGAGAAGCCTTGGGCGCCAATGGATGATTGGAGTTGAAGACGTGCACTCCCAAGCTTCTATGGTGGTGCTCCTTGGATGTGGAATTGGATTGGAGCAGTTGGGGTTCCTTGGAGGAAGTCCGCCGGAGGTTCGCCAAATGATGTAAAATATGTCCCGTGGGCTTCCGTACATGTGTCTAAGGTTCCGGGGCTTCAAGGTCCTTTATTTATAGAGGGGGAACCCTCATATGGCCGTTAGAGGCCTTTGGAGCCGTTGGAGAGGCTTTCGGAGCCGTTGGAGGCCAAGTGGATAGGCTGGTCAAAAGCCCAATGACTAGTTTGACTGCCTCCACCGGCTGACCGGTACAGGGCCACCGGTTGGCCGGTGCCTTGGAGATGGGTGGATGCTTCTGTCCAGGCGCCACCGGCTGACCGGTGGTTAGGCCACCGGTTGGCTGGTGGCAAGACAGTAGCATGCCATTCTATCTGGGCTCCACCGGCTGGCCGTTGGTGTGACACTGGTTGGGCGGTGGTCTGGACAGAGGGATGCCTTCTGTCCAGGCCTCCATCGGCTGGCCGGTGCTCTTCCATCGGTTGGCCGGTGGACTGAAAATCAGTCCACTTTTCCTTGTTGCTTTCTTGGCCCAATTCCTTGGCCACCTGAAATCATGCCTATCATCCAAAAACACTTAAAATAAGATTAGAAAAACAAGAGGGTGATTGTGATCATGAAAATAAAACCACGAGGGGTTCGAGAGGTACAACAATTTTTGGAAGGCATCCATTTCTCGATAATGTTTAGAGAAAGATGATTAGGAATTAATAATTCCAAAATTATTTGTCATTGATTTTGGATGGTATTTGAACTGAAGTACACTATATCACATTGCCCATCTAAATCAAATAGTTCATCATAATACAATGCTTTGCTTTTTTGATTATTGTATAATGATTCCAAATATAATAGTTTTTCTAAGACTTTTCCCTAGCTTAAAAAAATGAATCGAACATTGATAGATCCACTTTAATACCACTGATGGGTATCATTATGGTGTGTGGCATCCAAAATAGAATAGAAAAAAATGTAAAAAAATTATATTAATATAACAATCTATATATAAATTTGTTTTTTTTGATTCCATGAATAATGAATATGTTGTTTTCTCGAGTTAAATAAGAAAAAGACACTAATATTGTCTTATTTGTCTATTGAATAATAATTGGTGAAGAAATTAATTAGATATGGTTCTTATTTTTAATTTTGGTTTTCAATCATACATCTTGTTTATAATAATGTTTTACTTAGTGTTTTATTTAAGGCTATGTTCATTCCATAGTTACAGAGTGTTTGGAGGTGTTTAGAAGAAGTATATAGGTGTTTAGAGTTGTTTGGAATAGTTTTTGAGTTGATCTGAATGGGTTGGTAATCTTGCTAAGTCCACAATACACAAGGGGAATTTTACTCAATATATATGAGTAACTCTATGAAGAATATATAAAAATAAAGAAGGTAAAAACATTCCCTATAAATTTAAATCTAATTCTAGAAAGATGTGAAAGAAAAATAAGAGTCCTCAAAGAATCCCGGGGTACATAAAAGTAACTCTATGTTGAGAGTCTAGAAATTTGGTATTTCTTGAATATGTAAATGTAATTAATTATACTCAATACATAAAGATCACTTAAGATATTAGATATGAAATTTAGCCAAGTTAATAATATATAATTGTCTTTGGATTTACATTTAATATCATTCTAATACTAAGGAGGAAATTTGACAAAATAAGAAGAAATCTATGTATATGTAAAGGTAATTATTATTGATATACAAAGACTTATATAGAGGAAAAGTAAATGCATAAAAGTAATATTCTAATATGTAAAGGTCATCTCAGAGATAAATAATAACATAAAGGCCACTCCTAGGATATATAAGAGTAATTTTATGTTTTCTCATGACACGTAAAAGTCATTGAAAGGTATAGAGTGATATGCAAGGCTACCTTAAATAGAAAAAAAATATTTTTAAAAGGTAATAGAGCTATTAAGATGGTTTTTTAAAGATAATGATAATTTTGAAGATTTAAATATAATGATGTTGGAGATATATATTTTATAGACTAAATATGATAAAGGGAAGTCATGATACATGAAATGGAGAATATGGGTACCACAATGAAGAAGCTTATCATGAAATTCATGATTCAAACCAGGATTCCCTTTACCTGAGTACCTTAGTAAGACCATAAAATATCCTAATGAGCAATCCTGATCCCCACAGTTTGAAAACTAGAGTTGGGAAACAAATTATACATTGTTCGGAGTTATATTTACTAATAAAATTATAAATAAATCTAGACGACTTCCACATGGAAATACAACATGGCCATTCTATATATCATAAGACCACACATATAAAATAATAAGCTTTAGAATAAGTCCCAACCAAATGAGACTTAAACTAAGAGTAAACATCACATACAAAAATTAAAACCAAAATTTATAAACATAAACAACAAGAGAGAACATCACCTAAATCTTATACAGAATAATAGATAGATATAAGATATAAAAGTATAAATTTGAGGTGTTTCAGTACTAACTACACTAAAATTTCAAAATAAAACAAGGAACTACTACTCTTCATATCCATGTATGAGTGAAAAAGCTTCATTTCCCACCACCATTAAACGACAACCTAATATATTTTGTCACATCCAATTATAACTTTCACAAAACCAGTAATGATATGTGTGAGCCAAATATTCTCTATAGGTAACTACTCATACCCCATATACTTTCTTTAAATATAAAACAATTTCATTATAGTTTTAAATACATATAGAAGCTATTATTTAATTTAAAAAAAATCAAATTATTTATTTTAAGAAAATAACTTGCATGAATATTCAAAATCTATGTTCAAAGATTGATAGAAAATTTCAAAAAAAGAACGAAAATTTAGATTTAGTGTAAAGAAATCTTAAAACCAACCTTAAAATAGTCCTTAAAAATGATGAAAACTATATCACCTTCTTTATTACCGAATGAGTCTATGGTGAACCCATATATAATATCCTAAAATATTAATCTTAAATATATTATATTCAAATGAATAATTGGAGAAAACCCTAAGGACACTAGGATAGGTAAACTAGACACACTACATCACTAATTAGTAAAATTCCTATAATCAATGGAGTGGATATAAAACCAAATCACTAGCTAGTGGAGGATCCATATGAAGAAAAAATGAAATAATAGAGGAAGAGACTTAAAAATAATACCTTAAAAAATTAGACTTAAACATGAAGAATCTACATGGAAGTAACATTAAAGGATGAAGATAATGAGAGGGAACATCGTAGGGGGAGAGCTACTTGAAATTCATGGAAAAGATACCTTAAAGGGTATTATATCAAAGTGGGGTAAGTCTATAATTTCAAAAAAAAATTAGAGTTTTCGCAGGACCAATCACGATGTTACACATTTCATCATAGAGTGAATGGTTTTAGATCATGCATGTCAATGTTGTGAATCTCTGTGTCATGATATGAATGTATTCAATCTAGAACTGAAAATTTGTTGAAAAGAATAATTGGTGAGTGATTAACCAAGCCATAGTGAAGACTGGTTTGTTATAACATATTTCAGAACTAGAGACTAATTTGACATGGTTTAACTGAACTTGGTCACAACACAACTGGTCTACAGTAAAAAAAATGATGTTTGAATAAAAACAAAATAATATTTAAATGAAATTACATTATAATGTATGGTTAGTGTACAAAAATTAATATCACCATGAAAATGTATATCCATAGAAAGCCTCAATATCTAAATTTATTCAAGGAATAAATATGTAGTTTAATTAGAAAATTAGATACATGATATAAGAGGCCAAATAATAAATCAACTAAAAATCCACCACAAATAACCAAATAGCTTATCAATATGAGAATAATACATAATATAAAAGATTAATCTTCCCATACAAAATAAAGTATAAATCATTCAAAATTAAATCATCAAATAAATATAGATCTAATGAAATGATTATTTACTACAAAGGGTTGTTAATTTTAAATGATTTGATTCCAAAACCAAAGAACAACCTGATATTTGAAAAGAAAAATTATAAAAACGTAAAGGGTGGAACAAGTTAATAAAATCAATCACATATCTTATAAAACATAAAATATCATAACCAAATAAAACCAAAATACATGAACATAATATTTGGCCATGTTAGTATAAAACAAACTTTTTATAAAATAACAACCTAGTATAGGGTAAGGTTGGTTGGGAAAATTAAAAACATAGCCTGGAAGTTCCAGAAAACTATCTGTATAAGGAAAGAATGGAAGGATTAATAAATAAAGTGATCATTTATAGTTATCTCCCCACAATATAAGAACCATTATTGTCAATAAACTCTCATAAGAATCTTAACACTCTTGAAACCACATAAGAATAAGATCTCAAAAAAGAAGAAAACTATATAAAAAGAGGAAACGCTCAAAATGAATCATTAAAATTATAAAAAATAAAATATGATACCATCTATAATCAGTTCTAAATAGTTCATAAAAAATAATGTTTAAAGAGTAAAATAAAATCGATAAAGGACACTAGAAAAACGTATATGGGTGAGGAAAAAAGATAATAAGAATATCTAAATCACTCCTGTCAAGATTTACTAAATTATGTCAACCCACTTAACGACCTTTACATAGGAAGTGAAGTGAAACCCAGATGATTTCAACTTGAATTCAATGAAAATACCCCTCCAAATATACCTTGAGAAAGAGTGATTCAAGGATATAATAAGAAGTTAAAATAATTATCTATACTCTCTAACTCTTTTTTTACTTTAGGGACACATTATATCCCACAAATGATTGAATGTGTTTTATTATTTTTTTATAAAAGATAATCTAAAATATGTAAAATGAAACAACAAAATCATAGGGGCTAAGAGTGATGAATCTCGATGGAATTAGTATAAATGAAGAGATGAACATCCCTATAAAGGGTTCCAACTAACAAATAAATATTTATATACCCCTCTTAAATTAATTTTGAAGCTATGCAGTATTCCAAAAAATTCCCCTCACCCACGGTGTGAATAATATCTACTCCTTGGTGATTCATTCCTCTATAGGCTCTGATATAGTAAGTGGTACTCAAGTGCCAAGGGAGGTCCCCCAAAAATTTAATTAACTGGAAGTTCTAAATCCACCTCAATCACTAATATCACAATATTATTTGATATGCACAAAGATAAGATAGAAAATATAGCTAGTGTTTTGGTAATAATGGAATTGCCATCACCATTATAAGTTAAGAAAGCTAGAAACATAGATCCCCAAACATCATGAAAGAGGCCACCTATACACATGATTTGATGAAAACCTTAACCATATTTATTTTGACTAGTGTTATGACATGGAGCTTTCCAATGAAAAAAATTCCCTATACCTACCCAAGATAGTGGAGAATTGAAAAGTGAATATGAAGGGAATCAACTCTTGAAATTAAAATTGTTCTCACAGCTACTTACCGGCATTATGATTGATGAAACAAAATCATAAAATCTTGGTTTAATGTTATTAAATATTTCTTTATCAAATTATGTTGATTCTGATTGTGTATTTATCATATCACATAGAAGCAATCAATAAACACCTTCATCTGGATTTGGAAATCAGAGTTCTCACATGTACTTTAATAAAAATAATATGTATTGAAATGTACAATTGAAAGGAAATTTTCAATATCCTCTATTCTACCTCAAAGGTTGAACCATATATAGATATCCCACTGCTATTCCCAAATCTAATGAAAAATAGATTCCTTGATCACATTCTCAAAACACATGCATTTTGAAATGAGATAAATTCCATTTTTCTACACATTAATGTCGATAGAAAATCTCGAATCCAAATTTTCCAAACTAGGAAGTTCATTTTTCCAATTATGAGTTTTCACCATAACCATCTAGACTAGATGTATTCACTTCCTTATAAATGTATGATTTCATAGAATGTCAAGGGAATAAAAAACTAGAGGGACCTAGAGAAAAGAAGCACTCGATAGTTTCCTTGATCCACTGAATGGTGGATATCAAGAGACTTTATTCTGAGCCTATAACTACATAAAAGAGAATGGGGTGTATAATTGCTTGATTGAAACTAATATTTGGAACTAGGCACCCAAATATGAGAAGAATATTTCTAGGACAATTATCTTCCAAAAAGTATTGGTCACCCTAACCAATGATCCATCTTGATTTTTTTCATGATATAAATTGATTCGTGGAGATTGTTCCAAATGTGGGAACCCTTCAAATCCTATAAAAATTGGAAAACATGATATGTATCATACATATTATGAATGAATTTTTTCCATAGGAATTCCACTTAAAATTTTCCCATGCCAGTTTAGATTACATGATTTAATGGTATCGTCAATTCTATTTAGATTAATCCTTCCCTCTTGATAATGTTTATCCAACCAAGTCCAAATAGCCAAAGGATGTATAACCTCTATGTTTGGGACCTACAAAAACTATTGGGGATGATTTCAATTCCTCTAATTAATTACTCAGGGGACAAAATGACAACAAGGAAATTTATTAGTATAGAATATAGGACTATATTAATAAGGGTGATTCGACCTTCAAATGAGTGGTATAGGGTTTTCTAGTTGGTAATTCTGACCTTAATTCTATTACAGATACCATTCAAATTTTAGATGAGATATCTCTTATTTAAAAAAATGTTCCCTAAAATATTATATTACTTGATGAATTCATCAAATACCAATACTATATTTGATAAATTTATTTTTACTTCCCAGTCATTTTTTTGGGATGAATATGCTCCTAATTCTAACATTAATATATTAAATAATCATGAAATAATAATCTATTAAAATGTCTTTCAAAATTTAATTTTTTCTTATATTACCATTTATGAAGAAAAAAATTTTATCTATAAAAAATATATAAATGATATATAATAGTGAATACATACTACCTTTTAAGGTGTTCACCTTACCATATGGAAATAGAGAATTCAAGTTCCTACTAATAATATCTTGAGAAAATATAAATATACACAAGGATAGTGGCTCTTCATGGATAATACCAAAAGAAAATTTGGAAAAAAATATCCATTACCCCATAATAAAGACCACTATCCAAGGTGAAGATATTCAATGAAAATGTAGGTCGCATACCCATTTAAAAAAACTACACTATCTATGAACTTTTAATGTAAATTTCCAATACATTATATCTTAATCATTCTTCATGTGGTACTTTATGATGAAATTAGATCCTAGAAATTTTCTATAAAACCCTATTCTCATTTCATGAAACAAAAAAATATACCATTTAATTCTTCAACCTTTGATAGAACTTTACTTTCCATCTGATATTTTGAGTGTAAGGAGGTTAAATTTTGTTTCTGTTTTTGAGAATAATTTTAAGCACCTTGAATGAATTATTGAAAATGATTTTGGGGCCAAATTCACCAAAGATACTTGGATGGTCCCATATATCGATGAGAACTTTTATAGTGTAATAAGTAACACCATGAAGTGGACAACCATTGAAACTATCTTGAACCACCTCTATGAGATCTTTCTTGATATAGTATTAAGTCTCAATATAGAAGGATCCATGGAATTCATCGAGGCCTAGAGCACTATCACGGTTAAGAAAATTGAAAATAAAAAATAATCATCAATGTAACTATATAATGAGAGATGAATTTGAGTGAAAATATTCTCAATGATCAAGGTAGATATGAAAACCAACTTAAAAAACATGATCAAACAAAGGGTTTTAATGTGGTGAACGACCCACTACTCACTCTTAAAATACGTCAAGAAAAAGTAGGGGTGTACAATAAAATAATAAAGAACATAAAACACAATCAAAATAAACTTAAACTCTATAAAATATTATGAAAGTAAGGTATCAATCTCAAACATTAATAAATGTCCTTTCATTCCACAAATATCCAACATATACACATAAAAATAAAAAACACAAGAAAACTCTCAAATATAACTTTACCAAATACCCGGTTAATTAATTATTCCACCCAAAACATAACATATCAAATGTGACATTTTTGAACATTTTAAATATATTTATTTTTGAAAACTATTGAAAATCGATGCCTTTAAAAAAACTCAAATATATTTATTGGAAATTCACTATAAAATTCAACAAATGTTTTACACATTATCAATTTTTATTCATAAATAAATCTTTAAAAACCAATTACAAATCCAAAAAAGTTGTAAAAAATTACACAATTTATAATGACTCATTAGAATTGGGGAACCACAATCTGAGGAATGTTGTTGTGTTATACCTCATGTTATGATGTGACCTGCTGTAGACCCAAAACCTTAGTTAAATGGCCATGAAGTGAAAACAGTGGTTATGTTTCTGACTTAAAATAAAACTCTAATATAAGTCACTAAACACAGTAAAACACTCTGAATCATGAGGGAACACCACAAAATACTACCCAATTTCATTATAAAACCATCCAATTTTTTAAAACACAAAACATGAATCCAATAACTTATACCAATAAAACATAAAATCATGTTTCTAAAATATAAACATTAAAAATTATTTTATAAAAATATTCAATAATAAGAATCATTTAAATTAAAAATGAATTTTATAAATCCCTACATTGAACGTTAAAATGGTTTATGCACACCTCCTTGTTTAAAAAAAATCCAAGGAATCAAAACTTCATTTTCCATTAAAAACTTTTGATAACATTTCATAAATTATAAATTATGACCTATGAATATAAAAAAATATTATTCAATTGATTTTTTTAAGAAATTCATTATTCTTTTTCCACTGAAAAAACATACAAAACTTACTTCCCCATAATTTCTGCAAAAATTGTATTATAAAAACTATATTTTTAATACATAAATCAAAATTTTAAAAAATAATTGTGATTATAAATTAAGAATATTATGAAACATTCATAATGATTTCATTTCATTAAAAAAATAATTTATTTTCAATTAACATCATTAACTCATAGAAAACTATTGATGAAATCGAAATTGATGACAATAATAAATAATGATATTTAAAAATTCTCAAAGAATAAAATTTCAAAATTGAGAAAATTCAAAGCTACACACATTTCAGAGACATGGTCTGTCAAACTATACATCAATCACACATATTCCCTAGGAAGTTACCCAAAAAAATTGCATTTTCCACACATAGTTTTCTCGGACATACACTACATTTGTGTAACACAAGTATCTTCCTAATTTAAATAATTATATAGACACCAAAAATCTCTAAATCAACCAATAAAAAACAATATTTTGAGACACGCACATCCCAAACATCCCTAGAAACTGATGTTTCATCATCAATGGTGTTAATAAGGCAAATAATTATGATTAAACTTTTGAGACCCAAAAAATATATTTTTTTTATACTATAATTCCCTAAATAAATACTCCGATATAATTGCATTTTATCATGAACCAATCTGAGATACCTCTAATCCAAGCACCTGAGTCAACACACGACATATCTTCAAGTGAGTTCCAAATCCCTATAGGTTAGAATGTTTTGTCAAGCAGTGAATTTTACTTTGTGACAAATGTTTTTTACTAATAAATAAATAAAATACATTGGACTCTCACATATAAATATGAGAAAAAATTCCATATATAATAATTCCACACATAGAAAATAAGATGATTTAGTATTATCCCTAATAAAATACTACTACAAAAGAGACCATTAATAGCACTATAATAGGCTATTATCAGATATAGAAAAGCACCGAACACATCAGAGTGGTTAAAAGGCGAAGGATTTTATCAGTGAAAAAAGATATGATAAAAGGGTGATTTATTAGTGAAAATAACACTGATAGAAAAAACCATTTATCAGCACATTTATTCAGAACTAATAAAGGGATTTTTTATCAGTGTAAGTAAATGTGCTGATAAAGGGACCCTCTATTAGTACAACTAAATGGGACGATGAAGGTATGATTTATCAGTTATATTGGAAGCACTTATAAGGGACCCCTTTATTATCATATTCAATACCACTAATAAATGGGAATACTACAATGTGATGCTACAACACACTACCAAACTAAAAATAGAGCATGTAGTGTGCTGCATCAATACACTGAATCACTATAAAAAATTGAAGAAATTAGAAAAATAAGATAAAAATACATATTTTAAATGAAATAAAATTTCCAAAAAATAAAAGAAAAAAAATACTATTATAGAGTATTCTAATTTTTATTTTACTAAAATTAATGTCAATTTTGATTAAAAAGGTGAAATTGGAGTTATATCGGTATCACCGTGAATTGGATTGATGTGCGGCTGATTACTACACATCACAAATGACATATGGTTTGTTTTCCTAACTACCAAAACAATACAAATGTGTTTTCTCAGTTTTGAGTATGTTATTTGTTTTTTTAGTAAAATTAATTCCAATTTTGAATAAAAAGATGTACTCAATGTCATAATAGCCACACCGTGGGTTGGATTTAGGTGAGTCAATGTCCTTCATATTCTAAATGACTTATGGATAATTTTACTAAAGTATCAAAACAATCCAAATATGTTACCTCTGTTTTGAGTACACAACTTTTTTTAATAAAATGTCATTTTAAACTGAAAATAGGGAATTATAGTCATACATGTTTTATTTCTTGTGGTATTGACATGATACTGACTTAGAAACACCACAAATTAATTATTAATATTTTTCTTAAATTATCAAGTCATTCTGAGTGTGTTTTCTTAGTTTTCTGTGAGTGACACGTTTTTGTATTAACGTGTAAATTTTAAATTAATAATAGAAACTTTGAGTCACACTGGTCACACTGTGTGTCATATTGTGGTGTATATGATTCCTACACATGACATAAGACTTATTGATATGTTTACTATAGTATAAAAAATATGAATGTTTCTTCTCTATTTTTAGTATGTATGTTTTTTTATAAAAATCATTGTAAATTTTGAATAAAAAGATACACATAGAGTCATACCCCTCACACAGTGTGTCATATTGTGGTTATTATTATTTATACATGTCCCAAATGACTTATATATCATTTTAATAAATCACCAAAACAAATTTAATGGGTTTCCTTGGTTTTTAGTACATAACTTGTGTTTTTACTAAAATGTCATTTAAAACTAGAAACATACACATTGAGTCATATCGGTTGCATCTTGTGTGGGTATGACATGAGGATTATTCTTACATGTCACAATTGAATTATGAATCATTTTAATAAATTATCAGGACAATCCAAGCATGTTTTATCAGTTTTTTTTAGTGACACGTTTTGTTTTAAAATGTCAATTTTAAACTAATAAGATACACTTTGAATATTACCTCAAACAATGTGTATAATATTGAGGTTAATATGATTACTACACATAAAAATGACATATTTGATCATTTTACTAATTTAATAAAATAATATTTATATGTTTTCTTGGTTTTGAGGATGTCAGATGTTTTTTAGTGAAATTAATGTAATTTTTTAATAAAAAGACACACATGGAGTCATACCGGTCACATTTTGCAACATATTGATGTGTGGATAATTCCTATACATCTCAAATCACTTATTGACCATTAAAATAAATTATAAAAACAATCCAAATTCTTTTCAGTAGTTTTGAGTATGCCACTTGTGTTTTTTTGAAACATGTCATTTTAATCTGGAAACATGCACTTTTAGTCATATAGGTTTCATTGTGTGTGAGTTTGAAATGAGAGTAATTCATACGCATCACAAATGAATTATAAATCATTTTAAAAAATTATCTGGGACATCTGAGTGCATTTTCTTTATTTTTACGGAGTCTCTTTTTTTGTATTAAAATGTCAATTTTAAATTAATAACAAACACTTCGAATCACACATGACATATCATGTATCAGATGGAGGTGTGGATGATTCCTAAAAATAAAAAATTAATTATATATAATTTTATTAATTTACAAAAACCATAGATATTTTTTCCCACTTTTTTGTATGTCTGTTGTTTTTTCACTAAAAGTAATGTAAATTTTGAATAAAAAGATGCACTTTGATTCATACTGGTCTCACCGTGTGTTAGATTGGGGTAATACTGATTTCTATACATCTCAAATGAAATATGGATACTATTTTTAATGTATAAAAACAATCATAACGTGTTTCCTAAATTTTGAGTATGTCACTTGTGTTTTTTTATTAAAATGTCATTTTAACCAATAAATATGAACTTTTAGTCATATAGGTAGCATTGTGTGTGGGTTTGACATGAGACTGGTTCCTTCACATCACAAATGAATATCGAATTATTTTAAAAAATTATCTATAAAATCTGATCACGTATTACTGGTATTCCTTGAGTAAAAATTTTTATATTAAAATGTCTATTTTAAACTGATAGCAGACACTTTGAGACCAAGTCTCCTCGATGACCATGATATATCAATGTTTGTTTTCCTATAATAATTCTCTATTTCACCTGATGAATTATTTGGTTCATTACACACATACGTATTCAAACATTTATGTTGTTTTATATATCTATTTGATAATTTTAGGATGTATATATGTTTCTTCAATAACAATAGTGAATAAATTGATGATTCGAACACAAAATGATATTTTTGGTGGATTACTACCCTTTATAAAATCACTTAAAATGTGTTGAAAACGTTATTTCAATAATCCTACCAAAAAAATGCACAATAGATCTTATATTATGTGAAAATTGTTTTGTTCATTTTTTAACAATTGTTCTCAAACACAATCATGGCATGATCCTCATTCTACTTCATTACCCAACAATTTTATTATTTTCAAGCCATCGCTTCGTATCCTCCTATGCCTTAGTATTTACCTCAATCTCCACCTCTTCCTCTTCCACTATATTGGACTGAAACTCTAACTCTACCTCCACACTCACCTACACCTTCATCTTTTCCTGCTCCTCGACCTCCGCCTACACCTCTGTCATTTCCCAAAAGTTTATTGTTTATAGGTCAACACTTATAAAAAAATTGATTTCCTCCATTATAGTTCCCATTTAAAAAGAGGCAAAGTATATTATATAAGAATTATGAAACTAATCCTTCACACCCCAAAATTATTATGATGATCATAAATCGTAATGGATAAAAAACATAGTAGCTCGTCACCTAAATTTATTGTCAATATACATTATGAAAAAAAGAATGCTTCCCACTCATTTCAATTTTTTTATTTTGAGTATATAGTTTGTTGGAAATATTTATAGTAAGAAGATATTATATAAAAAAATGATTTTGAAATATACTTAATGAAATTGTCATGACCTTCAAAAATATCCTTTTGTGGGATGCTGGTATTTTCACTCTTTATGATCTCTCTCATAAATTTGAAAACATAATATTCACAGTCGATGCCATTATATATTTTTTGGAAACATCAAAAACATTGACCAAAATAATTAAATTTTTTAAATTGTTTTTTCTAATTAAATATTTCTATATATATATATATATTAATTTGATTCTATTTGTTGTAATCCATGGGTTTATCCCTATAGACACCAACTTAATGCCATGATTTAGACTATATTTAGTTACCACCCTATTATAGAAAAATTAGTTGCAAAACACAGAATGAAATGTATAATTCAAAGATTATTAATAAAATTTTTATTATATTATATTACATATTCAAAATACACATCGTTTGTGTTCGGTCAGTTAGATTTCCATGTATTGGATCCCAAAAATAAATATTTGGGGTGTCCATATTAACTACGATCCATATCCAATGCTCCATAAAAAATTAAAAACATTTATGTAATGAAAATTTTAAAAATATATTTTTTGTTATTAGATTGTAGAGTTCTACTTTTTCAGTGCAGGCATAAAAAATATTATGTTGTCAGATACATTTGGGTTAGACTCTTCAAGAAGATCATGTTTTCTCTTTTTATTTTCTTCATCATCCAAATTAAATTTTTCCTTAGAAATGATACATGGATTAATGAATAAAAAACATAATATACATGATCTTACCTATATATATTTGTAATATAAAAACCTGTCAAAAATATAAATAGTTATTAATTTTAATTAACATATTTTTTCACCATTTAGACAGACGTATTATGAAAATTTACCGTATGTATATATCCACAACTGAGATACCAAGTCATTCATTCCTAATAATATCATTTTGAGTCTCGAGACTAATTCCATATTTTAAGGAATTTACATATATTTATTTTTCATATTCAATGTATGGAATAGATTTATATTTAAATGTTTTCTCTCCATGAAGTTGTAATGATAATAAATTTTTATCTACAACGAACATGGAGAAGGTACTATCAGATGGTCATTTTGTATTCTTGGTTGATTCACTAGATTTTCTTGATTTGGCCTTCCATTTCCCTTCCACTTTATCCCTTTTTACTAAAATACCTAACTTCATAACTTTTATTATCAATCCTTACAGGTTTTTCATATAAATTGTTTTGTTAATGACATACATCGTGTATCTTTATAATATTACTTGTCCATGCTGTGAAATATCAAATAGCATCAGTGACCATTAATATATATGGATATTCAGGCGGGATATTCAAATAAGTGGTCGGATCATGAGATATGTCAATACCCACTCTCATGTGATCTTTTGGGAGGTATTGATTGTGAAGATTGTCTCCCAGGATATTATACATTGTACCCATCACAACACAATGGTGTGTGGGTGTTGATAGATTCAAATCACATACAGCTATACCATATATAATTTTAGTAATATAATGTTATCAAAATTTGTTTGATTCACATTTAATAGAAAGAGTAATGAAAAAATTTATTACCAAGGGTAAGGTATGTGGTTAGGGGGAATGAATAGAAACAAAGCCAGTGGGATTATTTGGTTCATGTGTGGATATTTTCTCCTTTACCTATTTACTTGGATCCTTTCTCATACATTGGTCTGCCAAATCAGATAGAACAATAATATCTTAAAATGAGTATATATGTGTCTACAATTGTTCAAACATATTATATGTATCTTCGTGTAGTTTTATCATATCTAAATATGTTTAAGGAGGGAATCCAAAACCTATTCCTCTAATGGAACCATATTGTTCAGGACAAATCAGATCTACTAAAAGTATATTTTCTATTAATATGATAGTTAATGATTATTTTTTCAAAACCATAAAATATATGAATATTAATAGATATTTTTATGTAATATTTTTATAAATCATATTGAATTACAATTATTTCATAAATAAACATGTTTCTTGTACTAGTTTTTTTCTTTTCATCATCTAATTTACTCTACTTATTTACACGATCTTCCTTTCATAGCACATGAGGTGGGATGGAAGTGGATTCAGATTTTAATTCATCAATTCAAATATAAAAAAATAAACACATGTTGTTTCATATCACATAATGAAATATTTATTTTAAATTTAAAATAAATACCAATTTATTCTCTTGTGAAGCTTACCCCATCCTTGCTTTGTGGTAGGGGTTCATTGGTTATGATGCACATTTTTTATTTTCATCACACTTTTTCTATTTCATAAATTAACAACTTTGAATCAAGTTGGAAAAAAATTCAAATAATATATTATTGACTGAAATTCACCTGAAATTATTTATCATTGTGATTATTGATGAAATATTCCATGTTTCTTACATTATAATGTTTGTATAACAAACTAGTGGGTTGTGATTTACATTCCCCTCAACATTCCTAAGATGTAGTTTTTTAATAATATTCTTGAAGACTCTATGTGCTTTTCCAACAGCTATTATGACAAATTTCTTACCGAAATATTCTAAAATAAATGAAATCCACAAGGATAATGAAAATTTAATCAAAACTTCATTATATAATTTTTCAGTAAAATAGATAAATTATATGGTAACATTACAATTATATCTTTAAAAAAATATTATATTCATTATAGGTTGGATGTGTAACCATAAATCAATATCAATAGGTACATTCATCATCATTGTGACTCCAATATAACTAATGAATGTTGACTTATTGGGGTTTAAAGGTCGACCACATTGATTCCAACTAACCTAAAATTTTATACCTTGACTTTTACCTTTGTAATTTTATTCAATACTATAATGTCACATCATTGTGATTGTTCATCAACATGTTGTTGATCACCAACTAATTCTATAGTTTCATCATCAACAACCTATTCTTTGTTGGGATTAGTAACATCATCACGTGCAAAAGGAATTTCCACAATGAGTATTCAAACATTTAATATTTCTTTAAGAACAATAATAAAATACAATCAATGCATAAAATTCTAAATTTTCATGAATTGTGTAGGAAAATGTTTACTATCTTGAACATAGTTATAATACCTCAATACTTCAGTATAACTAAGCTACAATACATATATTTAATCTATCTTCAAACACTTGATTACCTTCCATCTCTTGATGATGGATTAGAATCCCTCTTTAAAAACATCCTTCCCCCAATAATTTTGGTTCCAATGTTCCTTGATGGAATAACTCCCAAATAGTTAGTTTATATTTTTATCATGATATATGTCCCCCATTTTTGTACATATAGATATGTTTCCTGAACTAATATAACCAAAATTCATCCCATACAGGGTACTAGTGATCATTTTAGATAACGACTACACAAATTAGTTCAAATAACATAGAAAAGATAACAGATTAGTCTAAAGAAACAAAACAAAATATTAAAATTTTGGGATATGAAAGGTCCCTGACACTACCACGGTAACAAAAGCTCATCCCCATTGAGATACGTCGACTCTAACCTATGTTACTAGTCCTTTTACCTCTCCTATATCTCAAATATAACACTAACTCTAAAAAATAACCTAAATGAAATTTTAATTATGGTTTCTAACATATTACATCTCCAAAATGAAGGAATGAACATTAAAATCCACATGACTTCCACTTGCATTGATTTACTTCCACTCACAAAATTTTACTATTGAACACTTATTATGAAATGTTTTTCTTGTGGGGATTAGATGAGATAAAAACTTGTGGTGGTATTGGTGTGAGTTAGATTAGAGATCTTGACAACCAGCCATTTATCCAAGATTTCAAGGGAAAGTACCTAGAAGATAATGTTGAAACCATGGTCGGAGAGATCTAATCCTTATATGAGGAATACCTTTGAGAATGATATTGGAACCATTTTAAATTTATTTTATTGTAAGTGGAAGAGTATCAAAATATGTGTTCTATGTATTTATTTAAGAAATATTTTCAACAAAAGTATTTTCAATAGGTAACCCATCGTAATTGTATTCTCATCCAAAAATGATTTACTATAGAGTTCTAATAGGGTCCAATCTAATTGCACCCAAATTAAAAGTATTTTTTTGATGAAGTGTTTTTTAAAGTAACTAAGTGAGTCATATAAGAAAAGTTATATCAATAAACCAAACAAATACATTCATTACGTTGTTTTCTTAATTTTTGGGTTTAAGTTTTTTTTGTGTTCCCAAGAAGAAGTAATTGAGGAGGAAGAAAGGATGAAAGAGTTTAAGGATAATTTGGGAGATGTGATATTCAATTCCATAGAAGAGTCTTTAACAAATATTAATGAGTATGATCGTATTGGTTGGTATGTCATCAAGGAACACTGGAACCACAATAAGGGAGGAAGAATTATTTGAAAGAGGAAGCCAATTCATCATAATGATATAGAATACAATCAACTGTATGATGACATATTTAATAAAGGTAGTGAATGTTAGTTATAATGGAGTGTTGAAGTATTACATATTTTTTCAAGAGAGTAAAAATTTTCATGCAAGATGCAAGAAAGTGTGGACTTGTATTCATGAAGTGTATTGTATTGTATATCTATATTACCAAAATAAATACTTATTTACATAACTAAATTTGTGAAACTCATGGTCCTTTTTTATGAAAATTTATTTTTTTTCCTTTTGACCATTATGTGTTGTATGGTTATTTAAATTTTCATACATTGGGAATATTTTCATAAAATAAAAATGAGATACACGGTTTTCATGTGGATTAGGGGAAAAGAAAATCATTAGAGAAAACATACCTAGTCACTTTACTTAACGTCTTTATGTTCATCCTTATATACATGTAGCTGTTGTTTCTTTGAGTTTAAGGTTGCAAGGATTGATTATTTATTAGAAGGGATAGAGTATCCAATGATAACTAGTAGAGACTTGTGGATTTTGTTTCATCAAAGGTATGCTGGTTATTCATATAGGGTTTTATTTTTACATAGGATATGTCAAATTTTTATTGTTTTTATACTTATAGTCATTTATAGTCATTGTATTATTTTGTTTATTATTTTACATAGATACACTTGTCCAATGACTTGGGTTTTAATTTTTTTTCATGGATCATGTCTGACTATACATACTTATTGTCAATCCTTTGGAATTTATTTGATGGTTCCCAAGGTTGAGTAACATTTTGATTCACCTCAAGTATTGTTATGAATAGTTGGACTATATTATGATGATATCAATTTAGAAAATAGAAATTTATTGATAAGATAATATAAGAACAGGAAAATAAAAACAATAAATTTTCTCAAATTTGGTCACTTCATAAAAAATTACTTAATTCTTGGAGTGGAATTTATTTATGAAATAATCTGATAGAAATGTAAAATCATATATAACATCTTCTATAGATGACACCGCATATGAAAAACATTCTACTAGAATCTGATATGGTGTGTGGTGCTATGAATTATTATCAATTATTAATATAAAATAAAGTAAATTCATAAAATGAATTTACTATTACTTTATAAAAATTTAAACTTTATTTTAACTAAATATAAATTTAAAGTACATGGGAAATTATTGGAAACAATTCATTGATAATGGAAAAAAGTGGTATATCCTTTAATAATATCTCAAACCTGTTGAATGTCACATTCTCTCATAATTGAATTTTTTAGTGAATATATTTATCAGTAAATGTATTAGTTTTAGTAACCTATCAATCAATTATAAATACACGTCTTATTGACAATACGTCACAACTTTTGAGTTTGGATCAAATAAAAACTGAAAGATATGCTTATTTTCATTCCAATGAAAATTTAAATAGCTTTTTCTTTTTTAAATTATATCTATATAACATATTGAAAATGATAACCAATATGTACAAGAAAATTTAAACTTTAGTTCCCTAAATTAGATTTTACCATTCAAATTTAAACAATATGTACATTAAACCACTTTATATTATCCAAATCAAATAAAATTACCTAAAAACTTGTCTAATATAATGTTAAACCTTTTTTCTTCTTCATGTGCGTGTCATACTAATAAAAGAAACAATATCTAAGAGGTAATAATTAGTAATATAATAGAAACATAAAAACTCACCACCTGTTGCAATAGTGGACTGTGATGCAGTTCGTAGTGGTCTCATATGAGGCTGGAAAGAGTTGACAAAGTTGGGGTACCATTATGTTGGTATAGGTAAGTGAGGTAGAGAGATGATATATAGGGTTATTCATGTTTAACTACAGCGTATAAACGCAAACTGAAGAATCAAAAAAATTAAACTATGAGGGAGTAAAAGGAGAAAAATGATACATTGGATTCTAGCCTTGATGCGTCCGAGATAACGTAGATGAGTAGGGTCAGCAGTAGGGTAGTTCCATGAGAGCTTAAGAATCGTGACCGAATGAGTCTCAGTTAGGGTTCTTTTTAATAGAATCTAGACACTTTTGTTATCTCTTTCAAGAAAACCGTGACAAAGAGCCCTTTTATCAACGATAAATTGATAAGTGCTGATAAAAGTCATCCTTTTCAGCGCTAACTTTTTAGCACTGCTAAAGAGAGATTTTTAGCATTTTTTTGTGGTGATAAAGATCGATCTTTATCATGGATAAAAAAGTGATGATAAAAAACCATTGACAACACTAAAACTTTAGCACTGAGAAAATATTTATAATTATATTTATAAATAAAAAAATTCAAAATATTTATATAATTATAAGTTTGTACATTATAATTTTATTAATAATTAAATATATAAATAATTATTTATAATTACATTGATATCTTTTTAAAAAATTTACTTTTTTATTTATAGTTATTAATATATTATTTTATAAATATAGTAAATATACATTTATAAATATAGTTATAACTATTTATTTATGACTATAAATATATTTATATTTGTATATATAATTATATAATTATATATTTATTACTAATATATATAAATATATTCATTATCTAAATATATTTATTATAAATTTATAATTAAAAATATATTTATATAAATATATATATAATAAAAATATATAAATAAAAAGATATTCATTATTTAAATATATTTTTTATATTTTATTGATTATTTTAATATATAATTATTTATCTATAAATATATGAATAAAAATTTTAAAAAATAATATTTATATATTTATATATAGAGCCCAAGGGTACAACTTAGTAGTAGCTTCTCATGTGGGTCTTGGAGGGGTCTCGAGTTCAAGTCTCACCAAGTAAATTATTTAAATAAATTTTTGATAATTTTATAATTATATAAATTTATATAATTATTCATTTATAATTAAATAAATAATTTTTTTAAAATAAAATTTATTTATTTAAAATAATTATAAATTTATAAATTTATAAATATAGTAAATTTACATTTATAAATATAATTATTAACAAATATATTTTTTCAAATTATTAATGGATATATAATGTTAAATACATGCATTTAAAAATTTATTGAAATTAAATAATTCAAAATGAGTACACTTTAAAAATATTGAAAAAATGGTTATGTTTTATTAAATAAATATATATTATTAAAAAATATGCATATATATATTGATGTAAAGGGGAATTTTTTTTGAAAAATACTAAAATAGTAAATAAATATAAAAAAATAAATAGTAGAAAATGATCAAATTCCAAAATAAAACAAAAAACAATAAAATAAATAATATTATAATGAATAAATAATGTATAACAACCCTGTTATTTTTATTACATTCATACATGATTTAAAGACAAAAAAATACACTTAATACAACTCAAATATTGAGAAGTTTAGTGCCCTGGGAAATTGTGAACATTATATAACAACGTAAAACATGAAATACAACGCCATTATTTAAAACATCCTTTACATGGCCACATATTCCTTCGTACTTGACAATGCATTGGATAACCTGAAGACATACATAAGAAATGGATGAGCTATAAAGACCAGTATGGTAATAAACATGGAATAACATTATATAGACATTACATGGTAGACAATAGGCATATCAATGGAGCATAAAAGATACATGAACATAAAATCATGATATAACATGATAATCAAAACATTTAAATGTGGAAACAACTTAAAACATTTCATCATAGGTCAAGGATAAACTTATCAGACATCATAGAGGACAAAGTCCCATAAAGGAATCATGTAAAACCCTATTCCAACAATCCGTATAATGATACTAAACATTAACCAATGCATTGGAGTGCTATATAATTTCAGGCCCACCCATTACTTTTATTTCATTATCATACTTAACTATGGCACATCGATCATAAAGCATGGATTCATTCACCATAATAATTTATTCCATTATCAATGGTGTGGAATTTATACATTTAATTCCTTAATAAATAGGTATATTTCTATAAAATTGAACACCCTTGATGGGTAATGGGTTCAATATTCAGTACCTAATGATTTTGGCATGAAACTTTCCAGTGTAATTTTAGTAGCATAATCGCGTGGTATAAAAATTAATAAAAATGGTAGATGACAGATAAACAGTTATCTCATAATACATACATGAAATTTATAATAAGAGGGTAATATAAATAAATTTCCCAACATAAGGAGTTTTGAAATAGGAGGCATAACATAATAAAAAAACATAAAGAAAGTGGATAAATGGAATAACTTATATGAAATTTTTTCATGGTAATGGGTGTATTTGGGAGTGATTAATGAGAGATAAAGGGGTATATCATCACTCAAACATAATATGGGAAGTATGTGGTATTTGAAAAAACATACCCACTAATTTTTAAATTAAAATAAAACAATGTAACAATACAAGGAAACATGGATAAAAATGAGAATAGAATGAACCCTTACTTGAGTTTTTAACTTCAAATGATAGAAGAGGGGATTATTGAGAACTTTGGGTGCCTTGGTAGGGTTCTAGAGAGGTTATGAAAGATTAAGAAAGTGATTGAAGTATTTTTAGTGTAGATAAGTGGGATCTTGGATGGGTTAATATAGGAAATGAGAGGGGAATTATTTAATATTCCACATACTTAGGTTTTGGAATATATATAATTAAATAATCCAAATGAAAAACCATAACATGAGTTTTTCCCAGGGCTTTTTCTATATATGATCATAAAATATTATTTTATAATTCCATGGGTAGAATATATTAAAATATTATCCTTTCTTATTTGGAGATGAGTCACATTAATAAAGAAATGAACTTAAAATCATAAAATATATTATACACATTAGAGGATTCACTAAGGCATTATAAAATAAGTAAAACAAATCTAAAATCACATTATATTAAACTTAATAAATATAGGTGGTAAAATATTTCTTTTATTGTGTTTATTACATCACTATTGGTCCATTATTATGTCATAAAACACACTATATATTTATATGGTACATAAGTTTTACAAAAAAATTCAACTATCTCAGAAAATTATGAAAAAATCACCAATGGATAATTTTTACATATTTATTCCAAAAATAATATTCATTTTATCTGAATATTTTTTTAAATATTTCAATATTCACTTTTAAAATAAAAATTGACATTTATTGAAAATTGACTCATTATAAAAAAAATATATTTAAACCGTAGTAAAATTTAAATTTGGCCTCATAAAAATTATATGATAATTTATATATAATAAAATTAATTTAATAATAAATTTTTTTTTTAAAATATTATTTATTTATTTGTCAAAATAAAATTCTTAACTCTATTTGAATATTCCAAAAAATATTTGTGCTTTAAAAACAATAATAAAATAAAAGTATATTACTAATTCTATACCAAAATTATGTACATAATTATAATTCTTGGTTTATAATACATATCCTTTTATTACACTTGAATATTCCCCTAGAGTAAGGTTTGTGATGGCGGGGATTTCATGGTGCTGTTTGGTGAACATGGTTTGGGCCGTTATCTCGATAGTCTTGAACTTCTTTTGTAAATGGTTTATCTCATGATAAAGTTGTTGGATCTAGGCTTGGGCATGGTCTATGGAAAATCCTAGAAATTCCCTCTCCCTAGGAATATCAGTTAAATGGGATTTATAGGAAAAGATCTTATCAGTTGAGGTCATCACCTCCGGTGTCAGGGTCAAAATGATTTATTAAGGCATTATATTTATACTAGTCATATTATCACTATTCAAAAACTATATTATCTTGAATAATGATACTTAACGATAATTTAAATCCAATGGTATAAAATAAAAAAATTGAGTCCATATGTTTTCTATATCCATTTAACAAAATAACAAATTTAATTGAATCCAAAGGGAAATTTCACATATAATAGTTCAGGTCGTTACAATCTCTCCCCCCCCCCCCGAAAAAAATTTCACCCTAAAAATTTTCATTTCACACATTAATATAGATGAGGATAACTTTATTTTATCATCTCCTAAGGTTCCCACATTTCTTCTTCAAAATTGTGGTTTTTCAACAACACTTTGGCCAGGTGCATTATCTTATTCCGTATAACTTTATCCCTACGATCCAACATCATCATTGATTTCTCCTTATAAGAGAGGTCATTCTCCAATGTTACAAACACTATATTGAGTACATGATAGGGGTCTAGTGTGTAATTTCTCAAGAGGTATACATGGAATACATTAGGTACTTCAGATATATTAGGTGGGAGTGCTTGTTGGTAGGCCACTGCTCTGATGCGATCAAGGATCTCAAATGGTCTAGTGTATCTTGGACTAAGATTTACCTTATTCCCGTATCTCATCACTTTATTCCATGGAGATATGCGAAGGAATACCATGTATTCAACATAAAATTCTAGGTCTTGTTGATGATTGTCTGCATATCTTTTCTATCGACACTGAGCGTCCTTGATGTGCTGCTGAATGATCTTAGCCTTCTCCAACATTTCGTTGACAATTTATAGATATAGACATTTTAGTTTCCCAATATCATATGAGTATACTTGTGTTCTACACATCTTCCCATAAAGGGATTCATATATAGACATTTGGATACATGAGTGGGAACTGTTGTTGTAAGAGCACTCAACTATGGGTAGATGTTGATCCCATCCTCCTTTGAAGTCCATTGAGAATGCTCTCAACATGTACTCAAGTGTCAAGATAGTCCACTAATATTGGACATTATTTTGAGGGTGATAAATCATGCTAAATTGTATCTTAGTATCCATAGAATGTGGGAGACTCTTCCAGAACATAGTGGTGAATCTTGTATCTCAAACAGATATAATCGATAGTTGTACACCATACAACCTTTCCACTTCTTTGATGTATATCATTGCAAGTTGATCTAATGAAAAATCCTCTCAAATCTCAATGAAGTGTGAAGTATTTCTAAGATGATAAACCAAATACTAGATAACATTGTTTCCCCTAGATGTATTAGGAAGAATTGTGTCAAAGTCCATGGTGAAATTTTCCCATTTCCTTATAGGAATGGGTAATGGTTACATCATTCCCTTAGGTTTTTTCTTTAATATTTCACTTGTTGAAATTCGAGACATCTTGATATATATTATGTAACCTCCTTCATATTGTCTCACCAATATTGTTCCCAATGATCTCAATACATTTTTGTGCTTCCAGGATGGATAGAGAGGGGTGAGCTATGTGTATAATCCAATAGATCATTCTTTTATCTTAGGATTTTATTGTACATATAGTATTGATTGAAATTTTACAACACCTACTTAATTAACATTGAACTCCAAGGATTTTCCTTCTCTAATTGTTTCCACATTTTTATGAATTCCCACATCATGTCTTTGAGCATCCTTTAACCTCTCCAGAAGAGTTGGTTGAACAATAATTTGTGATAGGATTGATGATGTAACATTCTTTATGGTTCCCATGTCCATCTTATTAAATTATAATAATATTGGATCCTTCTCAATTATCATCAATGAAATATTTGATGGATCCTTTTCACGTAGAGCGTCTGTGACTTTACTCGCTTTCCACAGATTGTAATAAATTTAGAAGTCATAGTATTTGATAAGCCATAAACAACATTGATGGAACATATTAATCTCTTTTGTATAAATATATACTTGAGGATTTTGTAATAAATATATATTTCACACTTATCCCCAAATAGGTAATGTCACCGAATTTCTAAAGTGAAGATCACTACATCCAACTCTAGATATTGTGTTGGATAGTTCTACTCATGAAATTAAAACTTACTTTAAGCATATGAAATGAATTTGTGATTTTTCATCCACACACTACCCATGCCCTTCTTGGAAGAAACACTGAATACCACGAAATGATCCCCACCTCTTCATAGTGTGAGCATGGTTGTAGTGATAATCTTCCATTTCAAATCCTTGAATCTCTCTTCGAATTCATCATTCTAAGAAAACCTAAGCCCCTTCCGAGTTACCTTTGTTAGCGGGTTTGAAAATCACGAGAAATATCTCACAAACAAATGATAATACCTAGTTATTCCAAGAAAAATAATGATATCTATCATAGTTGTAGGCCTCATAAATCCTTCAATTGCATCTGACATTAAAGGCTCCAAAGATATCCCATTTCTTGTGATGATAATCCCTAAGAAAGATACATCATTTTACTAGAACTCACATTTGTTTTACATGGAATACAGGTTTTCCACTCTCAAGTTCTTTAGAATAGTACTTATATGATCCTCTTGGTCCTTATTAAATTTGTATTATACTTGAACATCCTTAATAAATACTACCAAAAATTTGTTGAGGTAACTCTAAATACCCAATTCATCACTTTAATGAATATTTATAGAGAACTAGTGAATATAAATGGAATCATAATGATATAATAATGCTCGTACACTGTATGAAAAGAAGTATTAGTGATATCATCCTTCATCACCGTTACTTGGTAATATTCTGACCGCATATTCACCTTGGAGAAGTATTTTTATCCACGTAGCTAATCAAACAAGTCATCATGTTATGGGAAATGATACTTGTTCTTTTTCTTGATTTTTATGAGCTCATGATATTCAATGCAATGGCGCATTGGCCCATCCTTCTTCTTGATGAAGAGGACTGGTGCACCCCATAGTGACGCACATGGGAGTATAAACCCATTATCATGATTCTCCTATAGATTTTTCTTTAGCAATGCAAGTTCCACCAAATCCATTAAATACCGAGTTTTGAATATTATCAATTCCCTAGATATAAGATCAATAAAGAATTTAATATCTATGTTAGGATGAAGACTAGAAAATTCCTCAGGAAACACATCAATGAAATCCTTAACAGTAGGCATGTCTTCGAGAATGGTTCCTTCCTTAGACTCGATCATATTATTAGGATAGACATGCTCATATTGTAATAATGTCCATGCTTGGGATAATGGTGCTAAATAAGATTCATGCTCCTCCTTTCACTTGTATATAATTAGGAGCTTTTTTCCATATGGAGAGTGATTTCCCTCTCAAGGAAATTTATGTTGCATCTATATAGGGAAATCGAAATACAGACAAGAATTGGATCAAATTACCCCAAGGGAAGTATGATAATATTCTCTAGGAATTTCAGACCACAAATTGTGATAGGGGAGGAGTTATATACATGGGATACTATAATTTCTCCATTTTCTATTTTCACTGACATCTCTACTTCTGTGATTTTTGGCGGTGATTCGATTATTCTACTAAACGTTCATGATATAAAAGAATGCGTAGAACCAGAATCAAAAAGTGTATTCTCTATTATTGAATGAGAAACTAAAACACCTATCACCACTTCACTTTTTTGATTCACATTGGTAGTTGTTATGGAGAATGATATCCCTTACAGCCTTGGAGGTTGGTGGTTTCCTCAAAAAACTCTTGGTTTAGTTCATTGGTTTAGTAAATCCCTAGGTTCATTACTATTGTAGAAATGAACAATGCATTGAGTTTTTACCAAATAATTCTTTTCCGTCATCGTAGTATAATTTTTATTCCTTCTATAAATCAGTAGGTAGGTTCCATTCCTTACCACACCAAAAGAATTTCCTCATCACCATCATGAAATTTATATGGTGCTTCTTTCTGCACCATTGGAAAGTGGGGTGTTTAAATTTCATGGAACTGTAAGATATCTCTATCAAACCACCATAATTTAACTCCAACTTTGTCTTTGTATCCTAATGATAACCCTAAGATTTTCTAATATAAATTTCAACTTTGAGGTCACATTAAACAATTTCCTTATAACTATCAACCTCACAAATTACTAGGGCTTTCTGTAGGCTATGTTTTAGCCCACCAAAGAAGCAGTGAACCTTGCATTCAAGGGTAAGGACAAATTTAGAGGCGTATCATGCAATCCTTGTAAAGTTTTCCACATATGCACCAATAAATTTGTTTTGTTTTTTTACATTATGGAAATGAAGTCCCTTTCTATCTTACGTCAGAGGGAGCATGGAAAATATTTATCGAAAAACTTTCTTCGAAAATCTTTCTATCCCATCACCTTGATATCTTTCTAGGTCTTTGAATTTTTTTATCAAATTATAACGTTGATCTAAGTCACCCTCCATAGGATTACAATCAAGAAAAACCTTCTCTTGTTCAAAGTAATTAAGGATAGAGAAGATCTTCTCAATGGAGTTGATCTATTTTTCGGTGATTGAAGGATCAAAATATCCATTGAAAGTAGGATGCCTTTGTATCATGAAGCTCTCAATTGTGACATGTTATTTCCCTGGGGGGGGGGGGTAGAATTTACTATTGATCCAGGTTTATATTCTAAAATAGAGTTAAATGAGAGTGTATCGTGACAACATTTTCGATTCATTCTCCCATCAAATTGGGCATCTCATTAGAGAAGTCAATACATTGATCTTCACACTGGCAGTTAGCATGACTCCTCCTATTACAAGCCATTGGATAGAATAAAATGAAAAATAGGGGTAATTATTTTAAATTATTAAATTCATAAGGTGGAATCCAAATCCATTTAAGGTATAACTTATTAATTACATTTTTTAACATATTAATTTCTAGGCTTCAAGATAATTTATCCATGATCTATTTCATAATGTATATTGTTATGTGATTTTTTTATTCCCTTAAAACTATTTCATACTAATATTCTGAATTGATCAACAAATATACCCTAGGAGTGTCAAACCAAGAGTGTAGTAAGGCCCGTTTTAATACACCAGTTCTCATTCGAGTCTCTCTCAAAGCAGTTTGTTTGGGTTTTACCCATAGATACATCTGTACGAGAGCCACATCCACTTATTCATATTTATGAAGAGATGTATTTTCTTAATAAACCACTTAAAATAAACTCACTTGATTTAGGGATTTTCTTATTATACTTATTCTTATACCTAAATATTTCATATGAGTTTTCTAATCCTAATCCCAAAAATAACTAAACATTCCTCTGATACCAACTATAACGACCTTGTTCTTTTTATTACATTCATACATGATTTAAAGACATAAAATTCAACTTTATACAACCCGAAATATAGATAATTATAGTATCTTGGAAAATTAGGAACATTACATAACAACTTAAGATATGAAATACAACATCATTATTGAAAACTTCATTTACATGACCACAACATTCATTTGTTCTTAACATTGCATGGGATAACCTGAGGACATGAATAAGAAAGGGGTGAGCTATAAAACCTAGTAATGGAATAAATATTTAATAACATGTAGATAAAAATACATGTTAGTCAATATACGTATCAATGGAGGATAAAATAAACATGAACATAAAGGCTTGATATAGGATGATAATCAATAAATGGAAATGTGGCAACAACCGAAAACATTGCATCATAGGTCAAGGATAATATACAAAGACATAATAGGGGAGCAATTCCCCTGAAGGAATCAGTTAAAACAATATCCCAACATTCTGTATCATGATACTATACATTACCCAATTCATTGTAGTGCTATATAATTCTAGGCATACCCGTCACTTTCATTTCATTATCAGGCATAAGTGTGCCACATAGATCATTAAGCATAGATTCATTCATCATCATAATTTATTCCACTATAATGGGGGTGGAAAAAATATATTTAATTCCTCAATAAAAGGTTATATTTATATAAATTTTAATAACTTTTATGGGGAATAAGTACAATATTCACTACATGTCAATTTTGGAAAGAATCATTATAGTGCAATTTTGGAAGCATAATATCCTGGCATTAAAATTCATAAAAAGTGTTTATGGGAGATAAAGAGGACTCTCATAACATATAATTTTTTTATAGAAATAGGTTTATATAATTACATGTCAAAACATAAGGAATTTGGAAATAGAAGTCATAACATAATTAATAAACTTGAAGAAAGAGAAGAAATGGAAAAACTCTTATGAAATTTTGGCATGGTAATAGAGGGGTCTCTCATAAATAAAACATAATAACGTTATTATGGGGTAGTTTAAAAAACATTCCCCATAGTTTTTAAATGAAAATGGATGTCTGTAATAATATAAGGGAACTTAGATAAAAATTTGAATAGAAAGAAACCTTCCTTGAGTGTGTGAACTCAAAATCATAAAGTGGGGATTCTTGAGATATTAGGGCACCTTGGGAGGATTATATAGAGTTTATTATATAGTAAATACATGCTACATGTATTTTTAGTGAAGGGATGTGGGGTCTTGGGAGGTTTTATATAGAAAATGATAGGGGAATTCTTTAATATTTCACAAACATAGGTTTTGGTATTTGTATAATTAAATATTCAAAATGAAAAACCTTAACACAGTTTTTGACTGTGGTTTTTTCCAAATAGGAGTGGAAAAAATTATTTTATAAATTCATGGGTTGAAGATATTAAAATACTATCTTTGCTTATGTGGAGGTGAGTTAAAATATTTAAAAAATGAACCTAAAATCAGAAAATATATTATACATTTTGGAGGATTCTCTAAGGCTTTATAAAATAATTAAAACCAATATAAAATCATATTATTTTAAAGCTAAAAATTATATTAGGCATAATATATATTTTATAGTGTTTATTACATCACTATTGACCCATTATTATATCATAAATCACAATATATACTTTTATGATATTTAATTTTTACCCAAAAATTTTACTGTGTCAGAAAATTATGAAAAAATCACTTTTGGATACTTTTTATGTACTTATTCCAAAAGTAATATTAAATTTATCCAAATAAATTTATAAATATGTCAATTTTCAGTGTTAAAATAAAAACTGATATTTATTAAAAAATTTTGTGTTTTGAGAAAAAATAGTATTTAATCATTAATATAAATTACATTTGACCTCATAATATTTTTATTATAATTTATATTTAATAAAAGTAATTTAATAATAATATTATATTAAAATATCATTTATTAATCTATCAATATAGATTTCTTAATTCAATTTGAGCATTAACCAAAAATACTATTTGTGCTTTAAAAATAATAACAAAATAAAAGTTTATTCATTATTCTATAAAAAATGTACATAATCGCAATTCTAGGGTCTTGACACATATCCATTTATTAAAACATCATACACCCTAACAGTAATGTGTGTGTTGGTGGGGGCTTTCATGGGTTGTTTGGTGAACATGGTTTGGGATGTGATCTCGATGATCTTGATCTTTTCCCGTAAATGGTTTCACTCATTCTTAAGATGTTGTATCTCTACATAGTATTGGTATTAGTAAAGACCATAAATGCTATCTCCCTTGGAAGCTTTGATAAATGGGCTTTGTAGGGAATGATCCTACTAGTTGAGGCCATCACCTCATTTTTTATGTCGAAAGGATTTCTTAACACCCTATATTTATACTGATCATCTAATCACTATTCAATGACTATATTATCAATGGTAATTATACGTTATTTATATTTTAATCAAATAGGGTATAATAAAACAAACAGATTTCATGTGTTTTCAATATCCATTTTACAAACTATGTCATTTAATTAAATCAAATGGATAATTTCACTCATAATAGTTCAGGTCGTTACACAATACCAAACTGTAATAATATTAAAAATAAATAAATAAAATTGACCAATTAAAAACATAATATATTATATGTATAGTGTTATAATCAAACTTATAAAATTTACTAAATTTTGTATAAATTAAAGAAATATTAGGTGTGTGTGTTTCTATATTAGTTTGCATTAATTGAGTAAATATTTGTGTGTGTGCATTGTATACAAAAATTAATTATTTACATATATATATATATATATATGAATTCAAATTAACCCCCGATGTTTTATATATGTTAAATTGAAAAAACAAACAACATTAAAAATTAATAAGACATTAATAAGCTTTTAGATATTACATTTTATTCATAATATATATTTATTTTTATCTTTAATATATTTTATTTATTAGTATTTATTATTAATATATATATATCATACTTATTCATTTTTATCAATAATAATTTCATTAATAAATTTTTAAATAATTTTGTAATTTATTCTTTTTTAATTTTTTTGTTTGATTATAACAATTTATTTTTCTTATAAAATTGTCATTAATATTTAATATTTATTAATATCTATAATATATATATGTGTGTTAAATTAAATCATTTTTATTAATAATTATTTAAATAATATATACTATTTATTAATTTTTATAAATTATATATATATGTTAAGTTTATTCATTTTCAACAATAATTATTTAATTAATAAATTTTTAATATACATTTATTTAATTTTATTGGTTTAATTATTTCATTTTATTTTAGACCATTATCGGTACTGATAAAGGCTACCTTTTATCAGCATTAAAGATACTGTGGTGATAAAGGGTTCCCTTTATCATCACTAAAAAACGTTCTGACAGTGGTTACCTTTTATCAATGCTAAAAGAAATAACTAATAAAGGGAACCCTTTATTTGTTCTTTTTTCTAGCACTGATAAATGCAAGCGCAATTAAAAGCCTCTTTTTTAGAAGTGAAATTTTATATAAGATAAGAGTAAAAAACACAAACAAAAACAAAAACTAAAATTAGTAAGCATAACCAACATTTGAAAACATAACCTAAAACCACTATTGGATATAATAATGGTACAAAAAAGTAGATAAAGTTTAAAGTAGTGGTGGTCAAGTAAAAACTACACTGAAAACCCAAAATTATAAAAGGGACTGCCACTACTCTTCTCCATGAACAAGTGAAACATATTTACTTACCTATATAATCAAACAAAAATTAGATATCGTCTAGTAAATCCAAGAAGAACCTACGTTGAACCTATAATAATAGGAATGTGAAAAATATTCCAAGTAGATAACCTCTCTAAAACCATGAAAAACCTTTAGAAGTAAAACCATTTCAATCTTGTTTTGAATAAATATAGAAGCTGTTAATTATATTTTTTTTTCAAAACAAACATCAAATAATTTATTTTAATAACACCACTTACATGAAAATTAAAAATCCATTTTCCAAGATATAACAACAATTTAATGAGAATACATAACTTTATGAAATGTGGGAATTTAATTTTAATACAAGTATTAAAATAATCCCTAAAATGGATGAAGATTTCAACACCTTCCTTTTTATTGAAAGAGGATATGGTGAACCCACACCAAGGATCATAAAACTCATGTAAGGAATATAAAACATTCACAAGCGTCATGGGAGAGTATCATAAGGTAAAAAATTATTTGGAACCTGTAGATAATACATCACTAATCATATATAGTACTGGTCAAATTTAAAATTATAGACCTAGGCATTACCTAGTCACGACACAACCTAAATAGCTCCTAACATGATTGGTATGCATTCAAAAATTTCATTTCAACTAAGAAACTAAACAATAATTTAATAAAACTACCCAATCAAGTTATGTTAGGGTGTGCAAATTATGTGACCTTAATAATTAAGATAAAATAAGAGTATATTTTCATTATGATGGATAACCATGAGAACTAATATTTTCATTGTTCCAAGGAATAATTATGATTTAGGATGTGAAAAAACATTTCATGATGGGAATCAAATAAGAAGTTATAGGATCATTATATTCAAACTATGATGAATACAATCCCATGATGATGACATGGATTGATTAAAAATAGAAGATAAATTGTGATACTTTGATAAAATGTTGATGGTTGTTGTCAGTTTTATTTTGAATTTATAATTAAAATTCGAAGATGAAGAAAATTTTTTCTTCTATGGATGATAAAATTAAATTTTTATATTTTATATGGAATATATGATAGAGTTTGAATACTCAATAGGATTATTTATGAGTAAAAATAGGATAAGATTGTGTTTTATAGTGCACACAAAAAGAGAGAATAATAGGGAAGAAGAAGTAGCATACATTTCACAATGTATATATAATAATAAGATAAAGTGTACAAACTTGGTTTTATGTGTAATCATATAAAATATGGCTTGTGGTGGGGAATAATAAATAAGACACACCTATACAAAATTTAAAGAATTTTTGGAAAACTATTCAATTGTCAAGATATAATCCAATAATAGGAAAATTATAATTCCTACCTCATTTAAGATCATGAAAATAGAGAAACTTGTTGACATAATTTTTAAGTGACAACATTTTTATTATATCTAGTTCACTAGAACCAACAAAATTTATATGTTCGATTATTATAATATTTAATTATTGAAATAGTAATAAATATATTATCATATGATGAGTTTTTTTGTATATAATATTACTGTGATAAGTTCCTTAGATTTTTTACACATAAATGTTATATAAGCTCCCCTCTATAATGATAAGCTTGACATAATTTGAAAATATTTCAAATATATGTCTTATGGTCTAGATAACATACGTATGGTCTGAAAAAGAAATTCTTTTTTTATCATTTGTTTGAGGCGTAAAATAAATTGATATTTCCTTTCATGAATTCCTCACTTAGTGATATTCAAGAAAGTAGATTATGAGGATAGAACAACCAATAAGAATTACACATGTTATACATGTCATTGGATATTCCCATATGTAGAAGTGCGTATTTGTCCTTAGTCATTAGATTATATCCAATTTATATAATGATTTATGTAATTTGATGTATAAAAAAAATATGATGTCATATGCTCATAGAGAGGTAAAATATATTGGTATCTTCATAATTGAGATGACATTAATTAAATAAGTGAAGAAAGGATTTGTACCTTATGAGTTAATGAAATAAGATATATCATGAACATGGATTGAAATAAAGTTATCTAATTAAATCAATGACCATGTTAGTTTATATACAAGTTTATCCCAGGTAGTCAAAGAAGGATTAATCAAATATATATGATTAAAACCCAAGCAAGCATCCATAATGAAGAGGAGTCGTAAAAAATATATTATATTACAAAATGGAATTCATAATATTTTTTTGTGAAATTATATTGTTTCTTTATGGTTTCCATGATGTGTTACTAAGTGATGATCTTATACTTCATGAAAGACCACCTAATTCCACGAAGAAAATGTTACGGTGTCACACACTAATTGTGTCCAAACATTCAGTTAAATTCAATTAATTTCATATTAATAATAAATATTATTCTTAGTTTTCAGGTATTAATTTAAATGAGATAACATAAATTCTATCACTATATATTCACATTTTGAATATATTAGTGGAAATAATATAAATATTTATTTACAATATTTATTAATATAATATTTATTTATCTCTTTTTTATTTTTCACAAGGCAATAAATAAATATTTATAAACCTGTTTAGTAAAAAATTTATATAAATATTTATATAGTTATGTGAATATTGAGGTAAAGATTCATTTTTAATTTTAGTGAATATAATATCTATTTATATACTAAAAAAATAATATAATAATATTTACTTGTTTAAATAAATATTTATTATTCAAGTTTTGTTAAATGTTGAGGAGTACATACAGATATAGTTAATGGTCTTAACTAATATGATATATTAATATTTTAGTTTTGCATATTCCATGAGAATATAATAATAATATTGTTATTTCAAATTAATAAAGAGGCTTTGCCACACCATTTCTAAAGATAATAATAATATTGTAATTATTTTACATGGGGTTGTAGCTGCAGTTTGCATTTGTGTTATTCTCCACACAATCTTGAATAATCAACTTATGTTCAAATTTAGGTGGGGATGTATTTTTTTGTATTATAGCATTACTATAGTAGGAACTATAACTGGAACTACAGTAGTGGAACAATTCACTAAATATTTTATTTCTAGCCAAATATTATATCTTAAGGCCCTAGGAATACAAGACACAAATTTTAGGAAGATTGTCTAATAATTAGACCAAGATGGATGGCATGAAATTAGTAAAATACAATACAATATGAAACCAAAAAATAATCACTGGGTGGGTAGCACAAAAGAGTAATTAGTGTGTTGGATCTTATTATCTAACCCTTTAAAATCTCAAATTTTTGATGTAGGATGGAGGGGTTCTCATAAATAATTAAATTATGGGTAGAAGAACACAATATTTACTAGAATATGGGAAAATTTAGAATGCTTACTGGTGACACTAAATCTTGTGTGACCATGAAGACGACCTGATGCGACTGTCAGGTATCACAACATGAAGACATGCATGTTTAGTGTAACGAACAAACCTGGGTCAACTAGTCTAGCCACCCAAACCAGTATATCACATGAAATGGTTAAAATAGGATTAAAATAGTATTGAATATAATCAAAATAAAAACAAAATAACTAGAGTAAGAAGAGAATATAGAACATATACCAGAAAATTCGTACAATCCATGCCAAACCGGCTAAACTATAATGTAATTCAAGTCCCCACTAGACTAACTATAACCTCTATACCAACCAGCGTCAAGGTCAATAGTACCAAGAGAAACCATAAAACTACATGATGCTCTTTTATTAACCTGAATCTTATAAAATCTCATATATAAACCCCCAAAGGCATAAGTTGTAAGGCCCCAACCTTAAACCTTACTTAATCTTGAGTTATTACAAGATTACACATTGAGGATCTTTTCAAGTTTAGTGTTTTAGAGAATTAGATCATGAAACTTTCATTAAATTCCACATTTAAGCAAGGTGGTTACATAAAAGACAGTATTCATTTTTCCCATCAACAGAAACATATTTAAAATAAAACATGGATTCTTTCTTGACACATCCTTGACACTATCATCACATCATGTACCTTTACCTTGACCTCTGAAAAACATTTCAAAAAATTGGGATGAGTATAAAAAGCTCAGTATGGGTTAAAAAAAATATGGAAAAGAAACATGAGTTCATATATACATAAGAATGAAATCATACTTTACCCATAAAATATAGGCACTTTAACATACCTCATCAAATCATGAATAAATCATAAAAATCATAAGGCATAAAAGGTAACTTGAGGCATTCATAACATTCTTACGTAGGGAGTAACCCTCTTAGTAACATTTGGAATACCCACCACAGTATATTCCCTAAATATCTTCGGAGAAACCTTAACACTTCACTCCTTCGTGATACCCAATGCATTGGAGAGCTATATCGGACTCACCCGCCCTTAGTTTATCACAGAATCACAAATTTTCATAATAATTCCAAAGAACCATAACATAAATGTATCACATAAAACATTCATAAAGGAAACATAACATTTCCACATTTCAATCACAATATAACATTTTAGTATATTGAAATAATGAATCCATTCAAAACGAAACCATTTCCAAAACCATTTAAAACATTTAATAAATAGATTTTTGAATCAAAGTGTCCCATAACACCTTGAATCTTTTAAAATTTTAAACCATTAATATCCATATAAATAAATTCTTAAAACCATTTTGAAAACATGGATATTAATAAGAAAAAATAATTAAAACATTTAAAGCGATATTTTGGTTAAAGGGTTTTTACCAAAATTAGAGATACTTGAATACAATAATTAAGGCATAACATTTAGTCATAACTTTATAATATCATGAGAATAAATAGATTCATGATATAATATTCCAAAGGACAGTATATAGACCATATAAGAGTGAATTGGTGCATAACAACAATGAAGTCTCAATAGAAATGTCAAATGTGATGAAATCCCTTATAAATAAGGTTTCATTAAATTAAGGATAAATCAATCTCAAAATTATGTGTGAAAAATATAAATACACCCAATATATGTGGATATTAAGTGTAAAACAATAAAACGTCATTCACACATATTCAAAGGATGTCATATTCAATAACTACATGTTGAACCCAATGAAATCGAAATTGGGTTAAAAAGTTCCCTTGGCAAAATTCGACATCCTAACGACATTACCTCAAAATTCAGAAAATGAGTTGATGAGAGATAAAAAGTGAATCTCATCACTTGGAAATAAAATTTACATCAATAATGATATAAAATAACATATCCCAACATAATAGTATGTGAATTAAAATACATAACAAAAGAAGTCTTTTAAAAAGTGGAGGGTGAAAGGTCCCCTTACCGAGTTGGGTAGCTTTTGAAACGTACACCCCATGGAATAAGGGTCATACAATGAAGATGTGAATACCCATAAATGAAATTATACTACACAAAGTGTATAATAATGGGCATTACATACACCACTAAATGCAAATTGTGGCAAATGTAGCTTAAATCTCACGGGAATAAAAGTGAGATGAAAAATCCCTTACGAAAACGCGACAGCCTAACAGCGCCACTTAAAACTTCCAAATGGATTGATGAGAGATAATAGGGTCTCTAATCATATGAACATAAAAATTAAAGTAAGAGTAATATAAACTAATATCCCAATAACAGGAAAGATGAGATTTAAAAGTAATGACATAAAAGAGTGTACTTAAAAAGAAAGAGAGGAGTCAGATCCCTTACCTCAAGTCCGACTTGTCTTGTTCGTTTCTTTATATTCCTGAATAATAAACTTTGGTCAATTTATAAGTTCCTAATGACCTACTTTATTGATTATTATTCAGTTCATATCACATATTATAATGTTATAATAATTTTTTTGTATTGATAGTTCATATCAGATGTTTTTGCCGATGTTTGGTACATAAGTCAAAAATGAACATGTTTGAAAAATGATTGCCCACGTAGTTATAAGTAAATAATCTCCAGAATAGTATTAATGATTAAAATATCATATATATCCAGTACATATTCATTTTATAATATTCCATATCATTTGGAGATAAAAACGAAAAGCACCGTTCATGGAGATGGTAGGCCGTACGTACGCATGAACGCTACTTTCATTTTTTTGTCATATTAATGGAATTAATAAACAATGATATATATATATATATTATAATTAAATTGTAATATATATGTTATATAGGTCACATATTTTCATTAATTTAATTATTTATACATTCCATGTATTGCATGTACGAGTCACATCACTTGAGGGGGCGGTAGTCCACACTTCCTCATATGAAATTATCGCATTTAAACAAAATGAAAAGAATAAAGGTATGCTTTAAATATAAAATACAGAATCATATAGTAAACATAAATACCATATATATCATATATAAAATACAGTTACATCATAATTTCCACCTTTAAAAGTGTTAAAAGAATATTGAACAATCATCGTTTCGTGAGGCAGAAAATCGCCAACCACAGAAACAGTATGTTCTTTAACCATTAGATGAAGGTGTGTGTAAGTGTAGCTCAAATACTTATTATAAAAAAATCTTATTATATTGAATATACTGTATTTGTTACAAAAGAAATGAATAAAAATAGTTTAGGGGGTTGGAGAAGCAAAATAAAACAAAAGGACACAAGTGAAGACATTACCTTAAAATCGGGTAACTCCCTTTGGATTGAGCTCAAAGGATTCATTGGGAAGACATCTGCCCAAAGGGAGGCTTCAAGGAGTTAGATAGGGATGTTGAGAGACAAAATGGGAATGGTCTGGCCGAGCCAAAGGCTTTGGAAGTGTGGGTAAGGAGGTATAGATGGGGGCCTTTTATAAGAGGAGAGGAGGGGCACCCTTGGAAAGTAAAAACATGTTACTTTATTTTAGAATGAGTTTCGGATTTTAATGGTCCCAAATTGATGGGTTTCGAAGATAAGGTGATAAGGGTTCTAAATACTCCCATCCAATAGTTTTTGGACATGTTTAGGTCTTAGATATCACATTTCTTTCCATTTTATTTAAATTGTTAAATAATGAGGTCATCGATGCATCATCATAATGTCATAAATAATTTAATTTATTTAATGTCTAAAAATTATAAAAAAAAAACTATGATGTAGGAAATCTTTTTATATTTCTAATTACTATTTATAGTAAAAAATATGACTTGTATAACCCCATGAATTTTTTTTAGTATAATATCTCATGTTTGTCCCATTTTTACTTTAACATTAAATAGAATGTTATTTATGTCATTTCCCAACCAAAGTGGCTCCATGGGGTCCCCAAGTTTACCCATGGATTTTATTGGTCGTCCATGACACATCCAATGAGGGTAGGACATGTCTCCATCTCATCTCATATTGTTAAAACATTATTTTTACCTTAAACTACACTAATTACCTCTAATAGCGATTAAAAACGTAATAAGTTACTATTCACCAAAAAATTATTTTAATCCCATTGAACCACATTTTACTTCTTAATGACAACCATGTATGTTGGATTTTTGAAATTCAAAACACAAAGATTGAAAAATTTCATTTGAACGGAAAATCAGTGTTTATAAGTACCACTTAGTGGTTTCACTATTCATAAAAAAATGAAGTTTTTCAGAAAATTACCAAAAGTTCACCCTAAGATATATTTGATATTCCGAATTCAAAAATGATGTCTATTTTACAAAATTCAAAACATATAAGTTGCATTAATTAATTTAATAATTAATTCACACAGTCAAAACAAATAGCATGTTTTTGTGAAACAAACTGTATCAAAAGATTGACACTAGTTTATGTCCGATTTCAAAGTGAAATTAATTACAACGACCACTATTAGATTAAATGGAAAAAATATATTCTAATTTCACTTTAAAACCAATTCAAAATATAATCTAATCATATAAATAAATTAGATTAAAATAGGTTTTGAATTACAATACAACATTTTTCACTATTCATTAAAAATGAACTTTTTCGGAAAAATACCAGAAATTTACACAAAGTAAATTTTGATGTCCCGATTCTAAAGAAGAATTTTATTTTGTCAAATATAACAAATAAAATTGTCAAAAAGTGGATTTAAAAGAGGTTCACCATCAAAATTCGGTTAATCGACCTTTTAAAGAATATTAGAATGTTTACACTTAAAATTGGATTCATTTTCATTTTTAATCCTCCAAAATTTATTGTAAAAAGTAAAAATATTTGAAAAAAAATATATAATAATTTTGTAGTTAGTTCTGTTCATTCCCTCCATTACAACGGCTAGGCGTTAACTACAATTTAAAATAATAATATTTTATTATTAGAGTGCAACGTAAGATTCCCAAGAAACTCGTTGTTGCGTGTTGGGTATGCCATCAAGCATAGCGCCCCCTTTAAAGTAATATTAATATTTTATTAAAAAATATGGATAAATATAAAAATTTCATATTCTTTATTTACCTGGGGTGTTACATCCTTCCCCCCTTTTGGTAATTGCGTCCTCACAATTTTAAATTTGAGCTTGGAAACATCCTTGAAAGTCCCACATCGGAACAAGAGTCGGTAAAAAAATCACTTTAAAATAAAGAAAGATAAGTACAGAGGTCACTTGAGTTAACCCATACTTGGATTCCATGTAGGAAAACATGGACATGGAGGAGAAAACATAGGGTCATGTTCTGATGGAGAGTGATAGAAAACATGTTTAGGAGAAAGTTAACCACAAGAAAATCACAAACTTGTGATGGGTTAAACGGTATTCGATTCCCCAGTAGGAAAAGTTAACAGACAGCATTTTTGTTTTATGTTACTTTTTATTGAGGAATTTATTCATATGGAAACATAATCACTTATCATGTTGACTTTCAACTTTTATTAGATTCCTTAAACAAACTCATATTTTCTCCAAAAGACCAGTATTTAGGAATACTTGTTCACATTAAAAGTACTATAATAAACTTCTAGAGAATCACCTAATCCACAAAAGAGAACTATATACTTACCATGTCTTTAGACTCTAACCAAAACTAAAACCAAAAAGGTTAGTACAATATCAGATAATCCAGAAAAGGATAACCCTTTATAAAAAAAAATCTATTCTTAATCTCCAAAATTTGTCCAACAAAACCCAATGTTCAATGAGGACCATTCGATAAAAAAATTGTCTATAAAATACTTCAAAGTAAACCAAACTAATATTGAAACCAAAATATTTGAAGGATTTAGTCGCATAGTCTTCCAAGGTAAAAATTAACACCTATCTCCAAATAACATCAGTTACTCTTAAAGTCTCTTATTGAAAAGTAATTAACCTAATCACATATCCTCCATGATAGGTTAATAAATTTCCATAGATAACCCAAAATCAGCTTAGTCTTAATTCATAAAATCATCTAACTAAGAATCAGTCAAACTAACCAGGGACTTCACGTAGTCCAGTGGTAGGCGATAAATACCAGTCGCACTTTGGTTGTGGGTTCGATTCCTGCAGCTTTGTCCGATGCGACGGGTTGTCACACGGTCTGCGTGTTGTCCTTTTTCCAAAACTGTATAATTCTCAAAACATTCCCCAAAAAGAGATAAAATATTCAAAAACAATAATAACATATTTTAACATCAAGTTTATCTCATGCCTTTCATTTTCCATCATAACATATAATAACCCATAATTACCTCAAAAGTAAGGATCATATAAACCCTAATGGTTACCTTTATAGTTATTACCTGAACTTCCACATCGATTGGTCATCTCGTACATGATGCATTACAGAACATACCAAGGTTCAAGTGGTTGATCATGACTCTTTGATAGTTGGTTTAGAACAACCACGAGTTTCCTCATTGAATCCCCCATTTTATCTAGTATCATAATCAAAGAACCACCACAGTTTCCTTCAAACCTATTGTCTCTTTGGTGCCTTCTAGATCCATCCATTCACTAAAAACAGAAATGTCAGTGTGAGTAAATCTACAAAACCATCATGTACTAATGAGGAAGGTAAACACTAAGATGTACTTCCTCATTCACTTTATCTAAAACTAGGACTCTTTCTGAAATCCAAACCATTATGGTTCTGTCACTCATGTTTAGAGAATACCCTAACCTCTAAAGTTATCTAAACCGACCTTTGACACCAACTGTAAGGCCCCAGCCATAAAACGTACTTAACTTGAGTTATTACAAGATTACACATTGAGGATCTTTTCAGGTTTAGAGTTTTAGAGAATTAGATCATGAAACATGCATTACATTCAACATTTAAGCAAAGTGGTTACATAAAAGACAGTATTCATTTTTCCCATCAACAGAAAAATATTTAAAATAAAACATGGATTCTTTCTTGACACATCCTTGACACTATCATCACATCATGTACCTTTCCCTTGACCTGTGAAAAACATTTCAAAAACATAGGATGAGCATAAAAAGCTCAGTAAGGGTTAAAAAAAATATGGAAAAGAAACATGAGTTCATATATACATAAGAATGAAATAATACTTTACCCATAAAACATAGGAACTTTAACACACCTCATCAAATCATGAATAAATCATAGAAATCGTAAGACATAAAAGGTAAATTGAGGAATTCATAACATTATTACGTAGGGAGTAACCCTCTTGGTTACGTTTGGAATACCCACCATAGTATATTCCCTAAATCTTTTCGGAGAAACCATAAATTTTCACTCTTTCGTGTTACCCAATGCATTGGAGGGCTATATCGGGATCACTCGCCCTTAGTTTATCACGGAACCACCCATTTTCATAAAAATTCCCAAGAACCATAACACAAACGTATCACATAAAACATGAATAAAGTAAACATAACATTTCCACATTTCAATCACAATATAACATTTTATTATATTGAAATAATGAATCCATTAAAAAAGAAACCATTTCCAAAACCATTTAAAACATTTGATAAAGATATTTTTGAATCAAAGTGTCACATACCACCTTGATGCTTTTAAAATTTTAAACCATTAATATCCATATAAATAAATCCTTAAAACCATTTTAAAAACATTGATATTAATAAGAACAAATAATTAAAACATTTAAAGAGATATTTTGGTTAAATGGGTTTTACCAAAATTAGAGACACTTGAATACAATAATTGAGGAATAACATTTAGTCAGAACTCTATAATATCAGGAGAATAAATGGATTCATGATATAATATTCTAAAGGATAGTATATACACCATATAAGAGTGAATTGGTGCATAACAACAATGACGTCTCACTAGAAATGTGAAATGTCATGAAATCCCTTATAAAAAAGGTATCCTTAAATTAAGGATAAATCAATCTCAAAATTATGTGTGAAAAATATAAATACACCCAATATAAGTGGATATTAAGTGTAAAAAAATAAAAGGTCATTCACACATATTCAAAGGATGTCATATTTAATAACTACACGTTGAACCCAAAGAAATCGAAATTAGGTTAAAAAGTTCCCTTGGTAAAATTCGACAGCATAACGACATCACTTCAAAATTCAGAAAATGAGTTGATGAGAGATAAAAAGGTCATCTCATCACTTGGAAAAAAAATTTACATCAATAAGGATATAAAAGAACATATCCCAACATAATAGTATGTGAATTAAAATACATAACAAAAGTAGTCTTTTAAAAAGTGGAGGGTGAAAGGTCCCCTTACCGAGTTGGGTAACTTTCGAAACGTACACCCCATGGAAGAAGGGTCATACAATGAAGATGTGAGTAACCATAAATGAAATTATACTACACAAAGTGTATAATAATGGGCAGTACATACACCACTCAAAGGAAATTGTGGAAAATGTAGCATAAATCTCATGAGAATAAAAGTGAGATGAAAAATCCCTTACGAAAACTCGGCAGCCTAACGGCGCCACTTAAAACTTCCAAAATGGATTGATGAGAGATAATAGGGTCTCTCATCATATGAAAATAAAAATTACAGTAATATTAATATAAAATAATATCCCAATAACAAGAAATATGAGCTTTAAAAGGAATGACATAAAAGAGTGTACTTTAAAATAAAGATAGGAGTCGGATCCCTAACCTCAAGTCCGACTTGTCTTGTTCGTATCTTTATATTCCTGAATAATAAACTTTGGTAAATTTATAATTTCCTAAGGACCACATTCATATATTATTATTCAGTTAATATCACGTATTATAAAGTTATAATAATTGTTTTGTAATGTTATTTCATATCATATGTTTTTGCCGATGTTTGGTACAAGAGACAAAAATGAACATGTTTGAAAAATGATTGCCCATGTAGTTATAAGTAAATAATTTCCAGAATAGTATTAATGTTTAAAATATAATATATATCCAGTAAATATTAATTTTATACTATTACATATGATTTGGAGATAAAAACGAAAAGCACCATTCATGGAGACGGTAGGCCGTACGTACGCATGAACGCTACTTTCATTTTTTTGTCATATTAATGGAATTAAAAATAAATGATATATATATATATATTATAATTACAGTATAATATATATGTTATATAGGTCACATATGTTCATTAATTTCATTCTTTATACATTCCATTTATTGCATGTACGAGTCACATCACTTGAGGGGGTGGTAGTCCACACTTCCTCATATGAAATTATCGCATTTACACAACATAAAAAGAATAAATGTATGCTTTAAATATAAAATACAGAAGCATATAGTAAACCTAAATACCATATATATCATATATAAAATACAGTGACATCATAATGGACATTTTTAAAGGTGTTAAAAGAATATTGAACAATCATCGTTTCGTGAGGCAAAAAATCGCCAACCACAGAAACAATATGTTCTTTAACCATTAGACGAAGGTGTGTGTATGTGTATCTATAATCCTTCTTATAACAACATCCTAGTATATTGAAGATACTGGAGCTATTACAAAAGAAATGAATAAAAAGTGTTTAGGTGGTTGGAGAAGTAAAATAAAACAAAACGACACAAGTGAAGACATTACCTTAAAATCGGGTAACTCCCTTTGGTTTGAGCTCAAAAGCTTCCTTGGGAAGAATTATGTGCAAAGTGAGGCTTCAAGGAGTTAGAGAGGGATGTTTAAAGACAAAATGGGCAGCGGTTGGCCGAACCAAAGGCTTTGGAAGTGTGGGTAAGGAGGTATAGGTGGGGGCCTTTTATAAGAGGAGAGGAAGGGCACCCTTGGAAAGTAAAGAAATGTTACATTATTTTAGAATTAGTTTCGGATTTTAATGGTCCCAAATTGATGTGTTTCGAGGATAAGATGATAAGTGTTCTAAATCAACCCGTCCAATAGGTTTTGGACATGTTTAGGTCTTAGATATTACATTATCTTTCTATTTTATTTAAATCGTTAAATAATGAGGTCATCGATGCATCATCATGATGTCATAAATAATTTAATTTATTTAATGTCTAAAAATTATGAAACAAATACTATGATGTTGGAAATATTTTTAGATTTCTAATGACTATTTATAGTCAAAAATCGGACTTGTATAACACCATGTAAAAGTTGTTTTAGTAAAACATCTCATGTTTGTGTCATTTTTAGTTTAACATTAAATAAAAAGTTATTTATGTCATTTCCCAACCAAAGTGGCTCCATGGGGTCCCCAAGTTGACCCATGGATTTTCGTGGTCATCATGACACATCCAATGAGGGTCGGACATGTGTCAAGCTCATCTCATATTATTAAAACATTATTTTTACCTTAAACTATACTAATTACCTCTAATCGCAATTAAAAACATAATAAGTTACTATTCATGAAAAAATTATTTTAATCCCATTGAACAACATTTTACTTATTAATGAAAACCATGTATGTCGGATATTTGAAATTCAAAACACAAAGATTTCAAAATTTCATTTAAACGGAAAATCAGTTTTTATAAGTACCACTTAGTGGTTTCACTATTCATCAAAAATTGAAGTTTTTCAGAAAATTACCAAAAGTTAACCCGAAGCTATATTTGATATTCTGTATTCAAAAATGATGTCTATTTTAAAAAATTAAAAACATATAAGTTTCATTAATTAATTTAATAATTAATTCCCGCTATCAAAACTAATAGCGTGTTTTTATGAAAAAAAATGTATCAAAAGATTGACACTAGTTTAAGTCTGATTTCAAAGTGAAATTAATTCCAACGACCACTATTGGATTGAATGGTAAAAATATATTCTAATTTCACTTTAAAACCAATTAAAAATAAAATCTAATCATATAAATAAATTAGATTAATAGAGGGATTGAATTAAAATACAACATTTTTCACTATTCATTAAAAATTGAACTCTTTCGGAAAAATACCAAAAATTTACACAAAGTAAATTTTGATGTCCCGATTCCAAAGAAGAATTTTATTTTGTCAAATATAACACATAAAATTGTCAAAAAGTGGATTTAAAAGAGGTTCACCATCAAAAGGTGGTTAATCGACCTTTTAAAGAATATTAGAATGTTTACACTTAAAATTAGATTCATTTGCATTTTTAATCCTCCAACATTTATTGTAAAAAGTAAAAATATTTGACAAACATATATAATCATTTTGTAGTTAGTTCTGTTCATTCCCTCCATTACAATGGCTAGCCGTTAACTACTATTTAAAATAATATTATTTTATTATTAGAGTGCAACGTAAGATTCCCAAGAAACTCGTTGATGCGTGTTGGGTACGCCATCTTGCATAGCATCCCCTTTAAAGTAATATTAATATTTTATTCACAAATATGGATAAATATAAAAATGTCATATTCTTTATTTACCTGGGGTGTTACATAAGTAGTGTTGGATCCAAATCCTAGTTGTATACCACCATTATTTTTATAGAATCCCTAATATCAAAAATGCAATAATTCTGGATTAAAAAAATCGAATAGTTTTCTTAAAATAAATCATAGTTTAAATCATTTCCATTTGGGTTTTCATTATATCCTTTCATATACTCAAACAAGAAATATGACAAGTAGTAGTGATGAAAAAAGAAATCATATCCATGCATCAAGAGGTAAACGTATCCATGAAATAATACATCATGAAATGATATGTGATACACCCTCGTATAAAAACCCATGAGAAACAATCCATGATAAAAACAATCATATGGTAAATAGACATAAATGAAAAATAACCCAACATATTGGTCTCTAGTCTATAGGAAAATGTATACTAGGCACTCATAATCCTAAACATGCATACATTGGATCTAACATATATCATCTCTTGCTAGTTGATATCACAAAATTTTACCTCTTTGTAGTGAAAAATGCACTAAGGCTACCCATGTCTCTATCCTAGTGCATGCAGAGATCCCAATGAGAAAATTTGCAATACATTTTCAAAACCATGATCACAAATTCATAACAAAACATCAAATCCAAGATAATATTCTTTGGAGTTTGAAAACCCATTTCCAATTCATGCCAATCAAAATTCAATGAAAAACACATTTTTGAAAACATTTTCATTTCCCAATGAATCATTTTAAATAACTTTTCACTTGAAATTAATGGAAACCCAAATGAATTAATCAATAATGACATGTATTGCATCAAATTAAGGAATTGTATAGAAACAACTACCTTAGCATGGTAAAAACCTAGTTAATTTTTACAATAGTGAAAAGAAACAAAGGGAATGGTGTTTGAAAGATGAGGCATGAAAAGAATCAAAAAATGATCAATAGAAAAAACTATCCCATCATGAAAACACAGTTATACCATAGTCATATCCCCAACCAAAAAAGAACCCAGAGAATTATTTACCCGAAGAGAAGAAACGCCACTATAACAGTGATCAAGGGCTGAACAAATAAATCTAGATGGTATATATTCACCGAAAATCTCTTAGTAAGATCCTAAAGGTTGGTTTCAAGGAATATGTTATGGATGAAATGATAATTTTATCTGATTATTTGGTTAAAACCAACCCTTGTAAACTAACACAACATGTAATCCCATTACACATTGGGTTATTCTTGATATCCACATATGCTGAAAAAAATAAAACCTCTTATTAAAAATATGATATTTTTTTTACATGACATGTAAACCTTACACGACATGTAAAATTCTTAAATGGTTTAACGAAATCATGAGTGCTATCTAGATAACACTAGACATCTTGTATTCCCATTACACATCTTGTAATTTCCAAGTGCAATGAGAAAACTACTAGCTTTATGATCAATATTTGATAAAATCCATAGCTTAACCATTATAAGTATCCTCAAAATTACTTCTTTTCATTACTCAAACAAATAAAAAGGACCAAAAATATATATTAAAAGACACCTGAAATAATTGTAACAAGGTGATATAATCTCTCCACCATAAAAACTTTCTTCCCCATAAAATACTTAAAGAACCTCTATCCACAAAAAGAGAAGGCCACATCTTTCATTGAAATGACTCATGCTCCCATATCTCATGGATATCCTGTATACACTTCCATAATACCTAGAGCATAGAGATCTTTTTAATGTAGATCATTTAATCCCAGTGATCTGTAATATGATCTTTCGACCCAACCAAAGTAGTATGAGAATCAACATAAGCTTTCTCACATCTAATCACATTGGAATGATTAGGTATATACTCGATCCAAAGGGAAGCATGAAATACTTCATGGATATATGTCAAACCAAAACACATGTGAAACCAATAGGCCACCCACTTCAGTCATCCAATGATCTCTAATGGGTCCAAAAAATATGTGCCAACTTACCTTTCTTACCCAACAAAAAATTTCCCATGAAAGGTGAAACTATGAGAGAGACCTGATGACCAACCTAAAACATCAGTGGTTGATGGTGATGATCGGCATAAGATTTATGACGACTCTGTACCATCACCAAATGCCTCTATATCAGCAGCACCATCTCTATTGTCTCATTTACAACACTCATCCAACCAAGGACCATTCTCCCAACTCTACCCAACATAAGGGAGATCTACATGGAAACCCTTACAAATCCTCAAACAGTTACATCTATATAGATATTCGATAAATTTTGTTATAGATAAAATCAACCAAAGGAAAATTCATTTCTCATGGTCCTCCAAAATCAAGTACACATGCCCAGAGAATATCCTCTAGAACACGGATAACCCTATCTCTCTTTCCATCCATCTGTGGGTGATAAGATATTATTAATTTAAAATGGGAACCAATTTCCACATATAAACCATTACAATACTTGGATTTGAACTTCATATCCTTATAAAAAACAATTGACGAGGGAACCCTATGAAGTGTCACAATCACTTGAACACACATGTCTCTAAGCTTTTCAACATTCATTACCTCTAAGATAGGAAATAAATTTCCTAATTTTATGAGTTGATCAATGATCACCCAAATTTAATCCTTACCAATAGGATTATAAGTAAAAATAATGTAAAAATCCATGGAAATACCATCCCACTTCCACAACAGAATGGGTAAATGATACAAAAACCCTTTAGGTCTCTGATGCATCACCTTAATTCTCTTACATGTAAGGAACCACAAACCAAAATAGGATATCTATTATCTCATCCATTTCCCCAAACACCTAATCCTAAAATCATGATACATCTTGGTAACCCCAGGGTTCATGAACCAATAATAATGGTGTACAATATCAAAAAAAACCTATTTGAAAGAAAATAGAACAATTGGCCTACTATAGAGGCACAAAGCTCCAATGGGATACTGAGACAACTCACCAGAGGTCTTCCCACTATTAAGGATTTCACTAATGCATTGGCACTCAGTGTCATAATTCCACTCAAGATGAACCCTATCATCAAACAATGTGTTAGACCTTATTGGAGGAAAACATAACTGTCCACCAGAATCCTCTATTTCCAAGATCATCTTAGAAAACAAACTCATCAAAGACCACTCCTCAACAGATTATTTTATGTATTACAATGGTAACATTATGATTAACACACTGTAAATCCCATTTCCTTTCCTGAGGCTATAATAAATATAAAAATCAAAAGACCAAAGATACTCCACCTAGTATATCTATAAAAAATTAAGATCCCTATGAGTAAATATATTTTCTAGGATCTTATAATTAGAATATATTTTAAACTGCTCTGTAAAGAGATAGTGATGCCATGTTTTGAGTGAATGCATAACATATACCAACTAAAGATCATGGGTAAGGTAATTCTACTCATGATGGAATAACTGGTTAGAGCCATAAGTCACAAACAGTTTTCCCTACATCAATATAGATCCTAAACACATAATATATAAATCATATAAAACATCATAACCCAACCCCAATTTTAGAAGAACTAGAGCTTTTATTGAATTCAAACTCACCTTCAACTCCTCAAAATATCTATGAAACTTTTCATTCCCATTAATATTTACAACCTTATGAGTTGAATCTATCATCAAAGAATAATGATTTGAAAAGTCTAGAACAACCCAGCTATATTAACCAACCAATCCTAAGAATATCCAGATCTCAAACATATTTATAAGTTACACACTAAACATAACTACGAGCACCTTTTAATGATCTATTGAGAATCCCCTATAAAATATTATATACCCTAGAAATTTCACTTATCGGACCCAAAACACACCCTTATAAATTTTACCATATATATGACATACTTTCAAGTTTCAAATAATGATATCCAAATGGTCTATATGTTCCAAATTTGATTTGGAGTACACTAAAATATAATCCATGAACACAATAAAAAAAGATTATAAGAACTGATGATTGTTCTAGTTATAAAATCCATTAAAGTCATAGGAGAATTAGTGAGACCAAATGGTATAACCAAAAACTCATAATAGGTATATCAACTCCTTAATGTTGTCTTAGGTATATCCTCTTCATGGATATTCAGCTAGTGATACCAGGATTATAAGTCAATCTAATAAAAAAAATTATCCTCTATATGATGATCTAAGATATAATCAATCCTTGGAAAATGATATTTCTTCAAATAAATCATTTAACCTATAGGTCCTCAAGATGAACCAAAACATACACCAACATAGGAGGTTCTATATATTAATATGGTATAGAGATGATAATCATACCAGGAAGATGGTATATATTAAACATGACCTCTCTCTATGGAAGAAAACCGAAAAAACAATCTATAAATACCTCTGGGTACTTACACACAATAGTAGGAAGTCAAATAGCCAAGCATGTTTCAACTTTATTAATAATCATCTATGAGAACTAACACAATATTTCCCCATCCTACAGAACTACATGGCCAACCATTCTTCATCGAGAGTGTCACTCACCCTGGAAAACATGAGTGGCCCCATCAGTAGATAAGAACTCAACTCAATGATTTTAACAATCCATCTGGGCCCTAGCACTGATCATGAAATCTATTCTTATAATAAAGTAAAAATTTAAAGATCTATCAATAAGATGTCCCAATCCTCCTCAAAGATGAATATTATCACCTGACACGTGGTACATGTGAAATCTTGATCATACCCTTTCTCAAAGGCATAGAAAGATCAAAAAAAAAAGAATGGAATAATTTAAAAATGAATGAAATATAGAGAAACTAAATTTTATGATATAAAATAATGATTAAGAACTATATCAAACAAAGATAGAACAATATAAGATGAGATAAAAATTTTACCTCTTACATTAGCTGGTCCAAATTTTGATTCATCTAGCATATACAGTAATGTATAGATTCATCTAGACATAGTCATATAAAAACATCTGTTGTCCTAAGGATTAGACCCACCACCCCTAGAAGCATGTTCATGAACCAGCGAACCATTGGTGAGAGTGGAGCCTGCCATACCGACCTAAGATATCTTATCATAAAATTATCGTATATGGCAATATTTTCCACAATTATGAAAATATTAGGTTCCTACACATAGTGAGGATTAGTATGACCTCGCCTTTAAAATATGTATAAAAAACATGCCATTACCCAATCATCTCCTCTAAAATTGTTCTTTCTAAAAAAATACCATTTTTCTACTTCCTATTCAGGCTAGAAGGTACACCCTGGAAAACCACTAAACCAACAGATGTTCCACCAAAACGTTTCTTCCCAACTATGTCCACCTCAACTAAAACTAACATACCTATTACTTCCACGAAGGTCAAAATACCCAAGAGTATCAATATAGACCAAATATCATGACTCAATCCAAACTCAAACCTCTAAGCCTTTTGGTACTAAATAATTGAAAGATATGGTTCTAGATGAACTAACATAGAAAAGTTTGTAGAATACACTAGAATGGCACAATCCCCATTCTATAAGATAAAAAACTCTTGGTTCATGGATGCCCAATTTTCGTCGTGATAAAAAATTGACTGAATATTTTATTTAAAGAATCCTAGGTAATACCATCATGCAAATTCACTTGAAAAATAGAGTCCCACCGTCTCCTTCATGGTCCCTCAATCATTTAGAAGGAAAAACAAATCATAATGCTTTGATGAATCCCCAAGAAGATGAATATCCTATGTATCCTAACATGCCACTCTTTGGATTCTTAGGTCACTTTTTCACCAAAAAACATGGATTTATGATTTTATAAAACTCTAAGATATGACCCACTATGAATATTGGGTTCCCAATACCCATTTGAACCTATGTATAAATAGTGGAGATAATAAGTTCAACTAATGTAGGGTCTACTAAAGTATTCTCTTTTGGAACATGTCTCACAACATCCTCTATCAGATTTAGAAGATCTACTGTCGAAGGAATTTTCTATCAAAAGGCAAAAACTAAATAGTCATGAGAAAATACCAAAATTAGAGGACTGAAACCTTTTATTGATATAAAATATTTAGAAGATTGATAATTTAAATAAAACTCAAAATTATGATTGATATAACTTACGTAAAAAGTAACATTTCAATAAAAATAAACATCCCATATAGTTCATTCAAATGAACTCAAATTCCAAGCCTCAAACCTAGTAAAAGTCCCTGACAACCCATGGTAACTTGGTTTTAGTCATAGATGTGAGCTGGATAGGCCCATTTTTGTAACCTACTATCTAAATTCTAATAGTCCTAACTTCTATATACCAAATAAATAGAACCAAAATCAAATAGTTATAACTCACCTCAGTCTAAGAATCCATCTGATAAAAAAATTTAAGGAACCAACCAGGGTCAACTAAACCATCCACCCACACCATCCCATGACATGATATGGGTAAAAAATGATTGAAAAACCTAGTTCTGAATATAATAAAAACAAGGAAACCATAGTGAAAATAAAAAAACATGAGATAAGAAGAAAAAATCCATATAATAAAATCCTAATAGTCTAAGCTAGAAAGTTAGTGAAGTACTCATGTAAACAACATTCACCTCCAAACCAACCCACATGAAGAGTAATAACAACATGAGAAACTAGCATTCTACAAGATTATATTCACTTAACTTGCATCCTAGAAAATGAAATATAAAAACTCCCAATGTAAAAAAGTAGGGTTTGATCCAAATCCTAGAAGGATACCACCATAGTTTCTATACTATGTTTAATACGAATAATGGAACAATTATATGTTTCAAAAAATAGTTTTACAAATAATTATCATAATATAAATATAGTTTTAAATTATTTCCACTTTGGTTATCATAAAATCCATTCATATTGTCAAACATGAAATATGAGAAGTTGAAGTGATAAAACATGATACTATATCAATGCAACAATTGGTACACATATCTATGAAATTTCATACCATGTGATTCTATGTGACATAACCTCATATAAAAACATGTGAGGAACAATACATGATAAAAAAATCATGCAATAAATAACTATAAATATAACATGACCTTGCATATTAGGCTCTAGAATATGGGAAACTACATTCTAGAAAATCAGAAGCCTAAAAAAGAATATTTTTGATCAAATAGATGTTGAGTCCTGGTATTCAATATCAAAAAATATTACCTCCTAGATGCACAACACACACTAAGGCTACCTGTGTCTTTATCCCGAAGCACCCAAAGTTCCCAATGTGAAATGGTCTAATAAATGTTCAAAAATATTCTTACAATTTCATAAAAACATTTTCAAATCCAATATAATCCACTTTGGTGTATGAAAATCCTTTTTCAAATCAAGAAAACTATTTTCAAAGAAAAATACATTTTTAAAAACATTTTCGATTTCAAAGGATTCATTTGAAAAATATAATGACATAAAATAAATGAAAAACCTAAATAAATATATCAATAATGACATATATTTCTTCAAATTAACCCTTTTTCAAAAAACACAGACCACACCACAGTAAAAATCTAGTTTCTTTTAAAAATTGTGAAGAAAAACCAAGATAAGGACATTTGAATGATAAAGAACACAATGTAACAGAAAAGGATCTATTGAAAACACTATCTTATCACAAAACCATAGCTATACCATAATAACAACCCAAACCAACAAATAATCAAGGGAATTACATACACATAGATATTCAATACAACCACAATGGTGATCAACCACTGAACAAAGTGATTCAGATGGGGGGGATTCACAGTAAATCTCAATGTAATAGATTCAACGTTGAGAGAAAGGAATCATGTATGATCGAAATGATAATTTTTGATGAAACATTTGGTGAAAAACAACCCTTGGAAATTTACATGTTGTGTAATACAATTACACTTCATGGAATTCTATACTTTCACATGCACCAAAAAACATATAATGTTTTATTAAAAACCTGATATTATTTCATTACATGTTGTGTAACCTTTACATGGTGTGTATGTTTATCATGTTTTGTTACCAGTTCCTTGGTTCTGTTTGGTGGACATTACACATCAGGTATTCCCATTAAACGTTGTGTAATTTTCTAGTGAATTGAAAAAAACCACAGGTTTTATGTTGAACATTCAAAAAAATTCCTAACAATACAATTTTGGGTATCCTTATAATTACTTCTTGGAATTACTCAAATAATGAAAAAGGAAAACCAAAACAATTTTTAAAACATACCTGATAGAAAGTTAATAGGTTGTTAGATTTATCATGTTGGGTAGCTTAAAAGATTGATGTGTGTGTGTTTGAACCTATAAACTAAACCTCTACCAATACAAATTTATAATATTAGATGGGGGTGATGTGCCATATCTTGATAGATAAACACAACATGATAGTGTTGGAAAGATAGGAAACTTGATGTAAAATGACTAGTGAATTGAAGCAACATTTTCTACTTACTTTGGCCTTGTGTTATTTTCTTTAAGTGACTTTAGGACACATTTATTTGGGATTTAAGGCCTTTAATATCTAATAAAATATGTCTAGTGGGTGTTTTACATTCATTGTTGGGAGGGATTCTGCTTGACCCACTGTGGTTCTTGATTGTATATATTGTTTAAGGTTTGTAATCCCCTCAAACATTGGTTAATTATAATGCAATGGGTATACTTAGAATAAAAACATAGAAAAAGTTACTCTATATAATTACTATTTTTTACCCTAAGTTTATATTTCTAATTATATCACTTTATATTAAAAAATTATATTATTCACATTATAAAGTCTCCAGATAATTCTCTCTAAAATGAGATAATATCCTCCTACCCCCATCTCATGAACAAGAGAGAACAAGAGATATTTCATATTGTTATCAATGAAGAATTATGTAAAGCACTTGGTTCTACTATTCTTAAAACAAGAATACCAATAGTGATAATTTGAGATTCATGGAGAATGTGTGTATTCCAAAAAAAGGAATACTGTTTAGATTCTCTCCCAAAACAATGAGACTAAAAGATCAGAAATTGAATTGATCAATAACAAGAATAATTAGCAAGTTGAGTTAATTATTTTTTTTAGAAAAAAATAAATTAAATGTGAAATATCCTCCCTCAAAGAATCATGGGTCATGTTCATCAAGTTCTTTAGATTTATCCATTTAAACTATTGGAAAAAAATGTTAGGAACCATACCGACCTCTTTTTTTTGTACCATCGAACAATATAGTGGAATTATAGTGTTAAAAGTATAATTTATAATTATTTATTATTTTTTTAATCAATTTTATATGATATATTATTATATTATCATTTAAGGATTTTTTCTTGGTCTAAAAGTTAATACAACAGATTCTGTTATATTTATAAGGCCAATAACTAGACAAGAAAACATGAAGAATTCTTGAAGATCCCATCTGGATAGGAAAAGGATGTTGGTTGAGTGGAACAAAAACATATTGTGTGAATGAAAGGTAATGACTATGTAACCATGGTAAAAAATAAAAGGTAATGTTTTTAAAATCAAGTTATGTTGTGTGGGAGTCTGTATGTTGTGTTATTACATAATCTTTATTGAATTCTAGTTGGAACATGCCTTTATAGAGAGTGAATGATGTGCAACTAGTGTACATGACATGTAAACCCACACATTTTTTTATTTAGTGTAAATCATGGCATGACACATGATCCATGTGAATGCTGTCATTACATGCAGTATATTTACTTATAACTAATAGACATGAACCATAAGTTATTACTCTATGTTTATCATGATATATATGTTGTGTACCATGTAATAACCCATGTATAATTTGCACTATGTACTTAATCATATTGTGTAGGTTTCCCATGACCGAGTAAATGTTGTGTGGATGCCTAAACACACTATGTAACTTGTGTTTAATAATTAAAGGTACACAAAAATACTTTTATATCTTATGGGTAGAACAAAAAAAATTAAACCATAACTAAACAATACAATATTCAGTTGAATGTACACATTGTGTAATGAGGTTTTTCTATACATAGTACACACCGATTGATTTTCGATGATTCATTAGGAATTAAATTCTTTAATAAATATTATCTAAATAATTACACAAATATATTATGTTTAGGGTTTCATGCATTCAATGTACTTCACATGAATCACTATAGGTGCATCCCATGGCATGAAGTGTGGTTATACAAGCCTTGAAGACAATGAAACTTGACCCCAAGAATAACATTCTGTTTATATCACAACACATCCTATGGGCATACATTTTATGTAAGGTCACATTAGAAAACAAGGTCCATACATAAATTATGTCACAAACCATGTTTGGTGACAATATACAACATGAAATATTAAATTTCATAAATTTATTTCAATATATATAGAAAGGAACACACAATCTCACCTGTAGAAGATGTCATGTATATATTAAAATTTACAACCATATTTTAACTAAAAAGGATGGTGCACGTCCTTTGACCCCATCAGTTGCTAGAATGCACATAATTAATTTTAATCAAAAATAAAATTATTTAATTTATGCGAAATTATGTGGTATGGTAAAATTTACATATATCATAGAATTTTTGGACTAATAATTAAGAAAATGAATTAATTATGATTAATTTATTTATTTGAGTAAATTTATCTTAATGATGAACTTATTGATGTTAATTATAGAAAGTTAATCATCTATATTTTTCATGAAGATACTGATCACGATCTTGAATGGACTATCTATGTCTTGGGATTTATTTAATTTAATTATTTATTTCATTATTTGCTATGATAAATTTATTATTAAATTAAATATAATGATCTTTCTATCTTACCTTATCCCTTTATTATGTATGTTCCCATATGTCCAAGTTTTTTTAATCTTACCCTAAAACCTTATTACCCCTCACTGGTTAATGACTAAGCATATGTAAAGAGTGGAGCTGTTAAAAATAGTGGATATTTTAGATTTTTAGATAAGGTTAAACAAAACCAAGGTGTCACATAGGTTAATGGTGGAATGTTGTAACTTGATATTGCTATTTCTTTAACAAGTTACTTCACTTTGGTTCAATGATTGATTATATTCTAATTAATAATCATATAGTATATTAGATGGTCATGATAACGTATGATTATTTTTTATTTTTTAAGTGAATGGTTATATATTTACTTATGATATGTATGGTTTATTTTTTAAAAATGTTATCACATAAGGTAATTAAATTAAGAATAAAGTTTATATGAAATAAAATAAAAGGATTCTCCATAAGTTATTTCATCAAACACAGTTAAATAATTACATAATATCCATATAATATTTCCCATATTGGGAATAATAAAATAAATAATATTTACACACAATTTAAAAGAATCCCTTAAATGAAATTATTATATTTGTGAAAGGTGTTGTCGTGTGCACCCTCAAATGATTAGTGGTTTTTGGGTACTTAGGTGCAGCAGAGTGGTTTGCCAAGGTCATCTCTCAAAGGAGGAAGTAAAATAAAGCAACTTCTTAATGGTATTCTAAAACTAAAGTAGAATATAATTAAAACACAACTTGAAATGATGGGGGGTTGTTTATCATTTATAAAACATTAAGAAGTTTTCAGGAAGAAGATACCATTTTTTTTGTTTTTAATTTTGAAATGAAGTTTGATTAAAATGATGCAAAAAGAAGATATTTTTTAGAAAATATTTTAAAAGGTGTATTATATCTAACTCTACCTATTAATTTAATTATTAATAATTATCATTTTTATCAATATCCACTTAATTATGATCCTTTAATTTTTTAACCCTTGAGCCCTACGAGAGTTAACATAACCACAAAGATTAAAATTACTTAAACCCTATGCTAGGTTCAGAACACACAATCACAACACCCTACATTGACTGTTGTTCTAAAGTTAGATTATGTTCAGTGGTTAATTACAGAACATATCCATTCTATAAATGAGGATGAATTGTGTTTAGGTATTATATTTGAACTCTACAAATTTATCCCGTGTGGTCTTGTATTACGGATTAAGATCGTGCTCTCACAATTTACACAAAATCTCAACCTCGCGTGTTTTTGTGTTAATTGTTAAATTGCTTCCTTAGTTTCTTATAATTTAAAATCAACATTAATGGATAATTTTAAGTTAATTATAGTATCTCAATGATTCAAAATAATTAAATTAAGAGGTTAGAATATATGTCGATCACTAAGAAAACTACTCTTCCATGGGATGTGTGGTCATCGTGGAGATGTTTTGCATGAGCAAGGAATGAAAGGGTATAACCCAATATCATCTCCACTCTTGATTCCAAACCAATTAGAAAGATTAATATAATATGAAAAGGTAAGAACATAGAATATTAATTAACGAAAACTTCACGATACATACATGAAAGAAAAGAAATAAAAAGTGGAGGTGGGAGAGGAGAGCATTTTTGGAAGAGGTGTTTGCACAATGCCTTACTTATTTCAAGATTTGTGAGGGGATCCCAAGAGACAGACCTTCGGAAACACCTTAAAACATCCCCGACCATATCTCCCAAATAGTGAAAACCCCCTTTAAATAGAGTTTTTGAGGTCTAGGGTTACATAACTTTTTTAACTGTTAAATGAAAACTCGTCCCAATATTTTATTCCACGTTTCTCCGCCTAGTTGGATTCTGAAACGGGGGAATTGTCTAATCATCTAGTTTGATTATTTTTTCCTAATTATCTCCCAGATCTTCCCACCAAATTTTGGATCCATATAAGTTTAGATGAAGATGATACGACCCACATAGTGAAGTGGTGTCCAATCTAGATGGTTCTGTCCAACTTTGTCTTCGTGGCCCATTTACTCCACACAAATACACGATCCATCTACCATGAACTAAAATGAATTTGTATCAAATTAATCCAGAAATACATTTAAAAAGTTTGGAGTCAAAATATTTTAAATAACAATATTTATTCATGAAATACTATAGTAAATTTTAATAGAGTAAAACATTATTTTTCATCAAATTTTCAAATGAATGATCTAATCCCAAATATTTCATAATTGATCATATTTAGCATAATGTGAGGAAATTATTTCATTTATTATCAATAAAATATTAAATAAAATTGTATTTTATCAAATCCCCCACACTTACCAATTTTCACTCCTGTACAAAACCTCATATCAAGTAAACATCAATATCAAATCCAAACAAATTTTAAAACACATATCCTTGAGATCCAACACTTCCACACCAAGAAAGAAAAGATATAATGACTCATAAAAACCATTATTTCAAGTTCTCCATTTATATCATTCAATATATTTCCACTTTTTTATCCTTCCATGCACAAAATACTTACCTCTATTGAATTTTCTCTTATCACACAAATGTAAATTTTTAGCAATGTCTTTCTCATCCAAAATCATACAGGGGTCACCATAGGCTTGATAAATTTCTATATAGACGAACGATGTGAGTCAAGGACATATGTTTATCATGAAGACTTTTAGGGTTATTCTATGGCATTTGGTTGGCAGGATATAGATGTCAAAATTCTGAGGCTGAATGAGGAGGGGTTGACTCTTTTTGAAGCGAAATTACATTAATCTAATTCTCACTTAAATATGGTATCCTCATTAATTCCATTATCCTAAATTCTGCTCCATAATCATGAAAAGTCATGGAAAGTTTACACTATTTATCATTTAATTAAAAGAAATTCAATCGTCTCCAAAATAGTTTTTCGTGAAAGATCATTATAGGAATAACTTTCATTTTTTTAGAAGCTACAGAATGGCACAAATTCACTAGTCATGAAAGCGCCAGAGAAGGAACAACATTCAATAGAATGATTTTTTTAGCAATAAACACGTCCTTTCAAAATTTAATTTTCCACCCAAAGTAGAACATAATGTCATAACACAACACAATATAGCTTCTCCCATACTTAAGTTCAACTTGATTATGCAATTTCACCTCAAGGTTCAGTTGGATAGGGAAAATTGGCTTGTAATGTGGCTAACCAATTAGGCTGTTCATGGATTCTGAGGGCTACAAGGATTAAATGTTCACGGTAAGCCATTATAAAAAAGGTTTATTTGAAATAGGGGCTTTAATACCAAACAAATTCCTCAATAATTTAAACATAAGTACCTCAAACCCTTAAATTTTGATAGGAATAAATCAAATTCTGGTAAAATCATGCAATGTTTGGTTCTCTCAAGAAGTGAGGTAAATGCGAGGAATATGAAAATAATGGTCCAGAAGCCTCACAAGAAAGTGATTTAAAATATAAATACAATGAGTTGTGGCATGAGATTCAAAATTCAGAGTAATTTTCTTGAAATTACTAAATATTTGAACTTGAAACAAAGCCATTTTAGCCTACATTTATGCTCAGTTTCAAGGGATAAATTGTTTCACTTATTTATATGGATTTGAAAAATGGTGATGAGAATCATTTCATCTCAAAAGTTTCAAAAACACACAACCAATTGAAATATAAACATAGAAAATTTGAAAAACACACTTTTTTTTGGTTTTGTTTTTTTAAACAGAAAAACAATTGATATTACTAAACTAAAAGGTTCCCTCCCCCACACTTAAAATATTGCATTTTCCTCAATGTGAACCCATGATATGATATATGGATATGAATTGTATAATTTTAAATAGGACAAAGAATAAAAAAGTTAAAGGGTTAGTAATAGCCTGATATGCTCAAGTGATGATGGGGACATGCAGTATGATAAAATCCACTTCTTCAGTAGGAAGTCCCTCAATGTAAAATTTCAAACATTTCCCATTGACTGTAAATATCCTTCTTGTGTACTCTTGTGTGATCTCTAATACACCATAAGGAAAACAATTAGTCACAACATAAGGACCTAACCATCTAGAACACAACATACCAGGCATCTGATTTAGTCGTGAACTATAGAGAAATACTTTCTATCCAACTTGAAATTATATTTTCTGGATCATTTGGTTATGAGATGCTTTTGATCATTCCTTATAGATCCTTGAGTTATCATATGAAGAAAATCTAATCTCATCAAGCTCTTTAATTTTCAGCTTCCTTTGGATTCCATCTTGGGCCAAATCCATGTTGCATTTCTTTATATCCCAATAATCTCGATGCTCAACTTCCACAGAGAGATGACACAATTTCCCAAAAAACAAAAATTGGGACATACCGATGGGAGTTTTGTAAGCTGTCCTATATTCCCATAGTGCATCATCTAAGCGCTTTCTCTAATCCTTCCTATTTGGCTGCACAGTTTTCCCCAAAATCTGTTTCAACTCATGATTTGAAATCTCACCCTGGCTATTTGTTTGTGGGTGGTACGGTGTTGATGTTTTGTGTTTCACCCAAAACTTTCAAAGGAGGGAAGCTAAATTACGATTGCAAAAGTGTGTCCCTTGGTCAATGATGATGGCCTTCAGTACTCCAAACCTGTAAAAAATCTGAAATTTCACAAAGTCCACAACAACATGAGAATCATTTGTTCTTGTGGCCTTATCCTCCACCCATTTACTCACCTAATCAATAACAAAAAAATATACAAAAACCAATAATAACTAAGAAAAGGACCCACAAAATCAATGCCTCACACATAAAAAATATCACAGAATAATATGGGTTATTGAGGAATCTCATGTGTTTTAGAAATGTTTCCCGTGTGTTGGAAACATGAGGGTGACCTATAGTACACATGATAATAAAGTAATAATCTAGGAAAATTTAATCTATAGTCTAAAACTTTCCTAACTTTCCGTTGGGGTCCGAAGTGTCCACCACAAGAAAGTGTATGTCAGAATTACCGAATAGACTCAAACTTATGATCAAGAACACTGATCCTAATAACTTGGTCACTAAACATGCACCATAATTATGGATCATCCCAAACATAAAATCTTGAGTCACTCTTTAATTTTTGGACTTGAGGTTTCTTTTAATTTTCTAGGATTTCAGAGTAAACAAGGTAGTTTACAAAATCTGCATACCAAGGATGCGTACTTGAGATAAAATAAAAATGCTCATCAGTTAAAGTTTCCCTAAGTGGTACCTGGTCCATGGTGTCATCCTCTAGTGTGTGAGTAAGCCAACTCATGTGGTCTGCCACCAAGTTATCTGACCCCTTTTCTTCCTTTATCTAAATGTCAAATTTCTAAAGAAATAGCATCCATCGGATTATCCTGGGTTTCATGTCTTGCTTCTTCAAGAGGTACCATAGAGCTACATGGTAAAAAAACTATAACTTTAGAGACTGATAAATATGAATGGAATTTATCTAAAGTGAATATAATAGAAAGAAACTCCTTTTATGTGGTTGTGTAGTTTTATTGGGCTGAATCCAGTGTCCTCGATGCATAGACAATCACACGTGAACGTGCCTCCACCCTCTGAGATAAGATAGCTCCAACCACGAAATTGGAGGCGTCACACATATGCCCAAAATAAATCTCCCACCGTGGGGTATGTATGATCGGTGGAGTGGTCAGACCCTTTTTTATCTCATCAAAGAAATCCCTTCATGAATTATTAAAAACAAAATCAGAATCCATTTAAAGTAATCGTGACATAGGAATAACAATCTTACTAAAATCTTTGAGGAAACACTGATAAAATCCCGCATGCCCTAGGAATGATCAAACATAACTCACACATGAAGGATATTGTACAGATTAAATAATATCTACCTTAGATCTATCAACCTCTATCCCATGATTTGACACTACATTCCCTAAGACAATTCTATGCTCTACCTTGAAATGACACTTTTCAATGTTCAAGACCATATTCTTCTCAATATAACGATTCAACACCTTTTCCTAACTAGAGATACAATCATCAAATGAAGACCCATACACTGTAAAAACATCCATAAATACCTCCATGCAGGTCTCAATAAAAAAGAAAAAATAATCACCATGCATCTCGGGAAGGTACCTGGGGCGTTGAAAAGTCCAAATGGAATTCTTCGATAGGCAAATGTACCGAATATAGAAGTGAATGTTGTCTTCTCTTGATCATCTGGAGCAATATGAATATGAAAATATATAGAAAATGCATCCAAGAAATAGTAGTGTGTTTTCCCAACTAGTCCCTCAAGCATTTGATTGATAAATGGGAGGGAGAAATAGTCTTTGTGCGTGGACTGATTTAGTTTCCTATAATCAATAAAAAAACACCAACTGTTTTTCACACTTAATGGAACTAACTCATCTTTCTCATTTTTAACAACTGTAAAACCACTTTTCTTAGGCACAACTTGAATAGGACTCACCCACTGGGAATCTGAAATGGGATTGATTATACCTGCCTCAAGCAAATTTTCACCCTATTTTTTTTAACAACTTTCAGAAGGGTTGGATTGATTCTCCTTTGTGGTTGCCTCACTGGTTTAGATGCATCCCCCAAAATAATCCTATGCATGAAAATGGACGGTCCAATACCTAATATGTCTGCTAAGATCCACCCGATTGCCTTAATGTTCTCCCTCAAAAGATTCAAAAGTTTTTCTTCATGTTTAAAAGGTATATTATCATCAATTATAACAGGAAATCTCTCACCACTAAACAAGTATGAGTATTTGAGATTTGGTGGAAATGGATTTAGCTCCAATGTAGGGGGTGGTGTATGGATGAAGACATCGACAGAACTGTAATATGTGCACAAAGATCATCATTATTAGTATAGAAATTATCATAATTAGAGAATAAAGCATCAAATCCATCAACATACTCAATAGCCATGTCATAATCAGAGTTCAAATGACCAGAATATGATTCCATTTCAATGTAAAATCAAATAGAGTCTTGTTCATTAGAAATAGGTGTGGAAGTACTCTTAGACATCATACTAGAACCAATAATCATAATCTCCCTAAGAATAGGATAATTGAATTCCATGGGGTTTTTATGTGGTGGTTCAAAATGGGTGATAACAAATTCAGAATGATCCTATGAGGGGTAATTCATGGAATCCATAACAATAAATATCACAAATTCATCCCCAAATTTCATGTAAAGTGTACCCTCATTGTCATTAATGATAGTTTTTTCAGTTTTGAGGATGGGTCTACCTAAGATAATGGGAGCATGATAACTTACCTGATCATCCTCCTTGTTTAGTATGTTGAAATATGCTGTAAATATAATGTCTCTTACCCAGACAAGTACATCATCAAGGACTCCCGCAGGATATGTTGTAGCTCTATTTTCCTACTGCACCACTACTCTCTTCGATTTCAGCTCACCAACCTACAATGAAGAGATTACAGAGTGAGGCCTCACATTTATAGAAGCTCCCAAATCACAAAAAGCATTAAAAAATTGAAACTCCCATATGGTGAATGGTATGGTGAATTTCCTTGGATCCTTACACTTTGTTAGAATTTCTAGAGTTGGTGTAATGAGTGCGGACACATTCCTTCAAATATTTATCCTCTCATTTCCCTTTATCCTTCTTCGATTGGTCCAATGTTCTTTTAAGAATTTTGTATACCTTGGGATTTTCTTTATTGCTTCAAGTAAAGGTATATTGATATCCACACGCTTGAATGTTTACAAAACATTTTTTATCACCTCTTAATCCATATTCATGGTTTTCACAAAACTATTTGGAAATAGAAGGGGTTTAGGAGGAACATCATCAATATTTTTCTTACCTTTATCTTTCTCCTTATACTGCTCAACAGTTTGTATGGAATGTGGCTTCTCTGGATTTTTAGTGAATCCAGGTGGAACAATAGCTGCATATGTATCTATTTTTTGCTTCCCACTTCTCAATGTGATGGAACTGAAATTTTTCATGGGATTTGGAGTAGGTTGGGATGGTAGATTTACTGAATTCTTACTTACTAGATCACGGAGGGTAGTGGCAATCTGGCTCATTTGAGTCTTCAACTCCCTAAACACCAAACCTTGACTCTTCAGCTCGTTCTATTAATTAAATAAAATTTGTTTCAAAAGGTCATAAACGTTAGAATCTACCTTGGTTGGGGGATTCCCTTGTTGCTATGTTGTTGATGCTTGGGCTTAAAATCTTCTTTGGGGTTGTTGGAAACCCTGCTAGTAAGGTGGAGGATGCTGGATGTTTTTTTTGAAAAGGGGGCCTTTGTTGTTGTCTAGATCCATACCTCATGTCCAATTGATCCTTCCACCCTTGGTTATATGTTGGAGAAAATGAATCAAATTTCTTTAGGGGTTTTTCTATTGTTGCTACTTATACGGTCTCCCTATGAATACTGCTGCGCAATCCTATGCCTCTTGTAGTTGTGTGCACCCGTCAGTTGGGTGGCTTGTCTCAGTGCAAATGCCACAAGGCCTTAAAGGAGGGGGATGGGATGTCTTTTGGGATAAATCAATCTTTATCACCATATTTATCAATTATTATAACTTGGTATCAATCAAATGACTCTAAATATAAAAAGGACTTACCTTATGTACTCCCCTGACATGTGGTGTACCTTGATCACCAAATTGTTGAGAGTTTTGGGCCATTTTGTCAATCAACACATGTGCAGCTACTGGTGTCTTGTCCACCAATGTTCCTCTAGCTGCGTCATCTATCATTCTAATCTATATAGGTGTGAGTCCTTCATAGATGTATTGGATGAAGAGTTGCTCACTGATTTGGTGATGTGGGAAGCTTGCACAGGACTTCTTGAATCGCTCCCAGTACTCACACATTGACTCCCCTTGGGATTTCCTAATCCCCTATATCTCCCAATGAATGGAAGAGGTCCTTGATGCTGGAAAAAATCTCTGCAAGAAAATATGTTTCAAATTTTTCCAACAAGTTACATGTTCAGGTTGTGAATAATATATCCAGTCTTTCGTAGCTCCATGAAGTGAGAATGGGAATGCTCTTAGTTTGATTTGATCTTCAGAATCATTTCATGGTTTAAGGGTTGAGAAAACCACATTCAATTCTTTCAAATTTCTGTTTGAATCCTCACAAAGTAATCCATGAAACATTGGAAAAAGATGAATTAACATAGATTTCATTTCAATGTTCGATTCGAGATTCGGGTATGCAATACTATTTGGTTGATAATTAATATCTAGTGCAACCAAATCTAGAATAGTATTATTAAGTTAACTTCCATTATTTTCAGCCATTGTTTATTTTTTTATGTTGGTATTAGAAGTGTTTCCAATTTAAATGTTGTTAGAGTGGAGAAATTATCCAACTTTTTGAATGATGAAACATCCGGTAGACTGAGAATGTCTAATTCGATCCCTAAGGCTACGTTCAATCACAGCGTCAAGATCTAATAGATCTTCGGGTGTAGTTTGTGTCATAAATCAAATAAAAATGAAAATAAGGAAAGTGTACCATAGTAAAATAAAAAATATAATTTTTAGTTGATGTTACAAAAAGAATTAGAAGAAAAAAAATAAGAAAAAAAAATTCAGATTGGGTAAAGAAGGAAAAAAGATGAGGAGAAGAGAATAAAATGTAAAATAAAATAAATAACTCTTATTGGTTGAAATAATTTCTTACCTCCCCATTAATGGAACTAATTTCAAAGGCTTTTTCATGGGCACCGTAAAATTATTAGTGGTTTTTGGATACTTAAGTGCAGTAGTGTGGCTAACCATGGTCATCTCTCAAAGGAGGAAGTAAATTAAAACAACTTCTCACAGGTATTATAAAAATAAAATAAAATATAATTAAAACACTAGTTGAAAGGACGAGAGGGTTTTTTTATCATTTATAAAACATGAATAAGTTTCATGGAAGAAGATTTCATTTTTTTGTTTTTAATTTTGAAATGAAGTTTGATTAAAAAGACTCAACAAGAAGATGTTTTTTTAGAAAATATTTTAAAAGGAATAATCGACCTAACTCTACCTATTCATTTACTTATTTATCATTATCATTTAAATCAATATCCACTTAATTATGATCCCCTAATTTGTTAAACCTCTAACCCTATGAGAGTTAACTTAACCACAAAGATGAAATTACTTAAACCCTAATCTAGCTTCAGAACATGCAATCACAGCATGCTTCTTTGATTCTTATTCTAAGGTTAGCTTATGATCAGTGGTTAATTAAAGTGCATATCCATTCTAGAAATGAGGATGAATTGTGTTTAGGGATTATATTTGAACTCCAAAAATTTATCCTGTGTGGTCTTGTATTACAAATTATGATTTTGTTCTCACAATTTACACAAAATCTCGACCTCGTGTGTTTTTGTGTTAATTGTTAAATTGCTTGATTAGTTTCATATAATTTAAAAACCCAATTTATGGATCATATTATGTGAATTTAAGTAGCTCAATGATTCAAAATAATTAAATGAACATGGTATAAGATAGATCGATCCATAAGAAAACTACTCTTCCATGGGCGGTGTGGTCAATGTGGAGACATTTTGCATGAGCAAGGATTGAAAGGGTAGAACCCAATATCATCTCCACTCTTGATTCCAACCCAATTATAACGATTAAGAGAAGAATAAAAGGGAAGAACATAGAAGATTGATTTGATGAAAAATTAAAGATACAAACATGAAGGAAAAGAAATACAGATAGGAGGTGGGATAGGAGATCCTTTTTGGAAGAGATGTTTTCACAAATCCTTACTTATTCTATGACTTTTGAGGGGCTCCAAAGAGACACCCTTTTGGCCACACATTCCCAAAGCCTCAACCAAACCTCCACTCAAATGCACGATCCAGCTCCCATGTCGTAAATAAATTTTTTTCCCATTAAGTCAGGAACACATTTATAAAATTCTAAGTGAAATTAGTTTACATAACAATAATTATGCCCAAAATACTATAGTGAAATTTAAAAGGGTAAAACTAGATATTTCTTCAAATCAGAAAATGAATGATCTAATACCAAATGTTTCATAATTGATCATATTTAGTATAATGTGAGAAAATTATATCATTTATTATCAATAAAATATTTAATTAAATTGTGTTTTATCAATTAGTAAAAATCTTTCATTACTTCTGTTGGAATGAAACCATAGTACAAAGTAATTTTCTAGACCTTATCATGATGATTTCAATTATCACTAGTGCAGAAAACGTTTTTTACGTCACCATTTTTTACGTCGGTAATATAAAACCGACGTCATAATATGTAAAACGAGGTTTTTTACATCGGTTATTTAATAACTGACGTAAAAACCTGTGTTTAGTACACCTTTAACATCAGTTATTTTTATAACCGACGTTATTAATCGCACGGATTCGTTTTTTACGTCGGTTATACATTAACCGCCGTAAAAAAAGAAGCGGGGGGTGTTTGTTACGTCGGTTATTCAATAACCGACGTAACAAATCGACATATGTACGAGTTATTACGTCGGTTATTCAATAACCGACGTAAAAAACGCAGTTTTTGAAGGCCTTTTTACGTCGGTTATAAAATAACCGACGTAAAAAAAGAATCCGCAGATGTTTTTGACGTCGGTTATGGAATAACCGACGTAAAAAAAAGCGGATTTTGAGCCCTTTATAACGTCGGTTATAAAATAACCGACGTAAAAAAAGAATCGGAGGAAGGTTTTTACGTCGGTTATTGAATAACCGACGTTATAAATGTTTTTAAAAAAATTATAATGTCGGTTATTGAATAACCGACGTGATAAATCATTTAAAAATTTACCCAGACCCATGGATTGTCATTCGCGAGTTTACCTTCGACAGTCGCGACTCGTCTCTCTCGCGCGTAAACCCGAATCGGCCCGTCCATTTCGTTGGTTTAGATTCGTTTTGCGATCATCGTTTCTCATATTTAATCTCCTCGGATCAATCATCTAAACTCGCAGCACTCAGGTAATCCTCCCACTCGTTCGTTTTTTTTTCGCGGATAGTATATATATATGTGTTGTGCTTTTTTTGTTGAAACTAGCTAAGATTCTTCGATTGAGAACCCTTTTAACTCATTTTGGCACCATAATCTTATTTATCATCCCTAGATCTATTAGTTCGACTTGCAATATAGACTAATTTTATGATTTCACTAATTTTTCATCATTTTCTATAAATCCCCGAGAGGGTTGGGGAGTGTCCATTTGGATGGGTTGCCCTTTTACAGTTGTTACTACTTTATTCACACACAACCATGGCATAGGTGCATGGATTTGGGAACACATCACCATTTTCACCCCTGCAAACAATGTTTCACGAGGAGGACTCGCCAGATTTCCCCTCGGCATGTTAAAAATTTTAGATACCCTCTTTTCAGCAAGTAAAAAATTAACTAGTTTTTTCTCCACTACTTATCCTAAACAAATAAAACCACCATTCATTCTAGAACCTCTACTAGATCCATTGCATCCATCAACATACATATTTGGATCTGAAAGCATCTCTTAAGACTTATGTTCGATGCTAAAATCCTTTACTGATCTATAGAAAATATGATGGTCTGCTAAGCTCTCCATTTAAAAGTCAAACCCCACCAATTATTCATCCTCATCATGAGAAAATGGCACAACATCTGAATTTCTGATTCAATCTCTTGGGTCACTGAACAAACATTAACTCCTTCAAATCCACACCTGGAATAGACAACCTAATGTCGAGTTCCTTCTCTATCTATTGAAACTCTGTTCTTCCTCCACACCTAAAAACATTCTTTGAATGGCCCAACTTCTTGTTATGGTAAATTTTCAGTGATTCCAGGGGGGTGGGAGGGCTATCAAGAGGGTTGGGGGTGTCCAGGGGGGTGTCCAAGGGAGTAGGGTGTGGGGGGTGTTGTCCAGGAGGGGTGGGGGGCTGTCCAGAGGGGTCGGGGGGTGTCCAAGGGGGTTTACAAGGGGGTGGGTGGGTGTGGGGGGCTATCCAAGGGTGTGGGTGGGTGTTGGGGGGTGTCCAGGGGGGTTTCCAAGGGGGTAGGGGGTGGGGGTGGTGTTTAGGAGGGGTGGGGGGGCTGTCCAGAGGGTTGGGGGGTGTCCAAGCAGGTCGGGGGTGGGGGGTTGTGTCCAGGAGGGGTGGGGGTGCTTTCTAGAGGGGTCGGGGGCTGTCCAGAGGGGTCGGGGGGTGTCCAGGGTGGTGTCCAAGGGGATGGGTGGCTGTGGGGGGGGGGGGGGGGTTGTCCAAGGGGGTGGCGGCCTGTCCAGAGGGGTCGGTGGGGTGTCCAGGGGGGTGTCCAAGGGGATGGATGGGTGTGGGGGGCTGTCCAAGTGGGTGACGGCCTCTCCAGAGGGTATTTGGGGTTGTCCGGGTGGGTGGGGGCTGTCCAGAGGGTTGGGGGATGTCCAGGGGGGTGTCCAAGGGGGTAGGGGGTGGGGGGTGGTGTCCAGGAGGGGCGGGGGGCTGTCCAGAGGGGTCGGGGGGTGTCCAGGGGGGTTTACAAGGGGGTGGGTGGGTGTGGGGGGTTGTCCAAGGGTGTGGGTGGGTGTTGGGGGGGTGTCCAGGGGGGTGTCCAAGGGGGTAGGGGTGGGGGGGTGGTGTTTAGGAGGGGTGGGGGGGGGGGGCTGTCCAGAGGGTTGGGGGGGTGTCCAGGGGGGTGTCCAAGCAGGTCGGGGGTGGGGGGTTGTGTCCAGGAGGGGTGGGGGTGCTTTCTAGAGGGGTCGGGGGCTGTCCAGAGGGGTCGGGGGGTGTCCAGGGTGGTGTCCAAGGGGATGGGTGGGTGTGGGGGGCTGTCCAAGGGGGTGCCGGCCTGTCCATAGGGGTCGGTGGGGTGTCCAGGGGGGTGTCCAAGGGGGTGGATGGGTGTGGGGGGCTGTCCAAGTGGGTGGAGGCCTCTCCAGAGGGTATTTGGGGTTGTCCGGGTGGGTGGGGGGGGGGCTACCCAGAGGGTTGGGGGATGTCCCGGGGGGTGTCCAAGGGGGTTGGGGGTGGGGGTGGTGTCCAGGAGGGGTGGGGGGCTGTCCAGAGGGGTCGGGGGGTGTCCAGGGGGGTTTACAAGGGGGTGGGTGGGTGTGGGGGGTTGTCCAAGGGTGTGGGTGGGTGTTGGGGGGTGTCCAGGGGGGTGTCCAAGGGGGTAGGGGGGGGGGTGGTGTTTAGGAGGGGTGGGGGGGCTGTCCAGAGGGTTGGGGGGTGTCCAGGGGGGTGTCCAAGCAGGTCGAGGGTGGGGGGTTGTGTCCAGGAGGGGTGGGGGTGCTTTCTAGAGGGGTCGGGGGCTGTCCAGAGGGGTCGGGGGGTGTCCAGGGTGGTGTCCAAGGGGATGGGTGGGTGTGGGGGGCTGTCCAAGGGGGTGGCGGCCTGTCCAGAGGGGTCGGTGGGGTGTCCAGGGGGGTGTCCAAGGGGGTGGATGGGTGTGGGGGGCTGTCCAACTGGGTGGCGGCCTCTCCAGAGGGTATTTGGGGTTGTCCGGGTGGGTGGGGGGCTGTCTAGAGGGTTGGGGGATGTCAAGGGGGGTGTCCAAGGGGGTAGGGGGGGTGGGGGTGGTGTCCAGGAGGGGCGAGGGGCTGTCCAGAGGGGTCGGGGGGTGTCCAGGGGGGGGGGGGTGTTATATCTTACTATATTTTGTTTAAAAAATAATATTCAAGCATATTTTTTTAAATACACATCGATTTGTTTTATATTTCAAAATTGTTTACATTCAAATTATGATTTTTTTCATATAAACAAATATTTGTATTATCTAAAAAATATATATATTTTTGCGATTTGTTATTGGTAATAATGAGTCGAAGTTGGATTACGGCACATCGAATGAGCAATGAATATGAGGAAGGTGTTGATGCCTTTTTGGAATTTGCTAAACGAAATGTTCCAAGTAGTGACATTTTTTTCTGTCCATGCCTGAAATGTCTGAATATGAAGAAGTAGAAAAGTAGAGAGATAAAAGATCATCTGATTTGTCATGGTTTCAATCCGAGTTACAACCCTTGGATTTGGCATGGCGAAACTGGACAGAATGTCACTGATGATAATGAATCGCAAGATGGTAACTCCGATGGAATTGAAGAAATGATTCGTGATATTGTAGCAGAACAAATTGAGATAGAACTGACAGTTGCACGTCTATATGGTGATGCCGAAAAACCATTATATCCTGGTTGTACAGATTTTACGGTTTTTTCGGCGGTGTTAAGATTGATTAACCTGAAGGCGAAACATGGATGGAGTGACAGAAGTTTTACAGAGCTGCTACAATTGATGAAAGACATTCTTCCAAAAGATAATGATCTTCCATATATAAGGCCAAAAAAATATTATGCCTGATGGTGAGCCAGCGGCCGGCCGGTGGTGAGCCAGTGGCCGGCCAGTGACACCAGGCAGTGGGCAAGTCTACTGCCTGGGTCCTCCGGCTGGCCGGTGAGCTCACACCGGCTGACCGGTGGACTCAGTGAGTCCACTTTTCAGCATTCTTGGGCCAACTCCTTGGCAACCTTTTTCCTACCAACAAAAACACTTGAAAACAAGTTAGAACATAATAAGAGTGATTGTGATCATTAAAATCCAAGAGATAGGGGTACAAGAGACTGTGTTTACCATGTTTATCATTGTTTAACATGCTTACCATATTACCAATGTTTACTATTATGTAATTTAGTACACTTTTCTATTTTCTGATTAAGTATTATTACAATATTTGAATTTGTATATTTGTGAACTAATGTTTGTTTTTTTGATTTGAAGGAAAATGACAGATCAATCAGTTGATCAGCCACATGATTCGGGAGATGAGCATATTGGTCATACATCTGGGGAGGAACATTCACATGCTCCTATTACGAAAAAGAGTTCAAAGGTTGGTAAGCGTGGGTGCACACGTTTACCAAAATTATCACTTTCCCGTACGAAGGCGGAGAGGATAGTCGTGGAGTTTGATGATGATGATCTTTCTAGAGGTCCAAATGCTAAAGATTTTAAGGTTTTTGTAGCAACTCAGGCTAAGGGCAAAGTAAGAATTCTCTATGATGATTGGAGAAGTGTGGATAAGGCGATAATTTCTCAGCTGTGGGAGACCATTTTGGTAAGATCTTTTGCTATTGTTTGACTGTTCTTTAAATGTTTCTAGTATATATAATATTTTTAACCTCTTTTTTATCAGATGAAATTTGATATTCCTGACACTGGAGGAGTCAGGAAGAAATGCTTATCGTTGGCTGCTAGGAGATGGAGGGATTTCAAATCAACCCTCTCATCTGATTTCATTTATGGTCATAGGAGTCGTGAGAATCCATGTCGTATATATCCTTTTATAGATGAAGACACATGGAGACAATTTTTTGAAAGTAGAAGAAAAGAATCATTTTTGGTAAGGGCAATGTAAAATTTTATAAGCTTTCTTATATAAATGATCTTATTATTGTTTTGTTAATGATTACTGATTCTTAATTTACAGCAAACAAGGAAAGATCATCAAGAGATCCAATCTAAAAATGTATACCCTCATAGTTTATCTCGGGGAGGGTATGCATTATTGGAAGAACAAATGATGGCAGAAAAATTTCAACAACTAAGAGCTGAGTCTTCAAGCTCTGGAGAGGTGGCCCCTCCATCCCCTCCATCTAGACATGAGAAATGGAAAAGATATCGGAAGGGCAAAAAAGGACAATATCTTTCGGAAGAATCGAGACTCGTAGTTGAGAAGATTGTAATATATCTATTTTATTTATTTAAGTTTACTATTTTCGTCATATATTTACAATCATTATAGAAATGTTCAATTAATTATTACAGGACTCTCTTGAGGAGCAGAGTTCACAGGGGACATTTACACCATCTGGGAGGGAAGATATTTTATCTGTGGCATTGGGAGAGCCCGAACATCCTGGCCGTGTAAGAGGATATCCGGCAGGTGTATCGGTAAGAAAAGTGTTGCCACGTTCCTCAACTTCTAACGTTGAGGGAGTTTATAAAAAAAATAGAATCCTTGGAGGCTGAAGTCCATAATATTAATGCAACAATGGAGGACAAGATTAGAGCATCGGTGCAGTTTATGTTTGCAGACTTGCAAAGACAATTTCAGGGTGCAGCTCCCACTCCACTTCTCCCAGTAGCTCCCACTCCCCCACCTCAGCCTGCGGACCCCATTTTTGATCCTCCTCCTCCGCCGCAGCTACCTACTTATTGTGAGTTGTATGTTGATGATCCTCAACATCATATAGTTGCATATGGGATGGTATATTGTATAGGAGATACAGTTCATCATCAACAGTTAGAGGTAGAGAATCAGAGGGTCACTGTACAAGATATTATAGATAGATCAGCTTGGATACCATTACCTACAGATGAGGTGACGACAGTTGGACATAGTATCGGCCATTTTTTACTTTGGCCATCCAGACTTCTTCGACTCATAACCATAGAGGTATGGATGTTATATCTTTTATTTTATATTTTTATTAATGTTTTATCATTTGAAAACTAATATATTTTTCAATTTATTTTTACAGGAATACTTCAAAGGTAAAGAAATACTGTATAGACAACAACAAAGACAGATAGCTATGACATCAGATGCAGATACTAGAAGTCTTGACAAATTGTCAAGATATTCAAATTTGTTGGCGGATCATTATGACTTTACAATGGAAGCTCATGTCTGTGGACGTGAACTAAGTGTGGGGATTATGAAAACTGATATCATGGAGTTTGTCACTGGAGATAAGTTGGGCATCAACGTGGTGCAAATTTTTATCATGTAAGTCTTAACACCATTTCCTTGCGTTATATTTATTAAAAATGTATACTTATGTCTGCTTTGTATTAGGTATATGTATAAAATTTGTGAGAGGAATGAGCTGACAGATGTATATGGATTCGTGGACCCACAATTGATTTCCCCTGAAGCATGTGCATTAGATGAGGAACAAAGAATGATTTATATTGCTGATAGATTTGAAAATAATTTAATCACACAGTGTTGGATGATACCTTTTTGTGAGAGGTATGAAACACATCCCTCTCAAAGAGTTAATTATATTTTAACATAAAAAACCACTAACGTTAAATTTCATTTTATCAGGGATCATTGGATGTTAGGGGTTTTTTTCCCTAGGGAGAAAGCACTTTATTGGATATGCTCTCTCCATGATGATGTGCGAGAAAGTTTTAAGAATATATTGGAAACGTAAGTTTCAATTTCACAATAGTTTTATATATAATAATGAATTTTAAATTTACCCCATTCGTATTATTTTCTAACAGGGCATGGGTCCACTTTCGAAAAAGCGCAAAGAAAAGGAATTTCAAGATCAAATATGTACATGCGAAGGTAAATATCCATTTATAATTTGTACATTTTGATCTATTACATAAAAATAATATATTGAATTTACACTCATTCAAACAGAAATGTCATGAGCAACAAGGAATCATCGAATGCGGATATTACATGTTAAGATTTATGTATGAAATAATAACAACTGGGACAGTTCTGAGTTTTTACCTGGTAAGATTTCCTCTTTCTCATAATATTTCAATTTGATTTATTCATTATACACGTTGACTACTATCATTTTCCTTTGTATCTTTTTGATGACCCTCAACCCTTTACTGCTGAAGATATCAAACACTTACAAGTGGAGTGGTCAAATTATTTTACAGGTTTGATTGACTTTTAGTTGTTTGTAATGTAAAATGTAATTTTGAATATTGTCAATGTAATTGTGTATTTCGTAGTCATTTAGGTTGGATTTAGTTTTTTTTTGAAGTTGACAGTGTAAGTTTTGAATGTTATATAAGTGAATGTTTAATTTTTCTCTACTTCTTGTTTTGGTCTACTGTTGATGGTTTTTCTGGTCTGGATTTTGGTATGGGGGGAGAGGTTCCAAGGGGGTGGGTGGGTGTTTGGGGGGTGTCCAAGGGATATGGGAGGGGTGTCCAAGGTGTGTTTGGGGCTGTCCTAGGGGTCGGGGGGGTGTAAATGAGGGTGGGGGGTGTCCAAGGGGTGGGGGGTGTCCAAGGGATATGGGAGGGGTGTCCAAGGTGTGTTTGGGGCTGTCCAAGGGGTCGGTTGGGTGTAAATGAGGGTGGGGGGGGGGGCTGTCCAAGGGGTGTGGGGGTGTCCAAGTGGTGGGGGGGTGTCCAAGGGATATAGGAGGGGTGTCCAAGGGGTGTTTGGGGCTGTCGAAGGGGATGTGGGGGTTTCCAAGGGGTCGGGGGGGGGGGGGGGGGTTCCAAGGGGTCGAGGGGGTGTCCAGGGGGTGGGGGGGCTGTCCAAGGGGTGGGGGGTGTCCAGGGGTGGGGGGTGTCCAAGGGATATGGGAGGGGTGTCCAAGGGGTGTTTGGGGCTGTCCTAGTGTTCGGGGGGTGTAAATGAGGGTGGGGGGCTGTCGAAGGGGTGGGGGGTGTCCAAGGGGTGGGGGGTGTCCAAGGGATATGGGAGTGGTGTCCAAGGTGTCTGGGAGTTCTGTCCAAGGGTCCAGTTGGGTGTAAATGAGGGTGGGGGGGGGGGGGGGGCTGTCCAAGGGGTGGGGGGTGTCCAAGGGGTGGGGGGTTGTCCAAGGGATATGGGAGGGGTGTCCAAGGGGTGTTTGGGGCTGTCCAAGGGCTCGGGGGGGGGGGGGGGGGTGTCCAGGGGTCGGGGGGGGGGGGTGTCCAAGGGGTCTGGGAGGGCTGTCAAGGTGTGGGGGGGGGTGTCCAATGGGTGTTTGAGGCTGTACTAGGGGTCTTGGGGGTGTAAATGAGGGTGGGGGGGCTGTCCAAGGGGTGGGGGGGTGTCCAAGGGGTGGGGGGTGTCCAAGGGATATGGGAGGGGTGTCCAATGGGTGTTTGAGGCTGTACTAGGGGGTCGTGGGGGTGTAAATGAGGGTGGGGGGGGGGGGGGGGGGCTGTCCAAGGGGTGGGGGGTGTCCAAGGGTTGTGGTGGGGCTCCAATGTGGTGGGGGAGGGCTGGCCAGGTTGTTTTGTGGGTATAGATGAGGGTGGGGTTCAGTTGGGGTTTGGGGGAGGGCTGGCATGGTTATTTTTGTTGTTTGGTTTCTGGTTGCTTTTTGGTGAGAGCAGTGCAATTATTTTAAAAAAAAATATCGCTTTCACGTCGGTTATTTTATAACCGACGTGGTATATAAATCGGTAGGGGTTTATCACGTTGGTTTTTTCGAGAACCGACGTGATAAACCGTTCCCGGGCCTTTTATCACGTCGGTTCTTAATATAACCGACGTGCTAAAAGGCCTGGGAATCGATTTACCACGTCGGTTATTGTATAATCGACGTGCTAAAATGTTTCCCAGGCCTTTTTATCACGTTGGTTATTTAAGAAACCGGCGTGATAATAGGCCCGGGGAAGGGTTAATCACGTCGGTTATGTCATAACCGACGTGATAAACGATATCCCAGGCGTTTTATCACGTCGGTTTAGAAATAACCGACGTGATAACCCCCCCCCCCCCACGCATATTTATCACGTCGGTTATTATATAACCGATGTGCTAAACCCCCCCACCCACGGTTTATCACGGCGGTTATATAATAACCGCCGTTATAAATCCCCATCCCCCATCATTTTTCACGTCGGTTATTAATGAACCGACGTGATAAACACCGTGATGTTAGGGATGTTACGTCGGGTTTTAAATAACCATCATAAAAAACGTTATTTATAACGTCGTCCGTATTAACGTCGCCTAAAACCGACGTAAATAATGAAAAATAACCGACGTAAAAAATGTTTTCGGCACTAGTGTATATAAGTGTTTTAAAAAACTTTTTGGGTTGAGAAAACTAAGTTAGGACCAAGTGTTTATTTCCTTAGCATGAATTGGAGTAACTTGGAGGAAGGAATTGAGAAAATCCATTTATAAATTTTTTGGATTGGGATGTCTATTCAACAGATTAAGGGACTATAGGTTAATGTAGTTTCAAAGAATCACTTTTTAAAAAAACATTGAAAAATATTTTAGGACCTCATATGTATTATTTAATATGAAATATAGATCCATTATACTAGAATATATAAGTTATAGGATATTATAAATTCAATTTTTCTTGTCACTGGGATTTGATAAAAAAGTGGGAGACTAATAGAATTTATTTATTATATCATGATTAGTGATCATGATAAAGTACTAAAATATTATTTTATTTAATGTATAAAATAGAAAGGAAAAACACATGAACACTACAATAATTACTAGATAATGATTTTTTTCTACCATTAATTTTCAATAGTGGTAAAAGCATTCATACTTGTAACTTCTACAAAAAATATTTGTATAATGTGCTAGAATGCCCTATTCTTAATCATCTACCTCACTGAGTGAGCGAAGGAGAATATGATTACTATAGGAGATACACGGAAAATGATTTAAATATCCATTAAATGATATCATTAACTGTTGTTGGAGAGCTAAAGCTGAAATATAAAGATAAAGGTTCATACACCAGGGAACTCTTCTTGTAGAACATGAAAATGTGAATGATAGGCTCAAGATAAACGAGATTTTCACTATACTATACATGTTTAAACAAGATGTTGGATACATAGAAATTGATATTTACTTCATCATGTTAAGTGCACTATTTAGTTAATGAATTTTTAATTTCATATGTATAAGAATGTATGAATTAATTTCATATTTTTATATGGATTAAATATCATGAAGTTAAATCATGATACAAGATGCGAAGAATAATGCTCCCAAAATAAAGAATATTATCATTCCATGATCAAAAATATTTAGAGAAAAAAGAGTTTCCTTATGACATGATGTGAATATATGAGAATTAATATTTTAACTATTTTAGGAATCAATATGGTTTGGTTCATGAATAAATATATTATTTCATTAGTGGATATAAGATTTGGAGGATCTTGTTACTCATATTGAGATGTTTATAGTCACAGTATGATTAACTGAATGGATTTCAAAATTATAGACGAAGTGAGATAAATAGAAGATAATTTTAATAATAATTATAACTAATTATAATGTTTTAAATTGAAATTTATTATTTAAATTGAAACATAAAGAGAAATGATGTTATTTTAAAAGATAAAATTAAACCACAGTATTACATACAAAATTGATGAAATATGTGGATTAATTGACAGTATTTTTATGGAGACAGTAGAGGAAAATTGCGTATTATAAAGTGTAAAAAAGTGACAATAAAAGTGATAAATAATAAGAATATTGATTGCAGTTTTGTTAGTAAAATAAGAAGAATAAAAAGTGAAAATTATTTTTTTTGGGTGTAATAATCACTATTATGTCATGTGTTAAAGAAGGAAAAAAGAATTCAATATTTATGTAGTTATGAAAAAGTGTGGGGGAACTGTTAATTTTTTGGGGCATAATCCATTCATAAGAAAATTATAACCCCAACCCTAATAAAGATAAATAAGATAATACATCTTATAAGGAGAATTTTTGGGAGAAAAAATTATTTATTATCATGTAATAGAATTTCCGGGATATACCTTACTTTTTTTACCCACCATAGTTAATTTCGAAAATAGGACATTATTAGCTGATTTTAGATGCTTCCCATTATTAAATTCTCATTTTAAGTAGTGAAAAATGAAAATTGAGTGTCTTTTTTTTATTTCCTCATTGTGTGTGAGTTATTCCATGAGAGTTCTCACTCTTACAAGTAAATGTGGGTCATTTCATAATAAATAATAAAAGTTGGAAAGACTATAATTTACTAATTCAACCCCAATTAGAGAATAGACTATATTTGGGTCCATCTTAGAAGGGTTAATAAAATAAATTAAATGTGCACATTTCTCCCAAATGATTCATACATTCCAATTTTCAAAAAATAGTTTGATCAAGATCACTAAGAACCAACTGAAGCGTTCTTACATCCAAAGTTATTCATTGATATTTAGAATCATTTAACACTATAGAAGTTCCTCCCTTATCAACACAATATACTAGAACCTTTTTTTTAAATATAGGAGATAACTGGGAGTTAGTGAGAATCATTTATGAGGATTTATTACTTTCACATCAAAATAATTAAATTCTATATGAATCAAACACTATAATACCATTTATATATCCATAATAAAATTCATTTAGGATTCATATATGATTTTATATTAAATTATACATATCATAAATGTTTCATAAGTTGCTAATATTTTTAACCTGAAACTCATCTTTATAATTTATTTTATTTAGTATTTAAATAAATGTTTGGGACATTAAAGCTCATCTAGATTACAAAAAATTATAATTAAACTGATAATGATAAATTGATATAGGATAAGGTACCCAATCCACATGTTATTTTATATCATATAGGTTATCATGCATAACAATATGCCATGGTATAAACAATAAAACTTTGTGTATTTGAGGAAAGACCATGATGTGGTCCAAACCAACCTGTTGTGGTGGTTCATTTTGTGAACAATTCCGTCAATGGTGAAATAAAATATACCATATTCCTTGAGAACTTTCTATTTTCATAAGTATTATCCTGAAATTATTTTATTCAAACTTTTATTTAAAATTATTTTAGAAAATTATGGAAACTATTTAAATTATATTTCCATTCCAATATTCCTTAAACCCTTTAAGTTTGTCATGTGAATTTCACTTTGAATATAACAAGTTTAATATTTTATTCCCAATTATCTAAAAATATTCATATCTAAACATATTCCGACTAGATTAGTAGAAACTATATTTTGTCTAAAATATCATTATATGGTATATAAACTCATTTCTGTCGGTATAAAATTCCTATTTCCTTTGGTGGAAATGTTTAATAAATAATTTATTAATATCCATATATTGTATTTATATTCTAGTTTTTTAGATCATTATTATAATATAGAGAATTTGTTCATTAAAATTTGATGATAAAGGGTGGATAAACTATTTTTTATAACATTAATACATGACATGTGATTTACATCGGTTTTTAAACCCATTTAGGTATTTTGGAGAATTTCATCTATTTGAAATTACATACCTCTTTCCTAACACATCCTTCATGTTTTAAGGACTAATATTGATAATTATACTTTCCAATCTTCTTATTTTGGATTAAACCTTTATCCTATTATACTATCACTATAACAAAAAAACATATACATCCCATACTATGGTCACCCATCATCAATGTTTTTATGAAACATGGTAACCATTTATTCAACTAATTCATATATTCTGTACCTTTTCCTTAATAACCACATAATTAAATCCTCAACCAAAAAAGCATTAAAAGTGACCTATGGTCTCTCCAAATTATTATAATGATCAATAACATTTAGTGGATGAGTTTAGGATGATGTTTTTTTGGTCTTCTTGATTCAAAATGATGTTTCAAAACCTAAATTTAATAGTTCTACTCTTCTCATATGCATCCATATCCACTTGTTGAATAAAGTCAATAGTTTCTACTCAATAAGAGGTCACTCTAACACGTAGAATTATATATATATATATATATTAATATTTATTTTTTAATATCTATACTAGTCTAATATGTTTGTTAAATTTTGTGTTATGTTTTTCTAATTTTTATAAAAAATCATGTTTAATAGTGATTAATTGATCTTATAAATGATAAATGTTTTTATCCTTTGAGTATCATGTTTTAAAATCATTCGTTAAGAATTTCTATTAAACGAACTCCTACTAAAATGGTGACCAGTTATTAATTACATAATATCCATTATTGATATCATATTCATATTTCTTCAAGAATTATCCTAGATAAGGTTACAACATAGTTCATTAATATATATGGTAGAAAATCAGGTCAATAGTATCACATATGACTCTTAAATAGTTGAATGGATAACTCTTTTCCCTAATCCAAGATAGGGAAAAAATAAACTCTATTTCTATAGTATCTTAGATGTAATGGTTTCCAAAATAATTATAACCCAAACACTTGCCAATATTATGTACCAAATGGTATGGTCACCTATATCCTACATTAATTACATAAGATAATCTAGGGGAACCCAGATTCGGGATGGTAGATAGGTTTGGATAATCAATGTCTCAAAAAGTGTTTGAAATGGATGTAATCTAACACATTTTAATTTAATTTGATTAAAATATATCACCATCTTATCACATTAATATACTTCACATGAATCCATTATTCTAATGATTTAGTTATAAATCTGTATTCTTTCCACTAAATTAATATATTCACGCAATATTTATGTTTTACCCTTTACACAACTCATATCCTATGTAACTAACTCAATTTGAAATCCAAAAATATTTACAAAAATCCAAATTCATCCCATGTATAAGTAATTAAACTTATTTTCATGTAAATACCTATAATTATATGAAACATAAAATTTAACTAATAAAAATCTTGGTGGGATAAGTATCCAACACACACATTTTATTACTTACCATAAGCCCTTATGCTAGTGAGCAGTCTATCCCAAAGTCCCACTACCCATGGTTCAATACTCAAGAGAAATTTTCTTCCATCATAATTCTAATACCTATATGTATAAAGCATAATATTTTTTAAAATTCAAAATCATATCTCATAAAAAAATCTAGATTCAATGTAGAGGAAAATAAATCACTTATTATAGCAATAATGTATCTTACTAAATTAATGTATGATAATTTAAATAAGTAGTTTATAAATTTAAAATAAATCATACATCTATTCATAATATAAAAAAATTTTATCTATCAATAATGTAGGGGATAATTCTAAATAAATATAAATTTCCTAAATTTATACATGGGATAAAAATTAATGAAAACTTATTATAAAAAAATAATTTTAATCAATTTAGGATTTATGTATGATTTAATTTGAGTTACATATAAACTAATTAAAAATTATATATTTAGTTTTTTAAAATATGAATGCCTTATTATTTTCAATTTTCACAAAATTTACTATAAACTCTTCCATATTTTAAAATATATTATATTTTATGAAACCTTTTATAATTATATAAAAATTTTATATTTTATCTGAACTCTTTACCTTAAATTAATATCACATATTTCATGTTTTCTAATCCTTTGATCAAATTAAGAAAAACTTATTTTTTAAATAATTTCTTCAACTAAAACGTTTTAATATAAATATTTTAACAAAAATTTAATCATTTTAAAATTTTAATTAAAAATAATTTTCATGAAAATTCCACAAACACCATAGTTTTTTTTAGTTTGAAACGTAATGTGTTCTATCCCTCCATGAAAACATTTTCCAAGTGTAAAAATGACTGTTATATATTGACTAAGAAATTAAGTATTCCTAGTAAACAATTCTCATTTATACTTAATTTGTGACTTGGTTTATCCCTGTATAAAATCATTAACCATGGGAATGGCCCCATATATTTCCAATGATGAAAATCTAGTTCAGTTTAATTTTTAGCCTATAATAATGTTAAATTTTGATATATATATATATATATATATATATATATATATATATATATATATATATATATAATTTTAGTTCCATGGGTATACCATAAACTGGGACTTATCGATATCCACTATGACTTAGTCTTTCCATATGGTTCCCACAACCATAACACAATTTTTTGTTATCAATGATGTAATATTTTTTAAAAATGATACTTTGTTTAAATATAATTAATCAACAATCATTTATCTAAAACATGATTTGGCCTTACATAATTTATAGTACCATGAGTGTTTTATTGAAATATTTAACTTTTGGATTAGAAAATTTCATGATCCATGACCATTTTAAACTTCCCTATGTTATGGTTTTGGAAAATCACATTTTCCAGTTTTTCATCCAAATAAATATATCAATCTAAATGTTATGGATATGGCTATGATACATATGATTGGTTTGGGAGGTGATAAAAATTATCGAAAAGTATAATAAAACATAAACCAAAACCTATATCTCAAGAAGATAATTCAATATATTTTAAATTAATAATATAAATAAATAACATCATACCTTTTTTCATATATCTGAATGTAACAATATCTTCTACATGTTCATTATAGGAATCATCAATAATAATCCATTATAATTATTATTCTTATAGTATTAGACGGTTGTTTGAATATCCCAATGTCTGGGAAATATTATCTCTTCCTCATGGGTTTATAGTACCTTAGAATTTGAGAGGGTGATAGAGAGAGAGAGAGAGAGAGATCTAGATAGATTTTACAAGAGGAGTTTCAAAGATCCTTGATACGCACTTCAATTAATGATCGAATTAATTTAAATATCTATATAAAGTAATTTTTTAGAACTCAACTTCTTGACCTTATTAGTGAATAATTTATCAAAATTTCAAACATTATAACTATTTTAAAAATGATATTCAATTCACATAATGATCGATTTACATTTAAACAATTATTATGGGTGTCAAAACTCATTTACGCATGATAACATGATGAAAATATGATTATTATATCTTAAGATGGGATATAATTTCTATATCATGCATTATCACATACCATTTATCCCACTATGCATAGAACCGGGAAGTGGTGACATTCATTATAACATGGTCTATCCTAGCCTGAAGCTTGTTGTGGGATAAAAAAAATTCCATGGTCATTCCTTTAGTGAATATTTCTTATCAAATAATTAAAATTATTTGTTATTGTATCATTTTATGACTAAATTTATGATTCTTTTCTCAATTTTATTAAATTCCTTTTAAATTATATTTCATTTTTTATAAAACATTATAAAGTATTTTAATGAGACAGAGTGGTTAGATTATCATCCGGACCATTAATTTTTTGGAATAGATTTAAAAAATATATATTCCATTTTAGATGGATAATATAATTTTATTCACTATTATAATGTATAATATGTTTTCCCATTGATCTCTTGCTACTATATAGGAAAGATATGATAAATATTATATGCCTTATAGACCTATTATTAACCCTTAATCACTTGAGGGTCTAGATTAGTTCATTTAAGTAATAGGACAAGAAGTGGCTCAATGGGATCCCACCATTTTGAATATTATAAGTTCCATTCAGTTCTTTCACCCCCAACCTCCCATGATAATTTGTCTCCTAAATAATCTGAGTACTGAGTGAATCAAACACATTAAATATTATATATTATTTAAACCATAAATAAAAATCATTTATACTTGAAGGATCTAGTCATTGGTTGTGGGATTTAATGATTTAGGTGAAGGAGGTTTTAAATGTCAGTTATAATGGTTTTTGATAATTGTTTTATGAATCATTCTCTATATATACTCCTTAAAAAGTCAAATCTCTATAATTTATATTTCATAAGTAGGGAATGATGTCCATGATATTCTAGGATTATATGTTTACTAATTTTCTCCCCTCGAATCCCTACATGAGTGAGGTCAAAGAGTCTTTGGTCAATTAATTCTATATGTAATTGAGGGAATCATTTTTGACATAAGTTGCCATGTTTAAAATTTATACCATTTTCTAGTGTGGTGAAGAATTTAATATTGGATTAAAGAAGATAAAAATAGGGAAAAACCTAATGGATTACTTATTTTTTTTATGTTCTGGAGAGGGATCTATGAGCGGGAGAAAGTGATATTGAGATAATGTTAGCTGGGGGGAACCTATACACGGTATTTTTGGTGGAAGAGCCCCTCATCATAGATCTATGTGACCCTAGGATTGATATTTTCAATGTGGAATCTTAAGGGCCAATAATACCAACTATCCCTATCTATTGAAGGATTATCATCATTGTAACTAATAAGGTTATATTTATAGGATCTATAGGTATAATCCTTCATATAGAGTTGGATAGTGACCCCACAGAACTGATACGTCATATGTTATGTTTTGTGGATATGTAACTCGGGTTAATTATAGCTGTTCTGGAAGATATCCTTAAAGAAACATGTGATGAGGGAAAAGTAAATAGTTTACAATGCCTCCTTTTTGATATGAAATGAAACCTTAGGGCCATCATGATAGATTTTGTAAATTCTTTGTGACTAAGTGATCTATGATAGATGTTTGGGATACTCCTTTTATAGAACGAGGTATTATTCTTGTGTTCTCTTCTATTAATTGTTATCTTTTTGTATTTTGATCTCTGATTATTTAATTTTTAAATATATTTTACCTCATTTGAGATTAAAATAATTTTAATCTAAGGAAACAATGACAGAAATAAAAAACAAGCCTTTAATAGTGCTTGAATTGGTCATTACTAGTACTAAAAAATTACTAACTACCATAGCATGTTTAGAATCCCAATATTGTTATTAGTGATATAAAGGAACTAATTAATGGGTCCTTTATCAAAGCTCAAAAAATCCACTAATAAAGGATGACTTTATCATCAATTTTAGATTCACTAATAAAATACCATAGTTATCAATGTTTTTATTTAGCATTGATAAAGAGTCCCTATAGTTACCTTGTTATTTCTTATATATATATTACATAATTTTTAAGAAAAGATACATAGTAGTGTTATAAAACTAGGATCCAAATAGTTTTTATGATTGTAAAATTAGGACCATACATCACATAATAATAATAAGACATAGGAATTTATTAAAAATATTTTTTGTTATCCTTTTAAATCTCAAGATCTCTTTAGTACATTTAGTAACCTAAGGTTATAAATCAATGTAAGGGGTGAGATAAATGCCTAGAATGAGTATAAGAACATGGGAATAATCTTAATCATCTTGAAATAAGTATAGTATCATAATCATAATCATGAGAGGAAGCATTACTTCAAGGCGTGGAATGTGGAAAGGCATGAAAATGAAACATCATGTCTTAGTTGTCAAATACCACACATCGTTTTGAACAAATATAGAATCTTTTCATAGCATAAAATCAGTGAATAATCATCAAATAATAATTTTGGACAAATATATAATCATTTTCGTGCATATTACATATCATCCCATGTAATACACAACATTACCCAACACATTTGAGCACTATATAATTCGGGGTGCACCATTCAAATCATAAATTTTTTATAATCATGCAAGACACACAAAACACTTATCAAAAATATTTATGAAGTAACCCATGTAAAAGAATGAGTTTCATAAGGAATTAATCAACCATTAATTGACATTGGTTTCCCAATTGATTAGGTAAAAATATTTTTGGTATAAGATTATTTATTTTTTAGTGAAGAAGAAATAACACAATAGAAGTCTAAATGTGTTTTGGAAGTAATAGTTATTTGGGAGAATATTTTTATTTGTCATAAAATTAGTTTAGAAACATGTATATCTCAGAAAAAATGCATGGGAAATGAAATCATATTTTAGGAACATTAATGAAATATCCATAATAAAATTTGGCTTAAAGGAGGAAAGGCCCAATGAAAAGGAGTTGGGTTCAAGAATACCTTTAACTTATGTATGAATAATTTCTTCACTTTAATATCCAATATAATATAATTATTTTAATTAATAAAAAAATAAAGAACCTATTTTACATTTATTTGATTTATTATAATTTTATTAAGTTCATTTATGGCTATTTTGATGATTTATAGAGTTTAATTCCACAATTCTGGGAGTGTTCGTTTTCTTGGTTTTCATGATCGGTTCACTTTTATACAAGTACAAAAATTCATGTAGAATGGTAATAATTGTACATAATTGATATTATATTTTATTAATGAACTTACAGAATTTTAACTTAACTAATATTTCAATTTTTTCTATAATTATGATGATTCATTAGGTAAAACTCTAATGGAATCTTTTTAGATTATTTTGATGATTTTTTATCATCACAAAATAGTTCTATTATATTATTTAATATTATGTAAATTTATTAGTTCCAAACCATAATATAGGTTATAAAATAAATTTTATGATTTTCTTAACCATTATAATAGTTTTATGACCATCCTAGAATGTGGTAATGGAAAATGAAAATGCATCGTCCGAAATGGTGGTAAATTGACACATCATGGAAAATGTTTTCATATTTAGAATAAAAGGGAGAATGTAAGAGGTTTGATGATATATATTTCATTTACATATTAAAATTATAGTGTATATAAGATACAAAAGTAATCATGCATGATTGGATATAAGAGGTAAGTTGATGATATGAAAATTAAATAAAATAAAATAAAATAAATAAGAATGAAAGAGGATTTTACTTCAAGAATTTATTCTCTTTGCGAACCTCCATAAGAAACTTGGTTTTGGTATTTATTTTGAGACACTAATATCCTAGACATGGATGAGAGGCTTGGGAAGAGTACTGTTAAATTTAAACATTATTAAAGGATTTGGAGGTGTAAGAAGAAGAGGTGGTGAGGTGTGATATTTATAGGGGAGGAGAGGGTTCATTCGATTATTTTATTCATTAGTTTATTATTTTACCTCAAGACTACCAGTAATATTTATTATTATGAATAAATAATTTAAAATGTTCATAATATCTAGAACTAATGGATTCTTACCTCATCCATATATCATCAATGACTCAATAATTCATGTATTTATCTAATACCCGGAATTATCACATTTCATTATTCACAAAAAATAAAATGTTTTAGAAAAATATAAAAAAATCACCCTAACCATTTTATTATGAGTAGAATTTAAAAATGAACTCAATTTTATGAAAATAAGTTTATAAATATGAGAAAATTAATTTTTTTTAAAAATAACCATTAATTCAAAAAAATACTAATTGTATTATTATACACAATTTTATGGCACATCATGAAATTAATTAATTTATTGTAAAATAGTCTTATATTCACAAGAAAAAATTATTAATTTATGAATCTATTTTATAAAAATAAATTTTCTCTTAAATCATTATATTAATTACAAAATTATAAATAAACATTTTTGTTTCACAAAAATACCAATACTTAATTTATCATTCTTAAAAAATTTATTTACATAGACTATGATATAATTATATCATATTTCTAAATTTTATTAATACTTTCATAGGTGATTTTACTATTCTATTGTCCATATTACTATTCATAATGGTCATATTACTATTCCAACTATGAGGATACTATTCCATCAGTATAAGTTCTTTAATTTATTTAAATATAACTTTTTATATTCATCATTTATGATAACGATTTTTTATTCAGATATCTATGCTATGTAACATAATTATAAGAAGGGAAAAAATAAAATTTTTAGTTGTTACATTCTTCCCCCTTTTTTAATTATTCCCTCAATATTTTTTTTACATACTAAGGTGGACTGGTGGGGGTACTTTTCCTTAATTGCATCCTCCAGTTCCCATTTCACCTCTTAATACTTATAATTTGAAAAGGTGAGTTGTCTTGTTGCATAGGACTTTATCTCTATGGTCTGAGATATTTACCAGCTGATCTTTATATGAGAGGACATTCTCCTGTTGTTCCACCACTGGATTCAGTACATGTGAGGGGTCAAGTATGTACTTCCTCAAGAGTAATATATAGAACACATCATGAACTTGATCCATACTTGGTTGAAGGGAAATATGACAGGCTACTACTCTTATGTGAACAAGGAATTTATATAGGCTAGTGTAACTTGGGCTATTCTTCCATTTCTTTCCTAACTGCATGACTATTTTCTGTTGTGATATTTGAAGGAATAATTTTTCTCCAACATGAAACTCTAAGTCCTTATGGTGATTGTAGAATAGATATTTTAAAATCAATGAGTATAATTGATATGTTTCTAGTTGTCTTGAACCTTTTCTATCATATCTTGCACAAGGTTAAGTCCATGTAGCTTTAATTCTACTATGTCATCCGAATAGGTTGGTGTTCAACAACACTTTCTATACAGAGCTTCATATGGGACAATCTGAATACTCAAGTAGAAGATATTGTTGTATGAGTACTTTAACAATGGGATATATTGATCCCACGGACCTTTTAATTACATTGAATAGGTTCTTAATATGTCCTTGAACTTCTGAATAATCCTTTAATATTTTTCATTAGTTTGGGGATGATAATCCATGTTGAAATTAAATTTAGTACTCAAATCATGTTGAATACTTCTCCATAATTTAGATTTGAAACTTAAATGATGATCATAGAATATTATAAGTGGAACCTTATGTAGCCTCACCACTTATTTTACATATACAATAACAAGTTGTTCATGAGAGATATATTCTCGAATAGTGATAAGGTGGTCAGTCTTGGTGAATCGATCTACTACAAACCATATCGCATTGTTTCTTTGGTTTTCTTCCACATACCAATGACAAAGTCCATAGTGGCATTGTCCCATTTTCAAATGGATATAGGAAATGGTTTCATCATCCCCTTGGACTTCATTCAATCTTCTTTAACTAACTGGCATATCAAGCTCCTAAAGATATAATCCAAAATTTCCTTCTTCACATTGTCCCACTGGAGGTGTTCTTGAAGATCATGGTACATTTTGGTACTTCTAAGATGGATGTAGAAATTTGAGATATGTGCATTATCCAATATATCATTCTTTATGTTAGGTGATGAAGGAACACACCGCCTCATTCCAAATTGAATCACACTATCACCATCAATATGAAATTCTTGGAGCTTCCCTTCCTTTACAACTTTCACCTTATTTCGAATCTACAGACAATCCCTTTATGATTCCTTGATCTTCTCTTGGATAGATGGTTAGAAAATAGTTTGGTAAAGGTAGGATGTATTCCATTTCATTATTAATTCATGATCCATACTTTCAATATCCATGAATATTGGTTCTTTCTAAATCGACATCATGTATAGAGTAGTGGGTTATTTTTTTCTAATAACATCATCTACCTTATTTTACATCCCAGGATGATAGAGAAATCATAGTCCTTGATTATCTATATCCATCTCCTTTTAGTCATGTTGAGATCCTTCTATGTGAGTATATTTTTTATACTCTTTTGATTGGTTTATATGTCACACTTTTTACCATAGTGGTTTTGCCTCTATATATTAAAGTCAAAAATCATATATGGTATCTCTAGATCATGTGTTGGAAAGTTTCAGTAATGGATATTCGTCAATTGTGAGGTTTAGGCTATCACATTATCATTCTTCATGAATACTCAACCCAATACTTTCTTTTAAGAATCTGTGTATATCACAAAACTTTCTTCACTTATTGGTAATGATAGTAGTTGTATAGTGATCAACCTTTTCTTTAGCTCCTATAATATTTACTCATATTCTTCCTTCTAGACATACCTTTCTCCTTTTATTGTTTACTTAGTTAGAGGGCTAGAAAATCGTGAGAATGTTTTTTCAAAATGTCAATAGTACCTTGATAATAAAATAAAACATTATATTTCTGTGACATTAGTTGGTCTAATCCATTCCTCAATTGACTTTGTTTTGGAAGGGTCTAAAGAAATTCCCCCACTTGTGATCACGTGTCCGAAGAATGTGACTCTAAACAGCCCAAAGTTTCACATTCTTAACATAGAAAAAAATTTCTCTTTTCCTAATGTCACGAGTGAAATCAATATATTTTATTCAGGTTCCTTATTTCCCTAGGAGTAGGTGATAATATCTTCGAAAAACACTACCAAACAAATTTCAAGTTATTTTATAAAGACTATATTAATCAAATCCATGAAGATCATAGGGGAAATAGTAAGACCGAAGGGAATCACTTGAAACTTATAGTTCCCATACATTGTGTGGAAATAATTATTACAAACATAATCCTTCTTCAACTTCATTTGATAATATCTAGAATGAAGCTCCATCTTTTATAATTATTAATCTCCTCATAGTTGGTCGAACAATTCATCTATCCTTGGAAGATCATATTTTTTTATTTATGGTGATCTTATTGATCACTTGGTAATTGATATATAGCTGCATTAATCTATCCTTTTTCTTTACCAATATCTCTACATGCACCGTAATATGGTGCACTAGGGAATATGAAAACATTGTCCAAATTATCACCAAGGTTATTATTTAACTACTCCAGTATGATATAGGCCACCCTATAGGGACATTCTGAAATTGGGGTAGCTCTGGGTACAACTTCTATTGAGAAATCTACATCATGATCTAGGGGAAGTATAGGACACTCTTTTAGAAATACATCTGTAACGCCTCGACCCCAGTTACCCAGAGTTGGTGCATTATTACATAACATTTTCATGATCACAAGAAAGATTAAATCTCGAAAGACCGATTGGTTTAGTATCCTTGGAAACACTAGATATATTCATAAAGTTTTACATTACATCATAAAGTGAAAAACTACTACAAAAACATAATGACTCCATAGTCCACACTATTATCCCCTCATAATATCCCTGCAGGTCATTCATAACTTACTTCTTCACATCCTGGAAAAAATAAGACATAGAAAAGGGGTGAGCTCAAATGCCTAGTAAGGATAACAATATAGTGGAAACTTTCAAAAATAAGCATAAACATTTAAGGCAATGTATAACCAAAACAAAAGCCTTTTAAACATGAACTTCAACATATTATGGAAAAAGAAAAATGAAATAATGCCATTTACTTATTCACATGAATATTCTACTAATCGAATAATCACATGCAATATCATTAACCACTTTCATAATGATGGAATGCATAATGCCAGACTATCATAACCACATAGCCAAGGCCTCATGCCAATACTACAAATAAGATTTTTCCAAGGCCTTGTTCCAAGACACTAGTTTGTCTCATGAGACCTACCGATGCATCGAGGAGCTATAGTGGGATCCACCCGTCACATATTAAGTCCAATGCATTCCCATATGAAAAGGTTTAAACATAACATAAACAATCGTATTAAAACTAGCATACGAAATGTCAATACTTTCTCCATAAACCATGAATGGTATAAAAATAACACATCAACAGTCAAACATATCACAAAACCTTCAATACATTATGGAAGTTTTGTATCATAATAAATCAACTTCATATCATCATAAAATCCATCAAAGGATGTTAACATAGATGAAATCAAAACTATTTGAGAGAAATATCTCCTTTTTTTTGAAATCATTTAAAAGTCACACATTTATAAAAGAAGTAATTAAAAAGAGATTTTTGAATCAAAGTGTCCCATACCACTTTGAAACTTTTGAAAAGAAATATAATTTCAAAAAATTCATGTCCATATAAATAAATCCATAAAATCATTTTGAAAACATGGACATTAATTAAAAATATTTAGAAATATAGATATTTAAAACATTTAAAATTATGATCTTGATAAAGAGTACCTTTCAAAAATTCATAAAATATTCATTTACTTTGAAAATATTCTTATAATCTTGTAATGGAAGCTTCAAATATTTTATAAAGGCGGTAAATAGCCGCACCCGCCGTATAAGTTAAAAAAACATTCTTACCTTAATCCTGTCGAAAAGGTTAGAAAAGCACCTTCTTTGGAAAACGATGGAAAGATTCATTTATAAACCTCTTATAAAAAGTGAAACAATGGTATAAATGACTTTAACCCATATTCTTGTAAATGGTGAAAATGTTTTGAAATACATTTTGATGAAACATGGATGTGGATGATAAAGAAATCCCAGTAGATTATTACGTATAAACAACCTCGGATAATGGAGAGATTGCGAAATAAACCCTTACCTTGCAATTTTCCTTGGTTGGGGTAGGTTAACCTCATGTATAATGGTGAACTAATTGTTATTAAATTATTCAATAATCATATACATTAATATGATATCATATATGATATTTTAACATTGCTTTGTTAATAATATCTTAGAATTATCGTCATTTCGCGTGTTTACTTACACATTTTCTTTTATATGTTTTGTTATGTAAGCCATGTTTATAATATATAGATTGTATATTATTCATATCCAGAATGATATCAAATCCTTAAACTTTATTTTTAAATCATCAAATGATAATTATACTTGAATGGATATGATAGAGAATGAATCTCATCACGTTCGTGGAGACGGTAGTCCGTACGTTCGCATGAGCGACAATATCATTCTTTTGATATTAAAATAATATATAATTGGATGGTATATCATATATAAAGAATTCTTATCATGTTATATTTATTATTTACATGAGTTACACAACATTATTATACCCATCCAAATAATAATTTATTGAATAACAATTACACCACGACGTGGAGACGGTAAGCCGTACGTACGCACGTATGGTGACATGTTATTCAAAGGGTGGATAGAATACTGAATATGGTTGTACTATATTTATAATAACATCACAGTATATATATGATACTGGAGTTATTATTTTATAATGGTAATAACAAAGGAAGAAGAAGTGGAAGAAGAAAGGAACTTGGAAAATGGTGGTGAAATCATTACCTCTTCTTCGGGTTCTTTCTTTTGATTTGATCAAAAGGGCTCCTTAGGTTGGCTTTATGATCCAAATAAGGCCTCTAGGATGTAGTGAGAGAAGTTGGGAGTGTATCTGGGCATAGTTTGTATGAACCCAAAGGCTTTGAAGGTGTGAAGAAATGAGAAGGAGGAGTGCCCTTTTATAAGAAGGGTGAGGGGCACCTTTGGAAAAGCTAGAAATATTAATTTATAATAAATTAATATTAGGTTTTTAATGGCTCCAAAGTGGATTATTTAAATGTTAAGGTGGGTATGGGTCTAAAAAAACTCAAACAATAGAATTTAGACAGGTTTGGTTACTTATATTAACCTTATCTTTAAGTATTAACTCTAAGTTAATTAGTTTCACTTTTACAATGTCTCTTTATATTTTTATATTATATGGTTAATAAACATACGATATACATCCAATAGACCCACAATTGGTCCATAAATGATACAACTATCATGATATAAGCCCCTTGGACGAACCTTAGATTTTTAGGAATTTAATATCAATTAATAATAAAATATTTTTTTAAAAACTCTTTTATGTTAATTTTGACACTATTCAATAGTTGATTTTTGTGAAACTCATAACAGAATTATTACTTCGAAAAAAGTCAATTAAATAAATCCTAATATGTAATATTATCCTAGAAAATTAGTTAAATTCATTAAAAGTCTCAAATTATATTTATTTGGATATTTATAATATCAATTATTTTAATTTGTCACTATTATGGTTATTACTACATCATCATTGTTTCATAAATAAATTAAATTATATAAAGTATAAAAATTATAAATAAAATATGATTATGTAGGAAATAGATTTATCTTTCTAATGAATTTTTATAGTCCAAAATCCAACATATATAACCCTATGTAAAAATTGGTTTTCTAAAAGATATATGCTTATGTCATTTTTGTACTTATTTTAACTTAATTAAAATAAAGTGTCCCTATCACCTACAAGTGGATCCATGGGGTCCCAAAATCGACTCAAAGATGCCTATGGTCGAACATGTATCAACCAATAAGTTTAGGACATGTTTTAGTGTAATTTAGGATTATTATAATATTATTTTTTAACCCTTATTTACCAGATTTACCCTTAACCATGGTAAATAAAATATTTACCGAAGTAATTATTCAAAATGTCTAAAAATAAAAGTTACCTATTTACACAATTTGAACATCCTGATTCCAAATATGGAATCCATTTTTCCAAATTCTAAACACATAAGTGGCATAAATTAATTTAAAATTAATTCCCGTTGTTAAAACAAAAAGTGTGTTTTTAAGAGATAATAACTATCAAAAGATTGACACTTTTTTATGTCCGGTTTAATTGTAAAATTATCTCCAATGACCAACATTGTATTAAACGGTAAAAATATATTCTAAATATACTTTAAAACCACTCAAATTCATAATTTATTATTATTAATTATTTTGATTAAAAAAGTTGTTTTTAATCAATATTTTGTAATTTTCACTATTCATCAAAATATTAAAGTTATCCAAAAAGTACCAAAATTTTACCTTAGGGTAAATTCGAAACTCCGAATCCAAAAATTAAGTCCATTTTGAAATATAAAATATATATAATTTCAAAAATAGGTATTACTATTCATAATGGCTAGTTTGATCGGTTGTGGTGTGTGTTAAAACTCGAAGTTGCGTACAACACACGCTACTGTATTATTCATAGGAAAGCATACCGTGGAAGCTTGGGATGTTTCATTTTAAATTTTTGATGTCCCCATTTAGTCAAAAAGTTTAAAATATTGTATTTAAAAAGGGTTCACTATTAAAAGTTGATAAAAGTGCAATACTAAAAATGAGTTTGTTCTTGCATTATATCTAAGAAACTCATAATATGGATTCTAAAATTATAAGGATTATATAAAGTTTAAAATTTAGTTAATACTATTCATAACCTATTTTGAATGGATTATTTGTTGGTAATTCATGGTGAGATTGAACTCGGTGTTGCGTGTAGTGCAAGTTATTGAACTATTTTGAAGAAATAACACACTATGAAATCTTGGGGTGTTACATTCTCCCCTCCTTCAATAAATTGCATCCTCGCAATTTGAAATTGTTCTTCTAAAATAAAATATTGAAAATAGAAAATATATTTGTGGGAAAACCCATATTAGAAATTGGGTTACTAAAATATAGTCTTAATATGAGGAAAAGAGAAATGAAATGGTCACCACCAAATTATGATCTCGATTAGGAGAACATTGGTGGCAATTGAAGTCATATAATTGGAGGAAAAATGTAAATATTTATAGGTAGTGATTGATGTCATCAATCACAAGAAAGTATAAAATTGAGGTCCTTAAATTCATCAATCTATGATGATTTGAAATACCATCAGTTCAACAAAACATAGGGTATTGGGATAACACATTTTTGACATTTCAAAATATCTTAGTTGAAATCCCACATCGAAAAATGAATTAATGAGGCCTCTATTTAAAATAAAGAGTGGAAAGTATGAAGATTACCGAAAATAACACATACTAGGGTTCCAAGTAAGAAAATATGGATATGGAAGAGAAATATAACCATCAACTATCTGATGGAGAGTGGCAGAGAACATGGCTATGAAAAGGACAACAATCCCAACCCCATAAATTAGTGATGATTTAAGGTACCATCTAGGACAACATTTTTGTTCTATGTTCCTTTTCTTATTGTTGAGGAATTTATTTATGAGATTGGCTATGATCATAAGGAGATATACTTACTTTATAATTAGAGTTTTATCCATTAATCAATTTCTACCACAAACTCATCTTTCACTCTAAAAGATAATAGAACGTAAAAAAAATTCTATTTATACTATTCGTACATGTTTCCAAAATAAACGAATTTATAATTCATCTATCAGATATTTTAATAAAAACTACATTATTTAATGTAGGACATCTCTTGGGCCAGTGGTAGGTGATACACCCTTGTCTCCCATCGGTTGCGGGTTTAAGTCTCACGGCCTTGCTGGTCGCGACGGGTTGCCGCCCGACCTCCGGGTTGTCCTTTTATGGCAATCCAAAATTAATCTCAAACTCGAATTTATCCAAAATACATCTATCCAAACTCACAGTCCAACATTTATAAGGAAGGTAAACATAATGTAGATCCTTTTTACGCCGTAATATCATATTAATACCTTCATCATGTATTCTTTTAAAACACTGAAACATCCTGAATTACCATGATCCTTATTGATTACATTCATGCTCCCTTATTCAATATAGAATGCTGGATATACTTCATCAATCCAAAAATGTTTTAAACCCCAACAATGATGGAATATACAAATCATTAATCATCTTCAAGGTAGACAAGAATATCCAATATAATTTATCCAAATCAATCGTGTATTATTCTAAAATCCCTACATCGGTATCAGAACCATATTATGGTTTATCTTTCTCTCAACCATATATTTTCCAAAAATTTAACCTACTATTAAGTCACTTTTCTTTGTTCCACACAATCTCAAGTCCTTAATGAAATAGTACTGCATTACAATCCTTATATACTTCATAATTATTATAACAAGTAAATTGTTGATACAACACTCAAATGACATAATCAACATAAGAACTCTAATCATTCCTCTTCATCTGTGGTAGTATCATAACTTGATTATTATCCAATAGCATCATTTGCATAATGGTCTGATGACTAGGTCATAGGTTCGCGTAGTGTCCAAACTCCTTGAAAATGAAGCATTGTACATTTGAAACCATTTTCTTACCCTTGCAGTCACATACTTTTTGCCCTTTTCCTCCACACTTATAACCAACTCCCATTCCATTCAGGCAAGTTCCAGGGTGTTTCTTCCCACAGTTATCACATATGGGAAAATTCTTCTTTTCCCTCCTCCCTTTATCCATCTTTCCCTCTTCCATCCTTTTCTTCTCTTTCTTCCCTTCAAAGCCATAGGACTCAGTAACCTCTTTACTTATCTTATCAACACATGATATTATTTATTCATATGATGATAATACATGGGAGACTATTTCTCTTATAAATTTTGGCTTAGGACCATGAAAGATACGATCCTTCTTTCTCTTTGGATCATGTGCATTGCAAGAGTTCTCATTCCTTCTACTAGGCACCATTTCAAAACAATGGTATACACTAGATTAGTTTATGAATAACAATACCTAATCCCAAACTTGTAAAACACATAACATAAATTAAATAGTTTATGGATATAATCCATAATCATAAAAATGTCTCCTTTGAGGAAGTATATACTCATAAACCCTTCATAATGAATTGTAAAGAAAATAAGAGTTATCCTAAGCATATCCCCCTGGATTGTCGTAACCAAGAGTTCAACAAGGCCCATTGTCATGCACCAGTTCCCGTTCGAGTCTAGCTCAAAGAGGTGTTTTCGGGTTTTACCCCTAGGTACATCTGTGCCAGAGCCGCCTCTACCTGGTCATATCCAGACATGGATGTATTGATCTGAAAACTCACAAAATCTCTACAATAACAAAATTCTAGGAAGTTCTTCTATACTAATCCTCAAAGTCCATCTTAGGTCTATGTGCTCTAATCAGAGTTTATCTAAATCTAGCTTCCAAGGTTTGTACTAAAATTTATCTGATACCAACTGTAACGCCCTGACCCCAGTTACCCAGAGTCGGTGCATTATTATATAACATTGGCATGATCACAAGAAAGATCAAATCTTGAAAGACCGATTGGTTTAGTAGCCTTGGAAACACTAGATATATTCATAAAGTTTTACATTACATCATAAAGTGAAAAACTACAACAACAACATAATGTCTCCATAGTCCACACTATTATCCCCTCATAATATCCCTGCAGGTCATTCATAACATACTTCTTCACATCCTAGGAAAAATAAGACATAGAAAAGGGGTGAGCTCAAATGCCCAGTAAGGATAACAATATAGCGGAAACTTTCAAAAATAAGCATAAACATTTAAGGCAATGTATAACCAAAACAAAAGCCTTTTAAACTTGAACTTCAACATATTATGGCAAAAGTAAAATGAAATAATGTCATTTACTTATTCACATGGATATTCTACTAATATAATAATCACATGCAATATCAATAACCACTTTCATAATGATGGAATGCATAATGCCAGACTATCATAACCACATAGCCAAGGCCTCATGCCAAGACTACAAAAAAGATTTTTCCAAGGCCTTGTGGCAAGACACTAGTTTTTCTCATGAGACCTACCGATGCATCGAGGAGCTATAGCGGGCTCCACCTGTCACATATTAAGTCCAATGAATTCCCACATGAAAAGGTTTAAAGATAACATAAACATTCGTATTAAAACTAGCATACGAAATGTCAATACTTTCTCCATAAACCATAAATGGTATAAAAATAACACATACAGAGTCAATCATATCACAAAACCTTCAATACATTATGGAAGTTTTGTATCATAATAAATCAACTTCATATAATCATAAAATCCATCAAAGATGTTAACATAGATGAAATCAAAACTATTTGAGGGAAATATCTCCTTTTTTTGAAATCATTTAAAAGTCACACATTTATAAATGAAGTAATTAAAAAGAGATTTTTGAATGAAATTGTCCCATACCACATTGAAACTTTTTAAAAGAAATGTAATTTCAAAACATTCATGTCCATATAAATAAATCCTTAAAATCATTTTGAAAACGTAGACATTAATTAAAAAGATTTAGAAATATAGATCTTTAAAACATTTAAAATTATGATCTTGATAAAGAGTACCTTTCACAAATTCTTAAAATATTCATTTACTTTGAAAATATTCTTATAATCTTGTAATGGAAGCTTCTACGATTTTATAACGGCGGTAAATAGCCGCACCCTCCGTATAAGTTAAAAAAACATTCTTACCTTAATCCTGTCGAAAAGGTTAAAAAGCACCTTGTTTGGAAAACGACGGAAAGATTCCTTTATAAAACTCTTATAAAAAGTCAAACAAGGGTATAAATGACTTTAACCCATATTCTTGTAAATGCTGAATATGTTTTGAAATACTTTTTGAAGAAACGTGGATGTGGAGGATAATGAAATCCCAGTAGATTATTACGTATAAACAACCTCGGATAATGGGTAGATTGCAAAATAAACCTTTAACTTGCACTTTTCCTTGGTTGGGGTAGGTTAAAATCCTGTATAATGGTGAAATAATTGTTATTATATTATTCAATAATCATATACATTAATATGATATCATATATGATCTTTTAACATTGCTTTGTTAATAATATCTTAGAATTATCGTCGTTTCGGGTGTTTACATACTCATTTTTTTTATATGTTTTGTTACGTGAGCCATGTTTGTAATGGATAGGTTGTATATTATTCATATCCAGAATGATATCAAGTCCATAAACTTCATTTTTAAATCATCAAATGATAATTATACTTGAATGGATACGATGGATAATTAATCTAATCACGTTCGTGGAGACGGTAGTCCGTACGTACGCATGAGCGACAATATCATTCTTTTGATATTAAAATAATATATAATTGGATGGTATATCATATATACAGAATTATTATCATGTTATATTTATTATTTACATGAGTTACACATCATTATTATACCCATCCAAATAATAATTTATTGAATAACAATTACACCACGACGTGGAGACGGTAAGCCGTACGTACGCACGTATGGTGACATGTTATTCAAAGGGTGGATAGAATACTGAATATGGTTGTAACATATTTCTAATAACATCGAAGTATATATATGATACTGGAGTTATTATTTTAGAATGGTAATAAAAAAGGAAGAAAAAGTGGAAGAAGATAGGAACATGGAAAAGGGTGGTGAAATCATTACCTCTTCTTCGGGTTCTTCCTTTTGATTTCATCAAAAGGGCTCCTTAGTATGGCTTTAGGATCCAACTAAGGCCTCTAGGTTGTAGTGAGGGAAGTTGGGAGAGTATTTGGGCAGATTTTTGCCGAACCCAAAGGCTTTGAAGGTGTGAAAAAATGAGAAGGACAACTGCCCTTTTATAAGAGGGGTGAGGGGCACCTTTGGAAAAGCTAGAAATGTTAATTTATAATAAATTAATATTCGGTTTCTAATGTCTCTAAAGTGTATTATTTAAATGTTAAGGTGGGGATGGGTCGAAAACCACTCAACCAATAGAATTTAGACAGGTTTGGGTACTTAAATTAACCTTATCTTTAAGTATTAACTCTAAGTTAATTAGTTTCACTTTTACAATGTCTCTTTGTATTTTTATATTATATGGTTAATAAACTTACCATATACATCCAAGATACACCCAAGTGGTCCATTAATGATACAAATAACATGATATAAGTCTCTTGGAAGAACTTTAGATTTTTAGGAATTTAATATCAATTAATAATATAATATTTGTTTTAACAACTCTTTTATGTCAATTTTGACACTATTCAATAGTTGATTTTTGTGAAACTCATAACAGAATTATTACTTCGAAAAAAGTAAATTAAATCAATAATAATATGTAATATTATCTTATAAAATTAGTTAAATTTATTAAAAGTCTCATATTATATTTATTTGGGTATTTATCATATCAATTATTTTATTTTGTCACTATTATGGTTATTACTGCATCATAATTGTGTCATAAATAAATTAAATTTTTTAAAGTCTAAAAAATATATATATAATATAATTATGTAGGAAATAGTTTTATATTTCTAATGAATATTTATAGTCCAAAATCCAACATATATAACACTATGTAAAAATTGGTTTTCTAAAAGATATATGCTTATGTCATTTTTGTACTTATTTTAACTTAATTAAAATAAAGTGTCCCTATCACCTACAAGTGGATCCATGGGGTCCCAAAATCGACCCAAAGATGCCTATGGTAGAACATGTATCAACCAATAATGTTAGGACACGTTTTAGGGTAATTTAGGATTATTATAATATTATTTTTAACCCTTATTTACCGGATTTACCCTTAACCATGGTAAATAAAATATTTACCGAAGTAATTATTCAAAATGTCTAAAAATAAAAGTTACCTATTTACACAATTTGAAAATCATGATTCCAAATATGGAATCCATTTTTCCAAATTTAAAACACGGAAGTGGTAGAAATTAATTTAAAATTAATTTCCGTTGTTAAACCAAAAATTGTGTTTTTAAGAGATAATAACTATCAAAAGATTGACACTTGTTTATGTCTGGTTTAATTGTAAAATTATCTCCAATGACCAGAATTGTATTAAACGGTAAAAATATATTCTAAATATACTTTAAAACCACTCAAATTCATAATTTATCACTATTAATTATTTTGATTAAAAAAGTTGTTTTTAATCAAAATTTAGTAATTTTCACTATTCATCAAAATATTAAAGTTATCCAAAAAGTACCAAAATTTCAAATTAGGGTAAATTCGACACTCCAAATCCAAAATTGATGTCCATTTTGAAATATAAAATATAGATAATTTCAAAAAGTAGGTATTACTATTCATAACGGCTAGTTTGATCGGTTGTGGTGTGTGTTAAAACTCGAAGTTGCGTACAACACACGCTACTGTATTATTCAAAGGAAAGTGTACCGTGGAAGCTTGGGATGTTTCATTTTAAATTTTTGATGTCCCCATTTAGTCAAAACGTTTAAAATATTGTATTTAGAAAGGGTTCACTATTAAAAGTTGATAAAAGTGCAATACTAAAAATGAGTTTGTTCTTGCATTATATCTAAGAAACTCATAATATGGATTCTAAAATTATAAGGATTATATAAAGTTTAAAATTTAGTTAATACTATTCATAACCTCTTTTGAATGGATTTTTTTTGGTAATTCATGGTGCGATTGAACTCATTGTTGCGTGTAGTGAAAGTTATTGAATTATTTTGAATAAATAACACACTATGAAATCTTGGGGTGTTACAACATCACTGTATTCCCTCACAATGGGAATTTCATATAGGTTGATTCCTTCATTTTACTCAACCATTTTAATGAGGTATTCTTCTTCACAGAACATCAACACCTACACTATTGAGGGATTTTCCAAAGAAAATTCCTGGTATCCCTTGAATTTTTAAAAGATCATGGGATTGTTCGGAATACGAAAATACATTTCATTATCCTGATATTTGATGTGTGCTATATATTACAAGGAAACTCTAATCCCAGTATAGTATAAAATTTAACCACGGGAAGTATTAAGAGATAATCTAGAAAAATATCTCCACATATGCCAATAGGATATGTGTCTAACACTAAGGTTGTGATGATTGCACCACTATGTGTTTTTATGGATATCACTACTTCAATGTATCATGGAATAAATTCAATAGTTCTTTATAACTTGAAAGATATAAATGAATACATATATTTTTGATTCCTTCACTGGGTAACACATTGTTAGTGATGATGTTCTAATTGTTTCCCCACATTCCCACATTCCAAAGGCAGGTGGTATTCATTACTTCTTCAGAGATTTTTTCCCCTTGATTGAAATTGGATGATGCGATGTTGGTCTATCCTTCATGTATTCATCCTAGGAATTCGTTACCTTGTCCAAGTATACCTTAAAGATTAATATGTTGTTCATGAAACTCTTATTTATTCCATATCTTAGTGGACGTTGGTTAATTACACTTCATCTTCCTGGACATTCCAAAGGGGGTTATGTTAGGGCATCAACCTTTAGACTAGAGATTAGTTAGGTTGGGGAATTGTTGGTGTGGCTGGATGATGAACTGCTGGTAAAATTGTATTTTCCCTTATTAGAAGCCTTCTCGAGGGCATGTAAGCCCATGTAATCCCATGTCTAATGTGGGGTATTATATTTCAGATGCATGTCTATGAGGTTTTCCTTGATTTCCCATGTTTAAACCGGAGTATACAATTAGTGTAACATCTAGAAGAGATTGATCAGATAGATTGGGACATTGATGGTAGTGGACCAGATAGGTAGGTCCCTATGATGGAGCACTTAGAAAGTTTACCAGATGTGTGGGTTAGAACACCCAACGAGGACAAACCTAGGGTGGCGTGTCCCACAAAGGGGAAGGTTTCATACCATGAAAATTGATTTGGACCCCACGAAAGGTGCATTAGAGAGGAGTATGGGTCCACACAAAGGGGTCACCATGGTTTACCATAACCTAGGATTGATCCCCAAAAAGGATTCCTATATACCTGGTTTAGAAGTTAGGGATCAAAACTCACGTAGTTCGAATGTGCGAGTCAAAGGATCAAGGTTTACAAAATGGAAAAAAACATAGAATCGTGTTGGGGCTTATGTGGGGATAACATCCCAGGTTCCACAAAGAGCAATGAGATGAATGGGGCTTACACATGGTTAGATACTTGCGTGAATGACATGATTTCACTATGATGTGGTGGTCGGGGTAAAAATCAGGACAGATGATGGAGGTTTTGAATGAAGTCAGTGAAATGAAAGGGGTGGAACCGATGTGAAGATGGTGACATCGAGATTGAACCTCATGGAAGTTACCTATATATCCCTGTGGTAGGGAATAAAAGTCCATATAGATATGAAATGGGGTGATAAGTCACCTGATGAGATGGAACATGATAATGGACGTATGTGTGGGACCCGAAGGAAGTAGAACCTTTGGGTTGAGGCATGACCTTCCCGAGTCACAAAGGATCGAGGGAAGGACCAGGATGGGACATGGGATATAGGATTTAACCTTAGGGAGGATTTCAACATGAGTTGCTCAAATAGGGAAAATATCAAAGTCCATATAGTTTGGATATGGGGGCATAGTATTAGGTTGTGGACAAAGGAAAAAACGTAAAGACATGTTGGGGACTACATATAGTTAATGGACCATTAAAATAGGGATACACTTGGTTGGAAGAGTACAGATTGAGTGTGGGTATTTTCTATGGTTATCTTACCAGGAACTGGTCTGACACCACTAAGGGGTGTACCAAAGATGTGGGTCCCAAAAAATGGGATTCCAAAGTTTACCAGTTTTGGGGTTGAAACTTAGAGAGGATTCCTATGTACCCTGTCTATGATTCAAGGATCAAACCCCACACAGTTTGGAAACATACAGTTTAGTGTCATGCGGGATGAATGGGGAATATGATTTAACATCATGAGGGATGAGGGTGAAGCTCTATGAAGTGGTTGGGATGGATGGGTGATGGGCTTGAACCTCAAGGATGCTTCCTACGTACCTTGATTGAAATGGGAAAAGATCAAAGTTCAATTTTTTTAGCATAGAGGGGATTGGGGATTACATATCTTTACAGAAAAAATAAGATGTCATGGTCAATTGTTACACTAATCCCATGTGATTCATGCTTGTTACGAGAAACAAGAGGCAAAAAAACCTATCAATCGTGTTGTGAAAGGTGCTCCTTTGAGGAATGGAGCGGGGATTACACATCGATAATGAACCAAAGATGAAATAGGGGCTTACGTGTGGTTGGAAGCCCAAGATAAGAATATTGGAACTTACTCTAAGAGGTAATCCTGAGGAGTATGTCTAGATGTATGAGGAGGATATAGTCATCATACAAGGATCTCCCCATGAAGCTGGGTTGGGGATTACATAGAGACTTCCTGAGGTGTGCATGGTGACAAAGCACAAAGAGAGAGAGAGAGAGAGAGTGAGAGGGTTCGAGTTCCCATTCCCATATTGGTCCCCTCAGAATGGTAACTCATACAACTATTATAGTTTAACATCATGTGTCATGTAAGCCAGTGCATTGAAGTTTAATGTCATGCATCTCGGACAATGGGGATTCACTCGCCACCTCGTGAAATTAAATAACTGGCGTGCTTTATCCATTGGTGGAGGGAAGACACTAGCAATGCATGTGGTCAATGGTTCTATAGAGTGATCCATTGAAAGGATCCATGCTAGTGTGGATATGTGATGAAGCAATAGCTATTAGCAGACCAATTCGAAGAAACACAAGACCGGGGAACAACACATGAAACACCACTTGGGGAACCTTTAAATCAGTTCATAAAAGTCTAGATGGATGCATGGATGTGGGGTTTGGGAAGAAGGCCTCCCAGATAAGAGATTCCTGATGGCCTAGTGCTTTGGAATGTGAAGGGGTTTTGCGAAGGAGGGTGCTTTGTGAAGCATAGTAACCCATCCTAGGCATGGAGTCTATATGTACTCGAAGGTTTCTTCGTGAAGACTGAGTGATTCGCAATATTTTAAGTACCCAAAGGAATCTCATTCCATCATGATGTCCAAAGGGCTTTGAGAAAGGTATCCCTACTTGAAGTAGAGGTTAAATAGATACAAGGGAAAGTAGGTTTTCAATGGTAAAATACCTCAGATGGTTCATTTTCTCGATGGTTCATAGAGAAAAGGGTGCATTGAAAATTGAGAGTGTGGAATGAAAAATGTCAGAGTATCGATCCTTTTGAGTGTGGTGGTTTCATTATTGATAGGAACTATATATCACAATGCGGAGAAGATTCTCTACAAATAATATCATGCTTCAAAATTAGAGTCAAAGCTATTATGTTTCTCAGACTCACAGAGGCTTTTGTCGATGCCTTTGAGGAGTTCATGGAGGCTCGGGTCAAGTTCCTCATATTTTTGAATTCTTCCATCACTTCCTTTGTGATGTTTGAGGAGGTTCAGGTAAATTTCCAAAGATTCATTAAGGATTCTATGACTGCCTTTGCGTCATTCGCAGAGTATACCTTTACAACATTTTGGTGAAGCCTTCCGGGCAGCTTTGTAGTGGCGTGATGCATGAGGACTTTTGCGATGGTGCTTCGTGATGGAGATCATTTTAATCCTCATTCCCTATCCTAATTTATTCCAAATCAAAACATTTTTGTACCAAAAAATTACCCCTTAAAAATGGGAGTTGTGGAGAAAACTAGGGTTGTATTTTGAGGTAATGTTGTCAAAATTTAGGCAGATCACAATGCAAAATCACAGAGGGGATATGCAGAATGTGGGTCGAGAACACCAAGTAGCTCACTATGGACAAGTGCACTACGGATACTCAAAGGTAATAACCTATAAATAGGATTCAATGAACCTTATGTTTTCACATATTTCCCTATGATTATTTTATTTAACTCTAAAATAGAGAATCTCCACACTCCGTGAATGTGCTTTTTAACTGGGCTTTATAAATCTGTGCTCCACGAATGCTTATTAGAGAACTGGTGTACCATGATTCCTTGTTACTATCCACCGTGCAGTGAGTCCTTAGGCCTTATGACTACACACTTTAGAAACTCTCCTTTCAACCAAGCTCTATGATCGAGCTTTATGATTAAGCTTTAAGAATAGAAAATTAAAACTGAAAAATTCCCAAAATCAAATATCCAACCAAGAATCTTCTTGGGAGGTCATTGAAGATTCCACTCGAAGGGAAGATATGGGGGAAAATATGGGAATTGTAGAATATATATGAATACACTCAGACCGTGAGTCCTTGGTGGGGATACTAACATAAGGGAAAATGAATTATCCACTCTATAAAAGACTACCATTGTATAGATTTAGTTTGAGGGAAGAAGGCTTTATCCCAAGAACAGTTAGAGATGAGTCAACTTATAGGTAGAGAAGCACTCCATTTTATTAATATTGGTTCATGGATTTTGACGACCATACATGGGAAGAACACATGCCTTTAATTTCCAATTGTATGCTAAATAACATAAATAATGTCAATGGGAAAGAGCTTCAGCCAGATGTATCTCTTCCTCAATACCAGACCATTCTGAAGGCAGCCATAGGGAACCGAGAGAAGGGATGGAGCAAAAATTGAGACCTAGGTTAGGGAAACAACATCACGGATGGCTGGGCCTGTGTCTGCTGGGTCAGTGCATCCTTTGAAAAATTCGGGGTAGAGTTAAAGATGGTAGAACTTTATGAAGATGTGTGGGATTCTCAATTCCATATCTACTAGCCTAATCATATAATGAAGGAGTTATTGAGAAGATGGTCATTAAGTACCAACACTTTCCATCTCTATCATGGGGAGTTCAGCATCGACCTCTGGGACCTCCATCAGATATTAGGAATCCCCTTTATGGGGGTGATATATAATGAGTACCTTCCTACAAAGAACACATGTGTGGAATGGAGCAAATGTTGTAGTTTGAAAAATGTGATGATGGATTTGTTGTTGGGTGGTGACAAACTGTCAGTGGGGGACATTCATTTCAAGTTTGGTTTAGAGGTTTCCTAAACATCCTGGGATAGCATGCTACTGAATATGAGGAGGTTATTAAATAGATACCAGTAAGTCCATCAACATGTCCAAAGGGAGTCCAACACAAAAAAGATCATTCTTACTGGAAAATCCTAGAGGACAACGAATGGAAGCTATGGGGTTACAACATCAACCCCGAGCAGCAACAGGTGGTTAGGTTGGTTGGGTTTATCTCTACACTTATCTTGGGATAGATATTGCTAGCATGGGATCCAAACATTGGCATGTGACCAAGCACATTCGTTAGGGATTCCATGCTGGCAATGGATAAACGTGTCAACCTTGGGATCATGGTGTTGGAAAAACTGTACAAGGTGTTGTGGCACATCAACAATGTGAATAAACAACAATAGGTATGCAAACCACTTATTTTTCTGAATGGAAATATAATTGAACACATGAGTGACTAAAAATATTTGGACCCTATTTCTACTCCTGGGTTAGACTTCTAACCAGCTGTCTTGAATGTATTGGGGAGGTTTCTGACCAAGCTTACTTCACCGCTTGAACGGAACAGGGGTTGGAAGGAAGATAAATTCAACATTTATCCATTTCCTATACAAATAGGGGTGTTCACTAATGATGTTCAGGGAACTGGGGAGTATGAGTCTAACCTTTTAGCCTTCTAGGAAAGAGTTATAGTGGCATGAATATACCATGATCCTATCTTCGATCCATATACCTCGTACCACTTCACAATGAAATTCTGGTGCATGAGTAGATTGATCTCGAATGTCTACCTATAGGTACACCATGAGGATCACCCATGTGTGATGAGGCAGATGTGTCTTACCTTTACGCAGGAGGATGGGAAAATGCAGAATGAGCTTCCTCTACCTACCACCATTTATGATCTTGTTAATGATTATACAACGTGCTTGGAAGGAGCCTAGCCTGGGGAGATGCTGAAGCGACAAACTAACCATTTTGAGGATGGAGTGCCTCCTCAACTTCACGATAAGGGTAAGAAAATGTAATGAACACATCACGGTGGAGGGGGTGCAGCAGTAATAAGGAAAATAATTCCATGGATTGCACTGGGTGGGAGAAAAGTGGTATCAGTAGACCCAGTGATCCTAGATGCGAATATTTGTTAGGAAGGGAGGACACTAAGAAGGTTCTATAGGATATCCACTCAAGATCCTAGGAAGTGGATACACCACATAGACATGTCTGAAGATGCTATTTTTATAAAGGCTTGGGACAAATGGGAAGTCAACAAAAAAATTAGTCCTTCCCAAATTTGGACCACCTCATTTATCTTGGGGTGGATCTATCAGAGATCGACCAAGTGATGGTCGGCTTCTTGGTGTATTTGGAGGAAGGGGAGCAGTACCATGTCGAGATGGAGGACTTTTTGCATTCTATGGGTACTCCGTATCCAATTGAGGACCATGAAAAATTATTCCTTGATAAAATAGTCCACTGAAAACCATCAACTTCTCAGCTAAGGGAATGATTCCCTTTTCCAAAAGATTCTGAGTGGTCCTCCTAGGGAAGAGAGGCTAATAGAGGGAGCCCTTTGGAGGAATGTTAGGTTGTGACCTCGGAGCTGGAAGATTTTTCCAAGAATGTGACCTAAAAATCAAACCATTTCATTTTTTCACTTGCTCAGGTCATCCAGGCTTTCTCAAGTGGAATTTTTTATTTATAAGAGAACCATATATGCAAGAACAATTCCTACATGGAAATTAAAGTAGATTTGGGATCTTCACATGGGACGATGGTGAGAGAAGAATCCATTAGGGATGCGATAACTAGGGTAATCCTTCCAGAATCTTAAGAGATTCCAACCATATATAGGCGGTCACATTCTTGGGTTTTAATGATTGAGATTTTTGGGTGAGACAAATTATATGATATCTGTAATCCCTCTCCCTCGCAGAATCCATAAGTGTTGCCCATAAAACTATGCCAATTTACATTTTCATATTTTTATCAGAATTTTTCTTCAAATGGAATGGGACATATAGAAGGGGATGGCTGGGGCTCTTGTCATCCCTCGCCCAAAGGGATTTCTGATTTTCATGTGATTGGATGCCCATGATAAAAAAAATAAAATTAGTTGTGGCTACAGGTAGGGTGATTGGAGAGACAGAGTCAGAGATTATGGATGTGGAATCCAATGATGAAGAATAACCACACAATATGGAGATCACCCAATTTTATGGGACACCAGATGTATAACCTACTAATGAACTTCTAGAGTCATTACTAGAATGCGAGCCTTCGGACTTAGGAGAGATGGATGAGACTGCATCTAATTAGGATGATATTAAGATTTTCTTTTGTCGGTCATGGATATTGATCAATCACTTTATCGAGGACACCCCACAAGAAGTGTGGGTAAACCATATGTGGAGACTTTGTTACCAAATGCACAAACTATGTTTTGGAGGATTTGATGCTCGACGTCCTCATATACTCATTAGATATTACATAGCAGAGAAAATACAAATATAATACCTTGTCCTTGATGTCGAATGGAAGTGGTTAAAGTATGTCAACACCAAGAAAATTAAATAGGCCAAGGAATAGATCCAACACTTGAGGGTGCAGGTGAATGAACACTCTACTTTTATTGATTCAAAATCAGAAATTATATCATGATTGATGAAACAAGAGAGCTGATGAGGGTCGAGAATGAACCAGGAACGATGAACTGTACCTTATAGACATTGAAGTAGATAGGGACATAAGAAAGAGACAACAAATCCTAGATTCCACAAGCCAAAGAGTGTTGGTGCTGAGATGCTCCATTGAAGTGGTCAACCCATCTATCAAATGGGTCAATCCACGTGGGTTGTAACTCACTGGAACTAAAAAATATACTTTCATGCTTGCTTTCTTATTTTTTTGTGTGCATGAGTCTTATTATCTACTTTTATTACTAAATATAAATAACATATATGAAATAACAAGCGATCAATCCCAATGCTCATGTGAGAGATGCCCATTATGGGAAATAATTTATGACTACATAATTATTCACTTTGAATGAGAGAGATCCAACCAATCACCAGACATCCCGAGTATAAATAACCACTATGAGTTTTCTAGAAGAAATAGGGGTAATGGTTATTTAATAGAGTTCTGAAAATATCCAAACTGACATTTCCCAACATGATCAAGCACACAAGAAGGATAACGCCCATGGCAATGTAATAAATCTGGATGTAGGAGAAGGTAATGTTTGAATCATGATACCCAAAATTTGGAGCACAATGAGCGTGACCTGATGATGGAGGATAACTGTTGACCAAATTTCAAACACAACATTCACATCACATTATCCTCAAATGGGAACAAGAAAATGATGGAAAAACATTGACCATATTTGAAAACATGAGGAAGAAATCAAATATTTGTCTAATGTCCACTGAATGTTGGCTATGGACTGTAGGAAAGCCTTAAGGCCAAGCATCCTAATAGTTACGGGGATACATCAAACATGAATGAAAATGCGGATTCAAATTATAGGGCACAAAAAGTGTGGTAATGGAATGATAGGTTGTTTGAATAAAGTCTAACACTCTTAAAATTATGCCATTGTGATAAAAGTACATTGGGTGAGTGTATCAGTATGAACAAAGTTCAAACCTACTCAAAATAGGACCTCTCTCATGAGGTCCAATAATACCTTTCAGTTTGACATCATGAAAATCCGGATGATAGATGTGTAGTTTAACATCGTATGGTGAGGGAGATATAATTAATAGTTTAACATCATTTGTCCAAGATGTTTTATATAGTTTAAATTCATACTTCATGAACCTTGGTTAATAGTTTAATGTTTTTTAAATGGACTTGGGATACCTAATTTAGGGTAACATTATTTGGACCGTAATTAGTGGAGGAGAGAAATAAGGGTTAGAGCACTTGTGATTGGGATCGAGGCAATGTGTATGTGTGTACCAACGTATCATGTGAGGGTAGGAATCAAGATGAACATAGTTCCGGAATCACAACATGGTTAGAAGCCAACACTAGTGGGGGTAATCCTCTCTGGAAAGGAAACTGAAGCATCCCGTAACTTCCATGGGGCATCCTGAACTAATCTAAGGTGGGGCCACAGTTTAAGGTCGTGCTTTGAAGTAAATGGGGAACCCTAAGGGAAAGATATGTAGTGCAGTGCATAAACCCAGTGTGAATGAGGAAAAAATAATTCCCCACCACACCTAACGTTCTTGAAATGGGGCTAGGGAAAAGAGGCCAGAAAGATGAAAGGGGTTGTGGCTAAACCTTATATGAAACATCTGGATGTCACTACATATCTCATGAGAATGATAATCAAGACACACATAGTTCATGAGGACTATATGATATATGGAAAATACCAAGAAGAACAATATCCTCTTAGGTGCGGAAAATCATAATTATTAGATATTTTAATATAATGAAAACTAGGACACTAGAATTCTTAGATTAATGGTTTTAGAGTTCATACCATATGGGGAAGATTCCCAAAGAGAAAATATGTGATGCGGCTCTATAAAGCAACCCGATGTGAATGAGGACAAAGTAGTCACACAAAATTACAAATTTCTAAGAGAACGCAAAAATTTTAATGTCATAACGCATGGACTAGTGGACCATAGATCCTAGTAGAAGGTCATAGAGTTCAGACCAAAAGGATGTGTGACTCTTCCATATAGGAAAAAACCTTACCCAAATCCCTAATCCCACATGATCCATGGTTGGTGTGGGAAACGATGGTAGAGAATATCTTTACAATGCATGCACGCACACCATAGGGGATAATGGTGTGGAGTCAAAGATTACCATATAACACTAGTTCATCCTCTTAGCATGAAAAGGTGCACAGAGGGATAACAATGAGGATGTCAAAGTTCTATATGAACATGATTAAATGGGAATGGATGTGAATCACGAAACCAATATTCAGTGCATAATGGGGTTGGAATAACAATGAAGGATGACTATTTCGCATATTCTAAGTATTGTATCCATATCCTTTGACCTAGGATGGGAACAAACAAGTGAGGGTCAACTAATGACCATATTTTTGACATGGGGCCTATTTAAAATGTTGTCTTAGATCCTCCAGGATTTTGGCCCAAAATGGTAGGTGAGCCACGAGGCCAAGAATCTGTACTGTACAAGGGTCATTTGGGATGTGAGAAATATTGGAGACCCAAATAAAGGGACACATAAAGCATGGAGATGGAATGAAATCATGTTCATGTAGGACCTAAAACTCTATTACCTAAACCATAGTGCATATGAGCACACTGATGAGGCATAACAGAGGTTGAGGGGACAAGTTAAGGGATGAAAACTCAAGAAGGTGAGTGTTGGAAAGGGGAAACATGGGGCTGAATCCAAAGAAGAAATGTTTGGGCCTTCCTAGATATCTTCTGAAAACGGGAATCAATCCATACATAGTTCTTGAAATTTTGTGCAGTTTAACATCATACAGTAAGGATGAAAGGGATAGAGGTTTCTCAAGAGATAAATGAGTATGGCATTGTAGAATAACCAGGTGTGAATGAGGATGAAAGAAGTCCACATACCCCACCATTAACAATCCCAAGAGAGAACCCATGCCAAGTGGTCGAAAGAAGGAATAGAAGAACCTATGGTTGGAATCAAGGAATACATGTCTAAAAATTTCTCTATCTCATGAATGGGTAGAAATCAAGCCAAATGTAGTTCATGAAATACCGTGTAGTTTAACATCATTCTGTCAGGATCAAAGAGATAGAGGTTTCTCAAGAGGGAAATGTGTATGGAGAGGAATAATAACCCAACACGAGTGAGGGAAAAAGAAGCCCACCTACCACACCTTTCATGATCCCATGAGAGAACCAAAGCCAAGGGGACATAATAAGGAATGTAATAAACTAAGGCTAGACCTAAGGACTACATGTTTGGGTGTTCCTACATATCCCGTGAGGGAAGTAATCAATATAAATGTATTTCTTGAAAGTTTGTGTAGTTTTACATCATACGGTAAGGATGAAATTCAAAAGGGGAAATCCCATAGTGGGTACATGGTGCAGCTATTTTATATCTAATGTGAATTAGGAATAAGACGTCCACACCACACCACACACTCCCAAGAGGACACTTGGGCCATGGGTGGAAATAAGGGTCTTTTGACAATGTTTTTTGCAGTTTAACATCACGTGGGGCTAATGGGTACTTACCCTTTAAGGTCTTTTAGAAAGGACCATGAATTCTTTGTATATTAATGTCTTGTAAGAAGAAAAAAATAATTTAATGACATTTAGGATAGGAGATATATTTGTTTAGGGTCATAGAACTGTGACCATAGGATAATGATGAAAGGGATGAAAAGCTTGAGAAACCTACGGCTGCCCCGAAAGATGAAATGTTTGGGAATTCCTATGTATCATTGGAGGTTAGTATTCAAGCCACACATAGTTCTATAATCTCATGTAGTTTAACATCATATGGTAAAGACATAGAGGGATGGGAGATATTCTTATGGGAGACACATGGCATGGCTATTATAAAACTAACATGAATAAAGATGAAGTCCACACCATACCACATTCTTACAAAAGGAATATCAAGGTGTAAGGTAGAAAATTGGAATCTTGGGTCTTGAATGGAAGAAAAAATGTCTGGGTATTCCTATGTATCCCATAAGGATGGTAATTAATCCATACACAGTTCTTTAATTACGTGCAATTTAATTTAATTTGGTAAGGATGCAAGTGAAAAAGAGATGTTCGGGAGGGAGGGAAACATGGTGTGGCTGTTGAAAACCTAATAGGAATGAGTAAAAAATAATGAAACATCACACCATATGAATCCCTCAATAAAAACTAAACCAATCGGAGGAAACCAAGAAGATGGGGTGTTTTTTGGGATGCACCCAAAAAAAACACATCTAGGTATTCCAATGTATCATGTGAGGACTTGAATAAAGCCACACATCATTCATAAGATACAGGGCAGTTTAATGTCATGTGATAAGGATAAAGATGGGAGATACCTAAAGGGGGACATGTGACATGGTAGTTGTAAACCTAACGTGAATGGGGAAAATTTTACTTTGTGCCACGTGTTCTTGGGATACTTAGGTTGAGAGGCTATACGGAAGGTAAAATATGTGGTAATTGGGGATGGACAAGAAGATAAAATGTTTATGTGTTTCTACATATCCCATATGGATGGGAATCAAGCCACACATAGTTCTTAAATTCAATACAGTTTAATTTCATGTAGTAAGGATAAAAGATATCATAGTATAAGTTGTAGAGATCGGACAACAGATGCCTAGTTAAATGTCATTTGCAAGGGACAGAAGGGAAGAAAAAATAAAGGTGAATCACCTTGCCCGATATCTTTGGAGACCATGTGGTTGGAGATAATGATAGAGGATAACTACTAACCATGTTTTCAACACAGTATCCATATCACGTGACTTGGAATGGGAACAAACAATTGAGCATCGACCACTGATCATATTCTCAGTGCGGGGATTGTATCTAATTTTCATTTGGAATCCTCTGGGATGTTGGCTCAAAAGAGTATGTGAGCAAAAGTGGCATGATACTAGGCCTTTAGGGGGTCCTTTAGTATTTAAAATATGATAAATACCAAAATAAAGGGGCGCATGAATCATGGAATTACCTGTGCATTTTAACGTCTTGTGGTATGGACGAGGGATATCATAGGTGAATATTAGAGAGATCGGACCATAATGTGTCTTCACGATTTTCAGTTTATCTTAATGAAGTATGAGAGGGATCATATTTTAAGGTTATATATATTAGACCATTTTCATTTAATTGTCATGTAGGATGAAAAAAGGGCTACTTAGGGGAATTTCTACTTTAGGAATTTGATATTGGAGGGAGGAATGATGTGATCACTATCTTTGGTGATGATGGAGTATGGACCAATGGGGTAAACCCTATAAATGATATAGGGTCCCTCCCATATGGGTTCCAACTTTGGTGGTTTCCTAATGGGTATCATTGGTGTCCTCAGGGCCAATACTGTGTTACATTGAAACAAGGAGCATAGACAATCATTATTATTGAATGGTCTGGATATCTTGTTCTCATGCCTCTCTAGATGGTGCAATCCATGAAGCTTGTTCTAATAGAGGGATTCTAGTTCATCCAGATGGACATATACTACCATTTATGGTGTTTTATGATCATAAATGGATGTGAAGAGTGACGAAAAGTGAATCTCAATGGGCAGGACTACCTCTGTTCAGTACACTAGGGAATATGGGGTCACATGGGTGGAATTCTGAGTCATCGTCCGATAAGACTAGAGAGTGTTGGGTAGCGTTTTTGACAAGATAATATTACTTTCACAAACTATCTTTTGAACGATATTATATAGGGTTTTGTTGAATGCCTATATCTTCCCATTTTCTTGCACGTGATAGCGAGAGGTATGATTATAACTTATGTTGTACTTGGTATACAATTTCTTCTGCTCAAGTGTCCGGAAGATGGTGTCATTATCAGTGAGGAAAACATGAGGGACTTTGAATAAATGGATAATATTAGATCTCATGAAGTCAACAATAGAACAGATATTGAATTCCTTGATTGTAATTTCCTATTTCCTATTAAAAATGAATTATGTAGTGGTCAGGATTAACCTACACTGGCGAGCTGTCACTAGTGAATATGGTCAGAGGACATCAAGTTCCTAGAACATAAATGGAAAAGAGTACTTTTTGGTATGGAGAGTATCTAGTGGCCAGTGAATAAAATTAACATGGATCTAGAAATCATGGAACCTTTTGGAGAACTCCATTCATTGATGGACCTTGGTGGTCCCAAAGTAGCCCAACCTTCAGATCTGATGAGTAAGATTTGGCCCTGCTTGATGAGCTGCCTGGAAACATGCATGAACTTCCTCCATAACCTCGGGAATCTTATCGCCCTGAATGTAAAATAGTATAATCCCAAAAAACAAATGTCTTTAGAGGATCTCCTCAAGACTGGGACCACTCAGTAGGGTGAACTGCTCTCTTTTCCGATGGACTCGCTCACATTCAGCTCGGTGTGTTGGGAGGTTACCATGAGGGAGATACAAGATAAACAGGGTTGTCCTATAAGGGGTCCCTTCCAATACTATGTTAGGGGGACCATTAGATCATTATTAGGATTCACATGTGGTATGATGACTTAACTTATGGATATCATCATCATCTAGAGTGACGAGAGAAATGACTATTCGATGAGCCACATGACTAATTAAATCATCCTATTTGGGCTTTTAAAGAGATGCAGAAAGTATGGGAAATGCATCAAATGGTAAATTATAAGACCAAGGGACATGATTAAATTATATATAAGATGGGAACTGGGATATTAGATGACAAGTGCACTCTAGAAAGGGTATGCTCTTTGGTTTCCTAATGATGTTGTCACCGTTCATCTGCTTGAAAACCAGTTTGAGTCCCCATTCATATGCAGGTGGGGAACATCAATCTCAATGGCCCGAACGAGACAAGTGATGAGGGATTGATACTCAAACTCACTATTGGTGTATCCTTTTGACAATAAGAAGGAATAGGGAAAGACAACTTGTGTAGTTTTGGTGAAGACGATACCCATGCCTACTCTGTTGAGTCTGGTATCATTGACTCTCCTACTAGTAGGGATACCTGAAGTAACATAAAAGTGTTTATACCAATGTGTCTCATCATGATCCACTTAGAGGATTACCTCATCTGAGAAATCATGATCTTGAAGCTGCTCTGAGGGTGGTGTATGGGTGGAAACAAATTCTACCACTACCTGACCCTTGACAGCTTTTTTTGGAATAAACCAAATGCCAAACTGCTAAAGGATCAATTCCCACTGTGCTAGATGTCCTATCAACATGGGTGGTTCAAAATATACATTATTTGGTATATACGAGACACCAGCTATATCTCATGGTGATGTAGGCAAGTTTACAATTTTTGGATAGTGAATACTAGTGCAAGGCATCTTTATTTTATAGAGGAATATCATGTTTTGTTGTCGAGGACCATGTGACTGAGATAGTATTAACTTTTCTCTTTCCCCTAGTTGTTATTATGAGTGAGAATGTCACTAGGGGACTATTATATGGTTGTCACATAAAAAAGTAGTGGATTTATAGAGATGAGTGACATCAAAACAAGAGGATGTAGCAGGTACTACTTGATCTCCTCAAAATCATCCTAACACTGTTCTTCCCACCGATTGTCATCACCTTTATTCAGGATATATGAAAAGGGATTACACTTACCTGCCTTGTTTTCAATGAATCTGTGTGTGTAGGATATGTGTACTTGAAAGCATCAGATCTTCTGAATGTTGCTCAGATCAGGCATCTGAATGATGGCCTTGATATTCTCTAGATCAAGCTCGATGCCTCTATATCTAATGATAAAGATGAGAATCTTTCCGAAGTTAACCCTGAAGGCACACATTGAGGGGTTCATCTTTAGGTGAAAGGTGTAAAGGATTCCAAAAACTTTCTCATGATCTATGAGATGGTCCAAACACTGGTGGAGTTTAACCACTAAATCATCCATGTAGCATTCCACCAATATCTCAAGTATTATATAGAATATGCAGTGCATGAGGCACTAACATTTTTCAAACCAAATGGAATTACTCAACAGCAGAAAGTAACTTTTGGAGATATTAAGGATATTGAATCTTCATCCTCGGGATCCATTCATAATATATTATATCTGAAACCCCATTACATAAAGGAGATAGCTTATTATCTAGCCACATTGTCGATCGAAAGCTATGTCCTGAGAAGGGGAAAATCATTCTTCATACAGTGACTGTTGAGATCCCAGAAGTTGATATAGAGTCTGATCTATCTATTCTTATTATGAATGATAATAATGTTGTCTATCCATTTTGGGTACTGTAATTCCTTGATGAAGTTTGAATTTATGAGCTTATCAACTTTGTCCTCGACCGTGGCACAATAAGAAGGGTGCATCTTTCTGGGAGTCTTTTTGAACTGAGACAGTTCATCCGGAGACAAAGTAAGTGGGAACAGACTTGAGGATCCAGTTTTGGAATCTCATCACAGCTCTTAGAAAATAAATCTCAATGCTTCTTCAAGAACTCCACATACTCTTTTTTTCTCTTCTATAGGCATAGCTGTGATGATCAGTGTTGGTCTCAGATCTGTCTCAGTACTGAGGTTCACCTCTACCAACTCCTCAAAAGTTGTGGAGACACCATCTTCAAACATGATAAGAAATTCTTCCAAATACTCTTCATTATCTGTGGTGGGGGGATTATTTCCAGAGGTAATTTTTTTGAGTCGGATGATCCTGATGGAATACTAGTGCCGAACTAAGTAGTGGTGGAATCCTCATTGGGGGACCCTTGCACTACTGAAACCATGGTGGCAGAAGTTGTTGATCAAATCCTATTAGGCCTTCGACCCAATGTGAAATGATTGATAATATCATGGTAGTAGTGGCACATCAGCTTGATATGATTCAACCTAGCATGAAAAATTCGTAATTATGACGTATTGTCATTTCCATGGGGAAAACATCATGATACCTTACATGGGTAAGGGGTACTCGGATCACTTGAGCCTGTTTCTTGTTTGACTATGAATTGTTCTTCTTGTGCTCCTTGCACCGGGGAATGATATTTTCCCTAGTCCTAGAGATGTGAAAGTAGTGTCCCATATATGGGGTTGTGGACTCCAACAAGTGAATTGGGAAAATATATGCATCATCTAGGTCTTGCCATACACTATCCACATTGGTAGTATGATCAACCTCATTGGTCCGAACCTACTGATCCATTCTCCTATAATAGTTGACATATAGGTTTTAGGCTTTATAAAAGGTAAAGGGAGATGAATCACAAAGGTTCACTCCAATTTTACCATTAAAGAGGTACATGAGGCACTGGTTATATTAGGAGGGGACCACCACATATAGATAGAGCTAGGGTCTACCCATCAGCGTGTCGTAAGATGTGTCTAGCGAGACATCCGAGAACTCTCTGATGGCAATCAAGCCACCACATTGGGTCTTCAAGATGATTTTTACAACATGCATATGCTTTATCCTATCAAAACATTGAATCTTTAGGTGATAGGGATCCATATCTGTTTTAGACATCCCCAGCTTATGAAGCTTCAGGGATGGTATGAGATTGATCCCAAAACCCATGTCAAAAAGACAATGATAGAATTCTACACCATTGAACTAGAAAATGAACTACAATGGACGAATGCGGACCTTCTTTAGGAAACATTCATATTCTTCAGATAAATCAATGATGTCCTAACATTCTGCATGGTCAACTTCCCCAGCATGGAAGGATTCTATGGTGGCTACCTCAGTTTAAAACTAGTGGGGTATTGTTAAATCCACAAATATCTAGAGATAGTAGAAGTTCCTTGTGAATTGAGAGTCTTTCATGAATTATGGAAAGGTTCCTAAGTATATCATACATTCGTGCAAGGCATACACTTTTTTCGATAGAAGGTTTCTCCACAGAATAAGTTATAGAGGATGTCGTAGGTTAAACTAGAGGGTTTCATCTTATGTTGAGGATATCATGATTCTCATATATTGGTTCATGCAGAGTAACCAACAACCAATGACCAGATGATTGAGACATGAATACAACTGAATGCGGCTGATCATAGAGCAGTCATTGTGGCACTACCTGATTATGAAATATGAACGATGATGGGGGTGAATATGATGAAACATGATGAGAAGGCTTCAAATTGTTAAGGTATTACTTGAGATTCATATACACACGTATTCTTCTACATTGGAATCGACTAGGGAAATTAGTAGGGTCTTCCTGGATTTACTCACCTTCATGAACCATGTATGGGTCCACCAATTCGACAGTTTTCACTGAGGAGGACTATTGATCATTACATGAAAACCCTCCATTATTGGGTGGATTCTGGGGGAAATCCCAATCTTTGAGGCCATGAAGTCTCTAATAGTATGAGATGGTTTTAGAAGAGGCATAGGGATTCAATCTCCCTTACATTGTCGGTGTCTTCTCCATCGAGATTGTGAAAGCTGAGGTGTTGATGTGGAGGTAGTAGCTGGTAGTAGTTTAGTGACATCAGATGGATTGTGTTGATTTAAACAGGCACAAATAATACCATGGGATCAAGAAAATGCATTGTGTGTTATCCAGTCACCATAATTTTGAGACCTGCTGTGATAAACCGGCTTCCATTCACAATTTCTATCACTATCAATATTGGCAGACACACATGCCACTTGTGTCGGGACCAAAACCAATTTGACTACATTTTTATTGACCTGGTCTTGGAGCCATTAATTGAACACAAATCACTTCTTGAGAGTGTGTCCAAGAAATTGTTGGTATGGGAAATAATTGGAGAGATCAGTGAGATCTGCCTCTTCAGGCCTCCTAATTTCTAGAAATCATTGGATTCCCAGATCCAAGGCTCTCCAGAAGTAACTGGGGACCTGAGTCTTGTTGAATGAATAAGTATAGTTACTTCTATCAGGGAAAGTGTATCTGGGAGCCAATCCCTAATGAGGGGTTGGATTTTGGCGAGATGTGGAACTTGGTTGTCTTAGCTAGGCTATGGTGGCACGTTACATAGTAGTTCCTTCTAATTCTAAGGTGGGTTATTCTGAGCCGGAGGTTGAGCTTGAGGGGGTGGCTCTCAGAAAGGATATGGAAGTGGCTCTATCAATTACAATTCAAACTATATAGGGTCCTCCATCTGTAAAAAAATAGAGAGCTTGGCCTTGGGGACCCTTCTTGCAGAAGCTGTGGGAGGCAATTGGCGTGCCTACATGGCTTACTATAGGGATTCCTCTAATCATTCAGCCTTGTCAGAGAAATCCTGGAATCCAATTGGGATGTTCCAAGTGATGAGAGATGGAACCTGTTTAGTCTTCACATTCTTCACATATATCATTAGAATTTGTTCCCGAGTTAGCGACATGTAGAGTTAATATGTGATTCCCTTCCACCTAGCGACAAAGTCTGCGACTCACTCATCAATCATTTTCTTGCACTGGAAGAGGTAGGTAATACTAGTCCTGTGGGAGGTGGAATTAAAATGAAAGAAAAAATAACTGCGAAGATCATCCCAATCAACTATAGACCCAATGGGTTTCTTGATGTACTAGAAAAATGTGGTCCCTTCTAGTGTCTGAACAAACCATCAGAGTTTACCAGCTTTCAACTACATCGGAGTCCCCATCATGGATCCCCATATTGAAATGAATGATCCAGATGATACAGATTTCCGCCCATACAATTTAAAGAGGATAAGGTGGTATTTCCAACGCCCGAGGGCGCCGGCATATCATCCACCCATATGAGATATGGTTTTCCATCAGGTGGTATTGCCTCCTATCAGGTTTCAAGAGCCTTGAGGTGATCAATAAGAGCATCCATCAGATCATCATGATGAGGATTATTGTCTTGACCAGAGTCCCTGACTACTGGATCATTTTTGAGTTCTTAAACATGGTAACAGGGCCTAGTGGCTCGTGGAGTGGTTGGTAAAATGACTTGATGGGCCACTGGGGGAAACTGCGATGAAGATGGTGGAACCTAAAGTGTCCAGTGGGACCTAAGATGGGTCTTGAGGAAGGTTGTCTCTAAGATCAGGTGGATTTAGTGATACATACCATTCTTTCTTTCCACTATTCTATCTTCTACCCACTATCGATGGGAAGGGTTGTTGAGATCCCCAGGAGGCACCTCACTGAGGGGGAGCTATGCCTTCCCCAACTACCCTGGTCGATGATCACCTTAATCTGACTGCCACTCCTCCATGAGTTCAGCAAGGAGTTCATCAACAATATTTTTTTTTTCAACGAGATACTAACATAACACATCCTTTTCAGGATCATTCGTTGTCATAAGCACTGATCCATATTGTTCGGTGGGATTGACAGTCCCGACATTCTCTTTACCCTTACTAGGGTCTCGATTGAATGGTAATCACTCAGAAGGTGTAGAAAATATAGGGAATGTTATTTGTGGGTGAGTGTGGACACCCATAGGGTCCGAAGGGTGGTGTTTCATCCCAATGATTTGTGCGTCTTCTCAAGTCCCTATGTTGATTCCCCCTTCCAGGTATTTCTTGAAATGAACATGTTTACTTTGATGATGCCTGAAGTCATATCCTCGATATCACCAGGTGAACTATGGTGGAATATGATTGGACTAAAATGCATGGTTTCACACTACCCCTATCCACCGATACAGACATTTTGGTAAGCCTATTTAATAACACAATAGATCACTATAAAGATCTGAATGCATCATTTTTGGAGTGTCCAATGATAACCGGGAAATGCTGTATGTTGAGCAATGGAGAGGGAGGTCCACTGAAATAGGTGTCACTACATTCCAATATCGTCAAAGTGTTCTTGGATATTGGGGTAAGATAATAGTCGATGATGGAGATAGAAATTCGTCGCCCCTATGGTTTGAAAAAAACACATAACCTCATCCTGTTAGAGGAACTCTGGAATACTAAAGCTTGTAATTGAAATCAGCCAGAACATCTCAGGGAGATGGTCCACTACGAGAATGTCCCACAAACATCTCACCTTAGACATAGGTTCCAACCCCTATTAGACCCATTCATTGACTGGGGGTGGTTCAGGGACTGGTAATGACACTGATGTGGACTATTGTATTGGTAGTCTGGTTAGGGGACTGTACAGTGCTTTAGTTAACAATCCACTACATCTTGGGATTTCTTCTTGAGAATTCTTTGACTGCATCACCACATCCCTATAGGACGGGGTACTGACCACATATTCCTGCACATGGGTGGTGGTCATCGATTGTGGAGCATGCTAGTGCTCATTATTGATTGGTACCCAGAACGATTCTTTGTGATATATTATGGAAGTATAGAATGATCATAGTGATGGAAGGTAGGATAGAAAAACAAGGCCCTAGAAGGGAGCTAAGTCATCCTCCTCCTGTATGTATGTTTGGAGGGATTCAGGGATCTGGTACATCTCACTTTTTGAGAGCACAATGAAAATAGGCCTAGTTTCTTCCCCAGACCCCAATAAAAATGATTAGGGTGAGGGTTCCACCATCGATTCACACTTCGCTTCAGAGTCTGAAAAGAAGACTGGTTTGACCACAATTTGAGGTTTCACGGAGCTCTTCCTCTGGAGGCGACGACATTCCCTCCTTCCCTAGGAAGGTTCTTCCGTGCTGGGTAGATATTCGACATGGGGAAGGCATTCATGTAGGTTGGTATTGGAGTAAGGAGGAACTTTTCTTGTGTTAGTGGGGGTGTGGTTGGAACTTCAACAAATATAAAATGGAATGTGGGGATGACCTCAGTGGTTGGGAACAATGGAGCAGGGAGGTCCTCCACTAGTGTTGGTGATGAGCGAGGAGGACCTTCACATCGATGGCCAGAAATATGGGAAGAACATCCATACTTGAGACCATGGGAATGAGAAGGACCTTCATGTCCAGTCTAAACAATACAGGATGGTCCTTATCCTGGATAGATGAAGATAGCTCAGGGAGGAAATCCATACTAAACATGGGAATGAATAGGACCTCCACCTTGGTCGGCGGCAGTATGAGGATGATCTCTGTACTAATTTTTTTTCTACATAGGTTGTCTCATTATGACTTCAACTTGCACTGATGATAGAGTATGTCAACCCAACCTACCAGTGGGGTGGTTGAGGCCTCAATCATGATTAGACATATATATTCCCCTATTCGGTAGTAACAGGGAAGTGATTGTACATATTGGTGGTGGCCTGGGCCACTAAATCCATAGAAAATGATTCCCATAGAGTAAATACTAATGATATTATTCCCAACATTGATGTTGGGTCAGCTGTGCTAGGGTCGTCTATGCAAAGGTATAGACCATCTGCTCCTCAATCTGTGGGACTTGCAGATAGGGCTGACCTGGACTGGTGGGAGCCCTTCATGGTGGTTCCATGGTTTATTTTCTCTCAAGAAGAATCATAAATCCCTTAAATTTTCAGCATATTGGATTGATTCAAATGAGAGTTTTGGGGAGAGGATCCTAATGTGATTGAAGATTGTATTGTGGAGTAGTTTCCCTCTACACGACCCCTGGGACTGGCGATATTGTTGGGGCACAAAACCTCAAAATATTGATGGTCCATATCCCTCATCTGGATGACCCACTCTTATTCATATCATTGAATAATAGTATCGACCACCCTCCTTTGAATAAATTTAGAGGGTGATGTGGGGCATGGGAACAAAATTACTATGGTTATGGGAGTCATTATAAAAAGGGGAAGCAACGTAGGATTACTGATTTATTATTTCCCCTAACCCCTGCATCTTTGGGAGGGAGGTGGATCATATTCTTATAGATGAAGCTTGTGTCCTATAAAGAAGTAAGATTCATCCAGTATTACAGCTAGTAATAAGGAGATACCTAGTGACCCAACACCATTCAGTGTTCCATGGATTAATAGAATGATTCGCATAGAGAATGTCACAGATTGGGATGCCCAATGAATAACTATCCCAATATTCTAGTGAGTTTCATTCTAGAACCACTATTTTCTTGGTAGGACCTAGAACCGTATATTGGGATCCGGTGATATTATTATTTTCTAATGTCCTAAATGCTACTAATCACCAAATTGAGAAGTAAAATTTATAACGGGTTCATCATTTCTATTTCCGACTCTTTCATCAAGTCACACATCATCAGTGAGGATGAGATGATTATGGCCCCACATTCCTTATTTCCATAGCCGAGTAACATTCATCACTTCTTAAGAGATATTTTCTTCTTGATTGAAATGGGTTGATGGGATGTTAGTTTCTTCTTCAGTGGATTCCTCATCAGAATTATTCACCTGGTTTGGGTCCCCCATAATTATTAAGATGTTGTTCTTGAAACTCTTCTCAGTTCTATATCTTTGTGGAGACCAGTTAATTAAAATACTTACTTAGGACATTCCAAACGAGCTCAAGTCAAGGAAGAAACCTTCGGTGAGGAGAGTAGTCATGTTGGAGCTTCCCTGGTGTGTCTAGATGCTAAAACACTGGAACACATTGATTCTACCTTATTAGAAGAATTAACAAGGATGCGAAAGCTCTAGGTTTCCCACGTCAAATGCAGAGAGTTATATTATAGAGGCATGTCTCTGAGGTTTTATTTATCTTCCCATGTTCATCCCAGTGTATTCCATGAGTTTAACATCTAGTGAAGATAGATTAGACTGATTTGGACACATATGGGAGGAGAATAGATAGGTACATCCCTAGGAGGGAGCACATAGAATGTTTACTGGATGGGTGGGTTAGAAAGAACAATGATGATGAAACAGGGTGGAATGTACCACAAAGGGGAAGGTTTCACACTATGAAGACTGATTTGGACACCAAAAAGGGTGGATTAAAGAGGAGGATGGGTTAACATAAAGGGTAAACCAATGTTTACCATTAAATGGGATTGATCCTCAAAAAGGCTTCCCACATACCCTGTTTCAAAAGAAGGGATCAAAAACCATTTAGATTGAATGGGTGAGTCATGGGACCAGGGTGTACGCAGTGGAAAACATCCTAGAAGATATTTGTGGCTTAGGTAGGGTTAGCGGCCCAGGTGCCATAAAGAGAAATGAGATGAATGAGGATTAGACATTGGTAGATACCCATTTCATATAAAGATCAATAATATGAATGGGTCTTACACATGGTTACTTCCCATGTGGATGGTATTATTTCTTTGGGAAGTGGTAGCCTAGGTAATAATCTAGATGAATGATGGAGGATTTGAATGAATTCGGTGGAATGAAAGGGGTGTAAATAACGTGAAGATTATAACATTGGGATTAAACCTTATAGTGGTTTCTTACACACCCCCATAGTAGGGAATCCAAGTACACATTTTTTTGGAATGGGGTGATGAGTCACCTGAGTAGGCAACTCGTGGGAATGGATTCATGGATGGGACCCAAAAGAAGTAGAACCATCAGGTTGATGCATGACCTTCCCATGACATAAAGTCTCGATGGAATTAAAAGGATGGGACATAGGAGATGGAAATAAACCTCATAGAGTCTTCCTATGTGCCTTACTCAAAATGGGAAAATATCAAAGTCCATGTAGTTCAGATATGGGGGCATAGTATCAGTGTGTACACAAAGCACAAAAACCCAAATATAGGTTGTGGATTATGTATGGTTAATGGACCATCGCAAGAAGGAAACCCTCGGTTGGAGGAGTATGGATTTAGGTTGGGGATTATACATGGTTAGATTCCCAGGAACATGGTTTTAACCACAAAGAGGCTTCCTACATACCCTATTTACGATACAAGGATCTAAACCCATGTGGTTGAAAAGCATATAGTTTAGCAGCATGCGGAAAAAAATGGAGCATATAGTTTAACATCATGTAGGATGAGGATAAATTGATGTGAAGTGGATGAGATCGATGGGTTATGGGCTTTAGCCTTAGAGAGGCTTCTTGCGTACCTTTCCTAAAAAGGGTATGGATCAAAGTAAACATATTTCAACATAGAGGGGTTTGGGGTTTATGTATGGTTAAATAACCAAAGAATATGTAATGTTATATGCTTACTCTTAGCCTAGGAAATTCATGCTTGTTGGGATAAACAAGAGGAAACAAAAGAATTAATGATAACATAGTGAAAGGTGCATCCATGAGGAAAGGAGTGGGGATTACACATGGTTAGTGGCCTAAAGAGGAAACAAGTTCTTACACTGGGTTGGAATCCCATGATAAGAATATTCATACTTAAGCCAGGAGGGAAGCCTTAGGAGGAAGTCTAGATGTATGAGGAGGCTATAGACGGTGTACAAGTAGTACCCTATCATTTTGGGTTGGGGATTACACAAAGTCTACTTGAGATGTGCATAGAGAAAAAACACAGGGGGTGGGGAGTGAGAGGGTTCTATTTTTAATTCGCTTCTTGGTCCTCTTGTTCTTGTCACTCATCTGGTGGTCATGGTTTTAAATCATGTTTCGAGGATGTGGGTTCTTGAAAGTATAATTTCTTGAAACTCAGACTATGGGGATTCACTCCTAAACCGTAGAACCTACATAACTGGCTGGATTTATCCCCTGGTGTTGGGAAGGAACCAACAATTTATTTGGTTAATGGGGTTGTGGAGTTATCCATTGAGGGGTCCATGTTCATGTGGCTATGTGAAGAAGCAATAGTTGTTAACATGGAAATGTGAAGAATAAAAAGGAATTGAAACACAATATGAATCACCACTCAGTGATCCATGGAATTTTATTGTACAATCCGGGAGGGATGTACGGAAGAGGGGATCGTGAAGCAGAAGGACTCGAGGATAGGGGCTTCACGAAGCCCTAGTGCTACAAGAACTTAAGGGAGGTCGTGACGCCTAGTGACCTAGTTTAGGCAGGGGGTCTGCATGTTCTTGGAGAGTGATTCATGAATATTGAGTGGTTTAGGAAGTTCTGAGTACCCAAAGGGTCTCTTTCCTTCGTGATGGCCAAAGGGCTTTGTGAAGGGAAACTCGACTTGAAGAAGAGGTAAAATAAGGAAAAGGTAATGCTGGTTTACAGTGAACAAATACATGAGATGGTTAATTTTCTCAATGATTCATAGAGAAAAGGGTGCATTGGGAATTGAGAGCACAAAAGGTGGAATGTCAAAGTGTCGATACATTGGAGTGGGGGTGGGATGAGTATTTTTAGGCAATGGGTATCATAGTGCTTTGTGGACACACTGTGGAGAAAATCACGCTTTAAAATTGGATAAATATCTTTGAAGTTTCATAAACTCACAGAGGCTTCCATCCATGACTTTTCAGCATTCACGAATGCTCGCGTCTTGTTCCTAGGAGTTTTGAAGGCTTCCTTCACTTTTTATGTTGTCTGTAGAGTCTCCAGCAATGTTCCATAGAGTCACAAAGGCTTCCATCATTACCTCTTCATCATTCGTGGAGGATTCCTTCGTAGAGGCGTGGAGAAGTGTTCCAAGAAGCTTTATTGTGGAGCCATGTAAGAAGTATTTCGTGAAGGATCTTCATGATGCAGAACCTTTTACTCCTCATACACCTTCCAAATGTTTTCCAAGGCATGAAATACTTGTTCCAACAACATAGAACTAGAACCAAGTAAAACTTTTTTCAATCATAAGTGAATAATAATTGTACCTTGTATGACTTATTTTCCTTGCTCAACTTCTAAATTTGTGATGAAATAATATTTACCTTTATCTTTTCGATTTGACAGCTTCTAAAACTAATTACCCTTTAGGAGTTTATTTTTAGTGCACAATATTACATAGTTCTCCTAATACCTATGTTGAATGAATTAAACCATGAGTGTTTCTCTCCATTCCTCTATCATATTTGACAGATTCTTTATGTCACTCTGACATTCATGATCTTTGTGGTCTTCACTCCCACACTTGATTAATTTACCCATCCCTTTGAGGAAATTGACATAATGTTTGTTCCCAAATTTGTGACATGTGGTTGGTTAGATCCAATTTCCCCCTTTTTCATTTTATCCACCAACATGAATATCCATTCTTATCTTCTTACCTCTATAACCATGGGACAATTATCTGAACTCTATATCCACTTTGAGAGGACATTGAATCACTTTTATCGAAAACCCAATGTCTCAGATAGCTAGATCTTTTGAATGGTGTGGTTTAAAACCACTAAAGAATATTTATATTTTTCTATCATTGTTGATAACAAAACATGATGCATACATTAAATGCCTTGTGATGTTTTCTTTATATTCCTTGAAAGATATACCCTCATTTTTTTCAGCTCTATAAATTCTCTCTCTATATTTTATCAATACTTTTAAGGGAAATACTTGTTGAGAAGTATCTTAATAATTTCTACCCACTCCATCTATTAAATTTATACCATTTTCTTGGTGTTCTTAACTAATTAACACCATTTATCGACCTATCAATATAAATGATAAACAGACTGAGTCACCTTGACCTTCTCAAAATAGTTAAGCACAAAAGAGATATTCTACATCAATTTAACCCAATGTTCCATGATGATTTGACTAAAAGATCCACTAAATATCACTGGTCACTGCTACATAAAAGATTTGATATCTAGTCTCTCCCTATTGGGTGAAGGTATATGTTCTAAATTATTCAAGTTAATTTTCATAGACTTCGACAGATCGGTAAGCATCACCAAAAATGTTTTGGACTCCACCTCACAAGGCATTGGGGATATCGTCTGAGAAATTGATGCATTATCCCTCACACAGGTTGTTTCCCTAGTTTATCCTGGTTCCAACCAATTTTTAAACTAGAAATGTTTTGAACAAAAAACAAGTCAGCAAGTCATGAATAAATAATTTATTCCTTTGTGAAATTAACTCTATAGTCATATTGTGTGGGATCCCTATTTTAATAAGTTAAAAAAGCTTCTTGGATGCTTACATAGACTTAGTCTCATAATAAGTTGTTTAACTAATGTTTTCTAATCCTTATCACAATATTAACTAAACCATTCACTTATACCAACTATAGTGACCCTATTTTTGCTAACATTACTATAACGTAATTTTTATCATAAACAACATAATAGCGTCACAAAACTAGGATCCAAAGGATTATTATATTGGGGGAGTTAGAACTATACATAACATAAGCATAATAAAACATAAAAATTTATTTAAAATATTCTTATTTAGGCTATTAATGTTGGTGATCTCCTTATTACATGTAGTCACCTAAGGATATACATCAAAGGATTGGGTGAGATAGAAGACCAGTAATGGGATAAATAAGGAAATGATTTAATATAACATGGGTGAAAATAATCATCATCATAATAAAATAATAATAGGATCATAACCATAATAATGAGATGAATCGTTTGATAATGGAATGGAATTTGGGAATGCATAAAAATTTAACATCTTACTTAGTGGTCAAATACCACACATAGTTGTGAACAAATCTAGCATCATGTCAACAAAAAATATAAGTTAATAATAATAACATTATCATTGTGAAAAAATATATAATACTTTTCATGCATATTTCATATCATCTCATGGTATACATAAAAATACCCAATATGTTGGAGCACTATATAATTCTGGGTGCACTGGTCACATCATAACGTTTAAGTAATTGAGTATGACACATAGAACATATATAAATCAAATTCATGAAGTAAACAATTTAAAAAATGGGCTTTATAAGGATTTCATAAATAATGAATAAACTAGGGGTTCTTGAATGAAAAGGAAAGAAATATTTTGTATAAGATTTATCATTATTTATAAAACAAGAAACAACTCATGAGAAGTCAAAATGTATTTTTGAAAAGGTGTTATTTTGGAAAATATTTGTATTTGTAATAAATTTAAACTGGAAAAATGTATATCCCAGAAAAAAGAAATAAAAATGGACTTAAATTATTGTAAAATTATAGAAATATACATTCTAAAAAATTTCATAAAGGAGGAATAACCCAACAAAAAATAGTTGGGTTCAAGAATCCCCTTATCTTATATTCAATTGATTTCTTCACTTTAATATACTAGATAGTCAAATAAAATAAAATTAATTATTTAATAAAAAAAAACCTATTATACACGTATTAGATTTATTATATTTTTATTAAGTTTTTTTGGTTCCTTTTTAATGAGTTATAGAGTTCAATTTCATCATTAAATGAGTGTTTGTTTTTGTGGTTTTCATGATCGATTAACTTGTATAGAAGTATAGAAGTTCATGTAAAAGGAAAAACATTCTACAAGAATTTAAATTATAAGTTATTAATGAAATTTAGTAAATATAAATTAACTTATATATCATATTGATACTATACTAATGATAATTTATTAGATAAAACTTTAATGATGACAGTTTAGATTATTTTTGTTGGTTTTTTGATCATCATGAAATAGTTTTAATTTATTATTTAATATCATGTATATATGTTTGTTACAGAACATAAAAAATGATATAAAATAAATTTTAAAATAACTTTTAACCATTATAATGGTTTTATGAATACCCTTGAAGTACTTAATTGAAAATGTAAATGGATCATCCACAATGGCTGTAAATCGTAACTTCACGGATAATGTTTTCATTTTTAGAATAAAAGTGAGAGGAGAAGGGTTTTTATGAAGGAAATTTTATTAATATAATAAAATTAATGTACATATAAGAAACTATAGTAATCATGAATTTTTTGTTATAGGAGGTAAGTATCATATGATAAATGAAAATAAATTAATAGATATTAAATTAGAACGAAAGTGGATTTTAACTCTTGAATTTCTTCTCCTTGAGAACCTTGTTAAGGAACTTGGGTTAGGTATTTTGTTGAAATAAGAATCTCTTGGACATGAGGGGAGTCTTGGGAAGATAATTGGGTAGAATTTGGATAAGATTCAAGGGTTTGGAGGTGTGGGGAGAAGAGGTTGGGAGAGGTGTTAATTATAGGAGAGGTGAGGGTTGTTTTTTGTTATTTATAGATTAGTTTATTATTTTGGCCCAATAATATCTATAGTATTTATTATTGTGAATAAATAATGTAAATGATTTATTGGATTCTAAAAAAAGGGTGCTTAACACATCCATAAATTATCAATGACTCAAGAATTCATGTATTTAGCTTATATCATAAATTATCGAATTCATTATTAATAAAAAATCATCTATTTTTGAGAAGACCAAAAAATTCACTCTAACAAATTTTTTGATGTGTATAATTAAAAAATTAAACAAATTTATTAAAATAATTTTCTAAATATCAGTAATTCAATTTTGAAATAAAATCACCATTTATTAAAAAAAATATCAATTTTAATATTATAATGGGTATTACGACCCTTTGAAAAATTAATTAAGGTATTAAAAATTTATCTCATTATCATAAGACAAAACAATATTAGTTTATGAATATATTTTATGAAAATAATATTTTAAAATAATTAAATTTATTAAAAAATTATAAATAAACACTTATGTTTTATGGAATTATAAATACATAATTTATCAGTTTTAAAACATTTCTTCACTCATACTATGTTATAATTATATCATATTTTAACTTATGAGATGACTCAATATTATTTATACTTTCATAGGCGAGGTTAATATTTTATTGATTAGATTAATATTCCTAATGGTCATGTTAGTATTCTAATGGTCTAGTAACTATTCCATTGGTATAGGTTCATTAATTTCTTTAAATATACCTCATTTAATTCTTCCTTTGTGATAATAATTTTTTTGGGATATATATTTTATATAATATAATTTAGGAAGTGAAAATAATAAAATTTAGGGTCATTAAAACCCCCTTATTTGAACAACTAAATGCACTGATAAAGGTAACCTTTATCAGCACTTATACAAGAGCTTATAAAGGGGAAAACTTTAGTGTGTTGTAATAGCACACAACAACAAAAAAAATAGAAAAAAAAAAGAAAAACGAATTAAAAATATAGAATTTAAATTTAATAATATTTATAACAATACTTAATGAAGAAAAACTACATTATATTAATTTTTAACATTGGTTTATACAATTATATAAGTAATAAAAAATACATACATATATTAAAAAACATCATTGTTCCTATGTGTTTTTTCCCTCAACCCAACTCACGCTATTGATGAACCAACCACACATGCTCAAGAAAAAGAAAGAAAAAATATAAGATTAAAATTATTAGGTTATTTATAATATAAATAAACAGATCAAATAGAAAATGTTAATTTTAATCTAAACATTGAGTCATACTAGGAATAATGTGAATCAGAGTGAGTTGCGGTTGATTCTTGCACATTACCCCATTTCTTGTTCATAATAAATAATTATATATATGAAAACTAAAAAAGTATAAGATAAAAATTATTAGTAAACTAATTAATTAATAGTAGATGAGATTATGATAAAAACATCTAGTCTCATTCTCTCTGTTCTGGAGTTGTATTGCGCGTTTTAAACTAAAATGACACTTATATATTGAAAAGATGAACTTCGAGTAATAGCAGTCACACCATGCATCATATTTAGGTTCAAATGATTCCTAAACATCTGAAATGACCTATGGATCACTGTACCAAATTATGAAATCTATTTGAATGTGTTTTCTCTATTTTGAATATGTCGATTGGGTTTTTTAAAAAAATTCCATTTTGAACTGGGAATACACACATTAAGTCATACCTGTAAAATAATGTTTCAATTTGAGGAGAAACTAATACCAACATGTTTGAAGTGACTTCTGAATAATTTTCCTAAATTATTAACATAATCCTATCATGTTTTCTCAGTTTTTAGTGAGGGGCACATTTTGAACAAAAATGTCGATTTTTAACTGAGACATGTTAGGAACATTATTTATTACAGTGAAGTGAAGTGGATTTATACATTTTAAAAAATAATTATGGATCATTTTATTAATTTATAAAAACAATATGAATTCTTTTACTCGGTTTAGATCATGTCAGTTGTCATTATTATTAATATTAATGTCAATTTTAAATAAAAAGATTCACATGTTGTGATACTGATCACACCATGTGTTAGATTAATGTGTGGATTATTCTTATACATCCCAAGTAAAATATATATAATTTTTAACATAAACAAATAATATTAATTATGTTTATCATTTTTGAGTACATCACATGTGTTTTTTTACTAAAATTTCATTTTAAACAGGAAAGATGCACTTTGAGTCATACAAGTCACATCATGTGTTGTTTTGACATGAGAATAAATGCTAAATGTCACAAATGTCAAATTATTAATTTTATAAATTATCAAGACAATAGAAGAATGTTTTCTTAGTTTTCATTGTGTGAAAATTGTTGAAAAAATATCAATTTTAAACTGATAACAAACACTTTGTGTCATAACAGGCACATCAAGTATCAGATTGTGATGATGATGATTGTTACACATCATACATGGATTATGGATTTTTTAATAATGTATCAAAATGATCTGAATAATTTTTCTGGATTTTGAGTTTCTCAAATGTCCTTTTAAATAAAATCAATGTCAATTTTATGTAAAAAGATGTAATTAGAGCCATACTGGTCACATCGTGCATACGATTTTTATGAATATTATTCCTAAACATACAAAACAAAATATGTATTATTTTTATAAAGTATTAAAATAATACTAATTTATTCTTTTGGTTTTTAGAATGTCACTTTTTTTACTAAAATGTCATTTTAAAATGGAAACACGCACTTTGAGTTATACTAGTCACATCATTTGTTGGTTTTACATGAAACTAATTAAAACACATTAAAAAATATCTTATAAATTAATATAGAAAATTATAAATATGATCCAAGGTTGTTTTCATAGTTTTTAGAGAGAGACATTTTTTGAACTAAAATGTCAATTTTAAAATAGTAACAAGTACTTTGAGTCATACCTGACACATCATGTATTATATTGATGATAGAAATACTAATAAATTTCTAAAATAAATTATTTATTATTTAAAAAATTATAAAAATAATTCTAATGTGTTTGATCAATTGTGAATATATAATTTTTTGTTATTACTAAATTTAATGTAAAATTTAAATAAAAAGATTCACATAGAGTCATACCAGTCACAATTTGCATCAAATAGAGGTTAGAATGATTCCAACACAACCCAAATGAATTATGGACCATTCTACTAATGCATTTAAATAATCCAAATGTGTTTTCTTGGTTTTGAGTACATCTCATGTGTTTTTACTAAAATGTCATTTTAAACTGGAAACACACACTTTGAGTCATACCAGTCACATCGTATGTCGGTATGATGTGAGACTAATTTCTACACATCAAAAATTACTTATGAATAATTATCAAAAATTATAAAGGCAATACAATTGCATTTTCTTGGTTTTTTGTGAGTGAAACCTTTTGAACTAAAACCTCAATTTCAAAATGATACAGGATACATTGAGTTATACCTAGAACATCATGTATCACATGAAGGTGATAAAATTTACTAAACAAAAAAATGACTCATGGATCATTTTAGAAAGTATAAAAACAAACCAAAGCAGTTTCTTGGTTTTGAGTATGTCAGTTGTCTTTTTTTCTAATATTAATGCCAATTTTAAATAAAAAGATGCACTTAGAGTCATACCTGTCATGCCACATGTCAAATTTAGGTGCTTTTGATTCCTAAACATTCATAATAAATTATGGGTTTTTTTATTAAATTATCAAAACAATACGAATGTGTTGGATTGGATTTTATAAAGTCAATATTTTATTAACTAAAATGTCATTTTAAAATAGAAACATTATTTTGTGTCATACAAGTCACATTGTTTGATAGGGGGATGTGAGAAAGAATCCCACATAGTATAACTTACTTATGAATAATTTTACTAAATTATCAAGAAAAATTGAGTGAGTTTTATAATTTTTGGTATGTCACATATATTTTTTACTAAAATTAATGTCAATTTAAAATAAAAATAACCAATTAGAGTCATACCAAGAACACAATGCAACAAATTTTGGATTAACATATTTTTACATGTAATAAATGATTTTTGGATTGTTTTATAAATGTATCAAAATAATATTAATGTGATTTATATGTTTTGTGTAATTGATTTCTGTTTTGAACTAAAATATAAATTATAAACTGAAAACAGTCAGTATGAGGTATACTGAGCACAATATGTATCAGATTGAGGTGCGAATGATTAAGTATGTGATATGTGTTTTTATTTTAACTATTTTAAAATATATTGAAAAGGGAAAAAATGGTCCATTCTAATGGAAAATAAATTATTTTCTCCCTAAAACATGTCACATTTAAGGAATCACGGGGTTTCCTCTTCCATCATAAAGGAACATCTTCCATCTTTTTTTGGCCTCTTGTAGATTATAGAATTAAATATATGACTTCCCAATAGATATGTGAAAAAAATATAAATAATTATTAATTAAAAATGATAAGGAAATTAACATAAAAATATTGGAAAAATTATGACAAAATAAATTAAATAAATAGTAGGAATTTATCTTTTAGTGATATTTTATACATTCTTGACTCGTTTCCTTATTGTCATTATCTCTATTGCAGCCTCAAAGTCCAATATCTAATGAGCATGAGTAACATTGAAAAAAACACCCTAACATGATCAATATAATCCATATGTATAAGAAAAAATTTCATATCAGAGTAATACAAAAAATAAATAAATTAAAATTAAATATGAAATAATAAATTACTTCAATATAAAATAATTTTACTATGTAAAAAGAAAGAATGGAAAGCCTGTGTAGGAGAATAATTTTTGGAAATATTCATAAAAAACAACCAACCAAGTTTTATTTAAACTCAATAAATTTATTGATAAAATATAGATATATGGGAATTTAGTTTAGATATTGGGGAATGTATTTTCTCAGTTTTGAGTTTGTGGTGTCTGTTTTAAACTACAATGTAACTTATAAACTAAAAACATAATGTTTAAGACATACAAAACACACTATGTATTAGTTTTAGGTAGGTCTAATTGAGTATGTGATGTGTGTTTTTCATTTCACCATCTACACCATGATAGAAGAGAAAGAAATGTTCTATTGAAGAGGGAGCCCAATGTTTCTTGAAACTTATCCTCTAAAAGTAACTTGTTCTCTCTTTTCTAGATTTATGTAGATGAGTGGAGGAAAATATGACTTCCCAAAAGGTCTTTGAAAAATAAATAATTTTTTATTAGATAACCATTATAGGGATATTACCCTAAAAATTGTGGATAAAAATTGTGAAAAAGTTACAAAATAAGTATTAAGAATTCACCTTTTCATGATCATAGTAAAGGAGTGACTCATCCTTGTTGTTGAAGTCATTTCATCATGATCTACGTGAAAATTAAAAAAATAAAAAATAACTAAAAATGATCAATAAATTAACTAAAAAATTTATAAAATGACAACTAAATCATGTAAAAGGTAATTTTTATAGTTATATATCATTAGTATAAAATATATTTATTCTAGAATATATAAAACTAAGATGTATGGAATTTAGTCATTATTACATGACCCTAAAAGAAAATATTTTAGAAGCTCAATCCCGAAAACGTGATATATTTAACCACTTTACAATAACATAACATTAAAAAAGTACAAAATATTACCCTAAAATATTTTATCAATCTTGGTCGGTATAAAAATTTTATTGAAAAGTTTTCCTTCTTATTTTCAACAAAAAATAGAAACACATTATCTATTATTGGACTATATTAAACATTATTATATCACTTTATTTATTCCTAGAAAACATTATCATTTATATACAACCTATTTGTGTTCATTAGTTGAACTAAAATAAATATTTACATTTTAGTTTTTAAGGAACATGATGAAATATGTGTTTCGCATTCACCATCATAGTGATTAAATACTCTATGGTGAACTATTTACCTTCTCGGATGGAAAGAAATACATTGTGATCCATTATGTATTTTCAAAAGATACTAAACTCCATTATAAATTGTTTAACACTTTTTTACCATATTAAACACCTATATAGAACGTTATATCATCCAAATGACACTAAAATCTAGCTCATCCATTAATTATTCCGGGATTGTGCTATAGACGAGTATACCCCTTTCATTATTTTGGGTGATAAAAATTCTAACATAACATCATAATTATTTTTTCATCGAAATGGGAATAACCCAATTCTCATTTATCTTTTATTGAGAATTATGAAACTTTTTTTGTTAATGAGATTATGAAAATGGATCATTTTACATAATTTATGTGCACATTCAATATAAAATTCATTTGTATGGAATTAAAAAAAATTGTTATACTGAATCATGTGTCTAGTTAATGATCGAATAAAAAAATAACTCCACCACCCACCAATGTGAAACCATTGCATTGTCCATTTTTTAATATTCTAGATTCAGATGATGAAAATTTTCATTTATTTATTTTTTTGAGTATTGGGATCATGATGCTAGGTTCTTTTTAAAAGGGGTCTTTATTTGGATTTTCGGTGCTTCATGATTTAATTTGAAGAGGCGTTTTCATTTTCAATGATTTCATTATAAATAGGTTTATTTTCATTTCATGCAATGATTCCTTGGACACAATCCCTCCTCAATGAACATGATCTTTTAATATTAATTAAACTGTAATAGTTTTCTTATACAACTGTTTGATTTTGTCGATGATTACACACATATTTATTCAAACATTTGAGCTTGATTATAAACAAATTTTATGATTGGAATAGTGTCGTAGGAATCTCATGTTACTATTTGTTCCACTACTAAGACCCTTTATTTACAGTGTAGAGAATCCATGGGAAAGAAAATGCATCTGATTTTTTATTGTTTAGTTTGATCTTGGTGAGGGGTTTCGTTCACACACTATTAATATTTTATAGTACTTCAAGTGTTCTAATTGAAATTATATCTTATAATAATCAGTTTGAAAAAAATAAGTGGTGTTTTTTTATTTCTAAAAGATTCATCCATTTATATTCCAGTACCAATTACTTAAACAGATGGTGGACAACATTTCTCCAATAAGAAACCTGAAATAGTTGAAAATGGATCTTATAATAGGTTTTTTTGTAAAATTTTAAATATTTGTTCTCACACACAACCTCTGTATGATCTCCCGTTGAATACATTGCCAAATAATTTACTAATTTGAAGGCTTTAGCTTCATCTCCTCCACTACCTCAGTATTTTCCTCTACCTACCCCTCTACCTCTATCTCTGACTCTGACTCTGCCACCACTTCTTCCTTCATCTTTACTTCCACCTCTACCTCTACCTCCACCTCCCCCATTTCCAAAAAAAAATATTGTTTGGAGGCCAACATTTCTAAAGAAATTGATTTTATCCATTATACTTATCCTTTAGAAACATATTAAAAATAATATATAAGCATTCTGACACTAATTTTTCACACCCCAAATATATTTCTATGGTCATATACCATACTACGTCACAAAAATTTTAGGTAATCACCTAAATTTTTTATGGGAAAACATTATGAAAACATTTATGATTCCCACTCATCTTTAAAAAAATTACTTCTCATATATAGTACTAAGTTTGTCTAAAATATAGGTAGTAATGAGATAATATTGAAAAAATGATGATTAATAAATATTTTTAATATTACTGTAATTACTTTAAAAATATACTTTTCAGGTATTTTAGTATTCTAATGGTTTATGATCTCATTAATAAATTTTAAAACATAAAATCCACAATTATTGCCATTATCTTTCTTTAGACACAACATAAAAATATCCAAAATAAGAAAATTATATTGAAATATGTATTGAAGGTTAAATATTTTTATATACACCTTAATTAGTCTCTATTTAAAGTATTCCCACTACAATAAAAACACCTCATAATGGATGTTTTTTTAATATGGAAGCATTTAAAATCACCTCCAAATGATTTTGTGATGTTTTCACAAAACCACCACTAAATTGGATTTCAGCATCTAATATATTGTAGTTTCTTAATTTTAGTCGAAGGTTTTTTGAATTTTTTTAGTAAACACATTTAATGGTGGTTTTGGTGGTTTTAGAGACAATTTCATGTGAACAAATGGCATATTTAGTAGCGATTTTAACCACTGGTAATTTTTTTTCCATTTGTTACATTAAAACCACCACTATAAAATAACACACATTTATTTACATGTGGTGTTGACCACCACTGATAAGATAATATCAAATTATAGTGGTGGTTTAAATCACCACGAAGTATGGTCCATTTCATTAGAGGTGGTTTAAACCGCTGCTAATTGTAGATTTTCGAGTAAAAAATGCATCAGATTATGTATCCCTAGTACCGGAACCCTAGAAAAAACCATGTGTAGAGAACATATAACCGAATAATATAAACCATCTTACAATGTTCATTTTTCAATAATCTAACAATGGTTTATTAGAAAACCATGTACAAAGAACATATAACAGAATAATCTAAACCATAAAATCTCAACCATCTAACAATTTTTCATAGATATAAAACTAATACTTTAAACTGTATAGAACCGACACCTAATCTACAAGAATTCAAACTACAGATCCCAAACATATAACATGTATCCCTAATCCATCCTAATAAGGATGATTTATCCTAGTTTTCTAGATAACAATGTAAAAAATAATTTGGTCTGACAATACTATAGATTAGTTTTAGTTTGGACTTTTTGTTTGATATAGATGAAGTGCTTAAACATGACTCAGTAAGTGCATCATGCATCTGTCTACAAGAAAACATATACTATAACACTTATAATAGGTTGGTTTTTTTTAAATTAGGTTTATGATTAATGTAATCATGTTATCCTAGTTTTGGAACCACATTTACTAGTGGATGAATCATGTGCCATGGAAAATTTTTAATTTCAATAAAATGTTTCCCAGGAAATTCCTAAGGTGGGGAGAACAATGAGTATTATGGAAACTTTTTCATTTCATGTAGAGGGAATCAACTATTATAGACTAATTAAAAATTTTCAGAATGAATTCTTGAAGATGAGGAGTTTGTATATTCAATATTTAATATCTCAAAAATTATGAGGAATTTTAAAACATAAGTTTGAGTTTATACTAATTCTGGATTATAGATTCATGCTCGAGATAAATAAGTGATCCATGAGTTTTACGATTCGGTAGTGTGTCTATGAATTCATGGTAACGCGATGGAAATGATGTTGGTTGATTACCCAACCATTGATGAATGATGAGATTCATTGTCAGAATTTTTTGGTCATCCATGAAATAACAGGGTATTTTTGGGATCTAAGGTTGTGTGATAAATACCTTAATTAAAACACAGCTATTAATATGGAAATATCTTAAACAATTTAGTCTAGAGTGTATTTATTGATGCTTCAGTGATCAAAATTTTAAGGGGAGATGATCCTTCCATCTATTAAATAAATTAAATATGATGTAAAATTTTTGGGGTGTAACCCTTTAATGATATACCATAAAAGTACAATGAGGGTTTTAGGGTGTGCTGATGTGGTTGACCCATTGTTGGACCTAGTCAAACATCATCAAGAGATATTAAATCAAGGTTTGGTTCAAGGAATGTATAACATGTTTTGACGGAGCGTGTATCAGAAGATCTAAACAGACCTATCAATATAATTTTTAAAAAATGTCAGGATATTTTTATTTTTGGACCAGGAATGGTTCATGTTTAAAAACTAGGTGTACTCTTATTCTATATTCAGTCATTCCCAATATATTGACACCATCCTATGTATGTTGGGAGAGTGTCTATATAAAAAGATAAATAATTAAAACCAATGACTTTTGGTTTGGATGGAAGGAACCCATGGGAGGATTATACAAGGAATGATTTATAGAAATATTTAAGACATTGATTTGAAATCTCAAATATGGGAGGGTAATACTCATGTGAGTATTGGACCGAAGGTTGGATGGGTGTTTTAGTTTTTGTGTTTCTTGATAACTAGAGTTGGGTAATATTGTATTCCATGATGAATGCTAGGTATTAGTTCAAATACATACTTGGGAGAGGCTCAAGTCTAGGCATTAGGCTTGGGATACATTTTGATTATCTAGGTGTGTTGGATCAAGAAAGTACTAGAATGTTTTTTTGGAATGGTGTCATAAACGATTAAGATTTGGTAATATTAAGAGACATCACTGGAAGTTGGTTACAAGAAGTGGTGAGAATAATCAATGTGATATTATGTTACCATGGATAAAAGGTGATAGAATATGGATTTAAAGATGTCGAATATTAATGTTGCGTTTTCTCAACAAATATTCAACCAAAAGAAGTTCAATATAAGTTATTTCTTAAATTTCTTTGTAGTCAGTGAGGAACCACTTCAGACCCTTTGTGGGTTGATACATGTGCATTTTAATTGCTTCTGAGAGCCTTTAAAAAAATATCATGTGAATAGTATGAGCTTAGTCCATTGAATTTCAACCATTTCATACAAATTGAGGACCAGGGGTAGTATCCTCTGATGTAGCATAATAAATGTGTTGGGAGAACTATTTGCACATTGAGGTTGTAATGACCAAATGATTTTCAATAGAAATTCCCTTTTCATAATTATGTCACATGAAAACACAACATGATGATCTACTAAGTGCTAAGTGACCTTTAAACATTACTTTTTCACTTCTGTGTTTGGAATTTCGGAAATCAGGCATACACGTTTATAATCAGTAAGTTATTTGGAGTCCGATAAGGAAAACCTAATTTTCAGTGAATATTAACCTACACTAATGAATTTTAAGATACCCTTATGAATAGTGATATACCCTAATGAATAGTAACCTCAAATATGGTGGTATAAAAATAATATTCAAGTTGTAAGTATGATATACCTATATTTTTAGAATAAGTTAATGAATGTTTTAAAACTGGTTTTGGTAATAAATTATTATTTTAATTAAATATGTAAATAATCCTATTTAGAAATTTATTTTCGAAAAATGCACTTCATTTTTGGATATTACACATCAAAAAATTGTTAGGGTTATTTTTTGGGATTTTTTCTGAAATACTTAATTTTTTTTTGAATAGTTGAATCTGATAATTCACAATAAATGCTAAATAATAGATTAATTGAGTCATCGATGATGGTCTGCTGATATAAGACCACTTGGTTTGGGATCACATGATAAAATCACTATTCATGGTCATGGAAAACTTACTATTACTTGTCTTGGGAAGAAATAATAAATTAATTATTATAATATTACGAAATCCCTCTTCTCCTCCACTATAAAACCCCCCTTCACTCCCTCTTCTCTCCACTCCTCTCAAGCCTTGTACCATGCCAATATTCTTCCCAAATCACTCCCTAAGGTCCTCTCCAACGTCCAAAAGCTCTCAGACTCCTCAAAATACCAAAACCTCTCCCCTTAATAGGTTCTCATAGGAGGAAATCTCCAGAGGTAAATTACTCTTCCAAATTTCTTGTTTTCTTTTAAGTTATTTTATTTTTTATTTCATTCCTCACCTCCCTTCACCATAATAGCATGATTAATCCAGTAACATAAATGTAATTTAATGTCTTCATTCTAGTGTTACATTTAATTATCTTCTATCCTTTCCCCACCCTTTTATTTCAATGAAATGAAAGCACCGCTTGAGATGTGATAATTTAGCACATTCAAGGACATCCGTTTATCAATTTCTATTATTATCATTAATTCTAGACATGATACCATTTGAGTTACGGTTGAACCAGATTATTATATATGTAATATATCCTATTTTTGTTTCTTTAATCATTTGGTACAAATAGAATTATGTTATAATGAAAAACACATTCTTTGTAATCAAATCCACAGATTATCAAAAACAGTTATCACTATGGTTATATATATAATAATTTGACTTCACTACAAGTAACCTAATTAATGTTAAAACCATGTAATATTTTGGATATAAACTAAATAATATAACTTCAATTCTGGACAACCACTTTCATCTTGCTTATAATCCAAACATGAATATAAGTGAACCGATCTGTTAAAGCCAAGTAAACAAACGATCCCGAACAATGTAATTGAACCTTGTAACTAATCAAAAATACAATAAATGAACTAAAAATGGTTATAATAAATAAATTTAATATTGAATAGGTTATGGAATTTTTATTTAATAAGACTAATTTTTTTATTCAGGTTGATAATAACAAGTGGAGAACACCAACAGATTTAAGGTAAGGGATCCTCCCTTTTCAATCTTAATCAAGATTGTTCTCTATGATATGCCATTTTTGTGTAATAAAAAGTGATTGGGTTTGTTTATACACCTTCCCCAAACTTCCCTAGTGTTTTATAAGTGATTATATACCACTTATCTCTCTCATGAAGCTCCCTTAGTTTAATCTAATACCATGCCGATAAACCATAATGGATTCAACCCGAACTTCCTTTATTCCTTCGGGTTGCTCTATATTTCTATTTACCAAAATGTAGTTGTCTTTTATTTTTATATATAACATGAAAATTATGTTTATATTATCCAAACACATGTTCCAAGATTCATATCTCATTCTATTTTGGGGATATACACTCTTTTAAGTGAATCTCTCCTCGATACTTCCCAATAAGTACACTCATTTTAAAGGAACTTCCCGAACTTTTACCCAATATCAAGTGCACTATATATTCTATTTTAAGACACTGTTGTCTTTGTAAATTCATTATTTTTATTTTGAAAACCTTCAAGGTTACATTCTGGTTTTATATAAAATAATGTATTCTTTACTATTTTAAAAGATCTATAATTTTTTCCTTAAAACCGCACAAAAATGTTTTAATTATAATGTCTCTCAAATACATTTCTTATGTGATGTAACTTCATTTTGTTACCAACTACCATTTTATATTCCTATAACACCTTATTAAGTCCATGTATGTTCTAATCCTTTTATTTCATGGGCAATTTCAGGATACGCCCATTGGTTATGATTTATGTCATGATTGTGGTACCCAATTATTTCCATGGGTACCATTATGTTTATGTATGGTTGATTATGTATGATTGTATATGTGGTAAGAATATTTATGTGGCATGAATATTCATGAAAATGTTGAGATGGGTGCACCCATATAGCTCTCCAATGCATTGGGTAAGGATATGTCTCCTGAGATACGATGTGAAACGGGATTAGCGGTTAGCCTTAACCGTACTAAAATGGGAAACGAGATTGGCAGTTGGCCTTGACCTGTACTAATGAAATGTTTTGTGATTCTACCACATTTATATGATTCCATGTTTATATGATCCCATGCTTATATTAAATGATTTTATAAGTTTCATTGTTTGGATATCCTTATGTCATGCCTCCTAACTCATGTAATTAAGATATATCCTTATGTTCATTCCCTTACTAGGATTTTTAGCTCATCCCTTTGTTCATGTGTTCCCCAGGGTACCCTATGCAGATGTAAGGGATCAAAGGAAGTTAGAATCTCTTTATGGAGATTAAATAAATAATTTGTTTATCCCCATGTTTTATGTTATATGTAACTAGTCTTCCAAGACACTAGAATTAACGATTTTTGGCTTGTACTCTGATGATTAATTTTGATTAAAACCATGAAATGTTATATGTAAAAGGATCGGGTCGCTAAAGTTGTTATCAGAGGATGTTCTAGTAATTTTTGGAGATTAGCAATAGAAAACCTTAGTGAGAACATCAAGGATGAGATTATGTATAGGAAAACATTCCTCAATTTTTGTGAGTATAGTGTAAGTCGTTTATCAAGAAAATAGATCCCTTTCTGGATACGAGGAGGTAGAGGTAGCTCTGGAACAGTTGTATCTAGTGGTAAAACCTGAAAACACAGCTTTGAGCTAGACTCAAACATTAACTGGTGCATGATAACTAGCCTTTCTGTACTCTTGGTTATGAAACTCCCAGGGGATATGCTTTGGTAGATTCACGAGCTTAGTACAAACTGTTATTAATGGACAAAAAGAAGTCCATAAGAATATATGTTAATTAATAGATCGAGGATAACCTGGATATAATCTTAAGGAAACACAAGTCAGGATATACTTCTTCTTTATAAGTTTATAGTTTTATGTTTAATGTTTCCTTTTTACGCTCAATAGCTAAGTATTCAAGACCACTAATTATATGTTCTTTTTAATAGTCAAGGGCAATACATAGAAGAACACGTTCCAACAACCAATGTGACATGCAATGTGATGATTTACCTAATGATATTCTTGATGTGGTGGATGCGGGTGCCCAAAACTTCATGGCAGAACTTGCACAGCTGGATCGAGTTATGAATAATAGCTTGAATCAGGTGGAATGTCCTCCACCTCCAAGGAAAGAGCAGGTTTCCATATTATCCTTCTTGCGGAAAAGGCCTCCCATGTTTAGAGGGTCTTCTGATCCCCTCCTCATAGAACAATGGATTAACTCCATTGAAAATATTTTCTCTATCCTCCATTTCTTGGAAAAACAGAATGTTGTATGGTCAGTCTATTATTTTGATGGGGATGCTGATCAGTGGTGGACACTAATAAAGAATACAAAGTCCCAATAGGAAATTCATTCCATAGAATGGGAGGAATTCAAGATGATTTTTTTCAACAAATATTTTCCTCGAACCCTCAGTCTCAAGATGGAAAGAGAGTTCCTTGTACTGAAGCAGAAGGAAGATGAGTCCATTGGGGCATATGAAGCCAACATTACAAGTCATGCAAGGTACACCTCTGGATTTTTCATGATCACTAAATGCAAGGTGGATCGCTTCATTAATGGACTAAATCCGAGTCTACAAAACTTGTTGGTGATTTGCGACTTCGACTGCTATGAGGAGATTGTCTGTTGTGCCCACAAGGTTGACATGGAGATTGGAGACTCTCAGTGGTCTCATGGGAATAGTGATAAGAAGTGGAAAATGGTGAACAACATGGTTGGTTCAACAAAAAAATCCCATGATGGAATGAAGCCTCACTTTCCCCTTTGAATTTTTTTTGGGATGAAGCATCTTGGTGACTGTCTCAAGGGAACCAAGAATTGCTTCAAATGCAGAAAATTTGTTCATCTGGAAAAGAACTGCCGATGGGATATGAAAAATCCCATTAATGTTGAAGAATAAAGGATGGTTCATATCCACAGTAAGACTACATTGCAGTGTTATAACTACAAGGAGCTTGGGCATTATGAAAACAATTTCCCTAAGTCGAGGGTTGTGAGAGGCAATCAACATCAACCTCCAAGGAACCAAGGAAGGGCTTATGCTATCACTACTACTGAGGTGGAGCGGGAAAACACTGTTGTGAAAAGTAATATTGTTATTCATTCAAGAATAGAAAACATAATATTTGATTCTGGTTCTACGTATTCTTTCATATCTTTCATGTTTAGTAGAACTATTCAAACACCACCTCAAAATTTGGAGGAAAAGTTATCTATGAGAACAGCGAATGGGGATATTATTGCATACATGGTTTATAACTCCTCCTCGGTTAATATTTGTGGACTGAAACTCCTAGAAAATCTTTCCATTCTTCCTTTAGTAGAGTTTGACATTATCCTGGGCATGGATTGACTATCTTTGTACAAGGCCAACATCAATTTCCGGGAAAGGGAGATCACTTTTCACATCGCAAAGCATCCTCTGATTCTTTAAAAGTATAAGTAAGAAGATGAGTCTTCTTTATAATATTCATCTCAAGTTTTCATATTGCTTCCTTGAGAGCAATCATATCTAGCAAAAATGATTGGGACAAAGGACAAAATCATTCTTGAAGACATGCCCATCGTGAGGGATTACACTGATGTATTTCCCGAAGAGTTTCCTAGTCTTCCTCCTGACCGAGAGGTTGAGTTCTCAATTCAAATTATCCCTAGATCTCATCCAATCTCAAAGAAACCTTACAAAATGTCCCCAGTAGAGCTAGAAGAGCTGAACAAGCAGTTATAGGAGAATATGGAGAAGAGTTTTATATGCCCGAGTGCTTCACCATGGGGATCTCCAGTCCTTTTAGTCAAGAAGAAGGATGGATCAATGTGCCTCTAAATTGATTATCGTGAGCTCAATAAAATTACTATAAGGAACAAGTATCCCCTTCCACGGATATATGACTTGTTTGATCAGCTTTGTGGGGCCAGTTTTTTCTCTAAGGGAGACCTTCAGTCGGGATATCACCAAATAAAGGTGAGGAAGGAAGATATTCCCAAGACTGCCTTTTAAACGAGGTATAGACACTATGAGTTCATAGTGATGCCTTTTTGACCCACTAATGCCCCAGAAATTTTCATGGATATAATGAATAGTTTCTTAAGAGATTACCTCGACAAATTTATGGTGGTCTTTATTGATGATATTTTGATATACTCCTACAGAAAGGAGGAACATGAGGAGCATTTGGAAACTATGTTAAAGACTTTGTGAGGGGAGAAGTTGTATGCAAAGTACATTAAATGTGAGTTTTGGATAGAGGAAGTAACATTCTTGGGGCATGTTGTCACTAGGAAAAGGATATCTGCAGACCCGTCCAAGAAGAAGGCAATTGAAGAGTGGCCGAGGCCAACTTTTTTAACATAGATCTGCATATTTTTTAGGTCTATATAGGTATTATCGATGATTGGTGATGAACTTTCCATGATTTTAAAACCCAATGACCAAGCTGACATAGAAGGGAGTAAAGTTCATTTAGACATAATAATGTGAAGACTGTTTCAAGGAGGTGAAAAAAGAGGCTTATCACTGTGCTGGTACTCACACTCCCTTCATGTGGAGAACTCTTTGTGGTGTATAGTGATGATTCTAAGAAAGGATTAGGATATGTGCTATTGAAAAATGATAAAGTGAGAGACTATGCCACATGGAAGATGAAAATCCATGATCAAAACTACCCCATGTATGATCTGGAGGTGGCAGTTTTGATCTTTGTGTTGAAAATCTGGCGGCATTTTCTCTATGGGAAAAAATGTGAGATATATACTGAACACAAGAGTCTCAAATATATATTCACATAGAAAGAGATTAATTTGCGCCAGCGAAGATGGATAGATCTCATCAAGGATTATGACTGCTCAATCCACTACCATCCCGGTAAGGAAAACAAGGTGGTAGATGTTCTAAGTAGAAAGGATCATGCAACTTTATCAATGATGAGAATTGAAAAGGATATGAACTTATTAGATTTGAAAAGGATAGACATGGGAATCATTAAGGGAGGAACATCATCAATCTTTTCTGAAATTGTTGCTCAACCATCCCTCTTGGAGAAAATGAAGGATGCTCAAAGAAAGGGCGTGGAAATTCAGAAAGGGGTGGAAGCTTTTAAAAAAAGGGAATCCACCAATTTAAAAATTGATGAGGAAGGAGTTGTAAGATTTGGGACACAATTATTTGAACCATCTGATCCAGAAATAAATAAGGAGCTATTTAATGATGATTATAGATCAACATTCTCTATCCACTAAGGGAGCACAAATATGTATCGAGATCTCTGAGAAAACTTTTGGTGGGACAATAAGAAAAGGGAGATTGCAGAATATAATCAAAGTGCCTCGTATGTCAGCAAGTGAAGGCTGAGAGACAGAAGTCTAAGGGGATGATTCAACCACTACCCATTCTGGCATGGAAGTGGGTGAAGATTACCATGGACTTTTTCATTGTACTTGCAAGGACATCTAGAGAAAAAAATGCTATATGGGTCAATGTGGGTCATCTTATGAAGACAAATCACTTTATCGTGGTTAGAGAGGACTTCTCATTGGATAAACATGCGTGGGTTTACATCAAAGAAGTGGTAAGGCTGCTTGGAGTATCATTATCTATTGTATCAGATCGTGATCTGAGATTCACCTCGAAGTTCTGGAAAAGTCTCTAGCATGCTCTGAGCATTGAGCTGATCTTCAGTACAACCTATCATCCTCAAACTGATGGCCAATATGAGTGAACTATTCAAACATTAGAAGACATATTGAGAGCGTGTTCAATGGAATTCAAAGGAGGATGGGACCAACATCATTCATTGGTTGAATTTTCCTACAACAATAGTTTCCACTCGAGCATCTGAATGGAACCATATGAAGACCTTTATGGGAAAAGGTGTAGAACACCGACATGTTGGGATGAAGTTGGTGAGCGTAAGCTGGTAGGACCTGAAGTGATCGATGAAATGGTGGAGAAGGTGAAAAACATTCAGCAGCATATCAAGGCATCCCAAAGTCAACATAAGAGTTATGCCGATAACCATTGAGGAGACCTTGAGTTCAAAGTTGGAGACATGGTATTTCAACATATATCCCCATGGAAGAAGGTCATGTGGTTTGGGAAGAAGGGGAAGTTAAGTCTCAGGTACATCGGACCCTTAAAGATCCCTGATCGAGTCGGAGCTGTGGCCTATCGACTAGAACGTCCACCTACCATGTAGAATGTACATGATGTCTTTCATGTATCCCTCTTAAGAAGTACATACCAGACCCTTCACATGTACTCTCTTCAGAGGTGGTACTGTTGGAGGATGATCTCTCTTACGAGGAGCAGCCAGTGAAGAACTTGGATCGTAGAGAAAAATTTCTATGCAACAAGACTACTCATCTGTTCAAGGTACTATGGAGAAACCATATGTATGAAGAGGAAACATGGGAATTGGAGGAAGCAATGAAGGAAAATTACCCACACCTATTTTTGTCTTAAAATGTAAAATGAAATTTCACGGGTGAAATTTTATAAGGGGGGAAGAATGTAACGACCCAATATTTTCCCATGGAAATTCTCTTCTCATAAGTATGTCACATGAAAACACAACATAATGAACTACTAAGTGCTAAGTGACTTTAAATATAAATTTGTCACTTCTATGTTTGGAATTTCGAAAATCCGACATACAGCATTGTAATCAGTAAGTTATTTGGAGTCCAATAAGGAAAACACAATTTTTTGTGAATAGTAACATACCCTTATGAATAGTAACATACCCTTATGGATAGTGATATACCATAATGAATATTAATCTCACAAATGGTGGTATAAAAATAATATTCATGTTGGAAGTACGATATACCGATATTTTTACAATAAGTTAATGAATGTTTTAAAACTAGTTTTGATAATAAATTATTATTTTAATTAAATATTAAAATAATGATACTTAGAAAATTCTTTTTGAAAAATGTTCTTCATTTTTGGATTCTAAACATTGAAAAATGGTTTGGGTGAATTTTGTGATTTTTCTGAAATACATGAATTTTTGATGAATAGTTGAATATGATAACTCACAAAAAATGCTAAATAATGGATTAATTGAGTCATCGATCATGTTCTGCTGATGTAAGCCCACTTGTATCAAGATCACATGATTAAATCACTATTCTTGGTCATGGAATACTTACTATTCCTTTTCTTGGGAAGAAATAATAAATTAATGAATATAATATTATGAAATCCCTCCTCTCCTCCACTATAAAACCCCCCTTCACTCCCTCTTCTCTACACTCCTCTCAAGCCTTGTGCCTTGAAATTATTCTTCCCAAATCTCTCCCTAGAGGTCCTCCCCCACGTCCAAAAGCTCTCATCCTCCTCAAAATACAAAAACCTCTCCCCTTAAGAGGTTCTCATAGGAGGAAATTTCTAGAGGTAAATTACTCTTCCAAATTTCTTGTTTTATTTTAAGTTATTTTATTTTTTATTTCATTCCTCACACCCTTTCACCATAATAGAATGATGAATCCAGTAACATAAATGTAATGTAATGTCTTCATTCTAGTGTTACATTTCATTATCTTCTCTCCTTTCCCCACCCTTTTATTTGAAAGAAATGAAAGCACCATTTGAGATGTTCAAATTTAGCACATTCAAGGACAACGGTTTATCAAGTTCTATTATTATCATTAATTATGGAAATGAAACCATTTTTGTTATGGTTGAACTAGATTATCACTACTGGAAAAAAGACCTATACCCACGGTTCAAAACCGTGGGTATAGCCCCCAAAACTGTGGGTATAGGCTATACCCACGATTTTGGGAACCATGGGCTGGAATGGCGTCGGTATAGGGGTCTCAACCTATACCCACGGTTTTGGAGAACCGTGGGTATAGAGGGGTCAAAGTGTGTCACACCGCTGTTCCAGCGTGGCACACAACAGACCCCACGGGTTTTCAAACCGTGGGGTAATTGAATTCAAAAAACTGTGCTGGAAGGGAATCGATCCCGCAACCGCACAACACCCAAATCCCATGCCGCAACAAGTGACCAACTGATCTAACGCCGCTATTGATATATAATGATAATTTTATTTTAATATGTTAATATAACAGTTATAATCGAAAATAAAAGACCAGCGGGTTTCGATCCCGCGCCTCCCGTTCTCTGCCCAGTCACAACGACCAACCGAGGTAACAATCCAATTGTTATATAATTATACTTTTTTATTCTTATATTAATATATCTGCTATAATCAAAAAATATAACTCACCGTTTTTCGAACCCGCGACCTATGCTGAGACATGTGAGGGACTGACCAACTAACCTAAACATATTATACAATTTTATATTTCATATCTATAAATTTATATTGTTTAAGATCGTCTTTTCATCAAAAAAATTTCCATCCCGCGGAATTTTTTGTTCCCGCCATAACGCAGGAACTCTATACCCACAGTTTTGAAAAACCGTGGGTATAGGTCTTTGAAAAATATACCACCTATACCCACGGTTTTCAAAAACCTTGGGTATAGGTCTGCCAAACAACACCTATACCCACGGTTTTGGCAAAACTGTGGGTATAGGTCTTCAAAAAAAACCTATACCCACGGTTTTTCCATGAGGCGTGGGTATAGGGAACCTATACCCACGGTTCTGCAAAACTGTGGGTATAGGGGGGGCCTATACCCACGGTTTTACTCAAAACCGTGCGTATAGACCCATTTTCCAGTAGTGTATTATATATGTAATATATCCTATTTATGGATCGGTAATCCTTTCTTACAAATTTAATTAAGTTAAAAATAAAAACACATTCTTTGTAATCAGACCCACCGATTAACAAAAATGGTTATCACTATGGTTATATATATAATAATTCAACTTCACTCTAAGTAACCTAAATAAAATTGAAACCATTTAATATCCTGGATATGAACTAAATAATATAACTTCAATTCCGGACAACATCTTTCATCTTACATATAATCCAGAATTCAATATAAGTGAACTGATCTTTTAAATCCAAGTAAACAAACGAGCCCGAACAATGAAATTGAACCTTGTAACTAATCAAAAAGGATTTAAATGAACTAAAAAGGGTTATAATTAATAAATTGAATATAGAAAAGGTTCTGGACTTATTAATTAATATGCTTATTTTTTTTATTCAGGTCGTTAATAACAAGTGGAGAACACCAACAGATGTAAGGTAAGGGATCCTCTCCTTTTCACTCTTAATCAAGGCTGTTCTCTATGATATGACTATTTGTGTAATACCAAGTGATGGGGTTTGTTTATACACCTTCCCCATACTTCCCTAATTTTTTATAAGTGATGATAAACCCCTAATCTCTCTCATCAATCTCTCTTAGTTTCATCTGATGCCATGCCGATAAACCACAATGGATTCTACCCGAACTTCCTTTATTCCTTCGGGTTGGTCTGTCTTTCTTTTTACCAAAATGTAGTTGTCCTTTGTTTTTTGTGTATAACATCAAAATTATGTTTATATTCTACAATATCATCTTTCAAGTTCCATCTCTCATTCTCTTTCGGTGATATACATGCTTTTAACTGAATCTCTCCTCGATACTTCCCAATAAACACACCCGTTTTAAAGTAACTTCTTGAACATTTACCCAATTTCAAGTTCACTCTATATTCTATATTAAGACACCATTGTCTTTGTAAATTTAGTATTTTTATTCTGAAAACCTTCATGGTTCAATTCTTGTTTTATATAAAAGAATGTATTCTTTACTATTTTAAAATCTCTATAGTGTTTTCATTAAAACCGCACAAAAATGTTTTAATGCTAATGTCTCTCAAATACATTTCTTATGTGATGTAACTTCTATTTGTTACCACATACCATGTTATATGCCTATAATACCTTATGAACATCCATGTATGTTCTAATCATTTTCTTCCATGGACACGTTCATGATATACCCATTGGTTATGATTTATGTCATGATTGTGGTACCCAATTCTTTCCATGGGTACCCTTATGTTTATGTATGGTTGATTATGTATGATTGTGTATGTGGTAGGAATATTTATTTGGAAAGAATATTGATAAAAATTTTGAGATGGGTGCACACATATATCACTCCAATGCATTGGGTCAGGATAAGTCTCATGAGAGGCATTGTTAAATGGGATTTGTGGTTAGCCTTGACCCGTACTGAAATGGGAAACAAGATTGGCAGTTAGCCTTGACCCGTACTAATGAAATGTTTTATGATTCTGCCAAATTTATATGATTCCATGTTTATATGATCCCATTCTAATATTAAAGGATTTTATAAGATTTTCATGCTTTGGATATAATTATGTAATGCCTCCTAACTCATGTTCTTAAGATATATCCATATGCCCATTCCCTTACTGGGATTTTTAGCTCATCCCTTTGTTCATGTGTTCCCCATGGTACCCTATGTAGATGTAAGGGATAAAAGGAAGTTAGAAGCTCTGTATGGAGATTAAATAAAGAAGTTTTTTAGCCCCTTGTTTTATGCTATATGTACCTAGTCTTCCAATAAACTAGTCTAAACGATCCTTGGCTTGTACTATGATGATTAAGTATGCTTAAAATCTTGAAATTTTTTATGTAAAAGGCTCAGGTCGCTATAGTGGTCCACCATAAATAAGAAATTGTGATAGTGGGAGTACAAAAACTCAAAAATGACCACTAAAAAATAAAATTTACTGTGGATATATCTATATTCTATTTGATAATAGGATTATTACGTGATCATATCTCTTATATATTGGCCCACTCAATGTGCTCAAGCACATAGTGGTGTAGCTCCCAATATGTATGTCCATCATCCTCAAAGTATGATTCTCACCTATAGTGATGGTGAATGACCCAAATAGTCTTTCCTACCTTCTAGAGAATACACCTCTAGGGATCTCTTATGAGAAGTGATCATTTCCATATTTCAAATGTGGTCAATAGTCGACCCTACATTTGTGGGGCCCATCCTTGAATGACATGGCTATGAGGCTTTTGTCGCCAACATGAATAAAATGAATCAAATAAGCATCATAATAGTTAGTCCAAAATACAAATATACACATCCTAACAGAACTCAAATGAAACAATTAAATATATCCATATTCTATAGGGAACAAAGATTACTTCATACTCCCCAACTTTATACTTCAACATTTCTAGACTCACTACCTTACTAAATCATCAAGCCATATCAAATTCCAAAGCATTTATCAGACATGGGGAATCATGAAAATGTTAGGTCATGAAAATGTTAGGTGAATACTATGTGCCACACATGATACACGATACCTGACACATGACACATGACACATGATACATGACACGTGAGACATGATACATGATACAATATACATGATACATGATACATGATACATGATTCATGATACATGATACATGATACCTGATACATGATACATGAGACATGATACATGATACATGATACATAATACATGATGCATGATACATGATACATGATACATGAGACATGAGACGTGAGATATGAGACATCATACATGATACATGATACATGATACATGATACATGATACATGATACATGATACATGATACATGATACATGATACATGATACATGAGACATGGTACATGATACATGATACATGATACCAGACACATGATACATGATACATGAGACATGAGATAAGATACAAGATATATGATACATTACACATGATACAAGACACATGAGACATGATACATGATACATGATACATGATACAAGACACATGATACATGATACATGATACATGATACATGATATATGATACATGATACATGATACATGATACATGATACATGATACATGATACATGATACATGATACATGATACATGATACATGATACATGATACATGATACATGATACATGATACATGATACCTGATGCATGATACATGATACATGATACATGATCCTTGATACATGATACATGATACATGATACATGATACATGATACATGATACATGATACAGGATACATGATACATGATACAGGATACATGATACATGATACCTGATTCATGATACATGATACATGATACATGATCCTTGATACATGATACATGATCCTTGATACATGATACATGATACATGATACATGATACATGATACAGGATACATGATACATGATACATGATACATGATACACGATACCTGATACATGATACACGATACATGATACATGATACCTGATACATGATACATGATACACAAACAAACCCTTTGTTTCCATATTTTTCCAACTTATCAACAAAACCACTAATCACTATCCGATGATGAAAACCTCTTGTCACCCTATCCACCTCTATCTCTACTTCCTACTACCAGAACATGTAATACAATTATAATGTAAATCAAATAAAATTTTATATTTATATTTAAACATAAAAAGAATAAATTTTTGAAAACTAAATGATTTTTAAGTTGTTTGATTTACCTACTCACAGCCCATCATCGATGAAATATCACCAAGGATAGATCCAGTCGCCTTTTGATATAAATTGAACAATGATTTCTAGAAAAACGATATGTGATCCCCCTATTCCTGAATTGGGGTTTTCAAAGAATCATAATCTCTTTGAGAATCTCAACTACAAAAAGGATTATATGATGCTTCAATCCTAGATGGTCTACTAAAGACCTCATATAGAAAGGGTCCCTAAACTATCCCACACACTTGACCAAGATTCTCCATCCAAAGCATGTTACCAACTAGGTCATCCTGGGAGGTTGAGTAGGACTGCACAGGATTGGCGTATCATAGTTCATTAATTTTTACACATATAGAAAATATCAGTCATATTATAAGAAATATATATTATCATAGTGACACCTAATAATAAGTTATTTTAATGTAAAATAAATTCACACCCCAACTTCTTTGGAATACTCATTAACAAAACTACCATCATATTTTTATGAACATCAAACCACAATTTTGTTCAGGAAGATTGCAACCCTAAACTCTGTGACTGCATTAAAAAATATATATTGAAAATTTAATATATTAAATAGATAATATTATACTATATATATTTAAACTAATGAAATGATTACCAGATTTGATCAGCTACTATAAAAATTCTATGACCCCATAGTGTGACAGATGATTTGCCTATCCCAGATCGATGTATTTTTCCTTGAAAGATAATGAAATAAATAAAATGCAATCATATAATAATGAATGAAATTTCATATTCATTTCATTTGAATGTATAAATTTAAAATGAGATTAATATAATAACTTATATTTAATTACCATTTGCTTCTCATCACGATATCTGTTAGTAAAACCATTCCATTGCTCCCTAGGTACCCCATTGGGTACCTTTTCATACATATATTGGGTTCTCAAATAATTATAATTGACATATCCCTATAATATCATTTTAAATGTTTTCCATTTATTGTTGAGATTTTTCAATGTCCACTTTTGGGCTAGCACATTAGTAACTGTAAAGTGTAAAAACATATATACACTGAAATTCATTTTGAAAATATTAGAATTTAATAACTTACTGACATTCAATTACACCATAATGTATTAAAATTACCCTTATTTGTGAATCAAACACTTCATTAATCCAACATGAGGGAATATTCCTCCATTGATTATACATAATTTGAATGAAATTTGGCTCCACAGCCAGCTGACCTAGAATTTTTCCAATTAATCCATAGACATCATCCATAGGGACCCCATAGGAATAAAATGGGACAACTATATTTAGTCTGATCTGATTCCATACATATGAAATTTCCATATTTTTATCTATATTTTCATTGTTTCCATATTTTATGAAAAACAGTTTGTATAAAAAAGTTCAATAAAATAATTCTTATTAAAATTTTTACCTATAAAAGTAACCCTCAAATATCCCCATGATGAACTAGGAGTGGCACCCTACTCCCTCATAATTGAGGCTACTAAATGGGAAGGCGTCAAATGAGCTATTGATGGGATTCTCATGGAGGGTGTTAGAGATAGTGTAGGGAGGGAAATCGATTGTGTCTCAGATATTGTTTGGAGGTAGAAAAATGGATCATCATCTATTAGTGTGGTCGATGGAATAATATACCGCTTTTTTACTTTGGCATTATTATAATTTAATCAAATAAAATTAAATTAAGAAATTATAATTAAAAAAATTATATGGAAATAATTTATAAATGATAACTTATGCACAATAATAACAAAAAATATACATAACAACAATAAATAATTAATAATTTTAAATAAGGTTTTCTATGGACTTCATACTACAACTGGTTTTACAGACTTGTCTTGAGGATTCCATCCAAATATTTTTTGTATTTATAAAATATCCAAAAATGACATAAATCTTTTTCTTGGTATAAAATGAAGCATAAAATAAGTTTTTGTGAAAAATGTTGATATATAGTTGATAATTACTAAAAAACATGAAAACCATGGTAAGTGATGAAATGGTTTATCGGTGGAGTATCATATAAAAATAGTCAAATCCAAAAGTACTATTCCCATGGTGTGAGGAGATTTTAAAGCCTAAAAGTCAGATGGTCTATATAGTGTATATGTAGTGGTGTGAATGTTTCATGCTTGGGTGGGGGATTTAAGAGTTTGTTAGTGGCTATTCTACAAGGGAAGAGATATCTATAATCGCTTAAAGGACACCAAAGTTGTCTTGGATTACGTAATGAGTTGTTTTGGAAATGGTATGAACCATAATAAGTTACATGAAGGGATTTTAAGGGATTATCCTTGAGAAATAAAGGTCCATATGAATTTTATCAGATAAGACAAGGAAGGAGACATAGAATCTTAAAACTCCATGAGAAAGAATATTGGGATGTTGGAATGGGTCGAATGGTCTATGATAAGTCATTGTTCTCCGGGAAACTATATTGGTGGATCATAGAAGAGAATTGTCACTCTCTTTTGGTGTGTTTAGTGTAACTAAGTGATTGTAATGGGGGGAATAGTATTTCTTGAGTGTGGGGATCCTGAGGGAGTGAGTATAAATCATTTTATAACTAAAAAGTCCTTGAGAGATTTTGAGTAAGACTTAGATGTCTTTGAAAGGGGTATTCCCTGGAGGAACTGAGTGGATTTTGGTTAGGTAATATATGTACTTGGTTCTTTGGAAGTGATGGGAAGGGGGAAAATAATTCTATGATATCAGGATAGTGAAAAACCCATGAGGTTCATAATGATTTGTATGATCCTAGGGACATGTTTTGATATAAGAGAGTCGTAAGGGAATGAGATATTTATGGATTATATGTATTAGATATTTATGTTTGTGATGAGGCTGAGCACTGGAGACATAAGTATCAGAGTGTAGAGTTACATCTCATAGGTTCTCATATTTTATTGAGCTATATATATGTGTTTATCTATGGTACAAACCTCATGTTAGTGTGGTTTAGATCACATGGTAGGTAAAATATTAATATTTACTCCTCACTCCACATTTAAAAATGCTTGATCTATATGTAACTAGCCATGGGACTTAACATATACTAATATAGTTTTTCATGTATGGGATGTTAGAAATTGAAATACCCTCCTTATAACACTTATGATGTTGACATGTGGATAAGAGATGTTTCCATGGGACTCTACCTAGAGGGAATGACTCAACCTGTTAGAGAGTTTGGATATTGATATTCTACCCTTAAATATAATGTTATGTTATGTATAATGGATTTTGTATATGATTATAATTGGATATTTTGATAACCTTCCCATATGATATTTATTATGGTTAGTAATATATATTTAAATTCCATTCCCCAAGGGAACTCTATTGAATTGTGGCTACAATAGATGTATCACTATAATTGATCGAAATAAGCGAGGTTAAGTGTTGGGGTAATCTGGTTAGCACCTAATGACCCATCATGGATTCTAGTAGAAAATATTTGAGATGAAACCTATAATATAATTACCAAATGTTTCATATGATATTCATAACAAAATAATGGTTATACATTTGAAATTTAAATTAATGAAAACTAAGGTAATCACAATGGAATCAATTAATGATAGAGAAACAAAGAGTTTTCCATATTTACACACTAAAAATTCTATACATAATAACCATAGACCTGCTTCATATCAAAATAATAAAAATTCCCTATATAAAATGAGTTTACATGTTTAATATCTAGAAAATATATTATCATAATTTATTCATATAAAAACATGATCTAGAGGAAAACATAATGAACCTTCAGCATGCACAATATAATTTATTCTATCATCCATTTATTTCCATCCCCAATAAAATTAATACATGTGAAGTTCATTTAATTTGAGAATAAAACTTCTCAATCAATATATAACTAGTAGGAAGCAACCAAGCCAATAAAAACCCCATACATAATTCACATACCAACTCCATGCTCCTGCGACCCACATCATCACCATAACTATGATCATCACACAACTATATCACACATCATCGAACATCACATATCATCCCAACTAAATATTTTTCACTAAACAACACACTGTAACTCAAAACCAATTACCACCACTAATGGTACAATCCGCACATTGACCACATAAATCACAAATAATGCATCAATCACATAAATATATAAATGATATTTCAGCATACACAATACCACATTTCCAATTAAAAAAATGAAATTAATTACATTTCATGATTATTATGGTTTTTATGTTGATGTAACTTTAGATTTAAATAAAAAAAATAGATGGGTTCACATGAATGAACGTCCAAACAAAATATAGGGGTTCACATGAATGAAAATCCAAACAGAAATATAAAATGGTAGGGAAAACGGGCCGAAGAATGTACCTTGATTAATGGATAAATGTTTTTTTGATGATCTATGATGTTAGAATCCACAATAGATATGACCAAGGGGGGTGAGGGGAAGAGAGGATCGAGACTGGTGGAATAGATTGATACTAGCACCATGGTGCAACAAGGGGCGATGAGGCTTAGGACCGGCGGCAAGGCATAGTGAGGGGACTTCAGAGGGTCGCAGGGGTTAGGGGAGCGGGTGGTTAAGGGGAAAAGTGTTGGGTTTTTGAGAAAAAAATAAATGTTTAAGTAGTGGTTTTTAATAAACTGATGCAAATTTATAAAAAAATATAGATGGTTAAATAAACCGCTGCTAAACACAACTTTTGGTTTAGTGTCCACAAGCTCTTTTTGATGAGTCACCAACTTCATTCCTGGGTTTTGATAATATTTAGAGATCTCTCTATCATAAGTGTTTTTAAAAAATACTAAAACCAAAATTTTTAACTTTATCTATAAAATATTGATTGATGTGTATTAAAAATTCACAATACACATCACATGTGGTTGTTTTTTTGGATAACTGTGCATTAGATCCAAAAATAAATATTTAGTGTATCCAAATTGAATCTGATCTAATTCCAATGATCTCTAAAAACCAAATAAATCATTCAAAAAAATATTATGTTATTATATATTAGAGTTTTAACTCATCATTATAGGAATAAAAAAGAGTCTGTCATCTTTTATCTTTTTTCTCAAATTCATTATATATATCATTATTTTATTCTGAATTTTTTTGTATACGATGTACGTTTTTCTCTAGAAATATTATAGGGATTAATCAATCCAAATAATTGTTCTCATGGTTTACCCTTTATATAGTAGTAAAATATATTCCTATTGGAAATATGAATACTTATTAACCTTAATGAATATATTAGCACACAATTTGGATATTCTTATTATAAGAATTTACCTTATGTATGTATTTAAAACTGATAATCCCAACCATTCATACTCAATAATCTCATTTATACTCTTTATACGAACTATTTTTGTCATGAAAGATTCATATATTTCTTATTCACATGGAATGTAAGACATATTTTCATCTTTAAATGTGGTCTCTAAAAGTAATTTTAATAGTAATAAATGTTTCTCTTGAACTAGTGGAGAGAATGTACTCCTAAAAGTTCATTTTGATTTCTTGGTTGATTCACATTATTGTCTTAATCCAACCATCTGTTTTTCTATAGCTTTATCCATATGTATTATAATAATTAACTTAAGACATATAATTGTCAACTGAAATAGTTTTTCATATGAAAATATTTGTTAAATACATACCTCATGTATTTTTATAATATTAGACAAACATTCTGTGAATTGTACCATAGTATTACTGACCATTGTAATATTTAGATCATCAAGGAGAACATACAACTTTTTAGTTGGACCAGGAGCTACATCAATTTCAACACCCATATGATCTTTTTGGAGTTATTTCAAGTGTATCTTGCCTCATAAGATATTATACACCATACTGCTCACAAAAAGGCAGTGTGTGGGTGTTGACAAATAGAAATCAGGTACAATTATACCCTATAAAATTTCAGTAATATATATTTATCAAAAGTTTTTTATTCACATTTAGGAGAAATATTAGTGAAAAAACTGATTTCCTTATATAAGTTATGTAGTTGAGAGTAATGAATTTTTTCAAAGCTAGCATGTTCATTAGGTTCTTCATTTGTAGATGTTTTATCCACCACCGGTTTACTTTGATCTTTTATCATACATTGTTCCACCAAACCAGACAGTACAATAATATCATAAAAAGAATCTATTTATTTCTAGAATCCTTTCATAATATTAAATTTATTTTCTTGTGGGTTTATCTTCTTTAAATATTTTCAACGAGACACTTCTAAACCTACTCCTAGAACACGACCATATTGTTTGTCCCACTTTAAAGCTATTAGAATGTGTTTTTCATCTAATACAATCATTATCGATTCTTGGATATAAACCATATAAAAAATGAACATAAATAGGTATTTTTATGTCACACTATTATAATGAATAATGAATTATTGTTATGTAATACATACACATGTTTCCCATACTACTTTCTTGTTTTCATCAACTAGTTTACCCTAATAATTTATATGAGCCTCCTTCCATAGCACATGGCATGGGATGACACTAGATTTAGATTTTGATTCATCAATATGAACATAAAAAATGAACATATGTACTTTCATATCACATAATGCTTTAATTATTGATTTAAAATACACAACAATTTCTTCTTTAGTAAAGTGTACCTTATAATTGTTTTGTGACAAGGGTACATTGGTTTTAGTATACGTTCTTTATTTTAAGAACATTTTTTTTATAAATAAATATTATTAATCATATTGAAAAAAATAAATATTTTCATGTCATATATTATCATCTACAATGCAAGAAGAAATTATTTCTCATCAAGAATATTAATGAAAAAATTCCATGTTTCTTTCTATATAATGCGTACATAACTAACTGGAGGTTAGGGATTTACTTTCCCATAGAATCCCTAAGACGTAACATGGTAAGAATAGTCTGGAGGCATCTATGGGAATTTCTATATGCTATTAACACAAATTTATTTTGAAAATATTCTGATATAAATGAACTCTATATGGAATAAAGAAAAGTAAATGAACATTTCATTACAATATTTGTTTGATAAAATTGATAAAGTATATCATAAAATTACATTTACATATCCCCAATGGGTTTCATTCATTTTAGGATAGATGTGGCACCATTAATCAACATAAATTAGCGAATTCATCCTCATTGTGACCCCAACATAACTAATGAACACTGACATATTGGAGTAAACTGGTTGGATACATTAATTACAACCAACCTAAAATTTTATACCCTTACTCGTGTCCTTGATAATTATATTCGACACTATGTTGTAGCATCATTATAGTTTTTTACAAAAACAAATTTTGATCCCCTATTAATTTTGTTGTTTTAGTATCAATAGTCTTTTATTCCTTAGGATTGGAAAAATAATCTTGTACAGAAGACATTGTCTATATGAGTAGTCAAAGATTTAATTTAGATTATATTAATGTAGTAGAGAAAAAATTATATTATGAGGGAATACATTGTATATTAATAAACAATTTGTCCTTACCATTGAATTATCTTTCTTTTTATAATTTTTTTTGGGATTTGGATCCTATATAGGGAATCAAAATCACCTCGTTTTGGTCACCTCTAAAGTAAAATACATTTTTTATATTGGGAATGGTCTGAACTGTTTGTGTTCTCCCAATGAAAGGTTCATCCTTGATTGAATTTTCATCTGACCCTAAAATGTATTTAATAGCCACCAGGATAATAGAATATTTCTTTTTTATTTATCTGATACATAAAATACTTTCACTGATTGTGATTCCATTTTGAAGGGCTCAAAAATTTTCCATTCCACATCGAATTTAACATTCCTAGAGCCCATTTCATCAAATTTCACTACACTTTTATATTTAACCCTTTTGCAATAAAAAATAAGTACATGAAATGTTGTCTAATATAACTCATATATTTGTTCGATGATGTAAAAATATGAAATATTTTAATAAATAATATTTCAATCCGTGTAATTAGATGTGTTCATCTCTTCCGCTAGAAGTGTAACTCCAGTATTTTTCATCATACTCTTTTAAGCATGATATTTTGTATAAAAAATATAACCATTGATTAAACAAACAATGTATGATATAAATTTTTTATTTCTCCTCTGGTTAGCCATCAATGTTTTTCCAAAATTGAATTAGAATTTTTAGATAACTCCTTATAAATTTGGTATTGAAACCATCCTATAAACTATTGATTATGTGTAATTGAATTCCATCCTTCAACTATAGATGGATTCAAATAACTAAGAATTTCATTTTGGGATTGAATGTATGGATCAAAATCTTCACTGTTATGTAAAATGTAAATGTTCCCTTTCTCTGTATCTATAATGGTAATTGAAGAAACATATCTTCCATAAATCCGTTCTCCCATAAGGTATCTACTATGATGATACTTTTTGAGACTCATGATATCAACATATGATAGGTGTTCGGTGCATAAGTCAACAACTTCTTTAATAATATATGATTCTACATTAAAACCATTTTTCAAACTTTAATTCTTGAGATACCCTTTCAAAATCATAATATACCATTCTATAGGGAACATACATCTATAACAGATAAGACCACATAGTTGAACTTGTATAACCGATTTAACTATCATTTTAACGATTATATCATGAATGATATAGGAAGAACATATCTAATTCACATATTATTATTGTAACCTCCAAATTTATGATTGAAAAATTTGTTGGGTCTATAAATTTAATGTATATACATTTAAAGAATAAGCAATGTATGGTTTTTGTATGATGTAAATTATTAGGAAGAATGTAATAGAAAGAAATAAACATAATATATTTCATCAAAACATGAAATCCATGTGATATTAATCCCTATAACAAGAAAACACTGACTTGAATTACATTATTTATATTTTATTAATGCCCCTATAGAACTATTACACCATTATGGAAAAGGGAAAATTGATATTTTTTTGATCATCAATCACTAGGGCCAAATAGGCCTCAATATCATTACAGTATTTCTTTAGTCCATATATTAGTAGAGGAAAAATAATTTTTTTTAAGTTCATTCAATACTATAGAACACATTAAAATTTACTAAAATGATGAACCATTTACTATGAGCACTACTCTATAGACCAAAAAATTTATTCCATCTATTGATAACGTAATATGAACATTTATAAGATCATTTAGAAATACATAATACTCCTAATCAATTATATTCTACTAAGAAGAATCTCTTGGATGATGTAGGTTACCATATTTAATTATTATATCTGCATGAATGGTCTATTATTTTGGTTTCCTAACATCTATATAGGATTCTAAACAATGTAATGATAGGAATGTACAATAAAAATTATGAAGGAATTTATTCATTTTTTAATATCTACCTATATCAAACTTAGGGAATTTTTGGAGTGAGTCATGGTCATCAAAAAACAATTTTCAATAATTAGACACACATGTACTTTTTAGACACAATTCCCATTAAATTTAGCCTTCATTTAGTGTCATATGTTTGACATAGAAGTTATTTTCTTCTAAAATCATATCATTGATATGACCATGTAGTTCATTAAAGCTGGTGTCCCTCCATCCATTGATATCTTTCAAATTATATAACCTCCATACAATTAAAAATGTTGTGTATTTATTACAACCACTATACAATGATCTATAATAATAATGATTTAACTTCTCAAAAAAAATTTAGACAATCAAGGAGTTTATCTTAAACATCCATTCTATCCCCATTATCATTTACACTTTTATTTATATCAAATGATGTATATACTATAGTATCTTACCAATCACTTGGTATGTTCATATTTCATCAATGTTTAGTCAAACATTTATATCTATTTTCTATTTTGTAACAAATAATTTTTTTTTTCAACTCTTCATGACTAATTTTTCTTGAATAGAAAATGTAAACCTAGACACTGGATTTGATAATGGTCGTATACATGGAATATTGAAAACTTTATAAACTCCTTAACCCCATCTCTATAATATTTTGTCAAATGATTAGTGTGAATCCATTTTTCATTCCTATCCATCCTATAAGGTTCATAAAATGTTCATTTTGTGTGATAAATAAATAAATACCAATAAGATATTCATTATAAAATGTGAAAGTTATAGATAATTATAAAAGGGGGAACCCAACATTTTGTTATTTAAAATTATTTTAGTATTCTTTAAAAGAAAGTATTAATTGAAATTTGGAAATGAATTACACTAAATTGGTGGGTCTTATAATTTGAATACATCCAAAGGTTAAAGATATAGAAAAATGTCATCCTAATAATCTTCACATCTCAAACAATTATTATTATTATTTTTGTTGAGACTCACCCTCATATCTTTTGTACTTCCACCAATGATTCTTGAACTACTCCAAGTAGTATTCATCCTATTCCAAGTATCTAGGATCATTTTGTATGATAGATGGTTAGAGATTATCAAGAAACATAGAAGAGACGTCATATGAGTCTCAAAAAATAAAATGTAATAATAACCATTCTAGATATAAAGTTGATAAGAATGATAGTTTTCTCCTTAAAACAATTTAAATTACCAAATCTTAATTTAAATTTTTAAATGTCATTTGAAAATCACTTTTAAAATTCAAAATGCTTCTTTTTGAATTTTAAAAACCCTTCTTGAAATCCATTTTTTAATTCCACTTGAAAATCAACTACTGTTTTTCAAAAACATGATTCGATAAAAATAAGAATTTTATAAACTCTATTAGCTTCAAGTGATATATTTATAAATAAAATTAAGAAACCATTATCAATATTCTAAGAGATTAAAACTATTTCCTTGGAAATATGTAAATAGTGAAAATTTTAAAACTTAATAGGTTGACCTTAAAATCACTTCAATAGTTTGAAAATAGTGAATCCATTTTAGTTCATTTTAAGGTAAAACATAATTTTTTTTCATTTCAACACCGACATTAAAATTTAAAACCATGTTTCATTTTTTAAGGCATATATTTGAAATAGAAATGAACAGAAAATGTCTAGATAGGTCACCACCAATTCTAAAGAAAATCATGATTATTAAACTTTTCATAAAAATTTTATAAATAATTTATAAAGTTAACATGAATAATCTATTTCTCAGAATACAGTAGTAAATTAACAATTTAAATCCTAATATTATTATCTTGGCTTACCAGCCTTAATATCGAGGTTCCCATTGGTTCATTTCAATGTTCAATTAAGGGACTAATCATTTTTTAAAAACTAGTTTCATCAAATATTACACATGAATCCATAAATACAAGACTTCACATGCCATAGAATTTATTTAAGAATCAATATAAAGTAGGTTTTACAAACTATAATGACATTGAAAACTATTTTCCCAAGGATTAAGATGTGTTATAAAGAGTCTATGTGGGATATCAGGCTTAGGTTTTCTTTGAATTTATATGACTGTGTGTTGAATTAGAGGTCCTCTAGTACTAAGGGTGGGAGAATTCTATAAAATTTGGTTTTTATGGGAACCAATCATAAATTTAAACCATGTTTTGAGTTTGTACATTATTTGGGATGTTCAGAAGATCATGGGATGATTTTAGTTGTTTAATAATTGAGATAGAGCAATTATATAGCACATTGACACGTGGAACTGAGAATATTTAGTGATATTTTAGGTAGAGGATGAAAAAATAATTGGTTTTCATGTTATTGGGTGTGGTGAGATGGAAACCACTATTTGTTCTATATGTGGTTTCCAGTTGATATGCATTAGGTGAAACTACAAAAGAGGCAACCATATCAAACTATTGTTCGGAGTTTTCTATATTCCAATTAGATCAAGATCCTTCCCTTAAAATCACCTAGTCTGGATTATTCAAGAGAATGGTATATGATTCAAAAAAAAAATACCATATCCATTAAATTACCCAGTTTTTAATTTAGAAAATTAATAATGAATCTATAAATTTTTTTACAACAAGATACAATGGGTTTTCAGTATCACCATATAAATGCGATATCATTGGTGTATTCACAATTTCAACTACTTTAATATCAAAAATAAATTCTTCAATTTGATAAAAATTATCATCCAGATAATATTAACCATTAATAGATATTTATTTCTACCGAATGTTACCATGCCAAATCCATGGATAGTAACATGTATTAAAATTATAAAAGATAAATGTTCTTTAATTTCTCTACTTTTTAAATATGTATTATTTAAAAATTTCAACCGAAGTTAGAAAACATGTCATTTTCTGGAACATTTTATTTTAAAAATTCTAAAAAATCATCAACCCCTTCCTCATATTCATTACTTGTTTATAGTATTGTAATCCAACTACGAGTCATTATCCCCTCTAAAAATTTAATGTACTATATAATTTTTTTTGAAAAATTAAAACCAAAGTTATGTTTATAAATAAAAATAAAATCCAAGAAAGGAAAATTATTTCACAAATAAAATAAAGAGAACAAATTTAAAAAAAATATTTCATGTTATAATTATTCAATTATAACGCATTTAAAAAAAATAAAAAAAATAAAATTAATCATAACATTGAATTAAAATGTTTAACCTCAAATAAAACTCATTTTTTCATTATTTCATTATATAATTAGGTAGTTATTATTCTAAAAAAACATAAATTAATATAAATAATAAAATTACAGTAGGAATAATATAATAGTGATGAAAACAATATCAATAATGATAATTATCCAAAAGGAGAAATACAATTTCACAAAGCATATTAAAAATGAAAATTTCACTTCATTTAGTAAATACAAAGTGATATATACTATGAATATCATTTAAAAGGGAGATAATTTTTTTTTCTTCTAATTATAATAAAAAATTTGATCTTCTTATCCTTATCATATCATTTATGAATGATCAATATTACTGTCCTCTATGACTAAAGATGATGTAGAATGAATCACTTGAGAAGTGATGATGTTCTTGATGAAATAGTCATAGTACCTCATGAGGGTTAAGTTAACAAATTTGTAAAGGAATTATATATAAATATTATACTATATAATAGAAAATAAATGGGGGATAACTCTAAAAAGCTCTTATATTATTATTTTTTTATTCAAACTAAATTATAAACTAACTTCCCCTATACAAAAATGACACAGTCAACAGAGTAAAAACTTTCCCAATATGATCATTTTCATATATATTTTCAATGCTCCATATTATAACTCCATAATCTATTATAACATCAAAAATCCCATTTTCATTGAACGTAAACAACATTCATTAACCATCCAAACACTAATTTGAAAAATTAAAAATACTTTACATGATATAAAAAGATTAATAGTTGGATTAAACAAAAATTTAATGTCATGAAAATGAAATAGGAAATTTCCAAGCCACCAATTCATCAAAAAACCATTACTAAAATATAACTATGACTAAATAATCATTTAATAAAATTAGACACACCTTAGATATACTCACACTATTTATATGTTCATTATGTCAAAGAAAGCAACTACTAAATATACCCAAGACACCCATTTATAATTAAATTAATAGGATTTATAACACCCACTCATCAAATAATCATATTAGAAAACGAAAATCCAAAAAAACATTTTAAAAATAAACCATTCATTAGATGTGTAAGGAAATTAGAACTATGATTACTAACTATAAAGAACTATGAAACAGAAGTAGTGGTAGAGGAAAAAGAGAAATGGGATGTTGATTATGAAGGCGGTGATAGTGACAATGATAGGGATAACAATGGAAAAATCTAGGAGTGAAGGTGTCGATAAGAATGGAAACATTTAGGATGAATGAGAGAGACCAATCAGGACTGGTGTTATGAGAGTTTCGAAGTAGGGTTCTTGATGGTTGGGAACACTACAATAATGAAAACCACTGAACCCAAACACTAAATCAACGAGTGAGGTGGAGGAAAAAATAAAATACCTTGGATTTCATCCTTGATTGATCTATGAGAGCATAGAAGAGGAGCGCCGATATTAGGGAAGTTCTGTGAAAGCTTGGGAATCATGATTGAATTAGTCACAGTTAGGATACTTTTAAATATATTAGTGAGACCATTATCTGTACTTCTAAAAAATCATTTATAAAGATACCCTTTATCAGTGACAAATTAATAAGTGTTGATAAAAGTTATCTTTATCAGTTCGTTTTAGCCCTGATAAAAGATATTATTATTAGGACTTGAGGTTTAATTCTCATAAATATACATTCTATTAGTTCATTTTTAACACTTATAAATCTCCATCGTTATCAGTGCTAATGAAATGTTGATAAAAAACATGTTTATCAGTAGTTAAACTTCAGTGATAATAAAGGATTAAAAATTATTATTATAAATAAAAATATTTTTAAAAATATTTACATAATTATATATATATTACAATTTTATTATATAATTATTTATTTATAATTATAAAATAATACTTTTAAAAAAATATGTATTTTTTATTATAATCATAAATATATAATTTTATAATATAGTAAATATAAATTTATAAATATATATATATATAATTATTTATTTACAATTATAAATATATTTATATCATTATATATATATATAACTATATATATATATTTAATATATAAACATAAGTATAAATATAGTAAATATATTCAATATTTTAGTATATTTATAATAATTTTGTAGTTATAAATGTATTTTTATTTTTATATATATTTATATAATTATATATATATATATATATTTAACAAATGTATTTAAATATAAATATAAATATAGTAAATATAATATTTATTTAAATATATTTATTATAATTTTGTAATTATAAATATATTTAGGTCATTAAAAATATTTAAATTAACATATATATATATAATAAATTTATATAAATATAAACATAAATGTAGTAAATATCAACATAATTTAAATATATTTATGTAATTTTTTAATTATTTTATTATGAATATATAATAACCTTTTTTTAAAAAAAATAATATTTATTTATTTTTGTTATTATATATGTTTATATAATTATATATATTTATATAATAATATATATTTATATAATAATATGTATTTATTTTATAAATAAATAAATATAAATACAAATACAAATAAAAATAAAAATATAATTAAAAATATAATTATAGTAAATATATTCATTATTTAAATAATTTTTTGAAAATTATTTATTTAAATATATATTATTATTTATTTATGATTATATAAATACTTTTTAATTTTTTTTAATAATTACTATAAATACATAAATTTATATATATATTTATTTAAAAATATATTTTTAAAATTGTTAATGAATAAATAATCTTAAATGAAAGCATGTTAAAATGAGTGAAATTGAATAATTTAAAACGGGTACACTTTAAACATATTAAAAAATGGTTATGTTTTATTAAATAAATATAAATTATTAAAAAATTACCGTTATATATTGATGCATGCATGATGTGGGTAGGGATTTAGTCCCTAAATAAGATGCTGCGAGACGGTCTTTGGGTCATCAAGGATTTTGGGCCACAAGGACTCAGGGCTATGGAATGAGATTAGACCACATAAGAGCATTCACTATATGAGGAATCAAAGTATATACAACCACCAACAGAGTTACTCAGATATGATGAATGAGAAGGTATGCTAACCATCATTGGGACTAGGTGCCATGCAGTTCTCCATGGGTAATTGCTAGTTGATCAGCCTTGTGAGGTGAGGAGCTAAGAACCATCATTGAAGTAGATGTTGGGGAGGGGTAGTTCGAGTGTGTTGGGTCTTTAGGCCTTCTGGCTATATATTTGGCCTCGTGCCACTGGGACTATGAGCCATGTATGGGTTCCCTCTTAACATAGTTAAAAAGGGGGTTATTGAAAAAATAAGTAAGAAATGTAAAGGCCTTCAGGCTATTCAGTGTAATAATAAAATTTGAATAAAATTACATAAATATTATGTGAATGTGTTTCTATATAATATTTCATTAATTGCTTAAATATTTGTGTGTGTGTGATTTATATTAAAATGCATTAATTTTGAATATGTATGGGGAATCAATGTAACACACATTTGATATATATTAAATTGAAAAATCAAGAGACATTCAATTGCGTCCCTTACTTGATATAATTAGTCAGTATTTTTAAATAAAATTAGTTTTTAATTATAGATCATTTTCACTAAATATATGACTTATTTAATATAAACATAACTATTTTTTATTATATAAACCATATATTAGAAAATATTATATACATGGATATATATATATGTGTATTTATATATTAATATATTTTTATATTAAATGTATTCATGAATAACTCTCTATAAAAGCCATTAAAAATTATTAATTCAATAATATTTTTTAATTATTACATATTTTCATTTTATATATTTATATTAAATATATATTATTCATTTATATCAATAATAAATAAATATATATATATATTATTAATTTTTTTAATATTTTTTTCTTTAATAAAATTTTAAATTATTTTGTAATTTATTTATTTTTAATTTGTTTGTTTAATTATTACAATTTATTCATTTTTAATTCTTTTAATTATTAATTTTTATAAATTTTATATATTTATATTAAATATATAATATTTATTAATATTTTTGATGTGTATATGTGTATTAAAGTTATCCGGTATTATAAATAATTATTTAATTAATAAAATGTTTAATATCTTTCTCAATTTAAACATTTTTATAATTTATTTATTTTTTTATTTCATTTTATTCATTATATATATATATATATTTCATATATACTATTTATCAATATATATATATATATATAATTTATTCATTTTTATAAATAATTATTTAATTAACTAAAATTTTAATATATTTTATAATTGAATCATTTGTTATTTTCAAATATTTAATTATTTTATTTTATTCAGGTCATTTATCATCACTAAAAGAAAATCACTGAAAAAGGGTACCCATTATCAATGGTAAAAATAATGTGTTTATAAACCATATCGTTTATCAACTCTACATACAAGTAGTGATAAAGGTTATGTTTTATGAGTGCTCTTTTGAGCCCTAATAAGGAGACCCATTATTTGCACTTTTTTCTAGTGCTGATAATGACCAACACTGTTAAAGATCAGTTTTGTAGTAGTGTGAGTATAGATAATCCATTTTGTAAATGAATATGAATAATAAATAGCAGTATTTAATTTCCACTTATGGTGAGGAAATTCATACATCTTTTGTATTCTTCAAAACTTAGTATGAATGTCTTTGATCTTATCTTAGGCACGAACCCGTTTACCCTATTCAAAGATAACATTAGTTGATATAAAAGGTAGGCTTCCTTTTATTATACTTATTGTGTATAATATCATTTTATTATGGAATTATAATTCCATGGGAGATGATATTTATTAGATCCGATTAATAATGAAATAATAACCCCATTGATAGCAGTAATTACACAAAAGATGGTTGAGGTAATGAAAGTAACTGAAATACCTCATATTGTAATATTTTTTCATGATGTATTTCTGAAATATTATTCAAAATTATCTCCAAAATGAAACTATAAATTTTTAACTAATCTAGTACATGGAACCAAGTTAGTTCATATTCTATCATATCATTTTGAACATATATATTGGGGGAAAATAATGATTCAACATATGATGCTTGAGTTTTAAGGTTTTATTTGACCACATATGTCATTTTGGGGTTCACATGTTCTATTTTCTAATAAAAGAATTCAAAGATTATGTCTCTGTGTGAATTATCACTTGTTGATTTAGGTTACTATTAAGAATTAATATCAATTTCTTTAATTTGATAATTTATTTGATCATTTAAAAGGGAATAAATGGTTTTCTAACATTACCATTTAATCATGTGTCATAATCTCCAAGTAAGACCAAACGTTGTTATAAAAATGCATTTATGATATAGGTATATACATTTAGAGTATTTATTAACTCCATTTGGGATTATCTAATCAGCCTATTATTTTTATAGAATTAATGAATATAATCTTTTATCAATTTCTAGACTCCTTCATTATTGTATTTAGGGATGATATCCTTGTGTAATACAAGATATAAAAATAATATGGAAATCATCTTTAAGGAGTATTTGTAATTTTATGTGAGTATAGGATTTATATAAAGATATCTAAATATGCATTCACTATCCATAAGATTATAAACCTTGGGATTGTGGGGGTGGAAACTCGAATTTTAAAGGACCTTTTGTAAGTGGAGGGGGGGTAATATCATGGGAAGATCCAATAAATAACTTAAAAATTCAATGTTTTTTAAGAATTATTGTCTATTATTGTCTCTTTATTCATAATTTCTCCCATATGACCACACTGATGATCCATATAAAAAAGAAATGGAAGAAATTAATTTGGTCAGACAATGTGAGTTGAATTTTCAAGAATCATAAAATTGATTTACTACAACAACTATTTTGATCCTTTAAGAATTATGAATGTGGATTAATGCTTGTGGTAAGGCCTCTTCTCTGGGTCTTGTATGTGTATTGATGTTGGACCATTGTGTGGTGCCTTATGGTTCTTGGGAACTCATCCATAATTAGATGGATCATTAAACCCATGACATGGGGTTCTTCATTACAATGCATGATTTGAAGTCTAGGGGAACTATTTATTTAGTGAGAGATTTATATTTTATAACAAACCTAAAAGTTTAATATATATATATATATATATTTAGTAGGATTTTTATTTGAGGTAATGTTAATGATTCTAGTATCGGTAATATTTTAATATTGAACTTCTATAATCACAAAAAAATAGAAATATTGTAGATGATTCTCTCACAAGATAACACTAACATCATAACATGATGGTCATAAATATTGAATGAGATTGATATATATGATGGTATAGGTTTATCTAGATATTACCAAAGATAAATGTTGGGTGTATTTATATCCCATTCATATTTTATAATCAATTGTTTAATGAGAAACGACTCCTAAATCTCTGATTAGTGTTTTATTATCATATAAGGGAGACTTCAGTGTTATTATATCCTTAATGGGTAATCAATATATTTTGACTTCTTTCAATATATTCATGGAGTATTGATGTTTCCCATTAATATGAAATAATATTTTATGAGGTAATATCACTCATATCATTAGTTTATTCACTTGGAAACCACTATAATGTTTCATATTGTGTGTAACCAATTTTGGTGGCCTAACATAAAACAAGAGAGTGTATGATTTATTTCATGATGTTATACTTATCAATGGTAAATTTAGAAAAACAATAACACTATGATGTATTGAATCCACTTCTTATATCACAATAATAATGTAATGAAAACCCAATGGACTTAATAAAAATATTCCTTAATTTCATATAGGATGACATATAGTTTGGGTAACTATTGATCACCTAAACAAGACAACCTATTTTATGTTGATTTCAATATCATATTCTATTGTTTATATCAATATTTTTTAAATCATAGATTTTTTGAATATTCGTGGGGTTTTAGTGATGATTATTTTAGATCGAGATGTGAGGTTTACCTTAAATGATTATCAAGGATTACTACATGAAGTTGGTAATCGAGTAAAACTGATTATGATATATAATCATTATATTATTGGTCTATTATAGTGGATTATTCACATTATAAAATATCTACTTATAACCTATATCATTAATTTTGGGGTCTTTTAGGAGGATCATTTGTAATTCATAGTATTATTCAATAACAAAAGTTATCATTTGTATAACCGAATGGCTCCATTTATGGAAATTTATTGATAGATTTTCATTGTCTATTAGGATAAAAAAATTTTGTTGAGACATCATTGATTGTTCATGGTATAATAAAAAATAGAAACAAGTATGTGAAGTTGATCTACAAGTAATTTATGATTGTGTATTGTTTCTAAGAGTCTTACGTTGATCATTGGTGGAGACCATTAGAATTTATAACTCATGATTAGGTATTTGCCTAGGGTTCACCCTAATTGGTTCATTGATGTATGGGAATTAAAATGAAAATTACTCCGCCATTCCGCATTTCAATTTATATTTTGGAGTTTTTTGGAGAAATGGATAATAGGTTGGCCTTTCCTACTTGGTTCAGTTCAATGAAAAATGCCTTATAAAATTCTATGTTTATAATGTAAATTCACAACCTTACTCATGTTATTCAGTTTGAAAACATGAAATTATAAGAGAATGGATCACTTATGAATAAACCTATTTGTATCATTGAACAATGAAAGAAATTATTTCAAGGAAATATTATTCATTTTGCGTGGGTATGATGGTAACACATTAATTCTTAGGATTAAAGTGGAGAAAATGAAGTTGATTTTCAGGCCCAATAAAATATGTTGTTTTCAATACAAGTACCTAGAATGCACTTGGATGTGATAATCCTTATAATTAGGTATTTAATGAACCTCAACATTTTTTTTGTAATTTAGTTTAAAAAATCTCACATTTATGATTGGAATTACGGAATTTAAGTATCGAAGGATTTAGAACTGAAGTGGATGAAATTTAAAGGAGGCTGGTGAAATAATAAAGAAAGGAGTATGGTGTTGTAAATTAATAATAACCAATTAATTAATACCTTATCATTCATAATTCAAGATTCATAATTCATGTCCTACCTACAATATGTTTGGGAGAACACCCATGGTTTTCTCTTTATCCTCTTTCAGTCCTAGCCAAGATTTTCAATTGGATTCATCATTGAGATTCTATGAGAGTCTATATTTTACAATTAAAATATTGGTAATTAATTATTTAATGAGTTTTCATTGTTATTATAGTAGTTTCATGAATTCTTAAATCTTCTTTTCTTCAAGGGTTTAAAAAATAGATTTCTCCTAGGACCATTCTTCTTCGGATTTGGAGCAAGAGGTCTCTATTAATGATCTTTAGGTAAATATAATGTTATTGAACTTCATTTTAGTATATCTTTAAGGAAATGATATATATATACACACACACTAATATAGAATTTTCTAATCATTTTGGTAGTGACATATCCCTTCCCTTTATATTTTTGTATGGGAATCCGAAAATCAAATGGCAGGTAACCCCTCATTTTCACTCAAATCATAAAATAGATTTTGATAGTAGAGTTATAGGCTTTAATAAAGCATTACCTAAGAATTATTATCACTTAAAAAAATTCTTTATATATAGTATTCATTAAACAATAAATTAATAAATGGATATATATCTATGTATTAAAAATTATCATTGCTTTTTATTAACATGGTTTTACTCTATAAATTGTTTCATTTTATTATTGAATGGTAATCTTGGGATATATATTTCCATAATATGTGTAATTACTTAAAATTTCTACTTAACCATTTACATCCTAATACTTTATTTTTAATCCATGATATAGTTTTCCATATATTATTACGACCATTTTTCAATGATTTAATGACTCCAAATATAATATTGGATATGTATAATGATTAGGATTTTCCCACATATGTATCTTATATAATATTTTTATATGGGATATATATATGCATAATTATATAATTTTTAATTTTCAAGGATATCATCTTTAAATATTTATGTTGATAATATTCCATACATAGTGGTTTTGTTTTGTAGTATGTTGTATATATAGGTGGTCTAGACTTGTTATAAATGTTATGTGGATATGTGTGTATAGGATACATGTATAGGAATATGTATATATGTTTTTGTTCCTTTCCATGAAGAGATATAATTGATATATTAAAATGTATATGTATATGTGTATTGATAGGGATAGACACACAACCCACTTTCTCTAAAAGATGTCCCTTCGATGTGATGATAGATTCATACAAATGTATATGATTATATTTTCCTTCCATGAGAAGAGATAACTCTTAAGTGAAGATGAAAGCTAGTATATATAAATAGTTACCACTTTTAGAGCATATTATTATAATGGTATGTAAAGGTCGATAAGTTTCAAATAGAGATTGTTCTAATCAACTTGGATCCTAATCCTAGTTCAAAGAACGTCTTATTGATTCATAGAATTTTTTCTTACCTATATAATAAATTATGATTTATGATTTATCGAAAATGATATAAAATTATTATTAATTTATATAGTCATCAATTTATTTGATAAATTTATTCATGTTGGCTTTCATAAATTCCTACTTTGTATTTTTTTGTATCTATACATAGTTATATTATAGATATGTAAGGATGGGGTAATGACATCCAACTATGTGTGATATACACAAACCTAACACATGATCCTTTATAATATGTGTAGATATTGTTATATAGGATCTAGGTAAAGGGAAAGATCCTATAAATCTGTGATAACATATTAAGAGTTAGGAGTCTTGTAGAAATAGAGTGTTTGTTGATTATACTATTCATAATTGGTGGAATGTTACTTCCAATGTCTTTTTGAGGCCGTGATTCCAGATATTCCACACTTATTTCTAGTATGATTTACCATTTCTTTTTAGATCATTTATTTATTAGGGGTATTATTTTTGGGTTTTTTTGGTAGCTTACTGTATGTATTTTGGTTTTTTATATGCCTAATTGTATACACATATAAGTTAGACTATTTGATTTTCCAGGAAAAAACAGGTACCTAGGATGTACTTGTATTCTCCTCAGGGACCATGTTTTATTTTTTTCTTATGTGCTTTATCCTTATAGTTCATTATCATTTTTTCTAGTTATGTTTTTGTTTTATTAAATTAATAACTACAGGAAATCATTTTTTAAAATCTCTTATTATCCTTTAGTTTTTTCCCCACCTTTGGAGATGAGGAAGCATACATGAGATATTGTAGAGGTCCTACTCAAGTATTGTTATGATATATGGGCCAAATGATTCCATTTAATATTACTATCTTATTATCTTGAGGTTCTCATTATAATAAAGAACTATTATAACATTTTTATACAATACATGATCTATGAACTTTACTAAGTATAGTACATGAATAATTAAGCTTAATATATTGGTAACTATAAATAATTCATTTATAACATTTCATGCATGAAATAATCACTAAAAAGTACATGCTTGATTTGTGTCTGGGGAACCCAATCTCAAACCAATTCCAAACACATCACATATTTTTATGACATGTAGTTCATTTTTACATTTCACAAGTGAATCAAAAATAGTCATCATAGAGTTTTATGACATATCATACATTTTTTTAATTTTTTTTATTCAAGAGGAATAATTTAAATATTGTAACACTTATACATTGGAAAAAATAGGTTTTTTTTGTAATTTTGCGATTCAGCATGTCAGAATAATTTGTGTTTCTTTTTTATATTTAAAAAATAAATCTATTATTATTAAACTAAATTTTAATAACAATTAAAACTTGTTTTTCGATGTTGACCATGTGACTCATGATTTTAACATAAAGAAAAATTAAAATTGATAATATACACTTTAATAAATTTTGACTACATCTATCCCCTAAATGATAAACATTTTAAATGAATAAATGATCATTCTCATATATATTCCTGATATTTCAAGATTTTTTTTTCTTATTTTTGAGTGTTTGGCTTATATTTCAAACTAAAATATCAATTTTTAAATAAGATGATGTAATACCCATCATTATGATCACACCACTATAAGAATGAATTTTGGTTATTCATAAAATTCAAAATTTATAAAATATAATTTTCTAATTATATTTTATGATTATTAACATTTTTTTCTTAGTTTTGAGAATGTGGTAATTTTTTTATGTATGAACCATTTTTAAAGTGTAAAATTTCACTTTTGTTTAAATCAACCACATCATATGTTCAGATGATTTAAATTATGTTCATAAAGGTAAAACTAAATCAATAATCATTTTTCTATATTTTTATTTAATTTCAGGTCATTTACTTAGTTTTTATATTTTGATATATTTTTTAACTTTGATTTCCTTTTAAAAATGTCCAAACACTCTTTTAGTCATTATAAGGACACCGTACATTATAATGTTATTTTTTCTTATTCCTATTAGTGAAAAATGAATCTTTTATCAATTTTATAGAGTTTCTTGGTAATCTAATATTTTTTTCATGTTTTTTAAAACGTGATACCATAGATAACTTTAATGGGATTCTATGTATTCCAAAGATTACAACATTTTTTCTAAATTTACAAATTTAGTATCGAGAATAAAATCTATATTATTGTTTTGAAAATTGTAAAAATATTAACAAATTTTATACATTTATGATAATGAATTCATTAATTGTGTATTAAAATTATAAAGGGATATAAATTATGATCTGTTTATTAGATATCCAAGTATTGTATCCATAAAATATATTATTTGATCGGTTGGATTAATCATAATTAACATCTACTAATCCCTTGAAAAAAACTAAGAATAATTGAGTACATTATATTAAAAAGAAAATTCTAATAATTTTAATAGGGCTATATAGATATAATTAAAGGTTATGTATTAAAAATTCTCTAATTTATTTTCCCTTAAAAATGGATACTTATTTTTCTTTTATTCTAATTTTATCTGGTTCGTTTTTCTCTTCTTATATAAAATGAAGATAAGGACTTAAAACTTCAAAAAATATGGTCAACTTGTCCTATAATTACACCTTGTATATGTAAATTACTAGAATAAAAATAACATATTTCAATTATAATAATAATATTACATCAATAATTTGAAACATGGAATCTGAAAATGTACCTCATTTAAAAATTGTCAACTGAGGCTTATAACAAACTGTGTAGAATTATTTCCCCTATACCATTAAGAAGAATATGTGAAATATTCAATAGGTCATATATGTAATCCAAAACTAAATATCAATAGTTTTTTATCTTTTAAATATATTTTTCCATAAATTTTAATGTCATTAAAAATGTCAATGTTAGTATTGGAGTAAAATTAGGGTTCTTCGTTGGATTTTTTGAAGTAAAAATTGACCCCTATGATTTACTTAAACTATATTTCTTGTTCTACCTTCTATTATTAGATAACATATTGTTAAAGGTGTTTATTTATAGTAAATTATATTAATATAATAAAATTTGTAAATTAAATACCCCTTTATTATCACATGCCTTTATATGATTAAATGAAAATGTTGCGAAAGTTCTAATATCGTATTCCACCATTTGAATATCATCATCATAAATGAAATTATTATTTGAAGAGAATAGAAGGATGACAGAGCCTCCGCCCCCGGGAGACCAATGACGAAACCCTATAGACGAACCTCGTTCTTTCTCAAATGTTGTTGTTGGGCATTCTAGACAGGATATCACTCCATCTATTGGGGGTGGGGTTTCAGATGGGGAGGTGCACGTTTCTCAGAAAACATTTCAGCATCAAGATCATTTGGTTATTTCTTTTTCGTCCAACAAGGTAGATCATCTTTCCAAGGATTTTCACTTCGTGTTGGTGGGAGAATTTTTCCGCCATCGGCCTTTGTTGATTTTTTTGAGGAAATATCTTGAATCAATAGGGTTTGTTAGATTTGAAATTGGTCTGCTTAATTCCTCAAAAATCATTTTTTGGTTTTCATCTGAAATGGAATATCATCAGTTTTGGGTGAAGCGTTCGTGGGGTTTTAGTAGATTCTGAATGAAATTCCTGAAATGGACTCCTAATTTTGATCCTAATGTTGAATCAACTGTTGTTTCTATTTGGATTTGTTTTCCTGGTTTACCGATTCATCTTTTTTGGCCTATGTCCCTATTCCCTATTGCCGTTCAGCTAGGCTCCCCGCTGAAGTTGGATATGGCAACAAGTAAACATTCTCAAACTTCAGTTTCTATAATCTGTACCAAGATTGATGTATCTAAGCCTATTACAAATCAAATATGGATTCAAAATGGTAGCCATGGATTCTTACAAGAGGTGGTGTATGAATTCATGCCTTCTTATTGTTCGGAATTCTATAAGCTTGGAAACTTATCCAGTGGATTTCATAAGGAAATCTTCCCACCTGCTCGCAAGACTTGGGTAGTGAAGGGAAAGATTAATATGGACTTATAAGATTGCACATGAGCATTGGGGATTTCTGGAAGCTGTGGAACTAAGGCCCCCTTTGGTGAGAAAATCAAAGATGTTGAAAAGCCTGGTAAAGATCAGCTTCAGATTGACCTTACTATGGAGGATAATAAGGATGCACCTGCTCCATCTGATCTGGACACATGCTCAACACAATTCACATCCTCGCTGGACGTTGAAAAGAAAGATGACCAAATTGAGGAAGACTTCCTCAAATAATGATCTCGAAAAGGGAAAAAACAAATAGTGGATGCGGATGGATTCATTACTCCCAATCCCAAAAAAACGAGGAAACATAGGGACTACTCTCAACTGGAATGAACTATTGTCACGAGGTCTCTTGATTCTTCAAAAAATGAGGGCACTACAACTACAACCTCGATGATCTTGGTTGACCAGAGCACGAACACCTTTGGGGCCTTTAGATCAATGGATACAGATTCTACTTCACAACTTGAGGTTGCTCCTCCTATTGCAACTCCTGACACTAAACAGAAAGAAGTCTATGACCTAGTGGTGAAGTATGTGGACCGGGGTGATGAGGGGGTGCATGAAAATTCAAAATCCCGATGGGTGGAAAGAGATGAATTGGGTTATCAAAGGCTCATAAATGGTGAAATTTTTTCAGAGACTTATCGTGATATCAAATGTCAACTGTTTAATAATAGGGTGGGGCAGGAGTATAATTCCCTGGGACCTGCATGGAGTTGATGCACTTGTTTATTGATCTGTTTGAACTTCATTATTATATCATTAGGTTTTTCTCTCACTTTTGGTTTGGTGTAAATGCATTACACCTCTAGATTCTATTGTACTCCTTTTGATTTAATAAATTCTAGGAACATGAATTGGGAGACCAATTCATGTCCTCGTTTGTGTTAAAAAATCATCCTCATAAATGAGAAAAGGTTGCTTTTCACTTAGATAATGAGCTACATGTATCCAAAATATTTAATTTATTTATTTAATGGAGTATTGTAAATGCTATCACCTTTAATAATGTAAATCATACCCTTGGTAATAATGTGGTTCACGGATATTGATGTATATAATGGAAATTCAATTTCAGCCCAAAATATTTTAAAAAAAGAAAAATATCAATAATTATTTTTTGAAAAAACAATATTAAAAAATTTTGTAAAAAATGATTACCTTAGGTATGTTAAGAATTATAGGGTAAAATCAACTCAAAATGCAGGGCGTGTGGCACTTTTTGTGGTTATTGATACACTAATTATGTGTCTTTGTAAATTTTCATCCACTAAGGTCCATCTATTTGTTATCAAAAATTACCATATTAAATTCATTTATCTATATTCCCAATATTTTTACATGAAGTAAAAACACACTCAAATAGTTAGCATAATTATATAATGACTAGAAGGTACCATAAAAATTTCAATAGGCCCGATTCAATTTCCTTAAATAGTGATGTGTCACACATGTGCCATTTTTGAAGAGGCTAATACTCTTTTGGAAATTATATGTTGTCATTAGGGTAAAAATTGATTTTTTTAACTCATAATGATGTGACATAATATTTATCTCAATTCAGATTAACAATAATGAATCTCATGGTTATACGGAAGAAAATCCTTCAAAATATATATTATTTTTTTAAAATTAGTATGTCTCCATTCGTTCCATGATTTTTGGTTATATAGATTTCTTACTACTAATAATGTTGTTTATTTCAAACAACCATCCTATAATAGAATATATAAGAATTTATTCAATCACAAAAACATTTCAAAAATATCTCTATGTTTATATATAGTCACTTCTATAATTTTTTAATAAAATATTTATCATCATATAAAATTGAATCAATAAGAGACGATTCATAAAAATACTTTTATATTATCCACTATACACATTTACTTATTTTTCATGTTTAGTCCATCATTTATAAATATTATTAATTTTAGAATAAATCAATTATTCTTCGAATTATACTTGATCAACCCACATTGAATAAAAATAATATAGACATATAAGAATAATTCAAATTGGGACACATACATGGTATATTGAAAATTTAATGAACTTTCTAACACATTCCTCTTACTCTCTTGTCATATAATTAACATCCATCCATTTTTATACATATTCATCATATTTTATTCAATAATGTATAAAAACCACAAAAAAATAAGCATATATATTTATAAAATGAGTTTATATATATAATATTTATATGCACGTACACATAGAGATAGAATAAAAGATATTTATATGTACAAATATAAACAGTGTGAACAATGAAAAAATGGAATTGTTTTGCATCCCTTGGAAAGAATTTATCAAAATAGAATATTTTATAAAAAATCATCATTTTATATCTCTAGGTGGTTATTGAATAATATCATACATTCAAAGCATTTTTCACCATGTTTTCTATAAGAGTCCTTGAATCACCTGAGGCTTTTTCCACTAAATCTACTCCTTTAGTAGTATCTATCATACTCTTATGAGTAATAAAGAATCCCACATAATGATTTTCAATCATATGTTTTTCAATAATTTTATGTAGGGGGATACTATAAAATAATAATTTATGTATGTACCATTATTCAGGAAAATTATCACCTTGAATTTTATTAATTCCACAAATATCTTTTCTATTAGTAACAATCCTAAAAGTAAATAGAAACGTGTCATGATAGATCTTTTTCAATTTATTCTGATGTTTAATTAAGGTAGGGTGGAATTTTAAAATCTTCTATTTGGATGTTCATTTTAAAGAAAAAGTAAAATCTCTTAATTTCATTTAATCTGTAGTTACTCACGATGGATTCATGAAAAAATTATGACAACTGCTTTCCTAATTAAATTTTTGTGAACCCTCCCTTATGATTTTGTTAAATTTTCGAAGATAATGAATAAATATATATTTAATTTCAAACCTAGTAGTTTCATCAGTGTATTAGAAATTATTTTGTTGATAGTATTCATAATAAGATGCCAATTCCATTGTGATTATATTTTAATACTTTATGATTTTATGTTAAAATAGGTTTCTTCATATTGTTTTGGTAGAAGTAGTTTACATTTTAGTTTGATCTCGTGTTTTTTGTTTCTCAAAAGGTCAAACAATGTTGTTTCAGTGTCAACAATCCAAACCACTTTAGCTCTGTAAAAGTATGTTCAAACAATTTCAAGTTCCAATGGAAATAAATTAGGATTTTAAAATTTTAAATTATAAATAAATATCTAAAAAAATTGGAAACCAACCAAGATATGAAATAAATTTCAATTATGCATTTTTTGTTGGATCCTTTTCAAAATATTATCCCTAATAAATGATATTGAGGTTCCCCCAAGGTTGAATCGTTAGGATGTTTTAGGGTAATTTCAAAACTACCACTTTATTTTATATATTTTTCAAAATAAGAATAAATGATTCTACTTTCTGGTTTTTGATGAAAAATTAAAATGAGACTAATAAAAATAATGAATGAATGTATTTTTGAGTTAAAGTGAAAATTTGATAAGAATAAGTGTAAAATTAGATTAGAAAGTAACAATAGTGGATAAGTCTCAACCCTTTAAACACTCCATTACTACTTATTTAAAAATATTACATAATTAAACTCATCAATTTATACTTATATATCTCAAATTATACACTATAGTTACCCAAAAACGATATATAAACATCAATATAGTTGCTAATCTCCTTATTAATGTGATTAGAATGGCCAAAGGCCTTAAAGAAACCAAAAATTATTGAAAAAATGGGATAAAATTGACAAATAACTTATGAATTTTAAATAGAAATAAATATCAATTTACTTTCATATGGTGAAAACAATCAAGATTGTTCGTAGAAGAAAAACATTTCAAGAAACAAAAGGAATATATTAATTCAATAAACAAGGTGTAAAAAATAAAAAAGGGTAAAATTAAGTGAAAGGGTCAAATTGGATTATCCTTAGGTATAACCTATCTAAAAACACTTGGTATTGTAGTTACACATTCTTAAATCTTCTCTTGTCTATTCTTCCTATTTCAATATTCCTCTGTGACTTTCCATATATGAGTAATGCTTTATGTGGAATCCTCTAGCTAATTTCTTAATTTCTTGTTTGGTTATTTCCCTCTTTTCACTTCTAGAATATATGGAAAAATATTTTAAAGTGATCATATCATTTATGTCACTTCAGGGAAAGCTTTCATACATGAGACAATTTTTTTTGAAACTCTTACAGATTTAAAAGACAAAAATGATTATTTTTTAAATGCATAGAATAATAGTGCACATTAAAAAGATTTAAATCATGTAGGGAAAAATATTTTAAATCTATTTAGATCATCCAATAACATTAGGCTATTCATCTCCCCTTTAAATTAAAATTATATGGCTGAGATATGGTGGGGTTAAAATGATTATAGTGTAATTTCATGTTAATTGAAATTTTGAAAAGCTAAAAGTCATATAGGATAAAGAAAATTTATACATAACTCAAAGTAATACTTTTATGTCACCCTTTACGACATTAATATCATAATATTATAATTTATTATGGGATAAAATTGATATACAAACACACAGAGGTCATATGGGATTCATGAAAAAAATTTATTGGTTAAAAAAGTCGTATTGTATTTCAAAAATTATGACAGGATAATCAATATCTTATGAAATAGAAGAAAAATCATAAGTGATAGGAAATTATTACAAGGTGGAAAAAATTAATTCTAGATTATGGAAAAATCATTTGAATATTTGAATTTGGGAAAAAAATGTTGTATAGGAAAAAGTCTGATGTTTATCACAAAATCTATAAAAGTAGAGTCTTACGAGGACTAGATAAGAGTCTTATCAGTCAAGACCTAAAAAAATGCCTATTCATATTGAAAATGATTTTTTTATAAAAACAGAAATGAAAACAAGTCTTCTTTAAATAATTTCTAAAATGATTAAAATTACTTTAAAATCATGAATTTTTTCATCTTTCATAAATAAATCTAAATTGTTCAAAAAATTAAAAAAAATTTGTACATTCATATGAAAAGGAAAAGTGATGGGGATTTATTCTATGAAATAGAAATAAAAGGTGTTTAAAATAAAATCTATATCAAATATATATATGTGTGTGTGTGTGCATTATGAAAAAGTAAAAATATAAAAACGGAGACACAATATATATATATATATATAAAATTCGTATCATATGTATAAATATTTTATAAACTATTAGTATATAACATATATAAAAATAATATTTGCAGAGAAGCCACACACACATACTATAAACAAAAAATATATACGTATATAAGAATATATATATCCATAAACCCAATAAAATATCTTTATATTTTTGTGTAATTTTAAATATCTATAATATATAGATATATATATACATAAATTTAAAATGCACATGTGTTTATGTGTTTGTTTTTTAAAATAAACAAATATATATATATCTATATTATATAATATATATTCATAAACACCATTAAAATAGAGAAAAAATACCAAAAACTTATATATAAAAAATATAACCCACCTCCCACCATAAAAAATACTATAAAAATAATGTTTAAATGTACATTAAAATTTACATTTAAATAAATTTATATATATATATAAATAAATATCTGTGTATATGTATATTAGAAAATTTATACGTGTGTTTGTGTAAAATATATATAATAATTATATATATATAAGAAATATATATCTACAAAAAATCATGATTTGTATTAGAAACACTCATAACCATAAATAATGATTTTACATCCGCATAAAAATGATTTTACAATGATATCTAAATAATAATAAAGATTAGTGGAGGCCAATAGTATCCCAGGAATAATAGTGCCCTGATCAGGAAAACGAGGAAGAAAAAAATACTCGTTAGAGGTTTTAAAGAATAAGTCCTTTATCAGTGTTCTAATTAAAACAACTTCGAAATATTAATTCATTTATATCTATGATTTTAAGTCTTTATAATATACATATGTAAAGACACATAAAATTCAAGGAAATTTTTTTATTAATTTTCTTTGGGATTTTACAAGAATGCAGGTTCTGACGACACTTGATTCTGAGGCCCGGTGTGCCCAGAATTTCTATTCAAAGTTTAGCTCGGGTACGTTCAGTGAACGAACGAGTGGGAATTTATAACTTTTGAACCGGTGCACGGAATCAAATTCCGAGGGCACTGATGGATTCATAGCGCTGGTAATTGCTTAGGAACACCTTTTCTGGAGTTGCATTTTCACGACAAATGTTTATAAAAATTGTGGAAGATAAAATAAAAATTTAACAACAATTTTTATTTTACTCTAAGTGGTTTAAATCTTGGGGTGGAAGTTGGGGGAAACCACCCAACTTCCATTTGGAGGTTATGAGGGTGGTGGGGCCCACACGAACCCCACCCCTTCATATTCTCTAACTCCCTCAACTCACCATTAATTTGATAACTTAAGTTATTTAATTAAGTGAGTTTTATGTGAATGTTTGAATTTCAAAAGTTTATGTTATGTTAATTAATTGTGGATTAATTCAACTTTTAAATTTCAAAATCAAGTTGTTTTAATAAAATAAGTAAGGGACTTATTTTATTTTTGTTGGAGTCTTGTTGCTTGGAGAGTCTTTGGGAGAAAAGCTAAGAGCTTGAAGAGCTCCTTCCTCTTCGACGAAGAATGTGAAGAACGCGAAGAACGTCGGATTCCTTAGAGATCAACGACACGATGCTGTTCCCGTGACGCGAATCTCTTTTTCTGCGATGTCTTCTTCCACGACGGTTATTTCCACGATGAACCTCTGTTCAAGCTACGCTCAAGGTAGGGGATTTATTTATTTTGTTCGCGATTACTACCTTGACGTTCTTCATGAAATATGGACAATTTCTATCAATTAACGAGAGGGGGTCAGACCTCACAAACACGACCGAACCTCCTCCCTTATCTATGTTGTTGATTCTAATGTGGATTGGAATGGAATGACGCGGTGCCGTCGCACCGCACGGGATCATGCGGCAAGGAATGAGCGACGCCGTCGCGCCGCACCGTGAAATCGAACAAAGGCGCAACACCGTCACGCCGCGTCGGAGAAACCCAAAGACACTACGGCCAAATAGGGGTCGTGGTAGAGGGGCGCGGTGCCGTCGCGCCGTGCCGGACGAACCAAGGCCGCGGCCGGTTCCAAGCCGCGGCGGAGCAGGGTGACCGGCTGCCGGCGTTGGCGCAAGGGGAGACCGGCCGTCGCCGGTCCCATAGCGGCGGAAGCCAGCCGGCCAAGCAGGCCATCCGGTCATGGAGGATCCGGGGGTTACGAACCCCCGGTGGCCAGTTCAAGCGGCCCCCATAATGGGGGCCGCAGTTACAAAGGACAGGGGGGCAGGCGCCCCCCCCACTCAACCAGCTCGGCCGTTTGGCCGAGCGCCTGGCCAGCGCGCCCAGCGCATCGTGCCCAGGTCGGGGCGCGCTAACCGGGTCGGGACGCGCCCGGACCCGGTTCAGGTCAACCCGGTTCGGGCCGACCCTGGGGGTATCGAGCTGGGTCGGACCGGGCCCGAACCCCTTAATACCAAACATCTTCCGGTCGGTCGCCCATAACTTGTGCTACGAGCTTTCGATCGATGCACCGTCAGTTGCGATGTGATCCTTGGATCGAGGCGGTCATTTTGGTATATCGCACTCAAGGTTTCAGAATACTTTGGGTTCATCCGAGTTGGTTCGTACACAAAACCAACCAGGCCCTCGGAGCGGAAACGCTCATAACTTGAGCTCCGGACGTCCGATTGACGTGCCGTCTACTTTGTTGAATCTCTCTTAGTGAGATGGATATTTTGGCTTACTCCGCCAGAGGTTTGGATGCAGGTGGCGTACGGTCGGGTTGGTTTTGACTTAAAAACCAACCGGGCCCCTGGGACGAAAAAACCTATAACTTCCAGGCCGAGCGTCCGATTGACGCGCCGTCTGTGACGCTGAGTTCCTGTTGACGATACAGAACTTTTGGATACATCAACTCCGGACTTTGTGTCAGTTGATGTATCAGCCACTAGGCTCGTGGAGCGGATCCTCCCGAACGAGCTTGCTGTGTGCGGGAACCCTAGAGCTGGCTGCGACTGTGATAACGATGACGATTGTACAGAGATCCTCAGTGGATTCGACGGTGACGACTAAAGATCGCAGCGATCCTACGTGGACCAGTGCTACCGATCCTGTGTGGGTCCGATTCTGTGTGGGTCAGCGCTCAGCAGTTCTGTGTGAGCCAGCGCCTACAGATCCTATGTGGGTCCGATCCTGTGTGGGTCTTTGCGGGGGTTAGTTACCTATCGATCCTGTGTGGGTCTTTGCGGGGGTTAGTTACCTATCGATACTGTGTGGGTCTTTGCGGGGGTTAGTACCTATCGATCCTTTGTGGGTCCGACATCTTAGATGAATCAGTGGATATATCTGATCATCTCTATCATCATACGAAGAAGTATACCTGTGTGAGCTGAATCCTGTTGCTTTCCTGTGTGGATTGTGTTGTGCTATCCTATGTGGATTTCGTTTTTCTTTCCTGTGTGGAATACGTTTACTTTCCTGTGTGGACTGAGTTGTACTTGGGTTCAGAGGTTGGAGTGTATTGAAATGATGACTTAGGTATATGTATGGGCATATACCTAAGAAGAGTCGGTTGTTACTTCGTGTTTGTATCTTTCCTTTGTGGTTTATCCTTTGTGGATTTTGGGAGACCTTCGGGGTCTCGAGGTCCCTACTGAGTAGCTTATACTCACCCCTGCACGGGCTATGCCTGCACTACGTTGTGTTGGTTGCAGACGATGGACAACGTTGATTGTGGTTGAGGCTTGCAGAGCAGGATGGTACCTGGAGGTGGACCACTGGGCGGGACGTGCTCGGAGCGGACGGCGAGACCCGAGGAGCAGTGGAGCTATCTGTACCCACCCTTCTGGTGGGATTTTCAGTGGACAGCTCGGCGTAGCGTCTTTTACTTTATAGTTGTTGTTTTCCCTTTCGATTTGTACTTTAATTTCAGTTTGGGTTTGTATACAGGCCCATTTACTTATCCGCACTTCCAGTTGTACTCTGTTTTTACTCAGTGTTTATATTTCCTCTTGCTTACTCTGTGGTGCTTGTTTACTTTACAAAGGAAAATGCCTTCCCTTTTTACCTGGATTTACGCCTTGGTGCTATTTGCCAGCCCCTGGCCTATGGAAGGCGAGCTTGGGGTAGTCACGGCACGGGCCCCGAGGACGGGTCGTGACATATTGGTATCAGAGGAGTTCGGTTCTACCGCGAACTCTGATCTTTTCTATGTGAAGCAATAGTGTTTAGCGTATTGGGTGTGGTTATCAGTCCAGAGAGTCCATTGTTGGTGCGGCAGCCAACGTATCCGTACACCAAGACCCTGACTTCTGATTTCCGACTTAATGCACGAAAACATTGATTGCGTGTGTGTTTCATGTTTTCTTTGTGATTACATATATCAGCTCACCAGGTATATTGTTCTGACCATGGCACACCTGTTTCCTTTTCAGGAAGGCCCCAGGACGGCAACCAGCTAGGGTTCCGAGAGTTGAGCGTGATGACAGCCCACCGAGCGACAAGGCCTCGGTGCAGGGCCCTTGTTCAGCAGTGGCACCGGCGGTAGCTTTACCCGCCGAGCCCCCGATACTTCCATCACTAGCTGCTGACGATGCACGTCGCCTCAGCGCACTGCATGAGTTTCAGCGCCAGCGACCGCCCAGGTTTTGTGGGGAGACGGCCCCCAGGCAGCCGAGGACTGGCTAGAGGCAGTCGTACGAGTTTTCAGGCTAGTGAGGACACCAGCAGACCTCATGGTGATCCTCGCTGCAAGCCTACTGCACGCAGCAGCGGGCCGATGGTGGAGCTTGATGCTCCAGGTGCACGATGAGGCATCTCTACATTGGACAGACTTTGAGAGCCTCTTCCTCTTGGAGTTCGTCCCAGCCACCCTCCGTGCGGTGAGCATTCAGAAGCTTCTTGAACTGCGGCAGGGCATCATGACGGTCGCTCAGTACTCGGCGAGGTTTACCGATCTCTCGCGCTACTCGACCGACATGGTACAAGGACCCATTCTTCTGGGCCCAGACCATTGACCAGGGTTTGAGACACGAGATCAGGGCATCGCTGATCTCCCTCAGCATTCCGACTCAGACATGAGTATTAGAGAGGGCCCTTTTGATAGAGAGTTTCCTTGATGAGTCTACACCAGCGCCGAGACCCACCGCAGGGCGGCACGTGGTAGAGTCTTCTGCGGCAGGCAGTCGACAGATGACTCAGGGGTTCAGGTAGACCAGACCTTCAAGAAGACGACCTCAGGACACTGGCTCAGCAGTGTGGGGCACACAGCGCGGATCCAGTCTTTCAAGAGGCAGACAGTGCTACTCGTGCGGCGGGCAGGGCCACATGGCTCGTGACTGCCCGACCTGCCGTGCCAAGGAGCAGTAGACGGTTGAGGGACCACTGAGGCAGAGGCAGAGGGTCGACCGTGGTGGTTCGTAGGGAGGAGGCAGACGAGGCAGAGGAGCTGGCCGAGTAGCAGGTGGTGGGAGACACTTTGAGGCTTTACCACCACCACCACTAGGAGGTCCACCCCGACCACAGGGAGCTTACGGCCAGAGACAGGCACAGCTCCAGGAAGCAGAGGCCTACGACCACGGTGCACCCGAGATGATTCGAGGTACTATCTGTGTCTATTACACCCTTGCTTCAGTACTTATTGACACAGGAGCGAGTCACTCTTTCATAGCCGCTACCCTTGTTCGGAGCTCAGAGATTCCGATAGAGCCGTTGGCTCGATCCTTACAGCTAGAGACTCCTACAGGAGCAGACTCGATGATTACGCACTGGTGCCGGCAGTGTGAGATTACTCTAGGAGGTGAGATCGTCGGCTGGGATCTTCTTATAGTAGCGTCGAGGCCTTACGATGTCATCTTGGGCATGGATTGGTTATCTATGGTCTATGCCCAGATTGACTATTTTAGGCGCAAGGTGCGATGTGTACGCACCCACGGGAGCAGGTTCACCTTCACCGGTGAGAAGGGAGCCTTAGCAGCACAGGATGGACTTCCGCGGAGGAGAGGACAACCCATCACTCATTAGTTGGCTAGCCTCATAATAGGAGCAGTTGACGTGTGGAGCCTGGTTTTCCTGCAGTGGTGGATCAGTTTGCGGACGTTTTTCCCGACAACGTGCCAGGGCTACCTCCTCGCAGAGAGGTAGACTTTTATATTGACTTGTATCCCGAGACAACCCCGATATCGACTCTAGCATATCAGATGTCCCCCGCCAAACTTCGAGATCTACAGGTACAGTTGGAGGACTTGCAGGGCAAGGGGTTCATCTGACCCAGTGTTTCACCCTAGGCTTCCCCGATATTGTTCGCCAAGAAGGCAGACGGGAGCTTGAGACTTTGTGTTGACTATCTTCGCCTGAACCAGGTGACAATGAGGAACAAGTATCCGCTACCAAGGATTGATGACCTCTTTGATCAGCTCAAGGGAGCACGGTGATTCTCAAAGATAGATCCCATGTCAGGCTATCATCAGCTTAGAGTTAGAGACGAGGACATGTAGAAGACGGCCTTTAGATGTCGGTATGGCCACTATGAGTTCTTGGTTATGCCATTCGGCGTAACCAATTCTCCAGCAGTGTTCATGGCCCTCATGAATAGGATCTTTCAGCCATACCTCGATCGATTTGTCATGGTCTTCATCGACGACATTCTAATTTACTCGACAACTGAGGCGGAGCACGCCTACCACTTGCGAGTTTTACTAGACACACTCCGAGAGCACCAGCTTTATGGTAAGATCTCGAAGTTCCAGTTCTAGATACGTGAGGTCCACTTCTGGGGACATGTTATCTCTGAGGTGGGAGTTGCAGTGGATCCTGCGAAGATCGAGGTTGTGTTAGCTTGGGAGCCACCCAGGAGCGTGACGGAGGTGCGGAGTTTCTTGGGACTAGCGGGATACTACCAGAGATTCGTGCCAGACTTCTCTAGAGTTGTGGCACCACTCTCATCTTTGACGAAGAAAGGGAAACCCTTCGTGTGGTCATACATATGTCAGTAGAGGTTCCAGGAGCTGAGATAGAGATTGACCAGCGCGCCTATCTTGAGGTTGGCTGAGGAGGGAGTTGGATACGTAGTTTACTGTGATGCATCAGGGACCGGACATGGATGTGTCCTGATGCAGGAGAGGGCAGTGATCACCTTTGGATCACGTCAGTTGAGGCCGCATGAGCAGAACTACGCTACCCATGACCTGGAGTTAGCAGCAGTGGTCTTCGCTCTGAAGACATGGAGACACTACCTGATGGGCGAGTGCTTTACAGTCTTTTCTGATCATCAGAGTCTCAGGTATATCTTTTCACAGAAGGACCTGAACCTGAGACAGCGTCGATGGCTCGAGTTCCTCCAGGACTATGAATTTGAGATAGTCTATACTCCTGGGAAGGGGAATGTAGTAGCTGATGCCCTCAGCAGGAGGATGGGCATTCAGCTACTTGAGGAGGCGACAGAGAAGCTAGCCTCTTTAAATATATCCTTTGTGGATAGAGATGGAGCAGCCTTCCTTCAGTCTCTCACAGTCACTCCTCCACTTCTATAGTGGGTTAGAGAGGCACAACGTGGGGACGCTGACTATGAGACGCGGCGTGCACAAATATCCTCAGGACATGCACCTGATGGTTTCTCCTTTAGAGCAGAGCATGACGTCCTTTTTAGAGGATGTACCATGGTACCAGTCGCTTTACGGGAGGAGGTGCTGAGAGAGTTTCACACTTCTCCTTTGGAGGTACATCCCGGAGTGGTGAAGATGTACCAGGATCTCATAAGATAGCACTGGTGGCCGGGCATGAAGAAGGCTATGGCAGAGCTCGTTTCTCGATGACTCACCTTCCAGCAGGTGAAGGCTGAGCACCAGGTACCAGCAGTCTTGGTACAACCCTTGGAGGTCCCGGAGTGGAAGTGGGATGAGATATCTATGGACTTCTTGACTGGACTTCCATGCACTTCCAGAGGTCACGACTCCATCTGGGTGATTGTCGACTGACTCACCATGTCGTCTCACTTATTACCCATCAGAGAGCAGGGCACAGTGGAGAGCTTGGGACGTCTCTACGTTCAGGAGATTGTGTGGCTTCACGGTGTGCCATCTTCTATCGTCTCTGATCGAGATGCTCGCTTTACTTCCCAGCTTTGGAAGGGATTTCAGGAGGCATTCGGGACGCAGCTACATCTGAGTACATCCTTTCACCATCAGACGGATGGTCAGACGGAGAGGACCATTCAGACTCTCGAGGACATGCTCCGCGCATGTGTCCTCGACTTTGGTCTTAGCTGGGAGGACCACCTACCCTTGGTGGAGTTTGCATACAACAATAGCTACCACTCCACCATTGGGATGGCACCGTACGAGGCGTTGTACGGCCAACCTTGTAGATCTACTTTGTGCTAGACAGACCCTGGAGAGTCAGCACTTGTGGGACCGAAGATAGTCCAGGACATGACAAAGAAGGTCTAGGGAATCCAGGAGTGGATGAGGACAACTCAGAGCCAGCAGAAGTCTTATGCTGATAGGAGGCGGAGGCCATTAGAGTTTGAGGATGGAAACCACGTCTTCTTGCGTGTCTCACCTCGACGTGGATTATGAAGATTTGGCCGAGGCGGCAAGTTGTCTCCACGCTTCATCGGACCGTTCCAGGTCCTCAGCAAGATTGGCGAGGTAGCTTATCGCCTGGCTCTACCACCTCAGTTGCACCGGGTGCACAACGTCTTCCACGTATCTCAGCTGAGGAGATATGTGCACGACCCGACGCATATCATTGACTGTGGGGATCTAGACATTGATGATGGGGCGACTTTTATGGAGGTACCAATGGAGATCGAGGATCGACAGGAGCGGGTCTTGCATGGACGGTCGATTCCTCTAGTGCGCATCAGATGGCAGCACGGGAATCTCCAGGAGAGCACTTGGGAGCGGGAGGCTCAGATGCATGTTCAGTACACACATTTGTTTCCCTAGCTTATGATGTATCTTTACGGGGACGTAAAGCCTTGAGGTGGTAGTAATGTAAAGACCCGTAAAATTCAAGGAAATTTTTTTATTAATTTTCTTTGGGATTTTACATGAACGCAGTTTTTGACGACACTTGATTCCGAGGCCCGGTGTGCCCGGAATTTCTATCCGAAGTTTAGCTCGGGTACGTTCAGTGAACGAACGAGTGGGAATTTATAACTTTTGAACCGGTGCTCGGAATCGAATTCTGAGGGAACCAATGGATTCGTAGCATTGGTAATTGCTTAGGAACACCTTTTCCGGAGTTTCGTTTTCATGAGAGAAGTTGATAAAAATTGTGGAAGTTAAAATAAAAATTTAACAACAATTTTTATTTTACTCTAAGTGGTCTAAATCTTGGGGAGGAAGTTGGGGGAAACCACCCAACTTCCATTTGGAGGTTATGAGGGTGGTGGGGCCCACACGAACCCCACCCCTTCATATTCTCTAACTCCCTCAACTCATCATTAATTTTATAACTTAGGTTATTTAATTAAGTGAGTTTTATGTGAATGTTTGAATTTCAAAAGTTTAAGTTATGTTAATTAATTTTAGATTAATTAAACTTTTAAATTTAAAACTCAAGTTGTTTTAATAAAATAAGTAAGGGACTTATTTTATTTTTGTTGGAGTCTTGTTGCTTGGAGAGTCTTTGGGAGAAAAGTTAAGAACTTGAAAATCTTCTTCCTCTTCGACGAAGAATGTGAAGAACACGAAGAACGCCGGATTCCTCGGAGATCAACGACGCGACACCATCCCCGTGACGCGACTCTCTTTTTCCGCGATGTCTTCTTCCACGACGGTTATATCCGCGACGAACCTCCGTTCAAGCTACACTCAAGGTAGGGGATTTATTTATTTTGTTCGTGATTACTACCATGACGTTTTTCGTGAAATATGGCCAATTGCTATCAATTAACGAGAGGGGGCCGGACCACACAAACACGACCGAACCTCCTCCCTTATCTATGTTGTTGATTCTAATGTGGATTGGAATGGAATGACGCGGTGCCGTCACACCACGTGGGATCATGCGGCATGGAATGCACGACGCCGTCGCGCCACACCGTGAAATCGAACATGGACGTGCCATCGTCGAGCCGCATCGGAGAAACCCAAAGACACTACGGCCGAAGCAGAGCCGTGGCGGAGGGGCGCGGCGCCGTCGCGCCGTGCCAGACGAACCAAGGCCGCGGCCGGTTCCGGGCCACGGTGGAGCAGGGTAACCGGCGACCGGTTCCGGGCCGCCAGCGTTGGAGCAAGGGGGGACCGGCCGTCGCCGGTCCCGTGGCGGCAGAAGCTGGCCGGCCAAGCGGGCTAGCCTGTCTTGGAGAATCCGGGGGTTACGAACCCCCGATGGCCAGCTCAACCCAGTTCGGGCCGACCCTGGGGGTATCGGGTTGGGTCGGACCGGGCCCGAACCCCTTAATACCAAACATCTTCCGGTCGGTCTCCCATAACATGTGCTACAGGCTTTCAATCGATGCACCGTCAGTTGCAATGCGATCCTTGGATCGAGATGGTCATTTTGGTATATCGCACTCAAGGTTTCGGAATACTTTGGGTTCGGCCGAGTTGGTTCGTACACGAAACCAACCAGGCCCTCGGAGCGGAAACACTCATAACTTGAGCTCCAGACGTTCGATTGACGTTCCGTCGACTTTGTTGAATTAATCTTTGTTGGGCAAAAATCCCTCAAGGTATCATTGAAGCCTTTTTGAGGTGATTGTGTTTGTTGACAAACTGGACATCTAAGTTGTGATTGTTGACAAAGAGGATTTCATGGTTGAATGTCGAGTTCAAGAGCTGAGGTCAACGATCCATGTTTGATTCAAGAACGTCGATAAAAGGAATGGAAGATCTGGAGGAGGTACAAAAGAACAGATACAAGGTGACGCCGTTTTCCAGTGTTTGCCAAATTTTTGGGCCTGAAAATCGGCAAATGAAGAAAAGTGTTTTTGGCAAAGGGACTTGCGCGCCGTGGACTTGGAGTATAGGAAACTTGCGCACCACATGTTTTTCAAGATCAGAAGATCAAAATATGGCTAAGGAAATAGGTTCGCGCAAGTTTTGGAGTTGGTCGCGCAAGTGTCTAAAGGAGAGGAGACTTGCGCGCCGAAATTGGGTCGCGCAGGTGACTTGCGCGCCGTCGCGCAGGGTGGTCAGATTGCCTATAAATACCGGACCACCCCTCCTCATTTCTCACCGGAGTTCAAGATGAGAGCTCCCGTCACGCAGGTGTGGTGGTCGCGCAAGTGGTGTGTGTGGTCGCGCAGGTGGGACTTGCGCGCCAGTGGTTGAAGTTGTGCGCCGGTGTTAGAAGTTGCGCGCCGGTTTGCAGTTGCGCACCAATGGTGGTTTGGGCGTAAAGGGAAGAGAGTCGCGCAAGTTTGGAGTTGAGGAAGCTTGTGTCGCGTAAGTGTCAGAGGAGGACTTGCGCGCCTGTTGTGACTTGCGCGCCGATACTTGCGCGCCGAGGTTGACTTGCGCGCCAAGTAAGGTTCTGTTCCCGCAGTGATTTTCAGACTGTGTGGAAGCTGGAAGTTTGCCCGATACCTTCGGTGCAAAGAGATATTCATCAACGGGTGAAAGTTAAACTTCAACAGAGCATCTACATACAAGAGAAGATGCATTCTTTCAGGAAAATGAAGAGACCTACAGGTCTATAAACTGTGAGTGGATTCCATCCAAGAGCAGTGAGCTCAGGAAGAGGAAGAAGGTGATCCTCTCCACCGGCAGTGAGCCAGAGAGAGAGAAACAGGGAGTGACCCTTGGGAAAGCAGTGAGCTGACCCTAAACATTGTAAAGTCAGTGAGCCTGGGCATAGAAGTGATCTAGCCCGAACCTTGTAATCCACAGCTAGTGAAGATTAGTGGAATTTGGTACGACCGGAAACCTGTCGGCGTATGATCCTTGGACGTAGCCCTTAGCGTTGAACCATGTAAAATTGCTGTGTCCTGTTCTTGCTTTACATTCTGTTTATATCATGCAACAGGGAAAAGAGAGAAGAGTGTTTTGCTTAACAGCGAAACAAGATCAGAACGGGCATTAATTTTTAATTAGTCATACCCTGATTCACCCCCCCCCTCTCAGGGTATCCAGCCTAGTGGACATAACAAGTGGTATCAGAGGGAAAGGTTGAAAGTTGTTCTTCTCTCAATGGAGGTAACCAATCATAAAGGGATTCCGATCTTCGACGGATATAATTTTCAGATATGGAAGAATCGGATGCAACACTATTTCCGATCCTTGGGAATGGATGTGTTTTCAGCAGCTATGCATGGTATCACAGCTGATATTAATAGTGGTGCCTTATCAGAAGCTGAGCATAGAGAGTTGGATGCTGATTCCAAAGCAATCAATGCCTTAGGGGGATCCCTTTCCAATCCCATCTACACAAAGGTGATGTCATGCAAAACGTCACATTCCATGTGGGAAAAGCTTTTGAATATATATGAAGGGGACACAAAAGTCAGAGAGGCAAAGCTGCAGGTGTTGTGGAACAAATATGAAGATCTGAAAATGAACCCGAATGAGTCTGTTGACGCATTCTTTGATAGGGTAAACATTGTTGTGGAAGATATGCGAGGTCTTGGAGAAGTCATTGAAGACATAAAGATTGTAAAGCACATCTTGAGGAAACTTCCACCTCGGTTCAATCCGAAAGTTTCAGTACTAGAAGATAAAGATCCAAAAGAGCTGACATTGGACAATTTGCACAGTACCTTGGTTGCATATGAAATGAGGAACGATGATAATGAGGCTGTGGAAAAGGGGAAGTCTAAAGAGGTGGCATTTAAGTCCATGAAGAAACTCACCATTGAAGATTCTAATGAAGAAGAAGAGACAGATGAGGTGATGTCATTCCTTTCTTCGAATCTACAAAGAGGAAGAGGAAAGTTTAAAGGTAAACTTCCACTAGCATGCTTTAGATGTGGAAAGGTTGGTCATCTTGCGGCAAGATGCCCCAAGAAGTTTCAAGATGATGATGATGATGATGACGCTGAAATTCCCAAAAAGAAGTCTTCAGCTTTTGTGAAAGGGAAGAAACAATTCAAGAGAAATTTCTTCAAGAAAAAGAATCTTCTCTCACAAGAATTTGAAAGTTCAGATGAGTCTGAGGATGAAGAAGTTGAGGAAATAGAAAATTGCAGAGATCGTGGGGTAAATGCCTTGGTGGCAATTGTTGGTAGTTATCAAAAGGGAGAAGAAGCTGATGCTAAAGTAGAAGAAGAAATTGAAGGGAGAATTGATATGGAAGCCGAATTGGAAGCAGCTCTTGAGGAGATAGATGTTTGGAGAGCCAAAATGAAGAAAGCCAATAAAGTGGTTCGTGATGCCAAACTCTACATGCAACAACAGGATGAAGAAAAGTCTGAGCTGTTAGAAGAAATTGAAAGACTAAAATCCTCAACACCAGAGAGCTCAGAAAATATTGTTGAGTATAAGCTTAAAATTGAGGAACAAAAGAAGGAAATTGATTGTCTGACAAACACAGGAAAGGAGCAGGTTAGATGTATCAAAGAGCTTGAAGAAGAAGTGGTCAGTCTGCGACAAAAACTCAAGGATCAAGATAAACTCTTGACCCCCAATGTGATATCTGAAAAGCAGGCTATTCAGAAGACAGAGAAGATGAAAGCGGAGCCTAGCAGTTCAGTAGGAAAGAAACAGCAATTGAGCTCAGATGTTAAGGTCGTTTCTGGGCTTAGTCAAGAACAAAAATTGGCGACAATTGCAGTCAGACCGCAAGCACTCATCCCGAAAGTGAAGGTTGATTTGGGAACAAAACAGAATCAGAATATTCAGAGATCCCAAAGGGGAAATCACAGTGCTGAAATATCACGAGGGAATGCATCCTATATCAGGTGTTATTGCTGTGGGAAAATGGGACATTCACAGTTTGTGTGTTCCATAGCTAAGAGATACAGAAGGGAACATGATCAGAGACGGCAGCCAAACAGAGAACGGTTTTCCAGAACACATTTTGAAGGACACTGTTTTTGGTGCGGAGGATTTGGACACATGGCTAGGTATTGCACATCAATCATTCAGAGAAATGTGTCAAAGAATAATCAAAATGTTCGCAAGCAGCAGATCAATAAACCAACAAGTGAGTTAAAAGTTCAGAACAGATTTGCAGCTCTGCAAGATGAGGGTGGTCCATCATACTCTGAGAAAGAACAGAAGCATCAATCCATGCCGAGTGTGAAAGAAAAAGTATGGACCAAGAAGAAGAAAAATGAGAAGGCTGTGGTGGCGGAGATTGCCCTTAAAGCATCAGATCGATCTGGTGTTTGGATCCTTGATAGTGGTTGCACATCCCACATGACGGGTAATAAGGATCTTGTTACAGGCATCAAATATGACAAAGAAGGAGTTGTCAAATTTGGAAATGATGAAGGCCTGAAGATTGTTGGCTCAGGGAAAGCCATGTTTGGGGGCAAAGAGATGAGACGTGCTGATGTCTTGGTAGTAGAGGGTCTCAGTCATAATCTACTCAGTGTCAGTCAACTATGTGACTCTGGGCACTCTATCCAATTTACCAAGAAGATGTGTGTTGTGAAAGGAAAAGATGGAGCAGCTGTTCTGCAGGGAAAAAGGTCAAAGGGAAATCTCTATCTTGTAAGTGGGGAAGAAGATACTTGTCTTTTATCCAGAGAGGAAGAAAACCAGCTGTGGCATAAGCGACTTGGTCATCTATGCCAACCATCTATGGAGGATCTCGTTAAATGTGATGCTTCTAGAGACCTTCCCAAACTATTACGTGATCGCACTCATACGTGCGATGCTTGTCAACAAGGGAAAATCATCAGAAAGACATACAGGCCAAAGGAACAGAAATCAACTAGAGTGCTGGAACTGGTGCATGCTGATGTATGTGGACCTATCTCACCACGAGCTATAAATGGGCAAAGGTACTATGTACTTTTCATTGATGACTATAGCAGAATGGCCTGGGTATTCATCATAACCCATAAGACAGAGGTATTCAGTTGCATAAAGCAGTACAGGAGGGAATCAGAAAAGATGCTTGGGCAGAAAATTTTGAAGTTTCGTACTGATAACGGTACGGAATTTACAAACAGTCAGGTTGAAAACTATCTCGAGAAACATGGGATAAGGCATCAAGTTTCATCAGTAAGAACTCCCCAACAGAATGGAGTAGTTGAAAGGAGAAATCGGATCATCAACAACATGGCCAGAACAATGCTTATTGATAAGGACCTTCCAGAGAAATTTTGGAAGGAAGCAGTTCTGACATCGGTCTATGTTTCAAACAGGTCCCTGTTATGTCCGAAGCAAGGGAAGACTCCATATGAACTGTGGTACGGAAAGAAGCCAACGTTGAAGTACTTTCGAATCTTTGGAAGTAAGTGTTTCATTCTCAACAAAGAACATCATAGGAAGTTTGAGGCATGAGGAGATGAAGGGATATTCCTTGGCTATTCCGGGAAAAGCAAAGCGTATAAATGTTTCAACAAAAGGCTGGGAAAAATCATTGAAAGCAATGATGTCACTATAGTTGAAAATGAGCAGAATACTCAACGATCCAGTGAACAGTTCCTGGATGAAAGTGATGATGAGGTAAGCAACCCAGGGGGAGCAGAAGTGGCAGAAGCTGACTCAAAAGAAGATACTGAAAATGAAGAGGAAAGTGTCAAGTCGGTGTCTGTGAGAAAGCCAAAGAGTCGAGCTGAAATTGATAGGCAGAATATCATTGGTGATCAAACAACTCCAGTTCAGAATCGAAGAATGAAATCATCGCAACAAGAATCGTTTTTGTCTCAAGTGGAGCCGAAATGTTTTTCTGATGCAGCTGAAGATGAAAACTGGGTTCAGGCCATGAATGAAGAGCTTGATCAGATTGAGAAGAACCAGACATGGGAGATTGTTTCGAGGCCAGCGGACAAGAATGTCATTGGGACCAAATGGGTCTATCGCAACAAGATGAATGAATATGGCACAGTGATTCGGAACAAAGCACGTCTAGTGTGCAAGGGGTACTCCCAAATCGAGGGAATTGATGTTGATGAGACATTTGCACCGGTTGCAAGGCTGGAGACAATAAGATTATTCCTAGCCATCGCAGTGCAAAGGAAGTTCAAAGTGTTCCAGATGGATGTCAAATCCGCATTCTTGAATGGGGTTCTGGAAGAGGAGGTGTATATTGAGCAGCCAGATGGTTTTCTCATTCATGAGGATGAGAACAAAGTTTGCAGGCTGAAGAAGGCATTGTATGGGCTGAAACAAGCACCAAGGGCATGGTACTCAAGGCTTGATCAGTACTTGAAGAAGCTTGGTTTTCAGCGTGGAGGAGTTGATTACAATATCTATTTCAGCAATGACAGTAATCAAAGGATGATGGTGCTAGTGTATGTCGATGACATAATTTTTGGCGGATCAGATGAAGCTCAGTGCAGACAATTTTCTGAATTCATGAAAAATGAGTTTGAAATGTCAATGATTGGAGAGCTAACGTTTTTCCTTGGTCTACAGGTGACACAAGGAAGGAATGGAACTTTCATTTCTCAATCCAAATATGCCAAGGACGTTCTAAGAAGGTTTGGAATGGATAATTCCAAGGAAATGAAGACTCCGGTTGCTACCCGGATGAAATTATCAAAAGATGAGGATGGCAAGGCAGTTAATATCACAGAATATAGGCAAATCATTGGAAGTCTGTTGTACTTAACCGCAACAAGGCCTGATATTGTTTTCGCCACATGCCAAGCAGCGAGATATCAATGTAATCCCAAGGAAAGTCACATGCTTGCAGTGAAAAGAATACTTCGGTATATCAAGGGCACGGTGGACTTCGGTTTGACATACAACGACAAATCTCAGACAGAGTTATTGGGATATACTGATGCAGACTGGGCCGGTTCAGCAGATGATAGAAAATCAACGTCAGGTGGTGCATTCTATCTTGGTGGATTGTGTATTTCTTGGCTAAGCAAGAAACAAGATTGCATTTCATTGAGCACCGCAGAAGCTGAGTATATAGCGGCCACTCAAGCATGCACACAGTTATTGTGGATGAAGCAGCAGCTTGAAGATATGGGAGTTGAAGTGAAGTCTCCGATCGGAATCCAGTGTGACAACTCAAGTGCTATAAATCATAGCAAAAATCCTGTCCATCATTCCAGGACAAAGCACATTGAGATCAAGTATCATTTCATCAAGGAGAAGGTTGAGCAGGGCATCGTGAAGTTGGAGTATGTGCCTACAGAGCTACAGGTTGCAGACATTCTGACAAAGGCCTTACCCAAGGAAGCTTTTGAGAGGCATCGACTAGCTCTGGGAGTTCAGTCGATTCCCCGCACATGAAATAGTGCGGACACGGGACCCCCCCCCTCTCCCCGAGGTATGCTGTGTTTTCCCTACTGTGCTAAGGTGTTCTCTACTATGCTACAGACTACAAAGGCGTGACCTTTGGGTTCGTTGACAAAGGGGGAGAAAATAGTGGTTGTTCAAGGGGGAGACAGTGCAGAGATTTGATAAATCATAAATGATATGGGGAGACGCTGACAGGTGGAGCAGCCAGAGAGGGGGAGTTGAAGCTAGTTGAACGTGCTTAGCCAGAGCTTAGCTTGGACAACACAGGAAATATGGCTAAAGAGGTGTTGAAGCTGTGAGCAGAAAGGGTGAGCGTATTAAATCTGACGATGCTAGAAGTGATCGATCAAAGAATAGATATCACGACAGCTGAGGATCGTGATAAAAGCAGAAGAGTGGTGTTGGACAGTGTTTGGTGTCAACAGTGGATGTCAGAGACAAAGTGATTCATTGATGAACTTTTCATTTACTCTTGTTTCTCACGCCGAGCATTGCTCATGTGGGCTTAGAGTATGTGTTGAGTAAATCCTTGGTCGCTATCAGAATCGCAATGAGGCGAATGGAGGTTGAAGAATCAATAACGTATCTTTGTTTGGAAGAGTTGTCAACAAACCCAAAGGGGGAGATTGTTGGGCAAAAATCCCTCAAGGTATCATTGAAGCCTTTTTGAGGTGATTGTGTTTGTTGACAAAGTTGACATCTAAGTTGTGATTGTTGACAAAGAGGATTTCATGGTTGAATGTCGAGTTCAAGAGCTGAGGTCAACGATCCATGTTTGATTCAAGAACGTCGATAAAAGGAATGGAAGATCTGGAGGCGGTACAAAAGAACAGATACAAGGTGACGCCGTTTTCCAGTGTTTGCCAAATTTTTGGGCCTGAAAATCGGCAAATGAAAAAAAGTGTTTTTGGAAAAGGGACTTGCGCGCCGTGGACTTGGAGTATAGGAAACTTGCGCGCCACATGTTTTTCAAGATCAGAAGATCAAAATATGGCTAAGGAAATAGGTTCGCGCAAGTTTGGGAGTTGGTCGCGCAAGTGTCTAAAGGAGAGGAGACTTGCGCGCCGAAATTGGGTCGCGCAGGTGACTTGCGTGCCGTCGCGCAGGGTGGTCAGATTGCCTATAAATACCGGACCACCCCTCCTCATTTCTCACCGGAGTTCAAGATGAGAGCTCCCGTCGCGCAGGTGTGGTGGTCGCGCAAGTGGTGTGTGTGGTCGCGCAGGTGGGACTTGCGCGCCAGTGGTTGAAGTTGTGCGCCGGTGTTAGAAGTTGCGCGCCGGTTTGCAGTTGCGCACCAATGGTGGTTTGGGCGTAAAGGGAAGAGAGTCGCGCAAGTTTGGAGTTGAGGAAGCTTGTGTCGCGTAAGTGTCAGAGGAGGACTTGCGCGCCTGTTGTGACTTGCGCGCCGATACTTGCGCGCCGAGGTTGACTTGCGCGCCAAGTAAGGTTCTGTTCCCGCAGTGATTTTCAGACTGTGTGGAAGCTGGAAGTTTGCCCGATACCTTCGGTGCAAAGAGATATTCATCAACGGGTGAAAGTTAAACTTCAACAGAGCATCTACATACAAGAGAAGATGCATTCTTTCTGGAAAATGAAGAGACCTACAGGTCTATAAACTGTGAGTGGATTCCATCCAAGAGCAGTGAGCTCAGGAAGAGGAAGAAGGTGATCCTCTCCACCGGCAGTGAGCCAGAGAGATAGAAACAGGGAGTGACCCTTGGGAAAGCAGTGAGCTGACCCTAAACATTGTAAAGGCAGTGAGCCTGGGCATATAAGTGATCTAGCCCGAACCTTGTAATCCACAGCTAGTGAAGATTAGTGGAATTTGGTACGACCGGAAACCTGTCGGCGTATGCTCCTTGGACGTAGCCCTTAGCGGTGAACCAAGTAAAATTGCTGTGTCCTGTGCTTGCTTTACATTCTGTTTATATCGTGCAACAGGGAAAAGAGAGAAGAGTGTTTTGCTTAACAGCGAAACAAGATCAGAACGTGCATTAATTTTTAATTAGTCATACCCTGATTCACCCCCCCCCCCCTCTCAGGGTATCCATCCTAGTGGACCTAACAATCTTAGTGAGATGGATATTTTGGCTTACTCCACCCGAGGTTTGGATGCAGGTGGAGTACGGTCAGGTTGGTTTTGACTTAAAAACCAACCGGGCCCCTGGGACGAAAAAACCTTTAACTTCCAGACCGGGCGTCCGATTGACGCACCGTCTTTGACGCTGAGTTCCTGTTTACGATACAGAACTTTTGGATACATCAACTCTGGACTTTGTGTCAGTTGATGTATCAGCCACTCGGCTCGTGGAGCGGACCGTCCCGAACGAGCTTGCTGTGTGCGGGAACCCTAGAGCTGGCTGCGACTGTGACGACGACGATGACTGTACAGAGATCCTCAGTGGATTCGACGGTGACGACTATAGCTCGAAGCGATCTTACGTGGATCTGTGCTACCGATCCTGTGTGGGTATGATCCTGTGTGGGTCAGCGCTCAGCGGTTCTGTGTGAGCCAGCGCCTACAGATCCTGTGTGGGTCCGATCCTGTGTGGGTCTTTGCGGGGGTTAGTTACCTATCGATCCTGTGTGGGTCTTTGCGGGGGTTAGTAACGTATCGATACTATGTGGGTCTTTGCGGGGGTTAGTACCTATCGATCCTTTGTGGGTCCGACAGCTTAGATGAATCAGTGGATATATCTGATCATCTCTATCATCATACGAAGAAGTATACCTGTGTGAGCTGAATCCTGTTGCTTTCCTGTGTGGATTGTGTTGTGCTATCCTATGTGGATTTCGTTTTTATTTCCTATGTGGAATACGTTTACTTTCCTGTGTGGACTGAGTGGTACTTGGGCTCAGAGGTTGGACCGTATTGAAATGATGACTTAGGTATATGTATGGGCATATACCTAAGCAGAGTCGGTTGTTACTTCGTGTTTGTATCTTTCCTTTGTGGTTTATCATTTGTGGATTTTGGGAGACCTTCGGGGTCTCAGGGTCCCTACTGATATACTCACCCCTGCATGGGCTATGCCCACACTACGTTGTGTTGGTTGCAGACGACGGACAGCGTTGATCGTGGTTGAGGCTTGCAGAGCAGGATGGTACTTGGAGGTGGACCACTGGGCGGGACGTGCTCGGAGCGGACAGCGAGACCTGAGGAGCAGTGGAGCTATCTGTACCCACCCTTCAGGTGGGATTTCCAGTGGACTGCTCGGCGTAGCGGCTTTTACATTACAGTTGTTGTTTTCCCTTTCTAGTTGTACTTTACTTTCAGTTTGGGTTTGTATACTGGCCCATTTACTTATCCACACTTTCAGTTGTACTCTGTTTTTACTTAGTGTTTACCTTTCCACTTGCTTACTCTGTGGTGCTTGTTTACTTTACAAAGGCAATGCCTTCCCTTTTTACCGGGATTTACGCCTTGGTGCTAGTCGCTAGCCCCTGGCCTATGGAAGGTGGGCTTGGGGTAGTCACGGCACGGGCCCCGAGGACGGTTCGTGACAACATATACAATAAATAAATCTCAATAATAAAATAATTTTCTTACCATCATCTATATAAATATACATATTTATAAGGCACATTAAATTTCATGTGATTTCTATTTTTGTTTGGGTCTATGCATTATGTTAGTCAAAAATATTCATCTTATTTATTTTAATGATGAATAGATGAGTGGTTGTTCGTTGACCATACCTCAAGTTTCATATATTCCAAATTTTAACACACCATCTTAAAAATTATGTCAATTGGACTCTACTGGAATAAGGAATCATGAAAATGAAGTTAAAATGATATTTATAGTCAGTCACGGTTTTCGCTTAATTATACAATAATTCCCCTTTCTAGAGAAAAACAACCCACCCCCAGGTGACGTACCAATGAAATTCTATGATAACTAATTTGACATTCCATACCATCAAAGTATTTCAATTATTTCATTGTTTACTCTTAACGATATACACTATTGTTATTATAAAATATTTCAAATTCTTAATTTGGGTGATTAAATGGTTACTTTACACTAAACCAATTTTTTTACACATCTACATAATTATATTTTATGATTTTTTATAAATGGAACAAACTAAGGTAACATGATTAAGTTGGATGAATTTAATTACGTGACCTAAAATCTAAAAATGAAATACCTATTCTACATTTAATATTTATGAATTTTCATCATATACTAATAATAAAATTCTTATCTAGGATGGAACATTCAAGAAGGATTTTATTTCTATCCCAAATATAATTTATAGTGATTAAAAGAATAGAAACCTTATCTGGGGACTAAATTAAAAGAGGAACATATTTTTCACTTGTTGAAAATAAAGTGGTGCTCTACGATGTTTGTAGGATTGGAAATTGGTAAGATCCATCTTGGAAACTCTTAGACCATGGTGATGATTTTTTTACTCCATTACTTTCTTCGTCATATAAGGGTGGTAAGTTTTTTCCCACTCCAAATATGGGATTCTATAGAGGTTATAGGTGGAAAATTATGTTAAATGATTTACCACAATCCTGTGTCAATGAGTTCATTCTTGAGGCATAATATCATGGAGGCTGTCTCAAGCATTCTACATGATTGAGATTTCTTCATTAAGGTGGTATTTTTTAACCAAATCATTCAACACTAAAAGATATAGTTGCTGAATTATAAATATTTCCTCATGTTAGTCATTCTCAAAACCATCCTAATGGTTAATGTTGGATTTAAATGTATATGTACATGATAAATTATAAGAGGGGTGGGGGTAATTGCAGGATTAAAAACTACTGTTTTTATCTCAAAGAAAATATATGTTTAACCAAGTTAAACAAGAGGAATTCAAAAACCGTTTTTAGTTCGTAACTAAAAAACTAACTTTCATTAGGATCTGATAAATAAAATTAAGACAAGTTTACTTAGTGAACGAGTATACCTTAAAGTATATATAATCATATTTTTATTAGAGTATAAAAGTAAAAGAATGTATAAGAATGTTATACTTCATTTATTTAACAAAATGCAATGGCACTAAAACTTGTAAGAAAACAGGACATGTATATTAATCTTTAAACCCAAAGAGAAGGGTATCCGACAACCTTGGATAAAATTACTTTTATCTATACATTCAATAAATGATGTATTACCCACACAAAGGTATGGCCTCGATTAGAGTATCATAATATGTATTGTTATCCCTCCGAGAACCCAATATCTAAGGTGATAGATACCTCTATCTTCATATCCCCATAATCCCTTGAATATTACGGTAGTATACACATCTATATCCCTATCCCTGGAAGCCCTCGATTGATAAAAAACAATCGGAATTGTAGTAACCCGGAAAAAAAGTTGTTAAATATTGAAAAATTTGTTCACAACATTCGCACAAGGTATATTTGAGTAGATCATTCATAGCACAGATTCTCTCTCTATAATTCATCACGATCGTTGAAAACTCTTATCTCCTTAGTACATAGCTAGTTCAAAGGGCTTGGTATTTATAGGCATGGATTCCAACGGCTGAATCCTCCTCCAATAGTCATATTTCTTATTAAATTTTGTAATGACTTGTACATATTTCACTCAGCCAATATTTATTTAAAACATATTGTATGACATCATCTTATGTAAGAAATAATGGGAAAAATTATCATGTGTACGAAATAATAATATGCAAGGAAACCATTTTTAATATTAAAAAACATTAATATATTTAAGAAAAATTAAAATATTTTAGAAACATTAACATTTTTTGGATCCAACAAAATAAAACATTACATTAAGGAAATGAGGTAACTACAAGAAAATCATTTAATCAGATTGTTAAGAAAGTGAGATTAAGAGTATAAAAATATGAAAAATTAAAATTTTCAATAATAGATAATATGAGTATGAATTCTGATGAATGTAGAATCAAATTTATAAAGAAATAAGAGTCTGGTTTCAGAAGAAATCAGAGTATGATTTTAGAATAAAGTGGAGTTGGATTTTAGAAGAAGTTGGAGTCTAATTTCCAATGATATTAGAGTCACATTTATGAAGAAATAAGAGTCTGATTTCAGAAGTAACTAGAGCCTCATTTTTGAAGAGACCTGATCCTTATTTCAAAAAAATCAAAGTCTTATTTCACGAGAAATCAGAGTTGTATTTTCGTAGAAATGGGAGTCTGATTTCAGAATAAATCGAAGTCTAATTTATTGGAAAATCAGAATATGATTTCAGAAGAAATTAGAGTATGATATCAAGGGAAATTAGATTCACAATTCTGGGGAAATCAGATTCTATGAAACTGTAAGATTATAGGATAGATAAGGATCTAATTTTTGGATTAAAGAAAATGCAGTTAGACTTGATTTATAAAAATATGAGATAAGTCATTGAAAAAACGGTAAGCACAAAACTTTTCTTAGAGAAGGAAAATTTTTCTTAAGAAAATAATTCTTAGAGAAAGATAATTTCCCTTAAGAAAATAATTCTTAGAGAAAGATAATTTTCCTTAAAAAAATGTTTTTTTTATTTTCAATACATAATGGAATGGAAAAGTCATAAGGGGATTTATTGAATCAACCATTAAGTTATATGAATAGCGCATTAATAATTCCATTTATTTATATATAAGGGTTTTTTGGTATGGTTTTTCATGAAAACCCATATGTGCTTCGGAAAACTAATTTTTTCTTCATTATGAACCTTCCTTAAAATGAAATGTTGTTATAGATACTTTACTAGTGAATCATTGGAAAACATATTTTTTGAGAGGATTAGGGTTCATACTAATCTCCCCCTTTTGGTGGAATTATTTCCTACTCCATACCTCTCTTATTGATTTAATATAGGTTTATAAATCCTTCTCAAAGTATTGTGTGAAATAGATACCACCATGATAGTGATTTTATTGAAATATTGCATTGATATTAAAATCAACATATATTAGAGGTTCTCCATCATCGTGATTATCTATATTTATTAGAGGTTCATCATCAATCAGTCCATATATATGTGTAAAATTTTCTCAATCATTCTCTTTTCTATTAATTAGGATGTGGTTTAAATCCATAGTGCGGGGAACTCTGGTATTTTTCACCATAAAGGGATGTGGTTAGTATTATGAAGCTGGGATCTGGCCCACGAAAATGGAATCTTATGTATTTTTACGAATACAATCAGAACCTATGTTGTTTGGTTTCACATAAGAAGACATATAATACCTTTTAAGATCATTTTTAAAATTTTATTATAGTTTCTTTTGGGTTCATTCATCCTTGACCAGGTGATGTTCCTTTTAAAGTAATTTATCAAGGGCATATAGACTACTATGTGAAATATTCTTAGAAATGTTTGGTGTGGGAATAACATAGGAGTGTCCCATTATGACTCTTCTCCTATGGAATATTCTCCCTTTAAGGTGGATTATATGGATATTGCGGAATATGGCCTAATAATGGTTGGTTTGGATCACCAGAAATAGATCCCAATAAGGATGGGTCTTGTATGAAATATATCCTAATGAGGATAAGTTTTATTGGGTGTATGTACAAGTGTGGATATGATTTAGGATATTAGGATTGAACCTAAAAGAGACATCAAAGGTATCTTAATTAACAGTAATCAAATCCCACATAGTTATATTTACATAGTTTAAGGTCACGTCACTGGACTGTACTGTTTAGTCAATCACCATATATTATGAAAATTATTATACTATTTTTCATTCTCAAAATAGGTTTTTATTATGAAGTTTCAAATCATGTGAATGGTATTTACATGTTTTCATTAGTGAAAACATAGAGGGTTGGGTGGGGATTATTCTAGGACATCCCATTCAAAACAGTTTCTATGGTGCTATGTCCTAGTGATGGTTATTCTTTATAGAGAATAAATCCAACAGAGGATGATTTTATGAGGGGTATAGAATTGTAAAGAAAACTTGTGGATTTTTAATAGGCCTCTTTGAGTTGTGTATATACATTAATTTATATATATTTAAGGGAAACAAAATGAATTAGAAATATGGCCCCATAAAAAATATAATGGGGAGTATGAATTTATTTCATTATTAGTGATTGGGAGAAACAGACAATGATGATACCCATAGGTACCCTCCTTTTTAGGTTACCCATGTGATTTTAATCTCTTGAGGAATACACTAGTGTTAAACCCTTCCATAGACATCAATATATCATTGATGGATAATAGTGGAAAAAATCATCAATGATAAAATGGAGAGGTATTATAACTATAAATTATTCCCATGAATGCATGGCTCATTTAGTGGACCTTATCCTGAAACATGACAGTTGGGTGTCCAAGATGAGTATACAGATTTTGGAGAATCCTCAAAGACATCCTCATGATAAAGGATATATTTATTAAGGTGATTGATGATTTTTAATGACCCAAGGGATCCTATTAGTCAAAGATAATTTGTCTAGAGGTCCATATTATCAATGTAATATATGATAGAATGAGTGCACTATAGTATTCAGGATAAGATGATTATATAGGTATGGTGTTCATGGAGGAGACTTAAGGGAATTCAATCTAGTAAAGAGATTATATCAGATAATGAGTATCCCAAAGCTCTTTTAGGGAACCTTATTTTTATATTTAAGGAATATAAGTCAAAAAGGATTCCATGAGGGTCTTATCAGGGTTTGGAACATTAATATGGATTCCATAGAGAATTGGAACCCTAATTAAAAAATAGTGAAAATGAGGAACTGATGTGGAAGAATATAGAGAATGGGGTTCTCCATTCTGTGATCTAAGCGAAGCATCATCCTTGTATGGGCCTCGAGTTATATGATTTCCCTAAAAAAGAATTTATGTAGAATTTTTACCTACATTAATGGAATTGAATATATTATTCCATAGTTATGATCTGTATAGATGAATAGGACTTTAATAGTGCTACAAATGGCCTTTATCATCGCTAGAAAAGTGACGGCTATCTGAGAAAGATTAAAATACATAGTCTTTTATTGGTGTTTTTATCACAGCTAAAGGCCTAATTTATGAATTCTTATAAAACTACAAATAAAATTACCATTATCAGCAGTTATAGAAGTGTTGATAAAGGGACATACTGTACTGTGCTCCAACAGTACACTATAGTACTAGTGCGTTCCACTATAACAACACACTACATCACCATAAACACACTAGTGATCCAAAAAACAATTCATAATACAAAATTTAAAGGAAATAAAATTTACAGCCAAAATTAAAGAAAAAACATTATATTATAAAAAAATTCACACATTGTTTTATACAATTACAAAAATAAAACATGTTACATACATTAAAAAACATCAGTGTTAATTTTTATTTTATTCATGACCCAAACTCACTTAATTTCCAAACATACCACCCCATATAGAGAAAAATCATGCACCTGTATATGAAAAAATATTATGTTAGTAATAATATAATGAAATAAATTAACAGAAAGTGTAAATTTTACTAAAATTGATGTTAATTTTACAAAAAATTGATGTTAATTTTACTAGACATGAAGTCAATTCTAAATAAAAAAGGAACACTTTAAATCATACAAGTCAGAAGGTTTATCATATTGAGATTAATCTAATTCCAACACATATCATATTACGTGTTGATTTTTTTCGGAAGTCTCAAAAAAATTTAAAGTCACTTTCTCTGATTTGAGTACATCAGTTTTAATTTTTACTAAAATGTCATTTTAAACTAGAAAGACACACTTTTGACTAATTCTGATCACATCCTTTATTAGTTTGATTTGAAACTATTTTTGACACATCCTAAATTACCTAATTGTTATCCTAAATTATAAATTAATTCCATGTGAATTAGATCAGTTATCTATGAGTGGTGCTTTATGAACTAAATATCAATGGTAATGTCACGATAGACACTTTAAGTCAAATTGGGAACATAATGTATCATATTGAGGTTCAGATGATTCCCACATATCCAAAATTACTTATGGAATGTTTTTTAAAGTATCAAAACAATTCAAATGTGGTTCCTATGTTTTCAGTATGTCAGATTCCCATTTTACTAAAATTGACTTCAATTATAAATTAAAATACACACTTTGAGTCAAACCGGGCACAATGTGGGTTGGATTGTGATATGGATAATCCATACACATCTCAAATGAATTTTTGTTAATTTTCCTAATTTATCAAAACAATTTGAATGTGATTTCTTGGTTTTGAGTACATTAGTTGTATTTTTTACTAAAATATCATTTTAAACTAGAAACACGCACTTTGAATTGTTATGATCACACCGTGTATCATTTTTATGCAAGACCATTTAATAAAATTAAAAAATTAATTATGAATCATTTTCCTAAATTATCAGGAAAATCCTAGTGTATTTGATTAGTTTTCATTGAGTGACACTTTTTGAACTAAATGTCCATTTTAAACTAATAATGGAGACTTTGAACCAAATCAGGCACATATTGTATCAGATTGAGGTGTGGCTAAGCCCTATATTTATAAATGTATTATGTATCATTTCCATAATGTATCCAAACAATTCAAATGTGTTTAATCTATTTTGAGTAGTGCAGTTTTCCATTTTCTAAAATTGATGACAATTTTAAATAAAAAGAAGCACTTGAAGTCATAACGATCAAACCATGAACCATATTGGGGCGCATATAATTATTACACATCTCACATTAATTTTAGATAATTTCCCTATAGTATGAAAACAATATGAGTGTGGTTACTATATTTTGATCATGTTAGTTTTCTTTTTTACTAAAATGTCATTTTAAACTAGAAACACACACTTTTGACTCATTCTAGTCACATCATGTATCAGTACAATGTGAAACCAATTCCTACCCTTCAAAAATGACTTAATAATTGTTTTACTATTTTTTCAATAAAAATATAAGCACATCGAATAATTTTTCACTGAGTGAAAATTTTTGAACTAAAATTTCAATTCTATACTGATAATAGACACATTGAGTCATACCTGAACATCGTTTATTAGATTGAGTTGTGGCTGATTCCTATACATAAAAAATGATTTATGGATCATTTTATTAAAGTATCAAAACAATATGAATATTTTTTCTCAGTTTTTAGTATGTCACTTGTATATTTTACTGAAATAAATGTCAATTTTATATAGAAATAATTTCTTGGAGTCATACCAATCACATAGTTTTTCGGATTGAGGTGAGACCGATTCCAAAGAATCCCAAAGACTAAAAAAATCATAAGTATCAATGTTACCATGATATATATTTAATTTCACTGTATATTTATCAACAATGCATGAGACCCGTTGAACAAACCACCCCTGCTCAAAACAAAATTCACATGTATAAGAAAATAATTATTATATGAGTAATACTAAAAAGAAATAAATTAAACATATATATTAAATAATAAATTAATTTTATGGAAGATTATTTTACATTGGAAACATCAATATTACATATGTTATTGGGTAGTGGAGGGAAATTGGTGGAAAGTGGTAAATGTAAACATTGCAGGGGTAAACGTTTTGGAGTGGGAATAAGTATTTGGAAGTATTGGTGCACAAAGGTATGAAATATGTATATATCATCCCACCTTGAAGAAAAGAATCCACCTTTCTAAGAAAAAATTATTAAGTGAGTAATACTAAAAAGAAATAAATTAAACATAAATATGAAATAATACATTAGTTCTGTGGAAAATGATTTTACTATGAAAACATCAAGATTACCTTTGAAATTGAGAAGAGGTAGTGTTGTTGATCTTTTTATAATATCAGTGGAGGGAATTTAAAGTAAAGTAATAAATGTAACACTATAGGGGTGAAAATGTATTAAGGGGGAATAAGTCTATGAATGTTTATGTATTGAAACACATGAAATATGGAAAGACCACCCCATCTCAAACAAAATAATCCACCTAAATAAGAACAAATTTATTAAGTGAGTAATAATAAAAAGAAATAAATTAAACATAAATATGAAACAATAAATTAATTATATGAAAAATGATTTTACCTTGGAAACATCAAAATTACCTCTATGATTGAGCATAGACAATTTCATTTCTCTTCTTTCAAAGGTAGGACTGATGGTCAAGAATCTTACAAAATAAATGAACTAATCAAGTAATAATGAAAATTAAATCAACTTTCAATTAGTTTTTTTTGGTAAAATATTGAAATTATATCATTACATTACCTTTACATATTTCTTACGGTATTCCTTCATTATAGTTTTTTCTTCCAAGGTATCGGTAGCATCATCATGTACATAAGAAATTGTTTGCATGAGAAATCAAACATTTAATTTAGATTATGTTAATACAGTAGATACCATGTAATATTATGAGAAAAACATAGTATATTAAAAATACATTTACCTTCTCATTGAACTCTACTTAATATTTTTAATGGTTTTAGGGATTTGGTTCTTATATATAGAATCCAAATCCCCTCTTTGTTGTCCTTTATAATATACAAGGCATTGTCTATATTGGGACCAAAATGAAGTGAATTGGATATCCCAATAATAAGGGAATCCTTGATTGAATTTTCATCTAACATGAAATTTGTTTTAGTCACCAGTAGGAAAATTGATCAATTCTTGTTTGTTGGATCAAAGACACAAAATAATTTCCCTACTTGTGTTGCTATTATGAATGACTCATATTTTTCCCCTTCCACACTGAAATTCACCTTCATCAGTCCCATTTATCCAACTTTCACTTCAATGATATTGTTAACCCATTTGTAATGGATAATAATTACTTGAAATGTTTTATAATCCAACTCATATATCTATTTGATAATGCCAAAATATGATATATTTACATAAATTGGATTTTTATCCTTAGAACCATTTATGTGCATCGCTTCAGTCACAAGAATTACACCAATTTTATTAATTATATAGTATTCATCATGTTATTTTTTATAGAATTTATAACCATTGATTACAAAACCAATTTAACATATAAAATTCTCATTTAGTCCTATATCTATCCATTGAAGTCGTCTTCCAATTGAATTAGGATTTTTAGATAACTCCTTATAAATATTTTATCAGAACCATTATATAAACGGTTGGTTATGTGTATTTGATATCCTTCCTTCATTCCTTGATAGATTTATATCTCTAATAATTTAATTGTTGGATTAAATGTATGTATTGAGATATTTAGTATTATAAAAAATTTAAATGTGTTCTTTCTCGTGCTCTATCAATGTAAAAATTACAACATATATTCCAAAAATCCCTTTGCTCATAAGGTGTTTGGTGTGATGAGACTTTGGGAGATAGATGATATTAACATCTGATAGGTAATCTCTACAAAATTCGATAGATTATTCAACAAAATATTATTCTACAACAAAACCATTTGTCTAAATTCCATTCTTGACATACCATTTCAAAATATTCATATATTATCTAATTGTTTACGCCCATCTATAATGGATAAGACCACATAGTTGAAACTCTCTAACTAGGTGAACCATCAAGTGGACCATTATATCAAGTAATGACGGTGGAATGAACATCTATAATTCCAATATTATGACTTAAATCTCCTAATTCCTGATGAGAAACTTCATCGGATCTATAACTTTACCACATATGGATTTAGAAGAGAAGCATTTTCTGGTTAATGTATGTCATACATTTTGAGTAAAATGAAACATCAATAAACATGCCTTAAATATTGCATCAAAACATGACATTCGTTTGATTTTAGTCCTTGTAACTTTAAATAAGTCATTTACATGACATTCTTGAGATTTGAAAAATACCCCCATGTATCTTTTACACTATTATAGAATATGAAAAATTGTAATCATTCCTCTATGGATAGTGTGTAAGCTGTTGGAGGAAGAAATGTCCTCCTTTTACACATCATTGGTGTCAAATGTTCTTGTATCACCATTTCAATCAAGTCCAACCTAGCCTTGATTCCATCGTTAATTTTTTAGAAACATTCATTAATGTTCTAATAATAAGATAAAATATAGTTTTTTCTATACGAATGGACTGGAGAAAATTTCTAACATACAAACAATTAAAATATGTTAATTCAATGAAAATTGATCTCTTCTTCCAACCTAATTTTTTAAAGGTTTTTTAAACATGTTTTATTGAAAACAATGTCAATATATTTTACTTTATTGTATAGATGATCTCCTGTTACTAGAGATAGTGTTGTACTATTCTTGATATTTCCATAAAATTCTATCATCTAGGATCAATATTTTTGTAGTTGATGTAAAAATATAGGATGTTATAAAAATAGTCTTCCAGGAATGTTTCAACTGAACTATGTATGTACGTTTTTCACAAACGGGACACCCCAACATTCCTTTAATGATATAGCTTGATAAATTTACAAAAGCAAGGAAGTTATTTATTATACCATAAAACATGGACATCAATGTGAATTCTTTACTTCTATGAGCATCATGCATTGTAACACCTATATACTAGATCAATTTTATATCATTAATCAATGGATCAAAATTGACAACAATATCATTACCATGTTTCTCTGGTCTAGATATAATAAGCGACAACATAATGTATTTTCACTTACTGCATAACCATGGTGGCAAGTTATAATTTACCAACATGACATTCCATGTGTTGTGAGCACTACTATGTTCAACAAAAGTATTTATTCCATCTTTATATAACATAAGATGAAAGTTTCCCATCTCATTTCCAAATTCGAGATACTTGTAATCAATTTTCTTCCATTAAGGATAATTTTTTGGATAATGTATATTTCCATATTATATTAGTGTATCTATATGCCCTTCCAATTGTCTTCCAGCTTCTAAAGATACATATACTCTTATAAACCATGGAGTTACAATAACGTAAAATATCAATTTTGAGGGACTTGATTATTTTATCTTATTTTAATCTATGCCACACTTGGGAAATTTTATGAGTGATTCATTGTCCTTTGAGAAATAATTTAAAATCATTTTGACAAGAAAGATTTTTTTGAGATCATTTCCATTTAATGTAACATTCATTTAGAATCATATAGTCTACATGTTATTTTATTTTCTTCTAGTATCATATCATTCAAGAGACCAAGTTGTTATATAAATCTTGTGTCACTCCATCCACTGCCTTCTTTCAAATTATATAACTTCGATACAGCCAACAATGTTGTGTATTTAGTACAATCGAAATACCATAGTTTCATCGAACATCTATTTAAATCCTCAAAAAATTAGACAATCATAAAGGCCATATTCAATTTCAATTTTCTTTTTTTCCATGTGATCCCCATCATCATTTACACTAGTATTAATATCAAACAATCCATAAACAGAAATATCATCCCAATCGGTGTCCACTGTGAATTTTTTCCCATGTATAGTCCAACATTTAGAGCTCTAATGTATTCTATAATAAATAAAATGTCCATCAAACTCTTCTAGACGAATATTTCTTGAATAAAAACAACATAAATGTAGATAGATGATTTGATAAGTGTCATATGCACACCCTTTTGCAAAATTTATGAACTCTATAACTCTATAGTCATACTCTTTTGTTATACAATTAGCATTCATCCATTTTCAATTCATATCAATCCTATTATATTTATAACCAATTTATTTTTTACAATAAATAATTAAATACACATAAGATATTCATTATCAATGGTGAAAGTTATAGAAAATTCTAATAAGGGAAACTCATCATTTGATTTTTTCAAATAATTTCGACATGTTGTAGAAAATGGGTAATTGAATTTAAGAAAATAATTACTCTAGTATTGTGGTGTTATCTTTTGAATTAATTCAATGGTGGAATTTATAGAAAACATATTCTCATTAACTAATATACCAAAATTTTGTCATTTCATTTTGTTGTTTGAAGAAGCCTTCATCTCTTATGGACATGAACTTATATTTCTTGAGACACTCTAAGAAGTATTCATCCTTGGGATGACTTATGCTTAGTGTAATACAAGAATTAGAAAATTGATAATGGAAACGTTTCAAGAAACAATTTATAATAATGTCTATTTGAGAGTTGAAGTTGATGTAGACAATAATTATCTATAAAAGATATGGGGGATGCGTCTTAAGAAACAAATTGCAATAATAATTATTGTTTGAAACACAATAAGTCTTTCTTAAATACCCTAAATAGATGAAAATATAATATATGAAATTAAGGATTAATAAGGAATCCAAATATGATAAAAAAACAATAATAATGTCTCATTCAATCAAATAGAAGACATAAAAATTTAATGATAAAAAATTTTAATAAATAAAGAGGGATTTTATATACCTAGCTAGTAATTAGGGTTAACTAGGGGTCCAACCAATAAATTTTGACCTAAAATAATGAATATGGTATCAATATTAATATGATTAATATTTAAATAAAATTTCAAAATTCGGAGCCATTTTTTTTGAAAAAACCCTTATACAATAATATTTAAATAGAATTTAAATAAATAAATTATTTTAAATGAACTTCTTAAAAAATATTATGTAGCTAATTCAAACCATCACCAGAAATTTAATTGGTTTACTAAATCAATTTTCTCATTCATTTATGGTTTTTATACAAAAAACTCTAACTGTTGATACAGTCGAATAATTATTTATTTAATTTTTTTTATCTATGGTATAGAGGTGATTCTATAACATTTCAGAATAGTGAAAAAATTAAGCTTGCAGAGAAAGATGGGGTTAAGATGTCTAAAAAGAAACCAATTAATTTAAAACAACAATTTAAAAATCCCTAAACAAGATATAAAAATTAGTAGTCAAGAAAACAATAGATCATAAAGAAAAGAAAAAACAATATACAATTACCAGAGCATAGATTACTTATGGAATCATTAAAGAAGAAATAAAAACAAATTGACATATAATGAACGAAAACTAGAACATACAATGAAAAACACAGGCCTACCTCCCCTAGTATAAGATAACATGAGACCCATTGATCCAGATCTCGATGTTTTCATCAAAAACCCTAACTGGAAGCAAACACTGGATGATATATGACATTTGAGAAACTAGAGGTAGGGGTTTTGTTTGATTCGAGTGGGTTTGTGTGATTCGATCTTTGATTCACCAAGGAGGAGCACTAATTGTTGGCACATTCCAAGAAAATCTTTTGATATCACAATGAGATTACAACTAGAAAGGTTTTTTAAATATACTAAGACACTTTTATCAGTTCTCACAAAAAAGCACTCATTTAGAGTCCGTTTATCAGTTCTTAAGTAATAAGTATTGATAAAATGAATATTTATCAATGCTTTTTTAGTGATGATAAATATTGATTTTATTAGTTCTTTTTTATTACTGATAAAGACCCATTTTCATTAGCACTTAAAAAGAACTTATAAAGATTTATTTTTTCAACGATTATTTCGTAAGAGCTGATAAAAGATTCATAATTATAATTTTAAATAAAAAAAATTTGAAATCATATATATATACTAAAAAATATATATAAATATAAATGTAGTAAATATATTCCTTATTTAAATATAACTATTATAATTTTATTGTTACTTAAATATATATTTACTTATTTATAATAATATAAATATTTTTTAAAAATAATATTTATATCATTATATATAATTATATATTTATATATATAATTAACAGATATATATAATTATAAATATAGAAAATATATTCATTATTTTAGAAACTTATTTTAAATTTAATAACTATTTAAATAAATATAATTTTTTAAATATATATAATTATTTATTTATAATTTTATAATTTTTGTAAATATATATATATATATATATTTATAAATATATAATTTTATAAATATATTATGTGCATTTATAATTACTTTTATTTATATATATAGTTTTATATATATTATTTAAAACTGTTTTTTAACATTATTAATGAATATCTAATTTTAAGAGCATGGATGTTAAAAATGAGTGAAATAGGATAAATTAGAAATATGTACACTTTAATAATATTGAAAAATATATTAGTTTTGTGTGTGTGAATTTTATATAAAAATAAATCAATTACTTATATATGAAATCAATATAACACACATTTGATCTATGTTAAATAGAAAAATAAAATGACATTCAATTATACGTCAATTAATATATGCAATTAGTTAGTAATTTTAATTTATATTAATTTTTAATTATAAATCATTTCTCCTTAAATATATGAATTTTCATTCTAAAGGGTATCAATATTTTGTATTATATAAATCATATTTACATACATTAATATATACCATTTATTATCATTAACAATAATCATCTAATTAAAAAAGTGCTTAATATTTTTCTCAATTTACTTATTTATAATTTAAATTTGATTAATTTTATTTTTCATATGTATATATATATATATATTTAGTAAATACTATTTATTAGTATTTATAATTTTTATATATTATAATCAATTTATTCAATTTTATCTATAATTATTAAATTAATTAAATCTGCAATATTTTATTAATAAAATCATTTTTATTTTAATTTATTTAATTATTTCATTTTATTTATTAAGACCTTTATATATGCTAAAAATCAATAATAAAGGATGTTTTATGAGCACTAAAAATATAGCATTGAGAAAAAGTACCCTTCATCTGCGCTGATATAGGGTTAAATTTATCAACGCTTTCTTTACAACTGATAAAGATGTAATTTATTAGAACTTTTTTCTTATAATGATAAATATTAGTGTTGTTAAATTCCTTTTTTTAGTAGTGGAATTTGATTATGATTTTTCCCTAGTGGAGGCTGGGGATATGTGTCTCCCATATAGAAAAGTAGGTTAGAGTATCCCTTATCATAGGTAGGGGTGAAGTGTCTCCGTTATTTAGGATTAGGGTCAAGTGTCTCTCATATGGAAGGTTAAAGTTAAGTGTCAACCTTATTTAAGAATAGGGTGAAGTGTCTCCCTTATCAGAGGTTATGGCTTAGTTTTACCCCTATTTTAGATTATGGTAAATAGGTTCCCTTATTTGGGTAACCTGAGTGACAGTTTTCCCTAGTGAATGGGGATCTAGAAATTACAAGGGTGAATATCACCCTAAAATGTCTTACTCAGGGTGGGGTGTCTGTCAACCTTGTTTTAGAGGAATATAGTTGAATTGGTATTTTAATAATGTTTTAATGTGTTAGATCTTTGAGTAACTCAATTACCCAATAATTATCATTATTCCCCTTAATTTTTGACTAAATATCCCACCCAAGGAGGGGAGAGAGGATCAGGTGAAGGGATCTCCAATAATCTATTCATATTTAAATTTCCTATAAATTAGGACCCCTTTGAAGTATATTTATAGGGAATAGGTTTCCTGGGTTCCTAGGTCACCTAAGTGGAACTTAAGTGAAATACATGAGCACACTAACTTCCGAGTCAATAGGGAACACAACCAGGGGAAGTATTAGGGAGCATGTACCTATGAAAATCAGCGAGGTACCTGGATTTAGGAGAATCAATCTTGTCCCTTGTCTGGGGATAAGTAACAAGGTTCCTCATTTTTGGTAATGAAATGGAGTTCCTTTTATACTCTATATTATGAAACTATTTCACTTGATTCCCATTGAAAAATGCGGTTACAAAAAGTACACACTAATATATTTTCATGTACATATGTTTTGTTCTTTGTCTTACAAGTACTCTTGAGAGGAAATCATTGTGATTGAAATGGATCTTGATATAGAATTTTATTATCATTTTGATTATATTTGTAACACCTCAAAAATTTAAATTATATGTTTTTCGTTAAATCCTAATGTGTTCATTATCTCGTTTCACATGTTACATTAAAATACAATGAATCAGTGAACATTAAATGTGTGTTAAAATGTAATTGTATAATTTTTGGGTAAAAATACATGTAATAAAATTATAAAATATATTAATAAATAAAAATTAATTTACATTACTAATACTAAGTAATCAATGAAAAATCAATTATTGTTTTTATTTAACAGATAAGTCTTATAAAATTGTATTTTATATGATTTATTTTAATATTATATATATAATGTATAAAATATACTTTTTATATGAATAATATATTAACACTAATTTGATAACTAGTTTATAAAAAATTAAATTAAAAATTATTAATATTTTTAAAAGGTTATTTTCCTATAAAAATAATTATCATTATATTTTGTTTGTTGTTTAAATTTAAATTCTCTCCTTCTAGAATTATATTTGGAAAAAATTAGATTCATTTTTATATACAAAATTTCATTATTATCTTATGATAAATTTTGGAGATTTATGAAAATAATTGATTATTTTGTGAACAGTGAGAATACAATTTTTCCAAAATTGAAACATTATAATAATATAATAATGACATAGAAAATTATAAAAACATTTAATAGAAAACAAATTTATTTAAAAAGTTAAACTATAAATTTTTAAATACAATATAAATTTATAAAACCAATTATTAACTTTTTATGAACTTAAGTGATATTTTGCAAAAAATAAATTCTTTTTAGTTTTTTCTTTTAATTAAATATTATTTTTTAGAGAATTATTTTTTAGATTAATTTTAAGGACCCATAATTTATTTATAATAATAAAAATTATATCATGGAAATAAAACCCATGGATAATTTAATTGTACACATAAATATTAAGCATAAAATTTCATTTTTTTTCTAAAAATAGATTTTTACGTGTTACATGCACTAATGTTAAAATTGAGTTTTTTTCCACAAATATAGTTCATTAAATAAAATTTATTTCATATTGTTAATAAGTATTTATAAATTATTTAGTAAGGTCCAATTTATTTTTAGTTATTAAAATTAAATTATATAGGTAAAAAATAGTTAACATTGTAAAAACAAAAATTGTAAAAGTGAAAAATCAATGAGTAAAGGACATAAAAATATGTTTAAAACATGTTCGAAAATGAATTATTGAGTTATTTTTAACCCTATCATTACCCAAGTCAAATAATTTATATTTTTTTGTGCACATGACATGTGAAACAAGTTCCCTTTTTATATGATGTTTAAATATGTACAAAAATTTAATTCTTAGTACTTATAAAAGGGGTCTCTTACCACAACATCAATACAAATAAAAAAAATGATTTTCTTCTTTAAAATATAACCTTATTAATTAATCTATAATAATATTTACCTTATTATGATTCAGTTCCTAAGAGATTATACTGACGACTTACTTTCCAAGAAGTCTTCTAAGGGAAGCCCATGTTTTCGACGTGATTACTAATTTTTCTAATATCATTTATGTTATATACTAATTTTCTAAAAATATTTTTTTAAATACTATTTAATTTTTTTATATTTTTTATAATAAATGTTATTATTAATATATAATTCCTATAATCCAGATTTCTCTTTTTATTTATTAAGGGAAAAAATGAAATTTGTGTGTTTGTCTGTTGACTACCACCTCCACGAGGCGTCATGTTTCATTTTCCTGACCAAATTAAATTGATAGTAATACTTTTTTATTTTATAAATATGAATTATATTTTAACATATTTAATATTTTAAAATAAAAAATTATTAAATCTTTCTTCAATTATATAGAAAATAAAATCATCAACCTTACGTACATGCGAACTACCACATCCATGGAATGATTCATTTTATTTTTTATTATTTCCAATGATGACTTTAATTTATTATAATTATAATGGGGTTAAATAATAAATATGATTTTACTGAATTTATTATGTTTATGGGAAGAAAAATTTCCCAACCTATTAAAATTTTAGCAAGAAACAATTGTGTGGAATTCAACTATCCCAAAGAGCATTCTTGGATAAAAAATTATTTATTTGTACTACATAATAACATCATATTGGTTATATTATTCTTTTATTTATTTTAAATTACAATATATCTCACTAATAAACACTAAATGATGTCATTATTGTTCTGGTATAGATATATTATAACTAAATCACTTCAAAGTCATCAATTATTTATGGTATGTTGTTTTTGGGTTGGTCAAACCAGATACTTGAAAAATGATATAAAATATTAACATGGAAGGCTATGATAATTTAATTATACATAATATATGATATAAATAAGTAAATAAATATTTTATTTTGGTTCTGTAATGGTAATGATAATATTAAACTCATTAATTAAGATACCAACCTTTGTTTGTTTAAAATCATTGAAACATGTTCATCACCCATTTTTTCAATAATAATCATTACCAAAACACCCATATAATGAAATTATGAAATTATAAATAATTATAAAAAATAAATTCTGTTATTATTTCTATTAATGATGAAATTTTACATAGGAATTAATAACTACATTATTATTACTAAACTAGTTCAAAATGATCTAGATAACTCACAATTGATATTGAAATTTATAATAACTAATATACATGTAGAAAATAATTATAAATGAAGTTTTTAAAATAATATTGATAAAAATAAGGTTTTTAAATAGGTTAAAATGTAGTTAGTTTTCTTATATATAAAATTAAATCACATGACTGAATGTCAAGAATTAATGTTAGGGTTCCATGTCCCCAATTTTTATCTCTTGAGACATATTACTAATTATACATAATGTTTTATTTGGAATGGTGTATGTAATCACCCTTTAATAATTTTTTATCTCGATCCTATAATTATTTAGGGTATTTTATGTTTTATTTTGAATCATATCCTTCAAGGGGTTTTGACATGATATTTTTTATAGTTGTAAGGGTTTTTAATAACTCAATTTTATTTCATCATGTACATACCTAATTATTTAACAACATTTTTTTGAGTATCATTTATTAGACCAAAATAATATTTTTAATTTTATTTCACCTTTTTTATGGGATTCTATAATTATTCCTTATATCCTAATTATCAAATGATTCTTACCTCAATCATTATTTTACATGAAAGGGGTCCATAGTTCTCAATTCCAATTTATTGATAAATGGTTATTATTATGAACCGATTTAATTTTTTATGGTGTATATATTTCTTATTTTTTATGTTTTGTCATGGAATACACTTATTATTATTTTAAGTTCATATTTAATCTCTTTCCCCTAACAAAGTATTGATTTAAATGATACTCATGTATTTACGATTTATATGTGTCATTTTCAAATCCTTGATACACATTTGAATGGGGTTAACTAATAAATTTTTGTGGAGTATATATTGACTATGTTTTACTTTATAAATACTCTCATACTACTTTACATTGGGGTATTAAACACACCAAAATACATAAATTCATTTGTCTTTATAAATTATCATCTATTTTAGGAATGATTTTTATTCCAATGCCTTCCTTTGTAAACACTCTATATTTACATCATTTTATATAAGGGTGTTCACCAAGATTACATACAACAACAGATTAGGGAAATTATAGACCTGAATATATACCAGATTTTCAATATGGTATTTGTTTGGGGGATTCTTTAACATAAATCTATTCTATTTGTTGATTGGGGAAATATTTGTAATCCATATACTCATTATTTTAATACAGTTGTTTGTTGATTACTAAGTAAAATTGGTTATATGTTGTATAGTTTATTCATTATTTCATTTTATGAATGAATTAGACTAAATTTGTGATGTGTGGGGCCGTCAATATCCCCTTAATGCCTTGATATTTCTCATCAGATAAACTAGCTTGTGTATTTAAGTGTATGTGTAAGATCTATACTTATCTGTTGAGGTAATAACCCTTAAATTTTAGTTTTAATATTAATTTTTAACATTATATTTCATATTAAATGTGTAAGTAAGGGTTTTGGAGAATTCAAGGATTATTAATAGTTTGAAGATCATGTTTTTAAAGAAGCAGTAGGAATAATTTTTTTTCCCATGGTTATTAGTTACCATGTGGCTCAATCATGTGGCCTAGTTATTTAATGGGAATAGTTTAACAAACTATGAAATGGAGGAGAAACACTCATGAATGATACTATAATCCCAGTATAGAGATGAAATTCAGGGTTTGTGTACAGTTTTTCTAACCGTGCACCTGTCCAAACAAGGGGGTGTATCCCTTGGAAAGTGTTAATTCATGGTTGGTGCACGGTTTGGCGAAATGTACGACAAAACCCTGTACCAAATTAAATTTGTGTGAAAATTAATTTTTTTACCTTGGACCTTTTAAAACCCTCAACGTATTATATTTTACTCCTCACATACTGCACCCCTCAACATTGGGATCTACCTAGCACATTCCTCTAGTATTTGAGATAGCCCCTTTGTTCGGACTCTGTTTCCATCACAGTTTTTCATACATGAAGCGTACTGGTAACAGATTGAATCTGTTATCCTCATTTATATGTTTAACTCTCCATATTTAGAGTTATTTATTGTCAAGATAATATTCACTATTCTAATGGTATTTCACTATTTATATATTATCTTCCATTATGTCTCTAATCAAAATATGATACTAGAAACGGGTTCCTTTAATAACATTAAGTAGGTGGTATATTAATTTTCCTCAGGTCTCATCATTTATATTGTTTGTTATTGTGTAGCACATTAGTTTCACTCCTAAATTTCCCATAAAACTCAATCCACCTTAGTTTATTTACCTACTATAACACCTAAAATATCTTATAGATTTCCTATCTATTTTTGGAGGTCAATGATCTCAATATGAGACACACATTACATGTGCATGTATTTTTTATGTGACCCCTTGTAATTTATTTACAAAAAATATCGTTGTCATATTTTTTTAGCTTCCACTAATTGATAAACTAATATAAATTAATTTTCTTAATTTTTATTAACTGGTAAAGTATATTCCACTTGGATATTAAAAATTTATAATGAAATTTCTAATAGAATAACACCTCTATTTACCCTTAACAATATTGATTAAAGGGTAATGGATTAAATATAAAGGAAATGGTCAAATATAATTGTTATCACATATCCTTTGATTATTTTATAGTGTAAGGTTCCTATTATTATCATGGATCATTTTTCATATTAAAGGACCGGTCAAACTTGTGGCATCCTTGAATTATCAAGGGAATGGCTTGATCACTCAGAGGATTCCACCCCAATTCAATTACACGTTTCCAAGAGAGATAAACATCTTTTAATGTAGGTATTTCCTAATTTTTACATAAATGCATCGATGTAGTATGAGTGTTTCACTGAATTTATATCCATAAATTAGAATTCATTTGGTACACTACTTTGATTCATCATGATTTCCTTGGACATGAGACATCATGAATTCTTCCCATAGTCCCCAGTCATGATTATACTAGGATTTACTATGTATTTTCCTCTATTGGCATGGTTGGAAAATTTCTAGTACAATTCATGAGGTGTTCCCCTTTGATTGCACTTAAAGCCTTATATTTGGGCTACATGGTATATTCTCGTGATATTGATATACTTTTTATGGTTAATGATGTGTTAGTTTCACCGTGAGTCATATCATTATGTTATAACTACATGGATTCCTTGGTTAGAGCATCGATATCACTATATATATTGTTACAATAGGACAATATGGTTATATTCTTAGATCATGATCATTAACATGTCACTCATTCAAACTCTTTTGGCTATGGACAAATTAGGTATGGTCAGCTAAGCATCCAATGGGAACCGATCCCAGTGTGGTTATTATCACATGAATTTATTTCCCTTTATTATGATTTTAACTATACACTATTACACTTATATTCAAGTACTAGACTTGTAATAGAAACTGTTGGAGAAGGCCTACTGAGTGTATCTCACACCTTGTTCAGGACACTGATTTATACCTAGAAATACTTCATTGATACACGTAGGGACTAAGGAAAGCCCCCATTATTGATGCATGCTTTTTATATAGAATGAGAACATATATAACAAGACTAAGAAAAGTGTCGTGATGCTATTGGATAGAGTTTTTGTCCCCTTTTTATTTTTGGTATTCAAACATTATTCTGGTACATATTTCTTGTATGTTTGTCCCTTATTCTATAACATAATGAAATTGTCATCATTTTTTATAAAATGATTATTATTATTGTTCATTATATTATCGTTTAGGGATTTTTATTTGTTCCACATCTTTACTTGATCATTATTATTCTTATGTGGTTATAGTTGTTAGTTATTATTTTTTACCGTTGTTTACCTATTTATTATTACTCTTTTTTCTATACTATGATCGGAGGGTATTGACTCTCCACAGACACAACCTAGGCCCTCACTACAATTAAGTATCCCCTAGTGTACTGGGAGGTACAATTGTGTAAATTTGGACATCAGTTCAGCTACTGTTTTGAGTGATATGGGATGGGATGTCACAATGTGGTATCAGTGTATCTTTTTCTACTTATCTTACAATATTGGGTAGGTATTTAAGAGAAAAGGAATGTGTTGGAATTTGTAAATGAGCAAATTCTTTAGAGTAAATATCCCATGAATAGGAAAAAATACAATTTTATACGATGGGATTTTGATGGTTGGAATTATACCTATTATGGATATAATAATTTTACCATTGGGTGAAACACATTTTTTTGGATTATATCACTATTATGGACATTATCTTTACCCTTGGTCCTATATGGAGAGGAGATGGTGTCTCATGGATCATTATAGGAACATTAGGATTTACATGTCATGAATATTCCATGCCATATTTATTTTAATTCATGAATTTCCTCTAGTATATTGTAATTCCCTGAATTTTACATTCGATATCGGACTGATGTTTCTTGAAGAGATAAAATATTTGGACTAATTAAAGTGTTTTCATCAACTTAAATGGTGTTTTTTCATATATATTTATGGTGTTACCTTAATTATAAACACATATAGAGTTTGATACATGTAATATTGATTGAAAAAGATAAAATATTATTTAATTACAATTTCATTAATTACAATTACAATTTAAAGAGTGTGTGATTCTATATAAATTCTGAATAGTGATCAAACAACATTAATCATAAAAAAATCCTCGTTACAGTTGCATGTAGTACCATTTTAAACTTATAAAATTAGTAATTTATAAATTGGAAATGATAGATTCATCTCACTAGACCTAGATATATACATATATATGTACTCATTATCGATTGGGTTCTAAATTTAAATGGGAATGGTTGTTGTTGAGTCAATAAGGTTTTCCTTATGACTTTTCCATTCCTTTTTGTTTTGAAAATCAAAGACACCTTATACTTAAGAAAATCTATATTTTACTTACCTAAGGAAAATTTCCTTCCTTAATGTAAATTTAACCTAACCAAGATTTCCTTATACATAGAAATATTTTTCATAAGTATAAAAATCAGATTCATACCCAAAACCTCAGAATCATATAATGCTAAGATATGAAACATTCTATTTTAGGATCCGAATTCTGGATATGAACTGTAATGAAGTTCCACTTCGAATTCAGGATATGAACTCTAATGAAGTTACATTCCAAATTATGGATACAAACTCTAACAAAGTTCGACCCCGAATTTTAGACTCTGAACTTTTCTGAGTTCGACTCCAAACTTTTACTAGTTCGACTCCAAATATTTACTAGTTTGACTTCGAACTTTTACTAGTTCGTCTCTGAAATTTTACGAGTTCGACTCTGAAATTTTAAAATATTGACTCCAAACTTTTAAAAATTTGACTCCGAACTTTTATGAGTTTGACTCTAAAGTTTTACTAGTTCGACTCTGAACTTTTAGGAGTTAGACTCTGAACTTTTAAGAGTTTGATTCTGAAATTTTACGAGATCGACTCCGAACTTTTTCCAGTTTGACTCCGAAATTTTATGAGTTTGACTCCAAAATTTTACTAGTTCGACACCGAACTATTATGAGTTCAACTCCAAACTTTTACAAATTTGACTCCGAACTTTGTAAGTTTAGATTCTGAACTCTTATGAAACCAGACTCTGAATTTCATTAGAAATTCAGACTCTGGATTTCTACAGAATTCAGGTTCTGAATTCCTATAAAACAGAATACGAATATCATTTTTATTATAGACTCCGAATTCCATTTTTGTTAGACTCCAAACTTTTATTTTCGTACATTCTGAACCTTAGTTTTCATATGACCAAACTCACTTCATTATAAAAGGATGTCGTGCTTTCAGTTACACATGTTTTGTTATAAAATGATGTCGTCCATTCTGTTTCTAACTAACCATTGGCTAAGTGACATGTGTGTAGGTCACTCCGAAATTTAAGGAAAATATGACCATTGGAGGTGGGAGATGACCGTTCCAACCGAGCCTATAAATAGGAGCTCATTTGAAAGTGCTCATACAACAAATGAAGTTGATCACTCTAGATACCACACGCTATTAAGGTGATTTCTAGAGAGAGAAGATTTTCATGCTTTATGCGTACTGAACTGCTCGTTCATATTTCTTCGTGTGGCTCTGAATGTTGGTGATTACATTTGAGGGCTTCTGGGGATAGGAAGACAGAGGTGCCGACTACCTTGAAGTTCGAGGGCTTCCTTGCTAAGGAAGACAGAGGTACAAACTACCTTGAAGTTGAGGTCTTGCGGGGATAAAAAGACAAAGACTCCAATATTCATATCGAGGGCTTACCATGGTGTGGGTAAGACAGAATTGCTTGAATGTATAAATCAAGGGACCTTTATCCAAGGTTGTTGGATACCCTTCTCTTTGGGTTAAAATATTTATATCTTGTTACTTGTGGTTTTACTATTTGTTTTTCCACTGCAATTTCATATTATAAGGAAAGTATAACCTTCTTATATTTACTTACACTTGTACTCTGATTAATTTAGATTCTATATGATTTAATGTAGAATATTATATTGTAATATTTGGTTACGTTTCAATTTCTGGATCCATATTTCTAGAACCAAATTTTAGAATCACTTTCCAGATTTAAGAAAGTGCATAGAACTAGAATTTTGTAACTTCATACTTTGTCCCAATATTTCAATTCATGTTAGAGTTCTTGTGAATTTTCTTAGTTTAAATCTGTTAAACATAGATATTTCCTTGTTTAAGGGAATTTTTAAAGTGTAAAATTCACCCCCCATCTTGTATATCGAGCATCTACATCATAATTTTGATCCTATAATTGGTATTAGAGTGAGGTATCTGAAATACTTATATACTCACATATAAGTTTTCCTTTCTCAGTTTTTCCATTGTTATACCTTTTCCTTGTATAGGAATATTTTCCTTGAATCCGAACTTTTTTCATTAACATGTTTTTGTGTAGAAATATTTTCTTAAAGATGGCAGTTTTAAATGTTGGTTCCACCGACAACCTAAATCCTACAGGACCACCAAATTTTTATGGAAATGATTATGAATACTGGAGAGATCTAATTAATACTTTCTTTATCAATACTGGGGTAGATAACTTTGTTATGATTACTGGAGGTTATAAAATTCCTAATAAGGAAGTTAGTGCTTTTATAAACCAAGAGAAGAATGATTATCAATTAAATTATAAGGTACACAATACTCTACTATGTTCAATGACTAGGAACTTATATAGCCATATTTCTTCATGTGAAACAGTTAACTTTATATGGAATAAACTTAAAGTTACTCATTTTGGTACATCCAAAGTCATAGAGACAAGAAGAGTTATATTGAGAGCTGTGTATCATGGTTTTAACTTTCCTTATGGAGAACCTATAAGAAAAGTGAAACAAAGGATTATGACTATCATGAATATATTACAATCTATGGGAGATAAAGGTCTGGATGATGAATCTCTTGTGGAAAATATTGTTGATATTATGCCCAATGAGTGGGAATCAAAGAGAACAAAAATTTATGAGAATAGGAAGGTCACTCAAATTTCCTTAGATGATCTGTTTGGATCTCTTCTCCAACATGAAACAAGAATGTAGAGGGATGCTAACAACATCAAAAAGAAGAATGGGAATGGTACTGTTGATTTTTCTTCAACATCAAATCACATGAAAGATAAGACTCCTGAGAGAGTAACTAGATCCAAGTCTAATAAGGATACTATCCCATTCGAGTCTAGTGAGAGTTAAGTCTCAGAGAATGAGTAAGCAAATCTTGCTCTAAGAATGAACAAGATAGCTAGTAAAAGAAATTTCCAATAAAAGTATAAGAAGAAGGAAAGAAAAGACAAGAAATATTCAGAAGTCACATGCTATGAGTGCAAGGGAAGTGGACACATATGACCTGATTACCCTATGCTTAAAAATAAAGAAAGAAAATAGATACATTCTGAAAGGAACGTGAAGAAGTTATATAAATCTAAAGCTAAGAAAAGTCTGAAACCCAATACTACTTGTAGTGAAAGATGTGGAGACTCTTTAGAAAGTGAATCTTCGGAATATGATTCATCAGCTCAGAAGAATATGGGATTCATTGCTAATACTTCTTTTCCACATACATGTCTTATATTTAATGTATGCTCTGTGGAGGATTTAACAATTTTATCTCTTGATATGAATTACTATTCTAAAAATAGTACTTTTAATGAAGATACTTCATCCTCAGAAAATGAAGAGACTTCATATGAAGAAGTATCTAGATTTTCCATGTTACTTGAAGATAAAAAATTTAAAATTTCTAAGAAATTAGACAAGGAAAATACTATGGAAGAAATTCTTACAAAAGAGATTTCATATCTTTCTTCAGATCTTAAAGATAAAGAAGAGATTTTAGAAAAACATTCTAAAGACATTGAGAAAGTAAATTGTGATAAAAAACAACTTTCTGAAGATCTTATGAATGTTATTTTAAAGATGAATGTTTTTGAGGAAAAATCTATCTCTAAGGAAATGATTCATGAGGATAGGAATTTAGTCGTTAGACTAAAATCTGAAATATTTTCTCTTAAAAAGCTTATTGCAACATTTACCTTAAGGAAGGAAAATGTTGACAAGATGTATTCTCAAATTAAACCTAATGGAAACACTATGGGAGTAGGTTATACTCACAAAAAAAAAGTTTTCAAAAACAACTATTTTGTTCCTTCTAGTGCCCCTTTTTCCACTAAGTGTCAAAGTGGTGGGAATTGAAATAAAATTGTTCTTTGAATAAAGTTCAATCTCTTAAGTTTCATAAAGAATATTTCTATAAATAAATGTGGATACCCAAAATTTTATTATCTGAAAATCTCAGATCCAAACAAGTTTGGATTCTGAAAGTCTAATTCTTTTCTTATTTTCAGGAAGGTAATGGAATTACCAACAACAATACTTGGTACATGGATAGTGGATGTTCCCAGCACATGACTGGTAACAAAAACTAGTTTGAAAATATTATCAAGATGAAAGGAGGAAAAATAACTTCTAGAGATAATTATTAGGGAGAAATTATTGGTATATGTAATATTGTTCTTCTTGTTAAATCATTGATTTCAATTGATTTTTTTGTTAAGGGTCTTAAGAACAACTTCATTATCATAAGTCAATTATGTGATGAAGGATACCCTGTGAATTTTAAGAATGATAAGTTCTTAGTACACAATTCCAAGGAATAGTTTGTTCTTTCTTCCCATAGGCAAGTGAATGTTTACACTTTGAACATAGAAGATCTTAGGAGACAAGACATACCTTTCCTTAGTGCAATGGAAGATCATTCCTAGTTATGGAATAGAAGGCTAGGTCACAGTAACCTTATGAACCTATGAAAACTCTCTAAGAAAGGTTTAGTTAAGGATCTACTGGGGCTTAGATTTGATTCATCTAAAGTCTGTGATCCTTGTCAATATGGAAAAAAAATAAATCTAGTTTTAAGTAAATCGGTGAAGTCTCAAAAACTGATGCATTACAGTTGGTGTACATGGATATTTTTTGTCCAACACAAACTGGAAGCATTGGAGGGAAATAGTATGTGTTTTTTCTAGTTGATGATTACACTAGATTTACCTAGGTCTATTTTCTAGCAAAGAAGTCTAAAGCTTTTTATTATTTCAAAAGTTTTAGATCCCATGTTAAAAATGTGAAAACCATTCCACTGAAAACTATTCATAGTGATCATGGTGGAGAATTTTAAAATTTTGATTTTGAAACTTTTTGTAGTAGAAAAGGTATTACTCACAACTTTTTAGAACCTATAACTCCTCAACAAAATGGTATTGTTGAAAGAAGAAATATAATTCTTCAAGAGAGAACTCGAACCATGATGAATGAATATTCTATAGCTAGAAATTTTGGGGATGAAGCGGTAAGTACTTCTTGATATTGTATAAATCGAGTATTGATTAGAACTTTTCTTAATAAAACTCTTTATGAGTTATGGAACGGTAGAAAACCTAGACTTTCATACTTCATGGTTTTTGATTGCAAGGTATTCATACTGAATTCTAAATATAATCTACACAAATTCTCACTAAAATCTGATGAAGGAACTTTCTTAGGATACTCCACAACTTCTAAGGATTATAGAGTTTTCAATAAAAACACTTATACTATCGAAGAAACAATGCATGTAAAATTTGATGAATCTGATCCTTTTGTTTTTAAACCATCTCAACCTACATCTTAAGATGTGTTTTCAGAAACTGATTATCAACCTTTGTTGGAAGATCCTTCTGATAAGGAAAATGTTCAAGAAGATATTTCTGAAACATTTACCCCAGAATAATTTCTACCCTATGTCGATGAACAGGTTTTAAAAAACCTATGTCAGGCATTTCTAAAGAATCATCCTAGTGATAGTATCATTGGTGATGTAAATAAACCTATAAGGAGTAGAAGTTCCTTGAGGAATGAAGTAGAACATCTAGCATTTATTTCCCAATTAGAACAAAAAAGCACTGATGAAACTCTAGGTGATGATGATTGGATCAAAGCCCTGTAAGATGAACTAAATGAATTCAAACGGAATAAAGTCTCGACCTTGGTTGAAAGACCTAAAGAATCTTCTATTATTGGAGTAAAATGGGTCTTCAGAAATATGTGTGATGAAAATGGAGTCATTTTTAGAAATAAATCTAGACTAGTTGCTATAGGCTATAATCAACAAGAAGAAATAGACTATGAATAAACCTATGCTCCAGTAGCTAGACTTGAATCTATTCGTATTTTACTTGCCTCTGCAGTATTATTCAATTTTAAACTTTTTCAAATGGATGTGAAATGTTTTTTTCTTAACGGTTATGTTCAAGATGAATTTTTGTTGAACAAACTCCTGGATTTGAAGATACAAAACATCCCGATCATGTTTTTAAACATACCAAAGCTTTGTCTATCCTTAAACAAGCCCCACGAGCTTTGTATGATAGTCTTACAAGATTTTTTCTTCTAAATAACTATGTTAAGGGAAATTCAGATCCACCCCTTTTTATAAAGAAAGATAAGAAAAATGTTTTGATTTTTCAAATTTATGTTGATGACATTATATTTGGTTCAACTCAGTAATCATTAACTGATTCCTTTGTGGATCTAATGAAATCTGAGTTTGAAATGAGTATGATGGGTGATTAACATTTTTCCTTGGTTTTCAAATTTCTAAAAAACCAGAAGGAATCTACATATCTCAACATAAGTATATTAAATACATTCTTAAAAATTATGGTTATGAAAACACTAAGAGTATAAGTACTCCTATTGGTACCCGAAACACACTTGATCTTGATGATGCTGGGAAACCAGTAGATCAAACTTCTTTTCGAGGTATGATAGGAAGCCTGCTATACTTGACAGCTAGTCACCCAGACTTAATGTTTTTAGTATGCTTATGTGAATGATATCAATCCAATCATAAGGAATCTCATTTAAAGGCAATGAAATTAATTTTTTTCTATTTAAAGTGAACCATAGATCTAGGATTATTTTATACTTCTGGAAATGATTTTATCTTAAAAAGATTTTTGGATGCTGACATTGGTTGTTGTAGAATGGATAGAAAGAGAACATACATAACTTGTCATTTGTTAGGAGATTCATTAGTTTCTTTGTCCTACAAGAAGCAACATTCTGTAGCACTCTCCACTATTGAAGCTAAATATGTAGCAGCTAGAAGTTGTTGTGCTCAAGTGTTGTGGATGCAACACACACCCACAGACAATGACTTGAGTTTTACTAAGACTCAAATTTTGTGTGATAACACAAGTTCCATTTCCCTTAGTAAAAACCTGCACATTACTCTCGTGCAAAACACATAGATATTAGGCATCACTTTCTTAGGGATCACACACTTAAAGGAGATATCATTCTTGAGTTTATTGGAACACAAGATAAACTTGCTGACATTTTCAAAAAATCCTTACCCTATGATAGATTTTAATACATTAAACAGAAGTTAGGAATGATAACAGTGAGGTAATCCTTCATCATTAACTTATTATTGAAAAATTCTCCTTATAGTAATAAAATCCTTTCCATAGAGGGAGTACATTTGCAGGTTAGCATAATCAAAATATTCATAGTATGTTTTTTTTTCAATCTTTTGCATAAAAAATTTTTTGTTACGAGTTTTTCAAAATTTTCGGAACTGAAATTTTCGGAATAGAAATTTCCATACTGTGAATTTTCATAATGATGTTTTCATACTGACTTTTTCGTAGTGAAGTTTTTCATATTATATTTTTCTTAGTCAAATATTCCTCAAGGAGAATATTAACAATTACGAACAATATTTCTAGCCAATCCGAAAGGTATGACTTCCTTACTTAAGTCCGTGTAATCATATTTTACTTGCAGTTGTTTTCTTAAGTGTTATAGAATTTTTCGGATTCTATTTTTCTCAAATCCGATTGTTTTTATTAAAACCTCAAATGATCAGATTTAAGATTTCCTTGCGGGTATGTTTTCAACCGTCAGATCAGATTAAATGGTTTTTCATCCATTAGATGGTTTGTGGATGTTCAAAGTTCAACTCCATCACCGATATAAAGGGGACTACCAAGGGTCATCACACATTGGTTTTCCAAAGCTCTCGCATCTCAAAGCTCTACCTCTCTTCTTAAGTCCATTCTGATCTTTGTCAAAGCCCGTTCCGAATCTTCCAGAACTCTCCATTCTGAATGTATGTTGAAGCTACTTCCCATTATATGTCTACCTCAAAACCAATCTCAAAATGGTTAGTTTATAGAGAGAGGTTAGTGCATCCAATATTCCTCAATTATGATTTTCTTATATCTAAGAATATCAAATTGAATGGCTGGGAGGAGGTTTTCTTATCGATGCCAAAGAAACAGGATCCGTTTTATTCAGATTTACTTGTTGAGTTCTATGAGACGGTTTCCTTCCTTGAGGAAGATAGAAGAGAGTTATTTTCTTTCAAGTATTATGGGAATACTTACAACTTATCCTACAGTAAGGCTGCAAGTTTTCTGGGTTTATCTTATGAAGGTTATGTTGAGTTTTTTTCACATAAACTTCCAGATGAGCAAGGAAGTTACAACAAAGTGAAGGAATTAAAATGTCTTGGACTTAAATATTCCAAGATTGCTAGGATTTCTCATCTCTCTTCGAATAATTGGATTCTACAGCTTTGGGAACAAGGTTTTCTCGTACTGAGAAGGGGTGATAAGGATAATCTGAAGAAGAGTGACATTTACATCCTAGATTTCTTGGTAAATCTAAGGAAGATAAATTTGATAAGGCATGTTTTGATTATATTGAAGAATATCAATGAAGGGAATCTGAAAGCTCAGATCATAATGTATCTGGCCCTGATTTCTATACTTATCATCACATGTCTTGATTAATTTAATGTTTCTTTCACTTACAAGAAAAGAAATTGCACGGTAATGCTAGTAAGTGATGATACATTAAAGAGGATGAAAATGGGTGTTTTTGATGATTTCAGAGATTTCTACCCTTTACCAGAAGAAGAGTCTTAGGACATTCCGGAAAATGTGGAGAAGGCTGAACCAGTGAAGAATGTTACTAAGAAAATGAAGCTTAAGGAAGTGGTTGATGAAGAAAAAACCCCCAAAGCTATGGAAACCTAGTCCACACCTCCCAATCCGAAAAAACAAAAAGCATACTCAGATGAAGTGGCTGCTAAGTGGAGGGAAGACAAGGATAAGAGGAAAGAAGGGGATCCACAGTTCAGATTGGACCATGTTGAGGCTAAGGCCTTAAAATAGAGAGCTGTAGATGAGTTATAATAACAAGGAAAAGAAAAAAAGTTGAAGACAAAGATGTCTGAAGTTGAGCTTATACAATCTCTGTTGAGAGATACTAAAATAGCCTTTGAGAAGATTCCCATTTCGGAAGCCTTTGATGTCCAATCATTACCAGAGTCTCCTGGGAAGAATTACATCACTCTGGAAAAGTCTAAGGGTAAAGAGGTTGTTGAAGAGGAAGAAGAAGAAGATGAAGAATGAAGTGATGATCTGGATGACTTGATCAAACAAGTATACTATTATCAAGCGAAGGCTGAATCCGAAAAATTATTCACTACGGGAAAGGGAGTTGAGAATGAACATAGGAAGGATGATGATAAGAAAGAGGAAGAAAAGGAAAATGTTTTATCTGATGAGGAAGTAAGTTGTGAGAATAATTATCTTGAAGACGAAACAGAGAAGGAAAAAATTGATGAAGACCAGATTGTTCAACTATCAGAGAGTGAGGAAGAGTCTCCAGATGATCAATCTATTAAAAAAATAGATAATGTTAAACAAGTGCTCATGAATACATCGATAAAAGATATCATCAGAAATAAAGAGGTTGGTGGTTCTTCTAAAAGGAAGTTGATGCAAATTGAAGAAGAACAATCTCCAAGAAAGGTCTCTGATTCGGAGTCATCTGCACATGGTCATGACTTTATTGTTGAATATTTGAAAAAGTTAGTGGACACCATTTCGATATTTCACACTATAGACTCCAGATGCCAGATGCTACAACATAGTTTTAATCATAAGTCAGAATCTGTATCTATGGTGATGGATAATTGTATAAATATTGAGGCCGACCATATAAATTTCCTTATCAATTATGAAGTACATAGGAAATCATGAAGCAAAATCACTTTGTGTTCTAAGAAAATTGAAGAATACATGATTGAGTTTGATCGATTCCAGAATGAGGTAAAAGATACCATTGACACTGAGGACAACAAGATTAATAATCTTCAGGATGAGCTGATCATTGAAAAAGTTCTCGAAATCAACAAGTGAAGGAACTGAATGATAAGGCTAACTCTCTTGCTCAAAATTTTATAAGGGATAGAGATCTCTGGATTGAGCATGAAAAAAGGCTTGTAAATCAAGACGAGTTAGTGAATAAGAAATAATAGTCCATGAAGGCTCAGGGAGAAGTTTTGTTGGCCCAAGATGGAAGGATAAAAGCTTTGGAAGGGAAAGATGAAGAGGATCGGAGAGATTTGAAGAAACTGAAAACCTTTTTGAAGAAGGTAATTCGGAAGGAAAAGGAATACAAATAAACTCAATCTGATCTTTTGTTGTAATTTTCTTTTCTTGTAAAACTTTTCTCAACCCTAATGAAATTTTTTCTTTGTTGTATCATGTGTTGTTATATAATAATGTTTAAGGAACTCTATTTCGTTTCCATTCCCTTAAATTCTTTTAGAAAATCACAAATGGGGAGAAGGAGAAAAGACTACTTAAAATAGGAGAAGGAAAAATTTAAAATGGAGAAGAAAAAATTTCTAAGTGAAGATATCCTTAAAGAAAGGTGGAGTTTCTCATTACAATGTTTTTCATTCCCTTGATAATGAAAACTCCACTCTGGAAATTCAGAATACAATCCTTAGAGTTTCAATCCCTAAGGGGGAGTTAGTTGTATTCACGTTAATTCATAAACAAGGGAGATAAGTTTTAATTTCAATGTATAATGAAAATTTTCAAATTTCTTATATTCCTTTTCGTTAGGATGTTTGTGCTTTCCAAAAAGGTAGAGATTGTTCAGTCAATAAGTTTTTCCTTATGACTTTTCCATTCCTTCTTGTTTTGAAAATCAAAAACACCTTATACTTAAGCAAATCAATATTTTACTTCCCTAAGGAAAATTTCCTTCCTTAAAAGAAATTTACCCTAACCTTGATTTCCTTATACATAGAAATATTTTCATTAAGTATAAAAATTAGATTCATACCCAAAACCGCGGAATCATATAATTCTAAGATATGAAACATTCTGTTTTAGGATCCGAATTTGGGATATGAACTGTAATGAAGTTCCACTCCGAATTCAGGATACGAACTCTAATAAAGATCCATTCCAAATTTTGGATACAAACTCTAACAAAGTTCAACTTTGTATTCTGGACTCCAAACTTTTATGACATCAACTCCGAACGTTTACTAGTTCGACTCTAAACTTTTACAAGTTCGACTCTGAACTTTTACTAGTTCGACTCCTAACTTTTATGAGTTTGACTCCGAACTTTTAACAGTTCGACTCCGAACTTTTACCAGTTTGACTCTGAACTTTTACTAGTTCGACAACAAAATTTTACTAGTTCTACTCCAAACTTTTACTAGTTCGACTCTGATCATTTACGAGTTTTACTCCGAACATTTACTAGTTGGACTCCAAACATTAACCAGTTTGACCTTGAACTTTATGAGTTCGACTCCGAAAATTTACTAGTTCGACTCTGAACTATTATGAGTTTGAATACGAACTTTTACAAGTTCGACTCCAATCTCTGTAAGTTCATATTCTGAACTCTGATGAAACCAGACTCCGAATTTCCTTAGAAATTCAGACTCCGGATTTCTATAGAATTCAGGTTCATAATTCCTATAAAATAGAATCCGAATATCTTTTTTATTATAGACTCTGAATTCCATTTTGGTTAGACTATGAACTTTTATTTTCTTACATTCTGAACCTTGGTTTTTATTATGTTTACACTCGATTCATTATAAAATGATGTCATGCTTTCAGTTACACATGTTTTGTTATAAAACGATGTCATCCATTTTGTTTCTAACTAACTGTTGGTTAAGTGACATGTGTACAGGTCCCTCTGAAATTTAAGGAAAATATGTTCGTTGGAGGATGGATCCGACCATTCCAGCCGAGCCTATAAATAGGAGCTCATTTGAAAGATCTCATACAACAACAGAAGATGATCACTCGAGAGACCACACACTGTTAATGTGATTTCTATAGAGAGAAGATTTTCATGCTTTGTGCATACCGAACTGCTCGTTCGGATTGCTTCGTGTGACTCTGAATGTTGGTTGTTACATTCGAGGACTTCTTGGGATAGAAAGATAGAGGTGCTGACTACCTTGAAGTTCTAGGGCTTCCTTGATGCTAAAGACAGAGGTACCAACTACCTTGAAGTTGAGGGCTTACGGGGATAGCAAGATAGAGACTCCGATCTTCATATCGAGGGCTTACCCTGGTGTGGGTAAGACAAACTTTCATGAAAATATAAATCAAGGGACCTTTATCCAAGGTTGTTGGATACCCTTCTCTTTGGGTTAAAATATTTATATCTTGTTACGTGTAGTTTTACTACTTGTTTTTCAGCTGAAACTTCATATTTTAAGGAAAGTATGACCTTATTATAATTTCTTACACTTGTACTCTGATTAATTTAGATTCTATACGCTTTAAGGTAGAATATTAAATTGTAAAATTATGTTAAGTTTCAATTTCCAGATCCATATTTCCGGAACCACTTTTTCAAAATAACTTTCCAGATTGAAGCAGGTTCATAGAACTAGAAGTTTTTAACTTCATACTATTTCCCAATCTTTCAATTGGTGTTATATGTGTTGTGGATTTTCATATTTTAACTCTGTTAAACATAGATATTTTCTTTGATTAAGGAAATTTTTAATGTGTAAAATTCACCCCCACTCTTATATATTGAGCATCTACATCATAATTTTGATCATACTATTGTTGTTACATAGTGATTCTAGTTGAAACCTAAAGTAACTTCTCCTCTATAACTTGAAATTAAAACACTAGATACCAGACACTTTGATTTTAAATATTGAACTTTAATCGGACCTAACCTTATCAGTGGTTAGTATGAAATGTGTCATTTGAGTCATCATGGTCTTATATGCCACACAAACTCATCTTTAGAAGTAGGTAGAGAAGTGGGAATCTTATATATAGAGGATCATACCAATCCTAATCCAATATATGAAATTTTTATCATTGTTTCATATTTTATAAGAAATTAAATAGTAATTTTCAATGTTATTCATCTATTTTTTCCTCAAGTTGAGGTCTGAGAAGGTGGTGATGACCACACTCCTAAAGTGGTTGGACCTAACCTACTAGTAGTGACACTAGAGATGATTCTATTTGTGCCTAAATTGGAAGTAGATTCCTATTTTTAGAGGGTTCTATATAATTTATGCATAGTATTCTTGAAACCTATTTACTCTCCCTTTCTACTATAGATCTTACTATAGAATTCTAGAAGCACCATCCACCCATGTTTTTTGAGGACGGTAGACCACAAGCTACTGAGGATTGGCTAGAGGCCATGTTTTCTATCATTGAGCATCTAAATATGCATCTATAGAGGAGGGTAAATCTCACAACATATATGATTTATGATTTTTCCAAGAGATTATGGGACATTATCACTCCATCATAACATCATCATGATATTGTTTGGATAGATTTATAGGATTCATTCTATGGAGATTTCATTCAGGAAATACTGAGGTTTGACCAAGCCAAGGAGTTTATGAACCTAAAGCAAGTATCCCTATAAGATATGTATTATTTATGGAACATTATTTATAGTAATTATTTTCACCTTTCTTAATTTTAGATGATATTTATAGTGTGAGACACTTGGAGGATGGGCGCATGTATTCTATCAAGTCTTAGGAAAATGTTTTTATTTGACTACTATCTCATGAATTCTTAATCATACCCTTATATATAAGAATAATTTAACAGAAGATGAAAGTACAGGAAATGGTGGTTCAACTGAATAGTAGGAAAGGAGTTCATCTAGTGGTAGAAAACACTAGCTTTTGAGTTCTTGATATGGTAGTGGAAATTAGAGTATCTGAACTAGTAGTTCTCTGATATATCGTCAGTGTGTACGGAAGGGTCACATGAGGGAACTGTGTGGTAGAGACCCAATTAGATTCTTTTCCTATGGAAGAATGGGGAATATTTAGAGTATTTGATGGACCTATTTATATATTATCAGTGGAAGAGGATTCACACTAGCTCCACCTTCCAGACTAGGATTGATATCTCCACACTAGGCCGAAAGATGGAAAACTACTAGCCATACAGAGTGTGAATTTGGATGTGGTCGAGGAATCTATAATCATTACACATAATACCAGCTACATGGACCGACTCTAGGTCGTCATTTTGTATCTTATGTTTATGTAACATTAATGATATATACAATGCATCCTATACCTTAGAAGTTGGGATTTGAGCCACCTATTGTATAAGGTACGATCATGGTAGCATCTACTATATTATATTCCCATTTAGATATAGGTGATTTACATTATTTTATCTTAATGACCATCATGAAAATACTTGGTCTTGAGATTAACTAATTTTTCAGCCTAATGATACTCAATAATTCATTGGTAATTCAATTAGAATTTTTACGCTAGTGTAATGAATTCCCCCATGAATTATTATCATTTCTTAGGAGACATTTTCACCCTCAAGATGACAGTATTTAATGTCATTATTAGGATGAAATGGTTGGTTCCTTATCATTCTGGTATACCTTTTTATCACTATTTAGTGTGATTTACATTACCATTGGGATACAATTATATTCATAAGGGTGAATGGGATGTCTGATAAATTTGATGTAGACCAGAGCATCTTGGGTTGGGAGGAGTGACATTCTATAACAATAGCCTCTATATGGATGATCATGTAATGTGTCAGGTTGATTTTCCTCTCATAGTAGATCAATATAGGTTCATCTTCTTTGATGAATTTCCTACACTACATTTTGAGAGAGATGTAGAGTTTATGATCGTGATAATTCCAAGAGAATCACTAGTATCCATTTCTCATGATAAGATAGCTACTACTAAGTTACATGAGATGAAGAGATAACTAGAGGAATTAGAAGCTAAGGCTTTCATATGACTTGAAAATTCTCTTTGGAGTTCAAACCATCTTTTTTCCAATAATGAGGATGGGACCATCAATATTTTCATGGATTACCATTGGTTTAACAAGCATACGATTAAGAATCTGTATCTACTGTACCAAACCATATTTTTACCAATGTATGGATACCTAGATTTTCAATTTTATTCTTTATTTGGCACCAATATTGATTTCAATTCAAGTGATGGAGGTCTTGGGTGTGTCCGGGTATCGTTCTGATCCTAGATTTCAGAATTTGGAAAAATAGACTTGGCAACACGGTTTGTCTAAAACCCTATAACCTAGCGTGCATGACTATGTGATGATGAAGATAAATGGAATAGATTATATTTTCACAGTCTGAAAAGGCTATTCAAATAGTTCACCTATCCGTGTGGGGTTACCCTTCTCTAAAGACCACCATTCATGGGTTTCACACATTTTGAATAACCATGCGCCTAAATCGTGTGCCCCTAATTTTGCGTTGAAATAATTCTTTCCCCACATTTAACACAAAATACTTTTTTATTTTTCTCCCTATTACTATAGTGGATTAGAACCCATGTTCTTCTTATTTGGATATCAAGAACACCTCAATCTAGGTATTAATATAGATCCCTCATCTTGTGTCCAATCCTCAATCTATCAGAAGCATTGGATAAATCTAGGTAAGATCCCATAGTCTCTTTATTCATATCTATGTTTATCTTTTCATTCATCGCACTATTTAGTTTCAGTATCATGTGCCCAAATTTCAGGGCATTGGACTATTTCTCAGATATCTTTCAACTTATTTTGGATTTGTGGTCTATATCAAGTGAGGAGTCATCTATGGCCTTGAGGTAGGTGGTCACATAATTTTATCTTTGAGTTTTGTCTCTGTGTAATTATATTGTTGTGATAGACATCATCATTTCTTGAGCATCTCTTTATGGTTTATTTCATCATATCAAAATGATCATCGTATCCTATAATACACATATTGATTCTTGATTGGTATATAAGAGGTAGTACACACTTTATATGGTCACACATTGGGTGTGTCAAGTAAGGTTACCCCCTTAATGGTTAATTAATTTGTGTATCACAAACCATAGTTATCTTTAATATTAGATCTTAAATGAAATTAACTTGGAGACATAAACATTAAATCAATCTATAAAAACCAATTTGATTTCTGGACCTTTTATTGTTGGAATTTCCAATGAGGGAAATTGTATTGATTCCCATGTCACCCCCTAAGAGACCACCTTGAACCTTATGAATTATTTTATATGTCATGATTAATTAAATTTTTTAGTCAAAGGGAGTGGATAATTCATGATGTTTACCATTATTTAAATGAATTTTCTTAATTAAATTAAGTGGTTTATAAATTACAGTAAGGCCATTCCTATAATTATGTTTATTATTAATTTTAATGTTCTGAATGGAATTGAACATGTAAAAAGGAAGATATGACAGGTATTGAATCATGAGTTGTGTTTTAAATTTTAATATTTCAAAATTATATTCAAAGTCTTAGTAAACATTTTACATGACAGGTAATGAATCTTTTGTTAAATTAAAATTATGATTATGCCTCTTCAATATATTTATATATATGGGATGGATAAAAGAGATGGATGGGAGGTAATTCCACATCCCATTTATATTTACTATGCACCTTTATAGAGGATGTGATATGATGGTAAGGGATTGTTGAGAATGGAGATACAACACTCTCATACAGTCAGGGCTGATCATGTTGTCTCACACCAATGATACAAGATGGGTGTTGGGATTTACATGCCACATCCCATGATTAGAGTATTTCCATGGTGGCTCACTAAACATCCTGACTGATTTTATGGATTTTTACACTATTAATGGGATGTATGGAATATATCCAATTTCATGAGGGTATAGAATCATTAGACTAGTCCTGGATTCCTGATTTACACCACGTTCCAGTTAGCACTATTATTCATAGTATATGACCCATTGCGTCTACAACTACTTGGTTCATGTACGTGGATGAAATATATAATTAAACTATATATATATATATATATATATATTATTACTATATATAGTAACCGATCAAACTACATTTCAAGCCATGAGCTAAAGCAAGTAGACCCACTAGGTATCCTATAGGAACCTGAGTGGGATGGTTATTTATATCAGCATTATTTTGCTATTGTGCTTATACCTACATGTTCAATACTTATGCGAACTAATTAGATTACATATAGACATAATTGGTGGAGGCATACTGATATTTTAATCTCAAACCATACTTGGGATACCATTGGTACCTGATAAGATTATCATTATATGGGATTATATAAGGGCAAGGACCATACCAAAGGAGGTTTACATGCTTACTAAGATAGATCTTAGAAGTTGAGGACTAAGCACGAACTCGAGATTCTAGTGGGTCATACTTTTTTTCTTTTTATAAATTTTGAATAGAACTAGTATATTCATTTTCTTATATCAAATTTTTGTATTATCATTCCATGCCTCATGTATTGACACTTCCGTAGATGTTTTTTATAAATTTATATATTTCTCAGTTGATTATGCTTCCACACTTATTTATATATATATCTGGTTTTATGTGCTTATGCTATTTTTTATTATTGATTGAATATTCTGTGTTACTATGACATAAGGGTATAGTCTCTCCACTATACCACCTTTACCCTTACCTTCTAGTTGGAACCTCTTGTGTATGGGGAGGCACGCTAGAGGATTTGTGACCCACATTCTCGGGGCACAGGTTATGTGGACCCCAGGTTGGGACATTACAAAGTGGTATCAGAGCAATTAATTTCTTGCATTACTATTTGGAGACAATATATTAGATATTGGTTATGCTTAGAAAATGGTCATAAGTCATGCTTGGGCATGACAGAAACTTTCTTAGGGTAAAGGGCTAGTTATCTAAATTATAATTGTTTTTTATTCTTTTTCCTCCTACTATTAAAATAGTTTCACTATTTTGTGATGCATATGTTCTATTGTGGTTATTATTATTCTTATAATTGAAGATTTATTTAATCCTTTTCTTAATGATATAAGGGAAATGATCATTGTTACATACAACCTTATCTGGCATGGTAGGACTATTGCTCCATTAATTTTTTCATTCCATGATTATTTTAAGCATTCATTTATTTGTTGCATATTGATGATGGTTTGAACATATATTTAATTGCTGGGAAACTTATTTCATGGATTGTAAAACATAATTGAGACATAAAGTGTCTGTATTAACCTAATTGTGATTTATTGAACTGGTTATAGAAAACCCCCAATGTAGTCAATTATGGAACATTGAGCTATAGACCATTGGTCACATGAGATGGAACATGTTAAGGTGTGATTCAAGTGAATGCCATGTTTTGCTTCATAATGAGTATGGGTACTTATGGATTGGAAAATGGTAAGCCATCTGATTCAACCATTTATGAAATTTAAATAATTTAACAAGAAATTTACTAAAATGAATATATCCTTACATTGAAATGGTAATATTGTATATACCTAACAAAAAGACTTAGTCTCGAACCCAACCTTATTGGAGGGTAGTGAGATGTCTTTTTTAGTTCATATGGCCATTATAGTTACTTCTACCATCTAGACCAAGATTATTAGCTAGAAGAGTTCCATTATCATATCTATAGAAAGGCTTTACAGTTGTCTAATTTTCCTATATACAGTCATTGTACATGCATAAACTTATTATATAGATTTCTCTTGGCATTGTAGAATTATGATACCACGATGTCCTCCAGTCGCCTTCCCTGAAGGCGGTGACGAGAATGTAACTAAGGTGGAAGGGGTGAGCTGGAAAGGATTCCACATGTAGAGCCACCTTTATATCCTCTTCCAATTCCATATGGGGGGCCTATGTCCAATTATGAAAGGGTTTTCTTAATATGTTGTAATCTTCGAAAAGAGTAGTTCGACTTGCCCGAGCATGGAAGAGTAGACTCGAGAGTTCCAGAAGCAGTATACTCCCACCTATTCTGAGGATGGTGGACCAAACATTTAATATTATTGACTCGTTTTCATCCTATCTATTTTAAAGAATATCAAAATGACTCTAGAGTAGAGATTCAATCCAGTAGCCTATTTACTACATGATTCAACCAAGAGGTAGTGGGACATTGTCACGCAAGAAGAAAAACATCATTATATGGACTGGGAAGATTTTTAATACATCTTATATTACTATTTCATTCCCTGGACTCTGATTCATGATGGAGAAAAAATGTTAATGAATCTATTGTAGGGGAGCATGTCAGTTATCTAATATACTACCTGTTTCATATAACTACAATAGTTTGATACTACTATAGTTACTGATGATATTATGACTAGCAAGAAATTCAATTATGGGCTGGTATACACCATCCAATCACAGGTTAATGTGTTTTGGTTGACTATAATTTTTAAAATATTTAATCAGGACCTAATTAAAAAGTGGAATTTGAGGGATGATGAAGGTGTGAGTCAGGGTAGTTTGACACCTTGATATTTTTTTTATTCTTCTGGGATAAATAGGTGTTTTAGCCTACTCATGGAGGTATAAATAATAGGGATCCTCATGTATATAGTTTTATTATCTTTCATCAGGGTTGGAAGCTGGGACACATGAAGCCTCAATGTCCATGTAATGCATTCAAGTGTAGAGGTTGTAGTGGTGTGGGGAATATCCAGTGATTATGCAAGAATTTCCCTCCAGTTCTAAGTGATTGGGGATCTACACCTACTCGTCAGTCAAGATAGGGGCCTATATAATCATGTTAGTTAGGTAGCTAGAGTAGCACCATTCGATCAGGCCGAGGTGGCAGTCAACGTTGAGGCAGTCAGGCTTATGATTCTCAGCGCCCGTAGTGCGGGCTTGATAAGGGCAGTCAAGTAGTGACTCATGGCCAAAATACATGCTAGTTACATACATTCCATCCTATCCTAGAGGATTAGATATCTAGAAATTTTATAGCTAGAGGTAATATTCTAGTTATGACTACATTATTATCTACCTTATTTGACATAGGAACGTCTCACTCGTTTATATCTAAGAATGTTAAGGGATGTATGGGCCTCAAGATTGAACAATTTCATGGTGTTATAATTCTAGACACGCCGTCATGTATTTGATCAGAGGGTGTTTATCATTGTTAGTATTTCAACTTGAGATAGCTAGTAACTTTTTTGTGTGGAATCATTATATCATCAACATGACAGATATTGAAGTAATCATTGAGATAGATTGTTTTGTTACCTATCAAGCCCATATTGACTGTCCTCATCCGAGGGTGATGCTCACATCACTAGAGGGGGTTAGGAACATGTATAATAGAGAATGAGATGTTCTAGCATCATGATCAAGACCCGAGTAATAGAAGTTCCATAGTGTGAAATCATAGATCACTAGTATTTTCCTGGATTATCAGTTGTTATGAACCACTGTTTTTCCTCCTATGATGTATATTTTGAGTTAATTCCCTACAAATGACTTCTATGGTCTACATTTTGTATCATAAGTCTACTTTACTATTGACCTAATGCTAGGAGAAACACTAGTGAGCATTCCTACTTATAAGATTTCACCTAAGGAGATTTTAGAGCTTAAGAAGTAGTTAAAGTATATATGGACAAATATATTTATACATCCTAGAACTTATCATTGGTGTTCATTAGTTCTTTTTGGAATGATTTCATATAGTACCCTTATTATTTTTTTGGATTACCATAATTTGAACCAACTCAATATAAAGATTCAGTATTCACTAAATATAATAGACAAACTATTTGATTATATTAGTAGATTGAAGGTGTTCTCAAAGCCGGATATAAGGCCGGCATATCACCAGGTGTGTGAAGGTCCTATAACATACATCACAAATACATCAAGAGAATGTATGGCCTCTATGAGTACATAGTCATGTTGTTTGGACTCCCGAACACACCTACAGTTTTCATAGATCATATGAATCGAGTTTTATACCCGTATCTGGATTCATTTGTGGTAGTATTTATTGAAGATATCTTGGTTTATTCATGATCTATACAGAACCATTATACCCATCTTGATATCATGTTGAATAAACTCATATAGAATCTTATCTATTCCAATCTTAGTAAATTCCTCTTTTGGACTAAAAATGCTAACTTTCTAGATGACATTATCTCTGAGTCAGAAGTTTCAGTAGACCTAGAAAATGTGATAGATATAGTTTCATAGGATCATCCCAAGGATGTAATTAACATTATGAGTTTATTGAGGCTAACTGAGTATTAATAATTCTATATCCAATATTTCATAGGCCTTGATGTGCCTCTTATGGTCTTGACAATGAAGGGTATAAAATTCCAATGGTCTGAAGCATGGGAACCAGCCTTTCAGGAGTTGAATATAAGACTAACATTAGTGCCGATATTGATTCTATTAGAGATATTATGGTCCTATACAATCTACTATGATTCACCATGTATCAATATTGGATGTATAATGATGTAAAACAAGTCAGTCATTGTGTACAGGTCTCTTCCTTTGAGGCCTCACGAGAGAAATTACTCGACACATGACCTCAAGCTCCCTCCTACTGTGAATGCTTTATGTAGTTGGAGACACTATATAGATAGAGATATTTTTTGGTATTCATATAGCACAAGATCCTCAAGTACATATTTACATAGTTGGATCTCAATATCATGCAATGTAGGTGGGTTGAGTTCCAATATTTGTTTTATTTCTAGTTTTCCTACACACCTAGTAATGGTAATTCTGTGGACAATGCTGTAAGATGGAAATATTAAACATAATTAGTTCATTAATACCATGAAAATTTAAATATTATGGAATTATTATTAGAGATAAACCTTGAGGTTCAGGAGGAAAATGGTAAAACCACCAACTTAGCCTTAGGAGTGACCTCTACTCTTCTGGAATGGGTAAGAATGATGCACTTATTAGATCTTGAAGGAAATTTCCAAAGGGAAATCATTTCAGAGGATGATACATATTCATTTTGAATGGTGGAATAGGATGATACCTTATGGTTTCATGGGTGTGTCTGGGTCCCAACAAACACCAAAGAAGAACTGATGTAGGAATTCCACACCTCAGCATGGCCGGTTCACCCAATTGTAACCAAAATGTATTAGGATTGATGATACAAATATTGGGGGCTTGGTATGAAATTATATATTCATATATTCATCAATTTATGTTCCACCTATTAGTAGGTGAAGGTGGAACATCATAGACTGGTAGGGCTTCTGAAGCTATTGTCAATTCTTAAGTGGGGATATCATGATGTCTTAATGGATTTTGTGACTTATATACCTAGATACCAAGGAGGAAATGATATAATATGGGTTGTTGTTGACAGTCATATGAATGCGACAAACTTCTTCCATACGTGATAGACCTTCTCAATAGAAGAGATATAAAGGATATATGTCAGGGAGGTTTTATGTCATCATGGAGCTCATCATTCAATCATTTCTGATAAAGACTCTCACCTCACGTTATAGTTGTAGCAAGGATTGCAGAAGGAATTGGTACGAAGGTACTTCTAGCCATGACCTATTATCCATATAAATATGGACAGATGAATAATACGATAAAAGTTCTTTAGTAAATTCCTCATGCACGTGTCCTTGAATTTGGAGGTTCTTGGGAGAAACACATTCCAATCAAAGAGTTAACTTATAGTAACATATTCCCAGATACCATTAAGATGGATCACTATAAATACATATATTTTATCCCATCTTTCTCCCCTCTATGTCTGATAGAGGTAGGGGAGATAATATTCTCGGACCACATCCCTTGCAGAAGACTACACGACAGGTCTAGCTGATCAAAAATAGCATGTTGACAGCTCAGTCCAGATTTTAGTCATATACCAACAGACACTAGTTACCTCTTGAGTTCATGGTCATTTTCTGGATTTTCTTTCAATTCTTTCCCATGTTAGAGAATAGAAGAATTCAAATGAAGGGTAATCTATCATCAAGGTTTGTTGGACCCTTAAAGGTTGTAAAATAGATCGGACCAGTAGATTTCTAGTTGTAAATTTCTCAGAGATAGTGATCAATGCAAGATATCCACAGTTTATCTCAGCATCACAAATTCTATTTAGGTCCAACACATGTCTTACATCATGATAAGACTAAATTGGATATGAATGATTCCTTCGAAGAGTATTCTTTTCCTATTGTTGATCAGAGAAAGAAGAAACTATGAGGTATGTTAGTTACTATGGTATAGGTTCAATGGATGCGTGAACAAATACAAGATGAGAATTGTGAATAGGAAGCTGATATAAAATCCTAGTGACTAGAACTTTTTGTTGATAGTACCTCTTTACCCTCAGAAGTCCAACTCGAGGATGAGTTTCTTTAAGGAGGTTATATTGTGACGACCCATTTTTTCATGATGGTACATATCTTTATTTTTTCAATTGGAATTCCATATTTGGAACTAAAATTAATTTCTTATCAAGTCACAGAGGTCTCTGGTACATTCGAGGCTCGTTCAAATCCACTAATTTGGAAATGGGAAAAACTGACCTAGCCATACGATTTTTATGAAACCATGTGACCCCAGGTGCACGACCATGAGATGGTGTAACAAAATGGGATAAAGTCTATTTGTATGGTTAATGCATGGTTAGTAAAACTGTGTTCCTAGACATATGGGGTTTCCATTTTCTATAGACAACCATACATGGTTTGTGGAGGGTTCGACTAACCATCCACCTAAACCGCTATCCCCCTAATTTTGGGATGAAATTACTATTTTACCACCACTTAACATAGATTATTTTTCCTTTTCTTCTTCTTCCTCTAGTGGACCATCACTACTAATCATCCTCTTTGGATCTCTAGAAAACCCAAATCTATGCATTGATATAGATACCCCAATGGGTGTTTGATCGACAATCCGTCAGAAGAACTGGATATGTCTCCTTAAGATCCACTAGTCATTTCATTACTATCTATGTTTATCCTGGAATCTGTCATGCTATTTAATAGATTGATCATATGAACTATTTTAGGGAATTAGATCTATTCTCATATCTCTTCAAACCTTCTTCAAATCTGAGGTGTATATTGAGGGAGGAGTCATCTATTACATTGAGGTAGGTGTTCATGTCTTTTTCAATTTTATTTTTTTCTCTTATTATTTATTTTTTTGTGACACATGCAAATTTTTTTCGAGTCTCCCATTTTGGATGATTTATTCATATAAAATTGATCATCATACCCTATTATACACCTATTTAATTTGTTTTGGTAGCTTATAGGTAGTACACACTTTATATGGTCAACCCTTGGGCATGCAAAGTCATGTTTCCCCCTTAATGGTCAATTATTTAATAGCATAGAACCCTTAGTTGGCATCTATGTTGGATTTTAATGGAAATTTTCATTGAGGCATAAATATTAAATGGAACCCAAAGTACCTATTGGGTGTTGAACCCTTTTATTTTTATAATGTTCAATGTGGGTAATTTTCTTATTACCTATCTCACCTTATAAGTGACCCATTGAGTCTTATGAATTGATTTACATGTTTTAATGGATTATATTGTTTAATAAAATGGAGTGGCTAATGCATGATGGTTACCCTTATTTAAATAAATTATCTTAATTAAATGAAGTTGTTTATAAAGTATGGTATGTCCATGCCATTAATTATGTTTATTTTGGTTTGTAATGTTTTAAATGGAATTATACCAGGAAAAAAAACATATGAGAGGTATCATCTCATGTGTTATATTTTAAACATGATTATACCTTAACTGTATTCAAAGGATATTGAAAAAAAGTTACATGAGAGGTAATGCCTCACATGTTAAATTAAAAATATGATTAAGTCTCATATATATATATGGGATGGATAAAAGAGATGAATGTAAGGAAATGAACCATGCCGGTTATATTTATTATGAGAATTTATAGAGGCTTAGATATGATGGTAAGAGATTTTTGATCATGGAGATGTCATTCTCATTTACATCTAGTGTTGAACACAGAATCATAAACCCATGGAACTATATGGGAATTAAAATTTATGCACCACATTCCATGATTGTAGTGTTTCTATGGTGGCTCACTCACCATCTTGAGTGTTTTTACATGGTGTCTCAAACTCTTATTTGATTTTAGGGAAAGTACCATATTGAATGATATTATAGGATCATTAGACTTGTCATGGATGTTGTATTTAGGCTCAATTTTATCCAGAACTATTATTCCAAGTATAATACCACTTACATCTACACATACTTGGTTCATATTGGTGGATACAATATATAATTAAACTATATATATTATTACTATATATATTAAATGATCGGAATTTCATTTTAGTTATGATTCCTAGCAGGTAGACCCACTAGGCGTCCTATAGGAATCTTAGTGGTATGGTTGTTTATTTCATATTTTTTTACTATTCTTCTAATACATGCACATGGTTTAGTAAAGAGAACTACTGGGATTACATATAGACACCGTTAGTGGTGGCCTACTTATATTATTATCTCACACCATACATTAATTGGTTTTTAGATCTTGATAAGTTATATGATTACATCAATTGATAAGGGAAAGGGTCCTACTATAGGTTTTTGATATGCTTACTTAGTTAGAGCTTACGATTAGAGGACCAAGCATGCGGTCCAGATGCTAGTAGAGAATGTTTTTTATTCCTTTTTTACTCTTTGTGTAGAATGACTGTATGCATGTTCTCGTGTTCTATTTTTTATTTTCATTGCATGCATCATGTATTGACACTACCATAGAGTATTTTGATATATTTTTGTGTCTATCATTTGTTTATGCTTCCACACATTCTTGTTTGTTTATATATATATATATATATATTCCTATTGTTGTTTATTATTGGTTGGATATTTTGTACTACTCTAACATGATGGTATAATCACCCCATTGTACCACCTTTACATCCTCACTGATAGTTGGTAGCCTATGGAATATAAGTAGAAACACTTGAGTATATGTGACCCACCAGTTTGGGTTACAAGTTAAGTTATCCCCAAGTCGATATGTTACATCCAATGCCTCTTATAGACAACCTCTTAGAATATCATTTATGTGCTCATGTTTTCTCAAATATTTATTTGTGGTTAGGTAATAATTATGTATGATTTAGGCCTTCTTATATACCTTGAGTAGTGTTTCAAAAAACATATAGCCTTTATAAGTATATGGTTATTCCATTTGTTTTAAAAAAATTATTTCTATTTTATAGATCTAATGAATTGTTTTTTCCAGCAGTATATTTATTCATTATTGGTATTTTACTGGATGAAATCTTGGTTTACTATTCAATATACATGATCATTCCCAATATAGTGATATTTTTTTCGATTACATTGAGAGGGAAATGATTATTTTCTAATCTCCAAAAATTCCACTTTTAGATCAACAAGGTGCACCTCCTATGTCAAATTATCTTAGAGGGAGAAGTGTTAGTTGACCTGGAGAAGGTGAGTGGCATATTATATTAGGAGTATCCTAAGAATTAATTTTAAATATTTAGTTTTTGGGGTTTTCTGGCTATTAGAGGAGCTTCATTAAGGACTTTTTATCCCTAGATACACCTCTTATAGTTTTGATTAATAAGGGAATAACTTTTTATGGATTGAATCATGTGAGAGGTATTTTATGTTTTATATTCGGAGATTGAATTCTACATAGATCCGGATTCTCCCATATCTAGGAAGAAGATATTAAGTTTATTGTGATTCATTGGGAATAAAGATCAGAGTGGTTCTAAATTTGGAAGATGGATTTGTGGTGTATGAGTCACGTTAGTTGAGGCCACATGAACGGAATTTCCCAATTCATGCTATCAAGTTATCATTTGTAGTACAAACAATGTGTTTTTTGAGGTACTATCTGTTGGGAGATCATTTTGTGGAGTACATGGACCATGAAAAACATAAGTAAATTTTTTCCTAGAATTACTTAAATATCAGAGAGAGAATTTGTGTTGAATACCCGAATTCCTTCGATTTTTATTTTTCTTATACAATTGGGAAATTCAATTCTTTGATGAGTGTTCTATGCTAGATAACTCATACATAAGAATTTTGAGATGTCAGTAATGAATGGATGTTGATCTTCCTATTTTCTTAGATTCTCTTAGAGGTTTAAGAGAATCATAGGAAACTTGTCCATTAATATTTTGATGTGACCTATTAAATTATAGAAAGAGTGAAGATGAGATATATTTTTAACAACTATGGATTTGTTTTAAGGAATAATATTTATAGCGAGGACTCATCATTGGGCGGGTTATTAGATTAGGATTAGATATTACATATTCGTGGATGTTTCTAGAATCCCAAAGATGTGAAAGTTGAATTAATTCAGGATTCCCACAATTAAAGTTGGTCAGTACACCCTGGGATTACAAAGATACACCCAGACTTATGCCACCAGTATTGGCAGTCTGGAATGAAAATCAAGATAGCGAGTTTTGTCCCCTGGTGTAATACCTATCAGTAGGTGAAGGCAGAACACATGCGACCAACCGGGCCTTTACATCCATTGCACATTCTAGTGTGGAAATGGGATGAATTCACTATGTAATTCATGATAGTATTGATTATATAACTTCAAGAAAGAGATGATTTATGGGTGATTGTTGATAGACTAACAAATTTCTTTCACTTTGTAAGTATTATGGAGTATTTTTTAGTAGATGAGTTGGGTAGACTTTATATAACACCAAAAGTATTAATGAACCATTTATAATGAATAAATTATTATTTTTGGACTTAATTTCATGAAACAAACATTGAATCTTTCACTACACTTTTCATGGGCTAATCTTGCGTTACACACAACACTGAGTTTCTTAGAAATAACATTTTATTATAATAATCATTTAAAAAGATATTTTTAACCTATATGTTAATCTTAAAAGTATGAATAATAATAATAATTACTTATTAAATATAATGGATTTATATAAATTAAACATATTTATAATAAAATACATAAATTTTTTAAAGTCAATATGTTTTGAAAATACTATTTTTCAAAAATGTTTCTTTTAATGTCTATTTGTGAAAATTAATTAATTTTACTTTTTGACACTTTTAAAAATATAATTTGATAAAATAATCTTCATTTTTGAATTCATAATGTAAAAATTATCAAAGGGTGATTTTTTTGGGATTTTTATGAAAGATTTTATTATTGGACTAGAAGTGGAAATTAATGAATTTTAATTGAAAACTTCCATTTCATCTAATTTATTTATTTAGTTAAATTATATTTTAATATGGTTATAAAGTATAATCTATTCAATTATAAATAAATTAATCCAATTTATGTCATTTGAACCAATTTCATGATAATGTTTGATATTAAAACATTTCAAACAATTGAAATGTTTCAGTTTGAAAACTCGTGGTTTCATCCCATATGTGGGATTAATCTGAAATTAATTTCAGTCAATTTTATGAATATAATTTTGAAAAATGAATAAAATATTTTTAATAATCCTAATTTATAATTTAAAATAATTTAAACTTAATTTATGACTGAAATAATTAGTGAAAATAAAAAAAATTAATTGCATCCAATATGGTAAAAACAAGATTACTTAGTTGTTAAATGTAAAAAATAAGGTGTAAAAATGATCCTACACATGTAACAAACTAAATTCCTAGACATATTTATAACATATACCTCTTCTGTCTATGTTTTTAATTATTTTAGTCACATTATGTAAAAGGGACCTCCCAATAGTGTTTACCTTTTGGTAAATATTAGAATACCAATAGTCCTCCACTTTAAATGGGAACTCACCCTGACACTTATTTATTCAAACCTCTCATGTCATTTGGATCAACCAAATAATGAAAAAATATATTCCCAAATTCTTTCCAAAATTCTTATAATCCTCACTCTGTTCATAAATTAAACCAAAGAAGTCCTTTGTTTCACACCAAAAGAAGATTCCCAAAGAATAAGTATCATTCATCAACAAAAGTTTTTGTTTTATTTATTACCGAAAAATATTTATTAATTTTAATATAATGATTTTATAATAACCATATTATATTAAATATTATTATTTTTTATTAAATGGGATACACAATCATTGTTCATGTGTACGGCGGACGTCCGCCTTGTGAACTGATGTCGATCGTTATTCCATAAGCACGATTAAATGTTTGTAATAATGATGGATTTATTGTTTATATTTTATATTTATTATTTTTATAGTGTTATTATTAATTTTTAATTTTTATATCACATATACCTTCATGCTTTCAGTTTTTTGGGAATGGGATAATTTCTTTTGTGTGTATGACAAACTACCGCCCCACAAAATGATGTGATTCGTTCACACTTTACATGGAATGTGTTAATGATAGTTTTAAATAAAATATGTGACATATATGACCCAAAATTTATTATAGAATTATAATTTTTCAAATAAATTTATTTTTTTAACCGTACAAGAAAATGAGAATGATGATCATGCATACGTACGACCAACCGTATCAATGAATAGTGTATTTCATTTCCTACTTTAATTTTTTATAAATTATTTCAAATTATTATATAATGAATATATTTATATTTATATATGATATTAATATCATTTTTATCATTCTGGATATTATGAAACCATGATCTAAGTTATATTTCCCAGAATAAAAATTCTAAACTCATACAAAAAATGTAGTTATTTCCTGAAATGTAACATTAACATGAAATTGTGAATAAATGGGAAAAAGAGTCATAATAAAATAATATATGGAATTATATAGATTAATATTATTATTTATAATAAATATAATAATCTTATATTTATTATACAATATCTTTGAATGAGTACGATGAGAGTCAAGTCTCAAGGTAAGGGATTAATGTCTCAGTTTTTACTTTTGTGAGACATAAGCTAGATTCACCACCTCTTTCTTATATTTGTTATTTATAATGCCGATTAATTGACTTTAGTATTCTCATAAATAAAATATTTTTTATTTTCATATCTATTTGAGTATATCCCTCTCACGGGGTTATGGTTAAAATGTTACTAAAGCGACATGGGGAATTTCATCTCAATTTTCCTTCATTGAGACATATATTATGTTATGCACCTATATTATTTCATAAGGTGTATATACAACCCCTTTCAAAATGTCATGAATTTATTCATCCTCATTATATATTTATTTTCATATAATTTTATTCACTCATGGGGATTATGATTCAAATATTCATAAGTGGTAAGAGTTTATTGCTACAATCTCATCATTTATCCACACTGTTTATGATTACGATTCTATTAATGAAATATTATGAAAAATATCTCATGAACTCTCAAGAATTTTATTATCCCATTGTTACTCATGATATATTAATGTAATGGTACAAATTTCCAACTCTTTGGTACATACTATAAATAAGAAAAATATGGTTAAGATAATATGACATTATTTTTCACTTCGTTCGTAAATTTGTTTTATTCAGAAAACATGTTTTGAATTTTTTTTGAAATGATATTTTAATCTCATTATTAAAGAAAAGAATTTTTAAAACGTTTTATGTTTTTAAAAGAGTTTAAAATGGGTTTCCAATCTCTCTTTATAAGTTTTGAGGTTATTTTTAATGAAAATGTTTTCAAAATGTTTTATAATTTAAAATATATTTTTCCATTAGAGAAGAATATTTTCCTAATGAAATGTTCTTAAAAATCATTCAAAATTATTTTCCATAAATGATAACATCTATTGGTGTTACCTATTCTTTACTAGGGATATGATCTAATAATACCATTAATATTATTTATTTAATGGTTTATGTATTGATGGAATGATGTTTGTGACACCTATTTTTTCTTCCACTGGTTATACTATGATAAAACGATTATGAAACACACTTCATTTCCCTGGTTATTATTTGGGTAAATGATTATGAAACCTGTCTCTTTTCCACTAGTTCAGATATGATGACATTTCTTTGATACCCATTTAATTTCATGGGTTATTATATGATTCTTGTTTATGATATAGTGGAACATATATGTTTGATTTTATAATATTACATGTGAGATCTATCTATCCCACTAATTAATTGGGTAAATATTTATATATCATGAGATAGAAATTGCTGGAATGGGGAGTGAACTGAGTTTAGTAAAGGATTTTTTTGGTAAGATGGTTTTGGGGGTGAACCATGACTACTAAGATGGGCTCTGAAGTGAATACATTCCACTAAGATATCCCTGGAAGTGTGCCTTAACACCTATGAATATCTTTTTATTTGTTTATATGTCTTCAAAAATATTATGTTTTATTCCTATGTTTTGATTTCATGTCTTATTCTCTTGATTGTCTTATGATTAATGTATTATTAAATAAAAATATTTATTCCATGGTTATTGATTATGATCTTTGATATAAAGGTTCTGATATTCTATCGTTATGATCAAGTTCACACACCCATCTTCTCAAGAATGTGCTTATATATCACCATTTTTAACCCTTACAGAACCTTAGAGATCACCCTTTCTTACATTTCATTCTGATATTTTATGATGATATTTATTATGTATGATGTGTCATTGAAAGGTACTAGTCATGGAGAACCTAGAGGGATATAATGCAGATCACTTATGGACTAATTCATATGTTTCCAAGATTCCAAAGGCACTAAATAATATTATATTTGTGCATGTGTTTGTGTAATGTATGAAATGTTGTGAAAAAATGATTTAATGTCAATTTATGAGAATATTTGATCACTTAATGATTTTATTACTGAAAAAGTTTAGTTAAACTTTAGCAAATAGGATGAGAGAACCTTAGTGAGTTCCATAAGGATATGCATAAAGATAAGTCTATGTATTAGTCAAATTATAAGAAAATGTCATGCAATTTTGGTAAAGGATAGAGTGAGCAATTTCATAGAAATAAATACTTGTTTGGATATAACACATTTATGTGGCTATGTAGTATATATAACTTAGGAAAATAACCCTGAAAATATTGTATTGAGCTAGACTTGATCGAGAACTAGTGCATGACAATGGGCCTTGGGGCACACCTCGTTTGGAACTCCTGGGGGGATTTTCTTTTGGAATTCATAGACTATTTATGAAACTTCATGAATGATTTAAATTTAAGTTTTATATGAATTATCTAAGATAAACTAAAAAATTCATAGAAGGAGTCATAATTTAGATATCCTATAAGTTATCTTCATGATTATATGGTTCCCTACTATAATTATTGTTTTTATTCTATTCTTCTGGATTTTATTCAATACATGGATCCCGATGAAACCACATTAATGGTAAGTGTGAGGATAAATGAAATTATTTTCATCACGAGATACCATATTTCATAGGAGATGGAATAAAAATACTCATTTATAAGATCAATCATCTTTCTCAAGTTAGGAATCTTACTGAATATCCAAACTAGAAAAGGAGGTAACAATGTTTTGTTAAGTCTTTAATGAAGAAACAACCCCCTTTTCTAGTGGGTCTTTCAATCAAAATGTTTCTAAATATTTCATTGGTACCACTGAAAAGATATTTTCTGTTATTTAGTGTTCAAAACATGAAAAATTCATTTTGGATTTTTATCATTTAGTAGGCAAAGCTGACCAATGATAGAAACTAATCAAGAATATGGGGAAACAAGTTGAAATTGAAAACTCCAATTGGGATGTTCTCAATAACTTATTAATTAGTAAGTAATTTAATCTTTTTATTCATATGAATATGGATAAAGAGTTTTATGAGTTAATGTAAAGGGATAATGAACTCATTGGTTCATGTGAGGCCAATTTTACAAAACTTGTGAGGTATGCTTCTATTATAGTTATCTAACCTAAAAGTAAGGTTGACAGATTCTATAGTGGTTTAAAATAAAGTGTCTAAAATGTTTTATCCATAAGATACTTCAGTATCTATGAATAAATTTTTCATTGTGCTACTATAGTGGAAATGGAGGTTATATTTAAGTATCAGTCTAATGATTTTGAAAAGAAAAAGAAGATGATGTTCGAAAGGAAATTTAAAAACCATGAAGAGAATAAGATGACAATTCCTTTATGATCAAATCATGGCAAGAATAGTGTCTGAAATTAACATAAGGGGTATAATACATGTTTTATGTTTGTAATGTAAAGTCATCAGGGAATTTATTACTAATGTTATGGGAAGAAGTTAGCAAAAAATGTGAGCTGAGAGAAAGATTCCAAGAATTCACCTCCCCCACTTTAGTGCTACAAGTGTAAGGAGAATGGGAATTATGATAACAAATTCCAAAATTAGAGGGTTAATTATGATTATAGAAAATAGAAACCTATTAATCCAATGAAAAAGTGGAAATTCTCATGTGATCACTGATTTTGATGAGGGGTGTGATCATTATGTGGTGAAATGTACACAAACCATCTACTATAGAACTACTAATGTATTATTGTATTATCTATCCACCCACTCTTTCATATCTGAAGTGTTTTATAAGGTTATTAAGATTAAATATAAATTATTAAATGTGGAAACAACAGTACAAATCCATAATGGCAAGATCATATAATCTCAAGTCTGTGATTCCTCTCCGATTGATGTGTGTGGGAATTTTTTTCCTCTAAATATTCTCATTCATATTTTGGTTGAATTTTACTTCATCTTAGGCATGGATATGAGTTATCTTTATAATTACCATATAAATTATCACGGAAGGGATGTCATTTTTGAATTTTTATACCAAAATATTATCTTCTATCCATTTGATGTTAAGTATGAACTTCCAATAGATATTACATCTAGAGTGTGGGTCTTAATTCCCATTTATAATGACTATTTATATCAAATGGTTTTGGAGAAACTCAACATCAATGATATGAATACACTTCAATATTTTTTTATTTCCTTCTAGAATAATTTCATTCCCTTCCACTAAAATGTGAAGTTTATTTCTCAATGAAACTCATACCTGGTACCACACCAATTTCAATGAATCCAAATAGAATGGATCCGATTGATTTGGAGTAATTTAAGAAGAAACTCTTAGAAAACCATGATAAGGGATTCATTTATCCAAGTGTGTCACCTTTGGGTGAAGCAATTTTTTTTTCAAAATGAATAATCAATCAATGCGACACTTCATTGATTATAGATATTTGAATAAGATCATGATAAACAAGATCTCATATTTCATATATTGATGACATGTTTTATCAACAGCGTGGAGCCCAATACATTTCTATGATTGAGTTTCATTTTGGATCCCATAAATTGATGGTTAAGAAGGAGAATATTCCCAATATGACATTTATTACAAGGTATGAATATTATGAATTTATATTTAGGACTTTTGGTCTTACTAATTCCCATAAAATATTTAAGGATTTTATGAATAGAAACATTAGGGATTACCATAACTAGTTTGGCATAGTCTTTATAGATGATATTCTTATATACTCAAAGATAAATGAAATTCATCAAGACCACTGGAGAATTGTACTAAAGACCATAAGAATGGAGCAGATTTTAAAAAAAATTACAAATTATTAATTATGAACATAAAAGGTTTATTTTTTGTGACATATGATATCATTATATGGCATATTAGTTGATCCATTAAAGCTAACAGATATTTAATATTGGACCAAACTATCCATGGTGTCTGAGATCCATAGTTTTCTACGTTTAGCCAGATATTATCGATTAATTGTAGAGAATTTATCATTAATATATTATCCACTAACCATGTAAACATGCAAGGGAACCAAGTTCCACTGTATAGATTAATGGGAATAAAATTTCAAGGATGTGAAGAGAAGGTTAATTAGCACGCCGGTGCTTACATTACCCTATAATAGAGATGGTTTTTTAATCTATAGTGATTCATAAAATAATGGAATTGATGTGTTCAATTGAATAATAATTTGGTAATATCCCATAATTCATGATAATTGAAAATTCTTGAATAATTACCCAAATCATGATTTAGAGTTTCTATAGTAATTTTAGAATTAAAGTTATGTAAGAATTATATTTATAGAGAAAAGAGTGATATATATATATATATCAATATTAAAATATTTTATTATATATTCATAGAGAAAGAGTCGAATATGTTCAAAATAATATGGATAGAGTTGATAAAGATTAATGACTTCTCAATACATTAGTAACCTTATAAAGAAAACAAGGTGGCCGAAGCTTTGAGTTGAAGGGATCATGGTAGGTTATCCTTGATGAGGACAAAAAATATCCAATATTTTTTTATTTGAAAAGGATGGATCTAAAAATATTGAAGGAAGGGGAAAATTATTATCATTCTCAATTTAATGTTCTAACTTCTATCCTAGTGATGACTAAAGAGATTAAAAATGAAGATGTAGTTCTAAAAAAGAAGGTTTGAAATGTTCCAGAGTTAATAATTGATCATGATGGGAGGATAATTTTTTTAAACTATGTATGTGGTCCATCCATACCAATTTTGAAGAAGGAAATATGAAAAAAGATCATTGTTCTTCATTATATATTTTTACTCGAAGTGAAAAAATGTATAGAGATTTAAAATAATACATTTGATGAGATGAAATATAGAGAGATATTGTTGATTTTTATATCGATGATTGCGTTTTCAAGAAATTTGTGGATTAAAGACAAAATTATAAGGGGATATTAAATCCAATACACATACAAGAATTAAAATGGTGTAAAATCACTAGGGATTTATTTATTAGATTCCCCAAAACCTCTAATGGTCATAATGCTATATGGGTTTTAGTCAATCATCTAACTATGTAAACAAACTTCATCACTATCTGAGAAGACTTATCTCTAGGTTAGCTATCTAGGATATATATTCAGAAATAGGTAAGGTTGCATGGTGTACCACATTCCATTATATTTAATAAAATTTCAAGTTTTATTTCAGTGTTCGACCATTGTGTTTACCTATACATTGATATAGAATAGAGTTTCATTACATATTATCATCCTCAAATAGATGGCCAGTATAAAAGAATAATTAAACCCCAAATGATATGTTGATATATTTCTATCTAAATTTAAAAGGTGTTTGGTATAAAAAAATTTCTCATGTGGAGTATTCTTATAAAAATATATTTCACGCAAGTATTTATATGGATCTTTATGAACCCCTGTATACGAAGAAATATAGACCTCCAACTTTAAAGAATGAAGTTATTGAATGAAAGATATTGGGACCTAAGATCCTAGAAGAAATGTTTGAGAAGGATAAATCAATTTATTAACATATCAAGGAAGATAAAAGTGGGTAGAGAAGTTTTCCTGATATCAATCAATGTGATCTAGAACTTGATGTTGGTGAAAAAAATATCTATGGATTTCCCTACGAAATAAAGTTATTAGATTCAAAAATAAATAGAAAATATTCCCTTGTTATAATAGCCTATTTAAAATTATTGATTATATTGTGATTGTTTTTTATTGATTGTAACTTTAACCAACCCTATATCAAGTCCATGATGTGTTCCATGTACCTCTCCTGAGGAAGTATATACCGGCACTTCAAATGTAATGAACTCAGAGGTCATACCGCTGGAGTAGGATATTTTTTATTAGGAAATTTTTTTTTGAAATTGGGGATCATAAAGGGAATGTTCTACAAAACTATACCACCCACTTGGTATACGTCTTCTGGTGAAGCCACCTGTTATTGGAAGCTATTTGAGAATTTTAGGATATAATGAAGCAAAATTATTCTCTTTTGTTTGTATCAAAGTAATGGATTTTAGGGGAGAAATCAATTTTATGGGGGGGTATAAATTTACACCATAAGTTTCTATAAAACATTTTTATAATAAATTAAATTTATTTTTTGTCTTATATTGTGCACTACTCCATGTTAATATTTCAATACATGCAACACCAACTTATTTTTCATTAAACACAATATTGAGTTTCTACGAAACACATTTTTTTATTATAATCAATTAAACAAGATAGTTATAACGAAGATGTTAAAATTAGTAGTATAAATAGTAATAAATAGTTTTTAAATATAATGTCTTTATATAATGGAAAAATATTGATAATAAAAAACATAATTTTCATTAATATCTTTATATGTCTTGAAAATACAATTATGAAAATGATTTTTATGTCTCTTTGTGAATAATAATAAAATTATTTTTTGAAACTTTAAAAAAAATATTTAGTAAAAAATATTTTTTTTGAATATATAATGTCAAAATTATATTAGGTAATTTTTTTGGATTTTTTTTAAATATTTCATTTTTAGATGAATAATAAGAAAATAGAATTTTAATTGAAAACCGACTTTTCTTATTATTTATTTATATAGTTAAATTATATTTTAGTTTTATTTAAATGTAAAATTAGTAAAATTAAAAATAAATTAATCCTATTTAGGTCATTAGAACCAATTTCACATTGAAATTGGATATACAAACATTTTGAACGTTTGAATTTTTTCATTTCAAAAACTCCTCATTTCGTCCCATCTACGGGATTAATTTTAAATTAATTTCTAACACTTATAAGAATATAATTTGGGAAAATTGATTCCATATTTTTAATCAGAATAAATTATATATTCTAATAGGGTAGAAATATTTTTTTACAAAAATTATGAGGGATAATAGATACAATTATTGAAAGTGATAAATTTAAAAATGATTATGTAGTGGTTAAACATAAAAAATGTGTCAAAATTTCCATAATATTATCCAAAACACATTGGATGGAAATATTTATACCATATACTCTATTTTATTGAAACATTTTTGTTATTGGAAGAACATGATTTAAGGGATACCTCCCAAAAGTTCTTACCTGTTGGTACTTACAAGAATGTCACTCCTCCTCCACCATAAAATGGAACCCAAAATCCCCCCCCCCCATTTATTCACACATATAAAGCCATTTGTATCATCCAAAACCTATCCAAATATATTCCCAAAATCGATAAATTCATTATATAAGCCTCACTTTGGTAATAAATCCAACCAATGAGGTCCTCCAGTGCAAACCAGAAAGAGATACCCGAAGAAGATATAAGGTTCATTAATGAATATTTTTGTTTTATTTATTCCTCAAAAAGATACATTTAATTTTATATCATTAATATATAATAAATTTTTTATCATTATCATAATTATATTTTATTACATTTAGGTTATGACTTAAAACTTCATAGACCGCCAATAAATGGGATACATAATCATCGTTCGTGTGTAATGCGGACTACTGACTCACAAAACGATGTGATTCAATCAAGATTAACATGGAATGTGTCAAAGATTATATTAATAGAAATATGGTATATATATGAAATAAAAATTATACTGGAATGATAACATATCATATAATTTTGTAACATTAATTTGAGAATAAAATTAAAATAGCTTTCATGCGTACGTATGACCTACCGTCTCTTTGAATGGTATTTCATTTATTACTTATAGATTCAATAGATTATTAAAAATACATATATATAATGAATAAATATATTATATATATATATATTATTTATTATTATTGATATTATTAAATAATTATATAAGTAATATTACAAAGAATAACATGTCAAAACAAGTTCAAAAAATAATGTGGGTTTTTACGAAAATATAAATTTAACTTGGAATTGTTAATAAATAGATAAAAAGGACATAAAGAAATCATATATGGAATTATATAGATGTATAATGTTATTTTATATTTGTAAAATAAACATATATTTATTATACAGAAGTTTAGAATGAGTACGATGGGATTCAATACTTAAGAGAAGGGGTTTGTGTCTCACTTTTGACTTTTGTAAGACCCATGTTATATTCACCAATGATATTATCTATGTGGTGTATATAATACCCAAGAATGTAATTTATGAATCCATTTATTAAAACATTTTTTATTTAAATATCATTTTTATGGTCACACATTCATTGGGTTATGGTTAAAACATTACTAAATAGGTAAGGATATTTTTGTCTCAATTTTCCTTCATTGAGAAGTAAATTATGTTACGCACCTATATTTTTTCATGTGGTGTATATATAGATAATTTTTTAGTATCCATAATTATTTCATCCTAAGAATATTTTATGTTTCATGTAATTTTATTCTCTCATGGGGATTATAATTCAATGTTTCCAATGTGGTAAGAGTTTGTCACTAAAATCTCATTTTTATCTAGATTATTTATAATTATGATTCAAGTAAAGAAATATTATGATCCACATCTCATAAACATCCATGAAGTTTATTATCCTCTAGTTATTCATTATATCTTCAAGTAATTGCACCAATTTTCTACTATTTGTCACTTAAGATCATTAAGAAAATGTTTTAAAAAAATATCCCTTTTTTGTCTTTGGTCATAAATCTATTTTATTCAAAAATAATGTTTTTACAAATGTTTTAAATGATCCTTTAATCTCATTTTCATGGAAAATGATTTTAGAATAATTTTATATAAATTAAAATATTAAATGGTTTTAAAATATAAATATATATATTTTTAATGTTATTATCAAATAAAATTGTTTTCAAAATAATTAATCATTATATATTTTGAAAATAAGAGTAAATATTTCCCTCAAGAATTGTTTTTAAAAGATATTCCAAAATTATTTTCAATATATGATGACATCTGTTGGTTTTACCCATTCTTTATAAGGAATATGATCCATGAATAAACTTTATATTCTTTTATTAATGGTTTATATTTTATGGAATAATGGTTATGAAACAAATTTTTCTTCCATAGGTTATACCATGATAAAAGAAATATGAAACTATCTTATTTTCATGGGTTATGCATTGATGAAATGATTATAAAACATGTATCTTTTACAAAGGTTATGATATTATGATTATTTATTACCTTTTGGCACATGTATATATGATTTCATTATGTGATTTATAGGACCTATATATCCTTCCAATGCATTTAGTAAAGATTTATTTCGGATGAGATATACATGGATGGAATGGGGAGTCAACCTAGTATAGCTATCACCTATGATTGTCTTGGGAGTGAACCTTGAATACTAATATGGTATAAGGAGTGAACCCATTCCACTAAGATAGAATTGTTAGTGATCCTTGAATACTATGAAAATCATGTTATATCGTTATGTGTTTTCCAAAATTCAATGTTTTATTCTTATGTTATTCTTTCTTGGATTATGATCTTGATTCCCTTATGATTATTGTCCTATGTAACGTAAATATTTATGACATGACACTTGATTATGATATGTGATATACAAGGTATGATCTTCTAATGTTATAACCATTTTCTCATACCCCTCTACTCTTGATTATACTTGCATATATCTCTTTTTTACCCTTATTTAGCATCACTGACTCAAAATTGAATTTTCAGTAGAAACCAATTTTAAGGAAAAGTGGGAAAAAATCAAAGGTCAACCAAGAGGAAATACATCATTATAAGTCACAATATAATTGAAACAGAACATAAGCCTATTAGAAAGATCCTACCTAAATAGTTTCCAAGTAAAAGAGTGCACCTGTTCATCATGACTGTTGATGATGAAGTCTTTAAAGTGAGTGGCCAACTTGTTCCAGGTTTGGGAGTACTTCTCTTTACTTAGTTTCCCTTCATTTAAAACCCTTATCAAAATATGGTCTTTATTTTCAACCCATGTAGCCTACTCACTATTTACATCCACCCAAAAAACCATACCAATCATTTTTTCTACCTCTTATAGTGTAGCAATGATATAAATACACTCCTCTTCCATTTCTTCTTTTGAGTGTACAAGCAATTAAAGGGGATTCTATCTGAATCCTTTTTAAGTACCAGCTTTGACCACACCAACCTCACCAGAGTTAGATGCAGGACTCACCTTCATATTATTAATATTATTACATATGAACTCTTTTGATTTAGTGTTTTTACCTAACATGGAATTCGTTGGATTTGGAAGGAACAAGTGGTCCTTGTGCCCTTTTTTTCTTACCTATAGGAAAGATGCTATGTCATGATTCCCAACTATAGAGAACCTCATTCATATATTTCCCTCATGTTAATTGAGTATTAATGACCTTATCTGGATCATGGGCCAACCCCACTAGACCTGTGAAATGGTTACAGGTATGAATATTTTCATGTCTATAACAATAGCTCGTGACACAATGTATAAACATCTCTTTATGGGTACCTTGCCTACCCTCAAATGTATTTAGAACCATCACCACATTATACAGAATTCTGTTTGAGTCATATGATGTCTTCTCCTGGACATGAAGCAGCTGAGGGTCATCATTTTGTTATCCCTCCACCTCCACTAGATTTGTCACCCATTACTCCATAGGATTAGAAGCATCATTAGCATCATTTGAGAACAAACACACCCACTAAATTGTATTGGGGGTAACTTCCACTAGAGTGTTGAGTTCCATAAGATCGACTAGTAATCTATGGAAGACATTATTTACCATCAGATCATTAGATGGATTTATCCATACCGGAATAGCTTCACCTTCATCTTGCATTGCAAATGAAACATTAAACTCATAATTCAATAAAAATTATGAACAATTATAATTCCAGGGGATCTTCTCAGACTCATCCATCTCACAAAATAGAGTTGAACAATTCACACCCAATGTACTATCTCGTTTTGTAGGAACCCCATTCAGAATTAGCTCAGTCTAAGAAGCATGGAATCAAGAATCATTCTAGAATACATGCTTGCAAACTGACTCTCCTTATCCCAGTTCCTTACAAAACAAACATAAATAAAAAAATGTTTAAAAAATAATAGGTTTTTATTCCTAAACACTTCCCCAATATCGATTCAGAAAAACTCAATAGGTGGATTCGAAAATTCAACCTCAACAGAGATCCTAGGTGAAATCGGGTGGCATATAGATCCTGTTCAACTATCATAGAAATGTTAACGACCTATCAAATTCCCAAGAATTCAACGAATAGAAGGATTCTCATAGGGTAGGGGATGTTTAGGAATTCTTACCCAAAATTCGTTAGAAGGAGAATCCCATTTCATATGACAGTCATATGACCATTTTAAGAGGATAAATTGAAACCCATTGTAGGAACAAAGAGCTCTCAACCAGGACATGATAAAATTATCCCCTAAAGAAAACCTGATCGTGAATCTATTAGAATCGAGAAGCCCAACTGTTGCATGCTCTTGGAGACCCCATGAATAAAATATGGAGCAATAGAACACTACCACTAACGGTCGTCGAAGCATGAAGCGAGAAATCAATGTATGACGTAGTAAAGAAGAAGCATCGATGAATTTCCAAGTTGAAATAGGCGCATATAGAGCTCTATTAAAGATTTATAAAACATTAGGGCTGAGAAATTTTTGACGAAAAGATGGAATGATATCTAGGTTTGAGAAACGGGAAAATGGATTGGGAAAGACATCTTCAAAGGACACCAAAGGACCCTCCCCCACAAAGGGGGGAGGGGATGAAACGTGGGTCTTCGATGGCTATGGCATGGCTGATCAAGTAGATCACTTCCCCTTCCTCCCTATGTTATGGAGACATTTATTATGTATGAGGTTTCTAATAAGGGTTCTATTCATATAGAACCTAGTGGGAGATAATGTAGTTCACCTATGGACCTGTGTTTATGTTTCCATGATTACAAAGGTACTAAACTAATACAGTATTAAGGAATATATTTTTGTGATGTATTAATTGTTATAAAAAAATGATGTAATTTAATTTTATGGGAAGATTGGGTCTCTATACATTACATGTGTGATATTATCAGAATTAATAGTGCCCCTAGTACCATCGTATGAGATGAATATGCTAGTTTTACATTTCTATTCTGTAATGAGTTGCAGTATGATCTTGGTTAATACAAAAATCTAAGTACATCCCACCATAATAATACCAATGGTCATTATAAGCATAAAATTTAGGTGATGGGGTACATGATCTGAGTATGCATCCATTACTTTGTATGTTCTTGGGAGACTCACATAGCTTTAGCAATTTTTGTGTACAATAATAATTTTCAGGAGACAATACAAATGGATCATTATGAGACCCTATATTGTTGGTATTGATTTTCACTCCCATGATAGATAGAGGTTGGATAGGAATCTCTAATAGGAAAAAAAATAATTTTGATGGTGTCAAAATAAGTTTAATTTGTTACAATTTTCATGGAATTAGTTTATTTGAGGATAAAGACTTATATCAATCATCATTGACGACCATAGAAGTTATAGGATAGTAGCCTATCAGTTTTAGTTACCTGATATGTACAATTCCAAGAATAACCTATTCTATGTATCCTTGATTCACTGATATCATTCCAACCCATCTAAATTTATTCATCATAGTGAGGTTTAGTTAGAGGTAGATACATCCTTTTTGGATCATCCTATTCATATAGTTGACTAGAGGATGAATTATTTCTAAGGGAGGTCAGTTTGTTTATTTTAGGTGCTATGGAAGCACTGCAGCATACAGGACGAGACCCAAGAGAGAGATTATGAAATATATTATTAGTGGAATGATTTATTCATTGATGATTATTTACCACTATCATAAGGGAAAATCAGAGAAAAATTTTATTAATTAGGTATGTTTGTAAGATCCTAGATTGTATCTTGATATAAGAAACCTAAAATTTGAGTTTTAATCTTCATTTCTAACCATACAAATGTGATTAAATATTAAAGGAAGGGTTATGGAGTGTCTGGGGCTTGGTTGGAGCCCAGATCACTAGTTTTTTGAGATGTAGAGAAACATGGTTAGGGAACAGTAATTAGTGACCATGTGGATGAACCGTTAGACCTATATATACAGAGAGAAAATTTTTAAAAATCATGTGAAAGAGGCCTCACACTTGTGTGAGAAATGGTAGACCTATTTCAAATCTAAAACACATGGTTTGCATAATTTTTGACCGATTGTGCACCTAACTGTGTGAGGTGGTGTCTCCCATTAATGTTTTGATGCATGGTTGTCACACTATTTAGCCAACTGTGCATCCTAATAGTGTTTCCCTTTAAATATGGGTGAAAATTAATACTTAACATTTCTTATTTTCAAAATCTCAACCTATTTTCATTTCTTCTCTACACACATCACCCCTCTATGTTGGGATCTCCCTTCCTCCTTCAACTAGGATTTAAGCTATCCTCTTTATCTAAACTCCCATTAATTTGCCTGTCTATCTTTTTGGAAGCATACAAATTTGTTATTAAATCTTATACCCTCCCTTATTGGTTTATATTTCCATATTTGTTTCTATTTATAGGAAAGATAATATGCACTATTTTCATGTAATTTTCATATTTCAAAATTTTGTTTCATTCTAGATGAAGTGGAAAGTTGATACTAGATGCAGGTTCGTATAATTCCTTAAGGTAGGTGGTATATAACATTCCATCAATTATCATTTTTTATATTTTTTTGATCTATGCATTGGTTTCACCCATGATTTACCCTTAAAAATAAATATACCTTCGTTTTATTTTCCTAATTTGACACCTAAACTCCCTAATAATTTTTCCTTATATCATTGGAGATCAATGAAATCAACATGATCCAACCCTTGGGTTTTCCTTGTAACTGACTATGTGACCCCTTTCATATTAACAAGCAAAATTCCCATTGGAATATTTTTACTATCTTATTAAAGTGTTTTAAACTAAATTAAATTGGTTTAAAAATATTTTATTAACTATAAAAGCATGTTCCTCTTAGATATTATAAATTTCTAATTAAATGTTAAATAGTATGATACCTTAGTTGACTGTTGATAATATAGTTGAAAGGGTAATGGATTAAATTAAATGGAAATAGAAACTGGCATGGTTATCAAATGGGTTTTGAATATTTTATAATATTATTTTTCCTATTGTTATTATGAACATTTTTCTTATTAAAGGAGTGAGAAGACATGATTCAACCCCTGACTCCTGAAGAAATTCCCTAATCACTTAGAGGCTGTCTACTTGATTTATTCGTCCAATATCTGAGGGAGATACCCACCTTGTAATTTATTTAATGTCTTATTAATACATTAATGTCTTATAATAGTACCAGTAGATCACTCAATACATATCTAGAAATAAGAATTCCTTGAACACAGTCCCTATATTTAGCTTGATGTCCTTTAATATGAGGTGACTTAGACTCTTCCCTTAGTCCCCAGTCATGATTTTATCTGGAGTTACTATAGATGGGATACATGGACTCATTTAGACACTTGTATAGTGGAATTCCTTGGGTGTGGCCCTTGTGATTACACTTAGACCTGTATAGTAAAGATTCATGGAATATTACTGTGAGCTTACTCAAACTTTTAAGGTCAACAAATAGATGGTTTCACCGTGGGTCCTATCCTTCTATTATCACTACTTGGATGCTTTGGTCACACCTTGGGTCCCACATTATATATTTTTCTACATGGTAACCATGTTTATATTATTTATTCTAACCCTTTACAGGTCACTCATTCAAACACATTATGCTAAGGCCGAAGTAGGTTTGGTCAGCTGAGCATCACATGGGGAGCCAAGTGCAACATGTTTATTATATATCACATTTATTTCCATTTATTATGCTTATAACTACACTCTATTCCATTTATATTGACAGTATGGACCTATCATAGACACCATTGGTGGGGTCCTACTGAGTATATCCCACACCCAATTCAAGCTATCAATTGACACCTAAATAGACTTTGTGGATGCCAGTAGGGATAAGGGAAATCTCTCCATTTTGATTTATTTATTTTCAAATAGAATTAGAGATCATATAATAGGACCATGATATGGATCATGATTATATTGGAGATTATTTTTGTTCTTTTTGTTCTTTTTTTATATTTACAAAGTTATTGGACTTATTTTCTTATTTTTATTTCAATTTCTGTATAACATTAGGACATTAACATCATTTTTTATAAACTTCTAATTATTTTTGTCCAGTCTATTATCTAGTATAGATGCTTATTTTTTTTTTCTTTAAATGATATTTAGCATACATTTGTGGTTATGGATATTGTTTTTATCAATTTCTAGTGTTTAAATTTTTTTTATTACCCAATAGTGTTTTACTCTTGCAAGAGGTTATAGTCACCCCACTGATACCCTATATGTCCTAGCTGCTACTTCGAATCCTCTAGTGTCTAGTGAGGAACAATTGAGGCCATGAAGACACTAGTTTGGATATAGTTTTTAGAGTGATATGGGATAGGATGTCACAATATGACTTCTTAGAACAAAATATTACATAGACATGTGGAATTTACAATAAGATCATGATGTCTTTTCTTAGGGCATGAATTCAGTTCCCTAACATTATTTATTTCATTTCTAACGAACCATTTATTATTATCCATTTGATCTTTTCATTTCCATTATTATCAATAAATATATTTCTCTTTCAACTTCATTTTACTATGTCATTATTTTTGGGTATCTATTCTATAAAAAATACTTATTCTCAATTTATACTCACTTATCATGTTTGAATATTATCTCTCATATTTACCATCATTACAAATTTGATCTAAAAACTATTAATGTTTCCATTTACCTAGGTTATAAATACAATTATTACACCTGATATGATTAACATGATAGATTTTGTAGAGAATTAGTAGGATATTTTGAAGACTTATTATGGATCAATTAGTTTTTTATATAGTGGAAATAAAATGTACAATAGTTCATAAAGACATAGTATTTATTAGATTTTGATTTTTTTTAATTCTATAAATATCTCAATCCAAAAGGTATTGAATTTGTATGTAATAGAAATATTATTTAAGTCATTTAATTTTTTGATAGTAATTTATGAGGATATATAGTTTCTATCAAAGCTAGTATATAAAGTATGTGTATTCACATAATATCCAGGGGTATGAGTCTAGGTAATAATAGTTGGTATCATAGTAGGGTTCAGATAAAATTATATTATATAATGTTTTTTGAGGATAACTAAATTGTTGATATGTTATAGTTTTTTCATAATTTCAATGGTGTAGATAAACCTTTAGGTTATTTGAGGTAATGTCGAATATTTTATATATTAATATAAGAGACATTTAGTAAAAAAATCATAGGAATAAGTTTAAGGTAAAATTCAATGTACAGGATTATATCCTAATGTTTTTATAAATTATAGATTATGTCATTATCCAAGAACTAACATCCTAGTATGGATATTGGAAATTCAATATGACTTTCCCATAGATGCACATAGGGATAGTTACCTTGAAAAAGGAATTCATGCATATCAAATAAGTATTCACTTTAGATCTTGATGAGTGGGAATAAGACGGAACAAATGGATAGACACTCATGATGCCATGAATATAATCATAAAGATAAGTTTTTTTTGGTCCAGATACACTATACATATGGGATGAGTAAGATGTCTAACTATCTGATGCTGGTGGCTTATAACCATTGAGACCTTTTCACGTGAAATTTTCACTATGTGATATTGAGTATAAAAAATCATAAGGGATGACCTGTTAATAGAAAAACCACATATTTAGGGTTCCATTTATATTTCTATCTATGAGAATGTATATTTTTCTCTCAACTTAATATCACTATCAATGTTTATCATTTAATCATATACTTTAATGCATAATGAAAAATATGGTAGTTTATGATAATGGCATGATGTCAAGTGTTTAATGAATTATTGGTTGAATTAAATAGATTTAATGATCAAGACAATATTTGTTTCTCCTAAAAAAAGATATCTCTGGCCACTTGATATAGATAGTAGTGCATTGAATAAATCCATTTCCTTGGTATATGAATAAAATTTTATCTTATAAAAATAATCAAAATATAAATAAATTATTTTAAAATGAAAATTTAATATATAAATCCTATTTTATATGACATTATCACATTAAAATATTATATTTCATGTAATGGTTTCACAGGAGGTTTTCATAGCTATGATAGCTCTAGATCTTATTAGATTTCTTGATGTGTTTCTTGATATCACAATTGATATATGAGTATAACTAATTTTTACCAAAAAAATGTCCAAGATGGACACTAAAAATGTGTATCCTCATCATCCAATAATAAAGAAAAAACATAGTTTATATAGAAGTAGTCCCCATATATAGGGGCTGATGAACATATGAGTGTGAACAAGAATAAATAAATTAGTTGATTTTTTTATTTTTTTTATTTTAATAATTATAATTTAATTTATATTCATTGTGTTCGATAGTTATTTATATTTTAATAAGTTATTGGAGAAAATAATTTTTCATGTAAATATTTAGTATTCATGTATTTAAAATTTTTATTAGAAAAACATATTGAATTAATGATTCAAAATTCATAAACTAAAATTAAATAATTTCGTAAGTGGTTGATGAAATATTTTTGATTTTTACAATCGTTTAACCTAGTCTTTAGTGGTGAAATTATTTTCTTATGGTTTTTTCTTATTTTGGGACTAAATAGAAATTAAAAGAAGTATAAACATAACTATAATACTCACAATTAGGCATGGAATTCCACATTATGAATTTGAGTGCTCTCATAATGTCTCATATGCTTCATTAAAGAGATATATAACAAAAAATAAAGATTCAGTTATCCCATATTATTCTACTAAGTTTGTGTTATTTATTCAATCCTTATTCAGTCATAATGTTCTATAAATACTCATTCTAGGGAATGAGTTTCTATTATCGATGATTCAATAGGTTTGCATGCTTGTGTAGATTATCTAGAGGGAACCTCAGTTTGTTCTTTCATGCTATGATGATTCAATGACAAGAATATTGCACTGGGACCCTTCCATTCCATTTAGAAATCATTTTTATTTTATTATTAAAAAAATTTAGAATATTATATATATATATAATTAGAACCAGAATATAGGATATGGTATTACCATTCATATATAGGTTGTAAATATAAAAATATCAATTATAGATACTTCTGTATCACTTAAGCCACTTCAATTTGAATCAGTAGAATCATGATAATTTTTATGAAAATATTTTAATTAAACATTATGTGATTTTAATAAAGGAAAATGATATAGTCTTACTACCATTGGTGTTGCATCAATCAGTCATCGTATGGATGAGAAATGGAAATATAATGATGGATATATATATTTTGAAGATAAAAATGATAACAAAACTATATATATATAGTTTGAACAAATATCAGTGTATACTCTACAACATGTTGGAGATGGATAGATAATGATATTGTGGGGGTCTAGGTGGGGGAGGGGATTTACTTTCCACTATGGAATAAAGAAAAAATAAAAAATTAAGGATTTGGGAGAATAAAATTGACCAAATAATATTTTTTCTATACTAGTTGTGTTGTAGAATATGAACCATGACTAGTTATCCCCAAGTCTATTTGGATAAATAAGAAGATCACACCTTTGGAATGGGTGATACATTTAAATTCCAAACGCTTTCCACATGTATGTGTGGGAACCAGGATTCCTGTTCCATATGGGATCCCCATTCCACGAATCAACCAAAAGTTGTGTTATCCACCCTTCACGGGTTAAAGAATTCCATCTAGGGTAATTTTAACTTTTGAGACCACATTCTGTTGTTGAAAATCCTCAAAAAAAACAGAAAAATACTATAAAAGTATATTTAATTGTTTGGAATGTAATATTTTTATTGTAACTTATTATGTGTCTAATATTTTTTCAAAATATTTTAATTCTACATCAATGTGTTATAAGTTCAATCAAGTATAATTTAGTATATTATTTTTTTAGATTTAAAAGTTAATACATTTTGATAGATTATGATCTAATACTGATCCATGTATGATTATATTATTATTTATTTATTTTTATTATTTAATTTATGTCCTAAAATTCAATAATTATTTATGAAATATAATTTGAATATAATATATGATTCAATAAACTATATTTAAATATGTAAGGGAATCTTTTTCCATATTTGATAAACAAAAAATTTATCTCACATCTCTAATTATCCCTCACCTATGTGTTAGTATGCAATGTAATGATCATGGGAATTCAAGATGATGTGATTCAAGTATTAAAACTAACAGGACCCAAATAAGAAATGATTAATGAGAGATGATGGAGTGATTCAATTTGCGTTACAATATTAATCAAGGAATTCCCATTGGATATATATGGATCAATTATTCACTTGATTGATCAACTGGTAGAAAATATCTCATGATCACATCATTTTTTATATAATGTTCCATTAATTGTTAAATATATGTGGACACATGGATGTTTATATGAAAAATTAGGACAATTAATGATCATAACTAGATTAAATGAATAAACTCGTTATGGATATATTTTTATTTATTTGTATTTGGTGTTTTAGGAAAGATCACATGGTAAAAATCATGATAAATTGAATTAGATTTAATTGGTAAAAAATAAATATCATTAAAAATATATCAATGGAAATATTAATTTGTAAACCTATTTAGATTCAGAATATTTAATGAATCCATGGTTTTGGGTTTTTTGTAGACATGTTTGAGGATTCCTTCTCTAATAAAAGTGTTTTTACAAGTGTGGTGTGTTGAATTCACTAAAATTAGTATCTAGAGAAGTACCAATTACAATCTGGGTACCATTTTAGTTGAATGTGTTTAGAAAATAAATGTTAATAATTAGTTGGAAATTAGACTTTAATAAATTGATCGAAGATCTACAATTTAATTCTATTTTCATACCAAAATCTTAATTTAGACTCTCCAACTAGTGGTAATGCCATAACATGAGTTATGAAGAAAGGTTTATGGATACTTTCCCACTAAAACTAGTCTACTAAAGTGTCTGAGTAATATCATTCATGTAATTGAGGGATATTATGATTTAAATAAAATAATGATAAAGATTTTTTATTTATAAATTGAGATTTTATAAAAAATTAGTAATAAAATTTATTAATCCTTTAAGGTTTTTTTTACAGAATAGTGGATAGTAATACCATAAATTTACTATGATCACTATTGTACATTGGAAATTATCTAACCAGCACAAATTTACAATAGTTTTTCAATGATTACACATAGTACAATGATATAAAAGGAAATTGTATATATTAGTGTCTAAAATAATTGAAATGTCACTATAGAAATAAAGATATGTTGAAAATTAATCTTATATGATACACATGGATGATGAATGTAATTTTTTTCATTATAATGATACCATTAATTTCTTGTGAGTTGTGAAAGAAAAATGAGGGCATTAATCATTACACCATATTATATTATCTATGAGATATTTATGAGGATTAAGCGAAGAATAACATGTATGATATTATCATTAAAATGAATGTGTATGTTGAAATATATAATCTAGGATATTCCCTATGTAATCAAGATCATAGAGTACATTGATCGATAAAAAGATTTGAGATTTATTCTTAGTAATTATCTTTCAAAATATCCTATTTTATTATCCTAACCACCTTGTTACTCTATTTTTATTGAGTGTTATAAAATTAATAATTTTGAGAAACCACTTTAATATTTTTTGGGTTTGTATTTTTAGGTAGATAAGATCTTTAAGAAAGAAAAATATATAGTTTTTATTGTGAAATGTATAAATCAAACATAGAAAATCCCAATGAAATATAAAATCCGAAATGTAGCTTTACAATATTTCAATATAAAACAAAATAAAAATTGGGAGAGCATTGGACAGGAGGATATTGGATTCTCATAAGGTAATAAAGTTAAATAAGATAGGGATTATAATAAATCAAAGAGAAAGAAAGTAGAAGCTCCTACTCTTGGTATACTCATCATTGTATATAATAATTATTTTTAATTATTGGGTATTTTATATAACTTGTGAGTCACACATTTGTATCTAAATATGGTATTCAAGGTAGTTATGAAAATTTATTAATCGTAAGTGGATAATCATGTTTTTGATGGAGATTGAATTCTAAGGCATCTAGATAAGATCAAAACATCACATAACTAAGTGAAAGGTTCCAATATTTTAATACAGTTATTATCTATTACCCAAAAAATTATCTCTTAATTAATTCTAGACATAATGATATTTTATTTAAATTTTGAAATTTATGTTTTCATGGTATGACATACCTATGTAATATTTTAATAATACTTAAATGAAAAATGCTCTATATTGGAATGTAATGATGAATATAATACACCTGACTCAAATATTAATCAATTTTTGAAATTTATTTATTGGTCAAGTAAAACGTGAAGAGAATGCCCAATATATACCTAGTAGTATTTTTAGAATCATTAACTAAAAACCTTAAGGTATTTATCATGATTTGTTATATGTTATAATGATGAATAAAAACTTTTATTATTAAGGGTGATAAGTCCAAAAAGCTTATTGAAATAGTTCTAAAAGATACATGTGAATTTTTCAAGTATAATTTAGTGAACAATTCGTGAACATGATGAGATTATATTAAGAGTATTTAGGAATGTAATGAGATTTTCAAGATGATCTTAGTAAAAATACAAAACAAATTGTGGCCAATTCCAAGAATATCTTCACCAATTATTTATATGTCATTATAATATTGATTGGATTTATTCATAACTCACATTTCTTTATGCTCATCAACATCCTGATGTTAGTAAAAGGAAGATAGATAAAAAGTATTATAAATGTTGCAATTATAATATTATTCATTTAGGGACATGATTTATAAATAATGTTGTTAAAACATAACAATATTCAATCTAAAATGAAAAAATGGATATTATAAGAGTAATAATATGACATAACTCCACTATGTTACATATAATAATGTGTTTTAATTCAAATATTTTCTTAATTCTAAGTCAAAAAATCATAAATCAAGAAAATCAAAAAATGAATCCATGTGAATTATTAATATCTTATAAAATAAAATTACATAAATCAATAATATAGAAAATAAACATTCAATTGAGAGACTATATTTCAATAAAAGAGTATACATATCTTTTTGAGAGACCTGGAGAAAGATAGAGATAATAAAATAAAGGATCAATTTTCACAAGTAGTTTGTATAATAATAAGTTTCACACAGGTAATGTTAATGGAATGTTCTATAGAAACATGTTGTATAATAATGACTTAATAAAGGATAAATGGTTTTATAATCACAAAGTTTGGTGATATATCATTCATTTATAATAAATAATCTTTATTATATAAGGAATTAGTGAATGGAAAATAATACAATGTTAAAAGTTAATATGAACATAGTAAAATAGATTTAATATACAAAAATCAATTCAATATTTTGGTATCATCTCAAGCTGATATAAAGACCTATGTGTCCAAATAGGTATTTAAGAAATATTGGTACATGGATGGTAATGTGAATACTAATAAATAATGAATGGTTTATTAGGGTTATTATAATTCAATATGTTTACTAAGTGAATATAATTTCACCAATAGAGATGATAAAATCCATTTGAATTCAGATTCATGTAGTATATTACAATGATAATTACAAAATTCTAGAAGAATCCATTTATAAATCAAAGTAAGTATAAAATAATGGCATGTTAGTTTGTCACTTTTTATACAAGAGGTTCATGAGAGATCCATTATTTTCAATGTGATATTTATTATAATGTATGTAAAATTATTATCAGTATTATAGTTACTTAATATAATGTTTAAAGTATCTATATAAATATTTAATTAAATCAACATCCCATGTTCAAGTGAATATGATTTATTAAAAATGGTCAATGTGTTTCTTGGAAAAGATTAAATTACTAAAATAAAAATATTGAAAATACCCGATATAATAGTTCAATAATTTTTTCTATGTTACTGGGATTAATTATTCCCAAGAAGACATGTATATGATATAAAACAAAATTAAAATTATTAGTAAAACTCCATGCACTTATATATTGTATCTATCACATCTATCATGCTCTGTACAAGATATGATATTTCTAATACACATTCTTATGGGAAAATGTCAAATAAATCTAGGATAAATATATATTAAAGATGTTAAAACAATCAAATAGTACCTGATAATATATATGGGATACTTTCTTAATACATAAAGAGTAATGAATGCCAGTTATCGAAAAGGGGGATATAAAAAATAGTCATTTAATTAATAATTTGAAATTGTGTCTTAGTTAGGATAAGGGGATGAGTAATAGAATATCAATGAAGAATGTGGTTTGTATACCAATAGATACCAAGTATGTTGTATCTTATGAAATAGTTAAAGAAGAATATAAAACATAAAACCATTTATTTAAAATATTGAAATTTTACACAAAAAATAAATTAGTCTAACAACATATTATGATAATATTAAAATAATAGAGTACATGGTTACTAAAAAGGGAAAAATTTATATACGGAGAAATATCATCTCTTTATATATTCTACTCAAGGAGGTGAGGTCACATATTTTATATTTGTTAAAGTACCCAATGGATTGTTATTGATGTATTTTTTCCATAAGATATAATGATATTTAGTCAATGGTAAACTAAATATTGGCTGAGTGATAATAAATGGCCTAAAATGTGGGTAGATTAATGAATATGATATTGAATTTTTAATATTCTAGATCCATCCATAAGTTGGAAAAGGATAAAGATAGGTTTTCATGAATAGATAAGGAATTAAGAAGTGGCAGATATTTTTTGGATTTTTGGGACATGAAGATCTATGTAATTTTCCTTAACACATTAGATTATTAATGATATAGAAATACAGAGACTTAATTGTACGTTTTTATGGAAGATTAAATCACTTTATAACATATATTTATTGTTTTTAATAGATGGATAACTAAAAAATGAGTCTAGTTGACTAATATTTGATGTGAGTACCCATCCTTGTGTTATCAAACATTAATACTACTACATATTTTGATTAACACAATTGTATAATGGTTTGATAATGTTGGTATTGAAAACGATAAGAGTACTGTATAGATTTTATAATAAATTATGATACAACAATGAGGGTATTTGATAAAAAAATATAGAGGAATTTATTAAAGCATTGGAGATATATTATTACACCCAAAATTGATTAATCATATGAGGCTGGGGTTTGAAAATGAAATTGAAGAGCCATGAAAATATTATTATAATTTTAAAAGTTTATTTTAGTTGTTTTAATATGACTTGGAGTGTGTGGAGATTACCAAATAATGTTTTAATAGGTTATGAGCTTACTTATAGATGTTTTGGATTTATTACTTTGAGATGATTAATTGAAAAAGGCATTTAGAAGTTTTTATCCTAACTGAATATTAGTAAAGTACTGAATCATATGGAGTTATGTTACATAACTAGATGAAATTTAATGAAATCAGGGATATACACTATGATATGTAATAAATTGTAGATTTTATGAAATGTTTTCTTGTTGATACATAATATTTAAAAATAATTATGGAAAATATATACTGAAGTTCTTATTGAAATGTAGAAAATGTAATGATGTATTATGATATTTAATATATTATATGGTATAAAAAATATTAAAATAGTGATACATAATATCTTATAGGTTATATTTTTTATTTATTCTATAATTTATTGATTTTATTGAGTATATAGAAATAATTTTGTGGACCCCAAAGTGATATATAAGTTATTTTATTTTTTATTTAATTTCCATAAATTAAAAAAATAATATAATTCTATATAATGAAATAAAAAAATTCTTAATAAATATTTAATGAAAATAATTCAATGATTCTTAGTGATTATATATATCATTCAAGATGTGATTCCTTAAACAAAATAGAGTTTCCTATTATAATATTTTCATGTTTAATCATGAAGACTGGTGGAGAAGAATATAATATTAAGATATGTGTCAATGGGAAATAAATGAGAATTAATTTAAAATATATTGGTGTGTAAATTTTGAGATATCAAATGATAGTATTCGAAATTGATCATGAAGGAAAAATCATAAGGTTTTATCAGGGGAAATATTTTATAAGTTTTAATAAAAAATAAATGAGAACATTTAACATAAAATCATTTGAAAATAGAACATGGTATATAGTTGAAGTATCTTTGAAAGAAGAATTAATGTATATTAATGTAATGGGAAGGATATGAGACTATTAATAATATTAACTCATGATTAATAAATTTTTAAAGATCATGGGAGGAAAACTCATGTGATCTGCTTAGAGGCTAATTACAGGAAGATAAGAAGAATTCGAAAGTGCGTTATAAAATGATTGTTCTAGTTAGAAAAAAAGTAATAGTTCAATTATTAAAGATATTTTTAATTGAATATATAGAGTGATTGAGAATTTAGAAATATTCAAAATAAAATAAGATCATGTGCATTGAGGAAGAAAAAAATGAATAGGAATAAGATAAAACAAATGAGGTGTATGATGTAAGTACTCATGTTTTTATTTATCATTTCTTTAATAAATTTTTTGTATATATTATTTCACATACAAAGCCTAAATAACAAAACACATACATTTTATTGATATTAAAAATGATTATTATAATATAACAATTGAAGTAGTAAGTATATATAAAAGTAACCACTTTATGAAATCTGTTGCAATAACATCAGGTTTTAGCAGTCCTTATTATGATTTTTTAATAGGATTGAAAAGGAGGTATAATTACTATAATTTTCCATATATCAATTTTAATAAAACCTTAAATAAGTATGGTTTGACTGAAATCATCTATGTGAGAAGTTTATGGTCATGGAAATCACCCTGAGATTCATGTTAGTTGAACCACCACCTTCTACCCCACAAATTCATATATTAATCATAGATCTTATTTACACATCATGAGGGGCTTTTTAATTAAATTTATGATGATAAAAAACAATCATTTTTAGTTGAATAAATTATTAATTTCATTATTAAGAATCTTAAATATTTTTATTTTAAAAAATTGATTTTCTAAAAATTTATTCTCTTAAAAATGAATTCTTATATTAAAATTAGTTTTCCTTACTTTTTGAATTTTAAATTTAAATAACTAATTTCTTTAATTTATCAAATTAAAAATAGCTTAGGATTAATTTTGGAGTTTTTTATATTGAAAATGGATTTTAAATTGAATAAAAAAAATATATTTTTTAATAAAATTGATTCTTCTTTAAAATCATTATTATATATGGATTACTTAAAAATATTTAAAACCTTATAATCAAACCAAAATATATTTATGTAATAATATAATTAATTTTATATTAATATATTTATTTTATAAATCAATCCTTAAATTTGTGTAACCTACATTTTATTTTATTCTAAAAAATATATATTTTTCTTTTTTATTTAATTAAGTATTTATAATGTTCTATTTAGTTTTTTATTTTTATTAAAAGTCACCTAACACTTCTTATTTTAATAAAAAACCATTAATTTTTTGATAATAAATACAATAAATAATTTTTTTTAAATTCATAATTTTTAATTTTTTTCAAAACGAATTTTGTTGTGTTAACTATTATTTGATTAAAATTTATTTTTAACTCCTCATGAATTTTAATATTGTAAAATTTTTATCATATTTTGACTCATCATGTTCAAATTTTGAAATGAGGTGTATTTATTTTTTATGCATAAAAAAGTTACCATGATAGAAGTTATTCACCACTATAATGGATGAAATAATGAATATATGTTAGATCAAATATTAAAGCCTTTAAATTTCACTACATATTATCTCCAAGTGGGTGGATATAGGATTTCTCTAATTCCCCATTACCCAATTTTTATACAATTTGTATCCAATTTCCATTATTGTAAATTCCCTTTATATATTAAGAATTTGTTTTTATAAAAATTTCCCTCCTTTCACTTATAAAATGATCCTTCCTCCACCCCTTGAAATATATACTAAAATTAGAATACCTCTAATTACTCTTCAATATTTTCTTCCATATTAATATTCCCCCAAATTATTCATCTTTTAGTCCAACGAATAATTCATAAACCTTTATTTTGAATGGGTTATTTCAAGAGGGGATTCAAACGCTCATATCTTCTACTTGATTAAAATTTAAATTCCCTAGAGCCATACACATAGATCTTGTTCTAAAAACATACACACTTAAAATTCTATTTGATATCAATCTAAGAAACCTAAATATAAACTTCTATATTTTCAATTCTAATAATAAATACTGATTCACTTAAATACCAAAGAATATTATAAATAAATAGTTTTAGAGAATTAGGTATAACCTTGTTGAGTAAAAAACACATGTATTTCTCATAAAATGTGTATTTTTTACATTATACAAATACAATCTTTTTTTTAATAATTCTTCAAAATTTTCCACAAATTTTCCACATATGATATATTTTACATACATATCCTACTTAATATATTCCATCATAACCTCCAAAAATAGAAAAGTAAAAAAGGGTGAACTCATAAGAACATCAAGATAAAAACAAGTGATATTAATTGAGGATCATAGGTGAGAATAATATAATATCTAGGGTATAAGATTCTGATTATAATTTAATAAAAAAAACCAATAATTCATAGACTATAAATCACAATTCATGGTATATAGTTCTCTCCTAACAGAAGGGAAGGGTCAAAAGAGTGAAGAATCCTCAATAATTAATCATGAGCCATTAGATCATATCATAAGAATAAGTAACATGTTTTTGAAATAAATAAAAACATATGAAATCATGAATTTTTAAAGATATATAATATTTACTATCTCTTCCAACAAACTTTTGAATATACATACCTGCTTTCATGATCACCTACTAACTTATGAAAATATATAACCACAAACCTGAACATTCATAAACATGTTAACATCACTATAAAAAATAAAGTACACACAAAAACAATTATTTAAAGAGATATAAATCATTACCCAATTCATTGGAGGGACGTAACACAACCATCCATTGTATAATGATTAATTGTAGATATATATTCCATAAGATAATTACATTCATATTTCCATCATAGAATAATCGACCCATAGGTAATAAATTAAATTCATAAAAGAATCATCATTATAAAAAATCCATAGAATGAAAGTGTATTCTATCATAAAATAATTTCTACATTGAAGAATAATATTTCATTAAGGGTTTTGATAAAGAAAAAAAAACTTTTATAAAATCATTAAGAATATTCTTTGAAAAACAATAACAAATATCATTTTCTTTTTGTTTCCTTTAAAACTAAAAATTCCTAAAAAGGGAAACAAGTTTTTATTTATAAAAGAAAACTAATGTTGTAAATTATGTTTCATGAATCATCCTTCCAAGGAACAGAAGTCCTTAATTATTTTTATTATAACATAAGACCCCCTTTTAATGGATCTAGGGGAAAAATAGATAGACATCATGAACCTAAAACATACACGACTTGAATATTTTAAAAAATAAAACTAGGATTAACAAAATGTGGTACCTCTACCTTGTTTTTGAATAATATATAGCTCTCACCTAGAACTGGACTAAACAACATGCAAGTTTCCTATGTCAAAACATAGGCCTGATCTGATGGTTGTCGCCACAACCTCTCAACCATCCAAATCCGTAAATCCTGAAATAGTGAACCACCTGCTCTTAAACCTAATTTGGGATTTTTCTATGTGATTGTGTCCCATTGAAACTACATTCCTGGTCTCAAAGACCAAACAAAATAATCATACAAAACAACCACCAATGAAAATCCTTCAATCCCAGATCTACCTCCATTCAAAAATCGTACAACCCAAACGTCCGAGCCAAACAAACACCCCACCATGACTGAACAATCTCCCTCCCTCCACAACTGCAGAGAGAACTCGAAGAGGCCCACACTCCAAGGTGCACGAAGTCAGGCCAGCGCCTCCTAGGACTGGAAGGCCCAACATCCACAAATTTTTTATTAAAGTAAAAAATGAAATGTTAGGAATATTACAAGATGATTAAATTATAATTTTTTAACTAATTTCAAATAAAAAATAAAAACACATTTTTAAATCATTTAAAAATAAATAAGTTCTTTAATAATTTTTTGAAGAACATGGCTATGGAGGAAAATGATTCTTCATCAAAAAAGAATAAATAATGTCACCTTTTATTAACAGTATTATTTAAATATTTTGGAGTACCAAAGTGGGTAATATTTGAATAAATACTTGAACCCACTAAAATATTCATAAAATAAGTAAATATTTTAGGTTAATATGTGAATGAACATACAATTTTCCCAATATAAATTGAAATATAAACAATCCTAATAAAAATGATATTGTATTATAGACCCCTAAAAGTTTGGTAACCTTGGGATAAAAACCTCATTAAATAAAGAAAATTCGATGGATTATTAAATACCAAAAAATTTCATGAAAGGTATCACACAATAAATTTATCGTTAATATGTACACAGTATAAAAGAATGAATTTGGGGACTATATAATATTTCTCAATTAAGGGAATTAGAGAAAAATAAATTATTACATCATCGGTATCTATTTAATTAAGAGGCAAAGAAATATAGAACTTGAGATGAATTTTTAAAATGTATTGATTTTCATTAATTAATGATAAAAAATTTATAGGCTAGTATATTCATCACATAATATAAAACAATAATGAATATGACATATATTTCAAAGAAGAAAAAGTATGATAAGAGGGAGCTACACCTTTTATTATATTTAACTAAAAACATATTACATAGAAGAGATATGAAATGAAAAGTTAAATACCATGAATAATGTTAGAATCATGATATATTACTTCATGATAAAAAAAATATGTACCCTATAAATAGAAATAGTTTTATAATAGAAAACATGTGTCAAAGAATAGAATTTGATACATAACCATTACTGTAAGTCTTGAATTTCATCATACATACTCTAACCTACTGTATAATAAATTTATACATATTAAAATTCTAAAATATAAATATATTAAAAATTATATTACAATATATCATTCCTTTATAATTTAAAATTACTCATTTATTAACAATCAATCATTAAAATAAATATCCGGGAAACAATTGTTCTATTTTCCATGAAATATGGGGTCTTTTCTAGAGACCTCCTCCTATGGGTGATGTGATGTTGATTGGTGTTTATATATCGCCATATTGGAATTCCGAAATTATAGTATAGATGAGATGGAGAGACTTATTTTTGGTGGTTTTGAGTTTATCAGTAGGGTCACACACAACAAAGAACATGAAGCGTAAAATAATGTTCCACATTTGAATTATTGTAAAACCCAAAATCTCATGACTTTCTCTTTTCTTTAGGCTTCTGAACATGGAAGATTGTTTAAAAAGGGAAATTTTTCCTGATTTTTTTCAAGAAAATAGGTAATTTAATATCCTCTTGATCCCTACAAACATTAGATTATTGAAAAAATTATTCATTCTAAAGAGGATCTTGATTTTAAAACTCAATATTTTATTCAAAGACAACAAAAAGACTTTGGATTTTTTATAGGTGTATCATGATATGTAGGGGATACATTCACATTTTATTTCTAAATTAGGAACTCAAAAGGAGGGCATGAGGCTTCATAATGGTTTCTTCTAACCCTTGTTCACTGAGTATTTATGAATGGAATTTTAATTTCCATCCATTTAAAATATGGACTTGTTTTGTGAAAGTTTGGGTTAAAATATATGGACTCATTTGAATATTTTGGCACCCCCAAATTTTATTTTATATTTTATTTGAAATAGGTTTTCCTAAAAATGTGTAAAGAGACCGATAAATATTAGAATCTATATTGATCTCAGGTACTTGTAGAAGTGTACATCAGCATGCCATTATCTAATAAAGTAGTCATGTCAAATGAATTAAATGAATTTAATATGAAAATTTTCTATAGAAAATTTCCATCTTTGTACTATTAGTGTAAAATTGGATGTCATTCCATGGATTGTTTCTAAAGATATATGGTTTTTTATTTTTTCTTAGTGAATGTGGCCGATATGAATTCCGATAGGATAAAGAAGAAGAAATAGAAATATGGTGTTGTCGGTATTAGTTGAAAGATTCTCCTTGTGAGTATGGAAGGACACAATGCTAACATCCTCCTTGGGAGGACCCTCAAGAACCTAGTTATAGTTGTCTCTACAAGTGGAAATAAATGTATTCAAGATAAATAGTTGAAATATGATGTAATGATATAATTCTAGGGGAGATGAATCATAGATCTATTCTTGCATGTAGATAGTTATGATGATCATCTTGGTGTGGTGTAGTTTATTATTGTGGATCCATCTATAAAATCATGAATTTATTTTAATGTATCACTTGTTAATACTCCAAAACAGAGGGATGACATGTGAAAAAGACTGCAGAGGACCAGCATAAGATGGATGCTAGACTAGAAGAAGATTAAATAGAGGAATATTTCTTTGATTAAAAAACTATTCAAGGGAATTCTGTCCAACAAGCTATGTAGGGGTGGTTGATAACTTCAAAGTTGAGTAAAGAAAAATAGAAAATTGTTATCAAAAATAATTTTAACATGAAATAAAGTAAGGTATCTTGGTAGTATGATATAAATAATCAGTTGATTGAATCCTCTACTCTAGATACCGGTGGGGTAGTGTTTGAGGATGAATTTTATTTTAAGTGATCTAGTGGAAGTGTTGCCTGAATCTCAACCCCTTTGGGTGTTGGTGTTTTTCATTCTCATGATGAAGAATCACTTGAAACTATTAATTCAACACTAGTGACATCACCAAACTCATTGGGTGAAGAGTGATGAAATTAAGAGGACATGGCCCTTATTGATAAGGATGATTTTTGGTGGAATGTTGTTGAAACTAACTAGCTTGAAAATGTGTCTTACCACCGATTGTAAGGTAAAAATCACATAATTTTAATGACATTTTGAATATATCCATTATCAGGGAGGTTTTCCTTGAGGAATTATGTTGTTCTCTTGGAATTAAGTGATTTGAAGGCCATCACCCAATCACTAATAAAAACATTTATCCTCAAACAAATGATGAAAATGCATGGAAAATTTTCAAAAGATGTAAGAGTGGTGGTTATATGAGAGGTTGAGGTGGTGGTTGAATTCAGGACACTAGATGAATTATAATTTCCTTTTATGGGATATAGTCTACTTGTATTTTTGTTAGTGTCTTTTCTCTTTTTTACACATGTAATATTTTGGAAATTTTTTCTTGTATTATTTTCAATAAATTTTTATAATCATAGGATATCACCCATTGTCCATGTGGTTTGGGTTCAATTTACCATGCATGTTTTGGTTGTAAGATTAATATCCTGAAACCATGTTCATATTTTAATCATATAAATAATATTAATCATGCCATAAATATAATACTTATTTACTATATGAACTATTATTACCATACATGTAATGTGGTGATGAAAAATGAGATACGTTGTTCATAGAAGTAGTAGTATGCATATACACATGAGCGATGTTTCCATTTTCCAATAGATATGAGGGGAAGAATTTAGAAAATATGTTATATTTTGAGAATCTTAATTGTTTCATAATTTCATTATATATTACTTAAATCCATCTTTAACTATCGATGATAGGAGTTGATGAAAATAAAATAAATTGCTTCATTGAGACTATAGTATGTATGAACACATGGGAAATGTTTCCATTTCTCATTAGATAAAAAAGAGGTATGAAATTATTATTTAATAAATATAATAACATATAAAGGTATTAAATATACAAATTTATTATATATTGATGGTTATAATATATTTAAAGGAGTATAATAAGAAATAAACATTAAATAATTTAGGGAACACAAATACCTACTCTTTGGATATCTTCCTTTGGTTTACACCTTAATTATTTTTAAACTTGTATTTTGGTTAGAGAAGGACCTCTAAGAAGCAGGTAAGCATTTGGGAATTTATTTTTTTAAGGATTTCTTGAGATAAAGTTCTCAAAATGTGCTAATAAAATAGGATATAAGGCTCTATTTTATAATTGAGAGGAGTGACAGCCTTGTAAATATTAAAAACATTTAAAAATAATAAATGTATTTATAATTGAATCTGGATAAAATTTAGTCCAATTTAAAATATAGTTTAGTTTAGTTTCTACATAAACCGATTTTTTTTGAATTTGTTAATTTTTTACAGATATTATAAGACATATATCTTTGTTTATCTCCCACTTTAACCCTTTTCACCATAATCTCATTGAATTTCTTATTTACTAAAGTAACTTATTTATAAACATTAAAATGAAAAATAAAATATTTATAAATTGGAATATAATAATTTTAAAATTGGAATACATTTTATAAGAATCCATTTCTATACATGTTATAAATTAGTTCTTATATAAGTGCAAAGAACACATAAAGAACATTTTTAGAAAGAAGTATTTCTATGTATAAAAATGTAACACCCCAAGATTTCATAGTGTGTTATTTCTTCAAAATAATTCAATAACTTGCACTACACACAACACCGAGTTCAATCACACCATGACTTACAAAAAAAACCATTCAAAATAGGTTATGAATAGTATTATCTAAATTTCAAACTTTATATAATCCTTATAATTTTAGAATCCATATTATGAGTTTCTTAGATATAATGCAAGAACAAATTCATTTTCAGTATTGCACTTTTATCAACTTTTAATAGTGAACCCTTTTTTAAATACAATATTTTAAACTTTTTGACTAAATGGGGACATCAAAAATTTAAAATGAAACATCCCAAGCTTCCACAGTACGCTTTCTTTGAATAATACAGTAGCGTGTGTTGTACGCAACCTTGAGTTTTAACACACACCACAACCAATCAAACTAGCCGTTATGAATAGTAATACCTACTTTTCGAAATTATATATATTTTATATTTTAAAATGGACTTCATTTCTGGATTCGGAATATCGAATTTAGCCTAAGGTGAAATTTTGGTACTTTTCGGATAACTTTCATATTTTGATGAATAGTGAAAATTACTAAATTTTAATTAAAAACAACTTTTTTAATCAAAATAATTAATAGTGATAAATTATTAATTTGAGTGGTTTTAAAGTATATTTAGAATATATTTTTACCATTTAATATAATGTTGGTCATTGGACATAATTTTACAATTAAACCGAACATAAACAAGTGTCAATCTTTTGAAAGTTATTATCTCTTAAAAACACGCTTTTTGTTTTGACAGCGGGAATTAATTTTAAATTAATTTCTGCCACTTCTGTGTTTTGAATTTAGGAAAATGGATTCTATATTTGGAATCAGGATGTTCAAATTGTGTAAATAGGTAACTTTTATTTTTAGTCATTTTGAATAATTACTGCGGTAAATATTTTATTTACCATGGTTAAGGGTAAATCCGGTAAATAAGGGTTAAAAACTAATATTATAATAATACTAAATTATCCTAAAACGTGTCTTAACCCTATTGGTTGATACATGGTCGACCATGGGCATCTTGGGGTCGATTTTGGGACCCCATGGATCCACTTGTAAGTGATAATGACACTTTATTTTAATTAAGTTGAAATGAATACAAAAATGACACAAGCATATATCTTTTAGAACAAAAATTGTTAAATAGGGTTATATATGTTGGATTTGAGATTATAAATATTAATTAGAAATATAAAAAGATATCCTACATAATGATATTTTATTTATAATTTTTAGACATTAAATAAGTTATTTTATTTATGACACAATGATGATGAAGTAATTACTATAATAGTGAAAAATTAAAATAATTGATATTATAAATACCCAAATAAATATAATATGAAACTTTTAATGAATTAAACTTATTTTCTAGGATAATACGATATATTAGGATTGATTTAATTGACTTTGTTAGAAGTAATCAATCTGTTATGAGTTTCACAAAAATCAACTATTGAATAGTGTCAAAATTGACATAAAAGAGTTCTTAAAACAAATATAATATTATTAATTGATATTAAATTCCTAGAAATCTAAGGTTCGGCCAAAAGACTTATATCAAGATATTTTCATCATTAATGGACCACTTGGGGGTCGCTTGGATGTATATAGTAAGTTTATTAACCATATTATATAAAAATACAAAGAGACATTGTAAAAGTGAAACTAATTAACTTAGAGTTAATACTTAAAGATAAGGTTAATATAAGTACCCAAACCTGTCTAAATTCTATTGGTTGAGTGGTTTTCGACGTATCCCCACCTTAACCTTTGAATAGTCAACTTTGGAGCCACTGGAAACCGAATATGAATTTATTATAAATTAATATTTCTAGCTTTTCCAAAGGTGCCCCTCACCCCTCTTATAGAAGGGCACTCCTCCTTCTCATTTCTTCACACCTTCAAAGCCTTTTGGTTTGGCCAAACTCTGCCCAAATACTCTCCCAACTTCCCTCACTACAACCTAGGGGCCTTAGTTTGATCAGAAAGCCAACCTATGGAGCCCTTTTGATCAAATCAAAAGGAAGAACCCGAAGAAGAGGTAATGATTTCACCACCCTTTTCTAAGTTCATTTCTTCTTCCACTTCTTCTTCCTTTGTTGTTACCATTATAAAATAATAAATCCAGTATCATATATATACTGTGATGTTATTATAAATATGGTACAATCATATTCAGTATTATATCCACCCTTTGAATAACATGTCAACATACGTGCGTACGTACGACTTACCGTCTCCACGTCGTGGTGTAATTGTTATTCAATATAATATTATTTGGATGGGTATAATAATGATGTGTAACTCATGTAAATAAGAAATATAACATGTTAAGGATTCTGTATATATGATATACCATCCATTTATATATTATTTTAATATCAAAAGAATGATATTGTCGCTCGTGCGTACGTACGGACTACTGTCTCCACGAACGCGATGAGATTCATTCTCCATCGTATCCATTCAAGTATAATTATCATTTGATGATTTAAAAATGATGTTTAAGGAATTGATATCATTCTGGATATGAATAATATAAAACCTATCCTTTACAAACATGTCTTACGTAACAAAACATATAAAAGAAAACAAGTAAGTTAACACCCGAAACAACGATAATACTATGATATTATTATCAAATCAATATTAAAAGATCATATATGATATCATATTAATGTGTATGATTATTGTATAATTTAATAACAATTATTTCACCATTATACAAGAGGTTAACCAACCCCAACCAAGGAAAAGTACAAGGTAAGGGTTATTTCACAATCTCTTCATTATCCGAGGTTGTTTATACGTAATAATCTACTGGGATTTCTTTATCATCCACATCCATGTTTCTTCAAAATGTATTTAAAAACATATTTATTATTTACAAGAATATGGGTTAATGTCATTTATACCCTTGTTTGACTTTTTATAAGAGGTTTATAAAGGAATCTTTCCGTCGTTTTCAAAACAAGGTCTTTTTTAACCTTTTCGACAGAATTAAGGTAAGAATGTTTTTTTAACTTATACGGCGGGTGCGGCTATTTTCCGCCATTATAAAATCTTCAAAGCTTCCCTTACAAGCTTATAAGAATATTTTCAAAGAAAATGTTTTATTTTATATGGATCTTAAATGATTTCAAAATAAAAGGAGATATTTCTTTAAAAAGAATTTTGATTTCATCTATGTCAACATCCTTTGATGGATTTTAATATTATTTGAAGTTGATTTATTATGATACAAAACTTCTATATTGTATTGAAGGTTTTGTGATATTTTTGACTGTGGATGTGCTATTTTTATACCATTCATAGTTTATAGTGAAAGTATTGACATTTTGTATGCTAGTTTTAATACGAATGTTTATGTTATGTTTAAACCTTTTCATATGGGAATGCATTGGACTTAATATGTGATGGGTGGAGCCCTCTATAGCTCCTCGATGCATCGGTAGGTCTCATGAGACAAACTAGTGTGTTGGCACAAGTCCTTGACAAAATCTTATTTTTAGTCTTGGCACAAGGCCTTGACTATGTGGTTATGATAGTCTGGCATTATGCATTCCAACATTATGAAAGTGGTTATTGATTTTTGCATGTAATTATTCGATTAGTAGAATATCTATGTGAATAAGTAAATGTCATTATTTCATTTTATTTATTCCATACCATGTTGAAAGTTCATTTTTGAAAGGCTTCTGTTTTAGTTATACATTGCCTTAAATGTTTATTATTATTTATGAAAGTTTCCGCTATATTGTTATCCTTACTGGGCATTTGAGCTCACCCCTTTTCTATGTTTTATTTTCCCCAGGAAGTGAAGAAGTAAATTATGAATGACCTGCAGGGATATTATGTGGGGATATGAGTGTGGATTATGGAGACAATATGTTGTCGTAGTAGTTTTTCATTTTATGATGTAATGTAATACTTAAGAATATATCTAGTGTTTCCAAGGCTACTAAACCAATCGGTCTTTCGAGATTTGATTTCTTGTGATCATGCCAATGTTTTGTAATAATGCACCGACTCTGGGTAACTAGGGTTGGGGCGTTACAGTTGGTATCAAAGGAAGTTTAGTACAAACCTTGGAAGCTAGATTTAGATAAACTCTGATTAGATCACATAGACCTAAGATGAACTTTGAGGATTAGTGTAGAAGAACTTCCTAGAATTTTGGTATTGTAGAGATTTTGTGAGTTTTACGAGCAATACATCCCTGTCTGGATACGAGCAGGTAGAGGCAGCTCTGGCACAGATGTACCTAGGGGTAAAACCCGAAAACACCGCTTTGAGGTAGACTCGAACAGGAACCGGTGCACGACAACGGGCCTTGCTGCACTCTTGGTTACGACACTCCCGGGGGATATGCTTAGGATAATTCTCATTTTCTTTACAAACCATTATGAAGGGTTTATGAGTATATACATCCTCAAAGGAGACATTTTTATGATTATGGATTATATCCATAAATAGTTCAATTTATGTTAAGTGTTTTATAAGTATGGGATTATGTATTTTGATTCATAAACTGATCTAGTGTATGTCATTGTTTAGAAATGGCGCCCAGTAGAAGGAATGAGAACTCCAGAAATGCACATGATCTAAAGAGAAGGAAGGATCATATCTTTCATGGTCTTAAGCTAGAATTTATAAGAGAAATAGTCTCCCATGTATTATCATCATATGAAGAAATAATATCATGTGTTGATAAGATAAGTAAAGAGTTTACTGAGTCCTATGGCTTTGAAGGGAAGAAAGCGAAGAAAAGGATGGAAGAGAGAAAGATGGATAAAGGGAAGAGGGAAAAGAAGAATTTTCCCATATGTGGTAACTGTGGAAAGAAACACCCTGGAACTTGCCTGAAAGGAATGGGAGTTTGTTATAAGTGTGGAGGAAAAGGGCACAAAGTACGTGACTGCAAGGGTAAGAAAATGGTTTTAAATGTACAATGTTTCATTTGCAAGGAGTTTGGACACTACGCGAACCTATGTCCCAGTCATCAGACTATGCCGCAAATGATGTTATCGGATAATAATCAAGTTATGATACTACCACAGATGAAGAGGAATGATTAGAGTTCTTATGTTGATTATGTCAATTGAGTGTTGTATCAACAATGTACTTCTTATAATAATTATGGAGTATATAAGGATTGTACTACAGTACTATTTCATTAAGGACTTGAGATTGTGTGGAATAAAGAAAAGTGACTCAATAGCAGGATAAATTTTTGGAAAATATATGGTTGAGAGAATGATAAATCATAATATAGTTCTGATACTGAGGTAGTGATTTTGGAATAATATGTGATTGTTTTGGATAAATTATATTGGATATTCTTGACTACCTTGGAACTGATTAATGATTTGTATATTCCATCATTGTTGGGGTTTAAAACATTTTTGGATTAATGAAGTATATCCAGCATTCTATATGGAATAAGGGATCATGAATGTAATCAATAAGGAATATGGTAATACATGATGAAGGTATTCATATGCTATTACGGGGTAAAAAGGATCTATATTATGTTTACCTTCCTTATAAATGTTGGACTGTGAGTTTGGACAGAAGTATTTTGGATAGTTCTAGTTTGGATTATTTTGGATTTCCATAAAAGGACAACCCGGAGGTCGGGCGGCAACCCGTCGCGTCCGGCAAGGCTACGAGACTTGAACCCGCAACCGAAGGGCGACAAGGGTGTATCACCTACCACTAGCCCACGAGATGTCCTGGATTAAATAATTTAGTTTTTATTAAAAGATCTTTTAGATTAATTATAAATTCGTTTATTTTGGAACCCTATACAAATAGTGTAAATAGAATTTTTTTACATTCTATTATCTTTTAGAGTGAAAGATGAGTTTGTGGTAGAAATTTATTAATGGATAAAACTCTAATTATAAAGTAAGTATATCTCATTATGATCTTATCCAATCTCATAAATAAATTCCTCAATATTAAGAAAACAAACTTATAACAAAAATGTTTTCCTAGATGGTACCTTAAATCATCACTAATTTATGGCTTTGGTATTGTTGGCCTTTTCATAGCCATGTTCTCTACCACTCTCCATCAGATAATTGATGGTTATATTTTTCTTCCATATCTATATTTTCCTACATGGAACCCTATTATGTGTTATTTTCAGTAATCTTCATACTTTCGACTCTTTATTTTAAATAGAGGCCTCATTAATTTATTTTTCGATGTGGGATTTCAACTAAGATATTTTGAAATGTCAAAAATCTGTTATCCTAATACCCTATGTTTTGTTGAACCGATGGTATTTCAAATCATCATAGATTGATGAATTTAAGGACCTCAATTTTATACTTGTTTGTGATTGATGACCTCAATCACTACCTATAAATATTTACGTTTTTCTTCCAATTATATGTCTCTAATTTCCACCAATGTTCTCCTAATCGAGATCATAATTTGGTGGTGACCCTTTCATTTCTCTTTTCCTCATATTAAGACTAAATTTTAGTAACCCAATTTTCGATGTGGGTTTTCCCACAATTATATTTTCTATTTTCAACCTTTTATTTTCGAAGAACAATTTCAAATTGTGAGGACGCAATTTATTGAAGGAGGGGAGAATGTAACACCCCAAGATTTCATAGTGTGTTATTTCTTCAAAATAATTCAATAACTTGCACTACACGCAACACCGAGTTCAATCACACCATGACTTACAAAAAAAAACCATTCAAAAGAGGTTAGGAATAGTATTATCTAAATTTTAAACTTTATATAATCCTTATAATTTTATAATCCATATTATGAGTTTCTTAGATAGAATGAAAGAACAAATTCATTTTCAGTATTGCACTTTTATCAACTTTTAATAGTGAACCCTTTTTTAAATACAATATTTTAAACTTTTTGACTAAATGGGGACATCAAAAATTTAAAATGAAACATCCCAAGCTTCCACGGTACGCTTTCTTTGAATAATACAGTAGTGTGTGTTGTACGCAACCTTGAGTTTTAACACACACCACAACCAATCAAACTAGCCGTTATGAATAGTAATACCTACTTTTCAAAATTATATATATTTTATATTTTAAAATGGACATCATTTCTGGATTTGGAATATCGAATTTATCCTAAGGTGAAATTTTGGTACTTTTCGAATAACTTTCATATTTTGATGAATAGTGAAAATTACTAAATTTTAATTAAAAACAACTTTTTTAATCAAAATAATTAATAGTGATAAATTATTAATTTGAGTGGTTTTAAAGTATATTTAGAATATATTTTTACCATTTAATATAATGTTGGTCATTGGACATAATTTTACAATTAAACCGAACATAAACAAGTGTTAATCTTTTGAAAGTTATTATCTCTTAAAAACACGCTTTTTATTTTGACAGCGGGAATTGATTTTAAATTAATTTCTGCCACTTCTGTGTTTTGAATTTAGGAAAATTGATTCCATATTTGGAATCATGATGTTCAAATTGTGTAAATAGGTAACTTTTATTTTTAGACATTTTGAATAATTACTGCGGTAAATATTTTATTTACCATGGTTAAGGGTAAATCCGGTAAATAAGGGTTAAACAATAATATTATAATAATAGTAAATTAACCTGAAACGTGTCCTAACCCTATTGGTTGATACATGGTCGACCATGGGCATCTTTGGGTCGATTTTGGGACCCCATGGATCCACTTGTAAGTGATAATGACACTTTATTTTAATTAAGTTGAAATGAATACAAAAATGACACAAGCCTATATCTTTTAGAAAAAAAATTGTTACATAGGGTTATATATGTTGGATTTTAGATTATAAATATTCATTATAAATATAAAAAGATTTCCTACATAATGATATTTTATTTGTAATTTTTAGACATTAAATAAGTTATTTTATTTATGACACAATGATGATGCAGTAATTACTATAATAGTGAAAAATTAAACTAATTGATATTATAAATACCCAAATAAATATAATATGAAACTTTTAATGAATTAAACTAATTTTATAGGATAATATGATATATTAGGATTGATTTAATTGGCTTTGTTCGAAGTAATCAATCTGTTATGAGTTTCACAAAAATCAACTATTGAATATTGTCAAAATTGACATAAAAGAGTTCTTAAAACAAATATTATATTATTAATTTATATTAAATTCCTAGAAATCTAAGGTTCGGCCACGAGACTTATATCATGATAGGTTCATCATTAATGGACCACTTGGGGGTCGCTTGGATGTATATAGTAAGTTTATTAACCATATTATATAAAAATACAAATAGACATTGTAAAAGCGAAACTAATTAACTTAGAGTTAATACTTAAAGATAAGGTTAATATAAGTACCCAAACCTATCTAAATTCATTTCGTTGAGTGGTTTTCGACATATCCTCACCTTAAAATTTGAATAATCAACTTTGGAGCCACTGGAAACCGAATATGAATTTATTATAAATTAATATTTCTAGCTTTTCCAAAGGTGCCCCTCACCCCTCTTATAAAAGGGCACTCCTCCTTCTCATTTCTTCACACCTTCAAAGCCTTTTGGTTCGGCCAAACTCTGCCCAAATACTCTCCCAACTTACCTAACTACAACCTAGGGGCCTTAGTTTGATCCGAAAGCCAACCTAAGGATCCCTTTTGATCAAATCAAAAGGATGAACCCGAAGAAGAGGTAATGATTTCACCACCCTTTTCTAAGTTCATTTCTTCTTCCACTTCTTCTTCCTTTGTTGTTACCGTTCTAAAATAATAAATCCAGTATCATATATATACTGTGATGTTATTATAAATATGGTACAATCATATTCAGTATTCTATCCACCCTTTGAATAACATGTCACCATACGTGCGTACGTACGGCTTACCGTCTCCACGTCGTGGTGTAATTGTTATTCACTATAATATTATTTGGATGGGTATAATAATGATGTGTAACTCATGTAAATAATAAATATAACATGTTAAGTATTCTGTATATATGATATACCATCCATTTATATATTATTTTAATATCAAAAGAATGATATTGTCGCTCGTGCGTACATACGGACTACCGTCTCCACGAACGCGATGAGATTCATTCTCCATCATATCCATTCAAGTATAATTATCATTTGATGATTTAAAAAATGATGTTTAAGGACTTGATATCATTATGGATATGAATAATATAAAACCTATCCTTTACAAACATGTCTTACGTAACAAAACATATAAAAGAAAACAAGTAAGTTAACACCCGAAACAACGATAATACTAAGATCTTAATATGAAATCAATATTAAAAGATCATATATGATATCATTTTAATGTGTATGATTATTTTATAATTTAATAACAATTATTTCACCATTATACAGGAGGTTAACCTACCCCAACCAAGGAAAAGTACAAGGTAAGGGTTATTTCACAATCTCTTCATTATCCGAGGTTGTTTATACGTAATAATCTACTGGGATTTCTTTATCATCCACATCCATGTTTCTTCGAAATGTATTTCAAAACATATTTATTATTTACAAGAATATGGGTTAAAGTCATTTATACCCTTGTATGACTTTTTATAAGAGGTTTATAAAGGAATCTTTCTGTCGTTTTCAAAACAAGGTCCTTTTTAACATTTTCGACAGAATTAAGGTAAGAATGTTTTTTTTAACTTATACGGCGGGTGCGGCTAGTTTCCGCCGTTATAAAATCTTCAAAGCTTCACTTACAAGATTATAAGAATATTTTCAAAGAAAATGTTTTATTTTATATGGATCTTAAATGATTTCAAAATAAAAGGAGATATTTCTTTAAAAAGAATTTTGATTTCATCTATGTTAACATCCTTTGATGGATTTTAAGATTATTTGAAGTTGATTTATTATGATACAAAACTTCTATATTGTATTTAAGGTTTTGTGATATTTTTGACTGTGGATGTGCTATTTTTATACCATTCATAGTTTATAGTGAAAGTATTGACATTTCGTATGCTAGTTTTAATACGAATGTTTATGTTATGTTTAAACCTTTTCATATGGGAATGCATTGGACTTAATATGTGACGGGTGGAGCCCGCTATAGCTCCTCGATGCATCGGTAGGTCTCATGAGACAAACTAGTGTCTTGGCACAAGGCCTTGACAAAATCTTATTTGTAGTCTTGGCACGAGGCCTTGACTATGTGGTTATGATAGTCTGGCATTATGCATTCCAACATTATGAAAGTGGTTATTGATTTTTTCATGTGATTATATGATTAGTAGAATATCCATGTGAATAAGTAAATGGCATTATTTCATTTTATTTATGCCATACCATGTTGAAAGTTCATGTTTGAAAGGCTTTTGTTTTAGTTATACATTGCCTTAAATTTATATTCTTATTTATGAAAGTTTCCGCTATATTGTTATCCTTACTGGGCATTTGAGCTCACCCCTTTTCTATGTTTTATTTTTCCCAGGAAGTGAAGAAGTAAATTATGAATGACCTGCAGGGATATTATGTGGGGATATGAGTGTGGATTATGGAGACAATATGTTGTTGTAGTAGTTTTTCATTTTATGATGTAATGTAAGACTTAAAAATATATCTAGTGTTTCCAAGGCTACTAAACCAATCGGTCTTTCGAGATTTGATTTCTTGTGATCATGCCAATGTTATGTAATAATGCACCGAATCTGGGTAACTAGGGTCGGGGCGTTACAAAAAATGAATTTATACCTATTAAAAAAAATATTTTATTAAGTAGTGGTGATTTCCATGAATTTATTAGATTATTATTAAATAAAAAAGTTTTTTTGACTTTAAAAACATGAATTGAATGGACGCTTCTAGCCACACTATATTTTTCTCACTATAAAATTTAGTTTTTTATTAGATTGAAAAATTATATAGGTTCTATAAAGTAAAGCATGATTTTATAAATTCAATATAATACTTTTAATTTTCTCATTTTATTCCTAAAATACTTATTTATTTGATAAAAAAGTTTTATATGTTTTAATATTATGCTAATATCATTTGATTTCCAAAAAACATACTATATTTTCCAAATCGATATTTTTCAATTTTCACCCAAAAAATCAATCTTTTCAAAACAAAATATGAAAAAATAACCCTAATATAAAATTCAGTGTCTATTTTAAAAATTAATTTCATTTCCTAAAATTGAAATTCCAAAATTTTGAAATTCAACTTTCAAATGAATATAAATAAAATCAATTTTTTTTAAAGAAATTACACTTAAAAATTATTGGGTTTTAAAATTATTTAATGTCATTTACTAATGAGTGGTAATTTATTTGTTTGAAAATTTTATTCTCATAATTTATTCATTATTAACATTAATTTCAATAAATTTTTTTACACTTTTTTATGTAGTTGAATATACCACACGGTATTCAACAATATATTTAATTATGAAAAAATGTACTAAAATATAATGGTGATACTATATTCCCTCTTAAATAAATTTCTTCTTGAATTTTTTCTCTCTTATCAAAAAGTATGAATCATTAAAAATTTATTAAATGAGAAATATTTTTTATCAGGATAATTAATTTCTATTTCACTACTAGCATGCTTAGTATTTCGTAATATAATATTTCTAAAACCATGTAAGTGTAATTATAAGACTCATACTTCTGAAAAATTTTGGAAATTAAAACCTTATAACTAATTGATTTTTTAAACATAAGACTCAATGTATTTTCTTTCTATTTATTGATTTAAGTAATTATTTTACATTCATAATCACATATTCTACCTTTTGTTATGATGCAAGTTAGTTTCCACCTCTTCTTTATCTCATATTCATGAAAATAAATAATTATGATGATTTTTTCATGCATAAAGAACTAAAATTATCATTTTATAGATCATAAGATAAAGTATGAAAAGTTATTTCTCCTATTTCAATATATTAACCAAGATAAAAAATTATTAGAAAAATATAATCTAATATTGAATATGAATAATCCATTATGTTAATATCATACAATGTTAAAAAAATTATTCAAGAAAAACTAACCCAAAAAACAATCAAAATATAAACGTAAAAAATTGAAGCCCATAGATTAAAATGATTTGATAAAATATTATTTAAAAATAAATATAACATTTATCTCTAAAATATTTTTATGACCTATATGTCACATGGAAAAAATTTACAAGGCTTAATCATTTATTCTCCACTGTATATTAATCTATTTAATTAATAACATGAATCACATTAAATCTAGAATAAAACCACATATTCTCCTAAATGCTAGATTAGTTATTTTTCCTTAATTAATATCAACCACATTGAAAAAATTTTATACTAGCTATTAATTTACCAATTACATTAATTCTTATAAATTTCTAAAAAATGATGAGAACTTATTCAAAAAAATACAATCTATTCATAGAATAACTATTTTAATCCTATGATCATCTGTATTAAATAACATATGTTCCCAAAATTATTGAAATATATTATCCCAATTCACTATAATTACCTCAACATCAAAGACCACAATAACACTAATGGTTATCTTTACCTTACATCTTTTATCCCCAATATAATAAAATTATTCCTAATTATCCTTAATAGTAAATCACATGATAATCCTATGTTTTAAATATACCGAAATAATTTATTCTTCCAAAAATCATATAGATATATCCCATAATGTCCTTAATGATCATACAATCCCATCACATAAAACCTCAAAGGTGTATTTATTCCATAAAAAGGATGGTCTAACATAGAATTATTGACACATGATGGTTCCTAAAACTCTTAAATTTTCAAAATTTTATAACTTCATAACCTTTAAATTTATCAAAACATGGATTTGATAATAAATATAATTTTCCTAACCCATACACAAAACTGTGGTGCAAAAAACTTTTTAAAAACTATATTTAAAAAAATATTAGCAATCCAAACATATAATTTTATATTTATAATGTCAATAAAAAATATCATGTCCCTTACATACCCAATACCTTTTTATGTTTTGACAAATATATAATTAGGAAAAACAATTTAAGAAATAAAACCTATTTCTTTTTCATCAAATGAAAAATTTTCCCATTATACTATTAACCAATTATTTTATGATAATTCAATAAAAAATCATAAATAAATCACTTTATATGACACACTTCATATTCATATGCTAATTAATACCTTTCTTAATAAATGAGGCAAATAGAAACATAAGAAAGTGTGAGACAAGATGACATGGGACAGTAAAAATGGGTGATATCAATCAGTGATCAAAAATGAGAATAAGACAAGAATAAGGGTATGAGATTTTTATCATAACATAGGAAAACAATAACCAAAATGTCATATATTTTAATTTATTCTAATATGAAATATATATTTTAAATTACAAAAGAAAAGAGTAATAAGAGTGTGGAATAATCAATAATAAATCATGATCTATGATTTAAAATAATGAAAATAATTAATGTGTTTTGGACATAAATGTAAACATAGACAATTATGAAATTATGAGAATGACTAACTTTAATCATTTACACTCACAAACCTATGAACAGAGCTACCCATTATCTTATCCATATAATATCTTATTAACATAGTTAACCTCCATAATGTTCATTTGAAAACTTCTTATCATATTTACTTGATATAACATTCAAACATAAATTCCATAATCTCATAGTATATAAAACTTTTCCCACTACATTTTACATGTATAACAGACCCCCACTATCAAATAGGTAGCATATACACCATGTAAGAAAGGTGCGTAATACCAAGAATGTCCAAAAGAATGGAATTAAAGACAAAACCCTTACCTCAAGTCCATATTGCTTTTTACGCACTATAAACTAATCTTAAATAAATTTATAAATATTATAAATATAAAATAGAACCATATTTATACTTATTTAAATACATATTATTCCCAAATAATTTCTAATTAACCATTTATTAACAAGTCTTCATTAAAATCAATATTTGGGTATCAATTGTTCTATTTTCCATAAATGTTTCTGTTCAGTAAACCATATTCTTAAAAATATAACTAGATTCATCATTTTAAGAATTTTAATAATTTCTTAAATATAATAGTTTTTTATAATATATAATTTTAAAATTTTCCATGTAATGTGGTGATGGTAAATGGGATATTTCATTCATTTAGGCAGAAGTTTGCATGTACTCATGAGCAATGCTTCCATATTCCAATGAATAAGAGGGTAAGAAAGTATAAAAAATAGTTTCTTTAAAATCATAATTATTTCATAAATATAATATATATTAATTAAATTCATCTTTATTACCATCCATGAGTGGTGGTGACGAAAAATAAAATATATTATTTCATGGGGATTGTAGTCTGTACGTACATGTTAGTGATGTTTTCATTTCCCATTAATTATAAAAGTAGTATAAATAGTTGTTCCGTAAATATTATAATATTTAATTAGAGTAAAGATACTCTTTTAATTGTATTTATATGATTATTATATATTTTTATGATTTATAAGAAGAAATAGACTTGAAATAATCTTGCAATTCTGTATACCTCCTTCTTGGATGTCTTCCTACGACATAAACATTAAATATCCAATGATTGTAATTATGTGATATAAATATGTAACACCCCAAACTTCTACGGTACGCTTCTCTTTGAATAATGTGATAGAGTGTGTTGTACGCAACACTGAGTTCTAACACAACATAACCAATCAAACTAGCCGTTATGAATAGTAATACCTAATTTTTGAAATTATATATATTTTATATTTTAAAATGGACTTCATTTTTGGATTCTGAATATCGAATTTAGCCTAAAGTGAAATTTTGTTACTTTTCGGATAACTTTCATATTTTGATGAATAGTGAAAATTACTAAATTTTAATTAAAAACAACTTTTTTAATGAAAATAATTAATAGTGATAAATTATGAATTTGAGTGGTTTTAAATTATATTTAGAATATATTTTTACCATTTAATATAATTTTGTTAATTGGACATAATTTTACAATTAAACCGAACATAAACAAGTGCCAATCTTTTGATAGTTATTATCTCTTAAAACACGCTTTTTGTTTTGACAGCGGGAATTAATTTTAAATTAATTTCTGCCACTTCTGTGTTTTGAATTTAGAAAAATGGATTCCATATTTGGGATCAGGATTTCCAAATTGTGTAAATAGTTAACTTTTATTTTTAGACATTTTTAATAATTACTGCGGTAAATATTTTATTTACCATGGTTAAGGGTAAGTCCTGTAAATTAGGGTTAACAAATAATATTATAATAATACTAAATTACTCTAAAACGTGTCCGAGCCTTATTGGTTGATATATTTTCTACCATAGTCATCTTTTGGTCGATTTTGGGACCCCATGGTGCCACTTGTAGGTGATAGGGACACTTTATTTTAATTAAGTTAAAATGAATACAAAAATAACACAAGCATATATCTTTTAGAAAAACAATTATTACATAGGGTTATAAATGTTGGATTTTAGATTATAAATATTATTTAGAAAGAAAAAACGATTTCCTACGTAATGATTTTTTATTTATAATTTTTAGACATGAAATGAGTTAATTTATTTACGACACAATGATGATGTAGTAATTACTATAATAGTGAAAAACTAAACTAATTGATATTATAAATACCCAAATAAATTTAATATGAAACTTTTAATGAATTAAACTAATTTTCTAGGATAATATGATATATTAGGATTGATTTAATTTACGTTTTTCGAAGTAATCAATCTGTTATGAGTTTCAAAAAAATCAACTATTGAATAGTGTCAAAATTGACATAAAAGAGTTCTTAAAACAAATATTATATTATTAATTGATATTAAATTTCTAAAAATCTAAGGTTCGGCCAAGAGACTTATATCATGATAGTTTCATCATTAATGGACCACATGGGGGTCTCTAGGATGTATATAGTATGTTTATTAACCATATTATATAAAAATACAAAGAGACATTGTAAAAGTGAAACTAATTAACTTAGAGTTAATACTTAAAGATAAGGTTAATATAAGTACCCAAACCTGTCTAAATTATATTGGTTGAGTTGTTTTCGACCCATCCCCACCTTAACCTTTGAATAGTCAACTTTGGAACCATTAGAAACCGAATATGAATTTATTATAAATTAATATTTCTAACTTTTCCAAAGGTGACCCTCACCCCTCTTATAAAAGGGCACTCCTCCTTCTAATTTCTTCACACCTTCAAAGCCTTTTGGTTCGGCCAAACTCTGCCCAAATACTCTCCCAACTTTCCTCACTACAACCTAGAGGTCTTATTTGGATCAGAAAGCCAACCTAAGGATCCCTTTTGATCAAATCAAAAGGAAGAACCCAAAGAAGAGGTAATGATTTCACCACCCTTTTCCAAGTTCATTTCTTCTTCCACTTCTTCTTTCTTTGTTGTTACCATTCTAAAATAATAACTCCAGTATCATATATATACTGTGATGTTATTATAAATATGGTACAACCATATTCAATATTCTATCCACCCTTTGAATAACATGTCACCATACGTGCGTACGTACGGCTTACCGTCTCCACGTCGTGGTGTAATTGTTATTCAATATAATATTATTTGGATGGGTATAATAATGATGTGTAACTCATGTAAATAATAAATATAACATGTTAATGATTCAGTATATATGATATACCATCCATTTATATATTATTTTAATATCAAAAGAATGATATTGTCGCTCGTGCGTACGTACAGACTACCGTCTCCACGAACGCAATTAGATTCATTCTCCATCGTATCCATTCAAGTATAATTATCATTTGATGATTTAAAATGATGTTTAAGGACATGATATCATTCTGTATATGAAAAATATACAACCTATCCATGACAAACATGGATTATGTAACAAAAAATATAAAAGAAAATGAGTAAGTTAACACCCGAAACAACGATAATTCAAAGATATCATTAACAAATCAATGTTAAAAGATCATATATGATATCATATTAATATATATGATTCTTGTAGAATTTAATAACAATTATTTAACCATTATACAGGAGGTTAACCTACCCCAACCAAGGAAAAGTACAAGGTAAGGGTTATTTCACAATCTCTTCATTATCCGAGGTTGTTTATATGTAATAATCTACTGGGATCTCTTTATCATCCACATCCATGTTTCTTCAAAATGTATTTCAAAACATTTTTATTATTTATAAGAATATGGGTTAAAGTCATTTATACCCTTGTTTGACTTTTTATAAGAGGAATAATTCCGTCGTTTTGAAAACAAGGTCCTTTTTAACCTTTTTGACAGAATTAAGGTAAGAATGTTTTTTTAACTTATACGGCGAGTGCGGTTATTTTCTGCCGTTATAGAATATTCAAAGTTTTGCTTACAAACTTATAAGAATATTTTCAAGAAAATGTTTTATTTTATATGGATCTTAAATGATTTCAAAAATAGAAAGGGATATTTCTCTAAAAAGAGTTTTGATTTCATCTATGTCAACATCCTTTGATGGATTTTACGCTTATTTGAAGTTGATATATTATGATACAAAAATTCTATATTATATTAAAGGTTTTGTGGTATGTTTGACTGTGGATGTGCTATTTATATACCATTCATAGTTTATGGTGAAATTTATGAAATTTCGTATGCTAGTTTTAATACGAATGTTTATGTTATGTTTAAACCTTTTCATATGGGAATGCATTGGACTTAATATGTGACGGGTGGAGCCCGCTATAGCTCCTCGATGAATCGGTAGGTCTCATGAAACAAACTAGTGTCTTGGAACAAGGCCTTGACAAAATCTTATTTGTAGTCTTAGCACGAGGCCTTGGCTATGTGGTTATGATAGTCTGGCATTATGTATTCCAACATTATGAAAGTGGTTATTGATTTTGCATGTGATTATTCGATTAGTAGAATATCCATGTGAATAAGTAAATGGCATTATTTCAATTTATTTATGCCATACTATGTTAAATGTTCAAGATTGAAAGGATTTTGTTTTAGTAATTCATTGACTTAAATGTTTATGCTTATTATGAATGTTTCCGCTTTATTGTTATCCTTACCGGGGATTTGAGCTCACCCCTTTTCTATGTTTTATTTTTCCCAGGAAGTGAAGAAGTAAATTATGAATGACCTGCATGGATTTTATGTGGGGATATGAGTGTGGATTATGGAGACATTATGTTGTTGTAGTAGTTTTTCATTTTATGATGTAATGTAAAACTTATGAATATATCTAGTGTTTCCAAGGCTACTAAACCAATCGGTCTTTCGAGATTTGATCTTTTTTGTGATCATGCCAATGTTATGTAATAATGCACCGACTCTGGGTAACTAGGGTCGGGGCGTTACAGTTGGTATCAGAGGAAGTTTAGTACAAACCGTGGAAGCTAGATTTAGATAAACTCTGATTAGAGCACGTAGACCTAAGATGAACTTTGAGGATTAGTATAGAAGAACTTCCTAGAATTTTGGTATTGTAGAGATTTTGTGAGTTTTCCGAGCAATACATCCCTGTCTGGATACGAGCAGGTAGAGGCGGCTCTAGCACAGATGTACCTAGGGGTAAAACCCGAAAACACCGCTTTGAGCTAGACTCGAACGGGAACTGGTGCACGACAACGGGCCTTGCTGCACTCTTGGTTACGACATTCCCGGGGGATATGCTTAGGATAACTCTCATTTTCTTTACAAATCATTATGAAGGGTTTATGAGTATATACTTCCTCAAAGAAAACATTTTTATGATTATGGATTATATCCATAAATAGTTCAATTTATGTTAAGTGTTTTATAAGTATGGGATTATGTATTTTGATTCATAAACTGATCTAGTTTATGCCATTGTTTAGAAATGGCGCCTATTGGAAGAAATGGAAACCGTATCAATTCACGCACTCCATGTAGGGATTTCCCTCCTACTAAAGATAATTATAGTGGGGCTGGTGATGCAACTTGTGCCGATCAGCTAATCACCATACTGGGACAACTTACTCAGGTTATGAATAATAACCTTACCCGTATGGAGCACCCTGATCCACAGCGTGGAGGATCAATGTTAGATCAATTCATGAGGCAACAACCACCAACGTTCAATGGGAGTACAAATCACTTAGTAGCCGAGCAATGGATAAATTCCCTAGAGAAAATATTTCAGGCTTTGGGGAGCAGTGAAAGGGAAAAAGTTATCATGGCAGTTTACCGCCTCACTGGAGATGCGGATCAATGGTGGTCATTGATTCAAAACATGAAGGAAGATGATGAAGTATCAAATATGGAATGGAGGGAGTTCAAAGATATGTTTTTAGAAAAATACTTTCCTCGCGACCATCGAGAAGATATGGAAAGACAATTTCTGAGTCTGAGACAAAAAGAGGATGAGAATGTCACAAAGTATGAGTCTAACTTTACAAGGTTAGCGAGGTATGCCGGAGATTATATTCACAACCCAAGAAGTAAGATTGATCGTTTCTTTGATGGGTTAAAACCATTTCTCTGTCGAGCATTAGTCTCACAATCCTTTTCATCGTACAAAGACATTGTCTTATGTTCTATCAAGACCGAAAAGGAATTCTCTAAGTCTTACGACTTTAAAGAAAAGCAAGAGAAGAAGAGACCGGATGATCAATCTGGGAATGGAAATAAGGGGAAGAAGGGAAAGGTTGAATATCCATCTTTTGGTAAATGCGGGAAGAAACATCCTAGTACTTTCTTGAAGGGAATGGGAGTCTGTTACAAGTGTGGTGAAAAAGGCCACCAAGCTCGTGATTGAAAGGGGAAGAAGGAATCTACCAACGTTCAGTGCTACAATTGCAGGGAGATGGGGCATTATGAAAATGCATGTCCTAAGCGTCAGGAGAACTTACCTCAGAAAAGGCCAAGGGATCAAGGCCAGGCTTATGTTATCAGTACTGCTGAGGTAGAAGCTCCGAAGGACGTGGTGGCAGGTAATTTAATGGTTTCCTCAAGTTTAGCAAATGCATTATTTGATTCTGGATCATCGCATTGTTTCATATCTTCCCATTTTGCTAAGAAAATTAGATATTTCCAATTTGATTTAATAAGGGAGTTGTCAGTTAAAACTCCTAAGGGAAGTATCATTGCAACAAAGTTTTGTGAATCAGTCTCCATTAGAGCACATAAATATTATTTATCTGCTGATCTCGTCGTCATACCTATGATTGAGTTTGATATAATCCTCAGTATGGACTGGCTTTCGGACTATGATGCGAAGATTTATTGTAAGAAAAAAGAGGTTACGATTCTTGATGATAATGATAAGGAACACCTTATTTTTAGAGAAGAATCGTCACCACCTAATTCTTATTTAGATCCACCCCCAGTATCTCAACTTAATTTAATTATTGGGGAGGAAGATAATGAAATAACTTTCGGTGAGGAAAGGAATGTTCAAATAGAGGATGTACCTGTTGTGAAAGAATTTGTAGATGTATTTCCGGAAGAATTACCTGGACATCCTCCAGAACGATAAGTTGAGTTTTCAATTGATTTGATTCCTGGATCAAGGGCTATATTGAAGACCCCTTATAGAATTTCCACTGTAGAATTAGTTGAACTAAAGAAACAACTAAAGGAATTGAGTAATAAGGGATTTATTCTCCCTAGTGTTTCTCCATGGAGAGCCCCTGTTCTTTTTGTTAAAAAGAAAGATGGATCTATGAGGTTATGTATCGACTACAGGGAGATCAATGCAATAACAATAAAGAACAAGTATCCCCTACCACGCATTGATGATTTATTTGACCAACTGCATGGAGCTCAATACATTTCAAAGATTGACCTTCGATCTGGATACCATCAGTTGTGTGTGAAGAAGGAAGACATTCCGAAAACAGCATTTCGAACCAGGTACGGGCATTACGAGTTTACTGTAATGCCGTTTGGATTGACTAATGCACCATCTGTATTCATGGATCTGATGAATAGAGTTTTCAAGGAGTATCTCGATGAATTTTTGGTGGTATTTATTGATGATATCTTGGTATACTCCAAAACCTACGAAGATCATGAAAATCACTTGCGCATTATCTTTAAGACTCTGAGGAGGCATGAATTATATGGGAAGTTTAGCAAGTGTGAATTCTGGATTCAAGAGATTTCTTTTCTTGGCCATATTGTCCCTAAAGATGGAATCTCTGTTGATCCTTCTAAGACCAAGGCAATCCAAGAATGGCCAGCACCTACGAGTATAACTGGGGTACGTAGTTTTATTGGTTTGGCAGGTTATTATCGACGTTTCGTCCAGAATTTTGCCCGATTGGCTAACCCATTAACGAAGCTCACACGTAAAGGGGTTAAATTTGTTTGGACAAAAGAGTGTGATGAATGTTTTGAAGAACTGAAGAGAATATTAGTCAATGCTCCTATATTGACTCTACCATCGGGGAATGATGGGTTCGTTATTTATAGTGATGCATCAAAGAAAGGACTTGGTTGTATCCTTATGCAGAATGATAGAGGTATTGCCTATGCATCATGACAGTTGAAAATTCATGAACAAAACTATCCTACTCATGATCTCGAGTTAGCAGCTGTGATCTTTGCTTTGATGATATGGAGGCACTACCTCTATGGTGAGAAATGTGAGATTTATACTGATCACAAGAGTTTGAAGTATATTTTCTCACAAAAAGAACTCAACATGAGGAAAAGGAGATGGATTAAATTACTCATGGATTATGATTGCACGATACACTACCAACGGGGGAAAGCAAACAAGGTGGAAGATTCTTTGAGTAGAAAAGACCATGGAGTTTTGAACAATATGAGAATTGAAAGGGATCCAATTTTCATGGATCTAGTGAAGATGGACATGGGAATAACCAGGGAAGGTGAAACATCAATGCTTTTTCAAATGGTTGCCAAACCATATTTACTAGAAAGGATTAAGAGTTCTCAGACCGATGATGAAGAATTTAAAAAGAAGATTAAAGCTGTGAATGATGGGAGATTGTGAGACTTTGTGTATGAAGATGGAATTTTGAAATTCGGGAAGAGACTTTGTGTTCCTGATTTACCTGATCTAAAAAGGGAATTGCTAGATGATGCTCATAGTTCCAATTTCTCTATACACCCTGGGATCACCAAAATGTATAGAGATTTGAAGGAACATTTTTGGTGGGACAACATGAAGAGGGAGATTGCTGATTTTGTGTCAAGATGTATGGTTTGTCAACAAGTGAAAGCTGGAAGGAAACAGCCTGGAGGAGTCATGCAACCTCTTCCCATACCGGAGTGGAAATGGGACAATATTACGATGGACTTTGTCATGGGGATACCAAAAACTCCTATAATGAACGATGCAATATGGGTTATTGTTGATCGTCTTACCAAGTCAGCACATTTTCTTTCTATAAGAGAAGATCTACCCCTAGAACGTCTAGCAAGACTGTATATTAATGAAGTTGTGAGACTTCATGGAGTACCCCTATAAATTGTTTCTGATCGTGATCCCCGTTTTACTTCAAGATTTTGGAAAAGTCTTCAGAAATCCCTAGATACTGAACTTCATTTGAGAACTGCTTACCACCCTCAGACAGATGGACAATCAGAACGGACTATTCAGACCTTAGAAGACATGTTGAGATCTTTCTCACTTGACTTTCAGGGTATGTGGTATCAATATTTACCACTGATAGAATTTTCCTATAACAATAGCTTCCATTCGAGTATTCATATGGCACCATATGAAGTGTTATACAAAAAGAGATGTCGTACACCAACCTGTTGGGATGACGTTGGTGAAAGAAAACTTGTAGGCCCAGAACTGGTGGAGGAAACGGTGGAAAAGGTGAAGGTAATCCAAAATCACATCAAAGCAGCTCAAAGTAGGCAGAAGATCTATGCCAATAATCGAAGGAAGGATTTGGAATTTCAAGTCGGTGATCATGTTTTCCTAAAGGTATCTCCATGGAAGGGAGTCATACGTTTTGGTAAGAAAGGTAAATTGAGTCCCAGGTACATCGGACCTTTCAAAATTTTAGAACGAATTGGGGCTGTAGCTTACCGATTGACAATGCCGCCAAGTCTCTCTAAAGTTCACGATGTGTTCCACGTATCTCTGTGGAGGAAATACATGCCTGACCCAACGCATGTACTCACCTATGAAGAATTAGAACTGGAACCCGATCTGTCTTATTGCGAAGAGACCATCAAGATTCTTGATACGAGAGAACAAGTGCTGAGAAACCGGACGACGCGTCTAGTAAAAGTTTTGTGGAGAAACCACAAGATGGAAGAGGCAACGTGGGAACCCGAGGAACTTATGATGAAGAATCACCCGAGTCTTTTCATGTGATAAGTATTCTAGAAATTTTGAGGACGAAATTATTTGAAGGAGGGGAGAATGTAACACCCCAAGCTTCTACGGTATGCTTCTTTTTGAATAATGTGATAGCGTGTGTTGTACGCAACACTGAGTTCTAACACACCACAACCAATCAAACTAGCCGTTATGAATAGTAATACCTAATTTTTGAAATTATAAATATTTTATATTTTAAAATAGACTTCATTTTTGGATTCGGAATATCGAATTTAGCCTAAAGTGAAATTTTGGTACTTTTCGGATAACTTTCATATTTTGATGAATAGTGAAAATTACTAAATTTTAATTAAAAACAACTTTTTTAATCAAAATAATTAATAGTGATAAATTATGAATTTGAGTGGTTTTAAAGTATATTTATAATATATTTTTACCATTTAATATAATGTTGGTCATTGGACATAATTTTACAATTAAACCGAACATAAACAAGTGTCAATCTTTTGATAGTTATTATCTCTTAAAAACACGCTTTTTGTTTTGACAGCGGGAATTAATTTTAAATTAATTTCTGCCACTTCTGTGTTTTGAATTTAGAAAAATGGATTCCATATTTGGGATCAGGATGTCCAAATTGTGTAAATATGTGACTTTTATTTTTAGACATTTTTAATAATTAATGTGGTAAATATTTTATTTACCATGGTTAAGGGTAAATCCGGTAAATAAGGGTTAAAAAATAATATTATAATAATACTAAATTACCCTAAAACGTGTAATAGTCTTATTGGTTGATACATGTTTGACCATAGGCATCTTTGGGTCGATTTTGGGACCCCATGGTGCCACTTGTAGGTGATAGGGACACTTTATTTTAATTAAGTTCAAATGAATACAAAAATAACACAAGCATATATCTTTTAGAAAAACAATTATTACATAGGGTTATATATGTTGGATTTTAGATTATAAATATTAATTAGAAAGCTAAAAAGATTTCCTACATAATGATATTTTATTTATAATTTTTATACATTAAATGAGTTAATTTATTTAAGACACAATGATGATGTAGTAATTACTATAATAGTGAAAAATTAAACTAATTGATATTATAAATACCCAAATAAATATAATATGAAACTTTTAATGAATTAAAATAAATTTCTAGGATAATATGATATATTAGGATTGATTTAATTTACTTTCTTCTAAGTAATCGATCTATTATGAGTTTCAAAAAAATCAACTATTGAATAGTGTCAAAATTGACATAAAAGAGTTCTTAAAACAAATATTATATTATTAATTGATATTAAATTCCAAAAAATATAAGGGTCGTCCAAGAGACTTATATCATGATATTTTCATCATTAATGGACCACTTGGGGGTCTCTTGGATGTATATAGTACGTTTATTGACCATATTATATAAAACTACAAAGAGACATTGTAAAAGTGAAACTAATTGACTTAGAGTTAATACTTAAAGATAAGGTTAATATAAGTACCCAAACCTGTCTAAATTCTATTAGTTGAGTTGTTTTAGACCCATACTCACCTTAACCTTTTAATAGTCAACTTTTTAACCATTAGAAACCGAATATGAATTTATTATATATTAATATTTCTAGCTTTTCCAAAGGTGCCCCTCACCCCTCTTATAAAAGGGCCCTCCTCCTTCTCATTTCGTCACACCTTAAAAGCCTTTTGGTTCGGCCAAACTCTGCCCCAATACTCTCCCAACTTACCTCACTACATCCTAGAGGCCTTAGTTTGATCAGAAAGCCAACCTAAGGAGCCCTTTTTATCAAATCAAAAGGAAGAACCCGAAGAAGAGGTAATGATTTCACCACCCTTTTCCAAGTTCATTTCTTCTTCCACTTCTTCTTTCTTTGTTGTTACCATTCTAAAATAATAACTCCAGTATCATATATATACTGTGATTTTATTATAAATATGGTACAACCATATTCATTATTCTATCCACCCTTTGAATAACATGTCACCATACGTGCGTACGTACGGCTTACCGTCCCACGTCGTGGTGTAATTGTTATTCAATATAATATTATTTGGATGGGTATAATAATGATGTGTAACTCATGTAAATAATAAATATAACATGTTAATTATTCAGTATATATGATATACCATCCATTTATATATTATTTTAATATCAAAAGAATGATATTGTCGCTCGTGCGTACGTACGGACTACCGTCTCCACGAACGCGATGAGATTCATTCTCCATCGTATCCATTCAAGTATAATTATCATTTGATGATTTAAAAATGATTTTTAAGGACTTGATATCATTATGTATATTAAAAATATACAACCTATCCATGAAAAACATGGAATATGTAACAAAACATATAAAAGAAAATGAGTATGTTAACACCCGAAACAACGATAATTCAAAGATATCATTAAAAAATCAATGTTAAAAGATAATATATGATATAGTATTAATATATATGATTCTTTTATAATTTAATAACAATTATTTAACCATTATACAGGAGGTTAACCTACCCCAACCAAGGAAAAGTACAAGGTAAGGGTTATTTCACAATCTCTTCATTATCCGAGGTTGGTTATATGTAATGATCTAATGGGATCTCTTTATCATCCACATACATGTTTCTTCAAAATATATTTCAAAACATTTTTATTATTTACAAGAATATGGGTTAAAGTCATTTATACCCTTGTTTTACTTTTTATAAGAGGAATCTTTCCGTCGTTTTCAAAACAAGGTCCTTTTTAACCTTTTCGACAGAATTAAGGTAAGAATGTTTTTTTAACTTATACGGTGAGTGCGGTTATTTTCTGCCGTTATAGAATCTTCAATGTTTTCCTTATAGGCTTATAAGAATATTTTCAAGAAAATGTTTTATTTTATATGGCTCTTAAATGATTTCAAAAATTGAAAGAGATATTTCTCTAAAAAGAGTTTTGATTTCATCTATGTCAACATCCTTTGATGGATTTTACGCTTATTTGAAGTTGATATATTATGATACAAAAATTCTATATTATATTAAAGGTTTTGTGGTATGTTTTACTGTGGATGTGCTATTTTTATTCCATTCATAGTTTATGGTGAAATTATTGAAATTTCGTATGCTAGTTTTAATACGAATTTTTATGTTATGTTTAAACCTTTTCATATGGGAATGCATTGGACTTAATATGTGACGGGTGGAGCCCTCTATAGCTCCTCGATGAATCGTTAGGTCTCATGAGACAAACTAGTGTCTTGGCACAAGGCCTTGACAAAATCTTATTTGTAGTCTTGGCACGAGGCCTTGGCTATGTGGTTATGATAGTCTGGCATTATGCATTCCAACATTATGAAAGCGGTTATTGATTTTGCATGTGATTATTCGATTAGTAGAATATCCATGTGAATAAGTAAATGGCATTATTTCATTTTATTTATGCCATACTATGTTAAAAGTTCAAGATTGAAACGCTTTTGTTTTAGTAATGCATTTCCTTAAATGTTTATGCTTATTATGAAAGTTTCCGCTTTATTGTTATCCTTACTGGGAATTTGAGCTCACCCCTTTTCTATGTTTTATTTTTCCCAGGAAGTGAAGAAGTATTTTATGAATGACCTGCAGGGATTTTATGTGGGGATATGAGTGTGGATTATGGAGACATTATGTTGTTGTAGTAGTTTTTCATTTTATTATGTAATGTAAAACTTATGAATATATCTAGTGTTTCCAAGGCAACTAAACCAATTGGTCTTTCGAGATTTGATCTTTCTTGTGATCATGCCAATGTTATGTAATAATGCACCGACTCTGGGTAACTAGGGTCGGGGCGTTACAAAAGAACTCTATGAAATTGGTATAGATGTTGGGATGGTGTTTGGGAAAATAGTTTTTGAGATAAATTGATTAATTTATGTGGATAAAATAAGGTAGTAGGTTTCCTTTTATATTTGATAGGAATATAACCCTTGAAAATATCGAAACCTGTAAATATAGTAAATGTATTTATCATGAATAGTGGATAAAATTTAGTTCAATTATAATATTGGATATTTTAATGTCAAAATAAACTCATATAATCAAATTTAGTCAAGTTATATAGATATTTAAATTCTTATTGCTTAATTTAACCCCATTTTAACCCTTTTAACCTTTACCATAATGACTACCTCTTCACAATGGTAAATTAATTTTAATACTAAAAATGAAATGAACCATATTATATAATTTGAATATTATGATTAATATTATTGAATAAATTTTATAATATTAACTTTATAATGGTGTAATAAATTAAAATAAGCATAAAATATTCATAAAATATATTTTTTCAAAAAAATGTATTTTTAAGTGTACAAAATGAATTTATAATTATTTAATTAAAATGATCCTGAGTAGTGGTTATTAAAAAAATTTAATTCAATTAATAATAATAGAAATAAATGTTATTTTATATTATAATTATTCCAAAACCAAATGGGACCTTCCAACCAAATTATTAAATGCGACAAACCAAAAATAGTTTTCATTATATTGATATTAAAGATAGGTTTGAGAAGTCAAGGATGGGATAAAAAATTAAACAAAATAATTTTAAAACTATTAATTTCCCCCTTAATTGAAATTTTTGGAGATAAATGTATCAAATATTTTTATTTCATGATTATATCATAGTGATTTCAAAAATATTACAGAATTTGTAAATTCAATATTTTCATCATTTACACAAAAATTAGTATTTTATGAGAAATCCCATAAACCACCCTAATAATGTTTGAATATTTTTTATTTTCAAATTAATCTTTTTTAATCAAATTAAAATTCCAAAATTCCAAAATTTATATTTTAAATGAATCTAAATAAAACCCCACTTTTTAAGAAAAATAGACCTTTTAAACATCAACAGTTTTAACTTATTTCATATCATTTACAAAAGTGTGTTAATTTATTTGTTTTCAAATTGAATAAAAATAACATATTTAGGCTTAAATTTTATTATAATAAATTCTTCTACACTTTATTTTGGTATTGTTTATATCTCTCACTATTAGACAGGATATTTACTTAATTTAATCTCATGGTGTTACAATTATTCAATATCTTCTACATATAACTGTTCATGATTCTGATATATCATTTTAAACATTTTTAAAACCATAACTTATAATGTCTTCGAATTTCCATGTAATTTGTTTTAAATTATATAGAAATATTTCAAGAATACATGCTCTGATCGCACATGATTCTGAGTCACGGTGAGCCCCGAATGGAATTTTGAACTTTTTTAAAGGTACGTTTAGTAAATGTGTGAGATGGTTTTTATAACTTTTGAACTATTCCATAGATCAAAACCCCAAGAGAAATATTGAACTCAAAAAGTAGGGATTCTCCTAGAATGGACTTAAATTCGAACATAAGGAGACGAATGAGGAAGTTAATTTTCAGAACTTTCAGAAAAAATAAATAAATAAAATAACTTTAAAATGTTATTTTATTTCATTTCTCACCGATGAGTGGCAACATAGCGACAATGTGGTGTATCATTGAGAAACCAATGATGCACATTAATGGATATCATTAATGGATCATTAATTGTCAGCATAATGATTCTTTAATGACGTGTAATAGCAACACTGTTTCATTAATGAAACAGTGTAATGATGCGACATCGTAGCATAATAGAAACACTGTGACAGGTTTTTTTTTATTTTTATAATTCATTGCTAGAACATTGATTAAATTGCGAGGATTCTTTGACGAACCTCAAATGGATTTCCTCCCTAACAATGAATGAATAATATTGGAGAGACATCATCGACTTTGACGTACCGTGAAGAACGACGAATTCCATTGACCTCTTGGACCCTCTAGGAAGACACGCTAGGGAAACAAATGTCAACAAGGTATGGGTTTTATTTTTAAGTCTTCCACTTCCTTTATTTATAAACAAAAAATATAGATCAACCCATGAACATGTTGATTCTCAGGTCACTCATTATTCCGGGAGGGTACTATTTTTGGGGTTTAATGCCAGGAATAAATTATCTTAGATCGAAAATATTCCCCAATCCTCCATCCAGTTTTAAAACATCTAACAAGAAGGGAATTTACTAACAAGAACAAGGCTGGGGGCCCTCCGCATGTGTGCTCATTGTGAATGGATTATCCAAGATGGGGACAACGTGTATCCGAGACCATCACGGTGACGGTGACACAGTACAGAGGCCATAGGTGCAGGAAGTAAATGAAATGGACCACCAGCGTCTACGGGAAGAGGGAGGCAGTGAGACCATCATCGCATCATGGTGGCATGGAGGAGGGATGCTGACCAGCACCGCATGGAGGTGGCAGCCCGCAACCGGGCCGCCCGGGAGACCTGGAGAGTCGCGGTCGCTCAACCATGGTGAAGGGGAGGTCATGGTCCATCAACTGTGGTAGGCGATGTTTGTGGCACCAGGTAGGCACCATGTAATAGGAGCGGCCTGCTCCTTGCGGGCCACATTCGGACATAAGAGGGGATGCAACAACGACTTTTGCATCCCGAGCACACACCACCGGCTGCATGAGTGGTCAAGCTTCAGCTGGCGGGCTGTGCCCCTGCTAGCATGATGAACCCACACCTGCAGGCTCGACCCGCATCGTTCAAGTCGGTCTGGACAAGACCGGGTCACCTAGTAACCGAGAAGGCTAGACCCTCAGCCAATCCGATCGGACTGTTGCGAGGCCCTTTGGGCCTGGCCCACTGGCCAGGCCGGACCAGACTGACCCAGATCTGAACTGGGCTTGGTCGGGTTAGTATAATTCAACCGAGGTAAGTGGGAACCTGGGCCGGTTTATTGGGGTCGGTCAGACTTGGTCAGACCAGACCTAGATGCAACCAGCCCCTAATTACTAAAACTATAATAACATGAAAACCAGGCGTCTGGTTGAGGAGATGTTTTTGTAGTTGGGACACTTTCGATGTAGGAGTTCATTAGGTATTCACTGTGGGGAATTACAAGGAATTTTATTTTCAATGTATTGTTTGGGGGAGCAGTTCTCTAAGGATCAAGCACGCAGATGAGAAACATCCATACAGACTTCTGTGGCCTGACATACGAGCAGCCACGTGGACCTCAGTGGCCTGACAAATCAGCATTCATGGGGACCTCCGTGGGCCGGCAAAGCGGTGTGGACCTTAGTGGCCCAGTGGATGAGCACCATCCGTGCGAACCTTAGTAACCTAACAGACATTAGTGACTAATCAGGGATGAGCCCCTCAAAATTATGAAATGTTAGGCACTATAACCGTTGAACATTTCTTACTCAATAATATACCCGGTGGGAGCTGCCTTTTTCTTTATTCTTGTGCTTCATGCTTTTCTTTTAGGATTTCTTTTTTGTCCTTCCTTTTTGTTTTGGGGTCCCCTACTAAGTATTTGGTTACTCACCCCTACATACGATTCACCTACATGTGTTGTATCTGGTGTCGATGATCGAAACATCGACAGAGGACTCATTGAACTAGGACTAGGTGTGGCTTAGTATGTTTAGGGAGACATGACATACTACTTAGAAATCTATTAGCTACACTACAGTTACCATCATTTGGGGTTTCTAGCGGATGGATACCCAAGATCATTATAATTTCATGTTTTTAGTTCTTTTGTTGGGTTTGTACTCTGGACCATTTGTTTTTAGTTGTACTTGTACTCAGTATATGTTTTAGTATACTTGTTTTCAACTCTGAATTTGTTGGATGTGGTTCGGCATGTGTGTGCGTACATGTACTCAAGAAAATTCCTCCCACTTTTAGGTTGACGCCTTCAATGCTAGTCAACAACCCCTGGCCTTTGGGAGGTGGGATTTGGGTAGTCACGACACGGGCCCCTGGGGATGGATTGTGACAAAGAGGTATTATAGGTTGTCAGTTCTACATCAGAGATCGAGAGTTTATTGTTTTTGTTTTGGTTAAATCATGTTAAATATTGCGAGTCCAACTTTCAGATTTGGGGAGTCTTGTGTTGGTGTCGCAGCCGACATATCTAGATACCAATACGTTGAATTATTTTTTAGCTAAATTCATAAAAACACCGGTTGCAAAAGTTTCTTCTTATGTTCTTTTGTATAAGACTCATCTCACCATGTATAATCTATTGACTGTGTCCCATCATGAAATATTTCAAGATGCCCCCACAAGGACGATTATCCAGAATTCAGATATGTGTTCAGAAGTAATGCCCTCTTAGTGTCGAGGCATCCGTTCATTGACTAGTTCTTGAGATGGCCCCACTGGGTGGTTTAAAAGTGCTACCACCACCAATTTTTAAGCATATACTGCTGGAGGTACCAGTAGAGTATCTTCATAAACATAGTTCCTTGCATGAGTTTCAGAAATAAATACCTCACATGTTCAAGGGAGAGATGGGTCCCCAGGTCGATGGGGATTGGATGGAGGTGGTGACTAAGGTCTTCTACATAGTGATCACGCCACACGACCAGATGGTCGGCCTACCCTTGAGCCTTCTGTAGGGATTGATAGGGAGATAAAGCAACTTGGCCATCCAGATGCATGATGAGGAAACCCACAACTAAATATCTTGAAGTGGATTTTTCATAGGATTTATTCCCTGTGACATTGTGCTCCATAAACATTCCGGAGTTGATTGACATTCAACAAGGTAGTATGACTGTAGTTGAGTACTCAGTGAGGTCCACCAATCTTTCCTGCTACACTACAAAAATGGTGTGAGACCCTTTTTTAGGGCTCGATCCGTCTATCAGGGGATATGCCAGGAGATTTGGGCATCTGTGATATCTCTTAGCATCCCCACATAGGATGGAGTGTTGGAGTGAGCTCTACTACTATATAGATTCCCCACAGAGCAGACAATGATAGTGGGTACCATCACCGGGTGATAGGTAGATGGGCCATCCATGGTAGGTAGCCTCCAGATGGTGTAATTGTCCAAACAGTCCAGATCATCTAGTGGATGACCCCAGGACTCATGATCAGTGGTGTGAGCCCTCCAGGCTAGTGGGAGATAATGGATGACCATGGTGTGCAACTCGTACAATAGGAAGGGACACATGGCTCAGGATTTCCTGACTCACCCTATAGATAATCAGTAGATGGTCGAGGGAATGCCAATACCGAGGTAGAGGATTGAGCGAGGAGGGCCGCATGGGTGGCATGCATGATTGGGAGAAGGCTGATCTACAGGTTATGGGTGATGATTCGAGGTACCAATACCACTACCTCTAGGTGTTTCACCCATACCCCATGTAGTAGGTGGACATGGGCGAGCATAGCATCAGGCAGCTCAGGTTTATGACCACTAAGTTCTAGATTTGATTCTAAGTTATGATCTATGTATTCTATAACCTAGTTGTAGTTCTTATATACATAGGTTTTAGTCACTCTTTCCATTCCACAACTCTTGTTCAGAGCTCATAGATTTTGGACGAGTCATTTTCTCAATCCTTATGGAAAGAGACTCCCATGGGAGGGGATTCAATGAGTACACATTAAACTCAGTTGTGTGATCTTACTCTAAGAGGTGAGAGATTCAGATATGATCTCCTAGTAGCAGCGTTAAGGCCTTACAATGTCATCTTGAGTATGGATAGGTTATCTATACTCCATGCTCTGATCGACTATTTTAGGCACGAAGTGTAGTGTGTCCATGTGGATGGGCCCATGTTTTCCTTCACCAGTGAGAAGGTAACCTTTCCTACATTGGATGTATTTTCCTAGAGGAGGTTGCATCCGATCACTTATCAGTTGGCTAGATTCTCCCTCAAAGTGGTCGAAGAGAGGAGTATAAGACTTCCTGTCATGGTGGATTAGTATAGGGATGGTTTTCTTGAGGATGTTTTGGGATTACATCCTCTCAGAGTGGTAGACATATTCATTGACATGTACCCTAAGATGGGACTGATATTCACACAAACAAATTGTATGGCTCCTATGGTGCTCCGTGGGCTGAGGGTATAGCTAGAGGAATTGCAGAAGATTGGGTTCGTAAGGCCCAATGTTTCCCCATGGGCAGCCCCAGTGTTGTTTTCCAAGAAGGAAAACAGGTTTTGGAGGTTGTGTGTGGACTTCTAGTGCCTAAAGCAGGTGACCAATAAGAACAAGTATCCGCTAATGAGAATTGATGAACTCTTCAATCATCTGAAGGGAGTGAGGTGGTTGTTAAAGACAGACTTCAGATTAGGCTATCATCAGCTTCTGGTACAAGATGATGATGTACCAAAGATAGCTTTCATATGCTGATGTAGCCCCTATGAGTTCTTAGTGATGCCTTTCAGTGTGACCAATTACCCTGTAGTATTCATGGGACTCATGAACAAGTTGTTCCTACCTTGCATTGACCGGACTATCATGGTATTTGTTAAAGTCATCTTAGTGTACTTGGTGTCAGAGGAGGAGTATGCTACGCACCAGCAGATTGTTCTGGATGCACTTATAGAGCACCATATTTATGGTTTGATCTTGAAGATATAGTTTTGGATTTGGGAGTTCCACTTTCTAGGAAACTTTTTCTTAGTGGATGAAGTTGTAGTGGATTTGGTGAAGATAGAGGCAGTGTAGGCTCGGAAGCCACATAGGAGGGTTACTGAGGTCCCGAGCTTCTTAGGGTTGGATAGTTACTATCAGATGACCGTGCCAAATTTTCCATAGTTGAATAACCCTTATCATCATTGACACGGAAGGTACAACCCTTTGTGTGGAAGAAAAAACTCCAACAGAGTTTCCAAGATCTAAGGCAGATACTGACGAGGGCCCCCATCTTGAGACAACTAGAAGAGGGTGTAGGGTATGTAGATTTTTTTGATGCATCCGGTATTGTTATAGGTTGTGTCCTGACACAGGAGTGAGTGGTGATCACCTATCACTCATGGATGTTGAGTCAGCATGATTAGAGCTATACGACCCAAGAACTAGAGTTAGCAGAAGTCGTATTTTCCTTGAAGATGTTGTCGGACTGCTTGATGGGTGAAGAGTTTACCGTCCACTCCAACAAAAATAGTCTTAGGTATATCTTATACTAGTGGGACATGAACATCAGATAGTAGTGATTTATAGAGTTACTCCCAGACTATGACTTTGAGGTAATATATACTCTTAAAATGGGGAACATGGTGGCAGATTTACTTAGCATGAGGTTCGGGTTCTATGTGTTGAGGGAGGCCATGAGGCAGCAAGTCGAAATGCATAAATCCTTCAAGGATAATGATAGAGAAACTTACATTCTGTTGATGACTATTAATCCCTCACACTTAATAGCGATTTTTGGAGGAACAGTTAGAGTGGAGAAGAGGTACTAGGACCTTCGACCTCAGTACTGGTGGAAAAGAATGAAGAAAGTAGTGGCCAAGTTCATCTCATGATCCCTCACGTGTTAGCAAGTGGAGGCTAAGAATTAGGTTCCAGTAGGCTTGGATCAGCCACTTGAGGTACTAGAGTGGAAATGGGATGGTATCTCGATGGAATTTGTGACAGGGTTACCACATACTTCCAGGGGCCATGGATCTATCTGGGTGATCGTTGACTGACTTACAAAGTTGGATCATTTTCTACCCATTCTGTAGTAGAGACAGATAGAGGACTTAAGACGCCTCGATGCCCAAGAGATTGTGTGGATTCATGGGGTTCATTCAATGATCATATTATACTACAATGAACGCTTTACATCCTAATTGTGGAAGTGATAATAAGAGGCATTCAGGACTTGGCTCTGCTTGAGCATGGAATTTAACACCCCCCCTTCTAGGCTGGAGCTGGTGCATTACATGTGATATTGGCATGGCTAGAAGGAATGAAAATCCCTAAGTAATGATCAGTTTAGTAGTATTGAAGAAACTCGATACATAGATGTTACTCAAATTACATTGGAAAACTTTAAATAATTCAATACATAACAAAAACTAAAATCGGTATCCCCAGGAACTCAATAAAAGAACTTCTCTTCATCACCTGTTGAAGGTAGAGAATAAAAGTGGTGAGCTCAAACACTCAGTAAGGGTTAAAAATAGTGGAATCATGAGTATAGTAGTAAGTGAATCACAGTCAATCTGACATAATCAATATGTCATAGTGAATAAATGAATAACTAATTCCATTAATAAACTGAAAATGAAACTGCAACCATAGATTTTGTCATAGTGAAAATCTCATGGATAATAATAATAACTGATAATGAATAAATAGAATGCTTAATAATTGGATGTCATGTATCTATCACATGAAACCATAATACCATTAAAACGGTTTAGTTATGTGGGTAGAAACCCGTCTGATTTTTGGAAACAAACTCGAAGGGTTTTCTGCCAAACTGATTTGTCTGATGAGACCTACCGATGCATCGGGAGGATATAGCAGGCCCCGCCCACCACTGCATGTCCAAGTCACTCTTTATAAATTGATTCAATACAAGATCAATAGGAATTTTCAAAATCCGTATAGAGTAGCGTATAAAGATACATCAATATTTCCATAATTAAAATAACTTTCCAAATAAACACTATATGTAAAATGGTATACGGTTTAGAAAATAAATATATCCATGGTATGAGATTATGGATATTTAATATAAATATAATTTCAAATAAAAAGTGATCTCAAATGAGCATTAGGTACACCCCAAAAGGATTACTAGGTGCACAATACAAAGTTAGTCACAACAAAATAGTAGTTGAGACAAAGTTTCTTACAACAATGAAATCAGTTGAATTATATGACAAGAAATTAATAACCCCCAAATGAATCATTGAATAACATGAATACAAAAATAATCATGTTATTATATATCAAATGATAGTACACATATACCACATACACGAAACAAGTCATGAACAATGAAAATCTCACAGAAATGAAAGTGAGATGAGAAACCCCTTACAAACATTTCGGCATGGTAACGAGTGTTACTACGAGGTCTTAATGAGAGGTAAAGGGGTATTACATTATTTATATGTCACAAGAGAAATATGGGGGAGTTTAGAAAACATAACCTATCATTAGTAATTAAAAATGAAAGAGCGTAACATAGGGGGGATTCTTGAACAAAATGACAGAGAGGATCCCTTACCTCATGCTCGAAGGTGTTCTTGATTGTTCTTAACGACCGGAATAATCATGTTTAGATTCATTAATTTATAATTACATAACATAATAATAATTTAATTGTCATTTTATAACCTTATTATGTTCATTAATGGCCTTTTTGATGGGTTTAAGAGATTCAATTTTATTTCTTTGGAAGCATTTTCTTACATGGTTTCATGATTTGTTTACTTGTATTCATGAATGGAAGGTGGATTGAAATATGGTTAAATATCCAGAATTGTTAATATAAATTATTAGTGACATTAAATATATATAAATGATCTTATAATGATTCTGGTTATATACCATGAATATGACTCATTCGACGAGTTAAAAATAAACACTTGAATTTGGCTTGGCAGTTTTGTGCTCAACAAACACGTTTTGTATTATTATTCCATATTAAATACATGTATAAATTACAGAACATTAATCCAGTTAAAATAAATATATAATTACCTGTTTCAACCATAAATTTTGGTTTAATTTCTAGTCATTAAGGAACGATCGATGAATGAAACTTCATCGTCCATGAAGGTTATAAATTGGAACCTCATGGACGTTGATTTCGTTTATAAAAATAGAAGGGAGGGAGTAAGAATATTGATGATGGTTCTTCCATTCACATGATATAAATCCAGTATATATATGGTACCAGAGTTATCATGATCATTTGGACAGAGGAGGTGAGGAGAGGATAACAAATGAAGATAAATTCAAATGAAACAAAAAGAAAAAGAAAGGTGTTTTACCTATTGAAATAACTTCCTCGAGAACCTCCTTAAGGGATGGGATTTTGGTCTTTTGGAAAGAACAAGAGCATCCTGGTCGTGGGGAGTGACTAGGGAAAATTATTTGGGCATAAATTTTAGGAGATTCAAGGCATAGAAGAGTGAAGAGAAGAGGGAGTGGTGAGGGGTTTTTATAGTGGAGGAGAGGGGTAAATTTTTAATATTTTATTCATTATCTTATTATTTCCCTCAAGAAAACAAATAGTGTTGTTTCATGTGACCCCGAATAGTAATATGTGCATGTGAGTTCGTACCAAGTGTCCTTACATCACTTCTTGATGTCACAAATAGTGTATTTAACAGATAATTTGTATATACGGTATTTTATCGTATTTCATTATTCATAAAAAATTCTAGAATTTCAGAAAAATCCAAAAAATTTATGCTAACCATTTTTCGATGTGTAGAATTGAAAAATGAACATCATTTTTCAAAATTAATTTTCTAAATATTATTAATTTAATTTGTAAATTAAGTCATAATTAATTCAAAAAATAACAATCTTAAAGGTGCAATTAGTTTTATTTCTCATTGAAAGACTAATTAAGATCAAATTATATTATTTACTTTAGAAAATAAAATAATAATATTATTTACTATTCATAAGGGTCATATTACTATTCATAGTACTATTCATTATGGTATGTTACTATTCACCAAAAATCAAGTTTTTTCTATCAGCCTCCAAATGACTTACTAATCACAACTCTAGATGACCATTTTTAGAAATTCAAAACATAGAAGTGGAACTTTATATTTAATGGCTAGGTTGTGACAATCTCATAAATAACCTAGTGTTGTTTTAACGGAACACAGTGATGAATAGAATGTATTTAAGCGAAACATGCCATAAAATGTTTGGGGTGTCATATTATTCCCTCCTTCCGAAATTTAATCCACGAAATTTTATGTATAAAGCCCACCAAAAAGATGCGGGTGGTTCTTATTCATGAAATCCCCTAGTCCCCATGTTGCTTCCTCCATATTCTGGTTTCTCCAAAGAACCTTTACTAGACGAGTTGTTCTATTTCTCAATAGGGTCAACATATCACAGGGGAAGCCAAAAATTACTCTAGGCCTCATAATGGAAAGGATATCTTATTGGGATCCCTCAATCTCAAACTCTCCTCTTGGGTCAACATGTGTCGAATAAAGGACACATCATCCTTTAGTATCACCAAGATCATGTCGACTCTCTATGAACTCATAATAAGTCCTCACAAGGGATATAAAATCAATATCATACCATTCAAAACTATTTCGTTTTTGTATTGAACACCAAACCTATCTATCTCCTTGAGTCATAACCAGGTTCTAAAAAGAAGGGACATTCTCAAGATATCTACAACCAAACACCTTAAGAATTACTATGACAAGTCCTCCCATCATTCTCATAACCCTCACTTGGGTCTCACATAACATCTCCCATAAGAGACCTATGATTACACTAAATGAAGGAAGAAACTGTTTTTCATTATTTTCATTTCACAAAACCTCTTTTAAAATACCTCAAATCACAGAAAAAGGCATCACAATCATGCATTATGTGAAAAAACTCTAAATAGACCACTCACAAGTGCAGTTCTCTTTAAAGAGTATGAGAGTAAGAAAACACCTTCATGAGTGGATTACATGGTTTGTACCCTATGTACATTGTGTGAATACTCATACCTCAGTCCAGGACATATACCTATGGCCAACCCAATGTGTACTTTCAAAGTATGTTGGGTGAACCAACCATACATGACATGCACTTAACACATCATACCCGGTAATGTACCCTAATTAATGTCTGACTTTTTATTCCCTATCCATGGCCATTCCATGTTAATCTACATGCCATGAAATCCAACGCAGGGTTTTTTTATGTACCCCCACATGCCATGTTCCCTAACATGCTATGTTTGGCCAACTACCTGACCACACAATCGATTAGTCACCCATACACGCTGTGACCTGAACGCACATATTAGATACCATCAATCTTAAACCATTTACCTAAAATAATAATACATGACATGTTTTTAGAAATTAAATGTCTTGTGATGAGGTTTTTCAAAATGAAATCCTCTATAAAGACCCTAAAACCCTTGCTCTCTCCCATAAACGCATAGACCAACCCTCTAAGGATTCAGAAAAACCATAAAGGGTCATAAAATATAAAAACAATAATTCCATATGTATAATGGATAAAAAATTAAAAATAACCTAACTTGGGAAAAATTCCCAACAACTTCAGTCTAACCCAGGCTCTGCAGCTGCAGTAACTTGAGTTGGATCCTCCCAAGCACCACGATGGCACCTCCTTTCTCCACCCTTCCTCTATATCCCTCTCTCAAATCCCCTCATAGACATGATAAGGGAAATCCCCGGGGTGGAATATATGATAAGAAGCCAAATGGGATGGGGTGGAAGGTAAAATGAAAAAGATAAAAAGTAAAAGTAAAATTAAAATTAAAACAAAACGAAGAAGGGTCTTGGGCCAACCCTTATTCCCAAAATGGGTTTTTTCCACATGTTTTAAAATTCCACCATTTCAGACTCGACCATATAATCAACATATTAATATGATACTCCATTAAAAATATATTAATTTATTTTATGTGGAATAATAATTATTTATTTAGTAACTATTAATATATTTTGAAATATTCATTTATCTCAGAACCTCTAAAAGGCCATACCTGAGGTAAACACCCCATTCTAGAACTTATATGAATCATAATAAATATTCCTAGAACCATATTATACGGGATAATGAATTTTTTCCCTTCAAAAAAATCTAGGACCAAAAAATAAAATTACCACTGAATTTTATAACACAAAAAAAACACAGGTCTTTACACCCCAAAAAATAAAACTTATCATCCTCAAGAAGCCTAAATGTTTCTCCAAAAACACATGACAGCCTATCCAAGTCATTAGTTCATCTTAATTTCATCATGTATTACACCAAAATTCTAGTAAATATTCCACTATAAAGCTCCTATTACAAGGAACAATTATCATAAAAAAATGGGCCACTCACTCATCACCACCACTGAATTGATTATCAAAACACATTTCTCATATTCTGATGGTGTGCTTGATGCAGTTTCTTACACACTACATCAAATTTATACAAGTTCATCTACTCACTAATCCCAATGCCTCCTCAAACCTATCCATAAAAGGTGAATATCACTTTGTTTGTTCTGATACTTCCCACTTTAAGAGTATCTCATTCATCATGTAACTGAACTAGATTAATGATCACTAAAACCCAATCTATATCTATCATTGAACATGATGATTAGATATTGCCACTATAATGCCCCGACCCTAGAATCTCATATTAGGGTAATTATTTTATAACATCACCATGATTACAATGAAACAAATCTCGAAGGAATGAATATTATAGTAGTTTTGGAAATCCATATTACATACATGATACCCATAATATATTAGGAAATATAAAATACAACACAAAACATATCAAATACTAAAAAAATTGATCCTTGAAAGACATTCAAAGGATTACTCATTATAAATTGGGGAGTAGAAACATAATTATGGCAAATCTATATATATACTAATCATAGGTATTATCCACTTCCATGTGTCAAGATGATTTCCTTCCATGTAAATTATTCTATACGTGGCCTATCTCCAATTATCCACGTCGCCCATTCACACAGTTTTTCATTCTTTCTCCGCCTCTCTATTCCAACTCTCAATACCCCCATCTCGAACTAGGGTTCTTGCGGATCATATCCTATTGCCGCCCCACCGCCTCTATGTCCTTCGATGTCCGCTGCTCCTTTACGTGCTCCGCCTTCACCTCTGTGTGGTCCGTCTTCGCCTCTGTGTGATCTTCTTTAAACTAATCCACCACTGTGGGCTTCACCTCCACGGGCTTCACCTCCTCCACTAACTGACTTCGGCTCCTCCACCTCTGACCACCTACATCACCTTCGCCTCTGATGGCCTTTAGCTCCTCCACCTCCAACCGCATTCGGGTCCTCTGGATCCGCATGGCACATTCCCTCCCAATACATCAACAAGATTTCCCTTCCGAATCTCTTCCCTCTCAGGATACCCTCCAAACTATGTTTCTACTCTCTTCTTAACATCCCATGATCCTCTAAGATATCATCCTTGCCTAGGGTTCTCGATCACTCTTTCTCCCCTCACATTTCAGCGACTGATCTTCAAAAAATATGGTTCTTTCTCTCCACTACTCCACTCTAAATTCCAACCTCAAATTTCTGTGGCTAGGTTCGTAGTTTTTTCTTCTAATCAAACAAACCACCACCGAATCATACTTAGTTTGTGATTCATCCAGATAACTTGGAAAACCTTCTAATCTATGTAATACATTCATCAAGAGCTTCAATTTTAACTTCGGTGTGGTTCTTTGGCTCATCTACTCGACCTAGGGTTCCCGCAGAACCAAGCCGACATAGTGATCCGACAACAGGTTCTCGCTGAACAAAACCACTGTGATGCTCTTGCTCCTAGTTTCTCTTTGACTCTATTTTAATTTTGTATTTTCTAAAAACATTACTCATATTTTTTCAATATTATGTAAGAAATTCACTTTATTTTGGCAGTTTGGAAACATTCATTACGTGCAACTGTTGATTCATTTGAGTTTCGAATCCTGTTTTATTTTTCAATTCTTTTGAGATTTGTGAATTGAATTCCCTCTATATTTTCCTTGAAATTTTTTTATATTATTCTTGAAATACCACCATTTTTAGCGATTTCATTGGGTTATTCTTCTAGTGTTGTGACGTGGGATCCCTTCAATACAAAACCACATCGACCAGCCTTGCTTTCCTCTATTTCCCCAATGAAGTTAGCCTGTAAGTGAAATCATGGACCAATCCCAGTTGTTTATGATTAGTAATAGGTCATATTACTTCATCTCAATTACTTTTAGGGTTTAATAGCTCAAACTAACATTGGAATTTTTTTTGGTAGGTCAAGTATTGTGTTTTAATCAATGGGTTGCTTAGAGCTTCCAAAAATTTGTCTATGAAAGATATAAGTTGAAAGCATGAATGCAAAGAATTTAGAACCATCTGTGAAATATTTTTTTTACATTTCCTTTAGATTTTATTTGTTAGTGTCTCTTCTTTTACTTGAATTAAGAAATTCACATTTTTCATTCAGTTCATAGGGAGCATCCAAAATAAAATGTTACTGCTACACTACAAGTTTGGTTCATTTTATATTATAGCTTTCCACCTCATCAACATGTTGTTGTATTGAATCTTAATTTATTATCTATGATAGAGATGAATTTCTGTTTTTAACTAAAACAATATTACTGATATGGTCTGTTTTGACTGACTAAGCGTGCAGGAAAAATAACTGCCATAATTATTTTTACTAATTTTAACTATTTTGATTAGAAACACTAACGTGAAGTGTATGTCTCATATTAGGTTAAGCAGTTAATTTAAAGTGTTTCATTGTTGTGGGAAAATATATTAATGTTTTTATATAAATATTTTTACATTTGTTAATAGATTTAATTTGTAGCCACATTAAATAGTTAAAACACTTTAATGAATTTCTTAGATTAGTACATCTGCTCCATATTATGTGTTTTAAGTTCAATTTCATTCAAATTAAGTTTAAAAAAACCATACATATTTTAGTCAATTGTATGTGATGTTTCAATTTCCAGTTTCCAACCTTATTTTCCTACACTTTTGATTAGCATCAAACAATACTATACATGAACTAATCTCTTTTTATATTATCTCTGTAGCAGGTTTTTATATTTTTTTCTGACCAGATTCTATTTTGATTCAACCTAGATGAAGGAATTTCCATAGTTGGTGGTTTGAATGAATGCAGAAATGTAGAGATATATCCTATGGAATGTATTCTATTCTCTGTTATGGGGAAATTAGTATATGCAAAAACATATCAATATGCTATAATAATTATACAGGATTTGTTTTAATAATTATAGGAAAATACTAAATATTTGGTAGAATAATAATGACATGCAAGAGAAATGATTTCTTTGTACCGAAATAAGGTATGACATTCAAATCACAAAAAAATATTCTATCAAAAACAATATTACTAGAATATGAACATATGATTAATTTGTGGGAGAAAATTTTGAAGTTGTGCCAAAAGTACTCCCATGGTGGATTGATGAAGTCTGTCATCATTGGGGGAGGAGATGTTTTCCATTTTGTGATTAATATTTCCTAATTCACTATTATGTCAATTATTACAGTGTATGTTATTCAATATTGGGTTAGTTATTTTTCAATTCACAACTGTGTTGTAGGAATAAGAAAGCACTGGATGTTTAGGAGTCAAGTGCAACAATGACATAGTATTTGTTACAACAACTGCAAATTTTTCCTCCATTGAGGTATTAATATATTTATATTGAATGTATCTTATTTTAATTACATCATTGGAGTTGACATTAATAATTTTTGGGCATGTGTGTCCTGAAATTATTTTAGAGTTTGATCATGTTAGATGGCTAACAAGTCTGCTTCATTTCAGGTGTACATAATTGGAGGTGATGGGATGTAGAGAGGAGCTTTTTTGATTTTTGAGGTATTTCTATTTAAGATCATTAATGATTCTGGTAGTAGTTATTTCATGCTTTAGGCAATATTATTCCCTATGTTCATTTTGATTCAACATTAACATATAGGAAACATTTTTGTATGTGCAGTTAGACATATTCGAGGAATCTGTAGGTCATCAGCTACGAGATTATTATCTATTCTTCATCCACTATTAATACTTATCACAACTAAAATATTATGTACAAAAGAAACATTGATTTCTATAAATGTTTTCATATTGTCAACAGATCATTTAATACATACAACAAATATGGTCATTGGAAGATGTTTTCTTTTGCCTTCAATGTTTACCATGCAATAATAAAAACATTTTTTCCTGTCATTGCAGAACCATGGTTGACTAGAATATTCATTGGTTTCCACTAATTCCCTAGATCAACAATGAATATCACCCATTAAACAAAATTAGAGATGACTATAACATTATAGTAAGGAAATTTTTGGATTTTCTAATATTTATGCACTTATTTGTCTTTTCAAATTCAACATGCAGTTATTATTTATAGAGATTTGTAGTATAATAGAATGATGATATTGATTGTCATGCTACACCAAGATTCAATCTCTCTTGATGTTTATTTTTTAATTCAATATCATGTTTTTAGGTCTTCTAAAGTGGTTGAGATATCTATATTGAATCTTCTTAGCATGGGTGAATGAATTCAATCAGTGAAAACAAACTTGTCTGACCCACCACTTTCCCATTATTTTAATATATTTTGATGAGATTTAAATCCAAGAACACAATAGTTTTGACATTGAGTTAAGAAACATCATCATTTAATCTTTCTTCATCTATTTTGTTATTCAATTTCAAGTTGTCAGGTCATATGGAGTGGTTTGATGCTCTCTTCAGATGATGCTTTGCATGTTTGACAGAACCCATTCAGGGAAATGATATATGGATTCCCCCCCACTTAATCAGGATTGGTCTCCATTCAGACAAGCTGTAAAAACAACCCATGTCATTTTTTTATCTTCATTTTCTTTTATTTTCATTACATCATTGGAGCGGAAAATAATTTTTTTTTCAGTATCATTTTCATTGTATCATTAAAACATTGTGCAATTTGTTGTCGAAATTTTCAATTTGTAAATGTCAAATTACAATGAAAATGATTATAGCGGTAAGTGGTTTTTACAACTTATTGATTCAATTAATCTATTCATGTTAAAAAAATTTGTTGAATGAGTTTTTTTATATTCAGTCTAATAAAGAGTTGCAATATCTTGAGAAGATGTGGCATTAATAAGCCATGCCAATGAATGACATCCCCATTTAGGTGGTGATTTTGAAATATACCACACCAAACATATTAAACATACTTTTAGGAAAATATCTTATACATTTATACTCCAAATGTTGACATTACTTTTATTACATAATATTGTTTTCTTGTACTGAAACAAATAATGCACACACTAATCCTATCCATTTAATATATGTTGTACAGTGTAATGTTTTCCCAATCTATATATATACTCATCTTAGGTATTATCCACTTCCACGTTTCACACTCACATTCACCATCATCATTATTTCAATACGTTCACATCCTACTATTATCCATGTATCTAGTATCTCAACATTTCTCCACAGATTAACCTAAAACTATTCACCCATCATGATTCCCTCCTCGGTTTCCCTCCCCAAAACCCCTCTCCATGCTTTAGGGTTCCTGCCCCTTCTCAAATCCACTCTCCCACATCTCAATGGTTCCCGCTTCCCTTCTACTACGGCTCCCACAGTATAATGTTGACCTCCTCGCACCTCTGTTCCTCCTCTATTTGGGTTCCTGATCATGATTCCTCAGACTTCCTATTACTGTTGATGAATTACACTGTCAGTGTTGAGCTACATAAATCTACCTCAAGTGATTTCTGTAACAAAATATCTATTTATTCTCATTCCATCCTTTGATACCCGCCTCTGCAAGGTATTTACCTCTACTACTCCTAGGGTTCCCACACAACATTGATTTCCTCTCCTACTAAAAATCTAGAAAATACAGAGTTGACCTTCTTCAAGTGACTCCACTACTATCCTACATGGGATGCTACTCGTTATTTGCCTCATCTCCTCCTATGACCCCCTTTTATAACAACTACTACTTTGCTCGAGGTAATTTCTTTGAATGATTTTGGTGACAAACAATAAAATTACACTATACCCCTCTCACTTATTCTATCCATTCCTCTTACTCTTCCTACAGAATAACCCTGGTGACAAACTCTGACAAAATGTTCAGGTATTTCTTCATGGTAGTCCTCTAAACCATCATTTTCAGTAGCCAAATCTTCTTCTCAATATTCTTATATTAAATTTTATATGTTTTCTATTTTTAATTTCATATACAGTTATAGTGAATGAACTGGTGGGATTCATTTGTTCATTTTAAAAATCAAATCACATTTAATTTTTTAAAACCAATAATTGACTGAGTTTGAGTTGTGAATTGAATTTGAGCTAAATCCCAAGCTGAAATACTGTAATGTATCACTATACTCAATAAAAATACATCCTTGGTCTATAGTATGCATTGTTTTGTTTTTTTAAAGGAAAACATGTTCAAGTACTAATATTGTTTTTCTACATTTAGGGTCTGAAAATTATTCCTTCTGTATGAAATGTGTTATGAAAGTAGAAGTTTCGTGACATATTGGTGTTATAGTTTTGAGACCCCCATTAGCGGAAGACTCCTTACATCATTAGGAAATCCATTTAAGTACACATTGGTGGCCTCTACATGGTCTAGGATTTGATTGTATCAATTTCTATTCTCATTGTTTGTCCATTTTCCCCTTGTTTTTAATCTCTCATTGGCTATAGTTTTTTTAAATATCCTTTTGAAATTGTTTATTTGATTGTAGTTCTCGACTTGTTATCAAAAAATTCACTTGCCTATTTAGGGCGTTTGTTTTCAGGTGAGGATATTAGTCTTCCTGCTGGTATGTTTTAATGTTTTTACTCATTTTCTTCTTTTATCATTCATATTCTATATTGTTCTGTATTTTTTTGATGAATTGGAGTAATTTTCTCTGCACTGTTTTATATTATATAAGTCTATTTATATGACTGGTCTATTTGTGCTGTAAAGTAACCATGAAAACCTATTCAAACAAAGGTTATTGTTCTATCATTTTCATCAAAATGTTTTGTTGAAATCTTGTGCTCTTATACGGTTGAATGCTATAAATCAAAGAAGTATAACAGTGTATAAATCACAATGAAATTTATTGGTTGTTTTATTATCCTTTTCAAATCCATTCTGGTCAGAATTCTTGCACAATTAAATCAAATCCATTCTGGTAAAATTATGGAACATGAAAAAACCTAAAATACATAAGAACATAGTGCTTCATGAATAAAATGAATTTTATAGTTTCTAACTAATTATAACTTCCACTGGAATGACATTTTATTTTACATTATACTGCCATTTATATTACATTTTATATTTCACTTTATATTAGTTCATGTTGCACTGAAATTATAGTTTTGATTCCTGTTTTTATATCTATTTCAATATAAAATCATGTTGTAGTTTATATTGAGTTTTATATTGCATTATCATGTACAAGGAATTAATTTATATTTTATATTATATTATCATTCATGTTATTTCCTTATACAGAATGAAATTTCCTTCTAGAAGCATGAATTATCATGCATGCTCATATGTGAGTTGGTTGGTAGGTCTTCTCCATCAAGTTCAATCATTACCACAAGATTTATTACGTGTACCTTAGATATGTCAGGTCATTGACTGTTGTTTCATGTAACCATGTTTCATGATTGGAGAAACCAATTTTATTTTAGGCATTCAAGCCTCCAACCAATTTAATTTGTGGTTCTTGCATGTAGTATTTTTGTAGGATAACTGTGTGTTTTAATGATAATAAACACTCATATATTTATTATTAGTCGTTTCTAGTCTACCATATTAATTCTAATTTATTTTTATTTTTTTTCTTTATTTCGTGAATGGAAAATATAGGCTAAACAAGAAGAAGAAATATGCGCACAAAGTACTCTTAAGGTGCCCTTATGCTCGAAGGAAACATGTTGGCATCTTTATTTCTTCCTTTATACCATAAATACAAAATTTATGATGAGATGTCTTAATGGAAATTGTATTGACTTTACTCAAGATGAATTTCAATAGGAAATACAATCAAAACTCTATAGAAATAAGATGTGGTGGTTTCTACTCTGAAGACCACACCCACTAATGGACTGGGGTTGACCTGATGGAACTTTCCAAGTGTTGACATGTTGTGATCTTTTTCATCTTTGATCATGATTGGAAGAAAATTGAAGCCTTCGTGGGCTCAAAAAAAGTGATTCAGGTAATTTACATTTCTTGGAGAGTGATAACAGTTGTCTTTCTCAACCTGTTTCAATCTTTCACCATCGCTTAAGATATAAATCCGTTCTCAGAAATACTTTCTCAAGGTTCAGAAGAATGGGACAAGTGAACATGTACCACCACCTTGGCTAAAGAGGAGGTATGTTTCAAATGTCCTGTCACAAATAATATCACCACTATTATGTTTACTTATACAATAGTTTACTAATACACTTTAATGAGATTATAAAATCATTAAATCAATTTCTTTGATAGAAAATTTATATACATTAAAATAGATCATCCATGTTCTGATATGTATTTGTTGTTTCTAGTAATTTAGTGTTCTCATAAAATGATATATAAATTTTTTCTCCACTTGAACAGATTTACAATTGTAGGATTTTTCAATGATTTTTTTTTTCAGTAAAATAAATTTCAATTTTTTTATGTTTGTTTCCATAAAAACATTTTTTTTCATTATATGAATTATGATGTATGTTTCCTGTATAATAGAATTTCAATATTCTAAATTATTATATATGTTTCCAGTTAAAATAATTTTCCATATTGTTATTAAGAGTTTTTTTACTAAATTAGATTTCACTATTTTTAATTATAGATTTCTATTTCTTATAAAAAATTGTACCCAAATTATGTCTTAATTTTTTATATTATTAATGATTTACCATTTTGTTATTAGGAATTTTTTTCCAGTCAATTTATTTTGTTTACTGAATTGTAATTTATGTTAATTATAAAAAAGAACACTGATTTGATGGTGTCATGTGTGCTTCCAATTTATCAAATTACGAAAATTTAGATTGTTCATGTTTCGCTCCAGTAAAACTGAAACCCCATTTTATGAAATCTTATTTTAGCTTCCTCTTAAACAAGAAATCCATTTCAGAATACTAATGTTTGTTTCTTGATTTAACATTTTATGAGTACACATGTTTCATTGTAGAAAAAATTATATCCTGTGATATGATATCTCATGTTTATTTATTTATATAAAAGAAGAGTATAATGCAAAGCCTACATTGAGGTTTTGGGATGAAATTCATCATCATATCATAGTTATGCATCGAAAGATAGATATGTCAGTTTTTTTTCTCAGTGGAATTAGTCTGATTGTACCTACTATTATGTTATTTTTTTACATGTCACTGGTTGTTTCATAAAACTAATATGTGTCATTTACACACATTAAAGTTTAATTACATATTTTAGGGATCAAGATACATTCAGATATTTTCACTGATTTCATTTTCACATACTATAAAAGTTATAATTGTTTTGTTAAGAAGTTATTTTTTCCCTACATTTTATTTCATTACCCACGGAATATCATTTTTTCACTTCATTTACAATTTTTTTTATTTCATTTCTTCAACTGCATTTCCCCCCTCGATTATAATTTCTTCCATTTCATTTCCACCTATATTTTCTTATATATGTTTACTCTATTTTTGAATCATTCTAATTTTTCCCTACAAATCCCATTGTGTGGTGTCATTAAGTCTAAGTTTTTTATGTGAGTGTTTTTAACATAATAAATGACACTTATCCAAAATATTCTAGAAGTTAGTATATTGTAATTAAGTGTCCCTGTTTTTACTGACCAATAATGTGAAGGTCAACATACAAGTTTTATGCAAGAATCTACCACCTAGGCCATTCTATATCAATGATCATAGTGATGGAAGAATTATATTGACCAACATGGATTCTTTTTGAGACTCATTTAACAGATCTATGTTATCATGAAGTGAAGCACAATTCTTGTGGGAAGTGTCAAATACATATTATTTTAGCTAGTGTATCATAAGCAGTGTGAACATCCCCACCGTCAAGGAACTTTCACATGAATTGGCATCACAACATCCTTATAAGATCTCCATATATTGTATTACTACTAGACTTCTCCACTTCGAGCTCCCTAGGTATTAAATTTTCTACAAAATTAATGAAACTAATGTAGGCATGGAAATTAGATCTCATTATTCTGAATTACCTCTGTGTACATGTCTTGGAAAGATGTGTTGATGCATAAAGGGAGATACTTTATGTCATCACACCCATCATGTGTGTTACTCTAAAGAAAGTTAGTATTTTTCTTCTGGGTTTGAGTCAAATTCTCTCATGTTTATTACTAGATTCTGGATACACCTCACCTCATAATTCTGCATATTCCCTCTCATTTCAAAATATTGTGATGCTCTTTAACTCCACTCAGAGCGGCAGATAGAATTATTTGTTTGTTTATAAATTTATAAATGAAATGGTGTTGTGTTATGATTAGTGATATATATGGTGATTTTTTTGCTAATATTACTTAGTAGGTATGGTGTTTGGATGCTTTGAGTATGGATTTTGGAGACAAATTATGATATCCATAGGGTGGTTCCAAATGGTTTTTTTTCAAATGGTGGATCTAGATAGAGTTTTTCATATTATAGATTTATGATGTTTGTCAACTAGAGTGTGCTGTATTTTCCATTCCTGCATTTCATCTTGTGGGTAGTTATTTAAAAGATATGCCTTTTCAATGTTTTCTCCCTACGATTATCATCATTCCAATGTGGATAGTATTGTGATGTTTTGGCATGATGTTTTGAGATTTATATGTAACCATGAGGTATGGTATATCAATGATATGGAGAGATGTGTTCCTATAGTTTCAGTACAATTCAAATGAAATAATATGTACATTTTGAAATTTTAGTATAATAAGAAATCATATTTCATTATCATACACCATTACATTCTAATCATTTTTTTCCAACATTATTGTTTCTTTTGAAATTTTATAAATATTAATCTCTTATTAAAAGAAAAACCCAGTAATCAAATGCGCCATGCAATAGCATGGGCGAGTACTACGCCTCAGTAAGGGTAAGTAAAGCATAATTAATAATGAATAAACTTGAATAATTAACATGGAAATGAAAATGAATAATAACACATACCATTAAAATATCTAGATAAAGAAAAATTAATATGGCAGGGTAAGAAACTGAAACACATACAATCTAGTCAACAAAATATGTGTAACACCCCAAGCTTCCACGATACGCTTCTTTTTGAATAATACAATAGCTTGTGTTGTACGCAACTTCGAGTTCTAACACACCACGACCAACCAAATTAGCCTTTATGAATAGTAATACCCATTTTCTGATATATTATAAATTTATTTTTTCAAAATGTACTTCATTTTTGGATTCGAAATAACAATTTAGCTTAGGATGAATTTTTGGTATTTTTCTGAAGACTTTAAATTTTTGATGAATAGTGAAAAACACTAAGTTATTGTTTAAAACTGTATTTTAATTTAAATAATTATTTGTTTAATTTAAATTTATTCAAATTCAAAATAGATAATGATACTTATTTTAGTTCAATGAAATTCATTGGAGCCATTTTATAATAAAATTAGATGTATTAAATTTTATTGATTTTTAACATCTTTTACACACCTTCTTAGCACATTTGTAAATGTGCATAAAACGTAATTTTACCATTTTTTTAATTAAATTTCAAAAATCCGAGAGACATGGTTGATATCTGTACGTAAAATGTGGTTCAATAAGATGAAAATAATTTTTGGTGAATAGTAACTTTTGACTTTTATTTACCATTATTAAAAGTAAACTGGGTAATTAAAGGTAAAAACGATATTATTATTCCCCTAACACATGTCATAATTCTATTGGATAAGTGTATTTCGACCAATATCAACCTTAGCAATAAAATATGATTTTTTTGGTCAATAAATATTATATTAGGACATTTATTATTAATTTATTTAAAGAAGAGTTAAAAATGTTAAATTCAAATTTTCATAACTAAAACATTTTTAATATAGGGTTATACATAATTAAATTATACTATAAATATTAATTATAAATTTTAAAAAATTTCATAAATAATGTTATTTTTTTTAATTTTTAGAAATTAAATAATTAAGTTTATTTGACACAATGATAATGCAGTTATTAACTTTTTAATGAATGGTTAAAATAATTGAAGTTATAAACATCCAAATAAATGTAAATTGAGTCTTTCGATTCATTCCACTAAATTTTTAGACTAATATGAAATTATTAGGGTTGATTCAATGATTTTTTTCGAAGTAATCATGTTGTTTTGACTTACACGAAAATAAATTACTAAATAGTGTGAAAATTTACATAAATGAGTATTTTTAAAAAATACTATATTATAAAATTATATAATATTCCTAAAAATATAAAGTTCTTCCAAAGGAATTATATAATAATATATATATCATTAATGGACCAATTGGGGTTCACATGGAATTTTATCATATGTTTATTAACCATATAATATAAAGATACAAGGAAACATGGTAAATGTTAAACTATTTAACCAAGAGTTAAATATACAAGATAAGGTTAATATGGTGACTTAAACCTATCTAAAAACTTTTGATTGAGATTTTTTCAACCCATACCCATCTTATCTTAGAAATAAATCATTTTTGATCCACTATAATCCAAATATGGTTGTATAATAAAATTGTATTTCAACCAATTCCTAAAGTAACCCTCACCTCTCTTTTAAAAGGGAACTTTCCCTTCTCTCAAAATCACACATCCAAAGACATTTGGATTGACCAACCCCTACTCAAATATACCTACAACAACCATAAATTAGACCTATAGGCCTTACATTGATAAAAAATCCATCATACGAAACCCTTTTGATCAACTCAAAAGGAAACACCCGGATAAGATGTAATAATTTCACCACCTATTTCTGTGTTCATTTCTTCTTCCAATTACTATTTTCTTGTTGTTTCAATACAAAAATAATAACTCCAGTACCTTATACATACTATTGTGTTATTATAAATATGTTACACCATATTAATTATTCTATCCATCCTATGAATGACAAATCACCATATGTGCGTACATACGACTTATCGTCTCCACGTCGTGGTGTAGTTTGTTATTCAAACACTTCATTATTTGGATGAGTATAATAATGAGTATAACTGATTTAAATAATAAATATAACATTTTAATGATTCTCTATTTATTATATACCATACAATTACATACTATTTCACCATCAATATAATTTTATTGTCGCTCGTGTGTACGTACGGATTACCATCTCCACGAACGTGTTGAGATTCATTCCCAATCATAACCATTCAAGTATAAATTTAATTTTATGATTTAAAAAAATGTTTAATAACTTAATATCATTCTCAATATGAATCAAATACATCATATCCATAATGAACATGGCTTATGTAACCAAGAATGTAAAGGAAAATGAATTAGTTAACACCTGAAACAATGATACTACCAAACTATTATTAACAAAGCAATATTAGAAGATCATATATGATATCATATTTATGTATGTGGTTATTTTATAATTTAATAACAATTATTTAACTATTATACAGGAGGTCAAAGTACCATCAACTTAGGAAAATTATAAGTTAAGGTTTAAATGTACAATATCCTCATTTTCTGAGGTTGTTTATACAAGAGTATTTAGTGGGACATCATTATCATCAACATCTGTGTTTCTTAAAAATGTGTTTCAAAACATTTACACTATATAAAAGAATATGGGTTAGAGTAATTTATAACCTCATTTTAATTTTTATTAAATAGTTTTAATGGAATATTTCCATTGTTTTCCAAACAAGGTACTTTATGATCTTTTCGAAAAATTAAGGCAAGAATGTTTTTTAACTTATACAGAGGGTGTGGCTATTTTCTACCATTATAACACCTTAGAAGCATCCCATAAATTATTATAAGATTATTTTTAAAATAAATTATTCCTTTTTATAATTATGTGACTTTTAAATGATTATAAAATAGGAATAGATATTTCGGTCAAATAGTTTTGATTTCATCTATGTCAACATCCTTTGATGGATTTTACACTTATTTGAAGATGATTTATTATGATACAATATTCCATATTTTATTGATGTTTTTTTTGTTATTTTTGATGGTGGATGTGTTATTTTAATACCATTCATGGTTTATGGTTAATTTATTAACATTTGGTATGCTAGTTTTAATACGAATGTTTATGTTATTCTTCATCCTTTTCATATAAGAAATGTATTGGACTTAGTATGTGATGGGTGGAGCCCGATATAGCTCATCAATTCATCGGTAGGTCTTATAATACATACTAGTGTGTTGGAACAAATCTTTGAAAAAATCTAATTTTTAGTCTTGGCATGAGGACTTGACTATGTGGTTATGAGGTCTGGCATTATGCATTAAATTATTTTGAAATTGTATATTGATATTTCATGTGATTATTAGACTAGTAGAATATCCATGTGAATAAGTAAATATAATTATTTTATTTATATTTCACATATTATTATGATTCTTATGTCTAAAAGTATTGTTTTTTAGTTTTATACATTTCCTTAAATGTTTATTCTAATTTAGAAAAGTTTCTGCTATATTGTTATCTTTTTTGAGCATCTAACCTCACCCCTTTCTATGGTTCATTTTTTCCAGGATGTGAAGAAGTATTTTATGTTTGACCAGAAGGGATAGGATAAGGGATATATGTGTGTTCAAATGGGATAATGTTTTTGTTTTATTTATTTCATGATGTAATTTAATGATTATATATGTATCTAGTACTTCCATGGCTAATAAACTGATCAATATTTCAGGATTTGATCCATTGTGATCATGCCAATGTTATGTAATAATGCACCGACTATGGGTAACTAGGGTTAGGGTGTTAATGTTGGTATTAGAGGAAGTTTAGTATAAACCATGGAATCTTGATTTAGAAAAACTCTTATTAGATAACATATCCCTTAGATAGAATTTGAGGATTAGTATAGAATAATTTCCTATAATTTTGGTAATGTAGAGATTGTGTGTATTTTTCATGAAATACATTCCTATCTGGATAAGAGTAGGTAGAGGTGTCTCTAACACAGATGTACGTAGGATTGAAAACTCCAACAAGGAGTTTCATGCTTTCCTGAGGTATCTTGGTATAGGACAATGATCCTTGCAGCACTCTTGGTTACGACCATCCTAAGGGATATTCTTTGGACTACTCAAATTTTCTTTAGAAACCATTATGAAGGATTTATGAGTATATACCTCATTCAAGAAAACATTTTTATGATTATGGATTATATCCATAAACTGTTCATTTTATGTTAAGTGTTTTACATGTTTGGAATCATATATTGCGATTTATAAAATAATCTGGTGTATTCCATTGTTTAGAAATGGAACTTAGTGGATGGAATGGAAACTGTATCAATGCACGAAATCCATGTAGGGATTTCCCACCTACATAAGATAATTACAATAGATATGGTGACGTAACTGGTGCTGATCAGCTTATCACCATACTGGGACAACTCACCTAGGTTATGAATAATAACTTTACTCATATGGAGCACCCTGATCCACAACATGGAGGATCAATGATATAACATTTCATGAGTAAACATCAACCAACATTAAATGGGACTACAAATCGATTTGTATCTAAGCAATGGATATGTTCCTTAGAGAAAATATGTCATGATTTGGGGAGTGGTGAAAGGGAAAAAGTTGTCATGGCAGTTTATGGCCTCATGGGAGATGCAGATAAATGGTGGTCATTAATTCAAAACAAAAAAGAATATGAAGAAGTATCAAATATGGAATGGGTGGAGTTTAAATACAATTTATTTGAAAAATACTTTCCTCAAGACCATCGAGCGAATATGGAAAGAAAATTTCTGAGTCTATGGTAAAAGGGGGATGAGAATGTCGCAAAGTGTGAGGCTAACATTACAAGTTTATCAAGGCATGAAACAAATATTATACATAACCCAAGGATTAGTATTGATTTATTACATGATGGGTTAAACCCATTTCTCTGTTGAGAATTAGTATCAAAATCCGTCTCATCATACGAAGATATAGTGTCATGTGTAATCAGAACAGAAAAGGAATTATCTATGTCATAAGACTTTAAAGAAAAGAAAGAGAAGAAGAGATCTTTTGAACACTATGGAAATGGAAATAAGAAGAATGATGTAAAATTTGAATATCCATATTGTTGTAAATTTGGGAAGAAACAACCATTAATTTCCAGAATAGAATGGGAGTCTATTATAAGTGTGGTGAAAAAGGCCACCAAGCTCGTGATTTCAAGGGAAAGAAAGATGTTATCAATGTTGAATGTTAAATTTGTAGAGAAAAGGGGAATTATGAAAAATATTGTCCTAAGATCCAAGGAAACATACCTTAGAAAAGGGCAAGGGTGCAAGGCCAATCTTATACGATCACTACTGCTGAGGTTGAAGCTCCAAAAGATGGAGTTGTAGGTAATTTAATGGTTTCCACAAGTTTAGCCATTATTTTATTGGATTCTAGATTATCGCATTGTTTCATATCTTTCCAGTATGCTATGAAACTTAGATATTTTCTATTTGATTTAACAAGGGAGTTTTCAGTCAAAACTTATAAGGGATGTGTCATTGAAACAATGTTTTGTGAATCAGTCCCCATTAGGGCATATAAATATTCTTTATCTGCTGATCTCTTTTTCATACTCATGATTGAATTTGATATAATCTCCATAATCGATTATCTTTTAGACCATAGAGAAAATATTTATTACAAGAAGAAGTAGGTTACAATTTTCTATGATGACAAGTAGTACCTTATCTTTAGAGTAGGAATGTCATCACCTGATTCTTATCTAGATCCACCCAATTAGCTCTACTAAATTCAATTATTGGGGAGGAAGAGAATGAAATAAATATGAATGAGGAAAAGAATATTAAAATATATGATGTACCTATTGTACAATAATTTATTGATGTGTTTCTAGAGAATTTTCCTTGACATCCTCCAGAATGATAAATGGAGTTTTCCATTGATTTAATTTCTGTTTCAAGGAACATATCGAAGACCCCTTATAGAATGAACCATGTAGAATTAGTGGAACTAAAGAATCAACTAGAGGAATTGAGTATTAAAGGATTTATTTGACCTAGTGTTTCTCCATGGGAATCCCTCTGTTCTTTTTGTCAAGAAGAAATATATATCGATGAGGTTGTTCATTGACTATAGGGGGATCAATGCTATAACAATAAAGAAAAAATATTCCATATCTTGTATTGATGATTTATTTTTTCAACATCATAGAGGTAAATATTTTTCAAATATTGGACTTCGATCTGGATATCATCAGTTGTGTGTGAAGAAGGAATTCATTCCAAATAGAAAAATTCATTCCAGGTATGGGCATTACGAGTTTACCATAATGCCTTTTGGACTGACTAATTCTCCCTCTATTTTCATGGATTTAATGAATAGAGTTTTCATGGAACATCTTAATGATTTTGTTGTAGTATTTTTTGATGTTATATTTCTATACATAAAAAACATCGAAGATCAGGAAAATCACTAGCGCGCTATTCTAAACACCGCCATAATAAATGAATTATATGGAAATTTTAGAAAAAGTGGATTCTGGCTTCAGGATATTGCTTTTCATTGCCCTATTTTCCCAAAGGATGGAATCTGTTTTGATAAATACAAGACAAAGGAAATCCAAGAACGGCCAATATGAACTATTATAACTGAGGTACACCGCTGTATAGGTTTAGTAGGTTATTATTGGCGTTTCTTCTAGAATTTTTACCGATTGGTAAGCTCATTTACCAAGCTCACACTTAAAGGGGTTAAATTTGTTTGAAAAAAAAGTGTGTGAAGAATGTTTTGAATAACTAAAGATAATATTTTTCAATGATCATATCTTGACTCTACCATCGGGGAATGATGGGTTTATTATTTATAGTGATTCATAAAATAAAGGACTTGGTTGTGTCCTTATACAGAATGATAGAGTTATTTCCTATGCATCAGGATAGCTAAAAAATCATAAACAAAACTATTCTAATCATTATATTGAGTTATCAGCTATAATATTTTCTTTTAATAATTGGAGACACTATTTCTATGGTTAAAAATGTCAGATATATACTAATCTCTAGAGTTTGAAGTATATTTTCAAACATAAGTAAATCAACATGAGGTATAGGAGATGGCTCGAGCTACTCAAGGATTCTGATTGAACTATATACTACCACCTAGGGAAGGAGAATAAGGTGGAATATGCTTTGAGTAGAAAGAATAATAGAGTTTTGAACAAGATAAGAGTTGAGAGGGATCCTATGTTCATGGATCTAGTAAATATGGATATAAGAATAATCATGGAAGGTGAAAAATAAACACCTATTCAAAGGGTATCCAAACCATATTTACTATAAAGGATAATAAGTTCTCAGACAGATGATTCGGAGTTTAGAAAAATTAAAGCTGTGAATGATGGGAGATTGATCGACTTTGTATATGAAGATGGGATTTTGAAATTTGGAAAGAGTCTTTGTGTTCTTGACATACCTGATCTAAAAATTGAAGTGTTGGATGATTCTCATAGATCCAATTTCTCTATACACCTTTTTTAATAAGATGTATAGATATTTGAAGGAACATTTTTTGAGGGACAAAATGAAGAGAGAGATTGCTGATTATGGGTCAAAATGTATGGTTTTTCAACAAGTGAATGCTAGAAGACAACATCCAGGATGATTCATGCAACCTGTTTCCATACCGGAGTGGAAATGGGACGATATTATGCTGGACATTGTCATGGAAATATAAGAGAATCTAAGAAGGAATGATTCAATATGGGTCATTATTGATCGTCTTACCAAGTCATCACATTTACCTAATGTAAGAGAAGATTTACCACTTGAACGTCTAGTAAAAATATATATTAATGAAGTTGTAATACATTATTGTGTATCCATATCTATTGTTTCTGATCATGATCCCTATTTTATATCGTGATTTTGGAAAATTCTTTAGAAGCCTTGGATATTGAACTTCGTTTGAGGACTGCCTGCCACCCTCAAACTGGTGGACAATCAGAATGAACTATTCAAGCCTTAGAAGATATGTTGATATATTTATCACATGATTTTCATTTTATGTGGGATCATTATATAGCTCTGGTAGAGTTTTCCTTAAATAATAACTTCCATTCACATATTCAGATGGAAACATATGTAGCACTATATGGAAAAACTTGTCGTACATTAACTTGTTTGGATAATGTTGGTGAAAGAAAACTCGTAAAACCAGAACTTATTGAGGAAAAAATGTAAGAGGTTAAGGTTATTCATATCGACATCAATGAAGATCAAAGTAGGAAAAAGAGAAATGTCAATAATCTAAAGAAGGATTTGGAATTTCAAGTAGGTGATCATGTTTTTTAAAGTTATCTCTATAGAAGGGTGTTATACAATTTAGTAAGATGGTATATTAAGTCCCAGGTACATCACACATATTGAAATTATAGAATGAATTGGAGTTGTAGATTATCATTTGGAAATGACACCCAGTCTCTCCAAAGTTCGTGATGTGTTCGACGTATCACTATGCAAAAAATACATGCCTTACCCAATGCATATACTCACCTATGATGAAATAGAACTGGAACCCAACCTTTCTTATTGTGAAAGGCGTATCCTAATTTTTGATACCAGAGATCAAGTGTTGAGAAACCCAATGACTCGTTTAGAGAATGTTTTTTGGAGAAACCAAAAGTTGGAAGAGGCAACGTGGGAACCCGAGGAACTTATGATGAAGAACCACCCGAATCATTCTGTATAGTAGTATTCTATAATTTGTTACGAAAAAAATTATTTGATGGAGGGGATAATGTAACACCCCAAGCTTCCACAATATTCTTCTATTTGAATAATACAATAGATTGTGTTGTATGCAACTTAGAGTTCTAAAATACCACGACTTACCAAACTAGCCTTTATTAATAGTAATACTCACTTTTAAAAATTTTATAAATTTTAATTTTCATAATGGACATAATTTTTGGATTAATAATATCAAAATTATCTTAGGATGAGTTTTTGGTATTTTTCTGAAAACTTTCAATTTTTGATGAATAGTGAAAAGCACTGTGTTATTGTTTAAAACCAAATTTTTATTTAAATAATTATTTATTTTATTTAAATATTATCTAATCCAAAATAGATACATAATACCTATATTAGTTCAATGAAATACATTAGAGCCATTTTATAATAAAATTAGATATACAAATATTTATTGAATTTTTTTACGTCTTTTTCTCACCTTCTAGGCACATTTGCAAATTTACATAAAACGTAATTTCACCACTTATGTGAATTTAATTTCAAAAATATGAGAGAAACAGTTGATATGAGTAAGTAAAATGTGGCTCAATAAGATGAAAATATTTTTTTTTGAATAATAACTTTTGACTTTTATTTTCCACGGTTAAAAGTAAATCGAGTAATTAAATGTAAAATGTTATTATTATTACCCTAAAACATTTTCAAATTCTACTTGAATTGTTTATATCAACAAAAAATCCAGCTTAGGAATAAAATATGATCTTTTTAGTCCACTTGGATTAGATTTGATCATTTATTATTAATTTATTTAAAGAAGAGTTAAAAGTGTTAAATTTAAAATTTCAAAACTAAAACATTTTTAATATAGGGTTATTCATAAGATATATTCTACAATAAATAATCATTAAAAATATAAAAATATTTCCTATATAATGTTATTTTATTTATATTTTTTAGATATTAAATAATTAATTTTATTTATGACACAATGATGATTTAGTAATTACCTTTTTAATGAATGGTTAAAATAATTGATGTTATAAATATCCAAATAAATGTAAATGGAGACTTTTGTGGCATTCCAATAATTTTCTAGATTAATATTAGATGTTAGTGATAGTCAAATTAATTTTTTTCGAAGTAATAATTCTGTTATGACTTATCAAAATATCAATTTCTATATAGTGTCAAAATTGACATAAATGAGTTTTTATAACAAAAACTATATTATTAAATGATATAACAGTCCTAAAAATATAAGGATCATCCAAAGAACTTATATAACAATAATTATATAATTAATTAACCACTTGGGGTTCTCTTGGAATTTTATTGTACATTTACTAACCATATAATATAATGATATAATGAGACACAGTAAATGTTAAAGTATTTAACCAAGAGTTAAATATACAAGATAAGATTAATATGGTGACCTAAACCAGTATAAAACCCACTGTTTGAAAGGTTTTCGACCCATACCCACCTTAGAATCTATATAAATCATTTTGAAGCAATTATATACCGAATATTATTGTATTATAAAATAATATTTTAAACTTTTCTAAATGTAACCCTCACCTCTCTTATAAAAGGGTACTTCCCGTTCTCTCAAAATCACACCTCCAACGAAATTTGTATCAGCAAAAACCAGCTCATATTTTATCCCAACTACTATAAATTTGACTTATAGGCCTTTCATTTGTTATAAATCTATCCTAAGATTACCTTTTGATCAACTCAAAAGAAAAAACCCGAAGAAGAAGTAAAAATTTCACCACGTCTTTAAATGTTCTTTTCTTCTTCCACATCATATTTCCTTGTTATTTCCATACCAAAATAATAACTCTTGTAACACCCCAATATTTTACGGTATGAGTGTCTTTGAATAATACAATAGCTTGCATTGTGTACAACTTCGAGATTCGAACACACAACGATCAATCAAAGTAGCCGTTATGAATAGTAATACCCACTTTTTGAAATTTTATACATTTTATCATTCAAAAGGGACTTAATTTTTGGATTCATAATATAAAAATTATCCTAGGGTGAAATTTTGGAACATTTTGGATAACTTTTATATTTTGATGAATGGTGAAAATTACAAAATTTTAATTTAAAACAACTTTTTAAATAAAAATTATTAATAATGATACATTACTAATTTTAGTGGTTTTAAAATATATTTAAAATATATTTTTACCATTTAACACAATGATGGTCATTGGACATAATTTCACAATTAAATCGGACATAAACAAGTGTCAATCTTTTGATATTTATTATATCTTAAAAACACGCTTTTTGTTTTAACAACGGGAATTAATTTCAAATTAATTTATGCAACTTATATGTTTTGAATTTGGAAAAATGGATTAAATATTTGGAGTCAGGATGTCCAAATTTTTTAAATAGGTAGATTTAATTTTAGGACATTTTGAATAATTACTTCGGTAAATATTTTATTTACCATGGTTAAAGGGTAAATCCCATATATAAGCGTAACAAATAATATTATAATAATAATAAATTACCCTAAAACGTGTCCTAACCATATTGGATGATACATTTACAACCATGGGCATCTTTGTGTCGATTTTGGGACCCCATAGAGCCACTTGTTGGTGATAAGGACACTTTATATTAATTAAGTTAAAATAAATACAAAAAAGACATAAGCATATATCTTTTAGAAAAACAATTATTACATAGGGTTATATATGTTTAAATTTCGACTATAAATATTAATTAGAAATAAAAAAATATTTCCTATAAAATGGTATTTTACTTATAATGTTTAGACATTAAATAATATAATTTATTTATGACACAATGATGATGTAGTAATTACCGTATTAATGAAAGATTAAGATAATTGATATTATAAATACCCAGATAAATGTAATTTGAGACTTTTTATAAATTAAAATAATTTTCTTGGTTAATATGACATATTAGGATTAATTATGTAAATTTTTTTCGAAGTAATAACGTTGTTATGAATTTATCAAAAACAAAATACCCAATATTGTCAAAATTGACAGAAAAGAGTTTTTAAAACAAATATTATATTATTAATTGATATTCAATTCCTAAAAATCTAAGGTTCTGACAAGAGTCTAATATCCTGATAGGTGTATCATTAATGGACCACGTGGGGGTTTCTTGGAGGTATATAGTAAGTTTATTTAACTATATAATATAAAAATACAAAGTGACATGGTAAGTGTCAAACAAATTAACTAAGAGTCAAAGCCAAAAGATAAGGTTAATATAATGACCCAAACCTGTCTAACATCTATTTGTTGAGTGGTTTTCGACCCATCCCCACCTTAACCTTTAAATAATCTACTTTTGATCAATTATAAATCGAATATGAATTTATTATATAAAAAAATAGTACTAGATTTTCCTAAGGTGCCCCTCCTCCCCCTTATAAAAGGACACCACTTCTTACCAATTCTACACACCGTCAAAGCCTTTTGGTTTGGCAAAACCCTGTCCAAATACTCTATAAACATCCCTCAATTCAAAATAGAGGCCATAGTTTGATCAAAATTCCAACCTATGGAGCCCTTTTGATCAAATCAAAAGGAAGAACCTGAAGAAGAGGTAATGTTTTCACCACCGTTTTTCAAGTTCATTTCTTCTTCAACTTCTTCTTTCTTTGTTATTCACATTATAAAATAATAACTCCAGTATATTATATATTCTTATATGTTATTATAAATATGGTTCAACCATATTATGTATTCTATCCACTCTACGAATGACATGTCACCATACGTGCGTACGTACGACTTACCGTCTCCACGTCGTGGTGTAATTGTTATTCAAAACATTATTATTTGGATGGGTATAATAATGATGTGTAATTAATGTTAATAATAAATATAACATTATAATGATTTTTTATATATTATACACCATCCAATCATATATTATTTTAATATCAAAAGAATGATATTGTCGCTCGTGCGTTCGTACGGACTACCGTCTCCACGAACGCGATGAGATTCATTCCCCATCATATCCATTCAATTATAATTCTCATTTTATGATTAAAAATAAGGTTTAAGGAAATGATATAATTCCGGATATGAATAATATACAAAATATCCATAACAAACATGGATTATGTAACAAAGCATGTAAAAGAAAACGAGTAAGTTAACACCCGAAATGACGATAATACTAAGATATTATTAACAATGAAATTTTAAAAGATCATATATGATATCATATTAATGTATATGATTCTTGTATAATTTAATAACAATTATTTCACCATTATATATGAGGTTAACCTACCATCAACCAAGGAAAAGTACAAGGTAAGGTTTTTGTCACAATCTCTTCATTATTCGAGGGTGTTTATACGTAAATATCCACTGGGACCTCTTTATCATCCACATCCATGTTTCTTAAAAATGAATTTCAATTTTTTTTACAATTTTATAGAATATGGTTTATGGTATATTATACCCTTTTTTGACATTTATAAGAGGTTTATAAAGGAATCTTTCCGTCATTTTCCAAACAAGGTCCTTTTAACCTTTTCGACAAAATTAAGGTAAGAATGTTTTTTTACTTATACGGTGGGTGCGACTATTTTCCACCATTATAAGATCGTCAAAGCATCCCTTACAATCTTATAAGAATATTTTCAAAATAAATATTTTATTTATGTGACTCTTAATTGATTTCAAAATATAACGAGATATGTCTCTCTGAAAAAAGGTTTTGATTTCATCTATGTGAACATCCATTGATGGATTTTATATTTATTTGATGTTGATTTATTATGATACAAAACATCCATATTGTATTGAAGTTTTTGTGATATGTTTGAATGTGGATGTGCTATTTTTATACCATTTATTTCTTATGGTTAAATTATTGACATTTCGTATGATATTTTTAATACGAATGTTTGTGATATGTTTAAACTGTTTCATATGAGGAATGTATTGGACTTAGTAAGTGACGGGTGGAGCCCGCTATAGTTACTCGATGCATCGGTAGGTTTCATGAGACAACTAGATGTGGAATTGGCCAAGGCCTTAATCATTTTATACATCTTGGTCGAGGCCTTGAGAAAATGTTTCAGAATGTCCAGCATTATACATTCCCTCATTATGGAAATAATATTGATGGTTCATGCAGTCATTATACTTGTAGAATACCCATGATTATGTTTTATTATGGAATTATTTACTCATCTCATGTTCTTGACATAAAATTATTCATGTTTCTTATTGGTAAGGTCATGTGGTTTCAATTATTTACCATGCTTAATATTTATGTCATTTTCCGCTGTATTACTTACCCTTACTAAGCATTTGGGCTCACCGCTTTCAATGTTTTATTTTTACCAGGATATGAAGAAGTTAGTTATGAGTGACCTTCTGGCATAATCTAGGAGGCTTGGATATTCCTTGTGAAATATATTTGTTTTGTATTTCTCTTCAAGATGTAAAGTTGATCATATGGATGAATCTTATTTCCAATAATACTAAACTGATCAGTCTTTCGAGACATGATTTCCTTGTGATCATTCCAATGTTATGTAATAATGCACTGACTCTAGGTAATTAGGGTTGGGGCGTTACAGTTAGTATCAGAGGAAGTTTAGTACAAGCCTTGGAAACTAGATTTAGATAAACTCTGATTAGAGAACATAGCCCTACGATAGACTTTGAGGATTAGTATAGAAGAACATCCTAGAATTTTGGTATTGTATAGATTTTGTGAGTTTTACGAGAAATACATCCCTGTCTAGATACAAGCAGGTAGAGGTGGCTCTGGAACAAATGTACCTAGGGTTAATACCAGAAAACACCGCTTTAAGCTTGACTCGAACGGGAACTTGTGCAAGAAAATGGGCCTTGCTGCACTCTTGGTTACGACACTCCCAGGGGATATGCTTAAGATAATTCTCATTTTTTTACAAGTTTGGAATTCTGTATTTCGATTCATAAACTAATCTAGTTTATTCCATTTTTTAGAAATGGAACCTAGTGTAAGTAATGGAAATAGTATCATCGCACGTACTCCATATAGGAATTTCCCTCCAACTCAAGAAAACTATAGTGGAGCTGGTGATGCAACTGGTTCTGATCAGCTAATCACCATACCGAGACAACTCATTCAGGTTATAAATAATAACCTTACCCGTATGGAGCACCCAGATCCGTAGCTTGGAGGATCAATGTTATATCTCTTCATGAGGCAACAACCACCAACATTAAATGGGAATGAAAATCCCTTATTATCTGAGAAATGGATAAATTCTTTAGAGAAAATATTCTATGCTTTGGGGAGTAGCGAAAGGGAAAAAATTTCATGGCAGTTTTCCCCCTCACTCGAGATGATGACCAATGGTGGTCCTTGATTCAAAATACAAAGAAATATGATGAAGTATCAAATATGTAATGGAGGGAATTTAAAGATATTTTCTTAAAAGAATACATTCCTTGTGACCATCAAGTAGATATGGAAAGGCAATTTCTGAGTCTGAGGCAGAAAGAGGATGATAATGTCGCAAAGTATGAGGCTAACATTACAAGTTTAGTGAGGCATGCTGCTGATTATATACATAACCCAAGAATTAATATTGATCGTTTCTTTGATGGGTTAAAACTATTTCTTTGTCGTGCATTACTATCACAATCCTTCTCATATACGAAGATATTGTCTCATGTGCAATCAAGACAGAAAAGGAATTCTCTAAGTCCTATGACTTTAAATAAAATCAAGAGAAGAAGATATCTGCTGAACACTCTGGGAATGGAAATAAGGAAATAGGGAAGAAGGGATGAATTGAATTTCCACCCTATGACAATTGCGGAAGGAAGCACCCTGGTGCCTGTCTAGAAGGAAAATGAGTGTGCTATAAATGTGGACAGAAGGGCCATCTAGCTGGTAATTGTAAAGAAAAGAAAGATGCTACCGATGTTGAATGCTATAATTGTAGAGAAATGGGGCATTATGAAAATGAATGTTCTAAGCGCCAAGAAAAATTACCTCAGAAAAGTCCAAGAGAACAGGGCCAAGATTATGTTGTTACTACAGTTGAAGTTGAATAATTATTGTATTTGTGTTTTTGGATTCAAGAACTATATTCTGCTTATAATAATAATGTGATATATATAAGGATTGTACTGCAGTACTATTTTATTGAGGACTTGAGGTTATATGGTTCTATGAAAAGTTACTTAATATTAAGATACACTTTTTGTAAAATACATGGTTTAAGGAAATGTAATCATTAATATGGTCCCGATAATGAGCTAGTGATTTTGGAATGATACATGATTTATATGGATAAATTATATTGGATATCCTTGAATAATTTGAAATTGATTAATGATTTTTATATTCCATCATTGTTGGAGTTTACAAAATTTTTGAATAGACAGAGTATATCCAGTATTATATAAGGATTAAGGGATCATGAATGTAATCAATAAGGTTTTAGGGTAATTCAGGATGTTGCAGTGTTTTAAAATAATACACGATGAAGGTGATCACATAATACATGGAAAAAAGGATCTTAATTGTGTTTACCTTCATTATAAATTTTGGACTTGGACAGAAGTATTTTGGATAATTCTAGTTTTAAAGTTTTATTGGATATTTATAAAAAGGACAACCTTCAGGTCGGGCGATAACCCGTCGCGTCGGACAAAGCTGTAGGAATCGAACCGACAACCGTAGTGCGATAGGCCTTTATTACCTACCAGTAGCCTATAGGAAGTCCCTGGTTATTAAAAAATATTTTTTTATTATAATGGTATGTGTTAATGATTGGAACCTTATTCAATTTGGATAAATATAATATTTTTGAGTTCTATTATCTTTTGGAGTGAAAGATTAGTTTGTGGTTGAAATTAGGGGAAGGATGAAAACTCTACTTGTCAAGATGTATATATATATATATATATATATATATCTTACTCTATGAAGAAATTTATTCTATTGGGATGGGATATTAAGACAAAAAATGTGTTATCCCAATACCTTATGTTTGGTTGAACTAATGATATCTTAAATCATCATAGATTGATGGCTTTGAGGCCCTCAATTCTACACTTTTTTTGTGATTGATGACCTCAATCACACCCTATAAATATTTACATTTTTCTTCCAATTACCACCAATGTTCTCCAAATTGATATCATAATTTGGTAGTGATCCTTTCATTTCTCTTTTCCTCTTATTAAGACTAAATTTTATTAACCCAATTTCTAATGTAGGTTTTCCCACAAAGATATTTTCTATTTTCAACCTTTTATTTGCGAAAAACAATTTCAAATTGCAAGGAAGAAATTTATTGAAGGAGGGGAGATTGTAACACCCCAATCTTCCACGGTACACTTCTCTTTGAATAATACAATAGCTTGCATTGTACGCAACTTCGAGATTCTTACACACCGCGATCAATCAAAGTAGCCGTTATGAATAGTAATACCCACTTTTTAAAATTTTATACATATTATCTTTCAAAATGGACTTCATTTTTGGAATCGGAATATCGAAATTATCCTAGGGTGATCTTTTGGAACTTTTTGGATAACTTTTATATATTGATGAATAGTGAAAATTAATAAATTTTAATTAAAAACAAATTTTTTAATAATAATAATTAATAGTGATATATTATTAATTTGAGTGGTTTTAACATATATTTAGAATATGTTTTTACCATTTAATACAATGATGGTCATTGGACATAATTTCACAATTAAACCGGAAATAAACAAGTGTCAATCTTTTGATAGTTATTATATCTTAAAAACACGCTTTTTGTTTTGACAGCAGGAATTAATTTTAAATTAATTTCTGCCACTTATTTGTTTTGAATTTGGAAAAATGGATTCCATATTTAGAATCAGGACTTCCAAATTGTGTAAATAGGTAACTTTCATTTTTAGAAATTTTGAATAATTACCTGGGTAAATATTTTATTTACCATGGTTAAAGGGTAAATCCGGTAAATAATCGGAAAATAATAATATAATAATAATAATAATAAATTACCCTAAAACGTGTCATAAACTTATTGGTTGATACATGTCTGACCATGGGAATCATTGGGTCGGTTTTGGAACCCCATGGAGCCACTTGTTGGTGGTAAGGACACTTTATATTAATTAAGTTAAAATAAATACAAAAAAGACACAAGCATATATCTTTTAGCAAAACAATTTTTACGTAGGGATATATATGATTCAATTTTGACTATAAATATTAATTATAAATATGAAACGATTTCCTATATAATGGTATTTTACTTATAATTTTTATACATTAAATAATTCAATTTATTTATGACACAACGATGTTGCAGAAATTACCATATTAATGAAAGATTAAGATAATTGATATTATAAATACCAAAATAAATATAATTTGGGACTTTTTATAAATTACAATAATTTTATAGGTTAAATTAAATATTATAGATATTTATATAAATTTTGTTCGATGTAATAATGTTGTTATGAATTTATCAAAAACAAAATAGCCAGTAGTTTCAAAATTGACAAAAAAGAGTTTTTAAAACAAATATTATATTATTAATTGATATTCAATTCCTAAAAATCTAAGGTTTGGCCTAGAGACTTATATCATGATTGGTGTATCATTATTTTACCACTTGGGGGTATCTTGTATGTATTTAGTAAGTTTATTAACTATATAATATAAAAATACAAAGTGACATGGTAAGTGTCAAACTAATTAACTAAGAGTCAAAACTAAATGATAAGGTTAATATAATGACCCAAACCTGTCTAAATTCTATTGGTTGAGTGTTTTTCGACCCATCCCCACATTAACCTTTAAATAATCCTCTTTTCAGCCATTAGAAACCGAATATTAATTTATTATAAAAAAAATATTTCTAGATTTTTCTAAGGTGCCCCTCCTCCCCCTTATAAAAGGACACCAATTCTAACCAATTCTCCACACCTTCAAAGCCTTTTGGTTCAGGAAACCCCTGCCCAAATTCCCTATCAACTTCCCTAAATTCAACATAGAGGCCATATTTTGATCATAAATCCATCCCAGGGAGCCCTTCTGATCAAATCAAAAGGAATAACCTAAAGAAGAGGTAATGTTTTCACCACCCTTTTTCATGTTCATTTCTTCTTCAACTTCTTCTTTCATTATTATTCCCAATCTAAAGTAATAACTCCAGTATATTCTATATACTGAGATGTTTCTATAAATATTGTACAACCATATTCAGTATTCTATCAATCCTATGAATGACGTGTCACCATACGTGCGTACGTACAACTTACCATCTCCACGTCGTGGTGTAATTGTTATTCAAAAAATTATTATTTGGATTTGTATAAAAATGATGTGTAATTCATGTAAATAATAAATATAACATGATAATGATTATGTATATATTATATACAATCCAATAATATATTATTTTAATATCAAAAGAATGATATTGTCGCCCGTGCGTACGTACGGACTACCGTCTCCACGAACGCGATGAGATTAATTCCCCATCATATCCATTAAGGTATAATTCACATTTGATGATTAAAAATAATGTTTAAGGACTTGATATAATTATGGATATGAATAAGATACAATCTATCCATAACTAACACGGATTATGTAACAAAACATGTAAAATAAAATTAGTAAGTTAACACCCGAAACGACGATAATACTAAGATATTATTAACAATGCAATGTTAAAAGATCATATATGATATCATATTATTGTATATGATTATTTTATAATTTAATAAAAATTATTTCACAATTATACAGGAGGTTAACCTAACATCTACCAAGGAAAAGTACATGGTAAGGGTTATTTCACAATCTCTTCATTATTCGAGGTTGTTTATACATAAATATCCACAGTGACCTCTTTATCATCCACATCCATGTTTCTTAAAAATGAATTTCAGAACATTCTTACTATTTTAAAAAATAGGGGTTAAAGTAATTTATACCCTTGTTTTACTTTTATAATAGTTTTATAAAGGAATCTTTCTGTCATTTTCCAAATAGGGTCCTTTTTGACCACTTCGACAAAATTAAGGTAAGAATGTTTTTTTAACTTATATGGCGGGTGTGGCTATTTTCCACCATTATAAGCTCGTCAAATCTTCCCTTACAAGCTTATAAGAATATTTTCAAAATAAATATTTTCTTTATGTGACTCTTAAATGATTTCAAAATATAAAGAGATATGTCTCTCTAAAAAAGGCTTTGATTTCATCTATGTCAACATCCTTTGATGGAGTTTAAGTTTATTTGAAGTTGATTTATTATGATACAAAACCTCCATATTGTGTTGAAGTTTTTGTGATATGTTTGACTGTGGATGTGATATTTTTATACCATTCATTGATTATGGTTAGATTATTGAAATTTCTTATTCTTGTTTTAATACTAATGCTTATGATATTTTTAAACCTTTTTATATGAGGAATGTATTGGACTTAGTAAGTGATGGGTGGAGCCTGCTATAGCTTCTTGATGCATCGGTAGGTCTAATGAGACAACTAGATGTGGAATTGGGCGAGGCCCTTTCCCAATATGATTTATGGTTTTGTCCTAAGCCTTAATCATTCTATAAGTATTGGCCGAGGCCTTGACAAAATGTTTCTTAATGTCCGTCATTATACATTCCCTCATTATAGAAATAATATTGATGGTTAATGTGGTCATTTGACTAGTAGAATACCCATGATTATGTTTTATTATGGCATTATTTACTCATCTCATGTTCTTTCCATAAAATTATTCATGTATATTATTGGTAAGGGCAAGTGGTTTCAATTATTTACAATGCTTAATATTTATGTCATTTTCCGCTGTATTACTTACCCTTACTGAGCGTTTGAGCTCACCCCTTTCAAAGTTTTATTTTTCTGAGGATATTAGGAAGTTAGTTATGAGTGACCTGTATGCATAATCTAGGAGGCTTGGATGTTCCTAATGAAATTTATTTGTGTTGTATTTTTCTTCAATATGTAAAGTTGAACATATGTATGAATCTTGTTTCCAATAATACAAAACTGATCGGTCTTTCGAGACATGATTTCCTTGTGATCATGCCAATGTTATGTAATAATGAACTGACTCTGGGTAACTAGGGTCAGGGTGTTACAACTCTAGTAAATTATACATACTTTGATGTAATTATAAATATGTTATAACCATATTCATTATTTTATTTATCCACGAATGATAAATCACAATACATGGGTACGTACGAATTTCCATCTCCAGTTCGTGGTGTAGTTTGTTATTCAAATACTAAATTATTTTGATGGGTATAATAATGAGTATAAATGATGTAAATAATAAATATAACATGTTAAAGATTCTGTATATATGATATACCATCCAATTACATACGATTTCACCATCAATATAATGGTATTTTCTCTCCTTTATACATACGAATTACCATCACCACAAACGCGATAAGATTAATTCCGCAACGTATCCATTCAAGAATAAATTTCATTTTATGATTAAAAATATAATGTTTATGAAATTAATATCATTATTGATATGAATCAAATACATATTATCCATAATAAACATGGCTTACATAACCATGAATATAAAGGAAAATGAATCAATTAACACCCGAAAAAATGATACTACATAAATTTTATTAACAAAGTAATATTAAAAGATCATATATGATTTCATATTTATGTATGCAGTTCTTGTATAATTTACTAAAAATTATTTAACTATTATATAGGAGGTTGAAGTACCCACGACCAAGGAATAGTACAAGTTAATGGTTAATTCTATAATCTCTTAAATATCCGAGGTTGTTTATATGTGAGTATCTACATGGATCTCTTTATCATCCACATCTGTGTTTCATAAAAATGTATTTCAAAACAATTTTACTATTTAACAGACTACGAGTTGAAGTCATTTTTACCATCTTTTTAATTTTTATAAAATTATTTCGATGGAATCTTTCTGTTATTTTCCAGACAAGGTATATTATGACCTTTTCAACAAATTGTGGTAAGAATGTTTTTTAAATTTCTATGGCAGGTGAAGCTATTTTCTTTCATTATAACACCTTATAAGATTCCCTTACAAGATTATAAGTGTATTTTCAAAATAAATGTTTTCTTCTATAATTATGTGACTTTTAAATTATTTCAAAATACAACGGGATATTTCTCTGAAATAGTTTTGATTTCATCTATGTCAACATCCTTTGATGGACTTTACACTTGTTTAAAGTTGATTTATTATGATACAATATTCAATATTTTATTGATTGTTTTGTGATATGTTTGACTGTGTATGTGTTATTTTTATACCATTCATGGTTTATGGTTAAAGTATTAACATTTCATATTCTTGTTTTAATATAATTGTTTATTTTATGTTTAAACCTTTAAATATGGGGAATGCATTGGACGTAGAAAGTGATGGGTGGAGCTTGCTATAGCTCTTCGATGCATCAGTAGGTCTTCTAAGAAAAACTAGTATCTTGGAACAAGGCCATGACAATATCTTATTTGTAGTCTTGGCCCTAGGACTTGACTACGTGGTTATGAAGTATGGCATTATAAATTCCATCATTATGAAATTGGCTATTAATATTGGATGTGATTATCCAACTAGTAGAATATACATGTGAGTAAGTAAATGACATTATTTAATTTATATTTTTCATATTATGCAGACGTTTATGTTTAAAAGGTTTATTTTTAAGTCTTATACATTTTCTTAAATGTTTATTCTTATTTACAAAAGTTTATGTTGTATTGTTATCCTTACTGAGCAGCTGAGCTCACCCCTTTCTATGTTTTGTTTTTTCCAAGATGTGAAGAAATATTTTATATTTGACCTGTAGGGATAGACTAGGGGATATAAGTGTGTTCCAAGGGGATAAAATGTTGTTGTGGTTTTTATTTCATGATGTAATGTAAAACTTTTGCGTGTATCTAGTACTTCCAAGACTACTAAACATATCGTTCTTTCAGGATTTTATCCCTTGTGATCATGCCAATGTTATGTAATAATGCACCCACTCTGGGTAACTACGGTCAGAGCAATACACTATAAATGAACTATATCCATAGACCTATCGATGTAAAATATCTTGTATAAATAATAACTAAAATATCTATTATGAAAATGTTAAATTGTTGGACTTCATGATTAAGGAACATGAAAAACAATACCATAAAGGCTTTTCACAATAAGGTTAATACTATGGATAAAAACTCATTGAATTTGGACAACATATTTGTCACATGAGAACCTGTCAATGCATCGAGGAGATATATAAATTCTAGCATCCTCCCATAATTTCATATCCAAATCATTACACATAACAAATAGTCAAAATAAAATATATTCCTTATAATAAATACGTATTGAATAAAGAATATAGAATTATCAATATTTCCCCAAATAATCAAATAACTGTCTAAGTAGAAATTTGATGTAAAATGTTATATGTTTTAGGAAATACTAAAACCCATTATACGAGAATATGGATATTCAAGTAAATTTACAGTTAAAAATTATTATAATAAAGCTATTGTTTCAAGTGAAATATAAAAAACAAAAAAAGGAATTGTGATTGCAAAGATAATCATTAAAAATATTCTTTAGAATAATAATCTTAAAACATTCCAAAGTTTCACGTGCCACTTTGAAATATTTAAATCTCATTCCCTTTGACATTATGACATTAAATCAAAATTATAATATAATTATATTAAAGATATTCATTGAATAATATTTTAAAAGGTAGTATATACACCAAAATAAAAGTGAATCGTCACACAATAATAATAAATCTCAATGGAATGTAAATTGAGATGGAATTCTCTTACATATGACATGAAATACCCAAAAATCAAAAACGTAAAATAAAAAATTTAAAAATTAACCTTTTAAACAGTAAAAGTATTCTTCTAAGAAATGATTGTGGGTAAACCCTTACATGTTGTATGAAGAAAAAGGAATATTCTAATTTTCAAGGTAAAAGATCAGAAAATTACACATTCAGAAAAAGATAAGAATATTCAATGGAAAACATTAGTAAACAATATAAAGTGTAAAAATGTATTTACCAAATAATTTTAAAAGTATTTCAGAAATCCTTTTATTAGAAAGAAATATGTTCTCCAACTAAAGGGATAAATGATTCCGTCTTTTCTTAATAAATATTTTCGGAAACAATTTGAGTACCAAAGAGTGGAAAATGGTAATATAAATAGACGATAATAAAATGAATTTGTTTATTATACAATGATCAAATAATTTTCTCGGATGGAAATTAAAGTGTGAGTAATCCCAAACAAAATGAGATTATCAAATAAACTCTCAAAAAAACTATAACGTTGATATGAACATCAATAAATTAATATATTTTCTATGTCAAATGTAAATACCCATAAAAATTTGTATATAATAAATATATATTGAAAAAGGGTTATTATACACATAATCATATAGTATTAATGAAAATTTGGATATAATATAACCTAACAAAAAGAAATTGGGTTATGCAGTCCTTTTCTACTTGGTAACATTTAATTCATATAACATTAAAAGAAATAATTCAAATTGACACTCGAAATACTAGGATGTTAAATTAATTAATGGTGCAATATATTAAAATGGATAGTAGATACACCGCAAAAAAAAAACAAGTGGATAATAAAGAATTTATATCACAGATTAAAAAACTTAGATGAAAATCCGTTACCTTTCACTTTATTTCGGTGGAATTTCCTTTCAAAATCCATATAATAAACTTATGTTAATTATTTACATTATTTATAACCTTTTTCATTTTAATCATTAATTTTAATCAACTTATTACTATGTTCCATACCACTACATAAACAATAATTTCTACATCTTGTGTTTTGAAAATATTTGGATTATATGTAAAAAATAACTATGGTATGGTAACTATGGTCAAAAGGGTAATTATATAACAAATCCAAAAATAATAAAAAATAAAGAATTATCATATTTATAAATAAATTATAATTTAAAAACTAATAATTAAATATTGTTGATTACTCACTAAAAGTGGATAATATTCATTGATTACATTTTAATATTAATGTGCTCCAAAGTTCATAAACATCAATTTTAGTCCAATTTAGAAATTGATCTTCATTTCCCATCATTGTGCAATCCATGCTTAAAATGTCAATTTGGGCCCACTCAATAAATTACATGTGAAAAATACATTGTTCATCATTTTTAATTGATATTTTGGTATATGATTCACCACTTTATTTGGAACATTTTTTAATTTAGGTAAGATGGATGAATCTCAAGGGAAGATAGAGATTTTTGGGGATGAATGCAGAGCTTTTCTGGAGAAAGCATAATGGTCCCAAGGCCCATCAAACAAATGTGGGCCCCCCAAACATATCCCAACGAAGCTCATGTTTTTACAGTTGAAATATAAAAATATGAGGATCATTTTATTCAACTATGGCCAGAGCTAGTTCCGAAGTTTTCATGGAGATATATGGATCCGACATTTACATTTAAATGGTGGGCCTGTCATAAATGCATGTATTGTCTTCCCACCATTTTGACCATAACATCCAAACGGATATGACAATGTTCCAGAAATTTTTACAAATACTAGAATACATAGGGGAGAACATATTTGACTACTATGACTGCTGATGATTCGGCCATATTTAATGTCAAATTTGAACATCAAAATGGTGGACGAATCTGGACAGTCATCCGGGTCAACTTTGAAACATCAATTTTCTTTTGATTATTCACCCTCATTTTGACTCTATTAATTGTTGGGGGATTAATTGATTATGGGGGTGGACCTAAGTCTCCTAATATTCCTATATAAGGATATTGTGGTGAAGGGAATAATCATCTTATATTTTTCATTCAATTATAATTTTATGCTTTCATTTTGTAATCGTATCGACAATTTTTCCATGAAAGTTCTTATTTAACATTGAGTATCTTAATAAAGGTTTTTCTTATTCTTTAGTATTTATTTTCATTTTATTATAATGTTGCTACCGTTGAATCTAGTTGTGAATTTATTCACACCAACACTTGTGAATTCTTCACACAACGATGGAGTGTACATTTATCTTAATGTTTTTCTTCGTCAATCCCACTTCTTTAATTTGACTTCCCGCTTCCATTGATAGAATAGGAACAATGGAAAGCTAAAATTTTATGGGTTGATCCTGGAGAGTTTCATGGGCTATATTGATTGTTATTTTATGTTCTTAAACTCTTTAATTTTTTATTCATTTTAAGAGTTCCTTTCTTTGATTTATCTTCTTCTTTGTCTTTACCGACTTTAATGACAACACATTTTGAGTGCTAGTACGATCCAATTACTTGGAGTGATCATTTAAGTGATCCTATAGGTGAATTAGTGATTTTACTTGAAATTGTGTGTGTATTAAATCAGAGAATGATATTGAGGAATTATTTCATTTAATGGATAACACTTGAACCGATGAACATAAAATTCAATGAAAAAAAATACATCCAATCAAGCCCTAGAGACAACCTTGGATCGAATCATCATAATTAATTGTTTTAATTCAAGTCATTTTGTTTGTTTTATTCTTTAAATCAAATAACCATTTCTTCAAATCAATCAACACCATAGTTGGACACTTCATAGCAAATCCCGCATCTAATCATAGTTTTTTAGGGTTATTTCTTCAGTCCTTGTGGATTCGATAACCCAAACCGGACTACAAGCGACCACTTACACCATACAACTTGGGTGAATTTGGGCCCAACCAAATTTTGGCATCATTTCCGGGGACCAAGTAAGTCACCTTAGAACATCTTTCTATTCTCCCTCATTTCTCTTTTCTCATCTCCATTTCTCCTATCTTTTCCCCTCTATATTTTTTGACTCTAAAAAATCACGATTCCAAATTTCCAAATGAATCCAATAGATGTATAATAAAAAATATCCCTTCACAAACTCAGGATGGAATCAATTATAAAATCCACATTAAGAATCACCATAGTGTTTTAATAATTTGATCAATCCTTAATTGAATACACCATACCAGATGAGATGTACAATCAATGGGATGCTGATTGTTTAAAAGATCAATTTCCATACCTTTAGAGGATGATTGAAGAGATAAAACATAATGATTTTAATGATGTCCAAAAATCTATCAATCCAAATTATGAAAAAATTCATGAACAGATGTGTGAAAATATTGTTAAAATGAATTCAGACGTTTTATCACTGAGATTAGAAATACAAAGCATTGAGACTTGTGAGGAATCCATTCTTACTCAGGATGTCTCTTCCTCATCACTAATACAAGAATCTTGTATCCCACAATCCTCAAATAAATTTATTGAAGAACCAACCATTGGATTTGGGATAGTTTAAGATAATCAAGGAATTGTTGATGGGTGCTTAAATCAAGAGGAAACTGATTTTTTGTATTCACAAGAGGGAAACTTGACATTATGGATGGAGAGTTCTGAATATTTCTCCATTGATGATTTTTTTTAAAACACAAATCACTGAACAATTGGGAGAAACACCAAACATTGATCCCATACCCACACCTCAAATTCAAGTAGAAACTTTTGGGGATAAATAATATTTTAAAATTGAACCAATTCTTTCTGAATTTTTTGGTGAATAAACTGACTTTCATTTAAATTGTCAATCTTTATTAGGAAATTGAAATCGTCCAGAACTCAAAATCATTATCCTTCCTTCCCTAGACTATAATTCTATCATAGGTGATCAAAAATACCTTATAGTTTTAGTTCATTCATCTAAATAAGTCAATAATTTTGGAATGGTCATTGATGTCTTAGTAAAGAATATAAGTTCAACTGAATCAATCATTTCTGATATTACATGGATTTTCACACTCATTTTTGAACAAGGTATTTCACATGTCACCGAATCTAAAAAAACAACCAATATCAATCAAGTTGAATTAGAGAAAGATGTTTTCTAAAAAAAATTAAATATGGAATTGGATAAGTTGGGGGATTTAAGTCGAGCTAACGACGTTAAACAGAAGTGCTGAATGGGAGGAAACCCATGGTTTTCATGTTTCCAATCATTTTGAATCATTTTCTTTTTCATATAATAAATTAACATAGACTATTGACATGTTCTTATTTTATGTGTAAAGATGGGTATGAAAGGGGACAATGTATTAATCCATGTCACACGGTGTGATCCCTGGGTAATAATTTACCCAAAAAGTATAAAGAAGACAATGTATCATCAGTTTGATTTTTAAAATTAATAAAAAAAACAAGGAAAACCATAAAAATGTTGATACTTGGTTTTAAATAAATCATTGTGTTGTTTGTTTTTTCTGGTTTGTTATTATTTTTATGGTTCAAGAACTATTTTTGGTGATACATGTTCAATCAAGGAGATTCCTACATCCCCCAAGAGATCAGAGGAGTAATCTAGAGCATCATGAATTTCATCATCAAAACCAGGTGAATTTGTTCCATGTTTATCATTTTCAATTTCCTCTTTGAAATCCTCTCATTCCTCCCTTCTAACTTTTCTTTTCTTTAAACACTGGGGACAATGTTATTCTATGTTGGGGGGAGATGAAATAAAAAAATGTATTTTTTAATAAGAACATGCATGTAAAGGAAAATTACATTAACCTTGAACATGATAACACACATTGAAAACTCAGAAATTGGATATCAAATAAGTTTTCATGCCTTGATTCTGATTTTAATGAATGTTTATGTTCATGAGCATAGTTTTTGGAAAGTGAGGTTTTCGGATGTGATTTTTCAGAGTTTACATTTTCATCCTCTTAATAAAAATGCCACAATGCACGTCTACTAGAACATGGGTGTAAATTTTAGTTCTTGGGTCTGTTTCATTACAACATAGGGTTCTAGGGTCACTTTTAGTTAAATTTGAGTATCCAAAAAAATAATTAAAAATAATAATGACAATATAGAGAAATGTTTTGTTCAAATGTGTGGCATCCGAAAGTTGGGGATCGTGACTCCATAGTTGTCTCGCCCAGAGTTAGGATTTATACCTCTATTGTAGAGCATGGAATTGACAATATGTGTGGAGTTCGACACTTGGGGATCATGGCTCCATAGTTTTCTTGCCCAGAGTTAGTATTTTCATATCTATTTTGGTTAAAAAAACAAAACAAACAAACAAAAAAAATCAAAAAAATGGATACTCATCTTAAGGATTAATGTGATGCCCACCTAGCACTTCTATTTTTTCCCCTTGATCAATAAAATGGGCCCCATATCTTTTGTGATGCACAACACTTTATCATGCTTAATTGGAATTGGATGAAATGTGGTGATGAATTTGAACAATGGAATGGGCTTGGGCTTGGTATATGCTTATGGACCTAGTTTGTTTTAAATGATTTTGATGGGTTTCATAATTTTTTTTGGTATGAGGTCTTTGGGTGAGCAATGTGTATTAAAATGTTTTTGGAAAAGGGGATTTGAATTTCATATTTGTAATATATTTTTCTCCGGACTAGCTAAACTCAAGTTGGGGGTGTGATTAGTCACTAAAAGTGGATAATATTCATTGATTACATCTTAATATTAATGTGTTCCAAAGTTCATAAACATTTATTTTAGTCCAATTTAGAAATTGAACTTCATTTCCCATCATTAGGCAATTCATGATTAAAATGTCAATTTGGGCCACTAAATAAATTACTTGTGAAAAATACATTGTTAATAATTTTAAATTGCTATTTTGGTATATGATTCATCCCTTTATTTGGAACATTTTATCTTTTAGGTCCGATGGATGAATCTCAAGGGAATATGGAGATTTCTGGGGATGAATGCAGAGATTTTATTGAGAAAGCATAATGGGCCCACGACCCATCAATCAAATGTGGGGCCCACAAACCAAGCCCAATGAATCTCAAATGTTAACATTAGAAATAGAAAAATATAAGGATCATTTTATTCAACTGTGTACAGACCAAATTCCTAAGATTTCTTGGATATATATGGATCCGAAATTTACATTTAAATGGTGGGCCCGACATAAATTCACATAAAGTCATCCCACCATTTCGACAATAAGATACAAACGGCTATGCGAACGTTCCTGAAATTTTTACAGCTACTAAGAGACATATGTGAGAATGTATGTTTCTTCTACGACCACTGATGATTCGTCCATATTTAATGTCAAGATCGAACGTCAAAATGGTGGACGAATCTGGATAGTTTTACGGGTCAACTTTGAAACATCAATTTCCTTTTGCTTATTCACCCTCATTTTGACTCTATTAATTGTTGGGGGGTGAATTGATTATGGGGGGTGGACCTGAGGTTCCTAATATGCCTATATAAAGAGATGGTGGTGAAGGTAATAATCATCTTATATTTTTCATTCAATTGTAATTTTCTTCTTTCATTTTGTAATCGTATTGTCAATTTTTCCATGTAAGTTCTTATTTCACGTTGAGTATCTTAATAAAAGTTTTTCTTCTTCCTTACTATTTCTTTTCTTTTTATTAACAAATTGATACCGTTGAATCTAGTTGTGAATTTATTCACACCAACACTTGTGAATTCCTCACACAACGGTGGAGTGTACATTTTTCTTATTGTTTTTCTTCGTCAATCCCGCTTCTTTAAGTCAACATCCCGCTTCCGTTGATAGAATAACACAAATGGAGGGATAAAATATTGTGGGTTGATCCTGGGGAGTTGCATGGGAAAGATTGAATGTTATTTCATGTTCTTAAACTCTTAAATATGTTCTTCATTTTAAGATTTCCTTTCTTTGATTTATCTTCTTCTTTATCTTCACCGACTTTAATGACAACACATTTTGAGTGATAGTACGATCCAATTACTTGGAGTGATCATTTAAGTGATACTATAAATGAATTAGTTATTTTCCTTGAAATTGTGTGTGTATTAAATCGGAGAATGATATTGAGGAATTATTTCATTTAATGGATACCACTTGAACCGATGAACATAAAATTCAAAGAAAAAAATAAATCTGATCAAGCCCTAGAGACAACCTAGGATCGACTCATCATAATTAATTGTTTTAATTCAATTCATTTTGTTTGTTTTGTTATTTACATAAAATAACCATTTCATCTAATCAATTAACACCATAGTTGGCCACTTCATAGAAAATCCCGCATCTAATAATAGTTTCTCAAGGTTACTTCTTCGGTCCCTATGGATTCGATAACCCAAACCGTACTACAAGAGACCTCGTACAACATAGAACTTGGGTAAATTTGGGAGCAACCAATGGTCAGGAAAAATGAACTGATGTCACACTAATGAAGACTGTAGGCCATACGTATGCATGAGTAACGTTCCCATGTTTCAATGATCAATGTAGAAAGAAGTTATGTAACATAAATATTTCCAAAATGATAATTATATCATAAATAAAATTATATTTTATCATATATAGTTATATATATAATTATTGTAATATATAATTAATTACATCCTATAGAGGAGGCGGTAGTCCACACATCCACAAACGACATTTTCAATTTTTAAGCCTGTGTGAAACGATAATAAAGAAATTGAAATATATAATATTTATAGAAATTTAATTAGGTAATTAATATCATAAATATGTTTTTTATGTTACATGTTTTTAATTCAACACATCCTTTATACATTACATTCATTATGTTAATGAATCACATCGCTTTGAGGGGGTAGTAGTCCACAATTCCACAAAAAATATTATCATTTTTACAAAAAATGAAAAGTATAAATATATAAGTTATAAAATAATTTAAGAAACTTAAATACCGAATAAGTATTATTTATAACATATCTAAACATATTTTACATCATAATTGGCACCATGAACGGTGTTAATGGAAAAATGAACAATCATTATTTTGTGAGGTGGTAGTTTACCCTACACATATATAGTATGTTTGTTACCCATTAGATGGAAGTTTTTATAAGTGAAGGTAAAAACATTATCATAGAAACATCCTATTATATTTTTGATATGGTGTTTTCTATATAATCATGGAATAAGACGTTTTTAGGGGGTGTATAGTGCCAATAAAATTAAAGAGCTTTAGGAAAGATGCTACCTCTTAATCAGTTAACTCTTATTGGTTTTCACCAAAAGGATTCTTTGGATTTATTTATTCCTAAAGAGAGGATTAAATGAAAAATACATAGAAGTTGGGAATCTATTTTGGCATATTTTTTCTGAACTTCTGTGTCTTGATAGGTGTGAGGTAGTGGTAGGTGAGGATGCATTTTATAATAGAAGAGGAGTGACACTCTTGTAAGATTTTGGAAAAGGGAAACCCCACCCATGTTTTTTATTGGATGTGGATCAAATAATGGTAAAAAACTGATAAAAGGGATAATAGGGTCGATATATGAAAATAAAAAATATTTTTTTACAACGTATAGGTCATATCAGGCCTTAAGGATAGGGTTTAGTCTATTGTTAAGATTAATTTCACCTTAATAGTTGTAATTAATTTCAATTACTTTCACTAATGGTTTTGGTCAAAAACTGATTTGAAATTAATTCAAATTATAAATTATGATGATTCCAAATATGGAATACATATCTCTTAATTACAATCAAATAAGTTACATAAATTAATTTAAATTTAATCCTACGGACATGATAAGAAAGAGAGTTTTTAATGTAAAAACTTCTAAAGGATTGATATGTTTTTATAGTCTATGTAAAAGTGAAATTCATTCCAATGAAATAAATTGTTTTAATTTATTAAACTATTATATAATTAAAAATTAAAAAAATATAATTATAATTTAACCTTATAAATAATCTATATGAAGAATTAGTTTGAATTAATTTGAATATTTTTCACTATTCATTAAAAAATGAATCGTTATAGAAAATCACCAAAAAATCAGCCAAACTAAATTTTTATGTTTCTATTAAAAATATTAAGTTTATTTGGAAATATTAAAATTTTTAAAAGGGTAAAATTTTTGTAAAATTTTGGTTCTCCCTTAAAAGGCGGTAGAAGTGCCTTTATAGAAATATAGGGGTTTATGTGAAAAATATGGGTTTTTATTTTCTTTTAGTTAACAAATATATTTTAAGAATAAAAGAATATTTTATTGAATATATAACATATATATTTATTTAATTTCATTCAAAATTTTAATTTAATTTAATTTTTTAAGATAAAATGTCATTGTGATCATAAAAATAAAAATATTTCATTTATATTAAATTGGTTTATATTTTCATTTCTAATTATTTGGTAACTGATAAATTCAAGTTAAATTGGTGTAAACCATATATTTTCGTAATTTAGTTAATATTCTTCCTAAACTCTAATTTAATAAGTAGGATATTTATTATTATATTAAATAATAATATTTTAATAATATGTTATTGTTCTGTAAAACACATTCTTCCATGTAATGAAATCTATAGAAGAAAATCATTGTTTCATGTGTCGCATAATAACAAAGTATCATGTGTATCACAACCTAAACTATAGTTTGAATTTATTTAAAATATTAAATATATTATAGAATCTTGGGATATTATATCCCCTTATACACTTGGTGATGCAGGTCTTACATGTCATCAAATACAATGTTCCTACTTTAGATTTTTGGGGAATTACATTCTCCCCACTATAATTAAATTGAATCCTTGAAATTTAAACTCAATTTTGGTGATAGAGTTTTTTATATTTCCCATATTTAAATCTCACATTATTAGAAGGGCTCATAAGAAATCCCTATAAAATAGATAATGAGAAGTATAATGGTTACATGGAATAACATAAAACTATGTTTTTATGTAAGAGTACATTAATTGAAAGTAGTTATTTGTATCTGGAGTAAAACCAAAAATATTCATAGGGACTGATTGAGGTCATAAATCACAAACAAGTGAATGATCAACATAATTTTGAGGGCCTCAAAGATATAAATCTGTAATGGTTTTGTAGACCATCGGTTCAATAATAATTAAGGTATTAATACAAACCATTATTTTGATAAATTTGTTAATGTTGAAAAATTATTTTACAAACATAAAATATAAGGAATTATAATTTAAAGATAGATTTCAGTTTTATAAGAAAAATTTCATCTTTTGGTAGTACTCCTGTTAGATTCTAACTCCAACATTACCTCAAAAATTGTGTATCCAAAAATTAACATTGATCCCAGAAGCACTAAATCATTTAACAGATGACAAGTCCTATAAAATAGTGACAATTCTAACTATTTGACTCTAATTATTGTCAAAATCGAATATGGATAATATATTAATCGATAATCAAAAAATATACACTATTGGTTCTTCATTAATTATTATTCATCAAATTGTTTAAATAATTACACATTAACCTAGACATTGCGTAGGGAAGTGGTAGGAAAAAAACCCTTATCATCCTTTAGTCATATGTTCAATCCCTACATCCTTTCTTGACATGATGGGTTGTAACTCAAAATTTAGGTTTTCATTTTCTAAAACCAAATTAAATTAATTTCCAAAATAAATATAATGGAAGTCCTTAAAATAATTTAAATCACTAAATAAACTTTTAACTATGGTTTTCAATACAACCTCAATATATAAAATACTTCATCCAGTTGTTTCAACATAAGTCCATCCTTATTATAGATTTTATCCCATAGAATAAGGCATTGAATATGGTAATTTGTAAGTTCCTCACTTTTACGATAATAGACTATAAATGATTCCTTAGTATGACATTCATTTATTTCCATCACACTCTTCAATGTTATATAACAATTGATTTAATTATTTTATTCTTTCACACACATAATGAATTTACCTATTCCCTTTAGACACATTATTGGGTGTTTCCTTCAACATTTATTATATTATGGAAATAGAGAATTTTTTTCCCTACGGTTTCCACCACTCGAACTCTTAGAAACCCCCATCCTTCTATTCTTTGGTGAGTTCATGAGTTGGTTTAGGTATATGTAGTTAATAGTGTCTTTGGAAAACCGATTAAGCAGTAACATTATATCATTAACTCCTATTAACACCTCATTTTGTTTCGAATTTTCACTGCTTTATCCTTCATTTTTAATGTTAACATGACACCTTTCAGATACCAAGCATTAACCAAAAATAGAAATAATAGTGTGAAAAACATTTTTCATAGAAAAAATTACAATGTTTTATAGGATATTTAAATCATGAAACCTTATATTAAATCTCAAACACCTTTGGTTTAACGTAAGCTATTCATTGAAAAAATATTTCATAATGGTTTGTATGAAAATGTAAATTATACTAAGAATATGCCGCGGGAGTCTCAAACTAGGTTCTTAGTAAGACCTATTATTGTGTACTAGGTTACATCGAGTCAGTCACAAGATACCTTGTAAGAGTTTTTACCCCTACGTACATCTGTACTAGAACTACGCCCACCTATAGAATCTAGAAAGGGACATATTTCTAAGAATACCCACATTATCTTACCTTACCAAAATTCCAGGGTGTTCTTGTATATTTATCCTTAATTTCTCTCTTAGGGTTTTATTCCTTAATAAATTATTTCTAAATATAGTTTCCAAGGTTGTTGCTAAAAATTATTTTATTCCTACTATAACTCCCCAAATCCAAATTCCCAGAGATGGTATATTTTTGTTATCGCATTGGTAGGATTAAAAAGTGAAAAATCATGAAGGACTGATCTATTTAACAGTTTTGGATAGCCAGATTACAAACATGATACCCATAATATACTGGGAAATATAAAATACCATATCAAACATAGTAACGACTAATAAAGTGCATCCTTTTAACTAATTAAAAGGATTTCTCTTCATAACCTAGGAAAATGAACCATATTAAGGGTGAGATAAAATGCTTAGTAAGATTATTTAAAGCTGTAGAAATAATGAATAAATTAAAATAATTAACATTTCATGGTAAATAAATAATAATACATTCCATTCAAAAAACTATATATAGAAAAATTAATATGGAAATGTAAGAAACTCAAACACATGCCATCTAGTCAACCAAATGAGAATGAACTGTATCCATATAGTTTTCCACAAAAAATTTCATGGATAAATGAAAAATAAAATATCTATGAAGTTAATTATTAATTATTAGATGGCAATTCTCTAGAACATGAAAACCTATATCATCAATATCTTTCACAATATGGTTAAAACTATGGATAGAAACCCATTTAATTTGGACAACTTATTTTTGTCATAAGAACTTATCAATGAATTGAAGAAATATATAAAGTCTGAGCTCCTCCTTTCATTGGATGTCAAAATAATTTTTCATATATAATAATAGAAATAAATAATATTCCTGATCAAAATTCAATATTGAATAATGAATAGAGAAGTATTAAAATTTCCTAAAATAATCAAATAACGGACCAAGGATACATCATATGTAAAATGCTTTGTGGTTTAGGAAAAAATGATCTCTATTGTATGAGAATGTGGATATTTATGTAAATTTAAAATGAAAAAACATTATAAAAAAGTTATTGTTTGTAGAGAAATTTAAGAACTACAAAATAAAGTGAGATTTCAAATACAATCATTAAAAATAATATTGAGGAGTATAATCTTTAATCATACAAAAGTTTACCATACCAGTTTTGAACATTTAAAAAATATTCCCCGTGAAGGTATGAAATTAAATAAAACATCTAATATTGTGAGAGTAAGAATTATCATGATATAATATGTAATATATATCCCAAATAAAATTGAATTGGAGAATAATAACAAATAGGTATCAATGTAATGTAAATTGAGACAGAATTCCCTTAAAAATTCTAAAGACAAAAAAATAATTACCATTAAATGAAAAATTTAAAAATTAACCTATTAAATATAAAAATTAGGCTCCTATGAAATCATAGTGGGTAAACATATACATGTTGTATAGGAAAAGGTATATTCGTTTTTTCATGGTAAAAAGCTTATAAAATTCATCATTCATAAATTAAAAATGAGGTTTCATTTTAAAACGTTAGAAAAATATAAAAAGGGTAAAAATTTCTTTACCAAATAAATTTGATAGTATTTTTGAAAACATTTTAATGGAAGGAAATATGCTCTCCGTCTAAAGAAGGAAATAAAGTTGGGTTTCTTACAAAATATTTTCTAATACATTTTGTGTAAAAAATTATGTAAAATGGTATTATAACCAAAGGAAAATAAAATTAAAGTGTTTATTAGGTGGTTATCAAATAATTTCATCCAATGGAAATTCAAGAGTGAACAATCCTGAATAAAATGAGATTGTGAGGTAAACCATCAAAAATACCATAACATTGATGTGAAAATCAATAAATTAAAATATTATGGGTGTTAAATTTAAATCCACATAAAATAATTGTAAATAAAATAATAGATAGTAAAAATGTAATTATACACATAATCATAAAATATTAATGATTATGAAAAAGTAATATGACCCAATGAAAATAAATCAGGTTATGATGTTCTTTTCTACATGGTAACATTAAATTCCATTCCCTTTAGAAGAAATAATTCAAATTGAAACTCAAAACACCATGAAGGTAAATTAATTCATGATTTGATATATTAAAATGGGCATTATATACCCCACAAAAACTAATTAAGTGGGGAACATGAAACTTATATCACATATGTAAAAAGTGAAATGAAAATCCCTTACCTTGCACTTACCTTCAATTGAATGTCCTTTAACTTCATGTAAAATAAGATTATTTTAATTATTTAAATTATATAAAACATTTTTCATATTTTACATTAATGATTTATACTAATTACTATGTTGTATACAACTACTTAAACTATGAAGTTTTCATTGGGTGTTTTAAACCAAATTTTGTTTATTTGTCAAAAATAACTCTGGTAGATCAGCAATGGTAAAAATGTAAACTATATAAAATCTAAATAATAATAAAGATGAAATAATTATAAAAATTATAAATCAATTATACATTTAAAACTAATAATTATAAACAGTAATGAAAAATTAAATAATGTTACGCTAATGGAGATGGTAGGTCATATGTATGTGTGAGTGTCATTCTCGTTTTCAATGATCATTATGGAAAGAAGGTATGTTACTTAATTCATTCAAAAATTATAATTATATCATAAATAATTTTTTATTTAACCATATATAGTTATATATAGTGTTATTTTTATTTAAAAGGAATCACATCATGTTGAGGAGGTGGTAGTCCACAAATCTATAAACGACGTTATCACTTTTTAAGTGTGTGTGTAACTGTAATAAGGAAATGATATATATTATATTTACAAGTATGTAATTATGTAATTAATATGATATACAAGTTTTTAATGTCACATATGTTTAATTAAAACCATCCTTTATACATTCCATTTATCATGTGAACGAATTGTATCGCTTTGAGGGGGCGATAGTCCATACTTCCACAAACGATGTTATTGTTTTAACACAAAATGAAAAGTATAAATATATGTATTTTAAAATAATTAAATATTAATAAAGACATTAAAAATCTTATATAAACCATATATAAATATATTTTCTATCATAATTTTCACCATGAGATGTGGTAAAGTAAAAATGAACAATCATCGTTTCGTGAGGCGATAGTTCACTGTACACGTAAATAATATGCCAATTAACTATTAGATGGAATTGTGCATACGTTAAGGTATAAATATAATCAAGAAAAAATATTAGTATATTGATTATAATTTAGTGTTTATATTAACATGGAATAAGAATATTTTAGTGGCGGAGAATGGAAATAAAATTATAGAGCATTGGGAAAGAGGTCACCTCTTAATCACGTAACACCTTTTGGTTTGAACCAAGAGGCTTCCTTGGATATATTTATTCATTAAGGTGGGACTAAAGGATTAATAAAGAATTTTATGGATCTATTTTGGAAGAGTTTTTATGATCTTAAGTGTCTTGAGAGGTGTGAGGATGTGGGAGTAGAGGAGGCCTCTTATAATGAAGGAGGAGTGGTACTCTTCTTGTATTCTGGAAAAGGGAAACCCCATCGAATTTTTTTATTACAAGTGGATCCAATAATGGTCCCACATAGAGTAAATTCAAATTAAGGTATTAATATGTCCATAAAATTGATTTTTATAAGGTTATAGGTCATATTAGGCCTTAGGTTTTGGTTTTAGTCCATTGTTTAGCTTAATTTCACCTTAATATATGTAATTAATTTTAATTTATTTCACTAGTACTTTCAATAAAAAACAATTTAAACTTTTTAAAAATTATAAATTATGATGAATCAAAATTTTGAATTACTTTTTCCAAATTCCAATCATATAATTTTCATAAATTAATTTACATTTAATTCTGTAGGCGGGATGATAATGCATATATTTGAAGGAAAAATGTCCAAAAGATTGCAATGTTTTTATAGTCAATTTGTAAGTAAAATTGATTATAATGACATAAATTGGAGTAAATTATCAAAATATTATCTAAATAATCTTTAAAACAAATTATAATTATAATTCAACATTATAAATAAATTAAATGAATAATATTTTTTGAATTAAATTTTAGAATTTTTCATTATTCATTAAAAAATGAATCACCACAGAAAAACAAAAAATATTTACCCTAACATATTTTTAACTTTGTATTTTCAAATATGATGTTTATTTTTAAATATTGAATTTATAAAAGGGTGAAATTTAGATTTAAAATAGTTCCTTCACTGAAACAAAATAAAAGTGTTTAATAAAAATACAGGTTTTTATGTGTAAAATTGGGTTTGTTCTAATCTTATGATTATCAAATCTATTGGATGAAAATGAAAAGTATTTGAAAAAATATATAACATATGTAATTCATTAATGTGAATCAATAATTGTAATTATTTTCATTTATTAATACAAAATGCCTTAATGTGTATAAAAATTATTATGTTTCATTTATATTCAGTTGGTATATATTTTCATTTCTAATTAATTGGTAAACTATTAATTCATTTTTGATTCTTGTATACCATATATTTTTGTAAGTTAGTTAATACTATTCAAAACTAGTAATTTAATTGCTTTGTTATATATTTTCATATTAAATAATAATATATTATTAACATATTATTATTCAGTAAAACATGATCTTGCGTGTAACGCAAGCCATTAGAGAAATTTTTTATTGTGTCTGTCGCATGATGACTCAATATCACATGTATAACAAACTAAACGATAGTTTTAATTTATTGAAAATAGTAAATATATATTAGCATCTCTGGATATTACATTCCCTTCCACGCTTTATGTTTCATGTCATTCATGCCTTTGAAACAATGTTCCTACATTAGATTTTTAGGGAATTACAACCATATTTCATATACTATAGATCTAACATGGAGATATTATTCACCGCTCATTTCTAGTTCACAATAACTTTATCACTCAGACCCCACTAAAATTCAATCCAAAACTAGGGTCACCACCCTCAAAAGACCCATAGTGCACCCCCACCTTATATATTTACTTATCCTGATCCTTATGAAAAACCTCACTAAGATATATCGTCAAATACATGTCCATACTGTAGATCCATTCCCCTAAGAATCGCTAATCATTATTACAAGGATCATATCCCAAAACAACTAACAATTCTCCTCATTATATCATGATCATCTAAAGAGGAGTAATCTCGTCATTCCTTTTCAAAATCCAGTATAAATATTTTTCTAATATTATGCACATGTCTAACCACCATATAGAATGATATTAAATCTAAAATTCCACAACCAAAAATGCCCCATTCTATTAAAACAAATTCAATGTGAACAATTCCTATAATTCGATCGGTCATGCCTTGGAAACATCACCTTGATATCAAGGCACTCCATGTACCTCATTTTCCATGAACTATCACTCAAGGATCATTTCATGAAAATGGATAATAAAAAATCATCAAGTCTATACCATATGCTCAGTATCACCTAGCATGCTCCATCCACAACGCAGGAACCTACCTACGCTTAATGTATCAGAGTCACTGAATAGGTCAGATGAACTCATTTTGCATTATTCTCTCTTATACATCACCACTCATCCACAACACTTTGATCATTGATCTCTTGATCTTTTATCCCTATTTTAGGCTACATCGCTTAATCCCTAGTCAAATATCACAAAAAGGATATAAATCATGGGAATTTATCGAAATTGTTATCTTGAATGTCGCATAGTATCTCATGTGCCTGAATACCCATTCCAAGGTTCCAAATATATATATATATATATCATAAAATTTTAAAATAAATTACCTACTAGGGAAATGATATGCATAATAAAATGGCACTGATCCTCATTGGGAATCCATCTAAGGAACTACACTCTCAAGGATTCAATCACATCACATAGGCCTACACGTATAACTAGATGTGTCCTATGACAATTTATAATGATAATTTCACTCTCAAATGGTTATTTTAAGTATTATTTCATTCCATGATAAATGGGAAAACACCATATTGGTTATTAATGACTCTTTAAATAATTAAACATGACTTTTTACCACTCCTAAGGGGGTTATCACTAAGGCGTCGAAGCAAGTACTAACCTACTAAAGTCACTACAAATCTTCTACTTGATGAACTATCTTCATTATCTCAATCAATCATATATCAATAGAATAAATATTACTAATCATTAGAGTTGAATATATATATATATATATGGTCTAATTGTTATATAATTCTACCAAAATATTATACTAGAAAACATTGTATGAGATATTTTGGACACTTTAAACGACTAAGACTTAATAAATAGTGATAATAATTACACTACATGTCTATATTTAATGTGTATATGACATTAAAATAATAATACATGCATATAAACATTTTTATAAAGGGAAAGAGCCAAAATTACAATAATTTTCCTCTTTCCAACAATCTAAGCACCAAAAATCAAACAACTCAAATATCCAAATATCATGTACATTACACCCGGTGAAAATATAGAAACTGTAACATTAAAAACGCATAACATCAATTCCATATCCTTTACAACGTAGAATTAATACAGGAATATGTGTTGATAACACACCATTCCGATATCAATCATAGGCTTCAACACAATCCTATATCTTCTTGGATACTATGCCCAAATATTATGAAAAATAAAAGTATATCTGATACAACTTTTTAATGTCTAGCACTGGATCATTATGAATAGTAACTATTCATTTGGTACCACATGAACTATGTTGAGCCTCAATGTTTTCTATATGGTTCCTACTAGAAGGGGGGAGAAGGTGGTTAAGTGATGAAATTATAACCCCTATACCAAATTGTGTGATAATAATAAAATAATTAGTAAACATACACATTAGAGTAGGATGGAATAATAAATAAATTGAAAACGATATAAAAAATGAAATACATTATACATATGAAAACAACAATTCTATTGTACAAGTATGACCACCCACTTGGTCGATCACATAAACAAAAAAAGGTAATAAATTAGAAAAATACACAAGGATGAACTTTTAACTCTGAGGCGTACATCAAACCTAACCTCCATTATATATTGATCTGCAATTACATAATCCATGAATCTACATGATAAAATCTCATTGATCATGCATCCTAATGGGACCATCCAATATATTTTTCCTCATTAATAAACCTAAATATATATATAATATAGACATGAGAAAAAAGATGTACATATAGGTGTAAGAATATAATCATTAGTAAGCCACAAAAAAAAATATAATCTTCTGTCATAGGTGCATGATCATGTAATTTTACTAGACTAGCTGATAAATAACTGATGGAAATTAAAAATAAATAAATGATTTAATATACCCCCACACATGGGGACAAATTCCTACCCAAAAATAAATAACCAATTCTATTCATCAATTTTGTGACTTCAATTTTCCGTACCTTATACAACTTCTGTCAGAGTCCCTCTAAGTGCATCATAATGACTACACCAACCATGAAAACTCAGAGGAATTTCAATATGGTATATAGTGATCATGAATGAGGGGGGTAAAATCATCCTATTATACAGTTTAATGACCTAGGATGAGATCTATCCTAGTATTAAAACCAAGGTGCTCCTCCATCCTAGTATGAAATAGTAATGGAAGTTGAACCTCAATTGTGTGGAAGACTCTTCCACACCCGCTAAAACCCCAGAAACCCTGATAACTTTTATGAGGAATGACATATCCTCTAACCGAACAATTGTAATATCAGATCCAATTCCATGAGATCCCCTCAAATCGTATTATAGACCACCATAATCTGGGAGGGTCTTTTAGATCACAGACCTCCCTACTAAGGGAGTTTTACATAGTATAATAGACCATCCTACTCGGGCAGTTAATTTAGTTATAAATATCCTTTCTGCTCGGTGAGTTTTTCTAAGTCATCTCAACTACCCCAAAGGAATATTCCCTATAAATCATAACCTCCATGAGGGAATATTCCAAACCATATCATAACTACCTCTAAATAATATGATATCAGTACTAATACTACCTCCCAATGTGTCTCTTTATTAATTAAAAAATGGGACAAGGGTTCGAAGAACACCTAAACCAGTCATCATTATCCAAGACCTATTGAATAAAAAGTAAGGCATGGGTTATAAGTTAACACCATTGATCATTGACACATATTTATCACTGAACATTGACTCACTAGGGTCAACATATCACTCATGCACACATCAGGAACATTGGTTTCATCACATATAGGACACCATAAAAGGGTCCCTAAAACATAAAATCACCTCTCAGGTAAACACCAATCACTCAAAGGACACAGAATCCCTTGGAATCATCAAGAGATCATCCGGGACACACTATCCTTAAAGTCTGCACTCATAAGAGATATGAAGTTAATCACATCTCTTTTTCCATATAATAATAGGTTGGATCAAACACTCAATATATCAATATATTCGAATCATAACAAGGTCTTTAAAACCAAGGAAAACCTCGAGCTACAAAAACAAAGGGACATGGTTTTCCTAAGACAATTCCCCTTATCATTATCTTTACCCTCATCTAAATATCCTATCGCATATCCCATTACTAACCTCTTAGACAATCCAACGAAGGAATAATCTCTCCATCTTGATTCACAATCCCTAAAACATCATTCAAAAGTCCTAAAATCACTTATATGGATTCACCATTATGCTCCATGTGAAAAAATAATCAGAATGAACTACTCAGAATTCAAATTCTATCTCCAAGGATAGAATGCTTGAAAAGAGACTCAAGTGGGGGGAGTGCATGGATTACTCCTTGTATACATGATATGTATAGACAAACCTAAATATGGTCCATGTACCTCCATCCAACCTAGAGTGTACTTCCCATGTACATGGTGTACAATAACCCTACATGGCGTTCACTTCACATAGGGTACATGGTTTTGCACCCTACATGTGGTATAACCTTTTACTTCCCACTCGGGGATTTGATACATGATACTACAAGACAAGAACCCAAGCGTAGGGTCTAGTCATGAACCCCCACATGCTATGTGCCTCTACATGGGGTGTCTGACTGAGTACCTAGATACACCCTTTGGTCACCCCTACACATCATGTCTCAAACACAGACATCATGTACCCTTAATCTTCAACCCTCCTCATAAATGAAGAATACATGACATTTATTAATAGAATATAATCTATTTGATTGGGTTTTCCCAAATTGAAAACTCGTCCAAATCCCCTAAAACTTCAGTTCTCTACCCAAAACACATGGATTGGTCCGTTAGGTGTCCCCAACAAAATTAAAAGGGAATGAAAACATTAATAAAATATAAAAATATCATGCATAAAACTAAAAATGATCTACCTTGAGTGGAATTCGATACATGCTTGGTCTGATCTACATTCTACAAAAACAACTACTTGATCCGGCTCCTCCCGAGCACCACAATGACATCTCCATTATTCCCTCATTACATATATCACTCTCAATCCCTCTCTCTCTTTCTCTTCCACTCTACTCTAGACCCCAATAAAGAGAATCCATTGGGGAGTATATCTGAGAAGAACCCAAAAGTAAAGGGGATGAAAAGGAAAGGAAAAGGTAATGTGAAGAAGAAAAATGAAAAAAAATGAGAAGCAGGAAAACCTGGTCTTGAAACCCATAATAGATTTATGGCTCACTTAGGCACCCCACCAAATATCCCAAACATGGCCATAGAGTCTGATTGTCAATTCTAGAATCCGTTAAAAATATATTAATACTTATGCCTATGGAAGACTTGATTTTTTTAATAAATATTAATGTCTTCTGAAAAATTCAATACTCTCCAAATCTCATCAAATTTCATTCTTAGGGTAAATAAGCCATTTTAGAACGAACAGAATAATCAAAAAATATTTTCATGACCATCTAATGAGGTAAATGGACCATTTTAGAAATGAAACAAATTATGGGGCAAAAATTAAAATTCTTTCGGAATTTTATAGCTTGATAAAACATAGGTCTTTACATATAGTTTTATAAAACCAACAATAACTCTGAAAATTTATTTTGAAAAATTATTTATTTAATCATAGTGATGATTTTTTAAAAACCCGCACATAATTAATGATAATAAATAATTAATAAAATTTTTTATTTATTGTAAATAATTATTTATAATTTATTTTTTAATAATAATAATAATAATTTAGAATTATTAGTTAGAAATTATTTAAATATAGAATAAATTTTAAATTGTTAACTATTAAGTAAATATCACTTATTTACTAATTCTTGATTATTAATTGTTAAATTTATATACGAAAATATTTACCTCTAAAAACATAGACACACAAAGATATATGATTGTATGTTTGTGTGTTTAAATATATATATATTTATATTTATGAATAATTATATAAATTAAATGGTATTTATATTTATATATATATAAACACACTCACAAACACACACACACACACATATGTATATGTATATAGATATATATGTATATTTATCTGTGTTTTTAAACATAATATATATATATATATTATTGTGTGTGTCTATATATATAATTCATATAAATATGAGTATATTTATTTATAATTTATAGCTATTTTTACTTACTTATTTACATTTATGTATATATATATATATGATTATATAGAATTACTTATAATTATATATGTTTATATATATTTGAATATATATATATATATATGTGTGTATTTATATATATTTTCAAAATGAGCATGTAGCCCATTGGTATAGGCTCATGATGGGAATCCAAATCACCAGGGTTCAAATCTTGGTAGGGTGGATTTTCCATGTCATTTTATTAATTATTGTAGTAATTAATAATGTATATTAACTATTCACCCGAATTGGGTTAAAGGGCCACAGATTTGGGTCTTCAGGACATAAGGAATTCGATCCATAAAATTTCTTCAAGAAATAGGACCTCTAGGATACCACATGCCCTTGCACCTAGGGATTTCAGTCCATCAATGTGTGTTTGGGCCATCCGGCCTCTCAGACATGAAGCAATCAAGTTAGAATGCAGTGAGAGCATGTCAAAAAGGAGGAATCCATGAAAGTAAAAACCACTAGAACAAAGCTAGTTGGATTGGGAAAGAAGAGAGGGACATCAGTAACTACTCCAATGGGATAAGGAACTATATAGACCTATAGAGGGAAATGATAGCTGATTATCCACACAAGGTGAAAATCTTGGCACTGTCAAGGAAGCAGATGTTGGGGAGTGTAGTTTCAGTGTGGATTTGTCTTTGGGTCATCTATTTTGGTACTGTTTCTTATGTCTATGGGCGTCTGGGTAATGTAATATTATGGGTCTCCGAGTAAAGTAATAGTTTCATCTCTACCCTTGTTAAATTGATGAATTACCAAAAAATAAAAATTTACAACTACAAATCGATATTTATATATATTTATATATGTATATGTATATTGTGTGTATATATATATAAATATTATTTATATATAATTTTCTTATACAACTATATTTAATCATATATTTATACATCTATATATTTATAAATATTTATAATTATTACGTGGTTACATATATTTACAAATGTATTTATATTTATATATGTTTATATGTATATATATTAATGTTTATATATGATTATATTTAATTATATATATTTATGCTTATATGTAGTTTAATTTAGTGATATATGTGTGTGTGTGTGTGTTTGATATCCCCTAGTAGTGATCTTGTTCTGGGTAACTAGGGATGCATTGTATCTATATATGGTGGGTTATGTAATGTGTGGAGAACCTACTTTAAATAAGTGACATTGCAATGCTGAAGATTTATGTTTGAGAAATGTTTTGAAATAGTGTTGCATATGGAGGGTTGTTCGGTATGGGATCAGGGCTACAATGGAACTCAATGTAGGATGCTAATGAGGATTGGAATCAGTGGCAGTCAGGTTCTCCTAGAGTGCACACAAAGAGGCTTCTGGGAATCCATATACCACTAGAGTCATTGTAGATCCTAGTTTACTGTATTTTTCAAGATCCATGAGTGTGTAGAATCCTTAATTTTATTTAACACACACACAAATATATATAAATATATATATGGTAACCCAAAATTCTAATGAAAATTGAAACCATTAAAATAAAAATTCACATTTATTTATCTAAATTTAATATTTAATATTCCAAAATGGATTTTAGGAATTAAAAACCCAAATATATAGTTGAATTAAATTATTTAAATAAATTCATTGGAAAACAATTAATATATAACATTAAAAATCAAATTTAAAATGGTTTGAGGGAGTTCATATAGTGAATTACAAGTAACATTTTTATGAAAATATCATTTTCACTCCCCCACACTTGAATATTCCTCAAACATCTCATATACCATGTTTAAAAATAGTGACCAAACCATGGAATTCAATGAAAAATTAACACATGTCCACCAACATGTGTTATGATTTTAATCATAAAATATAAAAATAAAAGTGTGGAACCTAAATCTTTGAAGGTTTGGGTTGATAGGGTGGTTAAAAAATAAATGGAACCCCACATTGGAAATAAGAGTATAAATATCAAAGCTCCTCTAAAAAAATGGTATTGAGAGATTCTATTGTATGATCAATATACATGTGGAAAAATGATATTAACATATTTTAAGTAAATAATTTTTTAGAATAATAAAAAATAAAAATATTATATATATATATAAACAAAAAAATAAAATATTTAAATAAAATATTTTTAAAAAAATGTCTACTGATGATATTTATTACAGCATTTGGATTTTAAAATTTAGAAATTTGATTGGTTGACTTGCACTAAATGATATCTAGTTTTGGTCAAATAAAATTGTCCTCTGCTAAAAATGGAAATATAAAATTTTTGGGAATTGTACCAATTTGGATCTATAAATAATGGGATGATGAGATCGACCATTCTTTAATTTCTCCAATCCAAAATTCTCTAGATATTTTCTCCCAACATTAATGATCAGGACTCTTTGAATTTAGGGCTTTCCATTCCTAAAATTTTTCTTGAATCCTCAAGAAAAATTCCCAACATGAACACTACACAAAAATTTTTGGGTGGATCAAATTGTTTTTAGACAATGAAATTCATTCCCACATCAAGATTCAAAAAATTTTATTATCTTCTCTATTTACCTTCCTTTTTCCAAAAAAACAAAAGGGTTTTGACAATTTAGAAACTAGAATATGGATTTTGAATCTCTAAAAGGGCTGAACAAATATATTGTCAATATTGATTGTTTCGTTAACAAAAAATTCTCTCCATGGAAAGTTAAGATGATGTTCCTTCTTACAAAGTTGACGATTTTTTACATTTTTTAACCAAACCTTCCTCCCATTTCCGATGAGCATGCTCCAAATCTACATGGAACACCCATTGGTGTGAATCAAGTTAAAAAAAATTGGAAATAATAAATAATTTGAAGATGATGGGGTTTTTTTAAGGAAATATTCTCAACACATTATCAAATCATCTTTATGAGTATTTTCACCAAATGATGTTCACATGAGAGATATGGTATGCACATTAATTCCAGTAAAACCCATAGTAATAAGGAAATAATAAATTTTACATTAAAAAGTATCTTAAATTCAAGATGTTTTATATCATGTCGGTGATAGATAATGTTCATGAGCTATAAATTATATAAAACAATCATATTTCCCTTAAAATTAATATTCTAGAAACATTCTAAGATGGTGTAATTATTTCTAAAAATATAACTATGTGAAAATAATTTTTTAAATCACTAATTAAAATGGGTGAGGATATTTACAAAGTAAATTTTAAAACGTTTTTTTTGAAATTGATAAATAATCCATGTTGATATATGTGTTTATGAATTCAATAAATGATAACAAGGTTAATATCATTTGGTGAAAGACACCACTGAACACTTCCTTACATTCCAAGAATCATAGTTAACAATTCAAGATGAAAGAAAATCCTTATAATAATAAATTATACTGATTTATATGTGAAAAACCAATATATTTTTCAACATAATTTTTGTATCAAAATAATTTACAAAAACCAATACAAATATGTTCACTAATGAAAATCTAATTTCAATGATATCTGAAGGAGACAAAACTTCTACGTTGATGGGATTGTGGATTGATTCTGGATTTGATGTGGATGTTTGAAAAGATCATTTGAAGTTCAAAACATTTTATGATATTACTATTTTGAAGTAAGTACACCTTGGAAATAAACCACACATCAATGTCACCCGACATAGAAGCATGGAAGTATAATTTTCTTCTAGGATAAAGATGACTCTTATAAATGTTTTGTATATACCCAAGAGTGGAAATAATTTATTCTCTAGTTATCTTCAATTTATGTTCATATTTTGAGTTTCAGTAGTATATAACAAGGTTATCATGTGGAAGGGAGGAATGTTTGTGGGGAACGGGTAATCAAATGAGGGAATGTATCAACTATATATTAATAATATAATTGAATCATGTGCTTATTTTATTGAGACCTCTAATTTATGTCATGATTGTTTGGAACATGTTAATTATAATTCACTTAATGATTAAAGAAGTTAAAATTAATTACCTTTGGAAATAAATTCAATAAATGTCAAACACATATAGAATCTAAAATAGTTAAATAACAATTTTAAATTGTTGAGAGAAATTATAATATATTAGAATTAGAACATTATAACATTTTTGAATTAAAGGGTTTGTTAAATTGTGGAGGAAAGAGGCATTTTATTACTTTTTATGATTATATTAGATATTTCATAAACACCTTATTATAAAAATAGTTGAAGCCTTAAATGTATTTTAGTTAAAGGCAGGTCTATACCAAGGGAGGTGTGTGCTTCCATTGTGGTTTAAGTTTTCAAGACTCATAACCCTACAATCATCAACCAATACCAACCTATTTTCCTTTTTTTCTTATAAGATCATTGCTTGCATTATAAATATAATATTATGTAGGGTGATCCCGAGATTGATATCAGAGGGGAAGCATGACCTTATACAATGAATAAATATCCAAGGAATAGTTGGTATAGGTAAATAGAAGGTGGACGATAAAAAAAAGATGTTATGGTCCAATATTATCTTCAAATTTTATATGGACACAACATATGACATGATTGAATTTAAATTTATTTTCAAATTCATGAAGGGATTCAGGTTTAATGAAAGATTTTTTGATTAGTGCTTTTGAATATTTTCTTCTCCATAGATAACCATCTCCTTAACATGAAAGGGTTTTAGATTCTTCAAGAATTTTAGTGTATTAAGATACGGTGACCCAATATCTCCTAGTCTTTTTATCCTTTCCTGAGATACACTTTCACTAAACATTAAATAAAGCTTGGAGGATGAGACTATATTTCTTTATAGGACTAGATACAGGGATGGAATGGATTACCACTTCATGTTTTAAGATGAGGTCCTTGTTTTCAATAATTGTGGGCTTATATCTATCAAAGGGCTTAACAAAATATTGGAAATTTATGGTTATATATATATATATAGTGGGTCAATCAGGGGAAGAGCAGTTTTTATGTCTCAAAAAATATTTTCATAGGTGTAGTAGAAGTATCAAAAACATATTGTGAATTCAAATGCATAATTTCCCTATAGATTATCTTGGTTCTCCAATATGAGATTGTTGAATCATGAAATTAATTTTTGATGGAATCATCTAGAGGTTCACGGGGCACATTTTCAATAGGATGAATCAATTTATTTCTTTTTTTTGGTCACATGAATCTGGTTAACAACAGTCATACCTTGATTCCAATGCACATTCTATCTGTTATTAAGGATCCCAAAGGCACTATAGAGAAAATTATTAATACAATGAAATCATTAATATGGTATTCCAATTATAGTGTAATATTTAATTGGTAATCATGGAAAATAATATCCAAGATAGTGGAAGAAGGTGGATCCAATATAATAAGTTTCTCTACATCCATGAAAGGTTTATATGACAATATTTAAAGAGATATTATTAAAGGAACCAATCTATAGATGAGGTTTATGAGACACAGATTGAGATATGACTGTAGTGTTTTTGATGATTGTTCTCAAATACCATTAGGGTTTTCCCAACACATGATTGATAACTTAGTATAGATGGAAGGTATAGTCTGCTAGGTGGTGCAATTTAGGGAGATCAATTTCTAGAATGAAAAATATACTGGTGATCATTTATTTTTTCTAGGATATCTGAAACTAGATATATCCTTCAGGGAGGCCATCTATTTTCCAATATTTATTAATTCTATTATGGGTCACCAAAAATATGCCATATTTTATGACATCTTCCTGAGTAGTTATCAAGATAGGTGAATTTTTATGTCTCTAAATCTAGTATTTTTAACATTCATGACATTGGGAACCTGTTACACAATATCAGCGGTCATGATGAATGGGTGAGGAAACTACAGTGCATGAAAATTTCATCAGAACATAATTTATTTTTGTGGTGTATAATAAATTGTGCCATTTCATCAGATGTTAACATTCACTAGAAAGAGATTCTTCTTTATTCTTGTTGTTGTTGATGTAAAGATCATAGTTGCGAATCAACATGGCACATTATTTTATAGGAGAGTTGGAAATGGTGACCAGTAATTTTTTCCACCACGTAACTGGTTCGATTAATATTTGGGAGACAATATTAGGCTTCCTTGTTTCTTGGTTTCATGGGGTTGGTCAGAGTGATACCTAGGTATGATAGAATTATAATTTTTTCTATTGTTTTTTTCGGTAATTTGGGAGGCCAGAAACGAGGCACAAGAAGAAAAAAATATTGCCTATTTATTCTTTTATGTTCAAGCTAAATTTTATGTGGCTAAAAATGGGAACTCATTCCAGGAGTAGTGGATTGTACTTATCCTCAGAGTATTATTCCAGGAGTTGGACTCAGTGAAGAAGGTAGATAATGTAATAGACATAGAAGATTGGTTTCCAAGAAATTACCAAACACTATATTTCATCATGCATTTTTTATTACATAACTTTTCATTACATAATACAAATAGAGGATCTTTTCATGTTTAGTTTCTTTAAAATGTTACATAATAAATGAAAAATTAAAATCTTCATCTAATTCAACATGAAGAAACCTTCATGACTATAATGACCAATACATTACATACATATACGTTACTAAAATATTTAAGAATATTCATTAAAAAATATATCAAATCCATGAATGGACCGTAAAGGTATTGTTTCATTAGAAATTGGGAAACATAATCAATTGGTTTATAATACATATTCATTTTCTCACACTTATTTTGTCATAACTATACCCCTTTTGACATGTCTTATTTAATACCCTTATTCATAACCTGGGGAAAAGTATAATATGAAAGGGTGAGCTAAAATTCTCAGTAAGGGTAAAAAAATGAGATATCAATCATATCATAATCATAATACATAAGAACCTAACATTTCAAAATATTATTCTACATATGAATGATCGTGATATTATGCATGGCCTAAATCATAAAAGTTCATAAGAATCAACGAACGTCATCCCAAAATTCATAACATAATACATGATATTTTTTTGAATAGACATAAGCTGAGAAAATCATTTCATATTAGTCAAGGATCATTGGAAGGACCATCATAACGGAGAATCTCCATTATTGAACCGAGTTCACTCCTCGTTCTATACCTATAATACTAAACTGATATCATTTCCTATTACATCCATGGATATCCCATGAAATATAATTCTTTACCCCATACATTAGTGGGATATATTGGTTCCACCAATCTCATAATGAAATCATTCTTATGCGTTCCATAAAAAAAGAAATCATTCATCATAACATGAAGGAATAAAATGGGTTTCTTAAAGATAATTCCATCATAGCATAATCCCCAAATATATTTTATAAATAGAATTAAATTATAAACACAATAAAATGATTGTAAAAAAATTAATATAAACATAACCCTATTTAAATAATGTCATCGTATATTAAATATAATATTTATAAAACACTAGAAATTAATTTTTTAGGAAAATATCATTTCTTCTTCAAAAATGTTTTTTTCTCAAAAAATTCCATACAATTTTAAAATAAAATAATATATTTGAAAATAATATTGAAATAATGTAAAGGAATATTTATGATAATAATGTGTTATTAACGTGTAAGAATCCATTCATTCCTTATATGTTATAAAAACATTCTTCCCATACTTTTGATACAAAGTCAAAAAGTGACTCATATGGAAAAGGAAAGAAAGATTCCATTTAAACCATGTAGTAAAAATTAAAAAATAGGTAAAAATGAATTTAATAATCCATAGTATAATATTAAAACCTTTTATGAAATTATTATTTTAAAATGGAAAGGTATGATAAATAATCCTCTATAAATACTTATGTATAAACAATCTCAGATAAAAATGAGATTTCAAAATTATCTGTTACCAATTTACAATCAGTAAAATTACATGCCTCATTAAATAAAGAAAATTATATGAATATTTAAATATCACAAACTTAAAAATAATTATCATACAAAAAATTAATGGGTAGCATAAACACCACTCAAAATAAATAGGTGGTCTATAAGTCATGAGTCCCACAGAAATAAAATTGAAACAAATAATCCCTTACCTTATGTACGATTTCCTGTGAATGTATCTGAAACTCATATATAATTATTTAAATAATTTCATTGACTTATTTCAGAATAATATATATTTTGATGATATAATATATGATAATATTATCATATGTTTGTTAGTAACATTATTTCTCATCCATAGGGTGTTAACTTCTTTATTTTCTTACGTATGTCTCGTCGATTAAGTTAATTTTCCTCTTCTTATGTTATAGTTATATCATTTAAATAATATTTTTAGTATAATATATATCATATTTATTAACTACAATTATTTATATATTCCTGATTTAATGATGATCGTGTATAATGAACCGCATTGCATCGTGGAGACGGTAGGTCATACGTATGCATGAGTGACAATATCTTTCCCATAATTATCTAATGGCATTGAATTGGATGGTTTATAATATTTAATAATAAATATAATGTTTTACTAAATATATATAGTTATTACTTCCATTATTATAACCATCCAAGTAAGGTGGTGGCGAAAAATAAATTACAACATGGCCTGGAGACGGTAATCCTTAAAATTGGATGCATGGTAATTTGGTTTTTCATAGGATGGATAAATGATGGAATATTGTTTTATCATGATAATAATAGAATCTAATCTTATAATTGATATTATATTTATTAATTTATAATTAAAAAACTCACAAAGAATATATATAAAAAGAAATATGTTTGAACGAATCAGTAGAGGAGATTACCTCTTCTTCAACACACCCCCTATAAATCTTCTCTTAAGGGCACTATAGTTGGTCTTTGTAGAAGAAAAGAACCTATAAAATGTGACTATGGACATTTTGAAGAGAAATATTAAGGGTATCGATGAACCTGAAGGCTCAATGTGAAGTGGAGAGGTTATGGAGGAGGTTCATATTTATAATTGAGTTGAGGGGCACTTTTAGGATATCCAATAATACCTATTTTTAATAAAATCAGACCCCATCCCAAAACATCAAAAATGTCAAAATATTAAAGATGATATGAAATAGGGTTGTAATATAATCAATAAATAAATTTTATGCATGTATTTATATCAATTTAAACCTTATAATTTTAATTAACACTTAGTTATTAATTTTAATTTTTAACTAGGTAAACAAATATTTAAATATTAAAAGAAGGAAATATTTACATATTTTATGTAAATTAGACCATAAATAAATACATTATAAAATTTTAGACCATATGTTAATTATTATTCATTTTAAACAAATGTTTTATGGTTTCTAAATAATTTATTAAAATATTATTTTGAAAAATTATCAATAGTGTTAATATTGACACTATTCAATTCGTTGTTTTTTAAAATATTAAGATAATAAGTTAACATATAAAAAACTATTTTATTATATTCCTAAAAAGTAAAGGTCATCTATAAAATTAACTGTAAATATTAATTAGTCAAAATTATATTTATTTTAATATTTTGATAACATTTAAATTTTATTTCCCTTAATAAAATAACAACTACAACAGTTCTGTGTAAATATTTATTATTATTAGTCTTTTGAATAAGAATTAAAAATAAAACACTATGAAAAATTTAAATCCTCTAGTTTTCATAGGAATACTTATAATAAAATATATATTCAGTGAAATCCAACAATAAAAATGTCACATTAATTAAAACATGAATCTGAAAAGTTTAAATAAATATTATAATTGTCATAATATCTTTTATAAGGATCCAAATGGTCAATAAATAAACCCTAGGATGATTATTATTTATATATATTCAGCCAATAATGTTTCATCCTGTGTTTTGGCCTTTTAATGGGTATTATTATTTAAATAAATAATATTACATTGAGTTCTCATGAGTTAAATAATTTCTATGTATTTAAAGTATAAGTTTTTAGGTAATTATTTATTTACTAAAAATAATAAACAAATTATCATGTTAATTAAAAATATCTTTCAGATTTTTATTTATAATAGTATTTAGATTATGTATAACCCTATATTAAAATGATATATTTATTAAAATTTGTGTGAGACATATTTAGCTTTTCTTTAAATAAAATAAATCTCATCCATGTGGCTTCCCAAGGATAACATTTTGACCCCAAGAAGATTTATGTTGAAAAAAACTCATCCAATTATATTAGGAAAATTGTTAGGGTAATTTTATAACATAATATTTACCCTTAATTATGTGATTTACACTTTTACCAAGTAAAAAAAATTTCTGAAGTTTCTACTTATAATTTACAAAAATAAAAGTAAGTTATTTATATAATATGAAAATAATGATTATAAATGTGGAATAAATTTTTAAAAATTCAAAGCATAGATGTTGTAGTAATTAATTTAAAATTTTTTTCATTGTTGGAAAAATAGAATAGGTTTTATAAGTTCAAACATTGCAAAAGCTTGAAATCTTTTAAAATTATAATTCTATGTAAAATTAATGATAATGAAATACATTATATTGAATTAAAAAAATTATATTATATTTATACTTTAAAACCATTAAATATCATATTTTAACTGTATAAGTCATTTTTATGAAAAAGTTGCTTTTAATTAATATATAGTGTACTTTTTACTATTCAATAATTCTTGAAAGTTATCAGAAAAATATAATAAATTCATCCAATGTAAATTTTTATATAATATTTCTAAATAAAATATTAATTTTTTCATATAAAAATTATTAATGTGTTAAAATCTTGACTTAAAATGGGTTTTCCATTAAAAGGCATAAAATTTCATTTTTGATAAATATAGGTTTTTATACATCAAATAGGGTTTATTCATACCCTATGAAAAAAATCAATTAGATTAATATAAAAAATATTTATTTAATTATATAACATATATATTTGATTAATTTTTTTATTAATAGTTATTCAGTCAATTTATAAATGATGAAATATAAATATATAATTAATTTTTACTTTTCATAAATAATTTTTTCCCAATTAATTCAACATACATTTTCATAAGTTATTTATATTTATTCCTATGAACATAAATGCTATGTTATAATTTTCATTTTATGTATAATACATCTTGTGGTTCATTTAAACTCACAATTCCATGCAATGTGATCTATTAAATAAATAAAATTATTTAAAGAAAATATTTTATAAAAACCTCTCAGTGTTATATTCTACCCCCTTAAACTGAATTTCACCCACTAAATTCATCATCTAGAAACAAAAATACGAGGATACATATACCTCATCACATCCTCATGTTTATATATATCTTTCTCTAATTGGTGGTTCTTCTGTAAAATATAAACCAAGTTAGTGGTCTTATTTCATAGAACCTTTTCTCTGTGATCAGGAATCTCTATAAGTTGTTCTTCATAAGAAAGATCTTGCTTCAGCAGTACAAATTATGAGATTAGTTTATGTGAAGGATCAGGTATGTACTTTATCAGGAGAGATATATACAATACATCATGAAGTTGTGAGAGATTCAGTGGACGTATCAATTGGTACTCTACCTTCCCAACACAGTCGAAAATTTTAAAAGAACTGATAAACCTAGGGCTCTGCTTTCCCTTATTTCCAAATTTCATTACTATATTCTAGGGTGATATTCATAGAAAGACCTTGTCATCCACTTCAAACTGTAGGTATCTTCTTCTGTTGTCATCATAACATTTTTTTTCAACTTTAAGCTACTATGAAATGGTGTTGAGTAGATCTGACCTTTTCTTCCATTTCATCTACAAGATTAGGTCCTAAAAGATTTGTTTCCCCTACTTCATCCTTGTAAGATAGAGTTGTTCACTTCATTCCATAGAGGTATTCATAAGGACCCACCTGAATAATGGAGTAATTCTATTATTGAAATAATATTCCACCAAATCTAGTTGTTGATCTCAACAATCTTTAAAATACATAGAAAATGATCTCAACATGTCTTCGAGAGTTTGAATTGTCCTATCAGGACGACCATCTGTATGAGGATGACAAGCAGTGTTGAAACTTAAATCTATATCCAAATCCTATTTAAGACTTCACCAAATCTTTGAACTAATCCTTGGATCCTATTTAGATATCATAGAAAGTGGTACTCTATAAAATCATAACAAATTCATTTACATATATCCTAGAAAGTTGATCCACAGAGAAATCCACTTTAATAGAAATTAATTGTTCCAACTTCGTAAGGTGATCAACTACAACCCATATAGCATTATGGACTTTATATGTTTCATCATTTTTGAGGAAAAAATACATAGTGATGTTTTCCCATTTCCATTCCGCAATGGGTAATGAATGTAACATCTCCTTAGACATATCTCTCAGCCTTAACAAGCTGAAAGACTAAGAAATAAGAGAAATATTTTGAAACATCAATTTTTATGTCATCCTACCAGAAATACTCTTCTATGAACTTTACATATTTGTGCTTCTATGTTGTATAAATAATGATGAACTATGAGGAACATTCAATAGCTCCTTATTTAATTCTAGAATGGGATAAGTACAAAACAGGATCCTAAACTTTATTATTCAATCACAGTTGTGGTTGAATTCAGGAACATTTATTACCTTATTTTGTAGCTTTACCTCTTCCTTCTATGCATCATTAATGTTCAATTATATAAATTGTTAAATATTCATTTGAGAAATATAATATTTGTCACATTAAATTAAAATTTCAAGATCCATACTTTGATTATCCATAAATATTGGATCTTTTTTTATCCTCATCATGGAAAGGCTAGCATGGTCCTTTTGACTCAAAGCATCTGCCACCTTTTTCACTTTCCCAAGGTGGTAATATATTGAGCAGTCATAATCACTAATCAATTAAAACCATCTTATTTTGGGTATATTTAACTCCTCTTGTGTGAAAATAAACTTTTATATTTTATGATGAATATAAATATCACACCTTTCAGTATAAAGATAAATCCTCCATGCATTTAAAGAAAATATTACAGAAGATACCTCTAAATCAAGAGTTGGGAAATTTTTCAAAAGGATTTTAATTTTTCAAGAGGCATATGCTATGAACCTATCATTTTTAGGATAATTCTTCCCAAACCCATTTGGGATACACCAATATAGATAAGAAACCTTTCTACAGTACACGGTAGTGTAATCACATTTGCATTGGCTAACCATCTTTTTAGATATTTGAAATTCACTTCACATTCTTATATCCAAATGAACTTAACTCCTTTACCAGTCAACTTGGTGAGTGGATTATATAATAATTAAAATTTATTCATAAAATATCGATAATATCGATCCAAAACAAGAAAACATTATATCTAAAATAAAGTTATTAATCTCAACCAACTTTCGATTAACTCTATATTTTATGGGTCCATCGATATCCCCTTTTTTGAGATTATGTGACCAAAAAATGAATCTTTCTAAATAAAAAATTCACACATTTTCATAAGGATTCTTCCTTCTTAGGGTCTTCAGTACAATTCTCAAGTGATAAGTAAGTTCATACTTTCTCTTAGAATAAACAATAATATCATCTATAAAGACTACCACAAACTGATCAGGATAGTCTCTAAAGACTATATTCAATATATCTATGATGATAGATGGGTAATTATTAATACAAAAAGGTGTCACTATACATTCTTAGTGTCCATACCTTGAACAAAATGACTGTTTTTTGAATATCCTATTTTTTGACGCATAATTTATGATATCATGAACAGAGATCAATGATAGAAATTTTTTTAGTTCTATGTAGTTAGTTAAATAATTCATCAATGCAGATAAGATGATATTATTTCTTGATAGGGATATTTTTATGTTCTTGATAATCAATGAAGAGACTCATTGATCAATATTTCTTCAGAACAAATAGAACTGGTGCACCTCAAGGTGATGCAATAGGGAATATGAATCTCTTTTAAATATTCTCATGGAGTTTCTTCTTAAATTAATATTTCTAAATAGGGACTACTCTATAAGGTTTCGTTGAAATAGGAATAGCAACTAATTTGAGTTATATTAGAAACTCAACCTCACTATTCGGTGGAAGACATGGTTATTCTTCCAAAAAGACATCATCAAACTTCTATAAATTATATTTATTCTTAATGGTGAGTTCTTACCTAGACATTTGTGATATATATCCTTCACTTATAAGAATAGAAACCATTAAGATGGAATAAATTTCCACTGGAAGGTCATATTCATCCATGCATCAATAGAAGATTATTGATTTTTCAAAAATATTAAATGTTACTTCCCTTACTTATAAATTGAAATTATATCATTTTATAGAGATCCAATCAATTCCATGAATCATATAAAACACAACTAAATTAAGGAAAATAAGATTTTCAGGAAGCACTTACCCACAATTTTAAACTAAGAAGAATTATAAAATAATGATGCAACTATTGTGCCATTAGGAGTTGTCACAGAAAACACAAAATAAAATTGTTTTGGTAAATAGGAGATACACATAGAAAATTCTTCATAAATAAATTATTGGTGGATCATGAATCAAATAAACAGAATTCTACTTTAGAGTAGATGGTAAGTGTACCTTTCACCAATTCTTTTTCGTAATCCACATCACCGATAGTGATCGCTAGTGAATTTAATTTATCTATGTCCTTAAGAGTTTTTCGACATCGATCATCCTAAATAAACCTTGTATTGTGTAATTGATTAGAATAATTCCCCATTTCCTTACACTTGTAACATTGACATGTAAGTGGTGCATTCTATGTAGCCTTTTCTTTTTTCAAATCATTAGACATATTTTTTCCATTACTTTGAAATTCAACTACTAGATGACCATATATTCATATCATAAAACATTTTCTATTCCCTTTAAGTCAATTTCCTCTATGTTTGTTTATACACATTGAGATTAAGGGAAAACCCATCTTCTTTTTTGTGTGGTCTTTAGATTTTCTGTTGAATTCAATTTTTCTCTTCTTATCAAACCCATAGGACTGATGGGTTACTCTAATCTCAGTCTCATCCTTGAGCTCACATCTAATGATTTCCTTATATATATTTAGTTCCCTTATGGATAATACCCTTCAAAGACATGGTTTTATGTCACTAAAGAATATATCAATTTTACTCTCATGTTCGATAATAATTCCATAATTTTACCAAGAATGTTTGTAAAATTTGCTTCATTGGTACCAAAATATTCTTTTTCCTTTTTATTAAGTTCAAGGAACTCTTTCTCCATTATTTTTCAAAGATTACTATGAAAGTAGTTATTGAAAAATAATTTATTGAACTTGTCCAATTCCATGGATTAAATCTCATCTCTTTACCTCATATACTTGATAAGGTTCCACCATTGATTAGATTCACCTTCTAAATGATAGACTACTAAGATAAAATTATCATGTTTTGAAAATGGGATAATTGAAAATATCTTTTCTTAGGTACTGATCCATTTTTCAGTCATTAATGGATCATAAGAACCATTTAAATAAGGTCAACACTACCTCATAAAAAAATCAATCAAAATATGTCACCTCCTTAGTTCATTTGGAAGTCCTACATGATTCATATCTTGAGAAATCCGTGTGAGAATAGCGACAAGGATTTATATTCTAGCTCCCGTAACATTAGTTTTCTTTGGAGGAAATTCATTTTATTACCTATCGCATTCATCATTAACATGGTTCCTCTGGGTTCCAACAATTGACCAAAACGAAGATGAATTGTATGGTAAACACTATCTATAATGGAAAAAACACTTAAAAAATAAAATTTCTATTTAGGATTTTCTAGGTTTTAACTTAGGTTATTCATGATCATTTCTAAAACACTAGGATTATAACCTATACAATAGAATATCCTTAGTTTTCTTTATATGTTTTTCTAATTCTAGTTTCCAATGGTTAAATATACCTTTCCTCAAATACCAACTATAATGACCCATAATTTACCATAAAATAAGTTACCTCAAAATTGATGAATATTCCATAAAAAAGTATGAAATCCAAAATAAGTCTATAAAAGTATAGTGTCTTTAGAAACTTGGAAACTTAAACAAATAGTTTATAAGATATCTTCATTTTATCTCACTTATTTCATCATAACTAGACCCCTTTTTGATATATCTTATTTAATAACCATATTAATGACATATGGAAAAGAAACATATTAATGTGTGATCTAAAATACTCTTTATACGTATACAAGGGAGATATAAAACATATCATAAACACAAGACATAAGAACGTAATATTTGAAAATGTTATCCTGCATATGAAATATTGTGATATTATACCATGTCATAAATCATAAATGTTCATAAGAATTAATGAATATAATCCCAAAAGTAATTACAGAAGACAAGAAATTTGTTGGCATGCACATAATCCTAGAAAATCATTTCAAATTAGTCAAGGATCATTTACAAGACCATCATGGAAGGAAAAGTCCATTATAGAACCGATTTCGCTCCTTGTTTCGGCCCTAAAATTCTGAACCAAGATCATTTCAGGTTCCATATAGGTCTGTATCATGATATATAAATACTTACCCAATTAATTTTATTTAGAGAAAGGTCTCACCCATCTCATAATAAAATCATTATTAAATGTTTCATAAAAACATAAATCATTCATCAAAGAATAACACAAGGAGTAAAAGGGGTTTCTTAAAGATCGTTCCATAATATCATAATCCAGAAATAGATTTCATAAATATAATTCCAACTTAAACACTATAAAAACAGAGTAATAATAGGGATACGCACATAACCATATTTAATTAATGTAATTTTAGATGAAAAAATAATTGTGAAAAAACAAATGAAATTAATTCTGGAGGAAAATACCCTTTGTTCTTAAAAAATGTATAATTTTCCCAAAATGAGACACAATTTTCCAAAAAAAAATCATTCAAAATAAACATGAAATATTTTAATTAAAACTTCATTGAAATAAGGAATTATGAAATCTTAATAATCCATTCATTCCATATAAGTTATAAGATCATTCTTTGTGTACTTTTGTTAGGAAATTCAAAAAGTAACTCGTATGGAAAACATAATAAATATTATTTTAAACCACGTCTTAAAAAGTCCAAATGGGTAAAAATGAATGTAAACATTTATGAGAGAATATTAAAATATTTTATGGAATCATTTTTTTTCAAAACATGGACATGAATGATAAATACTCCCTAATAAATAATTTTGTATAAACAATCTCAGAAAATAATGAGATTTTGAAATTATCCTTTACTAATTTGTAATTAGTATAGCAGTATGCCACATAAAATAAATAAAATTATATGCATATGTAAATAACTTCAATAAAAGAATCAAAAAAACATTCATGGTCTGTATAAACACCACTCAATAGAAATAGGTGATGCATAAGGAATATGTCCCACATAAATAAAAGTAAAACAAAATAACCCCTTACTTTAGGTCTCATTTACATTGAATGTATCTGAACCAATTATATAATGATTTAAATAATTGTATTGACATATTTCAGAATCAAAGTCATTTTTATGATATTATATATGATCATATTATCTTTATTTTATTATCAACATTATTATTTTTCCATCGGGTCTTAACTTCTTTATTTTCATAAACACGTTTTGTTAGATAATTTTATTATCCTATTATTAAGATATAATTATATATTCAAAATAATGATATAAGTATAATAGATATAATATTAATTATTCCATTAATTTATATAATCATTAATAATTATGTTCATGTAGAATGAATCACATCACATCGTAGAGACGTTAGGTCATACACACGCACAAGCGATGATATAATTCCAATAGTTCTTTAATGGTATTAAATTTGATAGTGAATAATATTTTAGAATCGATATCATGTTATAATAATAAAATATATTTACTATTTACATCATTATAACCATCCATGTAAGGGGGTGTTGAAAAAAATGTTATACCACGATATGGAGACAACAAGTCGTACGAACGCACACGTGGTGATTTAGTTTATCATAGTATGGATAGAGTATGGAATATCATTGTTTCATAATCAAAATGAAAACTAAGTATATAATTTATACTTTATTTATTACTTTATAATGAAACAACTTGTTAAGATAATGTATAAGAAAAAATAAGTTTGAAGGAATTGGTTGAGGAGATTATCTCTTCTTCGGTGTTCCCCTATAAATATCATCTTAAGGGCCTATAGTTGGTCTTTAGAGAATTAAATAGCCTATATAATGTTACTAAGTATGTTGATATGGGAAATGGGAAAGTGATGGCCGATATTTAAAAATCAATGTGAAAAGGAGAGGTGAGGTATGTGGTGTTCTTTTATAATTGAGGTGAGAGACACTTTTTCGAATTCCAAGAAATTAATTTATTATAAATAAAACACCATAAAAAACATAAATAACTCCAAATTTAGAAGATGATATGAGTTAGGGATGTAATATCATCAAAAAATAAATTTTATACATTTATATATATAATTTTAAACCTTATCATTTTAATTAACACTTAGTTATTAATTTTAATTTCTAACTATGATAACAAATGTTTCAATATTAAAATGGTGATCTTTTTACTTATTTTATGTCAATTAGACCATAAATAAATACCTCAGATCATTTTAGACCATATATTATTTATTTAATATTTTTTAAAAAATTTTATTATTTTTAAAAAATTTAATAAAAAATTTATTGGATAAATATTCATCAGTGTCAATTTCTACACTATTCAATTAATTGATTTTTAAAAATATAAAGACAAAAATTTAAATTAGAAAAAACTTTTTTATTATATTATCAAGACATCAAGGTAATCTATAATATTTATTGGAAATATTAATTAATTGAATTTATATATATTTTAATATTTTAATAACATTTATTTTCTATTTCCCTTAATAACATTACTACTAAAGGAGATACGCGTACTTATATAATATCCTTATCTGTTGAATAAAAAATAAAAATAAAAATCTATGACAATGATAAATCCTATAAATTTTATATGAAAAATTAAAATATAATATATATTCTATAAAATCTTATATTAAAAGTATTATATTAATAAAAACTTGAATTAAACAACTTTAACATCACTTTAAATAAAATAGTATATGTGCTATAATATCTTCTTTAAGGCTCCAACTTATCAATAACTCGACACTTGGATGGTTATGTGTGATATATACTTGACCAATAAGATTTGATCAAGTGTATGAGTATTTAAATTTTTAATATTATTTTAATAATTATTATTTTATTAATTTCTCATCAATTAAACAATTTCTGCATTATTAAAGTATAAGTCTTTATGGTGATTAATTATTTCCTAAAAATTAAAAATAAATTATCATGATTAATAAAAAAAATTCTTTTTAAAATTCTTTTTTATAATTGAATTTATGTTATGAATAACATTATATTAACAATGATATAGTTTTTAATATTTGGGTGAGACATATTTAACTTTTCTTTATGTAGAATAAATTAAATGTCATAATCTCATCCATGTAGCTTCCAAAGGATTCCATTTTGACCCACGAATTATTTATGTCGAAATAAACTCATACAATGATATTAGATCAAGTGTTAGGGTAATTTTATAACATTATTTTAACCCATAATTACACGATTTACCCTTTTATTGTGTTAATAAGAATTACAGAAGTTATTATTCATAATTTCCAGAAATAAAATTAACCTATTTATATAATTTAAAACTACTAATTCAAAATATGTAATACATTTTTTTGAATTAAAATCTTAGAAGATACAATAATTAAATTAAAATTAATTCAATTATTTTAAAGAGAGAATAGTTTTTATAAGATAAAACATTGAAAAAGATTGAAATATTTTTAAATATGAATTCAATATAAAAGTAATGCCAATGAAAAAAATTATATTGAATGATAAAAATTTACTCTATTAATTCTATAATTATGTTAAATATTATAATTTACCATATAAATTTTTTTGAATAAAAAAGTTTTTTCCATTAATATTTAGTGTATTTTTTAGTATTAATAAACACTTGAATGTTGTCAAAAAAATATAAAAATTTAAACCAAATTAAATTTTTATATCCTAATTATAATGTTAATGTTTATGTTAGAATATAAAAATTAATAATGTTTCAAAATATTAATTTAAAATGGGTTCCCCCTTAAAAGGCATAAAATTGCCATTTTGAAAAATATAGGTTTTTATACATCAAATAAGGTTTCTTCATACCCTATGTCCAAAATATCTATTGGATTAATATCAAATATATTTTATATAGTATATAGAATAATTAATTCATTAATTTCAATTACTAATACTAATTAAATCGATTTATTAATTCCAAAATAAAAATATATAATTGATTTATATTTGTCATAAATAATTGGTCGCCAATGAATTCCCCATACAATTTCATAAGTTAGTTATATTTATTCATGTTATCCTAATGTCTACGTTATATTGGTCATTTTACACTATGGATGAATTGTTGTTCATTTAAACTCATGATTGTGTTTAATGCAAGCTAATCAAGAATTAAAATTATTTAAAGAAAATATTTCATAATAACATTCGGGTGTTACAATGAGTGCACATTTTGATAATTATGATGTTTTAGATATCCTGGGGAAATATAATAAAGGAATGGGGTGAGCATGAATACCAGTAAAGAAAAGAAAGAGAGACATATAACATGTAATATTGAGACATATTGAAAATAACATGAGGCATAATGATAAGGAATGAGGATTAGGAATATAATAATAATATGAAAATGAATCATAACATGAAACTGTGGATAAAACATTTTAATGAGACCTTCATAATCAAATTATCGTAGTTTATCACAAAGGTGTCATAAATGAGAATTACCACGGTTATTCACTAAGGTATCATAAAACATGTCATCTCAACAGATTAAATTCTTTAAACAATGCATTTTAGAGATATTAGAGAACATCATTCATATATATTAATTTCATGAAAGCCACATAGGTCATAAAAATTAATTTCATAAAAAAACATTGTAGAAAATAGAATGGGTTTCTTATAAAAAATTATTGGCTTACAAAAGGGCTTATAAACATGATCATTATGTCACTTTTCACCCATGGAAAGACATATATGTTTCAAAAATTTACGTCCTGGGATAAAAATTCATTTTAAATATAATTAAATTCCCATTGAAAAGAAACATTTTTTGCGTATTCAAATAAAAAACTAAAAATATAATTTCTTCAGTTAAAGTGAAAATTTTGAGAAGAAAATTCAGCTGCATGACCAGTATAAAACATTGTTTTAGAAAAGGGATGATAGGGAGATGGCATGGGTACCTCATTGATATAATATTCTTATTATATTAATGGGATAAAAATATATTCCCAAAAGAAATTATTTTTGAAATTTGAGTACATACCACATAAAAAAGGAACTTTAATGGATAAGAGAAGTGTAGATTTTCCCTTACCCAGAAGAGTTGATTTTAAAACGTGAGGATGGAGAATTTGGGGAATGGGGACACCGTTGGGGGATAATTGTGAGTAAAAATCCACAAAATGTTATGTATTATAAATTTTTAGTGAAGGGGGTAGGTGAAATTGATGGGTATTTATTAAAAAAGTGTTGGATTTGTTTAAAAATTTCCAAATATATGTCGTAGAAAACTAGGTAGTGTGAAATGAAAGACTATTAGATTACCCATAGTTTTTTACTCAAGTTTTTGGAAACTCGGGCAAAATTATATGATCATTTAATCCTTTAGATCCTAAATACATTATTATATACATCGTTCTATATGGAATGGTAAATATATAAAAGTAATGATTTAAAGATCCTGTTTTTTTAGACTTTGGAAAGTAACTTATAGTTTTAGAAATCATATAAAATATATTAAAATACATAATATTAACAAAATAACATATTTTAGTTCTTGGATTATGTTTAATTAATTATTACATCATTATGAGATAAGTATGGTGTTAAATAATATAATGAATACCAAAAACTCTATTTTTTCTATTCAGGAAAAAATAATGTATTTTATAATATTATCAAAAATTAAACATAACATAATTTTGACACGTTGATTTTAAAAATTATTTTTATTGTTCTAGAATAATTATATATATATGGGAATATTAAATTTAAAATATACTGTTTTTTATTTATTTAAAAATAGTAGTTTTATGAATGTCAAAATTTTCACAACTAAAATAATTATTAGGAAATTTTTAAATTATTTTACCATTTTTTATTTAAATAAAATTTTTCAGATAAAATTTTATTAAAAAAATAACATTCAAAATACCTTCGATTATTATAAAAATTGTATATATTTTATAGAAAAATATAATTATGTTTTATTTGTGACCAAAAATAAAATTATCAGATTCATCTCAATTAATCATATATTTTTTAAAGAATAATATTCTTAATAGGAATTGATGGAATAAACATATCATTTATACAATGGTGATTATTCTTTATGTAACTAAATCTTGGACATGAAACCCTTTACTACACTAGTATACGCCCAAAGGGTAATATGTGTGATGGTGGTAGTTTCATGGGGTTCCTTGACTGACATGGACTGAGTGGTAATGTGCACTAACATGAACTTATATCAAAGAAAATTGCATTAAATATTTACTTGTTGAATCTTTCCATGGTATTGGTCAAGGGATAACCCCAGTGATGATACCAGCCTCCCCCGTTCTGACAAATGGGCTTCAAATAACATGACTATATTAGTTGAGGCCACCGATTCTACGAACTATATCTATTATAAATTTTTCATTAATACATAAAAACAATAATTATAATAGTAAATTTATCATCCAATGTTTTAATTTCTAGTTATAATATTGACCAATGGTCATATTTTCCAATGGTTGTATAATAGTCAAATCCCAATGATGCAATTCTCCTTTACACCTTATAATTTCCACATCATTCTTTCATTAAAAATTTACTATACTTTATCTTAGGGTTATATTTTCTTTTTTATTATATTTTTATTGGTTGACTAATTTTTTTTATTTCTATTGTGTTTGTTTTGGGGGAAATTAGTCTAGTTGATTAGGGTGATCCATACATTCCCATTTTATATATACTATTTTTTATTTTATCCCCTGCTGTAATGATTTTTCTTTTAATTGGTTTTATAAATTCTTAATGTAATAGTAATTGCTAGTAAAATGTTATCAGTTTATTTTTATTTTATACATGTTTAATATATAATATAAAAAAAAATATTTAGGAAAAAAATATCATTTTGAAATTTTGGGTCGTTACATTCTTCCACTTTAAGAAATTTTGTCCCTAAAATTTCAACTCATTTTCTCAATTGATAAAATGTGAGGGTACTTATATTTCATTGTCTCTATTGGGTCCCACATTTATTATTCTTATATTTGGTTCATCCACAAAACATATAAATGGTTGGTAGTCTTGTTGTGTAGCACCCTATCACTATAGTCTAATATCTCCATCTTCTACTCCTCATAAGAGAGGTCATGTTCCTATTGTAAAGCCTTAGGATTTTGTATATGTGAGGGATCAAGCATTCAATTTATCAAGAGAGATACATGGAATACATCATGAAATTTATAAAAATTTATTGGATGTTCTAGCTAAAAGGCCACTGCTCACATGCGATCAAGGATTTCATAGGGGCCAATATACCTAGGGCTAAGCTTCACTTTCTTTCCAAACCCCACGAATCTCTTCTGTGGTGACATCTAAAGGAAAATATTTTCCCCAATATAAATCACCACTTCCTTCAAGGATTTTCAGTATATATTTTCTAGTGACATTGAGAAGACATTATATATTATTGGATTTCATGAACCTTTTTTTGTCATCTCTTACACAAAATCCATCCCATGAGATTTCCTCTCCCCAACTTCATCCAAATAAGTAGGATTTATACATTTTTTTTCATATAAAGCTTCATATAGTGCAATTTGAATACCCAAGTGGATGATTATTTTGTATGAGAACTTAAATAATTGGAGGTTTTTATCCAATCAACCATTAAATTGCATTGAGTATATTATCAATATGTCCTCAAGGGCCTTGATAATCCTTTCAGATTAGCCATCAAATTTAGTGTGACATGCCATATTGATATTCAATTTGGTACATAGAGCATATTGGATACTTCACTATAATTTAGATGTGAACATTGTATTATGATCACATATTATAGAAAAAGGTAACCCCATTCTACCTCACAAATTCCTTTATGTATGTCTTAGAAATTTGGTCAAGAGATAAATCTTCCCAAAAAGAAATGAAATGGGTAGTCATGGTGAGACAATCGACTATTACCCATATCTCATTGTTTCCATTGGATGTTCTTGGGTGGCTAATAATGAATTCAATAGTGGTATTGTACCATTTATATGAGGGTATGGGTTGTGGTTTCAATACCCATTTAAATTTTTTTGCATCATCTCCACCTACTGACACAACAAGAACCTTTCAGTGTAGTTGAAAATCTATTTTTTTATATTATCCACCTGATAATGATCACAAAGGTACCTATAAATTTTAGTGAATACATGATGTATAGATAATATAAGGATATTATATTCATCCATCTACTCCTTATTTTTCTCTTGGATATATGGGACACAAAGACTTGTACGAAATTTCAGCACACCATCATAATCAATATTAAACACAAGAAACTTCCCGTTATTCACATCCTTAGTCTTACTTTGTAAAAAAGTATCTTCTCTTTGAGATTTATTGATATTATATAAAATTATTATTGATAAATAATTGTTGATAGGGTTTGTTATGTTCATTCTCTTACTAATCCCATTTCTATATTTACTAGGTCATTGATCAAAGGATCCCCTTGAATCCCCATCATTTCCAGTAAAAAAGGTGCTTCCTTCTAAATGAATCAAAATAATTGTTTTCTATTATGAGGTTGTAATGAATAGATCAATCATAATAATTAGGAAGGTACAACCATCTCCATTGTCTCATGTTCAAATATTTTTGTCTAAAAATTTACTTCAAACAATTGGGGTCAGTGTATATATCACATTTATCCCTATTATGATTATGCCTACATATGTTTAGAGAAAAAATTACCATATATAGATCCTGTTCATGCATGGTAAAATTATAATCATGATGATTTAACTATAAATATTTATAAGCAATAACATTTTCATTTTCCATGAGGAGATTCCCAAGCCCTTTGAGAGATACATCGCTCTAAATAATAAATTATTCTGCGATTGAGTGTAGAGTTAACACAGGTGAAGTAACCAATCTATTCGTTTGTTCGTGGAAACATTATTTACACTCATATTTTCTTATAAAATTATTTCCTTTCTAAGTACACTTTATTAATGGATTTGAAATCCATGAATGGTGCTTCACAAACCACCTATAATATCCTATGAAAGAAAAGGAAACTATGAATCTTAGTTACTGCTATAAGATGAACCCACTTCTCTATAGCCCTTGACAAGGAGGGTAAATTGAGATTCCATAATTTGTTATAATATTCCCCAAAAAAGAATCTCTTCGTAACCATAATTTATATTTTTTGAATTTTACAGAATGTCTCCCTTTCTTCAAAGTTCCAAACAGAACCCTTAGATAATATTCATGATCCTCATGGCTTTCAGAATATATCAGAATATCATCAATAAAAACTACCACAAATTTATAAATGTAGTCCTTAAAGACTCTATTAATAAAATCCATATATATATATATAATAGGATAATAATTCATGATGAATATAATAACAACAAAACATATAGTGCCAATATCATGTTCGGAAGGTAGTCTTTAGAATATCTTCTTTCATTACCTTCAACTGATAATTAATAGATTGATGATCAATATTGGAGAATAATGAATCCCCATGAAGCTAGTTAAATAAATCATCAATCCTTAAAAAAGTGTACTTTCACTTCATTATGATATCATTAAGTTACCTATAATAAATGCATAACTGCATTGATCAATATATCTTCTTCGCAAATATAACAGGTTCTCCCCAATGATACACACTTGGTTGGATAAATCCCTTCTCAAGAATATTTTATGTTGTTTATTTAATTTCTCTAACTAAATATTTTTCATTCTATATGAGGTATTAGAGATTTATTTGGATCCATGTTTGATTTCAATGGATAAATATACCCCTCTTCCATGGGGAGGCCCTTACAACTCTTTAGAAAATACATCATTGTATTCCTAAGTGATAGGATTATTATCTACCTTTATACATTCATTTCCCTCTACATATTCAATGATTATATCAATAAACAATGATATGGGGGGTACTATAGACATATATCAAGCTGAAACTAGTGCATAAAGGTCTTTTCACTTCGGTATTTATGACTTTTCACATCATTCTTCAGGAGACGAGGTTATATGGGAAGTAGTAAATTAATTTTTTTCATGTCATTTACTTAAAACCAATGTTATAAATAATTTATTCTAATTGTTTTTTTCATAATTTATTAGATAACCGATGTGTAAAAAACATTACGCACCATTTATCATGTAATTTAATTAATATAACTAACATGGTAAATGGTTTTCACATCGGTTATTCTATAATCAATGTGAAAAAATATCTGTAATTTGTTTTTTAAACCACTTATCCAATAACTAACATGAAAAAAAATTGTGCACCCTTTATCACACCAGATATTTATATAACCGACATGATAAATGGGTTTTCACATCGGGCATTGGATATCTAATGTGACAAATAGTGTGAATATATTTTTCACATCAGTTTTCCAATAACCAACATGAAAAACATTATTTTTTTAAAAAAAATTAAACATTGATTCATCTCCTACACCAATAGAAGCTCCATAAGAAGTGGCAGAAAACAAAAAATTCCTCCACCAATAATTTCCAAAAACAACACAAGAGGTAGAAAACAAAAAATGAAGAAAATTCAGCATAAAATCCAGAAAAAAAACATACCATTGAACATTATAATAAACAAAAAACCAATGAATATTGATTATTCTTCTCCACTAACATGAGTCAGAAAAAAAACCAAAAAGGCAGTTGAAAATGAAGAATAAAAACTAGAACAATGAACAAACCATTGAATATTCAAATAAACGGAAAACGAATCAAACATGTAAAATGATTTTATCATTCAATTTTTTATTGTATCAAATCCTCCAGAATATATGATCATTATTTACATAAAACCTAATAAAATAATATAGAAATAATTTAATTTGACTCTTCAATAAAACATATTAAATATCACAGATATATTTATAAAGATATATAACCTTATGAAGCTTTTTAAATATCCCACTTGAAATTATTTCATACATAAATATTAAAACATAATTACCTAATTCAGTTCCAGCATGTTGTTTATGAAATTGTTTAAAATAGATTTTAATTCAAAATAAGGTTTTTAATTAATATATCCACAATTTATTAATTTCTAATCAAAATTCAACTTAATTTTAACAAATTTGATCTAAGTGCGCTTATTATTTATCATCTCTATAAAAAAATTTCATTCCCTATTTTCAAATAATATGAATATAATAAATTTTATTTAATATAATATTAAAAAAATATTAAAATAATAAATCATTACTATTTAATAAAAACTTATAATTTTATCTCACTTCACTATGGATAGAGAATAACTAATACAATGTCTTCTCTCTTGGACAAAAAACACGAAACATCTAATGCACACTAACATAAATGAAAATTGAATATTTATTTTAAAATATTAAGTGTTATATATCACATTGTGAGAAACATATTTCATACCTTTCATGATATGGAATCATCCAATACTAAATGATGACATTAATATATAATCATTCAGATATATAAATTTTTCTTTCACCATCAGTCATTATGAAACGTATATGAAAAATATTTTGTGGGACTATAAATTCATATACATATCTCTTGTCATGCTCTATAGACATTTTATATAGATGATGAATAAAAATTAGATTTAATTATAAATTTTTAATAAATTAATGGAATGAATAAATTTTTTTAATCATCTTGCATAGAAAAAAATGCATCGTATTGATTCCCAATTGGTCTCCAGCTACAAGATCTATGATATAATTTTTTAAAAGGCATGAAATCATTGCACATCTAAAAATAGAAGCATCCAATAGATTGTTATATAATCCAAATATATAACACTATTATTATGTTTAAAATTGATCAAGGCCAGTAGAATATGCATCTAAAGTCATGGCACATTGAAATTATTGTTTTCTATACAATATTTCTTTACCGTTAAAGTATTAATGTAAAAAAATAGAGAAATATATAAATTTAAAATGAGATAAAAATTTTACTAACTACATAAAATAAAATATAACATATATACATACCTCTATGGTAATATGTCGAAGTAGTCTAGATGTCCAAACTAAAAAATGACTGATACTTTTTCCAACTACAATCACTTCATTTTTAGGAGGTGGTGTGTTTTCTAATCTATCTATAATGTCACACCCAGTCTTCGCACTGCGGCATGTTTCTAATTTTTATGTTTTATCTTATAATTTTATTTTCTGCAAATGATTATTTCTTTTTTATATATATGTATATAAAATTTGGGGGAATCCCAACTGGGTTTTTGAACGTTTGCATTGATAAATTAATGTTTTGGCCTTGACACGCAACCTCACCCGACTCCTCAGTGCTTGACAACATGCGACGCACGTGAGAAATATAACTGCGAAGCCTAGTGACTTCTCCAGTGCCGCCGTGTGACCCGCCCAACGTTCAATTTTACGTTATTCAGATAAAGGAATATTTTGGGCTTGGAGGCATCCGATTCATGGGTAGGGGACGGTCGAAGTCGTGCAACTTCGCTCTGGTCACCGCGTGACCTCGCTCGGTTCCCCGCTCTCCTGACGACGTGCAACTACTTAAATTAAGTGAATTAAAAATGAAGAAATAAAATTAAATGAGTCATAAAATAAAATTAATATAAAATAATAGGAGTTGGATACAAATTAAAATTAATCCTTTTGATGGTAATAATATTATTATTACTTGAGATTATTATTATTATTATTGTTATTATTTTTTTGTTAATTTTATTATTATTACACTTAATTTCATTTATTTATATTATTTTTCTTTTTGTTGTTTTTTTTTCTTTTTGGAGCTAGGGTTATACCGTTATTTGTTTCTTCTTTCCTCTGTTTCCCGTCGCGGCAGCCCCTTCCCTTCCCAGACCAGTCGCGCCCCCCCCAGGTGCTCACCCCTTCGGCGAAACCTCTTGATTCCATTTCGGAATTCTGTCAAACCCCCATACCCTCCTTCTTCGATGCGCCTCTCATCTGGCGTCACCCTCTTCTCCCTCTCCAGGTCACTTGCTTCAACCTCGACGCAACAAACTCCCCTCCCTCCCCCTCGTCGCTCTGCAGCTCGGTGTTGGCCGAACCCGTCGTGCGAACATCTTCGATGCACCACCTCTTTCACGTGACCGAACTCGGCACGTTTTCGCCTTCGCGCAACCAGCCCGACGCCCCACCTCTCTCACGCGAATAGCCTCATTAATCCCTTCTCCTGATTGTCGGGTTTTGCCTCCCATTTATGTGTCCGATTTTAGGGTTTGATCTTAATTCATATCGGTTCAATCTCATGATTTATGGTTTACCTTTGGTTCTTTTATGGTGCGCATTAGGTGCGGTTGAATAATTCAATAAATTTCTGGGTTAATTCTTGATGTTTTAGTTGAATTGTTTGTTTAGGGTCTATTTGGTTTTGTTTGAGTTGCGGTTGATATGTGGCGGTCGTTGTGCACCATATTTGTGAATTTTGTGATGATAAGGTAGGTGGTTCTGTGCCTTTTCATCATTTAGATAATTTAATTTTTTTGTTTAGTTTAATTTAATATGTTCTATGAATTAGTTGCATGGTGCGATCTATGTTTATAATGTGTTGGCGTGATCGTTTGATGAAAATTTGGTTTCCGAAATTGAATGTGTTTTTTGTCTATATGCGTATTGTTGTATAAATGATTTGTTGGGTTTAATAGGTTGTGCGAAAGTCATTTTAAAATTTGTTTGTCATGTGTGCATAATGAAAATCTCACTTTCTTTATAAATGATCATGTTTTTTTTCATTTTGACCTTATTGGGGTAAGTCCTAAAATTGTTTAATCAATTGTTTATATGGTGCAAATGTGGTTTTAGAATAATTGAGTGTGAAATTAATTTTAAAGTGGTCTTTGCACCTACAAATATGTGTTGTTTTGGTGCAATGTTTTCAAGTTGGGTTCTAGGTGATGTTTGGTTGGTGCGAACTTAGTTTTTAAGGGTAATTGAGTTTTGTGTGTCTAAATGTGGATTTTTAATGTGTAGCGAATCCTTTTAAGCGTGTTGTCTTGGTTTTTTAATGGTGTCTTCTAAAAAATGGTGTCTACTTCAAAGCGGGTTTTTGTGTTTTACAAGAGGTGCAGATGGTTCAGATAATTGTGTAGTTCGTGTGAAACTAGTTTTAAGGAAAAATTATTAAGCAAGTGGTTTGAACGACTCCCTTCTTTGTAATTGGGTGTGTTTTTTTGTGTCATCCCTTGTTGTGTTATTAAAAATAATTCTTTGTAAGTTGTGCGAATTTTATATGTTCTTGTTTGAGTGTTTCCAAATGGGGTTTTTGCGAAATGATTAGGTAATGACAAATATATTTTTTAGAAAGGCATTTTTGGCGTGCGTGAGTTTTTTTAAAATGTAGTTTCGGTGTGAAAATGGTGACTTTTGTGTGCAATATCTTGTTTGTCCTGCGATATGAGAAATAAATATACTATGTGAATGTGAAAATTGTTTGAGCACATGAGAAAACCTTGGGTATCTAGGTGGACGGACTAGAACTAGTGCGCTAGTGGACCGGATGGGTGTCGTCCCTGTTTCACTTAGCTGGATTGACGATTGCAACACTAACTAAACATATGATATCTGAGGGTCGTGGCCTTCTAAGCCACGTTTTCTGAGGTTCGTGGCCTTCTAAGCCACGTTTTCTCATGGTCGTGGCCTTCTAAGCCATGTTTCAATGAGACACGAGGTTCTAGGGTCCCACTCGAACTAGATGATCATTAGGGGATTTACCTATAGTGCTCTACCATCGATGGTGTGGTGCCTTCTGCCGGCATATGGAGGACCACCTGTGTGTGTGTGTGTGTCTGAGTATGTGTGTGTGTGTGTGCCCATAATGAACCTTCCTCTTCCTCTTCAAAAATCGTGTTTGTGAAATGAGTTCCTTTTTAGTGTTTTCTTTAGCAGTTAGCCTGTAAATGTTTTCTTTAAAATCAGTTTGAAAGTATAATTTTGAATAAGCACTTTGAATTGTCTTTTGATGTTGTGGCATGGAACCTTTTTCTCGGTGGCATCCTAATGGGATTTTAGCTCACACCCTACATACACCCTTAGGTGTATGTAGTTTCTATTTCTTCTTTGTTCCAGGTTGTGACTTTGTGCTAAGTGTTGCTGGTTCGATTTGTTAGTGGCCTTCTCATGAAGGTTGGTGTTGTGGCGTGCAGATGCTACACCACTCTCGTCGCATGGAGGTTTGAGTTATAGTTTTAGTCCCTTTTGCTGTCGTTTATTTTTGGACATTAGTTCTAGTTGTAAACCTTTAAATTTTGATTTTAGTTTTATGGTCTCTTTGGTTGTCGATTCCAAGTTTCATTTTTATTATCTTGTTAGTGTTTGTTTATACAATTTCGGGTAAACCATTCCCACAGGATACTCTTTATACCCGGGCACTTGTGCCAGCCCGTGGGGATCGGGAACACCCTTCGGGCCTTGCCGCGGACCTGGCCGGGCGCCGGGTCGGATGGAGACCCAGCCTGGTTCGTGACAAAATGGTATAAGAGGGAAAGTTTTTCTCTCTTGGGGCGTGTTCTTTTGGGTTAGAGTCATGATAGACTTGGGTTAAGGTTTTCGGGACTCAACATCCTTGCTACGAGTAAGGTGCCTGGCCAGTACACCTCGTGGCGGGACTCAAGTTACCAAAGTATGTTGACTTTTGTCTAAGTTTTTGGTCCTTGCGGTTAATCTTGACTAAGGGAAATGAAAAAGGGGTAAGGTCAGTGGTCCTAGTGGGCTCGAAGGGCCTGGCAAGCCATGCGGAGCTGGGGATTCTGTTCCGGAATACCCTCCGTGGCAGTGGTGTAATTGGCATATGGCCGCTAATCATATGTTCTAGTCACCCGCTGACACAAGTTTTTCCTTGCGTCATCTCTTGTCTCTTTCTTTTGGATTCGTGGAAATTTGGTTTTTTATGTAAAAATGTTTTTGTCTTGGAAAATTTTTTCAAATAAAGAACTTTAAAGATGAAATGGTGTGTGAGGTTTGAGAAGTGTGGGTTGGATGTTTTGGTTTTGAAAAATGGAAAGGTTTGGTTTTGATCCTTGGCGCTCTCATGGGCAACCACACACATGAGTTTATGTGAAAAGGGAAATGGTTAATGGCACGAGCGGATGAGTGCCTCGAAGGACATGAGGTGTGTGCCGGTGTGGCACGAGAACATGCATGTGTGAGGCCCATGGGACCCCATTGGTGTTTGTGAAACCCACAAGTTTTGCTTATTTTCAAGAAGTTTTGTTAAAGGAAAAATTTGGTGTTTTAAATAAGCGGTGATTGTGTGGTGTGTCCCTGTATTTTTTAAAGGTTGGATGTGAGGTGTTTTGAGCCGAGGATCCCTTCTGGTGGGTTTGTGTTTTGAGTTTGAATTCTTATTTGTAGGTTGGTATGCAAGCGTGTATCTAGTCAATTCTTTTGAAAAGTGCATCGGGGAGACTTGTAGTGGTTTCCCCCGCACGTTTGGTGTTTGCTTGTGGTATGTCCTGACCATTGGACCAGTTCGGTTGGGTCCATGGTTTTCATTCTTGGCTAGTGTACACCCCCAATAAAGAGTTAATATGCGAATGATGTGTGACCACAGATGGTTCACCATTGTCCGACCATCCAGTTGATTAGATTAGAGGATCTCCCTTTTGGGTGATAGTGCTATGTATTTTCCTTTCTCCTTTCAGTTAAGAGTATCCTCTCGTAGCGGAATGACAGATGCGAGGGGAGTTGAAGGCAGTTTTGGCCTTTTTGAGTTGTCTGACCCATCGGGTATGAAGTCTGACGTCGTCATGTTTGAAGATTCTCCCTGGAAACGAAAAAAGGAAATCTAGTGGGGAAGGGTGAAGGTGGTTCAGAATTTTCAGTGTTGACCAGGGTCTTGAAGGGCTTTGTAGTATTTACATCGGCTACAAGGGTCATGTTCGGTGACGTCTTGGAGTGGAAGTTCCCTTTGGTAGTCAACGGTGGTTTGGAAGTGGTAGAGGAGACTCCAGTGGGAAAGAGGTGGAAGCGACCATATGTCATTGGTGCAGTCTATCATTCTGAATAACCTCTGGTCGTGGTTTGTTTCGTTTAAGAAAATGTTTGTGTTAGTCTACTAGTTTGGCAGACACAGTCGTATGAGGCTGCTATGGTCATTCACAGGAATCACGTGTTGTTCAAGACATGGTTTAAAGTCTTTCTCAGTGTAAAGTTTCTCTCAACAGCAACGGTCTGGTTCAGGTGACGATTGGTGGTGTCGTGTTCCCATTCAGCATGATAAAGGGTGATGCGCATGCACCATTTCAACTCTGGTGTTGGTGAATGGTTCACGTATGATCAGTCAGATGTTGTCATGTGTTGTGTTTGATGGTGTTTCCTCGGGTGCAATATGATTGCGTGTGGCACCAAAAATGAGAAGCTCCACTTGGGAGTCTTCAATGCCTGACTGCGAGGCAGAATATTCTTCAAACATCAGGGCTCCATCCATAGGCCTCGGAGTGAAGCTGGCATGTGGTCAGGAACCTCGATATTGTATAAAACCCCAGTTTTATTTCTGTCATCGTTGTTGAAAGTGAATGAAGTTTAAATTGTTCTATATAGTTGTTCCATTTCGAACGAACCGTCTGCTTACGTAAGATTTTAGTGACTATGCGGAGGCATGTGCACCTCGATGCCTTGAAGTCTTGGGGGTAGCATCCCATCAGATGTAACAACTTTTAGTGGTCCTTATGGGGATTTTTGAGTAAATATGTCTCAAATATGAATAATTCTCATCCAGGAATGTGGGAATGCTGGTTTAACTTAGGTCATGCTTTTGATGCCCCGGTAGTCGGGCCCCTCCCTCCCCACCCCTTGTGGTGGGGTGTTTGGTAACCATTGAGAAATTTTCAAAGTTCTATACCTTCTGTTAGTTCGAATGGAGGGGATACCCACATTGGGTCTCACAGGAGTGTATCTAGAATGAATCTGTGCAAGAATTTTCTTTAATGGCGGGGAGTCTACTCGAACCTACCCGTGTCGGTTTTCCAGTCTTGTTTCGAGCGTCAATGAGTTCCTAATGGTGGGGAGCCCCTTGGGCCGCCTCTTGTTGACCTTATGCTTCTGTTTTTAAATATGGGTTGGTGATAAGTGATAAGAGTGTTTCTTGTACGTGGTTTGACAATTCTAGCCAAATGTTGTGGTTTTCGTTTAATAGTTCTTGAGGTGTTTCAGTTTGTAAGTTTGGTTTCTGTGGGTTCAAGAGTTTGTTTTCTAAAACAATCAACTGGAGGCGTCATAGATCTTCGGGTCGGGCGACACATATCTGAAAATCTTTATATGAGTTTCTCGAAGTTGTCTTCGAGTCACTTTCTCTGAGCACGATACTTTTTCCCCTCTTTGCTTGGTGTTTGTGGGGATTCACTTTGAACCTTAAGGGAGTGTGGTTTTCTGTTGTGGGGTTTTGTTCTGGTTGTGGATTTTCGGGGACATAAAGCTTTATGGTTGGGAGAATTGTCACACCCGGTCTTCGCGCTGCGGCATGTTTCTAATTTTTATGTTTTATGTTATAATTTTATCTGCTTCAAATGATTATTTCTTTTTTTATATATCTATATGAAATGTGGGGCAATCCCAATTGGGTTTTTGCGCTTTTGCATTGATAAATTAATGTTTTGGCCTTGACACGCGACGTCACCCGACTCTTCAGGGTTTGACAATGTGCGACGCACGTGCGAAGTAAAACTACGAAGCCTAGTGACTTCGCCAGTGCCGCCGTGTGACCCACCCGACGTTCAATTTTACATTTTGCAGATAAAGGAATATTTTGGGCTTGGCGGCATCTGATGCACGGGTAGGGGATGGTCGAAGCCGTGTAACTTCGCTCGGGTCACCGCATGACCTCGCTCGGTTCCTCGCTCGCCTGCCGATGTGAAACTACTTAAATGAAGTGAATTAACAATGAAGAAATAAAATTAAATGAGTCATAAAATAAAATTAATATAAAATAATAGGACTGGGATACAAATTAAAATTAATCCCTTTGATGGTAATAATATTATTATTACATGAGATTATTATTATTATTATTATTGTTATTATTGTTTTTTTAATTTTATTATTATTACTATTAATATCATTTATTTATTTTATTTTTCTTTTTGTAGTTTTTAATTTTCTTTTTGGAGCTAGGGTTATACCGTTTTTTTCTTCTTTCCTCTGTTTCCCTTCGCGACAGCCCCATCCCTTCCCAGACCAGTCGCGTGGCCCCCACCCCCCCAGGTGTTCACCCCTTCAGTGCACCCTCCTGATTCCATTTTGGAATCCCGTCGTACCCCCCTGTCCTCCTTCTTTGCTGCACCTCTCGTCTGGCGTCGCCCTCTTCTCCCTCTCCAGGTCACTCGCTTCAACCTCGACGCGACAAACTCCCCTCCCTCCCCCTCATCGCACTGCAGCTCGGGGTTGTCCGACCCCATCGTGCGAACAGCTTCGACGCCCCACCTCTTTTGCGTGACTGAACATGGCACATTTTCTCCTTTACGCAACCAGCCCGACGCCCCACCTCTCTCGCACGGACAACCTCAGTAATCCCTTCTCCTGATTGTTGGGTTTTGCCTCTTGTTTATGGGTCCGATTTTAGGGTTTGATCTTAATTCGTATCGGTTCAATCTCAAGATTTATGGTTTACCTTTGGTTCGTTTATGGTGCGAATTAGGTTCGGTTGAAGAATTCAATAAATTTATGGGTTAATTCTTGATGTTTTAGTTCAATTGTTTGTTTAGGGACTGTTTGGTTTTGTTTGAGTTGCGGTTAATGTTCGGCGGTCGTTGCGCACCACAGTTATGAAGTCTGCGATGACAAGGTAGGTGGTTCCATGCCTTTTCATCATTTAGATAATTTAATTTGTTTGTTTAGTTTAATTTAATATGTTCTATGAATTAGTTTCATGGTATAATCTATGTTTATAATGTGTTGGTGTGTTCGTTTGATGAAAATTGGGTTTCCGAAATAGTATGTGTCTATTGTCTATATGCGTGTTGTTGTATAAATGATTTGTTAGGTTTAATAGGTTGTGCGAAAGGCGTTTTAAATTTTTTTTGTCATGTGTGCATAATGAAAATCTCACTTTCTTTATAAATGATCATATTTTTTTCATTTTGACCTTATTGGGGTAAGTCCTAAAATTGTTTAATCAATTGTTTATATGGTGAAAATGTGGTTTTAGAATAATTGAGTGTGAATTTTTTTTTAAAGTGGTCTTTGCACCTAAAAATATGTGTTGTTTTGGTGCAATGTTTTAAAGTTGGGTTCTAGGTGATGTTTGTTTGGTGCGAACTTAGTTTTTAAGGGTAATTGAGTTTTTTGTGTCTAAATGCAGATTTTTATTGTGTAGCGAATCATTTTAAGCGTGTTGTCTTGGTTTTGTTTTTTTAATGGTGTCTTGTAAACAATGGTGGCTTCTTCAAAGCAGGTTTTGGTGTTTTACAAGCGGTGCAGATGGTTCAGATAATTGTGTAGTTGGTGTGAAACTAGTTTTAAGGAGAAATTATTAAGCAAGTGGTTTGAACGACTCCCTTATTTGTAATTGGGTGTGTGTTTTTTGTGTCAGCCCTTGCTGTTTTATTAAAAATAATGCTTTCTAAGTTGTGCGAATTTGTTATGTTCTTGTTTGAGTGTTTCAAAATGGGGTTTTTGCGAAATGATTATGTAACGACAAATATATATTTTAGAAATGCATTTTTGGCGTGCGTGAGTTTTTTTAAATGTTGTTTGGGTGTGAAAATGGTGACTTTTGTGTGCAATATCTTGTTTGTCCTACAATATGAGAAAGAAATGTACTATGTGAATGTGAAACTTGTTTGAGCACATGGGAAAACCCTGGGGATCTAGGTGGATAGACTAGAACTAGTGAACTTGTGGACCGGATGGGTGTCGTCCCTGTTTCACGTAGCTGGATTGACGATTGCAACACTAACTAAACATATGATATCTAAGGGTCGTGGCCTTCTAAGCCACGTGTTCTAAGTGTTGTGGCCTTCTAAGCCACGTTTTTTGAGGGTCGTGGCCTTCTAAGCCACGTTTCACTGAGACACGAGGTTCTAGGGTCCCACTCGAGCTAGATGATCCTTAGGGGATTTACCTATAGTGCTCTACCATCGATGGTGTGGTGCCTTCCGTCGGCATATGGAGGACCACATGTGTGTGTCTGTGTGTGAGTATGTGTGTGTGTGTGTGCCCATAATGAACCTTCTTCTTCCTCTTTAAAAATCGTGTTTGTGAAATGAGTTCCTTTTTAGTGTTTTCTTTAGTAGTTAGCCTGTAAATTTTTTTTAAAAGCAGTTTGAAAGTATAATTTTGAGTAAGCACTTTGAATTGTCTTTTGATGTTGTGGCATGGAACCTTTTTCTCGGTGGCATCCTATTGGGCTTTTAGCTCACACCCTACATACACCCTTGGGTGTGTGTAGTTTCTATTTCTTCTGTGTTCCAGGTTCTGACTTTGTGCTCAGTGTTGGTGGTTCGAGTTGTTTGTGGCCTTCTCATGCAGGTTGGTGTTGTGGCGTGCGGATGCTACCCAACTCTCGTTGCTTTGAGGTTTGAGTTATACTTTTAGTCCCTTTTTTGTCGTTTATTTTTGGACATTGGTTCTAGTTGTAAACCTTTAAATTTTGATTTCAGTTTTATGGTTTCTTTGGTTGTCGATTCCAAGTTTCATTTTTATTATCTTGTTAGTGTTTGTTTATACCATTTCGACTAAACCGTTCCCACATGTTACTCTTGATACCCAGGCACTTGTGCCAGCCCGTGGGGATCGGGAACTCCCTTCGGGCCTTGCCGCGGACTGGGCCGGGCGCCGGGTCGGATGGCGACCCGGCCTGGTTCGTGACATATAATATCTTGTTTACTGAACCCATGATTTTGTACCTCAATATAGTGATGATTAGTGGTATCACTAATATAATAAATCATCTCATACGAAACAATATGATGAGGATCATCAAAAAATAACTCATAGTAACTTGGAAGCTACAAATGAGGGGGTTTTGGGATAAGATAAGAAAGAGTGGCATCAAGAAATATAGATTTGTGAGTAAGATAAGTAGTATGAGTGAGATATGAAGGAAGGGGTGGAAGAGTTGAATCAGTAGGCTAAAACTATCCTGGAATGACTAGAAACAACGTTCGTACCGAAGCATTGATCTTTTCCTCCATTGTCTCTTGAATATGCTGAACTTTGGCTTACAAAGAGTCTAATTTTTATAAACATTCCATTTTGAAGAAGCTTTTGAACATAGAAACACTTTTCTTACTGATAAACATATCTGGTATCATTATATGTGAACCAAGTGTTTGGGATTTCCTAATTCTCTAGCTAAAATATCTTATTTATGATATGAAATTAAGACCCCATGTGTGCTCTGATCCTCAAGATAATCTTATGTGGAATATATGGAAAATATATTATGAGTCACAATATATATATTTTAGTTAATAATATTAAATAAATTAAAATCTTACAATTTTATCTGCTACAACTCATGACCCTTTAGTATAATATTTGTTTTTTTCATTTGAGCCCTCTTCCATTTTTCATGCCTAGCGGGGGGAAGGAGGGGAAACCTCCCCCAATCCTAATGACTCCGCTCTCATATTTTGAAGTTTTTCTTCAAATATTTTTTCTTATAGCAACATACACACTCCTTGAGATAATGTATATGTGCATACATTTCTATCTTGATGATCCGGAAGATATCTCCCTGATTATTTTAAATTATGTATTAAGAATAAAAAAATCATTAACATGGTCATTGATATAAAAAACTATCTAAAAAGTTAACATGGCACTTAATAAATACTCTTATCATTGTATACTTTCAAAAAATTATTTTCATGTATCTTCATCTATAAATGTATATATTACATGGATTTTCATGTTGTCTATTCCAAGAAATGAACTGTGATGTGGGGGATGATATAAAATCTCTTCATCTCTTAGCTGCCAATGGTAAACATTTTCTTTTGAGTCTTCCTATGTCAGGTATATAATATATCATTTTATAAGAATGGGAGAAACATATATTACAATAAACATTCTAGAATAAGTAAAATAATAACAAGAAAGATTACAATAACTGTCTCCCACAGTAGTGATAATATCGCTTTGTCAACCCTTCACCAATATTCAAACAAAATAATAACATCGCTTTTATCCTGCACTGATACAAAATTCATGAATTGTATTTATTTTGGTCCATTTGGAATATCATTATGATCAAAGCCCAATGGTATACTATGTTTTTGGGTATGGGGAAATAATAATTTTGGTAAATGTGTAGCACCACGTTTACTAACCTTCAAACACATTCCCCTATAGAAGTAGATATCACATGTAAAGAATAATGAAGAGGCTCATCAAGAAAAGCATGTGTAAGTTCCCCCCCAGAGGTAGGAGTATGATAATCTATACAAATATCTTTTGGATCATAGGATTAATATGTCATTATCCTACAAATAAAAGAAACATCAATTAGTAAAAACATATACAAATCCAACAATTATATACAAAATTAAATAAAAAATTAACAATTATAAAATAAAATTGAAATTAAACTAAAGGTAACAGATTTTTACTCATAATGTTTAGTTAAATAATACTCTAACAATATTAATTAGTGATGAAATGACATTAATAAATGAAAACTATAAAATATTAATGAGATGAAATGAAATAGTAAAAATTCACCGAAACTGATAAATCATTTTTACAACCAAAAAAATTATTTTATAATATAATCGTATACAATATAATTTTTTTTATTTAAAATGTTAAATTTAAAATAATTTATTTTTAACAAAATAAATCAAAAAAAAAACTTATGTGTAAACATGGAAAACTAGACTAAACTAAACTAATATAAATGAAAAATTTATCTTATTAATTATAATACATGTTTTATTAAAGAAAATCATATTAAAATATCTAACTTATGAAATTTTCTAAATTTACCCATAATTAAATATATATTACCTATAATATTAGGAATGTACTAAAGACTGTTTCCCAAATTCCTTCATCATGATCATTTTGTATGGCACAAACCATTCATTTAATGTTTTCATCAATATTATTTATTAATCATTCCATGGATATAGGGATGTCACATAAATCAGTATATTTATCAAGTTTATCATCACCTGTAGACTATTTTTCCCCTTATAATATAGTATCCCTGAATATCTCGGATTAACCAAGAACATAGAAAAAAATCATGTGTTTCCCTGATAAAAGTATCATTTTTGTATTCCAAATTATTCATATTAACTAGTTTCATTCCAAATTCATAGTGTCAGGAAATCTTGTTACCAATAAACCATTTAAACAAAAACATTAGAACCTGAAATTTAATGTAATCAACCTCCCAAATTTCTTCAATGACCCCATAATATGCGGTCGATCTAGAGATTGGGTTTGTCTCTTTAAGAATTTAAAAATTCCTTGCATCTGTGAACACAAACACATTACCATTCTATACAACACTTCTGTTGTCTTGATCTTTTGTATGAAAAGTATAGCTATTAATTTCATACACCAACCAAGTTAGAAAATTTAAACACCAACTTCCCACTAACCATTTCTATGTTTCTGATGCATCTAGTTTTGGGATCACCTTAATCCAGGGGAAAAAAGTTTTTTTATGCTCATTCAAAATCCAAAAAATCATTACTTTTTAATAACATTGTTTCAACTCATTAACATGGAATGTTATATATGGTTTAGCATCATATATGTTATTCAATATATATAAATATATATTCTTTATATGTTCACCTATCAACGGTTTTACTTTCAGGCCATGAATCCCCATTCCACCAAAATTAAATTTTTTATAGTGATATGTAGGGAAACAGATTCTCTCCATGATAGAAAAATAACTTTTACAAAACTATATATCCTCCTAAGAAATATGCTTCTCAACAATGGTAGCTTTATATAGATATGGATTCTTAATATACCCCTTCAATATATTCATATACCTTTGAAAATCATACATCCAACGTAGATATATAGGTCCACAAAACTTTATTTATTACACCAAATGAACCACTAAATTCACCATGATATCAACAAAAATATGGAGGGAAATACATTTCCAATTAATAAATTATATAAGCCTCCTCGTTCCCCAAAATTTTTAATGCATTAAAATAAATCACCTTATAAAAAATATAATTAAAAAAATAACACTCCTTCATGGTAGTAATTCTGGCATGGGTGGGAAGTATTCCATGAAATGAAACTAGTAGGAGCTGTTGATTCATGACATTGTAGTCATGAGATTTCATACCTACCAACTTCAAATCTGTTAAAGACGATGTTTTTTTACATTTAAACAATAAACATGTGGAACACTGATATCATGAATACATTGAAAAATCTATATTTATCTCTCTTGGATAAGGTATAAAAATATAGAGGTTGGAATGTTTTCCCTCTATCAAAAGTGAGATCCAACTCCAAATATATTTCCATTAGGAGAAAATCCAAAGTTTCATTCAACCCATCATTAGTATTTTCTTTTAATAACTAATAATGATCCAATCAAACCATCACATGTATTCTTCTCCATGTGCATGACTTCAATTTTATACTTCACCTCATGATATATTCAATATGGTAGCTAAATAAATATTGATCATTTATTCCTAATATTTTTTTCATTACTAGATTTTTGTGTCTTTTTGAATGTCACGTAAATGTTCATCACCATATAAAAATAATGATTAGTTGATAAAGGTTTTAGAGAAATATAAAATTCATATAATCTATTGAAATCATTTTTCATCCTTCTATAAGAGTGATCTATAGGAAAAAACATTTTATAAACCATGTATAATTTTTTACTCCAATCAAGAAGTTGATAATATAAAGTTTGGTGTTCAGATATTGGACAAGAATTATGCCCCTTAACACTATATCCAGAAAAACTTCCATATTCATGGAAGTAATTTATAATGAACAAAATAATTGAATTTAGTTGAAAATATTCCATTTTAATGAAACAAATCCCATTATACTATACTCCCTTAATAGTTTCAAATAATTAATTAAGGGTTACAAGAAAACCTTAATATCATTTTTGGGCTATTTTGGTCCACATATCATTAAACTCAACATGAAATATGCTCAATTCATATAAAATTCAACTGATAAGTTGTAAATAATCAATAAAAGAGGCCACGAAATATGTGTGATACTATGGATTCAATATGGATTAATTACATCTATTCACAATACAAGTCTGAGATTTTGAACATTATTTCCTGATGTAGGAAACTTGTTATCAATTTTCTTCCTCTAGGGATAATTAACTGGTTGATCTATTTTTCCATCACATATTCCTCATCAGCATTCCATATTAACATTTTTATTGATGTTAATTTGAAAATAAACATTTAAAATAATGAATTATAGGAATATACTAAAATGATTTAGAAGGGGTATCTAAAACTAATAAATCAACCAGTGATTTTTTCTTTCAACTTATACCAAATATCCCGTATTTAGGACAACCCGACTAAATTTTTATTCTTTATTATATATAACACAATCAATCAGAAAGACATGTATTTTATTATAACCCAATCTCATCATGAATAATATTTTCTTGGAATTATAAGGAGAATTAAGAATATCATTGTCTTTAAGAAGAACATCCTTCAACAATTTAATCAACTCTATACAAATCTTTTTACTCCGTCCATGTTTTTACTTCATCTTTATCAATATTAATATCATCAATAAAACCATATATTCTGTATAACCTAGATAGAATGGTTTTTTAGAATCACCATATTAACGCTCAATTGATGGTTATTTGTAAATTTGTTCTACTTCAATATCACAAATAATTTCAATAAGTTTATCAGATTTATCATCTTGCAAATAACAATCATCAATAGATCTAGAATTCTACCCAATTTCAACATTTCAAATCCATGTTTAATAGATTGAATTAAAAACATGATAAATTAAATGATATTTGAAATCTATTCCTTTCAGCATCTTTAAATTTAAACATTTTAGTCATGGACATAAAAACATGTCATTGTTTGGCACCTTTCTTTTTGAAAATTCCAAAAAAAGCATCGACACATTCGTCATATTCAACACCTATTTGAGGAGCATTAATCAAACTTAAATAAATTATCATTACAATAATCAAAAATAAATTTAAAAAAGTTGTAATTTATAAAATATTGAGATTATAAATTACATCGAAAAATAAAAAAAATCAAGGATGGAAAAATTTAAATGAAAATATAAAATTTTTCTGAAAAAATTCGTGCATGGAGAAGGAATTACAAAATAGATTCATAGTTGATTATTTATCATAAAAATAATAATTCTATTTTTAATTAACAATATAATCTAATCATAAATTGATTCATAGTTTTAAAAAATCCACATCAAATAAAATTAGGAACTAATTAAAACATTATAAAATCAAAAGTAGATTATATAGCCTCAATCTTGTGAGGCGTGCACTGAGAATTCTACATGAACTTTTTCAAGAAAGCTTTAGACCTCCAAAATATCTATCACATTTGATTTTATTATTATATTACTTTGTAATAATTGAATAAATTGATAGGGAAAACCAAAAATTGAATTATAATTTAAAATATACTTTATATTCTAGTGTCAACAATTTAAGGGAAAATAAATTATACTGAATCATTGAAACCATCAAAAATCAAAATCATCTGATCCCAAACTGGGATATGAATTTTTCACCTGGATGTATTTAAAATGAATTATCATGTTTGATTCAATTAATGATGGAGTACATATATGGTAACTATTCCATAAGAATACAAATAGAAAATTGTTGTTTGATATTTTTTATAAAATAGAATAAGAAAAATATTACACAGTGAACCCATGTCAAATGAAAAAACTCATTTATAAAACTATAAGATTTAATAAAATAAATTTTTATAAAATATCTAGTTCACTAGAAAAATCAATGTATTCCATTTAATATTAAACAAAGAATACCATCATATTTTTCAATAATCATCAAAACCACACCATCAACAAGTAAAAACTCATTATTAGTACTAAATTTAACTTTCATGTAAAGGGTTGTGAAGAATTCCTAATCTATAGTTGTAACATTGGGATAAATTTACAAAAAGAGAAGAAGAAAATTATCTTTTAGTAATTTAGTGTTTTTGGTACCAAAAATTGAATTATTATGGAAGTCACTACATGCAATAGCCACTACATAGTACAACCCACCACTTATGCACTATGAAATTATCACCTAGTGATAGATAAATAAATACAATAATTAAAATATATAAAAATTAATATATTATTTTAAAGAAACAATTATTAAACACTAAAAATAATAATAGGTGCTTTATGAAAAACTAATTAATACAATAATAAAACAATTCAAACCTTCCAATGAACTAGTTCGAGATGAGAATATCTATAATCGAACATGCAAAAATGAAGATAAAAAAACCTGAATATATGAAGATGGTAATTGGAGAATAATTACCACCATGTTAAAAAATTATTTGTTAGATATTCAAAGACAAATAATGACCAAAAATCATGAAATTAACATGTTTCTGGATTACTTGAGATGCGTAAAACTAGGCCTACGATACCCATTAGATCGATTTAAAACGTAAGGTGATATTTGAACCACTATATTAAAGAAACATTGATCTCAAGGCTTCAGTGATAGAGAAATGAGATCATTGTTTTGATACAGGATTCCCACGTAATAAAACCCTTGATCGATACATAAATTTTGAAAAGGGTTTTTTACGTCCGTTATACTATAAAAAACATGAAAAATGGATAGTCAGAGGTATTTAACATTGGTTAAAGCATAACCGATGTAAATACCCATTTATAAACATTGATTTAATTATAGAATCGATGTGATAGGGAAAAAAATACCAACTTTTTCACATCAATTTTCATAAAACTATCTTGAAAACGTAATATACCAAAATTTTCATGTTTGTTATAAGTTAGAAACGTGATAACTACACAGTAGAAAATAGTTTTTTATACTAGTTAGGGATATCTCTACATGGAAACTTATTGTATGATGTGAAATAAATACTATTGAAACTTCATTTCTTGTGAATTTTATCATAGCATTATACTTTGAGAGTCATTCCATCCCTAAAATATGGATTAATTCCACCATGGGAATTACTACTAGATTTATGATGATATTTTACTCGCTAAAGTTAATTCTACAACTTCTATACATGGTTGATACTAGGATAATTACTCTATAAGTATTGAATAATAATTCTACTTATTGTAATTCTGAGATTGATTCCATATTCTTTTCAAACATGGATGAAATAAAGGAATTTTTAGTACCATAATCAAATAAATTTCATGCTAGATTTGAGAGCATAATGATTGTAATAGCCACCATATCATTTGGATATTCCAATTCATCCATTATGATAGAAAATTCTTAACTTTTCATCCTAATCCTATGATGAGGTTGATGGTGGTTCCACTCCATTATCTTCTAATTTTGAATTGATTGGAAAAGTTTCCATGTTTTCTATAATTAAACCATTGAACTTCTGGTTGGCCCTATAACAACTTCCCTTTTTAGTTAGTGTTGAGAAGTTAAGGATTCACCTCACAAAATAAATTTCAAGCTATATAGACATCTCTTCCAAAAATGTAGTAATTTTCACTCCCATGTATGAAGTTTGATAAATTATTTTTTCCACATTTGTTTCATGTGGAATGTTTCATATTCATCCCACCTCTTTCTTGATCAATGTTATTAACTGAGATTGGATCTAAATATATCTTCTTTTAATTTGACTTATGAAACCATTTTACCTCTCATAACTCTAGTTAAACCTTCATAGAAATCTGTACTATCTCCTTGTATATTCCCTAATTTTGATTTTCAAGATTCCAATGAAGATGGGGTCTCAGTCCATGGATAAATGTGTCAACCTTTCCCTATGGAACCATATCAAAGCTAGAGGTATATCGAGAATGTCTTGTAATGTTAATTTCATTTACTCCCATCAAATCATTTTCCTTATTCTTAGGTTCTATGATTCACTTATCCATTTTCATTCACATCGAATAGGCTAAATATTTGTTTAAAAATATTCCCCTGAACTATTTCCACTATATATCATCGATATACCTTATTAGTTTTGTTTTTTAATCTTTTTCCACAACTAATAATATTCTCATTCTAAGAGTTATACTTCTAGGGTTAGTTTCTATTTCTCCAAACAACATAGTACCGAAAACAACATTTCCATATAGCTTATCCATTTTTCAATAGTAAATGGGTCGGTAGATCCACTGAAATATGGTGTTCATTGAGGCATGACACACTCAATGAAAAGTTCTTCCCTTCAAGGTGAATTTGGTACCTCTGCTTGATCCAAGTTACTGTTCATAACATGGATCACCCTTAGATTTTGGTGAATTATATTTTTAATTAATTTTATATTTTATATTTATTTTTTCATTGACATAACAACCTATATTTTTTTCTATGAAATAACTAAATTTGGATTTCATTATACACAACACCAAGTTAAGATTGTGGTATACACATCAGTAGGCACAAAATGTAATATAATATCCTAAGAATTTAAAATAAATTTACTATTTTAAATAGATTTAATATATTATATATATCTTTAAATTCAAGTTATATTGAGTTAGTGTGCACAACACACAAAAATTAGTTTCTTCAATGAATTGTGTTACACAAATTATCTAGTCTTACCAAAGAACAATATATTATAAAAATATTATTATTTAATATAATAAGATATAAAATTATAAGGCCCCGGCCTTAAACCTTACTTAATCTTGATTATTACAAGATTACACCCTGAAAAACATTTCAGGTTTAGAGTTTTAGAAAATTAGATCATAAAAACATGAATTACATTCCACATTTAAACAAAGTGGTTACATAAAGATAGTATTCATTTTTCCCATCAACGGAAACATATTGAAAATAAATCATGGATTATTTCTTGACACTTCCTTGACACTATCATCTTATCATGTAACTTTCCCTTGACCTGTGAAAAACATTTCAAAAAAAACATGGGATGAGCATAGAAAGCTCAGTATGGGTTATAAAAACATGGAAAGGAAACATGAGTTCATATATACATAAAAATTAAATCATACATTACCCATAAAACATAGGCACATTAACATACCTCATAAAATCATGAGTAAATCATAGAAATCATAAGACATAAAGGTAACTTGAGGCATTCATAACATTCTTACGTATGGAGTAACCCTCTTGGTTACGTTTGGAATACCCACAACAGTATATTCCCTAAATCTCTTCGGAGAAACCTTAACGTTTCACTCCTTCGTGTTACCCAATTCATTGGAGAGCTATATCGGGCTCACCCGCCCTTAGTTTATCACGGAACCACCCGTCTTCATAATAATGCCCAAGAACCTCAACATAATCCTATCACATAAAACATGCATAAAGGAAACATAAATTTTCCACCTCTCAATCAAAAGATATCAATACAACACATTGATATAAAAACATTATGAAAACCATTTTCAATACCAAAATAAAAGAAAATTAAAACATGGTATTTATTTTTCTTTTAAAAAAAAAGGTATGGCTTGTAGAGGAAGCCGAAACTAAAATAACTGTCACGGCGTCGGAGAAGTCGTTGTCGCCGCATACGTATGACAAAAACATTCCCTTTTATCGTTTAGTAAACGCTTCATATAAAAAAATATTCCTTTTTAATAAACATAAAAGTCAAAGGGGTTTATACACCATATAAAAGAAGGTTTCGTATAAAACAAAATATGCCTCAATGAAAGGAGATTGAGACGAAGTCTCATACCTTGGGTCTGACTTGACTCGGTCGTTCTTTAATCTCCTGAATAATAAACTTGAGTTAATTTTTACTTGTTTTAGAACCTTTTTCAAGTTCAGTATTCCTTTTATATCACTTATTTCCATGTCATGAACACTATGTAATTATTTAAGTTAATAACGGTCGTTTTAACGATCATTGGTACTTTAGTCAAAAATAAACCCTTTATAATTACAAGTTGTTCATGTATCCATTTAATCCAAAATTGTATTCATGATGTAGATATCATATATTTCATATATATCCAGTACATGCATGCATTTATAATATTACATAATCATTTAGAGGTAAGAAATAAAATGCACCGTTCATGGAGACGGTAAGCAATACGTACGCATGAACGCTACTTTCACTTCTATTTTGTATTATTATAGAATGGAATCATAATTATATAAAGTTATATTATAATTCCAGTTTAATATCATATATAATGTCATAAATCCATCCTTTATATGTCCCACATATGGTATTAACGAATCAAATCACTTTGAGGGGGCGGTAGTCTGCACTTCCTTAAATGAAGATATCGTGTTTACCCATAATTGAAACCATAAAGGTATGCCCAAAATGAAAAACACAGAAGCTTAAAGAAAACATAATCATATTATATATCATATATAAATATATTTTCATCTTAATGGCCACCATTGAAGGTGTTAAAAGAATTTTGAACAATCATCGTTTTGGGAGGCCGAAATTCACCATCCACGAAAACAGTATGTTCATTAACCGTTAGATGTAGGTGTGTGTAATTTTAGCTCGAATACATCATATAACAACATACTAGTATATTTAAGATACTGGATTTGTTACAAAAGAAATGAATAAAAATAGTTTAGGGGGTTGGAGAAGAAAAATAAAACAAATGGACTCAAGTGAAGACATTACCTTAAAATCGGGTAACTCCCTTTGGTTTGAGCTCAAAGGCTTCCTTGGGAAGACTTATGCCGAAAGTGAGGCTTCTAAAAGTAATATATGGAAGTGTAGAGACAAAATGGGCAGGGGTTGGCCGAGCCAAAGGCTTTGGAATTGTGAGTAAGGTAGTAGAGGTGGGGGCCTTTTATAAGAGGAGAGGAGGGGCACTCTTGGAAAGTAAAGAAATGTTACATTATTTTAAAATGAGTTTCGGATTAAAAATGTCCCACATTGATATAATTCTAGGATAAGGTGATAAGGGTTCGAAATATACCCATCCAATAGGTTTTGGACATGCGTAGGTCATAGATTTTACATTATCTTTTCATTTTATTTAAATCCTTCATTAATGAGGTAATCGCTGCATCATCATGATGTCATGAATAATTTTCTATATTTAATGTCTAAAAATTATAAAAAAAATACCATGATGTATGAAATATTTTTATATTTCTAATGAATATTTATAGTCAAAAATCGGACTTGTATAACCCCATGTAAAAATTGTTTTAGTAAAACATTTCTTGTTTGTGTCATTATTACTTTTACATTAAATAAAAAGTTATTTATGTCATTTCCCAACCAAAGTGGCTCCATTGGGTCCCCAAGTTGACCCATAGATTGTCTTGGTCGGCCATGAAACCTAAAATTAGGGTATTACATGTGTCAATATCATCTCATATTATTAAAACATTATTTTTACCTTAAACTACACTAATTACCTCTAATCGCCATTAAGAACTTAAAAGTTACAATTCACCAAAAAATAATTTTAATCTCATTGAACCACATTTTACTTATTAATGAAAACCATGTATGTGGGATTTTTGAAAATCAAATCACAGAAGTGGAAAAGTTTCATTTAATCGAAAAATCAGTTTCTTTAACTACCACTTAGTGGTTTCACTATTCATCAAAAATTGAAGTTTTTTAGAAAAATACCAAAGCTTCACCCTAAGCTATATTTGATATTATGAATTCAAAAATGATGTCTATTTTACAAAATTCAAATCATATATGTTACATTCATTAATTAATAATTAATTCCCACTGTCATGAGAAATAGCGTGTTTTTATGAAACAATAAGTATCAAAAGATTGACACTAGTTTAAGTCCAATTTCAAAGTGAAATTGATTCCAATGACCAAAATTGGATTAAATGGTAAAAATATATTCCAATTTCACTTTAAAACCAATTAAAAATATAATCTAATCATATATATAAATTAGATTAAAAAGTGGGTTTGAATTAAAATACAACATTTATCACTATTCATTAAAAAATGAACTTTATCGGAAAAATACCAAAAATTCACCCAAAGTAAATTTTGATGTCCCAATAATAAAGAATAAGTTTATTTTGACAATAATAGCTCATGAAATTGTCAAAAGATATATTTAAAAATGGTTTTCCATCAAAAGGCAGTAAAACAATCTTTTAAAAATATTAGTGTATTCCATGCTTAAGATTGGATTTATTTTCATTTGAAGCCTCTAAAACACTATATATTTCATTAATAGACATAGATAAAAATATCTATTATTAATTACTTACTTGTAATGTTACATCCTTCCCCCCTTTAGAAAATTGCGTCCCCGCAATTTATTTACTTATCGAATAAATGGGGGTACTTATCCCTCATTGCATTTTCAGATTCTCATGTTGCCTCTTCCATCATGTGGGTTTTCCACACAATATTTACCTGATTAATCACCTTATTCCGTAACACTTGCTCCCTGTGGTCAAGAATCTGGACCGGTTGTTCCTCATATGATTGGTTCTCTTCCAGCTAAACTACCTCTGAACTCAAAACATGAGATGGATCTGGCATGTACTTTCTCCGCATCGAAACATGAAAAACATTATATACCTGAGATAAACTCAGAGGTAAAGCCACTCAGTAAGCAACTGATCCAACTCTCCCCATGAATTTCATATGGTCCAATGAACCTTGGACTCAGATTTCATTTCTTACCAAATCGTTTCACACTTTTCCATGGTGAGACTTTGAGAAAAACATGATCACCTACCTAAAAAGATAGATCCTTCCTCCTGTTGTCCACATAACTCTTCTGCCTGCTCTGAGCTGTTCTCATGTGTTTCTGTATCAGCTGAACTTTTTCTACCAACTCTTCTACCAATTCTGGTCCCATCAACTTCCTTTCACCCACTTCATCCCAGAAAGCTGGAGTTCGACACTGCTTCCCATATAATGCCTGAAATGGTGCCATCTGTATACTGGAATGAAAACTGTTATTATATGAAAATTCAACCAAAGAAAGATGTTGGTCCCAACTTCCCTGATAATCCATCGAACAAGCACGTAGAATATCCTCCATGGTCTGAATTTTTCATTCTGACTTCCCATCGGATTGCAGATGAAAAGCCGTACTAAAATTTAATTCAGTACCCAACGACTTATGAAGGACTTTCCAAAAGTTAGAAGTAAACCTGGGATCACGATCAGACACAATGGAGAGAGGAACTCCATCTAACCTGACTATCTCTTTAAGATACAAATGGGAAAGTTGATCTAGGGAAAAAGTATTACGTATAGCAAAGAAATGAGCAGATTTAGTCAAGCGATCAACAATAACCCAGTTTGCATTATTACCTCGAGATGTCCTCGGTAATCCCACAACAAAGTCCATGGATATGTTTTCCCATTCCAATCTGGCACTGGTAAAGGCTGAAGCATCCCTTTCGGTAACTGCCTCTCTACTTTAACCTGTTGACAAGTCAAACACTTCATAGTAAAATCAGCAATATCTCTTTTCATTTCATCCCACCAGTAATACTCCCGCAGATCTCCTTACATCTTAGTACTGCCAAGATGAACTGAAACAAGATAACTATGAGCTTCACATAACAACTATCTCTTCAACTGTGAATCTCAAGGCACACACAATCTCTTCCCAAATCTCAAAACACAATCATTATCAATGTTGAATTCAAAAAACTTACCCTTCTAAACCAGCTCTACCTTTTTCTGCAACTCACTGTCTTGCTTCTGTTCTTTCTTGATTATATGTGATAGAGATGATCTCACTGATACCTGAAACAAAACATAAGAACGTCCTGCTCCAACAACTTCTATGCCAATGTTCATCAAATCCCTTAACCAAAGGATCACGTTCCAAATGCAACATTGCTAATGAAGCATTACCTTTTCGACTCAAAGCATCAGCCACTTTATTTTATTTTCCTGGATGGTAATGAATTGTACAATCATAATCCTTGATTAACTGTAGCCATCTCCTTTGTCTCGTGTTCAATTCTTTCTGAGTGAATATATACTTTAATCTTTTGTGATCGGTATATATTTCACACTTTACTCCATAAAAATGATGCCTCCAAATTTTTAAAGAGAAAACAACAGCTGCTAATTCCAAATCATGTGTAGGGTAATTTACCTCATGAGTTTTCAACTGTCGTGAAGCATAAGAAATTACCTGATCATTCTGCATTAGGACACAACCAAGACCTTTCAATGAAGTGTCACTGTAGATAACAAACTCACCATTCCTGGATGGAAGTGCCAAAACTGGAGCATTCACCAATCTTCTTTTCAACTCCTGAAAACAATCATCACATTCTTTTGTCCAGATAAACTTAACACCCTTCCGAGTTAGCTTATTCATTGGACTAGATAACCGTGAAAACGTTTCAACAAACCTTCGGTAGTAACCTTCCAAACCAAGAAAACTACAGATCTCTGTTACATTTGTGGGTATTGGCCATTCTTAAACAACTTTTGTTTTAGCAGGATCAACAGTTATGCCATCTTTTGAAACAATGTGACCCAGGAAAGAAATTTTTTGTAACCAAAACTCACACTTGCTAAATTTTCCATACAGTTTCTTTTCTTTTAAGGTTTTCAAGATAACCCTTAAATGACTTTCATGCTACTCTTTAATTTTAGAAAACACCAAAATATCATCAATGAAGACTACCAACATTTTTCACCTGAGTCGACTGAGCCCTCACTGCAACAAACTATTTAGTTCTGATTCTGACCATCTCAGGATACTAATTTGAAAGGTCATTTCCCTCTGTATGCCTTCCCAGAAAAGTTGTTTTGTTTCCTCTATGAAAAACCATTCTTAACACAGAAATATCTTAGGCGAAGCAACATGGTAACCTTCAAATGCTATATCATTTCAATCATACAATAAATTAATTTATAATTTAACAATTTTCTAACTCCTAATGTTATCTAAACCAACCTCTGATACCAACTATAAGGCCCCATCCTTAAACCTTACTTAATCATGAGTTATTACAAGATTACACCCTGATGATCTTTTCAGGTTTAGAGTTTTAGAGAATTAGATCATAAAAACATGAATTACATTCCACATTTAAACTAAGTGGTTACATAAAGATAGTATTCATTTTTCCCAACAATAGAATCATATTGAAAATAAAAAATGGATTCTTTCTTGACACTTCCTTGACACTATCATCTTATCATGTACCTTTCCCTTGACCTGTGAAAAACATTTAAAAAAAACTTTGGATGAGCACAGAAAGCTCAGTATGGGTTATAAAAACATGGAAAGGAAACACGAGTTCATATATACATAAGAATGAAATCATACTTTACCCATAAAACATAGGCACTTTAACATACCTCATAAAATCATGAATAAATCATAGAATTCATAAGAAATAAATGAAACTTGAGGCATTCATAACATTCTTACGTAGGGAGTAACCCTCTTGGTTACGTTTGGAATACCCACCACAGTATATTCTGTAAATCTCTTAGGAGAATCCTCAACGTTTCACTCCTTCGTGTTACCCAATGCATTGGAGATCTATATCGGGCTCACCCGCCGTTAGTTTATCACGGAACCACCCATCTTCATAATAATGCCCAAGAACCTCAACATAATCGTATCACATAAAACATGCATAAAGGAAACATAACATTTCCACCTTTCAATCAAAAGATATCAATACAACACATTGATATAAAAACATTATGAAAACCATTTTCAATTTCAAAATAAAAGAAAATTAAAACATGGTATATATTTTTGTTTTAAAAAAAGGCATGGCTTTTAGAGGAAGCCGAAACTCAAATAACGTTCACGGCGGCGGAGAAGTTGTTGTCGCCGCATACGTATGACAAAAACATTCCCTTTTGTCATTTAGTAAATGCTTCATATAAAAAAAATACCATTTGAATAAGCATAAAATTCAAAGGGGTTTATGCACCGTATAAAAGAAGGATGTTTATAAAACAAAATATGCCTCAATAAAAGGAGATTGAGACGAAGTCTCATACCTCAGGTCCGACTTGACTCGGTCATTCATTAATCTCTTGAATAATAAAATTGAGTTAATTTCTACTTGTTTAATAACCTTTTTCAAGTTCATTATTCCTTTTATATCACTTATTACCATGTCATGAACACTATGTAATTATTTAAGTTAATAACGGTCGTTTTAATGATCATTGGTAATTGAGTAAAAAAACCCTTTATAATTACAAGTTGTTCATGTATCCATTATATCCAGAATGGAATTCATGATTTAGATATCATATATGTCATATATATCCAATACATGCATGAATTTATAATATTACATAATAATTTAAAGGTAATAAATGAAATGCACCGTTCATGGTGATGGTAAGCCGTACGTACTCATGAACGCTACTTTCATTTCTATTTCGTATTTTTATAGAATGGAATCATAATGATATAAAGGTATATTATACTTCCAGTGTAATATCATATATAATATCATAACTCCATCCTTTATACATCCCACATATGGTATTAACGAATCAAATCACTTTGAGGGTGCGGTAGTCCGCACTTCCTTAAATGAAGATATCACGTTTACCCATAATGGAAACCATAAAGGTATTCCCAAAATGAAAAATACAGAAGCTTAAGGAAAACATAATCATATTATAAATCATATATAAATATAGTGTCATATTAATGGCCACCTTTGAAGGTGTTAAAATAATTTTGAACAATCATCGTTTCGGGAGACCGAAATTTTCCATCCACGGAAACAGTATGTTCTTTAACCATTAGATGTAGGTGTGTGTAAGTGTAGCTCGAATAATTCTTAAAACAACATCCTAGTATATTGAAGATACTGTAGTTGTTACAAAAGAAATGAATAAAAAGAGTTTAGGGGGTTGGAGAAGCAAAATAAAACAAAAGGACTCAAGTGAAGACATTACCTTAAAATCGGGTAACACCCTTTGGTTTGAGCTCAAAGGATTCCTTCGGAAGACTTCTGCCCAAAGTGTGGCTTCTAGGAGTAATATAGGGAAGTGGAGAGACAAAATGGGCTGGGGTTGGACGATCCAAAGGCTTTTGAAGTGTAGGAAAGGTGGTAGAGGTGGGGGCCTTTTATAAGAGGAGAGGAGGGGCACTCTTGGAATGTACTGAAATGTTACCTTATTTTAAAATGCGTTTCGGATTAAAAAGGTCCCACATTGATATAATTAGAGGATAAGGTGATCAGGGTTCGACCTATACCCATAAAATATGTTTTGGACATGTGTAGGTCATATATTTTACATTATCTTTTCATTTTATTTAAATCCATTATTAATGAGGTAATCACTGCATCATCATGATGTCATAAATAATTTAATATATTTAATGTATAAAAATTATAAAAAAATATCATGATGTTGGAAATATTTATATATTTCTAATGAATATTTTTAGTCAAGAATCTGACTTGTATAACCCCATGTAAAAATTGTTTTAGTAAAACATGTCATGTTTGTGTCATTTTTACTTTTACATTAAATAAAAAGTTATTTATGTCATTTCCCAACCAAAGTGGCTCCATGGGGTCCCCAAGTTGACCCATGGATTTTCTTTGTCGGCCATGAAATATCCAATGATGGTAGGAAATTTTTTAAGCTCATCTCATATTATTAAAACATTATTTTTACCTTAAACTACACTAATTACCTCTAATCGCGATTAAGAACATAAAAGTTACTATTCACCAAAAAATTATTTTAATCTCATTGAACCAAATTTTACTTCTTAATGAAAATCATGTATGTCTTATTTTTGAAAATCAAATCACAGAAGTGGAAATGTATCATTTAAATGATAAATCAGTTTCTTTAACTACCACTTACTGGTTTCACTATACATCAAAAATTGAAGTTTTTCAGAAAAATACCGAAACTTCACCCTAAGCTATATTTGTTATTCTGAATTCAAAAATGATGTCTATATTACAAAATTCAAATCATATAAGTTACATTAATTAATTTAATAATTAATTTTCGCTGTCATGGCAAAGTGTGTTTTTATGAAACAATAAGTATCAAAAGATTGACACCAGTTTAAGTCCAATTTCATAGTGAAATTGACTCCAATGACCACCATTGGATTAAATGGTAAAAATATATTATAATTTAACATTAAAACCAATTCAAAAGATAATCTAATAATATAAATAAATTAGATTAAAAAGAGGTTTTGAATTAAAATACAACATTTCTCACTATTCATTAAAAAATGAACTTTATCGGAAAAATACCGAAAATTCACACACACAAAATTTTGATGTACCAATCATAAAGAATAAGATTATTTTGAAATACATAGCATATAAAATTTTCAAAATGTAGAATTAAAAATGGATTTCCGTCAAAAGGCATTAAAACAATCTTTTAAAAATATTAGTGTATTCCATGCTTAAGATTGGATTTATTTTCATTTTAAGCCTCTAAAACACTATCTAATTCATTAATAGACATAAATAAAAATATCTATTATTCATTACTTACTTGGGATGTTACAAAAATAGCGATTAAGTTAATGAGTATAAATAGTATTAACTGACTTATAAAAAAATTGTGGTTTACAAAATATATTAAATTAATTAATTGGTTACAAATTAATTAGAAATGTATATAATAACCAATTTACTATTAAGGAAATATTTTTATAGAAAACTATTTTTATACTCCCAAAGTTATTTTATCCCAAAAAAATAATTAAAATTATAGAATGAAGTTAATGAAATAAATAGTTTTTATATTCAATAAATTCTATTGATAACCATCCAATAGATTTGATAAGCATAAGATAATAAGAAAAACAATATTTCACATAAAAATAAATATTTTTATAAAGGAACTTTTAAATCCTTTTAAGGTTGAATCTATATTAAATATTATTTTTTAAACTTTTATAAATATTGTATGTCAAAATAAACATTAAATTTTTCATATGACCATAAATATTATCTAAGGGTGAACTTTTGGTACTTTTTAGTGAAGTTTAATTTTTTAATGAGTAGTGAACATACTTAATTTTAATTCAAAACTGACTTTTATTATAATTTATTTATTATGTTAAATAATATTTATGTTTGATTTTAATATCAAATTATATCAATTATTTATCAATTAATCTAGTTTACCTCATTGGAATAAATTTTACATTAAAGTTAAATATAATAACTTTGCAAACATTTGAATGTTTTTACATTAAAAACCAGAATTGTCATCCTGTATATGGGATTAAATTTAAATTAATTTCTGAAACATAACTGATTGGAATTTAAATAAATGGATTCCATGTTTGGAATCAGAAAATTTTCTAATTTATAATAAGTTCAGGTTTGTTTTTGACAAAAAAATGTTAGTTAAAGTAAATAAAATTAATTACAATGATTAACATGTAATTTAGCTTAACAAAGGACTAAACCATTATATTAAGGGAAAAATGACATTTATTCTTTTCCAAAATACATTTTATATACATATTTTGACCCTATCCTCCCTTTTATCTATTTGGGTCTATTATTTTGGCCACATTAAATGTGAAAATAGTGGGTAGAATTCTCTTTTCCAAAATTTGCTAGAGTGACACTCCTCTTCTATTATAAAAAGGGATCCTCGCCTCCCACTTTCTCACTCCTGTCAATCCATTATTCACCAAATCATATATTCCAAAATATATCCTAAAGATCCCTAGCCTCATCCTAAAAGCCTCCACTTTAGAAAAAATACATCCAAAAGAATCCCCTTGGAAGAAACTAAAAAGATTTTCCCAAAGAATAAGAAACTTATTTCCTCAAGCTCGTTACTTTTATTTGAATTCTCCACCCACTCCACTATCTTTGTTACATGATTATTAAACAAACTAGTATCGTCAACATACTGAGATGTTTTTTATGATAATTTCTTGATCTTAACTTACATAAAATTCTATATAATGGGTAACGAACATATTGTTTTTGCATACGATGATCTATAGCCTCATAGATTGATGTTTGTTAATTTTTATTTTACCACCTTTCAAGGATAGGAATTATGATTGAACCGATATATAAATGTAATATATATGACATATATTATGTATTTATTCTTATGTAATTATTTTATAACACATATAATTTTACTTTCCATCTTTTGTTAATACGATAACATTATTTGTGGACATGTGGACTCCCACCTCCTCAAAGCGATGTGATTCATTCACACATTACATGGAATGAATTAAGGATAGTATTATTGAACATATACTATATATTTAAAACATAATTAATCTACTATAATTATATTATATATGTATATAACTATATTTTATTTACTTTCCTTCAATTCAAAAACTAATTGGAGACAACATTTATGTGTACGTAAAACCAACCATTTCCATGAACATTGTATTTCATTTTATCTTTGTATATTTTATAGGCTATTATTAACAAATTTATACTGAATATGTATGATATATATATATATATAAAGTTTTACATTATGTAAGTAATTAAATCATGGTCTAAATAAGATAGTTAATAATAATACGTCAAAACATATAACAAGAAGAAAGCATATATTACCCGAAGTGAAACATTAACATATAATTATTAATAAGAGTTTAATAGGAAGTAATAATAAAATCATATGTGGTATTATATATAATAATATGGTACTTTAAATTATTTATATTAAATTTATATTTATCATACAGGAGGTTTGTATGAGTTCGACAAGAGTCAAGACATAAGGTGAGGGAATTACTTTTCACTATTTATTTCTTGGAGAAACATGCCTTATTCAACAATCATTTATTTTTCGTGTTGTATAAAATGGGAATTAATTTATTCTATGACTCATATAAATAAATTTATTTGTATTTACATATCAATTTTATTGTCTTTCTTTCATGGTTTTTATTGTTAAAAAGTTACAAAATTGGTAAAGTAATTTTGTCTCAATTTTCCTTTATTGAGACACATGTTTTATTATGAAACTATGTACTTTAACAAGGTTTCCAATTGATATTTCATAACAAAAATATTATTTTTCCTGAAATTTAATGATCCATGTAATTTAATTTTCATACATGTGGATTATGTTTCAAATTAATCAATTGGTATGAGTTTATAGAAAATATCTCATTGTTTAATGAGATTGTTTTTATTATAATTTCATTGATGAAATATTATGATCAATCTATCAAGAACTATCATGGATTATTTTAATATATGGATATTCATATTATATACACGTAATGGTACCATTTTTCTATCAAATAATTTTTTTTTTCTGAAAATGGTGCTATATATTTTCTTTTATTATGAAATCTGTGTTCTTTCAAAACTGTGTTTTGTAAAAGGTTTTTAAAAATGTGTTACTATATACTATAAGTTTTAAAGTATATTTTTACCCATGTTTTAACTTTATAAAAATTGATTTAAATGTAATGTTCTTATCATTTTTCTATTAAATAACATTTTTAATCATTTAATGTGCAAATGGAATGTTCGTCATGTATGGACTTACCAACTGTCACGACTGGCATTTCCTTGAAGCTAGAATTATATGTTTACAAAGTTATTTTTGAAGAATTTTTTTCTTAATTTTTTTTACATTGGTTGAATTTAAAGTGTCATTCAATTAAAAATCATTTCAAATAGTTTTTTCTTCAAAAAGTTTTTTTAGTGATTTTCAAAGATTCCTATTTATGTTTTTAAAAGATTATTTTCGAATAAAATGTTTTAAATGATTTTAATATTTATTTATAAATATTTAAATAAATTTTCTATAAAAGGGTTTTTAAAATGTTTTCAATATTCCTTTATAAGTATTCAAATTATTACCAAATAAAATGGTTTTCAAAAATATTTTCATGATTCATATATATGCTTTCTTGGAAAACTGATTACAAACATTTTCAATAACCCTTTATAAATTTTCAAGCTTATTTTAAAGGAAAATAGGTTTCAAAAGGTTCTTTGTTTTAATAATAAATTTTCAAATAAGACATGATACTTTATTCAATAAATGGTTTTAAAATATCTTTCAAAATTATTTTCTATATAAGATGATATCTGTTGATGTTACCCATGTATTTTTGGGAAATGATCAAATGGTTCATTAATTTTCTTGAATTGAATGGTTTACACATTACAGAATGTTATTTATGAAATAGATTATCATTAATTGGTTATATGTTTATGAAATATATTTTGCTTTAACGGGTTATATGTTTATGAAGCCCACTTCATTTCACGGGTTATGATTTGATGAAATGATTATGAAACATATCTTTTTCCATAGGATAAATTCATGATTACATGTTTATGACACCCATTTCATTTCCTGGGTTATGATATTATTTTTTATGATGTTGTGGAAAATGTATGTATGAATTCTTTATGAGATGGGTGTGACTAATATATCCTTCAAATGCATTGGGTAGATATTTATATCTCACGATATTGAGTATGATGTTATTGGGAGTGAACCTTGACTACTATAATGTCCATGGGAGTGAACCATGACTACCAAGATGGTATGGGGAGTGAAATCATACAATTAATATGTCAATGGGTGTGAACTGTGACTAAAAATATGGTATGTGGAGGGAACCAGTACAACTAATATGGCCTTGGTAGTAATACCTTGACTACTATGGAAATCATTTTATATTCTCATGTGTCTTCCACAATTCTATGTATTATTCCGATATTATGGTTTCATTTATTAGGTTCTTTATTTCCTAATGATTCATGTTTTATTAAATTTCATGATTTATTCTATGATTCATGTTTATGATCTTATGATATAAAGGGTATGATATTCTAATGTATGATTATGATATCATACCCTTATGCTCATGTTTATACATGCAGGTCTCCCTTGTTTACCCTTACTGAGAATCTTAGCTCACACATTATTATATATCCTTTCCCCTAGGATATGAATATATGTATTAAGTTATATGTTTCTAAGTAGTGTTCTAATCAAGAATAACCTAGTGAGAGATAATGTAGCTCACTTATTAACCATAGTTTATGCTTCCATGTTTCTAAACGAATTAGACTAGTATAGTCTTTGGGGGTATGATTGTGTAATGGTTTTAAGTATTAAAAAAAGTTTATGTAATGTTAATGTGTGGAAATAAAGGGTTTTGATAGCTGGTTTCAGAGAAAACATTTTTCATAATTTGGAAACTAGGATTATAAAACATGAGTGAAATCCCTATGTATATTTCTAAAGTTTTTTTTTATAAAAGTGGTGACATGAATCTGTCACCAAAATCCCACCCCTAGGTATTTTATTGAATGAAAAAATAGCTATAAATTTACGATGTGTAAAGGACTTATACCAATAGTGATTAAGGGAAATACAACCCTAGATTCCTAGATAAAAATAAGAAAATGATATAGCAACAACAATGATCTAGATTGCCTAAAAACTACTAGTCTATGAACTCCAAAAGAGAAGTTACTTTGTAGGCACATACCTAATCTACACTACATATAGCATTAATGCATCAAGAAGTTTAAGAGAGTATAGATATAATTAAGTCCTTATAATTTTTCGATTGGACGGGATCTATAAATAGTTAGGTGACCGAAAAATCCCAAAGGCTGATAAATTTTCTACATGTCCGATTGTATCTGCAGATTTTATAAATGTGGGTTGAGGTGGAACTGATCATATATTCAAAAGTTAAGAATTGAACCTGAAAAACATATTGAAGGGTTCTATGGTAGCACATTGAAGGTAATCCAACATGCCTCTATGATCCAGCTAAGAACAAAATAACTCCAAAGGTCTTGAAAAGGGAACAACAACGAGCCATAGAAGTAATCACAAAAAAATACTTGCAAACAAATCATTAATATGGCATGGATCATTCCCAAGGTATGTATCTAAAATTAAAATCTGTGTTCTTCTTTTCTTCATCAACCATATCATTGAACATACGCTTCATGATTTTAAGATACATCTCAGCTGAAATGTCACCATTGTCGTATTTCTTGAATTTGATTTCATCATATTCATGAATCCATGCATCAAAAACATCTCTCACATAATTCATAATCTAAAATGCATCCCTCTACAGAAGATCACTATTTGGATCATATTCGTCCTCTTCTAAAGAAAGGTATGCAGTAGGTTCGACCACTATTGGTTGTCTTGGAGGCTCAATTATTGCCTTCCTCGAGACATTGAGTGATCTTGTAACTATTGTTCTCTCCAGGATAGAGTATTCCTGACATTACCTTGTTTTTTTATTGGGATTTGGGGTGATATAACTATCAGCATCCCCCATTGGGATTTTTTCCATTCTTAGCACTTGATTTGAGATATGCCCCCTCAATTTGTTAGATTGATCTTTTACCTCCTTTAAAGAATCACTCGAATCAAAGAGGTTACCTTTCTCCTTTCCCCATATATAAGGTGATTCATATTTTTTCTTTTGATCCTTCATGAGAGAATTAATAGGTAGGATATCAACCAAGTCTGACAATCCTTTACATTTAGAAGGTTATTCATGAATACTAAAAATATCCTTGTTCACATCGGTCTTTTTCCCATCACTGTGAATCCCAAGGGGGGAAACAATAACCTGGACATTATCCACATACATTCCACTCTTTTGGTAGCTTTTTTCAACACATATGACTTTTGTGGCATCAGGACATTCAGTGTTATCACAAAAGTTATTCATAGCTTGTGTGAGCTTTAGGGATGAAAGACAGTAATCTGGGAGCCTTTCATAAACAACCTCCTGAAGGAATCTAAAATCACCGTTTTGGATACAGATATGAGAGGTGATATACTATGAGACCTCAATTTCTATACACATTATAGAAACGGATTTCCTTTAAAGAGTCCTGGTCACCTTGTCCATCTTCAAAGGATTACCAATGAGCAAGGTGATAAGAAACAGAGAACATGGTTTAAACAAATACAGTGAAAGCCCTGGGAAACCCATCCAAATGGAAAAAATGTGGGACTCGGGGTAGGGATCAAAATTAGGGGTCTATTTAAGAACATTAATGTAACAACCCCCAAATCACCATGATTTTTTCACCTAAATGTATTAATAATCATCATCAAAAGAGAGGTGAAAAATAATGTTGGAGAAAGTCAGAAAGACGGTATGGAAACCCGAGAAGCTGATGAATTTAAGAGAGGTTCTTAGAAATTTTTAATGAAGTTCATTGATTTAAAAATTTCCAAACAAGAAAAAAATGTAGATCTAATACAAGAAGAGTTACATCGCTCATTGAGAATGAAATCTCTAGTTGTCCATAGTGTCAAAAATTCTTCGGATTGATACTCAAATCCGGAATAGTGACATAGTTTGAGAAAGGCCCAGTGGTCTCAGTCGATCTGTGGGCAACCACATCTATGAAGGATCTTGTATCCAAGGTAGGGTTTTACTCATTGAGACTTGGGATTTCTGCTATGCTCTATGTCGGCCTTTACATACATTTCTCTTCTAAATATATTTCTAGGGATATATCTTTGGATACATATAAGGATGAGTTCACATTTAGGAAAATTTACTATAATTTTGGTAAAGGATAGAGTATGTGATTTCCGAGATATAAATCCCTATCTGGATACTACCACTGGACCTGTATCTGGCACAGATTTACCTAGTAGTAAAAATTCTGATAAGGTTTGTTGGGGCTAACTCGATGTAACCTAGTACTAGACAACGTGCAATAATATGCACCTAGTATGAAACTTTATGTGGATATTCTTTTGAAATTCATAAAATCTTTATAAACCATCATGAAGGATTTAAAAGGATGTTTGCTATGAGTAAGCTAGGATAAACTTAAGGTTTCATAGTTTAGTAAAATTGTCATAATTTAGACATTATATAAGTGGTTTTCATGATTTTGTGATTCCTCTCTATGATAAACATTTCTTACTAAATGTTTTCTGGTTTTAGTTAATGGAGGGTTCTAAAAGAAACTAGATTAAAATTTAATGTGATTGAAAATCTGGTGATGAGAAGTGAAATGGGATCATCATTGGATTGAAGGATGTTGTAATCATGCCTAATCAGTTTTCATGGAACATTATCAACAATGTGTACCTTTACCAACTCTCAGACTCAGTAAAGAATAGAAAGAAGGATTTGGCTGAGTTTTCGGGTAATAGAGAACACATAAGAAGGAATATTAGTTTTCCTTTGTGTCTATAATGTGTAAAGAATCAGCATAGTGAATGTATTAGAGGAATAAGATGGTGTTTTGACTATAGAAAGTAATGAAACAATGTAAGTACCTACAATGGAAAAAAGGGTTCAACTATTGAAATTGATGGGAATATTAGACTCCTAAATATATAAATAATGTTTAAATTCTTTAATTGAGGAATGAAAAGTTATTATGAATGTCGATGTCCTAATTGGAAATATCTCGATGAAAATTAGCATAGTGGTATGATTAATGGTTATATAGAAGATGATGAAGAGACTACAAATGACATATTAAAGGAAAGTGGAAATAAGTAATAATATGAGTTATATCTCTTATTGATTATGTATAAAGGGAAATAATTGATGTTTTATGTATTTTGATTCAATAAATATTGTGAAACATACCTGGATAGTTCCATTTATGTTTTTTTCTAAAGATTAACAATATTATATTGAATGATTCTGATGGAATAGAAAATTGATTTAATGGTAATGTGACATTTTTACTAAGGAAAGATAACCCATAATATGGTACCTATGATAAGATATTTTTTTTTTGGATAAAGATATGTTGAATATTAATAATTAAATTGGATGGTACTGATTACCTTGGAACCAATTAACGACTTGTGGAAAACTGTTAATTCTCTAGTTAACAGTGTTTACAACATTTTTTAATAAGAGGAATATATCCAAAATAATTTTGAATAAGAAAACATTAATTTTTTCAATAAGTAATTGTTTTATTTTAGGTTATTACCATGAATCAAGAGAATATACCATGAGGTTAGTCACATGTTTTGAATTTGATAACCAAGATCTACTTTGCGATATATAGGGGATCAATGTTATGCTAATTTCAAAAAATACATTCTAAATGTTTTTTTATTTTATTCTTTTGTAAAGGTTATGAAGTTAACAATTTATTGAATGTTTAAGTTAAATGTCGTATGAATTTTTTTTGAATTGAGGTTATATTGAAAAAATTAGTTAAATTTCTATTTAGTGATTATCCATATTTCAAGTATGTATATCATATTTATTTTTGAAATTATATCAATTTTGTTATAGAAAAATAAAAAATATATGTTCAGTGAAAACCCATCAAGTCCTATAAGGACACTGGTCTTGAACCCATGAGTGAAGGACAATAAGGGTTTTATGCCTACTAGTGGCCTATGCGATGTACTGGTTAATTTGTAATTAATTTTTTATTTGAATAATTGATAAATAAATATTAATGATGAACTAAGGGTGTTACTTTATAGGTTTATATGTTAATGTATTAACCTAATTTAATTTGGAAAATAGTTAGAGACAAATAGTTAGACTAGTCACTCTTTTATGGTCCACAAGAATCATATTTTAGTGCTTCAGGTATCAAAGTTATTTTCGGATATCCTTTTCCTAATGTAATGGCTTAATTAGAATTTGATCAAAGCACAACCAAATTATTAAATTGTGTTTGTATAAATATATCAAGTATGTAAATTTAGTTATATTTCTTTTCAATATATTTATTAGTCAACATTATGAAAATGATAAAAAAATGTGTTTCCCTTATACCTTGATTTTTTTTGAACATATATACTTTTAAACCATCATAGATTTATGAATTTGAGGCCCTCAAATTTTTATTGATCATTCACATGATTGTGATTGATAACCTAAATCACTCCCTATAAATATTTACTGTTTTCATCCAAGTCCAATATCCACTCCCAACCAATTTTTAGGTATGTGGAAACCCAGATATATGTTACATTGGGAAAATGTTAGTTTTCCAATTTTTTTAAAAAAATTATGTTTAAATATTTATTTTTATCATGTGAGTTTCTATGAAATGAAATTTCAACTATTAAACCATTAATGACCCAAATGAATTTCGAGGGAAAAATTCATTTTAATGGGGAAGAATGTAACACCATGAGACTATGTGAATTTTTTTTAATTAATTTTATATTTTTTATATATTTTTCGTTTCACACAACAACCTATAATTTTTTATATTATTGCACCACGTTTTGACTGTGTTATATGAAGCACCAAGTTAAGCTTGTGCTACATGAAACACCAAGAACCTAAGGGAATATAATATCCCAAGATATTCAAATTCATTTAATATTGTAAATAGATTTGATATATTCTATGTAGATTGTAATGAACATGATACCTGGCTAGCATGCATCACATGAAAGAATCACTTTATTTAATTACTTGTGTTACACGTATTACCGAGTTTTACTGAACAACAGTACATTATGAAAATATTATTATTTAATATAATAAAATATAACCCAACTATTAAAATAATATTTATGAATATTATTAACTACATAATGAAAATATTTCATTTAAAAATTATAAAATAAAATTACCATTTAAAATTTAATTAGAAATGTATAAAAGAACCAATTAAATATAGGGAAAATATTTTTACTGAAAACAATTTTTCATGCACACAATGCTATTTTATCCTATTAAATTAATTATAATTTTAAAATAATATTAATGAAATAAATATTTTATATATTAAATATAATATTGGTAACATTCATCCAATAGATTTTATAATAATAAGATAAAATAAACCCAGTATTTCACAAGAAAATCAATTTTTTATAAATTCACTTTTACCACCTTTTAATGGAATAAAATTTTTAAATCCAGTTTTGGAACTTCTATAAATAATATATGTCAAAATAAAAATCATATTTTAAATAGAAACTTCAAAATTATCTTAGGTTAATTTTTTGATATTTTTCTATGATGTTTCAATTTTTTATTTTTAGTGAAAAATACTGAATTGTAATTGAAAAATTCTTTTTTTTTCTAATTTATTTATACAGTTAAATAATATTTTAACTCATTTTTAATGTAAAATTATATCAAGTAATTAAAAATTAATACAATTCAGTTAATTCGAATCAATTTCACATTGATATTGAATATAAAAAACATAACAAACTTTTGAACGTTTTTTACTTTAAATACATACATTGTTGTCCCGTCTGTGGGGTTAAATTTAAAATAATTTCATCCACTTATGTAATTTTAATATGTAAAAATGTATTTTATAATTTTAATCATAATAATTTATAATTTATAATAATTTCAACTTTGTATTTGACAAAAACTATTATTGAATTTAATTAAAATTAATTATAATGATTAAAGAGAAATTATGCTTAGCATGAGACTAAAACATGATCTTAAGAGACCAAATAACCTAGAACCTTGTAAAAAAATAAATTATTTATACATATTTTGACCCTATAATACATTTTACTTAATTTTTCCATTTATTTGATCCACTTTCAATGGTAAAAATGTTGGTGGAGTTACCTTTTCCAAAATTTACAAGAGTGCCCCACCTCATCCACTATAAAAAGAATCCTCTCCTCCAAATTCTACACACCTAAAAGTACACATAGTGTCAAAAACATATTCCCTAATATATACTCAACATTCCTCATCCCATTCTATAATAATCCCCTTAGGTAGAATGTCATATAAGGTTTCCTATTCGGGAAAACCAAAAGAAGGTTTCCCAAAGAAGATGTAACATCTTTCCTCAAACATTTTAGTATTATTTTTATTCTACATCCCCAAAAACCTCCTTATTACATGATTATATATTAATCATATATCCTAAATATAATTAGTTCTTTATTTATAGGGTTTTCTCTATACTTACACACACCTCCATCAAATGGGTAATTAATAAACTGTTTATGTGTATGGTGAACTACCACCTCAAGAAATGATGATAGTTCTTTTTTCCTTTACCACCATTCAAGGTTGAGAGTTATGGTGGAAAAACTATTTATATAGGATATATATTATATATATTATGTCTTTATTATTATTTAATTCTCTTATAACACATAAATTTATACGTTCCATATTGTGTAAATATGAAACATCGTTAGTGGACGTGTGGACTGGCTCCTCCTCAAAGCGATGTGATTCATTCACAATTTACATATAATATCTTAAAAATGGTTTTAGTGAAAATATATGATATATGTAACATAATTATTCTACTATAATGATATTATATACATATATACATATATTTAAATTTCCTAAATTTTTTCAATAGGACAAAAAATGGAAAAAATATTCATGTGTACGTACGGACTACCGTCTCCATGAACGTTGTATTCCATTTCAACTTTATATATTTTATAGATTTTTTTAACCACATATATACTGGATATATATGATATTTATAAAATTATTTAAACTGTCATGACTTTTCTTCCCCTCTGTATATGCATGTTAAATACCTAAAACAGTTCCATTTTCCACTCTTTGGATCTTAAGATAATTAAGAATATGTTTTCTTAAAAATGTGGACATATCTTTCCTTTCGGTTGGAAATATTTTTTATTTCGAAAGAATGTTTTATAAAATAGTTTTTATAAAATATTTAATAATATACTGTGATGTTTAAATGTAATTTTTACCCATGTTTTCCTTTTTTTGAAAAATAGTTTTAAAATAAATATTCATGTCGTTTTCCAATCAAGTAACTTTTCTAAACTCTTAAAGTGAAAATGGAATTTTCACGATGTAAATGTTTACCCACCTTCATGATCATTATTTCCTTGAATATTAATTTATAATATTATAGAGTTATTTTTGAAGAAATTTTTTCCCTAAAATTTTATAAATTTATTTAATTTAATGTTGTTTTTCCAAAAAAATGCTTTGATAAGGAATTTTATGTTCAAAATATGTTTAATGTAATTTTGAATGTTTCCCATATCTGTTTTCAAAAGTTAATTTTCAAAGAAAGGGATTTAAATGATTTCAATCATTCTTTCTCTTTCAAATCCATTTTCTATAAATGGGTTTTTAAAATGTTTTCATAATTTTTATAGGTTATGAACGTGTTTTGAAAGAAAAATGTTTTCAAAAAAAATTCAAGGTTCATTATAATAATTCATTGAAAAATATTTCCAAACATTTTCTATAATCCTTTATAAGTTTTGAAAATTATTTTAAAATAAAATTGTTTTCAAAATTTTTTATGTTTTAAAAATAAATTTTTAAGGAAGAAAGGATAATTTCTTCAATAAATGCTTTTAAAGGATCATTCAAAATTATTTTCCATCGATGTTGAAATTCGTAGATGATACGCATGAATTTATAGGAAATGATCCAAAAATTACATTCATATTATTTATCTAAATTGATTCCACATTAGGGAATGATATTTATTAAATCTGTCTTATTTTACGGGTTATATGTTAATAAAATCCATTTCTATTTTATGGGTTATATGTTTATGAGACCCTCTTCTTTTCATTGGTTATTCAATGATGAAATTATTATGAAAATTATATTTTACATTGTTTATGTTATGATTATATGTTTAAGACACCTATTTCATTTCATGGGTCATAATATGATTGTTTATTATCTTGCGGAATATGGTTTTATGATTTTATTATGAGACATGTGAGACCTATATCTCTCTCAAATTAATTGGATAATGGTTTATATCTTATGAAATAGACTAATATTGACTTGGTAGTGAACCTTTACTACCGATATAGTCATGGTAGTGAACCATGACTACCAAGATGGTATAGGGAGTGAACACATACTACTAATATAACAACAGGATTAAACCATGACAACCATGATTGTAGAGAAGTGAACGTATACTACTTTTATGGCCTTGGATTAAATTCTTTGGATTTTATTAAAATCATTTTATACGCTTCTATGTCTACCATAAGTCCTTATATTTTTCTTTTGTTATGATTTCATTGTTTATGTTCTCTATATCCTTGTTATTTATGTCTTATGAAATGAAAAGCTTTATTCTATGATTCATATTTATTATCTTATGATATAAATGATATGATATTCAAATGTTACGATCACGATCCCATACCCCTATTCTTATGTTTATGATTACATGTTTCTATTGTTTATCATTACTGAGCATCTAATCTCACCCATTTTTATATTTCCTTTCCCACATGGTATGAAGATATATATTACATTTTATGATTCTAAGAATAATTATATCCAAGGATAACCTAGTGGGAGATAATGTAGACCACTTACATACTAGTGTTTATGTTTCCATGTTCCAAATTCCCTAGACTAGAATGGTCTTTTGGTATCTGTTTGTATAATGTTTTATGAATTTTGAAAAAGTTATGTGATGTTAATGTATGAAATTAACAGGTGCTACATAAATCAAGTTATTCGATTCATTATCCTCATGATATTTTCAATTCAATATTCTTTAAAAACAATGTCAGTGCATCATCTCTTGCACTCATAATTTATGAGGATCTTTCTATATCATGTCATTTTTCTAAAATAATAAAAAACTTAGTTAGAAAAGTGTTACTTTTCTAACTCATATAATTTTAAAAGGATTTTATGTTTCAAAACATAATTCTTAAAAAACATTATTAATCTCTACAAATAATAATTATATTTTTTATATATCCAATATAATGGTTCATAAAAATAATGTGACTAACTGGACATATCCCCCAAGACTATAAAAATAGAAGTGCAACAAAAACCATTTTCGTGCACTAGTTCCCTTTCAAGTCTCACCTCGTTTATTTTTTAATGTGTTACTCCTAGATATATATGTTCCACATCCACATCCACTTGTTCGTATCTAGAAAATAAATTATTATTTTGGAAACCACTTACTAAACACTTCACCAAAATATCATAATTTTTAACTATATACATACTTGTCTCTAGGGTTCTTCCAAAAGTTTTAAATTCCTAATTTATGAAAACAACTAAACTATACTTTAATAAAAACTATGGAATCCCTAATATTTATTAAATAGCTTTTCATTACACGGTACAAACAGAGGTTCATTTAAAGCTTAGTTTCATGAAAAAAATGTACATAATACATGAAATATTAAAACATTCATCTATTTTAACTTGAATACAACAGCAGGTGTTCACCCTAAGATACTGATACGATACCTCAAATCTTGTGGATATATATGAAAGTAAAGGGGTTTCCATAAAGCCCAGTAATGGAAAGTAATAGATACATATAACTTTTGATGTTAAGACATATCAACAAATAAATGAGGCTTAATGATAAGGAATGAGTAAGTAGCATATCATAATAATAAAAACATAAATCATAACATGGAAATGTGTCTACAACATTTAAATGATACATACATAATCGTATCACCATGTTTTATCACTAAGGTTTTGTAAATGAAAATTACCAAGGTTATTAAACAAGGTATCATAAAACAAGTCATTTGTAGAGATTAAATTATTTACCCAATGCATTATACATCCATTAGTGTGAACCCTTCATATGTCTTAATTTCATGTGATCCACATATACCAAAAAAATAATTTCACTTATAGCCCATGAGAAAAAAGAGTTATTTTTTTCAAAAATCATTGGAAAAGAGATCTTAAAAATATGATCAATAAATCATTTTTAATTTTTTTACTTTTCTTTTTAATTTAATAATAATTAAAATATATTCATTTTCCTGGAAATTTATTTATTTCTAATATTTTTATACATATTTATTTATTAATATTTTTTTACCTAATGAACATATTTACTAAGAATTCATCATAATTTTATTATTTATTAATTTTTTAAAAAATTATATAAATTATAAAATTTATTCAAATTTTTTAATATTATCCATTAATATTTATTTTTAGTTATCAAAATCCCCTAATTTTCAACATTCACATATCTAATATTGTTTATTCATTAATTGTGTAATTATATTTTATTTTTTATAATTTTTTCATTTTTATTGTTTTTTTATTTAAAATTTGTAGTATATTTTATATAGTTTTTATCATCATTTTTTAAAAAACATAGATATATATGGGTTTTTTCCTCACAATAATATAAAGTGATGATAAATTTTATATTTATCAGTGTGGCCTCTTATCACTAATAAAGATTAGTTTTATCATCTCATTCTATTTTAGAATAGGAAAAACCTATATTTATCAGTTTCTTTTGGAGTATAATGATAAAACCCTTATTTTAAATAAAACCCTAACATAGAACCTAATTGATCATGGAATTCAAGATCTCATGGATTTGAACATTCACTGTTGCTCCTTTCAAACATCTCAAATAAATCGACACTCTCAAAACCTAAAGTATGCAATTATTTCTAATAATTTTTATTTAATCTTACATTATTTATGTATTTTTATTTTTTCCAAAGTATTTCTGTGTTCCGTGTGATATGAAAAACACAAAGAGGCTCTGGACCTGCTATCCCACGATGCCTCACACTCCCCACCCTCCTGTCAAACATACTATATCCTATACAATGTTCATTATGGGGAATGAATTAATTTTTTTTAAATTCGAATGATCTTTATTTGATTTAGCATACAGAAAAACCTTTCGTAAACAAGGGCCTCAGTAGACATATATTTCTCATAAGATTTAGAAAATTTCAATTTCAATATCAATATTTTTAAATTAATTTCCTTTCAACAAGATAGAATTTAATTGATATACACCCAATATATTTTATTTTTTATATCCATACATAATTGTTATTAATGTTAATTGAATAAATAAATCAAAAATTTATTCTATTCCCTCAATTGAAAAGTTTGACAACTATCAAAACATAACATTATAATTGAAATATTTAGAATTTATTCTAAATAAATCTCCATATATTTCAATACTGTTTAAACATATTTTACAGTTTCTAATATACATTAAATGAATAATCCTTGCAACATCTATTGATGTTAATTTTACTTGAATCTATTAACTTTTGATGTAATCATATTAAACTATTCTAGAACAACTATTTTTAAATTTATTTAACACTCATATATCTCAATTAAAAACCATTTTTCTATCAGAATATATGAAAACATTAATCCATTTGTGAAATATAAAAACACCATAAAAAATAATTTTCATTCTATATTATATCATTCACACACTCATATATAAACATTTTCATTATTCACTTATCATCAAACTCTTCTTATATGTGAATTATCTTTCCAAGAGGCTTAGAAGATGAATTATACTTACTGAAAACATTTTTAATGAATAAACACCAAATATATATTTTTCAATATTGTTAGGTGTTATCAATTATTATCCTTTATATGAATTCATGGGTTTTTAGTAAATTAATGAATCCTTATCTTTTATATTCCCTTGAATAAAAATAAATTTAAATATAAGATGAAAATCATTGTTACATACTTTCATATTTTAGTTTATAGATGATAAAAATGTGTTTCTCAACTGAGTAATGATAGAAAGAGAAATATTCAAATGAAATATTTAACAAATAAAAATATTTATTGGTAAAATATATTCTCAATGATTTAAAATTTTTATAACAAAAATTTAAATGGAACATACAATATTTTAAATTTATTGATTCTTAATTCATATTAAAAGATCAATGTGTCATTACATAATTGAAATGTTGGGATATGTTACAATTGTTACATAGAATGTGTACAGGGATAAGAAAATTTCATAATTTTTAATGTACTTTACATTGTGTCTCATACAAACATTTTCACACTATTATAATGTGTGATGTTTCATTACATAGTGTCACAAGATAGTAAATTCAATATTAGTCACTCAAACAGCTTCCAAATGCATATTCATTACATATTTATTCTTTAGATCATGTAGGGGAGATAATTTTATGTTATGATAATTTATGAATTTACTAAATAAAACATTCTTTAAAAATTCATGTGATGTTGATGACATGTAATGTATTGTTAAATTCAATAATTCCCTATGTGCTTCTATATGTGGAAATAATTAGTTTTGAAGAATAAAAAACAAATAAAAAAGGTATAAAGGGATAAAGAGGGAAGATTTTATATTTTAAGTAAATTAATAACTAAATTTAGAGTAGGGTTATTAAACATGTTTAAGATACATAAACATTCCCAAAATTGGGAATGCATATACTAAAATCCTAATATTTGTTTACATATCAAAGTACATATACACTATATGCATAAATTATTTGTATTTACTTATTTATTATAAAAAATTAATATAACTGAAACTTAAAATATTAATTTGAATCTAAAATTAATGGATGTAAACTATGTGAAAAAGGAGTATGAGTATAGAGTTTATGGAATCATGAATTTTATTACATAATTTGTGCTTACATGGAACAAACAAAGGATCTTTTCATGTTTAGTTCCTTGGAAAGAAAGTACATAATAAAATAAAAAATAAAATATTCATCTATGTAATCTTTAATACACCTTCATGAGTCCACCATTTGTTTCTTTCACTCAATCTCATATCTTGGGAACATACATCAAATGAAATGGGTGAGCATGTAGCCTTATAAAGGAAGGAAATAGAGACATATAACATGTGATCTTGAGACATATCAAAGAAAACATGAAACATAATTATAAGGAATTAGAGATTCTAATATAATAATAATAATAATATGAATCATGGCTTTTAAATGTGGATACAACATTTAAATGGTAAATTAATAATAATATTATTATGGTTTTTGACCAATGTTTTTTAAATTAAAATCACCAATTTTTTTCACCAAGGTATCACAAAACATGTCATATCTAGAGATAAAATTATATACCCAATTAATTTGAGTTATATTAGGTCAAAACCTTTGTATTTATTAATTTTATGTGATTCACATAGATCATAACAAAGAAAAATTCATTAATAACCCATGGAGAAAATGTAACAGGTTTCTTATAAAAAATCGTGGTATAAAAAAATGTAAAGATATGTACATTACGTAATTTTCAACCCATGAAAATAAATGTGAGTTTTATATGTGTAAATACCAAAATAATAAGTCACATATAAATAAAATTAAATACCCATTAAATGGAACAGATTTTTGGTTATTAATATAAAAAGTAAAAGGGGAAATTTTGAGAAGAAAATTCTTCATCATAACGGGTATAAAACATGGTATTAGAAAAGATAAAATTGGGTGGGGAAAAGGGTATCACATTCAAAAAATAATAATCTCACTTTAATGGGACAAAATAATGTGAACATAATAACATAGTTTAGAAATTGGGGGATATTCTAAGTAAAAATGTAAATGAATGGAAACGAGATGTAGATATTTTCCCATACATTTAAGAGTTGATATAAAAAACATAAAGATATAGCCTTGGGGGCGTTAGGAAACCTAAGGGGGATATTTTGGTAGATAGATAGTGATAAATTTATGTATTAGGAATTTTTATTTAATGGGGGAGGTTAAATGGTTGGGTATTTATATCAAAACTGAAGGAATTAGTTAATAATTTCCAAGTATAGGACTTGGAAAACTAGGTTGTGGAAACCGAAAAACCATTGGCATACCCATGATTTTTTCTCATGGTTTTGGAAATATGGGTCAATTGTTTTGATAATTTAAACCTAAATTACAAAAAACATTTATTTAATACAGAATTCTTCATAGAAAGGTAAAAATTCAACAAACTAAAGTTTTAAAAATAAAATTTTTCTTTTTAGAATTTAGAATGTATCTTATAGTATTAAAAAGTGAATAAAATCTATTAAAATACATAATAATAATAAAATAAAATATTTATCTTTTTGTATTGTGTTTAATTAATAGTTACATCAATATGAAATAATTATTACGTTATAAAATATATTGAAACCCTAAGACTATATTTTTTACTATTTGTAAAAAATACAGCATTTTAGAAATATATCACAAATTCACCATATCCTAACTTCGATGAGATTATTTAAAAAATGATGTTAATTATTTCAGAATAATTTTATAAATATGTGGGTTTTAACTTATAAATATAAAAATACTTATTTATTTAAAAATAACAGTTTTTAAGACATAGTAACATTTCAGACACTTATAAATTTTTTTTAGGAATTTTTAAATTTATTTTATCATTTATTTTTTAAAACAGAATGTTTCTAAAATATTATTTATTTAAATTAAATACTATTCAAAATACCTTGGTTTGTTATAAAAATTGTATATATTTTTTAGAAAAATAAAATTATTCAATTCAACTCAATTAAAAATATATATTATTAAGGGAAACTATTATTAAGAGGAATTAATGGAATACACATCTTGTAAACACAATATTGATTAAATTTAAGTAACTAAGGCCTGTAAATGTTACCCCTTATTACAACTATATACGCTCTGAGGGTATGGTGTGATATGATGGTAGTTTGGTGGGGAGCCTCATCTAACATCGACCGAGTGGTAATCTCCACTTACTAGAACTTATTCAATAAGTTATTTTTTTCAATCTTTACTTTTTAAATGTCATCTTGGACTTGGTCATGGTCAAACCCCATTGGAAATATCTCCCACACAAGTTCTAAAAATGGGATTCAAACAACATGAAACTACTGGTTGCGGTCATTGATTCTCCATTCTATATCAATTAACCTTTTGTCATTACAACTTATAAAAATCAATTATAATGTTAACCTTATATAAAAATTGTATATGTAACACCCTGAGATTTTATGAAAAATATTCTTTTAATTTCATTAATGTCTTTTGTTGTATGCTACACCAAGATTACCTTGCTCTATACGCAACACCGTATTAGCTTGCAGTATACGCAACACTATTCTTAGATCGTTGTACATGCAATTTTGATAATAGTTATTCTACACAACATTGAGTATATATATATATTTATTCAATGTATAAATGAAATATGGTTGGATTATGTTATACGAAACAACGAAGGATTCTTGCAAAACACGCAACCCTGACTTCTCTTGCATTACACGCAATTGCGACCTTCCTCGATAGCGTGTGTTGTACGCAATACCGGGTTTTACTAAACAATGATATATTATAATAATATTATTATGAACTAGCCGTTATGAATAGTATTAACTAAATTTTTAATCTTATAACATTATTATTCATCTTTCACATTTTCTAAAACATGGTATAAGAACAAAATAAATTTTTCGAGTAAAATAAGTATTTTTCAAAAAATGCAGTTTTTCCGCCTTTTGATGGAACACCAACATTAAATCTAGTTTTTGACTTTTTTATAAGTTAAAATTGACAAAATAAAATTCATCTCTAGAATAATGAAATAAAAATTTACTTTGGATAAATTTTCATATCATTCTGGTAACTTTCATATTTTGATAAATAGTAAAAACACGCTATATTTTAATTAAAAACAACTTTTTCAATCGAAATAATTAATAGTGATAAATTATTAATTTTTGTGATTTTAAAGTATATTTAGAATATATTTTTACAATTTAATACAATTTTGGTCATTGAATATAATTTCACTTTTAAACCAGACATAAACAAGTGTCAATCTTTTAATAGTTGTTATCTCTTAAAAACACGATATTTGTTTTGACGACGGGAATTAATTTTTTAAATTAATTAATGCAACTGATATGTTTTGAATTTGGTAAAATAGAAATCATTTTTTAGATCATAATATCAAATATATCTTAGGCCTAATTTTTTGTATTTTTCTGGAAACTTTCATTTTTTTGATGAATAGTGAAACCACTAAGTGGTAGTTAAAAAAAATGAATTTTTCATAAAACATAATTTTACCACTTTTGTGAATGGAATTTAGAAAATCCGAGAGACATGGTTGATGTCAGTAAGTAAAATGTGGTTCAATGAGATGAAAATAATTTTTCTGGTGAATAGTAATTTTGTACTTTTTTTTACCACGGTTAAAAGTAAATAGGGTAATTAAGGGTAAAAATGATATTATTATTACCCTAACACATGTCCTAACTATATTGGACAAGTTTAATTCGACCCAAAACAACCTTAAGAATAAAATATGACCATTTAGGCCCACTTGGATTAGATTAGGACATTTATTATTAATTTATTTAAAGAAGGGTTAAAATAGTTAAAATCAAAGTTTAATAAGTAAATCATTTTTAATATGGGGATATAAATAAGATAAATTCGACTATAAATATTCATTAGAAATCTAAAAAGATTTCCTACATAATGATATTTTATTTTTAATTTATAGACGTTAAATAATTTAATTTATTTATGACACAACGATGATGCAGTATTTATCTTATTAATGAATTATTGACATAATTGATGTTATAAATACCCAAATAAATGTAATTTGATACTTTTTATGAATTAAAGTAATTTTTTAGGTTAATATGACATGTTAGTATTGATTTACGTAACTTTGTTTGAACTAATCATTCTGTTATGAGTTTCACAAAAATCAATTACTAAATAGTGACAAAATTGACATAAAATAGTTTTTAAAAAAAATATTATATTATTAATTGTTATTTTATTCCTAAAAATCTATGTTTCGACCAAATGACTTATATAAGATTATATATATTAATAATAAACAACTTGGGGTTATTATGTCTTGATATAGTAAGTTTATTAACCTTATAGTGTAAGAAAACAAGAATGCATGGTAAAAGTTAAATTATCTAACCTAAAGTTAAATCTAAATGATAAGGTTAAAATTGATACCTAAACTTGTTTAAATTCTATTGGATGAGAGGATTTAGACACCTACCCACCTTATATTCAAAATATATCAATTTGGGGCTATTAAAAACCGAATTTGACTTTATAATAAAATAATATTTTTAGATATTCCAAAGGTGCCCCTCTCCTCCCTTATAAAAGGGCACCTCCTCCCACTCTTCCACGCACCACTTTGAGCCTTCAAACTCGGGAAAACCCTGCCAAATTATCTTCTCCACTTCCCTAGAAACATCCTAGAGGTTTTGGTCTTCCTCAAAGACCAAATTTAGTACCCTAAGAGGAGGACTCAAAGAGGCGCTTTAAAGAAGAGGTAATGTCCGTTACCGATTCTTTCAACTTTATTTTTCTTCCACTTCTTATTCTTAGGTTGTTTAATTATAAAGTAATAAAATCAGTATCACTCATATACTGATATGTTATTATAAGTATCAAACAACCCTATTTCACAATCTATCCATCCTACGGAAAATGAAATCACCGCGCCTGCGTACGTACGAAATACCGTCTCCACGCCGTGGTGTAATCTATTTTCCACCACCACCTTACTTGGATGGGTATAATGGTGTAAATAATAACTATATATGATTATTATAAAGTGATATTAATTCTTAAATTTTATACATACACTACAATACAATTCAACGATCATGAGAATGATATCATCGCTCGTGCATACGTACGGACTACCGTCTCCAGGACGTGATGAGATTCATTCTCCACTTTAACCATTCATGAATGATTATAAATTATATATAATGAGTAGTCGTGAAATATATAACATAATAATACTACTGGATTTATGTATATATATATATTTATATCATCTACTTAATTCCACTCAATTCAATAAGGAAACGAAAACAGCGTTCATGCGTACGTACGGCCTACCGTCTCCATGAACGGTGTATTTCTGTCCATTTATCGATACATTATATATATGTATATTATGAATATATATTATATATAAATCATGTTTTATATTCTGTAATTATGTAATCATGATCTAAGTAATCATATGAATAAGTACAAGTTAAAACACGAATGACAAATGAGACGATTTTACCCAAAACGCTACTTTAACATGAATTTACAAAAGAATGGGTAATATAAAGTCATAATTGAACCATATATGATATAATAACAATGAATATGATTCTGTAATATGTCAATGACATTATTTAAATCATTATACAGGAGTTTCGGACACTTACGAAGAAAATCCGACCTAAGGTAAGGGAAATATCACAATCTCATTTTTATCTGAGATTGTTTATACTTTGGTATTTACTAGAGTGTATTTTATCATTCACATCCATGTTTACTCAATATGTAATATTATTTACATTCACCTAAAATTTTTTAAATCCTATTTTACCCTTCGGTGAGTTTTTAGTAAAAGATATGAAAGGAATCTTTTGTCGTTTTTTGTACGATGTACTTTTTGACATTTCCAAAAAAAGTATGAGAAGAATGTTTTTTTAACTTATACGGCATGAATGGATTTTTAAAAAAATATTTCCAAGAATCTTCCTTTACAAGTTTTAAAGTTTATTTTTAATCAACTTCTTTTAGTTTAAAATTGTATGACATGTTAAGAAAGGAAAAATGTTTTTGAAGTAGATCTTTTCCTCAAGAATGAAGTTCAAGTGTTTTATCAAAATTATTTTCCATCTAAGATAATATAGGGTTCTATTTATATCCCTCTTATTACATTTATTTGATTATGTCATGATGGAATTATTTTTATGAATTTCTTTATCTTATATGAATTGTTTGATGATGTCACGATGTTTAAGATTCCCATTTTTATTACATCGGTTATGCAATGATGTGTGATTTAAGATTTTGTGGAACACATAACAATGGTATAATTATGAGATGGGTGGGACCTATATCTCCCTCCAATCCATTGGGTAAAGATTTTATATCTCATGAGATAGACATGGCTGGAACGGTAGGTTATACCGGTTCAGTGAAACAGGACTGAAACGAGGGAGACTCGGTTCAGAAATAGACTTTGTCCACTAAGATAGTCTTGGAAATGAGTCTTGACTAATAAGATATGATTATATATGATTATGTGTGTATCCCATAATGTTTCATGTCTTAGGTTATGATTATTGGGATTTCATTTCACTACTATGATTTATCCCATGTTATGAAATTATGCTCTCTTTTGAAGGTTAAGATTTCCAAAATGTTATATACCTATCAATATGATGTGATTGATATTTCTTTTGTTTACCCATACTAAGCATTTGAGCTCACCCATTTATGTTTTCTTTTCCCCAGGATATAAATAAAGGTTTTAGGTAAAAAAAGGAAGATCTTTATGGGAGATGTTGAAGATCTTTCACCGCGATTAGAAGATTATATTCCGAGTTTCCAAATACACTAAACTATTACGATCCTTGTGTGTGTGTTTTTGTTATGTACTAAGTATTCCGAAAAAGAAATTTAATGTCCATGTACGTCAGGCTTCGGGTCTCTACAGTTGGTATCAGAGGAATGGTTTAGTCAACCTTTGGAAAATAGGATGTGAAAACGTTAGTGAGATCCCTAGAGATATTTCTAAGGTATGTCTAGGAATGTCCCTAAGGTTAAGTATACGTATAGGTTATAGTACTAGAATTACACTAACGATCATAGAATTAAACCTAAGATGTTAGATATTGAAGGTACTCCCCATTTATTATGTTGTTTTCCCTATCATGATTTTTTCCTCTCACACTATTCTTTTTGGGGTTTAGATGATGGCTGGAAGCCGAAGGAACCGTGTTGATCAATGCAATGGACAATGCAATGATTGTCCTCCTGAACAAACAAATGTTATGGTAGATGGAGTTCAAAATCATATTGCTATACTTACACAAGCTATGAATCATTCTAGACTTTCAAATGAGTAGATAAGGGAACAATATTCTATTGAGTCCTTCATGAGGAAACATACACCTTCTTTCAGTGGGTCTTCTGATCCACTTGTTGCTGAACAATGGATCAGTACCACTGAAAAGATATTTTCAGTTCTTCAATGTTCTGAACATGATAAAGTCATCTTAGCAGTATATCATTTGGAAGGTGAAGCTGATCAATGGTGGAATCTTATCAAGAATACGATGCAAAGAGATGAAATTGAGTCCATGGAATGGGACGAGTTCAAGAACTTATTTTTCAATAAATACTTCCCTTGCATTCTTCCAACAAAGATGGAGAAGGAGTTTCTTGAACTAAAGAAAAAGGATGATGAATCTGTTGGTATATACGAAGCAAATTTTACAAGGCTTGCAAGGTATGCATCTGGATTTATCATCCAACCTAAAAGTAAAGTTGATCGATTCTTCAGTGGCTTAAAACCAAATCTTCTAAGGGAATTAGCTATAAGAAACTTCAGTAGCTATGAAGAAATTGTGCGTTGTGCTGTCAAGGTAGAAATGGAAGTTGGTGTTACTTATCCATCTCATAGTTTTGACAAGAAACGAAAGATGGAGTTCAAGGAGAAATCTCAGAATAGTGGTGAAAAGAAGATGAATGTTTCTTTATGCTCAATGTGTGGAAAGAAGCATGGTGGAGATTGTCTCAAAGTGACAAGTAAATGTTTTAAATGTGGAAAGGAAGGTCATCGGGCATTTGAATGCCGCGATGATGGGAAGAAGATGTCTAATGATGCAAACAAAGGAAGGGATACACAGAATGAACATACTACACTTCAATGCTTCAAGTGGAAGGAAATGGGGCATTATGCTAATAAATGCCCTAATCCAAGGGTTAGTGATGATCGACATGAGCAACCACTTAAGGCAAAGGAAAAAAAGGGAAGTCACATGTGATCACCATTGGCGATGTTGAATATGAAAACGATGTGGTGGAATGATTAAGTGTTTACGTAATGGGATTCCAAAATAATGTTGTATATAGTATTGTGGAATATTGGAATATTTATGTTTTGGTCTATTGTGGTTTTCAATAATTTTATGGCATTGGTAACCATGAAAAGTGATTGAAATATTTTTGGAAAGCAGATGATATGTACATAATGAAGGGATAAAGTGAATCTAATATGTTTGATAGTTTTCATGAGCTCATGATTGATATAAGGACTAAGTGATATCATGGTTTGAGTATATTGAATTTTGAGGATTTTGGTATGTGTAAAGTGTTAACTTTTAATTACATTCATGTTTTCACTAAGTTTCAATGGGTATTTAAGAGAATACATGATTAAGGCCTTTGAATGTTTGGAATGTGACCAACAAGACATATCTTATGATATATGGGGATCAATGATGGTATTAAATCTCTGGTAATCGTTTTCACTGTATTATGAGAATGGACTGAAGTATTATGGATATGCCTAAAGATTGGAATGAATTATGTTGGACATAAGTTAGTATTGTTTAAGGATAGAAGTTTTTTTCAATATTATTAATGGGATGTTATAGTAATATAGTTTTAGAAAAAGGAAAACCTACAGGACGGGCGACAACCCATCGCGTCGGACAAGGTCGTAGGAATCGAACCCACAACTGAAGTGCAACTGGCCTTTATCGCCTACCACTGGCCTACAGGAAGTCCCTGTTTAGTAGAAACTAGTTTTATTATATTAAGAAGTATGATATATGAAGTATAAGTCCATTTTAGGAACCATATATGATTAATCTCACTATAGATGGACTTATGTAGTTTTTGATAACTTTTCTAACCTTTTGTTTGAGATAGATGGAATGACCCATCATTCTATCACATGATCTGCTAACACATCACGAATGAAAAATTCAACTTCATTTCTTTAAGAGATGAAGTTGAAATTGTCCAAAGAACAACCAACGGTGAGACTATACCAAAATCACGAAAGTATTTCTTCTAATTCTAATTTCATCAACTTTAGGGAAATGATCTTGAAAACCAAAAACGTTTTCCTAGTACTCTTATATCTGATGAATCAGATGGTACCTTAGATCGTCACAAATTTATGGCTTTGTGGTTGCTGGCCTTTTCAATAGCCATGTTCTCTACCACTCTCCATCAGTAAATGATGGTTAGATTTCTATTCCATATCCATATTTTAACCTATGTGGAAACCCAGTGATTAGTTTATTTGGGTAACCGTTACATTTCATACTTTTGTTCATAAATATTGGTTTTGGTATTCATTTTTACGATGTGGGTTTCTATTAAAGAAACTTTCTAATAGTAAACCATTTATAACCCCGATGAATTTCGAGGGCGAAATTCATTTTTAGGGGGGTAGAATGTAACAGACCAAGATTTTATGAAAAATATTCTTTTAATTTCATTAATGTCTTGTGTTTTATGCTACACCAATATTACATTGCGCTATACGCAACACCGTATTAGCTTGCAGTATATGCAACACTATTCTTGGATCGTGTTACACAGAATTTTGATAATAGTTATTCTACGCAACATTGAGTATATATATATATATATATATTCAATGTATAAATGCAATATGGTTGGATTATGTTATACGAAACAACGAAGGATTCTTTCACAACACACAACCCTGGCTTGGCTTGCATTACACGCAATCGCGACCTTCCTTGATAGTGTGTGTCGTACGCAATACCGGGTTTTACTAAACAACGATATCTTATTATAATATTATTATGAACTAGCCATTATGAATAGTATTAACTAATTTTTTAATATTATAACATTATTATTCATCTTTCACATTTTCTAAAACATGGTATAAGAACAAAATAAATTTTTCGGGTAAAATAAGTATTTTTCAAAAAATGCAGTTTTGTCGCCTTTTGAGGGCGCACCCACTTTAAATCTAGTTTTTGACATTTTTATAAGTTGAAATTGACAAAATAAAATTCTTCTTTGGAATCATGAAATAAAAATTTACTTTGGATAAATTTTCATATCATTTTGGTAACTTTCATATTTTGATGAATAGTAATAACACGCTATATTTTAATTAAAAACAACTTTTTCAGTCGAAATAATTAATAGTGATAAATTATTAAATTGAGTGATTTTAAAGTATATTTAGAATATATTTTTACAATTTAATACAATGTTGGTCATTGAATATAATTTCACATTTAAACCAGACATAAACAAGTGTCAATCTTTTTATAGTTATTATCTCTTAAGAACACGCTATTCGTTTTGAAGACGGGAATTAATTTTTTAAATTAATTAATGCAACTGATATGTTTTGAATTTGGTAAAATAGACATCATTTTTGAGTTCATAATATCTAAAATATCTTATGCCTAATTTTTGGTATTTTTCTGGAAACTTTAATTTTTTTATGAATAGTGAAACCACTAAGTGGTAGTTAAAAAAATGAATTTTTCATAAAACTTAATTTTACCTCTTTTGCGAATGGAATTTATAAAATCCAAGAGATACGGTTGATGTCAGTAAGTAAAATTTGGTTCAATGAGATGAAAATAATTTTTTAGTGAATAGTAACTTTTTACTTTTTTTACCACGGTTAAAAGTAAATAGGGTAATTAAGGGTAAAAATGATATTATTATTACCCTAACACATGTCCTAATTCTATTGGAAAAGTGTAATTCGACCAAAAACAACCTTAGGAATAAAATATGACCATTTAGGCCCACTTGGATTACATTAGGACATTTATTATTAATTTATTTAAAGAATGGTTAAAATAGTTAAAATCAAAGTTTAATAAGTAAATAATTTTTAATATGGGGTTAAAAATAAGATAAATTAGACTATAAATATTCATTAGAAAGCTAAAAATCTTTACTACATAATGATATTTTATTTGTAATTTTTAGACATTATATAATTGAATTTATTTATGACACAACGATGATGTAGTAATTATCTCATTAATGAAACATTGACATAATTGATGTTATAAATACCCAAATAAATGTAATATGAGACTTTTTATGAATTAAACTAATTTTCTAGGTTAATATGACATTTTAGTATTGATTTAAGTAACTTTGTTCGAACAAATAATTCTTTTATGATTTTCACAAAAATCAATTACTAAATAGCGTTAAAATTGACATAAAATAGTTTTTAAAACAAAAATTATTTTATTAATTGTTATTTTATTTTCAAAAATCTAAGGTTCATCAAAATGACTTAGATAAGGTTATATATATTAATAATAAACAACTTGGGGTTCTTTTGGCTTGATATAGTAAGTTTATTAACCATATAGTGTAAGAAAACAAGAAGACACGGTAAAAGTTAAATTATCTAACTTAAAGTTAAATCTAAATGATAAGGTTACAATTGATAACTAAACTTGTCTAAATTATATTGGATGATAGTATTTCGACCCCTACCCACATTAGCTTCTAAATATATCAATTTGGAGCTATTAAAAACCGAATTTGACTTTATAATAAAATAATATTTTTAGTTATTCCAAAGGTGCCCCTCTCTTCCCTTATAAAAGGGCACCTCCTCCCCCTCTTCCACACACCACTTTGAGCTTTCAAGATCGTCCAACCCCTGCCAAATTATCTTCTCCACTTCCCTGGAAACATCCTAGAGGTTCTGGTCTTCCTCAAAGACCAATTTTAGTACCCTAAGAGGAGGACTCAAAGAGGTGCTTTAAAGAAGAGGTAATGTCCGTTACCGATTCTTTCAACATTATTTCTTCTTCCACTTCTTCTTCTTAGGTTGTTTAATTATGAGGTAATAAAATCAGTATCACTCATATACTGATATGTTATTATAATTATTAAACAACCCTATTTCACCATCTATCCATCCTACGGAAAATGAAATCACCGCGCGTGCGTATGTACGAAATACCGTCTCCACGCCGTGGTGTAATCTATTTTCCACCACCACCTTACTTGGATGGGTATAATTGTGTAAATAATAACTATATATAATTATTTTAAAGTGATATTGATTCTTAAATAGTATACATACACTAAAATACAATTCAAGGATCATGAGAACGATATCATCGCTCGTGCGTACGTACGGACTACCATATCCACGACGTGATGAGATTTATTCTCCATGTTAACCATTCATGAATGATTATAAAGTATATATAATAAGTAGTAATGAAATATATGAAATAATAATACTACTGGATTTATTTATATATATATTTATGTTATCTACTTAATTCCACTTAATTCAATAAGGAAACAAAAACAGCGTTCATGCGTACGTACGGCCTACCGTCTCCATGAACGGTGTATTTCTTTCCATTTATTAATCCATTATATATATGTATATTCTGAATATATATTATATATAAATCATGTTTTATATTCTGGAATTAATTAATCATGATCTAAGTAATCATATGAATAATTACAAGTTAAAACACGAACGACAAATGAGACAATTTTACCCAAAACGCTACTTTAACATGAATTTACAAAAGAACGGGTAATATAAAGTCATAAGTGAACCATATATGATATAATAACAATGAATATGATTCTTTAATAAGTCAATGACATTATTTAAATCATTATATAGGAGGTTCGGACACTTACGAATCAAATCGGACCTAAGGTAAGGGAAATATCACAATCTCATTTTTATCTGAGATTGTTTATACTTTGGTATTTACTGGGGTGTATTTTATCATCCACATCCGTGTTTCCTCAATATATAATATTATTTCCATTCTCCTAAAATTTTTTAAATCCTATTTTACCCTTTGGTGAGTTTTTAGTAAAAGATATGAAAGGAATCTTTTGTCGTTTTTCGTATGAGGTATTTTTTGACTTTTCTGACAAAAGTACGAGAAGAATGTTTTTTTAACTTATACAGAATGAATGGATTTTTAAAACAATATTTCCAAGAATCTTCCTTTATAAGTTTTCATGTTTATTTTTAATCAACTTCTTTTAGTTTAAAATTGTATAACATGTTAATAAAGGAAAAATGTTTTTGAAGTAGATCTTTTCCTCAAGAATGGAGTTCAAGTGTTTTATCAAAATTATTTTCCATCTAAGATAATATAGGGTTCTGTTTATATCCCTATTATTACATTGATTTGATTATGTCATGATGGAATTATTTTTATGAATTATTTTATCTTATATGAATTTTTTGATGATGTCACGATGTTTAAGATTCCCATTTTTATTACATGGGTTATGCAATGATGTGTGATTTATGATTTTGTGGCAAACATCAGAATGGTGTCATTATGAGATGGGTGGGACCTATATCTCCCTCCAATGCATTGGGTAAAGATTTTATATCTCATGAGATAGATATGGCTGGAACGGTAGGTTATACTGGTTCAGTAAAACAGGACTGAAACGAGGGTGACTCGGTTCAAAAATGGACTTTGTCCACTAAGATAGTCTTGTCAATGAGTCTTGACTAATAAGATGTGATTCTCTATGATTATGTGTGTATGCCACAAAGTTTCATGTCTTAAGTTATGATTATTGGGATTTCATTTCACTACTATGATTTATCCCATGTTATGAAATTATGCTCTCTTTTGCAGGTTAAGATTTCCAAAATGTTATGTTCTTATGAATATGATGTGATTGATATTTCTTTTGTTTACCCTTACTGAGCATTTGAGCTCACCCTTTTATTTTTTCTTTTACCCAGGATATAAAGAAAGGTTTTAGGTAAAAAAAAGGAAGATCTTTATGGGAGATGTTGAAGATCATTCACCACGATTAGAAGATTATATTCCGAGTTTCCAAAGACACTAAACTATTACAATCCTTGTGTGTGTGTTTTTGTTATGTACTAAGTATTCTGCAAACTTAATGTAATGTCCATGTACGTCAGGCTTCGGGTCTCTACAGTATAGCATACAATGTCCATATTGACCAACAATCATATTTAACAAATAGTAAAATAACGATCAAATCCAAATGGTCACATTTCCCTTTATATGCTATAAATACAACTTCATTATTTCAACTCAAAATTTACTAAAATTTATCTTAATTTTATATTTTGACTTTAGTAATATATTTTTTGGTTTACTAATATTTTTCATTATTTCTATTGTTTTTTCTATAGAATCAATGATTTTAATACATTGGTGTGATCCATACTATCCTATATTTTCTGTTCTATTTTAGATTTCTTTTCTTACTATAATGTATGGAATTTTAATTGGTTTCATAGATGACTAATGTAATGATGACTATTAATAAAATATGATTGGATTCTATTTATTTTATATGTGTACAATATATAATATGAAACAAACATTTATTCAGGAAAAAAATCATTTATAAAGTATGGATTATTACATTCTTCTCTGCTTAAAAAATTTCATCCCCAAAATTTCAACTCATTTTCTCATTTGAGAAAATGTGTGGCTACTTCTATCTCATTGTATCCTTTAGTTCAAACATTTATTCTTCATATTTATGGTTCCTCTACAATAATTTGATAATATGGGAATTATTTTTTACAAAGAAACATATCTCTATGTTCCATGCTCTCCATAAACTACTCCTCATAAGGTATGTCATGTTTGAGTTATACCAACTCCAAATATATTACATGTGTGGTATGGGGTAAGTACTTCCTCAAGAGAGATACTTGGAATAAATTATGAAGTTGAGAAAGATTCAGTGAATGTGAAAGCCGATAATCCTTTGATCCCATGTTATTAAGGATTTTATAGGGGCCAATGTACCTAGGGTAATCTTTCATTTCTTTCATAATATCACTACTCTCTTTCATGGATATATCTGAAGTAAAACTTGGTTCCCAACATCAAACTCCCATTCTATTCGATTATTGTTAGTATAAATATTTTTCCAACTCTACGAAGCCTTTTTATATTGTTGGATGTGATAAAACTTTTCTATCATTTATTACACAATATAAGACGCAAGAAATTTCCTCTCAGTATCTTTATCCCAACAAATGGGTGTTATACATCGCTTTCCAAATATAGCTTCATCTGGTACCATTTTGATACTTGAGTGGAAGCTGTTGTTTCATGAGAAATAAACAATTGGGAGGTGTTGAACCCATCCACCTTTAAATTCCATTGAATATTTTCTCATCATTTCGTCATGGGTCTGAATATTCTTTTTAGATGGACATCAGTTTGGGGGTGATAGGCCATACTGAAATTCAATTCTTTATATAGATCATGTTAAAGACTTATAGATAGTTTAAATGTGAACATTGGATAAAATTAGAAATTATATAAAGTGGAATGCCTTGAAACCTCGTGACTTTTATTATATATATCTTGGAAAGTTCTTTAAGAGAATAATATTCCAAAATAGTGATGAAATAGGTAGTCTTGGTGAGATTATCCAAAACTACATATATCACATTGTTTCCTTAGGATATTATTGGGAGACTAGTGATGCAATACATAGTGATATTTTCCCACTTGCACATTGGCATGCCTATTGGTTCTAATACCCATTTAAAAATTGGTCACTCCACCATCACCTTCTAACACGCCATGCACTGTGAAGTGTATCCAAAAATCATCCTTTTCATATTATCCCACCAGTAATGATAGTGAGGGTCCCTATACATTTTAGTGATTCCATAATGAATAGATAATGTAGAGATGTGATCTCTATTCATTAGATCTTTCTTTATCTCTAGGAAAAATGGGACACATTTCCTTTTAAGAAATTTCAGTACACCTTATTGATCAATATTGAACTCAGTAAACTTCTCATTATTCACATCCTCTATCTTCCTTTGAAACAAAGGGTATTCTCTTTCAGGTTATTGTTCATCTCTATTAATTACTGTCTATAAATCATTTGTTATAGGGTTAATGATTTCCCATCCCTTACGATTCACATTTATAGTTTTACTCTATAATTGATCAATGGATCTCCATCAATGCTCATCATTACCAACACAATAGTGTTTTTACTACATAATGCATCAACGATTTTTCTCTCTTTTGGGATGATAATGAATTGAACAACCATAATCATTATAAAGTCCCAACAATATCCTTAGTCTCATGTACTATAATTGTTTTTGTACAATTATACTTCAAACCTTGGTGGTATGTGTATATATCACATTTCTCCACATAAAGATAGTGCCTCCATATTTTCAGATAAAAATAAACACAGCTAGCTCTAGGTCATATGTGTGATAAGCCAGTTCATGATGATATAACTATGGATATACATAAAGAATCACCTTTTCATTTTTTAAGAGGATGTACCCAAGACCTTTTAAAGATGCATCACTATTAATAATTAATACTTTTTTGATAGAGGGTGGAGCTAACATAGGTACAATGAAAATACCTTCTTCAGTTCTTGAAAACATTCATCACACTCCTTTATCCATGTGACCCTAGACCCATTTCAAATTAACTAGGTTAGTGGATTATAAATTCAGGAAACCATTTTCATAGTACTCCTATAAAATCCTTATAAACCTAGAAAACTATGAATCTCAGTTACTGTTGTAGGATGTTTCCACCCCTCTACATCCTTTGACTTCACAATGTCAATTAACATTCTTTCATTGGTTACATTGTTCCCCAACAATGCAACTTGTCATAACCAGAATTTACGTTTTCTATATTTTTAAAAAAATATTATCCTCTATCAAAGTTTCCAAGATAACTGATATATTATCCTCATTCTTTTCATGACTATGTGAATATATCATAATATCATTAATAAAAACAACCATAAATTTATATAATTTTTCTTTAATGGATCTATTCATAAAATCTATAAATATAGTAGAATCATTAGTCAAAATTTAGGGATTAACAATAAACTCTTAATGCCTGTTTCTTTTTCAGAAGACGGAGTTTGTATTAAAATTGTTATTAACTCTCAATTTATGAAATCTAGATCAAAGATCAATTTTAGAGAAGAATTGATCCTTATAATGCTGGTAAAATTAAACACCAATACTTGGGAGATTGTACTTGTTCTTCATTGTGATCCTGTTAAGTTCTCTAAACTCAATGAAAAGACTTATTGATACATCCTTCTTATTCATAAAGAGAATTGCCGCTTTCCTAGGGGAGACACTAGGTCGGATAAATCTATTCTATATATATAATTTTTAATTCGTTTCTTTAATTCCTATAACACCATATTTTCCATTCTATATAGGGCATTTGATATCAGCAAGGATCCATGAATGCGTTTAATGGAGAACATTATCTCCCTTTCTGGGGGATAAATTGAAAACTATTTAAGAAATACATAAATGTATTCCTGGATGATAGTAACATTATATCTCTTTATACATTCATTTCCTTCACATATTCGCTAATCATCACCATAAATAATGCTCTGGGGGTTCTTATATAAAAAGCTTAGGAAAAGATATCAATCCTTTAAAAATGATGGTAGTTTGTGCATTCAATACTACAAAAACATCCAAACATCCAAACTTCTTTAATTGATATTATTATTACAGTTTGATATCCATTCCATCCCTAATATAATGTCAAATTCCACCATGGGAATGAACACTAGATTTGTGATGAGATTGTACTAGATAGATCAAATAGTATAGTTTTTATACACTATTGATGCTTGGATAGTTCATCCAGATGTCTTGAAAGATAACTCTACTTTTAATAGTTTAAGGATTGATTATATTTTCTTTACAAACATGGATAAAATAAGAGAATGAATTGAACCACAATCCAAAAACATACTTTTTATCTTTGAGAGAACAACATGTGTGCCTTCTACCACATCATTCTGAGAATCCACTTCATCCATCGTGATAAAAAATTCCATAGCTTTCTCCATTGAACTGTGATGATGTGGATAATGGTTTCCCTCCATTATCTTGTAATTTGGAAATTTTATTGGAAGAGTTCCCAAGCTATCCAAACATGAAGAATTGAGTTTATGGTTGGGCTTGCATCATCTTCATGTTAGTATTAGCATTGAGAAGTTGAGGCTTCACCTCACCATTATTGTTTCGAGCTATATGGAAATCTCTTTCACTCTTTAATAAATTCCCTTTCTAATGTAAGTAGTACCGTAAATTCGTCTTCCCACATTTTTTACATGTATGAAGTTCCACTTTCTCCACACCTCTTCAGTGATCAAATTTACTGCATAACCATTGATATATAACTCTATTATTTTAATTATAATTATGTCACCACCGCATCTCTCTAAACTCTAGTTCAACCTTTATGGACCTCCACAAAATATTCTCATATATTTCAGAGTCATGTTTCTTAAGATTCTTCCTTATATGGGGTCTTAATACTTTTAATAATCTATCAACCTTTCCATTAAGATCCATAACAAAGTTATAGGTATATTTATAAATTCTTGTAAAGTTCATTTCATAGATTTCCATTGATACATTTTCCTTATGATTCACCTCTAGTAATTCCTTCTCAGTTTTCATTTACATCAAAAAGGGGAAATATTTCTTGAAAAAAATTCTTATGAACACTTCCCACTCCATAGAATCGATCCACCTTCTTTGATTCATATTGTTAATCTGTTTCCACCACTGAACAGATTCTCCTAATAAATGATACACTGTCTGAGTTACATTTTCTTTCTCCAAGAAATGGAATATAAAATATATCTCTTCCATAGTGTTTATCCATTGTTCAGAAATCAATTGGTCGGTAGATCCAATTAAAGAAGGGGTTCATTGATGCATGAAGGACTCAACAGAAATTTGTTTCATTTGATGTGAATTAGATCTCTCAACTTGATTCAAGTTATTACTCATAACATGATATATTATATTCATCATCCCTTTATGTTTCCATTATATCTTCCATCTAAATGCTATCAGCGCATCATTCATTCCACTAATCATTTACGTGGTTCCTCCCATTTCCACCCATTTTTCTAAAATAAGAAAACCTTAGTGAGAAAAGCATTACTATTTTAAATCCTATAATTATACATGGATTTTATTTCTTAAAACCATTCTTAAAAAAATTATTAATATCCTCTAATAAATATTTCATTTTATATATATCCTACATAATGGTTTATAAAAATCATGTGATTAACCAAAAATTTTCCCTAAGAGTTTCAAGCAAGGAGTGTAAAAATGCCCATTTTTCTGCACTAGTTCTAGTTAAGGCCTATCCCATAGTGATGATTTCAGGTGTTACCCTATGATATATCTATTCTAGATCCACATTCACTTTTTTGTAACCAGACAATGATGTAATTGTTGGGAAACCATTAACTTAATACATCACCAAAATACCTGAATGTTTTTCTAAATACATAATAGTCTCTAGGGTTCTTGATAATGTTTTCAAATCCTAATTTATACAAATAATGATACCGTCCTTTGATAACAATTATGGAATCCTACCTTTTTTTCACATAACGTTTCATTAGATGGTATAAATAGAGGATCTTTAAGTATACTGTTTCCTGTAAAAAATGTAAATAATACATTAAAAATATATCATTCATCTATGTCCACTTTAAGACACCTTCATGAGTTCACTCTAAGTCACTTTCACTACATCTCAAATCATAGGGTCATACATCCATGGAAATAGGTTAGCAGGAATACCAACACGGGAAAGAAAGACAGACATATTGCATGTGATCTTGAGATTTATCAAAAATAACCTGAGGAATAACGATAAGGCATGGGAAACAGAAATATAACTTTAATAAGAACATGTATAATAACATGGGAATGTGGATATATCATTTCAATGATACATTCACAATCATATAGCCATAATTTATCACCAATGTGTTGTAAATGAAAATTACCATAGTTATTCGCCAAGGCATATAAAAACATTTCATCTATAAAGATTAAATAATTTACCAAATTCATTGAACCACTATCATATAAATTCCTTAATATGACTTAATTTTATGTGAAACTAATAATTCATAATAAATAATTCCATTAATAACTTGTTGATAACAAGGAACAATTTTCTTATACAAAATATTAGCATATAAGAAGAGCTTAAAGATGTAATCATTATTTCTTTTTTACAAATGAAAAGAAATTTGATTTTAATATTTATAAAAACCAGAATAAAATTTCTTTTTTAAATATAGTTAAATACCCATTCAAAATAAAATATGTTTAGGTATTAAAATATAAAGAAAATTATAATTTCTCATGTAAAGGAGGAAAATTTGAGAATCAAATTCGATAGCATGATGGGTATAAAAAATGTGTTTATAAAAGGTGAAAATTGGTGGGTAAAAGGGTATAACATTGATAAAACAATCTTATTACTAAGATGGGATAAATGAAAGTTTAAATAGAAACATTTTTTGGAAATTGGTGGACATAACACATAAAAAGGTAACTTGAATGGAAAATAGAAGTAGATAATTTCACATACCTTGAAGATTTGATCTTGAAACTTGAGGATAGAACATTGGGATCTTGACAACTCCTCCGGGGACTTATTGGGAGGTAAAAAACAATAAATTAGAGGAGGAGGGAATGGTAGTGATGGGGGGAGGTGAAATGGGCGAGTATTTGTTGAAAAAGTGGAGGAATTGTATTATAATTTCCAAATACAGGACATGGAATACTGTGCTTTGGAAACTAAAAAACCATTGGCCTACTCATGGTATTTTTTCATGATTTTGGACATTTGGTCCACATTTAATGATACTTTAATAAACTTGAACTGAAAACCCTTATATAGTACATCTTTTGGTATGGAATGTAAACATTTAACAAAGCAATGTTTTAAAAATCAGAATTTCCTTTTTAGACTTTGGAAAGTAACTTATATTTTTAAAAATGGAATAAAATATACTATAATAAATAATATTAACAAAATAACATATTTTCGTTCATGGATGGGGAGAAATTTATTTTTACTTCATTATGACTTAATTATGATGTCATAAAATATATTGAAACCTAAAAATGTGTTTTTTACTATTCATGAAAAAATAATGTCTTTTAGAAAATTCTCTTAAATTTACCCTTACCTAATTTCAACATTCTGATTTCAGTAATACAATTTATTCTAGATTAATTATATAAACAATAGAATTTTAATTTTAAAACATAAAAATCCTCATTTGTTTAAAAATTGCATTTTTTAAGACTGTCAAATTTCTAACACTTATAAAAAATTTCCTAAGAATTTATAAAATTATTTTATCATTTATTATTTAAATAAATTGGGTTTTAAAGAGAATTTAATTAAAAAATATTATTCATAATACCTTGGATTATTATAAATTTTTTTTATATTTTCTATTAAAATAGAATTATGTTTTATTTTCTCTAAAAAATAAAATTACCTAATTTATCTCAATTAATAATATATTTTATTTAAGAAAACTATTCATAAGATGAATTTATGGAATTAAAATATTATTTTTACAGTGATAATTACACTTTAAGTAACTATGCCCTGGACACGTAACCCCTTATTTCACCTGCATACGCCATAAGGGTAAGTTGTGTGATGGTGGTAGTTTTGTGGGGTGTCACTACTAACATAGATTGAGTGGTAATCTCCACTAAATTAAACTTATTTCATATGAAATTTTATTCAAGATTCACTAGTTGAAGATCAACGTGGGTTTGGCCAATGGAGAACCCCAGTGATGATACCTCCCTCCCATGTTCCAAAACATGGGTTTCAAATGGCACAACTCTACTGGTTAAGGTCATCGATTCTCCTTTATGTATCCATTATTATTTTGTCATTACTACTTATAAACACTAATTATAATGGAAAAATTATCAACCAATGGTATATTTTACAACAGTCATATTTACCAATTGTAATATTTGAACAATTGTCATATTTGACCAATGGTTGTATAAATGTCGAATCCTAATGGTCACATTTCCCTTTATACCCTATAAATACCACTTCATTCTTTCACTCAAAATTTAACACAATTTATCTTAAGGTGAGATTTTAATTTTTTTAAGATATTGATTAGTTTACTAATATATTTTTATTTTTATAATGTTTTTTATTGGGGTGATGATTATAGTAGATTTGGGTGATCCGTACTTCACATTTTATCTGTTATATTTTATATTTTTTCCATTTTTAATGCTTTTCATTTTATTGGGTATCCTAGATGACTAAGGTAAGGACCATTGTTAAACAAATTGATGGTTTATGTTTATTTTATATATGTATAATATTTATTATGAAACTAACATTTATTTAGGAAACATATACCATTTATAATGTCAGGTTCATTAAAAAGATATAGTGCTCAAAAAGTTTTTAATAGGGCATGCATACGAACATTCTAAAATCATTTTTCTATGTTTACATAGTTTTTATTCAAGATGAATTCTACTAGAAGATTTGAAGAACATTCAATTTTTCATAGAATAGATTGGTGTAATAAATTATAGGCCAAATATGGGGAAAATGAATGAACATAATTTCTAGGATGATACTTCTATTTATGGATCATTTGATATGAATTCTAGTGTAAATAATGGAGATTATATGGAATAAATGACAAAAACATTGAATATAACCTTTGTTGTTTTCTAAAGTTTTAATATTAGTTAAATAAATATGAAAAGAGACTATTTTATACCATTTTTACTAAATATAAAACATTTTACACTATATTAGAAGTTATATAATTTGGATGTTATTAGTGGACAGAGTGACAAACGTTTTACCAAATTACTTGGTCTCCTGAGATTCATACCACAAGAAAAAATTGATATTCTAATACGAACATATGCGGCTATGTGAATGATTTGTGAAATGGGTATGATCTATGAAAAAATACATGGATTTATAAATTAATTTATATTTTTTCCCATGAAAAATTAATCACTCATAAAATTCCCTAGGTGTGGCATATATCAATACAAAAATAATGAATCTAGTCCATAAAAATTTGTATAGTACATTCCTATCATTTCAAGGTTTAGTTGACTATGTTGATTCCATGAAACCACTAGTCATATGACATGGCACAAAATATAGGAATTGGCGATGGGAAACTATGTCACCCAATAGGCTCTCCAATTGAAATAAAATTTATTATAATAATCATGAATTTAGAAATGATATGAGAATCCTTCAAATTGTGTTTTATACACAAAGAATAAATACTTTTAGTATATATAGTATTACTTATAGTACACGTCTAGTTATGTTGGTAAATTATAACTTTCCATCGGCAATTTGAATGATGAAAAAATACATTATGTTGTCTAATATTATATCTAGTCCATAAAAACCAATTAATGATATTGATGTCTGTTTGGATCCATTAATTGAATATATGAAATTGATGTGGGATATATGTATTAAATTTTATATTGCTCATAGAAGTGAATAGTTCTCATTTAGATCCATGTTGTATGAGACAATAAATTAAATACCTTATTAGGAAATTTATCAATCTATAAAATTAAATTAATGTTAATGTGTCCCATTTGAGAATAAGGTATAAACTCATTTTGGTTAAAACATTCAACAAAGGTTTTGTTATTATTATATCACAATGTTTTTCCTTGATGACATAAATAATGATCTTGGATGACATCATTCGATGGAAATATTGAATAAGGTACATAATAGTCTCCTCTAATGGTTGACCAACTATTCAAGATAGTAAAATATATTGACATTGATTTTGATAAAAAAAATTGAAATGACATAAAAATTAGGTTAGATAAAGTTATCAATTATCTATGAATTTATATACACTAATTATTTGTATTTTAATCATTTTCTATGTGTCATGCATGTAGAAAAAAATGTGTGTGATTATGTTATTGGTGTGTTACTAAATGATCCTTTGAAAAAAATATAGAATTAAGTCTAGGGTGGACATGTATGGCATGGGGGTAAGGGAAGAGTTTACACTAGTGAGGGGTTAAAGAGAAAATATTCTTCCGCCATTATATTACACTCTATCCAGACATGAAAAGAATCAATTTTACAATATCATTAATAATTTAAATGTTATAAAGGGATATTAATAAAATATCAAAAATTATGTCTTGATGAACAATTAAATATTTTAAGGTATAAAGCCATAAAATCATTATGTTTGATGAATGATTTAATTTTTGTAGCTTTATATTTCATTATACCTATAACTATATGAAATACATTAACTAGAAATTACTTATTTTATAAAGCCATATGTGGTAAAGTAATATAATCAAAAACATTTCCCATCATGAATAAGGACATTGAAGTTATATTATGTGAATTGGATATATTCTATTTACCATCATTATTTGATAACGTTTTCCACCATATAGTTTACAAGGTTAGAGAGATTCAACTAGGTGGGAAAATACATTCAAGATTAATATACATCATTGAATAATATGTGATGATTTTAAAAGGGTTCACCAAGAATCAGGGTTAGCTAAATGGTTCAATTTTAGATCATTGTATTATTGAAGAACCTATAGAATTAGATATGAACTACCTATCATATTAAGATATCATTGGTCTCCAAAAATATCATTAACATGGATATTTTCTTTAAAAAGGGATTTCAAATGAGATGTTGTAACAATTGGCATCACTAAGTGAGAGAAAGATCACGCTTATATTTTATATAATATTACAGAGTTTTATCTTTACATTTAATCCAACAATGTAATTCTTAGACAGTTGAATCCATCAAGGGTAGAAGAATGGATATAAAATACCCATAATCAATAGTGTATGTTATATTTCTTGGATAAATTTTAAAAGGAGTTATCTCCAAATCTGAATTAAATTGATGAATGAATTTTATGGATATCTAGGGTTGAAATTATAAATTTTCTATCATATTTTTTTTAATTAATATTTAAATGTTATATACTATGAAAGAAGATAAACACAGTACGATTCCAAATAGTTTAGTAATTCATATAGTTGAAACAATGCACATTACCAGTTCTGAGGATAGATATCCAATTTATGAAAATATGTCTTATTTCTGTATTATTAAATAGATATATGAGTTTTAACATATAAAATTTCAAGGGTATATTTTCCATTGAAAATCAGTTGAAAATAAGAGTGAAGTAAAAATTGGTGAATTGGGCTTCGTGATGATGAATATCAATTTGGAAGGGCATAAAGAAGAACTGCTCATTAGTAAAAATTGGGTCACAATAAAAATGTAAGTTCCAATTGATATATATTTGTGAAAAGTTGTTTTTCCTGAATTGATGGTATCCATTTGGGGTATTATTTGGTTAATGTTATGATATTCATTCAATATTTTATCAAAAAATTATATAATAATAAAATAATTTAAATTTCAATATATGTTATAGTGTTCATTTATTTTAGATTAATATCATAATAAATATATCTTAATGGTCACTAAAAAATATCATATAGGCTTCGAGACATTTATTACAAATAATTAACTCTTGGAATCTAGAGGGAAATTAAACCCCCATCCACCAATTACATATGCACACATTATAAACCAGGAAACATGGAAAGCATTCATTTTTTCATCATAATGAGGAATAATTCTAGGTGTATTGTAATAAATAATTTTTTATTTAACAATATATATATTTTCCATTTTGATTCAAAATTAATAATTTATGAAATTGAAAATGTGTGGTGAAAATAAGAAATGTGTAACAAAACCAATATACTCCTACCGTAATGTAAGGATGGTGTTTTCATCACTTGAAAAGAAAGTGCTATGTATTTTAAATATATAATAAAATATTTATGTGATGTGAAAAAACATATGATCCATTTTTTACATAAAAATTAATTAATTAGAATTAAAAGTTGCATTCATCCCACGTCATGGGCTATGGAAGGGAGCCTGTGTAAATAAAGAGAGAAACATAGTAGATGAAAACATATAAGTAGTATGATAATCATGTGTAAGTATAAAATTATAGAAATTTGATATGTTTAATAGTAGTATTATATAATAAATATATATTTATGTTCATATGGTGTTTATATGGTTTGGACACAACAATTGATATTGACTGTACCTGAAGAATAACTACTTTTTGTAGCATTAATGCAATAGGAACAATATGGAGGCATTAATGGTGTGGGTTTTGGAGTTTAAAATTAAACATAATTAAAGAAGAAATTTTATAAAGGGGATATTTTTGGAACCATTGTTTTAATGATAAATAAATTGTGTTTATTATTATATTAATGAATTTTATTTTTTATGGTATCAATTTACATTTTGAACCAATTGGAGAGAAATTGGTTTAAGTCTAGGAAAGACTAACCATTGAAGATGAGTCACCACCAATGATAAATCACTATCATACATGATTCACCATTATAGTTTATTAACCACTAGTAATGAATCATCATTGAGGTTGAGTCACCTATAGAGGATGACTCACCATTTGGAAAAACTCACCATCATTGGGAAAAATTGGCTAAGTAAAAGAAACACCAACCGTGAGATATGTATTACCACCATAATATAATTTTGGTAAAGTATGGGAATCTCCTACCATAGGAATACAACACACTATTGAACTCGAAATTTGATTAAGTTTTGGAAACACCTACCACCAGATATGAGTCATGTTACAGATGAACTACCACCAGACCAGATTCATCGTTGATGATGACTCACCACCGGCCTAACTCATTGCCGGTGTTGTGTCACCGTTCAAAGGATTCACTGATTCTGTTGTCATTATTTGTTAATTAACTATTTCAAATAGCTATATTATTGAATTTTCGGTAGTGAATTATTTTAATTGTTGTTCATAATTGTTTTACAGAGGCAGATTAATGAATTAACCATCCATGAGTACAAAGATACATGATATCCATGTGATTTTTCACCACATGGAATATAAGGTCCCAACCATAAACATTATATAATGTAAATTTAATACAAAAATTTATCTTTAATTAACCTTGAGGATCTTTTAGGTTTATAGTTTCAGATAACTAGGTATTAACTCATACATAACAAATAAAATATTTCAAATTAGACACTTCTACTCTCTATCTAGTTTTATTATAAAACAAAAAGTTTTAAAAATAAAAATTGTAACATCCTAGGTAAATCAAGAATATGTTATTAGCATATTTATTAATATTTGTGAATTAAATATTAATTTTACTTTAAAAGGGATTCTATGTTGGATGACGAACCCAACACACATTAATGAGTTTCTCTGAAATCTCATGTTGCATACAAGGCTGAGTCATACTAAAGAATAATAATATAATATTATTTTATATTGCAGTTAACGCCTATTCATTGTGTTTGAAGGAATGATAAGAACTTACTACAATAGGATTTATATGTTTGTTAAGTGTTTTTACATTTATCCTATAAAATTTGGAGGCTTAAAACGAGAATGAATATAATTAATGCATAAATACTCTGATATTCTTTAAAAGTGGATTTACCACCTTTTGTTGGAGTACCCTTTTTAAATCTATTTTTTTCAAATTTTTTTGATATACTTGAAAAAAATAATATTATTCTTTATAATTGGGACATAATAATTTACATTGGATGAAATTATGCATTTTTTTGGTAATGTTCGTTTTTTAATGTATACTGAAAATACTGCATTTTAATTCAAATATACCTTTTAATATAATTTATTTATATGGTTAGGTTATCTTTTTAAATGGTTTTAAAGTGTACTTGGATTATATTTTCACCATTTATTCCAACTTTTGTTATTTGAAATAATTTTACTTTCAAATTGGATATAATCAAATGTCAATCTTTGGATATTTATAATTTCTTAAAAACATGCTTTCATGTTTTGACAATATAAATTAATTTTAAATTAATTAATGAAACATCATTGTTTTTTATATGCTAAAATAGACATCATTTTTGTATTTTTTATATAAAAATTATCTTAGGGAAAATTTTTGGTATTTTTCTTAAAATGTTCAATTTTGGATGAATAGTTAAAAAACACTACATAGTAATTAAAAATTGAATTTTTCATTTACATGAAAATTTACCACTTTTATGAATTGAATTTCAACAATCTGATATATATGGTTTTCATCAGTAAGTAAAATTTTGTTCAATAAGATGAAAAATGTTTTTTTGTGAATTGTGACTGTAGACTTATTTACCGCGATTAAAAGTAAATAGGGTAATTCAAGGTAAAAATAATATTTTAATAATATAAAATTACCATAAAAATATTCATAACCTTATTGGATGAGTAATTGATGACCAATAAAATCCTTTTATGGTAATTTTGGACGTTGAAAGCCACTTGGGTAAGATAATGACATTATTAACATTATTTAATTAATAAAAATATCATAAACATGAATATTTTTACTAAAACAATTATTTTATGGGATAATGTAAGTGATATAATCAACTATCAATATTATTTGGAAAGATGAAACGATTTCATACATCATGTTATTTTATTTATAATTTTTAGACATTATATAAATAAATTTAATTATGAAACATTGGGGATGTAGTAATTGCTTCATTAATTAAGAATTCAAATAAATGATATTATAAATATTAAAATAAATTTATTTTGAACCATTTTATGCCATCCAAAAAATTTAAAGATTAATATTACTTGTTATATTTTTATTAATGACGTTTTTTCAAATAAATCATGTTGGTTTTGATTTTTTTAAATAGTCTTAATGTGAATAGTATTAAAATTGACATAAAAGGGTATTTAAATCATTCAATATTTTAAGAAATAATAAAGTAGTCCTAAAATCCAAGAAAACAAAAACTAACATATATGTTTTTAAAAGTTTCATTATAGATCCATCTTGGGTCACTTGACATTTTAAAGTAAATATATTAACCATATAGTATGAATATATAAGAGGACATAGTAAAAGCTAAATAAGTTAACCAAGGGTTAAATAAAAAAGATAAGGATTAAATAATATCCAAAACCTGTCCAATACATATTGGATGATTTTATTTCTACTTATTTGATCCTTATATTAAAATTAAATATTTTTTGGACGTTTTGAAACCGAAAATCATTTTATAATAAAATAATACTTTCAATCATTCCTAAAGAGCCCCTCCCCCCTTATAAAAACCCATATCCTCTAACCCTTACTCACACCTCTCAATCCCCCTTTTCTCATCCAAAAAACTACCCAAATAAGCTCCCAAGATACCTCTCTTCCTCCTAGAAGACTTACCAAAGGCAGAAGGCACTTTAAAGAATGCTTTTGGTTCAAACCAAAGGTAGTTTCCCGATTTAAAGGTAACATCTTTTGTCAAGTAATCTTCATTTATTTTAATTCGTTACTCCCAATTCTCTTCTTAGTCATTGTTTACCTAAAAACACCATTATCCCCAATATAATATCTTTTTCATATGAGAAGTATTAATACCACACTTATAGATACCCTCATCTAATGAACCTGAATATACTATTTCTGTGTACGACGAACTGTTGTCTCATGAAGCGATGATTGTTCGATTATCTCATACCACATCTCATGGTGAACATTATGATGACACTATATTTATATGTGTTATATATTATATTTTTTTTCTCTATGTTTATTTATTTTTCATTTATTACATACCTTTATGGTATCAAAAATGGTTAAATGTGATAATTTCGTTTGAGGAAGTGCGGACTCCCACTCTCTCAAAGTGACATAACCCGTTCATGCCATATGTGGAAGATATAAAGGATGGAATTAATGAAATTATATTTGATATTATACTAGAATTATAATATACCTATGTATACTTTTTTTAATTCCATTAAATAAGAAATATAATTGAAATTAGCACTCATGCATAGGTACGACTTACCGTCTCCATGAACGATGAATTTCATTTATTATCACCAAATGTTATGTTATATTACAAATACATATATATATATATATAATAGATATATATGATATATAAATCATGAATATGATTTTTTACATTATAGAATTTTGACCACAGGGACAACTGGTAATTATGGGAAGTTCATGTTTTGACTCAAGTACCAAATATCGACAAAATGATCGTTATTAACATAAATGATTGTGTAATGTTTATAACAGTGTAATAAGTAATATAAACAGAAAAATACAAGTGAAAAAGTTTCTTAAGAAAGCAGAAATTAAATTTAGTTAATTATTCAAGATATTGAAGAATGAATGAGTCAAGTCAGACACGAGGTAAGGGAACTTCTTAACCCAATTTCCATTCATTGGGTTTATCTTCTATTTCTTATTTATGTCATTATCAAATTATGTGAGAAATTAATTTTTATATATTATCATGTATATATAGTTTCTTTATGTGTTCTTATAGTGAATACCCATAATCAATCTATTTTATTTAAAAAATGATCATTGTAAAGGACTTCGTCTCAATAACCTTTAATCGAGGCAATTTTTTATTTATACATGACTTTCTTTTTATACAGTGTATAAACACCTTTGATTTTTAATTTCATTCAAAGGGAATATTTTTCTATGAATAATTTTTCTAAATGAAAAAAAGTAATGTTTCGTTTTAATGTACTCGGTGACAATGACCTTTCCACCACCACAAGTATTATTTGATCTTTGGCTTCCTTAACAATTCATAGTGTTTTTAATGGAAAATAAATGTCATTTATCTTTTTATATATTTTGGTATTGAAAATTATTTTGATAATGGATTGATTGTATCGATATATTGAAATGATATATTGTGATTGCAATGTGGAATTTTATCTTTCCTTTATTCTTATGTTATGTGTTTTGATTATTTCTTGGTTCATGGGAATTGCCTATGTATATGGGTGGTTACATGATGATCTGAGAGCAGGTGAGCCCGAGATAGCTCCCTAATGTATTGGGTAATGTGACATAGTTAAACATTAATGTTTCTTCTAAGAGATTTAGGGAACATACTATGATGGGTATTCCAAATGTAACTCCCTACATAGTTGTGAAATATACCATGTAAGTTTGTTTGGGATGCCACAAGTTAACTTTATAATTTATTATTTCCATGTGTTATTCATAATACTTATGATTTTTTGTGGTATGTTAATGATCCAAAAGTATGATTTCATTGATTTTTATGTATTGCTGGACTATTGTTTTATTTCCTTGTTTTATAAACCTTTCTGTAATTTTATGCTCATCCCATGTTTTTGAAATGTTCTTCACAAGGTATAAGGAAGGGTAAGAGAAAGGAAGAATTTAAGAAGATTTATATCAAGAAAATAACCCTTGATTTATTTACAGTTTTTTACTATAGTGAAAAAATTGGATAGAGTATAAATTTATTATTTGTAATTTTTGGAAATATAATGTAATAGTTACGACTTAATTCTATAAAACTCTAAACCTAACAAGATCCTCAATTTTAATTATTTACTTAATTCAAGATTACGTAATAATTAAGTCCTGGGAATTATAGTTGCTATCAAATTTTGTTTTAGATAACTTTAGAGGTTTGGGTCATATTTAATCAGAATTGAAATAACCATAATGGTTAGAATAATATACAGAGTCATTGTTATTTTGGATATATTGAATGGGTATAAGATAACCTGATTAAGTATATCTTAGTTCGTACCCTCCCCATAAGATATTATATGATGATTTTAATGATATACTCACACTGCCCATTTTGGTTTTAGAAAATGGTTAGATCTGGGAGGCACCAAAGTAACAATGGATGTGAAGAGAACTCGGACAGTCTTTTGAATAAGGAACCAAATAAAATGAGAGAATCAATGAGAACTCTTTTGGTTATTCGCAACTAAATAACTAGAGTCAAGGTTGACCACATGAACCATGGTGATTTTTATAAGGCATCGTATATGTGAGAAACAAATACCTACATTTGTTCAGGTAATAATCATAAACGTAAGTATATTTAAAAACCTATGTGTCAAGAATTTGGAAAGAAACACCTAGGAAAATGCTTCAAAGTTATAGGAATATGATATAGATGCGGTGACGAAGGTCATAAAGCAAGAACCTTCCATGGAAAAAGGAAGTGCCCAATTAACACCAGGAAAGGGAAAGAAGTTCTTTCCGAGGGATCAAATGACTGTTTTAAATATGGTGTACATGGTCATTATATAAATAGATTTACTACGAAGAAGGTTCGTGAATGGGATCAGCAGGACCATAAAAATATATGTTTACCAATACCTAATTCTATTTCAATAGAGTATGAGGAAAATGACAATGAACAATGAAAGGTATGGATTATTTCTTAGCTGATGTTTTTAAATTATTGAATATTAGGATATGATTCATGATTTTTTTTAAAGGAATGATTTATTATAGAATAAGTTGGTAAAGAATGGTTAATGGATCATGAAGAACGTTTAATGAGAAATATGTCTATATATAAGGGATTCAAGTGTTAGGCTATATTTTAGGACAATAAAATTATTAAAAGTATTGAGGCTCTTTTTATGATGTGATTACTTTGTAAGAATTTCTCCTAGTATGTGTAAACATGACGTTTGACATGTGAAAATGTTATTCAAGGATGAATTATATTTTCTTTTGTTGATATAGTTATGAAGGACCATTTTGGATTATATGATCCTTGAATGTGAGGTAATTATATGGTATTAGTTTCTGGGATAAAAATGTGATGTATGAGATATCATTAGTGGTTAAAATATGATATTGTTATTTTTTAAGAATTTATCTCATTTTTTGGAATGTTATAAAATTATATACTTTTTGAAAAAGGACAACATGTAGATTGTGTGAAAACCTGTTGTGTTGGACCAAGTTGCAGGAATCGACCCCACAATCAAAGTGTAATTGTGATTTATCACCTACCGCTAGACTACGGGAAGTCCCTAGTTTGTATGAATAACTCTTTTTAGTTAGATGATTTTATGGATAAATAATAAGTTCATATTGGGAACTTTTGTTTTATCAAATGGATATCCTTAGTATAGGAAATTTATTTGGCGATTAAGTGTTAATGGTTATTTTGGAAGATGTTCTCTCTTTTGGGAACACTATATGATTAAGGAAAATAGAATAATATGGGATCTAATTTGTGTAGTAATGGTTGAAATTTTATTTTGTAAGAATCTATGTTTTTATTGTGGACATATAGAAATTTGGGTTATTTATGGAAATGATAATCCCTTCAAAGAGAATATGTTATTTGGTTAATTACTCTTCAGTATGAGGCTTTAAGTGTAGTCAATGTTATTTGAAGATAAATGTTAATATTTACAATGGAATACTATGTTATTACATACTTATTAGTTTTGGGTTTTAATTTTAGTTTGGGTTACTTTGAACAATTTTAAGGACAATTTGTTATTGAATGGACATTGCTGAGCTTTGGGTATTTTTTGTCGAATTTTGGGGATTAAGAGTAGTATTTCTTTTTACAAGGTATTATCCTTTTTTAGGGATTATATGATATTGTACTAACTATTTTCGTTTTAGATAATGTCTAAAGTTAAGGGATATATTTAGTTCATCATTTGTGGATTATGTGATTCTCTAGAAGTTGATTCTAGAACATTAGGTGTGACAAAGTCATCTTTAATAAGCATCATTTGGATAAGAGATATTTTTTGTAGAAACTTATTAAAGGATGAAACTCTACTTGAAAAGTAAGTAAACATCATTTTGTACTTAGTCAATCTCATAAATATATTATCCAACTTTATTAAATGAAACATAAAACAAAAATGTTGTTCGTTTACTTTTCACACTGGGAATCTAAAGACTGTTTAACATATCAAAAGTGTATTTTTTTTCTAGTGGTTAGCTTTCTCCTTATCATGTTTTCTATCACTCTTCATCAGAACAAGACACTTAGTTTCTTCTATATATCCATGTTTTCATGGAATCCGAGTATGGTTTATCTCATGCAAACTTTATACTTCTCTTTATTTACATTAAATTTAGAGTTTTATTGACTCTTTTTACAATGTGGTACTTTTAATGATGTTTCTCAGCCTAATTATAAAATTGAGAGGATGTAATTCTCAAAAGAGGGGAATTATGTAACATCCCAGGTAAATAAATAATATTATATTATCATATTTATTAATATTTTCTACTGAAATATTAATTTTAATTTAAAGTGGATGCTATTTTCGATAGCGTACCCAACACATAATAATGGGTTTCTCCGAAATCTCATGTTGCACGCAAAGCTGAGTCATACTAACAAATAATAATATAATATGATTTTAAATGTTAGTTAAAGCCTAACTGTTGTATTGGTAGGAATGAACCTAAAAAACTACAATATGATTATACATGTTTTCTAATTATTTTTACATTTATCCAATAAATGTTAGAGGCTTAAAATAAGAATAAATCTACTTTTAAGCATAAATACTCTAATATTCATTAAAAGGCCAATTTACAACCGTTTGATGGAGAAACCTTTTTTAATCTAGTTTTTGTCACTTTTATATATTCTTATTGATAAATTAATATTCTTATTTATAATTGGTACATCAATATTTACATCACATAAAGATTTGTTTATTTCTTGTAATGTTCATTTTTTAATGAATAGTGAAAAATACTGCATTTTAATTCAAAACTAAAATTTAATATAGTTTATTTATTAGGTTAACTTACCTTTTTAATTGGGTTTAAAGTTTATTTTCATTATGTTTTCCATATAATCCAATTTTTCTCATTGGAATTAATTTCACTTTGTAATTTGATATAAATAAAATTCAATCTTTTGATAGTTATTATTTCGTAAAAACAAGCATTCTAGTTTCGAAAATGTTAATTAATTTTAAATTAATTAATGAAAATTATATGTTTTAAATATGGTAAAATATACATCATTTTTTATTTTAAAATATCAAAATTAGCTTTGGTTGAATTTTAGGTATTTTTCCTGAGAACATTCAATATTTCATGAATAGTGAAAAAACACTACATAGTAGTTTAAAACAGACTTTTTCTTTTAATTGATATTTTACTGCTTCTGTGAATTGAATTTCAAAATTCTTACATACATGGTTGAAATTAGTATGTAAAATGTCATTCATTAAGTTGAATTTTTTTTTTGGTGAATAGTAACTTTTGACTTTTTTTAATTGTGGTTAAAGGTAAATAGGGTAATTCAAAGTAAAAATAACATTATAATAATATACAATTAACTCAACACTAGTCATAACCTTATTTAATGAGTAATGTATGACCATGAAAATCCATGGGTGATACTTTTGGATATTGAAAGATACTTGGGTAAGAAAATGACTTTAATAACTTTTTTTAAAGTAAAAATAAAAATATCATAAACATAAATCTTTTTACTAAAAAAATATTTTATGGGGTTATATATGTGATATATTTGACAATAAATATAATTTGGAAATCTAAAAATAGTTAATACATCATGGAATTTTATATATAATGTTTGGACATTAAATAAATAAATTTAATTATGACACAGTGGTGATGAAGTAATTGCTTCATTAATAAAGGATTCAAATAAATGATATTATAAATATTGAAATAAATATATTTTTAAGCTTTTTATGCCATCCAAAATTTTAATAGATTTATATAACATGTAATCTTTGAATTAATTATATTTTTAAAAAATAATCATGTTGATTTGGATTTTTTTCAAAGTCATGATATGAATAGTATAAAAATTGAGATAAAATAGTTTTTAAATCAATCAATATTTTATTAAATGATAAAATAGTCCTAAAAATATAAAATTCCTAAAAATGACATATTTAATGTTAAAAATGTCATTAAGGATATATTTTGGATTTCTTGGCATTTTATTGTAAATATGTTAACCATATAGTATGAATATATAAGAGGGCATGGTAAATGTAAAATAAGTTAACAAAGGGTTGAATAAAAAAGATAAGGACAAAAAATATTCAAAACCTATCCAATTTTTATTGGATGATTTTATTTTGACTTATATTCACCGTATCTACAAATTAAAAATGTTTTGGACCATTTTAAACCAAAAATAATTTTATAGTAAAATAATACATTCAATCTTTTCTAAAGAGCCCCTCCTCCCCCTTATAAAAATCCATCACCTCTAACCATAACTCACACCTATCAATCCCCCTGGGCTCATCCAAACGCGGCCCAAATAATCTCTCAAAATCCATCTCTTACTCCTAGAAGCCTTAAATTAGGTTGAATGCACCTCAAAGAAGCCTTTTGGTTCGAACCAAAGGGAGTTACCCGATTTAAAAGCAAGGTCTTCACTCAAGTTATATTATTTTATTCTACTTATTCACTCCCTATTATCTTCTTATTATTTGTTTAAATAAAAACTTTAGTGTCCTCAATAAACTATTTTTTTTAATTAGAAATACTCAAACCACACTTACACACACCTCTATCTAATGGATATGAACATACTCTTTCTATGTACGGCGAACTACTGCCTCAGGAAACCACAATTGTTCGATTATCTCCGACCACCTCTAATGGTGTCCATTATGATTGAAATGCATTTATATGTGATATATATTATATTTATATTTCCTTTATAAATCTTCATTTTTCATTTATAGAATACCTTTATGGTTTCCCTGATGGGTAAATGTGATAATTTCATTTGAGGAAATGTGGACTACTTCCCCCTCAAAGTGATATGAATCATTAATGCCATACATGGAAAGTATAAAGGATTTAATTAATTAAATTACATAAGATATTATACAGGAATTATAATATAACTATATATCATTTTGTTTTCATTCCATTAAATGTGAAATTTAAATGAAAGTAGCGTTAATGCATACGTACGGATTAATATCTCCATGAATGGTGCATTTCATTTCTTATATCCAAATTTTATGTAATATTATATATATATATATATATACTGGATGTATGAGATATATGATATCTAAATCATTATATCATTCAGGAAGAAATGGAATTTTGACCACAGGGACATCTAGTAATTATGAGAAGTTAATTTTTTGGCTCAAGTACCAAATAACGATAAAATGACTGTTATTAACTTAAATGATTATATAATGTGTATAATGTGGTAATAAGTGATATAAAAGAAATAATAAACTTGAAAAATGTTTTTAAGAAACTATAAATTATCATTAGTTTATTATTCATGATATTAAAGAACAAACGAGTCAAGTAAGACACAATGTAAGGAAACTTCTTAACCCAATTTCCATTATTTGGGTTGATCTTCTCTTTCATGCTTATGTCGGTCTTTGATTATGTGAAAAATGAATTTTTATATCTTATCATGTATTTATACTTTCTTTATGTGTTCTTATAGTGAATACACATAATCAATCTATTTTATTTACAAAATTATCTTTATAAAGGACTTCATCTCAATCACCTTTCATTGAGGCATAATTTTTTTATAAACGATGTTCTTTTATATGGTGTATAAACACTATTAACATTTCATTTCATTCAAAGGGAATATTTTTCTATGAAGGATTTTTATAAATGAAAAAAAAGAAATATTTATTTTTAATGTATGTGGTGACAATGAACTTTTCACCACTGTGAGTATTATTTGATCATTGGATTCCTTAACAAGCTGTAGTGTTTTTTTAAATGAAAATAAATACCACATAATCTTTTACAAATTTTGGTATTAAAAATGGTTTTGATAATGGATTGATTATTTCAATATACGAAAATGATATATTTTTTTCAATGTGGAAAGGCTATCTTTCCTTTATGTTTGTGTTATGTGTTACGATTGTGTTATGGTTCTTGGGGATTGACTATGTATATAGGTGCTTTCATGTTAAACCTAGGGCGGGTGAGCCCGATATAGCTCTCCCTTGTGTTGGGTAACTTGATGGAGGTAAGAATTTATGTTTCTTCTAATAGATTTAGGTAATATACTGTGATGGTTATTCTATATGCAACTCCTTGCGTAGCTGTGAAAGCTACAATGTATGTATGTTATGGGTGCCACAAGTTATCTTTATGATTTATGATTTCCATGTATTATTCATAAAACATATGACTTTTTTTGGTATGTTACATATTGAAAAGTATGATTTCATGGATTCGTATATATTAATAGACTAATGTTTCCTTTCCTTGTTTTATAACCCTTACTGATCTTTTTATGCTTATCCAATGTTTTTGAAATGTTTTTCACAGGGTATAAGGAAGGGTAAGATAAATGAATAATTCAAGAAGATTTATATCAATAAAATAACTCCTGTTTTATTTATGGACTTTTTTTATTGTGAAAAAATTTGGATAGAGTAGAAGTGTTTACATTGTAATTTTTAGAAATTTAATGTAATAGTTAACGCCTAATTATCTATAACTCTAAACCCAAAAAGCTCCTCAATGTGAATTATTAGCTTAATTCAATATTACGTAATGTTTATGGTTGGGGCCTTATAAATAGGGTTTCATTTCATATTGGAACATCATAAATTTTCATTGATCCCATCCATTACACTATTCTCCATTAAATCATATGAAAAACATTTCAAAAACATTCGATGAGAATTAAAAGCTCAGTAAGGGATGCACAAAAAAAGGAAAACTGTTAGCCTTGAGAAAACATGTAAACCATGAATACATTATCATAAAGAAAAACTTTTCATCTTCTAGATGAATTAAATACTATTCAATGAATATAAAATCACTGATGACCATTTTTATAATCAAAATATCACCATAAAATCCATATAAATCACATATAACATATAAAGTTAACTTGGTACATAATTATATTTAAATAGAATGACCATATGGTCTACTTCCACACATATCACTCTTACAAATGGAATAGGCATATGGAGACTTCCATTCCCAATGAATTAGAGGTTATAACGTAACCACCCATCATTGGATTATCACAGAACCACCCATATTTGGATCATCATGCAATGAACAATCTATGGTTTATCACAAAACCACCCTTCAAATGTCAAGGTACCAGTATATAATCATACTATATAAAATACCGGAATTATCAACATTTCACTCATAAAATTTCATTTGCAATCATAAGAATGAATTTCCAGATATTGAAATCGAAATTCCAAATTATAAAACATAATTAATACCAAAACACACTAAAACGGAATAATGTGTTTGTTTTTCTTTTAAAAACATTATGGCTAATAGAGGAATCCAAATATCAAATAATGGTTTTGACGACAGAGAATTCATTGCCACCAAATACATTAAAAAGCATTTATTTTGACATTTTGTAAAGAAAGTAAAATGATCCGTATAAAAATATTCCTTATGAAAACCATGGAATGAGTTAATTGTAAAATGGGATGATTATAAACCTTATAAAATAAGGTGGTGTATAACATCAAAATATCCCTCAATGAAAGGATATGGAGACAAATTCCATTACCTTAAGTTCAATTCGTCGTGTATGTTTCATATTCTTACTAAATAATAAGCATAAGATAATTTATACTTTACTGAGAAAATGTTTCACATTAATTATTCCTTTTATATAACTTATTATCATGTTATAATAACAACATAATTATATATGTTCATAGTTGATGTTTTTTGGTATTTGGAACTTGAGTCAAAAATGAATTTGGTACGATATGAATAGTCTATGTGTTTATAAGTCCATAATATCTAGAATAATATTCCTAAAATTATTATAATTTATATACATAAATTATACTTTGAAATCTCACCATGAAGTATGGTTATGAAAAATGAACAACAATATATTCATGGAGACGGTAGGTTGTACGTATGTATGAGTAACATTTCCATTTTCCATTGATCATTATAGAAGTAAGGTAATTATTATTTTATCATTATATGATTATTATTATTTTACAAAAATCAATATAATAATTTAAAAATACTTATATATATCATAAAAGTGATGTGGTGAATAAAAACAATTCACATAGATTTGTGGATGTGATAGTTCACACGTACGCACAAATGATTTTATCATTTTAGGCACCTGAAAAGTAAGAATTTAATTGATATATTATTGTAATATAATGATTTATATGTAATGAATACAAAATATGGACATTAATTCCATATTTATAATCACTCGTGAGAGACAATTATGGAAACTGATGTATATAGGTTTGTAGAGGTGATGGTTTACCCCTACACAAGAACAATTAATTCCTTTCCCATTTAATTGATGTGGAGATGAATTTAGGTGATTATATTTACATAATAACATATTATTATATTGATTATACTAGATTTATTATTCCATCTTGGGAGAATAATACTTGAATGAAGTTTAAGAAGAAATAGAATAGAAATGCGTAAATAAATATATTACCTTTCCTTTGAATGACAGTAATTCATAACACCTTAACACCTATAAAGAAGGTTCTACACCTATAATATGGATTAAAAAATTTGGAAATGGATTCTAGGAATGTGTTAGGGTAGTTATTTTATGAACCAAAAGGTTTTGGAAGTGTAAATAATAGAGAGGAAATGTGCCTTTTTAAAGGGGAGGGGAGGGGCACCATTAGAATTATTAAACGTATTAAATAAATACACATTATATTTTTATTCAAATGAGTAAAAATTCATTTATTTCTAATAAAGGATAATTATGGGTCTCAATATAACAATATAATGAGAATTATACAAGTTTTGAATAATTTTCAATCCCTATATTTTTGTTTTAACCTTTTTAACTCTTATCATTTTATCAAGTAATTTTCACTTTGAGAGTTAAAATAATTACCAAATCATTCCAGATGACAAATTAATGAGTTATTAATCATAATTATGGAATTATATATATTTTTTGGTATAATATTCAATTTTTATAAATTTTATATCATTTAATTAGATATTTTATATTTTAGGTTATGAATTATTTTTAATTTTGACACTCTTCATTACTTGACTTTTTTAATGAATCATTACAAGTTCATAGTTTCAAAAATAATTCATCAAATAATATAAAACATGTCAAATTAATCCATAAATTTTTTTTATGGCATCAAATATTTCAAATTATATTTTTTTAATAATATTAATATAATTTTTTTATTCTTTCTTTAATAAATTTATTATTGCATCATCTTTGTGTCATAATTAAATTTAATTCCTGAAAATAATAATAAATTACCATGATTTAAGTAATATGTTTATATTTCTATGAAATATTCATAGTAAAATATATCACTTACATAACCCCATATTAATGTTTATTTAGTAAGAATAAACATTTTATGATGTATTTGTCTTTACTTTAAATTAAATGTTTAAATGTCATAATCACTCCCAAGGGTATTCCATAGGTCCCAATTCTAGCCCAAGTATGGTCATGGTCTATAATAACTCAAAAAATAAGATTAATAAAAGTGTTAGTATAATTTTTTAATATAATTTTTTAACATTATAATTTTTATTTTTCCTTTAATTACCGTATTTACCTTTAATCGTGGTAAATAAAATAGTAAAGTTACTATTTATAAAAAGTTATATTGATCATATTGGACCAATTTTTTGGTACTAAGTACAACCATGTAAATATTTTTCTGAAAATTTAGTTCACATATGTGGTTAAATTAGTTTAAACACTAATCCTTTTGATAGATCGAGAAAATGAGGTTTTTGAAAGTAAAACGTTCAAAAGTTTACAAATTTTTCTATTTAATTTTAATTTAATGTTGAAACCATCAAAATACATTTGGTTAAATGATAAAAACATTATCAAGTTATAAATCAAACCAATGTAAAATTATAATATAACAATATAAATAAATTAGAAGAAAATGTATTTTCTGAACTAAATTACATCATTTTTTCACTTTTAATTAAAGTATGAATTTAATCCGAAAAATAAAAAAAATTAAACAAAAATATATTTTGATGTCCCAAATCCAAAAATGAGTTTATGTTTTAAAATATAACATATAAATGTTAAAAAATACGATATTTAAAATGGGGTTTTCATTAAAAGGATTTAAAACTACCTTTTAAAAATATTCCATTATTTTGAGCTTAAAATTGGATTTATTTACATTTTTAGACTCTAAAATCTGTTTAAAGAAAGTAAAAATATTTAATAAACACATGTAAATATAATATATTTATTTATATTCATTCTTATTAACATAACAAATAGGTGATAACCATCATTTAAAATAATAATATTATAACATATTTTTTTTGGTATAACTCAGTCTTGTGTGCAACGTAAGATTTCAGAGAAAGGGATTATTGAGTGTAGGGTATTATATCAAACAAAGAACCCCATTAATGTAAAATTTCTATCTAATTCATAAATTTTAATAAATATTAAAATGTATTATTTTAAAATTTTCTGGTTTCTTACATCCTTCTCACCTTTTTGAAATTACTTCATTGAAATTTTAAATTTGAGCTCGATAAATAAGGTTTCAATTATCAAAATTACTATATTTAAATCCTCCATAAGAAAAATAGTAAATAAAAATCTACATTAAAGGAATGAAATTTAATTACAAATGTCACATATGATAGCAAATACTAGGGTTCCTTGTAGGAAAACAAGGATATGGAATAGAAAACTAACCATCAAGTTCTGATGGAGAGTGATAGAAAACATTGTCAAGAAGATGTTAACAATCATAAATCTATAAATTTCTGATTATTTAAACGATATTTTATTTAGTAGTAGTAATGGTAAATAGAAATTTTTTTTAAGATCATTTTCATAATGATGTGGAATTCGTTTACTACTTTGACTAAGAACATAAGGAAACATACTTACTTTAAAAGCATATTTTTATCCTTCAATCAATTTCCACCGCCAACTCATCTTTTTACCCAAACAATGAGTATTCAGGATGAATCAACTTCTATAAAATCATATAACCAAAAAAAATATTAACTATCCATTTCTCCTATCATAAAACATTAATGAACAAATATGGTCAGGAAAAGATAAAACAATATCCAAAATAAATAAAAAATTCATTGATGGAAAACCACTTTTAATCTCAAAAACTCAAATATAATTCCAATATTTCAACATATACAATTTAACAAAAAACTATCCTTAAAATATCCAAAAAATATTATAACTAATATTAAATCCCCAAAATCATAAGGATTTTATCAAATAATATTCCATGATATGTTCTAATATTTATCTCTAAATAACATCAACCACTCTAAAAGTATCATACCAAAAATTAATTAATCAAATCACATATTCTCCAGGATATGTTAATCATTTAAATAAATGACATAATTCGTCATAATAACACATTGGAAATAATATATTCTTTTAAAATACAAATAAACTATTACTCCCCAATTAAAATCCATTAGTGTTCGATTTACCATATTCTTATAAAGTTTTAGATACAGTGAAATATATCCAAGATACAATTTATCAATTAATCCACAAATAATTTTCCAATACTAAGGATATCAATTTGATAAAAAATACGTTCGTAAAATAAAATTATTCTTCATTCATCGACACATTTAAATTAAAACAATTTATTCTAATTAACTAGGGGCTTTACGTTGGCCTCTGGGAGGGGATGAACCCTTTTTCCCTTCAGTTGTTTGTTAGATTCCCATGTACGTGTCAGACATGACGGGTGATCACCCATACTATGGGTTATCCTTTTTCAAAAATTATATAATTCATATAACAATCCAATTAATGAGATAAACTTTTATAAAATAACCAGAACATATTTTAACCTCGATGTTTCTCTCATACATTTCATTTTTCATCCCAAAATGTAATAACCCATAATTACCTCAAAATAAATATCGTATAGACCCTAAAGGCCATTCACACCTTTATAATTATGTTCACACAAGAAAATAAAATTCTTCATCAAATAAAAATTTCACCTAACAGACATCAAGGTTACACATACTATAAAAAATTCATCCAAAGTAATCCTATAATCAAAAGATCATTATTACTTTCAAACATTTCATCATCCTAAAGTTTACCATAACTCTTTAATTTATTATATGTAGACCTTTTTAATCATTAATCATCCTTCATGCTCTTTTTAATATCCTCCAATGTCCCGAAGGCCTTTATTTTTTATTGATTTTCAATAATCCACCTTTCAAGGGGTGAGGTAGAACCCTTACAAAGACAATAGGTGTTAGTATTACCTGGCCCATAGGCCTTAGAGGAATTCATTTACCATAGGATTCAAACATTACATAAACCTATACTAACTACTTGGAACTTCTCCTCCCCAACATCTTAGTCGTGAAATCAACTCCCCACCTTCGCATGGCTATTCGACTGGGATGTCTCGTGCATGCACAGGCTTGTCCCAATGGCAGGTGCCATGTATATGGTAATACTAACCCCATCCACAATCATTCTTCTTCTTCATTTATTTTAATAATGAACATACTCCCCACATTTAAAACATTAAATTATAACTTAGAATGAAATTATTTCTCCTTTCATTGAGTCAACTGAATGCTTCCATTTTGGTTGGAAGGTTATTGATTTATGACCTTCATTACCTCATCTATAGCATCTTCTCGCCCCCTTATAATATTTTTCCTAGGTGTTTCTTTCCACATCCTTGATACATACTTTGTTGAATATACTTACCTTTATGAGTATTACCTGACCTTCTAGAGGGATTCATATCTCCCATATATGATGCATTATAAAACTCACCAAGGTTCTAGTGGTTAATTATGACTCTAGATAATATTTTTATAATAACCATGAGAGTTCTCATTGAAGCTCTTATTTCATTCTATTTCTTATTCATAGAACCACCACATTTTCCTTCACATCCATTATTACTTTGGTGCTGGTTGGATCTGACCACATACTTAAACCAAAAAGGATAGTGTGAATATATGAATAAAATCATAATTTACTACCTTATGTGAAAGATAAATGCTAATATATAAAAATTAATGTTATCTCAAACTCATTCAATTTATCCAAAATAATTATGAATATTTCTATTATTCTAACCAATGTGGTTATATATAACTTCTAACTTATACTTAAATATCACCATAACCTCTAAAATTATCTAAAGCTACCTTTGATACAAAATAAAAGGCCCTAACAATATATATTACACAATATTGAGTTAAGATAAGAATTATAATTTAACTAACATCAAGGATCTTTTCAATTTTAGAGATTTAGATAATTAATCCATAACACATACATAAAAACTTAAATATTACAGTGTATACACTTCTACTCACTATCTATTTTTTTCATAAAATAAAAACTCTTAAAAAGAAACAAGGATTCATTTCATGTTTAAACATCACAACTTGTCATTAATCTCATCCCTGACTCTATTACCCTTTGAATCCTATGAAAATAGTTCAAAAACATGGGATTATAATAAAAATCATAGTTTATCATACACAAACAAGTAAAACAATTATCCCTACGAAAACTTGTAAACCCTAAATACATTGCCATAAAGTAATACGTTTCCCCTTTATGAAGTATTAAATACTTATCACTAAATGTTTGATCATTGCATACCATTTTTAATCAAAATATTACAATAAAACTCACATAAATCACATATAACATATAAATGTATCTTTGTTCATAATAATATATAAATGTAATAACCTTATGATCAACTTCCACACATATTACTATTACAAATGGAATAACCATATGACATACTTCCATACCCAATGCATTGGATGTTATAATGTAACCACCCATACATAGATTATTATGGAACCACATGTCTTTGGTTTATCTTGTAACCACCCATCATTGGTTTATCGTGTGACCACCCATAAATTTTCTAAGTACCATTATATAATCCTAGCACCTAAAAGATTACAATTATCAACATTTCACCCATAAAATTTCATTTCCAATCACAAAAAATTATTTCAATATATTGAAATGGTCCATAAAATTTCAAACACATTTAAAATATAAAATCATCCAAAAAAGTTATAAGGTATTTCATTTATTTTAAAAAAAACATTAAGTCTTATAAAGGAATCCAAATATAAAATAATTGATATGGAAAAAGAGAATTCGTTGTCACTGTATACATTAAGAGAAATATTCCTTTTTTTTTGTAAAGAAGGTAAAGTGGTTCCTATAAAAATATAACTTTAAAAAATATTGAAATTAATTAAATTTCAAAGGGCTTGATTATACGACTTATAAAAGAACGAGGTGTATAACATCAAAATATCCCTCAATGAAAGGATATTGAGATGAAGTCTGTTACATTGAGTTTGATTCGTTACGTATGTTCCTTCTTATTCCTGAATAATAAACATAACTAAATTTTTAAATTTTTGAAAACCGTTTTTATGTTAATTAATTCTTTTATATCACTCAAAATCATGTTATTACAATTACATAATTATTTAATTTAATATCAGATGTTTGGTCGATATTCGGTACATGTGTGAAAAATGATCTTGGTACGATGTCAATAGTCATTGTGATCATATGTAAATAATCTCCAAAATAGTATTCATTAAATTATAAAAAATTTTATGCATAAATAATAGTTATAAATCAAATTATTTTTTATGGTAATGAAAAATGAACAACATTATATTCATGGAGACGATAGGTCGTACGTACACGTGATTAAGGTTTCCATTTTTAATTGATCATTATGGAAATATGTTAATTATAATTTTATATTTAAATAAATATAATAATATTATTAACATAAAAAGTGTTATTTAAATATATTTCTATATATATCATACATGTGATTTCGTGAATAAAAATGATTCAAATCGCTTTACAGAGGTGATAGTTCAAAAGTACGCACGAACAAAATTATCAATTTTATTCAAATGGAAAGTAAGAAAGTAATTGATATATAATTATCATATAATGATTAATATTTCATGAAAATAAAATATTATCATTAGTTACATCTTTATAACCACTTATTAGATACAATAATGGAAAAGTAATTATATCGGTTCGTGGAGGTGATAGTTCACGCATACACATGAATGATTAATTACTTTCCAATTTATTGAAAGTGGAAACGTATTTAGGTGATGATATTAACATAATAAAATATCAATATATTTATGATAGTAGAGTTATTATTTAATCATTAATGAAGAGTTTTTTAATGAAGTTTGAGAAGAAATAAAATTTAAATACTTAAATAAAAACATTATCTTTCCTAAGGATGAGAACCTTTCTTAACATCTTAACACCGATAATGAGGGTTTTCTACATAAAATAAGGCTTCAAGAATGTTGGGATGTATTATATGAAGGTGTTGGGGTAGTTATTGGCAGAACATAAATGTTTTGTAAGTGTAAGTAATAGAGTGGAGTGGGGGTCTTTTTATATGAGAGAGGAGGAGCATCCTTGGAATTATTAAAATTATTAAATTAATATGAATTAAATTATGATTTCAAATCGTTAAAACCCCAATTAAATTACATATAGGATCATTATGGGTAAAAATATAATCATCCAACAAAAATTAGATAAATTTTTAATGATTTTGAATCCTTATATTGTTGTTTTATCCTTTTTTACACTTACCATTTTATCAATTAATTTTTTTTAAAAAGGTGATGCCTTGGCCCAAAATTACCAAAGAAAAATTATTATTAAAAGAAAGTTTACAGGATTAAAAAGTACGGGATCATATTACAAAATTTTTCATGAAGGGAAATTAGTGAATCGGTGAGGTCTTCTAACTAGGTAATTTCATGATTCACTCCCATGTTGGCTAGACCATCTGCAACTGTGTTTGCTTCTTGATAAACATGTGTGATGATGTAGTTAAGATCTATAAGTGAACGTGTGCAATCCATCCAATGTGTAGTAATTGGCCATGAAAGGTGAGTAATGTCATTATAAATAGCTGGTACGGTGTTCATCGAGTCACTTTAAATCCAGAGGTTTTTCTATCCAAATAGTTCAGAATAGTTAATAACATGAATCAATCTTAGTATCTCAGCTTCAAGAGTGGTGGAAATTCCACATTTACACATGAAGCATCCATGAATCTGACTGTGGTGATTCTTAAAGAAAACACCATACCCTACAGGTCTTAGATTTCCCTTGGAGTTATCATCAATATTTATTTTGATCCATACAGGAAGGGGAACTCTCTAGAATACATATAAAGTGCGATGCAGATGAAAAAAATTGTCGTTAATCCTCAGATGCTTCGGGATTCCAAAGTCGTACACGATGTTGTAGAAATGACACTTTTGTATCAATGATGATTCATGTGTGGAAATGAGGATCATCATCCATCCTGAATTTTTATTGAGTGATTAATTGTTATGAATAATAACACTCCGATCATACCAGATCACATGGTCATGCTCGGTAACCATGGTACGGAAGAGGTTCCTGATTTGCTGAGAGACTTCCATTTCTGCACAATTTTTTAGTTGAGCTTTGATAAAATCAATAATCAACCATTTGTAGTAAAAAAAATGTCACCAATATAGTTCCAATGAGAAAATGTGGTAGCACAAGATATTAAGAGGTGATTCATATCTTCTCTGTATTGATTACAGATTTTTCACATAGAGCAGAGCTGGATTCCAAAAGATTGGAGGATAATTTCAGTGGGACCTCTATTGTGAGAAAGAAACCAAATGATATTGAATCTTGAAGGTTTATTCCAAGTGGTTTTCATGTGTTTTAACAAGATATAATCTCCATTATATTTAGAGAAATAATGATTATTGAAATTTTTCAAATAAATTATATCATTGTGAGTAGGTTCCCATGTTAGGAAATCATTAGTGTAAGAGAAACAGTAGTTTTCAATTACGTTCAGAATATTATCATGGAGGTGATCATGTTAAGAGTTTATGATATCTCTAATAGAGATGTCAGTATTATCAAGAGTGTGATCAGGAGAAATCATAGAAATTATAGGCCTACCAGTCCAGTTATCTAACCAATATTTCATGGAGGAGTCTCTGGAGACGATCATTCTATAATTATTCATAATATTTGTGAAGTAGTTTTTGATATAAGTCCATATTTAAGAATTAATAAAATTCAAATTTCTCATCGTATGTTTGTTAAGAAACCTATTTTTAAGAATGGTAATAGCTTCAAAATTAATTTGAAAAAGGGTTCCACGTGTGTCTTTCTTGAAGGGCTTCATTAAATTATTTTATATTTTTTATACCAGTACCACCATTTTGAATGGTCTTGCAAAAATTTGACTAATGAATGATTCATTAATGATATTTTTATACTAATATAAAATTAATGGTTGAATCTCCGATTTATAGAAATTTTATATAATTTAGTTAGATATTTTATATTTAATGTTCTGAATTATGTCAGTTTTGAAAATATTCATTACATGACATTTTTAAAAAATCATAATAATGTTATTCCTTAAGAAAATACATTAACTTATCTATAAAATGTCAAATTCATTAAAAAAATTATGATGGCATCAAATATTTCAAAATATATTTATTTTAATATAATTAATATCATTTATTCAATTCATTCATTAATAAATCTATCATTGCATCATCATAGGGTCATAATTAAATTTATTTATTTAATTGCTAAAAATTATAAATAAATTACCATGATGTAGGTAATATCACAACCCGTCCCTCGAGGCCCATGCCATGACTACCCAAAGCCCACCTTCCGTAGGCTTGGGGTTAGGGACTATCACCAGAAAGGTGTATTCCTAAAAATTGATGGCATTGCCTTTTTATCCTATACTGACACACATTCCAAGAACACAACAAAAAATAGCTCATGTATTGTCCACTGAGGATCATACCTGAAGGGTAGGTACAACTCATGATTAGTAATCCCTACATCACATCAGGCCAAATAGTTCACCTCCGAGTACCATCGAGTCCAGACTCCGTCAGCCTCGATCTATGTTATCTGTCGTCTTCACAAGACACAACAAGGTGTGGGAATAGACAATGCATGGGTGAGTATAAAGATACTATGTAGGGACCTTGAGACACCATAGGTCTCTTTGAGTTCCACAAAGGAAATACCATAGAGCAAGACTAAAATCTCAAAGCCTGAAGCAATAGACATCAACTATACTTAGGTACATGCCCATACATATACCTAAGATATCAAGATGTACTCATTCCAAAAATGAGTTAAAAAAACCACACCGGTGACACCATGAACATAGAAGTACCACATAGGAAATAGCACAGAAACAACACCACGATGGTTGAAGTACCACACAGGTAACACTATGAACATAGAATTATCACATGGGTAACACCCCAAAAACCGAAGTACCACACATGTAATACCACAAATATAGAAGTACCACATATGTAAAACTGTGAAGAAAACACCTTGAAGGTAGAAGTACCACACATGTAACTCCACGAAGGTAGAAGTACCACATAGGTAAAACCATAAAGGTAAAAGTACCACATAGGTAACACCACAAAGATAATTCCATGAAGTTATATGTACCACACTTGTAAAACCAAGAACTTAGAATTACCACATCGGTAACCCGAGGAATATAACACAGTCAACGTCCCGATGTTGTGCCTTCTAAAATCATAGAAGAATTGGGGGAGTGATAATCATAGACTGGAGGTGAGCTACTCTATCTCTCCCCATGAAGGATATCTGCAACAGGGATAGCTGATCTATCACCTCACTCAGCAAATATAGACCAGACCTCCTATTGAGTACATATTCTACAACATTCCCCTTCCTAGGATCATAGAATATCTTAATGAAATAGTCCTAGAAAAACACTATTCATCATTGTTGTCTCAGGTTTAGGTCCTTCTATGGGAAGTTATACGTGATACTCTTGTGATCAGAGTAAATAGTAAACCGCTCTACCACTAAGTAGTGTCGCCACATCTTCAGCACAAAGACTATTACTACTAACTCATGGTCATTGGTAGTGTAGTAATTCACTTCAATCTTTGTCTAAGATCCTGAAAGCTCTGCTGACAATTCTCTGTCCATGTAAAATGATCCCCCTTCTTCGTCAAAGCTTGAAAGGGTGCCGCTACCCCTGGAGAAGTCAGGTACATATCTCTAGTAGTACCCAGACCAAGCATAAGACCCTCTCCCTTCAGAAAGGTAATCCTGAAAACGTATTTTGAAAACATGTCCCCACACTCTATCACTCCTGTTGGGTACTGAAATCTCAAAATTCCTTTTTCCACGAGAGTATTTTGGCCGAATCAAGAGTGATCTGTTGCACCCTCCGTTGCATGATATTATCCTGTGCTGAATGAGTTTCTTTTTTTTCACCCACCAAGGAATACCCCTTTCCAACTTTGTAGATAAATCACATAATTTTTCCCTCATATAGTCAATATGATTATAAACTATGGATGACTAGTCCTTACCCAAACTAACGTCGTAAGGCCTCGATGCTGCCACCAAGAGGTTCCAACTGAAAATCTCGCCTCAAGGGTCAGATCACACCATCAGCATAAGTTTGATTATTGAGTCCCCTTCCAAATATATCTCCAGATTTATGGGTCAAGTCATCATTTTAATAGGGAACTCTAGGTGTTGAACAAGATTCGTGGCAAGAAGTAATGATTGGTACCTATGTATATTAATACAAAATCGTGTAGTAGAAACAGACCTTACCTAGAATCTTTCATGGAGCCCTTGGGTCACACCCCTTGACTGAATGTTGCTACTCCCTTCCCCTATCCTCCATCTCCCTAAGAATAGCGTCGACCACATTGAGGTGGTGGTTGTAACAAGTCAAAATGTATACCACCTCATGCTTCTCTCCTAGCTCTACTTCCACATCTACTGCCCTACAGATTCATCTGTCCCTATCACTTCCTCTTCCTGATACATTTTATATTCCCAAGTCTCTAATACTAGCAACTATTTCCTGATTTCCCACTGTCAAAATCCACTGGATGCATCCGCTCATCCAAAGAATATTCGACCACAATGGATCTTTCTAGAAACCTAACTTATGTATGAATTCATAGAGGAATATCGATGGCTCAGATGTCCCTAAAAACCCCTTGCTCGGTGGTCTGAGCCCGGATGCACTGACCATACTATATTCATCGAGTATCTGGGACAGTCAGTATGAATCGATGAATACTCAGCTACTGAAATGTCGTCCTGCCGAAGCTGTAGAAGCTCTATGGAACACCCATCCCTTAGCTCTTTATGGAATGGGACTCCATTCTTTGAGGAAGGTTTTCAAGCTTTTCAACCAAAAAAGTCACCTCTTCACAAAATTAGGGAAATCTAAACCCTGTCATCATCCTGATGAGCCACGTAGAAGGATCTCTACTGGGACCATCATTTGACCGAATAGTGCCTTGTCTAGGTGGAAACTCGACCACCTCCTCAAGACAGTCCTTAGATTCCTTTGATTAGGGATCACCTTAGAACCTGAGGGGTATTTGATGTTGAAACATGTGTATGGAACTAGGCCTAAATGTGTCCTCTTCTGGTACTTCCGGTTGTAACTGTTGACCAATGGACAATGGTATAACTGGTACACCACCCGAAGGTGCTAACACTGTAAGAGAGCCCTACACCAAGGCCTCATCGCTTGGTGGGACGTTATCATGTACTCTATCTGGAATCCAAGATAGATGCCTATGCAGTGGCATCCTAATAAGAAACAGGTGTGCCATGGTCATCAAGTTATAAATGGTTATTTGAATCCAAAGAAACAAAGGAAAAACACTTCTAAAAAACACACGCAATCAATGATTCCATACAGAGATTTATAAATCAGAATTCAGGGTCCTGGTGTATGTATACGTTAGTTGCCGCACCAACACCAGATTCCCTAAATCAAAAATCACACTCATAAAACTACACACATTTTCGACATAGAATAGATCAGAGTTCTAGTTATTCGGTAGAACCGACTCCTCTGATGCCACTTTGTCATGACCCATCCCTCAAGGCCCATGTTGTGACTTCCCGAAGTCTGAATTCCATAGGCCAGGGGCTGGTGACTAGAACCGGAAAGGTGTGTCCCTAAAAAGGGAACACATTGCCTTTTTAACCATTACAGACACACATTCCAAGAACACAACAAGAAGCAACCACTAAGTAAACTACTGTAGTAAAAAGTGTGTTGAATGTAAATAGGATGGAATACAAGATCAAATGTAAAAGTATAAGTACAAATAAAAGTATGATACAACTAAAAAAAGAAAAAAAGCTCATGGATCATCCACCAAGGATCCTACCAGATGTGTAGGTATATCTCATGGTCAGTATTCCTTACGTCACATCATGCCAAATAGTCAACCTCTGAGTACTGTCTAGTCATGGCTCCCTCATCCTCAATCAATGTTTTTTGTCATCTTCTCAAGACACAACAAGGTGCGGGAGTAGCCTATACAGGGGTGGGTATAATGATACTCAGAAGTATCCCGAGACCCCATAGGTCTTCTAGAGTTCCATGAATGAAATACCAAAAAGAAAGACCTCAATCTCAATGAACGATGCAATAAACATCAACTCTATTTTGGTATATTACCATACATATAAATATGTTATGAAGACATACTCATATCATACATGATGGATGAATATCACAAATTTGACACCTTAAAGGTAGAATTACTACACAGGTAACACCACGAAGACAACACCACGAAGGTTGAATTACCACATAGGTAACACCATGAAGATAGAAGTATCACACGGGTAACACCACGATGATAGATGTACCACATAGGTAACACCATTAAGATAATAGTACCACTCAGGTAACAACACGAAGAAAACACCAGGATGGTAGAAATACCAAACAGGTAACACCATGAAGATAACACCATGAAGGTAGAAGTAACACACAAGTAACACCATGAAGGTAGAAGTAACACATAGGTAACACCATGAAGATAGAAGTACCATATAGGTAAAACCATGAAGATAACACCATGAAGGTTTAAATACCACATAGGTAACACTACAAGGATATAAGTACCACACTGGTAACACCATGATGATATCATTATGAAGGTAGAAGTACGACACAGGTAAGACCCCGAATATAGAAGTGCCACACATGCAACACCACGAAGGTAGAATTACCTCATAGGTGACACCACATAGTTAACACCACAAAGACATAAGTACCACAATAGTAAATTACTCATCTCACACCGGGTACAACATAATTACATAAATGTAAGCGATTATTTGAAAACTAGATCACCTTATTTAGTTATGTAGTACTGCTTCTGAGACACACAGGATCGATAAGTAACTAACTCCAACTGACATACATAGTATCTAACTCACATAGGATCGGTATGCGCTGACCTCCATAGGATCGCGGAGCACTTACCCACATAAGATCTGATAGAAGCTGACCCACATTGTATTGATAGATACTAAACCACATAGGATCAATGTTCTTTCTTAACGTTTCAGCCTGCCACATGATTCATCACACACGGTGTGCTCGAGTTCCGTAGAATCTGATTCTCGAGATATAAGTCTTACCTCAATACCCACTAGGATCCACAAAGGAGTAACCCAAACGGCCGCCATGTCATAAGGGTTACAATGCGATAGATGGTGCATCAATGGGATAAATTGTGTGTGAGTTATAAGCGTTTTAAAAAATAAAATATCTTTATATAATTATTTTATTTACGGTTATTCCATTTCTGGGTTTTCTCATAAGAGGCCTGCGCCGACTAATCTTGTGATGCACCTAAGGTAAACCAGCCATCCTGAATGCAATGGTGCCCTCAAATTTCTAATATGGGAAACCATTTAATATTTATTCCACTTTTTCAAGAAAACTGCTTATGCACACTAATTACTGCTTAAAAAAACATTTCCAGATCATTCCAGCACTACGGGCCTCATAATAATTTGCCGTCATATTTCTCATTCTTGAAATATTTCTATTTAATTGAAAAAATTACATTGAAAATCCAGGTCTTTACATTATCCACTCCCTAGGATTTTTTTACTTGGAAGCCACAACATTGACTAATAAAACAAACGAGGGGTACTAAGGATGAATATGAGCCTCCCGCTCCCATGTGCTCTCTTGGAGGATCTCTTGCTGCCATCGAATGTGCACTAGAGGAATCAATTTTCCATGAAGGACCCTCTCTTGTTGATCCTCAATCTCTACTAGAACCTCCATAAATATCGCCCCATCATCAATGTATAGCTCGCAATGGTCAATGACGTGAGAAGGTCAGGCACGCATCTCCTTGGGTATGACACAGGGAAAACATTATGCACACATTTCATATGTGGTGGAAGAGATAGAAAGTACACCACCTCGTCCACTCTGTTGAGAGTGTAGAAAGGTTCGATGAACTTCATAGATAGATTTCTGCCCTGACCAAACCTCTGGAATCCACGCCGGGGTGAGACCCATAGGGAGACATGGCCTCCCTCCATGGACCCCAAGGGTCTCGGTATCCTATTTGGATAAGACTTATGCTAGTTCTGTGCATTTTTCACCTGATGAAAAGTGAGGCATTGAGATACAAACTCTTCCACTACTTCATGCATCTCTCACCACCAGTACTAACACTGATGGTTCTGGTACATCTTCACCACTCCCAGATGTTCCATTAATGGGGTTGTATGGTACACCCTCTAATCCTCCTCCTGAAGATTCACTAGCACCATAGTTTGTATTTTAAAGAGAAAGATATGCTCCCCACCTTTAGGAAATCCTTCACGAGACTGTTCTGAGGATATCTGAGCATGTCGAGCCTCACAGTCAATATCCCCCAAGTTGTGCTTCTTGAACTCGCTGATCAATTGGGGGAGTGACCGTGATATATTGGAGGTAAGATAATATATCTCTATCCATGAAGGATATTTGAAATGCGACAAGATGATTTGTCACCTCACTCAACAACTGCGGACCAGACCTCCTATTGAGTGCATATTCTACCACATTCCCCTTCCCAGGATTATATATAATCTCAAATTCATAGTTCCGGAGGAACTCTAGACATCACCGCTATCCCGGGTTTAGGTACTTTTGTTAGAAGTTATACTTGAGGCTCTTATGACCAGAGTTAACCTCAAAACACTCACCCACCAAGTAGTGCCACCATATCATCAATTCAAAGACCATTGTTGCTAAATATAGATCATTAGTATCATAGTTATTCTCTTCAGTCTCTGACTCAGCTTCTAAAAGCTCAGCTGACACTTTTTCGTCCATGGAAAAGGATCCCCCTTGGTCATCAAAGTTGAAAAGGGCGTCGTTACCCTCGAGAAGTCAGGTAAAAATCATAGGAAGTACCCAACCCAAGCATAAGTCCCTCTCCCTTTAGGGATATAATCTTTGAAACCTCTTTTGAAAAGATGTCCCCACACTCTTCCACTCCTATTGGGAACAGAAAACTCAAAACTCATATTGCCATGAGGGTATGTCTATACGACTTAATAGTGATCAGTTTCACCCTCTATTGCATGAGTTTATCCTATGATTCATGGGTTTCTTTTTTTTCCTATGACCTAGAAAAACCACATTCCAATATTGTAGATTAACCACAACCTTTTTTCCTGATACAGTCAAACTGAGTATGAACAATGGATGACCAGTCCATACCCAAACTAACGTCATAAGGTCTCGATGCTGCCACCAAGAGGTTCCAACCGAAAATCTCGACTCAAGGGTTAGATAAAACCATTATCATAAGTTTAATGATCAAGTCCTTTCCTAAAGTTATCGTCAGACGTAGGGGTCAAGTTGTCAGTTTAACCAGAAACTCTAGTTCTTGAACAATATTCATGGAAATAAGTAATGATTATTTCCTATGTCTATTAATATGACAGCTTTTAGTAGACACAGATCGTACCTTGAATCATTCCTAGTGCCATTAGGTCACACCCCTTAAGCGAATCCCAGTGTTGAGGATTTTACGGTTCCCTCAAATGTTTAATCCGAGCATGAATTCAAATGTTGCAAAACACCACTCACATGTTTACTAAATCTACCATAAAAAAGATCAATAAATTATTTACGTTCACCCTTGACCAACGCCAGTTGAGGTTACGTTATTCCTAAAGGGAACACGCCCCAACGAACTCAACAGTACTCTCAGATTTTGAATCCAAGTTACCATTTAAGAGTTATGGATTTTAAAAATAAAAAAATGTTAATTATTTTATTTATGACTAAAAACTAACTTCCATTGTTGGCTCGTGCCGGCTAATGTTAGTTTCTCCCTAAAGATATCATACCCTCACAAGCTCAGCGAAAGTCTCAGATTTTTAATCTAATTCAGCGTTCATGAGTTATAATCATTTGAAAAATAAAATAACTTTATTGAATTATTTTATTTATGGTTAATCCATTTTTGGGTTTTCTCATAGGGGGCATATGTCGAATAAACTTATGTCTCGCATAGCATAAACCCACCATTCTAAATGCAATGGTACCCTCAGATTTCTGATTTGGGAAACCGTTTAAGAGTAATTACAATTTTTAAGGAAAACTTCTTACGTGCACTAATTAAAGATTATGAAGACATTGACAGATCATTTTGGGCACTCCGAGCCTCATAATCACGTGTCATCCGATTTCGCAGTCTTGAAATAATTCCATATAATTAAAAAAATTACATGAAAAATCCAGTTCATTACATGTAATATTTTTAGATTTATAATTACTATTCATATCTGATGATATCACTTACATATCCCCATATAAAAAATTTTTTAGTAAGAAGAGACATTTCATGACATATTTTCCTTTACATTAAATTAAAATTTTTAAATGTCATAATCACACCTAAATGGATTCTAAATGTCACAATTCTGGTCTAAGGATTGTCCATGTCGATAATAAATCATCCAATAAGATTTTGATAAGTGTTAGGGTAATTTTAAAATATTATAATATTAATTTTCCCTTTAATTACCATATTTATCCTTAACCGTGGTAAATAAAATACTAAAGATATTATTCACCAAAAATTATTTTGATCCAATTGGGCCACATTTTTCATATTTATCCCAAAAATGTATGTCCATTTTGGGAAATTAAATTAATAGAATAATTTAAACTAGGTTTAACACTAATCTAGTTGACAGATAAAAAAAATGAGTTTTTTTAAGTAACCCTTTCAAAAGTTCACATAGTTTTTCAATTTATTTTTAATTTGAAATTGCATCCAATTAACCACATTGGATCAATTGATAAAAAAATTCATCTAATTATAAATTAAAACCACATAAAAGGATAATATTACAATATAAATAAATTAGAGGAAAATGAAGTATTTTCCACTATTCATTAGAATATGAATTTTATAAAAAAAATATCAAAAATTCAACAGAAGTAAATTTTGATATTCTACATCGAAAGAAGAAGTTTATGTTTTTCAAATAGAATATATAAAAGTGACAAAAAGAGATTTAAAAAGGGTTCAACATAAAAGGGAGATAAAACCACCTTTTAAAAATATTATATTATTTTAATATTAATAATGGATTTAATATCATTTTAAGCCGTTAAAATTTATTGAAAGAAATTAAAAATATTTAGTAAACATGTGTAAAAATAATAATTTTTGTTTTCTTCATTCTCGTCAATACAACAACTATGTGATAACAATAATTTTAAAAAATAATATTACAAAAATATTATTTTTTTCAGTATAACTCTGTCTTTTGTAAAACATAAGTTTTTAGAGAAACCCATTGTTGCATAACATAACCCCCCTTTAAGGAAAAATTACTATATAATTCGTAAATATTTCTAAATATAAAAAGGTGTTATTTTATAAATACCTAATATGTTACATGGAAACTCATACATGTTGCTGTTAAAAGAAGTAGCATACTCCCTTTAGTGGGTGTGTGCTGAATACAGAAGCAATATAGAAAGATACACATACACAAAAAAATATAATCTTTGTGAGATCATACACACTTCATCATTATTACATCTAATAGGGGATTCACAAGGTGTATAACATATTAGACATGAGAAACTTAATCTTTTACATATTTATACTGTCTTGGTCTATTTATTTTATTTACATTCTGAGAAGTGTGTGCTTACTTTTTATTTAACACACATATTGTTTCCTAAGGTTTATTTTGAATATAGTTGTTGTCTTCTTAAACTCTATTTACTTATATTTACCCATTATGTTGTAGAATAGTTCTTGACATGTCATGTCTTTGTTTTAGTTCCACAATATTTTTTGGAAGTGGTCACATGTGACTTGGAAAACATTGATGTTGTATACCCAATAAACATTGTGGATCATAGATTATTTTATATATTTTTCATGGAAGTGGGTGATTTCCTGTCTATTTTTGAAGACCAATATATAGATAAGGTTAAAAGATAAACAATAGTGGAACAATAATCAATACATGCAGATCAACATTACCCTAATAGCCTTGGGCCTATCCATTCACCTCAACCCCTACCTTACCCAATGTAGTCTATTTTTTATAAATCTTTCTTTTAAATGGGAATAAAACAATATCTAGTATATTTAAATCACTAAACTTTTTCTGGGTAAAGATTTATGTGATCTATATCAATCAACATCCACATATCACCTTGTTTTAAGGGGGTCGATGTACAATATCCCATGAGACATGATAAATAATAAATAACTCCCATAATATCATTTGAGATTTGTTATTAATGCATCTCTCCAGCTAAGAATCGAGTTTTCTATTCATCTGGATGATTTTAATGTGACCATAGTCGATAATGATATAGGAACTTTCATATAATAGTAATTTAATCTTATAAAGATACAATAGGTATGTATTTAATAGTCTTTTTAAAATCAAAAACCTTAAATAGTTTATGATAAAAGGTATGAAATGATGTATGGTATTACAGAGGGATAAAACTAAGGGAAAAATAAATTTCAAATAAAGAAAATCGATTGGATTAGCCACGAAAACAAAAGGACCTTCTGAGATTACCTTGACCACACTATTTACATTTCTTCATATATTAATACAAAACGTTTATGTGGATACAAAATTTGAAGAATATTTTTTTTGTATATTAAATATGATTTATACTTGTTTATAGAGGCCATTATAGATGTTTTAGGTATCAAGAGTATAAATTATGTTAATATGTTTGAATGATCAAGAGTCTGAATTTTGAATACATACATGAGGTAAATTTTCATAATATTTTTAAAAATGATCTATATGTTTCTGAAAGATAATAATTATTCATATATTCCATGGAATTATATAATAATTCTATATAATGTGAAAACCATGTGAACCATGATTTAGACTCATTAATCCCAATATCATTTCAATAGAAAATGTCTCTTTAGAATAAAAAAAGTGAAATGAAAGAAATATGAACTAAGAATGAAACTCCTCTGGAGGCCTTTAGTGTATGGGTAAATATCTGAAATCTAATTATATGAAATATATTTTTCTTTTATAATACTTATTTTCATTTTTTTTGAATAACTGGATGCTAATCAGAGGCAATTTAGATACTTGAAATATTTATTATTTTGTTATCCCATTCACATATTTCAAACAAATAAAGCACACATGATTTTGATTGTGAATTTATAATTTATTATAATAAACATTTTAAAGATATACATTAAATTATATCTTTTAGATTTTGTTTTAATAGTAATTTTTTTTTGATAGTGCAGTCTATTAGTATATTCTAAATCATGGTATCATGTTTGTAAAAGAACACAAATATCCTATAGATTAATTCAAATAGTAACATATTATGGAATATATAGTATGATTTTACAATAAAACCATATTTAGAAACAATTTACTAATTTTAGCTAATGTGTTTTCAGCATATGAAAAAAAAATAACCATGATTATCGAAATTATGTTTGAAAATTTATGAATGATATTATGCACCATCAACTAACAAGTATCCCTATATAATAAATTTAAAAATATAATTACAATTTCATTTAAATTATATTATAATATTTGTTTTTATTAATTTTAATAGTACTACTAGGACTTCCAACAATCTATGTACTCATAAAAAGATGTATAGTTTTGTAGAGGTGAGTGGACAAATTACATGGTGTCAGGATTGTTTCCAATATTATGTTGAGGTGATTACGTATAATTCTATGATCTAGTACATACTATGTTCTCTTAAATAAATTTTCCATGTTATTAATTATAACATAATTATTTAGATAATATGTTTTCTAAGATAAAATTTGAATGTTCACCATTTTTCTTCTTTTATAGGATATGATGAGTTAGTAGAAATTGAAAAATGATTTTGTCAGGAAACTGAAAAGTGAGAAATATTTAAACTATTTCTCAAGGAGAAGTATCGTAGATGGTTAAGATCTAATGATTTTGTATTAGACAGTAGAATATCTGAATCCTGTCATGCTCATGAGTGATTGGACTTCCAGGCTACAATTGAGAAAATGGTGATAGGTTTATGGGGTAAGGATCCTTCTACTCACCAATTTGATGTCTTATTACCAAATACTGGGGAAGGAATTTCCATTATTCTTGACTCATAATTTGAAATATATGTCCATATTTCTTTGTATGAGTATGTAAAAAAAATTGTGGCCCTATTATAATCACTTCCACCTCTAAGATTAAGATGCAAGATAAAATCCTTAACATTCATGTTTGATTAAACCAAAGACATAAGAATGAAAGATAATATAAATAGTAATATAGAGGTATAACCCATATATTGATTCAAATATCAAATTATAATTGAGGAATTAACTTTGAAGGAAGTTCAAAAGTCGTTTGATGTTGAAAAGTTTGAGATTCTTGTTGTTTTCTATATGTTAATTCAGTTTAATACACATTTCATATTGTCATAATTGAAAAAATATGATCTAATTATTTTGAAAATTTATGAAAATGATCCATAATTCATTTTATAGGTGTAGGAATTGACCAAATTAAAATCTGACATACAATGTGAATAGTATGACTCAGATTCTATGTTTTCAACATAAAAGTATTACTTTAGTTTAAAACACACATCCTAAAGCCAAAACTAAGAAAACAAGATCATATTATTAAAAAAAATTAGAGAAATGATATATAATTTGTTTTCAATGTGTAGTAATTTAACACATATAAATATGAAAATTATGTGGTAGGTATTCCTCAAAATAACAGTTCTTAATAAAAAATGTCATTTTAGTTCAAAATGAGAACCAAATTCCCAAAATCATGAAAATAGCTCATTTTGTTATTAAAACTTTATGAAAATGATTCATAATTTATTTTTGGTATGTTGGAAACTACCAAACAACAATATGGTAAATGATGTGTCCAGTATGACCTAAAGAACATGTTTTCAATATAAATTATCATTTCACATCACACATAATTTTTTTAAAAATATGCTCAATTTTTTTCATACTTTATGATAATGAATGAAAATTCAATTTATATTTCTAGAAATTGATAACACATTAATTTCACAGACGATATGGCCTTTATGATTCTAAGGGATTGTTTTCAATATAAAAGATTCATTTTAGTGTAAAGTGTTCATCACATTCAAAAGACAACGTAAAGATATTGTATTTTCTTAAAACATTAGTTAAATTATTTATTATAAATTTATAATAAGTAATAATTTACCACACATCAATCTGACACTTGATGTGGCTGATATGATTAAAAATTTATGTTTCCAATTTAAAAGTGTCATTTTTGTTAAAAATTCATGTAACATATCCAAAATTGATAAAAAAATCTCATATTGTTTTCAAACAGTAGGATAGTGATCTATAATTATTTTTTATGTATAATAATGAACCACACATCAATATAACACAATATGTTTCCAGAATGAATCAAATACATGATTTCAATATAAACATGTCATTTTAGTTTAAAACCCATGTCATATAGAAAAAACCGATAAAATAAGTTGTATTATATTAAAAAAAATTATGAAAATGATCCATAATATAATTTTTATATATAATAATTGACTACGCATCAATCTGACACATGATGTGGTCGGTATGAGTCAAAGTGCGTGTATTCAATATAATATTGTCATCACACTTCACAAATCCAAATATTATTAAATGAACGAAAATTAATTTTAAACAACATGAAAATGATCTATAATTCATTTTATATGTCTAGGAATTTACCACACATCAATATGACACATTATATGTCCGTTAAGACTCATAGTTATTGTTTTCAATATAAAAGTGTCATTTTAGTGTAGAATTCACATCACATAGCCATAATGGAGTAAAAGAACTTATATTATCTTGTAAATTTAAGAAAATGATCAATAATTCATTTTTTACATGTAGTAATTGGTGAAAAGTCAACCTAACACATGATGTGGTTAGTGTGACTCAAAATATGTTTTTTCAATTAAAAATAATCATTTTAGTTTAAAACACATGTCACATATCCAAAACAGTGAAAACATGATACTGTTATTTTAAAAATTATAAAAAATTCAATAATTTTTTTTTGTGATATGTAGGAATTTACAAAAAAATCAATCTAACACGTCATGTGTCCATTATGATTAAAAATTTATGTTTTAAATACAAAAGTTTCATTTTAGTTTAAAACAAGCATCATATATCAAACACTGAGAAATAAGGTTTTATTATTTTTAAATGTTTTTAAACTAATCCTTAGATTATTTTTGATTTTTATGAATTGATTGCACATCAATTGGACACACAATACAGATGATATATCTCAAAGTGTGTGTTTTAAATATAAAAGTTTCATTGGGTGCCACGTACGCAAAACATAGAAAATGGGCATGGATTATTTTAAAACATTAGAAATATTATCCACAATTTATTTGAGACGTCTAAGAACTATTTTCACATCTACCCAACACTCTATATGGTTTATATTACTCCAAGTGTTCATTTTCAATATAAAAGTGTCCTTTTAGACTAAAGTGCATGTTATATAGCCAAAACAACTAAAAAATCTTATATTTTGTTAATACTTTTTGAAGAAATCTAGAATCCATTTTTGGTGAGTAGTAATTGACCACATTCCAATCTAAAACACAATGGGAATGGTATGACTCAAAAAAAATGTTTTCAACATAAAAGATTCATTTTAGATTAAAACACACTTCATATAGCCAAAACCAAGAAAACATGATAATATTCTTCCTAAATTTTTTATAATGGTCCATAATGTATTTTTGAGGTTTAAGAATTCTCCACCTCTTAATTTTAATCATAATGAGGTGAGTATGAATAAAAATTAATATTTTAAATATAAAAGTTTCATTTTATTTTAAAAAGAGTGCCACATAGCGAAAATAAATAAAAAAGAATATATTGTTCACAATGTTTAGTAAAATGACCTATAATTTATTTTTGATGTGTCTAAATAAACAACATGCCAATATGACACATGATGTGATTGATATGACTAAATGTGTGTGTTTTCAATATAACTGTCATTTCAATATAAAACACATGTCACATATCCCGAAAATTAAAAATGAGTTCATATTATTTTTAAAAATTATAATAATTATCCATAATTCAATTGATATGTCTAATAATATATTACAAGTCAATTCAACAAATTATTTTTCTGGTATGACTCCACATGCATTTTTTCAATATAAAAGCTCTTTTTAGTGTATAATGTGCATCCCATGTCCAAAAATGATTAAAATATCTTGACTATTTTGGAAAAATTTAAAAATTGATCCATTATTCATATATTTATTTTGGTAATTGTCTTCACATTAATCTGACTCATGACATGGCCGATATGACCCAATTTCCATGTTTTCAATATAAAATTGTCATTTTAGTGTAAAATGCACATCACATATCCTAAATTGAGTAACTAATTATAGGTTATCATGAAACATTAATAAAAACTATCCACAATTCATTTTCTTCATTTAGTAATCAACCACTCATCAATCTAACATAGGATGTGGCTGGCAGACTTAATGTTTTCATTTTAAATATAATCGTGTCATTTTAGATTAAAAGTTGTTTCACATTTCCAAAATTGAGAAAATGATCTCTTAATATCTTGAATCTTTAGGGAAATGATCCATAATCCATTTTTGATGTGTCAAAATCAACCTTACATCAATCTGACACATGATGTGGCATATTTGACTCAAAGTTCATTTTTTCAATATAACTAGAATTTTAGTTCGAAACACATGTCACATATCCATAACCAAAAAAATGAGATTGTATTGTTCATTGAATTTAGTAAAATGATCCATAATTCCATTGATTCATGTAGTAATCCACTACACATCAATCTGATTCCCAATGTGGCATGTATGACTCCGATTATGTGTTTTCTAGATAAAAGTGTCATTTTAGGGTAAAACATGTATCATATATCCCAAACTGGGAAAATGAGATTGATTCTTTAAAAAGTTATGAAATTATCCATAATTAATTTGTGGTGTGCATGAATCTACCTCACATCAATCAGACACACAAATTACTTGTTATGACTCAAAGTGCATCTTTTTTTGATAAAGTTCCATTGTTGTATAAAACACATTTTACACAACCAAAAATTATAAATAAGGATCATATTGTTTTCAAAATTTAAGATAATGATCTATATGTCATTTTAGAATTGTAGGAATCTACCAAAAATTAATACGACACATGATGTGGCTGATATGACTCTAAGTACATTTTTTTAATATAAACGTGTCATTTTATTGTAAAACTGATGTCACATAACCAAAACAAAGAAAATAAGAATGGATTGTCCTAAAAATTTAGAAAAATGATCAACAATTTACTCTCAGTGTTTATGACCACACATCAATCTGATACACGATGGGGATAGTATGACTCAGTCTTCTTTTTTCAATATAAAATTTTAATTTTACTGTAAATAAATTTCACATAGAAAAAAATGAGAAAAACTAATCAAATTATGTCTATACTCAATGAAAATGATCCACAATATATTTATGGAATATAGGAAATCACCATACATCAATATAACACATGATTTGTGTATGGTGACTCAATGTTCATCATTTTAATATAAAAGTTTCATTTTAGTTTAAATTTTTTTTACATAGTGAAACTGAGTAAATTTTTTATAATTATCTTTAAAATTTGAGAAAATGGTCCATAAATCATTTTTAATTTGTTGGAATAGACTTCACGTCAATCTGATACATGATGTGGCTGGTATGAGTCAAATTGTATGGTTTCAATATAAAAATGTCGTTTTATTTTAAAACATGTGTAACATAGCCAAATACAAGTAAACAAGATTGGATAATCTTGATACTTTATAACAACAATCCTTAATTCATTTGTGTAGTGTAAGAATAAACCTCAGTTCAGTCTAACACATGATGTGGGTGGTATGACTAAATGTGTGTGTTTTTAATATAAGAGTTTCATTTACGTTTACAACACACGTCACATAGTGAAAACAGAGTAAACGGGCTCAGATTATCTTGATACTTTATGAATATTATGAATATTTCATTTTTGGCTTGTAGGAATCAACAAAACATCAATCCAACATACAATGTGGTTGGTATGATTCTATGTTTATGCATACAATATACAAATTTCATTTTAGTTTAATGATATAATTATTAAAAACTATTTATGTAATTAAGATAATTTAACAATTGATAATTTCATTAATATATTTATTAATGAAAAATAATTTTTTTTTATATTTTATTAATTAACAGTTTAATTCATAATTCATAATATAAATATTAATTAATTATATAATTGATAATTAATATTGTGACTAACAATAATATCATTTAAGAAAATTAATAGTATAGAATATATTATCATATATATATTCAGTAATAAGAAATATAATTTATCATAAATGTATTATATAACATTAAAATTAGAATTTTTATTTTCTCATGTTAAGTTACTAAAATAAACATTTGTTTTATTGAAAGCACGTGATTTTTTATTAAGGATAATCATTAAAGTCCTCCTACTATATAAGAATTAATATTTTTAATATTGGTTGTAATATTTTTAGTAATTGTAAATATCATATGAATGTAAATATTTTCATTGTAAATATTGAATTGAAATGATAGTTAAATGTTATATTTTTATTTGAATTTTTGTTATGAAATATTTGGATTCAAATTTGATCATATCATTCTAATGTGTTTTTTATACGGTTGTTGATAGGTTGTATGTTTTGTAGCTTCTTCTTGGCCTTTATAAGGGTTTAAAATAAAGCACTGATAGTGTACTCCTTTTTCAATGCTCTAATTTTAGCACCGATAAAGACATAGAAATTTTAAGTGTGATCTGATTATCAAATATTGTTTTGCATAGACAATGAATATTTTTAGCTTTGATTCAATCCAGTGATTTAGTATTGGTATGATATAATCATATTATAATGTCACAAACCAATCTTAACCACCCCTGATCTGAGAAACTGATCTGACTTGTAGAAACACCCAAAGGGTGTTCCCAATCCCCATTATCTAACAAAAAAGTATGATAGTATCAAAAATATTCTCACTGGGAACAATTTCCCCAAGATAAAATATTTTTAATAATAAATAAAATAATTTCGTGAATCTGGATTGATGCATCTATAAAGTGGGCTTGCACAAAATATTGAATAAAGAGTTACACTTAAATTTAGAAAAAAATAATGCATGACTAGAAAAAATATTATCCCAAAAATAAATATTGAAAAGTTAAAATAGAGACAAGAAAACATGAAAGAACTGGTTAGTTGATACATAAATGTTACAAAAATAAAACCAAACTGCCAAATATGATATTCACTTGACTTCAATGTTACCGTCCAACCACATAAACACTAATCGATCTACTAGCTCCCAAAAGGAAGATATTCCCACAAAATTATGCATATCAAGAATCAAAAAATTAACATGAAAAATATTCACTTAGTCTACATTCAACAATATGTGAACATAGGGTGGGAGAATAACATCTCATTAGTATTTCAATAAAGATTCCATGCATTAAATTTTAAAAATATTCCAAAAAAACTAGTTTGAACTACTGTAGTATAAAAAATGGGTTTTATATAACTTTAAGAAAAATATTCACACAAACTACAAATATCTTTCTATTGAAAACAAAATGATTCTCAAGAATTTGGCATAACACTTTCCTTTAAAACCCATTTTGATATTTACTTTTCCAAAAGAAATTACCCAAACCAATTTAATAAGATAATAAAGAAGAAACCCAATACCTAATAAATATTGATTTCACAAGCATAAATAAGAATCAACCATAATAAATAAGTTAACTACATAGATAGAAATTATAATATGTTATGATCCTAGGATAAGTATAAATAAATAACTTTTACATAAATATACATTAAAACAAATCATTAAAGATACAATAATAAATTGCACATATCATGCTCAAATATAATAGAACTAATGATGAAATGGTATAATCAAGTATAGATTTAAGGAATAAAGAGTAATGTGTACATGATTTTGAACATACTCTTGTGGAACCATATTCAATATATCTATGCATTCTTAGTCTATAAAGAACTTTCTTACTCTTAATTTTTTCCACTAGAGGCACTTTCCTAGTTGGTACACAACTAAGGATAGAGTATACGAGTCCATATCATCAGGAAAAGTATAAAAAGATTATCTCAGTACCTCACTAAAATGCTTATGATCTCGATGACAATAGTAAAAATAAAGGGAGCATAAGGATGTTAGGTATATCATACGCACATTGATAATAGATAAACAGGAAAACCATGTGAATAACATGCCTCAACCTGCCCTTCCACACCCTTATCACTTTATCCCCCAATAATTAATCTCATATAAACATCATCTAAAATCAAATCAATCATACAACTCAATTTATAAAAATATCTATGCAGATTAATTTTTGGTTGTATAAAAATTTATTACAAATCAATTAAAAACGATGAAAACCATTCCGTGAGTTCTAAAATTTAAAAAAAATAAAAAATGTTTATTGGTATCAATTTATAACTCAATTTCATTTCTAAATATTCATTGTAGGTATGGAATGATCCTTCATTAAAAAAATTTTATACCTCATTAGAAAAACATTTCAAAAAAATTATTTAATTTTCATTGACATTTTAAAACCCCATTTTAATTATTGAAAAAAATCATATTTAAAACATGGTTTAAAACCAAGAAAAGGTCCCATATTCAAACAATTTAATTTAATAAACCATAAAATGTCAAAAAAAACTTTACTAAACAATTACAAATCATCCATAAATTGTATAATCGATTAAAAACATCGGAACCATTTAAATTAAAACTAAATTCTATTAGAAATAAAAATCAACCAATAAACCCTCAAAACCCATGAAATTCAAATGTAAGAACATTGTAAGTTGAAAAATTTCCATTTAGAAAAACTAAAAACTATTTTATGAAAAAACTTATGAACTCAAATTAATATATGAAACGAATAATTTTAAGGAATATGGATTTAGGAAACCAAAGAGTATCTTGTATTTCATAGAAAATGGAAATGAATTGAAACCTCCACATAGATCACGCATATATAAAGTTGAACATTTGAAAACCAAAGAGATAATGGTTTGAGGAGGAATGTGCACACCCTAAAAAACAAGGATACAATGATTTGAAATTGAACCCAAACCTAGGTTCCAAACAACTCCACCACATAAAAAAGAAAAGTATGAAACCAAAAAGAAATGTAGGGGAAAGAGGAAATAAAACAAAATATTGGATTAATCCAAAAAATAGAACGTGGAAGGTCAAAAATATAATGACGAAACAGTATGGGTTTTCTCTTATGTCTCCTCATTCAGTTTCATGTGAATAGATAAGAAAATAACCCCCTTAGGGGTTAAAATGAAAAATTGAAAATATAAAAATTGCAAAATTTTAATGCTTTTGGTAGGTCACATGGTTTGAGTGCATGGTTAACCAACCCTTGTGTGAACATTGAGTCCCTCTCTATGTACACTTAGAGAAGACTCCATGGCTTAGTCACATTATTAGAAAAACTATCTTCCAACCATAAAATCATTTTTGAAAAATATTAAAGGTTTTAAATGGGTATCTCATACAATTATCACTAATAATGTACAAATTGTGTTCCTTCGAAAAAAATCAATGTTTTTGAATTATCCTGAAAATTCAACCCTAAAATTGAGTAAAATAATAATAACTGATAAATAAGTAGAATATAAAGGGAAATAATTTTTTTGGGGTTATAATTATCTTCAATATAAAACATTATTCCCCCCAAAAGTCACCAATTTCCCATAAGAAGACATAATGAAAAAAATATAACATCAAAGATGAAACAATGGAAGAGATAAAAAATAAATATAATGAATTAATCTAAATTTATATCGCATTAAAGAAGATTTATAAATGCAAGAAACCATTATATATTAAAAATTTTATAGAAATAGTTAAATCTCAACATGATCCATATATTTGTTATGAAATATTTTGACACAATCAAAAAAAAATTTAAAAGATGGAATTCAAAATCCATTTTCTTTTATGAGTCTTCCCACCATACAAGTCTTACAATTTTCATGTTGGGATAAATATATCTATATTTTTTAGATAAAATATATCAAATTGCAACCGATTTATTAAACTAGGATAACCAAAAATCAACCAAAAGTCTAGAAAACCACTAAATAAACATAATTCTCTCTAAAATAGCATAAATAGTTAAAAGCCCCATTGTAAAAACACAAAAAATAATAAGAAAATATTAAAGGAACAAGGGATTAATAAGGTGGTACATAAAAAATCTCCACTAGACCATCATTAAGACTTAATCTAAGATAAATATTCCTTCTTTCACTACTGGTTGAAGCTATAAAACTTTTAAAGATGGTTTAGATGACAAAAATAATGATGGATCTATCAGAATTTTGAATTAGATGGCCGAAAATCCCTAGTTTTACCATAATTTTTTTCACACATGAGACCACTACTACACTATAGGAATGGAATTGATATTGTAATATTTTTCCAATTATTCATTATCTTGGAACTTTGGTCATTCATGATTCCACTTCTCACCACATATTGAACCTGCATTGACACTAAAAGAAACATAGTTACAACACCTGTTGGGTTAGCCCATAGAGATCAACTCAACTATCATCAAATTATTCCACACATCCTCAAATGAATATATATTAAACACATTCATTATATAACTGAGGTGATAATAAACACCCTTCATAAAAAGAGTAACATTCAGTGAGTCCTCAAATACTAACCCAGTATAACAGTGAATCAAATGATTAAAATTTCTGACATACTTCTTCATTAATTGGTTACCTTATTAGAGGGTCATAATATTAATTTCCCTATATACATTCATCATCTCCAGAATAATATTCTAAATGAACATGAACGTGAAGAATTCCAAAGACATACAAATTTTTAGATGATGTGAAATGATAGTCCTCCAGCACTCCTTAATCAATCCCTCAAAAAATATCAAAATGGATTTCACCAATGAATATTTTTTAATTTTAAAGGAATTAATTAATGATTCAATTTTATATAACCACTCTATAGCATCTTGAGATCCTTGATCATGAAAAAAAAGACAACGAAAAGAGGGGTTAGCTATACAACCCTTAATGGAATCTGAGTAAGGTCAATAATAAGAATGAAAATATTAGACACATGGGAGTTGAGGGATATTCCCAATTGTTTTATTTTTATTCCCGGATAATGGTTTTATTTTTATTCCATACTTGAATATAATTAAACCAAACATGAAAACCAAGTAAGAAAACACTCCCAATCAATGAAATTGAATATCTTAACCCATCAATAGGTCATGAATGAAGATAATATGGTTATAAAAAGTAAATTGAATGTAGAGTAGGTTCTGGAATCATTAATTTATGAACATAATTTTTATTATTCAGTTCATTAAGATCAATTTAAGAACACCATTAGACATAAGGTAAGGGTTTTCTACCTGAACCTCCATTTTCATTTGGATTACTCTTATTTTCTACTTACCTAAATTTAATTCATATTAATTCATTTTTAATCTACTTATATAATAGGATAATTGTCAATATATATGTCACAACCATAATATGGCTTTTATTTATGCTGAATTATATGTTTTAAAGTGATGTTTCAAAAATTCTTCCCGAAATAAAATCCAGATTCAATGTAGTTTTTCAAATTTTTTACATATTTTCAAGGGCACTATAAAATATGTTTTTAGTGACCATTGCCTTTTTAAAAACAGCCATTTTATTCTTATAACACTACCTTCTATAAATTTTGGTTTTATAAAAATAAATTTCTAAAATAACTATTCTTTTTAAAGTAAACGAGAATTTATCTACAGAATTACTCGATGCTTTTATAAGAGTATCTTAATTTGTTTCAACAATCTTGTTTGTTCTTATGTATTATTGGGATTAATATTTTATTAAATCATCTACCATAATTTATTTAATAGTTTTTGATTATTTTGACTATGGATGTGCTACCTTAAAACCATTCATCAATTTACTCTGAATGGTTAGTGTTTATGTTTAACGTTCAGGGAACGTTATTGACATTTCATATGTTAGTATCAATATGAATTTATATGTTGTTTATGTTTATCATTGTTCATATGAGGAATGAATTTGACATATTATATGATGGGTTTGGCCCACTATATCCCCTCGATTTATCAGTAGGTATCATGATACAAATAGATAGGGACATTGCTGAGGCCTTTCCCATTTTTAGATATGGTATTGGTCGAGGCCATAATAATTTTTTGATGTCTAGGCTAAGGAAAAAATGATATTTTTTAGAATGTACAACATATGAATTTACCACATTATGAAGTTATAAATTCAATTTTCATGAGGTTAATTGACTAGTATAATACCCATGATTATGTTTTGTTATGGAAATAATTACTCAGATAAAATTCCTACCATATTACGTTCACTTTTTTCTTTTAAAGGAATAAATTTTCAATTATTCATTATGCCTAACGTTTATGTTATCTTTCACAGTATTTTTTACTCTTAGTGAGTTTTTGAGCCCAACCCTTTATTATTTTTCATCATAGCCGGACAAGAAGAAGTTTATTATGAATGACCTGTATGGATAAACTTATAGTTGTGGATGTTGCCCATAAAACTTATATGATGTATTTCTTTTTAAGTTGTAATATTGATCTTATGTATATATATTGTTTCAAAATATACTAAACTACTCGGACTTTCAGGACGTAAATTCCTTATTATATTCCAATGTAATAAAATAGGGCACCGACTCTGGGCAACTAGGGTCATGTCTTTACAAAACCCTTGTAATTTCCACGAAAAAACATAAAGTCGAAGTCAAAAAAATTAAATTACTAATCCATTTCTAGGATACCTGTTAGGTAATAAATCAAATAAAAAATATAATTTTTTATAAAAAACATAGGAAACAAAATAATAATGTTGATTACTAAGAAAATAGAACCTCATAGAAACACCTAAAAATTTCATGTGCAGATGAATCAAAACCATCAAATAAGAATAAATAAAGGCACATAGAGGAATCCAAAAAATAAAAACTAAATAAAAAATTAGTCATAACCCAATCCCCACCTAGGGTTCAAATAATAACACCACATAATAGAAAAAAAATAATGAAATAAGAAGGAAATAAAGGGAAGAGATGAGAAAATTCCTAATTATGACGGAATCCAAAAATATAAGAAAAAAGGCCTTATATTCAAGGATAAAGGAGATGGAGTTACACATCAGTTGGATTCATATAAATGATGAGAAATAGTAATCCCTTAATGATTAAAATTATGAATGGAAAACATAGAAATTCCAAAATTATGAAGTTATTAGAAGGTCACACAGTTTAATAAATTTTCTTCCAATTTTGAAACATTCACTAGAAACACTTAGGGTAAACCAATATATTTATCTATATGGTTGGGTAAACCATTTTCCAACCATGATTTAATTTTAAAAAAAAATTGTATAATTTTTATGGGTAGCTCACATAGTTTACAAAACTGTATACAGATCGTGCATCCTTTACTAGAAACATATGTGGATAACCTTATAGTTTAGCTACATGGTTTGGATAACCATGTTCCAACTATAAAAGCATGTAAGAAACATGTTAGAAATTTTTCTTATCTAGAACACCTAAATAGAACATACCATGGGTGAACTATACACAAAGAACAGTAACCTAAATTTTTTGAATATTTAAGGAAATAAAACAAGAAGCCCAATGAAAATAATAATAATAAATTAATATATAAAATAATAATGAAAATAAATGGAAAGATGTTTCTTATATTATCGTTTAATCAAAATAATAATTATTGGCTATCCAGGGTATTAAGAAGGACTGATGTATAATCTATGTCTCTAGGATAAGTATGGCTATCCAAATGAATGCCTTAATAATTTTGAAAATATGTTTTAAAATTAATTTTTTTTTAAAATAATAATAATAAGTTATATTTCTCACGTATATTCTATGTTTCTATTATGAATGCCAGGGTACATAGAAGATGAAATCAAATTATTCCTAGAAACATCTTTGGATGAGGAATATAATTTTCCAAGTCACTAGTGGGCTTGAATTTCAATTTTAATTCAAGTATTTTCTAAATAATTGATAATATATATATATATATATTTATAAATATGAATAATAATTTTATTTATTGTTTTAATTATATGAATAATTTTATGTCAATTAATATAGTGTTTTAAAAATAAGAATAAATATTAAATTTAGATCAAAGAATGATTGAAAAAAATAAAATATAAAAATTACTTTGAAAAGGATTATTATTTTCTTTTACAAAAAATAAAATTAAAGCTATTAAAAAAATAGAACATATTCAAAAAATAAACAAATTTTTCTCATCTTCATTACAATAGTTTTTTAAATCCTCTATGAAATTTAGTAGGATAGTTCAAATTTTAAATAATAAATATAGGATATAAATAAATCATATAATATAAATAATTCGCCTAGTTAATTCTGTACTATGTGAAAATCATAGAAATTTTGTATTTACCATTTTTATTAGCATCCAATGATCTAGTAGAAGATGTTAAAGGAGATATACACATATACACTACATGAAAAATAAATTAGGTTTTATAATAAAAACTAAAAGAACATAAATAAAATTATATAAAATGAAAAATATGGGTTTTTATCTACAAAAAAGTGTATCCATACTTCCGAAAACATGAAATTTATAGTGGTTATCCATGGTCGTTTAGTTAGTGAGGATAATGTGGTTAGAACCATAATATTCAGCATTTAAAAATATCCATTAGTGAACACTAAGATTGGAGTTTCCAAAAAATAAACAAAAACTATAAATCTACTAAAATAATAATGAAATGAAAATATAGAGGTGGAGGCAGAAGAATAAATAAGACCTACATTTAGTTGATTTATCCTACTATCATAGAAAAATTTGTTTCATTAAATATGAACTATGACTTTAACTCAATCATGGATTATTAAACTTTTTCTTCACACACAAGTGATAGAGATGACCTTGTCAATTCTATTCTATGAATAAATGGTAATATAAAATGAAATGAAATCTATATAATGAAATTAATCCTTATATCTTTTGGTTTGGAGTTTTTTATCATATTAAAGTACCAAGAGGTTATCTTCTTTAAATGTTAATTCCATCAAAACGTTTTTTACTTCTTTATCCTCATACTTCTCTAGTGCCAAGGATAGTGTTGAATACACAAATTAAAAATGAAAATAAATAGTTATATTTGTAGTTTTATAATAATCACTAAGAAATGAATTTAATGTAAGTTAAAATCCCTTGATATTTATAACTTGTAGTGCGTATTATTCATACAGGGTATTGGGAAAAAGATTTGGAATAGTAGCGAGTGAATGGTTTTTAAGTTGTTATTTGACTTCATTTAAATACACATTGAATAAGAACATTGGAATAATTTCCTATATTTAATTGTTATTACCCTCTCTTGAAATCAATATGTTTTTATGTCATGCAAGTTATTTTGTTCTTCATATAGGGAATCTTTCTATTGATCTCATTATACATGGCCAAATATAATAGTAACACCATGGTTATGATATCTTCTTTATATTATTTTTTTGGTGTATTGGATTCTTCTATTAATAGGGTTCATTTTTAGAGTAAAATCATTACACCCATTTATTTTTTTATGCCTCTAGATTTTAATACTAGAGTAGCTATGGGAAGATAGAAGAGTGGATTAAATATGTGTACAAAGATGAATCTATGACCAGTATAATGAGATCATCAACTTTTTTATGTGGTGTAAAAAAATTGCAGTAAATTTTTAGAATAAATATATCTCATATTTTTATAATCACATAATTGTAAAGAAATAAAAGGAAATAGAGAAATAAAATAGAATGAGAATGAAGAGAAGGTAAAGTAATTATTTACAAAATGTTAGTAATGAAAAGAAAAAACATATGTCTCTATAATTGGGATTGTAAATATAAATTAGGATTATCTTGACCTAATAAAAACAAATAAATTTCCCCCGTGGAATTGTATTGTGTCCAACCTGGGTTATCTCTCAAGAAGATCTACTTAATTAGATATTCGTTAAGTCTACAAGCTACTTATTATTTTATATATTTTTAATAAACAAAAGGAGTGGAAAAGTTTATGGGTTTGTATTATAGATGAATAAAGTATAATTAAATTTAAAATATAACTACAATTTTATTAAAAAATATAAAATGAAATTTTTTTAATATATAATGATAAATATAATGGTGGAATTTAGTGGCTGAATTAATTGATTGAAAATAATATTTTATTTCTATTCAATGGTTAAATTATATACCATTTATATGAAAACCTTCCACCATTTAAATCTTCAGTAATTAGTGTGATGAAGAGCATCTAAAGGACACATATAACCTAATTCATCATTTTATAATGACGGTAGAATATACATATCATGAGTATAATTTATAACTAAAACTAATGATGATGATACCTTGTGTCATTAAACTATTTCCTCACTTGAATATACAATATATAAAATGTGTCTAGAGAAGGAAGACTAAAATTGTTTTATCTTTGGAAATAAAAAATGTAATGAAATGAAAAATTAAATAAAATTATTTTTTCTCATTTTCTCACTCTTAAAATCATTACTACTCAAACAATAAAAAAAGTATAATAATAATAATAATACTAGAATTAAACACTAGTAATTTTCTTTCTTCCCCTTAGATATATCGAATGGTTTTTCAAAATATCTTTGCAGAAAGACAGAATGAGAATTGAAATTTAATATAATTTCTACCAAGCCCATCCTCTCAAAATTAGAGAAGATTAATTTTCATAATTTTTTTATTTAATTGAATATTCTCCCTCTATATATGGAGAAGAACCAATTAAATACATTACTTCATTACACTACACTTATGTATGGAATAATTATTTTTTTAGAGAGTTTGGTGCTAGAAGAAATCAAATTCTACCACACTACATCATTTTCATTTTCAGGAAAAATAATTAAGAGGTTAAATTCATGCCATTGTCACTTCACTCTTTTCTTTTATTCTTCTTAATCAAAAAACAAAATATCTCAAAACAACATTGGATTTCACTTCCCTTTTTCTCAACAAAATCACTATATCTACCAATTTTCTTCCATTTATTCTCCTTTTATATGCTCTTAATTTAAATCACATGGATATTTCTATATATTAACATTTGGAAACTTCCTAGAAAAACGTACCACCATAATTTTCATAAATATTTATTTGACATGATTTTAATATTCAACTCCCCAAGATATTCAGACACCAAAATCAATTTAAACAATATATTATATAGTTATTTTATAAAATTTCATATCCTTGACTCTATATATATCACAAATTATTAATAAAAAATCTTATTTTATTCAATAATACATGAATTAATTCAGAATATCTTTTCATTTTATTTCTTCATTTAAATCCTTTCAATATACATGGTTTCTACTTCATTGAATTTCAACAAAGACACTAATATCTTTTTCATGTCTACATTACTATAAAGTGAACCATTAGAGAAAAAATCCTCTTATGAGGAAATGAAATTATTTTTCTTAATAATATTCTCACCATTATCCTTATATTAAATCATAGATCAATAACATATATCAATATATTTATAACATAAATTTCAACACATCATTTTCTAGTTTAATGAATTTTGATTCACTAGGAAACCCAAATCAATCAAACAAAAAAACATTGTGTATCTTATATAGCCCAATAAATCATCATTATAAACCTTTATATTACCATAAATGATATTATGTAACCTAAAATTTATATTTAATATCACCTATAACTATTAATTTAATACTATGTTTTCTTATTTTCATTTTACCTAAACATTTTAATCTCATTATTCATCTTATATATTAGCTGGAAGATCTTACGCATCATTTTGTAGATCTTAAAAAACCAGAATGATTTTATATATCATATTTTAATTAATGCATTTATCATATCTCCTTATTTTGTGTGATATTATGTTTCATTAATTAAAACATATGTACCATTTGTGATATTTTATTATCATAGTGAGAAACTCCTAGTACTTTGCTAACTCCTAGTACCATTTGTGAAATTTAATTAAAATTTGTGATATTTTTTAATCTTCTATTTAGTTTCTTCAAGATATCATCATCCAAGATATATATTCATATAAAAAACCTTCTTATGTGATATTTATATGGATGGTTACTCAAATATCCATCAAGATATCATGGAACATTACATAATTTTAATGGATCTCTAATAAAGAATATCCAATGGAATAATCTCATAAATATTGCTTTAAAAAATATAAATTATGATAAAAAACTATATCCTCCTCCTCATTTAAGTTTTCCAATTGACATGATGATTGAAACATTAGGGTAATTTATAACTTCATTCTTCTCTCCATTAAAAATGTACATCGCACCATATATTGAAACCATTCATGAAAACATCACCATTTAAATTTTCTTAGAACATTACACTCCCTCCATGAATACCTACTCAACAAATATTAACATCTGGGCTTATTTTCAACAAATACAACATGAAACCAATGGGTCAAAAACTATATCCCTTTTTATTTTTTATCAATAATTTTTAAAAAATATTTTTCATTATGTTAACAATAATTGTTTTCTCTCTTCCGCATATTGAAATTATTAAAAAAAATGTTGATACCAAAATTTTTAGTTATTTATTAATAATATATTATTTAATTGAGTAATAACTAGGGTAGTAAAAATAGTGAATAATTAAATCCAAAACAATTGAAATTCATAGATGTTTATTTCCTCAAAATAATAACACGTTCCCTATAATTTTTAAATACTATTTATTCCCTATAAATACCAAATTATTACTTTCAAAACAAAGATGAGTGAAATAAGCAAATATTACTTTTTAATGAAATTTTTGAAAAACATTCCAAAAATTGTAGATTCATATAACATGATAGATTCCAACATCATTATAACACCCCCCATCAATGGGTAGACTCCATAAACATCTTCATTAAGGTCGATCACTACATAAAATTATATTTAAGATACTTATTTTTGGAAAACATTTATGATTATTGCTTACAATCTACTGTCGTACGTTCCCAACATCCATATCATTCCAACCTCATTCAAAAATTAACATTAATTTATTTGATAAAAAATAATATATATAAATATATATATATATATGTGTGTGTGTGTTTGTGGATAATGTGGTTCTTTAAAAATAACTAAAAAGTGTGACAAGGTAGATAGTTTTTTCTCAACCAATAAACCTTTATTATTTCATCAATAAAAATTATTTTGGACTTTATGCTTTCTTATTTTTTTCTCAATGTACTTTATATCATGGGAAACATTGTATTCTTTATCTTCATTAATATTTTATTGTGTGGGATTGCCTAATTTGATTCAAAAATTTATGTATATTCATTCCATAGTTTTAGATTTATTATTTTAAATCCTTCAACATACTGTAGTAATATAATGAAACAATATTTCTTATCATGACCATATTTATTGACATAAAAATAAAAAGGACTCTTGGGATATAATATTTTCACAACCTCTAATAAAATATGATTTCATTTTCTTATAAAATAACATCTTTCCATAAAGAACTTTAATTCTGGTTCATTTTTTCATATTTCTTACCATTTAGAATTGATCTATATAAATAAACATGAATTATTTAAAAACATAGTAATATTTCAAGTATCTTTAACTAGTCACCTCATAAATCATTGAATTACTATTTTTTAAAACCATTTTATAAGATTAAAATTATTCTTCAGATGTATTTTTTTACCAAACCATTCATGTTGTTAATATTGTTAATCAATTCTCTTATTTGTTACATTATATTTCTTCTATTTACAATAGATTGCATGTTCTATTTACAACAATCTATAGCGTGTCAACTTCTTCCACACTAGAATAATATTTATATTGTATTTGTTATAGAAACATCTTTTCCATATTGGGAATGTTTTATTAAAAAAATTAATATTGAATAAAAATGAAGGCTAACTCACCTTTATTTATTTGATTCTTCATTATCTATTGTTATATTTTCTCAATTAGTTTTTATTACATTCTTGGTTAATTTGAACAAAAAATATTCTTTACAATGGTTACATTGATTAAAAATACCATTATGTTTCCTAATGCTTCCGAATTTTCTAGAGATAAATGTATTATTATTTTTCATATTTTTTACAGAAACTCATTATTTATCTCACTTGATGTATTATTTATTTATATTTCATGGATTGAAATATTTTTTAACATTAAATACGCTACTTACAAAAACATTCATTGTATAAAAATGACCAATAAATCTTATTTTAGGTTTTTGGAATAACATTCAAACAAGATTTAATAGCTTACTATGTTTATATAATTTTGTTTTTAAAATAATCTTCTATAGTGGAAAAATTTATTCTACACATCCTTTAATACAACATTTATATTATTATGTGTTTATTAATGTGTTTTACCTTCCACATTTTTTAGTATTTTCTTTTAAATCTGGAACGATTCATGTGTTTCCAAAAATACCAATGCCCATATTTTTTAGTGGATCTATAAATTATTTCTAAAGGAATGTAGTTTATAGGAAATACAAATGTCACTTTAGGTCGCACATTTTTTGAGTGGATGTGAGGTCTACTCACCCTTTAAAGGGTATTATTTCTTATTGTAGGACTCTCTTATAGATTTAATGTAAATCCATCAAATAATTCTATTAATTAAAATAGTCACCTTCATAAGAGTGATCAATGATTCTGTTGGATTGTTTTGCACATCAATATATTCCTTATGTTATCCATATATGACTTTACTCTGGTTTATTAATATATAGTTTAATGTTTAATAATTGGGAAGTCAATAATTTATCATCATACATAGATTTCCTATGTGGTTTAGAGTTGGTATTAGTCTCACGATAGGGGCTTCCTAAATATACATATGAAGGTAATCACAATATACATAGTTTTATGTCTCTTAATAGAATATTTCATATCTTTTAAGGTCATGTAATAATGACCCTGATAATGAATTTTATGGTTTTTTATCCATGAACAGTTGAAACACTTATGGCATCTTGAATTTACTCAGGTTCCATTTAAGGTCATGCATATAGGATATTTTCCTTAATGATTAAAATTTTGTGAAATGGACTATATGTTAAGGAGTTTAATTTTACACAACATGGACTAGGTAGAAAATTTTCCATCTCCAAGGGGACGTATGATTGTATTGATGACAAGAGGTTGTGATTCAACCATAAAGAGGTTTCCTGCATATCATGCTTAATAAAAATAAAATCTCATATGGTTCGTGTTACATAGTCTAAAGTCAAATTTTAAAAAACAATTTTTAATGTCATGTAGTAAATATTCATGTGTCTTGAAAGGAGTGACGATAGTAGATTGAGAAAATTCTACCCATGGTAATACCTTTTTGGTTCATACTTTATTTTAGTAACTAAATATATGATTTTATGGTTATGTCTTACACCATATGGGAAACGCATATATGAATTCCAACTTATTTTCTTTTTTTAACATAAAAATGGAGGAGGAATAAACATGAAAGTATTATGGACTAGTTAAAAAGGGTTGGGGATTATATCAGATTAGAGGCCCATTTAGATACCTATATCATTGAGTGGACAGAAAAGTCTGACCTGGTTCATTGATGATAGAAGGATGGTCAATATAATGGATCCATGATGAAAATATTAATCTGATGGGTGGTTCCACAAATTACCTATTGGTTAGGACCCTTATTATCATGGGAATACATGATCATTAACACCTTGAGGGTCCCATTAGTTAGATAGAATACTCAAGGACAATTTCTCATAAGACACCCAACACCCTCTATTAAAGTAATATATAATGGAGAGTATATTAATGTGAAAAACCCATTTATGATTCTCAAGTGGCTAAAGAGGGGGCTTGAGTAGATTGGTGCCTTGTTTAATGGCCTAGATGAAATTGGAACCTATTAGGTATCCTGAGAAAATTTCAAACCTAGGTAGGTTAATTGGGTGAATGGAGAACCTAAGTAAGTGAAATAGGAAAATGGGGCACCAAGGGAGGAGACCTGAGAAAAGAGGGTCCCCTTCCATATAAACTATGTGTGAGCCTTATAATAGAAACTAGGCGGGAGTTCACATAGGAAGAACATATTTCCATATAAATTAGGTTTTGGTGGTTTATGTATACTTAGAATTAAACACCGAATTTAATGGGTGCTCAATTGGGTAGTTGTCAAGAGAAGGATGTTGTTTTTTCAATGAAATATTAGGGGAAACCCATTTTTAAGGAATTGCTGGTTTAGGTGGGATGCCCATGGTTTTTCAGAGAACCTATATATGAGGTTCATTATACTTGATATTGATAATAGACTATGTTATGGCCTCCCTTTATTGAACTTCAAGGAGAATTTGGGGCTCTAGTGGTCATTACATAAGAAAATAGGGCTGGTTTCTTGATTAATGTGAGTAGATTCTTGAAGGAACCAATCTCTTTTGAACATGGTGTGTGAAGAGAGTGTGAGGATTACTAAGTATTCAATGTACTATACTAATAATAAGGGTCATGCATGTGGTATATATTCAATTGTTTTACACCATGATTGTTCTTTCTTCCCCTTTGTAAAATTTCTATCCATTTTAAAGTGTGGGCATGATTATTCCTTTTCAAAAATTTGATTATTAAAAAATACCCCTTAATCATTGTTCTTATTTGATATAAAGTGGATAGAATTATGATGTATCTATGACTTGGGAGTGATTTGGGATCATCACATACACTTAGGTTGAAGGAGTGACCCTTAAATTAGATAAAACTCTCTCTATATGATGTGTACATACCATTTTACATGTTTTGTCTAATATGGGATGTGGAATTAACCTATTAAAAAGGTGACCACCTTCGATAATATGAAATTGTGACCGAAATAAATTCTATAGAATTTACACTCTCTTTTCAATAAATTAATGTGCTATCTTTCTTCTAATGTTAGAGTTCCCACTCATTCCTAGTGTTAGGAATGAATGATAGAGTCCAATAGTAGGCTGAGAAAACCCCATTGAATATTTTTTAAATCAAGAATTATGTTGTCCCTATAAATTGTTTTTCTATGTAACTTAATGAGTTAGATTTTCATGCATGGAAATGGGACCAAATAATAATAATATGTTGTTTAAGGGGTACCCTTGAAAAAACACATTCGTTCATATCTAGATGAGGATAAAGTGTAGATAAATAATTATAAAAAGTTTTCTATGAGAGTATGGATTTGGAGAAGAATACCTCTCTTAGATCTCAATAGATATTAGTCAAGGAGGTTGTATAAACTATGAGGCAAGCTACACTTCTTCAAGATTATCAATATTTATAGTTGTAATTAGTCTTATTAAGAGTGTAATAAACCACATCATAATGGGATAAAAAATTAGAGGACGTTTTATTATTTCCTCCTAAGTAGTTTGAAATGAAAAAATAAAACTTTCTCTTGTCAATGGATCTTGAATTATTTTTTACGATCACTTTATTTTCCATGAAATATGGTGTCTACCTTATGGTGGGAATTTGGTGGAATTCTGAGACGTTTATACTTTCAGAATATATTCAGTAATTAATTAATTTAACATTAATTAATTTTATTAGTGTGTTTAATGATATATATTGAATGAAGTATAATATTGGATTTATAACTTTTCAGTTGGGTATGGAATGGGTTTTTTCTTAATCTAGGAATAAACTCATCCCAAGCACCAGGGTCTAGGCCTAGAAACCCTTTTTCCTTATTCCATTTCATTTCTTTTCGTTACATTTAAATTTTCATTATATTGTTCCTCACACCACATAAAATTATCATGTACCCAGTCTCCTCACCCCATAGGTTTCACACTCATATGAGAGATAAATTGGGATATGGAAAGAGGATTTCGACCAAGGAGCCCATTCAAGATTAGATTGGGAGGGGGTAGTTATAGTGTGTAAATCTGGGATCAAAACATAAAAAATTTACACCCATAAGTAGTAATTTAGATCTATATTAGACATAGATCCATGTATTTTAGTAATTTACAATTGAACCTGTATTTTTAGTTGTTGATCCTGAGTGCTGATCCAGATATTGTTTGAGTTTGTTTCAGGTTTCAGGGGATTTACAATGGATTTTCATTTAGCAAACTCATCTACATGACATGTAGTCGAGAGAGAACAAACCATGAGTTCTCCCATTCTAATGTAGTGATGATGATGTGGGTTACATGATCTGTATCTTCACGATATGATATGTGTAGTTACTTGGTATGTGGCTGGAAGAAAGACAAGAAACCCTATGTGGGTAACACATGGAAATTTAATGTACAAAACTAAAGCCTATGAAATGTATGTATCATGTTACCATATGGCATACTTGGACATACCAAATATTACGTATATGAAAAAGTACCCTATATGAGTTACAAAAATTGTATGTGGGAGACACACTATGTACATGGAAGTTCACACTAGATTTGCAAGTGGTACAAAGGCAGGGCGACTTGATAAGGGTATACATTGTGTACTCAAGGTACACATGGTGTATTTCCTCTTTATATTTGTATCAATTTTTATTCACAATAGAGCAATAATTTAACTTTTTAGTAGTACATTCCATCAAATTTTCCTCCTATAATTCCATAGTGAGGACATCGTAGAGTTTATTGGTCAATTAAGAGGTTTTTGTGTGGTGTTAGGTTCTTGGGAGGTTTCCTCTAAGGTTTATTTTCTACAATCCTCTAATGGATATTGTGTAATTATGTGAACCTAGGTGAGAGTCATGAGATTATTGATTATCTTAGAATGATGATGATCTGTGGGGTGTTTTAGGGTCCTTTGGAGTGTTCCTAGAATGTGGTATTGAATATATTCTTGGATGGGTCAATTAGTAATGTTTCTCGAAGTTTTGATAATATTCTTTGAGTAGTTGTATTTTCATAGATTTTATAATGATATCGTGTCATGAGGAATTGGGTATTTTTTGGGAGAAATGTAGTAGAGTTTGAGATTGGTCAGAATGACCCTTTGAGTAATACTTGGTTGGGTGTAATGATTATTAATGATCACCTTGTGGTAATGGAGTTGTTCAATGATGGTTTCTATACTAGATAGTCTATCAAAAGTTCTTTATGGATGGATTGGTCCTTGGGCATTCATGTGTGAGAGGATCCCTTAGTTGGGTGTCGTGATCATACTATACTCTTGGGGGCCCTTTTGAGTATGCCCTATTTATTTGATGCATGATATGGTTGGTTTTTCTTTCTATAGTTTTGGATATTGGTTTTGGGTGGTATTTGGTGAAGTGCATTATAGCTTAGGCAAGGAATGTTTGAGGATTTTCTTAATTGTTTTGATAGGAGACCTCTATGATTTATTGTAATAGGTGTTATCCCTATGATTGTTTTGGATTATACATTTTATTGGTTGGTTGTTGTGAGGTGGGTCTAGTGAGATAATAAATTATCTAAATGATTTCACCAACATCTATTTTAGTAGTTCACCCTGGAAAAGTGGTTTTTTTAATGGGATTTCAACGCTCTAATTGTGATCCATTCAGGAACCAATATATTGACAGTGGGCCGGGATATTATGACTACTAATTCTGCAGGAGTACCCTAAAATTGATAAGCACTTTAGTAAGGTTAACCAAGAAGTTCCTATCATCGGTTCAGATCATGATATTGGATTCTTTGATCTTTATAGTTTTATTTGGTTTTTATTGATGCTTAGGCTGATATCCTAGGGTCTTAACATCATTTCTGTACACGTGTTAGACATTTCGGATCTCAATTTTGTTCCAATAGACATACCAGAAGATATGTGGATGGGAGAGCTATATGTTATAAATCCCATGGATTTGGCTATAGAATATGTTGTTTTCCCTCATACATCACTTTAAATCTTAAGAAAATATTTTATTTTTTATTTTGTTTATCCTTTTTAATTTTTTTAATTTATTTATTTTATATTTTTTAGTATTATAGTAGGATGACCAAGGAATTTATATACACACATTTTACAATAGTAGATGTTATGGACACCATTAGTGGTGAACTACTAATACTTATTTCCAATCCCCTATACATGTACTTGGGTGCTTTTCTATAATGTAATTTCTGCTTTTATCTTGATCGTGTGATGCATAATAGACCAGGAGAAGAGCCAACATTTCATGATTGGCTGATATCACTCATGGGGAGTCATAGTATAATTCCAGGGTAGTCTGGAAGCTTTAGAGATCAGGTGTGAGGTTTGGCTCAGAGTTGGAAGTGGAGCCTTTTTATTTATCTCTATCAATTTATTCTATATATGTAGTTAGCCTCGTGGTAAACCTGTTGTGGTTTATGTCATGACTGTGAGTTGGTATTAAGTAATCTATTTATTATAGCATGATTTTTTTCAGTCATTTATGTGGAGTACCTTAATTTTCATGGATGTTTATGTATTTGGCTATTTTCTATTGTCATTAAACTCCAATTTTGATTGAATAGTCTCCCCACTCATCTTTATGTTATCACTACTAGTAGATAACCTTTTTTGAACATATAGGTGCACATGAGACCTTGTTGTTAGTTGAATTAGGTGCAAGGTTAGGTCAAACTAGGTTGGTTCGTGAAACAAAAAATTGTTAAAACTCTAGTTATAGTGTCTTTTCAGTAATGTGTTCCCATTTGATTTTATGAACCATCTGGAACAGACTCAAAATTTGTGGATTTACCTTCTATTATGTTTAATAAATTTCAATATTTTCTATCCTAATCCTTTTTTAATTTCTCAATCCCATTTGTTACTTTTAATATTAGTATATGATAATCCTTTAAACTAACAAATATTAAGATATAGATAACTGAATTCACCAGAACATTATATGGGAATGGATTAGGTAAATTATAACATCCACATCCATGAGTTAATGATGAAATAGATGAATTAATCCATTACCATTTAAATAAGTAACATCAAATAGATACGGAGAGGCCACATATGGTGAAACATATACTATCACCATAAAAATTGGAGAGTTCATGAGACAATTTACTATGAGATTTTGTTTCCTTTTGAAATTTAACTCTAAGAAAAATTTTGGATGTTCAGTTATTGTGCCACATATATGATTATTTTATGCCAATGTTAGCATCTTAAGATGAAATCTCTTGAGTTTTTCTCATTGAAAGATATTGGAAATCCATATATAATAATAAATATACCATCACCATAACCTAAGGTTAGGGAATTAATATATGGGATATTTAAATGATGTAGCATAATGAAAATTATGACGAGGGTGGGGGTCAAATGAGAATTTCAATTCTTAAAAGGGCCCAAGTACACTAATATTTCACTTTCATTAACATTACACAAATAATCTAAAGTAGTATATGTGGTGAAGAAATGTATGATATATCTTTTTCCTAGGTTGATTGATTTAGTGAGTATAGATTTACTTTTACCAATACTAAATGGAGGCCCCTACATGGTTTTTCTGATTTTTTATCCATAAAAGTTTCTTAAGTTATAAATTGTGAGAGTCCTAATGTGTAGAAAACTATATTTTTCTTATACCTCCATTTTTCGTTTATCATACTAACAGGTTTTTTATGTTTTCTATTTTCATACACTCAAAATTTTCCAATGTTTATGTGTGTTGGATTCCTAGTTACCAGAGAACTGAATATTTTCTAGGTCTCCCTTTTTGGGTTTTCAACCTTGTGATTACTGAATTTTGTTCCATTTGTAGATTAAGGTCTTGAATTTTAGAATAATGATGCATGTTATTTAAGGTTGATGGCTTTAAAAATATTGATGAGTTTTAAGGTCATATAACATTAAATAAAAATATGGGTAGGTCTATGTAGTAATAAATAATAGTTAATCCTGACATGAACGTAATCCCTAATAATACAATATACAGTCCTGGGTATGGTTCATATAGTTCAATTTTTAGGTTTTTGGACCAAGTGAGTCTTGGGATTCTTTGTTTCGCAACTTTTATGAAATGTCACTAAGGTTTCAAAGTATATATCTTGACTAAAAAATGAGGAAATCTACATAGTAACAAGAAAGAGGTAAACCCAGTTTGAATAGAGTGACTAGTACTAGAATAGAAATCCTCAAGGATGGTGTATGAAATTGAAGTTCCTAGTACTCAAATCCAGATTTATATGGTTTTATGGTTACATATATTTGTCCAAAATATGAGAAAATATGTATAGTAAGGGCAAGGTGATAACTTGATGTCAATGAGATCCCAATACTAATGTAGAACATAATATAGATAAATTCATTTTGTATTAGTTTATTGTTAAAAAATTGTTGATAAAGTGTGTGATATGAAAACTAATGCGGGGATTATGATCTAGGAGTTCTATAACACCACTGAATAAGGAATAGAAATGAAATAAATTATTACTTGAGATATTTGAGTTAGGAAGTTATGAAATGGAGAATTTTGGATTAGGATAACTACTAAAAACATTTTAATTATGGATTGAACTAATGTATGGTTAAGAGTACATGGGATTAAAAGCCTCATTCTTATAGTATTTTTCATTTTTGTCTTTACGTGAAAATTTTATAAATATATTACAAGACTCATTATTTCTAGATAAGAAGAAATCCCATATAATTAAAATAAATCCTTTAATAATTAAAAAGTTATAATTTGTACCTCCAATACTAGAAAAATGATCCGGTTTAAAAGGTTCAAGGTGTATAGGATTTATAAGTTGAAACAAGGTTTTTAGTTTTGAATGAATACTTGAGTTTATTTCTTATTTATAAAGATTCACAGACTAAGTTATATTTAAAATATAATTTTAGTAAATATTTTAATAGTTAGATATGGTTGATCTTGATAAGAGAATAGGAATGAACTACGAATCGATGATAAATCCATGAATCATTATGTAGTTCACTTAAACACTTAATATTTTTACTTAGAAAAACATTTAAATACATAATATAAATTTTTTAAAATGAGATGTCATAAATAAAATATTTCCTTTAAAATTATCAATCTTTTAAAAAATATTTTTTAAGATAATTTTAAAACATGTAACATATAATTAACTAAAATTAAGTGAATTTTAATTCATGCCTTAGGTAAATCAGACTTACTTAATAAAAGTAGAGTTGGAGAAACTAATCATACCTATACTTGTAATTTCTTATTTTGTATCCACTCCAAAAGTGAAAAGTCCTTTATTAAAATATTTGATATAATTGAGTTTGGAAGAATCACCACACATATATCTTGATCAACTGCTATACATATACCATGTCGGTTCTTGGGTTTTTCTCTTATTCTAAAAAATATTGATAAAATATTGTTTTCAGTATCCTTATCTTAGGTCCAATAATCTTATAAAATAAATATTTTTGAATCCACACTGATTTCTAGAAAGTATTTCCATTTGAAATATGATAAGAGTGATTTATACTTTTTTCTATACCATACCTATAATTATTACAGTTTCCTTGATAAACAAGATTAAAAACATCATTGTAATAATTTAATTGTTTTTAGTCCTTTATAGAGGTATTCTTTTTATAATTCATGGGTTAAAAAGTTTTTTTTGATAAACAAAAAACATAAATATTTTTAATTAGTTTTTAGAATCCAGAAGATTATTTAAATTTTATTCCCCTTGGTTAAAATAATAAATATACTTTTTAATATCATTAATTTGAAATTCCAAAATTTCAATATTTGGTAAGTGTTTTAAATTTTAAATAAAATCCCATTTTTAATTTAAAAGGAGATATTTTATTAGAAGAAATAATATTGTGTTTATTTTTAATAGATTTTAATTAAAAAAAATATCACAAAAACCACTTGGATGTTCAGTTTTGTCATTTATAATATATTTATATATAAAATAAGATGTGTAATAAATAGATGAGTTGGAAGAGGAATAACTAAAACATGTGGAATTCACATCATCACATACTCAACATTGGCCATCAAATACTTGGTACTTTCATCGCTTGATTAATATTTTCAAATGCAGTACCTATTTTTTTTCTCGAAGTGAGTCACTTTAGGGAATTCATAAATTGCTTCTTATATTTTTATATTTTATTTTTTAAGTGATAATATTGTTTTACGTGACACATATTTTTTCAACTCAATAAACATACCTTGAAAAATTGGTTTATCATTTAGATGTTTTGAATGGATCTATTATTTTGTATACTTTTCCATCATTATGGTAAAATTTTCAATGTCAGGTTCATTCTATGATGAGTCATTATTTTTTCCATGAATTAAGTAGTATTTTTTTATTTCCTTAACCTTCTTATCTTTCATTCATCTTTCCATATCATATCAATCCCATATGCTATAATATAAACAATTATTTCTTGAACAAACATGTTTTTGATGTCTTTATCTTCTTGTATTATGGAAATATTAGGTTCTTAATTACATTATAAAAGCCAAAGTATTTTCCTAATAATTTTTTATGTAGAAATATAATTACTATGATCTTCTCAACCATTAAAAATATTAGTAAATTTTTTAAATATTTCTGTGATATAATCACTATGATGCATGAATAAATTCTTAAAGTATTATAAAAACATATCTAGACAATTATCCTTAATTTTATTAATTCCTTAATGAGTTACTTTAAAAGTATCCATATTTAATTATCCCTTTTACATATAGAAATATTATAAAATTTATTTTAGTCTAATATATAATACAAGGAATTCTTAAATTTACTCTATAATTCAAAATCATAAATACCATATGGTGTGTAATTATCTTCCCTTTCAGTTATAAGAGTATAACCATGTATAAAAGTTTTATAAATAATATATCCAATAGATCTAATAAAATTATAAATGTATTTTTTCTATAAAGACAATTAATTCCATTAAAAAATAGATCACGTCCTAAGTATTTCCATTCTAAACCACCATGGGTGATTCAAAAAGCGATTTTAAAAAGAGATCATTTTTTAAAAATTTAGTAAAATATTTTAAGAATATTAAAATAAAATTTTAAATAATTTGAAAGAAAAATAATTAAAAAAATAAAAAACCACTTTGATACTCAGTGAGGGTTAGAGATGAATAAAATTGATATAGGGGGGGAGAGAAGTTCCCATTTAAAATTAATGGAGAAAAAAATCTTAGTTTAATACAAATATTACAAAATATTTGACAAATAAAAAAAGAATCAAAGTTTAAAAGTGTGATAAAAATAAAAGAAATTAAAATAAGGAAAAGAATAAAACAAAGGGTGATTAAAAATGATTATGTGATTCGACTATAAAAATGATCAATGGTTTTGTATATAAAAATGACTATGAAATTATGCGTTAATTGTGGAATTGGAAAAATGATTGAAATTGAAAAATAAATTAAATTTGAAAAAGGAAATAATATATTTGTTAAGTATGTTTTGTAAAAGATCTAAAATGAACCTATACATCTACTACATCTATTTTATGAGAATTTATTTTATTAGTCCTTTGGATTTATTGGTATCCAAGATAATAACATAATCTATTTATTTTTGTGTTATATAAAGAAGCAGACACAATAGATAATATATATTTAATATTAAATGTAAAAATTCCAAAATAAATAGTCCCATCTATTTTTAAATGAAATGGATATAAAACAATGGTCCATTTAATGATTTTAAGAACCAAATTATGAAGAAAGTGGAAGATTAGGAGAATTTATTAATGAAATATCATTGAATCTCAATCATGATTCTCTCATAGAATGTGAAAACTTATTGGGGATAATAATAATCTTAGAATATAGTGGAGTGATATAAAAATTATGAACACACTATAGAATGGAATATAGTTTTTAAAAAGAGGGTAATTTGGGGGAGATTGAGTATGTTTTCATAGGATATTGGTTCAGAAATATAGTTATTTTATCATTTATAGATTTCCAATGCCAACCAAGACTCTATTTATTGCCTATAAATTGTTCAGTAATGTTATGTAATCCTTCAAAATAATTTAAGGTGAGGATATATATGTTTAAATTATTTTTTTAATATATTAAATATTTTTCTCAAACTAACTGGGTTAACGCCACTAGGTACCCAGTGAATTCTACTGGGCATCCGATCAACTCCCTAGAGGTAGGTTCTTGCATCCTTTTTCCAAAGACTAGTTGATGGACACATGATGAAGAAATTTTCACTTTCCCTTGGAACAAACTATGTATTTCTCATCCTCTAGGTATCTATTGGGGTTATTCAACATGGGGAAGGAGTTGTGCATGACACTAGTTTTCTGGTGGCAGTACACAGACTAGCCTGTGCTATCAGTTTCCTTTGTCTTAACAAAGTGGCTACTCTAATTTATTCCAAATGACTTCTTGATTATTTTATAATTCTTATATGTATTAAAAGAAACCATTAGGATTTGTTCAAGTATCCTTAAAAGAGTTATATCATTAATTCAGTGTGCATATCGTTACATTACTGAAATGAAATTATTAAATACTTTAAGAGTATTTATGATTATTAAAATCAAAAAACTGTGAGAAGAAAAATCTAATGGAATACCTGACATGTACTAGTGTAGGTCATATCTCCTAGAAAAAAATTCATCCATATTTAATCTATGTATAGGTTTTGTGTATGTGTTTTAAGAGATTACATATCCTATGGTAATTGGAATAAAGCTATATAGTGTTCTAGTGAGGGGGGTTTTTCATACACTAGTTGAACCATGAAATTAGTGTTTTAAATGTAAATATAGTGATCAGGTTCTAATTGAAATAAAATATTTTATCTAAATTGAGTATAACATTATAGGTGGATTGGTATTCATTACTTTAGGATGAATGGACTAGGCCTCTATAAGAAGTTTAAGATCATACAGGATCGACCACATAGAATATATTAAAGTAATATGTGATAAACTATATGTTATATAGTTTATCATTATGAAATAAAAACTATTCCATATGTATTTTGTATTCATTTAACATGTAAATTAATTCTAATATAAAAGGTTCAAAATTAATTTCTAATAAAACAATCATCTAAGGATTCTTCTTAGTTATCATATTATTTCAAAAATCTAACAAAAATTCTTCTTAGATGTGTGAGTGGAGGTAAAATTTATTATTAAACCCTCTTTTGACTCTATTTTGATGGATTTCAAGGTTTTTCACATCTCATAACATTTTGTCATCATGTAACTCTAATTAATCATGTTATATTTAATAACCCGCCCTCTTTTTCACTAGATCAAAGATGGTGATGTGAAGTAGGGGACTTTAATCCTTTATGGGAAGGAATAAATATGTCACGTGCATAAGAAAATATATAGTCTTTGGTGTGGTAGTATAGGATGTGGTGTGACAATATCATAAATACTATAGTTTTTTTTCTTTCCAACAAATCTACTCATTATCTAATATCTTTTGAAGGATGGAGTTTTACTAAAGTTCACTATAAATACATTGGGTATTTACTGATAGAGACATGAATGGTTATATTGAATATTGTATTCATCATTCAACCTCTTTAATTTGGTATAAAATAAAACAATTATATTATATATCAATTTTAAGTGAGTAAAAACATATTTTGTAATGATATGTGAATCCATGTAACTTATGATAGATATCATTCCCAATTCATTGATGGGAATTTGTTCAGCTAATTTGGGGAAAACATTAGTATTAATAATGCATAACTTTATTTTCATGATTGTGGATAGAGAGTAGGGGTGAATTTGATATCCCTCAATCATAAAATATCTAGGAGTATATGTTAGTATAAATAAATTCTGTTATATTTTCAATGAATAAGATTTGTAATTAAAAATAATGGAATTTCTATTGGAATTTCATATAATCATGCATCATTGGAAACCAGAAGTATCCTAGTCTATTGATTTGACTGAAGAGGTTGGTTTTTGTCTAGTGATTCCCACAATCACCAACATGTAATAATTACATGACAACATGGGTCTTTCCTCCTTCAATGCACTTGATAAGGTCATTATAAATTCTTTATTTACAAAAGGACTTTTTGAAAATTTAGACCAGTGTTGAGGATGAAACATTTTAACCGACAATGAATCTGTTCCTTGTTGTATTGATATGTTATGACACTTTTTTTGGAGGTAGTATATTATGGGATACATCCATCCATTCGCTGTATAAATTGACATAGATAACTATTTTATTTAACCAGAGGTGCCATTAACATCATTGATCTCTTCCATACCATTATTGGTGAATCAAATGACCACCTTGTGATGTGAAATGAGAATGATCAACTTATACTTCTCTAGATCTATTAGAGATATAAATACATTGTCTTTTGAGTCTAATTTGGAATTATATGAATGTGGGATTTATGATAATGTTGTCTCTAAGGGGGATTCATCTGCCAGCCCTCATGCCCAATCAAGAAATTGAATCAACTCATCATTCTTTACATAATACTAATTATTAATTTTCTTGATCACCAATTTTGAGAATTCATTGATAATTTACTAGGATAAAAAATTAGTTTGTCCAATTCCAAGATTAAATTTAGGGATTTGAATTCTAATTCCTTCTTAGATAATCCTTCTGATAACCTAAATGATTATGAAATAACTTTTTTCCTTGATAAACCAACACAATCCCCAAGACAACCGTATTTTGATTCTAATTTTCTATCTTTATCCATATATAAATTCTACAAAATCCCCAAAATACAATTCCTATGTTTGGTTTTTTTCACAGGTGGAGAATAATTCTTCACTATGAATCTCTGGGTATAAAAATGACTTTCCTATGATAGGGTTTTCTACTATAAAATCCACTAATGATTTCCCATTTATTTTTTTCTAAGACGTGAACTTCATATCAAAGTACTACATAATAAAAAAAACATCACAATGGATTTTCAGTTATAATTTGACAACTAAGTATATATTTGGTTGGATCCATATCAAATACTATGTTGACCTTGTTGTTCTAAAAATAGTGTCTTAGATTTTTCAAGGAAAAAATTAATGTAATGTAGTTCATATACATATCAGAATATAGAACCTCAACATAAAATATTACCCTACTAATACTCTAGATATAGTTCCCCTTTCCCAAACATTATTCTATGTAATGAGGGTTCCAAGAGATTTCCTAAAATATTACACATGGAATATGGAAGGCTTCCTTTTTATAAGATACATCAATACTGGTTGGTGAATATTTTACTATGTGAGATCATTGATGGATTTATCATTTTTTACATAATAGTAATAGGTAAATCTATTCTTCATTAAAATTTTAAAGGAAAATAACTTCCCTAAAGGATTTTCTATGAAACTACTGATATATATGATACATCCATAGATTCCTATAAATTCCATGAGTATTCATGTAGGAGGAATTTTTAGTATTTCCAATCCTATTTCAAGGTCAAATTCAATGTCATGATGGTGAACTAAAAAGCTGATGAATTTACTTGATTTTATCAAAATATTTCATTTCATGGAATTCATAATTAGTCAATATTGTCAATGTTTTTTTAATACTACCACATGAACATCAAGTTGATCACAACATTATTGAGAATTGGCCACCATATCCTCTAAATAAAACTCTATATTTTTTCATATAAATGGTTTGAAAAAATGGTACATGGTTCATTTTTTTGTGACATTATCATTCCTCAAACTGAAGGGAATTACTTGGTAATAATACAATCCTTAGGGTTCCCTAATGTATGTGGCCTTCTCATCCACAAGGGAAATTTAAAAAAATTTATAGAAAAATTTCATTTCTATAAGTAAGAGGGAATAAAATCAAGTCAATACATTGATCAGTAGTTCTACGATCAAAAATAAGAAATCATACATTAGCTTGGGATAATTGAAATCACTAAAATTAATTCATAATTTAATTTTCAATTATTTTTCTTGATGTAAAAAATGATGGAAAGATACTTTTGGTATTAAACCTCCTAAATTAAATTTTATTCAATGAACATATCAAATTTGGATTCAAATTTAGATGCATGGGTCAGATGTATTATCTTCACTACAAGGTTATAACCACAATTGTCGTTTATCTTGCTCAAATTCTGGGAGGTCACCTAGGTATCCAATCTAGGAATTTATGTGTAATTGAATGAAGAGACACCAAGATTTTGGTTTAGGAAAGATATATATTTATATTAATCCTTAGGGACAATGGTTTCACTAATCAATATAGGCCAAAGATCATCCTCTATAAACATATTAACCTTTTAAAGTTCATCTATAGTATCAAAACACCTATATCTAATACCAAAGAGGCATACATAGTTTCATCCACTTTTTATTTATAACTATTGAGAGTGGAATATATATTTTCATCTTTAGATATTATATATTATATAAGATAATTGTTAACTCTATCTGTATGAAATCTTTCATCTGAATGTCCAGTTTTTTCTAGTGTGGATACCAACATTATAATTAATAAAAATGTGCCAAAAACCAATCCACTATCTCTCAGGATCATAACCATTTGATTAAATATTTTTTTGGGATGAATTAGTATTTGTTAGGGGAAAAATTTGATATAGACACCTAGGTTAAATACTTATATTCATGTGTTATCAATATAAATTTTCCTTAGTCAATGGTTTCTACACAATGGAATCAACTATATGATCATTATATTATAGGAAACTAATTATGGTATTTAATTCATTATATAATGTAACCTAATAAATTACATTATCTTGAGTATTCTCCTAAATTTAGTCAATGGGAAATAAATAACTGTCACCTATTTCACTTCATGGATTGATGGGAGGGATCTCTAATCCATTAAAATAGTGATTTTCATAGATTTATTTACCATAAGCTACTTCCCTTATTTTTTTAACATACCAAATCTACATGTTGATATTCAAAAGACTCAAAATGGGAAATTTCAAAATAAACTTCCCTAAATTATCAATCAATTGAATATTTTAATCATTAATGCTACAACGTGGTCACAATACCAAGTATTTGGAGAAATGATCTTATTAGAAAGATTTTGAAGTATGTGTGTTGGGGATAATCCATAAATTTAGATTCAAAATTGATATCACTAAAAATATTTTTTAATATAATCCTTTAGAATGGCATATACTCACAATTTTTATACTTCGATATTTCCAGGTTGGTGGGAGACAAGTTAACTTCACTATGTTCAAGAGATCAGAGGGTTCACCTCAGGTTACAGTTGATCCAAGAACCATTTTGGACTAAGTATTAACATATATTGATAACTTATATCATTCTAGATATGTCTAAGTGTATTATGTGTCATTTTATAGTGGTAAACCACTCTAGTTTCCTGATGGGAATTTATTTGAGGTATTCCTTATAGTTGGTATCGATGTGTATGTTCTTAGCTATAGAAAATTAGATCTAAAACTATCATGGGATTTAAAGATCCTCAATAAGGGACATATTGTGTTATTTTAATATGTGTATGGTGTCCAAAATTTAATGATTATTAGTGATTATATTGAGTTACTTTAACATTTCCTATATTTTGTTAGAGGATAATGATTCATTCTATTAGGATAATCACAAACATGAGCCTTAATTATAAGATATAATTAAATTGAAAACATTATTTCTTGACAATAACTTTGATAAATCATCACTATTAGTTGTTTAACAAAAAACAACCATCCATCAATTTGATGTTATCTAAAAAATTTCTTAAATGGAAACTAGAATACCAATACAACTAGGTTCAGACATACCTCGATGGATTTACTATTATATCAATATTCTTTTTAATCTAGTTAGAGCACCTCTCTCTATGTAATAGCTTTAGTGAAAAAATTCATGATCATCAGGATTTGTAATAACCTCTTCTTTTGGAAACACTATAGTCTTCTCCTAGGTTTTCAAATGGTAGGAAAAGCATGTATGAGTCCCCCTCTATATTATTTAAAGGATTAGTTAGGTGTATTACATTGATAAATACATATTGTGACCCCTCAATATACAAAATTCTCATTTAGTAAGGTGGTTCCTCACCTCTTAGTAATGGGGAAAAAATTCTAAGTGGATCTAAACTAGTTTGGGTACTCGTAAGGGATCCTCTACATGCAATTTACTCTAAAAACATTTATTTCAATGACTCTAAAATGACTATGTTGATAGAAATTTCACCTCAAGTACCTCAAGGGGAATCAGGTTCATTTCTAGTTTACTCATCCAAGTATTGATTATTTCACATTCCAAGTTAACTAATTTCCAAACTATATATTCATAAAACATCACCATAGGATTGTTTGGAACTTAGTTCCAATATTAATTTTCTCTTTATATAGTTATATAGATTCATGAAATTTGTGTCAATGGATTACCCATGTTAACCTATTTATAATCAATCAAAATTTAGAGTATATCCTTGAATATGAAGCAATATTGGATGTCGTAACCTAGTATTTTATGGAATGGGAAATAATCATGGTGGTTATTTATGTCTATTTCATTGAGGCAGAACATGACCAATATTATTTCTTCATCCAACTCTTCCCAAAAGACCATGGTACTTTCTTCATCCTCTGTATGGGGTTATTTGACATAATATAACCATTATGTTCATTTATTTAATATTTTTTCATGAAGAAGGAGATAATTTAAAATCTACTAATTGTAGTTAAAGGATATATAGTCCAAGGTAGGAATATATGATTATTATCCCCTCAAATAATCTTCTGACCAAGATGATATATCACTTACCGATGATGAGACACATGATTTTACTCATCACAGATTCATGATTACTAATCAATATGAGGTTATCTATAGAATATGGGATTCATAGAGATAAAATTCATGCTAAAAAAGATAAGTCATTTTGAGGAGGTAATTCACAATGATTAACATGGGGAGGGCCTCTATGTTTTGTTCCATATTCACTATCAATGGGAGAACCTACATTATGGATTAGTAATAAAGCATATTGATGATATCTATAACATATTAACTGGGGAGGAATTCTTAGGTAATTATCTAGTTATTATCCATTGGAGAAAGAATTTCTCATTGTATATCATTGAAAGATAATTTGAAATGCATGTTTTATGGAGAACTGTAAGAGATATTGTATATATTTATATTGGGTTAAACTCTATAGTCCTTGATTTTAGATGGTTTGGAAAAGGGTGGAACTTTTTGCTGATTGGTTATCAAATTGTGGAGATAAGCTCCACAAATGAAACCATAAAGAGTTCCTTCAAAATTGATCATTGAATTTCCATGGTAAGGGACTTTATAGTAGGTATTTTAGAAACTAAATCTAGTGTTACTGATCATCAAACCATATAGAGGACCTCTACAAACAAGGATTATTTCTCCCATTGAGGAAAAATATAAAGATACATAAGAAATGTTTAGGATATATTAATGGGACTCTATAATATTAATATCCTCAGGGGTTGAGTGATACTATATAACTACATATTGTGGGCTCTATATATAATTTTTCTAGAATAATGATTGAGGTTAGAACCCCAATAATATTTTGGATCACTTAGTAAGGGAAATAAAACTTAGGAATGAGATCCCTTCTAGACGAATTCCTAGTTTTGTTTTCATAATATTCTGATGAAATTCATAAGTGATGACATATATTTGAGAATAATCATTGTTTATGTTGTAATATATGAATAGACTTCAGTATCTTGAGTATGAATTTTAACCTTCTCTTTGGGTTCCATCATAATATTCCACCATGATTTATGGGTGTGAGTAAGAATATGAAGATTCTCTATGGATGCTGTCAGAATATTTTCGAGGGATTAATAGGGATCAGAATGCATATGTTTTTTCTCATCCATTACCATAGATATGTCTTGGTGGGATTCATAAGTGTGATCATGGATATAAGCTATGTCCTACATGGTAATTATGATATGATGGAGGGATTCATGTGTGATAGTAGGAATATGATATTACTACTCATTTATCATTGGGATATGTGGATAGATTTCATTGGAAGGAGTAGGATAATTAGTTTTCTCGTTAGAATTCATTGTAATATGCCAAAAAATCCGGGTTTGAAATAATTGTATGAACCTACTCATTGGTTAACTTTGAAGTATACTGATGAACTTCATGGGTTTGACTAGGTATATAATTATACTCATTGGTTTCAATCTGAACATGTCCACAATATTCATTGGTGGGATACAGAATATAAACATGAACCCTAATTCCTATTAAGTAATTACATTGGGCTTTATAGGTGTGGGAAATAATATGATCCTATTACTCAATTTCTGGTATGATATAATACAAAGCTTCATAGCTCCAAGCAAGAATATGATATTAACCCTTGTTCCCATCAAGATAAGTTTTTAGGCCTCATATATTAAATAAATAATATGATCATGCTCTTCCGTTGACATTAGGATATTCCAATGGTCTTCAATGGTGTGATCAGAAATATAGTTATGCTTCCCAATATCCATTAGGATATGTTGATAGGCTTCACAAGTCATATTGGGAATAAGGATATAAGCTGATTCTGAGATTTTGTCAAAATATTGTTATTGGTTTCATGTCTATAAATGGGAACATGAATATGAGACAATTATTGATCTTCAATGCTCGATAACCCAGGTTGAGACCTCCTCTTGGGAACCTGATTTTAGAGAAATAGGGATCATATATTCAAAATGTTCTACTCAACATATCTGAGAGAGGCTGAATTTGTGTGTCTTTGGTGAAAGTGTAAGCTGGAAGGAGCCCTCTCGATAATCTTCTGATTAGTTCTGAGAATAAAATCAATATCCTTATCCACCATTATATGTTAAGAGATGTATCTGTTCCAATACTCTATGGATAGGCTCCTAAAGTGGTTGGGTGTGGATATAATATGCACTAACTTCACTATGGCCCATTATTGACAGGAAAGTCTATCAGGATATTTATCATCTTGGATTTTATGAGCCACATATATAGTTTGGATAGAGCCACTGAGATATACTCTAATACAAGAGTATTCTCCATCTATCACTTGTGGAACTAGGTTGGTGACAATGTAAGTTTAGACGCATGATTCATGAACTTTGTGGTATTAGAGGAATATGTCTCGGGATCCATTGATGATGCGAAAGATAATGATGTTCTTAATGGTTTCCACCATGCTATCTAGGGGGACTTAATTGAAATATTGATTTCAATAAAGCCATTTGGATGTGTTATATATCCTAAGAGGGATAATTACTAGAAAAAAACCCATCTATTAGACATCATAAAAAAATATAGTCAATAATTGTATTTCATGGGTAAAGGATTCTCATTGTGTTCGCAATTCTAGTATCGATATGCTTCTTTTACAACATATTTTAAGATAGTAAAAATATTATTTACAAAGATAGGTGGTCATTGGGGATATACTAAAAATAATTTATGTTTCATATTAGTTGAGTAGACAAGAGGTTACCTCATCCCATAATGGGTATTATTTTATATATAGAGACTCACTTGTATATTTAATATATAATATTAAAATTCTTCATATTAATAATATTTTTAACTCTATGGGAGTGATTTATTGATACCATGTCATGATGTGAACATCTGTTTGTGTTACAGACTTTTCATTTATCTCATATTAGTGTGGGTTATGTTATAGTTTAATTTCATACACATGGGAACTCCATAATTTATTTTCTTCCAAGAATGTGGTAAGTGTTGTGGGGTGGTGATCAGAACTGTGAGAGCGTACACCAATATATCAATAGGATGGGAATAAGAACCCATGATGTTTGATGCCAATTATAATGTCACCTTGAAAATTTCAAGGTCATGTGAAAAGGTTCATTGTGGTGTATTTTAAATCCAAAGAACCATGACAAAATAAAGTCATTTTTAAGGGAATGTTTTCTGGAGCAGTTGAAGTTATTTTTAAATTTTTAAATCATGGACATATGCTTAGAATTTTAATTCCATATAGAAAACATTAGAATTTACCACCTCTCGTATGGGAGATACGATAGTAGTGATGCCATGGGTGTGATATTTATACTAAATAATGATTCATAGAAATCTATTTAAAATGAATAAAGCCACATATAGTTTAAATTATATAATTGGAGGTCGTATTTGATGTAAAATCAATGTATTTCAGCATAATTCTATAAAGAATATTATGCAATTAATGGGATGAAAATAAGAGACTGAGTTTAGATTACAAATGGGTGAACCTTTTTGTTCATGATGTATATTTTAAACTATATATAAAGGGATATTATTAGAGATTATACATAATTGGAATCCTATATGTGCATTTCTACCTCATATTTATTTTTAATTAGATGAAAAAGGTCAAGTAGATTCATTGGGATTATGGACAAGTGAGGATGGTTTGGGGTATATACAAAATCATATACCTATTTGGATACCACTCACATTGAGTGCACCAAATAGATTGTTCTAAATCTTGGAAGCTGATAGGATGAACATATTCAACTTGGGGTGATTTAACAAACGACCTAATAATTGGGACCCTTGTTTTGAAGTGAATACATGATTAACAACAGCCTAATGGCCCCATCATATATGAAGAAAAAATAAGTGATTATTTCATATGGTACTATTGAAACCCATGTGGGTAACATGGGTAAATGGGGTTCCCAAATATGATACTTTTGCTAAAATGGAGCTCTAAAACTTGACAATGGTGTGAATCACATTGGTGGAACTAGGTACAAGTCCACATTAGAAGGAAAAAATCATGAAGGAGGGAATATATGATAAAAATCACTTTGAATTAGGTACCTAAGTGAATGTATCTTATTTTAGTTTTCCTTGATATATAGTAATGATACTTTTGAGAAAAAAATTCCAAACAACTTATTAAAGAATTTGGCATTAATATGTTCAGTCTAGGTTTTTTGGGAGAATCTCTATAGGGGGTACTTTACCCCAGTCTTAAAGATGGTGTTAAAGATGTAGTTCTTGAATTCACATATACATGAGAAGACCCAAATTTTAATAACTCCCATCCTTTTCTCATTATTTATGAGTTTAACCTCACATAATCGGGGTCATGGAGGAGAACGACCATGATTTACATCTCTTAGGTGTTTTTGGGGTTTCTACATTTCCCTCAACTCACCCTTGCTTTTAATTATTGTTAAAATTGGGGGGTCCATGGTTTTAGTTTTAAAGGGAATATGTAAATGCACGGTGGGGGTGTGGTGGAATATCATTATATAAAAATTAATCATTTTTTAATGTTTAAGGGGGTAAATCTATTAGTTTAAGTATTAAAAATATTAAAAAACTAATATATTGAAACATAGATAATGGAAAATAAAAGGATGTAAAAAATAAATCTAATAATTTTGTATTATTTCATATCTAAGTGATCCTTCTCTACTATCCACATGTCAACCTAGTGTATGAAACCCACTAAGGTATATCACTTTCTTCAGAGAGAAAAAAATTATTTTTATCAACTTTTTTCACACATGATGGTTTAATCAAACCCCGTTATATCTAATGGGTTTGAAAAAAACCCATCCTTTTATAGGAGAATACCCAACCTAGACATTAATAGGACCAATCCTATCCTTCAAAAAATTTTGTTTTAGATAGGACTGAGTATTTTATAGTTGAAAACCTATCCTAGTATTTTACAAGAGAAAACCCAACATAAAATTTTAAAAGGAAATGTTTTAAACTCTTTTATGTTAGAGTTCAAATGGAACCTAAAATTATAAGGGGCATAATAAATATAGACTATTATGGAGGAAACCCTTTCTTCTTCTATTTTATATGATACGTAGAACCCAGTCTTTTAAGAGGATAGACTAAACCTAGATGTACCTTTTGTATGTGTAGTATAAAACCATGTGAAATTCACTAAATGTGGATTATTAAAAGAGATAGTTATAAAAAATTAAAATAATATAAAAATATATCTATGTTAATGTTTGTTGATGAATATGATGGTGTTTGGACTAGGTAGTGCTCAGTACCATCAATATGTTGAAACAATTAAGCCTATAAAACCCATCAATTTACATTAACAATCAGTTCAATGAAAAAGCTTTGGGTCTTACCTGTGAACTATTCAACAAATAAGAATTAATATAGAGTCACATAAATCATTCTTCAGTACATGTGTCTATATTTCTATACTAAAAATAGAGCCACTAGTATCTTAAATTTAAAATCAATGATTACCATTCATAAATTCAAAAAACAAAATATTCACATTAAATAAATTTTTATTTATCTTTAATATATAATAAAAATTAAAACCATTATGTACAAATAATATTGTTAAGAAAATAAATAAAAATTTAATCAAATAGTAAATGCATCAGAAAAATTTGATAATAAATTCTTTGGAACATTCCAGGAATTTATGTGAGACTAACTCTTCATATGTCACCCAGATTGAGTTTGAATATATTCAGTTCCAAATTTTCTATGTGAATATCCATAAATTCTTAATACAATGTGAATATCATTTAATTCATCATTAAATATTCTCAAATAAATTTCCATGGATTCAATATCATTAATGACTAATTTTAGAAGAACTGAAACATTAAATCTACAGATAAAAATGCACAAAAAAATAAAATATTAAGCATTATGTAAAACAAATTATATTTCTAGAATTATAAAAATTAGTAGAAATTCACTTAGCCATGTAGGTGAGTTTTTTTATGTAGGTTATTTTCACAGAGGTGATTTGATCATTTTAGTTAAATATCCACATAAAATAATTCTTTTATCTAAATTCTAGGTAATTAAATCTATCTATATATTGGGTTTCATGAATCAAAATAGTTCACGTATTCAAATTATTTTACATATCTTAATTCATGTATCCAAAACATTCACATAAAAAATTATTCTATGTATCTAATATCCGATATCGAAACTATTCATGTAGTTTAGTTTAAGTAAGAAAAACATTTACATAATGAAACACATGAATCCAAAATTCTAAAATCAATAAAAATTCTGACATATATAATTTTAGACCTATATTAGTCCTTTAAAAATGAATTATATTTATTTATAGTGTAATTATGTTTATATAATTTCATTATATTTCCAAAGAATAAATAATCACCTTAATCAGACTTCTATAACTCATGTAATCATTAAAATACAATAAAATTGTTTTTTCTAAAAATATATTAATTCAATCTGAATACATGTACTATCTTCAAACATAATTTCTTATTTAACAAAGTTATATTCATAATTTGAAAAAAAATTCATGTTTAGATATTGTTAGAAAAATAAATAAGAATCACTCAATTTAGTGTTCTATATCTCATGTAACTCTCTAAATTAAGTAGATACCTAATTCTAGAAGTTTTTCTACAGGGTTCATAATTTGGATATATAAATTTCTTACTTTTCTATGTGGTAATATTAATTTTTCTACATTTTAATTGTGATATATTTTATAAATGGTATATTGACATCCCAAATGTCATTCCTAGTCAAGGTATGTAGGACCCCGGGACACCCGGAGAGGGGAGGGGTGAATTAGGGTGTCATCTTTTTCTTCTTAAAGTTGTGGATCTTGTTCCCATGTTGGTAGGAACTCGTTAAACCTGTATGATGGATACGATTATTAATGAAACATTCACATGCAGAGAGATGACACACCTATTTTCACTTGGTTCACCACTAAGGGTTACGTCCCAGGAGAATATGCTGACAGGTTGTCGGTCGTACCAAAATCCACTATGCTTCACTAGCTATAGATTACAAAGGATCGTGCACAGTCACTTTGTCCCAGGATCACTGCCTTTACAAAGGTTCAGAGATAGCTCACTGTGTCCCTCGGGTCACTCCCGTTGACTCCCCCTGGCTCATTGTCGTTGGTGAAGTTCCGCTCAGTTTATGGACGTGAAGATCTCTTTAATAGATTTGAATTGAAGTCTTTGTCTTCTGTTCAGCATGAGACAATGCTTGCATCAGAGTACTGTGTTGATGCACTTTTGTATTCAATCTTATTCATTATTGAAACAACTGAATGCACTATATCTTTTTCTTATCATCCTTTGATTGCCAATACAACCACCTGAGTGTGTTGATATATTCCCCTCTTTTAGTGCAGATCTAAGTTTAGCTTCACGAATTGTTCTTCTTCTCTTTGAAAGTCACAACGATGATGTCAATCATCAGTCAAGTGTGTGAAGTATTGGATCTCTTCATAAAACCAAATTGTTCACTGTTCTTCCATCTTGGAAAATGAATACATCATCTGTTCCACTGAAGGTAACATGCAATCTTATAGCTTTCATGCAGCTCCAAAAAGACGGGCATACTCCAACTGCAGCTGGCGCTCTTCTCCAAGCCTGGCACGCAAATCCCAATACGGCACACAAGTCTTCGGCGTGCAGGTCCAAACTGGCGCGCAAGTTTCACCTAACCACCTGCGCGACACTGCCTTTTTCAACTTCTAACCAACATGACTCACTTCCCTTATCTCCCAAACCACCTTGGGTGTGCAACCCACAACTGGCGCGCATCTTCCAACACTGGCGCACAAGTTCACATGTGCGACCACACACTACTTGCGCGACTTCCACACCTGCGCGATGGGAGATCTGATTTTTCTAAGTGTTGAACTCCGTTGGAAATGAGGTGGGGTGGTCCAGTATTTATAGGTAATTTGACCACACTGCGTGACAGTGCACAAGTCAACCATCGACGTGAAAGTCTCGGCGCGCAGGTCACTTCCCCTACTAGTCACCTGTGCGACCAACTTCCAAACTTGAGCGAACCTCTTTACTTTGCCAAATTTTGATCTTCTGATCTCGAAAAACCATAAGCGCGCAAGTTATCAAGCTTCCCTGGCATCGGCACACAAGTCTCTTCCCGGTGCGTAAGTCACCTGCGCGACCTCACCAAAACATGCACGACCCTTATCCCTTTGCCATATTTTGATGATCTGATCTTCAAAAACATATGGTGAGCAGGTTTCCTATCCTCCAAGACCTCGGTGCGCAATTCCCTTTGCCAAAAACACTTTTCTTTATTTGTCAATTTTCAGGACCAAAAATTTGGAAAACACTGGGAAATGGCGCCACCTTTTATTTGATCTTTTTGTCCGCCTCCAGATCATCCATTCCATTATCGATGTTCCTTAAATAGAACATGGATCATTATCCACAGTCCTTGAACTCGACATGCCACCATGGAATCTCCTTTTTTAACAATTTTTTATGTCATTTGTTTGCTTTGTCAACAAACACGATCACCTCAAAAAGCACTTCTTCTTGGTGATCTGTATCCTTCAGAAACTCTTCTTCTTTTATCACAAACTCCAATATTGTGATATGTATTATTTGAAGTAATAACTTTATCATCACCATATTATATGATAATGTGATGTGCATGGCTATCTCAGAATTCCAATCCTCGCACGACCATCTTAGAATTCCAGTCATTTGCACATTGTCTTCTTCATCAATCATCATGATCTACTTCATGCAAACCATATGATTCAATTCGTCAAGAAGTATCTTGTATGGTTCTCAATCAATCATGAGTAATTTCATGGTCTTCATCAAAACCCATGGTTCTCATTCAATAATGAGGAATTTCATAGTCTTCATCAAAACCCATGGTTTTCATGCAATAAGGAGGAATTGCATGGACTTCATCCAAAAACCCCATTATTCTTTAATCATCCTCATATGGATTACACCTCACATTATTCATTTTTTTAAACAATGTATCACCATTGACACATGTTCTTTAAACTTATGATCAGTACAACAATCGTCTAAATTACCATTCCTCTACTTCATTGGAGTACTTATTGATCTCCTTCATTTTGATCTTCACTAACAACTATTGACAACAAATACAACCTTATAAACAAAGTGGTTCCAACAATCTCCCCCTTTTTATTTTGTTGTCAATACCTTATAAATATTATAAAATGAATTTGTCAATTTCAAAAAGAGAATCTTCTCTTCAATCAACTTTTCTTTTCAAACATTTATTTCACTTTCTCTCCCCCTTATTGACATGAGATTCAAAGCGCATGGTAGGGAGGGTATCAATCCATACCTAATCAATATATCATTAATCATTTCACTCTATGTCTACTTGAGAAATGATCGATGTAGAAAAAAAGAGGATTTGATTAAGTCAACAAGGCTTTCCAGTATTCACTGATCATGATACCTACTTGAGATGAGAACTCGTATATTTTGTCTTCAAGGGTTTACCACTTTTATTTTAGGTAGAATAAAATCATGTGTGATAGGGAATAATCAACCTGAAACTCCTTCTCCATTGACATTTTCTTCAAGAAATTCACAGATTAACTATATTTGAGTCTAACTGGAGTTGAAATTAATTGAAACAGTGATTTTGGAAGCTTCTTTAGCTTGGATATCAAGAGTTAACAACATTCACTACTTCTCAGGTTCTCCCCCTGAGATCATGCTTCACTTGCTTCATTAATATGATCTGTTTGGTTGGGGTTCTTTTCTCAACCATGTTCCTTTGTTCACTCCAGTCTTCATGCCTGCACATTTGAACATATGTTCTGACATCTGTTGATGTGGCATGGCTTTCTTCACATTCTCTTCTACTTTGTGTGAGGAATTATTCTGCTTAATAGCCATCATGAATGATACATTCTTACACCTCTTAAGGACTGATTCTTGTTTTGGTATTATGGTTAGACAACCTTTTGTAATGTGACCAGATTTCTTGCATCTCTCACACAGAACTTCTTTGACACAAGTGTTTTTCTTGGTTTGCAATCTCTCCTGAACTCTTCATTCATCATGTGACAGTTTTTATTTTCCTTTCTCACCAGTCTTGGCCTTTTCATCTTCAAGATTCCTCATTTTTTTTAAATCTTCTAGCCAGATGACAAATATGACATTTGGAACTGTTGAAGCTGGTGTGGATCTACCACATGGGTTCATCTATGTTTCCTCCCACTTATTTCTTCTTTTGGATGAATGACCCTTAAATTTAATGGATCTAAAATCTTGGGTCTTCTCAGCTTCCCTGCTTGAGATCTTCATGGGGAATTGTGTGTTCACAACATTCTTCTGATTTCTTCTCAAGGTACTTTCTTCATTCTAATCCAACATCTGGGGTCTTATTTTCATTTAAATAGTGAAATAATATTGATATGGACATGTGCCTACATTGTGACCGCTGCCATTGCATACATCACAGATGGTATCAAGAAATCCAAATCTGTTAGTGGTAAACATATGCTTCATAACCTGCAGATGTTTATTCTTCCTCTCTAGATTCCTTCCCTTTGATAATGGATTTCTCTGTGCTTTTCCATGTAAGGTATTATAAAAACAATCCAGTGCATAGTGCCCAAATATGTTTTAACACCAACATTGGCCCACAAATCTTCTCTTCTTTGTTTCTTCTGTATGAGGTTGTTGGGCCATCTTCTTAATCTTTTGTGCTCTGTTTGAGGAACCAACTTCCAATTTTTTCCTTCATATCAACCCTAGCCATGGTGGTAGGTTTCTTCTCCTCGCCTTTCCTCATCCATACTTGTTTAGAATTTTTCTTCCAACCAGCAATTGTTGAAGGAACATATTTAGAAATGATAGTACAGGTTTGTATGGACAGTACCTTCACATTCATAGCTGCTTGTGATAGATCAATGAGTGAAGTCATGATATACTTATCACATGATGGAGTTATTTTGACAATAGAATCCTCCAGTGAGAATTGAGTACCAGCAGTAACTTATTCTTGATGTGGATAATCAAGAGTTGTCATAATCTTATTGTCAATTGTTGGAAGTATTTCAGCTTTAGATTCCTCCAACGAAAATGGGTATATGCATCACTCATTTCATTCATTTTTGAAGTCTCAATATGTGTATTCTCAATCTTGGTCAACTGGGCTTCCAATTTTTGACCCTCAATATTGAGGATTATCTTCTGATCTTCAATCATGATCATCTTCTCTTCATAAGTCTTCTTCAATAATTCAACCTCATTTTTATGCATCTTAACATTGTTTTGTCACAAAGAGTCAAGTTCCCTGAATTTCAGGGAAGTTTCTTCCAAAAAAAACTCTTGACTTCATTGATCTTCTTCAGCTCAGCTTCAAGTTCATGGATTCTTTCTTTTAGAGTCTTATTGACTTCATATTTTTCTTCAATGAATTTCACCTATTTGGAGAGCTTCATACTATACATAACTTTTCTTTACAACCCCTTATCCATATTATCAGCTTCACTTTCTAATCGAGTGATATCAACCTGCATAGATTGGAATAGGCTACAAGTAATAGCAACCCTTTCTTCAGAAATATCATGCAGATATTTTTTGAGTTTTTCCTGAAATCTTGAATTTGGGATGCCATCCTTTCCACTGGAAGAATTCTGAGCCACCTTCTCGATAATTTCCAAGCCTTATATTTTTTATTTATTGTAATGGCATGGAGAAAAAGACACTGAATTTTATTTGGATATGTGGGACTTCTTTAGCTACTTCTTCTCTTTCATTTTCCTGTTTGTCGTGGTCTTGTTAGATGTAGACTTCTGCTCATAAATGACTGAATCTCCATCATGACTGGTCTTCATTGATGACTTTTGGAAAGAAACTCAAATCCTCTTTTGAATAGAATTACAGGAGAATATCCAACATACGTTAACCTTTCCCTCTGATACCACTTGTAGGACCCCGGGACACCCGGAGAGGGGTGGGGTGAATCAGGGTGTCAACCTTTTCTTCTTAAAGTTGTGGATCTTGATCCCACGATGGTAGGAACTCGTTAAACATATATGATGGATATGATCAGTAATGAAACATTCATATGTAGAGAGATGACATAGCTATTTTTAATTGGTTAACCACTAAGGGCTACGTCCAAGGAGCATACACCGACAGGTTGTCAGTCGTACCAAAATCCATTATGCTTCACTAGCTATAGATTACAAAGGTTCGGGCACAGTCACTCTGTCCCAAGCTCACTACCTTTACAATGGTTCAGGGATAGCTCACTGCGTCCCTCGGGTCACTCCCATTGAATCCCCCTTGCTCACTGTTGTTGGTGAAGTCCCGCTCAGTTTATAGACGTGAAGGTCTCTTTAATAGATTTCCATTGGAGTCTTTGTCTCCTGTTCAGCATGAGACAATGCTTGCATTAGAGTACTGTGTTGATTCTCTTTTGTATTCAATATTCTTCTTTAGTGAAATAACTGACTACACTATATCTTCTTTTTCTCTTCCTTTGATTCCCAATACAACCACCTGAGTGTATTGATATATTACCCTCTTTCTGTGTAGATCGGAGTTTAGCTGCACGAATTGTTCTTATTCTCTTTGCAAGTCACAACGATGATGTTAAACATCAGTCATGTGTGTGCAGTACTGGTTCTCTTCATAAAACCTAATTTTTCACTGTTATTCTGTCTTTGCAAATGAATACATCATCTGTTCTACTGATGGTAACGAGCAATCTTCTAGCTTTCGTGCAGCTCCAAAAAGATGGGTGTACTCCAACAGCAACTGGCGCTCTTCTCCAAGCCTGGCGCGCAGGTCCCAATACGGCGCGCAAGTCATCGGCATCCAGGTACAAACTGGCGCTCAATTATCACCTAACCACCTGCGTGACACTAACTTTTTCAATTTCTAACCAGTGCAACTCACTTACTTTCTCGCCCAAACCGCCTTGGGCGTGCAACCCACAAATGGCGCACAACTTCAAACCCTAGCGCGCATGTTCACATGCACGACCACACACTACTTGTGTGACTTCGACACATGCGTGATCGGAGCTTTGATTTTTCTAAGTGTTGAACTTCATTGGAAATGAGGAGGGTTGGTCCAGTGTTTATAAGTAATTTGACCACCCTGTATGACGGCGCGCAAGTCAACCATCGGCGCGCAAGTCTCGGCGTGCAGGTCTCTTCCCCTGCTAGTCAATTGCGTGACCAACTTCCAAACTTGCGCGAACCTCTTTCCTTTGCCAAATTTTGATCTTCTGATCTCGAAAAACAATAAGCGTGCAAGTTATCAAGCTTCCAAGGCATCAACGTGCAAGTCTCTTCACGGCGCGCATGTCACCTGCGCGACCTCACCAAAACTTGCGTGACCCTTATCCCTTTGCCATATTTTGATGATCTGATCTTCGAAAACATATGGCACGCAGGTTTCCTGTCCTCCAAGACCTCATCGAGCAATTCCCTTTTCCAAAAACACTTTTCTTTATTTGTCGATTTTCAGGCCCAAAAATTTGGAAAAAACTGGGAAACAGCGCCACCTTGTATCTGCTCTTTTTGTCCGCCTCCAGATCATCCATTCCTTTGTCAATGTTCCTTAAATAAAACATGGATCATTATCCACAGTCCTTGAACATGGCATGCCACCATGGAATCTCCTTTGTTAACAAATTTTAATGTCGTTTTTTTGCGTTGTCAACAAGCACGGTCACCTCAAAAAGCACTTCTTCTTGGTGATCTGTATCCTTCAGCAACTCTTCTTCTTTTATCAAAAACTCCACTATTGTGATATGTATTCTTTAAAGGAATAAAATTATCATCATCATATTCTATGACAATGTGATGTGCATGGCTATCTCAGAATTCCAATCCCCGCACGGCCATCTTAGAATTCCAATCATTTGCACATTGTCTTCTTCATCAACGGTCATGATCTACTTCATGCAAACCATATGATTCAATTCGTCAAGAAGTCTCTTTCATGATTCTCATGCAATCATGAGTAATTTCATGGTCTTAATAAAAACCCATGGTTCTCATGCAATAATTAGTAATTTCATTGTCTTCATCAAAACCAATGGTTCTCATGCAATAAGGATGAATTGCATGGACTTCATCCAAAAACCCCATTCTTCTTTAATCATCCTCATATGGATTACACCTCACATTATTCATTTCTTTAAACAATGTATTACTTTTGAAACATGTTTTTTGAACTTATGATCAGTAAAAAATCGTCTGAATTACCATTCCACCACTTCATTGGGGTACTTCCTGATCTCCTTCATTTTGATCTTCACTGACAACTATTGACAACAAATACAACCTTATAGACAAAGTGGTTCCAACAAGGGACTCATCATGAGACTTTTTGAATGCGTTTCAAACAATCGACCAATTAAATCTAGAGATAATTTAAGAAAAACATAATATGATATAACAAAAAAAATGGATAATAATTAACTAAAACTGAATAATTAATTGAATACAAACTAAAATAGATTAAAATATATTATTACAATGAAAAATTATAATTACTTAATTAATGAATTGTTTTTATAATTTTAAATACTCATGTAAGCGGGAATAAAACAAATAGATATTTTCAATTATGAAAACGTGAATTGATTTAGGGATTCTATTAACAATATCCTCATTTTTTTATAATTTTAAAACCAAGTATAATTTTAAATATTCTCTTCTATTTAAATTTATCAAAAATAAATTATTTTAATAAACACCATTTTTGATGTTAAAGGAAATGAAATTAACTCTTATAAATTCTATATCAAAATACGAATTCACAAATTAACTCCCCCAAAGATTAAACATGCTTGAAAGAAGATCTAGAAATTTCATATTCGAGATGAATTAATATGATTAATATTAAATAAATAGAAGGAAAATATTATAAAAATAATGTAATAATAATAGTAATCCTTTTATACTTAAATAATTCAAAAACATATCCCAAGGAGCCACTGTATATATATATATATTGTTGAAAATTTATATTATATAAAGTGTTAATATTTGAAAAGTTGTTTACAAAAAATCAATAATAAACTATTAGTAAAATTAGCTTTTATGAAAATTGAAATTTTATTAATTATTAATTATCAACTAGTGTCTATGAGAAAGATTAAAACAATAAAGGAATAAAAAACTAAGAACTTAATTTAAAAATTTTAATCTATAAAATAGATTCAATATTACTTTTAATTTCATATAAATATGTAATTTTAACTAGATTAACACATTCAACCTCTTCCGAAATTAGATCATTAAATAGGATTATTTGTATGTATAATTTTATTATAATGATAGTCTATTTTTTTAGTTTTTTAAAATTGATTTTATAGTTTGAAAAATACAAATGTTAGTCAAGCATAATTGATTTTTTTTAAGAATAAAACTTGTAATCTTCCAGTTCATTTATCGGGCTTGGAAAAACACATAGATATAAAATTTTATTTTGACCAAATAGAAATATTCTTCATAGATTCCAATAATCTTGAAATATACTTAAAATAAGAATACATTTCTAGTAAAATTTCAAAATTAAAATATGTTTATCTCCCTCTTAATTGATGCATTATAACAATTTGAATTTAAAATGTCAAACATCCCCCTCAATCCTAGCGACCTCATCTTGTATAAATATACTATTTTATACTAAAATTGAATTCTATATTAGTTAAAATAGTAAAAACACATTTTATGAACACGTATTTACCTTGTTAAATCATATTTAAAAGCCAAAAATTGTACAAATTTGAATCTTTAAAATATATTTTGTTTTTTAATGGAATATAAAATTAAACTAAATAGACTTTAAAAATTGAATTCAAAATATTTATATTTAACATTTTAATAGTTTATAAGAAGGGTAAAAAATTAAAAATAATAAAAATGAATTTCTTTCATATTAAATATTGTTTCCTTCTTTCCAAAAAACAAAACCTAGTCATTTTTATTTTATAAATTCCGAAATTATACCGAGAAATATTATTTATTTAAATATTTTATTGAAAAAATCCCATATTAAAATATTTTCTGTAAAAAAAAATAAAAAAATAAAAAAATAAATTCAAAAATAAATATAAGAAAATATACAGAAATTAATTCCTATCTTTTAACTTATTTAACAGTTATATTTATCAAAAAAATTCATAAATATATACGTTAATAAAATTTTTCAAGGATCCATGAAACATATCTAGTATATTATTCTATGAATATTTAATATAAGATATATTTAGTATTATACACTATGAACAATAACTAAAATCTTTTAGTTCTTGATCAAAGGCTATGTGAAAATTTTAATTCAAGACTATGATTTATAAACAAAATTTTACTCATGTTTAATGACAAGTGAAAATTAAATATTAAAGTACATGGTAGAATCCGAAAATGATACAAGGTATGCGAGATTAGAAAAAATGAAAGGCTAAAGCTTCTAATGCTCATGCCAACATTCCAAGGATAAAACATTAATGAAATCAATTTTTGATATTAGAATATGAAATTAAATGCATATAAATTGGGCATAATGAATTGTTTAGTTTTATAGAAATTGAAGTACATACCTTTATGTTACTAGTATTAGATATTTTAGATAGTCTTGCCTTGAAATCAGATTTTGAAAAAAAAACACATTTTATATCACAAATACTTAGTGGAATTCGAAAGAAAATCACAAGTATAATGACAATATGATACACATTGGATGAAACTAATTACCAATATTATTATAGATTTACCTTTTACAAAATTATTTTTAAAATATTAGGAAAAAATAATACAAACTAAACATGTCATGTTTATCATCATATTTATTGAAATAAGAAATTTCTTCAAACATTGACATTTGAATAAAATTTATTATAAATTACCCTTTTTTACGAAAAAAATTCAATTTATAACATTATATAATTATGTTTTTATCCTTTCATTTTATTTCTAAATAGATTCCAAATCATCATAATCTTTTTCATGTGTGGAAGAACATGTGTTTCAATGTTTTTCATTTAACATATAATTTTTTCATTACTATTTAAATTTTCAATATCAATATTATTTAATTTTAGAGATAACTACTTTTTCTAGTTAGAAATCCATTTATTTTTTTCATTGACCGACACATATAGATAATTTATTTATTTTATTTTATTTCCTTATGAATAAAACATTTCCTTTTGATCTTTAATACTTGCTCATTATTTTCAAAATTGATAGAAGTTTGAGAATTTGAAGTAAAATAACTATTTTTAGTTATAATTGTGACACATATACATCCAGAATTTCCTGAATATAAAACAATATCACTTGAAGAAGAAGAATTATGTTTGAATATGTTACCTTAGAATAACATTGCACATAAGATATATTACATGTTTTTTAATAGTAAAACTTATTCTATCGGCTTTCAAAATCATAGCATGTAGTAAAAATTTCTTTTCATTCTTTTTGACCATCCTTAGATTTTTTAGCTTTAATAAATTGGGTTTCTTCTGTACTTTTTTCTAGAAACCAAAAAAAATAAAATATGCATAATCCAAATTCAATTGTGAATTACCATGAGTGATCTCATTATTAAAATAGAGTGTTTCCTTTTTCCTGGATGGATAATCAATTTTCACATCTCGTGAGTTTCTATAATACAGGTAAATAGATTTATACTATTCTACTTCTTCAAAGGTGGTTGTTTAATGATGTTTCAAGATTTCATGAGTAGTGTTGCAGCTATAAAATTTATGTTAAATATTTTCAACAATTAAACAATAAATAATATTCCTGGCCATATAATTAAAAACACTTTTAACACCATATTCTTCTTTCAAATAAATTTCATCATATTTAGGAAAAAAATAAAATTTAATAATAATACCATAATATATAATATCAATAATCCTAAAAATTATTTATCAAAATATTCCACTAAGTATAATTACTACTACTAAATTGTGGTGGTAATGTCATATTTAGCACATTTATTTGTCTTAATTCAGTAATCACTAAAAAAAATTACTATTTATTATATTAAGGAATATGATAAATATTTTGAAAATTTAATTTATACACTAAAACGAAGCACAATATTTCCCTAAAAAATCTATGCTCTGATACCAATTAATTTTATGAGGATGCAAATTAATACAGCTCAACTCTTAAATTGGTATGTCTATAATACCAATTTTTAGGACTTGAAGTGGTTATTAATATAGATAAGAGGGTGATTTACATACAATATAAATTAATCAAAGTTCAAAATTTCATAGCATAAACTGATTAGTTCAGATATTAAAAAATACAGCCACCAAGATACATGAAAACAAAGACAATAGAAAATGCATGAAATTAAAATATGAACATACAAGTTTTTTTTTGTATTTTAGATCTAAATCATAATACTCTAATCTTCACAAACCAGACCCTTATGTGGAACCCACTAAGGAATATCACTTTTAAAGGTGAGTGAAAACACTTTATATCCACCCTTTTCTCAACTAGAGGATTACCTAAATACCCTTTTGTTTTTCATGTTTAGAAAAAACCACACCACTAATAGGAGAAGAACTAGTCTAGAAATATGCTAGCTAAATCCCAACCTCATACCTTTTTGGGTTTAGATGGAACTAAAAATATTACAGGTTGAAAGATAACCTAAAATCTTAGTAGTTCAAACCCAGTGTAGACATTCAAATGAAAATTCACAACCTCTTCTATGTTACTCATCAATAGGAACCTTTTTTATATGGGGAAGACTAAACATAGACTCTAACTAGTGCAGTCATTCCCTCTAAATTTTATTGTTTAAGTGGAACATGGTATTCTATGGGGATAGATGAAACCCTGACTTACTTTTTTAATCAGCAGTATAGCCTTATCCAGGATTCACTAAGTGTGGAATATACAACAGAAATAGTTAGTACATGTTAAAATAATAAATTAATTCATCCCAATTAATAGTTATTGATGAAGATATTATCATTTAGATTAGGTAATGATCATTCCTTTATGATTTTGAAATTATAAAGCTTAGTAAACCCAATACATTACTTCATCAAATAAGTTTAATGATGAAGCTTTGGGACATAGTTGTGAACTATGCAGGATGTAAGACGTAAAGTGGAGTCATATCTCACTTCTTCACTACATGCCTCAATATTTTTATAAAAACATATAAAATTATTATTTTATTAACATTAATGTCTATGATACTCCTTCATAAATTCTAACAATAAAATATTCATGTGGAAGTGAATTTTAATTATCTTCGATATATTATAAAGATTAAAAACCATGTTTTACAAATAATATCTTTAAGGTAATAAATGAAAAGTTAATACATTTAAAAATACATCAATAAATATTGATAATAAATTCATTGGAACACTCTAAAATTTTTTGCGAGAATAACTCTAAATATTTTAATCATTTTGAATTTAAATATCTAAAAATCCAAAATATCAGTGTGGGGATCCATACACACTTAATTCTGTATGAATAACATTTATTTCATAAAAAACAATATAAAACATATTTTAATGAGTTCTAAATAATTAATGGTTAATTTTAGAACAAATAAAAACTTAAAAATATTGAAAATAAAAATAATGTAAATTAAAATGTAAAAAATTATGTAAAACATAGAATATTTCCAGATTTAAAATAATTTATAGAAAATCACATAAATATGTTGGAAAATATGACTCCATGGATGATTTTTTATGTCTGTGATGTGACTACGTGGGTAAAATATCACCATATCAAAATTTGTATATCTTAATTTCATGGTATTGAATCTATATATGTAGTATGTTTTACATATCATAAAATTTCACACATTCAAATTATTCATCATTCCGGCATTCATGTATCCAAACCATTCAAAAAATAATTTTTTTTAGTGTAGATGAATTAAAGTATCCCAATCATTCCCATAGTTGTATTTAAGTAAGAAAAAAAATCACATAACAAAATTCTTGTATACAAAATCATGAAATCAGTATAAAACTTGATGTATCAAAATTCATACATAAATTATACCTTCTAAAAAATAGAATCAAATTTTTGAGCATTTTTATTATATTTGTATAACTTCAATTGATTTCCATAGTAACAATAATCAATTTAATACTACTTTTATAGCTCATGTTATCACTAAAATACAATTGAGAAATAGTTATCAAAAAATTAGAATATAGACTGAAAACATAAAATGGATTCTAACCTAATTTTTGACATGATAAATATAGATTCAAAAAATTTAGTATTCAAATTAAATGTATATAATTTTCTTATCTTTCTAAATCGATAGGAATAACTCAATTAAGTATTCTTTATCCTTTTTTATGATCTGAATAAAGAAGGTAACTAATTCAAGAAATGTGGCTACATGGTTGACAATTTGACAAAGTGGATTTTCATTTTATCTATGTGGTAGCAATTCATTGGCTTTGTGGGAATAGTGATAATCATGTGAAAATTAAATTTAAAGGTCCAAAATGACATTTTTTGCTTAGGAACTATTTATAAAACATGTATAACATGTTTCAAATAGTCATGGAATGAAATATAAAGATAATTTAAGAAATCATAATATGATATAATCAATGAATAAAATTAAAAATATTTATTTAAACAAATAATTATTGATTAAAAACCTAATAAAAACAACATTAAAAAATAATAATTCTATATGAAATCTTAATTAATTACTTCATAAAAAATTTATATTAAATAATCTAGATATTCTAAAAAAGAAAATATTTTTTTAAAATATCAAAACATCAAGCGGTTAATAGATCCACTCAATATAGGAGTCCTTATATAGGCAATGACGGTAGGGTGAATGGTTAATGTCAGTGGGAACCTTGGAGAGCCCAAATCTTATGTGTAGGTCTTGTGATGTATATTATAAGATGTTCAGGCATGCAACATAGTGTGATGATGAGGAGGGTAGGTTTCATGGCATGGCTTCAAGAGTTGAGGGATAGATTTTTTAGACACCTATATCATTTCTCCCCACCCCCATAAAAATTTTTCTACCTTCTCAAAGAATTGATGGAATTCTTCATTTTCCAAAATTTGAGTACCAACAACCTGTAAATAGATTTCGTAAAGATAATGTTTATTTAGGGAAAATGGTACCTTTTTCTTTAAGAATATTATAGATTTATCATCATATTATTTCGATATCATTTTACCATTACATAAAGGTATTTTATCACAATGATACACTTATAATCATGCATGACAATAGCTCTTTTCTCGACTTCTTATGATGAATAATCTTGAATAGTTTCTATATTTCTCAATTTTACTTGCAACTGAAGATTTTTTAGACTAATACAGATTTTTTTTTATTTTCATTGGACTTCACTAAATCATCAAATTAATTTTTTATCCTATAAACATTATCTTCATGTATTTAGTTGTTCTCTTTAATGGGTTTTTTTAAAGGCTGGGGCTGAAGCCTCATTTCTTATTTAATTCAAAGAGAAGACCCCATTTAACTAGGTAGAGGGGAGACCCATTACATAGCACGAAGGCCTAGTGGGAATTTAGCCCATTACATGGCCCATAGTCCCAAAGTTTTAGCCCAAGGCCCATATTATGAATAGTACTGCTACAGTACTCCACTTGTCACAGTGTTGCATAGTATCTGCCGCCGCTACAGTCCCCTGCCACCACTACATTAGCATGCCACTGCTATAGTTCCCACCATTTCTATAGTTTCGCCGCTGCGACAGCAAGCTATAGTACTTCTACAGTACCCTAAGCCCAATGGGTTTTGAACCCCCATTTTTTATTTAGGGTTACAGGGTTCTTACCATTAAGCCAAATCCTAACTACTCCCTTTAAATATTTGTAAATAGACTTAAATCTATATTCATTGACTTCCAATTAAGTATCTTTAACATAAATGAAAATAATTTTTTCCCTCAAATACATGTAAATTTTATTAATATATATTAAATTCTACTACATTATCCTATATTTCTATAATCAAATCCTTTTCTTGTTTGGATCACCATTAATCATGTATCATGGTTCTATAACATTTACCCTCAACTTGATTTGTGATATTTTTATACAGAATCAATTTTTATTTTAGGGACATCACCTTCATATAAAATTCCTACACAGTTTTCATGATTTCCTCTAACATGTATTTAATATATCCACTATTAAAAGTGAAAACTTGTTCGAAAAAATTATTGGGTTCTTTTAATAATGACACATGAATCAATGTATAGTTTATCTTATACTTTATTAAAAATATGATCTACCCCACTTGAACTGGATTCATATATTAGATATTCATGATAATAATATTCAGTTACCTAATTATCTTGTAATGTTGGAGAAGAACCAAATTTAGAACTGTGGTACATCATATCACTAGTGGATTTTTTCACTAGGACTTATCCATTCATGCTAGGTCTGATTTCACCAATATTACAACATTTTGAAAAAAAAATACCCTATTTTACCATAAAGTTTATCTTATCATAAATGTTTTTTTTCAGATGAAAATTTCAATTTGGTATAATAGATATATTTTCATTTTTATTACATTAATGTAGTGGAGAATACCCATATTTTTTATATCTTTTGGCATCTATTTTTTTCCTTTTTTCATTATATTATTTAATGAATTGCTAGAAAATTTATCCATATTTTATTTGTTATGGAACTCACATGCTTACAAAAATATTCCCTCCATAATTCCTTAGGAAGAGAAATCCAAAAACATAAAATATATAATTTTTTAATTATAGGGAATCCAAATAGAGGTTGGACTGTATCTCTGATGCTACTTTATGTCACACCAAGATCTGTATAACCACATGGGGTGGGGATAAATGTGGTGCACTTTGAAAAAGTTTTACATCATTATATTTACCGTTGTAGCTATTAGGGTGAATATATCTCACACAATATTCTTATTTTTTAAAATTAAGGTAACATAATCTAGAAAGAAAACAATAGAGAACACTAGAATTATATAATGTGGTTTACCTATAAAGTGAATGACTACTTTCGTGATGTGTGGTTTTTGTTTTCACACTCACACGCTACTTATATCTTATTATCATGATAATTATTCATGCATGGGTGTATCTATAAACATGTATTCTAGGGGAAAACCATGTTACATTCACGTAACCAACCGATATAGAAAACACCCAATTGTAATCATTAGTATCTATCACTAATAAGGCCTTCCTCTATATAAACATAATTTATCGGGCTACTCTTGAAGTGATATAATAATTGTAGGTTGATATATCATGTAGAAATAATTTATTTGATATTATTTCTAGAAAATACATTCATCAAGTGGATTCCACTAGAACAAAAATCCCTTGGATTTATTTCTTGTTCTTCTTTGTTTGTTGAAATACTCTTCAACAGGTTTAATTCTTGATGGTACCTATTTCTATATTTTTTACTTCATATTTAGTGAAAATTATGATCTCTCACCAAAATGTTGGATTTCTCTAAAACAATTTCTCATTGGAACCCCTATCTACCAATATTTTTCTTCTCATTATTTTTAATGTTCTCTTTAGTGTGATCATACTCATATTTTGATATATTAAATTTTAGGAACATCATTAAAATGTAAAGCACCATATTATCCACACTTTTTTCTAATATAGGATTTCAATATTCAAATTTTTAATATATTTGTCCCCCAAATACAAAATACTTTCGTCAAATATTTATTTATTTATTAAGATAACCTATCATTAACATTATATGTATTGCAGATTTATACTAAAAAATTATTATTTCTATTAATAATCCACAAATTTATCCACTCAAACAATTTTTTTCATTCTTTGGATGGTTATTTTATTAATACGGAATGAAATATATGAATATGGATATGTAAAAAAAGATAAATAAATAGAAAATGTAGGTCATGCCTCACGGGGGTATGTGAAAATGGATACCCAAAGATTTATCCCTTACTAAATGTTTAAAAGTATTTGGAAGAAACTGAATATTAAAAAATGACTTTGTGTGAAGCCAGTGAATGGATGTAAATTATAAGTGAGTCCATAAATAAATTTCCCTCCTATAATGTTTTCTAGAAACAATAAATTCATACTTTAATACAAATATATAGGTGGAAGTCATATGTGATGGATTTTAAAGTGTTTTATGACGACGATAGAGACTTCAGAATAATTGAGGATCCAAGTTCCACAATGTACGTAATAATACTCAAAACTATATATAGAGTAAGCCCCATAAAAACCACTTTATCTTATATATTATGGAATGGAACCTTTTGGGGATTAAAAATATGGGCTATGAAAATACTTTTTTTTCTCTATATTTTTTCCACACAAATAAACATATTATCTTTCTGACATATAAATAACCTGAATTAAATATCATTTCAGTGAAGATTATTCTCCTATAATGATGTCCTTCTTTATAATGTTCTCACAATTACCCTCAACTTGAATAACATATCAATCAACCAAATTTTTTTATTTATAGGCTAAATATTATCACAACTTCATATTGACTGATGATTTATGATTTACCGAGAAACTCAAATCAATAATCTATATAAAATAGGTGTATTTGACATAGACTAGGAAATCATCAAGTTAATATTTTATACTATTATAAACAACCATGTATATCGTTAAATTTATTTTATATATCACTCAAAACATTATATTCAATTTATGTATTCCAACTTGAATCTCACATATACTCTAGAAACATATAATTCATCTTATATATTAATTAGAAAATCTTACATATCACCTACAAGATGTTACAAAATATCATATAGATATTATCTATCATAGTGAAATATTTTCCAGTATTCTATGAGATATTACATATAAATATGTAAAAAATATAAACCATTAATAAGTTATTATGAATCTTGATTAAAAACTCCCACTAAATTTCTAATTCATTATTTTGAAAAATTACTTAGGTAATATTTTTCCAAATTTCATAAAATGTAACTCTAATATTTTCCTGAAACCTTCTCCAGTACCAAAAATTAATTTCAAATAATTCTTATTCAATTTAATTTGACTGAAAATAATATACCTTAGGAAAATTATCAAACCATGATAAATATTTTTAGATCAATTTCCAAATAATTTGGAACACGCATAAACAAAATTAATCTAAAAAATTCAAACAGAACTATTTATAATTAATGGATCTCATGTTGGAGTTTCAATTTATTCTCCTCAATATATCATCATCCAAGAGATATATCCATATACTCAGTAGTCTTCATGTATACTATTTACAAGGATGGTTCCTCAATTATCAATAGAACTTTCATGAAAATATTACAATTGTTATTGGATATCCAATAAAATACATCCAATAGTAGAATCTGATATATATTACCCTCAACCATATAAATTATGACAAAAAACATCTCTTCTGACATATTTAAATTTCTTCTTTAGCGTAATGATCATAATGTTATTGTACTTTACAACCCCAAACTTCTCAATTTTATTCTTTATTCATGAAATACATATAAATGAACATATATTGAAACCTTTCTTGGGAAATTTAATATTCATATATGATTGTGTAGTTCACACCTCATCCAAGATCCTCCTCTCAATAAATATTAATAGCATGAGCTATTGAGAAAAAACACAAAACATTTACCACTAAACTATTTCATGTCGAATTTATTATCGATCAATATAATTTTATAAGGCTAATGATTTATTTTAGAGTGATTCTTGGATGTAGGGATGCATGTGGAAGTCAGCCCGACATGGGATCTATGTTATAAGAGAAATCAATGTTGGTTTCTAATGAAGATATGTATTTCTGGAGTAACCTTTATGAGATTCAATATTTTATAATCCTTATGGAGTTTAATTTAAAATGGGGGAGTTGAGTTGATCTCAAATTACATATATAAAATATGTAATTTATATTAAATTGCGGGAAAAGTTCTCAAATTGAATTTCTATCCTACGGTGAGGTGTTTGGATAACTATTTTATTTATCGTATTCCATGTCATTTTTCTTGAGAATAATTTATTCATGACTTTTGGATTTTTTCATATTTTATAAATTCTAAACATGATCATGGATGAGATGGAATCATATTAGAATTTAGTGATGATTCATAAGAATAAGATGAGTGATGTTCTACTAAATATGTAAAATCATGTTGTGAAAGTGTAGATAAAACTATAATTAATGAGAGTTAATATATTAAAGGAGACACATTACCTGAGGTGATAGTGAAATATTTATGTGTTACAATTACACAAAATATATTTATCACATGTATTAATATTCATTTCATAATAATTTTGGTTTCACTTTGATATTACCGATAGAGGAACGAGTTCACATTATATGAGAAGTGTTGGTACTTGATTATTCTATGGAAATAGGTAATGAATATGATGTAAGAGGAATTTATTAACATCATAGTTGATTACATTGAGTTAGAGTCTCATTTTATACATCATTATGAAAATCAAGATACAATCATTCTTGAATAAAATTTAATATTCTCACAGGTTTCATTTTATTTAGGATAAAAATATAGCAAATTGTTTATAGAGATTTTAGCCAGATATAGAGAATAGTAAAACTATAGAAAACTAAGGATATATTATAGAGTTCTTCTATAGAATTATGAATCACAATATCTATACTATTTAACATTATTATAAGTTGGGAAGGTATATTTACTTCATTGGTTTATGATGAAGAATCTTTGAATGTAGTTATAACTAAACTTGAAGAATGCATAATCCAATAGATGCACTATTTTCTACAAATTAGACTGTTACTCAGAAGGTTAAGAGTGTGTATATTAATTATTCTTATGAATTTAATAATTTTAAATATTTTATTTTATTTTTGTAAAAAATCCTTCCATTTTTACTCTCTTTATTGCTCTTATATTAGAGTATTTATTTGTGATCCATTTCATAGTAAATGCTCTATTTTTCTCTATTGTATTTGTCATAGTTATAATTTTCCTGATAGAGGGTTTTTGGGATAAAGTCTAATGTTTTCCTTATTATAGAGATCTAGAGATTCTACTATGTGGAAGGAAGATTTTTTTATTTATTTTGATAGAAGGATTCTGTAAGGAATATAGATCTTATAATAATCATGTCGATCAAGATATTTTTGCTTTGGAATATAGAGATACCAACCGATAGTGTAAAGTCAATGGCTTCCATGATTAGATGGAAAGGATAACTACCAATGAGTTTTAAGTGGATTAAGTTCTTATGTTTTGAATGGTGATACACTGATTGAGTTTTTTATCCTCATATAACATTTCCTAAAATAAACTACTTCTATTAAATGTATGTTTATTGTAATGATATCCTTTTGATGTTTAAGGGTTTTATTCCTTACATAATACGTAATTTTAAAATTTTATGTATTTATTTTAATTTAATATGTTCTTAAAAGTTTTTAAAATTTTCATATTTGTAACACCCCATGATATTATATTATATCTCTTTTTAAATAAATTTATTCTCTTCCATGGCTTGTCTTGTAAACAACACTGAGTTCAAACAAACAGCAATCAATTATTAAATTCTTTTATAACCCAGCCATTAAATTGAAGATTATAAATGGGACTAAATAAATTTTGAAAAATATATATTTTATTTATTTATATAAATTTAGTCATTATAAATTTATTAGAGATAAAAAAATTATATTAATTAAATGAACTCTTTTTTGAAAAACTACTTTTTGTGATCGCAATATATTTAGATCTTAATAAATTATATTTGTCACTTTTGGTGAATTATTTTAATGAAATTTATATATTATATATTCCATGAAAAGATTTAATATCCATATAACATTTGTATTATGCTTGGGATTAGGGTAAATACATTTTTATTCTTTAAAACTAGATTTTTTGAAAATGATTTTTTTATCATATCTTGCGTAATTATTTTAAAATTATTTTTTACCACCTATAGGTATTAATTTTTTTAAAATTAATTAATTATTTAAAATTATTAGGTTCAAATTTGGTAATTGGGAATCCTTTATTTTTGATCAAAATGAATAGTACTCATGGTAAAATCTATCACTCGGTGAAGGGTAAACTGGGTTAATTTATATTAAAACTAAGTGATAGGAAAATAGTTTTTCATCATAATTATTATTTAATTACGAATATTATACACTTATCAATTTAATATTGAATTTTATTTTTTTAAAGGACCGTTGTATATGAAAATTACTTAAATATTATTTGAATCAATGATAGTTAGAAAATTGAACAGTATTTATTTTTAATATCTTGTAGGTGTCCATATAGGGAAAAAATAAATATAGGAATGAAAATAGATATCTACTTTTAACTTAATGAAATTATTTTCATTATATAAATTTATTTTTAATTTTTATGAATTATATTATTACCTTGAATTATTTTTCAATGTTATTAAGATATTTTTTAATTAGAAGAAAAATAAAATACTTGTTTTTAAAAATATTAATTTTAATATAATTTGAATGAGTTTTTGTTTCAAGTGAATGTTACCGATATATATGAAAAATTATAGAGTTTGGAAACAAAATTATTCCAATTTCCCTCTGTATTGACGTATTTGAGGTCAAATTAATTGAATTTTTAAAAACATTATAGTAAGGCCAATTTATAAAAATAATATGTTATTAAATTATTTGAAACACATCAAAATATTATTTTACTTCATTAAAATGTAATATTGTTTAAAAAATCATATATGATCTGTTTATGAGTCATTTGACCATTTATATTAACATTGTTACCCCTTTATGAAAAAAATAGTGGTTACTATATTTACAGTCAAAAATAATAAACCAAGGGGTTAACAAAAAATGATAAGGTTTACAATGACACAAAAACTTGTCTAAATTATGTTGGTGGATGGGATTAAAACCCTATAATACCTTATCTTTGAATCAATTTTAATTTGGAAGAATTTTTTATGAGAATTAATTTATTATAATTTAATCTTTTAAAAAATTAAAAAAGTGTAGAACCCTATGATTTTTAACTAGAAAAAAATACAATTTTTTTTAACTTTTACTTTTGTTGGATGGGTGAAATTTAAATACAAACATTGGAACATAATTTTGAGTGTCAAAACACTTATACATATAGTTTTTGGATTTTGGTAAAAGCCTGATAAGGCTACCTAGTGCCTCGAAAAGTTTCGGGAGTGTTGGACCTGAAAAATATCATATTTTTAAAGACAACAGAGGGAGTACGGTTTAAACACGACCTTCTAAACCATACATCCCACTCCATGTAACTATGCGACCCCTTTAAGGAGGGGCAGTGGCCTTGTGCACAAGATGTGCATGGTTACCAAAACATGTCACCTAGCTCGGAGAGGGAGTGTCTCGAATACAGTAGACTCGACACAGTAAACATATGGTTTGGAAAACTCTGTGGGTCAAACCGCATAGTCGGGTCTTTTAAGGAATTAAATTATTTTTTAAATTAAAATTAAATTAAACATAAAACTAAAATACCCAAATCTCCCTCACCCCTCGGTCGCACGACAGACCAGCCTAGGGGGATCTCCCCTTTGATGCACAACGCGTCCCTCTGGTCTCCCACCCTCTTTGATGTCTCTACCATTTTATTTGGAAATCTATTTCGATCTATCATGGTATGCTCTTCTATACCTCCCCCCTAATTCCAACTAGATTCAGGCCTCTTCGTTTCCCTATAGGGTTTGGCTGAACCCTAGGTTCCTTTGGTTGACTTGATTTTGGTTTCCCTATAATCATAGGTCTTGAAAATGGTCTCTATGGGTGTGTTCAAGCCTGTTCCTGCAACCACCCATGAAGGAGAGTCAAATCAGGTGGTTTCAAACTGCCGAAAATATGTCGAGGTATGTTTTATACCTTATTCATTGTTTTTTCACCTATTTAATTAAGTTATATATGTGTCTATGACTCCTGATAAATTAATCTATAGTGCATTGGGTTGTTTCATGTTCTTTCAAGTCACCAAACCAAAGACCGAAGTGGACATTTTAGTTCCAAATAGGGTATGGTGCCTTTCCAATTCCTCTAATTCAATAAATAGATTAATTAATTACTTAATGCACATTAGTTATAATTTAAATTCATGCAATGAATTATATATATTGAATGATTTTAAATACAGTTTTTTATGTTTCATATTTAAAATTCTAAAGGTGATAAATGAATTTTGTGATTAGTAATATCATGATTTTGTAATAAAAACCCTCAAATGGAGATTCTTTGTATTAATGCTAAATAGTAGTTGTTAGACCATGCTTTCTTGAATTGTTTTGTTTATAATTATTATGACATAATGTTATATTGAAATATTTCATGTTTAGGACATGGCCCTAATGTTATTAGAAATACATTGTTGCCTTTTTGAAATAATTAAAAAGCGCCAAGGAACTGCCTAAGTGCTTGGCCATGTTTTGAATTGGGTTTAACCATGTATGATATTTTCCATGTTTTCTTTTAGTGTTTTGACACAATCAAGCAATTGTTCGGGTGTGCCTTGTCTTGAACTTTATAAATGTAAGTGTTTCAATATCAAATGGTCGAGTTATCCTATAAATTTCTTCATGGAAAGTACCATGAATGCTCATCACTTCACCGGCCTAAGGTAAGTGCTTGTTCTGATAATTAAATGAGAAATGTAAAATTTGAGAGTATACTATGTATATCACTTGGCCTTTTTAAGAGTAATTTAATAATGGTTTCATGTCCATAGCCCCCCTTTCCATGTTGATGGAATGTAGAAAAGTTAACCTTAATTAAGAAATATTCCTTTATGGATTTTACTAAAAAGTTACAATGCTACATGACTATTCCACACTAATGGAAGTCAAGTCTTAAACCAATAAATATATAGTTAAAATGCTACTTGACCATTCAAAAATAATGGATGGAATGTCTTGTTCCAAAATGAATAATTATGTGACTTCTTTATTAAATATGAATGGTTAGACTTGAGCCTGTCATGGTTTTTATCAGAGAACACCATAGGCACTCCTGTACCCCATTCCGAATTCAAGGATGAGTTTCTATGGTTCATACCTGATTAGATCTCATTCCATGTCTTATCATTGTATGCTCATTATGCTGTCGTTGGGTCCCCCATATATTACTACAGGATTCCGAGGATACAGTCCATGGATCCAGTAATGAAAAGTATATGTCTTGGATACACTCCTTTAACCCATTCCTTACATAGACCTATTTTACATTGGATGCTCTCCTTGGACTCGGTAGGCACATTATTAGGGAATTACATGGATTACGCTCCTTAGATTACACTCATACCCCTTATCTAGACTCAGATACTACTGTTTAGCATTCCATGAGATTTACATTACCTTGATTTTTACCCTAGAACTCCCTCACCGGTATCTTGGTCATGTTGCCTTGTTAAGATTTGGATCCTTCACTACTTATACTATCAATAGGTTGTGCCTTGAATATTATCCTTGGTATTTATTATTAAATATCAACATTGGATTCCTCAGATATAATCCTTGGGTCTTGCATTGACATATAGGTTCCAAGGTTAAAGCCCATCATGCCTGGTCATTGCTTTGCCCTGTTTTACCTTAGAGGAAACTCCTTGGACTCGGTAGGTAACTTTCTCACATTTGACATATGAATAAGTTGGTAATACCCATTTAATGAACGTAATACATTTCCAGACACCATCCAAGGGTTGTAGTAGGTACTCGGGTATTCTACTTACATCGTACTACTTAATATATTTATGGATGCTTGAAGCCTGTTTGATTTATATTACAGTGTCGGGATTGGGGTAGACACAGGTGGTGCCAGCCTACTAGGATTTATATCTCCCACCCTTCTCATACTGTCGTTGCACTGAGGTACCCACATAGACCATTCTTGTTCATAGGTCATATGACCTTGTTAGTTTCTATTTTCTTGTACCCATGAGTTGGGAGAAAAGGACGGTTTTGGAGCTCAGGATGATTTTGGAGATCACCTATGTCCTTTTAGTTCTTTTCTTTACTTGAGTACAACATTTTATTGTATTGAAAATCATGTTGTACAATTTACTTCTTTTCGTAATGTATCAATACGATTCCATTCATTCATCCATTTTATAAACTAGAGTTGGCCCCTTTTTTCAGTTATATGAAATCTGTCTTCTTCTACATTTTCAATTATGTATTAATACTTCCATTATTGACTGTTATTTACTATGTTATACCAATACAAAACTCTGATAAGAGGGTATATTCCTTCTACTAACTATCTGTACACCCTCCCTGTTAGCTGGCAGCCTATAGCATTCAAGGTAGTGTGCTTGAGGTCATGTGGAGACTGGTTCAGCCACCTTCTAAGTGGTGAGCCAGGTCAGGACATTAAAAAGTTGTATTAGAGGTTATTTACCTTTTTTATTATTGTTTTGTGTTGGTAGACAGATGTCTAGGAACGTGTTAGGGCTTGGTTAATAGTTTTGATTGGGACATATCACCCTATGTATAGGAAATTACCAAGTATCCATGGATGTGATTGTTTTTTATGTTGTTTGCTGTTACTATTAACAAGATATAACATAGATTGATTGGTTTACATTCTATTTCTTATGGTTTATGGAATTATGAATATTACCCTTGGATTGTAATGGTAATGATGAAATATACATGCATCATATTAGGAACCTATAAAATCCCATGCCATGTATATATGACTTTCCTTGTAGTTTCAATAGTAGGATGTCTATATTGTATAATTACATAGCTTATAAATATGGCATGATTAGGTTTATACCTATATAGGTAATACATTATCAATCCTTTTATGATTAATTCTCATTATGGCATGCTCTGATGGTTAAAATTTTATTCTTCTGTGATTTTATCTTATTTCTCCATGTTAGTTTCTTGAAGTGACATGATATGCAAGATTACATTGAATATGTAAATGGTTTCATGGGTCAAAATTAATGTTTTTTTATTATTATGGGAGCCAGTTTTTAGTTGTAATGTTTATGACCGCCTTATAGATGGGAAATGGTAACTCGTGTAATTAAGACATTCTAAAAAAAATTCTAAATTCAATTGCTAAAGGATGTTGGTTTTCAATAAAGGGAGCCAAATTCCAAATTGTTAAGTGTATGGGTGCTTCACAGGTTGGTAAATGGCCACCCATATAAATTGGACTATTATTTTTGATCATGTTAAATTATAAATTGACATTGGTAATGATTAATGAGAGATTATTTTTAATCCATGAAGTGTATGGGTGCTTAATCAATTGGGAAATGGAAACCCATATTAAATGAAATGGCACGAAACTTTGTGAAATGATTATAAAAGTGAAATAATTTTAGTGTTGAGATAAAATCAAAATGGTTAGCTTTTAAAATTTAACTGGACTAAAGTAGGTCAGTTGTAGAATGTTTTTTTATGAGATGACCCATTTGGGTGTTTAAAATTTTAATAATTTGTGTGTTTTATATTCGGTTTCTTTAGAGAGAACCTAGGTTTGTTAAAATGGGACCCTCATAGGTTGCCTTATTTTATTAAAACGAATTTATTTTGATATGTTTCAAAAAATGATGGGATTTTGACTAACGTATAAAGTTTTAAAAAAGGAGTTTTATAAAACATGCCTATTTTACCCTTGGGGCATTGGTTAAATTCAAGTATCTTGTATTGTTTTTAAAATTATTCTATGATTTTTGTATTAAATCTTTAATGAATAAATATTAAATGTGATTAAATATAAGAGGCATGGAAATGGAACCTGTAATGGTGTTCAATGTTAAAAACCCTCATGAAAGGGTAGTTCTAACTTATTTTTAGTTGCCTTGGAAAGGAAGCGTGAGTACATTCCGTATGCATTCTTTTTCTTATCAATGGCTTTATAAACGACCTTTGAGACTACTAACTTTTGTTTGGTGTCACCCACTGTTAGGTTTGAAACTTGTTCTTCATAAGGGGATTACCCATGGTAGGTAGGACCCTTAGAACTTAAACGCCTTGATAGGTCTGTGACCCCTCTCACTCTTTGGTGTCATTGGGTGTCATTGTCCCAAGTAGGACATTCGGTTTTAAAGTGACACCTCTGTTAGGATGGGTGTTCATATCTTTCTTGGCCTTGTTATGGGATCAAGCATTGAGAAATGCTCTTTTCTATCTCGTTAGACATCCCTTGGTCATGGCCGGAAACGTCCTTGGTCGATTGACCATTTCTTCTTCTTAGTAATGGATGACAGGTTTTGCTGTTGTCTAGGAAAATGATCATATGAGGAAATAAAACTCTAAAATAAATCTTCTTATACTATTGAGTACGGTCTCGGGGCATCTCTAAGTATAGTGGCATGAGTGTTAAATAATCAGTTCCATCCCAATAATTGGACTAATTTTTGAATGACATAGGGGTTTGGACACACCGGTCTCATCAAAATCCAACATTCTTATGAGTGGTTAGTTTTTCTTTATTTTATGGTCTAGGTCACTCTTAAGGATGGTAGTGTCACTTTGATCCTGTTAAATTTATCCTTCCAAGTGTAAGTTTTTAAACCTAAGGGGAACATTAAAAACTGGTTGGTTATTTCTTAAATTCCCTTAAGGCTTTCAAGTCTTAAATCGTGTCGGTGATTTCTTAATAGAATGACTTTGTTTTGGTTTGACTACTTTACCATCATGTCTCTGGGTGAATTTTAAAAGAAACCCTATCTTAAATCCTCTTACTTTACTTTTCTTAAGAGAGGAGAATGTCCCATATATTGATATCTTCCTTGATATACTAAGAGTGTGTTGGTCTCATGTCATGCTAAATCTTTTAAAGCTGCTGAGGATTTTGGATGATCATTTCCAATTTTACATGCTAGATTTTGGTGCTTATCTAGGCTTGGTAAGACCTGAGTGATTCTTGGGTTCCAAAGTAGGAATTTCTTTTTTGTACTCACAGACTCCAGCCATTTATTTTGAATTGCACTGGCTACCTAAGATGGACATATTTTAATTAAGTCAGCCAAATGCATCGACTCAATATCTTTTTTTAGTTGATGCTTACAGTTGTATGGGTCTATTTTAAAACACATTTCCAGGTGATGGGAAGTGTGGTCTAAAGGTCAGTAATGTCTTTTGAGAGAGTTTTCTCAACCAGTTTGGTAAGGTCGATCTGAATTTGGCTATTTTATTTTGATGAAATCATGTCAGGAGTGTCATAAGAACTCTTTATGCCTTGTAAAACAGTTCCAATGGTGGAGGTACTGTGGAATTAATTTACCCCCTTCTTATTTTAAGACCTATGGTGGTGAGAACAATCCAATGAATTTCTATCAAGATGATCGTGTGAAGGTGTCTCTATCTAATCAGGATCATTTGACCAATATTCTTGTGTTTATGTTGAACTTTTAGCATTGGATTGGGTTGTAAAGGATGAAGTGCATAGTGCATTGGAAATGATTAAGGTGCATTAGGAATTGGAAAAGTAATAAAACCATTTAAATGAAACTTCATTTCCCTTGTAGGTTGATTGTTGTATACTTTTATCGTGAAGGCTTCTCATGGATGATAAGTTTTTAAGTTGGGTATTTTGTACAACCCCGTTTTTTTAACCAGATAAAAATGTGATGGTTTTTGAAATTTTTTGTTTGTTGGATGGTTAAAATTTAAATCCAAGATTTTCAACTTAATTCGTAGTGTCAGAACACTTACACGTGTTTTTTTAGAATTGGGTAAAGGTCAGAGAAGTCCCTCGAGTGGCTCGAGATGTTTGGGGACTTTCGTACCAAAAAAACTTCATGTTTTTAAAGATAGAAGAGGGTGCATGGTTTGCGCATAGACTTATTAACCTTGAGGTCTACTATAGGTAATTGTGAAACCCCTTTAAAGAGGTGCAGTGGCCTTGCACATGGGTTGTTCACAGATTCCTAAACTGTGCACCTAGACTATGTGGGGTGTGTGTTGGAGGTAGTAGAATACGCACGGTTTGGAAAACCGTGTGGGTCATACCGTGCAACTGGGTCTTTTTAATGAATTAAATTATTTTTAAATTTAAAATTAAAAATAAATTAAATCTAAAACTGAAATAGTCAACCCTCCCTCAACCCTCAGTTGCGTAACACACTATCCCAAGGGGTTATCCCCTTCTACACACAACGCCTCCCTTTGGCCTCCTTACCTCTTTAATTTCTCCATCATTTTCTTTTCAAATCTCCTTAGATCCATCATGGTAAAATTATATATCCCTTATCCCCCTAATTTCGTCCATATTTCAGAATCTTCTTCTCCCCATAGGGATCGGCTAAACCCTAGGTGCCTTGGCTTGACCTGATTTTGGTTTCCCTTCAATCACAGGTCATGAAAATGATCTCAACGAAAGTTTTCATGTGTGTTATGACAACCATTACTGAAAAAAAGACTTATACCCAGGGTTCAAAACCGTGGGTATAGCATATACCCACGGTTTTGGGAACCGTGGGCTGGAATGGAGTCGGTATAGGGGTCTCAACCTATACCCAAGTTTTGGAGAATTGTTGGTATATGGGAGTCAAATGTGGCACACCTTTGTTCCTGTGTGGCACTCAACAGACCCCACAGTTTCCAAACTGTGGGGTTTTTAAATTCAAAAAACACGCCTGTAGGGTTTTGAACCCAGACCTCGTGCTGAGCATCGCAGACACGCCCAAACAACGGACCAACCGAGCAGTAATTTTAATTTGTTATATTTACATATATCATTTTATATATATTAATATGGGGTATTTAAATTCAAAAAATGTGGCATGGGGGTTTAGAACCCATGCCTCACGCTGAACCTCGCTGTCGCGCCTCACCAATGGACCAACTGAGCTGTAATGTTGATTTTTTATATTAACATATATCTACGTATATATATTAATATGGCGTATTTAAATTCAAAAAACACGGTACGGGTGTTTCGAACCAGCACCTCGCGCTGGGCCTCACTACGGCGCCCCACCAATGGACCCACCGAGATGTGATTTATATTTTTTATATATACATACATCTACTTATATATATATTAATTTGATCCACGTGGGGTATTTAAATTCAAAAAAAGTGGCCAGGGGGATTTGAACCGGCGACCTACAGCCCCCGCGGAGAAGGTTTTACCAACCGATCTAAAGAACTTTTGAATGTTTTTATTTATATATATATAAATATATTAATCTAAACCGTGAAAAAATGTCTACATGCCAAAAATTTTTCGTCTCCCACCTAATTTTATTTCCCCTCCATAACACGGGAAATCTATACCCACGGTTCAAGAGAACTGTGGGTATAGGTATTCAAAAAAAACCACAATACTTATGATTTTCATGAACTGTTGATATAGGTCTTCGGAAAATACACTATACCCACAGTTTTCTCCAAAACTGTGTTTATAGGTCTTAAATGAAAACAATACCCACAGTTTTTGGCACAACCGTGGGTATAGGGGTACCCTATACCCACAGGTTGTTTCAATACCGTGTATATAGACCTATTTTTTAGTATTGAACCATCGTTGAATGTGAGGTGGTTTGGGTTGTTTCAGTATGCCCACAACGTTTCAGGGTATGGTCTTTACATACTTATTGGTTTAAAAACTCTTGAATTATGATCTTTTTATGTCTTTGACACATAATTAATTAATCAACATTGCGTTGGGTTGTTTCATGTGGTTTCGAGTAGGCAAGCCAAGGGACAAAGTGGACGGCTTAGTTCCATATATGGTAGGGTCCCTTCCCAAATCCTCTAATTATATAAATGAATTAATTACTTACTTAATGTACTTTAGTTAGAATTGAAATTCATGAAGTGAAGTATATATATTGAATTATTTTAAATGCAGTGTAGCATGTTTCATATTTAAAATTCTAAAGGTGATTAATGATTTTTGTGATAATTAATATCATGATTTAATAATAAAACCCCTCCAACGGAGATGCGCTGCCTACAATCTAAAAAGTAGTGGTTAGACCATGCTTTCTTGACTTGTTGTGTTCATAATTTTTATGTCTTTAGGTTATGTTAAATTATGGAATGTTTAGGACATGGCCCTTATGGAATTAGAAAAAAAGAGTTACCTTTTTTAAATAGTTAAAATAGTCCAATGCACCGCCTAAGTGCTTCGATGAGTTTTGAATGGGTTTTAACCATGTGCAATGTTTTCCATATTGTTGTTTAGTGTTTTGACACATCCAGGCCACTGTTCGATTGTGCCGTGGATTTACCATTATAATGGTAAGACTCTCTATATCAAATGGTTCAGTTATCACATAAATTTCATCATCTCCATTACCATGAATGCTCATCACTTCACCCCCTAAGGTAAGTGCATGTTTTGACAATTAAATGTCAAATGTAAAACTTGAGAGTATACTAAATAAATCACTTGGACTTTTTATGTCTAATTTAATAATGGTTGCATATCCAAAGCACCACTTTCCATGTTGATGGAACGTAGTGGATTGATCCTTAATTAATGAATATGCCGGAATGGATTTTTCTAAATGGTTGCAATGTTACTTGACCTTTCCACACTAATGGAAGGAAAGGCTTGAACTAATAAATAAATGGTTACAAAGGTGCGTGACCATTCCACATGAATAGATGGAAAGTAATGGACCAAAATTAATCATCACATGACTTCTATATTAAATTGGTATGGTTAAACTCGATCTTATCATGGTTTCTAATCGGAGAATACCATGAGCACTTGTGTACCGCATTCCAAATTCCAGGACAGGCTTCTAATGTTTAGACCGACCAAGATCTCATTCCTTGTCTTATCTTTGGATGCCCAATATACTATCATTGGGTATCCCATGTTTTACTACACGATGCCTAGGATACTTTCCTTGGATCAAGCATTGACAATAATGTTCCTTGGATCGACTCCTTTGAACCAATCCATGATGACCCCTATTTCACCTAGGATGCACTCCTTGGAACCATTAGGTGCCTTATTGTGGAATGCCTTGTATTACGTTCCTTGGATTATAATATTACCACATATCTAGACACAAATACTACTAAGTTATATTTCTAGGAGATTTACGTTACCTTGGTTTTTAACCTATAACTCCCTCACTGGATATCTTTTTCTAGTTACCATGTTATGTCTTGGATAGTTCCCTACTTATACTACCAAGAAGTTGTAAACATGGTTATTACCATGGGAAGTTTTTACTAAATATCATCATAGTATTCCTTATATATACTCATTGGGTACATCATTGACATGTAGGTGCCATGGTTAAAGCCAATCGGGACCAGACATTGCTTAGCCCCATTTTATCTTGGAGGAATCTCCTTGGACTAGGTAGGCGAATATCACACTTGTGACTTATGAATAAGTTTGTAAAACTCAATTAATGAACTGAATACATGTCCAGACCCCAGCTGATGGCTGAAGCGAGTACTTGGGTATTCTTGTTACATTTTACTGCTTAATATATTTATGCATTCTTTGACCCTATTTAATTTATATTACACTATTGGGATTGGGTTAGACACTGGCGGTGCCAGCCTACTGTGATTTATATCTCACACCCTACTCAGACCGCCAGTACACCAAGGTCCCCGAGTAAACCCTTCTTTTTCATAGGCCCTTTTATATTTCTAGTTTTTGTTTTCTTTTACCCAGGAGTTGGGAACAAAGGACAGAGTTGGATCTCAGGATACTCATGGAGATCACCTTTGGGCTTTTAGATATTTTCTTTAATTGATTTTTACATTGTATTGTAATGAAAATCATGGTGTATTATTTAGAACATTCTGTAATGAATCAATAAAGTTTAATGCATTCATCCATTTTGTAAATTTACATTGTCCACTTTTGTTCATGTATATGAAATCTGTATTTCGTTTCATTGTCAGTAATATATTACTGCTTCTGTTGTTGATTGTTTTTTACTATGGTATACCACTGCACAACTCTGATAAGAGGGTATAGTCTCCCTACTATGTATCCTTACACCCTCGCTGCTATATGGAAGCCTATGGAATATAGGGACGCATGCTTGAGGTCATGTGGTTACCAGTATAGTTACCTTCTTAGTGGTGAGCTAGTTCATGACTTTATAAAAAGTACCCCTCAACGCAATTATGAAAGGGGACTTCTTCCCTCGCTAAAATCACACCAAAATAAGCCATATATCTTTACCAATAACATAATTTTTATCCTATAAACATCTTTAAACAACCTCAATAGTTTATTTTCTCCCTAAAATTACAATCATATCTCTCTTAATAAAGGATCTAAAGAAGTTCTCTCGAAGAAGAATTTATTATCTTACCTAACCTCTTTCAATTGCTTCCTTGTTATACCACTTCTAAATCTATGGAAGTTATCATAAAATAATAACTTCATAATACTCAATATTCTAAAAAAAATTATGATTACGAAACCTCCATTACCCTTCATATTCCCATCAAATGATAAGTGGAAGTCTCATTTGTGTGTATAGACCACTTATTATCTCGACACAATGATACAATTCATTTTTCATTACCAAATTTTATGGATGGGAATTATGATAGTTTTAATGTTTATATATTATATTTATATAATTATTAACATTTTTAAGTTAATTTTTCCATTATCAATATATAAATAAAGTAACCATTGAACCAAAACATACATGAAAAATGAAGCATTTATTACTCGAAATATTGATTTTTAACAAAGAATGATTTAGAAATGACTGAAAAAATATTATAAGTATATTAAAAATTTTATTATATATTTCATTATGTTTCAACAATAGAAATATAATAAATATATATTTATTTAATTTTAATTTTTAACATAAACAATTAAATTCAAACCTGAGGTAAGTGTGTGTTTCACATTTGTAATGTCTCAGGTTTTTAGTGTATTATTTTTAAATATTATATGGAATTATTTTGAGACCTGACCATTTGACGGTGTTCGATTACAAGGCCCAGATTTCCTAGATTAATGTTTGAATTAATTTAAACTTTAAACAATGCGCGAAAGTGGGTTTTCTGAAAAAGTAGATTTAATTTTGAACAGGTGCTCAGATCTTAAATATGAGGGCACCATTACATTTAGATCAGCGACATTACCTTATGCCTGGCCTAACATCAACCACTATGAGTCAGCTGCGAGATTTAGTCTTTGGAAGATTTAATCGAAATAAATGAAAGTAATAATATATATTATTTAAAAGTTTCCTCTTTGCGCGACGACCCAATTCATCCCTTTTAAATACATTCTTATGGAATGTTTGTACGGTTATCCTCATAACCCTGCGAATTGAGAGAGACAGATGGAGAGCCTCTTAGAACTATGGAAGATTTTTTACGAACACCGATGAACGATGACGCATGGATCGTTGCACAATGATATTGAATCATGAACAATGATCGATCTCTCTCTTTGTCGATGACAGAGGTATGGAGTTGTTATTTCGATTCTTCCATTCTACTTTTTTGAAATAAAATTATGAATTTGGATCAACCCACAAACAGGTTGACCTGTGGATCATGCATTTTTTCCATAGGGTTTTTATTATGTTGTATTTGGGGATTAATTTAAGATGTTGAAATCCATGTTTCGATTCACTCTTTTTAATAATCTAACGAGAGCGTATCAACATAGTGACGAATGAATGTGGAGTTTCATTCCTCTTTTATTTTTTGATTTGGATTTCTTCCCCCTCTTTTTTACCTCATGTTTTTCACATACCTCATGGGGAGAAAAATAGAGGATCGGTGTGCATCTATTCTTCAATGCAACGATCCCTATATGGAAATCCGACATAGCGATGAATCATTATAGGTGCAAGGAAATGGTTGAAAACAAATCTTCTGGGATCGAGGGAGACCATTTTTCCAATGTTCTTCATGTGGGTAGATCGACACCCATTTTCGAGATTGATCGGAGGCCCAAAATCAATGGAGATGATAACAGGATGTTGGGGAGACCATAATATTAATGTTTTGTGGAAAACAGACGGCTGAATCGAAGATCAGAGATCCACCTAAGGCGTGATGGTAGAGTTTCGTGATTTTGGAAATTTCTAGAACACACGACATGTATCCCGAAGAACATGGAATGTAGGTCCGACTAAGTGGCAGGTAAGGTTCAACGGTGCGTGATGTAATGACACTTCATGTTCTCCCAAGAACATGGTGTGTGGGTCCTCACATCAGACACAACCTGAATCCAAGGGATAGACAGACATGGGGAGTAGTACACGACTGTGTACTCCACCACATGGCCAGACTAGGGTGACTGCATTGGTTACCCCGTGTACCTGATACACGATTTGTAACACACGGGTTGGAGCTGTGTTCGAGCACATATCCATCTTACACGGAGTCCTCCCCCGATAGAGGAACATGACATGTCAATCTCTTACATGCCATGTATACCTTCTTCTGCATGACGAGCCAGTGACACGGGCCATTATAGACGGGCAGTACCCAGGGTCAGAAGACACAGCGTGTCACACTTCTACATGTTGTGTACTTCTTAGTACATGGCTTGATCTTCTTGTCCTCTATATCGTGGATGTGTTTTATTTGGGTTATTTCCCATCTTTCTCATTTCACTTATGTTCAGGTATCATATCCATTTTTAGGAGTATGATCCCTTCAGCAGGATATTCCATGATATAGTCAGGTATCCCCCCGAGAGGCCCAGAGTGAGATCTTCTATCCATTATTGACCCTAGGTAGAGTCAGGTATCAACCTAACTATCCCCACAGGGTACCGATCATCTACATAGTAGGTGAGTTTGGATGAGTCATGGTATCCACCAAGGACTTGGTAGTGATCCTCATCTCTACATCATGATCATTCTCCAGTCAATAGTTTTTTCTCCCAGAATGAGTGTATTTATCTCTCATGAATTTTACTGATGGACAATACTTCTCGGACGGATTTCATCACAGTTATCAGACTCATGGAGTGAGTTTTCCTGGATGAGTGCTTCATGGAATCTTCAAACTGAATCCCTAGCAAGGGAATGTGGTTGTGTTACTTGTCTCTAGATTACAGGTTAGGGTTTTGAGTATATTTGGATTGGTTTCCCCTGTTATATGTCTAGTAGACATATACTGTTTAGAGATGATTGTACAATTCCTTTGTGTATTTATTTGTGGTTTTTGGGGTCCTCTATTGAGTATTGTTATACTCACTACTATACAGGATTTTCCCGCACGTGTCTTGTTTTTTGCAGATGAGCAGCCTTTTGAAAGAGTCTAGGGTGGACCAGGATAGGACTGAACTTTATGAGTTCCCTATAGGCTGAGGGGTTCCAATGGCTATGAGTAGCAGTCCTAATACCTCATTGTATTGATGCCTAGACTTTGTATTTTTTCAACTCTTTTTTTTGTGGGCTTGTATTCTGGCCCAGATTACATTCAGTACATTACAACATGTCGTACTCTGTTGGCTGGGTTTAGATGTATGCATGCATTTTGTTCCTCAGTGGTTATTTTAGATTTCAGAATTTGTGCGCATAGAGATGTGTGTGTGTGTACATGTAATTAGTAAATGCCTCACATGTTAGTATTATGCCTACTCAGTGTTAGTCACCAGCCCATAGATTATTGAAGGTGGTCTTAAGGAGTCGGGGTGTGATCCCCACTGGGCCGGGTCATGACAGAGTTGTATCAGAGGTGGTCAGTTCTATCTTAGAACCAAGAGTCTGTGAGTTTGGGTTAGGGAGACAATGTTATGTGTTTCAAGCTCGTCTTTTAGGCTAGTGACTCCTGTGTTGGTGCAGGAGGCCGACATATCCATACACCAAGACTGTGATGACTAGCTTTTCGACTCAGTACATGAGGACACTAGTTGATTGGAAATTTGATATTGGTACATGCATCATATAAAAATGGGTTGTGTTTTCCATATCCTTTGTGTCAGATATCCAGATATACTATTTGACCACGGTACATCTTGTTCCTTACATGATGCCTCTGTGATTCATACACACTATGATTCAGAAATGTGATCATGAGGATGACCACCTCAGTGACGAGGCTTCAATATAGGGACCAGTTCCCCAAGAGTTACCTCTAGGTGGGGTACCTTCTATACCACCACTAGTGGAGCAGCCCGTGGTACCTGTGGTACGGACATATGAGGGGAGTAGGATGAGTGAACTCCATGAGTTCCAGATACAGATACCCCTCAGGTTCGGAGGTGATCTCGGCCCTTAGGCGGCTGAGGACTAGCATGAGGTTGTGACAAAAGTTTTTCGTCTCGTGAGGAAGCCAGTGGACTAGATAGTGATCCTTGGAAGGAGCCTTCTTTAGGGTTTGACAGGATAGAGGTGAATTCTGACCACACAGACTCATGATGGGGAGACTCTTTTATGGATAGTGTTTGAGCAACTCTTTAGGGAGGTGTTCTCACCGGTTATGCAGAGAGCAGTGTATATCCAAGAGCTTCTTCAGCTCCAACAGGGCAGTTTGATGGTGGCTGACTATTCATCGAGGTTCACCAACCTCGCCAGGTACTTGATTGATATGGTCAAGGATCAATACATTATAGCTCAGACCTCTGAGTGAGGTCTATGATGGGACATCTCAGCTAGTGTCGTGACTCTTTGCATTTCAACTTATGCCGGAGTGATTGAGTGTTCCATGGTGATCGAGATCTTCTTGGAGGAGTAGAGACAGCCGAAGATAGTCAGTATTAGGTAGACTGATGTGGAGACCTCGGCTACTGGGAGCTTACATTAGGCACATGGATCGGGATGCGGGAGACATCATTGAAGGACCTAGAACATGGGTTTCTCAGTCCGGGGCTCTCAGGCTGGATCCAATCAGCCTAGGGAGAGGTGATGCTACTCATGCGATGGTGGGGGACATCTTGCTAGATATTGTTGACCCGTAGAGATGCTGATAGGGAGGCGGTATATTGACCATCAGGGCAGAGGTAGAGAGTGGGGGAGACAAAACCACCAGACAGGTGACGTGGCAGTGGAGCAGGGAGAGCAGCAGGTGGTGGCGGACGCTTCGATCTACTACCACCACCACCTCCAAAAGGTATGCACCAGGCTCAGGGATCTATGGGATAGGGGAAAGGACAACTAATTTTAGTCGTAGAGTATAACACAGGGACTCCATGAATGATCTGATGTATGATTTGTGTCTTCTCTACATTAGATTTCGTACTTATAGACAGAGGTTCTTGTTATTCCTTTCTCGCCACATGTCTTGTGTGAAACCTTGATATTATTGTAGAGTCGTTAACTCGATCATTACGTATGGAGACACATACGGGAGGAGACTCGATGATCACAAACCTTTTTAGATAGTGTGATATTACATTTCAAGGGGAGACTTTCAGTTGGAACCTCTTGGTGGTAGCATTGAGGCCTTACGACATCATTCTCAATATGGATTTCTTACCCTCTGTCCCTTCCCAAATTGACAGATTTAGGAGAAGAGTGTGGTGTATCCACAGTGATGAGATGAGGTTTTCCTTTTTCGGTGAAAGGGAGAGTGAGACCGAAAAAAATAGTCTCATGTATAAGACGGTACATACAATCACTCATGAGCTATCTAGCCTTACCCTCATTTCAGTAGATGTTGTGAGCTTCAAGTTCCTATCAGTAGTAGTGAATTATGAGGACATCTTTCCCGAAAATGTTCTAGTACTACATACCCATCAAGAAATCGACTTTTGCATCGACTTACAACCCAGGATGACACCGATTTCCTCATCATCATATCTGATGTCACTTGAAGAGCTTCATGAGATGAGGGTGAAGTTGGAGGATTTGAAAAGCAAGGGGTCGTGAGACCTAGAGTTTCACCCTGGGTGGCCCCAGTATTGTTTTACAAGAAGGAAGATCGAATTTTGAGGTTGTTCATGGATTACCAGTTCCAAAACCAGGTAACTATGAAGAATAAGAATCCCCTACCAAGGATTGAAAACCTCTTCAACCAGCTAAGAGTGGTATAGTGGTTATCCGGGGATGACCATCAGATATGTTATTACAAGTTGCAAGTACGGGACACGGATATACCGAAGATGAATTTTAGTTTCCGCTACAATAACTATGAGTACATGCTGATACCTTTTGGCATGAGTAACATCCCCACAGTGTGTGTGGGACTTATGAACCGAATCTTCTAGCCATACTTGGACCGCTCATAGTGGTCTTCATCAATGACATCCATGTGTATTCGGAGTCATATGAGGAACATGCGAGACACCTACGGATGGTTCTTGATGTACCCCAAGAGAACCAACTTTATGGGAAGCTCTCAAAGTGCTAGTTCTGGATTTGGGAGGTCTACTTTCTGGGACATGTCATTTCAGCAAATGGAGTAGCTATGGACCCAGACATGGTAGATGCATAGTTAGCATGGGAGCCACCTTAGAGTGTGATGGATGTGCAGAGCTTCCTTATGTTGGATTGATATTACTAGATATTCATTCTTGATTTCTCCCTAATATCATCACCAATGAAATCCTTGACCAGGAAGGGGCAACCGTTCATGTGGATGGAGAAGTGCCTATAGGCATTCGAGCAGTTGAGGTAGAGTTTGATGAGCACCCTGATTGTGAGGTTAACAGAGGAGAGTGTCGAGTACGTAGTATTTTGAAATGCATTGGGGTCTAGGTTTGTCTATGTCCTCATGCAGTGATAGGTAGTGATTGCTTATGGTTCATGCCAGCTTAGGCCTCATGAGAGGAACAATGTGACCCATAATCTAGAGTTTTCAATAGTAGTATTCACGTTGAATATGTGGTGACACTACCTTATGGACAAGCGGTTCATCATCTACTCTGAAAACAAAATCCTCAAGTACATCGTCTTGCAGAAGGATATAAATCTAGGACAGAGGGGTTGACTTGAGTTCCTCTAGGACTATGATTTCAAAATCATATATACTCTTAGGAAAGGGAAAAAGGTGGAAGATTCTCATAGTAGAAGGTCGATCTTGAAGCTATTGTGTGAGGCGACAGAACAGTTAGCCATGTCGAAGTTATCCTTCATTGAAAGAGAGGATGCAACATACATCCAATCAATGGTTGTCACCCTTCCACTCTTACTGTTAGTTAGGGATGCACAACTTAGGGATATCGACTATGAGGAATTACATTCTCAGTTATCCATAGTACATGATCATGATGGACATTCATATGGCGGGGAGTACTTACTTCTTTTTAGAGGACACACTATTGTTTGAGTTGCATAGCGGGAGGAGGTCCTAAGGGATTTTTATACACCCCCTTGGTGTTATATCCTAGAGTGGCGGAGATGAACCAGGATCTCCGACAAAAATTCTGGTGGTCTAGAATGGAGAAGGCAATAGCAGAGTTCATTTCTCAATGTCTTATGTGCCAGCAGGTGAAGGCTGAGTGTAGAGACCGAAGGCATGACGTACATGGATAGTACATTACTTTTTCAGAATAATTAATACATAAAAAAAACCAAAACTCAAGGACCGTAATATTTTAGTGTCTTCAGAAACTCGAAACAAAATCTTCTAATCTTGGTGAAAGATCTTTAACATCTCCCATAAATATCTTCCTTTTTTTCTTACCTAAAACCTTTCTTTATATCCGGGGAAAAATAAAACATAATAAGGGTGAGCTCAATTGCTCAGTAAGGGTAAGCATAGAGAAAATAAAACAAACCATATACATTTGATCTTAGAAAACATGAACATAATGTTTAAACACCAAAATCTTGAGCAATGACATAAAACATGGTAGTACGTAAGGAATAGATCATAATGGAACATCAATCATCATTTAATAACAGGGGAATAAATCATGTAATTGTGGAAAACAATTTAGCACTTGATATGATTTCCATAGTAGCCGAGGAATTTCTTCCAAGACCATCTTAGTGGACAATGTCCCTCACTGAACCGAGTTCACTCCTCATTCCAGTCATGTACCACTGAACCAGATTAACTTGACATTACAGCCATGTCTATCTCATGAGATATAAATTTTTACCCAATGCATTGGAGGGAGATATAGATCCCACCCATCTCATATTGAAATCATTCTTACTTGTTCCAAAAAACAATCATACATCATTCATCATAACCCAATGAATAAAATGGGTTTCATAAACATCATCCCATCATAACATAATCCATATAAAACAAATGGATATCATTTCATCACAAGAAGAATAGAACCATGTAAATAATAGAAACATTATATTTGAACTAAAATCATACTAAATAATGTCATCTTAGATGGAAAATAGGTTTGATAAAACACTTGAAATGAATTCTTGTGGAAAATATCCTTTCTTTTTCAAAATCATTTTCTTTTCACAAAATTACATTTAATTTTAAAAGAAAAGGATTTTGTTGAAAATAATCATGAAATCTTTTGGAGGAATATTCATGAAAATAAGGATTTGTGAAACAGTACAAAAATCTGTTCATGCTGTATGAGTTAAAAAACATTCTCCTCATACTTTTGTTGGAAAAGTCAAAAAGTACCTCTTATGGTAAACAGAAGAAAGATTCTTTACATACCATGTAGTAAAAGTAAAAAATGGGTAAAAAGGACATTAAAAATACATGAGACCGTTTCTAGAAAAAAGAGACATGTATGATAAATATAACGCCAGTAAATATTTACGAATAAACAATCTCAGATAAAAACGAGATTGGAAAAGTTATCCATTACCTTATGTCTAACATGCTTCGTATGTATCTGAACCTCCTGTATAAGGATTTAAATAATTTTATTGACTTATTATAGAATCATATTCTTTGTTATGATATCATATATGGTTCACTTATGACTTTATATTACCCATTCATTTGTAAATTCATGTTAAAGATGTGTTTTGGGTAAAATCGTTCCATTTATCACATGTGTTTCGACTTGTGGTTTCTTGATATTATTACTTATATACAGATTTAATTAATTATAGAATGTAAAACATGATTTATATATAATATATATATTCAGAATACAAATATATATGATAGATCGATAAATGGAATAAAATACACCATTCATGGAGACAGTAGGACATACGTACGCATGAACGCTGTTTTCATTTCCTTGTTGAATTGAATGGAATTAAGTAAATGAAACATATATGTACATAAATACAGTAGAATTATTATTTCATATATATCATTATTATTCATTATATATAATTTATAATCATTCTTGAATGGTTAACATGGAGAATGAACCTCATCATGTCGTGGAGACGGGAATCTATACGTACGCACGAGCGATGATATCGTTCCCATAATCGTGGAACTGAATTGAAGTGTATGTATACTATTTCAGAATCAATATCACTTTAATATAGTCATATATAGATATTATTTACACCATTATACCCATCCATGTAAGGTGGTGGTGGAAAACAGATTACACCACGGCGTGGAGATGGTATTCCATACGTACGCACGCGCGGTGATTTTGTTTTCCGTAGGATGGATAGAAGGTGAAATAGGGTTGTTTCATATTTATAATAACATATCCGTATATTATTGGTACTTATGTTATTAATTCATAAGGAGAAAACTAAATAATAGGAAGTACAAGAAGAAATAATTTTGAAAGAATCGGTAACAGAGATTTCCTTTTCTTCGACACACATCTTTAAAACCTCCTCTTAGGGAACTAATTTTGGTCTTTCAAGAAATCCAGAACCTATAGTATATTACTAGGGGAGTTTTGAAGAGTAATGGGCAGGGTTTTCCTGAGCATGAAGGATCAAGGTTGTGTAAAGAGGAGAGGGAGGAGGTACCCTTTTATAAGGGAGGAGAGGGGCACCTTTGGAAAGTGTGACAATATTATTTAATTATTAACATATAATCAGTTTTAAAAGGTCCCAAAATAATTAAAGATAAAGATAATATGAATCATGGTCGAAATATATTCATCCAATCTAAATTGTACATGTTTTGGATAATATTTTAATCATTATAATCTTATTTTTTAATCATTTATTAATGAGGTAAATACTGCATCATTATTGTGTCACAAATAATTTAATTTTTTGATGTCTAAAAATTATAAAAAAATAACCACCATGTAAGAAATCTTATTATATTTCCAATGAATATTTACTGTCGAAAATATAATTTATATAACCCCTTATAAAAATTAAATTCTAAATGATTTTTTGTTAATGTTAATTTTGACTTTACATTAAATTAATTAATCCAAATTGTCATTATCACTACCAAGTGGCTAAATGGAGTCCCAAAATCGACCCAAGGATGCCCATGGTCGGCCACTACTCATCCAATAAGGTTATTACAAGTGTTATGTAAATTTTTAATTATTATAATATTCTTTTAACCTTGAATTACCCTATTTACCCTTAACCGCACTAAATAAAAGTCAAATGTTACTATTCAAAAAAACTTATATTAATCTTATTGAAAAAAAATTTAATTCTTGATAACAACCATATATTTCGGATTTTTGAAATTCAATTCACAGAAGAGGTAAAATTTCATTTAAATGAAAGTGTCAGTTTTTTAACTACCACTAAGTGGTTTCACTATTCATCAAAAATTGAAGTTTTCCAGAAACATACCAAAACTTCAGCCTAATCTATATTTGATATTATGAATTCCAAAATGATGTCTATTTTTTCAAATTAAAAACATATATGTGTAATTAATTAATTTAAAATTAATCTCGTTTTTAATAAAATGGGTTTTGAAAGTTAAAATATTGCCAAATATTGAAATGTTTTTACCGATGAATTCAATATAAAATTAATGGTAATGACATACATTATATTACATGGTAAAAATATATTCTATTTATACTTTAAAACCATTCAATATTATAATTTTACCATATAAATTATTGCGATGAAAAAATGTTGTTTTTAATTAATATATAGCGTGTTTTTACAATTCATTAAAATATAAAAGTTATCAGAATAATATGAAAAATTTATCCAAAGTAAATTTTTATATCCTGATTCTTAAGAATACTTTTATTTTGTCAAATTGAACTTATAAACCTGTAAAAAACGAGATTTAATGTGGGTGCGCCATCAAAAGGCGGCAAAAGTATATTTTTTGAAAAATACTTATTTTACCTGAAAATTTTATTTTTTTCACATACCATGTTTTAGAAAATGTGTAAGATGAAAAATAATGTTATAAAAATCAAAATGTAGTCAATTCTATTCAAAATGACTAGTCCATAATAATATTATAACAATATATCGTTGTTTAGTGAAACCCGATATTGCGTACTACACACGCCATCGAGGAAGGACGTGATTGCGTGTAATGAAAGCCAAGTCATGGATGAATGTAGTGAAAGCTCCCTTTGGTGTTGCGTACAACAGAAGACAGCAATGAAATTAAAAAGAACAATTCTCATAAAATCTCGGGTTGTTACATTCTACCCCCTTAAAAATAATTTCGCCCTGAAAATTTTCCGGGGTTATAAATGGTTTATTACTTGAAAGTTTCTTTCATAGAAACCCACATCATAAAAAATGAATACTAAAAAATAACTTTAAAAACTAAATTATGAAACGTAATGGTTACCCAAATTAACTAATCACTGGGTTTCTACATATGAGAATATAGGTGAAAATATTAATATGGAAGAGAAACCTAACCATCAAGTTCTGATAGAGAGTGGTAGAGAACATGGCTATGAAAAATACCACAATAACAAAGCAATAAATTTGTGATGATCTGAGGTACCATCTAATTTATCAGATATAAGAGCACTAGGACAACATTTTTGGTTTTCAATATCATTTCCCTAAAGTTGAAAATTTTGAAATAGAAGAAATACTTACTTGATTTTGTTACAATCTCACCGTTGTTTGTGCCTTGAATAATTTCCACTTCATCTCTTAAAGAAATGAAGTTGAATTTTTCTTCTGTGATGTGTTAGCAGATCATGGGATAGAATGATAGGTCATTCCATCTGTCTCAAACATAAGGTTAGAAAAAGTTATATACATAAGTCCATCTATGGTGAGATTAATCGTATATGGTTCCTAAAATGGACTCATACTTCATCTATCATAAAACATAATAAAATAAATCTAGTTTCTACTAACCAGGGACTTCCTGTAGGCTAGTGGTATGTGATAAAGGAATGTCGCACTTCAGTTGTGGGTTCGATTCCCACATCCTCGTCTGACACGACAGGTTGTCACCCATTCTATAGGTTTTCCCTTTTCTTAAAGTAAACTATTATAACATTCTATCAATAATATCTAAACAATTTCTAGCCTTAAACAATACTAACTTATGTTCAACATAATCCATTATAATTTATAGGCTTTTCCAAAATACTTCTTTCCAAACTCATAGTATAAAGAGAACGAATACTAAAAAGGTCATATAACAAGCATATGAATAACATCATTTATCCCTCATATATCACAAGATATTTCTTCTTGATCTGATTCCAAACATCTGAATACCTTAATCTTGTATTCATATGAATAATGATTACCCATTGAACCTTAGTGAAAACATGAATGCTGTCAAAAGTTAACTCTTTCCACATACCAAAATCCAATAATTCTATATACTCAAACCATGATATAACTTTGTCCCAATATTAGTCATGAACTCATGAATACTGTCAAACATTTCATTTTCTCCTTATCCCTTCATTATGAGCATATCATCTTCTTTCCAAATATATATCAATCACTTTTCATGGTTACTGGTACCAAAAAATTATTGAAAACCACTATAGATCAATACATAAATATTCCAATATACCACGATACTATATACAACATTATTTTGGAATCCCATTACATAAACACTTAATCATTCCACCACATTTTTGTCATATTAAACATTTCCAATAGTGATCGCATGTGACTTACCTTTATCATTATCCTTAAGTGGTTGCTCATGTCGTTCATAATTTACCCTTGGATTAGGGCATTGATTAGTATAATGCCACATTTCCTTGCACTTGAAGCATTTAAGAGTTAGTGGAGCATTCTATGTAGTCTTTTCTCTATTCACATCATTAGCTACCTTTTTCCCATTACTTCGACTCTCAACTGCTCGATGACCTTATTTTCTACACTTAAAACATTTTCTAGTACCTTTTAGGAAATCTCCACCATTCTTATTTCCACACTTTGAGCATAATGAAACATTCATCTTCTTTTCACTATTATTCTGAGATTTCTCCTTGAACTCCATCATTCGTTTCTTGTCAAAACCATGAGATGGATATGTAACACTAACTTCCATTTCTACCTTGATAGAAAAACACACAATTTCTTCATAGCTACTAAATTATCTTATATATAATTCCCTTCAAAGACTTGGTTTTTAGCCACTGAAGAATCGATCAACTTTACTTTCAAGTTGGATGAAAAATCCAGATGCATACCTTATAGGCCTTGTAAAATTCGCTTCGTATATACAAACAGATTCATCATCCTTTTAATTAAGCTCAAGTAAATCCTTTTACATCTTTGTTCGAATAATACGAGGGAAGTACTTGTTGAAAAATAAGTTCTTGAAATCATCCCATTCCATCGAGTCAATTTCACATTGGGGCCTTGTATTCTTAATTAGAGTCCACCACTGGTATGTTTCACCATCTAAACGGTAAACAGCCAAAATGAATTTTTCATGTTCAGAACATCGAATTATGGAAAATATATTTTCAATGGTACTGATCCATTGTTCAGCAACAAGTGGATTAGAAGTCCCACTGAAAGAAGGTGGGCGTTGCCTCACGAAGGACTCAATAGAATGTTCTTCCCTTCTCTGCTCATTTGGAAGTCCAGAATGATTCATAGCTTTTGTAAGTATATAAATAAGATTTTTCACTCCATCTCCCATAACATTGGTTTGTTTATGAGGAAAATCATTGCATTGTCCACTAAATTGATCAACACGGTTCCTTCATGTTCCATCCATCCTCTAAATCCCAAAAAGAATAGTGTGAGAGGCAAAAATCATGCTAGGTAAAACAACATAATAAAGAGGGAGTACCTTCAATATATAACATCGTAGGGTTAATTCTAATAGTGTTACCATTATTCTAGGACTATAACCTATACTTATACTTATCCTTAGGGACATCCCTAGACATACCTTAGAAATATCTCTAGGAATCTCACTAAAGTTTTTGCATCCTAGTTTCCAAAGGTTAACTAAACCTTTCCTCTGATACCAACTGTAGATACCCAAGGCATGACGTACATGGACAATACATTACTTTTTCTAAATACTTAATACATAAAAAAACCAAAACTCAAAGACCGTAATATTTTAGTGTCTTTGAAACTAGAAACATAATCTTCTAATCTTGGTGAAATATCTTCAACATGTCCCATAAAGATCATCCGTTTTTTTTCTTACGTAAAACCATTCTTTATATGCTGAAAAAAATAAAACATATAAAGGGTGATCTCAAATGTTCAGTAAGGGTAAGCATGGAGAAAATAAAAAAAACCATATACATTTGAACATAAAAGAATGAACATAATGTTTAAACATCAAAATCTTGAGCAATGACATAAAACATGGAAGTACGTAAGGAATAGATCATAATGGAACATCAATCGTCATTAAATATCATTGGAATAAATCATTTAATTGTGGAAAACCATTAAGGACATGATATTATTTCCATAGTAGCTGAGGCATTTCTTCTAAGACCATCTTAGTGGACAAAGTCCCTTACTAAGTCATGTTCACTCCTCGTTCCAGTCCAGTACCACTGAACCAGATTAAATTTCCGTTCCAGCCATGTCTATATCATGATATATAAATCTTTACCCAATTCATTGGAGGGAGATATAGTTCCTACCCATCTCATATTGAAAAAATTATTACTTGTGCCACAAAACAATCATACATCATACATCATAATCCATAGAATAAAATGGGTTTCATAAACATCATCCCATCATAACGTAATCCAATAAAACAAATGGATATCATTTTATCACAAGAAGAATAAAACCATGTAAATTATAGATACATTATACTTGAAACATAATCATACTAAATAATTTCATCTTAGATGGAAAATAGTTTTGATAAAACACTTTAAATGAATTCTTGAGGAAAATATCCTTTCTTTTTCAAAATCATTTTCTTTTCACAAAATGCCATGAAATTTTAAAAGAAAATAATTTTTTTTTAAATAATCATGAAATCTTGTGGAGGAATATTCATGAAAATAAGGCTTTATAAAATCATACAAAAAACCATTAATGATGTATAAGTTAATAAAACATTCTCCTCGTACTTTTGTTGGAAAAGTCAAAAAGTACCTCATATGGTACTCAAAAGAAATATTCCTTACATACCATGTAGTAAAAGTAAAAAATGTGTAAAAAAGACTTTAAACATACATGAAAACATTTTTAGAAAATAGGGACATGTATGATAAATATAACCTCAATAAATACTTACAAATAAACAATCTGGGATAAAAATGAGATTGGAAAAGTTATCCCTTACCTACGTCTGATATGCTTCGTATGTTTCCGAACATCCAATATAATGATTTAAATAATGTCATTGACTTATTACAAAATCGTATTCATTGTTATGATATCATATATGGTTCACTTATTACTTTATATTACCCATTCATTTGCAATTTCATGTTAAAATAGCGTTTTGGGTAAAATCGTTTCATTTATCGTACGTGTTTTGACTTGTTGTTCTTGATATTATTAATTTTATCCTAATTTACATAATTCCAGAATATAAAACATTATCTATATATAATATATATATTCATCATATAAATATAAATGATAGATTGATAAATGGAATTAAATACAACGTTCATGGAGACGGTAGGTCGTACGTACGAATGAACGCTGTTTTTGTTTCCTTATTGAATTGAATGGAATTAATTAAATGAAACATATATGTACATAGATCCCGTAGAATTATTATTTCATATATATCATTATTATTCATTATATATTATTTATAATCATTCTTGAATGGTTAACATAGATAATGAATCTTATCGGGTTGTGGAGACGGTAATCCGTACGTACGCACGAGCGATGATATAATTCCCATAATCGTGGAATTGTATTGAAGTGTATGTATACTATTTCAGAATAAATATCACTTTACAATAGTCATATATAGTAATTCTTTAAACCATTATACCCATCCAAGTAAGGTGGTGGTGGAAAAAAGATTACCCCACGACGTGGAGATGGTATTCCGTACATACGCACGCGCGATGATTTTATTTTCCGTAGGATGGATAGAAGGTGAAATAGGGTTGTTTCATATTTATAATAAAATATCAGTATATGAGTGATACAGATGTTCTTAATTCATATTGAAACAACTAAATAAGAGGAAGTAGAAGAAGAAATAAATTTGAAAGAATCGGTAACGGATATTACCTCTTCTTCGACATGCCTCTTTGAAACCTCCTCTTAGGGCACTAATGTTGGTCTTTGAAGAAAACCAGAACCTCTAGAATATTTCTAGGGGAGTTGCGAAGAGTAATGGGAAGGGTTGGGCCGAGCTTGAAGGCTCAATGTTGTGTAAAGAGGAGAGGGAGGAGTCTCCCTTTTATAAGGGAGGAGAGGGGCACCTTTGGAAAGTGTGAAAATATTATTTTATTTTAAACTTATCATCACTTTCAAAAGGTTAAAAAATCATTAAATATGACTATAAGATGGCTCATTGTAGAAATAAAATCATCCAATCATAATTGGACATGTTTTGGAAAATATTTTAATAATTATAATTTTATTTATTTAAATCATTTATTAATGAGGTAAATACTTCATCATTATTTTGTCATAAATAATTTAATTTATAAGATGTCTAAAAATTTTAAAAAAATAACCAACATGTAGGAAATATTCTTATATTTCTAATGAATAATTATAGTCAAAATGATAATTTATATAACCCCTTATAAAAATTAATTACTAAAATATTTTTTGTTAATGACAATTCTTTCATTACATTAAATTAATTAATCCAAATTGTCATTAGCACTACCAAGTCGCTCAATGGGGTCCCAAAATCGACCCAAGGATTCCCATGGTCGGCTAATACTCATCAAATAAGTTTAGGAAAAGTTCTAAGGTAATTTTGAATTATTATAATATTTATTTAACCTTGAATTACCCTATTTACCTTTAACAACAGTAAATAAAAGTCAAAAGTTACTATTCACCAAAAATTATTTTCATCTTATTGAACCAAATTATACATCTTGATAACAACTATGTATGTCGGATTTTTGAAATTAAATTCACAGAAGTGGTAAAATTTCATTTAAATGAAAGAGTCGGTTTTTTAACTACCACTAAGTGGTTTCACTATTCATCAAAAATAGAAGTTTTTCAGAAACATACCAAAAATTCAGCCTAAGCTATATTTGATATTCCATATTCAAAAATTATGTCTATTTTTTCAAATTAAAAATATAGAAGTGGAATTAATTACGTTAAAATTAATCCCATTGTTAAGAAAACGTGTTTTAAATGTTAAAACATTTCCAAAGATTGAAATGTTTTTACCAATGAATTCAATGTAAAATTAATGTTAATGACATAAATTATATTACATGGTAAAAATATATTCTATTTATACTTTAAAACCATTTAATATTATAATTTATCCAAATAAATAATTGCGATGAAAAAAAGTTTTTTTTTATTAAAATATAGCGTATTTTTACAATTCATTAAAATATGAAAGTTATCAGAATAACATGAAAAACTAATCGAAAGTAAATTTTTATATCCTGATTCCAAAGAAAAAATTTATTCTGTCAAATTGAAATTATAAACCTGTCAAAAACTAAATTTAATGTGGGTGCACCATCAAAAGGCGGCAAAACTGTATTTTTTGAAAAATACTTATTTTACCTGAAAATTTTATTTTTATCACATACCATGTTTTATAAAATGTGTAAGATGAATAATAATGTTATAAAATTCAAAATTAAGTCAATACTATTCATAATGGAATGCCCATAATAATATTATAACAATATATCGTTGTTTAGTGAAACCCGATATTGCGTACTGCACACGCTATCGAGGAAGGTCGTGATTGCGTGTAATGCAAGCCAAATCAGGGATGCGTGTAGTGAATCCTCCATTTGGTGTTGCGTACAACACAAGACATCAATGAAATTAAAAAGAATAATTCTCATAAAATCTCGGGTTGTTACACTGAGCACCGGGTTCCAGAGTGATTAGCTCACCTCTAGATGTTACAGAGTGTAAGTGTGATGGAATATCAATGTAATCCGTGATGGGCTTACCACAGATGTCCAAGGGGCATGATTCCATCTGGGTGATCATTGAACAACTCACCAAGTTGGCCAAATTAATTTCTATTAGAGAGCAGAGTTCTGTAGAGAGCATGGGACGCCTCTACATGTAGGGGATAGTTCAGCTTCATGGATTCCCTTCGAAATTATTTTCGGATCGAGATGCCCGCTTCACATCCCAGTTGCGGAAGGGATTACATGAGGCTTTTTTAACTTATCTATGCTTGAGAACAACGTTCCATCCCCTGATAGATGGTTATATGTAGCAGACCATTCAGGATCTAGAGGATATGTTGCGGACATGTATCTTGGACTTTGGTCATAGTTGGGGGGACCACCTACCCCTGTGGAGTTTGCGTATAATAGTACCTACCACTCCACCAATTGTATTGCACTGTATGAGGCTTTATATGGGATACCCTTCTAGTCACCACTTAGCTGGACCGACCCCAGAGAGTCAACACCCATGTGTCCAGATTTCGTGTGAGCTACCACCGAGAAGGTACAAATCATCTAGGAGCAGATGAAGAATGCTCAAAGATGGCATAAGTCTTATTCTGATAGATGATGGAGACCACTGGAGTTCAAGGAGGGAGACCATGTCTTCTTTGTGGTCTCACCTCGACGAGGGTTGTGGAGATTTGGTAAGGGCGGCAAGCTATCTCCGAGATTCATCAGACCTTTCTAGATACTGCGCAATGTTGGTGAGGTGACATACCACCTAGATCTACCACTACAATATCATCGGGTACATGATTTCTTCCATGTGTTGTAGATGAGGAGGTAGGTGCATGACACTTTGCACGTCATCGACTGGGTGAGATAGACATCGAGGATAGAGAGACATTTGCTGAGTACTCGGTGGAGATTGACAATTGGTAGGAGAGGATCCTTCTTGGGCGATCAATTCCCTTGGCATGTGTTCGGTGGCAGTATGAGAATCTTTTGGAGATAACATGGGAGAGGGAGGCTCAGAATCATGCCCAGTACCCACATCATTTTTAGTAGCCTTGTTTTTGATTTTTGAGGATGAAAATCCCCAAGGTGGGGAGAGTGTAATGTCTCGGGATTTCAGTGTATTGTTTTTAAATGTTATATGGAAATATTTTTAGACAAGAACTTTCGATGGAATGAGATACCAAGGAATGGAGTTCCGAGAATAAATGTTTGAATTAATTTAAACATTAAAAGCACACATGGTCGGTTTTCCTGAAAAAGAGGAATAACATTTGAGTGGGAGATCAGATCAAAAATCTGAGGGCACTATTGTGTTCAGAACAAAGAATTTACCTTAGGTGAGGCCTAACATTAACCAATACGCATCAGCTGTGAGTGTTAGTTTTTGGACGCTTTAATGGAAATAAAAAGAAGTAATAATTTATTTTATTTTAAAATTACCTTTTTGCATGGAGACCCAATTTATCCCTTTTAAATTCCTATATATGGAAACATCAAAAGGTCAGCCTCATAACCCTTCGAATTGAGAGAGAGAGAGAGAGCCTCTTGGAGCCTTGGAGGATTATTACAGAAGCCGATGAATGACGACACATGGATCGTTGTGCAGTGAGATCAAATCCTGACCAACAACCGATCTCCCACTTCATCGACGACAGAGGTAGGGGTTTTTTATTTTGATTCTTCATTTCCCCGTTAAAAAAAATAAAATGACGAATGGGGATCAACACACAAATATGTTGATCCGCGAATTCTGCATTTTGGCAGGAGGGTTTTGATTGGGTTGTTTTGGGGATTAATCCATGATATTGAAATCCATGTCTCAATTCTCTCTATTTAATCCTTCTAACAATATCGGATCAAAAGTATAAAAATGATGGTGGAGGTTTGTTCCTCTTGTCTTTTATGATTTGGATTTTTTCCCCTCTTTTTACCCCGTGTTCTTCGTGTTCTTCTTGGGGTGATGAATAACGGATAGTTGCACATCCATTCTACAATGCAACGATCCAAATTTCAAAATATGACATCATGATGACTCAATGGAGGTGAAATGGAAATGGAGGATGAAGAATTGGCTCAGATCGAGGGAGACCATTCTTTGAGAATTCTTTAAGAGGGTGGATTGATACACGTTTTCATGACAGATCGGAGGCCCGAAAACAACATAGACTACTTCAGGATGTCAGGGTGACCATAATATTCATATTTTGTGGAAAACAGATGGCCGGATCGAAGATCGGAGCTCCACTTGAGGCGAGACAGTGGTTGTTTGTGATTCTAGAAATTTCCATAACACATGGAATGTATCCCGAAGAACACGGTGTCTTCGGTTGGCTAAGTGGTGGATAGGGGTTTGTGCTGTGTGAACTGATGACACGATGTGTTCTCCATGGAACACAATGTGTGGGTCCTTACACGAGACATGGCGTGTATCCAAGGGATACACAAACACAGGGTGGAGTACACGGACATGTACTCCTTCACCCGTCTAGACCAGGATGACTGCATGGGTTACCCTGTGTACCAGATACACAAGTTGTAGCACACGGTTTGAATCCATGTACGGGCACATGGCCAGCATACACAGAGTCCATCCCGGATAGAGGAACATGACATGCCACTCTCTTAAATGTTGTTTATTCCATATTCTACATGACCAGCTGTATGACACGAGCTTTTGTACACCGGTAGTAATCAGGATCAGAAGACATGCCATGTGACACTTCTACATTCCATGTACTTCTCAGTACATGGCTTGATCTTCGTGACAAAAGTATCTTAGAAATGTTTTGTTTGGGTTAGTGCAACGTTTTCTCATTCCCCTAAAGGCTAGGTATTGTTTCATTTTCTGGAGTATTATCCCTTAAGCAGGACTTTCTGGGAAAGATTCAGGTATCACACTGAGAGGCCTCGAGCGAGATCCTCCATCCATTATTGACCCCTAGGTAGAGTCAGGTATTAACATGATTATCCTCACTGGGCATTGATCCTCTACTTAGCAGGTAAATATGGTTAAGTCGCGGTATCCACCGTGGCCCAGGTAGTGATTCTCATATATGTATCATGATCTTTCTCCACTCATGAGTGTGTTCTCCCAAAATTAGTGTATCTATCTCTTGTGACTTTTCTCGACAGACAGTACTTCTCGAACGGACGTCATCAGAGATATCAGACTCATGGAGTGAGTTCTCCCAGACGAGATCTTCTTGGAATCTTCAAACTGAATCCCTAGTGGGGGAATGTGGTTGTGTGACTTGTCTCTAGAATACAGGTCTACATTTTGAGCATATCTGGATTGTGTTTACTTATTATAGGTCTAGTAGACATATACTATGTAGATCTAACTGCACCTTTCATTTGTATATTACTTTATTGTTTTCGGGGTCCCCTACTGAGTATTTTTATACTCACACATAAATAGGATTTTCCCACATGTGTCGTGTCTTGTGCAAACGAGAAGCCTTTTGACAGAGTCCAGGGTAGACTAGGATATGACCAAGATTTCTGAGTTCCCAATAGGATGAGGTGTTCCTACGGCTACGAGCTGCAGTCCCCTTACCTCATTGTGTTTATATGTTGGAAAATTAAGTTTTCAGACTCCTATTTTTTTAGGGCTGGTATTCAAGCCCAGATTACGTTAAATACTTTACTTCTTGTCATACTCTGTTGGATGGGTTTAGATGTATGCTTGCATTTTGTTCCTTAGTGGTTTTTTTACATTTTAGCATTTTTGGGCTTGGAGATGTGTGTGTGTGTACAGGTACATAGGAAATGCCTCTCATGTTTGTACTATGCCTACTCAATGCTAGTCACCAGCCCCTTACCTATTGGAGGTGGGCTTGGGGAGTCGCAGCACGATCCCCACTGGGGTGGGTCATGAGAATAATCTCAACAATATTTTGGATTATTGGTGTCTAAGTATCTACTAGAGTATATTTTTATTCCACAACCATGATTCCTAAAAAAATTCACTAATGTTTTAACTATTATCCTATGATTTTTAATGTCATTTTTACCTATGTTTGAATTTTTACAAAATGGTTTGAAAGGAATCCTTTATTTTTAATTTTCTAAACAAGGTACATTTTGACTATTTCAACAATAATATAGAAGGAATTGTTTTTTAACTTATATAAAATGAGTGAATTCTCATACCATTGTAATTCCTTATTTCATTTCTTATTTGTTAAAATGATTATAAAGTTCTTTTCAATGAAATTTGTTTCTATTATATGTTTGTAGTTTTTAAAAAATTAAGTATTTAAAACTAAAAAGGTTGTTTTCATTGAAATTTTACCAATGATATTTTTTAAGTATTTTTATTTATGTCATAATATTTTGTAAAATTTTATTATTTACTAAGGTAATTCTATTATGGTAAAATCTAAAAAAATTTATTATATTTTATTTGATTAGTTTGATTGAAGATGATCAATTTTAATAACAATTTCAGGATATCTTCGGATGGGTTGTGATTTTATTTATTGATTAGGGTAATTATTAAAATCTCATATGTTTGTTTCAATATTAAATATTATATTTTCAATATTTCACCCCTTTCATTTTATGAATGCATTGGACTTAGTAAATAATATTCGGGGCCCTCTATAGCCCCTTGATTCATTCGTATATATCATGAAACAAATTAGTTTGAGTATTAGATAAGGACCTACCTGTTTATAAAAGATTTATTAGCACAAGGCCACAATGGTATGTTTATTAGTATGAAATTATGCATTTTCCACATTAGAATATTATTTATTGATTTCCACGTGATTATTTGATAATTCATGATATCTATGGTTACGTTTTTAGCTCATGTGATTGTGGAATTACATGATTTACATTTATTTCCTTCCATATTAGTCATTTCTTATTTAGATTTTATTGTATGTAAACCCTTACTAATCATCTAAAATCACCCTTTTTATTGTGCTTATTTTTCCCCGTTTTGATATAAAGTATATTATTATTGATATTAAGGGATAATATTGATTAAAAATGGTTTTATCAAATGAAATGGTATGTTGAATTATTATTTTTATTTATAATGTAATATTAATGTATGAATCCACTTTTCCAAGACTATTAAACTATTCAGTCCTCTAGGATCTAATCATTTGTATCTAATGTTAATGTAATAAAGTAACCTAAAAATTTGGAATACTAGGGTTAAAGTTTTCAAAAATATTTCATCCATGTATATATATTTTATTACTTGTTGTATCTATTCTATATTTACTTTTGGTTTACCAATTTTTTAAATTCCCATATATTTGTTATCTCTGATTTATATGTTCATTGGAAGATTGTAACTTTCAATAAAATAAATACTCAAGTGGTTTTGAAAATTAAAACTTGATTTTAATATATATTTCACCCCTATTGTTGATTAACCTATCTTAAAGGTCCATTTTAAATATTTAGTAGGCAAGACAATTGGTATCATAGCCTATATCTACTTAGTTCAAAATATTAACCATAATATTTCATGATAGATACACTTGGTGATAATGTATGTATATGAATTTGAGGGAATATATTTTTTTTTAATTTCCATTAATTTATCATAATTTCATATCTCTATTTCCTTACAATAATTTTGTTTTATTGAAATTTTCTCTATGGTCATAATTTTAGTCAGAATGCCTAAGAAATCGAATCCTACATGACTACCAATTTTTGATCATGAAAGCATTGAATAATGACAGTATATAATGAAATATTTTGTTATTAATAAAATTATGGATAATTTTATTAAGATGGTTGAGGGATATAAAATTATTTATAAAGAGGTTATGTATTTTACATGTGAATAAATACTTAAATAAACAGAAATAAAAAAGTATGAAATACTCTACTATGTTCGATTACTAGAAACATTTAAACCAAGATATCTTTATATGATACCACTACTATAATATAAAACAATTTAGATATTACTCATTTTAGAACTAATAATGTACTTGAAACTTGATAATATATTTTAAGTTCATTTTATTAAGTTATTTATTTTTCACATAGTGTCATTTTAACAAAACTTCATCAAAGTTTCATGACCATAGTTAATGGGTTACAATATTTAGGTGAGAAAAAAATTTAAAAATGAATATATTCCAAAAATATTTATATACATTTATATGAAGGAACGTGAATTGAAAATAACTACAATTGGTGATACTAAACAGTTATCTATGTTGATTCATTATGATCTCATCGGTACTTTAATAAAATATGGTAACCAATATAATAGGTAAGTCAATAAGTAGAAAAGAAATAACAAAGTTTATTTTTTTTACTTTTGATACTTTAACCTCAAGGGCTCAATATTCTAAATCAATATGTTACGAATATATAAATCCATGTAATATTGAACCAGATTTACCATGGTTTAGGAAGAATAATAGGTATGGAAAAACTAATGAGAAGTAAAGGAGTTTTTTTGAATGAAATGATACTTGGAGTGCTAAAGAGGATATATCCTACGATAAAAATAAGGAATCAAATGATGATGATTGTAGAAAGATTTTTTCCTTTATTTTAATTTTTTCTATAATAATATATTCTTGATTGGAATGTTTCATCCTAAAAATATTGGTAAAATGTATCTTAAAAATAATTTTAATTTAAAATTAGATGGGAAAACAGTACATCTTCATCCGAATATGAGGAAGATATTCTATCTATTGATGAAATGATCGTGTACATGAATTTTTTGGAATGAATGTATAAATATATAGAAAGGTAAATTAAGACAGCTAAAGCCGTCATACCTATAATTGACTGGAGTATTTAAAACATTACATCAGAAATAAAAGAATTTAACATCTAAGATAAGTAAAAAATCTAACATAATCGTAAACAATGGTGATAAAAATTCAAGATTAAGTTGAAGTCTAGATTTTATTGTCTGAAAAAAATGGAAAATATTTACTTCAAGTTGATATAATTAAAAAATATTATGCGGCCAAAACCCAATGTACCATCTTTCTGAGTAGGTTACACTTTAAAACTAATTATTTTATTCTAAAAATTGCATCTTTTTTTATAAAATTTCAAAGATGATGACAGTGGAGACAATTTTTTCATCAAATAATGCCTAATTATTTAGATTATGTAAATGTTATATTTATAAGGAATTATAAGCTATATAACATTAAAGAGTTGTAAATACATGGTTTCTTATGTTATATTTTCTAGAATTTATAGATCTAAGAATGTGGGGGTACTAAACTATAAATTTTTCTATTTTTAGGAAAGTATATTGTGCACCAACTATAAAATATTATGGTATATGTATACAATATGTTCTTAATAAATGTTGGGAGATAAGTCAATTTTACATAAATTAAAAAATATGAATGGAGGATAAGTAACTCTTTGAGAAAATGAATTGAATTATATAGTGGGTAGTAGTGAAGTTGTGTTTCATTGAAATATTATATTTTTAGTGTTTAAATTTTTTATTAAGACTTAAATATAATCTCATTAGAAAAAGATAATTATGTGATAAAGGATACTCCATAAATTTGATGAATAACTGTTGTACCATTTGAATTATAAATGGTGTTTTTTTTATCATCCAAATAGAAAAATAATATCTATAATATAAGCATAAAATAAATTTTTAGTAAAATTTTATCATGTTTTAGTGAAATTAATGATTCTTCATAGCATTAAAATAGATGACTATGTCACTAGAACTTCTAGATCTTGCCTAGGATTTCTAAGAAAGAACTAGTTATAGAGTTACCATGACTAATGGTTAATTTAACCATGATCTATGCTTCTTATCAATAAGTAAATAAAAATAATTCGAGTTTTAAATTGACTAGTGAATTTTCAACTTACGAAACTTCGTAGTTATAGCACATGGATCTTTTAGTCCCACACAAAATGTGATTTTAAGAGGAAAACTCTATGTGTATGTTTTAATTGATTATTACATTAGATTTACTTGAACTCATTTTCTGTAATATAAATATGAATCACTACCTACATTCAAAATTATTCTTTCTTCCATTTAAAAATTGAAAAATATACATGTGATTAAAATCATAAGTTATATAACTCTATAATTTATAAATTTTCATTTCAAAAAAAATGCAATAAAAGAGGCTATACCCACATTTTTTCACTATATAAACCTACATATAATGGTGTGTATGAATGATGAAATATAACTCTTCATAAAATTACAAATCATATATGGAATAAGTATTTAGTGGTAAAAAATTATATTGGATAAGATGTTAATACTTGTTATTTCAATATAAATCATCTTATACATCAACTGATTTTGAATAAATCCCCATAAGAATGTTCCACTGACAGAATCCTTAAAATTTCTTATTTTGTAGTTTTTGGAAAAAAATTACTTATATTGGATGCTAGAAAATTATATTTGTTGAAATTTAAATGTGGATAAATTCTCAGAAAATAAAGTCTGTATATTCTGTCTTTCCATATAATTATTTTCATTATTGATAATAGATCATTACATAAGTTATTTGAATTTTCTTTAAGAAATTAATTATTAGGGAGAGAATATAAATTCACAAAATAATGTTATTGTAAATTTAATTCCAAAACTAATATTTCATTTTGTGATTGTGTTTTCAAAAAAGGGATTTATTGTTGCGTCATGAATCATTTTATTCATAGTGTTAAGAATCAAAATACCCTCATGTTTAAATGTAATTTAACATTTTTATTATGTTTAAGGTTGTTCTTGAAATAATCTGGTAATTTTAGTCCATGATAATCGAGATAGAGATAAATAATAGTTTAGATATAGAGAATCAATGTTTTATTCCAATGTTTGTCTATCATATGATGAGGCACTATAGTGGTGTTGTTTGAGTACATTATAAGAAGAAATGATATACTGAGTTAATCCAAAGATAATGAAGAATGTTTTTATGTTGTAAAAACATAACTTGAATAATGTGGCATCCAATTTTTTAATGATTTTTAATAAATTTGATAAATACATTGTATATTATGAGTACATATATTATGAATTTTGAATAGTTCGGTCATTTTTAGGTATGGAACTACTTGTTTACTTTATAAATTATTTTTGTACTTTATTTAGAAGGATTAAATTAGAAAATACATCAGTGATGTGTTTTATTGTAAATGATCTATTATTTTATGTTGTATATGTTTTTTATTTTGATCTTTCTTATTGAGAGATATCATTAAGAATACATGGATAGTTATGGTCATGGATATTATGTTCTTATATCATGTTGAAGAAAGATTCTACTAATATACTATGATTGATTGATTTTTCAAGAAATATAAAGATATTTTCTAGGAAATTTATTGAGTTATTCTAGGTTTGGAGGACATAGATACCCTTAGATAGTTTAAATTCATGGAATTTTAGGTTTGGGAAATAGAGATACATAGCGATGAGTTTATTATTGAGGACATTAATTTATTTTGAACTGGGATAATAGGATTTATTTTTTCATATTTCTACAACATTAGATAAAAGAATATAATTTCAATGCTTGTAATGTTTTCATAATAATATAATTTTAGAGTTTAAGGATTTAAATCCATACTCTTTACAATATTTTAAACATTTCATCTATTTCTTTTTTAATTAACATAAAGATTATATGCTTTTAATATTCTCATATTTTCACCATGATTACAAGTTTTATTTCTTATCATATTTTCATGGGGTTTTCATTAGTTTAACCATTTGTTAAAATTTCACTATATTGGTTATCTTTGAAATGTATATTGATTGAAATATCATGAATTCTGGTAAATTAAATACTCGAGTGTAATAAAAAATTATAAGTTAATTTTAAACTATCATTCACCCCTCTTATAGGTTTACTTATCTTACATTAATTTCTTCTGAATCTATCAATGTAATGACATAGTATCATATCTCAAATCTACTTGAATCAAGATCTTATTTAGAATTGTTTTGGTTCAATTGTTTTTGTAATGCTGTATCCAATTATATTAGAAGAAGAGGACTACACTATGAAGACTATTCCAAGAGAATTAATTGTTTCACTATAATGTGAAATTTTTTATTGCACATCAATATATATTTAAGTGTATAATATTACGGTGTTGTGACAATACCAACCTAAAATAAATTTGGAAGGATAAGATTAGTAGAGCTTTGGTTCTGGGGAAATTTAATGTGTCACATCATTATTAACATGTCATGCCACATCATAATTAAATGATATATCTAGATATAATGAGATCCTTTGGATTTAGTTATCCATTACTTTTGGATTTTAGGATTACACTACAATCAAGATTAAATTCTATAATACTTGTAATATATATATATATATATATATATATTAATAGTAAAATCATTTGAATATTTGTGTGAGAAAAAATAGAGTGTTTCCTATTCTAAGGGAATTAAAAGAGGGATTTATGAATCTTTATAGGAGAATAAAAAGGGTACAAACCATGTAAAGATCTAGAGTCTCTTGAGCTATAATAGGTAAATAAAATATTATTTACTGGTGTTTATAAATCATCTTGTAATTTGAGTTTAATATAATACACTTACTCATTTCCTAATTCCATTGACAATAAAGAAGAACCATTGGTATGGATATTGTAACCACTTCCCATAAATGATTAACTACTTGATAATAAGGGTTAATGGAAATCATAGAAACCCTTATCACAGTGTTCATTATTTTTTAATAGTTCTCTCATCATCATATCATCAACTTCAAGATATTTTCTATATAATCATAAAAAATAATCATTTTGATTTAATGTGAGGGTTTTTGTTTTATATCACCACCAATTAACTCATACTTTCAATGGTGGCATGTTCTCCCATTCTATTAATAAGTGGCATCAGATAAATTATGGAATAAAATATTTTTTATTGTTTGGAATATATTATTCTTTTCAATTGGTTTATGTTAAATTCTTGATTAGTGGATCCTGGTTTGATCCTCAAATATTTTCGTTTATTTAAATTTTCAATGTCATTGATCCATGATATCCAGGGAGTCTTTGAATAGAATAAATTAAAAGGAATTTTCTATTTTGGTGGGAAACTATTTCAACTATATATAGATATAGAGCCCGATTCCATTCCTTTTATCCCTTATCCTGGATATTATCGATATCCCAAACAATAGTGTTAATATTCTAAAAATAAGGATATCCTATAATCTTACTGTAAAGAAGAACATAAAAGCTGATAGGAGAGTATAAAATATATTAGTCTAGTCACTCTCAGAGAATTTATTCACATCAGTTATTTGAAAGAGGAAAATTAACTAAATTAGAAAAAAAACTCCATGATATGCACATAAGATATTATATGGTTAAATAATCTAGATTAAAAAACCTACTATGATCAATCAAAAAATATCTAAATAGTATAAAATGAATTTATGTATGGATTATATTGTATTAGTGAATATAATAGTGTTCTTGATTCGAATCTAGAGCGAAAATAATGATGATTTTACAATCATGAAGAAGTTGATGAGAATCATCATAGATAAATTTAATATGTTATTTCACCATTTTAGTATTAATTAATAGATGAGTGTACCATTGAAAAACTTGGTAATGTTTAATTTATTATGATATGAGAAGAGTCAAAGACATTAGGAGAAAAAAAATTCAGAAAATTAAAAAGTTTTCAATGAAATAAAGACTAAATTTATGTTAAGTCAATGATGTCTCATGAAGAAGACACTGACTCCAAATAATATTCCATAGAGTTTAGAGAGTATATCTATTTATAATAAAATGTTATTTATTTAGTCAAAGGTAAATATATTGTAAAAAATACATTAATTTTCATTAATTTTGGAAAGAATATAACCTTTATTGAATGTTTCTCTAAGAAAAAATATGAAGATGAGAATGATGATAAACCAAAAAATAATAAAATAACATAATGGATATTGTACACAGTAGGTGACATTTCATAAAGTTATAAGAAAATACAACAAAATAATGAACAAAAATCATTTCTCATAAAAGAACACCATATTTTATAATATGGAAAGTTGACGGGAAAAAAGGCTTTATTGTTGAATGGAAAACAACTCATGAAAAAATAAAATTAGCATGAAGATCCCATGAGTAAATTATAATATGGGAGAAATAAAGAATAAAAAAATTATGAGGAAATAATGAAAGAGTTTAAACATATATTTTTAATCATGGTGTTCTTAAAATAAAGCATGTTACTTAAAATATCGAAGAAAACACTGAATAAAGTGAATGATTTCATAATAAAACATATCAAAAATTCAAAATAAAATGATATTATTGAGGTTTAACATTATTTTAAATTAATGATGATATATTTTTATGAATTTTTTAAGGCATGCGAAAAAATTTACCAGATTATCAATAAAAATGTAATTTCTAAAAATGTGGAATTTTTTTTGAGGTAAATCTAATTATATTTATAAATTCCTTGAGAAAATTTAAATCGGTGGAGTTCAAAAATTTTGTGATAAATGTCAGTGAATGATAAAAAATAGTATCAAAGTATTCTATGAATTATCATATAATTTCAAGAAAATTTGGATTGGAAACCCGATCTTCCTTTTTTAGTTGTGTCATTAGTGAAAAAGGAAATAAGAAACTTATTTTCTCACCTAAGTACAATGTACATAATTCAAACATTAATGATGGAACAAAAAAATAAAATAGAAAAGACGTGTAGTAAGATGCTTTTTCTACGAACTATCCAAAGGGAAAGGTAAATATAAAGTATAATACATCCATGTATGACATGATTAAAAAATATCTGTATACATAAAATCACATCCTAGAGTATTTTAAAGATCTAATATTTTACTCATAGATATTTTTCTCTGAGGGAAGAAGTTGGTGTTGTAAAATATATTAGTATAAAGCTTATGCATGCTGGTATAATATCTCAGTCTCTCAATATAAGAGATTATCTAATTCTAGGGGTATAAAACATGAAATTATTATACATAAAAAAATAACAAATAAAAGAGAATTTTTAATTAAAAAACTTCTGTAATTCTGTTAAGGAGACTTATGGGGAGTGAGATAAGCCCAGAAACACTAACAAAAGGGACTCAACATGAAATTAGAGAAGAAAACAATATATAATTACAAATATTTTAATAAGGGGAATAATAAAGATCATGTGATAGTGGTTTAGGTAGCCTAAAAGAATTCTAAAGGAGTGAATTTTTGTATTCTTGATGGTGGATAACCATATGAAATGGATGAAAATTAAACACCAACTTTAAATAAATCCAGTAATATGATAGAGGAACTTCCAATTATAGATAATATTAATCACTCAATCTAACGGTGTTTAAAACCCCAATATTTGTAAGAATAAATACACAAATGTTCTCAATATAAATGTGTAATGTGAAATTATTCATATAGATTCTCAATAATGTGAAAAATGGGAATGAGTTTATATTCCAAAAAAATGTTTCTATCATAAAAATGATGAAGGTTGGATTGAAAATATTAAAGGGGTTGAAAAAATGAAAACATATTATAAATTTGTAATGATCAAATTTCATGTTACACAATAATTTAAGTGGAAAAACATCATTTTTTTAAGACATAACCTTTTACAGTAGAATAATATGACTAATTGTTTCAAATAAGATTCTATGGGAAATATTCCAAAACATAAACATGAATTACTTGACATAAGAGCTACATGCCACAATGAAAGTATAGTGAGTAAGAGTCAAAAAATAAACATAAATGGTAACCAAGAAACCTTTGAGTTAGTTTGTCCAAATGTGTCTGGATTGATGAGTATCAAGATAAAAAAATAGAGATACTTATTTATTGATCATTGTGTATATTTTACCCATTTTCCTTATTTTTTTATATTAAATCTAAATATCTGGAGAATAATAAACAATTTGGATGTATTACTAAGAATTAGACCTGTTATGTCCTGAAAATAATTTTAAATGATAATTTATTCAAATAAAGGAATGAATAGGTCAAGGTATATCTTGAGAATATTTTTATAAGACATGAATACATTTCTAAATAATATTGCAAAAAAATAGATTCCCTATGATAAATAATATATTTTTAGAAGACATTGGGGGAATAATTCTTTTGAGACTTGGTATTTAACATTTATTTTATTAACAAGAAACAGCCATGAATATATAAATTTTTTATTGTTTATTAGTCCAAGAATATTTGGTTAATACTCTAAGTGAGTTGTGGTTTAGGAGGCCATGATTGATAAATTTCAAGTCATTAAATAGCCTATATTATCAAGATTAATCCAGAGTATTTTATAAGTTTTTTTGACAGGAATACCAAAGGAATTTATATTAGGTATATACATAGAGGAAGAATTGATCATTTCATTAATAAAAATATAATAATGATTATCAATAATATAAATTTGACTATGTTGGATAATTATAAAACATCATAAGAATTATTATATTATGATGATAACTTTAATGAATTACTAGAATAATTCACCAAAAAATATGTTAATTCTCTGGACATAAAATAATATTTTCATACTTCTCAAAATGATTTTGAAATTTCTCTCAACGATGGAGGCCAGGAGTGAGAAGTTTCATTGTTTAAAATAAATATAAGATATATTTATTCCAAAAAAATATTGAATACTACAATAAGTGGTTATAAAACTGAAGAATTATTATAATATATAATAAAGAATTGATGTAATTGTTTGGAGTAAATAAGTTTGGATGAGGCCTTACAAAAATCGAATTGGATTTCAATGACGGAAGAAGTGATGAAAAAAATTGAAAATAATGAAACTTTAATATGGGTGTCACCTTACAAAGATAAAAATTTGATCTATATAAAATTGGTTTTTTCTAATAAAATTAATTAGAAATGTGAAATAGTGTGGAATAAATGTCATATTATTTTAAAATGATACTCCATAATTAAAGGTATTGATTTTGATGAGAAATAATCTTTACACAATTCAAATATTTTGTGAATTTTATGCTCAGTGGAACTAATTTTTTTCCAAATAGATGTAAATTTTTTGTTCATTATTGGTAATATTAGAGAAGAGGTCTACATTAAATAACCAAATTGGTTTATACTTGATGGTTTTTGACATCCTAGTTTTTATGATCACAAAATCATGATTATAATGATATTAATAAATTTCATTTTTTCTATAAGTATATTATAAATTGATATAGGTGATGAAATTGTTTATGTATGACTCAATATAAGTCATTACTAATGATAAGTCATTATTGAGGATAATAAATTTTAAAATTGTAACACAACCTAAACAATGATTCACCATTAGGATGTCATGCCACTAAAATGGAAAATTGATGAATTCTTAGACACCATCACATATGAGTCACCATTATGCATGACTCACCACCATTGTGGAAATTTCTATATGTCAATACCCCATCATATAATATACCTCTAGATTTAAAAAAAGATATATATGAGACACAATCTTATGACATACCTCTAGTGTGAAAAAATGATAATAAAGACACACTGTTAGAATTTCATGATGTTAGAATGTAAAATAGGAAAAGTTTGAGATGCCTCCAGCTTGAACTACTGCCAAAGGAGTCACCAGTAGAAGGATGACTCGCCATTACATTAGATATCTCAAAACTCTACTAGACACATGAGTCACTACTAAGTTGACTAACCACCAGTCAAATACACAACTACTATTTTCCAAACAAATATTTATCTTGAACAATTATAATTTCTATTTTATTGATGTTAATCCCCTATTTCATTTCCAATAATTTTCCATTAAATTTTCAACAAAATGCATTGAATATTATTTCATATATACATTATGAGGAACTAGAGACTATTAAAATATTCTTTCTACTACTAATGACTAGAGAAAATGACACTCCCTCATGTAGTAAATGTTGATATAGAATGAAATTCATGTGTAAATAAATGAGGTATTGTGCATACTAAACACATTCATATATCTAAACCTCATTGAAAGAACCAGGAAAGATTAAATTTGATTAGGAAACTAAACTACTTCATAACAACTGATGCTTTCCTCCAGACAAGAACAAGAGCATATGACACTATATTCTTATGAATTTTTTAGGAAATCCTGACTCATTCTTTACTGAGGAATAAAATCAAGAGTCACAAGATTTATTACATAAAAACCATGTATTTATATCCCTATACCTTTATATTTATCAATCATTTTTATTTATTATTACATTTTGATTCATCTGTCTGCATACTCTATTTTTTTGACACACACACTGTCTCTTATACTAAACTGAAAGATACCATATATCTTCTCAAATTCATTATATATTTTTTATCACATAGATCACTATGGTAGAGGTCCTAAATCTTCATGATTAACTTATACTCCCATGTATAACTATGGAATATGTTGTGTGTGATTAAGAAAATATATAAACTATTTTAAAACCTGATCATGTTTTTGGTTCAATTTGTTTATTTTATATAAACTTCTTTGTGGTAGGTGACCACCAAGTAGAGAGGACTAAGTATCATATTGAGATGAATCCTCTTGTTTTAATTTCTTTTTCAATGTTTTATATATTTATTTTCTTTTTTAATACAATAACTTTTTACGAAAAACTAAAATTAATATATAGATAGTTAATCCCTATTAGTGTATTTTCAAAACCCATTCTTTGTTTTCATCATTCATTATGCTTAATTATTGGATATTAGTTTTATTATAAGTTCTAGGTGTGAAGGGTGACATATTTTTAATTTTTAATTTGTTTAGTTTTGAACCTATTATAATTCCTCATTCTTCCAATGAGTTTTGGGAAAAAATTTGAGTTTTGGGGCTTGATATTATATTTTTCATGGTTGGTGCATGATTTGATAAACAATGTGGCTTAGCCCAAGTAACCTTGTAGTGAGGTGATATTTTGGGATTGTGGTGTCAGAAACAGTTGGTGCACACATTATAAACTATGTAAAAAAAACCCTATAGGGTTCCCTGTGTGTTTAGTGAGGGGCGTACATTTGGCTCACGGTTTGATAAATTGTGCAACCAATCCATGCAAGCTTCCATATCTAAAATTTTGTTAAATTACATGTATTCCACCTTAGTATTTTTAGCCCAAAACTACCCATTTCTCCTCCATTTGGTTAACACGACCATATGGGTAATTTCCCCTTGATCTCCAAGCCTCCAATACTCTCATAAGGTGTGGATCTAGGGATTTCTTTAAGTTTTAGGTTAGATATTCAAGGTAATCCTCTTCATATCATATCTATATATTCCTCTTTCCTCTATTCTCGATTGAGTTTTTCTTCTCCTTTAGTCTATTGGACCTAGGGTTTACATTTCCCATTTATTTATGTTGGGAGTTTTGTTTTATTAGGTTTAATCTTGATAGATCTCTGCTCTTGGAAGCCTTGTGGTTCATTTTCAATTGTGTGTTATTGAAGCACTTGTAAATTGAGGTAGGTTTCCATTTTTTACTTTCCTTTTTAATTTAAGATTTATTGTTTTATTTCCTTTCACACCACCCTTGAATATAAAATATTGATGTGTGATCATTTAAATGCTTTTCAGATGTGAATTTTTTTTGATTTCTTCCGTGTTTTGTGATAAATACAATTGTTTTGTTAAAGACTTCACACAAAGTGTTCGATTAAATGTATGGTTGGATTATTCATGTCTTTTGAGATATCTAAATAATGGTTTGTCCTTGAGAATATGTTTTTGATATGTGAAATGGTGATTTAAATTCCATAAATTGTTTCTCAAAGTGTTTTTTGATTTAAAAGAAATTTTTATTTGGGTTTTAATAATGGGTTAGAATGTGGTGGTGGTTAAGGGCCCATTTAGGTTTTTGGTGGAAATGGATTTGGCTTGAATGTGTGATGTGGGTGTTTAAATGGAATTGTTTTCTAAACTTATGTGAATGTGGAAAATAGGGAAGTTTGTCTTTTTTGGAAAAGTGGTTTGTGTAACGACACAAACATTCATTAATGAAAATTCCTCTTGGTCTAATTAAATTTATTATTATGGTTATATAAAATGTGAACATAATTGGTTTTATGTTTCTAGATTTTAAAATAATGTTATTAATTGTGATCGTTGCTAATATAGTCGTTCAACAGTGATCACATGATTAGTATAAATATAGGGATTTAACATATAAAATTTACTCAGACAAAGAAAGCGATGGCCTCATCTAGTATACGTTCCCCATACAGAGCCCATTTTTCATAGCTAGGAAAGGTGGTGGTCTCATTGGGTTTCTCTCTTGACCAAGCCCAAGCCAAGCCTGAACACATTAAGCTTGAGCGGAACTGACTACGGGAGAAGTGGAAGCTAATAGAGATTACCACCTGAGCGGTGTTATCCGAGCCACCCCAAGAGTTTGTCTCTGTCGCACACATTACCCTTCAGTCTTATGTGGGTATTATAAGGGGTTATGTAACAAAACCCTATCACTATGAAAATGTACGTTATTTTAGCATAAAAAATGTGCATTCATTTCATTAGTGTTACTTTGTAAATAGTTTTTAAAGCATAAATAATATTTTTAGATAATATTAAACTAAGAAATCTATTTTAAAGAATTAACGTATTTTTTAATTAAATAATATTTTAATAAAATATTATTATAAAATTAATTTTTATTAAATATAAATAATCATATAATTTTATGAATTCAATTGAAATATTTATTAATGTTTAAAAACTCTTTTTGTCAAAACCCATGAATTATCGATAAATGTCAGTTTTTATTTTACAAGTAAATATTAACATATTTAAAAATTATATAGATAAAATTAATTTTAGTTTTGGAATCAGGACTTCATAATTTTCCAACGGGAGTTTTTATAATTTTCTGAGACACTCGAATTTTTGGGTAAAAATTAAATACCATTTAAATATATAATGTGTATTATGACATCATAATGACAAATACTGAGGTCATAAAATACTATAAACTTTATGTTCGGCCAATATATGTTTTATCATTAAAATAATGTGATTATATATTTGTTTGATTTATTTTACAAAGCTTTTGTGGACTCTCCAAGACTTATAAAACATTTTGTCTTTTAAATTTTTTTTCCTTGACAGTGTGACTCACCTACACATAAGAAACACTATTATTTTATGAAGTTCGTCCATTGGCCGTATAAAATATTTTTTTCACTCCCATTTGGAAAAAATCATCGGCAAAAACCATGGTCTGGTTTGGGGTATTGATTAGTTTAATGTGAGGTGTCCCAAACCTAAATAATAAAGAATTTCCTCTCCTTTCCTATATAAACCCTCCCAAGATCCCACTTCCTCGCAACTCAAAGCCTTTGTAGACTATCCAACCCCTGAAATACTCTCTATAGAATCCTCCCAAGGTGCCCCATTCTCCCAATAAGCCTCTCTCAAGCCTCCCCCAAGCCTTTGGAATCACACTTCCATGTAAGGGATTTATTCCTTTCTCATTTTTGTTCTATTTTATTTAAGTTGTCATGCCCTTTTTTCAATTAAAAATATTGGGGTATGATTTTCCACCTCCCCCATACTACATTATTTATGTCTGGATGATTGTATACCCCTTTCTATCGCATTAATGCCTCCCATGTACACTCTTTACCATGCCAAAATTCCATGAGAGATTTCTCTCTCCTCATTTACATCTAAGCAATTATTTTATATTATGCATCTAAATTCCATTAACTTTGTTGGGATATGTATCTATATGACACCCTTACTATCTATTTCATGTAAATATGACAATACACCCATTTCTATCTCATTAACCATTTTATATGACTTCTTATTTCACGCCGTTATGCTGTGGAAATTGCACTACGATATTCCAATCCAATTTCGTTGTGTAGTGAATACCATGCCTATTTCTCTATCAAGGGTATTCACATTTATGCACATTTACATATTGTTTATAAATAATCATGTATGTATTACATATCCCTTTATTTTGGAATAAATGATGATGATTTATTCTATGTTATAAGATCGATGTTGCGCACTTATGCGTGAAATGAAATGTTTAAAAAGGGTGAACCCTAACAGCGCTCCAATGCATTGGGTAAAGTATAGTATCACGATATGTCATGTTAAATGAGTGTTGAATAATTATAATTCAAGTGCAATGAGGTTCTACTTGTGATTCATGTGAAATAAGTGTTTACTCAGGCTCCATGTGCAATGATCCTTGGCTGGTGCTAATTCCATGTTAAGTGTTGTTGCCACATTTCCATGTTATGATTATCATGCTTTATCATGATTTTATGTTCATGTTTCTATTGTGCTCCATTTATATGCCTATTGTCTAAAAAGTGTTGTATTCCTTATGTTATTCCATGTTTATTCCCTTAGAGGTCTTTATATCTTACCCTTATCATATGCATGTCCTCAGGTTATCACATGCAATACTATGTACGAGATAATGTAGAGTTCATGTAGAGGATGTTTTCAATAAATATGTTGCATGTTTTATGTTCTAAGATATTATGTGATGTTCCTAATCCCCAAACACACTAGACCTATCTATATTCTATGTTGTATCAAGTGAAAATTTTACGTAATAAATAAGGTTTAAGTGTGTAATAAAAAGTAGGGTTGTTGTAGTTGGTATCATAGGATAGGATTAGTTATTTTTGGGATTAGGATTAGAAAACCGTAGTAAAGGCATAGAGACAAGAATAAGTATAATAAAAACATCCCTAGGTATTTGTGAGTATTTGGTAATAGTTTTATCAAGAAAATACATCACTGTTTGGATACGAGCAGGTAGAGGCAGCTTTGTCACAAATTCATCCAAGGGGTAAAATATGAAAACATTTCATTAAGCTAGAGTCGAACTGGAACTGGTGCACGAAAATGTGTCTTGCTACACTCTTGGTTACAAAACTCCCAGGGGATATGCTTTGGTAAATTCATAATCTTAGTATGAACCCTTATTAAGGGAATTAAAAAATGAACCTATGAATATATGTTAGAATGTAGATCATGGATAACATAGATTAAATATAATGGATTCACAAGTTAAGGAAATAAACGTTATTTATAAATCATCAGTTTCGTCCTTGGATTACCCTTTATTTGTTACCCAAAACATTCCTTTTATTCCATCCAATGGCCGATAATAGGATGACTCGGGCTAACAACCGATTTGAAGATCAATGTGATGACTGTGAAAATAAGATGCCCAATCCGATTGGAGCAGGAATCAGGAACTTTGTCATGCTTATATCTAAGTTAAGTCAGGCTTTGAATAGAATCATGGGTCAAGAGGAACGTTCACCCCCCCCCCCAAGAAATAACAAGTCTCTATCGAGAGATTGATGAGAAAAAGGACTCCTACTTTTAATGGATCGTCTGATCCCTCAATAGCCAAACAATTGTCAACTCCATTGTAATGATCTTCTCCTTTATTCAATTTTTTGAAAAAGAGACGGTTCTTCTAGCTGCTTATCATATGGTAGTTGAAGCCGATTAATGGTAGACGTTGATCAAAAATATAAAGCCTGAGGAAGAGATCGAGGCATTGGAATGGAAGGATTTCCAAAATATGTTTTCGATAAATATTTTCCACACACCCTCAGACATACGATGGAAAGGGACTTCCTTTCCGTCGAGAAAAAAAGACAACGAATCTATCAGAGCGTACGAGAAAAACATTACAAGGCTTGCACGATACGCCTTCATCTTTTTCATTACCGTCGAATGAAAAGTTGACCGCTTCTTTGGTGGGATGGAACCTATCTTACGGAAAGCGCTGGTGATCTGTGACTTCGACAGCTATGAAGAAATTGTCAGATGTGCTATCAAGGAAAAAATGGAGATCGAAGAATCTCTGGGGTATCATGAGGATTAGAACTATAAGGTGGACATCAATGCTGGTGGTCTGATGGATAAATCCAATGGGGCTAAGAATATCTAGAACCCACTTGCCAAAGGTGCTGAAAGAAGCACCCCAGAAATTGCCTGAAGGGGATAAAGAAATGATTTAGGTGTGGAAGAGATGGGCACCTAGCTGTTAACTACTGACAAGAAAACCCCATGGATGAAATAGAGGAGAGGAACTCTCCGTTCGAACCTCAATGTGTTGTTTATTGCGATAATTTCAACGAACCAGGGAATCATGAAAATCAGTGCCCTAAGACAAGGGTTTTTGGAGGCAACCAAAATCCTTTAAGGCGCCATGGGAGAACTTTTTACACCTCTACTACCGAAGTGAACCCCGACAATGAAGTGGTGACAGGTACACTAGTTATTAAATCATGGATACTGAACATACTTTTTTATTTAGGTTCTACGCATTCTTTTATATCCCAAAATTTTAGTAGAACAATCCCAACACCACCAAAAATCATGGAAGTAAAGATGTCGATGAGTATAAAAAATGGGGAAATATTTGCATCCTAAGAATATAACTCTTCCCCTGTTATATTATGTGGATTTAATTTCCTAGACAACCTCGTCATACTCCCTCTAGTGGAATTTTATTCAATTATTTACATGGATTGTATTTTCATATATAGAGCCAACATAAAATTCTGTGAGAGGGAAATCACTCTCCATGTGGAGAATCGACCCCCGATTCTATACAGATAAAGGAGGAAGATGAATCTTCTTTATCTCTATAATCTCAAGAGTGGATATTACTACCCTATGAGCACGCGTATCAGGCACATATGATTGGGTCTAAGGAGGCAACCATCCTTGAAGCCATGCCTATTGTGAGGGAATTTTCTGAAGTGTTTCCCAAGGAATTTCCTGGTCTTCCTCCTAGAAGGGATATTGAATTCTCAATTTATCATATACATGGTGAATTTACAATATCCAAGACTCCATATAGAATGGATGTTGTGGAGCATGAGGAGTTGAAGAAATAACTACAAGAGAATTTGGATGAAGGGTTTATACACCCAAGTGCTTCACCATGGGGTGCACCTGTGCTCTTCGTCAAGAAGGAGGATGGGTCAATGCACCTTTTCATCAATTATCGTGAGCTTAAAAAATCATGATAAAGGGAAATTATCCTATCCCGTGAATTTATCACTTGTTCGTTCATCTACGTGGATCACAATACTTCTCCAAGGTGGATTTGAGTTTGAAATATTATCAATTAAGGGTGAAGAAGGAAGATATCCCCAAGACTACTTTTCTTAAATAATATAGGCACTGTGCATTCATAGTAATGCCTTTCAGACTCACTAATGCTCTATAAATCTTCATGGACTTGATTAATAGGGTCTTTAGGGATTACCTCATCAAATTTTTGGAAGTCTTTATAGATGATATTCTTATATACTCCAAAACCAAGTAGGATCATGATGAGCATCTAAAATCTATACTAGAGACCTTTCAGAAAGAGAATCTCTATAAAAAGTACAATAATTTTGAGTTCTGGTTGATGGAGGCTCATTCATGGACTATATCATCATAATAAATGGGATATATGTGGATCCCACCAAAACAGATGCAATTGAGGGATGGATGAGGCCAACATCGGTAATATATATCTGTAGCTTCTTAGGGTTAGCTGGATATTATCGACGATTTTTGACAAATTTCCCAAGATTGTCCAACCCTATTACTAGGCTAACATAGAAGGGAGTAAAATTTTCTTGGAGTGATGAATGCGAATAAAGCATCAAGGAGTACAAAATGAGGCTTATCACTACACCTATTATCACATTACCCACAAGTGGAGAACTTTTTGTGGTATTTAGTGATGCTTCAAAGAAGGGAATGGGATGTGTGTTGATATAAAATAACAAAGTCATTGCCTATTCTTTAAGGAAATTGAATTTTCATGGGCAAAATTATCCAACACATGATTTGGAGTTGGCTACAATGATCTTCTCTTTAAAAATTTGGAAGCATTATCTCTTTGGGGAGAAGTGTGTAATATATATCAACCGAAAAGCCTCAAGTATATATTCACACATAAAGAGTTGAACATGAGCCAATGATTATAGTTAGTGCTAATCATAGTCTATTACTGCTCAATCCATTACCACCATGGGAAATTGTTCAAGGTGGAAGATGCTATAAGTAGAAAGGACCCATCAATTATATCATTGGTGAGAATTGAGAAGGACCCAATCTTCTTAGATTTTCTGAAAATGGACATGGGAATCATAAAGAAGGGAAAATCATCAATACTTTCACAAATTATTTCTCAACTGTATCTTTTGGAAAGGTTAAAGGAATCTTAGAAGGATAATGCGGGAATTCAGAGGAGAGTGGAAGATATCAGAAAAGGGAAATCCTTGGATTTCAATGTTAATGAAGAAGGAATTATGAGATTTGGGAAAAGACTATGTGTTCCATCATGTCTGGAGCTAAAGAATGAACTTTTAGATGATGCACATAGTTCAAATTTCTCTATTAACCCCGGAAAAAAAAAATATGTATCGGGATCTCTGAGAACATTATTATTGGGATAATATGAAGAAAGATATCATTGAGTATACATGAAAGTGCCTGGTGTGTCGGAAAGTGAAGGAAGAGAGGCAGAAGTCTAAGGGGATGATGCAACCATTTCCCATACCAGTATGGAAATGAGAGAACATCACTATGGACTTTGTCACCAAACTTCTAAAGACATCCAAAGGAAATAATAACATTTGGGTTGTTGTGGATCGTCTTACAAATTTTTCACTCTTCATTGCAATTCATGAATATTTTTCATTGGATCATCTTGCACGAATATATATCAGGGAATTGGTAATGCTATATGGAGTACCACTATCTATTTTATCTGATCGAGATCCAAGATTCACCTCTAATATTTTTTAAGAGTCTTTAACATGATCTAGATATTGAGCTGAACTTCAGTACGACTTATCATCCTCAAACTGATGGCCAATCTGAGAGGACTATCAAGACACTTGATAACATGTTGAGAGTGTGTTCTATGGAATTCAAAGGAAGGTGTGACCAACATCTTCCACTGGTTGAATTCTCCTACAATAATAGTTTCCAATCGAGTATCTGAATTTCACCTTATGAATCCATGTATGGGAATACATGCAGAAAAATAGCATGTTGGGATGAAGTAGGTGGGCGTAAGCTGCTAGGACCCAAAATGGTTGAAGAAATGGTGGAGAAGGTGAAAACCATTCAACAACATATCAAGGAAGCCCAGAGTTTACAGAAGAGTTATGCAGATAACCGTTGACGAGACCTTGAGTTTAAAGTTGGAGACATGTTATTTCTATGCATTTATCCATGGAAGAAAGTCATGAGGTTTGGAAAGAAATGGACGTTAATTCCTAGGTACATTGGCCCCTTCGAGATTCATGATCGTGTTGGGGTTGTGGCCTATCAACTAGCACTTCCACCTACAATGGTTAAAGTACATGTTGTCTTTCATGTATCCCTCTTAAGGAAGTACATACTAGACCCTTCACATGTACTATCTTTAGAGGTAGTAAAACTATAGGAAGATCTTTCTTATGAGGAGAAACCAGAGAAGATCTTAGATCATAGAGAAAAATTTATACGAAATAAGACAATTCCCATCACTATTTTGTAGTGGTGACACCCCAAGTTTGACGAAGTGACATGGTAATCAGAGGAAGTGATGAAGAAAAGCCCCCCACTTCTGTTTTAGTATGAGAAAAGGAAATTATGTGGGTGAAATTTCTTAATGGGGGAAGATTGTAACGACCCAAAATTTCATTAATGAAATTCCTCTTGATCTAATTAAATGTCTTATTATAGTTATATAAAATGCGGACTTCATTGGTTTTATGTTTCTATATTTTATTAAACTATTATTAATTGTGACCATTACTAATATAGCCATTGAACAGTGATCACATGATTAGGATAAATATAGGGCTTTGACAGAACCAATTTACTCAGAAAAGGAAGTGATGGCATCATCCAGTAGACTTTCCATGTACGAAGCCCATTTTTCGGAGCTCAGAAAGGAGGTGGAATCATTGGGCTTCTCTCTTGACCAATCCAAATGTGATCTTGAATACATTAATCTTGAGTGGAACAGACAACAATAGAAGTGGAAGTTAATAGAGATTACCACCCAAGCGATGTTATCTAAGCCACCGCAAGAGTCTGTCACCATCGCACACCTTACCCTTTGGTCTTATGTTGGTGTTATAATGGGTTATATAACAAGACCCTAGAACTATGACAAGGTACATTATTTTGGTATAATGAATGTGAATTCATTTTATTATTGTATCTTTGTAAATATTTTTAAAAGCACAAATAGTATTTTCTCTTAATATTCAACACAGAATTCTATTTTGAAGAATTTATAGTTTTTTGAATTAAATAATATTTTAATATAATATTATTAATAAATTAAATTTTATTAAATATATAAGATCATATAATATTATGAATTCAATTATAATTTTTATTAAGGTTTGAAAACTGTTTTTATCAAAACCCATGAATTTTCAGTAAATGATGGTTTTTATTTTAAAAGTAAAAAATAAAATATTTATAAAATTATTTAGATAAAATTAATATTATTTTTGAAATTAGTATGTCTAAATTATCCAATGGTGAATTTTTCATAATTTTCTGAGACATTCGAATTTTTAGGTAAATATTAAAAACCAATTAAATATATAATGTGTTTTATGACATCATAATGACCCAATAGTGAAGTAATAAAATAATATAAACATTATGTTCGGCCAACATATAATTTAGTATTAAAATAATGTGATATTAATTTTTTTTTTGATTTATTTTACAAATATTTTGTGGACCCTCCAAGACATATAAAATATTTTGACTTTTTAAATTTTTTTCCTTGAGAGTGTGACTCACCTCTCCATAAGCAACCCTATTATTTTAAGATGTTTGGCCATTGGAATTATAAAATATTGTTTTCCAATACCCTTTAGAAAAAACCATGCGATGGTTTGTGGTATTTATTAGTTTAATGTGAGGTGTCCCAAACCCAAATAATAAAGAATTCCCTCTCTTTTCCTATATAAACCCACCCAAGATCCCACTTTCTCTTCACTCAAAGTCTTTGGAGTATGACCAACCCCTTCTCTCCTTTCCCTAAAATCCTCCCAAGGTGCCCCAAATATCCCAAGAATCCTCTCAGAAGCCTCTCCCAATCCTTTGGGATCACACTTCCAAGTAAGTTATATCTTCCTTTCTCATTTTTGTGCAATTTCCTTTAAGTTGTTATGCCATTTTTTTTTCATTTAAAAATATTGGTTTATGATTTCTCACCTCCCCCATACTAAACTATTTATGTTTTTATGATGGGATACCCATTTATCTCTCCTTAATTCCTCCCATGTACTCATTTTACCATGTCGAAATTCCGTGAGGGATTTCTCTCTCCTCATTTACATCTAAGATATTCTTTTCTATTATTCATCTAAATTCCATTATGTTTGTTGGGAGATGTATCTATATAACCACATTACTATAAATTTCATGTATATATGTTGATAAACCCCTTTCTATATCATCAACAATTTTATATGAGTTCTTATTTCACACAGTTATGCTGTCGAAATTGCACTACCATTTTCCAAGCCAATGTCGTTGTGTAGTGAATACCATGCCCATTTATCTATCAAGGGTATTCACCTTTATTAACATTTACACATTGATTATAAAGATTCATTTATTTATTAAGCATCCATTTATCTTGGAATAAATAAAAAGTATTGATTCCATGTTATATGATCCTTGTGGAACACTTATGCATGAAATGAAATGCTTAAGAAGGTTGCGCCAAAATAGTGTTCCATTGCATTGGGTAAACTATAGTATCATGATATATCATGTGAAATGGGTGTTGAATCATGATAATTCTAGTGCAATGAGGTTTTACTCGTGCTTCAAGTGCAGTGAGGGTTTACTCAGGCTCCATTTGCAATGAGCCTTGGCTCATGCTAATTCCATGTAAAGTGTTGTTTCCACATTTCCATGTTATAATTATCATGCTTTATCATGACATTATGTTCTTGTTTCTCTTGTGATCTGTTGATATTCCTATTGCCTAACATGTATTTTATTTCTCATGTTATTCTATGTTTATTCCGTTACTGGGCTTTATAGATCACCCTTTTTTTATACATGTCCCCAGGTTATCCCATGCATGTCTACATACAAGGGAATGTAGTTGTCATGTAAAGAAAGTTTTCAATAAAGATGTTGTGTGTTTTATGTTCTAAGCTTCTATGTAATGTTCTTATTCCCCAAATACACTTTACCTCTCAATCTTCTATGTTGTATCGAGTGACTATTTTATGTATCAAATCAGGTTTAAGTGTAAACTGGGTGGGATTTCCATATTTTCAAATCCCTGTGACACATTTAACATGTCTGAATTGGGAGATCCTTGGTATGGACTCCTTTGTGATCTATTAATCATTTGGAAAGAGTTTGATCCTTAGAGTGACTCGAGTGATTCTTGTTGTTTGAGTTATTATGATTGTTCATGTGATTTGATTCTCAATTGTAATCAGTTGACTCACCCTCTTTTATAAATATTGACTTGGATAACCTATAATTACAATTTAATTTTATGAGAATGATTGCTACACTAGTTAGATTATCCAATAGGTAATGGACCACAACAGGGAGAATATTTTCTATTACTATTATGGGATTGTTCCCCTCTGTCTGTACAATGTGGGGTATTGCGGATCGTATTTGGATGTTTTGAAGACATTGAGTGATTAATGCATTCTGGGGTGATTCTATATGTATGAGTTTGTTTTGGATTATTCATGAGTTCCTAGGTTCACCCATTCATATTAGAACTTAGTTGTTTATATTGATGATTTTGATACACTGACAGTTGGTTTCTCTTGTATTCTTATTCCCATTTCCCTTATTGTATGGTTTCTGTACTTACTTCTTGAGTACTATGGATATATTCCAAAAAGTGGTAAAAATGTTTTCAAGTGATTTATGAAAAAGGATTTGGATATGTTTAACCCACCTTCTCCCCTTATAAATGAAATTTCACCTTTATATTTTAAAATTAATAGAGTTCCTCCTTGGTAATAAAGTATGGTTTTGAGTTTTAAAAAGGGAAATGGGATATGTTTGGTTTTAAAAATGATAATGTGTGAAAATAATTTCTTTCATATATTGAATTTCAAACATGAAGTTTATGTTTTATTATTTTAATGGAGGTTTATTTGGAATTGACTTTTCGAACATACCTACTGTGTTTTAATACTCATCTGTATATATATTTCTTATTTTTAGCTTTTGGTGCAAGTCTCTGGTTGTTTTGATCACTTTGGGGGATGGTTAGTTATGGTGTCGAAGAGTGACCCTCAAGGTAATGTGCAAATGGTTGTTTTCATGTTTCAGTTTGGGTTTTTTTGTGTAGTTTTGTTGTATTCTCTATCTCTTGTGTAAATAATTATCAATTTGGATTTTAATATATATAATGGGATGATTTGTTTCTCTTTCCACTGTTCATTTTATTTTTCCATTATTGATTGAAATCATTCCCTCTAGTTTTTTTTTTCGATCGCTAACACTAGTTTCCAGCCAATGGGGATCATGAATGCCCTTCCAGCCATGTCATTGATCGACTTGGGTGACTAGTTTGGTGTTGACCTAGGCTAGTTTCTGATAAAATGGTATTATATCATGGTTGTTTAGAGGAACTTTCTTGTAAGAGTTCCCTTTGTTACATGAGGATGTCAATGTAGTTGGATTTGGACTGTTTGAACTTGGGGTGCATGTCTGGGGGTGTGTCTGGACAACACTTCCTAGACCTAACCTTGAGTATCCATGGGATGTCAGGTTTCTTTCGTTTTTATTGGTTATTTTGTTTTTATTTGCTTGCGCTAAGAAATGGGAGTTAGGATAAAGGTCTAAGTGACCTCGTAGGGCCTAAAAAGTCTTATGGATATAAGGACATAGTCCTACATGACTCTCCATGAAAGTGGCATGTTTGGAATATGGACACAACCCATATCGTCATGTCACCCATCAACACTAGTTCTGTCTTGTAATTTATTTTATCTTCCTCAATTATGAATTTTTTTTGAAAACTCAAATTTGGGAATTTTTAAAACAAGGTTATTAGTGATAATGGTTGGATTTTTTAAAAGTGGAAAATGTATATTAATAATTAACATTGAGGAAAGATTTAGGAAAATGATTATTTTATAAAATAAACCTTTGGGGTGAACCAGAAAGGGCTCAATGGGATTGAATTTTGTATAATCAAAACCTGATGTTATTTGAATTTTTTTGTATAGAAATCAGAAATTTATTCTTAGAAAATTGAAAGAGAAATAATGGGGTTTCTTCCAAATGATTTTGATGGAATTAATTTATTAATCCAATACAATATATTTTGAATAAGATGAAATTAATTGTGTTTAAAGTCATGAAAATGATATTTGACTTGGTGGATAGTGGAATTTTTCAAAGTTTTATAGATTTCAAAAATTAAATTTTTTGTTTAGGACTTGGTATTCTCATGGGTGAGCACATGCATGGTTATATTTGGAAATGTTGATGACTCCCCAAATTGGAATGACATGATCGGTTCCTTGGGTGGCATGAGAATTTTTATGTGAGTGAGCCTATAAGAAATACCATTGGTGATTTTGTTGTCCACCATGTCTATTTTTTTTCAAAAAAATGTTTTCCAAAGAAAAAACATGGTAGTGTTTTGATAGCCCAAGGTTGTGTGGTTTTTTCTAAATGTTTTGGAAAATTAATGTTTATGTGGTGTTTAGTGGGATTATATAAATTTATTGGTAATATTTGATCTTGTTTTTATAGGGATGTTTGTTTACTTATTTCCCATTTTCCTCCCAATTAAAATTTTATCGGTGTTCATGTTACAACAACGGTTAATTACCTATTAACAGGATATCCGGCTGATCAATATAATGATTTTGTTCTTGAGTTTTGAAAGTTTAATCCACCTATCTTCTATGGTCAAGAGGATATTGTTAATGTATATGGGTGGATATAGAAAATAGAAATGATCTTTAGCCTCATTGAGTTTCCTAGGTCGTTAAAGGTTATGTTTTCCCCCTTTATGATTTAAGGGATGACCTGAAAGTTGTGGAAGTTAGTCTTTTGGAACATTCGGTAGGGAGATCTCACATGGGAGTTCTTAAATGAATTTTTCATACAACAGTACTTCCCTGATATGATGAAGGTAACGAATATTAGGAAGACGTTTTGTTTATAGTAGGGCAATGATTCAGTGGTGGAGTTTTATGATTTCTTTTTAGATATAATTCCACATGATCCAGGATATGTTGTGGATGATTCTTCAAAGGCTCATGATATTGAATATAGTATTCATCCTGATCTATGGTTGAATGTTTCCGATTACAATATAACCTCTTTACCCGATGTGGGGAGGTAAGATGTTCGTGTTGAAGGTGAGATGGAAGAAGAGCTTGAGGTAGTCATACCTTCTTAAATCCCTAGAATAGATGAAGGCAATTTTAGTGAGGGAGTGGGGAAGTGTCATGAAGCTATTAGAGATGGTCATGGAATTAAAATACCTCCAGATCATTCATCATCATCCTTTGGGCATGGAACTGTGGTGTTTCATTAATGTAGAAAACCAGATCATAAGAAGTTATCATGTCTGAGAACAATAAGTAATTTTATTCTTTGTGGGAACCTAGGTCACTTTAAATGGTTTTTTGAGGGAATTTCTAGGAAGTTACATAGAGCGTGTTTGTAAGAGTAGAGTTTCATTGGACTTGGATTAATGTACCTATCTATTTAAGTGTTCCCTTTTTTGTTGTGGCTTCCTAGTCTTGAAAGGCCCCATTTGGTGGATAGTTTAAGCATGTTTTTTGTTATTTACTGGTTCATTTAAGAAAGTTGGTTCTTAATGGGGGGGGATACCCACCATGGTTCATATATAAGATTATCCTAAAATAATCAGTGTTAGTTTGTTTCTTATGGTGAAGATTTCATTTAGGCCTGTTGTGTTGATAATTTGATGAGGTTCCCAATTTTGGTTGGGAAGCATGTGGTTTTGTTTTAGGATACCAAAATTTTAATTCATTTTAGGATTCTATAAATGTGGATATTTTTAGATTGATCCCAATAGTTCTATTCAAATCATGGCTATAATATTTGTTTCTATAATTTAATGTTACTTCTCAGGAAGTTGTCTTGGTTTTTTGTTTTGTTTGGGGAAATTAGTGTAAGATCCATTTGGTAGTGGTTGCTAACATCATGGATTAAGAGTTTAGATTGTGTAGTTATGGAATCCTTATTCTTTGATTGATCAACTAGAAATATTGTATCTTTTTGGTGCCATAAATCTTTATTAATGGGTTGAATTGTCACACCTATTTATTTATTTCCATCTATTTTTCCATTTCATTGTTGGATCTCTGTTTTTTTCTCAAGTTCTAAGCATGATAGGTTATAGATTATTAATTTCTCCTTTGAATAGTTTTTAACTTGTGCTTATTACTCAGTATTCATGTGTTTTTATTGAGAAATGTTGTGTTTTGGGGTTGAAAGTAGCAAGTGCATGGTTGGCGCACAGTTTGATAAACTGTACGGCTCAACCATGGAAATAGTGCGGCCAAGTGACATTTTGGGATTCTAGAATTTGGAAGGGTTGGTTCATTGTTTATAATCCTTTCTTCCAAACTATGAAGTTTTCCTTGTGTGTCTGTTGAGGGGTGTACATTTAGCACAATGTTTGGTAAAACATGTGGTCAAACTGTGCTATCCAAATGTAAAATTTTGTGAAATTCCAATTATACCCTCTTGGGGTTTTTACCCATAATGCCTCCTTTCTCCACCCTCTAGTTTGTTTGACCATAAAAGTGCTTCTCCCAAGTTTTCCAAGCCTTAAATCCTCTCTTAATTCATATATCTATGGATTTATATATGTTTTCGATTAAATCTTTATGATAATAGTCCTCCTCTCATATCCTTCTTCTAGTTTCCTCAATTTTCTCTGGGGGATTTCTTCTCTTATGGTCTCTTGGATTACAGTTCACATTTCTTCTTGATTAATATTGGGGGTTTCATTCTTTTAGGGTTTGTCTTGATAGATCTTGTCTCATGGAACACTCATTGTGTGTCTTCATGTCTGCATTGTTGAATTGCTTGTGAATTGTGGTAGGTTTTCCTTTTCACTTGACTTTTTAATTTAAGATTCATTGGTTTCATGATTTTAGAACCTCTCTTAAATATGAAATATTGATGTGTAATCATTTATATGCTTTTCTGGTGTGAAAATTAGTGATTTATTTTTTGTTTTTTAATAAAAAAAATTTTTGTAAAATAATTCACATCAAGTGCTCAAATAAATTCCATGTTTTAATTTTCCAATGTTTTGTGATATCTAGATAATGGTATGTCCTTAAGAATATGTTTTTGATATGTGAAATGATGATTATAAATTCTTAAAAAAATTAAATGTTGTTTTGGTTTAATGGAAAGGTTTATTTGGTTTTTTAGAATGGATTTTCATGTGGTGGTGGTTAAAGGGCTATTTGAATTTTTGATGCAAAAAGATTTTGATTGAATGTGTGATGAGAGTAATTAAATTTACTTGTTTTATTAATGTTTTTGAAGGTGGTAAATGATAAATTTTTATTTTCTTATAAAAGTGGATTGATTCTTTGAGAAATGGATGCTTGAGGCGCATTTGGAACTTGTGAAAAATGGTGAAAGTGTTTATCATGAAAACCCTCCTTGGATTTTATCCTCACCTTGTTATATTAAATGGGTGGGATGTCCTCATTTTGGATTCCTCTTGACCCATTTAACTTGTGTGAATTGGGGGATCCTAGTTATAGAATCATTTGTGACCTATGAATTGTATGGAATAGATTTATCCTACAAGTTACTTAGGTGGTGCATGTTATTTGAATTATTATATGTGTGAATGTGATTTGATTATTAGTTAGATTGGTTGGCTCACCCTATTCTATAAATAATGACATATAGATCCTAGAATAGTTATTGAATTTTCTATGAATGATTGTTTCACTAGTTATATTAAACACTAGCTAGTGACCCATAGTAGGGGGAATTTTTCCTATTATTTATATGGTATTTTCCCCCTCAATTTGTACCATGTGGTGTGTGGTCGACCGTGATTGGGAGTCTTGAAGACATCGAGTCTGTCATTCTTTCTGATATGAGTCAGCATGTATTAGTATGTTTTGGTTTATTCATGAGATCCATGTTTCACCCATGTTTATCAGAACATAGATTCTTACAGAGATTATTTTGATACATTGTTGGATGGTTTCTCTGATATGTTTATTTCCATTTCCCTTGTTGTATGGTCATGGTGCTTACTTTTTGTGTAGTGTTAATTTATTCTAAAAAGTGGTTAAAATGTTTTAATAAGTTTTGTGATAATGGTTTTCGAGATTTATTACACACCTTCTCCTCTTATAAATGAAACACAACCATTTTATTTTAAAATGTATATTGTTACTCCTTGTTAATAAAGCATGGATTTGAGAGGAAAAAGGGAAATTGGTTGGGTTTTATTTTAAAATGGATAGTTTCTGAAAATGATTTCTTTAATTTATTGATTTAAAACTTTAATTTGATGTTTCTTTTATTTTAAAGGAAGTGAATTGGGAATATATTGTTCAGGCATGCCTCTTGATTTTTAATACTCACAGCTATAGTTTTTTTATTGTTTTTAGCTTGTGGTGTTGGTTTTAGCTTTGTTTGATCACCATGGGTGATGGTTGTTTTTGGTATTGGAGAGTGACTGTTTGGGTCACAAGGAGATGGTTATTGTCAGGTTTCAGTTTTGGATTTTTCTTTGTAGTTTAGCTATTCTATAAATAATATTCAGTTTGGATTTTAATATATATATATATATATAATGGTATTATTTGTTTATATTTCCACTTTTTAGTTTATTTATTCATTTTTGGGAGAAATTGTTCCATATTTTTTATCTATTGATTTCTGGAAATATATTCTAGCCCATAGGGATTGGGAAATCCCTTCAGGCCATGTTACAGATCAGCTTGGGTGATATGATTGGGGTTGAGCCAGGCTAGTTTTTGATAGTTTTTATAATATTTTAATTATTTAAATTGATTTCATAGGACGAAGTGATATTGTATATTACTTATCTATGAACTAATAAATCATTAAGAAACCTTCTGAAAGATTATAACTTATAATGATTTGTTATATTTATTAATTGGTCCATTATAAATTAATTGGGGATTTCAAATTAATCTATTTTAAACATAAATTTTTATTGGGTACTCAATTCACCCCTCCCTCTTGAGATACTCACTCCAACCAACTTTTGGCATCAAAGGAATATTTCTATGGTATTAATGTATTAAAATATTTTTAAATTTGATTTTAGATAAACTTTAATGATCTTAAATTTATTTTATTTTTAAATTTTGTTATTTAAATGCAAAATAGACCAAAAGGTTCTGCTACAAATAGAATTACATTCTTTAATGGAAACAAATTTTCTAAATGGAAAAAAAATATGAAAATGCATATTGAAATCATGAGGTTTTGTACTTGGTCTAATATAGAAGATGAATATGTTATAATTGATACTTCTAGAAGTACTTGGGATAATGCAACAAAGATAAAATACAATAACAGTTGTAATGCTATGAATTCCCTATATTGGGCCTTGGGAGATGAAGAATTTAATAGAATTTCTGCCTGTAAAACTACTTATGAAATTTGGGAGACTTTACCTATTTCACATGAGGGGACATCAAATGTTAATTATATTAGACTTGAAAGTTATACTATTAAATCTGATAAATTTAAATGAATCTTGATGAACCTATTTTTTTCGTATACCATGGGTTTAATGAAATTTACATCATAATGAGATCACTAGGAAACCAAGTATCTGGTAACGATCAGATTATGATATTGTTGAGGTGATTACTTGAAATATAGAGAGTCACACCTGTCTCTATCAGAGAAACTTGAAATTTTCAATATATTTTAGTCAGGGAGTTAATTTGAAAGATCATGATGTATGAAGAATATCTAATAGTAAACCTAGAAAAAGATAATGAACCTAAATGAAGAGAAGTATCCCCCAAGACTACTGCATCTAAACAAATACAAAAATATAAGTAAAATAAAAAAAAGGAAAATTCATGTCTCTAGTTTTAGTGATAGTAAATCTCAACCAGATAATGATATAGATATGGCTCACATACCCATAATATTTATGATGTTTTATAAGAAAAATAAATTTTTCAAGAAGCAAAACTGAAAAGGAAATTATGATTCCAAGGGTACCTAGAAGAAAGACTAGAAGATGAATATTTATTCAAAAGAGGTAGTCTACTATTAATTTAAATGGAAATGTCATATAAAATCAGACTATCAAAAGCCGAAGTACAAAAAGAAGTATGAGGAAAACGATAGAAGAAATAAGAAATCCATGAAAGCTACATGGATTTATTCTTATTATAGATCTAGTGATTTAGATTCATCACAAGAGGAGAAGTTAGATAGTGAAAATATTTTCTTCCTGAAAAACATTTCTAAGGTACTTGTTATGTCTTCTTTAAAAATTTTACATAATTTTTCAACTATGCATGATTCTGAAAACTCGAGAAGTCAACATAGAGATAATGACATTTCAATTGAAGTATTGTTTTATTATTTATATATGTTAAAATGTGAATGTAATGAATTAAAGGATAATTATAAAACTCTCACAAGATAACATGATTTAACTTCTAATAGAAAATTTGAATAGTCAATTGAAAAAGAGAATAATGATCAACTGTTCAAAGAAAATACTAAACTAAAATAGTCAAATGAGAAATTAAATAAAGGCATAAAATATTTCACAAATGGTAGATAATAATATTTTAGGTAACCATGATGCACATAAGTATGTAACTAGAATAGTATTCCAACAATGATAATTGAGAATAAAAAATTTTACTTTTGTTCATATGTCTAAACCTGAATGTTCTTCAGAAAACTATTTATCTAAAAAACCAAAATAAATCTTTTTAAATCCGTAAATCTATTTACAAGAAACCCATTAGAAAAATGTGGGTTCCTAATTCATTAATTACTAACATCTCTGGACCCAAACAGATATGGGTACCCAAGTCATTTCTAGTTAAAATTTTCTTATAGGAAAACTTTTTAAAGAACACCTATATAAATATATAGTACTTGGATAGTAGTTGTTCAAGACATATGATAAGATATTATTAAAGCTTCAAGAGCCTTATTATGGTCGATGGTGGCAATGTTAACTTTATTGAAAATGAAAAAGGAAATATAATCGTCCTTGCCTAAATCCGTAACCATAATTCAATTTTAATTTCTAGAGTATTATTTGTTTTTTTAAAGTATAACCTTCATAGTATTTATTAGTTATCTCGTGATGGATTTTATGTCAAATTTAAAATTTATACATTCAATTTTTATGATTCTAAAAATTTTATAATCCTCTCTACTTTCAAAAATGATAATGTTTTTTGTTGTTGATTTCAAATTTTCATTTTCTCAAAATGTTTCATGTTTAAGTGCTTCTCACAAAGAGTATTTTCTTTCGAATGGGATACTAGGACATTTCCGCTTTCACTCCCTTAGGAATATAACTAGGAAAGGGTTAGTTATAGATACACCAAATCTTGAGTTACCATTTGATAATGTTTGTAACCCTTATCAAAAAGGGAAACAACACAGGGTTTTTTAAAACTGAAGAAAGAATAGTTGACTTATAAACCTTTCAAATTGGTTCACATGGATTTTTTGGACCTTAAATAGTTTCTAGATTAATTTTAAATAACTATTATTATTTTCCTATAGATGATATCTCTCGGTATACTTGTGTATACATTATAGATAAAAAAATAATCTTTCTCATACTTAACCATGTACGATAAGTCTATCGAAAATCTTATTAGACTAAGAATTCAGACCTTAAGAAATAACCATGGATTTTATTTTGAAAATCAATATTTTAAGTATTTTTTCTCATAAAATGGATATACTTATAACTTACCTTATCTTAGGATCCCTTAGAAGAATATAGTTTTGGAAATGAGAAATAAAACATTAAAAGAGATTTATCGAAACATGTTGAATGAGTATGGTCTACCTATTTATTTTTGGTAGTAGCTATCAATATATCCTACTACATCATCAATAGAGTTTTAATCAAACATATCAATAAGGAACCCCCTTGTGAAATTTGTAACAATTGGAAGCCTAAGGATAATTACATTATAGTTTTTGGTATCATATTCTTAATAATTATCACAAATGATAATTTGGAAAAAAATTCTACCAAAAGTGATGAATTAATTTTCCTTGGTTATTCAGTCTCTAGAAAAGCCAATAGAGTTTTCAATAAGAAGTCCAAAACTATGTAAGAATCAGATCATGTGAATTTAATGATATTTATCCACATGAACCTAAGAACTCTCTAGATAACCTTGAGGATTATTTATTTTCTATAAATTTAAATTCTAAACATTTAGATTCTATTATCAAATAGTTAAAAAAATAATCTTGTTCTGAAGAATTACTAGTACTTCCTAGATTTTTAGAACCTAAATTAACCAGTCCATCCTTTTTTGATATGTCAAAACCAATAAGAACCATCCTTAGATTTTTTGTAGGAGACCTAAATATAGGGACACAAACTAAAGATTCTCTATGAAATCAGGTTTAACATCAATATTTCTTATCTCATTTAGAACTTAAGAACATCAATGAATCTATTAATGATGAAATCTGGGTAATATCCAATTTAGAATAATTGAATCAATATGAAAGAAACAAATTAATTTAAATTTGGGATCGACCCAAGGACACCTTGACTGTTGGTACTATATGGGTGCTTTGAAAAAAGGAGGTTGAGTTAGGTACTATATTTTGAAACCCGTATAGACATGTTTCACAAGGTAATAGTCAAGAAGAATAGATAATCTATGAAAAAACCTTTTCACCTATAGACAGACTTGAGTCTATAGGAATACTTCTTGCTTATGTATCTCATTTATATTTCATGTTTTATCAAATGGTTGTTACGAGTGCATTTTTTTTAATGGTTTTATTGTTGAGGATGTTTCTGTTGAACAACCCCCTGGTTTTCAAAATCCTTATTTTCAAAATCATGTTTTTAAATTTTAAAAAAATTGTATATGGTTTAAATAAATATCATAGAGCATAGTATGATAAGCTCGCCAATTTAGTATTTCAAAATGATTTTAAAAAGGAATAAAAGACCCTACCCTTTTTATAAAACAAATTTCAAAAGATGTTTTAATATTAAAATTACATTTTGGTGGTATTTTTTTCAAATCTTTAAAAAAATCTATTTCTACTTGTTTTTCTAAAATGATGAAAAATGAATTTGAAATGAGTTTAATTGGTGAACTAAATTTTTTTATTATATTTAAAATATTTCAAAATAAAGATGGAATTATTTTGAATCAATGTATACATAACAAAATATCTTTTAATATGATTTAGCTTTAATTTAAATAATAGTAGTGATACCCTTATGAGTAGCACCTATAAATTGGATCTTCATGAAGCTAGGAAATCAGTGGAACAAACAAGCTACATAGATATGATAATAAGTGTTATATATCATACTAATAGACATCTAAATATATTTTTTTGTTTTTTTATGTCTTCTCTCATTCAAGATAATCAAAAAGAGTCACCCATGGTTATTTTTAAAATAATTTTCAAATACATCAAGTATACAACTAATTTATGTTTATTTTTCTGAAGAGTTAAATAATTTGATATATCAATTTATTCTGATGATTATTTTAGAGGATGAATGTTATATAGAAAAATAACTTATAAAACATGTCACGTTTTGAGAATGCCTCTAGTATCATAATGTAGTAAGAAGAAAATCTAGGTTGCATTATCTATTGTTGAAGCTGAATGCATAGTTTCAACCAGTTACTATGAAAATAATTATGGATGAAACCAACATTAATAGACTATGGATATCAATTGTAACATGTCACGATAAATTTTGATAACACAAGTTCTATTATAATTTCTAATAATCATATTTCACATTCTAGTACAAATCAAATAGATATAAGATATCACTTTTTGAAGACCATTTTCAAAAATGTGATGTCACTCTTGAGTTTATTGGAATAGAACATCAGTTACCTTATATATTTTTTAATACTTTGAATTATGCTATAATTAACTATATAAAAAATGATTTAGTAATGATTAATTTTTATTATGTTTAAATTTTCTGTGACACACCGTTGGGTGACACACCATTGGGTGACACACCGATGGGTGACACGCCGTTTACTAACACACTGTTGTGTTTATCTCATCGTTGTAGTTTCCCCATCGTTGGGTTGTCTCACCATTTGTTGTTTAACCCTTGTGATCAAAACACCGTTGACATTACACACTTTTGGGTTTTAATTTTGTTTCAATTTCATGCTATTGATTTATTTTTTCCAATTTAACAAGTTGAACTACCGATTTAATTTTATATGGTTTATTCTTATTTCATGACCCAATTTGTATACTAAATTTGATTTTAATTTATATATTTCAATCTACATTAATTAAAAATGATAAAAATGACATTATTTATATTTCTAAAACACATTTATCCCATTGTGATACTCTCATATCATTATCTCTAGATCCCTCAAGCGACCTCTCTTCTCCCAATATACAAACCATTCAAAACATTTTCTTAACCTCAATTGAGATTTCTAAACTAATCTTCACGACATGGATGAATCTACCATGAATGTATTTTATAAAATAGCTTAGAACAAACAATACTAAAAATATAAAGTTAAGTGTGCTTACTATAATAAATCCTTTTTACCCTAAACATGCCAACATAGTTGTAGTAGCTGAGACAGAATTTGAATCAAAATAGTTATTGTCAAGAAAGTTACTAATGCTCAAAGTCTTTCAAGACCATGTTTGGATGGATTGGATTTATTCAAATAAAATTCCATTTTATCCTATGATAAATCACAATTTTTTCTAATATGTTGATTTTGGATTCAATGATAAGGAAGAATACTAGATGAGATCAAGAGTCAAAGGTCACAGATTAATCATTTCTTTAAAACAGTTACCCAAATTCTTGGGAGTTCATCATGATGGAATATATGATGATTATCAATGATTTCTTCCTGAGGATAGTGGATTCTTAATTTATGAATTTTCTTTGATAGAACTAGCATGTGATGGTACCATAAGAAGTCCAGTGGTTACAAAACTAAATTGGGAGTGTATACTTCTCTTCAAATTTATTCAACATATGATCTACCCCAATAAAGATGAGTTTTCCACCTTGATATATTATGATTTAAATTTTCTATGTCTTACAAAAAGAGGACTAAAAATAAATTTGTGTAGATATCTAATTGTTTATTTGACTAAGATAATAAAACCCACTTCAAGGTCTAACTCTTTTATTTATCCAAAGATTATTTCATTAATGCTAGTGGAAAAGATGATTTCTCATATATGGTGGGGAAATAGTCATTGAGTGTGGAGGTTTCTATATTTCAAGAGTTGTCTATTCAATAATGGGAATAAGTTGGCACCCCTAGAAGAGATATGGTGTTGGAAATTCTGAGAAGTTTTCTGCTGAGTTTAATCCAATGGGTCATTCTATTAGACAAAAGGATATTACTGACCTAGGGTTGGAGCCTATTGATGTTTTTGTCTGCTTAGATGAGGATGAATATGATGGTTTCTTATAATAATATGATGAAAAAGATCCCTATTTTGATGAATTAAGTGATCCATACCCATCTCCCAAATCATCTCCCATTACATTTTGTTCTCGTATCCTTCTTAAGAGTGTTCCTATGAGAGAAAATCTTATGAAAAGTGATGAAGATGAGACTAAGGACTCTAGTGATGATCAATTCAGAAGTTCCAAATCCACTGAGGAACATGACACAAATGAAAAAATAAATAATAAGGATGAATAAGAATAAGAAGAAGATAATGTTGATGGAAATGGAGATAATACGAAAAATGGAAGTGATGTTGATGATGATGTTGATTTTTGACCTAATGGTTCACATAGAAAAATAAAAATGAAATATGTAGTGATTCATATAGAACTACTTGATTAAACTAGTGAATCTTCATAAAAACATGATTTGACAAGACAAGTGGATCCAGTGCTTAAAGACAATGATTCACCTGTTTTGGAGAAAACCCTCATATTTGAAATTATTTCAAAAGGATAAATATTCTTATGGAACTAAAATTAAATAAATAGGTGTTGGTAAAGCATTTTATAATTCTTGTATGGTTGAATATATGAGTGGGATTGCTATTGTGGAATACCTTGTGGAAGATTATATTAATAATAAGAAGAATTATTATAAAAAATGTAGTGATGTATAGTTGGATGATATGAATATTTTTTATCATATTATTGATAGTCATTTATAATTTGAACAGAATGATATCTAGATGGAATAAGTATTAGTGAGTGAATAAGATGCTAGTTCTAAGAGTGTTGAGAAATATATTGTTATCCCTGCTATAATTATACCTACATCTATTAAGGTGCCTCCAACTATTGTATCTGTAGTTGTGGTTAAGTATATAATTGAAGATTATATTTTTATTCTTTCAGGAAGATGGGTTGATCCTATTATTTAAGAATAAGGTATATTTTGTGACGTAAGGAGTCCACCAAAGGATGGTGGACCTGAGGTTTAGAATAAAGGAGACCATAAGGTATCTATGATAGATTATGTTGATTTTGATGGGATGTTGGAAACGCTTGTCTCAATTAGTCATTCTTCTCCTAAACATATTGCACTAGCTCCTACTTCTATGCCGATGGATATAGTCCCAAAGAGTGACTTGGATGTTTTTTGAAAAAAAACGATCTCATATTTTGATAAATTTTTGTAGAATAAATCTCCACTAATGACCAAGATTTGTGATAATTATGATAGAAACCTATTTTAATAAGTGGTTTTCCACATACAACCGATGTTGATGCACAATATTTATGAGATAGATATTGTAAACAAGAAAAGCAGTGATGAGATTCATTCTGTCTAGTCTATGCATGATGACCTGAAGTCAACCTTTACTACTTGTTTAGATGGGGTTCTAAATTTTCATTATATTTTTTTCTTTAGACACATCTACCTCTAATGATGCACCTCAACTAGATTTTGATATGATTATATCTATAATTCGAGAACAAATTGAAGTTATGTCATGTGGTCCTTCTAGTGGAGAACATTCCATACCATTGGAGATTCTGAGAAAGTTTGAGCAAGTAATTGATCGTGATCATTTGATAACCAAGAAGTATGACAAATATTTGAATACTAAAAGAGAACCCATTACTAACTTAATCAAATTTTATCTCCATAAGATAGATACCAAGCATGAAAATTATATAATCTCAAGCTCTTATATAAAGTCTTTTTGGATGCCTCCAATTAATTAATCCCTCAATGAAAAAGTGAGACAATTGAATGAGGTGACTTATGTGTTTCATATATTTAAAAAAGATAAGGGTGATTTATTTAGTTTAATGGAATGAGGTGGCTAGATTAATATGGATTTTATAAATCCCAATAATCTAATTCTTTATGTTCATCGACAAGAATTTGTTGCTTAGGAAGCCATTCCTATCACTCCTTAGCAATCCATCAGGTAAGGCATTACCCCAGATCCCCTTGCACCTCTTCATAACTGATTCCAACCTTTCCATATTCCTCCTATATAATATTTAAGCCTAATCTAGCCAATTGTTATTATAGAATATCATCCTCATGCTATAGCTGGAAAACAAAATGGTTTTCCCTATACTCTACTATGAGCTAACCCTCTTGCCTCTGATTAATAAAAATCCAAGGCTAAGGGAAAAGAACCTATATACCCCTCTATAAAATTATGAACCTTTTTTGTTGGATTATAAAATGTCTTTGATGGTACATGGCTTGTAGTAATTATTTGATGATCATTTTAAATGTATTTCATTACTTCCATTCTATTATTAATCTTTTTTCTAACTACTTTTCCTACCATAATTATGGTAATATTTACTTTTTTGATAATCCCAAAATGGGTATAACTTACCTTTGTGGCATTTATTTCTAATATCTTTTTTATTATTCCAGTTATCTTTCCGTTGATACTATTTTTTACTTTATTTTTTACCATTGATACTTGATACTTACATTTATTTTCTTATTATTTATCTTTGATATCATCTACACATATTTTGAATGATAAGTCGTGATTTTATTTTTGATCTTACCTTTGATATCATGTTTTATATTTTTAATAACTTTTATGTCTTTATTTGTGATCATCAAAAAAGGGGAGAATGTTGATCTCGTAGTTTTAATGATAAATAAAACATGATTATAATTATATTAATAAATTTCCAGATTTTTGTAAGTATATCATAATTTATGATAGGTGATGAAATTGATTCATTTTAAAGACCTTCCAATTCCGTGGAATTTTTTTTCTTAAATACTTTGGAATTTTACGAGTACATGAAAATTGACGGAGAATGATTTTGAGGCCCGGTGTGACCGAAATCAATTTATGATGTTTCTTCCGGTACGTTCAATAAACGTGTGAGTGTGTTTTTATAACTTTTGAACTGGTGAACGAAATTGAATTCTAAGGAAGTTGTCGAACTCGCATCGTCGGTATTCAATTAAGGAGACTTTCACTTAGACGAATGTGGGTTGAGAATAAAAGTTAGTTTTTGGGATTTCATAGAAAATAATAAAATCAAATGAGCTTCACTTTATTTTTATTTGAGCAGCCATGTGGGTGTTTGGAGGTGGGTCCCACTAGATCTATAACCTCCTTGTGGAGGTTGAAAGTGGGGACCACTAGGCCATACCCTCTCATGAGATGTTATGGTGGTGGGGACCACCACGTCTCAACCTCCCATGTGGGGTTAATGTGGTGGGGACCACCCGAGACCACATAACCTCCCAATTCGAATAATAGGGGTGGGGACCACCCAACAACTATTAATGGGATGAGGGGAAAATCTACCAACTCCCCTCATTAATGAGGGGGATCCCCTTGACCTCCTCTACCATTTATGGTGCCACCACCTCCCCTTTAATTTTTCTGCCAATGCATAATTTATAATTCCAAATCCTACCCATTAATTAATTGATCCATCTCTTTAAATTAAATGCTATAATTTGAATTTTGTGCCAACAAATTAAATAATAGAATTAACTAAATCTATTATTTGGATTGGATTTTGGAATTTGGGGTGGAATATTGGGGAGAGGAGGGCTTGAGAGAAAAAATATTTCTCCAATGAAGAACCTCGTTTCCCAATGAAGAACGAAGGACGTGTTCTTCCAAAGAAGAATGTTGTCAACAATCTACTTCGATACACTTCCCTAGACTCCTTCCAACGTGGAGCGTCTTCCATGACCAATGTGCAACCTCGAGATTGAAAGTGTGCGGCGGATGCGACGAATGGAGATCTCCTCCGTCGTCTTCCTCGTGACTCTATCGATGACAAATGATCAAGGTAGGGTGTAAATTTTAATATTATTAGCTTCCTTTTTCTATTCTTAAGATGGAAAGGAATCATTGCGGATGTTGTGAAACAATTGAAGTTCATCTTTCTTACTTCTTGATGATCCAAATGTTACAACCCTAAATGCAGAGGGTGTGGGACAAACCAAATTCCCTGACCCCTCCGCTGTTCTTCTTTATGATGATCTTCGGAATGATGACGAAGCAACGAGGTGACGAAGGCGATGAAGACAAAGGTCGCGCTACCCACAACCACCGTGATCTACACCGCCCCCATGGAATTCCACACATCAATCGGTCTAACCGGCCCCGACTGAGCCCCCACCGGCCGTGCCGCTCACATAGGCGAGCCACTACCCCGGGTCTTCCCACAGCTAGATGGCCCACCCGGCCGCCTCCCGGCCACCTGTCGGCCTTCTTAGCTGGCCGCCGGCCAGCCCGGCCCCCTCCCATACACCCGGACCAACTGTGCTGCCCTGCATGCCCAGCGCACCTCATGCCGCTTGAACAGTGCCCCTCACGGCGCTGGTCTAACCAGTCTCGACCATTCGTGCTGAGACGTTGAGTTGTGCCCCCACGCGCTCCGGGCTGAACCGCCCACGCGACCTGCTGGACTAGGCCTAGTGGGTCGGGCCGAACCTAACAGGTTGGCCCGCCCAATGGGCGAGTCCAGACCCAATGGGTTTGACTGGGTCAACCCAGACCAGGTTAGCCCAGACTAGGTGGGACCGGCTCAATCCGACCGGTTGTGCCGAAACCGGGCCCACTACCGACCCTTTACATACATTGGCCATATCTTTGGCACCATACATCCATTTGACGAACCGTCAGTGGAATTAGTAATCTTGGACCGTTACGCTACCTTTTAGTCTACCCCATTGGATTTTAGTGTATTGCTGAGTTACGGTTAGGTTGCTGCTTGCACGAATCTAACCGGGCCCCCGAGACTAAAAGGCTAATAAATCACAGACCGAGCGTCTGATTGACGCGCCATCTGTTGCATTGAGACCCTTATGATGTGACGTGTCTTTGAGATACTTCTAAGTGGGAATTCATGATATTTGGAGTATCGACCAGTACCTTGTAGAGCAGATCCTTCCGATGACGAGCAAGCAGAGTGCGGAGACCCAGTAGCTAGCTGAGACCTGACGACTGCTGACCGTTTCGACTCGGAGTGATTTGACTAGCCTAGTGGGGAGCGCCTTGGTGTCACGGTAGTCCCACGGTACTCGATAAGAGATGTACCTCAGTAGGCTATGAGGGGGAGCGCCTTGGTGATGCAGTAGACCCACGGTGGGGAGCACCTTGGTGACACAGCAGACCCATGGTACATGACAAGAAGAGTATCTCAATAGTCCAAGGTTATTAGGAAGTGCCTTGGTGACTTGATAGGCCCACTGTACTCGAAAAAAGAGAAGTTCTCTAGTAGTCGTGGTTTCGATAACGTGAATAAATATCCCGGTTGAGCTGATTCAGTAACTTTTGTGTTTTCCTCATGATTGAGATGGATTACTTGATAACTTAAGTATATGTATGGGAATATACCTAAGTTGGGTTATATGTTTATTTCAAACTTTTTGGTTTATCCTTGTTATATTTTTTGATACCTTGAGGGTCTCGGGGTCCCTACTGAGTGTCTTTATACACAACCCTGCATGGGTTATTCCCGCACCTCGTTGTGTTGGATGCAGAAGAAGAATAGTGCTGACTGAGGCTGAGAGTTCCTGGACTGGATGGTACCCAGAGGTGGACCATACAGCGTGTCGGTACACAGTGGAGACAGATGAATGTGAAGTTCTGAGGAGGTGATCTATACCAACCGTTCAGGTAGGAACCTCAGAGGACGACCTAACAGCAGGTTTTCCTTTTCTTCAGTTGTACTATCAGTTTTATGTACTTTACAGTTGGGCTTGTATTTACAACCCCATTTACTTTCAACACACATTTGTATATAGTTTTACATAGTGTATTGCTTCTTGTTTGTACTCTATTGTGTGTGTTTACAATTATAAAGGCAATTCCTTCCCATATTTATGGAATTACGCCTTTGGTGTTAGTTTCCAGCCCTTGGCCTATGGAAGGTGGGCTTGGGGTAGTCACGACATGAGCCCCAAGGGACAAGTCATGACAAATTGTTATTAGAGTAGTCGGTTCCACCGTAGAACTTTGTAATCTGATCTTAACTATGAAGTAATTGTGTTAAGTGTGCTAAGTGTGTTTTTCAGTTCAGGGAGTCCAGTGTTGGTGCGGCGGACAACGTATCCATACACCAAGAGCCTGACATCTGATTTCATACATAGTGCACAAAAACACTGATTACGTGGTTGTTTTAAAAAAATTTCTTTATGTCATCTCAACCAGGTTAGCTCACTAGGTATAATCTTTGACCGTGTCACATCTTTCTCTTTCATGATGCCTCCTCGAGAACGACCAGCTAGAGCCCCGAGAGTTGTACGTGCAGATATCCCACTGAGCGATGAGGCCTCGGTTCAGGGCCCTCTTCCACAAGAGGCACCCGTGGTACCAGTACCAATTGGGCCACTAATGCCACCCGCCCCAGCAGCAGACGATGCACGCCGCTTGAGCACATTGGAAGAGTTCTATCACCAGATGTTGCCTAGGTTTAGGAGAGAGATAGACCCTCAAGGAGCTGAGGATTTGTTGGAGGCTGTGTTGAGAGTCTTTAGACAGGTTGCGACACCAGCCGACCTCCTAGTGCACAGTTTCTTTGTTGAGCAGTCTCCAGCAGTGATATCCACCACCAGTCAACACGTAGCGGAGTCTTCTATAGCTGACATCAGATAGATGTAACAGAGGTCCAAGGGGACCAGACCCATTGATGGAGGACCTCATGGCTCAGGGTCAGTTGTACGGGGCACTGGAGACAGAGCTAGACATGCCAGGAGCAGGCGGTATTACTCATGCGGTGGGAAGGGTCACATGGCTCGTGACTATCTGACTCGCCATTCAGATGATCAGCTGACGGTCGAATGACCACCCAGGAAGAGACATAAATTTGATCATGGCGGTCCTCAGGGAGAAGGAAGACATGGAAGAGGAGCTACCTGTGTAACTAGTGGTGGACGACATTTCGAGGTGTTACCACCACCACCACCAAGAGGTCCACCCCTATCGTAGGGAGCATGTGGACATGCGAGAGCTCAGCTCTAGGAAGTTGAGACTTATGATCATGGATCTCCGTAGATAATTCGAGGTATGGTCTGTGTCTACTCCACCTTATCTTCCGTTATTATAGACATAGGATCTAGTAACTCTTTCATTTCCACTGCCCTTATACGGAGCTCGGAGATTCTGATGGAGATGTTGGCTCGATCCTTAAGGCTGGAGACTCCTACGGGAGTAGACTAGATGATTATGCACTAGTGGCGGCAGTGTGAGATTACTCGAGGAGGCGAGAGATTCAGCTGGAATCTCCTAGTAGCGGCGTCGTGGCCTTATGACATCATCTTGGGTATGGAATGGTTGTCTATATTCCATGATTAGATCGATTGTATTAGGCACAAAGTGCATTGTGTCCGCACGGATGGGACCAGGTTTACCTTCACGGGAAAAAAGGGATCCTTTGTAGCAAATCATTGCCTTACTCAGAGGAGGGTGTAGCCGATCACTCATAGGTTGGCCTACCTTACCCTTAGAGAAGTTTATGTGGAGAGTCTGAGCAATCCTATAGTGGTGGACCAGTACGCAGGTGTTTTCCCTAACAATGTTACAGGACTACCTCCTTGCCGAGAGGTGGACTTATACAATGACCTATACCCCGAGATGACACCAATATCTACAATAGCGTATTGGATGGCTCCCACGGAGCTTCGTGAGCTATGGGTTTACCTATAGGAATTGTAGGGGAAGGGATTCATCCGTCCCAGTGTTTCTCCCTGGGCTTCCCCGATTCTGTTCTCCAAGAAGGCGGATGAGAGCTTAAGGATTTGTGTCAACTACCATCACCTGAACCAGGTGACCGTGAAGTACAAGTACCCACTCCTGAGGATTAGTGACCTCATTGATCAGCTGAAAGGAGTTTGGTGGTTCTCAAAGATAGACCTGAGATCAGGCTATCCCTAGCTCATAATTTGAGACAAGGATGTACAGAACACGGACTTTAAATGTCGTTATGGCCACAACGATTTCTTGTTTATGCCATTCGTCATAACAAACACTCCTGCAGTGTTCATGGGACTCATGAATAAGATTTTACAGCCTTACCTTAATATCATTGTCATAGTCTTCATCGACGACATTCTAATCTACTTGACTACTGAGGAGGAGCATGCCTACCATTTACAGGTAGTACTGGACACACTCCGAGAGCACCGGCTTTATAGTAAGCTCTCGAAGTTCCAGTTTTGGATCCCATTGGTTCACTTCTTGGGACATGTCATCTCAGAGGCTAGATTTTCTATGGATCCATTGAATATTGCGGCAGTACATGCTTGGGAGGCACCCAATAGTGTGACATAGGTACGAAGTTTCCTGGGTTTGGCTGGTTACTACTGGAGGATCATTCATGACTTCTCTAGAGTGGCAGCACCAATATTAGCCTTGATGTTGATGGGGGAACCATTCATGTGTTCGAAGATATACCAGCAGTTCTTTTAGGAGATTAGGTAGAGGCTGACTAGTTCCCCCATCTTGAGGCTTCTAGAGGAAGGCGTATGGTGCATAGTCTACTGCGATGCATCAGGGACCAGAATCAGGTGTGTCCTGATGCAAGAGCGAGCAGTGATCGTGTATGGTTCTTGGTAGCTGAGACAACACAAGTAGAACTACGCTACCCATGACATGGATTTAGCAGCAGTGGTATTCGCCTTGAAGATGTGGCAACACTATCTGATGTGTGAACATTTTACCGTGTACTCTGATTATAAGAGTCTCGTGTATATCTTCTCTCAGAAATACATGATCCTATGATAACGGGGATGGATTGAGTTCCTCCCAGACTATGAATTTAAGATATTCTATACTCTTGTAAAGGGGTACGTTGTAGAAAATGCACTCAGCAAAATATATGGTATACAGCTTCAAGGTGAGCCGACAGAGCAGCAAGCCTCTTTGCAGATATGCTTTGTGGATAGAGATGGAGCATCTTTCCTTTAGTCCCTTACGGTGTCTCCCCCACTTCTTCAACGATTCATGGAGGCACAACATGGGGACGCTGACTGCATGACACGACATGCTCATATATCCACAGGGCAGGCACCTGATGGATTTTCTAAAGATGGGGAGCACTTCATCCTATTCAGAGGACGTACTATTGTACCAGTGTCACTTCAGGAGGAAGTGTTGAGGGAGTCCCACACATCCCCTTTAGTGATACATCCAGGAGTGCAGAAGATGTATCATGACCTTCGATGACAGCACTGGTGGCCAGGTATGAAGAAGGAAGTAGTAGAGTTTGTCTCTCGATGCCTCACTTGTCACCAAGTGAAAGAGGAGCACCAGGTACCAGCCGGATTGGTCAGCCTTTAGAGGTCCCAGAGTGGAAGTGGGATGGGATATCCATGGAATTCATGACAACACTTCCACATACATCGAGGGGTCATGAATCGATTTGGTTGATCATTGATTGACTCAAGAAGTCATCCCACTTCTTTCCGATTAGAGACCAGGGTTCAGTAGAGAGCATGAGATGCCTCTATGTGCAGGATATTGTGCGACTACATGGAGTACCTTCATTTATTTTCTCCGATCATGACACATAGTTTACTTCTCGGCAATGGAAGGGGTTGTAGGAGGCTTTCCGGATGCAGCTTTGTCTGAGCACTGCCTTCCATCCTCAGACGGATGGCCAGACTGAGTGGACCATTCAAAACATTGAGGACATGCTTCGTGCTTGTGTCCTCGACTTTGGTCGCAGCTGGGAGGATCAATTAACTTTGGTGTAATTTTCATACAAAAACATCTATCACTCCAAAATAGGGAAGGCACCTTTTAAGATGTTATACAGGTGACCTTGTAGATCACCCTTATGATGGACTGACCCATGGGAGTTAGCACTGGTGGGACCAGAGATGGTACGAGCTTCCACGAAGAAGGTTCAGATCATACAGAAGCAGATGAAGACAACAAAGAGTAGGCAGATGTCATATTCCAATAGAATATGGAGACCTATGACGATCGAGTATGGAGACCACGTATTTCTACGGGTCTCAACATGACGAGGTTTACGGAGATTTTGATGAGCCATCAAGTTATCTCCGAGATTCATCGGAACTCTTCAGGTCCTCAGCAGAGTTGGAAAAGTGTCTTACTTCATAGCTCTTCTACCGTAGTTGCATAGGGTGAACGACGTCTTCCACGTATCTCAGTTTAGGAGATACATGCACGATCCTTCTCACATCATCAACCATGGAGAGCAGGACATTGACGATGGGGTGAATTTCATGGAGGTTGCAGTGGAGATTAAAAACTGACAGGAGAGGGCCCTATGTGGATGGTCGATACCACTGCTGTGTGTTCCCGGGCTGCACGAGAACCTCCAGGAGAGCACATGGGAGTGGGATGCTCAGATATGTGCTCATTACCCCCAATTGTTCCCTTAGTTCGAGTTGTAGCTTACAGGGACATAAATCCCTGAGGTGGGGAGAATTTAAAGACCTATAAATTCAGAGGATTTTTTTTCATAAATATATTCGAATTTTACGAGTCTGTGAAAATTCATGGCGCATGATTCCAAGGCCCGGTGTACCGGAAATCAATTTTTGATTTTTTTTCGGGTACATTCAGTAAACATACGAGCGGGTTTTTATAACATTTGAACCGGTGCTCGGAATTGAAATCTGATAACACCGTTAAACTCGTAGCACCGGTATTCGATTAAGGATACTTTCTCTTCCATGATAGTGGCTCAAGAATAAAAGTTATTTTTTTGGGTTTTCGTGGAAAATAATAAAATAAAGTGAGATACACTTTTTTGTGTGCCTCCATGTGGGTGTTGGAGGTGGGTCCCACTGGATATATAACATCCTTGTGGAGGTTAAAAGTGGGGACCACCAGGCTATAACCTCCCATGAGAGGTTATGGTGGTGGGGACCACAATGCCTCAACCTCCCATGTGGGGTTAATGTGGTGGGGACCACCCGAGACCAGATAACCAACCAATTTGAATAATAGGGGTGGGGACCACCCAGACCCAATTAATGGGAGGAGGGGAAAATATTTCAACTACCCTCATTATTGAGGGGGAGCCCCTTGACCTCCTCTACTATTTATGTTGCCACCACCGCCCCTTTTATTATAGTTCCAACCCATATTTTATTATTCCAAATCCTACCCAATAATTTATTGAGCCATCTCTTTTAATTAAACGCTAAAATTTGAATTTCATTCCAACAAATTAAATAATAGATTTTACATAATCTATTATTTGGCTTAGAATTTGGCATTTCGGGTGGAATATTGGGGAGAGGAGAGCTTGGGAGAAGAAGAGTTCTCCAACGAAGAACATCATATCCCAATGAATAACGAAGGACTCGTTCTTCCAACAAAGAATGCCGGAAATGATCTCCTTCGATAATCTTTCCCAAACTCCTACCGACATGGAGCGTCTTCCATGGCTGACATGCGAACTCGAGATTGAAATTTTGTGGCAGACTCGATGAACGACGATCTCCTCCGTCTTCATCCCCGCGACTCCGTAGGTGACCAATGATCAAGGTAGATGTTAATTTGAATAATATTACCAACCTTTTTCGCTTATTTGGTTGGAAAGGAATCATTGCAGAGGTTGGAAAACAATTGAAGTTCATCTATATTACTTCTTGATGAGACAAATGTTACCACCCTAAACTTGGAGGGTGCTAGCCAAACCAACATGGCCCGACCCCTACGTCGTTCTTATTTATGATGTTCTTCAAGAAGGAAACGAAGCAACAAGGCAACGAAGGCAACGAAGAAAAAGGTCGTGCTACCCAAGACCTTCGTGATCTATGCTTCCCCCGTGGTGTTCCGCACGTCCACCGGCCGAACCGGCCTCGGCCGCGCCGCTCGTAGTGCCAAGCCCCTGCCCCAAGCCGGCCCCCACCCTGCTGGCCTACCTGGCCGCCTCCCGCCCTGCCCGGCCACCCACTGGCCAACCTGGCGCATTGCCCGGCTATCTGCCAGCCCGCTTGGCGCCTGCTCGACCACCTGCTGGCCTCGCCGCGCCCTGCGCCGCTGCCCGCTAGCCTACCTGCTGGTCTGCCGGGCCGCCTGTCGGCCTCGATGCGCCCCGTCGGCCTGCCCCATCGGCCTGGACGCGCCCCGCCGGCCTGCCCTGCCTACCTGACCTACCTCCTCCCATGATCTCGGCTGAACCACACCAGCCCGCGTGCCCCGCGCACCCCGCGCACCCCATGCCACGCGATCTGTGCCCCTCGTGGCACTAGCCGAACCAGTCTCGACCATCCGGGACAAGATGTTGAGCCACTCCCCATGCGCTCTGGGCCAAACAGGCCCCAAGCCCGGACTCAACCGCCCACACGGCTGGCTGGGTTGAGCCCAGCGGGCCGGGCCGAACCTAATAGGCTGGCCCAACCAATGGTCCAGGCTAGTCCCAATGGGTCCGACTGGGTCGGCCTAACCAGGTTGTACTGGACCCTGGCCCCCTACCGACCCTTTACTTTCTTTTGAAATATCTTTGGCACCAAACATCCGTTTGATGAACTTTCAGTGGCACTGGTAATCTTGGAGTGTGACACTAGCATTGATTATACCCCATTGTAGTTCGTGGTATAGTTGAGTTACGGTCAGGTTGGATCATGCATGAATCCAACCAGGCCCCCGAGACTAGAAGGATAATAACTCAAAAATGGACATCCAATTGACATGTCGTATATTGCGTTGAGACCCCTATGACGTGACAGACCTTTGAGATACTTTTAGATGGGACTTCGTGACAGTTGGCGTATCAAACAGTAGCTCGTGGTGCGGATCCTTCCGATGATGAGCGAGTAGAGTTTAGAGACCTAATAGCTGGCTGAGATCTGGTGACTGCTAACCGTTTCGACTCGAAGTGATTCGACTATCCTAGTGGAGAGATCCTTGGGGTCGTGGAAGACCCACAGTGAGGAGAGCCTTGGTGTCACGGAAGACCCAAAGCACTCGACAGGAGGAGTACCTCAGCAAGCTATGAGGGGGAGTGCCGTGGTGTCACTGGAGGCCCACGGTGGGGAGCGCCTTGGTGACACAGCAGACCCTCGGTACTCGACGGGATGAGTACCTCATCACTACAAGGTTAGTGGGAAGCAACATGGTGACACAGTAGGCCCATTGTACTCGACAGAGGAGGAGTTCTCCAGCAGCCATGGTTTTGACAATGTGAATAAAAATCCTGGTTGAACTGAGTCAGTAACGTTTTTGTTTTCCTCCTGATTGAGATGGATTACTTGATAAATTAGGTATATGGTTGGGCATATAACTATGTGGGGTTATCTATTGATTTCATACTTTTTGGTCTATCTTTTTTGGATTTTGTGAGACCATGAGGGTCTCGGGGTCCCCATTGAGTATCATTATACTCACCCCTGCATGACCCATGACCGCCCCTCGCTGTGTTGGATGTAGACGACAGATAGCGCTTACTGAGGCCGAGAGTACCGGGACTTGACAGTACCTGGAGGTGGACCTTATGGTGTGTCTGTACACATAGAAGATGGACGGACTTGAAGTGCTGAGGAGGCGCTCTGTACCTACCCTTCATGTAGGAACCTCAGAGGACGACCCAATGACAATTTTTCCTTTTCCTTAGTTGTACTTTTATTTTCTTGTACTTTACAGTTGGTCTTGTATTTTTGAACCCTTGTACATTCAGCACAAATTTTGAATACAGTTTTTCTGAGTGTTTTTCTTCTATCTTGTACTCCGTTTTGTGTGTATACATTTATAAAATCAATTCCTTCCCATATTTATGGAATTATGCCTTTGGTGCTAGTCTCCAGCCCCTAGCCTATGGAAGGAGGGCTTGGGGTAGTCCTAGAATGGGCCCCGGGGGATGGATCATGACATTAATTATGAGTCAACACTAGCCACTACTAAGTATAAGTCACCGTGGAGGATAAGACACCTCAACTTGTCAAACCACCAATACAAGGACTCACTATCAGGATTTCATCCCACTAAAATGGGTAATTGATGAAGTCTAAGACACTATTGAATATTTGCCACCATTGTACATGACTAACCCCTAGGATTCAAATTTAGCATGTATGAGACATTTTAATATGACATACTAAAAGATTGTAAAGATAATAAGTATGAGACACCATCAGATGACTTACTTCCATAGTGTAAAAATGATAAGTATGAGACAATGTCATAATTTCATGCTCTTATAATGTTAAATTAGAAATGATTGAGACACCACGAGCCTAGCCTACTACTAGAGGATTATTTGAAATAAGGATTAATCACCATTTACTAAGACACTACCATAATCCACATGAAGCATGGTCACCTCCATATTGTCTCACCACTAGACTAATACATCACTATTATTTATCTGACATATATTTATTTTGAACTATTGTAATCGATATGTTATCAATGTTAATTACAAGTTTTATATTTAGTAATATCCCCTTAACTTTTAAACCAAATTATATGAAGATGTTGTCAAATGTGAAGTACAAGGAAGAAAAAACCATCTAGATATTCTTAATACTACTAATAATAAAAGGAAGGAGACATCCTTGTATTGTAGATGTGTAAATAGAAAGAAATTCATGTGAAAAATACTGAGAGATCATTCTCCCTGAACACACTCACAAAGATGAACTTATTCGAAATAACTTGATAAATATTACAATGGATTGGGAATTTGAACTACCTCATAACATGTGATACTTCTTTCTAGTCAATAACAAGAGTATATGACACTCTATTCTTTGAATTTTTCAAGAGAACCCGAATCAATCTTCACCACATAATAAAATCAAGTGTCACAAGATGCATTGTATACTGACCGATCATTTCTATCTATGCACAATTATGTTACACATTTATATTTATTTATTATATAATTTTGTGCAATGTTGGTCCATCCTCTATTTTTATCACATGCACACATTCTTTGGTGCTGACCTGAAAGAAACCTTATATCTTATGAAATCCATTTTATCTTTTTTATCCCATGGATAATAGTGATTTATATCCATTTATGGCATGTTTATTTTATACTCCCAAGTATAAATGTAAATGAGATCATGTGTGACATGGTTATTTTGTTAACAATTGTAATACTTAATCCAAGTAGTGGATCAATCTCTTTATTTTATATAAACTACTTGGTGGTGGGTGATCACCAAGTAGAGAGAACTAAGTCTTAGATTGAGATGAAAACCCTTGTTTTAAATTAATTCTGTGTGTTTTTTATTTTTATTTACACTTTTTAAATTGAAATTGTTTTAACCAAACAAAAAATAAAAATTTGATTGTAAATCTCTATTAGTGTTGTTATAAGATTTTAGATAAGAAAATTCCATTTAGATGAATAAGTTATATTGTATATTACTTATCTGAGAATTAATCATTCATTAATAAATATTTGTAAATATAAGAACTTATAATTATATTATATATTTATTAATTCTTCCAATTTAAATTAATTAGTGTATTTCAAATTAATCCATTTTAAATAGAATTTTTTTTTCAGTACTTAATTCACCCCCCCCACACTCTTGATGTACTTACTTTTCCCAACAATGGTAGTGGTTCTTGATTTTAAAAGATGAACAATTCACTTTATTAGATCAACTAATCACCTCGAGCATACTATTCAATAATGGATACTAGCATAAAAAGTATGAAATTCAATAAAGGAAAGGTGGATTTGAATCATTAATTCACTATATATTGTCAAAACTCAATGACAAGGATTGTGTATTTTGATGACCAAATTTTTTATATAAATAAAGAAAAAATCATGTTATGTGTTTTCAACCAAATGGGAGGAAATTTTAATATAATGATGAATAGTTAGATAAAATTATTTTTTTATAATTTGAAGTATTAATTCAGTAGTTTATTTATCTCATATGAAAATAATTCTCTTGAGTTACCCAACATGTTTGGTATGAAGGATTCAAAATAGGTTATAACTCTAATAATACATGGGAATATTTTGAACCTGTATGAAGTATAAAGGAACATGAATAAAACAAAGTTCTAAAATATAATAGTAATCCTAATATATTTGGTGATGTTAAGTATAAACCCTGTGTTTGTAGTTAAAATTTTATATGAATCAAGAGCAATGTAAAGGAGATAAATCTTATGATCAAAAATTATATCTTATGAAACATCAAAGAAACTCTCAATTATTGCATGAGATATGATAAAATAATTATTAAATATTTATGATTATAATGATACAAATTTTGTAGAGGATGTTAGATAGTGAGATTCATCTTCGAGAGAATATTTAATTGTTATAGGGTAATTTGTTCCATATCACCCCAAAAAGAAAAATTAATTCACTCTTAGTTCAACAAAATCAGAGTATATTATGACATCCAAAGACACAAATCAAATTATAAGGATTAATTCCATTCTAAATTCATGAGGGTTTATGTTGTATATCCATTGATTATTGGGTGTGATAATCATTGTGAAATCATCTGGTCAAATAATTTGGTGAAAAATTAAAGGTTTAAGAATATTTAAATCATGGGCCACTTCATCAAGGAGAACATGGAGCATACTGAGATTTCATTGGAATATATTCCAAACAAGGAGAAATTCACATATATATTAATGAACCCTCTGACCAAGGATTCCTTCTAGCACGTAAAAGTGTTGTTGGGGTTCATTCTCCATTAGAATCCCTATAACTATTTCAAGGGTTTTTCATTCTTTTTTTTCATTTAATTTTTCATTAAAGGGGAGAATAAGAAAGGGTATCTTCTTGAAGTGGGAAAAAGACCCTAGAGTCATTTACTAATTATAATAAATGGTGATAAAAGTATATAACTTATCCAAATCAAGGGGAGGTGTTGGGACATGATATTCAGGGAAGAGCTCATTTACTGGTTTTCATGTTTCCAATTAATACAAATGGGGATATTGAATATCAAATTAATTTATTGAAGCTTATCGATCCTAATGATGTTGACTTGAAAAAGGGTTAGGTGAGCTAATGTCAATCGAGGCATGGTTAATATGTTATTGATATCAAAACTAGGTATTAGGTTCTCTCATGATCACCATTCTATCAAATGATGAGGTTTTTAGATCGCCTATTTATTGTTGGCATGATATTAATTTTTTCTTTAGAATAATTCATTCATGAGTTTAGTTTGTTTTCGTATTTTATTCATTTTTATCTATATTATGTATGAGTTGGAAGAAATTTAGAGTAAAGTGGGTATAAAAAATAATTAATTAAGTGAAGTTATGCTACTATTTTAATACTACATTATAAAGGATATGATCACACTACAAATATATTTAGTTAATATCCCATAATGAATAATTTTTTTGGTATGAAAATTAAACATATAGGATTTATTATTACATATAAATGGGTTTATCCCATGTGACATAGATCACACCACAATCTGTTTGGTTGATATATGATGTTACTAATGGGGGAATGAGTTCACCTTACATGAGAAGTTCTGCTGCAGAGTTACTTTGACATAAGAAGAAACAAATATGATGTGAGAGGCAATGCACCATTATATGGTCAGTTTTTTCATAATCCTACATCTAAGTATATATGGATAAGATATTTATACCATGAATAATTCCCCGGGAGATTTATATTATGCGTTGTTTTCTGAGTCATGTGGGCATTACATTGTAAACCCATGGTACACCCCAAAATAATTGGTGAAGTGAGAAATACTATGTCATAGTGAAGGTGATATGCCTCAATGAGTTTAACTTGTTAATATTGGTGTATTTGTGGTTCTAGATAATGTTTAGCTTTAATACAATAGACAATGGGACAAAAAATAAATCCAATTATAGATATTCTAAGATAAAATCAAATTGTTAAAATTTATATATCTATATATTTCCAATGTGAGGATCATGCCACATGATAGGGATTCATGGAACAGTACATATAATTTCTATATATTAAGTGGTGACTCATTAGAATATGTGTGTGTGATGAAGTAAATATTGAGCTGCCTATTCTTGTAGAATTTTAAGTGTGACATAATAGGGTTTGTAGGTGGGTAATATGGGTAAAAATGAAGTCCAAATTTCAAAGGAACGTAAAATATGATAATCAAATATCGTTTAAATTTTTGGAGCTCCTTGTTTATCTCACCATCATAGTTCAGAAAATCTTCATTCTACTTTAATTTTTTACTTTTATAATAAATTGGATGTGTGGGTAAAATGATCATAACTACTACACATAAAGGACTTTCCACCTATATAATAAGGGGGAGTGAACCTTATAAAAAACCGTGTGTCTGGGTTTTTAATTTCATTCTCATTCACTCATTATCACATTTACACCATTGATATTGTGTCACACTAACTAATGATGAGAATATTGTTTCCTAAAAGTTATATTTTGTGTTTTTAGTCACCAATAATTCACCCCCACATAGAGGTAGTATACTCCCCACTAGACCTCATAATAGATGCTCATCAGGTTATCTTACAGAGCATGAAAATGAAATTTTTTTAATTCGAGTTCCACTAGAGTCCCTAGTAATGATAGTTTATTTCTTTGTCCTAGTTTTTTTGTCGAGCAAATGAAGATTTTCGGAGGGCGTCCAAGATCTTTTTTTGTTTCTATCTCAATGATCATGTCCAATTCAAACATATATTAAACAATGTTTTTTTTGTAGTTGAAAATTATAATGAATTTAATTAAAATGAAAATTCATTAGTGTTTTTTTAGATTGAAAATTTACTATACCAAAATTCATTTTAACACATATAATTAAGAAATTAAATATATTATATAATTTCACTAAAGAAGAAAATAAATGAAAATAAAATATTACCCATTTTTTGAAAAGTTTATGGAAGTTAATAAATTAAATTACAAGTGAAATTTACAATAAAATTCAATTTATTCAACAAGAAACATTCCTTTATTTTAATTTATTCAATGATTTATATATGATATATCCTAAAAGATTTTAATATCATTGAAATACTAATAAAAGTTTTACGAGGAAATGATCTAATTTTAGGTTGAAAAAATCTTATTGATGTTAGAATATTAATTTTTATGATGTTATCAAAGAGTAAAATTTTATTAAAAATGGGGATTATACTTATGTATATAAAGAAACTAGTTATATCATAGTGGGATTTATGATTTTGAATGTGGATGACATATTTCTCATCAAAAAAAACAACCCAACATTAAAGAGAATGGAAAATTGGTTGGGTTATTTCATGTTGATAAATGAGCGTGGTGAATCAATATACATACTGTGTATAAAGACCAATAGAGATATATCTAAATGAGTGCTTTAACTTAGTCAAATAATATATATTAGTAAATTGGTAAGAAGGTGTAACATTAAAAAATATAAAATGCGTTCTTTACTAATATTTCATGGTAAGATCGTCTCCAAGATATAATGTGTTCAACTAGTTAACGAATAATAATTCATGTGTAATAGTATAAATTCTTCGACTATTATATCAATAATAAATATCTTCTTGATAATTATTTCTAATGATTCTTATATATTGTGTATGATGAGAAAATTCCAATCAAATATTAGTAATAGTCTTTTGGTTTCTATGAGGAATATATTTAACTAAATATGATTAAATAATGATTATATATTAATAATTGATGGTGGTGAAGGTTCTATTTTTTAGGTTTAAACCAAATTTATTTTTGAAACAAAAAAATATGAATTTAGTTCAAAATAATTATTTATATTTTTCATTAAATTTTGGAGTGGTAAATTAGAAAACATATAAGAGACCCAAAAGTAATGTTTCTATAATATAATTTGAATTTATGTTAACATTTTATGATGATAAATTAAATGTTGTGATAAATAATTTCATTATTGGACTATCAATGATCTCAAGTATGCTCTATTAAATTAAACTCTACTATGATAACATTGGAGATGTTTCATATGCTAAGTAAATGTCACAACACCTCTTTTCTACCCAATTCTTATGATTTATCCCCCCCCATCAATGTTTCTCTTTAATTAAATGCTTCATTAGTTATATTTTTGTTGATTCAAGTGGTCTTATCAAATTAAACCGTGATTTCTCATTAATTTATTCTACTGTAAATTCTATTATATTATATATCCTCTATCCCTTGGTTTATATTGTCAGGATGGCCATGGTATCTGAACCTAGGTCCAAGAGTGGTTCAATAATGTAATTCCATGGGTTTATGAGGCTATGAGGATCCCTTATGATAATTTCTTATAGAAGTTAATGAAGTTTGTGAAGTTGTTTCGAATTTGATGTAGGCATCTGTACATCCCTATATTTCCAAAGGCTTAGTTTGTGTTTGTGTCTTTTATTTTGGTTTTCCTTTGATATTTGTATTATAAAGATTTTTTGAGGTACACTTTTTTCTAATTTAATATGTTTATTATCATACATTTCATTATAAAGTGATTTCAAATGTTTTTCTTTATAAATCAGTTATTTACCTATATGGTGTTTGATAAAATATTTCAAAGAAGGTTTTTCTTTATGATTAACATTTCTTGTATTGTTAGTTGTGGGAAATAGTTATTTATTTGAATGGTTTTTGGTTTCCCATATTATTTAACAACAATATATTTTATTAAGATTTTTCCTTTTAATAAATTAAATATTTAATATCTTATATCAAATACAACACAAAACTAAAATGAACCATTATATATTAATAAGATAAAATTATAATTATTTAATATGGCTTTTATAATACAGTATTTAAACTGGAGTGTGTAAATATAATAATTAAAATGATATAATCTATGTTGAAATGATGAGAAATGGAATTATGCATTAGGATTCATTATTATGGGGCTCATTTATTTTTCTTATAAAGGAAGAAGAATCACTGTGATTTTACCTAGCCCCTGACAAATCTATGCTTCAACATGTATTAATTTAAACAAAAAATTATGAGAGAATTGTAGGCTCATGGAAATTACTAAAATATCCATTATATTTGAATCACTACTTTATATGGACACAATTTCATACCCTTCCCTTCAATATCATGTAGTGGTATTGTGGGATTTTTTATGTAAAATTTATGATGATATAAACATTTAATTATTAATGTACATGACATAAATATTTTTAATTACAATAAAATATAATTTTAAAATAAAATTAAATGGTTTTCTATGATTAGTATTTTTATTTTTATTCCTATTAAATAATTAATCAATTTTAATAATTAGTATTGAAATAATTTGACGTTTAAATGACCCATTTTCTTAAGAATTGAATTTTTTTATATATTATTTATTTTTATCATAATAAATTGAATTGATCACTTTGTAATATTCAATTTATTGAAATTTATTATTAATATATATAAAAAACAAATTAACCATCATTTAATAATTCTTAATTGGTAAGGAAAAATAAATAAATCATTTTATGTTATAATATTAAATTTTTCAAAAAATAGTTTATTCACATTATGAATTATTATATTAAAACTAATTTTGATTACATTTAAATACTTAATCATGTTAAATGTGTTAAAGTTTGGAATCATAATTTAGAAATGAGGTAAAAATTTTAATTTTAATTTTTGTCCAAAAAATAATTTACCAAAGGAAAATTTCCCCACTTCAATAATTCTTAAAATGAATTTAAAATTATAAATAAAGAGGTAAAGATTCACAATATAAGAAAATATAAAATCCAAATTGATGGTTGAGAGATTTATTGATTAAAACATATCATTTTATCTATAATGATCAATTTTGGATCTACATTCTCTAAATAATTTTTCTCTTTTTGTATTAAGTAATTAATATTTTCTAGCATGACACCCATATCACCTATAAAAGGACACTTTTACCACCCCATTTATCCTCATGAATAATACATCATATATTGAAAAAATTATATAAGGCCCCCTAAAAACACTCTTTACCAAATCATGCATATTTTTGTCTCACCAAAATACAAATATTTAAAGGCTTATGTAGTTTTTTAATATAGAATATCAAAGGAAAAACTTATTATTTTAACCAATTTCATTCATGTTTCATTATTCTTAGACCTTATAAATATATATCATAATCATCCTAATATAATTACATAGGTACAATCAGTATAATTAAACTTTATTATATTGATGTAATAACCCTTACCATGATTCCTCCCATCCATTAGATAGTGAAAATGTCACTCATCTTTTGTCCATATTACCATCTCTATGAATGGCATATTTTAATTTTAATTACCACCAAACATAGATGGTTCTAAAAGTAGAATTAATGAATAAATATGATATTTATATAATGAATCAGATTATGAAAATATATATTAATCATTATATTAATGATATTTATAATAAATAGAAATTTTAAATTTAACCTTGTAACATTTTAAAAAAGACACTTTTTTATTTGAATCTATTTTTGACAGCCTACTTAATTGTATATAGGTTTTTCTACAATAATGATGAATAAATATCTATAAATGTGTTGATATTATGAATAGAACAACCAAATACCCACACTTCATAATTGGGTGTCAAAAAATAATACTTATATTTCTGGATTTGATACCAATAAATGTGACCCAATTTCATACATCCATAACATACAATTAACAAAATATGGGATCACATACATATAAAATGACCCATTAGGTTTATATTTTTAAATATATAAGTTAAAAATATTCAAGGATTATTTGATACATAAAAAAATTGATAATAACAATATATATTATCTTATCTAGTAATATTATTAAGATAACATACTTAAAACCATTCTTCATTTCTTGGGAAATAGGTGACATAAGATGGATGAGATCAAACTCTCTGTAGGGGTAAGAATAATCATTAAAAACAGTTTGTAATAAATGGTATTAAGATGATCATAGTTGTATGATTACATAATCAATGTCCATGTGTATAACATATGATAATTCATACCCTTCAAATCCTAGACCATAAAACTTGTGACATGGAATAAGATTTATCTGAAAATATTCATGAGAATAAAAAATCATAATCCATGTGATATCAATCATGATCAAAGGAACCATTAAATATTATATCAATAATAAATAAAATTTATTTATATATTTTAATATTGTCTTTATAAAACATTTAATGTCACTCGTTCAAGTGGATTAACAAATAAGCCCATATTAAAAGAGAATTATGTAGAGAAAGTAATCATTAACCAATGGTTTGGAAGGATATAATAGACCCACACATCCTTGTTTTATAACATAATTGCCCTTTATTATTTTATAATGGAACCATATGTAATTGGTTTATTATAGAACCACTTTTCATCATAAAAAATTCCCAATAACCACAACATGAATAAAATATATAGATCTTTATTTTTATCTCAAAACTTATAGAAAACCCCATTATTTCATTAATAACATGATAAACCTATGGAAAAAATGGGTTCCATGTCAATCTCTTTGACACAATAATAATAAACCTAGTTAAAGAATAATAATGGTATAATTACAAATTATCCCCATTAGATAATCAGTAAAATCATGTGTTGTTTCCATAGATTCTTAGTAATAACATTAAAAGATCACTAAAAAACATTTAGAAAATTACCCTTTCCTCGTGGAAAATTAATTTAAAAAAAACTATGAAATAATTTAAAAATAATTTTCTTTGAAATTATCTTTGGGAAAATATAAATTAATATTTTACTCAATTAACAGACTTTTTTCTAGTAAATCCTATCATGCCATAAATGTTAAAAATACACATTCTTTTCAAACATTTTATAAATAGATTGAATAGTGACCAGTATAGAATAAATTATGAAATTAATAATTTAAAATAATTAAAAATATAACTTTTTATAATCATTTATGTTTTAGTAAATATAATTCTGGATAACATTTTATAAAAACTGAATTTGGATGTGAATGATTTTTGATCTAAAAGAAAATACAAGACCATTACTAGTTAAAAATCGTTTTCGATGTATATTTAATTAATATGGGAGGAATTAGAATCTAAAAATTTAAAAAACATTAATAATCATAAATAATCTCTAAAATAAAGGGGATTGTAACATGAATATTTTACTGCTTTGTTAACTTTTTCTTCAAAAGTAATTGAAATAGAGTGAGTTATATAGATATGTAAATCAAATTAATTTAATGAATTTGTATTACAAAATTCTTTAAAGTGGTAGTAAGTACACCATATATTGAAATAATGATTCTTTAAATGAATCCACTCTTTGTAAAATGAGGTTAATGCAATAAAACCTATATAAACATTTTAACATTGAATTCAGAATTAATCAATACATAGATTATGTGTAACAAATTTAAATACAAAAAAAATAAGTTCCAATAAATCATAAAACAACTTGGTTATTAATTCACACATAATCATGATATAAAAAAAATAAATGAAGTTGAAGTATAACCTAAGGAATGGAAATTGAGTAGGGAATTACCTTACAAGTTGTTATCTTTCATGTAAAATCACTGTGGATGATATAATTTGAATTAGAACATAATATATAATAAATAATTAATGAATTATTATATAGGATATAAATAGAGTATTTTATACAACATATAAAGTAAATTGGGTTCATAATATTTAAACATTTCTCAATAATGAAAAATTAGGAAAAAATCCCTCTTCTCGAGTGAAGACCTTAAATTTATTTCCTTCTAATCCCATATAATAAACATATAAAAACTATTTATTTTATTAATAAACATTACAAGGTTCAAACCCATATACTTAAACCATTTATTTCATTTATTTTAATTTCATATTTAATTACTTAATCAGTTATATCCACTTCGATTGTTTGATGGATGTTTGGTCTATAACATCAAAACAGATTCAGTATGTTAACCATAGACAAATAGTTCATTTATCCATCATATACAAAATAATAATCATGAAATAGTTATTTTTTTAATAGATTAGTTATAATTTTACAAACTACCATGAAATATGTTTATGAAAATGGAAATATGATACAATAATGAGATGGAAGACCATACTCACACATGAGCAATGTTTCCATTTTTAAACGATAATTATGTTAATAAGGTAAGTATTATTTTTTCTTTCTAGAAATAAAATTAAACCATAAATACTATAAAAATTCTTTAAATTACTTATATATACTCTCTATGTGGAGTAGTGATGAAAACAAACCGCATGACATCATAGAGGTGGTTATCTACATGTATGAAGAAAAAATGTTATATTTTTTCAATGGATTGAAATGTAAATAATTTTAAATGTATTAAATTTATAGAATTATAATTATTTCATGAATGGTATATATATACATTCAATATATCATTATAACCAGTTATTATATATGGTGATTTTAATCTAATTAAATCAGTTCGTGAGGTTGTAGCTCGTTGTACACAAAAATGATGGATTTCATTCCAATTTGATCTGAGAATAATATAGATATAGATTGTTAAATTAATATAATAAAACTTAGTTTTATGTAAAATAATGAATATATTATTTTTTTCATGGAAGAGAAATATTTATTTGAGGAATACTAATAAATCGAATAAAAACATTCAATTATTCATTATACATCTTCTTTATAAAAACGTCTTTTCCTTAAACCTTAAGCCCTCAAAGGTTGATATTATATCTTAAATAAGATCTCTAGAACATGGATAAAGGCTTTTAAAAGAATTTTGTTAGGTATTGGATGATTCCAATGGCTAATTAAGTATTTAGGGAATATAAGAGTGGATTCCCATTTATAAGTGAGGGAAGGACATTCTTGAAATTTATTAAACTATTAAATTAATATAAATTTATTTTAATAGTAAAGTTTCTCAAAAATTATATATTTACCATATTATATGATTATGGTACTAAATTTTATCACCCAATAAATGTTCCACGTGTTTATGTGATGTTTTCCCCATTATTGTTTTTAACCCCTCATTATCCATATTGATGATTACCACGATAACAAACTTGTTTAGACTTTAGATGTCAAGATAGTTACTAAAAATTCATATTAGAAAATAAATAGACCATTTTTTTATTTTAAGAAATATAAAAATATTTTTAATTAATATATTATTTTTATTAATTTTAATCTATTTAATAAAACATTATTTATCAATAAATAACATCAATTCCTTTTTTTATAAATATTAATTTTATTTGTCTTTTAAAACTACATGGGCATAATGGAATTATAATATAACCCAAAAAAATATCTATAATAAGTTATATTTATCAATAATTTTTTTTAAACAGACAAATTTACCCAAAAAAATATTACTTTTAGTGTTATTAAATTCATTTACATTTTTTTTATAGTGCTTGTGAAAGCACTGTGTGGGTGTTACATAAGAATTTAAAGAAATTTGTTTAATCAATAATAAATAAAAATAAATTAACATGTTAAAAAATCAGCTTTTAGTTAACTATTTATAATTTAAAATATTTTTTTAAAAGATATTAAAAAATTTATAGATATTAAAAGTAAGAAAGTGATATTTTTGATGTTATCTTATACCTAAATATTATAAAGGTCAAAATCCAAAAATATAGAACCAATTTGTCGTATTTTTTAAACTCATATGGAAATGGCCAAATGAAACTCATTAAATAGTATAATTTAATGTTTTATGGTCATTTTATTGTACTTATCATAAAATTTTGAGCAATAATTACCTGATTTACTCTTAACGCGTTGACAATTATTGGCTATGGATACTATTAATAATGATAAAAAATAAAAGGAAACTATATACCAAATTTTTAAAACATAATTCAAAATATGGAATACATGTTTTATGATTAAATTTCTATAATTAGAATAAACTAATTTTATACAAAAACATAATGTGCAACAATTGGTTTTCGAAATATGTATTTTTAAGTATAAAAATGATTTTATACCAAATTAAACTATAAAATTTATTACAATTAAATTAATTGGGGTTATAATAAAATAATATAAATAATTTTATTTTTAATTAATTTTTTAAAAAAATCTATCTTTGAAAATGTTTGAAACAAAAAATGAAGTTTTCATGAAAAATTACTATTTTTCACTATTCATGTGAATATCCTACATTTCATAAAAATATCAAGAATTGACATTAATTTAATTTTGATAAAATAATTTCAAAAATTATATGACGATTATCAGATAAAATTTATAAAATCTCTATAAATAAATTATATTATTTGCTAACAAAAATGAATGAAAACTATTTTTGAAGAAAACGTATTTAAAAATAATAAAATGAAATTATTAAATAATAAAGTGATTATTTAATAAAACATAATCAGTATATGTATGTTAAATATGTCCTTCATATATATTTCATAATGGGGTTGGTCCAATTAATTCCCTCCAATTCACATACTAAGTTATAATAGTCATATTTAAATAATAATATTGTGTGATTTGTTTTTTATTGGTGTTGTGTATATTTTACACTATCTAATATTTAATTTTATTTAAAATTCAGTCATATTATAATGAAAATATTTTATAACACCTTTAATTATGGCCAATATACCTAAACCAATTTGGAGGTGTTTACTGAGAAACCTCATGTTGTCGATGATTATACAATAGATGAATGAAAAAAGATAACAAACAAACCTTAAAAAATGAAATATACCAAAGAAATGTTTTTAATGATGTATTTAATAAACTTAATTTTGTTTTTTATAAGTTTATCTGCATTCAACAAGAGATTTAACACTTAAGGTAATGGTTATTTGACTCAAATTTAGTTCTTTGGGACACCTATCTTATTAATTTCTTGTTTACTTTTTTGTGATGTAAATACTAAAATATTGATATAGTATTTCATAAATAATTTATTATTATTTTTCTCTTTAATTTCATTTAATATCTGCCTTTTTGTTATCCTTTTACTCATATCCTACATAATTTATAAGGGTTGTTGTTAACTTAATTTACCTTCAATGAATTAAAACCATTATTCATAAAAATTAACCTTATTTGTGTCATTTATTACTCATTATGGTTGTATTATATTGTATTGCCTCATTAGTTTATAATATCTACGTGGATTATTTACATATCACTAACCTTTTTTCCACAATTAAACCAAATGGATGCTTGTATATGGACTAAGAATTATCTCTTCCTTACAGTCGGGAATATTTTTCCTCTCTTTTTATATTATTTATATTTTTATTAGAATGATTATATCAACACGTCAATGATAACTTAAGTTCATTTTCTATTTCCTTTTAATTTATTTACCAAAGATTAAAAATAATATTTTTAAATTTTTTACATATGTCCCATTTTTTACTTTTTTATAAAAAAGTATGAAAGGAATCTCATTTTAAACAATTACCACATGACTACATGTTCCTAATTTTATTTCAAATTTTTAATGAATATTCCTCTCCATGTTTACATGGGGTTTTAATTAAAATTTAATCCCCATTGATTTGTTATTTTTTTCATTTTAAAAATAAATGTAAATGTTTTAGGAGAATAAATAAATATATTTCATTCTATTTATTTGTATTTTTATATTCCTCTCATAATTTCAAATTTCTAACATAAATTATTTTCAAAGATTGAATATTTTTAATTATTATAAAATTATGGTTTTTAATTTCTTATATTCATCCCATTCAATGGATTTATGAATTTTACTTATATGTTTGTTTTTAGAACCACATTAAAAAATCTTAATGAAATTTCATTTTATAAATTTGCTTTCTTTTCCTTCTAAACCGAAAAAAATATTTCTTTTGATGTAATTTTTTATTTATTAACCTCTATATTATCTTGTAAATTTATAGTTCATACATATTTATATTCATAAAGGTTGCGTTCAATATCATTTTTCATATCCCTCGTGACATTATTTTTCATAATCATGTCCATATTCTCTTATTTCGTGGACATAATATATATCACTTCTAATACATCTGTATTATATTTTATACTCTTTAATTAATCATATACCCAAAATCTATACTATTTTCGTTTTAATGGTTCTTACTGTGAAATACATTACCCTTATTTACTATGGGATATTGAAAATATGTATACATGTCATTTAAATAATACTCTTTATATATTATTAAATCACATTTGTTATGTATTTCATTATTTATTTATTTATTATTATAGTGAATGCATTTGGACAAATTAGTAAATAGAAAGAGTTATAATTATATAACACCTCAATTAATTAATAGATCTCATGAGACAAACTATCTTTGATATTTGGCATAAACCATAACCGTTTATGTATGATGAATTTGAATAAATAATTAATGTATGTTTATGATGTTCTTTATTATTCATCCCATCACTATAAAATCATTGAATTTTTTCATTTAATTATTATAATTATTAATTTTTCCATGGATATATCACATACTCGTATTATTAATTACATAAAATTTATTAAAATTATTTATTAATTTCATATTATTCTTTTTTTCAATGATTCCTTCTATTATATGACACTCATCACTGAGCATCTGAGACCACCCTTCTTTTTTTTTCACTTCCACATGTTATGAAGAATATTATTATCTATAAAATAAATAGATGGGTTTCATGGGTAGATAATGTTTTGGGGGATTCTGAACACTTATAGTTAAATAATGATTTTATAGTTTAATGAAAATATACCAATTTGATGGGAAAGATATATGTTTTTTTAGTTAAATAATTTTTTTTAAATTTTATAAAACTATATAAATAAATGGTCATGGGTAAGTGACATAATATTTATTTTATACATTGTAATTATGGATGGTTATGTTTGGGATACTTCAGTCGATTCTAAACATGTATGAAAAGAATATTTTTTTATCACCATATTTGGGAGTGCTGTCCTAGAGCATCACAGTTGGTATCAAAGTAAGGTTTATATTTATTTAGACACTTGTATGTTATCATTTTTGGATCATTTAATTTTTTAATATACCATTTTAAGTTAGTATTTTTAAATATTATCCGATGTTTAAATGCAGAAATGCCCTTTCTGAGGTCCTTTTTGACAAGATTTTAGTGAGATTAAGGATATTTTTTGGAGATGTTTATTGGATTTTATTGATGAATACAATACATGATATATGAATCCTTAGAGTTGTTATATAATTTTATATAATGTAAAATCATGTTACTTTTTTGGGAAATATTAATATATTCTTGTAAGAATATATGATTAAAGATCAAGTCGGTTGGAATGCGACTGATGTTGTTTAGGGATAAATGTTAAGATTAAATTTTGGGATCATATGTTTCTATAATTTTTTTAGTATATAATAATAGATATTATTATTTAATTATTATATGAAATTTGGGATATAATACATGTAAAGACCTGTAAATTTCAAGGAACTTTTTTTCTTAATTTTCTTTGGAATTTTACAAGGACGCAGTTTCTGACAGCACCCGATTCCGAGGGCCGGTGTGCCCGGAATCATTTTCCGAAGATTGGCTCGGGTACGTTCAGTGAACAAATGAGTGGGTTTGTCTATCTTTTGAACCGGTGCTCGGAATCAAATTTCGATGGCACTGATGGAATCGCAGCGCCGGTTTTTTCTTAGAAACGCCTCTACCGGAGTTGCGTTTGCTCGGGTGTGGTTTTTAATTTTTGGGGTTAAGTTAAGAAATAAAATAAAGTGGTGCGACAACTTTATTTTTATTTCACTTAAAGAAACTTAAAATCCACTTAAAACCACTTGAGATAAGTTGAAGCGGATAGGGTGCAATCCAAAATATCCTACCCTCTTGGTAGGATATTTTTGAGGTGGGGCCCGCATGAGCCCCACCGTTTCTTTTCCCCTACGTAACGCACCCGCGAAAACTCCTCATTAATGAATGTCAACTGGGGAGTTTTCTAAAACTCTTAAACGCTCCTATTAAATGGACAGTTAAGTCGTTACCATTAATTCACCGAATTAATGGTTCGTTTCTTAACATGTTTTCAAACTGTTGGAATAATAATAAAATAACACCAACACCTTTTCTTTTGTTGACGGGTTTATTATTGAGAGGATTTGGAGAATCTGTACCTTCATTCCCCTCTGTGAAGAACGCGAAGAACGCGAAGAACACGAAGAACGCGAAGAACGCGAAGAATGTCGAACCCTCGGAGATCGACGACGTGACGTTGTGTTCCGCGACGCCGACGATTCTCCTTCCACGATGCTTCTTCCACAACGTTATTCCCTGAAACAATCTCCGATCATCAACTGCTTGAGGTAGGAGATTTCCGATATTTTAAATTTCTTTTGTGGATTTTATCCTTAACATGGATTTAATTCGTGAAATTAAATCCGTGTGTTTTCTTTAACCCTCGGAGATCGACGACGCGACGCCCTTCCGCGACGCGACGATCCTCTTCTTCCACGACGGTCAATTCCACAAACAACTCTCGTCCAAAAACAGCTACGAGGTAGGGGTTGTTCCTTTTTAAATCATTGTGATTTTCATCCCCTTTTGTTAAATATGGAGGTTGTGGGACTTTAAAAACCACTAACGCGGTGGGTGCGGACCAACAAACAAGTCCGAACCCACCGCCCTTTTTTTTGTTTTGCGCGGATTGGAGAGCAACGAAAAACGGGGCCACAAGCTAATTTTGAAGGCTTTGCAGTGAAGAACGAGTCCCGGGATGAGCCCTAGCGAAGACCGCGCACAAATCGGACCATCGGAGCGCGTCTGGTGGTCCGCGGATGCCCCCGCCGGCGTGCCACGCCGGCACGGCGGCTCCGACGGCCAGAGGCGGCGGCGCCCGGTGCACCGCCGGGAATACCGGCTGCGGTGGCTCTAGACGGTCCCGCGGCTGCGCGGGACCGCGGAGGAAGGAGGCGGCCTTGCTGCGTCCGTTGGCAAGAGGCGGCCCCCCACGCAGGGCCGCAGAACCACCAAGTGGGGCGGCGCCCCCTTGCACCCACACGACCGTTACGACCGAGCTGCCAAGCGACTGGGTCGCGCCGGCTGGGTCAGACCCGAACCCGGGTCCGGTCGACCCGGTTCGGGCCGACCCAGGTGGGGTTGGGCCGGGTCGGTCCGGGCCCAGACCCCCCGTTTTCGGACCTTTTCAGACTTTTTCCCGTATCTTGAGCTACGGGCCTCCGATCGATGAACCGTCAGCGGAGATGCGATCATTGGATCGAGAAGGCCGTTTTGGTATATCACATTCAAGGTTTCGGAGTACTTTGGGTTCGGCCAGGTTGGTTTGTACACAAAACAAACTGGGCCCTCGGAGCGGAAACACTCATATCTTGAGCTACGGACGACCAATTGACGTACAATCAACTTTGATGGATTTCTCTTAATGAGACTGATCTTTTGTCTTACTCCGCCTGAGGTTTGGACGCAGGTGGAGTATGGTCTGGTTGGATTTCCCTTCAAAACCAACCGGGCTCCTGGGACGAAAAGGCCAATATCTCTCAAACCGGGCGTCTGATTGACGCGCCGTCTACGACGTTGAGTTCCTGTTGACGATACGGAACTTTTGGATACATAAAATCTGGACTATGTGATAGTTGATGTATCGGCCTCTCGGCTCGTGGAGAGGAACCTCCTGAACGAGCTTGCTGTGTGCGAGAACCCTAGAGCTGGCTGTGACTACTACTGTGACGATGACGACTGTACATAGATCCTCAGTGGATTCGACGGCGAAAACTACAGTACTCAGCGATCCTTTGTGGGTCAGTGCTACCGATCATGTGTGGCTCCGATCCTGTGTGGGTCAGCGCTCAGTGGTCCTGTGTGGGCCAGCGCCTACAGATCCTGTGTGGGTCCGATCCTGTGTGGGTCTTTGCAGGGTTTAGTTACATATCGATCCTTTGTGGGTCAGATCCGTTGTGGGTCATTGCGGGGGTTAGTTACCTATCGATCCTTTGTGGGTCAGATCCTTTGTGGGTCATTGTGGGGGTTAGTACCTATCGATCTTTTGTGGGTCCGACGGCTTAGATGAATCAGTGGAAAAATCTGGTCATCTTTATCGTCATATGAAGAAGTATACCTGCGTGAGCTGAAATCCTGTTTTTCTTTCCTTTGTGGATTATGTTGTGATATCCTGTGTGGATTTACATTTTTCTTTACTGTGTGTACTGGGTTGTACTTGTGCTCGGATGTTGGAGACGAGCGAGAATTGATGACTTAGGTATATGTATGGGCATATACCTAAGCAGTGTCGGATGTTACTTCGTGATTGTATCTTTCCTTTGTGGATTATCCTTTATGGATACTGGGAGACCTTCGGGGGTCTCGGGGTCCCTACTGAGTAGCTTATACTCACCCCTGCACGGGCTATGCCCGCACTACGCTGTGTTGGTTGTAGACGACGGACAGTGCTGATCGTGCTGGAGGCTTGTGGAGCAGGACAATACCTGGAGGTGGACCACTGGGCGGGACGTACTCGGAGCGGTCGGATGGACCCGAGGATCAGTGGAGGATTTATGTACCCACCCTTCAGGTGGGATTTTCAGTGGACAGATCGACGTTGAGGCTTTATTTTTCAGTTGTTGTTTTCCCTTTCCAGTTGTACTTTACTTTCAGTTTGGGTTTGTATACTGGCCCACGTACTTTTCCACACTTATTGTTGTACCAGTTTTTACTTAGTGTTTACTTCTGCCTGCTTGCTCTGTGGTGTTTGTGGTTTACTTTACAAAGGAAATGCCTTCCCTTTTTCCGGGATTTATTCCTTGGTGCAAGTTGCCAGCCCCTGGCCTATGGAAGGCGGGCCTGGGGTAGTCACGGCACGGGCCCCAAGGACGGGTCATGACAAATTGGTATCAGAGGAGTTCAGTTCTACCACATACTCTGATCTTTCTTCTATGTGAAGCAATAGTGTTAAGCATATTGAGTGTGGTTATGAGTACACGGAGACCAGTATTGGTGCGGCGGTTGACATATCCATACACTAGGACCCTGACTTCTGATTTCCGACTTAATGCACAAAAACATTGATTGCATGTGTGTTTCACGTTTTCTTTGTGATTACTTTATGTCAGCTCACCAGGTATACTGTTTTAACCATGTCACACCTGTTTCTTTTTAGGATGGCCCCACGACGGCAGCCAGCTACGGTTCCGAGAGTTGAGCGTGACGACATCCCACCAAGCGATCAGGCCTCGGTACAGGGCCCTTTGACAGTAGAGGCACCGACGGTACCACTACCTGCCGAGCCACCGATGCTTCCAGCCCCAGCTGCTGACGATGCACATCGCCTCAGTGAACTTCATGAGTTCCAGCACCAGCGACCGCCCATATTCTGCGGGGAGATGGACCCCCAGGAAGCCGAGGACTGGATGGAGGCAGTGGTGCGAGTTTTCCGGTTAGTGAGGACACCAGCAGACCTCATGGTGATCCTCGCAGAGTGCCAACTACACGCAACAACGGGCCAATGGTGGAGCTTGATGCTCCAGGTGCATGATGAGGCATCTCTTCTCTGGACGGACTTTGATAGCCTCTTCCACTCGGAGTTCGTCCCAGCCACCCTCCGTGCGGTGCGTATCCAGGAGCTTCTTCAGCTGCGGCTGGGCAGCTTGACAGTCGCCCAGCACTCGGCAAGATTTACCGATCTCTAGCACTACTCGACAGACATGGTACGGGACCCATTCTTCCATTCCCGGACCTTTGAGCAGGGATTGATACATGAGATCAGGGTATCTCTGATCTCCCTCAGCATTCCGACTCAGGCAGGAGTACTGGATCAAGCCCTTTTGATCGAGAACGTCCTTGCTAAGCCTTCATCAGCAGCGAGACCTACCGCGGGGCGGCACGTAGCAGAGTCTTCTGCAGCAGGAAGTTGACGGATGACTTAGGGGTACAGGCAGACCAGAACCTCACGCAGACGACCTCAGGACACTGGCTTAGCAGTGCAGGGCACACAGTGTGGAGCCAGTCTTTCGAGAGGCAGGCAGTGCTACACATGCGGCGGGCAGGGCCACATGGCTCGTGACTGCCCAACCCACTGTGCCGAGGAGCAGCAGAAATTTGAGGGGCCACCCAAGAAGAGGCAGAGGGTCGACCGTGGTGGTCCGTAGGGAGGAGGCAGATGAGGCAGAGGATCTGGCCGAGCAGTAGGTGGTGGGAGACGCTTTGAGGCTCTACCACCACCACCACCATGAGGTCCACACCGACCACAGGGAGCTGCCGGGAAGAGACAAGCACAGCTCCAGGCAGCGGAGGCCTACGACCACGGTGCGCCCGAGATGATTCAAGGTACTATCTGTGTCTATTAAGCCCTTGCAGCAGTTCTTATAGACACAGGAGCGAGTCACTCTTTCATAGCTGATGCCCTTGTTCGGACCTCGAAGATTCCGACAGAGCCATTAGCTCGATCCTTACGGCTAGAGACTCCTACGATAGTGGACTCGATGATCACGCACTGGTGCCGGTAGTGTGATCTTACTCTATGATGTGAGATCTTCGGCTGGGATATTCTGGTAGTGGCGTCGATGCCTTACGACGTCATCTTGGGAATGGATTGGTTATCTACAGTTCATGCACAAATTAACTATATTAGGCGCAAGGTGTGATGTGTACGCATCGACGGGAGCATGTTCACCTTCACCGGCGAGAAGGGAGCCTTCGCAGCACAGGATGGACTCTCACAGAGGAGAGGACACCCCATCAATCATTAGTTGGCAAGCCTCATCCTAGGAGCAGTTGACGTGCGGAGTCCTAGTTTTCCTACAGTGGTGGATCCGTATGCGGATGTCTTTCCTGACGACGTTCTAGGACTACCTCCTCGCATAGAGGTAGACTTTCATATTGATCTGTACCCCAGGACAGCCCCGATATCCACTCCAGCATATGGGATGGCCCCCGATGAGCTTCGAAAGATACGGGTACAGTTGGAGGACTTTCAGGGTAAGGGTTTCATCCAACCCAGTGTCTCACCCTGGGATTCCCCGATATTGTTCACCAAGAAGGTGGACGGGAGTTTGTGACTTTGTGTCGACTATCGTCGTCTGAACCAGGTGACAGTGAGGAAAAAGTATCTGCTACCAAGGATTGAGGACCTCTTCGATTAGCTCAAGGGATCATGGTGGTTCTCGAAGATAGGCCTCAGGTCAGCCTATCATCAGCTCAGAGTTCGGGACGAGGATGTTCAGAAGATGGCCTTCAAATATCGGTATGGCCACTATGAGTTCTTGGTTATGCCTTTCGGCATAACCAATTCTCCAGTGGTGTTCATGGGCCTCATGAATAGGATCTTTCATCCATACCTCGATCGATTTTTCTTGTTCTTCATTGATGACATTTTGACTTACTCAACGACTGAGGAGGAGCACGCCTACCACTTTCGAGTTGTACTGGACACACTCCGAGAGCACTAGATTTATGGAAATCTTTCGAAGTGTCAGTTATGGATACACGAGGTCCACTTCTTGGGGCACTTCATCTCTGAGGCAGGAGTTGTAGTGGATCCTGTGATGATCATGGAAGTGCTAGCTTGGGAGCCACCCAAGAGCGTGACGGAGGTCTAGAGTTTCTTGGGACTAGATGGATACAATCGGAGATTTGTGCCAAACTTCTCTAGAGTTGCGGCACCACTCTCAGCTTTGAAGAATAAAGGGAGACCCTTTGCATGGTCAGACAGATGTCAGTAGAGCTTCTAGGAGCTGAGACATAGATTGACCTACACCCCTATAATGAGGTTTCCTGAGGAGGGAGTGGGGTACGTAGTCTACTGTGATGCATCAGGGACCGGAATCGGATGTGTCCTAATGCAGGAGCGGGCAGTGATCGCCTATGGATCACGTTAGTTGAGGCCGCATGAGCAGAACTATACTACCCATGACCCGGAGTTAGCAGCAGTGGTCTTCTCTCTGGAGACATGGAGACACTATCTGATGGGCGAGTGCTTTACAGTCTTTTATGACCATAAGATTTCATGTTCATCTTCTCTCAGAAGGACCTGAACCTGAGATAGCGGCGATGGCTCGAGTTCCTCCAGGGCTATGAATTTGAGATAGTCAATAATCCTGGGAAGGGGAACATAGTAGCCGATGCTCTCAGTAAGAGGACGGGCATTCCACTAGATGAGGAGGCGATAGAGAAGCTAGCCGCTTTGCGGATATCCTTCGTGGATAGAGATGGTACAACCTTCCTTTAGTCTCTCATAGTCTCTCCTCCACTACTACAGCGGGTCAGAGAGGCACAGCGTGGGGACGCTGACTATGAGACGCGGCGTGCAACAAATATCCTCAGGACAGGAACCTGATGGTTTCTACTCTAGAGTAGAGCACAACATCCTTTTTAGAGGACGCACCTTAGTATCAGTCTCTTTACGAGAGGAGGTGATGAGAGAGTTTCACACTTCTCCTTTGGCGGTACATCCTGGAGTGGCGAAGATGTACCAGGACCTCAGACGACAACACTGGTAGCTGGGCATGAAGAAGGCTGTGGAAGATTTTGTTTCTCGATGCCTCACCTGCCAGCAGGTGAAGGCAGAGCATCAGGTACCAACAGGCTTGGTACATCCCTTGGAGGTCCCGGAGTGGAAGTGGGACGGGATATCTATGGACTTCGTGACTAGACTTCCACGCACTTCTAGAGATCATGACTCCATTTTGGGTGATTGTCGACCAACTCACAAAGTCGGATCACTTTTTACCCATCAGAGAGCAGGGCTCAGTGGAGAGCTCGAGGCGTCTTTACATTCAGGGGATTGTACGGCTTCACGGTGTGCCATCATCTATATTCTCCGATCGAGATTCTCACTTTACTTCTGGATTTGGAAGGGGTTGAAGGAGGCGTTCGGGACACAGCTACGTCTGAGCACCGCCTTTCACCCTCAGACGGATGGTCAGATGGAGAGGACCATTCAGACTCTCGAGGACATGCTCTACGCTTGTGTCCTCGACTTTGGTCGCAGCTGGGAGGACCACCTACCCTTGGTGGAGTTTGCGTACAACAACAGCTACAACTCCACCATCGGGATGGCACCATACGAGGCGTTGTATGACAGACCTTGCAGATCTACTTTGTACTGGACAGACCCTGGGGAGTCAGTACTTGTGGGATGAAAGATGGTCTGGGCCACGATAGGGAAGGTCTAGGTCATCCAAGAGAGGATGAGGACAGCTCAGAGCCGACCGAACTCTTATGCTGACAGGAGGGGGAGGCCACTAGAGTTCGAGGATGGCGACCACGTCTTCTTGCGTGTCTCACCTCGACGTGGATTACAGAGATTTGGCCGAGGCAGAAAGTTGTCTCCACGCTTCATCAGACCATTCCAGGTCCTCAGTAGGGTCGGTGAGGTGGCTTATCGCCTGGCTCTACCACCTCAGTTGCACCGAGTGCACGACGTCTTCCACGTATCTCAGCTGAGGAGATACGTGGCCGACTCGACACATATCATTGACCATGGGGAGCTAGAAGTTGATGATGGGGAGACTTTTGAGGAGGTCCCGGTAGAGATCGAAGATAGACAGGAGAGGGTCCTACGTGGACGTTCGATTCCTCTAGTGTGCATCAGATGGCAGCACGAGAACATCCAGGAGAGCACTTGGGAGCGGGAGCATCAGATGCGTGCTCAGTACCCACATTTGTTTCCCTATCTTATGATGTATCTTTACGGGGACTTAAAGCCCTGAGGTGGGAGTGATGTAAAGACCAGTAAATTTCAAGAAATTTTTTTTATTAATTTTCTTTGGAATTTAACAAGGACGCAGTTTCTGATGGCACCTGATTCCGAGGCCTGGTGTTCCCAGAATCATTTTCAGAAGTTTGGCTTGGGTACGTTCAGTGAACGAATGAGCTGGTTTTTCTAACTTTTGAACAGGTGCTCGGAATCAAATTCTAAGGGCACTGATGGAATCGCAGTGCCGTTTTTTTCTTAGAAACGCCTCTTCCGGAGTTGTGTTTGCTCAGGTGTGGTTTTTAATTTTTGGGGTTAAGTTAAGAAATAAAATAAAGTGGTGCGACAACTTTATTTTTATCTCACTTAAAGCCACTTAAAAGCCACTTAAAGCCACTTGAGCTAAGTTCAAGTGGATAGGGTGCAATCCAAAATATCCTGCCCTCTTGGTAGGATATTTGTGATGTGGGGCCCGCACGAGCCCCAACGTTTCTTTTCCTCTAAGTAACGAACCCGTGAAAACTCCTCATTAATGAAAGTCAACTGGGGTGTTTTCTAAAACTCTTAAACTATCCTATTAAATGGATAGTGAAGTCGTTACCATTAATTCACCGAATTAATGGTTCATTTCTTAACATGTTTTCAAACTGTTGGCATAATAATAAAATAAGACCAACACCTTTTCTTTTGTTGACGGGTTGATTGTTGAGAGGATTTGGAGAATATGTACCTTCATTCCTCACCGCGAAGAACGCGATGAAAATGAAGAACATGAAGAACACAAAGAATGTCGAACCCTCAGAGATCGACGATGCGACGCTGTGTTCCGCGACGCCGACAATTCTCCTTCCACGACACTTCTTCCGCGACATTCATCCACGCAACAATCTCCGATCATCAACTGCTTGAGGTAGGAGATTTCAGATCTTTTAAATTTCCTTTATGTATTTTATCCTTAACATGGATTTAATTTGTGAAATTAAATCAGTGTGTTTTCTTTAACCCTCGGATATTGACGACGCGACGCCCTTCCACGATGTGATGATCCTCTTCTTCTGCAACGGTCAATTCCGCGAAGAACTCTCGTCCGACGACAGCTATGAGGTAGGGGTTGTTCCTTTTTAAATCTTTTTGATTTTCATCCCCAGTTGTTAAATATGGATGTTGTGAGACTTTAAAAACCGCTAACACGGTGGGTGCGGACCAACGAACAAGTCCGAACCCACCGCCCTTTTTGTTTGTTATGCGCGGATTGGCGGGCGACGACAAACATGGCCGCAAGCTAATTTTGAAGGATTTGCAGTGAAGAACGAATCCTGGGATGAGCCCTGGCGAAGACCGCGTGCAAATCGGACTACCAGAGCGCATCCGGTGGTCTGCGGATGTAACACCCGAGACTTTTATGTTATATAAATCATCAAAGGAATATTTTTCTACACACAACACTTGCTTGGCTTTCTTTACACAAAATCGTGACCTTCCTCAATAGCTTGCGTCATACGCAATACCGAGTTTCACTAAACAATGATATGCTAATAAAATATTTGTAAAACTAGCCGTTATGAATAGTAATGACCACTTTTTGAAATTTTATAAATTTTATTTTTCAAAATGGACTTAAATTTTTTATTCGGAATATTGAAATTATCATAGGGTGAAATTTTGGTCTTTTTCTGAAAACTTTCAATTTTTGATGAATAGTGAAACCACTAAGTGGTTGTTAAAAAACTGAATTTTTCATAAAACTGAATTTTACCGCTTCTGTGAGTGGAATTTCAAAAATCTGAGAGACACTGTTGATGTCATTAAGTAAAATGTGGTTCAATGAGATGAAAATAATTTTTAATGAATAGTAACTTTTTACTTTTGTTTACCACGGTTAAAAGTAAATAGGGTAATTAAGGGTAAAAATTATATTATTATTACCTTAACACATGTCCTAATTCTATTGAATAAGTGTAATTCGACCAAAAAAAAACTTAGGAATAAAATATGACCATTTAGGCCCACTTGGATTAGATTAGGACATTTATTATTAATTTTTTTTATAGAAGGGTTAAAATAGTTAAAATCAAAGTTTAATAAGTAAATAATTTTTAATATAAGGTTATACATAAGCTAAAATCGACTATAAATATTCATTAGAAATCTAAAACGATTTCCTACATAATGATATTTTATTTGTAATTTTTAGACTTTAAATAATTTAATTTATTTATCACACAATGATGATGCAGTAATTATCTTATTAATGAAATATTGACATAATTGATGTTATAAATACCCAAATAAATATAATTTGAGACTTTTTATGAATTCCACTAATTTTATAAGTTCATATGACATGTTATTATTGATTTAATTAACTTTTTTCGAACTAATCATTCTGTAATGATTTTCACAAAAATCAATTACTAAATACTGTCAAAATTGACATAAAATATTTTTCAAACAAATATTATATTATTAATTGTTATTTTATTCCTAAAAATCTAAGGTTAGTCCAAATTACTTAGATAAGGTTATATATATTAATAATAAACAACTTTTGGTTCTTTTGGATTGTTATAGTATGTTTATTAACCTTATAGTGTAAGAACACAAGAAGACACAGTAAAAGTAAAATTATTTAACTTAATGTTAAATCTAAATGATAAGGTCAAAATAGGAACCTAAACTAGTCTAAATTATATTGGATGAGAGGATTTCGACCCATACCCACCTTAGCATCGAAATAAATCATTTTGGAGCTATTTAAAACCGAATTTGTCTTTATAATAAAATAATATGTTTGGTTATTCCAAAGGTACCCCTCTCCTCCCTTATAAAAAGGAACCTCCTCCCTCTCTTCCTCACACCACTTTGAGCCTTCATGCTCAGACAACCCCTGTCACGTTTTCCTCTCCACTTCCCTAGAGACATCCTAGAGGGCCTGGTATTCTTCAAAGACCAATTTTAGTTCCCTAAAAGGATGTCTCAAAGAAGCACTTCACAGAAGAGGTAATGTCCGTTACCGATTCTTTCATCTTTATATCTTCCTCCACTTCTTAATATTTAGTTGTTTCATTATGAAGTAATAACATCAGTATCAATCATATAAGGATATGTTATTATAAGTATGAAACAACCCTATTTCATCATCTATCCATCCTACAGAAAATGAAATCACCGCGCGTGCGTACGTACAAAATACCGTCTCCACGACATGGTGTAATCTATTTTCCACCACCACCTTACTTGGATGGGTATAATGGTGTAAATAATGACTATATATGATTATTGTAAAGTGATATTGATTCTGAAATAGTATACATACACTCCAATACAATTCCATGATCATGGGTATGATATCATCGCTCGTGCGTACGTACGGAATACAATCTCCACGATGTGATGCGACTCGTTCTACAGGATCTTCATTGAATAATGATTATATAAATAAATTGAATGAATGAATATGATATATATTACACTAATAACATTCCGGAAATGAGGTATCTATAACCTAAAGAGAATAATACGAATTTATTCGACAAAACACGCATAAAAACAAAAAGTAATAAACACCCAAATAACAAGTTGTAATGAAATATTACTAATAAGAAGCTAAGAATATGACCATATGTGATATCATAACATTTAGTATGATTATGGAATAAGTCAATAACATTATTTAAATCATTATACAGGAGGTTCAGATACGTAAAATGCATATCGGACCTAAGGTAAGGGAAATATCACAATCTCATTTTTATCCAAGATTGTTTATACTTTGGATTTTACTAGGGTGTATTTTATCATCCACATCCATGTTTCCTCAATATGTAATATTATTTCCATACAACTACAATTGTTTAAATCCAATTTTACCCTTTGGTTATTTTTTAGTAAATGATATGAAAGGAATCTTTTTTCATTTTTTGTACGAGGTACTTTCTGACTTTTCCGACAAAAGTACGAGAAGAATTTTTTTTAACTTATACAGAATGAATGTATTTTTAAAACAAAATTTCCAAGAATATTCCTTCACAAGATTTCAAGTTTATTTTTAATCAACTTCTTTTAGTTTAAAATTGTATGAAATGTTAAGAAAGGAAAAATGTTTTTAAGTAGAAAGGATATTTTTCTCAAGAATGGAGTTCAAGTGTTTTATCAAAATTATTTTCTATCTAAGATAATAAAGGGTTCTTTTTCTATCCCTATTATTACATGGATTTTATTATGTTGTGATGGAAATATTTTTATGAATTCTTTTATCTTATATGAATTGTTTTATGATGTCACGATGTTTAAAGATTCCCATTTTTATTACATGGGTTATTCTATGATGTATGGTTTATGATTTTGTGGAAAACATAATAATGGTATCATTATGAGATGGGTGGGACCTATATCTCCCTCCAATTAATTGGGTAAAGATTTTATATCTCATGAGGTAGACATGGCTGGAACGGTAGGTTAAACCGGTTCAGTGAAACAGGACTTAAATGAGGAGTGAACTCGGTTCATAAATGGACTTTGTCCACTAAGATAGTCTTGGCAATGAGTCTTTACTAACAAGAAATGATTCACAATGATTATGTGTGAATACCACAATGTTTCATGTTTTATGTAATGATTATTGGGATTACTTTTTACTACTATGATTTATCCCATGTTATGAAATTATGATCTCTTTTGCAGGTTAAGATTTCCAAAAGTTATGTGCTTATGTATATGATGTGATTGATATTTCTTTTGTTTACCCTTACTGATCATTTGAGCTAACCCTTTTGTATTTTTTATTTCCCCAAGTCAAGAAGAAGGTTATTAAGTAGAATATGCCAAAAAGGGACTCTAGATATGATGAAATAAATGGGAGGCAAAGTAGATGCTTTATGAACCAGTTGTTTATGCTTTCCAGTTTCTAAAGACACTATACCTATACTGTCCTTTCATGGTTTTGTTATATGTTGTAATAAGTGTGCTTCAATTTTGAAGTAATAAAAATGTATGTAAAGTATGGGTCGTTATAGTTGGTATCAGAGGAAAGGTATAGTCAACCTTTGAAACTAGGATGTGAAAGCCTTAGTAAGAACCCTAAGGATAATTCTAAGCATAGAACACAATCTTAGTGTTTTAGAAATGACCATGAATAACCTAGGATAAGACCTTAAGTGTGATATTTTATTCTTGATTATGTGGTTTTCCTATTATAATTAGTGTTTCTCACACTATTCTTCTTGGTTTTAGTCAATGGATGGAACCCGAAGGAACCGTGTTAATGCCGAATGCGACGGGCAATGCAATGATTGTACCCCAGAGCAACCAAACATTATGGGAGCTGGAATGAAAAATCTTATAGCCATTCTCACACAACATTTTCAAGCTATGAATCATGCAGGACTTCCAAACGAGCAATGGAAGGAGAAAAATTCTGTTGAATCCTTCATGAGGCAGCGTCCACCTTCATTCAGCGGGTCTACTGATCCATTAGTTGCTGAACAATGGATTAGTACTACTGAAAAGATATTTTCAGTTCTTCAATTTTCTGAACATGATAATGTCATCCTAGCAGTGTATCGTTTGGAAGGAGATGCTGATCAATGGTGGAATCTTATTAAGAATATGAGGCAAAGGGATGAAATTGAGTCCATGTAATGGGATGAGTTCAAGAACTTATTTTTCAATAAGTAAATCCCTCGCATTCTCCGAAAAAATATGGAGAAAGAGCTTCTTGAACTGAAGCAAAAGGATGTTGAATCTGTTGGTACTTATGAAGCAAATTTTGCAAGACTTTCAAGGTACGCTTCTGGTATTATTATCCAACCTGAGAGTAAGATCGATCGATTCTTTAGTCGCTTAAAACCAAGTCTTCTAAGGGCGTTAGCCATAAGGGACTTCAATAGCTATGAGGAAATCGTTCGATGTGCTCTCAAAGTCGAGATGGAGATTGGAGTAACCCATCAGTCATATGGCTTTGATAAGAAGAGGAAAATGGAATTCAAAGGAAAATCTAAAGAGCACACTGAAAAGAAGATGATCTTTCCCTTATGCTCAAAGTGTGGAAAGAAACATGGAGGGAGTTGTCTTAAAGGGAAAAGTAAATGTTTCAAATGTGGAAAGGAAGGTCATCGGGCATTTGAATGCCGCAATGATGGGAAGAAGATGTCTAATGATGAAAAGAAAGGAAGGGATACACATAATGACTCTACTACACTTCAATCTTTCAAGTTCAAGGAGATGGGGCATTATGCCAATCAATGACCAAATCCAAGGGTTGATGATGATGGTTGATGTCAAAAAACTCTTAAGGCTAAAGACAAAGGAAAGTCACGTGCAATTTCTATCAGCGATGTGGAGTACGATAACGATGTGGTGAAAGGTACACTTACCATCCACTCTAAAGTAGAAAATGTTTTATTTGATTCTGGATCCACCCTCTCCTTTATTTCTGAATACTTTTCTAAGGATATCACCGTATTACCTCACCAGTTAGATGTTGAGTCAGCTGTGACAACCCCTAATGGCACAACAGTCTCATCAAAAGTTTATAATTCTTATCCGATTGAAGTTTGTGGGAAAGTGCTTCCTGCAAATCTTGTGATCCTTCCTATAGTGGAATTTGATGTGATTCTTGGCATGGATTGTCTTTCACTACATGGAGTTCATATCAATTGCCAAAGAAGGGAAGTCACATTTCATATTCCAGATCAATCTATGATAGTCTATCGATGCAAGGATGAACATAACCTTCCAGTGGAAATTTCTTCCATTTTATGGGTGTTGATTCCACTAAATGAAGGTAATTTATCTCAAATCGTTGGTGAAAAACTCACGATTAAGAATATTCCCATTGTACGGGAGTTTGATGATATCTTTCCAGAGGAATTACCATGTCTTCCACCGAATCATGAAGTTGAGTTTTCAATAGAACTCGTACTGGATGCTTTGCCTATTTCAAAGACACCTTATAGAATGGCCCCAATTATGTTGTAGGAATTGAAGAAGAAACTCCAAGAGAAAATTGATAAGGGGTTCATACGCCCTAGTGCGTCACCTTGGGGAGCACCTGTTGTGTTTGTTAAGAAGAAAGATTGATCAACGAGACTCTACATTTATTATCGAGAACTTAACAAGATCACTATCAAGAACAAATATCCTCTCCCGCACATTGATGACCTATTTGACAAACTACGCGGAGCTCAATACTTTTCAAAGATTGATCTTCGTTCAGGGTATCATCAATTAAGGGTCAAAAGGGAGGATATACCAAAGACAGCTTTCCGTACAAGGTATGGACACTATGAATTTTTAGTGATGTCATTTGGTCTTACTAATTCCCCTGCTATCTTCATAGATCTAATGATTAGAGTATTTAGATACTATCTTGATCAGTTTGTGGTAGTCTTTATCGACGATATTCTTGTCTATTCAAAGAGAAAGGAAGAACATGAAGATCACTTGAGAATTATATTGAAGACCCTGAGAAAGGAGAAGCTTTATGCCAAATTTACCAAGTGTGAATTTTGGATTCAAAAAGTTTCATTTTTGGGTCACATAATCTCAAAAGAGGGGATATCTGTGGATCCAGCAAAAAACAGAGGTTATCGAAAGATGGTCGAGACCAACAACAGTAACTAAGATCCGAAGTTTTCTTGGTTTGGCTGGATATTATCGAAGTTTTGTGAAATATTTTTCACGATTATCAAACCCACTCACCAAGTTGACTCGGAAAAGAGTTAATTTTGTTTGGATGGAGGAATGTGACGAAAATTTCAAGGAGTTGTAAAGAAGGTTATCCAGTGCACCTGTGCTCACAGTACCTTGTAGTGGAGAAAGGTTTGTGATCTTCATTGATACATCCAAGAAGGGATTGGGGTGTGTTCTTATGAAAAATGATATGGTGATAGCTTATGCCTCACGACAGTTGAAAATACATGAGCAAAATTACCCAACTCATGATTTGGAGTTAGCTGCGGTAATCTTTGCATTAAAGATTTGGAGGCATTACCTTTATGGTGAAAGGTGTGATATTTATACTGATCATAAAAGTTTAAAGTAAATTTTCACACAAAAGGAGCTGAATATGCGCCAAAGAAGATGGTTGGAGTTGATTAAGGATTACGACATCTCAATTCATTACCACCCTGGGAAAGCAAACAAGGTGGCAGATGCATTAAGTCGACAAGACCATGCTAGTTTATCCTTGATGAAGATCACAAAAGAACCAATATTTATGGATTTAAAAAGGATGGATCTTGGAGTTATAATGAAAGGGGAAAATCATATCTTTCTCAAATGAATGTTCAACCATCTATACATGTGAAGATTAAAGAGGCACAGAAAGAAGATGTCGAGTTACAAAAGAAGGTGAGAAATGTTCTTGAATTCAACCTTGATTGTGATGGGATAATAAAGTTCAGGAATCAGGTTTGTGTTCCTCACATCCTCGAATTAAAGAAGGAGCTGCTGGATGAGTCTCATAGTTCTTCATTCTCTATTCATCCTGGAAGCACGAAGATGTATAGGGACTTGAAAGAGTACTTCTGGTGGGATGGCATGAAAAGAGATGTTTCTGAATATGTCTCTCGATGCTTGGTTTTTCAACAAGTTAAAGCTAAGAGATAGAAGTCTAAGGGGATGTTAAAACCATTACCCATACCCGAATGGAAATGGGAAAAACATCACTATGGACTCTGTCATAGGACTTCCTAAAACATCCAAAAGAAATAATGCTATCTGGGTAATAGTTGATCATCTTACAAAGTCTGCACACTTCATTGCTATTAGAGAGGATTTCTCTCTGGATCAGCTTTCCAGGATATATATAAAGGAAGTGGTAAGATTGCATGGAGTACCACATTCTATTATATCTGATCGGGATCTGAGATTTACCTCGAAGTTCTGGCGAAGTCTTCAGCATACTCTGGATACAGAGTTGAGTTTCAGCACGGCTTATCATCCTCAGACAGACGGTCAGTCTGAGAAAAAAATTCAAACTCTAGAAGATATGTTGAGAGCTTGCTATATGGATTTCAAAGGTGGTTGGGATCAACACCTACCTTTGGTGGAATTTTCTTATAATAATATCTTTCACTCCAGTATTCAGATGGCTCCTTATGAAGCTCTCTATGGAAAGAAATGCAAGACTCTAACTTGCTGGGATGAAGTTTGGGAAGGAAAGCTATTAGGACCCGATCTCATTGATGAAATGGCATAAAAGGTCAGATCTATTCAACAACACGTAAGAGTAGCTCAAAGTCGACATAAAAGTTATGCCGACAACCGAAGAAAAGTCCTAGAGTTTGAAGCGGGTGATAAAGTGTTCTTACGAATATCTCCCTGGAAGAGGGTCATGAGATTTGGAAAGAAGGGGAAGTTGAGCCCTAGATATATCAGTCTTTTCGAAATACTGGATTGTGTTGGGAATGTAGCTTCCTGATTGGAGTTTCCACCGAATCTCTCTCAAGTTCACGATGTGTTCCATGTATCTCTCCTGAGAAAGTACATACCTGATCCTTCACATGTACTCAGCTCAGAAGTTGTACCGCTGGAGCAGGATCTTTCTTATGAAGAACAGCCGATAGAGATTCTGGATCGTAGAGAAAAAGTCCTACAAAACAAGACCACTCGATTGGTGAAAGTTTAATGAAGGAACCACCAATTTGAAGAAGCTACATTGGAGCATGAGGATATGATGAGGGAGAGTTATCCTCATCTGTTTGTTACAATGTGATGAATTTTGAGGGAACATTCATTTTAAGGGGGGTAGAATGTAACACCCGAGACTTTTATGTTATATAAATCATCAAAGGAATCTTTTTCTACACACAACACTTTCTTGGCTTGCTTTACACGAAATCACGACCTTCTTCTATAGCTTGCATCGTACGCAATACTGAGTTTCACTAAACAATGATATTCTAATAAAATATTATTAAAACTAGCCGTTATGAATAGTAATAACCACCTTTTGAAATTTTATAAATTTTATTTTTCAAAATGGACATCATTTTTTGATTCGGAATATCGAAATTATCCTAGGGTGAAATTTTGGTATTTTTCTGAAAACTTTCAATTTTTGATGAATAGTGAAACCACTAAGTGGTAGTTAAAAAACTGAATTTTTCATAAAACTTAATTTTACCGCTTCTGTTAGTGGAATTTCAAAAATCTGAGAGACACGGTTGATGTCAGTAAGTAAAATGTGGTTCAATGAGATGAAAATAATTTTTGGTGAATAGTAACTTTTTTACTTTTATTTACCACGGTTAAAAGTAAATTGGGTAATTAAGGTTAAAAATGATATTATTATTACCCTAACACATGTAATAATTCTATTCGATATATGTAATTCGACCAAAAACAAACTATGGAATAACATATGACCATTTAGGCCCACTTGGATTAGATTAGGACATTTATTATTAATTTATTTAAAGAAGGGTTAAAATAGTTAAAATCAAAGTTGAATAAGTAAATAATTTTTAATATAAGGTTATAAATAAGATGAATTCGACTATAAATATTCATTAGAAATCTAAATCGGTTTTGTACATAATGATAGTTTATTTTTAATTTTTAGACTTTAGATAAGTTAATTTATTTATGACATAATGATGATGCAGTAATTATCTTATTAATGAAATATTGACATAATTGATGTTATAAATACCCAAATAAATATAATTTGAGACTTTTTATGAATTAAACTAACTTTATAGGTTAATATGACATGTTATTATTGATTTAATTAACTTTTTTCGAACTAATCATTCTGTTATGATTTTCAAAAAAATCAATTACTAAATAGTGTCAAAATTGACATAAAATAGTTTTTAAAACAAATATTATATTATTAATTGTTATTTTATTCCTAAAAATATATGGTTCGGCCAAATGACTTAGATAATGTTATATATATTAATAATAAACAACTTGGGGTTCTTTTGGATTGTTATAGTAAGTTTATTAACCTTATAGTGTAAGAACACAAGAAGACACAGTAAAATTAAAATTATTTAACATAATGTTAAATCTAAATGATAAGGTCAAAATAGGAACCTAAACTTGTCTAAATTCTATTAGATGAGAGTATTTCGACCCAGCCCCACCTTAGGTACGAAATAAATCAATTTGGAGCTATTTAAAACCGAATTTGGCTTTATAATAAAATAATATTTTTAGTTATTCCAAAGGTGCCCCTCTCCTCCCTTATAAAAGGGCACCTCATCCCTCTCTTCCTCACACCACTTTGAGCCTTCAATCTCGGCCAACCCCTACCAATTTCTCCTCTCCACTTACCTAGAGACATCCTAGAGGTCCTGGTCTTCTTCAAACACCAATGTTTATGCCCAAAAAGGAGGTCTCACAGAAGCACTTCAAAGAGGAGGTAATGTCTGTTACCGATTCTTTCATCTTTATTTCTTCTCCACTAATTCTTCTTGAGTTGTTTCATTATGAAGTAACAACATAAGTATCACTCATATACTGATATGTTATTATAAGTATGAAACAACCCTATTTCACCATCTATCCATCCTACGGAAAATGAAATCACCGCGCGTGCGTACATACGGAATACCGTCTCCACGCCGTGGTGTAATTTATTTTCCACCACCACCTTACTTGGATGGGTATAATGGTGTAAATAATGACTAAATATGATTATTGTAAAGTGATATTGATTCTGAAATAATATACACACCCTCTAATACAATTACATGATCATGGGAACGATATCATCGCTCATGCGTACGTACGGAATACCATCTCCACGATGTGATGTGACTCGTTCTACATGATCCTCATTGCATAACGATTATATAAATGAATTGAATGAATGAATATGATATATATTACACTAATAACATTCTGGAAATGAGGTATCTATAACATAAAGAGAAGAATAAGAATTTATTCGACAAAACACGCATAAGAACAAAAAGTAATAAACACCTGAATAACAAGTTATAATGAAATATTTCTAATAAGAAGCTCAGAATATGACCATATGTGATATCATAACAATGAGTATGATTATGGAAAAAGTCAATAACATTATTTAAATCATTATACAGGAGGTTTGGATACGTACAAAGCATATCGGACCTCAGGTAAGGGAAATATCACAATCTCATTTTTATCCGAGATTGTTTATACTTCGGATTTTACTGGGGTGTATTTTATCATCCACATACATGTTTCCCCAATATGTAATATTATTTCCATCCACCTACAATTTTTCAAATCCAATTTTACCCTTTGGTGAGTTTTTAGTAAAAGATATGAAAGGAATCTTTTGTCGTTTTTCGTACCAGGTACTTTTTGACTTTTCCGACAAAAGTACGAGAAGATTTTTTTTAACTTATACGGCATGAATGGATTTTTAAAACAGAATTTTCAAGAATATTCCTTTACAAGTTTTCAAGTTTATTTTTAATCAAGTTATTTTAGTTTAAAATTGTATGACATGTTAAGAAAGGAAAAATGATTTTGAAGTAGAAAGGATATTTTCCTCAAGAATGCAGTTCAAGTGTTTTATCAAAATTATTTTCCATCTAAGATAATAAAGGGTTCTGTTTCTATCCCTATTATTACATGGATTTGATTATGTTGTGATGGAAATATTTTTATGAATTCTTTTATCTTATATGAATTGTTTTATGATGTCACGATGTTTAAAGATTCCCATTTTTATTACATGGGTTATGCTATGATGTATGGTTTATCATTTTGTGGCACACATAAGAATAGTATCATTATGAGATGGGTGGGACCTATATCTCCCTACAATGCATTGGGTAAATATTTTATATCTCATGAGATAGACATGGCTGGAACGTCAGGTTAAACCGGTTCAGTGAAATAGGACTGAAACGAGGAGGGAACTCGGTTTAGAAATGGACTTTGTCCACTAAGATAGTCTTGGAAATGAGTCTTGACTAACAAGAAATGATTCTCAATGATTATGTGTGTATTCCACAAAGTTTCATGTTTTTTGTTATGATTATTGGGATTACTTTTCACTACTATGATTTATCCCATGTTATGAAATTATGATCTCTTTTGCAGGTTAAGATTTCCAAAAGTTATGTGCTTATGTATATGATGTGATTGATATTTCTTTTGTTTACCCTTACTGAGCAGTTGAGATCACCTTTTTGTATGATTTATTTCCCCAGGTCAGGAAGAAGGTTATTAAGTAGAATATGCCAAAAAGGGACTCTAGATATGATGTAATAAATGGGAGGCAAAGTAGATTCTTTATGGGCCAGTTGATTATGCTTTCCAGTTTCTAAAGACACTATACCTATACAGTCCTTTCATGGTTTTGTAATATGTTGTAATAAGTGTGCTTCAATTTTGAAGTAATAACAATGTATGTAAAGTATGGGTCGTTATAGCAGAAGCCCCCGCCAGCGTGCCACGCCGGCACGGCAGCGCCAGCGGCCGGAGGCTGCGGCCGGCAGCGGCTGGGCACCAGGATGCGGCAGCGCCCGGCTCGCCGTCGGGAAGACCCACCGCGGCTGAAGCCGCAGCGGCGTTGGCCGGTCTCGCGGCCATGCGGGACCGCGAGGGAAGGACGCGGCTTTGTCGTGTCCCTTGGCGAGAGGCAACCCCCCAAGCGGGGCCACGAAACCATCAAGGGGGTGGCGCCCCCTTGCACCTGCTCTACTATTACGGCCGAGCCGTCTGGCTACCGGGCCGGGCCATGTTGGCTGGGTCAGACACGGACCCGGGTCGGGTCGACCCGGTTCAGGTCGACCAAGGTGGGGTTGGGTCGGGTCGGTCCGGGCCTAGCCCCCCCGTTTTCGGACCATTTCGGACTTTTGCCCGTCTCTTGAGCTACGGGCCTCTGATCGATGCACCGTCAGCGGTGATGCGATCCTTGGATCGAGGCGGTCGTTTCGGTATATCAAACTCACGGTTTCGGAGTACTTTGGGTTCAGCTGGGTTGGTTCGTACACGAAACCAACCGGGCCCTCGGAGCGGAAACGCTCATATCTTGGCCTCCGGACGTCCGATTGACGTACCGTCGACTTTGATGGATTCCTCTTAGTGAGACGGATCTATTGGATTAATCCGCCCGAGGTTTGGATGTAGGTGGAGTATGGTTAGGTTGGTTTTTCCTTAAAAACCAACCGGGCCCCTGGGACGAAAAAGCCAATAACTCTTAGACCGAGCGTCCGATTGACGCACCGTCTGCGACGTTGAGTTACTGTTGATGATACAATAATTTTGGATACATCGACTATGGACTATATGTCAGTTGATGTATCAACATCTCGGCTTGTGGATTGGACCCTCCAGAATGAGCTTGCTGTGTGCGGGAACCCTAGAGCTGGTTGCGACTGCTACTGTGACGACGACGACTGTACAAAGATCCTCAGTGGATATGACGGCGACGACTACAGCACCCAGCGATCCTTTGTGGGTCCGTGCTACCAATCCTGTGTGGGTCAGCGCTCAGCGGTCCTGTGTGGGCCAGCGCCTACAGATCCTGTGTGGGTTTGATCCTGTGTGGGTCTTTGCGGGAGTTAGTTACCTATTGATCCTTTGTGGGTCAGATCCATTGTGGGTCATTGTGGGGGTTAGTTACCTCTCGATCCTTTGTGGGCCGGATCCTTTATGGGTCATTGTGAGGGTTAGTACCTATCAATCCATTGTGGTTCTGACGGCTTAGATGAATCAGTGGCAATATCTGGTCATCTTTATCATCATATGAAGAAGTATACCTATGTGAGCTGAAATCCTGTTTCGCTTTCATTTGTGGATTGTGTTGTGCTATCCTGTGTGGATTTATCTTTTGCTTTCGTGTGTGGACTGGTTTTACTTGAGCTCGGATGTTGGAGCCGAGTGAGAATTGATGACTTAGGTATATGTATGGGCATATACCTAAGCAGTGTCGGATGTTACTTCGTGATTGTATCTTTCCTTTTTGGATTATCCTTTGTGGATTCTGGGAGACCTTCGGGGGTCTCTGGGTCCCTACTAAGTAGCTTATACTCACCCCTGCACTGGCTATGCCCGCACTACATTGTGTTGGATGCAGACGACGGACATCACTGATCGTGGTGGAGGCCTCCAAAGCAGGACGGTACCTGGAGGTGGACCACTGGTCGGGACATACTCGGAGCGGTCGGCTGGACCCGAGGAGCAGTGGAGGATTTATGTACCCACCCTTCAGGTGGGATTTCCAGTGGACAGATCGACATTGTGGCTTTACTTTTCAGTTAATGTTTTTCCTTTCCAGTTGTACCTTACCTTCAGTTTGGGTTTGTATACTGGCCCACTTACTTTTCCGCACTTACTGTTGTACCAGTTTTTACTTAGTTTTTACTTCTTCCTACTATCTCTGTAGTGCTTGTGGTTTAATTTACAAAGTCAATTCCTTCCCTTTATCCGGGATGTACGTCTTGGTGCTAGTCGCCAGCCCCTGGCCTATGGAAGGTGGGCTTGGGTAGTCACGGCAGGGGCCCCGAGGACGGGTCATGATAAATTGTTATCAGAGGAGTTCGGTTCTACCACAGACTCTGATCTTTCTTCTATGTGAAGCAATAGTGTTAAGAGTATTGAGTGTGGTTATCAGTCCAGGGAGCCCAGTGTCGGTGCGGCGGCCGACGTATCCGTACACCAGGACCATGACTTCTGATTTCTGACTTAATGCACGAAAACATTGATTGCATGTGTGTTTCAAGTTTTCATTGAGATTACTTTATGTCAGCTCACCAGGTATACTGTTCTGACTGTGGTGCACCGGTTTCTTTTCAGGATGGCCCCACAACGGCAGCCAAGTATGGTTCTGAGATTTGAGTGTGACGACAGCCCACCGAGCGACGAGGCCTCGGTATAGGGACCTTTGACAGCAGAGGCACCAGCGATACCACTACCCGCCGAGCCACCGATGCTTCCAGCCCGAGCCGCTGACGATGCATGTCGCCTCAGTGCACTGCATGAGTTCCAGCGCCAGAGACCACCCAGGTTCCATGGGGAGACGGACCCCCAGGCAGCCGAGGACTGGCTGGAGGCAGTGGTGTGAGTTTTCCGGTTAGTGAGGACACCAACATACCTCACTGTGATCCTGGCAGCGAGCCCACTACACACAGCAGCAGGCCGATGGTGGAGCTTGATGCTCCAGGTGCACGATGAGGCATCTCTTCTCTGGAAGGAATTTGAGAGCCTCTTCATCTCAGAGTTCGTCCTAGCCACCCTCCATGTGGTGCGCATCCAGGAGCTTCTTCAACTGCGGCAGGGCAGCTTGACCGTCGCCCAGTACTCGATGAGATTTACCGATCTCTCTCGCTACTCCACAGACATGGTACATGACCCATTCTTCTGGGCATGGACCTTTGAACAGGGGTTGAGAAATGAGATCAGGGCATCGCTGATCTCCCTCAGCATTCCGACTCAGGCAGGAGTACTGGAGCGAGCCCTTTTGATCGAGAGCTTCCTTTCTGAGCCTTCATCAGCAGCGAGGCCTACCATGGGGCGGCACGTAGCAGAGTCTTCTGCAGCAGGAAGTCGACGGATGACTCAGGGGTCCAGGCAGACCAGACTCTCATGCAGAAGAACTCAGGACACTGGCTCAGCAGTGCAGGGCACACAGTGTGGAGCCAGTCTTTTGAGAGGCAGGCAGTGCTACACATGCGGTGGGCAGGGCCACATGGCTCGTGACTGCCCAACCCACCGTGCCGAGGAGCAGCATACAGTTGAGGGGCCACCCAAGCAGAGGCAGAGGGTCGACCATGGTGGTCCACAGGGAGGAGGCGGATGAGGCAGAGGAGCTGGTCGAGCAGCAGGTGGTGGGCGACACGTTGAGGCTCTACCACCACCACCACTAGGAGGTCCACCCTGACCACAGGGAGCTGGCGGGAAAAGATAGGCACAACTCCAGGCAGCGGAGGCCTATGACCACGATGTGCCCGAGATGATTCGAGGTACTATCTGTGTCTATTCCACCCTTGCTGCAGTTCTTATAGACACAGGACCGGGTCACTCTTTCATAGCCTCTACCCTTGTTCGGAGCTCGGAGATTCCGACAGAGCCGTTGGCTCGATCCTTATGGATAGAGACTCTTACGGGAGTGGACTCGATGACCACGCACTGGTGCCAGTAGTGTGAGATTACTCTAGGAGGCGAGAGCTTCGACTGGGATCTACTTGTAGCGGCATTAAGGCCTTACGACGTCATCTTGGGCATGGATTGGTTATCTACAGTCCATGCAGAGATTTCCTGTATTAGGCGCAAGGTGAGATGTGTATGCACCGATGGGAGCAGGTTCACCTTCACTGGCGAGAAGGGAGCCTTCGCAGCATAGGATGGACTCTCGCAGAGGAGAGGACAGCCCATCACTCATCAGTTGGCTAGCCTCATCATAGGATCAGTTGACGTGCGGAGTCCTAGTTTTCCTGTAGTGGTGGATCAGTATGCGGACGTCTTTCCCGACGACATTCCAGGACAACCTCCTCACAGATAGGTAGACTTTCATATTGATCTGTACCCCGGTACAGCCCTGATATCCACTCCATCATATCGGATGGCCTCCGCTGAGCTTCGAGAGCTGCGGGTATAGTTAGAGGACTTGCAGGGTAATGGTTTCATCTGACCCTGTGTTTCACCCTGGGCTTCCCCGATATTGTTCGCCAAGAAGGAAGACGGGATCTTGTGACTTTGTGTCGACTATCGTCGCTTGAACTAGGTGAAGGTGAGGAACAAGTATCCGCTACTGAGGATTGATGACCTCTTCGATCAGCTCAAGGGAGCACAGTGGTTCTCGAAGATAGACCTCAGGTCAGGCTATCATCAGCTCAGAGTTCAGGACGAGGATGTGCAGAATATGGCCTTCAGATGTTGGTATGGTCACTACGAGTTCTTGGTTATGCCTTTCGGCGTAACCAATACTCCAGTAGTGTTCATGGGCCTCATTAACAGGATCTTTCAGCCATACCTCGATTCATTTTTCATGGTCTTCATCGACGACATTTTGATTTACTCGACGACTGAGGACGAGCACGCCTACCACTTGCGAGTTGTACTAGACACACACCGAATGCACCATCTTTATGGAAAGCTCTTGAAGTGTCAGTTCTGGATACAAGAGGTCCACTTCTTGGAGCACATCATCTCTGAGGTGGGAGTTGCAGTGGATCCTGCGAAGATCGAGGCAGTGCTAGCTTGGGAGCCACCCAAGAGTGTGACATAGGTGAAAAGTTTCTTGGGACTAGCTGGATACTATCAGAGATTTATGCCAGACTTCTCCAGATTTGCAGCACCACTCTCAGCTTTAACGAATAAGGGGACACCCTTTGTGTGGTCAGACAGATGTCAGCAGAGCTTCCAGGAGCTGAGATATAGATTGACCAGTTCCCCAATCTTGAGGTTTCCTGAAGAGGGAGTGGGGTACGTAGTCTAATGCGATGCATCAGGGACTGGACTCGGATGTGTCCTGATGCAGGAGCGGGCAGTGATCGCCTTTGTATCACGTCAGTTGAGGCCACATGAGCAGAACTACGATACCCATGACCTGGAGTTAGAAGCAGTGGTCTTCGCTCTGAATACATGGTGACACTATCTGATGGGCGAGCACTTTATAGTATTTTCTGACCATCAGAGTCTCAGGTACATCTTCTCTGAGAAGGACCTGAACTTGAGATAGCGGTGATGGCTCGAGTTCCTCTAGGACTATGAATTTGAGATAGTCTATACTCCTGGGAAGGGGAACGTAGTAGTCGATGCTCTCAGCAGGAGGATGGGCATTCAGCTACTTGAGGAGGCGACAGAGCAGCTAGCCACTTTGCGGATATCCTTCGTGGATAGATATGTCGCAGCCTTCCGTCAGTCTCTCACAGTCTCTCCTCCACTACTACAGCGGGTCAGAGAGGCATAGCGTGGGGACGCTGACTGTGAGAAGCGACGTGCACATATATCCTTAGGACATGAACCTGATGGTTTCTCTTCTGGAGAAGAGCACGAAATCCTTTTCAGAGGACGCACCTTAGTACCGGTCGCTTTACGAGAGGGGGTGCTGAGAGATTTTCACACTTCTCCTTTGGAGGTACATCCTGGAGTGGCGAAGATGTACCAGGACCTAAGACGAAAGCACTGGTGGCTGGGCATGAAGAATGTTGTGGCAGAGTTTGTTTCTCGATTTCTCACCTTCCAGGAGGTGAAGGTAGAGCATCAGGTACCAGCAGGCTTGGTACAACCCTTGGAAGTCCTGGAGTGGAAGTGGGACGGGATATCTATGGATTCTGTGACTGGACTTCCATGCACTTCTAGAGGTCATGACTCCATTTGGGTGATTGTCGACCGACTCACCAAGTCGGGTCACTTCTTACCCATCAGAGAGCAGGGCTCAATGGAGAGATTGGGGAGTCTTTACTTTCAGGAGATTGTACGGCTTCATGGTGTGCCATCATCTATCTTCTCCGATCGAGATGCTTTCTTTACTTCCCGGCTTTGGAAGGGGTTGCAGGAGGCGTTCGGGACGCAGCTACGTATGAGCACCGCCTTTCACCCTCAGACAGATGGTCAGATGGAGATGACCATTCAGACTCTCGAGGACATGCTCCGCGCATGTGTCCTTGACTTTGGTCACAGCTGGGAGGACCACCTACCCTTGGTGGAGTTTGTGTACAACAACAGCTACCACTCCACCATCGGGATGGCACCATATGAGGTGTTGTACGACAGACCATGCAGGTCTCCTTTGTGCTGGACAGACCCTGGGGAGTCAGCACTTGTGGGACCAGAGATGGTCCAGGCCACGACAGAGAAGGTCCAGGTCATCCAGGAGCGGATGAGGACAGCTCAGAGCTGATAGAAGTTTTATGCTGACAGGAGGCAGAGGCCACTATAGTTCGAGGATGATGACCACGTCTTCTTGCATGTCTCACATCGACGTGGATTAAATAGATTTGGTCAAGGCGTCAAGTTGTCTCCACGCTTCATCGGACCATTCCAGGTCCTCAGCAGGAACGACGAGGTGGCTTATCGCCTGGCTCTACCACCTTAGTTGCACCGGGTGCACGACATCTTCCACGTATCTCATCTCAGGAGATACGTGCACGACCCGACGCATATCATTGACCATGGAGAGCTAGACGTTGATGATGGGGCGACTTTTACGGAGGTCCCGGTGGAGATCGAGGATCGACAGGAGTGGGTCCTACGTGGACGATCTGTTCCTCTAGTGTGCATCAGATGGTAGCACGGGAACCTCCAGGAGAGCACATGGGAGCGGGAGGCCCAGATGCGTGCTCAGTACCCAGATTTGTTTCCCTAGTTTATGATGTATCTTTATGGGGACGTAAAGCCCTGAGGTGGGAGTGATATAAAGACCCGTAAATTTCAAGGAAATGTTTTACTTGATTTTCATTGGAATTTTACAAGGATGAATTTTCTAACGGCACCTGATTCCGAGGCCCGGTGTGCCCAGAATCATTTTTCGAAGTTTGGCTTGGGTACATTCAGTGAACGAACGAGCAGGTTTTCCTAACTTTTGAATCGGTGCTTGGAATCAAATTCCGAGGGCACTGATGGAATCGCAACACCGGTTTTGGCTAAGAAACGCCTCTTCTGGGGTTGCGTTTTCTCAGGTGTGGTTTTTAATTTTTGAGGTTAAGTTAAGAAATAAAATAAAGTGGTGCGACAACTTTAATTTTAATTCACTTAAAGCCACTTAAAATCCACTTAAAGCCACTTGAGCTAAGTTGAAGCGGATTGGGTGCAATCCAAAATATCCTACCCTCTTGGTAGGATCTTTGTGAGGTGGGGCCCACACGAGCCCCACCGTTTCTATTCCTCTAAGTAACGCACCCGCGAAAACTCCTCATTAATGAAAGTCAACTGGGGAGTTTTCTAAAACTCTTAAACGCTCCTATTAAATGGACAGTTAAGTTGTTACCATTAATTCACCAAATTAATAGTTCGTTTCTTAACATGTTTTCAAACTGTTGGCATAATAATAAAATAATAGCAACACCTTTTCTTTTGTTGACGGGTTGATTTTTGAGAGGATTTGGAGAATCTGTACCTTCATTTCCCTCCGCGAAGAATGCGAACAACGTGAAGAACGCGAAGAACGTGAAGAACGTCGAACCCTCGAAGATCGACGACGTGACGTCGTGTTCCGTGACGCTGAAGATTCTCCTTCCACGACTCTTTTTCTTCGACATTCTTCCCCGCAACAATATCCGATCATCAACTGCATGAGGTAGGAGATTTCAGATCTTTTAAATTTCCTTTGTGGATTTTATCCTTAACATGGATTTAATTTGTGAAATTAAATCAGTGTGTTTTCTTTAACCCTCAGAGATCGACGACGTGATGCCCTTCTGTAACGCGACGATCCTCTTCTTCCGCGATGGTCAATTCCGTGAAGAACTCTCATCTGACGACAACTATGAGGTAGGGGTTGTTCCTTTTTAAATATTTTTGATTTTCATCCCCATTTGTTAAATATGGATGTTGTGAGACATTAAAAACCGCTAATGTGGTGGGTGCGGACCAACGAACAAGTCTGAACCCACCTCCCTTTTTGTTTGTTATGCGCGGATTGGCGGGCAATGACAAACGGGGCCGCAAGATAATTTTTAAGGCTTTGCAGTGAAGAACGAGTCTCGGGATGAGCCCTGGCGAACACCGCGTGCAAATCGGACCACCGGAGCACGTCCGGTGGTCCGCGGAAGCCCCCACCGGCGCACCATGCCGGCACGACGGCACCCGGCGCGCCGCCCAGAAGACTCGCCGCGGCTTCAGCCGCGGCGGCGCTGGCCGGTCCCGCCGCTGCACGGGACCCCGGAGGAAGGACGCGGCCTTTCCGCATCCGTTGGCGAGAGGCAGCACCCCAAGAGGGGCCGCGAAACCATCAAGGGGGGTGGCGCCCCCTTGCACCCGCTCGGCCGTTACGGCCGAGCTGCCAGGCAACCGGGCCGCGCCCGCGCCGGCTGGGCCGGGTCGCGCCCAGGCCGGGCCGTGCCACCCTGTCTAGGCAGGGCCGCGCCGGCCGGGTCAGAACTGGACCCAAGTCGGGTCGACCCTGTTCGGGCCGACCTAGGGGGGTTGGGCTGGGCCCAGACCCCCTGTTTTCGGAACTTTTCTGACTTTTTCCCGTATCTTGAGCTACGGGCCTCCGATCAACGCACTGTCAGCGGTGATGAAATCCTTGGATCGAGACGGTCGTTTTGTTATATCACACCCAAGGTTTTGGAGTACTTTGGGTTTAGCTGGGTTGGTTCGTACACGAAACCAACAAGGCCCTCAGAGCGGAAACGCTCAAATCTTGAGCTCCAGACGTCCGATTGACGTACCATCGACTTTGATGGATTCCTCTTAGTGAGACGGATCTTTTGACTTACTCCAACCGAGGTTTGGATGTAGGTGGAGTACGGTAGGGTTGGTTTTTCCTTAAAAACCAACGGGGCCCCTAGGATGAAAAAGGCAATAACTCTCAGACCGGGCGTCTGATTGACGCGCTGTCTGCGACGTTCAGTCCCTGTTGATGATACGGAAATTTTGGATACATCAACTCTGGAATATGTGTCAGTTGATGTATCGACCTCTCGGGTCGTGGAGAGGACCCTCCCGAACGAGCTTGCTGCGTGCGGGAACCCTAGAGCTGGCTGCGACTACTACTGTGACAACGACGACTGTACAGAGATCCTCAGTGGATTCGACGACGACGACTACAGCACTCAGCGATCCTTTGTAGGTCAGTGCTACCGATCCTCTGTGGGTCTGATCCTGTGTGGGTCAGCGCTCAGCAGTCCTGTGTGGGCCAGCGCCTACAGATCCTGTGTGGGTCCGATCCTGTGTGGGTCTTTGAGGGGGTTAGTTACCTATCGATCATTTGTGGGTCATTGTGGGAGTTAGTTACTTATCGATCCTTTGTGGGTCAGATCCTTTTTGGGTGATTGCGTGGGTTAGTACCTATTGATCCTTTGTGGGTCCGACGGCTTAGATGAATCAGTGGAAATATCTGGTCATCTTATCGTCATATGAAGAAGTATACCTGTGTGAGCTGAAATCTTGTTTTGCATTCCTTTGTGGATTGTGTAGTGTTATCCTGTATGTATTTACATTTCTCTTTCCTGTGTGGACTGGGTTGTACTTGAGCTCGGATGTTAGAGCCGAGAGGGAATTGATGACTTAGGTATATGTATGGGCATATACCTAAGCAGTGTCGGATGTTACTTCGTGATTGTATCATTCCTTTGTGGATTATCCTTTGTAGATTCTGGGAGACCTTCGGGGGTCTCGGGGTCCCTACTGAGTATCTTATACTCACCCCTGCACGGGCTATGCCCGCACTACGTTGTGTTGGTTGCAGACGATGGACAGCGCTAATCGTGGTGGAGGCTTGCGGAGCAGGACGGTACCTGAAGGTGGACCACTGGGCGGGACGTACATGGAGCGGTCGGCTGGACCCGAGGAGCAGTGGAGGATTTTTGCACCCACCCTTCAGGTGGGATTTCCAGTGGACAGCTCGACGTTGCGGCTTTACTTTTCAGTTGCTATTTTCCCTTTCCAGTTGTACTTTACTTTCAGTTTGGGTTTGTATACTGGCCCACTAACTTTTCCGCACTTACTGTTGTACCAGTTTTTACTTAGTGTTTACTTCTGCCTGCTTGCTCTGTGGTGTTTGTGGTTTACTTTTCAAAGGAAATTCCTTCCCATTTTCTGGGATTTATGCCTTGGTGCTAGTCGCCAGCCCCTGGCCTATGGAAGGCGGGTTGGGGTAGTCACGGCACGGGCCCCGAGGACGGGTCGTGACAATACATCAGTTGAACCACTACGTATAACTCGAAATATGGGAGAACACCATTAAATTTTGCTAAAGTAAAGAGTTGGTGGTTTCTTAGAACTAACATCCATGCCTGGAAAGTATAAGTGGTTAATGGATCATGAAGTTATGCACCTAGGGGTAATAATCATAAAAAATCATTTTGGTATAAACTTAATCATCACTTAATTCACAGAAAAATGGATTAACTGGATAACTGGTTAGAAACTCTTGGGAATATTCTTTGGATAATTCACAATCTCATTTCATACCATTTTGAGGGATTTGAATGCATTTTAATATCATGAGTCCTGAAAATACAAAGACAAAACACATTCATTACATCGAATAGATAATTTACATTTATGAGGATGTAATTTATTTAAAGATTGGGATATAAGACCGTAATATTTTAGTAAGTGTTTTCCATTAAATACAGAATATTTTGAATAACATATATCTCACACTAAACTAAACTAAAAGCAATGGTGACATATTAATTAGATAAAATTATATGTTTTAAATAATACTGTTATAATATATTCATGGAAATAGTGGGTATAAATATAAGTAACCACATTTTGAAATATATGTATGGAGGTGGAGTAATGTCATAAATTTATGGGAGTACTCTATATGAGGAAATTTTTTTGAGCTTCTAATGGAAGTTGCATCACTAGATATTTTCCTAGACCAAACCTAAGATGACCTTCAACAAGTACGAATTGAGAAAAATAATTTCTGTGATAAGTTCAGGTTTGTGAAAACTATTATGATCTCTATGATAGATGAATTACCACTCCCAATGACATTGATTGATTATCTTAACCTTGGATCTTATTTGGAGGTCTTGGGGGGTTCTGTAAGTAGAAGTTAAAATGCAAAATTATATAATTATTAACATATATATTCTCACTATTAGTAATTTTTAAAAAACAAAAATTTTTAAAAAAATATTAATTTTTTAATTTAATATAAATATGTTTATAATTACCTTGTAAATAATCAACCAGTTTAAAAAAATTTCCTTAAAATATATATTTTTTAAAGTCCTATTATTCAAGGAATTTTATTTTTCTTTATAATATTTATTTAGTCTTGATAAAAAATTAATAACATTTTAATAATTATTTTAATTATATTTAGTATTAATATATACATATATATATATATATTAAATTAACACTCATTTAATTATTTTTACTTTGCAACAAATAAGAATAATGTTCCTTTATACATAACTTTTTTTCTAACAAGTATTTTTCTGTATTATTTGTTATTATAATGAAACTAATTCATAGAAACATTATAAATAAAACCATGAAAAATGGATTTAATATTTGGAATAATTATTTCCAAATTATCTAGTGGGTTAAATTTCATTTTTCGTCATAAAAATAAGTTATTGAGTGAAAAATTTATTACCACACTAAAAGTTAAAATGTGGTAAAAATGGTATATCAATAGTAAAATTCTTATAATATCCTTTAACCTCATATATAAATATGTGGATGAGGTATATTTATACCTTAAATTATTTTTTCTCAATTATTGGGAATTTTTTATCCACTTTCCTTGAATAATTTATCTTCTTTTCTATTAATAATTTTATATTTTAAAAAACGTCACCTCACACATAAAAAAATAACCCCTTCACCACCACACCTGTCATCAAAAATAAATATTTCTAGATAAAATAAAATATATTAAAACCCATCCCAAAAATAATTACTTCATCCTATAGGTTTTGGTCTCACCAAAATACTTAAATGAGAATGCTCTAGGAGTGGTCAAAATGGGGATATCAAATGAAGAGGTAATTATTTTAATTGGGTTCCTTCAACATTAATTCATCTTATATATCATAAATATATGTCAAAACTATAATAATATAGTTAAATATGTATAATTAGTGTACTATAATGTTATTTGGTTTATGTATTAATCATTATCTACCTTCCTCTCATCCATTAGAAAATGAAAATGTCTCCCATGTTATGCTCAGATTACCATCTCCTTGAATGAAGTATTTAATTTTTTATCACCACCTTACATTGATTGTTATAAAATTTAAATTAATGAATACATAATATATTTATTTAATGAATCAAATTCTATAAATATAAATTATGATCTTTTCTTAATAATATTTACAATAAATTTTCATTATAAATTTAACCTCCTAAAACGAGCTTCCCAATACACTTTTCTTATTTTGAATCTATTTTTGACAGCCTATTCAACTATATAAATTTTTCCTTCATATATTGATAAATAATTTATATATATATATATATACATAAAAAGATATTATTCCGGTATTTTAAAACTATTTTGACGACATTCAACATACCAAAGGAGTTTTGGAAGAATTGACTGAACAACCCAAAGGGGTTGATGAATATATAATAAGTAAATGACATAAGATAATAAATAACATTTAAAAATAAATATACATTAAAATATTCCAAAAAATGTATTTAATAAACTAAAATTTTCTATTCAAGAGATAATACACCTGCATTAGTGCTTGAGATTAGGGTTATTTATCTCAATTTCAGTTCCTAAAGACATGTTTCTGGTTAAGTGCTAATTTTCAATTCTATGGTGTAAATAATATATTATTTACTTAATATATCTTCAATAATTTTCATTTTTTAGAGTTTCACATTTATTTAATATCTCACTTGACCTTTTCCTTCCATTCATACATTATATAATGTGTAAGGTTTTTTATTAACTTACTATAATGTCATTGAGTAAAATGATTTATTCCTAAAATCAATCCTTATAAGTGTTGTTTATTAAAGTCTCTGATTGAATTATATTTTATTTACTGTAAATTTTTTAATTTTAAAAGTTTTTATGAAATTTTACCTCCCTTTTGTTCATAATTCATAAAAATTATTAATTATGTGTGGACTCAACCTCATCTCTTCATTACAATCAATTTGTTTTTACCTTCTGTTCTTATTCTCTATACTGTTATAATAATACAATTCTAAAAACAAAAATGATTTATTAATGTCATTTTATTTTTTCATTTAACTTATATTATATGTTTTTGAATTAATATTTTTATTATTTTCCACATGAGACTTTTTTTATTTCTTTATAAAAGATTGCAAAGAAACTCATTTTTCTCATTTACTAATTGAGTGTATTGTCACTATTTTATAGTTATTTTTATTAATGAATACCCCTATCTATTTTTAAATGATTTTTTTTAAAAAAATATTACTATTATTATTATATATTTCATTTTAAAAATAAAAGCTAATGTTTTTTAGGAATTAATAAAGGGATTTCATCTCAATTATATATATTTTCATCTTTTTCTCCACATTTGAAATTATTTGCTTAAATTATGGCATAAGATTAAATGATAGAAATTATTTTAATATTAAGGGTTATAATTTCTTCCTTTAACCCCTTGAAATGTGTTTTTGAAAGTGACTTTGATGTTTTTTCAAAACCACCTTACAAATGGTTTATGAAAATTATTTTAGTTATTTTTCTTCCATTTCATTCTCAAACTCAAAAAAGAAACTCTCTATTTTTTAGTTATGTTTCATCGATTACTCTCTAAATTAACTAATGAATTTATAGTTCATGCCTCTCCTTGTTCATGGGTGTTATGTTCTCTATGATACTTCATCCCTCTATTGACTTCAATTTTCTCATTCTTGTCCTTATTCTCTAATTTCATGGATATACTCTATATCGCTTCTAATATATCCATATTATGTGTTATAGTATTGGCTTCATTGTATACCCATTACTATATGCTATTTGATTTTTAAGGATAATCGAGATGAACTCAATTCTATTTATTTCCTTGGGAAATATTAACAATATGTATACTTGTTATTTTAGAACATGTGTTTATTGGTTACTAAATAAAGTTACTTATATTTTGTATTTTTTGTTAATTCTATTTTTTTTAATGAATTAGAATAAATTTGTAACAAATGGTTCCTAGAATTATATTTCCCCCTTATGAATTGATAGTTCTCATGTGACAAACTACCTTAGTATATGGTGTAAACCATAACATTTTATGTATGATGTTTTGTCATAAGCTATTAAAAGTATGTTTATGATGTTCAGTAGTATGTATTCCATCAGTACAAAATAATTTCCTATTTTCCATGTAATTATGTATATTTCAGTATTATCCATGGATATATCACATTCTCATGATATAATTTTAATTAAAAATAATATTATTTATTATTATCATATTATTCATGCTTTATTTATTCCACGATAACTTATGTAGTACACTACACATCACTAAGCGTTTGGGCTCACACTTCATTTTCCACTTTACCTAACTTATATATAATAGTATTATATATGAAATATCAATATTGTTGTCATATGTGGATAATGTTTTGGGTGATGATAAAGGCTTATTGTTAAATAATGAATCCTTAGTTTAATAGGAAAAATTATCATTTGATGGAAAAGATATGGTTTTTACCGGTTAAAGGTTTTTCCTGATTCTATAAAACACTAAACCTAAATTTTATTAGGTATTTAAGTGAGTAATTATTTTTTATTGATGTTTTAATTATATAATTTCATTTTAGGTTAAATTTAGTGAGTATCAAAATTATATAAAAAGAAAGTGTTTTTAGCACTAGATCAGGGAGTTTCGGTCTTAGGGTCACATGGGATACCCTGGGTGTGTGTTGGTAACATGGGGAGGTGTTAACCTAGTGTAGATTTTTAATTGTATAACTATTGTCTTCCTGTTATAATGAATGATCTAATGTGGTGGATTTTGAGCCAGATGAGACCTTAAGAGATCCCTAAACTTTTATGTTCATGTTTTTTGGTCAGTGTTCCTTGAGTGAGTCAATGATTATATTAGACTGACATATTTGAACCCCATGTTGTGTATTTTTCATTTTAGGGGTTTTTTATTTATTATTTATAATTTAGTTATTTGGAACTTATGATGTTCAATATTACATATTTCCTACTGAAATTATTTTCAATTTATATTTTAGGATATTTATAGATCAAGAAATTCTTTTATAAAAACTAAAGTATTTATAAAATTTTTTCAATAATATATATTTAAATGGACGTTTTCAAATCAAGATAAAATCATTTTCATTGATAAAAAAATTATGTAGATTCATGATTTTATCTTAATAGGATTTTTCTCACACCTTTTATATACCAATGGGGTATATGAATACATTAATATACATGATACAAGTAAATGTAAAGGTGGGGAATTTTCTTGTGGAGAATATTGATGCCTTCTTCATCCACCTTAGTTTGGGATTGGTGGTGACCACGGGTTATATAGAGATGGATAAGTTGGGTAGTGTTTTGTTATTATTCACTATTAGCATTTAAATTTTAATATATATCATCCACACCAACCTTTATTATACATTTTTGATATATAATATATTATAATATTGATTTGTAACTTTTCTCTTGGGTATAATGTTATATTGGATGTTTAGTTATTATTTATGCTATGTTGAACTTTGTTTTGTTATTTATGATACTTAGAAATTATTTTTTTATTGACATCCAATGTATGGATAGGTAGTACCTTATTTCTAGGGGGTTAGTATCATTGTTATTTGGGTTTTGAGGGTAAAATTATTATCATTGATTTTACATTTATAGTGAGGTGAATTTTTTATCCCATGATGATTAGGAATTAATTTCAGACCTTATGTAAATCTAGTTTGGGTGATGTATCTGATAAACCCAAAACAAATCCTTAAAAATGGTTTTAGAGCAAATACCTAGTTGGTAGTGCAGTTATACTACTTGGGTTTGATGTGTGGGGATCATAATGAGGGTGTTATTATTTAAAGGTGGAGGTTGAAAGACCCCTAGAAAAGTATGAATTAATATAATAAATGATACTAAATATTTCATTAATTTGTAACATTTTTTCAAGATCTTATCTTATTAAAACTCTATAGTTGAGCATGCTTGGTCTGGATTAGCGTAGGGATGGGTGGCCTTGTGGGTTGTTTCTCAAGGTGTGTGTGAGTGAGAACAATGAAAACTAATTGAACATTTATTATACTATGGGGAAAATTCTTAGTATTATAAGTTCCCATTATTGTTTATAGCATATTGTGTGTTGGGAAAGAAACCATGGTATTACAGGTGACCCATCAGTTCAGATAAATACGTTCATGGCTTTTGGAGGTTGGATCATGACTAATATGAATTGGGATTTCAATATGTAATTATTATGAGTATTAACATGGGTTAATTAAAGTCTATTTTTAGTTTACTGAGTATATAATGGAATGAGAAAATATTTAAAATTAAGAAAAAAAATATTTCACAGTTTTGTTGAAATAATGTGATTAGAAGGGTCGAAAAAATATGTAAAGAGTTCAAGTGAAATGAACATATCATTTTCCATTTTAGTTTTTAGATTCCTTCCACCATCAATTGGTCAGGGTTAAAATTCTCATAACATAATCATTTTCACAAGGAGCCCTGGTGGTAGGAAATAGGGATCCCAAAATATGTATTGAATGATCCCTTCAATGTTGTGGATAGAATATGAAATAGTTGAGGTAAGATTTTCATTTTTCCTAGGTTTTCACCTTGTAAGATTTATAATGTAGATGGGTTCCACTATGGGTATCACACTTGGGAATAGAAATAATAGATAATATTTCAAAAAAAAACACTATGAAGAATGGATTAAATCCAAGAACCAATAGTGACTGACCAATCCAGAAGTAGAGAAAAGTCATCCACACTGAATACCATTTATGAACATGGCATATAAATACCAAAATGAGTGAAATGTAATTTCATATGTAATTATGAGTTAAATTTTTATATTAATATATGAAATAGATTGATCTAATGGTTGGAGTATATATAATATTATAGATATGATATGGTCAATGAAAAAAATAGTCATTTTGATAAGATACAGATTATAGTGATTCATTTACTATAAATATATGATGAATATCACTTTTAAATGTGTGTGTGATGAAAAATATATCTTCATATTATATAATCAGCCACCCATTCTATGTTTTTAGTAGAATAACAAGGGTGCACAAGTGATCCAAATTACAATATCGCTTAAATACATTGTAAAGAAAGTTCATTTTACTTGTTGAAAATTTTCATTATTTTCTATACTTATGAGTTCATAGAGATATTTATTCTCATTAAATTACTCTTGCTAATAATAAGAAGATAATTTTCATATTAATATTACATCCATTTTTTACAAGTGATTAACCACATGATAACAAGAGCTGGTGAACCTTGTATTCTCTATTGGGTCATGTGTATTATTTCACACCATATCTCTTTACATCACATTATAACTATCATGATCAAATAATAATAATGACTGATAAGAAAAAAATGATTTAGAGTCGGTGTTTTAGGTTAACAACTAATTAAAATCCACCCCCTTAGAGCATTATTGAGATATAAGGAAGCAATGAACAATGTCAACCACAAGGTAGTTCTTTTTTTATGTAAATGGATATAATTTATGAGGGTTTGGGATGATTAAACATTTTCTATAACCAGAATAATATTTTCATGGAATCTCAATTAGTGGTATATCTTCCAAAATTTGGGAAAGACTATACATTACTTGAAAAACAAATTGTAGGTGAAGGGGCATTCACAATTCTTTACTTTAATTCCACTTAGGGAAATCATTTTCACAATTTATTTGAATAAAATTAGTTAACCAAAGGTTCTACAAATATTGAACCTGAAATTATTCATTAGGATGAAACCAATTTCTAGGGTAATTACATATATTTCAGTAAAATTATTTCATTATTTCAAAAAGGTGAGAAACGAGGTAAAGATAAATACTAGGGTATAATTAAATTTAATCATTTTAATTGTATAAATATTGGACACTTTTATTTTTTTCCCTATGAATAAAGAATAATTTGAGTTCAATAGTCAAACATAATTATCATCAATAATGAGAAACAATGTAACATGTTCTCTCAATAGAGGATAGTATTTTAAAGGAAATGGAAATGAAAACACAATAGGAAATAAAAAAGTTATCCCAAATCATGATGAAACATCATGGGATGAGGAAGGTAAAATAGATAAATATAACTTAGTTAATGATGGCATGATATATTTCATGGAAAAATAAAATAACTTTAATGATCCCTAAAGTTAAAATGAAGAATAATTTAGTGAAGAGGAATAAAGTAGGGATAATAAAATAATAATGTAGTTTTAATTATAGGTATATATTTTCAAATTTTTAACATAAAATAATAATCTTAAATATGAAAATATATACATGAAATATGAGAATCATTTAATGAAGAAATCTCTCAGCGAATCAAAATTTAAATTAAATATAGAGATTGAAGTGAAGTTCACATGAAATATAGGTTATCATAATTCATTCCTTAAGTATAATTAAAAATTACTTGATAATAAAATATCTAATATCATTTTTATAAATGGATAATTACAATCACTTGAAGAAAATTGGTTGAATATGAAAATTCAGTGAGGGGAACTCACCTTATGTTTCAAAAATAAATCAATAAAGTCAATAAAAGTATTAAAACAATAGAGGAGGTTTTTAATGATACTAATAAACATTAATATTGTCACATGGTTCCATGAAATATCATTTTAAACACTCAATAATCAAACATTAGTGGTAGAACCTAAAATAAAAAAGGGAATAATGTACATACATTACCCAAAAAGGAGAACATGACCAATTATAAATTCCATGGTGGTATTGAAAACTATAAAACTAGTGAGGCTTGGGAGAAGAAAAATACTATGACTAAGACTAATATTAAGTTCTAGGTGAGTAAGAAGGATCCTATGTTTTATAATATTGAAAATTAGTAGTGGTTTTTAAATTAGAAAGCACAAAAGAGGAATTTTTTCAATAACTTATTTATTATATGAGGCGATTTCTATTTTAAAGAAGTTTTTTATATTATTTAGTATATACCCACAAATCATATGGTTGATAGTATAATTTTCTAGTTCACTAATCTAATGACCCTATAGTCTGGTGGAGTTTGTTTGATATTCCTAGAATTTATCCACTAAAATATCCAAAAAAGATAGCTATATTGAAAAATTACTTTGATTCTACTGATGAAACATATGATTAGTTTGATTAACTTGGGAACAATAACCAAAAATGTCTCATAGTGATCCCTAATAAATTAAAGAAAAATTATAAATCTAAGTCTACCAATTGGAGTAATCATCAAAAATAATAAATAGTGCATGAGGATGTGAACATGTTGGAAATGTAGAGAAACATTGGATGCCTGATAATGGTTTCATATCAAACATAATGGGAACAATAATCTATTGAACTAAATAAAATTCTATAATGTAAAATTTTTACATTAAATATTATGAATCACTCATTGTCAAAGTAGTTGTAAAAAATTCAAGGTAATGAAACATGAATCCAATGAAGTTATCTATATAGATGGGTTGAAGTATAAGTTATAGAGTGTTTCCTAATGGGATAATATTTTATAATGACATATGTTGGATTAGGTGGATAAATGATGGAATAATCCTTATGAATAGAAATTGAACATGTGTAAATCTATTTTAAAAATAAATAATCAAGATAATTTCTATATGATCACGAAGGTAGAATGTCAGTTATAGAATAAATGGCCTAGAAAACTGGGGAAATAAAATATGGCTAGGCTTATCAAGTATGAATTTATGATGAAACTACCAAAGAAATATAATGGAATGTTAAAAATTTATTATACACATTAAAAATGAAAATTAGTGAATAATAGTCATGATGTAATGGGGATTAAAACAAATAATACTTTTGATCAAACATAATCGACTGTGTGTAGTCCAATAAGATTGAATTCATCCAATAGAGAAAAACAATTAATATATTTTATTGATTATTTTACTCATATGATTTATTTCTATTTTTTGTTATGTAAATAAAAATATTTTTGAGATATTTAATCAAATTTGAAGGGATTTTTAAAAATAAATAGGATGTGATATCAAATGATTTGTGTTAAAAATAGATCTTAATATTGGAATTAATACATTGAGGAAAATCATGAGATGTATAGAAGAATACATGATTATATTACTTAATACACAAACTAAAGAAATATATTAGTTGAGAAAATGAACTGCATTTTACTAGAAATTGGTAGAAGCACATTATTAGATTTTATAACATTGAATTTATTTTGGATATAATCCACAATAGATGTTATTTATATTCAAAATTAATGCCTATACGGACTAGATTTGATCAGTAAACATTATTATTTTTTTTAAATAATATATATTTCATAATATTTATGTAATTCAAAAATGCATATTATATCGTGATCAAGGGAAACAAATCAGTAATGGTCAATGAGATATCTGATGAAGGTATATTTCTTTGTCACACGCTCAGTGTAAAGATTTAGTGGTCTTCTAATATGTTTATAAGAATATTTTTTGATAGAAATGATTTAATTAGGTTTTGGAATAAAAAACCTACACAAAAATCATTTCTTATTAATGATGTAATGAATGATACTCATGGGGAAAAATATTGAAAAAGATTGGAGTATTCTAGTTTTACAATAAGTTTAAAAAGATCCTGACTGAGTTTAAAATAACCAAATAATTAAGAAAACCATGATAATGAGATATTTTGTTTCCATGTCTTATAAATAATGCGAAAACTAATTGAATCCTTATAGATAGTAGAAAAGGTGTTTAAACATAGGGGAGTTTTAGAGAGTACAATAATACTTTTTTATTTTTGCACGTTGAACCAGAAATCCTTAAATAAGTATTGAAACATGAGGATTTAATATAACCAATGGAAGAAGAGATGAATAAAATTGATAAAAATTAAACTTGATAATTTTTTTGACATTCCAAGGACATGAATTTTATTAGGATAAGTATGTTTTTTGAAATAAACTCAATGTGAAAGGTGAAGTAGTGGTGAAAAACTTTCATTTATTTTATAAAGGATACTCTAAAATTGAATGTGGTGACATTGATAAGAATTTTCACTAGGCACAAGTCATGAAATAATTAAATATTTCTTGATATTGAATATATATGTAATTACAATGTTTTCCAAAAGGATGTGATGTTGGTGTTACAAAATAGTAAAGTTGGGGAGGAGGATAAAATTGAATAGTCGAATGTATTTAACCATAAAAATGAAGTTTCATGAGTATAACCACTAAATAAGAACCTATATGGGATGATAAAAGTTCCTCAATTATGGTATTCAATGATAGAAAATATCTTCAAAAAAATTCAATTCATGAAATGAAATGTTGATTTTGGTCTTTCGGAAAAAATAAATGATATAAACTCACTAATATAAATTGTGTATTTTGATGACATAATTTATGATAGAATTAAAAAGGATACTTGGAATTACATTTGAAATGGAATAAGTAAAAAAGTTAACATGTTTCTCATGATGGAGATGAAATCCTTCTTATGTTTGTAAGTCAAAACCAATTATTTTTTATCTTTCTATCATAGGGGATGTTAACAAGTGAGTTATCAAATAAGATTGGAATTTATGAATCAAAATTGGTCTATAAACCTATTGGTTTTTAAGAAAAGTTATTTATGGATGAGAAGGTTAATATTAGTGATCAAATATAGTTATAAAATGTTATCAATATCCTACCTCTAAAATAATTAATACTATCAAACATAGTTTTTGTTACACTTCATGCACGGTTCTAATGAAATCCAAAACAGTCATATCATACAATGGTGAAATAGATTTTATGTTACATAAAAGAGACTTTATATTTCAAATTTAAATATTATTATAAAATATTATTTTGTAATTATATATATTTTTATGTTTATTAGTGTGGAGATGTGGGTGATAAAATTCCTACTTCTATAGGTTCATTATTTATTAGATGATGGACTATATCATGGAACTTCAATAAGAATTTTCTATCACATTTTGAATAAACTAAATTTAATAGAATGTAGTTTCTCAATTAATGACACGAATTATTTGTATATAATTCTAATATAAAGACATGATAGTGAATGCCATGTACCCATTAATGATAGTTTATAGAAATTGAATTTCAATCTCTTTATTTGATCATCTGGTGAAATATTGGAAGTTAATTAATATTGAAATCATGTACCATTTCATAAAGAAAAATGTCGAATGTGGTAAACATTTACAGTATTATGTTTTAACTAAGAAAAATATTTTTATATTCTCGATGATACCCCTAATAAAGGAATCCTTATAGCACTTTAGAGTGTCTATAGGATTGAATTCCTTGGAAAAATACCTATATGTTTTCTTCTGTGTATTACCTCTTTCTATCCTCTTCATTTATAAATATAAGAGGGGATATGAAATGATATCTCCATAAAATTATGATAGAGTCTACATTTTTCGTTTTTTAAGTATGTTTGAGGAGTAAACATAAGGAGATGGATATTGAAGATTAAATAAGATAACGTATGTTGATTTATTTATATAAAAAAATATAAAAGGGGAGATTAATGATCTCCTAAAGGGTGACAAAAAATCCCTCAATGGTTCTTGGATGATAAAAATTTCATAGAATCTCCTCACTCGTGAAGTGATTTTAAAAGGGGGAGTTATTAGTTTATATCAATTTAAAAATATTCTATAATTTGTTTTATTTATTCAAAGTTCTAGATAAAACTAAAAAAAATATTTAATCTTATGTTGTGGCATTTTAATTACCTTCTCATTATATGCATAGTTTAATTTGTTTCATAATGAAATTTATTCATTGTAGTGAAGGTGTTTTGTAAGTTTGTTTTATGTTTAACGTCACATGGATGAGTTAAAATATAATTAGAGTTTAGTGGAGATACAATTGAATGAATATATCTTCATAAGTAGGAATAATTCCTTAATTATGTCATATAAATAAGTTTCTTTTAAGAGGTGAAATAAACTATAATGTGTTCAAGTGAAATGTAAAATTTTGTAGCGATTTTATTTCCATGAATCCTTAAACCATGTGTTTTATTATGTTTAAATTCTCAAAATACGTTGTATTTTATTTTATATATCCTATAGTAATAATTAGGGAGCATAAAAATATGTATTTTAGGAGCACATTTATTTCAAGTCATGATGTTGAAATAGTTGGGGGGAATCCTTCTATGGCACTTAGGTTTTCGACATGGAGAATTAATAATAGAGTTGAGTTATACAACAATGAGAACACACGGAAAAGGACATAACAGATCCTATTTCAGAAGAAATAAATCCCTATGTGAAATGTCTTGATCCAAAATAATCATAGTGATTGATAGTTCTAGACAAAGAGTCATGTCAAGCATGATGAAGACCTTCCATTAACATGAAATAGTGATACCATGATGAGAAAAATAATCATTTTTTTTTGGTTTTTTATTAGTATTATATCTAATGATATGAAATAGATTGAGGCAAAAACTTTAGGACATATGAACTCATAGATATGATATTATAAATAGAAATATTGTCATTTTGAGGAGTGACAAGCCATGGTGATTCCTTATTTATAAAAATATTATGAGTGTCATTTTGAAACATTTTTCTAATAAAAAAAGATATTAATTTTTTAGATAACTGAACACACATTATAAGAGGATTTTGGATTAAATAGTCGAGACGAAAATATGAATACATTATCAAAATTCTAGAGACCTGTGAGGTCATAAGAAGTTAATATCATTTTAATTTTTAGTGATTATCATTATTTTATATATATGGAAGTTAGAGCCATCTCATTGGTCCTTTCTTTATTTTACTGATAATAAAAAATGTGCATAGTTTTATGATCCAAATTGTTCGCTAGGTATTATCCTCATAATAACCCGATTTGTGGAACGTTTTATTCCACCATGTTTCATTGGTATTCTATGTCACATTATGTCACATCATCACATCATCCACAGCAGGATATAATTTCACACACAGACACTTGTAATAACATGTTTATTGAGAGATTTTATTTTAATTCAACCATCGATCCCCCCCAGTATTGCACTCTCATAGTCCTATCATAATTGAACACCATTGGGTTGAACATGGTAATGATACAGGAGAAGTGAATAGAGTATGTTTTCAATGATTAATCTATTTATGAATATTTTATAACCTAATTTTTATCATAATGAATGAATCATGTTATTTTTAGTAGATTAACACCCATTGGATACAATAGGGGAACTTCTATAATGAGTGACGCTATTTTTCTGAAAAATACTATTATTTAAATTTTTAATAAATGATATTATTCATCTTTAATTTTTTTTATTGTGATTTGTTTGGGATCGAGTGTTGAGATAACTCTAAAGCTTATGAGTGCTGAAACACCATTGGGAAAATGATCAGGTAGGAGTAACAGTTGTCTATATTATACTATTATGGTTTAATGTTACTGAAATTTATATATTTTATCACTCATGATATAAAATTATATAATATAATATTTTTTATATATTGTTCAACCATATTTTATGATATTATAAATTTTTATTGATGTTGATTTTCTTTTTCCTCACTAAAAGTGATGCAGTATAATTTCACTAGAGAGTGGGAATTGAAAGTGGGGTGATTTAGTCAGTAATATGGATAGATTAGATTTATTACCATTCATATGGTGAGTATTTTTCATAGAGAAATAAATTTTATAATGATAATGGTCTGATCTTTAATGTTAATTATCCATCCTTGTATCTCATGAAAAGATTTTTTAGGAACTCTTCTGAAATGAGAGGTGGAATTTTTGGCTAAATATTTTACCAAAAGAAAGTATTTAAACTCCAAAAAAGTATATATTCACAATAGGGTTTAAATAGTTTATTATTTAGCGTCATGATCTAAAAAATAAATGATTTATTATGTTTAATACTTCTCCATAGGATACCCCTATTATTTTCTCTAAGGGCCATAAAAGTTTATGATTTCATATAGAATACTATAATATAAGGTAGGTAACAATAAATAATAATTTACTATTTCCATATAATTATAATATATTTAATTATTTTATAGGTGATACATATTCTCCAAATCATCAACCAATGATCTGGTTACTATTTACTCATGGTGATGATGAAGAATATTTTATAAATTAATTTTTGAATCTAGTGTGGTAATTTTGAGTTATGGGATATTCAATTTAGAATACCAGATATAACTCCTTCCATTTTTGTTTCATTAATGAATGATAACTATTGTTATTTCTTGGAAACTCCTATGGTTTCATTTTTGGGTGAAATCATTTTATACTTGAGATCATGAGAGGATCATGGAAAACATATATGTATTTTATTATATATATTTTTAGAGAACCAACATTACACTACTCTTAAAAAATGTTCTCTATGAATTCAATAGGTTATATTACTTCTGAATTTTCTTTCAAAGGCTAAATTTTAATAGATTCATCAGTATATTCATTGATGAATTTGGGAGTAGACAATAATGTTATGGATCAGACGTCTTAGGTCCACTACTTTGTAATATTTTGATGTGTTGAAACACGATGAGTGTTATAATAATAATTTTTTCTAATATTAATTGATTATAGTGGTGTGAAAATATTTAGGGTTAATTAGATTAACTGTTTTTAATTTAATCATTGTGAAATGAAAGAAAAAAAATTGAATGTATTTAATTAATTGAGGGAAGGTTTATGTTTTCTTTTTGATTTATTTAAATTTTAATAAATAATAAATTATGTGTGTAATGGGAAATAACGGGAGGGGCAACATTTTTGGGGCGTGATAAAATTAGGAGAATAAATCATGGAAGAATAAATTAGATTGGAGAGAGAATAAGAAGATAAGAGGAATTAAAAAATTAAATAAATAACGGGATAATAGAGGGTGTGAATATTGGGGGTTGAAGATTAAAGATTGGAGAGAGAAAATTTAAAAGATAATGATAATTATAAATGAAAAGGGGAAATAAATGATATGGGAGGAATAAATCATTGGGTAGGGGCTTATGCGCTTTAATATTAAAGAGGTTGAGCATGGGTTTTTCTTTGAGGTGGAATGAAAATAAATGTTAAATTAAATTAAATAATATAAAAATGGAATTATTAATTTTGTTGAGAAAACCATGTTTAGTACATAACTTTTTCATGCGACCTTGGTTTTAAAAACTGTCATCGGCAGTTTGACCATAAATTCGAGACGAAAATTATGAGTCCAATATTGGATGAATTTTTCAGGTTTTTGGATCAGGTACATGAAATGCTCATGAATTAATAGATTTAATATTATTATTAAATCTTCGACCCGTTATAACTCCTGTGTGCGACATCTGATTGACTTATCGTCATTGGCGATGTGATCCTATCATTAATAAGATCGATTCAATTATAAGGTTAGATATTAAATTATGTTTTGTGGCTCGGGTCCACAAAACACCCAATAATAATAATATTTTTATTATTATGAGATCTTGTATCCAACGTATCTCCCTCATACGGTGTTGGAATGGCGAACCATCTGTGACATTGCAACCCTAAAATTATAATGGTCATTTCAAGACCAATGATTAATACCATCTTATGACTCATGTCTCAGGTTAATATAACAACTATTTTTAATTGAATTTATTATTATCATTAAATGCATGGGAACCGCATGACGTGTCATGTGTTGACCTGTCAAACAACATAATAGTTGTACAGTCACGTCGTGTATTCATTAATACACACTTCCTACCATTTTACCCTTTCATTTCTTTTATAAGAGAGGGTCACATGTTATTTATAGACCCCTATTCTTCTCTGCACGACGACGCTCCCAGATGACCCAGAAGCCTTCCTCTTATCTTCTTTATCCAGATTCTGATCTTGGATCTGTTAGTGGCTGCGGAATCATGTCGATGACGCAAACATCGTGCACATTGTTCCTTTCACTCTTCTTCGACATACTCTTCGTAGTTTCCTACCGAGGATAATGCTGATATTTGACGGGAATGACGCTCTTTGATGAACGTCATCCTAAGGGTATGTTCTACCTCGTTCTTATTCCTTCCTCGATATTTTCTTTATGTTACTCCTTTCCATATTATGAAAAGTGACACCTTAAACCTTAATAGAGTATCTCTTGGGTTTTAGTGAGGTTGTGCCGCAATTTCCACGAGAGGACGTAGTCGTCGGGAGGAGTGATCAAAATCCTCATGGTGGTTATTCTCGCAGAAGGACAACAAAACCTGTTTAGGTAGTGATCTTACCTTCGTCTCTCTCTTTTTTGTGCATCATGTGGGGTGGGTATCCTCTTGTTTTCGTGAGATATGGTTGAACCAGTAAATAAATATAATAACTTGTTAAATAACGGGTTTGGAGAAATTTTGTTTATATTGTTGTTTTATTTCCATCAAAGCTTATCCTTTGATTATGTTGTGAATTGTGTAGTCTTATGCCTACTAAAAATCACGGTCGTTGGGGGAATTTTCTTGCGCAATTAAATGTTTCCCTGTTTTTATGGATTGTTTTGTGGAAAAAATTTCATAGAATGTGGAAATTGGTTAATCATGTAAAGTTGGCTGATTAAATGAATACCTGGAACCCTTGTATGATCACCCCAGTTAATCTAAATGAAAGAATGAATTTTTGTGGGTGCTGGTTGGGGTTTAATTATGTGAATGGGTTTTTCGTGGGCTGTTGTGGAACAGGTGTGTAGCATGGTTGCGGTTCACTTGGTTTTGGGTTGGTGTGTATGATATGGTTGTGATTGGCAGCGGAGCTATGGTAAATGGTATCAAATGGATGATGATGTGGTACGGGTATTGTTTCCGATGTGTTTGTGGTTATGGTGGTTGGAAGAAGGGCTGTAGGGATGGGTTGTGCATATTAATAAAATTGGAAGTGTTAACTAATGAATTGTGGGGCATGATAGTTGATTAAATATGGAAAATCAATGGAATTGATTTTCTGATAAAAGAAAATGGTATTTTATTGCTTGTGTTTTCCCTAACTTTATTTGTGGTTGGCAGGGATATGTTTTACGAACGGTTGATCTGGTTTGGTTGTTTTTAGTTGCTCGGTAGTTGAAGAACTGATAAACTAAAACTATTGAAACATGAAAAGCTTAATGGGTTTTGGGGATTTTTAGTGGGTGCATAATTTTGAGGTAGCAGTTTTGATGCATGTGTTCAGATCTTTTGTGTAGAAGCCCTAGGATGGGCTGAGTGGTTGATATAATTATCAAAATCTGTACATTTTATGTTTCTTTACTCACCCACTCATGTTGAGCACTATGTTCCGAACACCCGCAGGACGGGGGGTGAGATTCTCAAAAATCAAAAGGATGGCCGGTTACTGTTCTTCCCATTGATCCCTCTTTCAAGTTCTATAGCCCAAGGTCGTTTGGGCAGGTTACGAAAGATGTTTCCCAAGAGTCATCTGGATGGGGATGTGAAATGTTCACATGTGTCTTTGGGGTGAGATGTGATGTGGTTCCCAGGTGTCTTCAGAATGAGATGTGGTTATGGACGAGGATTGACTGTCGGAGGTATACTATGATGGCCGAGGATTGAGTGCTGATAGGATACTATGAGCTTCGTATGTCCAGGTTGCGGCACTAGCTCGAGCTTCGTATGGCCAGGTTGTGGCACTAGCTCAAGAAGAGGGGGAAGCATCAGAGTGTTAGGCATGATGGCATGAGCAGTATTCAGTGGGAAGGTGGTGAAGGGTACCCATACTTTGATAATATTACTATATTACTCTATTGACTTGTGATATTTGGTGAGTGTGGCTTGTAAGGTTGGGTGGATAGATTCCTTTCTAGGATTTGGTTCCTTCTGTTTTATCATAAGGAATTAGGATATCTCCCCACCTACACATGAGATATTTAGTTTTTCCTACTGAGTGTACTTGTATTATCGCCCTACGTTTACTTTTAGGTTTTCAGGAGGACTTCAGGGACTATGAATAAAACTTGCTATTTTGGAATTGGAGTTTTGCTAGTTTTAATTTTTTCTTTCTTTTTTTTTGTATCTTAATTTGGATATTTTCTTGTACTTTTAATTTTGTTTCAGTGTTGTATAAAACAGGCTTATGGGTTTGGTTTTGGGTTTATTTTCATTTACTTGTTCCTTTTTCTTTTGGTGTTTGATTCATCCTATTTCCTGATCTTAAATAATAAAAACGGTAATGCCCCATATTTGTGAAAACTCATCCCCTTGGTGCTAGTCACTACTCTAGGGCCTACTGGGGGCGGGACTCGGGGGTCATTATCTCCCTTTCACCATTTCCGGCTTAAGAGGGGAATCTTTGGTGGGAGGGGGTCGTGAAAAATAATATATTGTAAATTAATTTTTTTAGAATTCCTAATATTATCATTAAATTATTTTTTATTTTTCCTAGGTATACACTCCCATGATTATATTGATGAATAATGGATAATTTTTTCATGAAATTATTAAATGCATGTGGTTTTTATAAGTTGAAAAAGTGCCTTACCTCTGAACCTATCTTGATCCCACCTAAATAAAAAAGGGGATTATAGTATATTTTGATGGATTTAAAGTAGGTCTTGATTTTATGATTATATAATAAAATTAATTGGTATCCTATGGTCAATAAAACTTTGTCCTTATAAAAAAATAATCCACAGAAGATTTTTGAAATAGTAGCCTTGATGAATTCTATGATATAATTAGAAATTATCTCTTTGGGAACCTTTTAGGTGATATAAAAAGAATAAAAACCTCAAGTATATAATTTCTTAATGATAATTTAATTTGAGGTGATGAACGTGAGTTGAGTAATAATAGTCATTGGATTTTTAAAATTTTTATATATATCAAAAATTGAAAATTGTTTCATAATCCATCAATATAAAAACATAACCAAAGAGGATGCAAGACCCAAAGGAGGAGTAGAAAATGATTATAGTCATTGTTATTGTCTATTTAGACGTCATTGAGGATCATAATAGAATTTTATTACACCTAGGTAGTCACATACCATTTATTATAGACTGAGAAAAGGATTTACTGATTCTAGATTTGGAATGAATCATAATTTAAAAGTGATTCCAATGTCATTCAATCTAATACGGGGGATCTCAATAATCTAAATCTCTCTAATATGAGTAAAATATCAGGAAAATTATTTTCTTGTTATAAAATAAATTTGGATAGTTTTATCTTTTATTTATTATTTTAGATAATATCATTGTTTGAGAAAAGGAGTGAAATGATGAATATTTAAACAAATGGGTTGTAAGGATACAACTTGTGGTATTAAAGAATTTTATATTTGATGAATAAGAAGCAGAGGAACCATTTTATAATTGTTAGGATAACTATTTCATTGTTTTTTACAATACATCATTATATAAATATTATTGTACAAATAGAAATATTTTATTTAAAAATGGTAAGAATAATAACTGATTTGGAATTGATTATAGATATATGGTGAAGGTATGGATGAGACTGCATCATTAGTTAAATAGTATTGTATAATTTTTTAAGATATGTTGATATATGGGACCCCAATTATTCTTGAATATCAATTAAAATATTTTGATTACTGGGGACTAAATTTTGAGATAAATATATTGAGAAAAAATTAATTGTTTTATCATATCTTGTCATGGATTTAATGTTTTTAAATAGAAGATTTGAAGTAGTTAAATAATATTGAGGGGATATAAGAGATATATAGGTAAATTATCTCTATAAAATAGGCCATTATAGGATATTTGAATGAAGATATAAATATTCAAAATAAATTTGTTATGGATAGAGGTTCTATGAGTTTGAATACTAGTTTTATTATTTAGACCAATATTTATTTTTCTCACTTTCTTGTCACACTTAGACCAAACCCCTGGTTTCTTTGAAAACATAGGGGGATAAACTACTTGTTCCTAATTTTATAATGATTTGTAATTTAATTATCGAGTTATTTTGTTTTTGATAGATATTATTTTTAGTTTTATACATTTATATATCCATAAAAATATTTTTATATATTTAATCATGATCATTTTTTATTAATTATTGACTTTTTAATTAATACATGATCGAGTTACATAAATAATTTCATGATTAGATAATTAATATGAACATATTATTCTTAAACATGGTGTTGGTTATCAAATTTGTCAAATGAAATTATATAATTGATTATAATAAAATAATATTTTAAGGATTAAATATCAAAATCCAAGGCCACGGTTTTTTAGATATAATTATGGTGAAAATATGATATTTCATTATAACTTTTTAATTTAAATTATCTCATTTAACAAAAAAATTTCAAAAAAATCATCACACACTATTTCATAATAATGTTTCTCAATTATTTTAGATTTATCATTAATTTCATAATTATTACCTTTTGGAGTTATGTTTCATGATAAAGGTCACTAGGCTTTGAGGTCTTTTCCTTAGAGTTGAGTTATGCTACAATTTTTTTATTTTTAGTAAGGAAGACCATTTTAAAAATTTCTTAACATGATTCTTTCTTGAAATTAATATTGCCTCATGGGGTTTTAATTTTTTAACCATTATTCGGGACTTGTAAACTTATAGGAATATTAGAGTTGATATATTAGAATAATTATTTTCTTACCACCTTTAAAATTCCACCTTTCATAATACTTTTATGGTTGTTGTGCTCATGATTTTTTAAAGGCTATATATTTTTAATGTACATGAACTCAACTTTAGAAAAAAAATTCTAATATAGGTTAAACATTCTAGAGTATGATCATAAGATTAAGAATATCATGAGGAAGAAAAATAATGAAGAAATAATGGAACATTTTTATCAAATTTGAGGATTGGAAAAAGTTGTGTAGGGAATAAAATAAATGAAAATAAAATTTAAAAAGTAAAATTTTACCTTTTTTATGAGCACACAGTCATTAGTTAGTTTTTCCATTAGTTATTGGAAACAAATTCATGTTTTTATGGGTGATCATTTTCATTATGTTATACATAATTAAATTCATCATGAAACATCATGAAGATCCAAATAAACACTTCTATTGTATTATTGAAAATTTTTATTATTTTAAATTCAATTTTTTTTCGATGAAGTTGTGATGTCCTAGTTATTTGGAGGTTATCTCTCTAAGTCCTCATCCACTTGTTCTTGTGTTAGTTCCCATCACTGAGGTATTCACATAATATTGGGCGTAATTATATCTAAATAACATGTAATATATTATCATATATCAAAATATAATATAATTTACATGAAATATAATGAGATAAAAAATTGATTCATATAAATAAAATATTATCTAGGTTACAAATTTTGCTAAAATAAATGAAACACTAGATAAAACTCACACTTCCCAAAAAAATCATGATCACTGAAAACAGGATGATGGTCATCATAAGTATGTCTTTGATCCACCTATTATACACATTAATCAACCATGTACAAGATCTATGATCATCCATCATTCACATTAGAATATCTTCATGGACTCAAGGTGAAAAATTAAAAAGTACCCATGAATAGTTGAGAATAATAATAACCAGTGTAGTCATCATATGTTGTTAGATGAACCCTAAAACATCTACAATATATTTCAATCAATAAAAATTAATTTTTACATAATCTATTGTCAACATACAACATCATCATATATAAACATGATCATTCTTGATCATTCTACTCACATATCATTATCTTCAGACTTTCCAGATAACAATGTTTCTCAATAAAATAGTAATAAACATAGTAAAACCCCCACAAAATAATTAAAACAATGTAATTAACCCCAAATAAACTAAAAATGAGATACTAGAGGAAATAAGTTTCATCACCTATATTGATATCATGCTAGGAAACACCCTTCTCCAACTATAATCGAAGTGTTTAATAAAATACACATATATGTTATTTGAAATATATATCTCCCAAGATAAAAGTGTATACATATTTAGACATCATAGGAAATTAATATATTTTTTATAATGGTGTTAACTAATAAACATGATAAAATACACATCTTTAGGTCTTGTACTGAATCCTTGGTACTCTTAATCCTAGAGCGGTGTGTGAGGAGTGTAGATGGTATTTAGTACATCATAGTCCCCCTCGACCACAATGATATGGATAATGAAGAGTGTTTCCAATCAATTGATTTACCATCAATAACATTATTATATTAGGGATGATGGATTAATTACCCATGTCCAACCATTCCATACGTCATTTTCTCTAATCAGAGACATTCGAATTTTTTACCCATCTCTATCTTTCTTAGATAAAAGATGTTTGAGGAATTAATCATTCAAATTTATCTACTAGAAATATCCAACCAATATCATCCCAAAGTTATGGGTGATTAGATATATATATATATATATTTAATCATTAGTTCCACGCAGATCTATTTCTTGGATAGCGTATAGTTACTCTTATCTCACTCTAAACATAGATAGTGGGTGGGAAAAAATGAGGTCCACTGTCGTAATGGTAACCATCGATATTCATCCATAACAAGCTGTATAACACCAAAAGGACAATTTATATACAAAATAAAACCCATCAATCATGTTCAGGAATCACAAATCAGTGTTTTATGACTTCCTCATAGAGATGTAGAGTTTCTACATCATTTTCAAAGTATTCCTAGTATCCAAGATCATAAAGGGTGAAGGAAAAATAAATAACATGTGACTATTTGTTTTTGAATTATCATAAAATCCACATTATATTTTTATAGATATTTTATTCCAATTGATCATATATAGATACTAAAATATCACCACCAGATTAACCAACACAAAACTCTTCACATTTTAGCAATAATAACACAATAATATTAAAGAAAGTTATTTAATTATTCAGTGTGGCACATCAGATTCATGATTATACCACATTTTATAGTTTTATAGGCTTAATAGAATGAAATGAAAGTGAATCTAGTGAATTTCCAATCTATTCTAAAATATTACTTGAATACTTATCCCAATGATTCTATTCCCTTAGTCCTGAGGTTTTATTATGTATTTATTATTAAATGATATAAATTATTAAATATTCATTATGTATATAAAAATACTTTTTAATCAATACACACAATCTGAGGGAATCTTTATCCTCAGTATTATAACATCATATCATTCCTATCATTGGAATATAATATTATCTATTCCATATTTAAATTCATCACAGTGTTGCCTGCTATAAAATTCATCTTCCACTTCCTTCATTCTACCTAAAATAACCTCTCCATTTCAAAATAAACTTCTACATCATAGAAGTCTCCATCTTCATGTTGTATATGGTGTGGTATGTAACTCCATGAAGTAGAGTTATTTTAGAATGTAAATATTACAATACGTAAAATATTTAGAGACAAAACCTTCACATCACTAGGAACATGTTTTGTAATGGTCTTCATTTTATCATTTTGATAATTAATATGTTTAAGGAATAAATATTTCATGATGATATGGGCACCCCTCACAATTAGAATGACATTAAATTTTGGTTGAATACCTCTATGATGTGGCTTCCATATCTAAAATTTGAAACATGGCCAACCTAGTGTGAAATTGAACCTTTTTATTTTTTGGTGGTGTCCCATGGCATGTCGTATATCCCATTTCAGAAGAATCCCACAAAAAACATGAAATCATCTAAGAAATTCATTATTACACTAGGTGTGCTAGTATTCCCATGAATAAATCATCTAGGCCCCACCCTGGATAATGGGTCACTATGCCGCCTCACATAGGGATTTTATCTATGGTTTCACTTTGATTCATTGTCTTACCTATCATATGTAAGTAAATTACAATAGGCACAATACTCTTTTATTCCGTAACCATGATAATATCAAACTTAGACTCTTCTCTATGAGTGGTCAACTGCTTCTGTGTACTAGCCTTGGGATAACCCCATTTTTTAGCTCACTAAATATCATTGTGACATTGTCATAATCACTACATCATGGAATCCTAAAACTGTTTTAATAATTCCATATTATATAAATCAATTTTATAAAAAACACTAGATTGCTAAATCATTATTTTAGGTCCTTCACATACTTCCAATCTTCATAAAAAAAATCTCATATTTTAAGTATTCCTTGTACGATATCTGTAGTTATTTTCATAAACTATTTATGAACATTACCCATCAACATCAGTCTTAAACATCATCTTTCACATACTTTTTGTACATCACATGTTTTTTCCTTTTTAAATAACCCCAACATTAGTAGTCCATCATGGTAAACCTCAATGATTATACATCTTAATCATTATCCTATAGTTATTATTATTTAACATCAAATAATTTTTGTTCATAAATTTGATATAAAACCTCTTGGTTAAAAATTCACACCCTTTTCATTTTGTGAATAATAATTTCCTATACAAAATAAAATAACTATAATATATAGATATAATCACATCCCCTTTATTTTATAATCCAAGATGCTAAATACTTCTGGATTTTATGAATTTTTTACCACTATATTTATCTCTACATATCCCTTCAAAACTCTCCCCCTTTTTCAATAAAATAAAAATAGTTGTTTCTTTACCATTTAATATATATATATAATGTTATTAATACTATCTTCACCACCCATTTATAATTATACTTCTTGGATTAGATTTACCACCTGTAGGTATATTATCATAATAGTTAGATTATTAATAATTATTTATTTATACATTAATTTGAATTCACTTTTAATGATAGTTTTATTATTCAAATGTGATTCCATTGTTCGAATTTACTACTTTAAAAATAACAATAAAAAATCATCTAATTCTACTAAGTTGAAAATTGGTGTAGGAACTTAGATTCTTTATTGACAACGTTAATATTGCCCACATCACTCACTACTTTTCTAAAAAAAATAAAATTGAGAAATATAATTACTTTAACTTCAATATACATTCAAAATAAATCACATTAAAAAATATAGTAAAGTATCTGTAGTTATTCACAATAGTGTGAGATATACAACATTTAGAAACAATTTATACCACCAATAAACAATTGATGGTAGTTGAAGTATTTTATCTTCCTTTCTTCACAGGGACCCCCAATTCCCAAATGATGTTTACATAAGATTTATACTCTCACCACCAAATTACCATAATTGATTTCAATTTTTCACTTATATCGATTATAGAATGAATATTTAAATCAGGTACCTTATAGTGGTTTAAATAATTTATTCTCGGAAATAAATAATAATCCTAAAAAATAATATGATATCATATGTTTAGTTCAAATTAAACAATTAAAAAATAAATAAATTTTTCATCCCCTAAAATAGATCTATTTTCTTATTTATAGTGGACTGATATGTATAAATTCATGGCATGGTATCACTTATATCAATATAGATTTGGTTTAATACCACCAGTTTTCTCAGGTAGTACTTTGAAATTTACTCTCAAATTTAGATCCATCTTATTTGTTCAATCATGAAAAGCTATATTCAAATTTTATTATTAAAATAAAATATATTAATATAACTTGAAGTTCATATTATACCTTGAAACCACTTTTAAAACTTCTTTACATAATGAATCTATAGATATAACAATTTTCTTCATTAAATCTCTCAACCTATTTGTAATCTGGAACAATGATTCTTTTATCATTTGTGATACCACTTATAAAAAATAATTATTCTTTTTTATCCATTAATACTTGTATTTTTTATCCATTAATAATGAAATTAAATTCGTTCAATTCAAACAAATAACAATTTGTAGGTCAATCAAATCAAAAACACATTCACTATAAATCTTTCTCTTTTGAATGTATACACCTCATGTATCATATGCCACCCTTAATATCACATATCTAAAATAATTAGAATGTGAAATTAATCGCATGCATGGGGGAATTATTTCTAATCATCCTCATATAAAATATTTTGATTGAATATGATTGGAAAAACTATTGGTTCCATTTTCCTTTCATGACTTCTTCATGTTGTTCCGTTAAAAAACCATGAAAGCATTTTTCCTAAAAAAATACACTTTCTCTTACTACTCATCCATTTTATTTTATCATATTCCTTAAGAGGTAATATTATCAATGATTACAGTAGTGAAGTATTTCTACATATTTATAATAGTAAGACTTTAATTATTCATGAACGAACATGTATTTATTTCACTAGTGAGAATCATCTCCCCACTACAAATCCCCTTCATCAATACAGTATTTATGTATTATTGTAAAATATTATTTCACCATGCATGGGGAAAATTAATGAGACCATATATTTTAATTTATATTGGTATGAATGAAACAAAATAAACATGACTCTTTCTTGTTCTCTATGAACATATGTGAAACATCTCATGTCTTATTTACATTATAATCTTTCTTCTTCTGTATTTAGGTAGATTTGTATGAATGACCAACCCTGGATTTTGGAAAATTTCCCTTTTGTTTTTCTTCATTATTATCTTTCAAATCCATGAATATTTTTTATGTGAAATATATTTCTCATTCCTCCATTATTGTGTCATATTTGTCAAATGAGTAATATATCTCATCATGGAATCTCATTTAATTTTATTGGCATAGTATTTTGGCTTATGGGAAGATAAGAAAAAATATAAAATATCTATATGAATTATCCATACCTTATAATAGATTCTTTTAATCTAATATATAAATATGTATTTTAAAATTGCATATTAATATATTTTTCATCATAAATTCTTTCATTAAATATCCATTCTCATATCACAATACCCCACTACATGTCATTTAAAACCAAATTCAAAACACCTTCTATAGTGATAACCACTTCTTCTTTAATTCCATGGATTCTAGGGATTCCTTCCCAAAAATTTGATTCTATATTCATTCATCATGTGACCTATTTTATATTTATGTAGAAAAATGATTCCCAAGGTATTGGGTTAATTCCATTATCTTTGAATGTCTTTGCTTCGTGTTTTTTTTCAAACCATCGACACCATGAGTAGAAGGATAATAATTAAAATAACATGAATTGTACATTCTTTATTTGGGAATGAAATAATTTTATATTTTAATATTTTCAAATTATGAAATCATTCATATGGAATATTTTAAAAAAAATATGTTCTTAGATAGGAATCTTATAATAAAAACATATATAGTTATAATTATCTCTTTGTATCTACTTGTTGGGTTCAAACATATCATTTATTTCCTCAAATTTTATTCTTTTATTATATAATTAAATGCCACTTATTTCCATTTTGCAGTCCATTTTAGGTTACATGATTTCATCATATGATAATATATCAAAGAAACCTACCTTTCCTATAACATTTGATTACTTACCATCAAGATATTCATCTTGCTTTCTTGATGACTTGATAAATGTTCACAAGGTTGTTTTTTTATTTATACCGAGTCTATATAATTCCTTAATTATACCAAAAACTAAATTAATTCTATGTGATTTGATCCCTTACATATAATTAAGATTTTACTTAGTCTTTAAATTCAATTTTTAAAAGCTTAAGTAGATATCTATTTCATTTTTTTATTGATACTAAAGCACATTTAAGTTCCACAGTCTATTTTAACAATACATATAACTGAGAATTTTTTATTGTTATACCTGACCTTGATCCTCCTTCCACTAGTTTCAATTTTTCTTCAAGTTTATATACTGAGTATTTATTTCCATATATATTATTCACAACCATTGACTAATCGTGGAAACAAATTACGTGAACTTCTCTCTCAAAGTGATCCATGTAAATCCATGAAATAATATCTTAAAATTCATTCAATAGTTTCTCCAGAAATTCATTCCTTTTTTTGAAGTGATTTATCACATAACTTTATTTAATACTTGGCCATATCCTCTTTATTTTACTATAATTATACTCATGTCACTTATCTTCTACACTAAATCGACCAAAATTTGTACATTTAATAAAATCGTCTTATTAGGGATCCTAACTCAAAAATAAATAGTTTATTAAGGAGAATATTGATGCATCAAAACATAGAGGTTTTATGAAATGATGTCACATAAATGAATCATCTCATAAACTTTTTATAGCCTCATGGGGTAAAAACATGATATACGAATAAATTATATGAGGATCCTCTTGATTCCCTTTAGATGAAAGGTTGTCTATAGAAAGAATTTACTACCACCATGTCTGAGTGATTTTCTATTTGTGAATTAGTGGGATATTACATGATCTAATTTGATAGATGATAGAATATTGAGGTGAAATATATCCAATAAGTATTTTTTTACTAGATAAGAATCCATTTCCGCATCATCTAGACTTATCTTACAAAGTATGCACAGTAAGATCCTATTGAGAAAATATTTTTCCACATATATAATATATCTCCCTATACTATATTACATAATATAGTCTCATAACCCTTATCCCCATATATTTTCTATTTGGACACTACCTATCCTGAATCCGAGATCACATGATCTTTTAGAGTTTAAGATCATACCATTTCTAGTAATGTTACAACAAGCCCAGTTTCCCCAACCAATATTGTTATCATTCTTTGTCCCATATGACACTATGAAGTTAGGGACCTAATTAGGGGGATGCCACCACCTTATTGGAAATTATTATTTTCAAACACAATAATTTTTTACTTGAGAGAGATAATTCTTTCATCTTCTTCTTCAATATAAGAGCTCATACTTCAAATCATCTTGTCTTGTTTTTCACCCTTTTGATTTAGATCAATACATCATTATAATTGTTGGTAATTGAAATATTTTACATCAATTAATTACTCAATATAAGTACATTAAGACTTAATTTGTTCATTGTAATCATATGAGTCTTTAAACAGTCCTTCAATATTATGATTTTACTTTATTTTTATATCTAGTTATGTGAGAGAAACTTTAAGCTATACATGGAGATAAATAATTATTTATTTTTCATTATCATCGTGGACAATAATTCTGTAATTTTTTTAAATAGTGACCAAACTAATATGAAAACATATCTTCATGGTTGAATCCAAGGTATAAATAAATTGATATGATATAAATTGTTGGGTTATGGGGCACCCATAGAGTGGGGAATTTAGGTTATAATATATTTTAATTTTTCTTCTCCACTTTTTCCTTAGGATATTCTTCTCTAATTGGAGGGAATGCTTATTAAAACTACCTATTATCTTCTTACTCAATAAAATTAAATTTCAATCACATATATGGAAATCCAAATTCAAGGCCCAACAAGGTTTTTATATTTCTACTATAAAAGGATGCTCTAAATAGATCGCACTCAACATTGTGTTTGTGCACTATAATCCAATATAATTCACTATTTATGGGATACAAAGTTTAGGAAAGGTCATTCCTCACCAATGATCCCAACACATATAGTTTTAGGGATAAGATCACAACCCCCAAGGTTCACTAATTGTTGAATTTTAAAAAAAGATTAATTTTCACCATGGGTAACTCCCTCTTCATTTATTTTACACATTACATTGGTGAAACTAAAGTTTTGTTGACTTTTATGTATTCTTATTATTTTAATGACATGAAGGTAACTTCATGTTCAACATGTATAGACTGTATCACAATTTCAAATATACAGATGCTTTAATGAATTCTAAATACTGCTATAAATTCGACAACCTAATATGACCAACACCTTGTGAGAATAGTTGATTCTTTTATCATCAACCAAACATTACAAAATAGAAATAATTTTGATGATAATTATTGTTTATGAATTATTCACATCCTGATATTTGATGATATGCACATAACATTATCACTATGTAACCTAGTATCTAATAAAAAACAAATCCACACATACTTCTTCCTAATCATATTTTCAATAAAATACTTCAGTTTGTAACCATAATATCTTCGTCAATTAAGATCTTCAATAAGGATCACATTTTTTTCTTCCTTATTCTCCATTTGGAATAAACGATTACCAATCTATACTTTCCATCATATATATTTCTACTCTTCTATATTCTTTATATATTTTTTAATTCTCCATGGTAGATTATAACATTAACTAAAATTATTTAAATTTCTTATTTGATATTCAAATAAAAATTAAAATCAAAATTCACCCAATTAAATAACAGCCTTTGAATCATCTTAAAATTTATCCCCACCAATGAGATACCAAATTTAAGTTATTGAATATCAAAATATTCTACAAATAATCAAATTATTGTTATATAAATAATTTTATTCAAATATAGTAGTAAACATAGATCGTGACATAGAACACCTTTATATGATGTTATACATTTGTATCAACTTAAATATTTTTCAGATACTTTGTAGGAAACATAATTTCATCACAGTTTATCCTCCTATAAATTTATTCTTATTCATTCTATGACATATAAAATAAACCTCTAAATTATGCAACTCTATTTTTTGTGATAAATTATATAACTTCATTCAGTCTATGATGTGGTTACAACTCCATGGTGTAGATTTTTATAGATTTCAAATATTTTGGTCTTTCATTTTACCAAAAATAAAACCTTTTAGTGGAAGAGAACATATTGTATCATGGTATTCATTTCTTCCTTTTGAATATTAATAATTTTATGGATTAGTGTATCTTCTATGACATTGGTACCCTCAAAATTCAAATGAAACTGTAATTTAGTTAAACACTTTGTACAATTTAATCCAACTATGTGATGTGTAACAATTTCTAACTAGTGATAAATTAAACCTATGTATTCTATAGTATAGTCACATGACATGCAGTGTGGTGCATTCTACCTAACTCCCAAATCAAACATTCAACTAAATGAGCACCCCTTTATAATCTGGTACATTGTTGCATTCCTCTAAACAAATATCATAATCCTTACAATGTATTGTAGGTCATATTTTCACCCCACATAAATATTTTCTCCAAGTTGATTCCCTGTAATATTGTTAAACATACCACCAACCAAAATTGAGCGCTATCCTCCTTCAATATCTGGGCCATGCTGATGTAAAGCATGGTCACAACCTTATTGGTGTCTGGATTCTTCAGCGTTCTAGCGTTGGGAAAGCCCCAATTTTTTCAAATCTCAAAACATAACTATTGTTTATTCATTATCATCTTGGTATAAAATTCTCCCACTATTTCAATAACTCTAGATATATAAATAAATTTTATAATAAACTCAAGATTAATCATGATTTCTTCAAAGATGTTCAAAGACTTCCGATATTCATCAAAATAACTCATATTTCTTGAATACCCTATAAAATATCATCAGTTCATTTCATGGTGTATTGATGAACATTATTCACTAATATCAGTCATTAATATCTTTCTTCCTATATTTCTAATACAAGAATCATTCTTTACCGTTTTCATCAACTCCAACAATGATAATTCATTATCATAAACATAAATGCTTGACAATGTTCTACAATATATTTGAATGACTGTTCATTACAATTTTTAAATGACTTCCAAGAAATTCAACTTATATCCTTTTTGTTTTAATGAATTAGAATCATAAAATACCATTAAATATTATTTCTATTGAAAAATTACTCTTTAAGATTTAAGTATAACAACGATGCTTTAATTATTTTAATATTTTCTTATAGATAGTTTTATTGAAGAATGTTATTAAAAAATAAATTCCAAAATTTATTAAATATAATTTCCATAAATTAACATCATTTTCAAAATCATAATATAAAAATTATGTTATGGTGAAATTTAAGAATTTTCTAAAATTCTGTATTTTTCATTAAATAGTGAAAAAAATTTATTTCTCAAATGTTTAATTTATTTTCATTATGTACAGTAAAATAAAAGTCCCATTATATTTTGTATTTCGTATTAATTTTACATATGATTCATTTTATTTACAATAATAAAATTTAAATCCATATTTTTATGATTTTGATTTCAGTTAATTTACATTTATAACAAAAACTTTTCAAAAAAATGTTGAATTTTATAGATTTTTTTTAAAATAATATTATATCTATTATATAGAATGAATCTTGAAAATTCGATACCATATTATTAATTTATTGGTTTAAATTTGGAAAATAGGTCGCTATTATTTTCAGGCATTACAAATAGTAATCATTTGAAAATTTATCTCATTAGTAAAAAGAAAATCAATTAATTATGGTTAAAAATAATGTGTTCAGTCATTGAAAATCAACCCAAAAGAATAATTTATTTAATTATACTTGATTAATTTTTCAATATCAATCCAAAATTCTAATTCATTGAATTTTCCTTCCATTTGACCTCAGTAGTGATATTTATATTATTTTAATTAAAAAAATAAAATGTTCATAACTTGTTTTTAATATAATTTATATATTTTCATAAAAATGAGAATATTTTATGAATATATCTTAGAGTTTATTTTAAAAACAATTAATTCATTTTTATCATATTAATTTATATTCAATTTATACCTATTTAATTATTAAATTAAAATATTACACAACACCGACATAGTAATTATTCAAATAATAGATAAATGAAATAAATTGTTTTAAAAACATTAAAAGTGTTACAATTATATAAGAATTATTGTGCCCTTATAATATTTACATAATTATAACATATTATGGATGTTTTATTGGTTTGTTGTTTAATTATTTTTTCATGTTGTTTTCAAAGTCAGACTAAATGGATGGTTTACAAAAATATTAATGATATTTTATAATAAATGATATCTTATTAATTAATTTAAAATTCATAAAATTATAAAATTTTCCAAGATAATAGTATTAGGTTAAAAACATAAACCAAAAACAATTTTGGATTTTTATTTTATTTTTGGGTGACATTCTTGTCTCTTAAATGGTGGAATACATTAATATTTTGGTATGAGTCAAAAAGGATAAAAGGAGTTAAAAATAAAATAACGGGTGAAAAATCACTATATGTTTTTAAAATATTATTTTATGTGATAAAATAAAATCATATTCATATGAACTTTGAATTATTTAAATTGGGAGATATGTTGACATGCGAAATAATTTGTATTAATTTAATACTTTAGGTAATTATAAAAATTACCCCCTGACTTATAAATGGACCCCTCACACTTTTCATAACACCAAATTGAGAAATATATCTATAAAAAACTACAAATTTATCTTATAAATATCTATATCCATGTTTTATAGGTACTGGTGTTCCCAAAATACCAACCATATGTCCTGTAAGAGGATATCTAAAGGAAGACTACTGAATAAGAAGTAATCGTTTTTCCTAACTATTTCAATTTCATTTCCTCTTCCAATTCATATAAAATTTTTTATATAAAATAATAAATTTATTATTATAAATATATTGAGATTTAATCATTATGTTACAAAAATATTCCATTACTTTAAGATCTTATATCATGTGAAATAATTTCTCGATCATATGTACAGTTTATTATCTCCATAAAGTAGTGTAATTCGTTATTAATCACCAAATTTCATATATGTTTATAAAGATTAAAGTAATGAATTAATATATATTATATTTAGGACTTAATAATTCTACATGTATTATAATATCATATCTACATTATTACATTTTAATCTATTGCAACATAATAACGTCACTTGTATTTACATATGGACTACCACCTACATGAAGTAATGTGATTAATTTTTCATTTCTATTTACATGGATTTCATTAAATATTGATTTAATTAAAAAATATAATATATAAAATATAAAATTATTCTTTAATGGGGGTTTATTATTTATATTTTTTTAATTTTATCCATCAAAAAGTGAAAAAAACATTCTTCTGTACGTATGGCTTACCATCTTCTAAAAAGTTGTAAATAATTTTTATACCTCTACCATTTATAGATGAATATATATATATAATGAATATATATGATATTTCAATAATTATTATCAATATGGATATTATAGAACAATACACAAAGGAAAAGGACTAGATGTTCCATGAAAAAACATGTGCGGGATAACGAAGTAGTAAACACCTAAAACAATGATAAAAATGAATGATTATAAATAAATTGATGATAAAATGTTATAAGTGGATCATATATAATATTATAAATATTAATATGATCACTGTAAAAATTATTAACATGCTTAAAACTATTATATAGGAGTCTAATGAATGTTCAACTAAGGGGAAACATAAAGTAATTGATTTAATATCTTTTTCCACTGCTTTGAGACACAATTGTTATTATACACCTATTTATTTTCATGTGGAATATATAAATGTAATTTTAGGTATTTCACGTGAATATGTATTCATTCAGGAGGTTTAATGTGTCATTTCATGATTAATATTTCAATAGGTTTAACAAAGATACCAAATAGGTAAGAATTTAGTTTTAATCTCATTTATTTGAGATTTATCTTATTTTCAAAAAATTAATCATATAATCTTTCCTTCAAAAATTTCATTTATTTTCTTGCCCTCTATATTTTTATATAATTACTAGGTTTTCTTCCAAAATTCCCCTTATTTGTAACAAGAATCATGAAAATTATTAATTAGAAGAAAATATGATATTTTTTATATTTTGATTGGGTATATTTTTCATGAATGACAATATTTATCAAAATAGTTTAACAATAGTAATTCTAATTATTCCAATTATTTATTAATGAAAATTTATACTATCCTTTAATTTTTTAATTTTTGAAAGGAATATTTCTTATGTTTTCCAAAGGGCTAATTTTGTTACTTGCTTTATAAAAAGTCAAAAGGAATGATTTTTAACATATATGGATTTAATGGATTTTCTATCTGACATAACTGTTATTCTCTCTTAAATTGTTATATAATATTTCAATGTTTTAATAAATAAAAATCATCAATGAAATCTTATTTTATAACTTTACTTCCATTATCTTTATTTATCCAAAGGAAAAGATTTCATTATAAAACCAATATTTCAAATAAATTTATTGTCATATTTTATCTATTTTTATTTTTTATTGTTTAATTTCTCTTGAAACATTAACATTTTTATTAACATTGGACATTACATTTCCCATAAATAATAGTATTATTTGTATATTGAATATGATTTCTTCCTAAATCATTTACCATTTCAATATAATCTGTTTTTGTTTTAATGTTATTTTATTAATGATGGATATAATGATATTTATTATTATTTACTCAATACAACTATTTTTTGATAAGTTATATTGTTCATGAATTTAATTGATAATTAAATATATGAGGAATTTATTGGACACATTGTGATGGGTGGGATCAAAATTATGTGTCCCCTTGATTCATCAATAGGTATCATGGGACAAAAAAGATATCTAGCCATATTAAATGGGGTTTTAATGTATGCACATCAATAGTCAAAATTATATTGGTGAAAGGACATTGAGGTAAATATATATTGATGTCTAAGATCATCAAATAAAATGTAATGGCTTTCCTCTATTTAGAATTTATTTATTATTATACATGAGATTATTTCATTTGATATTATACTTGTATTCATTTCCTACACATGTTATTTATTAAATGGAATGGGTCTTCAGTTAATTATATTATCTTATTAGTTATGAATTATTTAATAAGTGTACATAACCCTTACTGAGAATTTGATATAACTATATTTTTTTTTTTCATTTCACCATGATATAGAGAATAAATATTTTACTGGGTTTTAAGGATACTAAAAATTGGATTTTGTTATGATTTTTATTTTATATCCAATATAAAATTTGAATAATATATGTATATGTTTCTTAAATTATACTAAATTGATCAGTCATTCCGAATAAAATCCCTTATATCCTATGCCAATTTAAAAAATTAGACCACAATAATGGATTACTATAGTTATGGTTATTATAGTTATTATAATAGGATGTTTAGTGGAAACCTTTGGGAATAGATTTTAAATAAACATAGATAAGAAGAAAAATATGATAATCTCTTATAGTATTTATGAAATTTAACCATTATAGGTATTTTATTTATATGGCTCAACATTCATAATGATTATGAGATAACTCTATGTGAACCATTATATAGTGATTGTGACTAATAGAAGAAAAGTAATCAACACCGGTAGTTAGTAAAGTTATTTCACTATTGGTAAATATAATACAACTAGAATTTGATAAGGGAAAATACTTTCTATGTTAGGGAAGCTTGAACAATTTATGACTAATAACCTTTCATATATGAAGCAACATGATGTTCCATGACCTGATACACCAATATTGGATCATTTTATGTGTAGTTACTGAAGTTACCCAGTAAATATCTAAGTATCACTGAGAGGGGGAGGGGTGAATCAATTATGTCCTTTTCATTTATATTTCATTACTTATGAAAAAAAATCCACCTCTAGTTAAGTATTTCCTTACCATATGAACACAATTCATCCACACAACCATAAGAATAGAATAATTTACAATGTTCACTCTCAACAATAGTAGCTACTAACTTTGTATGGTTTGGAAAAAATCCCCTAGAAAACAATATTTTAATGTTGAAGACAATGAATATGATGTTCCTTAACACTCATGTAGAACTATGAAAGTAATCCCAGATTATGTGTGCTTATTTTAAGAAAAAAATGATGAACTTCAATGTTTTGGTGCTTCTTTATTTGCTTTAATAAATTTGATTTTTTTTAAACAATTCTTCTATTTCATACCCAAAAGCTGGTAAGAACTTCCTTCAGTCTTTCTTGAATTATTTTTCTTCCCCAGTGAACTACTTTTGTCCTTAAAGAACTCAGTTTTACGGATGAGAAATTGTTCTTCACAAACATCATCTTTTTTTAACTGTCTCTACTCCACAGATTATCACCACTTTGTTTACCACCTCCACATACAACCTCTGTGTAACACCTCATTATACCACCTATATGTACCTCCTTCGCATTCCACTTCTGTGTACCATCTCTATGTATGGCCACTACATACTGCCTCCACATACAACCTATATTATAAAAAATTATTTCTTCTTGTGGAATAATTCTTCATATTCTACAAACTTTTTATTTTTTTGTGGGAAAACTTTTCATTCACATAATATTTCCTCCACAAACTTCTTCCCTTCACGGAATTCCCCATCACAAATTTTTTGGAACTCATCCAAAATCATCCTTGTACTGAAAATGGGATCTTATGAAAACCACTCTCACATAATTAATGGATTATTTTCCTTTATATAAGAAAATAGATCTGAAAATATTACTAATCTAATTTACCCTATTTTTTAATTTGGTATAGCCTTCATAATGTATCGTGCACATCCCTCAAACCATTTTCCTTACGCGTTCCGCATACCGCAATTCATTCATCATGGTCGTCTAAATAATCACCTCCGTTTCAAGAATGATAGTCTTAACCACAAAATATTGTCCTCCTATGAATTTCAAGCCTCCCGCAACCTGTGATCCACCCACAAACTATTTCTACTATACATTATGTGTAACGCGCTTCACAAAATTCTTCTTTGCCGAATTTTCTTCGCTACTCTACTTACCTCCTATGCGGTCCTTAAAATATCATTTATGTTCTACAAACCATGATTTTAGAATCCATTCAACTTCACTATCATCTATCTTATTCAAAAAATAGATTATTTCATCACTAACCTTATCTATCATGATATATATTCTTTGATCGATCACCTTTAGCGTCGTCATATTTTCTAAATATGGTATTGTAACATTGATGTCTTCTAACACCATATTTATTTCCTATCAAATCTGAAAACAATTGGAAACACCTTTACTCCCATTTTTTTATTAAATATTGCATCAAATGTTATCTATAAAACTTTTGATATTTGTGAAGTAAAAATCAGTAAACCATCATCATATCTTTTAAGATTTTACAAAGATAATTAATTTATCCTTTTTGACAACAAAAGGCAATACTCTTTAAAACAACATTTTCTTACTTCAAAAACATCTTCATCCAACTTGGTCCCAACAATGAATCATATAATTCATGTAATATTTTTGATACCACATGAATTATTTATTAAACCAAGCACTGAGATGACATGTGATTCTAAGGCCCGGTGTTACCAAAATAAATTTTTGAAATATATTGAATATATTATATATCACACATGCATAGTTTTATTGAAAATGTGTATTAACATCTAAATGGGATCCCAAATCAGAAATATGAGGGAACCAATTTGTTTGGAACATATGATTAAACCTTGGTGTGACGTAACCCAAGTTTCCATGGATCATTTTTGGAAAATTCATCATAGGTGTAAAATGAATAAAATATTTAAATAAATTAGTTTTTTTGACACAATGATCTAATTTCCTTCAATAAATAAGTGATTATAAAAAATTTGAAAGTTTTTCTACATAACTTGGTGAATTGAGGAGATCCATCTGATCCATTGTAGTAGATTGCATTGGTGGATGATAACCAGATTAAATATCAACAATCAGTGCAAGACATAATCAAAGGATCTTGACATACATCACAACGTAGCCCCATTCTTCATCAGTGCTCGATCTGAATTGAGGTAAGACATTTTTTGATTCAATTTTCTTTCCCTATTTTAGTTTCAAAAATGAACATGGATTGATCAACCAACAGATAGATTTACGAATCATGAGTATTCTAGGATGGGTTAGATTAATTGGTATTTTCTATAATTTAATTATGTTTTAAATATTTATCTCTTCATTAATCATTCAAATGATAATGAATCAAGGTCAACATGATCATAGACTAAGGTTAATTACTCTTGTTTGTTCTTTAAAAAATTTCCCCCATGATTCTTTGTTCAGCATGGGTGCTCTGTGTTTGGCATGTGGTTCATCGTATCCTGATAAATCAATCATTTTTTGTATGTTTCTTGGTACAATGATTTGATATCATAGATCTAGGATTAGCATGTAACAGTGGTGGTGCAATGATAGAAGCGGGGACATATCATACAATTTTTTATACCTAATTTTATGGTTTTTAGTGAAAAAATAATAATGGTGTTGAATTGTGATTTCTGAATGGATTTTATAGTCATATTCTATTGTTTATTGATGGGAGGCTATGATGAGGTGGTTCCTTTATTTTCCTAATAAGATAATCACTGGATTGAAGGCTGTAGGTATAAGAAGAGACATATATTCTAAATATATAATTCTAGAAAATTTCCACACTACACTCTGTGCAACTTAGAGCCACACATCATGTGGGACCCTCATAGCAGTGTCTAGGGATTCAAGAAGGAGATACGTATCACATGGAGTATGAAACTATCACATGAAATGTGACCCCTACCCAAGGGATCAGTGTATACCTTAGAGGGTATATGAACACGGGCTATTATACATGGTCATGGGAACATTGTGTACTCACACACACACACATAGCTTTAATGGGTATACATAGACACAGCCATGTTCGGTTACACCGGAAGAGTACATGAGAAACCAACTTGTTGTGTACAATTACATAGATGTGAGTACCAGACATGTTCTATTTTCACAGGTTAGACTTGGGGTTGAGGGACATGATGTGTGACCTGACTATACATCTTGTACTCCTTAAAACATGTCTTAAAAACCCTATCCAATGTATCTTGGACATGTTTCTTTAGGGTGTGTTCCCCTTATCAGTTTCATAAGGGTTGGTATGGAATAACCTCATACTCCTAGGACAATGAACTTTTCAGTAGGGATTATTAGATGGAGCTATTCGAATCCTTATTTGAGGCCCTGAGTTATACATTATATTCATATTTATTCCCTAGGTGGAGTTCTCCATATCATTGCGACCAACAATATATGAGAGCCCATCCTCTTCTTATTCAATTAAAAAAAATTGATTTATTGGTATACCCCTTGGCCTTAGATGTGATAATCATATATGTATCACAACTCTTCAAACATTCAATGATTAATTCATATGATGAGACCTAAGAAGCACAACCTCTTGGATAGAAATCATTAATATTATCTAACTCTTGAATGTGTTCTCTTGGATGAGTTCTCTGTGGAATCTTCAAGCTGAAATAATAGGCCGACTTTACAGTTGTGACATACATTTAGACAGTGTGTTTTTGTTGAGTAAATCAGGATATTATGGTTATCTGTGATGTAGACATATACTTTTGTATATATTACTATTTTGTTTGTATGAATTATGGTTTTGAGTTTTTATACTGATTATCGTTATACTCAGCCCGATATAGGATTTCCCCACATGTGTCATGTCTTTTGTAGGTGATTGACCCTTTGACAGAGTCCTATATAGACTAGGATCAGATAGTGCTTAGTGAGGCCAGACAAACCGAGGTGTGTTCTTATATTACTTTATAAATAGTCCCACTTTTACATTCTGGTTGGACATGTTTTCAGACTCTTTATGAGGGCCTTGTATTTGTCCATGTTCACATGCCTTTACATGTATTTGTACTCTATTTATGGGTTTTATATGTGTGTATGCTTGGTTGTTTGGTTTTTTTAAATGTCAACACTATAAGGGATTATAGATGCATTAATGTATATAGGTAATTAGGTTAAGGCCTCCCATTTAGTGATATTCCTGGTCGATGCTAGTCCTCATCCCATGTCCTATTGGAGGCAGGCCTAGGGAGTCACGACATGGGGCCCTTTAGGATGGATCATGGTAGAGTGGTATCAGAGCATTTTGTTTTACCTTAGGATTAGAGTCTATGATATTGGGTTGGGGAAATAGTTTTATGTTTTTTGAGTTTATATTTAAGGATGCAGGCTCCAATTTTGGGGCGGGCGTGGACATATCGATACACCAGGACTCTGATCACATTCTTGTCCAATTGGTATAAGAGAACATCAGTCATAGGGAAATAAATGGTTCATGAATAATATAGGAATGTGTTGTTGTTTCCAGGTCCTTCTTGATTCATATCTCCAAATATAATCATTGACCATGGTACATATTATTTACATTCTGGATGCCTCTGTCATTTATACCATCTAGGATTCAACCTCATGATCATTAGGATGATCCCCTAAGTTATGAGGTGTTGATACAGGGACTAATACTAGAGGTGATACCTCTAGGTGGTGCACTAGCTATACCAAAACCTGTATATAATCACATGGTACCCATAGTACCAATGGATGAGGTGCGTAGGATTAGAAAACTTCACGAGTTTCAGTAATATAGACCTCTCACTATTTGAGGTGATCCCAACCCATATGTAGCTAAGGAATGGCTTGAGATGGTGAACAAATATTTCCATCTAGAAAAGACATCAGTTGATTATATGATGGTCTTAGGGGAAATCCTTCTCCACATTTTAGTATGATGATTGTGGTGTTTGGTGACTCAATCGTATGAAGAGGTGACGACACCATGGTTAGGGTTCTAGCTCATTTTCAGATAGGAGTTCTATTCAGCTATATTGATGGATGCATGTTTCCAGGATATTCAAAAGATCTAGTAGGGAATCATGATAGTAGTTTAGTATTCATATAGGTTTACCAAATTTTCTAGGTACACAATGGATATGGTTTGAGACCATTTATTTTGGGATCAAACCACTAAGAAGGGGATACTTTGAGACATTTGTGCCAATTTTATTCCTCTATACATTCCTACCAATGTTGTGGTGATAGAGACATATAGATTGTTTTATAGATTCATGGATTATAAAATGCATCGATTAGTGGTCGTTAGTAGGAATGTCGGAGTAGAGAACTCATAAACATGGATCTAAAATCAGTCTCAGGGACCCGAGTGTGTGAGATGTTTCAAGATGAGGCCCCATGATAGAGGATATGTGGTTCAAGACTCTCAGGATGGGTCCAGTAATCCCAAAGAGATATATTGTTACATATTTGATGGATAAGATCATCTTTTCCAATATTATCTGACCCACCATAAAACATAAATAAATACGATGGACGAGCTATGATGAAAGAGTCTATGGAAGGAGAAGACATGTTTGTAAGGTAGTGAATGTGAAACAAAAGCTAGTAGAATAGAATAAGGTAGTATATGCTTTGACTTGTAACCAAAACCACCCCCATGTGGTCCACTCTAGACTTAGGGAGCTGGATGATAGGGGTAAGGACAGATTCAGGAGGTCAAATCACACAACCAAGAGGATACATGAATGATTCAAGGTATGACCTATGTCTCTTACACCATATCTAATGTACTAATAGACACAAGTTCTAGTGATTCATTGTTTTCCACATATCTTGTTCGAGGCTAAGGGATTCTGGTTGAGGCCTTGGATCAACCCTTATTCTTAAAGACTCATACTAGATATGACTCAGAAATTTCACATTTGTGTCAACCTTGTGACTTAATTCATAGTGGGGAGAGTTTCTTTGTGATCTTTTAGTAGAAGTGATATGTCCTTATGATTTAATCTTATGTATATAATTTTTATCTATTGATCATTACTAGATCAACTATTTTAGGTGGAGAATGTGGTGTGTCCATAGATATACAACCATAATTTCCATTGTGTGTGAAAAGGAAACCCAGATAGCATAGGATGGACTCATGCATTGGACAGTGCAGATGATTTCTCATCAATTGACAAGCCTACCCTTCACTGATGTGGATGTTATGAGTTTTATGTTTCTTTTAGTGGTTGTGTTGTATGAGGACGTCATCCCTGATGATGTTCCAAGTTTACCTCCCTATCAAGATATAGACTTCTACATTTATCAACACCTTCAGATTGTATCGATATCTATCCTAGTATATCAAATGTCTCACACAGATATATTACAAATCGAGGTGTCGCTAGAGGACTTAGAGAGAAAGGAATTTTTTAGACCTTGTGTTTCACACTAGGTGACCCCAATTTTGTTTGGCAAGAAGGAGAATAGGATATTGAGGCTATGTTTTGATAATCGACAATTGAACTAGGTGGTCATGAAGAAATATTATCCACAACCAAGGATTGATGAACTATTTGATCAGTTGAGAGGGGCAGGATGGTTCTTGAAGGTTGACCTTAGTTTTGACTATCATGAGTTGTGAGTACTGGATGAGGATATACTAGATACAACATTTAGATATTACTATGGTCACTATGATTATTTGGTGATTCCATTTGGAATGATAAAATCCCTAGCTGTATTCATGGGACTCATGAACCAGACCATTCATCATTTCTTATACCATTTCTTGGTAGTCTTTATCGATGATATCCTTATGTAATTAGTGTTCGTTGAGGAGTACATGAGACACATGAGGATTGTTCAAGGTGTACTCAGAGAGCACCATATTAATGGAAATCTCTCAAAGTGCTAGTTTTAGATCTAAGCAGTCCACTTTCTTGGACATGGTATCTTAGAAAAATGAGTGGTAGTGTACCCAATGAAGGCTGAGTTAATGTTATCTTTGGTTCCACCTAAGACCATAATGGAGGTGCAAAGCCTCCTTGAGTTGGAAGGCTATTGCTGAAGATTCATACATTATTTGTCAAGGATATCATATACCATGAAATCTTTGAATTATATGCAGTAGTCATTTATGTGGATAGAAAGGTTCTATAAATAATTTTAGCATTTGTGCTATATATTAATGATAACTCCCATATTGAGATTTCTAGAGGAATTTGTTGAGTACTTAGTGTTCTGTGATGCATTAAGAACTGGGATTTGTTGTATTTTGATGTAGAGGAAAAAATTAATTTCCTATGGTTCATGTTATTTGAGACCACATGAGAATAACTACATGACCATTTATCTTGAGTTATTATAAATAGTTTACATAATAAAAATATGGTAAAACTGTCTAATGAGAAACCATTTTATAATCTATTCTGAAAACAAGAGTATTCGGTAAATGTTTTCTCTGAATAATGTTAACTTAAGGAAAAGGTAATGTCCAGATTTCCCCCTATATTATGTCTCCAAGATCATCTATACTCTTTAAAAGGGAAATGTGGTAGCATATTCTATCAGTAGGAGATCTTTTTCATAGTTTTTGAATGAGGAATCAGAGAAGTTGACCATGTTACAGTTATCCTTTATGGGTGGAGATGGAGAAGCTTACCTCCAATTGATAGTTGTCACTGCTCTGCTCTTGAAGCGATTAATGGTAGCACAACTTGGGGATGCCTACTATGAGACCCTACATACTCAAATATCCATTGGACAGGCTCCTAATGGATTTTATAAAGGTAGGGAGCATTTTATTCTTTTCAATGGATGCATGATGTTACTTGTGACACTGTGGGAGGAGGTTTTGAGAGAGTTCTATACATCTACATTGGAAGTAAATCTATGTGTGAAAAAGAGGTACCAAGACCTCTTATGTTAGTTTTAGTAGTCAAGGATAACGAAATTAGTTTCACAGTTTGTCTCTAGATTCCTTATACACACTTTATTCTAATGGGTATTGAAGATACAATTTTTTTGTAAGGCAAACTACAGCCTCAAGGAACAATTTTGTTCATTTTCCCTTTAACACCTCTCACGGTTGGGAATTATTATTGAAACTCTATTTTTATATGTTATATAGGATATTATTAAAGTATTTATACTTATATAATTGTTTTATGAAACATAATATCATGTTTTCCATTTTTTGTACATATAATAACTTCTTTTGTGGAAGTGTGGACTATTGTCCCCTCAAAGAGGTGTGATTCATTCACAATATAATGGATTGTATTAAGGATGGGATTAGTAAGATTATATGATATATATGACATAATAATGATATTAAAATGATTATATATATATATATATATATATATTTCATTTACTTTATTTCTTTCAATATTTTAATAAAATGGAAACATTGTTAATATGTATGTGCGGCCTACCGTCTCTATGAACGGTGTATTACATTCTATATTTATATATTTTATAGATTATTATAACAACATATATGCTGAAAATATATGATATTTAAATCATTATTTACATTATTAAAATAACTAAATCATGATATAAGTAAGAGGATCAAGAATAATAACTCAAAACATGTACAAAAAACAAAGCGTATATTACCCGAAACATAAAATTAATATGGAATCATTAATAATCAAGTTATTTAAGTTCATAAAAAAATAAAAAATTGTGTTAGATACAATAATATTGTTATATATTAGATTTATAATAAACATATATTTATTATATGTGATTTTTTCGAGTATGAAGAGATTCAAGACATAAGGAAAATGTTTTTCTTATCTCACTTTCATTTCCTTGTGAAATATACCTTACTCACCACTCATTTGTTTTGTATGGTGTAAATACAATCCATTAATTTTTTATATAATAGTTATATATACATTTATAGTTATTTAAATTTCCATTTTATGATATATATTATATGGTTTTATGTTTCATATCTTACAAAATCATTAAACTAGTTTTTCCATAATTTTCCTTTTTTGAGACACATGTTGTATTATGCATTTATATTTTTCTATGAGGTGTATATACTGAATTTGAAATTTTATATCAAGAATAAATTTTTTTTCATTTTATATTTAGTCTCATTTAATTTCAATTTATTAAAGTGGTATTTTTATTCAATGTTACTATGTGGAAAAGGTTTATTGCAACAATCCCATTGTTTATTGGGATTGTTTATGATTGTTCTTTCATTGATGAAATATGATGATCTATATCTCAAGAAAAAACTAATGAATTTTCTTTTACTATGGTTATTCATGATTAAGTTTGGTATTATAACTATTTACTCTTTTTTTGGTACATAGGATAATTAATAAAAAAAATTAATAAAATCTGATCTTATTTCTCTCTTAAGTTAGATTACTCTAATATTATAAAACCATGCTTTCAAAAATGATTTCAAAAATTATTTTAAAATGATATTTTGATTTTATTTCAGTTAAAAAATATTTTAAAATGTGTTATGGTTTTCCAAACTTCCGTTATAAATTTTCTATGTATTTTAAATGAATTGGTTTTTAAAAAAATCAATCTTCATTTTCAAAGAAATGGTTTTCGAAAATGTTTTCAAGTTTACCATTAAAATAAATGGTCCTCAAAATTTTTTCATATTTTAATTTTATGTTTTCAAAGAAAAAACTTTTCAAAAACATTATGATTTAAAATAATTTTTTTAAATAATAAATGATATTTTCCACAAGTAATTTTTTTAAAAGGTTCATTCTAAATTATTTTCAATATAAGATGAAATAAGATGTTATTACTCATTCTTGTAAAGGAAATGATACAATTGTTTTATTCATATTCTTTCACTGAATGGTTAATGTTTGGATGTAATTATTTTTATGAAACCCATTTCTCTTTCATTTGTTATATACATATGAAACATGCTTGTTTTCATGGGTTATAAATCAATGAATTGATTATGAAACCTATCTCTTTTCTTCAGGTAACAATATGATTTAAATTTTATGTCACTAATTTCATTTCATGGTTATTATGTGAATTTTTATGATATTTTATAACATTTATTTATTCTTTTATTACAATATGGGTGGGACTTATATCTCCCTCAAATGTATTAGGTAATGATTTAAATATAAAGAGATAATGATGGGAATATAGACAACAGAACTGATCTACTATGGAAGATGGGAAAACCCGATCCACTATGGGAAGATAGGGAAACCCATTCCACTATTAGAAGATTGTAAAACCCAATCCTCTATAGGAATATGGGGAAGCTTGATCCACTATAGGATGATGGGGAATCATTTTCCACTATGGGGAGATGGGGAAACTTGATCCCTTGCAAGGAAATGACTATGATTGTGGATGGTGGTGTGTCTTGTCCAATAGGTACAGTACCCATGAAGTGCCCCGATATGTTCTAGCAGTGTGTATTAACTTATGGGAAATGTTGTTACATATTAATGTGCATGACACAATTCCATGTCTTAATCTTGTTATATGCTTTCTTGGATTATTCTCGTAATTACCTTATGATTAATTACTTATGAACTACTAATATTTATTCCATGATTCATTTTTATGATCTCTCATATGAAGGGTATGATATTCTTAAGTTATCATCACGTTCTCATAAACTTATTCTCATGATTATACATACACATCTCCCTTATTTACCTTTACTGAGCATCTAATCTCACCCCTTTTATGTTTCCTTTAACTAGGATATGAATATGTGTACTATGTTTTATATGTCTAAGAATGGTACTAGTCTAGGATAACCTAGTGAAATATAATGTAGGTCATTTATTTACCATGGTTTATGTTTCTATGTTTCCAAAGGCACTAATCTAATACGGTCTTTGGGCATCGATTTGTGTAATGCATTAAGTATTCTTAAAAAATGATGTAATTTTTGTGTATGTTAAGCATGGGTGATTATACTCAGTGTGTATCTCATAGGGTAAATTGAAAAAGTTAGAGTACATAGGAATGGTATATCCATGTACTCTCACAAGGACATGTCTTGGTCAGGTGTACATAGACACACCCATGTACTAGTACAAATGTTGAGTACGCAGGCAGTTGACACACCATGTACTATTACACGGACATGAGTGTGGGACACATTTCATTTACATGAGTAGTATTTAGGGTAGAGGTAGATATCATGTAACCATACTATGCCCCATGTAATCTTTACAACATGTCTTAGAGACCTTTTCCTAGGAATGTTTTGTTGGGATGGGTTCCCCTCATCCTTTCCTTGAGGGTTGGTATGAAATAGCGTCCTGGTCTAAGGAATTTGACCCCTTCAGATTGAATTATTGGATAGAGTTGTTGGAATCTTAATGTGAGTAAAATATTGCTTCCATTTATTTATCTTTATTCCCTATGTGGAGTTATTAGAATCTTCATAACCAACACGATGTGGGCGATGATCCTCCACTTAGCAGGATAACCTATTTTGAGTTGTCGGTATACCCAATAGCCTTGGGAGTGATCCTAATATATATATCATATCTCTTCGTACTTTTACCTAGTACTTCATATGATGAAAATTGATGAGAACTACCACTCAGACAGACAACATCAGTGTTATTAGACTCATGAGTGTGTTATCCCATATGAGTGATATGTGGATCATTCGAGCTAGAATACCAAGCTGACTTTACGATTGTTACTTACCTTTAGACTGTGTTTCTTTGATGAGAATTTCTAGATATTTTTATTATATGTTTTGTAGACATATACTTCTGTAGAGGTGACAATAATATTTTTCTATATGATTTGTGGTTTTGGGTGTCCTATTGATTATTGTTGTACTCACCACTACATATGCATTTCCCACATGTTTCATCTCTTGTTCACATGATCAAACCATTATCAAAGTACTATAAAAACTCGGACCAGATGTTTCTTAGTAAGACCAGACAGACTGATGTGTGTTCTGACAGTACATTGGTAGTAACCCTATTTTTACATTCAGGTTGGAATTTTTCTCAGAATATTTGTGATGGGATTTTATATATCTCAATTTAATTTCCTTTACTTCCTATTTTACTTTGGTTGTGGTTTTTAGATGTATTGATGCATATTTGTTTAGTTTTTTTTACATTTCATCATTTTATGGGCTTGGAGATGTGTTTGTTTGTATTTCTGTGTGTACTGGTACTTAGGATAAATCCTCCCATATTAGTGATGTAAATTCTAGTCACAATCCCCTATCCCATTGGAGGTGGTCCATGGGAGTCACAACACAGGCCCCCTTGGGACGAGTCATGACATTATATAGTAGATGTCTCTATCATTTAGTGAAGCTATAAATCCAAAGGTAGTGGATCAATGGATTAAGTCTATTTGAAAGTTATTTCTATCCTTTTGATGTAATTAATTGGGTAAGTTTATTCTAGAAATTTATTTTATTAAATGTGTTTTCGGTCAATGGTGGTCGTTGATCACGATTACAAGGATGGAAGACGAAATAGAACATATATAGTGGATAGATTTTAAATTATGATTCAATGAAAAATATTTCACTCATGAGAAATGAACTAAAATGAAAAAAACATTCCTTATCACTAATTAAAGATAATAAGAAAGTGTTACATATTATAAGGCTACCTATACATGACAAGACTAGTGTTCTATAGATTACACAAGTATTCCAAAGATAAATATTTATCATTTTATTGATTTCCACAATCCAAACCACTATATGGATGTTCTTTGTTAAAAAAATTATCATATGATGAAATAATATTACGTTCCCAAAACATTGAGAAATAATTTTCTAGATCCAATATCTTCAATGAAAATAAATTGAATAATAGTTCAACTGAGAACTATGAAAAATTTATAGTATAAAATAATAATAAGGAACAAAATAATTCCCATCATGTGAGAATTATGGAAGGAAAAATCCTTGAAAATTCTTGAAGGTCATGGGAGATTATTATTAGTGTGGAGATAAGGGTAATCTGGATAATGAATATAATGGAAAAAAAAAGAAATCAATGTTTTCCAATGCTTTACTATATAGAATTAAAGAAATATTCACAATATTATACCAATAGTCAAGGGAACCTACCATAAAAGACACTAATGGTTGAAGGACAGGCTTATCTGATCACTACAGTCAAGTTTGAGGTTCATAAAGTCATAGTAGAAGGTGATTTAATTAATGAATCATATTTATCCCATGCTTTATTTGATTTTGGATCTTTCCACTCTTTTATATCTTCTATGTTTTCCAATAAAATATTATATTTAACTTTCACTATAATAAGATAGTTTTAAATCAAAATTATATGTGGAAATATAACCAAAACAAGGATGTAATGGTCAATTCCTATTCTGACACATAAACATGCCATATTTAAAGACCATATTATTATACCTATGGTTGATTTTTAAATATTCATTTGTGTGTATTTTCATTCCAACAATAATGAAAAACATTTATCTCAAGGAAAATAAGATTATGATTCATGATGTGGATGTATAATTCATTGTCTTTAGAGGGGAGACTTTATCATATATGTCATATATAGTTCCACCACTAATAGATCTTCTAAATAATATTCTTGGGGAAATAGAGAAAAAATAATATATGGATAGAAAGGGTCATAATAAAATTGAATATATAGTTATTATACTTGAATATATTAATGTATATCCTAAGGAATTTCATGTAAATCCACCAAAATGTGATGTTTTTCTCCATTGATTAAATCTATGACACAAGATTTATATAAAATAATCCTTATATAATGTCAAATGTTGAATTGGTAGATTTTAAGAAACAACTATAAGTGTTATGTGATAAATGATTTATAGGACCTAGTGATTCACTATGGCGAGACCCTTTTTTGGGAAGAAGAAAAATGTTTTTTGTGGTTGTACATTGATTATAGGGAAATCAATGCTATTGATATAAAGAAAAAGTCTCCCTTCCTCATATTGATAACTTGTTTGTTCAACAACATAGATGTTAATATTTTTCAACGATTGAATTTTTTTACGGTTATCATCAAATGTATATAAAGAAGGAAGATATTACAAAGATAGTATTTTGTATTAGGTAAGGACATTATGTGTTTAATATAATTCCATTATAATTACCTAATATATCCTATATTTTTATAGATCTTATAAATAGAGTATTCAAGGAATATCTGTATAATTTTTATGGAGTATTTTTATTATATCTTGGAGTAATATAAATTCTATGAGGACAGTGAGAATATCTTGTGGATAATTCTTGAGACTCATGTTGTAAAGTAGTTATATAAGAAATAGAGAAAGTATGAGTTATTACTTCAGAAGGTTTTTTTTCTTTTCCATATTGTCTCCAAGGATGAAATCTTAATTGATCCTATAAATAAAAAAACAGTCAATGAATTGTATATACCAAAAAATAATTTCAAGGTATGTAGTTACATTGGGATAACATGTTAATATAGGTTAGTTGTAAAAAAATCCACATTGGCTATACCATTAACCAATATTACACATAAAATTTTTAAGTTCAAAAGGTTAAAGGAATGTGAAGAGTGTTTTGAATAATTGAAGGGGATATTGGTGAATTATATGGTTTTGATTCTATCATCATGAAATAATTTATTTTTGATATATATATTTATGCATCAAAGAAGATACTTGGATTTTTACTTATACATAATGATAATTTTATTTTCTATGCATCATGGAAGTTAAAGACTCATGAGTAGAACTATCAAAATCATTATATTGAATTAGTAGTTGTAATTTGTTCTTTGATGATATGGAGAAATTATCTCTATGGGGAATTATGTGAAATATTCTTGGACCATAAGAGCCTAAAATACATCATTTCACCAAAATAACTCAATATGATGAAACATTGATGGCTTGATCTACTCAAGGATTATGATTTCTTAATACACTACCACCCATAGATGGTAAATAATGTTGTTTATGCATTGATATGAAAAGATCATGGACTCTGGACCAAAATTATGATTCACTAGGATACTATTTTCATACTTTCAGGGAATATAAATATGGTAATTATTAAGGATGGGGAAAATCACACCATTTTCAAATTATTCTCAAACCATCATTATTGGTAAAGATAAATTGTAACACCCCAGGTATTTATTGAATAATACTTTTTGATATCTATTAATACTTTTGAATAAGATATTAATTTTAAGTAAAATGGGAAGAATCCTTATAGCATACTCGGCATGCAACAATAGGCTTCTACGAAATCCTACAATGCACACAAATTTGAGTTATATAGAAAAATAATACAATAATATTATTATTCTTTTAAATAGTCATTAATGCCTAGCCATTAGAATGGTTGGAATAGATAGTGCCAACTGAGTTTTGAAATATGGTTTACATATGTTTTTTAAATGTTTTTAATTTTATCTAATTGATTTTAGAGGCTTAAAATAACAATGAATACATTTTTAAGCATGAAATACTCTAATATTCTTAAAAAGGTTGATTTACCGCCTTTTGATGGAGAACCCTTTTAAAATCTCGTTTTTTGTCACTTTTATATGATCAATTTTAAAAAAACAATTCGTTAGAAGATGTACATGAGAATTTACTTTGGGTAAAATTTGGTATTTTTCTGACAAAGTTCATTTTTGATGAATAGTGAAAAATATTGCATTTTAATTCAAAATTTCCTTTTAATATAATTTATTTATATGATTAGACTATCCTTTTAATTGTTTTTAAAGTCTAATTAGATTTTATTTTTATCATTTGACCCAATTTTGGTCATTTAATTTAATTTTACTTTGAAATTGGACATATACACATGTTATTTGTTTGGTAGTTTTTACTTCTTAAAAACACGCTTTTTGGTTTTGAAAATGGAAATTAATTTCTACAAATTCTATGTTTTGAATTTTTAAAAATTGATTAAATATTTTTAATCATGCGGTTCAAATTTTATATATATCTCAATTTTATTTTTTGACATTATGAATAGTAACTTCAGTAAATATTTTATTTACCATAGTTAAATGGTAAATCTGGTAAATAAGGGTAAAAATTAATATTATAATAATATTAAATTACACTAAAACATGTTTAAACCCTATATTATAATACAATTTAGACCATGAGAATCTTTGAGTCAATTTTGGGACCCCATGAAGCCACTTGTATATGAAAATGACATTCTATAAAAATAATTAAAAGTTTAAGAAAATGTAACATAAACATATATCTTTTAGTAAAAAATATTATATGGGGTTATATAAGTGATATTTTAGACTATAAATTGTAATTATAAATAAAAAAATATTTCCTACATCATTTTATTTTATTTATAATTTTTAAAAATTAATTAAATAAATTTAATTATTACACAATGGTGATGCTATGTTTGCTTCACTAATAAATAATTGAAATAAATGATATTGTGAATGTTAAAATAAATGTAATTTTGTTATTTTTATGTCATACATGAATTTTATAAATGATAATTTCATGTATTATTTTTATTACTGATGTTTTTTCGAATCAATTAGGTGTTTGTCGATTTTTAAAAAGTTTAGATATGAATAGTGTCCAAATTGATATAATTCATATTTTAAAATATGAAATATTTTATTTAATATTATAAAATTCCATAAAATATAATATTAGTCCAAATAGATATAATAATTCTCAAATTTTATTAATGAGTCTTTATTTGAATATTTTTCTTATTTTGTAAACAATTTTGTTTCTCAAATTGTTAAATGATTGATAAAATAGTAAGAGTAAAAAAGGGTTAAATAAATATTATAAGGTTTAAAAAATATCTAAAATATGTCAAATTATAATTTTATGATTTTATTGTTTCTTATAATCATAATATCATTGCATTTTATGAGTTTTGGACCTTTTTATACTGAAAACGGTTTTATAATAAAATAATACTTTCAAACATTCTAAAGAGCCCCTCCTCCCTCTCATAAAAGGCCACCACCTCTAACCCATAAAACAGACCTATAAAATCCCCTTAGATCAACAAAACTCAGCTCTAATAGGCTCTCAAAATACCCATATTCCTCCTAGAATCTTGCCCTTAGACAGAGGGAAATTCTAGAAATCCTTTTGGCTCAAATAAAAAACAGTTACACGTTTTAGGAGGTAGTGTCTTCTCTAAAATTGCGTTCCATTATTCTACTTCATGAATCCCTATTATATTATTATTTTTTGATTACATATTAACCCTACTATACTAAATATACTTTATTTTTTATGATATGGATAAGAACTGCACTTACACACACCTGTAGCTAATGAATTTAGAACATACTGTTTTTGTGGACAGCGAACTTCTCCCCCACAAAACGATGATTGTTCAATTATCATCTACCACATATCTTGGTTTCCATTATTATGAAATTGTATTTATATATGATATATATTATTTTTTTATTGTCTCAATTCTTATTTAATTTTATTTACAGCATACTCTTATTTTTTCATAATGTGTAAATACAATAATTTCACTTGAGGAAGTGTGGACTACCGCCCCCTCAAAAAGAGATGAGTCGTTCATGCCATACATGGAACGTATAAATGATGAAGTTACTGAACATATGTAACATATAAATCATATTATATTATACTTTAATTATAATATACATATGTATCATTTATTTTTCCTTCCTTTTAAAAAGAAAAAAAGAAATGAATGTAGTGTCCACGGTTACGTACGGCTTACCCTCTACATGAATAATACATTTCATTTCTAGTATCCAAATGTTATGAAATTTTATAAATACATATATAATTGATATATATTATATATATGATATTTAAACCATGAATATAATTCTGGGGATAATATACTTTTGACCTCATGGACAGTTTGTAATTATCAAAAGTTAATTTTGGACTCAAGTAACGAATAACGACAAAATAACCGATATTGACTTAAATAATTATGAAATTTTTATATCATGGAAATAAGTGATATAAAATGAATAATAAAATTGAAAAAAATATTAAGAAACTATAAATTAACTTAAGTTTATTATTCAAGAAAGAAAAGGAACATATGTGATGAATCAGATATAAGGTAAGGGAACCTTTCACCATCCCCTTTTAGTCAAAGACTTCATTATGGTATTTCTTCTAATTCCAATATTTTTATATTTGGATATGTTATTATATATCCTTATTGATTTAAATTTTATGTACAAGCGATGAGAGACCCTTTTCTCTCCAATCAACTCATTTCTTGAATTTTAAAGTGACGCTATTAGCCTACTGAATTTTCGTAAGGAACTACGTCATAATCTCTGTTTATGATGGAATATCATGATATTTTACACCTTTATTAATAAATAAGGTGTATATTCAACCCTTTTGACTTTTTATATCATTGATTTCTATATTATAATGACGTGTTTTTCAGATGTCATTTTTTAATTATTTTTATTTAAGTGTTTCTCAATTGTTACGAGACTCGTTAACTAAAACAACATTTTAAAAGTTTTAAAGATTTATTTTTATAAATTTTTCCCATTAATGACCATGTTTTCAAAATGGTTTTGATGATTTATTTATATATAACATTAATGTTATAAATTGACATTCCTTTATAAAATTCAAAGTGGTACGAGGTACTTTGATTCAAAAATCATCTTTCTAAATTTTTTAAATGTGTTTTTTAAAATAATTGATTATATCAATATCTTGAACGAATATATTGTTATTTAAATGTGTAAATTTTATCTTTACATTATGCTTTTATTATGTGTTATGATTGTTTTATGGTTATTAGGAATTGTTTACGCGTACTGGTGGTTCCATGATAAACCTAGGGTGGGTGATCCCATTATAGCTATCCAATGAATTGGGTAACATGACGGAGGTAAACATTAATGTTTCTCATAAGAGATTTAGGGAATATATTATGATGGGTATTCCAAATGTAACTCCATACATAACTCTGAAATAAAAAATTTATGTATGTTATGGATACCACAAGTTACCTTTATGATTTATGATTTCTATGTGCTATTCAATAATCTTATAATCTCATGTGGTATGTTAAATAGATTATGTTTTGTTTGTATTGGTGTACCAATAAATTCATTATTTATTTTATAACCCATACTATTCTTTTTATGCTGATCCCATTTTTTTAAAATGTTTTTCATCGGGTATAATGAAGGGTAAAAGAAATGAATAAATCAAGAAGATTTATATCAAGAAAATAATTCATATTTTCTTCTAAGGGATTTTATTGTATGAAAAATATGGATACTGAGTAGAGGTGTATAATATGTAATATTTTATATGTAATTTAATTGTTATGGCCTAATTCGCTAAAACACTAAACATAAAAATAACCTCAATGTTAATTCTTAATTTATCTCAAGATTATGTAATGTTTCAAGGCTGGAGACTTGTATGATGATAATAATTTTCAAAAATAGGATTAATACCTTGAATTTAAAATTTCATATTTTTGAATGGGTTTAAATCTCCAATGAAATTCGATTATTCAGTTTGTGAATGAAAAAATGATAAAAAAATCTTTAGAATGAAATTCTCAGAGTCGGAGTAGTTGAAAGTTTTGTTTCTATATGGGGATTATGACATCAGAGGTGTCTTTATATTCTGAATGAGTTTTGGGAGCAATAGGATCTAAAAACCATGTTTTTAATAGATATATAGAGGCGCATTCTTAACATATTCTTAATGCTTCCCATGAACATCAATGGTAGGTCCATGTAAGGGTGTCACATGGTTTATGAAATTGTGCATCTAAGGACACAATTACATGAAATAAATCAACATAAAACTATAGAGGGGAACCAGGTGGGTTGTTTATAGTATATCAAATAATGCACTTAGTTGTTTGAGGGGGGTGTCCCATTGGAGAGTGGCACTGCATAATTGGTGCATGGTTTTCCAAAACATGCATCCAATCTGTGAAACTCATTAAAGGGGATAAAAATGATAGTTTTTATCATACCTCCTCTATATTTCCTCCTCCTTTATTCTTCCTCTATTTCCAAAGACAATAGTTTCCCAAGAGCTCCTCCCTCTTCCCACCTAGCCTTCAAAATTCTCATTTATCTAGTGTTTCAATTGAATGTTGTCAGTATAGTTGGATCACCACGAACTAGACTATGATTATTATTAATTCCTTCTTCCATTTTTCTCACCATATTTGTAACACCCCAAGATTTTTTTAATTATTGTTTTTCAAATTAATTGGTATTTTTGATATTTTTTATTTCATGTGACACTAGAAATAATTATTTATGTCTGTGTGTATATATATATATATATTAAAACACAATGTTAAATATTACTTTCACACAACACCAAATTGCCTTATACTACACATATTAACTAATTGGATTGTTCTACAATCAATACCTACTCGTCTTGTGCTACCCACAATACTAACTTGGAATATGTTACACGCAATACTACTATTTCTACAAAACATCATTTTATTGTTAAAATTATTTAATTGAGATAATTATAAATTGACCTTTAAACATAGTAATATTAATATTAACAAAACATTTTAAAATATTGTTTATAATTTTTTTATATAAATAAAATATATTGATAATGAAATATATAATTTTTGGTAATGTCCTTATATGTTTCGAAATATTATTTTCTCAAATGAACTATTTTTAGTGTCTTTTTGTGAAAAATAATAAAATTAATTTTATAAAAATTTAGAGATTTAATTAGATAAAATAGAATACTTTTTGAATTCTTAATGTATACATTATTCTAGGGAATTTTTTTTTTTAAATTAAATTTTTGAGGAATTGTGAAAAATACTACTTTTTAGTTAAAAACTACCTTTTTGTTTAATTAATTAATATTGTTAACTGATATTATTAATTTTTTATTAGGTAATATTAGATAAATATTACATATATTAATTCAATTTAGGTCATTGGTACAAATTTCACTTTAAAATTTAATATAAAAAACTTACTAAACATTTGAACTTCTTTTCTACATTAAAAACCCGTTATCATCCCATCTGCGGGATTAGCATTAATCTTAATTTTGCTGCTTCTTTGAATTTAATATTGAAAGTCAGATATAAAAAATTATATTATGTTTAATATCTATAGTATAATAATACCAATATAATTATTTACCAACATGATTAGTAAAAGTGATTAAAATTAATCACAATGATTCATGACAAATTAATCTTAATCATGGACTAAACCTTAAAATTAAGGGCTCAAATGACCTATACACCTGTCCAACACCCATTGGATGTATATAATTCTTCCATAAACCCTCCAGTATTGGTTGTTTTGGTTTTTCAATTATTGTTTAGGTAATAATGTGTGTACACTTAACTTGTTTCTAAAAATACCATGTGAACCCTTTTCTTTCCCTATAAAAATCCAGCACATATCACACTTCCTCACATCTCTTAATTTCTTTCATTAAATTTATAATAAAATTCCCAAAATCCTTATATTCAACTTATAATCCTTCCCCTGGACAAAATTAATCCCAAGGAATCCATTTGGTATAAGCCAGAAGGAGTTGCCTGATTAAGAGGTAATGTATTCTCTCAAGTCCTTTCTTTTATTTTCCTTATCCAACCCCTAAAACTCTCTTTATTCTATGATTATACAAAAAACAATTTCCAAAATATACTATTATGTTTCTATGTAAATTTTTTACCTACACTTACACACACCTCTCTCTAATGGGAAACAAATATACTATTTCTATGTAAGGTGAACTATGCCTCACGAAACAGTGATTGTTCGTTTTTCCCTTACCACCTAAAATGTTGGATATTATGATATAAACTATATTATATATATTATATTTATAATTTATTTATTCTTCTAAAATTTTTATTTATAACACACCTTTATGATTTCCATCTAATGTAAATACGATAATTTCATTTGAGAGAGTTTGGACTACCACCCACTCAAAGAGATATGATTCGTTCATACACTACATGGATATTATTAAGGATGGTTTTAGTGATTATATACAATATATATAATATCATAAAGCTAATTTAATAATTATATATATGTACACATATTTTGTTTTTACTTTCATTCCCTCAACACAAAAATTAAACAGAAATAGCATTCATGCATACGTATGGGATACCATCTCAATGAATGGTGTATTATGTTTTATACTTATATATTAAATAGATTATTATAAAAAAAATATAATTCATACAAATTATATTCATATAATTTTTTACATTCTGAAATCATGATATTAGTATAATTACCAACGATATAACAAATTAATACACATTCAAAAAACAAATAGAATATTACACAAAGTGAAACCTTAACAGAGAATGGTTGACAAGATAGTAATATAAGGTCATAATAAAACCATATATGTTATTAGATATAATAATATGGTTCTATAAAATAGTTATAAAAAATTAATATTTATTATACATGTGGTTTTAAAGAGCACACCGATAGTCAAGACATATTGTAAGGGGATTTCATCTCACTTTTTATTTCTCTGAGATACGTGATATATTCTCCACTCCTTCATTTTGTATGTTGTATGTACTACCAATGATTTTATTATATTTATATTATCCCAAAATTTATGTTTATTCACTATTCCATTTTATAATATTTCTTTCATGGGGTTTATGTTTCAAAAGATACCAAATCAGTAAAAATAGAATTGTCTCAGTTTTCCTTCATTAAAACTTATGTTCTGTTATGCACCTAAATTATCATTTTAGGCATATATAATTTCATTTTCAATTTTATATATTTAACTTTATTATTTTGATGATATTTTATGTTTCATTTAATTTCCTCCACTTACATGGAGAGTGTTATCAAATGTTATCAAGTAATTAGACTTTATTGAGACAATCTCATTATTTTTCGAGATTGTTAATGATTATGATACTTTGAAGAAATATTATGATACATATCCTAATAAAACTCATTAGTTTCCATAACATATGTTTACTCAATATATATCAATGTTTTAGTACAATTTTTCCACTCTTAAGTTCTTAAGATAATTTAGAAAGTGTTTTTAGAAAAAATCGGATTGAATCACCCTCTTCAGTAGGAAATCTATTTCATTTAAAAAAACATGTTTTAAAAATTGTTTTAAAGTTATCCTTAATGATATTTATCATGGAAAACGTATTTTATTTTTTTATTGTCTTCAAAGATTCTTTTAAAAGTTTTAAATCAAATTTTAAATAACATTTTTGTCAAAAATGCATTATGTTTTAAAAAAATTTAAATGTTTTCAAAATTTATTTCGATTTTTTAAAATTATTTTTGATGAAATAGTTTTTCAAACATTTTCAATATTCATTTATATGTCTTAAAATTATTTTCAAAGAAAAAAAATAAAATGATTTGAATATTATTTTAGAAGTTTTTCATGGAAAATGTTTTTCAAAATGATTACATGTATTCATTATAAGTTTTCATGATTTTTTATAAGAAATTTATTTTCCAATGGGTTATGTATTAGAAATATTTTTTCAAATAAAAAATGATATTTTATATAAGAAATATTTTGGAATATATTTAAAAATTATTTTCCATCCAATATGAAATCTTTTGATGTTTCGAATACCTTTCTTTGAAATGATCTAACGGTTTCATTCATACCCTTTCTATGAATGGGTTATAATTAATGTCAGAGTATTTTGGAAACCTATTTCTCTTAAATGAGTAATATTTTTATGAAATTACATTTCTTTTCCACAAGTTATTTGATTTTTAAACCAACATATTTTCATGGGTTATGCTTTGATGAAATCATAATGAAACCTATATTTTTCCATTGGTTATGATGGGATAAAATGTTAATGATACCCATTTCATTTCATCAGTTATGATTTGATGTTTATAAAACCCATCTTTTTTCATGGGTCATGATATGACGAATGATTTGTGGAACACCCATTTATGATTTCATTATGTGATGGGTGGGAATTATATCTCCCTCAAAATAATTGGTTAATGATAAGTTGTATATGAGCTCAATGGGTACATGGGTTGAATCCCAAGACCAAAAAAAGAAGGTACATTGGTTGTAGTCCAAGCATAAAAGAAAGAGGGTACACGGGTTATAGTCTAAGTCCAAGCCTAGAAATAATAAGGTACATGGTTTTTAGCCCATGCCGAAAATAAAGTGGGTGTAAGGGTTGTATCCTATGCCTTAAAACTAAAAGTAACATGGGTTATATCCCCAACCTGAAATAAGAGGGTAAATAAGAGGAAATCCCTATCCTAAAACAAGGGGTAAAATGGGCGGAAATACCAGACTGAAATAATAGGGTACATGAATGTACATCCCAATAATGAAAAAGGAGGTTACAAGGGAGGGTAACATATTCCCAAAGCAAGTACATGGGTGATTATCATAAGACTAACATGTTGCAAATGCCTTGGTAGGCTGCCTTGACATAGGGTTTTTATATGATTATCTATTTTCAACAGTTCCATGTTTTATTCCACTGTTATGCTTTCATGGCTTATGTTAAGTATTTCTTTAAGATCCATGTCTTATGATAAATAATCTTTATTATGATCTATAATATTCAGGGTATGATATTCAAATTTTATTCTCATGTTCTATACCCTTTTTCGGGTTATGCATATGCATTATTATTATTTAATCGTACTGATCATTTGAGTTAACCCCATATTATGTTTCCTTTATCTAGGTTACCAAGAAAATATTTAGGTAAATATACTAAAGATTTAGATCTTTATGTGAGATGTTGAAGATCTTTCACTAGGATAGAAGATTTTGTTTCCCTGTTTCTAAAGACACAAAACTATTACAGTCCTCGACAATTTATTTTTGAAATGAACTAAAAATTCATCTAAAAGGATGTAATATAATTGTATCTTAATCCTGGGTCACTATAATATTGTATGTTATTTCCATGTGAACTCATATATCCTATTTTTAGAGAGTTATTTACTTCATTGAATTCAATCATTCTGGTTTTAATTAATTACCAATAATGGATGAGTGAAGATTCCATGGTATAAGGTAGGTGGTCTATATTTATTTCCCAAAAAGCACCATCATTTATAAAATTTAGCATTGTGTTGCATGATCGAAATCCAGTACATTTCTTCTAAAGTTTAAAATACTATAACTTTAATACTTATACCTCATCCATGATTTTTGTTATTCCATTTTTACATGGAGTGAGGTTAGTGACATCAACATAGGATACCCTTTTGGTTGTTTCCTATTGTATTACCATGCAGTTTATTCTTTGTAGATAACCAGAACACCTCCTTAGGTTTGTTCAGGTTGACTAATAGAATGAGTTTCAGTTAAATGTTAATAAATGAAATATTTGAATAAAAATAGAGAATTTATTTTTACATATTCCATGATAAATTATGAATTATACCATTGGAAAAATATGAAATTGAATTAAATGTGATAATTTAATGATTAAATTTCTTAAACCCTGGCTAGGAGACCCTTGATGTCAATGGAGGTAGATGCCCCTAGTATAAACTATCCCTTACGGTGAGTGATATTAAATATCATATATGGTCATGCTTTTCCAATGTAACTAAACACCCTCATAAAGAGTGTTGGCTTACCAGTAATGATTGAATGACTTAATGGAGTTGGAGGAGTGGTTAAAAGGGAATGGGAGATTCTATGCCCCTTCATTTTTCTAACCTTTGTCTTAGTCCATTTCATTATATATATGTTGGCTAGGAGAAATTAAATGAGTTGATTTGTTCCTTGGTAACTTATAAATAAATGACTAAGGTATTGGTTAGAATGTAGATTATTGAAATGGAATTACTCATCCTTTACTTATAACTATCGGAAATGACATTCCTAATTTACTATTATTAATTTTGGACAAGATGTTCCATATATTTTATTTAATGTTTTTAGACATGAAATTCCATTTCATTAGTAAAATTATAGTACATGAAGTTTCTTGTCATTATTTTTATCGTTTGATGTGACATTACATTTCCATCATCCTCATTGAAATTTTTTGTCATGGTGTTGTATATAATTATTAGTAACCTGTAATTATTATACATGATGTTATTCATTTTTTATTTGATCAGGGAGGTCATGATTCTCCATATATCCTTGGTAAGTTTCTTGTGATTATTCCATTATTTAATACATGATACCCTTAATTTAAATGTGATTCCTCATATTCTGATCATTACAAGAACACCTTGGGTCATGTTCCTTGGGTCCTTGCCAAAACATATATATGTATATATATATACATATATATGTATATATCTATGTGGGTGTATGTGTGCATATATGATGGCACAAAATCCGATATTCAATCTTATTCTAAAGTATGTAGAGTATGCCAATAATTCCATGAGACACCTGGGCTCGAAAAGGGATTTGTTTACTCTAATGATTAACTTTTGATATACCTACACACTTAATAATTTTATATTCATGTAAATGTTAGGAATTAAATGTTGTTAGTGGTTTCCTAATGAGTTTTACTAACACCTCATTCAAGCATCCATTTTTTACCTAGATAAATAACATGGATGTAGGTTAGGAACAATGATTTTATTTCATATAGTTCTCTATAATGAACTAAGATTCACTTGGGAGTTAGAGAGAAAGCATGTACCCAGGATCCCATAGATTTAGGGTCTTTTATTTATTTATTATTTTGGTTAGCCTAGTTCCATTGGATGAATTACCAATAGTAAGTTGTCTACTTGAATTATGAATTAGCAAGTTAATACATGGTTTTATTATTTGGAATTATCTTATTTATTTGTTTATCATTACATGTCAAGTATTATTATATTACTATTATTTATGTTTATTATTGATTTCGATGTATGTAATATAGATCTGAAGGGTATAGTCTCCCCAAAATACCCCATTCAAACCCTTGTTGCTAGTTAGCATCCACTAGCTTAAGGGTAGGTTCTCTTGAATCCATGTAACCAACCAGTCTGGTAACTATTTATTGAGTGAAACGAGTCAGGGCACTACAAATTAGTATCAGAAAATTATTTTCCTTTATATTTATATTATTTTCTAGTAGATAGGAGACTAAGAATGTGTTGGTACTTGGTAGATAGCTCATGACTGAGATTGGGCAACCCATGTGTAGGGGAAAGATCAAGTCACCAAGGATAGGACTGTTGTTCTTGTTATTCATTATTATAATTGATTATGTCCTCGCCTAGGGTGATTGATGTAATTTTTTAAAATTCATATGAATGATATTTACCTCTTTTCTTGGTATGGAAAGAGATTAAGGTGTGTTTATGTATCATTTTAGGTATAAAGGATTCACATGTCATTAGCATGTTTATAGGTATATCATGCTTGAGTGATTATGTTCCACTATTTTTTGTACATCATTCTTGGGTAATTATTTAGTATTCCTAACTATATACCACAATTATGTGGTTATATTCATGTTTACCTATAATACATGAGGATGTGATAGCTTCCTAGTAACAGTTATAGTATATTGGTTGTTAAAGAAAGAGTTTCTTTGATGTGATGAGATAATGAATCCTCGGGAGCTCTCAACAGTCCACTCCTTGTGAGCCCTATGGTTCGCTCCCAATGATCGTGAAGCTTGACTTAGATTGATTTTGATCTGGTTTGTCATGGTGGATTTCAATCGTGACTGGGAAAGAGCCTTTGAAGCTCGATAAATCAAGGCGCAAAATGAAAAATTACTTCCATCTGATAAGCCTAAATGGATCTCCTTCCTCGAAGCGCTTAAGGGTTCACACTTCTACAGATCTTCCTCATTGAAATACCCTCTATGTAATAAGCTTGATGATGGTTTGTTTTTAGTTGAAGCTGACCCTGAGGTACTTCAATATTCCATGATAATGTGTATGTTCTTTTTCATGGGACGTATTTCATATATTAGAAGAGAAAAATCCTAGTCGGTCACCGATATCAAATCTAGGATTCCTCATGTTTGGGGTTTCTCTGATTGTAATATTGATCAACTAGGTAGTGGTTATTTTCACATGCTGTTAAGATCCCAGGATGAGTTCCATAGTGTTTGGAAATTAGGGAACCTAAAGCTCAAACCCATTGTTCTTAAAATATTTTCATATAATTTCGTGTTCAATCATTATACATTTTAGAACAACACAGCCCAAATTTGGGTTCTTCTGCATTGACATAGTTGGTTTTTTTGGCACCCCAAAATCCTGAATGACATTGTATCCTGCCTAGGTACTCCTCTCAAAATCGACCAATGAACATTAAATGCAGAGCTTGGACTGTATGTGTGTGTTATGGTTGAAGTTGATCAAGATTATAAACTCCTAGAAGATATCAATTTTAGTGCAAATGTCAACAAAACAAAGATTCAGTTTGAGTTTGAATGTATACCACCATTCTGTGAACTTTGTAAAATTGTTTTCCACTCCTTGTTGAAATGACGAGTTATGATGAATCATGCTTCCCAGCCAAGGGATGATGGTTGGACCAAATCTTGGAGGGAAAATATGGATAAAAATACTGCCTCTAAGAAACCAGAACCTTCAATGAAAAAATTAGAAGTTTGGGTTAAGAATACAACCATTTTGGGAGACACATAATGTTCCACATGGGCTGAGCTTGTTGAAGAAGAGGAGATCCCTTTTACCGGTCATAGAATTCTTGAGGATATTGAAAATCTTGTCATAGATGCCTGTGAATAGACTCAAGCTCCCTCTACTTGAGATGATGCTTCTAGCATAAATGTCTCTAAATCATGACATGTTTTTTTAACTTTATACGGCCACACAGTGGAATTGATACTGGTACTAACTCAATAATTCAGAAGGGATCATCTCCTGTTTTGCATCAGGCTCCTTCTGCAAGTCCAAAAAATTTTGGACAATCCTTGGATGACAGTAACCCAATTGTTTTTTATTTGTCACCTAAGAAGTGTAGCACTGAGAGCTTGGTGCACCATGATGATATGAATCATCCCTCTATGGAGACCAATCTGGTTCCTCTAGATGGTCATCCTGTGATGGCAGAGAACATGGATTTGGCTCACAATTCGGAATCTAGTTATCCCTCTGAGAAACTAATATTGTCTCCTTCAGATTCTATTCCCACAATAGAAAAGAGCATGTAGCCTCCTACTTTGGACACTACCACCCACACGGCTCCCATAGATGGTATCTCTGGTATGGACTTTCAATCTATCCAGAATATTTCTAATGAATCTTCATGCTCTGTGAGCACATTACAAGCACCTTGAACTGTCTCTCATACACATGAGTCAAATCCATTAACGACTTCATGGGGTAGTCATATGTCCACCCCATTGAATTTTAGGACTCCTGAACAAAAGAAGAATATAACTAATGTAGGTTCTACTAATAAATCTTCTATTTTTCATTTGAGAAAATAAGGAAAGAAACCCAGTTTAACCTCCTCTCAAAATGCCAGATGATCAGTGAGGAGCAGAGGCTCGTGTGATTCAATAAAAGAGGGTTATGGCCCCAAAAACAGGTTAAAATTAATTCTTTAGTTTGGAACTGTTAGGGCACTGCCATCCTAGACACAATTATTATTCCTAAAATATTTCTTATGACTCATGAAACTAAAATATTTTATATTGCATAACCTAAACTAATTTTCCCTCTGAAATTTATGCATCTTTGTTCTTATGGATATAATTACATAGGCTCTTGTAAAGATGATATGGTTGTAGAATCTCTTTGGGTCTTTTACCATGTATCATTGTAGAATGTCAATGCATTAAAAAATTATGATCAATGTTTTAATTGTGAATTTTCTCTTGATAGAATGCATAAATATTGTTCCTTGATATATTATGAGAATAGATACTAAGACAAAATATCTCGTTGGTATGACCTTTATGTTTTAGCTAACAACATCCATGACCTATGGTTTGTGACCAGTTATTTTAATGCGATTCTTTCCTCCAGTGAATACATTGGCCTGAATCACTCATCCATATCCTCAATAGAATTTAGAGACATTGTTGAAGATTGTAATCTTGTTTTAAATTAACCTCAATGGTTCCACATACACATGGTATAGAAGTCCCTACAACCGGGTAGTTGCTAGTAAACTGGATAGTGCATTCACAAACATGACCGCTCTAGATAATTGGGATGACATATATAGAATAACATTACCAAAACATAAATCTTAACATCACCCCATCCTTTTTAGTCTTCTAATCAAAAAGATCAAACCTATCATCCCATTTAGGTTTACTAATGATTGGTCTATTGAGCAAGAATGTTCAAACATTATCCAAAAATGATGGATTTCTATGAATCGTCTAGTGATTTTTTTCCAGTATCACCATGTTAAAACACCTCAAACAATTCCTAAATGGTTGGTGTAGTTATAAATCCAAACAACTAGGCAAGGACATTTTTACACTTGAAAATGATCTTACCCATATTTAAAGCACTACTACTAGCTCTGATTTTTCTTTGGATCTGCAACTAGATTCCAAGACCTCGATGAAACTTAATTATCTTCTTCTCTTTAAAGACAACATGCATAATAAAATCATAAAAAACATATGGATTTCTGATGGTGTTATAAATACTATGTTATAAAATTCTCTCTGAAAAATAAAAAAAAATTGCAAACCACTTTCTTTCCTTAGGGATGAGGATGCCCTTTTGGACTCTAATGAGGCTATGCTAGTCATGTTTTCTCCTACATTGATAATATTTTAAATAGACCAAATATAAACAAGGACGTTATTCCTTTTGTTATTATGATCATGGTAAATGATTAGGACAATTATTATCCTTTAAGCATCCCTTTTGATCATGAAATAAAAGACATTGTTTTTGGCCTTAATATTTATAATGCTCCAGGTCCGGATGGCTTTAACCATGGTTTTTTCCAATTCCATTGGAAGTTCATACACATTGATGTTTTAAAACATGTAAAATAATTATTTTATAATGGTTTTCTCCCCCCATGGTTTAAATTCTAAATTTCTCACTTTAATTCATAAAGTGGAGAATGCCTCTGAGATACATCCTTCCAGCCTTTTTACATTATTATTTATCGTTACAGAATCATTAATAAACTTCTTGCTAAAAGACTTGCTGCTCTATGTAACTAAATTGTTTCTTGGAATATATTTGGTTTTATAAAGGGTGGGTCTATTCAAGACAGCATATGCCTTGATTTGGAGTGTACCAAGTCCTTAAAGAAATCCAATAGTGGGGGATATATTGCTATTAAACATGATATTGGGAAAATCCTTTTTTACCATTGATTGGATATTCATTTTAAAAGTCCTAAATTCTCTTGGGTTTAATGATAATTTCATCAATAGGATAAAATCTTTATTTAAATCAACATCCATCTCTATCCTTATCAATGGTTTCCCTAAGGGATATTTTAAATTCACCAAAGGAGTTAGACAAGGTGATCCATTATCTTCCATCCCTTTTTCTATTACGGAAGATTAATTAAGAAGATTGATCACTCATTCTATTGACCAAAATAAACATAAAACCATTCAGGCTACCAAAAAACTTAATTGTTCCCACTAATCTTTTATATGCCAATGAAATCATTCTGTTTTTACAATGTGATAAAATGAACTTTCAAATTTTAAATGATGCTTTGTCTCATTATGATGAAATCTTTGGTCAAGCTATAAGAGGGGACAAATATTCTATTTTCTTTGGTAAAAATTTATATTTTACACAAAAAAAACTATATTAACAATAATCTAGGTATAAACGAAGGTTTTCTACCTTTCACCTATCTTGGAGTACCTCTTTTCTAGGGAAGACCTAAATCCATTTACTTTTCCAATGTGGTTGATCAGGTCATCAATCAATTGTCCTACTGGAAGGGTAAATCCCTCTCTATGGCTGGTAAATGTTCTATTTCTTGCTGGTTTACAAATGACCTCTTGGTCTCCTTAAAAAAATAATTTTTACTCCAAAAACAATATTTGGACAGGAAGTATTATTGAAAGGAAGCTCGTTACCATCCCTTGGGCCACTTACTGCAAAACTTTAGAGAACAGTGATAGGGGTATCAAAAATATAAAGCTTTTAAATGATTCCCTTCAATCTAGACTCGCCTGGAGGTTGTTCTATAATAACTATGACTCTATTAGCTTTCTTTAAAATATATTCTTCATAAAATTGAAGAAGGGAAATCTGAACTATATTAATTCCTCCATCTAGCCTTCCATTTGGAAGTATTTCGATAATATCATGAAGAAATCTAGATTAATAGTGAGCACTAATTCCTTATTGAATTTTTGGTAGGAAAATTAGACTGGTGCCCCTATCATCTTTGTTATGCCTCCTAATTTTCTTCCTAAAACACATATTTCACTATTAAATATTTCATTCCTTCAAGTAGCTTTAATATTCTTAATAACATCACTTAGATTATAGAAAATTATTCCTACTCTAACGTTGATGATTTTATTATTTGGGAGCCTTCTCTCAATGGAGTCCATGATTACAAAAGATTATATAGTTACGATTTTTTAAATTCTGATATTAGTTTTCATTGGTTCTAATCCATTGACAAACCTTACATTAATCCTTCGAGAATTATTCTTGTCTCATGTATTGACCACAACAGTGTCCCCATGGAGGTTTGTCTTCAGACTTTTGGTATCCACCATTGCTCTATGTGTCATTTTCTTCACTAACATAGAGAAGATAGTAACCATCTATTTTTTGTGTTTGGCTACAACATATTCCATTTGGAATAATATTGTCGATATTTTTGACTGCAGATGGATACTCCTTGATACTATCATCTCTCGATTAAGAAGTTGTGTGGATCTAGAAACCTCACAATAAATCAAGTTACACATATTAGATACTGTTTCAGAGCTTCTCCATGTGATATGGTATGATATAAATTCTATGGTACACAATAATTACTCATTTAATCTTAATGAAGGTTGGACCTAGATTCTCATCGCTGTTAGGGATGTTGCCTCTGTTTAGAAAGTTTACTGTGGAAACACTGTTTGAGAGTTTGAGATCCTTCCCCGACTTTGGATTGATTGTATTTACAAATAGATGGGGTTCACTTTTGAGGTGTTCTGGCACACCCCACTCCTAGGATGGATCAAAGTGAATGTCGATGGTTCCTCTAAAGGCAACCTTTGTTCTACGGGTTGTGGTGCCATTTTTAGATACTATCTTGATCAACATCACTGATACGTTTATGGTAGTTGTGGTATTGACCTGTCTCTAGATGTGAAAATGATAAGGGTGATTCATGTTGATGACTTTTCCCAGATAAAAGGGATAGAATAATATTTGGATTGAAAGTGATTCGACCAATGTTATCTATTCCAACTGGAATGATGTGGTGCATCTAGCATGGCTGCTTACTGCCCGTTGGAGGAGCGTCCTAGCTTTTCTTCAGGAGATAAACCACATTTCCAATCATGCCTTTCATGAAGCCAATATGGTTGTCGATGGCATCGCCAACAAGGGTTTAAACCAAGATAATACATGGTAAGACGATTTTCCCGGTGATTTGATCTATTTTTATGATAAATATTATAATAATATTTTTTATTTCAGACTCATGTAATAAGATTTATTATATTCAATAAATTTTTCATTGGTCTTTGACTGAGGCACCACCTTCCAAAAAAGTGTTTGCATCAACCTAAACTGTGTTTTACCACAAATATTTATGGTGGAATTCAATTTAACCCACCTAAAATGAAATACATTTGTTAAAATATTTAATGAATTATCCTAAATGAAATTTGAAAAATGAAAAAGGACATTTAATTGATTTCAAAAATTCACATGATTATTTATAGATGTTGGTTAAATTAGATTGTAGTTGTATATTATGGAGTGGTAGCCTCCATAACATGGGAATGGGTGACCACATAACTAATTATAGTATGAAATCTCTTTCATGATTAAATTTATATGACCATTGATGGATTTAATTTTTAATGATCGAATTGAAACTTATAAAGGCTTGTACCATCAGAACATGAGAATTTTTCCATATATAATAGAATTTTAACACTTCACTTGACCTGAGTATGTGAGTTTAGTATTATATTATAATGAGACAAAACCACTAATGATGTCTAATATATTTTATAAATAAACTTTTAATAGGTTTCACTTAAATAGGATTCAAATTGTAATTTACTATGTTTAATTTAATAAATTATGATTTCCTATTGAACTAAACTCAGATTGACATGATGAGACCCTAAAAAGTATTCATTATCTTTTATGTGTTAGTTCCTAACCCCTTGGGATTTTCTTCTTATAAATATGGTATGGTTTTTTAATATTATAGTTTCCACTTTTATGATGTTATGCATACATATATTGTAGAATATTACTGTTCATATCTCAATTAATTGAATAAATGCCTTTTTTAGGCTATTTAGAATTATTTGTAAGAGGTGTTAGATGATTAAAATTCCAAATACAAAATATATGTTGTTTCCTCTATAGCTTGGAATTTAATTTTTCTTAATGTAAGAAATGTTGTAATAACTTATAAATAAAAATGTTTTTTTGAAAGAAAATTAATGAAATAATTTTCTTAATTTTTCATTACACCATCAAATGAAATAACTAAATATAGTTTAGGAATGATTTCCTTTATAACTAGTACATAATATTTGACATGTCTAAGACTATATAATGTTTAATTATATGTGATGTTATGAAATTTCATAAAGAAAAACACCAGTTGTTCTTATATCTTAGATCCTAAAATAAGGGTTAATTTTAAATGTGGCCTAAAAATATTGCTAGTTATGGGAACACGAACATTTTCCATAGGTTTTAGTATCCTTTTATATTGTGATTGATCTAAATGATAGTCAATTTATCTTAGTTACATTTTTTATATGATTATAATTTTATAATTTTATTCTATTAGTGAATTAGGGGTTAGCCCATTGTGGCAGAAACCTTGGGAATATGAATATCGTATAATTTTGAGCAGAGTCCATAAGAATGATAATTTTGTTCTTTAATTTTTTATTTGGGTAAGACTCTTAGATGATAAAATGAAATCCCTGGTAAGTGGTTGTAATTTTGTAGGGTGAACCATGAGGGGGTATTACCCTATACAGGTAAACATTATGTGTTATCTCTTTAAGATTTTACATTGATGTTGTGACTCTCTAAGGAGCATTCCCACAAAATGATTGTTAGATAAGAACAAGGCTTGATATTCTGATGCATGTTAGAAAATTTTATATATTTATGTTGACAAGAATAAATATTGTGTGTTAATGATCTCTTTACCTACCATCCAGCTTTACATCTTTAGTGGGAACTTACAGGAACATTTGATGTCGTATAATAGGGACCCTTTAGTGGGATGTGGATCTCATGTGAGGAACCTTTGGCTAGGTGGGAGAGATAAATGTCATTAGTTCATACTCAAACCCTATTGGTAAGTGATATTGGTTTATATGAGGGAAACATATAACAGTTTCTTTATATATTTTTATGTATGACTTTTAGGCAGGAATCTTTGTTTTCTTCTTGTTTCAAGATCGACGCATAGTAGGTGCTAGTATTTTTTCAATTTTGGCATTGTAATGTTGTGTTTTTCAAGATATCACTTGGACTACTAGGTGTCAAGACATTTTTTGATGGGAATGACTATTCAGGTGCCTATCCAAGTTGATCGTTGGTTCTTTGGTTGACATATAAATTTCTCAAATAACACATTGAGATGGGAGATCATTCAACAAATCATAGAACATGTGAGGTTTTTGATTTTGAATTGATGTTCCAATGGGAGATCCTATAATTTTAAGAATGGAATTACAAGTAGCATGGTTATTATGGTATTATTGGTGGATGAATTTTTGGGGAAAGGTTCAGGTCTTGAATTGGGTGGTACAATTTTGTATAGTTATCGTATATGACAAGTTCAACATATGAAGGTAGTGTTTGGGAATAATTTGGCGTGGAACATTGGTGAGAGACCGAGTGAGGGATGAGGATCGACCGTGTCAAATTTAATACGTTTGTTCACAAATAAATTAATCTTTGGTTAAATTAAAGTATGTTTCCCTTTAATATGGGGAACGTTGTTTATAAACCGAGTGTCATGGGTCAGTTGTCCCTTTGGTGGACCTGGACACACATTTTTGGGACACATGGTCCTAGGAGTTTATTAAAGGGATATATATCATCATTTAAAGTGAGTGGGGATTAAAGATATTGATACTTTCCTATCATTGGAGTCTTAGTGTACTCCTAGTTATTAGAATATCATGCCTAATATCTTTACATAATCATGAGTAAAATGAAAGATCATTGATTATACATCAATCTACATAAATATATTTGTCGAGTATGATTAGAAATACTCCATGGGAGTCACATTTGAAGAGTCTTTTAAGGTAATCCATAAATTTTGCAATAAAAATTGGAATTTTGTGGTTAGTGAAACTTATTATGAGTGAAACTTATGATAATTCCCTATAAAAGGTTCTCGAGAAGCAAGAATGGGTGATTTTTGACATTATCACCATTGTTTGGGGATGAGTGGGTTATTAGAAATTCCAGTCATTGTGTATAGGGATATATGGATCATAGGCTATAAGAATTTCGTTATCTTTTATTTGTAGCAACAATGTTGATGATTCTAAATTGGGGAGTGAGACGTCAATCACTGATGGGTGACCCTAATTTGAGAAGGGTTAGAAGACCTTGAGATGAGTCATTGGATTTTCATTTGGATCCTTTATACAATTGAATAAATGGAACTATATATTCCTAGATATCCTAATAAATTCTTATTATAGGCTCAGATATTGTCTTTGGTGGATTCCTAGATTAGGAATCAAAACTGGAATAACTAGTGATGATCTAATAATGTTGTATTGGGTTTGTATAAGTGTTTGAGTTATATCATGGTTTGAAAATGAACTGAAGATAGGTTAGCTAGGAGAAATCACTGGAATTCAGTTATGATATTTGGTGAGAATGATCAAAATGAACTCATTTTTCTTGGGTTAAAGTCATATGGATCTAGTTTTTCAGATTCATTGGAAATTGATGTTGATCATTTTTTGGAAAGAATCGATCAAAGGTGGTTCCATATAAATTCCCATGATAATTTGAATGTGGTTGATGAATGACCTTATGGTTCATGCCATTGGGATGAGTAAGTTGTAGTGTAAGATTCAACCATGTTTATTCAAGGAAAACTGGAATGACAAGGTTAAAAGTAGTTAATTTGGAATTGAACATTTCTATTAGATTAAAAATTACTCAATGAGAGAAATTAGGATGAAAATGGAATGTTTCAATCAGAAACTATGACAGTGGAATTACTATAACTCAAAATATTTTGAATACATTTATATCCTATAGTGGGGACTACCATAGACCATATGATGAAAGTGATAAAGATGTTACCATGTCTCTAGTTGTATTGAATTGAACAAGAATTTTCTTTTTCTTTATTGTTGGTTATGAGCATTGGCTCAAATCCAAGTGGCTTATGTACTGTATTCTTATATTTTCTATTAGAGGTTCTTTGAGTTTTGAAAAATTAAATACGATGGTTAGAATCAAAGTTCCTAGACAAGGTCAGTTAGGTGATGTTTCGTTGTTTCCCAAGGATTCTCAATGTTGATAAGGTCTACGGTTTAGAGGGTGTAACATCCTATATTTTGGAATGGGTGGAAAAATCTAAAGGAATTTTTTTGGTTGACGGTCTAAATGTCAATACAATAATTGAAATAAAATTAAAAAATCTTTAGCACAATAAAATGATGTTTTTGATGGTATTGAAGACTTTAGAAGTGTCTCGAGTGTTTGGGTGAGTTTTGGGCATTTTGGGCTCCAAAAAACTAGTTTTGGAAATGGTAGATGGATGTTCATGGTTAGTGTATGGTTAGGGACAACCATGAACCTCAAACGCATAGCATTGTAAGGGTATTAGATGGTTTATGAAACCATGAACCTAAGGAAAAATGATTAAGAAAAACATTTGAAAAAAACTGTAGTGGGGAACCACATGGTTTTCACATGGTTTTTCTAACCATGCACTTTTCTATGCAAATGGGGAATCCCTCTAGATAGTGGCATTGCATGGTTTGCGTAGGGTTAGTCAAACCATGTGGCTAAATCATGTGACTCATTAAAGGGTATATAAATTTCCATTACTCCTCGATCACCTTTATCTTTCCTCATACATTATTATCTTTCAAATCCAATGTACAATAGCCACCCAAGATCTCATCCACCCTTCCACTTGTGAATTTTTAGATCACCTTCTTCTCGAATTAGAATTAGACTCCTCTGATCTTGTGGTATCACCTCTTATTAGTGATTTATCTTGATTCTTTTCTTCATTTCTCTTTTTGTATTGGAATTTATTTCCATGCGAGCTCATGTACCATATTTTTAGGGTTTCTATCAATTTAATTGACTTATCTCATTTTAGTATGTATTAAATACCTATTATGGATGAGTGAAGCTTCCTTGGAATAAGTTAGGTAGTATGTCTATTTTTTCCTTAATGTCACATTGTTTATAAAATTTTTCATTATGTTTTATGGTTGAAGTATTTTGTGTTTCTTATAAGGTATATTATACCTTTGATTAAATTCATGGAGTATAACATTGATGTCTGTTAGTCACTTCTTACATGAACTCGGGTTGATGACATCAAAATTGGGTACTCGTTTGTGTGTTTAATATTTTTTGTCCTTGTAGTCCATTTTTTAGATGATTGGAGTACCTACTTAAGTTTGTTTAGGAACACTACAAGAATGGTTTTGGATAAATTATAATAATTGAATTTTTTTAATTATTATTGGGCATGTATAGTTACATATCCCATGTCTAATTATGAAGTATCCCCTTCGATAAAAATGTCATTGAATTAAATGTAATACTTCAACAATTAAATTGATTGGAACCTCACTATGATTACCTTGACATCAATGGAGGTTGATGACCCTGATATGAACCACCCCCTCAGGTTTGTGATATTAAATGACGTATATAGTCCTAAATTACCTATGTAACAAAAAACTCTTCTAAGGTTTGTTTTCATACAACTAATGATTGAATGAATAAATGGAGTTTATTGAGTGGTGAAAAGTAAATGGGTAGCTTAAATGACTGTAATTATTCTCACCTTAGGGTTGTACCTTTTCCTTATATATATAGATATATATATATATATATATTGGAAATGTGAAATTAAATACATTAATGTGTACCTTAGGAAATTATAAATATATGATGAATGTATTTTTTTAATTCTATATTACATAAATCATGTTCCTCATCATTTAATTATTACCAATCTATATGTTTTCCTCATTATTTAATATAATATTTGGATATTATTTTCTGTATATTTTATTTATAATTTTTGGACATGATATTCCTTATCATTATTTGAATCACTAGACAGGAATTTACTAATCATTATTTGTATTGTTGGACACACCATTCCATTTCTATTATCCCCATTTAAATAGTTTGGAATGATGTTCGAAGTCATTATTAATTACACATAATTATTATATATGATGTTCCGCATCACTTATTGTAAAGGGGTTTACCTGATGCTATACATCCCCTTGGTTTGATGTTAGGGATAATGCTCTTATTTATAACATGATTCCATTAATTTAAAATTGATGCCTCATTTTCTTATCATTATACATGGATGCCGTTAAATATTTGCCTTGGGTACTTAACAAAACTCATATATATATATATATATATATATATATCTGTGTGTGTTTGTGTGTGTGTAAATAAATATAAATATATATAATGGAACATGATGAGACATTTCGACTTAGACCAATGTAGGTATAGTTTTACAGGTATTCCATGAGGTACCTAACCATTTCATGGGTTTTAATGACTCTACATATTTATGTTTGATATCTTTGACTCTCCATCATAATGGTATGGTTCCATAGGATTGGGAAATAGGATTCATGGAACTAATAATGATTTCTTTCTATCATTACAATATTTTATGTTGGGTTCACCATTTTTGTTTCAAATTTTAATACTAGAGGATGATGACTGATTCTAAGGAGGGGGAATAAGTATAGTTGAAAAATAATACACATCAGGTTTTCTATTTTAAAATCTAAGGGAAAAACCCAATGGCTCCCATATCCATATTGAGGTATAGTCATACTTTCTAAAGGTATGTAGTCATTTGGGGTTTCAATCCAAAAAACACTTTGCAACACATTTTGATCAAGTTCATGGGAGGTTGGGATCATCACACCATTTGGGGGGGGGGAATTATTGCCTTTTCAGAAACTATCTTTTATATTTGAGATATGTTGGTTAATCTCTTCAAGATTATGATACAAGACTTGTTAACTTAATAAAATGAATGGGCGATGAATCCTTATACATGTAAAGGGGGTTATATTAATCAAACCATATATATGTCTTTGAGGTTCTCCATATAATTCACTTTATTTCTTAGTAATGGGTAGCTGCTTATATTTTGATGTTGTATATAGAGTCACTCTAGAATTTACTTCCATACAGGGAGGAAGTTGGTAGTTTGAGGATGATATTGTACCCTTATGACGAGTCCCATGTATTCTTTATATAATTAGAATCAAAATCAATGTACTTATTTTAAGTACATGATGTGAAGTTTAACATAATGTTGAAGGGTAATATAAATGTAATTAGTAATTTAGTATAGATCTAGGGCCTTAAAAAGGTTTTATGTGTATCCTTCATATAACATGAATCATATTCATATTATTTCAAGCTTCCCTCAAACCACTGATGGGTGGAAAAAAATTCCAATAAGGGTTATTTCTGTGAGTTTATTCAATAAGGGAATGCCTTTGGGACTTACAATGAGGTGGATTCCCTTGTATGGTGGAAGGAATATCATTTCACTGAATGAGGCTTGTACACTAAGGTTTACCTAAATGGGAAGAAATATATGATTCTGAAGATTTCATCATTGCAAATCCTTAATACCACATGAGTCATACTCGGCATGAGAAACAAGGGGTAAAAAGTGATTAGACTCACAACATATGGATATGGGAATTGTGCATGAGGGGTCCCTAGTGGGGAATTTTATATAGAGCTTGGGATGTAGTAAGGAATCCTATGTATCATGTTTTTATTGGAATTAGAGTTCTCATAGTTTAATTAACTTCTCAATAAATTTATTGATGATGAAGAATGATAAACCCATAGGATTGTTTGGGACCTATTGATTAGATTGCTTGGGAAATGGAAGGACTTACACTAAGGTGGATTCCCATTAGATGATATCTGAGACTTACCCACTCATGAATAAAGAGTATAAACCATGAATGGCCATCTAATAATGTATGGTTTGTTGGAGGATCCCATAATACCTATAGGATTATTTGAGTTTCCTTTCCTAAACCATTATGGGAAATTACCATATGAAAGGGAAATACCTGACCAAAAAACACATGGTTTGGGGTTCACATGGTTTTAAGTAACATTCCCAAGTACTCCTACTAGGAAAGGATTGAATTTCTATTTTTGTATACCTGACATGTCTAGAGTGTCTTCCTAACAAGTTCTGGTTAACATTATAACATGTCATGAGTGTCTACCAGACATGTCCTAGTTATCTACATGACATGTATGGGTATGTATGTACATGTCATATATATCTGGTATACATATCTAAGGATGGTTGTGTGATCCTACTATCTTTTCAAGGGACTCTCCATGTGATCAATGCATACACATCTAAAGGTGTCACGAGATTAAGGATGGAATGTTAAAGGGATTCTGTGCGATCTGGATAAAAAGATCATAGGAAAACTCTCACCTCGGATAATATATCTGTAGGACATCTAATTTATTGGATAATATGTCTGGATGAGTTCTCATGACTTGGATGACATGTTTGAAGGGATTTTCATGACCTTTATGACATTCCTGGGTGTTGTCACATGACATGGATGACATGTTTGGGGGACTTTTACATGAATTTGATGACATGATTGGGTTTTCTATAATGAATAATGAATGGGACACATAAAATTCATGACCCTGTCACATGAAAATTAGTGTATCCATTTTTACATGAATCTTCTTCTTTTTTTCCTTTATCTCATAAATGCCTCAATTTTTATCGAAAATTGGATTATTTGGATCTTTAATGACAAAGTCAACATGTGGAAACACTCTTATAAATTGGATGGACCATAATAATTCCTTCATGTGATTAACAAGGAGATTACTTGAAGTATATATACATGTTTTGTAATACCTTAAGTCATTTCATGGGTATACCTGGTGGAAGACCCTTGATATAAAGTGGATTTATACTCCAACAATTCTTCTCTCTTCCATGTGATCCATTTTTTTATTTGTTTTTAGAGGTAGGAATTTATAGGCCTCACCACCCCGTACCTATACCACATCATATGACACATATATCATATATATGGGCTTGATTTTAGAGGATTATCATACATTTCATGTGAACCTACCCTGGGTCATCGATGGATTCATCTTTGTGTTTCATGATAAAAAAAGACCGCGAGATCACCCCGTTGTCACCATATTTATTATACACATGGATTATCAAAATAATTTCCCATAATAAAGTCCACATTTTTTTTATTCTTTCCGCCAGGGATGCACCTTTCGCACACTTCTTCCCAATAATCCCAATTCCCTTAGGTGGGAAGAATCAATGACTTTAATCTATGATGTTGGATCCTTGATTTAAATGGGATGATTGGATATTAGTTTCTCCTTCCATTTATTCCTCCTTGTATATCGTTGTATATTCTGGGTCTCCCACCTAGATTTTAGTCATGTTCATGAAACTCATTCTTGGTGCCATCTCAAGGTGGACATGAGTTAATCACACTGCTTATATATCAACATGGAGGTTCCCTTTGGTCAGTGTAGATGGTAATTTCAGGAATGTATTGGCATCTCTAAATAACTAGTGTGTTAGGAACCTATAAATTCATCGACTTTTAAATTTTGAGGCCTCTCATATTAGAGGTGTCTTAAGTGAAGAACATGAAGGATCCAGTGTCATCCAAAAGGTAGTTAAAGACATGGTCTTATGTATTATAATGATTATTTACTTTATCCATCCTATGTTTTTTGTATATGGTAATGATTTTGGATCAATTCATATGTTTGACATATTATAGATACTGATGGGTCACAGATTTAATGTATTGTGGGGATAGATGGGTTTTATGTTAAATTTAATTCTAGGATAGAAGGTTAAAATGTTTAATTTCATGTGGAGACATATGTTTCATGTATCATGGATAGATGAGTCACATGTTTAACATCATGGGAGGACAAATGGGTCGCAGGTTTATTATCCCGCTAGGATAGATGGTTTATAATTTTTTTTGCCTTATGATGACATATAATACATAAGTTTATAATTTTTCATTGATATATGGGTTTTAGGTTTAGTGTATTATAGGGAATTATGGTTTGTAGGTTTAAAGTATTATCAGGATAGAAGGCTCATAGTTTTAATGTCTTTTGGGGATATATAGTTCATATGTTTAATATCTTGCAAGGATACATATGTTTTAGTGATAACATCTTGTGAGGACAAATTTGTCACATGATTAATGACATATGGGAATATATGGGTCGAAATTAAATTTTTTTTGGGATATATGGGTCATAGGTTTAACGTCTGGCATGGAAAAATGGGTCTCATGTTTAACGTGTTGTAGGGATAGATGAGTCACAGGTTTGATGTCTTATAGGGACAGATGGTTCGTAGGTTTAACATCATGAGGGGATTTATGGGTCATAGATTTAATGTCTTATAGAGAAGTATGGGTCATAGGTTTAATGTCTTACAATGATAGATGGGTTGCAGGTTTAGCATCTTGTGGGTATAGATGGTTCATAGGTTTATTGTCATGTGGGGACATATGGGTAATGGTTTTAACATCTCATGGAGACTTATGATTCATAGGATTAACATATTGTGGGGAAATATTTTTCATAGGTGGAACATCATGTAGGTATATATGGTTCATAGTCTTAACAAGTGTATAGGATAGTTGGATAAAGGTTTTAACAACATATGGGGATATATGGGTCATGTGTTAAACATATTGCGAGGACATACGGGTCGCAGGTTTATCATCTTTTGGGGAAAGTGGGGTCTCAGGTTCAACATCTTACTAGGATAGATGGGTTGCAGGTTTAACAACTTGTGACAAAAGATGGTTCATATGCTTAGCATCTTGTGGGGACAGATGAGTCACAGGTTTAACATCTTGTGGGGACAAGTGGTGGTAACATGTTCCCTAGAGGGGAATATGATCACACTTTGGATTTGGTTATTTTTTTTCCCATGAGTGAATATTTTAAACATTAGGGTTTGGTGGTGATGTTGGGGTGTTATGATTGAACCTCAGGGACGTTTCATACAAACCCTGTTAAAGATATAATGATTAAAACCTATGTAGTTCAATGCTGTTACTTAAAGTTATATGACACGACCAGTCCATGAAGTCTAATTTCATTATGTAAGGGTCATGTGTTATATAAAAAGAATAAATGGTCTATGGTATGGTTCTTATGTATATAGGATTCTTGGGATATTCTAGGAGTAATTATGATGACAATGGGGCTTAAGTGTGGGAGCTACCAGGGCGCCTAGATGGAGCAACAATGAAGTGAATGGGGCGAACGCATGGGAGCTTACCTGGTGATATTAAGAGTAGTTATGGTATGAATATGGATTATTAATGGGAGCTACCAAGGTGATTATATAGATTATTGATGTTATGAATAGGTATTATGCATGGGAGCTACCTGGGTGTTGTTGTAGAGTATCAATGATGTGAATGGGGATTACTTGTGGGAGCTTCTTGGGGTGCTGTGAGGAGTATAAATTTTGTGCTTAGGGATTATGCATGGAAGTTTCACTATGTGATCCAAGGAGAATAAATGATGTGGTTATTTCTTATTCATGAGAGCTTCCCAGGCGATTGGATTTTTTCTTATTCATAAGACATAAGTTGTCTGGTGCCTCTAACAATAATAATCAAGTTCTTATCATATAGGGTATACTACAGTTCAAATTCATGTAGTGAGGACTAAGGGTGTCATCTCATGATCATGGAATGAGGCATAATATTCTTGAAATTAAGGGATATAATGTTTTCATGGAAATAATCCTATGATTTTCATATAGGGAATACTACAGATTAACATCATGTCATGAGGTCTACTAGGAGGAAAATTCCTAGAAATTTCTAGTGTGGGACTTATACAAGAGAGGCCCTTTCTGATATGATCAGCCATAAGAGTTTGGTGATTGGATCTTATGAGTTGATTAAGGAGTATTTCATCTCAAGGTACTCTAGAAATCCATGAGGATAATCTAAACACATGGCATGATAAGTGTACCATGAGGAGTACATCATCTAATGGTATTTCAGAGAGTGTAGGGGACTATCTCAACTCATTGTATTAAATGACATAAAAGTTGAGGAATTATATTCTTTAAGAGAAAAAGTCCTCAATCCGTCCTAAAAAATCCCATGGTGCGACTTTCCATTTATCATGGGGTTCAGTGATAGAAGCAAAGGAACTGGGCCAGAGGGCATGGACCTCATCCCAAAATTAAACCCAAGAAAAGGTGTAGCGGTGAAGGCCATATGGTATGGACCAGAAGGCACACATGTTTGACTTTATTGAAATATTTTCATTTTGAGAAGTTTATCAACATTATAAAAATTAGGCTCAGTGAAATGAAGGATCGAAATGGATATAGAAAATATATTTTCAAGAAACGTTAGTTTTTCATTTAAATTTTGGTGCCATGAGGAATGGATATATTACATGAATAGTGTTCTTTATTGATATAAATTTTGTGAAACATCCTCAAACACTAACACATATATAGAAGGGATCACATGATAAAATTCAAAAAATATTATCCATGGGGTAATGAGTTATGAGAATTCATGAATCTATTTAGAGTTTTCTAAATTTGGAGTGTGATGTCACAACTCGACATATCCCCTAAAAAATAATGAATTGATGTGGGTATTTATAGGTTCTATGGTCATCAAAAGATATGTTTCTCAAAATTTACCATCATTCATGAATGTTTTATTTTCACAAAGGATTTATATATTCCTGAAATTTTGAGTTTCACGGTGATACATATATTGCACATAGGATTTTTTCATCAGTTTTGAACAGTGGGTGACTTCTATGAACGGGAGTTACATTTAATAAAAGATAATTTATTTTACATAAGTTTTATTTTTTTGAAATATTTATCTTAATGAATGTATTGAGTTTGGAAAATTTTTTAGTTTTATAAAATTCCATATTTTGTTCCAAAATTTACTTTGCTAGCAGTTTTGGGTAGTCTAACATCAAACAGTACTAACTTCTAATCTAAAATTCTATTCAATATCCATAGAAAGTCAAATAAAATCTTACGAATAAAACTATTCTTTCGATTCAGTTTCCTTAGTGTTTGGTCCATCCTTCAAAAATTTATTTTTAGCACCAAAAGACTTTCTAAAGGGCTTTCAGAAGATCCGTTTTACATGTTAGGGAGTCTTCATGAGACCTGGAAGCCTATCAAAGAGGTTTTCTCTTGATCGAGGAATAATTGACTAGGGACCTTTCTGAGATCAAGTTGGCTCATCAGAGAGACTTTTAATAAAAAATAATGTAACTCCCTTTTTAGTAAGGGTATATAATATTTCTTATTTTATTTTTAAGGACTATAGTGCTCACCTATTAATTGTTTATTATGGAATCGCTTGATCTGATTGTCATGTCCATGATCCTTTTCAAGAAGGAGGTTACATATCTCATATCATTCCCATGATAAGGCTAGCAAGTTGATGGGGATTTCGCATGATCAATGGACTGATCATGGATACCACATCCACCCTTCACTTGAAAATAGTGAAACTTCATTTTGCATCATACTTCTACCTTTTAAATATTTTATTTTCTTTTTTCAAGGACCTTCGACATTTTCCCACTGGTTTTCCATCAGGTCATTAAAAGATCAATACGGGATCTCATGAAGACATATGATCATTGTCATGGGTGGTCACTATAATATCTGTATATCTAAAGGGGCATTATATGATCAAAGGTACATATCTATGGGACTTCATATGATGAATTTAACATGACCAATGTTTTTCACATGGCATGGATGACATTCCATTAAGGATCTCATATTATTTTTGAACTGATCTTATGAATTGTATAACCCCTTCATGTATAAATCAATATAAATTCCATCGCACGAATATTATTCCTTTTCAAGATTTATTTTATAATGGTCTTTGTGTTATTTTTATATGTCTATCAATTGGAATGTTGTGTGATTGGAGGAACTCATCTGATAGATGTTCATATTACCAGAAAGACTTATCATAATGGATTCATGTGATGGAGTGGGATATTTGATAAGTCTTATTATGTTCATAAATATATGTTAAAAGGTATTTACGAGGTAATTATCATATCACACGGATATCATAATTCGACCACGTGAAAATCATAGTGTCATTAGACCATATGTATTCTTAGTGCTCATGTAATTGATGTAACCTAGCCATTTGATCTTCATGTATCCATTCTGATCCTTCCATTCATTTCTAGATAAAATAATTCCTATTATTTTTTTATTTCATTCATACTAGAATTAATGATTCTCATATGGAGGGTTTTAGAAAATTCTATCCTGAGAAGTGAGATCCACAGGAATAAGGACATAGTTTTGAGAAAAGTAAATGCTCATCTGAGTCCCTTCGGATTCTGCTGGCTTGTTTTCTGAGAATATTTTATTATTTATAGGGACCATTGGTATTCTATGGGGCTCCCTATAAATAGTGGATTGAGGTTCCATTCATTTGATTGAATAATATTTCCTTCAGTTCCCTTGATATCTATATATCTCATTAGAATGCTTTAAAATGCCACTTCATGTAACCCCATCGTGAGAACCATTTGAGTGATCCGATCATGTGATCTCTTTGTGTAATTAATTTTTCCTTGGTAATTTTCCAAACAATCTATGAACTAATAAAATGTAATTTATTGGAACCTCAATGAAAGTTCTCAACTGTATGTATGTTTCATAGGCATTACATGATCTAATGATTCTATTGCATGATCACTTTCTCATTATGTGGCTCATGTGACTGCCTTATGGTCATGAGATCACATGTTTTAAAATGGATCACATGATTATGAGATACTTAATGGGTCACATTAATCCTGAAAAATAGATCAGGTCATTCGATCGTGAACCCTTAAGTTGTTCATGCAACTTGTATGATGTTGTCGGGGCTATGAACTTCTTTTGGACAGGATTCTTTCCCATATGATATGTGATTATTTATTAGTAAAGATGACTTTGAGTTCACATAAGCCTATTAAAATGGTTATAAAGAGGGCTATGATTGATTGGAATCATAGTTTTATACCTTGGTACATGGAATTTTCACAAAACATGGTTTTTAAGGGGATTCTTCAGGATGAACATCAGAACTGCCTTTTGTCACATAAACTACCTTTATATAGATTTGGTTTTATGGATGATATATCCATTCCATAATCTATCTATAATATTCTATATCATAGGTTTTCTTATTCTCTTGATCTTAATTTATTGATAATTTTGATGATAATCAATTGATTGTGGAATGAATCAAAAGGATATTGTAAATACCCGCAAATTTCAAGGAAATTTTTTTTCTTAATTTTCTTTGGAATTTTACAAGAGCGCAGCTTCAGACGGCACCTGATTCCGAGGCCCGGTGTGCCCGGAATCAATTTCCGAAGTTTGGCTCGGGTACGTTCAGTGAACGGACGAGCGGGTTTTTCTATCTTTTGAACCGGTGCCCGGAATCAAATTCTGAGGGCACCGATGAAATCGCAGCGCCGGTATTTGCTTAGAAACGCCTCTTCCGGAGTTGCGTTTGCACAGACGTGGTTTTTAAATTTTACGGCTTTAAGTCAGAAATAAAATAAAGTTTGTGCGACAACTTTATTTTATTTCACTTAAGCTGCTTGGAAGCCACTTGAAGTCACTTAATGGCGGCTTGAACTGAGTTGAACTAGATAGGATACTATCCAGAAATATCCTACCCCTTGGTAGGATATTTGTGCGGTGGGACCCGCACGAGCCCCGCCGTTTCTTTCGCTAAGTAACGCACCCGCGAAAACCCGTCAAAGTAACTGAAAAGTCAACCGACGCGTTTTCTTTAATTCTTAACAGACCATTTAATTGGGCGGTTTATTTCGTGAATTAAATGGACTGTTTCTTCGTGAATTAAATGGGTCGTTTCTTTCGTTGAATTAATTCAACGAATTGATGGATCGTTTCTTAACCGGTTTCGTGTTGGCATGTTTATAAAATAAGACCAACCTAAAAATCCTTGGAAAGGATTTGAAAGAATCTTCGTTCCTCCACCCTCTCCGCGAAGAACGCGAAGAACGCGAAGAACGCGAAGAACGCAAAGAACGCGAAGAACGCGAAGAACGCCGGCGACCGGAGTTCGACGACGCACACCAAGATCTGCGACGTCGACGAGATCTACCCGCGACGTTCTTCGGCGACGCCTCTTCTTCCGCGGCCGACCCTCGTTCGGCAACAAAGGTGAGAATCAGATCTTTTCTTCTCCCTTTTTAATTTCAATATCAACGGATTTAAACTAATTAAATCCGTTGATCTTGATCCGGAGATTGGCGACGCGACGAGCGATTCCGCGACGACGCGGCGATCTCCATCTTCCGCGACGAGCAATTCCGCGACGACCCCTCGTCCGACGACGACGATAAGGTAAGGGTTGATTGGAATATTTTCCTTCCCGTGATTTATTTCTTTTAAAGTAAAGAAGCATGATCTTCGAACAATTTTAACATTTAAAATTGTTGTTGATTGTTTTATTGTTCCTCCCGTGGATTATGACTAACGCGGAGGGTGCGGGTCTAACGAACAAGACCCGGCAACCCTCCGCCGATCTATTTTTGTTGTGCGGATTTGGCGGACGTCGACAAACCGTGCGGCAAGGGCAATTTGTTGGTTCCGCAGTGAAGATCGTCCCCCGGGAGGAGCATCGGCGCAGACGGGAATGAAATCGGGCCACCGGAGCATCTCCGGCGGCCCGCGGAAGGAGGCGGCGGCGCGGGTCGCCGGCGCGGCGGCGCCGGCGACCGGAGGCGGCGGCGCCAGGCGCACCGCCGTGGAAATCTTCCGCCGCGGCTGAAGCCGCGGCGGCGGCGGCAGCCGGTTCCGCGGCCGCGCGGAACCGGGACGGACGCGGCGGCCCGGCCGCGTCCGCGTGACAGGCGGCCCCCCGCGGGGCCGCGGTTTCTCTCAAGCCGCGGGTTCAACCCCGCGGCGGCGGCAGTTCGGCCGCTCGGCCGAGGCCGAGCCGGCCGGTCCGGTCGGCCGGGCCGCGCCCAGGCCGGACCGGACCCAGCCGAGCCGGTTCGGGCCGGGTCGGGCCGACCCGGTTCGGGCCGACCCGGTTCGGCCGACCCCAGGGGGGGTTCGGGCCGGGTCGCCCCGGGCCCAGTACCCCCGTTTCGGGCCCTCTTCGGTCTTTCGCCCATATCTTGGGCCTGGGACCTCCGATTGACGAACCGTCAGCGGCTACGCGATCCTTGGATCGAGACGGTCGTTTCGGTATATTATACTCAAGGTTTCGGAAGACTTTGGGTTCGGCCGGGTTGGTTCGTACACGAAGCCAACCGGGCCCTCGGAGCAGAAACGCTCATAACTTGAGCTACGGACGTCCGAACGACGTGCCGTCAGCTGTGGTAGTTTCCTCTAAGTGAGACGGAACTTTTGGCATACTCCGCCCGAGGATCGGATACAGGCGGAGTACGGTCGGGTCGGTTTTTCCCTAAAAACCAACCGGGCCCCTGGGACGAAAATGCCAATAACTCTCAGACCGGGCGTCCGATTGACGCGCCGTCTGTCGCGTTGAGATCCTGTTGTCGATACGGAACTTTTGGATACATCAACTTCGGACTACGTGTCAGTTGATGTATCAGCCCCTCGGCTCGTGGAGCGGACCCTCCTAAACGAGCTCGCTACGTGCGGGAACCCTAGCGCTGGCTGTGACCTCGACGACAGAGCAGAGATCCTCCGTGGACTGCGACGACGACAGAGCAGAGATCCTCCGTGGACTGCGACGACGGCAGAGCAGAGATCCTCCGTGGACTGCGACGACGGCAGAGCAGAGATCCTCCGTGGACTGCGACGACGGCAGAGCAGAGATCCTTCGTGGACTGCGGCGACGACTGTGCAGGGACCTCAGTGGACTGCGTCGACTACTGCACTCAGCGATCCTATGCGGATCAGTGCCCGATCCTATGTGGGTCCTACTACCGGTTCTGTGTGAGCCACTGCCTACCGGTTCTGTGTGAGCCACTGCCTACAGGTTCTGTGTGAGCCCGATCCTGTGTGGGTCTACTGCGGGGGTTAGTACCTATCGATCCTTCGTGGGTCCGACGACTTGATGGATCAGTGATCATCTTTGACGTCATCTGAAAAAGTATACCTGGTTGAGCTGAATCTTATGTTACTCTCCTTTGTGGATTGTGTTGAACCATCCTTTGTGGATTTACTGTTTACTCTCCTTTGTGGATTTGAGTCTTGCTTTCCTTTGTGGATTGAGTCGTTCTTGAGCTCGTGAGCAGAGCTAGAATTGGGGACTTAGGTATATGTATGGGCATATACCTAAGTCGAGTCGGATGTTACTTCGTGATTGCATCTTTCTTTTGTTCTATATCCTTTGTGGATTTCGGGAGACCTTCGGGGGTCTCGGGGTCCTTACTGAGTAGTTGTACTCACCCCTGCACGGGCCATGCCCGCACTTCGTGGTGTTGGTTGCAGACGACGGACAGCGCTGATCGCGGTTGGGGCGTGGAGCAGGACGGTACCTGGAGGTGGACCACTGGGCGGGACGTGCTCAGAGCGGACGTGGGGCCCGAGGAGCTTGGAGGCTATCTGTACCCACCCTTCAGGAGGGATTTCCAGTGGACGACACGAGGCCGCCGTCTTTTCTTCAGTTGCTGTACTTTACTTTTCAGTTGTACTTTACAGTTGGGCTTGTATTTCCGGCCCCTTTTCCTCTTCTGCACTTTACTTTCCGCTTGCTGACTCTGTGTGGTTGTTACTTATAAGGCAATGCCTTCCCTATTTACTGGGATTTTACGCCTTGGTGCTAGTCGCCAGCCCCTGGCCTATGGAAGGCGGGCTTGGGGTAGTCACGGCACGGGCCCCGAGGACGGGTCGTGACAGATATTATATCTTTTATCTAAATTTCATATGGGTCTATATAGTCATGAACTCTCCCATCAATAAATTTTTCAAAGTTACTCAAAAATACTTCTATCCTTTTTTAACAATCTATGAAGTGGCTGGAGTTTAACATGGGAATTGCATCATGGTGGTAACTTCTCTGATGAATGGGTGTGGCCATTCTGGGATAGGAAGAGTTTCTTAGAATTATTTGATTAACTACATGTTATCCATATTTATGAGGTTATATAGATTTTCTAGTTTTCATTTACCATCAATTGAAACTTCTTAGAGAAATGGCTAGACATTGGTATCCTAGTACTAGATCATTTAATATTTCCCATAGATAAGTAGGGATCAACCTCGAGGATGTTTATTAGTTGGTAGGGATACCTCCTCATTGGGATATGTATAATAAATTCCTTCCTACTGGAGACATTTGGGTTAACCCTGAACAAACACTAAACATGTAATGAGACACGATTGATATTTTAAAAGAGATGTTAATTAAGGATATAAACATACACTCATTTATTTCTTCAAGGGTTTGATCAAAATATTACATTGTAATTATAGGACTTGGATAACCTCCATATTCCCCCATCGAAGTCCCTGTTAAAAATATTGAGATAGTGTTGGATCTTATTTGGCCATTTTGGATGTTTAAGAGCACGCCTCATGGGGTTACTAGTTTAGACCAGAGGTATCCCTAAGTATTTGGCCAGTTAGGTTTTTTATTATATTTTTGAATGGTTGTATTTTTCTAGTCATAGATGCATGTTTGGGTATTCGAGTAGGCATATTGGTGATAGTTACCCAATTTTCAAAAGGGAGTCCTCCAAACCATGTCATGCTTAATCTTCCCCATCATTATCAGCTCATGGGTTATGTCCAAAAAAGGAAACACCCCCTGCCATATTGGGTGCCCTTTCCCATTATTATTTGTCTATATATGAGATAATTTCAAGGGTCAAATATATAATAATACTATTTACATCCCTCAACATTCAATATATCCTAGAATGTTGAATGTTTATAACTTCAAAGTTATTCCATTGAGTCCTAAAGAGGATATTGATATGATGATATGACATGACCATTTTAACTTAATTCCCTATCCCACACCAATCAGAATAATTTCTGATTATGGGAGTGTATTTCTAAATTATAGGTTATATAAAATCTCTCTTCAGGATGGGGATATTACAACTTGCATAAATGAGCTGATTATCTACAATCCATTTACCCCTACCAGTTTTCTCTCTAATTTTTCAATATTCAGACAGTTTATCCTCTTCCTTAGGAGGCATATAGGAATAATAAAATCTTCAGATAAATTTTCAATTTTTTATTATGATGTAACATGAAAATACAAATACAGAAATCATTCTTCTTCCTATTGATGCCCCAATCTTTGTATCTCGTGATTTTTCTCAGGCATGTCTGGAAGCTTACCCAAGACGTATATTGAATCGATATTTTCATCAGATGTACAAGAATTATGATTCCCCAAGAACCTTATCCATTATGACTATTTTAGAACTTGGGGGAGCCCACATGAAATTTATCATTCGATAGTGATAAAACTCCCATTAGCAGGATAATATTTTTTGGGGAGTCCATCCCCTCAATTATATTGATAGATGATGTACTAGTATGGAGGAGAATACATGAGACTCATTCTCTTTCTTCCGCATTGGATCAATTGATCCCTCCTTCGATGGACAAGATACCACAAATGGTAATATGGAAGAAAATCTAGACCCTGAATTTAGGGACTCACCTGGAGAACATTTGTGACCAATAATAATTTATTCTCTATGGTTTTTTTTAGTTGGGAGCAAGTGGATTCAATTATCGACATTTTATGATATCAAGAAACATAATGTCTAAGATCAGCAACATTTGGACTTAATTTAAAGGGACATAAATAGTTTTGATAACATGACTCCTCTGGTAATATTAATATGAGAGGCTTTATAAGTTCTTGAATTGAGACTTCAGAATGTCTCTCAACTGTGATTCAAGATAGATGAATTTATTGTGCATATAATAGAACAAGAAACGATCATTGCATGTGAAAGTTCGTATATTTTGTTTTAAAATCATTTTTTAGAACCAATTATAAAATATTTTAAGAGTTATATTATTTTATTGAGACTCTTTATCCTTAGGTGGAAGCTGAATAAATTGAGATGACAACACTTTAGCGCCCAATTAATGCCTCTTACCATAATGTTTCTGATTTAATGACCACATACGATGTAATTTTATTGGAATTCTGTCACAAATATTTTTCTTGTTTTTTATAGAACCATAGAGAGGATATATAATGTGGGTATTCATCCCTCATCTACACATTATAAATGAAAAAATCTTCTAGAAATTATATTTTATTTCAAATATTTCTTTAATTTGTGATATGCATTGAATTTCACTAACGTGATATCATACAGATCACTAAATACATATTCCCTTCTTATAATAACAAGGAAACCCAAATTCCTATATTAGAATGTTTGATCATAAAATATTTCTCTTGAGAATTTCTCACAAATGACTATTGACAAGAAATTCTTCAATGATGTATTCGCTCCGGTTATTCCAATAACACCTTCTTCAAAAGGGTAACTTAGGTAAATATATTCCATAGAGGTAATTTTTTCTAATTTAAATCAAATTTAGTGGACATAGGAATCATAGATTTATTTTTCATAAGAATAGATAATAATCCCTACAAGTTTAGTATCTATTTTTTATATTTCCCTGTCTTTTTTGGCTTCAAATAGAAAAAATTTAGTGTGAATGGACTTGTATTTTGATCAGGATGACATTTTATTGGTTTTAATCATGCTAAGTTTTACTTCTCTTCCATTTTATAAGTTCTCTACATTTCATGGAACATGTGCAGTTCATTTACAATGAGCAATAACTCGTATTTTTCATAGGGTTGCCTTTTTGGGTTATCCACATGGTGAGAATTATATCTCTCTCAATTTGATTTTTAATGTATTTAAAACTAGGAACTTTCTATAGATTATGTTCTTCTAGGTTGTCCCATATATTTATTTATTTTAGAGACTTTTAGCTCAGACCAACTACTACTTTAGTTTACAGACATTTATCTCAGACCATCTTCTACATTAGTTAATATTCTTTTAGCTCAGACCATCACCTCCTATCATTTTGTGTCTTTTAGCTTAATTTTTTTGTCATTTTAGTTTAGGGTGTTTTATCTTAGAACATTATTTCTATATTTGAGTTTATTTTAGCATGGACATCAATTTTTGTTGTTTTTGGAACTTTAGATTAACCTTTCTGTTATTGTAGTCTAGGGTCTTTATAATAGAGCTTCTATTATTGTAGTTTATGGTCTTCTATCTCAGACCTTTGGTTGGTGTAGTTTAGGGTATTTTAGCTAAAAACTTATATTGTTATATATTAATGTCTTTTATATCAGACCATTTATTACTATAAGTGAATGAAGGGTATTCATGAAGGATTAAAGAACTATGTATCCTAGATGGGATTCTAAATAATGAGTGTCCAGGTTGGGTTTCAATACCTAGTATTCTTAATTGATATTCTGATGAATGTATATTCATGAAAGACTCAGACACCTGACATTCTTGTAGAAAACATGAAGGATAAATATCCATGATTTGTTGTGACATGGTGAATCCTTTCTAAGAATATTATCATGTATAGTAAAATATTAGGGATGTCGAGCCCACATGAAAAGTAGAGATATCATTTTTGTAAATCACCTCACTAAGAGATTGACCCGATGAATGTGGAATGAGGAATCCTTCTCAGGGATGCCTAAAAATCACCCTAAGGTTCTTATTTCCACTAAAAGGTTTTAGGGGATCATAAGGACTGGTTTTCCTTTTCTTCAAGGAGGAGACACATCTACTATATTTGTCATAATAAATTATGAATTATCTCAAAGGAATATAGTGAATTTTCTATTATAGGGGTCCCCACTTCATTCAATGTTCAGGGAAGATTTTTCATGATTTAATCATTTTTACGATGAATCAGTATATGGAGAAAATATCTATCCATGAAGGGTTCTCACATCCTAGGGAATCTATGTTTCTTATTGGGAATATTGGGAACAATTATATGTGGTTTCAAGTCACATAGTGTGGTCTATAAAGTGTTTTGGGAATGGAATATCACATTCCCCCTTTAAGAAAGGGTATAATACATGGTGAGGTGACGTCAATAATATTGAATCTCCTTGAATAGCCTTATTATGGGAATTTTAAATCATGGTATAAGGATATCTATGTTAATTTGAGGTTCAAACTAGTGGGTACTATTCATCCATTAATAATTGTGGAATCCCATATTCCATGCAGTCAGGACAATAACTCCTCATTTTAAGGGGGCTCTTATATGGGACCAAACATCCTCTAGGAACATGTTCTTTGCCATTGTTTCATTCACTATAGAATCCTGGTGGGGTCCATTTGGTTAACCAGTCCCTATTTCTAGCTTTCTAAATAAGAGAACCATGAGATATAACTAATGGTTATGGGGTTCCATGATAAGGGAATCAACTTAATGAATATGTGAGTGACATATCAGACATAAAATACATGATGGTGGTGTATGGAAAGAATAATATTCAAGAATGGATTGAGCACCCAATAATTTAGGTCACCACATACTGAATATGTTATTGGGATAATGGGATGGGATGTGATATATCATCACTCTAACTTTTTCCTAGACTAGGGGGTCCAATGAGCATGGATGATATGTTATAAGGGACACAATATGGGATCCATGAGCTATATGAGCTTGTATTTGTGCTCTAAAATTTTCTAAAATCTATAGATGAAGGGTTCAATGAGTGGATACTTTACTTTTTCTCAGAATTCCCCTTACTAGTTTTCATCTAGACAAGCTTCATGTATCTTTTACAAGTATTTTAGGGTATTTAGATTGGGACCATAAAAGTATAAAGGTTAAGGGCATACATCTTGGACCAAGGTGTATGTAGTTTAAGGTCAGGATCCACATAGACCTATTATGAGGGGAGTGTAAAAAAATATCCTAATTAGGATTCCAAGGGTTAAGGGAACTCCAAGATCCTTTTAAGAGGGATATGTTGATGTTTTAAATCATGGATCAAGGTTCTTATGTAACATCTAATAGTATGAGATAGTCATGCCAAAATTGATCATGAATCACTCTATGGTGATGAGGTCTATTGTGATGATGTATGGGATCACATTGAACAGAAGACCATTCCTACAGTGATAAAACTCTACTAGTTTTTTAGTCCAAGTATCTTATGTAGATCCATCTCTTATTTTTTCAAATATAAGGATATCTTCTCATTTTCAAGGTTCATGGAAGTTTTGAGACAACCATAGGAACTCAAGACATGAATTGTGATTTTTGGATTGAGGTGATAAAAATACAATAGATAAAGACTGAAAATTGGTTGAATAAGGTACATCATTTTTCTTACTATGAAAAGGATTGATGATGGGTAATGGTTTTTATAATTTAAAATCATGTACTTAGGATGAAATTTTCATGAATTTTAACATTGTATGATGATGAAATATTTCATACAATTTTACATCATATGGTAAGGACGTAGGGACTACTGTGAAATTGTGAGAGATGTCCTTGGGAAAACTTTACACTGGTCAAGGAAATTTAGATGTGATAAGAAACTATTCTCCATGAATAGGATTATTAATGGGTACCCATATGTTGAATCCCTTATTTTTTATATTTATCTCATGCACAATAAAGTCGTACAATGGTTAGACTCGTATGTAGGTAGATAGAGTCTGCACGATTTATAACTCTTCAAATAGTGTCATATGCTATTTTTATGGATAGAATTCCCTAGGTAACAATGTGAAAAATTTGAGGAAAATTATCATTATATGGTTATCACCATTAAGGATATCTCACTATGTTGATCTAACTCATATGTTGGGGATATAGAAAGTTTGTTTTCTTCCCTCAGTTAGTCCCGACATTAAGGATGACTAATGGGTCATCTACATAATTTAGGATTTTTCAAAGGGATTGGTAATTTCAATATTTTATTATATTATGGAAGTGAAAAATTAATCTCTAACATATATTCAATGATAGGAAGGCTCTATCTATGAAATTTTATGTCTTGCAGGATAAACCACATGTCGTGTATTTTAACATCATGTGGAATGGATGTTTTCATGCAGTTTAATACCATTAATATATGACGTTTTTATATATTTTAACATCTTGAGGCATAGAAATATATTCAAGAGGAGTAACTAACTCAGATAAATTTGGTCTTAATTGATGATGCATAAACTGAATTGGAAGGGTATAAGGATACATTGTCATTATATTTCTTTAATAATGGGTAAAATTCAAGGATGTGTATTAATGAGAGAATATAAATCCACTTGAATAGTTGGGTTATTGAATGTTTAATACATTACACGTGAATTTCTCAGTTAACTAGTGGTGGAAACTAGTGGGTATAGGTAAACCATTGATAATGGTGGAATCCAATATTCCATGAAGTCGGGACAATAACTCATGGGCTTAAGAAGGGCCTCTCATTTAGGACCAAACATACTCTAGGAACAAAATCATTGGAATTTTTTCATTCATCAAATAATCCTAGTACAGTCCCTTTAGATTATCCAGTCCATGTTACTATTTTTCTAAAAAAGATATCTAGGATAAAGGGATCCCAAGGTATATGGGGTTTCAAGAGAATGCTATAAAACTAAGGAATAGGTTGGTAAAAACTCATATATTGATTATATGAATATGGTTCATGGATTATGTACCATTAAAGACGGATTAGATCACTATAAATGAAATTCTAGTGTTTGTTAGACATATTTCGAGGTGGAGGGATAAGACACGTCATTCTTGAGTACATAATCATTATAGGGTATGATCTATTCAACATGAAGGCCTCTTTCTATGTATTTTAACGTCAATATATTAGGATTTTTTGTGTATTTTACGTCATGTGACTAGGATGTTTCATGGATAGACCCATGATTTGAGGTCCATGTGTCACTATCTATCCTATTGCAATAAAAATCAATCCACCCACAGTTCTAATTTTACAGAATCCATTGCATAGGTCTGAACCATGCACAATTTAATGGGAATTTTTATCCTTTTCATATTGTATGGAATAAATATTTGAGTTCATGGTGCTACTACATATCCTACGATAACAAGAATTAGGCCCCACATAGTTATGAAATAAATGTTGGGTAGGCTAGAGAATTGCATCTAGTACTTATAATATGAGGGTATAAAACATTGAGTCCATCTTGATCCCTCTTTGGAATTGGGAAATTGGATTAAATGTATCTTAGGATTGAAGTTTGTAAATTTTTCATACAAATGGATTTCTAGGCTTAAGGAATTTATGTATTCATGGGGGATACATACCCTGAAATTAAAGGGTATAAAAATGCAATTTTATTATCTTTATTTGAAAAGGGGTATGATGCACAACTGTGAAATATAGAGTGTATTCAAATCCACTTGAATAGTTGGGTTATAAGGAGTGTAAATAATAACCAATAATATCATTGTTAACTAATAGTGGAAACTGGTTGGTATAGGTCAACCATTGATAATGCCAAAAACCCATATTCCTCATAGTCAGGACAACAACTCCTGGGTTTAAGTGGGCCTCTCCTATGGGAATAAACATCCCCTATGAATAAGTTATTCATAATTGTTTCACTCATTAGATAATATTACCAGAGTTCCACTGGAATATCTTGTCCTTATTATGAGTTTTCTACAATGGAGGACCAGAAGAACCCAAGGTTCATGGGGTTCAAAGAGAAGATATAAACTTGATGAATTGATTAGTATTAACTCAAATATCTAATATATATTGATTTTCATGGATAATGAAAGATTTTATAGAGGTTTGATCACATTAATGGATATTATGGTGGGTGTTGAACACATTTTGGGGGGGGGGAGGGACAATACCATCAATTCATGAATACATATTCATTAGGGGTGATATGTTTGGCATGAAGACCCCTTGTCATTAAATTTAATGTTATGAAACTAAAATAGGTTCATGAATTTTACCATCACATGAATTGGAAATGGTAATGTAGTTTAACATCATATGACTTTGACATAGTCCCATATCCTATACATATCTTAGTCGTGATGGCCAGGGCGACTTTGTTGGTTTCCTATGCTCACATGATCCATGCTCAATGTGAGAACAAGGGATAACATGGAAGTCAATTAAGCCATGAGAGTGTATGTGAGGGGTGATATATGGATTTTTCTCATAATTTATTTCAGAATATAGCCCTTATATAGATCTAACACTTGTAGAAAATCATGATTGTGAGTGTCTATCACTTTTTGTTGGGCCAAGAATTGAGGATTCATGCATCACTATGTATCCTATGATGCAAGGAATCAATCCAAATATAGTTATTAGATAGTTCCCTACATTATTATGGACAATAAGTAGGGATGGGTGAATTTTTTCCATTATATATATACTACTATTGGGCCAAATATTGGAGATTTGGGTGTCATTGTGTATCCTATAGTAATATGTATCAAACCACATGTAGTTCTTGAAAGGGATAATTCATTGCACAGGATTCAACCAAATGTAGAGTGGGGAATTATGTCTATTTATATTGTGGATAAACCTAGAATTAGGGATCTGGGATTCAATATATATCTTTTGATAGAAGGAATCAACCCACACAGAGTTCTTGAATATAAAACTTTCTAAAAAAGGAAAAACCCATATGCAACGGGGGAATTATTTCCATTGATATTGCTATTAGACCCATGATTTTGGATCATGGTGTCACTATATATCTTATTATTGCATGAATCACACCACATTATGTTTTTTAATGGAAAAATATTCATGTTTTTCGAACCCATATGAATTTGTGAGGAATTTTTTCCATTGATATTACAACTGGACCTAGTATTTAGGATATGGGTGTCACTATGTTTCTTGTGATGTGTTGAACAAATATATATGTAGTTACTAAACAAAAAATTGTCCATACCGGCCTGGCCCTATTGTAGAGAGGGTATTTTTAGTTTATATTCTGGAAAGACATTGGATTTGGGATTTCACATTCCCTATTTATCCTATGATAATAGGAGTCAATCCACACATAGTTCTTGAATTAAAAACTCTCCACACATATCCAACCCATATACAGAGGTTTTTTTTTCAGATTCTATTTTATATTAACCTAGAATTTTGGATATGGAAGTCACTACATATCTTTTTATTGAAGAAATAAAGCAACACATAGTTATTGAATGGAAATATATTAATGTATGTCTTACCATTAGACAGAGGGTCACTTTATACATTGATAATGTGTATGGACCCATGATTTCAGATATGTGCATCACTGTATATCCCATGATAGTAGGAATCAAGTGATGTGTAGATCTTATATAGAAAGCACTCCATGAAGGTCTGACCCATGTGTATATGGGGGAAATTTTTTCATTGATATTGTGGCATGAGGATTTGTGATCTAGGTGACACTATATATCCTATGATAGAAGGAATAAAACCACACGTAGTTCTTGAATGGAAAACTCTCCACATAAGTATGACCCATACACAGAGGGGGAATTTTTTAACTTATATTTTAGTTTGACCTAGGATTTGGGATCTGAGTGTCACTACATATCCTCTGATAGCTGGAATCTATCCACATGTAGTTCTCTAATGGGGAGATTCCCATGTTTATATGACATACACACTGAGATTGGAATACTTCATTTTACTTTCTCACAGATCTGAATCATGTTTAGTGAATCATCCATGATGTAATGTCATATGTGTAGTATAAAATTATGCAGTAAGGACTCCTTCTATATAGTTTAATGTCATTCAGTGAGTACATCGTCCATTCAGTTTAATGTCATGTGGTAAGGAAGTAAGATTATATACATCTTAATGAATTTCTACCATGACTAGAGATATTGTGAATTATATAATCTGGTTGTTTGGACATGGAATTCCATGTAGTTCAATGTCTTATTTCCAGGATTTTGGATTACATTCGGTCTAAAGTATTCTTTCTAGTACTTGGGATTGATGATGGTATCTATGAAATGTAAGTCTTGATAAACCTTACATTGGTGGGGGGGGCATAACGTATTCCCCATCCATTATGTCCAATAAGTAAACTCCATTGGAATAGACATTCATTATAATGTAAGGAACTTCATGTTTGGATTCCATATTTGGTTGTTTCTTTCCTAGTATAATTAGGGCTCTGAAATCCAATACTAATTCTCCTTAAAGGAAGAAATATAGGTGAACATTTTTATCAAAGGAACACTTGATCCAATTATGATTCATTTTAAAGTTTTACAGTGTATAAAACCTTTCCACATCAAGTTTATCCAACTCATCTAGCCACTTTTTTTATCACTCTTAATTTGATTGTTTTTTATAAAGAGATATTAAGAGTGTGGGAAACATGACATCAGTGGGAAACACTACTGCGATTTTATACACCCAAAAATATGGATTATATTATGTGGCAGTATTCATGGTGGTATAATAGGTATATAAAGCATGATGGAGCATATCTGGCCATGAATTCTTATCCATGTCCACCATTTTTTAGAGTATATTTATTAGGGTATTATTAAAGGCCTCTATTTTTCCATTCCCACCATATGATAACAGAAGATGGAACCTTTTTCTGTCTATATTTTTAGAGGGACACTAAATTTAGTGATCATATGGGACTTCATAATGTTTATGATATTATTAATAAAAACGTCCATGAGGGTTATTTACTTGGACCATATAAAAAAGAATCCAACTTTAGTAAATATGTATTCAAACTACGTAGTTATAGATGAGGGATAGGACCCTACAATGTACAGTTTCTATAAAGAAAATTTCTTGTAATATCTTGCTCTATGTAGCAATTTTGGAGGTTGATGGATAAATTTTCCATTAATCTGGAATATCTCAAATCTCAAGGTGAATTAAACATAGTCTTGTGTAATTTTTTGATAGTAGTAACCAATTCTCCTAATTTGGTGGGGGTCTAGTCCCATATTTTAGATGCAAAGAGGGATTCATGTTTATCCCTCATTGAAAAATTCCATTGTAATAAATTTTTTAATCACCTTCCCTCTTTAATGATCCCTATCTCTCAACCATCCATTAGAAGTAAGTAGTGAAAACTATCACCATATTTCTACACTTGTATTACTTCCTTGGTAGATCTCTATAGTAATTCCATCAACTAAGTTTCATCTAATATAAAAACATCTAGATTTATATCTTCTGATTCTGAAGAATTCATATTCCTGTAACTAAAAATTTTATATTGAATTGGAAACACCCTAAAAAGTTTACCTTTTTTATTGGATAACTCAATTGTATGGCCACATGTATATGGTACTGACAGGATCAATATATTTTTTAAAACATCCATAACTTCTATATATCTATAAAGTCAATTCATAGCTTCTTATGATAAATTCTCTCATTAGAACTTTATTCTAGGTTCTAATACTTCCACATAATCACTTCATTGAAGAGAACATTTTAAATATTGATGAAGATCAATGAGTCATTATACTAGAGTCAAAAACTAAACTCTTTGCCACTATATACAATAATGTAACATTCCTGAAACTTTGGTTCAAAGTTATCTCATTCATTATCATAAACAATGTCCTAAGAGATTTTTAAAAATTTATTTTGGTGTTATAATTTCATCTTCCTTCAAGACCAATAGATCACCAAACATTTCAATCCAATTGGTGATGATGGATATTGGTTGAGTAATTAAATTGTATAGTTTACTACTTCCACCTAAAAAATATTGGGGAACCCTGTGTAAATCCAATACTCCTATACTTCTTCACTAAACTAATGATTTTCATTTGAATAACTATGTTATTTTTTAGATTCCCTATCATGGTCTTCTTAAATAAAACCCCCTTCTACAAGAAAAATATAGGGAACTCTGTTCTTTCACACTCACCGCCATTGTCTGAATGCAAGAATTTAACATTACATTCATACTACATCACTATTATGGTTCTCTAATGTATGAATTTATTGATCACTAATTAATTATACATTATAATGTACACATAAAATTTATATGTGTAATTATTGTTTAATGTAATGTATAAGAGTGATCCTCCATGAAAAATTAAAAGAACCAGCCACAAACATCGATGGGAACTAACTCAAACATATTGTGTTTTTTTTTGTTTCACCCTCAATCTAAAACAACACCTTCTATAAATTTTTGAAAACATAATCCTCAAATGTTCTATACACTATGATTATATTTTTTAGTAACCCATTCATATATTGGGACTTAATACATTCCTAACATAGTTGTTCTAGATAGTGATTCCATAACTTCATGGAAGTTAACATTGTGGCATTCATCACTCCTTCATAAGGGAAGAAACTCATCCTTCACTCTTCTTCCAATGTACATGGGGTCACATGAATTTTTATACAAACCATCTATGAAATTAGAATAGATGATAGTATCATCATGTTCCCTACTATACACAAATTGTTTCTTAACCCCAATATGTGACTCATATCTATCAACTCTATCCTCCTTTATTTATCTCTCTAGATTGAAATGTCAATTTTTTCCACTATCATGAGATATTTTTCCTAAATAATATGAACCTTATATAAATTTTGTATGTATTGTTAAACATATACACTCTCTCAAGTGTTGAGTGGAATGAATATCAAGAGTCTATCACGAATGGCCATAATGAAGTTGTGAAACATGGGAGGGTGACACTCCAATATTATAATAGAATATTAAAAAATCCATTATCGAATGATTGAATTACAGAGTTATCTATCATTTCATAACAATATTTTATTATGTGGTATTTTCTCTCATAATTTTAACACTAGGGAGCACCTTCCATTGAGAAACTCCTACTACAACTTCAACATTCGTTCCACTAATGGTGAATTCTCCAAGAACAAAAATATTCTTTGTATTTCATATTATATTAATTCATTGAGGACAAAGATATTTATTTCTTACTTTTTTCACCATTCATGATCAAGTCTCTGTTACATATGAACTTTAATTCTACCTTTGAACTAGAATTAATTATAGTGGTCACCATTAAGTCCCGTGATTACTATAGAGAATATAGTAAAAATGTTCCCAAACAATGTCTCTAAATATTACCTACACTGAGTCCAACTGAAATATAATGACATTTAAGTTGTTTATATTATTGAAATTAGAATATCCTCTTATGTTTTGAATGTAAAATAGTCTCCTTACCTAGAATACCTTATTCATAACTACGATATTCTCAAACATGTTAGTGAGGGTCTTCATGAGTTTCAATGATGTATTCAATTCCAATATATTATAAAATCAATTTCAAGAAAGTGAAATTTTCGTAAACCAAATTTCATTCTTATCAATCCTTTTCTATTCATATATTTTCATCATGTCTATCTTGGAACCAGTAAACAAAATATCAAGGTTATTTGGTAGAATAAAATTTACTATATGCATCTTGAAAAACTAAAAATTACTTTTTTTAAACTTCTCCACTCATAATTTATTCTTTTCAAATTAGACCCTATTTAAAAAATTAACTATTACTTCTTGATAATTTATGTAAAATACATTATCAAAAAATTATTTATATTATCATATAAGGAAACTGATAAAATAATGCTACTGAATCGAGTTCTGAAACACCTTCACATATGTATGATGATCTAGAAATATTGAAACCCAAATATTTGATACCACTTAAAGGATATATATATATATATGCCTTCTAATAATCCATTGAAATGCACGCCACTATAAATTTATTAGAATAAAAAAGGACTTTGGAATGTGAACCTGTAATAAAATGAAAAATACATGGAATTTAAACCTATATCCTAGGCACCTCGCCAAAAATAAAAACCATAATAAATCACATAAATTAAATAATGGTAAAAATTATTTAATAATAAATCATGGCAAAAATAAAAAAAAATTATTATGTGGTTCATACATGCCACTTATTCCACAAGGGAATGAAGGTTTACTTTTATTCACATTAAATAAGGATTATTAAAACGAGATTTATAGATCACATAATGTGATTTTGGCCGATAATATAGAAGATGACATCCAGTTTTTCCAATCCACACCACCTTACAATCATCAAATGTCATTGTCAAACTAGGTCAGTCATCATAGAAAAACAAACAGTTGATCAAAATCTACCTCCACCATAACTGGATTGTCTGGTGTATTTTTTCCTACTTCCAGTAATTTTAAATGATGTATCTCATGTTATAACATATAATGAGTGAATATAGTAGAATATAATCTACTACGCCCATCTATATTATACCCACATATACCATCTAGTGACCTAAACATCAATTATTTACCTGTCTATAATCCCCTTCTAGATATTAAAAATTTAGCCTTTGGATTTCTTTCTTTCAGTGGTATTAGTTTTCTTAGCTAGAAAATGTTTCTCACATAGTCAAACCAATAATTTATTGCTTTAATAATGTATTATATGAGTTTAATAATTCCCCTAGATCATAATACTCTAAAATTGTTAGTTTTTATAAATACTTTAACTTTTCTATAGATTCCTTGTATAGAATCATGTTTTTGGAGAAGATGAGCACATGTAATCAAATTGAAAGCATCTATGTAGACGTTATAATTTTTAAAATAAATAGAGAGTATGGTTGTGATTAATTATTAAGGTATATAAATAGGTATTTTAAAATGTTAAAACTGGAAGAAATTCATTTTTTTTATAGGGCTATATGTTTTTTATGAATGGGATATAATATTTCAATCATGAGAGACATATTCCAAGTAATTATTGAATACTTTTTAAATATATTCCAAAAATTATGTATATACACTCAAAATTGTTGGAATAAAGCTAATTAAAGATGAAGATATAAAATTCAAGAATTATAAATAATTTATGAAAAAAATTATAATCATGTTTTATCTTACATCATCATGTCTTGACAACAATTATACAGTAACTCTATATGATAGATATAAAAGTGGTCCTAATGAATATTACTTGTTATCTAAAAAAATATTTCTTATATATATCAATGGAACTTTGAACTTTGGGATTATTTATAGAATAAGTGATAAACTGAATATATATTATAGCACTCATATTGATTTGGATGGATATTCTCATGAAAAAACAATATTAGGTGGTACATTATTTTGTGGAAATGTTTTTATAACATTGAGTTTTAAAAAATAAAAATTGATAAATTTAAATATAATAGAGGAAGAATATGTGGCCTTTATAGAATCATGTACATATATGATTTTGATTAATGGACAAGTAATATATTTTAAGAAGAAATTTGATAATCCATTGATAATTACATGTTATAATGAGAGTGTAATTTATCTGAATCTTTTTCTTCAATACTACAAATAAAAATATATTTATATGAAATATAATTTCATTAATAAATAGTACATAATTAAGAGGTTAATATTATTTTTATTTCTACTATGGATTGAATTATTTATGTTTACAAAAAAATTCAATCCAAAGGAAAATATTTGAACTGTTGATGTTGAACATAGTTGTTCATACCTTCCCTCTCACATTAGATATTTTTTGAAAGACGCACATTATATTATAATATCATTTTAAATAGGGTGAAAAGTACAAAAATCTTGTTACCTAAAATTGAATCAAAATTTGTTAAAATTGAAAAAATAGGGAGAAATGAGTGAATGAATTGATAGGGAGAGAAACCAAATCTCTTACCCAAAATTTTCTTATCACTGAGTGATGTAATTCATTCAAAAACATTACTTTTTCAAGTAGTGTTGTGTTGGGATAATTATATTTTATAAGGAATATTATTTTATGACTTTTTTAAGACATATTAAAGTTAAAAAAAATACAAAAGGGGATATTTAAGAATACAATGGAATTATTAATGTTTTGTATTTTTTTTAAATTATGATTTAATTTCATTTGATTTTTTTGATAATGTATTTAAGATGTTTTATAATGTATTTGAGATAATATTATGTGGTTAGAGTAGTCATGAGAGGGTGCTGAAGAAATTATGGAGAAATTATGAGTTGAAGAATGTTAATGATAATTGGATATGTATTTTTGTAAATGGATCTTACATTTATCTATAGGTCAATATTGAATATGTTTATTAATGGATAAAAAATTAAAATGATTCAAATGAGATTCTGATTCAAGAATAATAAGGCAAGGTTATCCTTGCATTTTGGATAATAAGTATACATTGTGAATCTATCCATGGATAAAGTACCAACTCAACCAAATTTTTATATTTGATGTGTTATAAAATAATCTAGAAAAAATATCACACCATATTGTCTAGTGAAGATAGTTTCACAGGGAAGATACATGAGAAATGATAAGACATGAAATTAATGTTTTTGAGATGATTTTTGATGTGTTATTAAATCTATCCTATGGACTTAGATACCACACTTGATGATATTCCAACATGAAAACATGGATTCAAGGCATGTGTTTTTCAAAAAAATGAAGTTGAGGAGTATGGGGGAGAAACCTTTGTGATCATTTAAGAAGTCAATGTTCACAAGTAACAAGTTAAAGATTATTAGTTGATATAAAATTTAGGAATTACTTTATTGAATGTTTCTAAAATGATTAATTATATATTAATTAATTATAATGTTTAAAAAATATGTTATGATATAGAAGTTTAAGGGTTTGAATTACAGTGAAGTTTACTATTCATGTATTGAATTGAACATTCATAGTATCAGAGAGATATAAATTTAAGATATTCAATTAAAAAAGTATAATAAGATGAAAGGAAGAGAGATAAACCACTGAATTCTATTGGTGGATCTTTATTTTTTTCAATATGAGAAAATGGCTGATGTGTATGTTTCACATTTGATATTAATATAGTAGTAAAATTCCATAAAGTTGAAGTATAATATCTCATATGGTGATGTTGTGACATATAGGATTTCATATAATGAATTTTGTTTTTGTGTGTAGATCACTATTATCATGTTGTGGAACCTATATAAACACTTCAAAGAGACAAAAGTGTTGGTAAAAAATATTGGGTTAAGGATGACATATTCCAATTAAACATATAATTACATTAGATTTTATCTGAATATTTATGTCATTGAAACAACCTAAATACTGATAGGATGTTTCTACCCACAGTAGGGTCGAACATTTTAATAAACTTATGTTGCATATGGTGATATATATTTCAATCACATTTGGTTAAATGTAGATATTTAAATTTATTAGTTCAGAGTCTAATAAATTGAAGAGGTTTATTTTTTAAAAGGAAATTTAAAAAATTATTGTCGATTAAAACACCCTTCTTAATGTTATAATATAACCTAGAAACTTTATTGTAGATACTAGTCACTAATACAATGAACTCTCTAATTGAATTATCATCCATATATAAAGAGAATATACCCACTAAAAGAAAAAATAAGTTTTTTATATGTTTATATGGATTGTATTATGAAAATAAAGGAAATATTATTTGATATAGTCCCCTTTGCCTATTGATCCTTTTTAGAATGGTAGTGATTTTGAAAAATGTATATATTGGATGTGTATAAATGACACAGTAGATGTTCAGTACAACATGTTTTCATTAATGCCAAGTGAATGGTAAAATTAGATAGAGGACAATGTTGAATCTGACATGTTATGTCATATCTTAATGTTTTAAAAATAAAAAACTATTAAAGAGACATATGAAACCATTAATACATTTTTAACATCAAAATGAGGATAAAGAATATATGTTGGACCTTATTTGGTCATGATGATAGGGTACATTCAGTGTTTTTCGTTTTAGGATTTGATATGGATAAAAAAAATTACATGTATCTCATCCACTTATCGTAACCTTCTAATTTCTAAATTTTTATTTTTTATGATTTAAATGAGAAAATATAATTTATAATTTACAAAAAGATAAGGATATAAAAGAGAAAAATTATTTTATCCTGATGGTTGAAAATGTAAAGGCTAAAGGATAATAGATTAATTAAATAAAAGGTATATATGAATAACCAATATCAGAAAAAAAATATTTCGAGGGAGATATATAATAATATGGACATTTTTATCATGTTATGAAATACCGTTATAAGAAAAATTAAAATATAGTGATGAAGTAAGGATACGTTTCATGTATGTTCATTATTGAATATAGTGATTTTATTTTAGAAAATTGGGTACAAGATATATATTCTTGTTTGTAAATTTATATTGATATGAAATAACTAAGTATATTAAGAGATATTTTAAATGTTCTTGGGGACATTTAAGTTACTAATGGAGTGGGGATTATAGAATTATATAAAATAGATCACTATCTTGTTTTTCAAAGTGGGATAATTTATGTTTTTTATAATCAATATTATGAACATGAAATTACCCAAAAAAATGAACAATAAAGTATAAATGGAAATGGTGTTTATTTAAATTCAAGATGTTTATATTAATAAGAAAATATATGTTATCGTATAAAAAATTAAATAATTATTTATATATAATTATGAAATTTCATATTGGTAAACAATAATGATTCCAATTTATATAACACATTATACACCCAATTTTGGCATTGTTTACATGGTCATATAAATGGGAATACTGTGAAAAAGTAACATACATTAGGGTAATTATATTATATTCATTTTAAACTCTTATATATATATTAAGAATCTTGATAATGTTTTACTATTAAGGAAGTATTTAAAGGTAATGGTGAAAGGACAAGAGATCTTATATAAATAGTTTAAATAGATTTTTATTTACCATTTTAGTTGGAACTAGAGGGAGATTCACATAGGATATAAATTTCGTTGATTTTATTAGTATATATGAATATTTATACCTAATTAGACATAAATTAGATTATATAGAGTTATTTAAAGAATATAAAAATCATGTATACAATTAGTAATGAAATAATATAAAGAAAATATTATGATATAAGGATGAGGTATATCATGAAAATGATTTAATTAATTACCTAAATTAACTTGGGATACTATCCCCACTATAATCGTATGTGTCTATATCGGTTATGGAATTTTTGGAAATATAATTAATTTTGTTTTGTAGGATGGTCTGTTTTGGGAACAGGGATTTAGAATGATATTATGATAGTTTTAGAATGATAAATATATGTTTTATATGGGATTCATGGCATTTATGATGACCTAGGAACTCAGGTAGAGTATTGGTGGTTTTTCGGGTGTATAGGAAGCAACTAAAAACCATTCATGTCGTAAAGTAGGGCTTTACATCATGAATATTTAATAAAGTTGTATAACCCCTATACCCTGAAGGATAACAATTTAAACCATCTATTCATTTCATAAAATTATTTCTAACTATTTTTTATAAATTTTTAAGAGCTGTCAAGACTGCCATTTTCTTTAAAAGAGTTAGTGATTGTTGTAGGGGTTAAATGAATGTCTCCCCTCCTCCTTTGATCTAGGGTGGTTATGAATGTCTTTATATGGTGAATATAAGTAATTCCCTTCCCCCATTATGTGTTTTCTTTATGGATATTAATTTTGTGCAATTTCATTTAGAGTTTCAGTGTTGTTGTGTCGGATCATAGAGGAATCGATGAAAATGGATGAGGCTTAAGTCATTCTTGGATAGAGATGAACCTAAAATGATTTATACCCAATAGTGTATACTATTTTGGAAAGGGTAATATGTTGCATAGATTTTTCATGGGTTTTGGAAATATTTTAATTATTCTGGTCATTTAATTGGCATTTTAATGGGGTATTTTGTGTTTCATAGGCCTGAGGATGCGTCAGGAGTAGAAAACACCAATTCATTAATGATTTCAATGTGATGAGGTATATTAGTGAGTGTTATTCATTTATTTTTATTGAAATAAAAATTTAAATTTATTGTAAAAAATTTAAATAAAATGAATAGTTTATTATTAATTGTTTATAAGTAATTAATGGATATTTTGATGTGTGATAGGGCCTGGAATGGAAGGTTAGTGGTTAAATGAACTTGGATAATATTAGGTGAAGGTTTTCAAGTTATTTGTAAAATATAACAACTCAAATTTATTTAGGCGAACACCAATACTTTTACTTAGGTATACTAAATATTTCAAACATAAATATTATGTATTATTATATGAATATTAATTATATATAATTAAGATCCATTATATAACCATAATGATTTAGTATCTTTAGAAACATGGATTCATAAATAACTGGTATATAAAAGATTTACATCATCTCCCAATAATTTCTTCACTACTAGCACCCTTCTTATATATATCACACATAAAACCTTTCATCATATTTTGGGTAAAAAGGAAAATAGTAAAATGATGAGATCATATGCTTAATAAGGTTTAACAAGTTATAAATCAACCAATTATAAGTTTTAAGCATAACTAGATCATAATTTTGTGATAACATGATATTAACATTTAAAAATCATACCAAATAATTGATAGATCATAATCATGAGTAACAGAATAATGTTTAGCAGTTCCAAAGTCCTGAGTTATAAAGTAATAAAATACATGATTCATTAGAGAATACCATTAGCATAATATAATTTCTTAAGAGATTGGAATACATTTTAGCAAAACAATAACCATATAAATCTTATGAAAATACTACCCACCACAACATTCATCAATTGTGAGGCTTAGTTTAAACACTTGTGTGCCTGCTTTAAGCTCATGATAACCTCTTGTTTACCCTATTTTGGGCTTGGGATAATCTTTTATATACCCTTTGTGTTCATAAAATAGTAATCATTACTCAATGAATTGGATTGATGTAATATAATCACTCATCACTTAATCATAATCTATTCATATGTATTCCAGAAGATCAAGAAAACATGTAGGATTTCATCATATCTTACCCTATGAAAAATAAAATGGGTTTTATTAATATTTTATCATCATAATGATAAACCACATAGAAAAAAATAAGGATTGTATTATGGGATCATATCTTCATTAAAAAATATTTAAAATGAAAGGATGTTATCGTTAATAAAAAATCATTTAAAAGATCATTGAAAATTTTCTTAATGAAAATACCCTTTTCATTTTTAAATCGAATATTTAAAATAAAAAATTCCAAAATAGAAGGAAATGAATTTTATTTGAATATATCCATATAAATTTGTAAATTAATCTTCAAATCAATTATTAATCCTAAAGGTTGGGAAATCCATTCAGGCAGTGTACATTAAAATAAATAGTTTTTTTACACCTTTTGTCAAAAGGGCTTCATTAGGAAAATGAAAAGGGGATTCATTTTTACCATGTTTATTGTGAGTTTAATATGGGTAAAATTTGATTTAGAAAATAATAGGATAATGTTAAAAACATTATTGAAAACATTTTAAAATAAATATTGACATGAATGAAAATTATTCCTCTATGAATAAAAAATACATAGTGGGTTTTCATTAAAAACATTATTTTTGAATTTTTAGCACTTAGATAAGTGAAAATGACAGGAAAAATGTAATTTATAGAAACAAATATTGGATAATAAATTAAATATTATTTTGGTGAGATGTGTTATATAATTTTATCATCATAATTTTATTTATAAATGATCGTGAAAAAATGAGATTGTTATGTAAAACTCATACCTCATGTTTGACTTGATTTATAAGAACTCTAAAATCCATTATAAAAATTTAAAATTTATTATACTTATATATTATAACCATATTTATACTTATATAATGGAACTGTATTTATACTTATAATACCAAAATTTTTTACTTATAATATCTTATTAACTATTCATTAATAATCATTTTTTTAAAATCTTTGTTCCAGGTTATAATTGTATCATTTTTTATGTATGATTCAATTTTTATGTTAGTGTAATTTTTTCAAGATCATGGTTCCATAATCTAAAAAATGTTACTACTAATATAATTTTAGTATATTTTCATTCTATACATATTTATAATCATCATTAAATGGTATATATATATAAATATATTACACAGTTCATTGGGATGGTTGTTTGTACGTGCATATGACCATTGTATTAATTTTTGAAAAAAAGGAATGAATGAAATAAAATTAATATTGTATCATTATAAATAGTAATTATGTTTTAAATATCACATATATTTAATAAATTATTTTGTTATATCCATAAATTTCAATCTTGGCTCTGAAATGAATCATATCGCTATGTGGAGGTAGTAGTCCTTATGCACACATGATCAATATTTTCATTTCTCAATTGATGAGAATGAGGTGGAAAAACGTTTTTCCATTATCATAATAAAACATTATAATGTTATTATACTGGATAAATTATGTTATGTTGGAAAAAAAATTTTATAAAATGTGGAAGGAGAAATAAAATTGAAAAGGGTCAGTTATAATTTATGTCACTTCTTTGATTGGACTCATTTGGGTTACACCTTAATCCATGAAATATAGGTCTTAGAAGAAAACCAGTGTATCTTGGATGAAGGGAATGAATATAAGAAGGTTATTTTGAGGGATCATTTAAAATATATTGATCAAAATTACTAAATAAAGGAGGAGTGGATGTGTCCTATAAGTGAGGGAGATGATGCACATTGAAAAACTGAAGAGATTTAAAAAATATAAGTTCAATTTCATTTAAATGCGGCACAAAATGTATAGGGAATATATTTTAGGATAATATAGGATTTTAATAAATTTTATATATGATAATTAAATAATTTTATGGGGCATTATTACCCATATTTCCTAGTTTAACCCCCTCCTAAGCTTGTTTTAACCTTAACACTAGTAAAAGAATCATTACTATGTTTGCTATTCATTAGGAAAAAAAATATATTCATTAAAAAAATTAGAAAATTAATATTAAAAATATAGAATATATTTTATTAAATTAAATTTTTATTATTGACATAAATTAGTTTTAAAATAATCGTGTAAAATAAAACAAAAAACACATTTTTAGAAAAAAAAATAAGTATAAAACTAAATTTACTCGCATTTAATTCCTAGTAAAAAATATTCAATGGATGTTAAAATAATTTATTTAATATATAATATACACATATCCTTAATACCATTAATTAAAAATTATTTACTTAACTTATTATGATAAAAACACATTGTGCATATAAAGACAATTTAATGAAAAAAAAATCATTTTTCTTTTAAATGATTTTATCTTCATTCCTATAATTTATAAATATAATATATAGATAATTATTCATAGATTAGATATACATTTCATTATAGTCATTCTTTATTAGTGATCAATATATCAGATCATATAAAAATGCATAACATCTAGAAAATTACATTTGTTCAGAAAAATAGGTTTTTAATCAGAAAATTATTTTTATTAAAAAATTAATAATTATTTATATAGAATTAATTAATAAATTTTAATTTAGGATATTATTTATATATATATTTCATAATATGGTTAATATTATTCATATAAACCAATAAAATGTATTGGTTATAAATGTATACTATATCTTGAATCCATTTAGACTCGAGGTTGTGTGTAAAGTTAGGTATCAAATACATCAAGAATATTTAAAATGAAATACATATAAAATCATCTGGTGTTATATTCTACCCTAATTATAATGTATTTCCCCCACAAAAGTTCCTCACTTTGATACAAAAAATGATTTTATATATACTTTATCAAATCTGATGTTCCCAGGGAGGATTTACCCACTGATAAGGGGGGTTAAATTAGTAGTGATATTTACAATTTTTCCTTCTTTTAAAAATTTATCATTATTAAACTATTAGAATCAAATCCAAATTTATTATAACTTAACCTATCCTAAATTTTTTAAAAATAAATTTCATAGGAACACAATAGTTTTACAAGGTTCGACCTCAATATGATAATAATCCTTGTTGTTATTGGTTAGACTCACAAATCCCAAAATCTATCTTATAATCACAAGTGATTAAAAAAAACTTATTATTTGCTATCATAGAGTCCCAAAATTATTTCTAGAGTCCCACTAGAATATAAGTTTCACAATATCAATTAAAAAATGATTAAAACCAACATATAAAAATATCACTTCTCAATCTTGGCTTCCTTTACTTCAATTGATGAAGGTCTTATCTTTTGAGAATTCAAGATAAATAATATATCATATGCTCACTTTATAAAGAACATGACTAAACATGTTATTCCTAAAAATATGAATTTTCACTTCTCAAATATATAATACCCATATTTTATGTTAAATTTTCTTTATGTGCGCAAAATAAGTATTTTGTAGTAACTTTAGAAAAAAAATATTATCTACATATTACATTCCTACTTTGGAAACTTATATTTGTACTGTGAATGATACATAGTATTCCTAGACTATTTTCTCTAAACATCAACACATTAAATTCTTTCAATATATTCACCTTTTTTCCTCACACTTTCATCTTGGAATCAACTTTTTATTTATAAGAAATTATTCACCGATTATTGAAGTAGTTATCTCACGATTCAAAAATATCTATATAGAATATTTTTTATCATATTTGCAAAAAAAAATTATTATTTTCCATCATACAATTTGATAAATCAATTGAATACAATTAATTTTTACCACAAGGAAACATTTCCACACAGAACATCTATAATGTCAACACGTTACCACAAAGAATCATCTCTGCAATATAATTTGCAGTTGATCAAAAGTTGCATAGAAGTTTAATAAACCATCTATATAGAATGTGTGGGGATTCACTGTGTACTGAGGTATATCAATCCTCATGTTATATAGAAGAATACATTAATAATCCTTGTCATAGACACTAACTGATATATTATTATTCACAAACTAAACATCATATTCCACAAGCTCAATATTCTGCATATAAGCTCCATCGTCCAAGAAGCATCACCCATAAATAATTTCGTTTTGGTTTATCACAAGACCATATACATTCGATCATTACATTATAACTCACATTTAAATTGACTACACAATCAACATGAACACCATTTTTCACATATCATTTTATGAGTTATGCAGATTCACATATGATCTTCAACGTGTAGCATTAATCACTACAAACGCATAATCACAGACCATTTTTATGCATTGAGGTAAAGCATCCTTAGCAATTTTTTTTACTCCCCATGTGATTTGAAAGATATCAACTAGTGTATAGGCTTTTTCATGATTATTTCTTGATAAAATTTATTCCCTAGAAGGATTCATATGTGGTATATCTTCTAATAAATCATTGTTTACAAAAAAATCATACGTGGGGGTTGAAGATGATCTCCCTCCTGGATCGGATGGATCATGTCCAACTATTCAATCAGAATGGAAAACTTCCATTATATCCATATTTTTAACATATGGGTGAAAACTTTCATCATAGAATTTTCCAAAATTTAACCTTCAACCATACATTTCATTGGTTTATTACGCAAATGGTAACTGTTACAACTTCGATTCGGCACCGAGGTGGGAACTCAGATGCACTGCACACACCAGACTTAAGCCTATGGTAAACTATACCAAACACTGTGCTCCTCCAAGCACATGATCTGTGGACCCTATTCATAGGCCTACTAGTATATCCAAGCCTCTTATACATGGAGAAACTTCTATGGGCCTATACACGGCCACTGTCACCTTCTAGTTGGCTCGGGATAGTTCTATTGGCCTTGGTTGACCTACGAGTCTTACATTGGTTGGGGTTAAGCTAGAACTATCTTTATTAGAGGTTTGGAATAATTTTTTATGTAATAACACTATTAAAATACATAGAAAAAATATATAAGTGCAATTAAAAATCCTTCCTTAGATAATATGATTGACCTTACTCCTTGTCTTCTATTCTTCTTCAGGTACAAAAATACCATCATTGAAACATCAATTGTTATTCTTATCCAAAAAATAAATATTATAATGGTATTGATCTTGTTGAATAAATGTGAAAACTCCTTAACACATGAATTTGAAAAGTAAGATCAATCAAAATAATCATAACATTTATACCAAGAAGAATTTTCCAAGTGTGGTATCCAAAGACATATGTGGAATACATAATGTTTCTTCGGGCATCACCACTTTATCCATAAAAATTTTTTCGGCATAAACACTTCATAAAAACTCCCCAAAAACATATTGAAACACTGTGACAACAAATAAATCACTTAGGTTCAATAATATCCCCTTACTATTTTTTTGTTAGTATCGATTCACATAAATGTCAATGTATGTCTATTATCATTACTCCCCCTAAGGATAACAAAATTAAAAGGGTAAGTGGGATATTATTAACTAATCTTTCATATTAATAACATATTCTCTTTTTTTCTTAAGATAATGTATGCCATCACATGGTACTTGGAAAAGTCCCTTTTTTAATTAGATTTAAGTTTATGTGGGCACACCTGCTGTAGAAAATAAGAGAGATGTAACCAAGGGTATCTAAGTTGTAGTTTAAATATCCAAGAATGTGAAATCTAGATCAAAATGTAAAAATTGAAATAAAATATCCTACACACAATTTATCAAACATATCATAAAGTTTAATTGGACATGAATAATTCCCCATTTTTTTATCATTTTATGATCAAACACTCTCTATATATAAATACAATTTAAAATTAAATATGATAGTGTGATTGGTTCACGAAAACCTCATAAGGCATCCCCCTAATGATATGTAATCATTTTCATCATCATGGAATTAATTGAGACCCAAGACGAAAAAAACTTATTTATTAATTCCATTCTTGTTTTCACAATATAGATAAAATAAAAGGTAAAAAGGTGATACCTATTTATAGTATTCAAATGAGAGGAGAAGGATGAACATGAAGTTTCATCCTCATCTCAACAAACATCTCTTTTGGCATTGCTTTGGTGAAAATATCTTCAACCTGAACATTTTTAGAAATGTATTATAACTTGATATCTCCAATTTCAACCTTTTATTTGAAAACAATGATACCCGATATCTATCTTCCTAGATCTTGATTGTTTTATTGGTTTTTTAGAAAATTTAATAGAACTTTTATTAACACATGAATTTTTTAGTGGTATATAAATCTTAATTTTTATATCTTCAAATTGTACTTGCATACAAATAATCTATGTCTATGCATGTGTAGGTGCTACATATTCAGCCTCAATGATGATCAATGTAACTAGGTTCTTATTCTTGTTATAAAAACTGAAACATATTTTTTCCATAAAGAATGTTCCACCTAAATTTGATCTTATATCTATACAATCACCCTCCCAGTCAGCATCTGTAAATCCCAATAGTTTTAAACCTACATCATTTCATTATAAAATCCCATAGTTTAGTGTTCCTTTCACATATATTAGAATTATATTAGAAACTAACAAGTGATTCTCTATAAGGTCACTCTAAAATTTTGCACAAAGAGTAAATTTATAAGTTATATATAGCCTTGATGCTTTTAGATAAATAAGACATCCAATGATTCTTATGAACACTTTTAGATTAAAATTATTTCCAGCTTTATCCAGGAATAATTTAGTTCCAACTGAAGTGGGTGTTGAAAATTATTTTTCATTATCCATTCCAAAAAAAATTCATCAATTACCTAGAATACATTTCTTGTGATAGAAATATGGAATTTGGTTTTTTTCCCAATCTGGAATCCTATAAAAAACTGTCATCTAACCTATTAGGGACATCTCAATAATTATTTTCCTTTTCTCATCAAATGCTTCACATATGCCTTCCTTTTCAGTAGTAAATATGATGTCATCCACATATAAAATGACTATGAGAGTACCTTTTGAAATTTATCTCACACAAATGTTACTATCAACATTAACTTTTCTAAACATCATATCCATTAAATAACCATCTAATTTGGAATACCATGATCTTGGGGAATGTTTCAAGCTACAAATATTTTTCACAATCTGCATACCATGATTCCATCATTTTGTAAAGGAAAACCATCAGGTAGTTTTATATAAACATATTCTTCAAGATAAACATTTTGAAAGGAATATTTCACAAGAATTTTATAAACATTATAATGTTTGTGTGGTGAAATTACAAAGAACATTCTAATAGGTTCCAGTCTTTAAATGAGTGAAAATGTTTCTTCAAAGAAAATTCCTTCCATTTGAGAATATCCATTGAACAACAACCTAGATTTTTCTTTTAATATTTTACCATTCTAATTTATCTTATTTATAGAATCCCACATCGTTACAATAACATTTTTTAGGTCTTGATTAAATATACCAAGTGGTGTTCTTCTCAATATGATCAAGTCCCTCATTTGTATATTGTATCCATTCCTCATGCTCAACTTCTTCTACCAATTGTTGGGGTTAAATTTGAGAAACTGGTACATTTTAAAATTCAAGTATCAATATTATTCTAGTTTTAATTTGATCATATTTATTTCTTATTACATTTTCATTCTCAACACGTTTCTTTAAATTTTTATACCATTTTATCTTATTTTCATCAACATCATCTTTATCAACGGTATGTTCATAATCAATATCAGCAATGTTGGAATATTTATTAGTAACTTTATAATTATTCTATTCCATTCTCATACCATTTTATACTGAATATTTTTACTATGTATCAACTAAGATATCTGATTTGTTCTTATTTTCAATATTTTTAACATCACAATAGTTAACAAACTTCTACATCTCTTTGTTCTAAAATATTTATCCACTTTCATTAGATATTTTTCCCATAAAAAAATTCTTCATATATTTTTTTAAAATTTTCTACTTTTATTTTCTCGATCTTTATAAAAGAAGGACTTACAAAAACTCTGAAACATTTAGAAGTTTTATTTTTCTTGTACCATATTTCATTTTTTTTTGTGTTTATGGTCTCAGTATACCTCTGTTATGTATATGTATGGAGGTACATATATCTTCTCTCCATAAATACTTTAAGATGTTGTGTTTAGTTAATATGTTCATGACCATCCTAGCTATTCTTATGTTCTTTATTTCAGTTACCCCATTTTGTTGTGGATTTTATGTTGTATTGTACTGATGCTTGATTAAATGTTTTAAAAGATAACTTTCAAATTAATCACAATTAAACTCTTTACTATCATTTTATATCAATTTATTTATATATATAACCATCTTTTTATCCTCTTTTCGTCTAATGTTTTTGAACATTTTAGTCTCCTTTGACTTGTGTTTTATAATCATGTGTAGGGTCCTGAAAAATCTGAAAAGGAGAATTAGAATACCATTTAATCCAAGGGATATTCTACCTAATTTCCCCGCAAAAGAGTTTTTACATGTGGGGAAATACTCAAAGTATAGCCCAAGATGAACCGGTATGCAGACTGGTCCAATGATAACGCTACGCGGCCGGTTCAACGAAGCACCCCCTCCGTAGACCGCTGTTGTTCACGGAATGGAGGCGGAGATCCTCCGCGGGCGCAAAGTAGGACGAGTGCCAAACTGGTCCATCATCACGAACAGCCCCAGCCGCGTACCGCGTCGACCATCCCAGCTCGCATCCACTATAGTTCATGGAATGGAGGTGGAACTTGGCGTCGCCGCGAAGCACTCCCTGAGTTCGTTCGGTTCGCAGGGGAGATGTGTTCAATGCCCCCTGTGAGTTTCAGATTGACCAAGTCATCCGTAAACTAGGTTTTCAGTCATGGGCCACTTCAAAATGTGCCGCATGACCACATATACATATCTTTACCAACTCTATAAAAGGAGACCAAAGGGGAAGAGGAAAAGAGGATTCAGAGAGATCGACCAGATTCGGGTGGAAGGATTTCGAAGGAAGGCGCTTAGGATTTCACAAACCGGGAAGTTTCAGTCCATGAACCAGAATAGGTATGAAGCTTGAAGCGAGTTAATAAGGAACTGAAAACACATAATAACTTGGTGAACCATGAACTTAAAATAACAATGAAAAGAATACCGCGAACCTTGGCCCCTCCATAGATGCACTCCCCTGGAACAGGGAGTTTATGATCTTTTTCTGATCCATCCCAATGCATAACACCATCCTACGTGGGCGAATCCCCAACCGACGAACCTCCGACCGGCGCTGTCCTCGGCCGCCACTGCTTGCATGGATCCCACCGCGTACCACCCTGGTACGCGGGCCGAACCCGAAGCCGCGAACCACCCTGGTTCGTGGGATGCCCATTAGTCCACGGACCACCCTGGTTCATGGATGGCCTCTCCAGCCACATAGCACCTCCCTACGTGAAGGGTACCACCACTCATACATGTGTGTGGACCACGAGATCCTTCGGAGTTCCCATTCCCCGAGCCAGATAAAATCCTCCCAGTCCAGCCTAATCCTCCGCAACCCCCTCACTGGCCCATTCATCAGCCCTGATCTGAGGCCTCCACCATAGCCACCAGACCCATGTGATGTAACCTTTAGGCACATCAGCATGCCGTTTTGAGTTCACATACCCACGGTAAGTAGGGGTGAAGGGGTTTCCCTAACCCTTGTACAGATTACCAAAGCATTACTGGGTTTACATTCCCACGGTAATGCAGAGTCTGAGCCTGGGATCCCCCTTTCTGCCCATCCACTTGTTAGGACTGCGGCACTTCTCCCCTCCCCTAGGCATGGCAGACTACCCATCATAAGGAATCCCCCATGCACCTCCGTAATTCCCCACGGCCATGGCCAAGGAAGGGCGTAGTGGGAAAGGGTGTTGCTCCATCCTTCTTAGGGGCCAAGTCCCTCTTCCTCTGCGCTTTTTCGCCCTGGGAATCCACCTCAGACTAAGCCCCGACTTTATGGGATGCCTCTAGGCGTAAGCCCCACTCCACTTCCCAAGGATGCACCTTTCACAATGTGATCTTCTAGTCCCTACTGCCTCTTGTTTCTCACACCGAGCATGACTCACGTGGGCTTAGAGTTAGAATCGACCATGAAATCCTATCATGGGCCTCCTCAGATTGCAAGCCCCAATACATTACTATGGGCCTCCTATAAGTGTAATCCCTAATCCATTACTATGGGCTGCCATAGAGTGTAATCCTCAAGCTAATGAGAACTACGAGTACTTTGATTCCCTACCACAGGGATACGTAGGAAGCCTCCATGAGGTTCAAGCCCTATCACCATTGGACCCCCAGGACCACATTCATGTCGGCTCTTCAACAATACAATTCGAACTATGTGGACTTCGATCCCTGTCTCCGAGGTAGGGTATGTAGGAAGCCTCCCTAAGGTTCAATACCAACAATCAGTCGATCCGACTCTCTTCACGTCGATTCACTGCACCACTCCTAGTGCCGCCTCAATGAGTCCAGACTCCTCGGGGTCATTAATTCAATGAGGGATGGTAAACCTCAGGCATAAATGATTCTGAACCCCGGATTCTAGCTGACCATTGCCAACCAGGAGTAATCTGTGGATACTATGCTTGGGTATAATCCAAATATTCGTGAACTTATGAACACATCTTAAATCGATAAGAGAGTCTTGGAACAGGAAATAATTACCCCCAAAAGGGTGCGATGAGCCCGACTTCCCATCCTCTCAACCAATGTGAGTTCTTAAGTGTCGCTGGTCAAACCACCCAGCGAATGCCTGCCTTTGGAAAGCGGGTCCATGTATTACTGGATGTGGAAATGTTGGGCGTTTCGAGGAAGAGTATGGTGCACCCGATATGAGTGATTAAACAGAACCCAACATTCCCTAATCAACCATCGGGTAGTGCACGTTTCTTCCCCACATCCTCATTGTGCGCCGTGAGACAAAAAATGGTGAACCCGATGTGAATCTTTAACCAAGCATGACCGATTTAATCTAATCCCACCTTGTTCCCCCTTTATACTCACATGGAGGGCCATGAAAGGTCATTAATTGCGCATGGGGTCATGAGACGCTTCTTTGATGGGTTTTTTGTTTGTATTTGTTAAAATGTTCCACAGGTACCATTCAGAACTCCCTTCGATCCAATGGCATCACGAAGGAACTCACATGCACGTTCTTCTAAATATAAAATGACTGGACTTCCTCACCAACGGAAGACCTCGTCACCTACCCAATGTCTTCAACGCTGGGTATCGGATGCATTTATCCAAGAGTACCACGTGAATGGTACTCTCCTAATGGTGGAGGCGGTCATGAATGCCTTCCAATTCACCAGGACTCGCCGGTCTCCTTCCCAGCAGTGGCCGTAAAGGCATATCCAAACGGCTCTTATTGTTGTCGCAAACCATTTTGGGAGTCTATCCCCGGAATGAGACAACGCATACCTCCCTTATCTTAGGGCGGCGGGTGAGGTCGATGCAGAGGACTTCATTCCCACTGAACAAGGGTCCCGCTCCAAGGCCCCCACTAGAAGACGTCATCACGGTCACACCGCGACTCAACATCCTCACGCTCAGGAGGATGTAGCCCCGGGGATCCAGGCCCACGCTCCCCGAGCTCCGGCCCCTCGGACCACCCAAAGATGGTGGCAAACTTACAACAGGGGACCGATCATCACCCTTGTCCCCGAGGAGGAGCTCTTCTGCCCAGTCACAGAGACGCATCACGAACAGGCACATACACATGTTCGCTCCTCCAAAGCCCACCATCCAGACATAGCGGCCTGCCATCTAGACCCTGTGGTATCATATGAGAAGGCGCGCATCCCCGCTGGGCTCCATCAAGATCGTCGCTCACATAGGATGACACTTACCTGGAAGGAACCTCTCCCAGCCCAGGTTCATGAAGCCCACCAACACGACGTGGTGGCGAACCAACATTTGCAGGACCAACTCCTAGCTGATGATCTTGATGACTACCATCCTGTTATGGTGGAGATCAATAAATCCTGCCACCCAGATGTGGTGGAAACTCATAGGAGGGCATGTCTCCCCGCCAATAAAGGCCACCGACTCGATACAATGAGAAACCAACATATGCAGGGCCTGCTCCCTACGGATGCAAGAAGAGTCCTCCATCTCGATGTGGTGGAAAATGGAGAGGTAATCCGATATATCCATGCCTAGGGGCAGATTCGTTCACCTACCCCAACACAAGAGAATTGTTAGTACCCACTGATCATCAGAGGACCAGAGAAGGATATTCCTACTCTGATAACAGAATGGGCCTTCATACCCGTTCCAGCCAAAGATGTCTCTCTGCATATCCTGGAAATGATGGAAGTGCAGGTATCGATCCCAGATCATATCTTGCAGACTTTCCAAGGTGTAATTACATCAGCGGAAACAGCAAGGACTCGAGCCTGTGAGCATGACTCCCCAATTGAGGCGACTAATCTAAGAGATTAGATAGCCACCTCGGAGCAGATATTCATCCCTACATCCGCCCAGGAGGGTCTCCGGCTATATTCCGTGACAGAAGGGCAACCATATCGAGCAGCTTCACTCGTTCCAACTAGGGGACACCTATCCATCACGGTGGATGCTCTGGAGCAGGAATATATCCCTTCTAAAAGTCAAGATGTTCGTCGGTGTATCCCAGCAACATCACGGGACCCAATTAGACAGGGACCCAAAGGTGAAGGTCGTTGTCAATAGCAGACGGTCCCCGCTTCCCACAAGAAAGCGCCTTGAACACGCTGAAGGTATCTGGAAAATAAAGAGAGGTTTCATGACTCTGCTCTACTGGAATCTGGGGTTCCCAATGCCGCTAAGCGCATATCGAAGGCTCAGAACCCTTCCCACCCATTACCATATTATGGGAGTGGTAGTAGTAGTTGCGATGGTCCTCCCCGCAATGTTGCTACCAATAGCTCTAAAGGGCCTCCCCATAGCACCCATAGGGGCCTCCACCACGGGAATATAATGATCTATAACAAGATCTCCTCTTTTGATGCGAGTCACGGATACCATCCCCGTGACCAAAAGATCGAGCAGCAAGAAGGTCCTCTACTTGCAGCAGTCCACCTAGAATGTCCTCCCTGGGGTATACGTTGCAAACAATCTCCATGTAGTGGGAACACAGATTATGATAGTAGTCCTCATTATCATAGTCGCAACTGTAGAGGCCCTCCCCGCAATGATGTCTCATCACTACAAGAAGGCCCTCCCTTTATCATGGCTTTCCCTGAAGGTCCTCCCCAGGGGTCACGTTACAACGACACTCCACGTAGTCGGGCATCAGAACATGGTGGTGGTCCTTGCCACCCTGATAATAGAGGTCCTCCCCTAGAGACATCACGCAACGGGAAGGCCCTCCCCTCATTGTGGTACATTTTGAATTCCCTCCCCTGGGTGTACCCTATAGATATTCTCCTTGCAGTAGCTATAATGGTAGTCCTCTCCATTGCAGCAGCTGTGATGGTAGTCCTTGCCACCATGACCACCATTGCGAATGTCCTCCCCGTAGTGGCCCCAAGCAACAAGAAGATCCTCCCCTTGTCGCAGTGTGTCTTGAAGTTCCTCCCTAGGATACACACCCAATGTCAACCCATGATGGTCATCCTCACCATGATGTCAGTTGTTGCGAAGGCCATCCCCGTAACAACGCTACCCAACCAGAAGGTTCTCGCCTTGCTGCGACACACCTTGGAGGTCCTCCCCAGGGTGTGCACTGCAAAAGTCCTCTCTACATTGAGGTGTCAAGAAGTAATTGTAGTCCTCGCCATTACGGCCGTCATTGCGAAGGCCCTCCTCATGAGGACATATGATATCGACAGGAAGGTCCTCCCCCTACCGAATCAAGCACGGAAAAGCCCTCATATGCTGAGGCACTCTGAAGGACGGGATTAAGCATGTCAGATTCCTAGTCCATCGCTAATGACACCCTTCTTCAATTGGGAGATGTTCTGGGGCCACTTCCATCTTCTGAACCACCTCTGAATCACCCACATGAGAATTCAATACCTACCGGTCCCACTGCCTCCGACCACCCTATCAGCGAGCATCTCATTTGGGCTTACTAGGTAGAGGAATCACTAGTGGAGTAGTATGCCGACATGTTTTACCTGAGGAAACGACTGGCTAGGGATGATATACCAGTTATGTTTTGTCCCACTGCCACCTCTCAGTTCGACATACCTAGAGAGTTGTTGGAAGAATTTGTGGATGGCATCCGCCAAAATATATGGACAACCCTCAACCGACTGAAAAAATTCTTTTTTTCCTATGAAGGGTATGTAGACCATGTCAAGACAATATGATACCTCCTGCGTCACATCAACTTGGAAGCTCTTCCTTCAGCACGGAAACAATGACCCGAGAGGTGTAAATGAAACATGGAGATAGCCTGCCTCCGTGTGCTGCACCAGTTGTGTCGCCTCATCGTTGACAATCTGATGGGAGTCTATATCAGGGGATGGGGGGAACATGGAGCTCTACATTTCACTCCGCTCCCCTCCCAGAAGAACCTATTTGGCATGGTGTCTTGCAACGTCATCATGTCAAGACAACAATCGAGTGGTCTCCCTATTCGAGAAAGGCTACACACTCAATAGAGTCAGGCCTTGAGTATGTCCCAGAAGCGTCAGGCCCGATTGGAACAATCCATTCAGGAACTCCTGAATCAGGCCAGCAAGAGCATACAAAAGGACTCTAACCTAAGAGAGTTCAACCAGCAGTCATTGCATGCCTCCCCAGAAGGGATTTATTCACAGAAGAACTCAGAACCAAACCTAGTTCACCCCCGAATGGGGGCACGTGAGATCATGGAGTTCGCGATAGCCGCAGCCACCGCCACAATCCAGGGTTAACCCCAGCCTGTAGGTATGGGGGAATTTTTAACAACAAATTATCCTGTAAGACCAATAAAAATGGGAAGAGACTCAACGTCCAAGGAACAGAGCCAACCCCAGCCCTCATGGCTGGCGGAATTATTACCTCCTCAATGACAACCTCCTCCACAATAATCAGTATTCTCTCGTATAGGGAGGACAGTGAGAAAAGGATGTTATTTCCCTATCCCATCATTTGAATCATCATTCCCTCCTAAAGAGAGGCATACCATAAGGTCGCATCAGAGAACTCTCTGCATCACCCTTCATCAAGGAGCCCGAAAGCAATCACGGGAAATAAGAGGGAATACCAGTAAAAGACGCGGGAGATCCTCTTCCTATTTGGAAGATGACATCTTATTCTCCAAATGATAAGCATCCATCAACAATATAGAGGTTAACCCCACGGGTAATACCTATGATGGTGAAAATCTGGATGGATCGGGAGACGATGGTTCCGGTCAGGTTGTGACTCACAACAAACCACCAGGTGTGCACACCCGGAACCAGAGTGCCGCTCTAAACATGGTTGCCCCTTAAGCTAACCTTCTTCTGGTAAACCTGTGTGCTTCTAACAAAGATAAGAACAAAGTACCGGTTACCCTTAACCCTCCTCATTCTCTCAAGAAAAATGATCCACTTACACTCTAAGAGAGATTCACTCGACAGGAAGAGGAAATGAAATAATTGAGGTGGCATAATGCCGAGCTACTCCAGAGGAATCGTCTTATTGAAAGTGCATCCCAAGAGGAGCCACATCATGCACACCCAGTAAGTGCACCTCAAAGACCAAGGGTTTCCCTGGAAAATGAAGCACGGTTAGGGATCCTGCCCAAAGAGGCGTCTGGCCTGTCCAACTACCTAGATGTGGATTTATATGAATACCAAGACTTCACCCCACTTAGGAAACAACCGAAGCGAGTATGTCTGAACCCTCTGAAGGTGTCACAAACGACACATGCACCCCTAGTGCCAACCAAGATGGATCATCAAGGAATTCCTTGGGCTATGCCTGCCCAGGACTGGGCCTAATAGGATGTAAACCAGGGTCTCACCAACACCATAGAGGCACTAACGGCTCGATTGAAAGCAATGGAAGGTCGATGCACTCCGATACAGCTAGAGCGGATGCCCTACCCGGATTGGGTGAGCAACACGCCACCTCCACCCAATTTTGGGATCCCTGTATTCCCTATTTTCAATGGATCAGGTGATCTAGAACAACATTTGATGCACTAGACATCTTATTGAGACCCTATGATGGGAACTCCAGAACAAAAAGAAGCAGTGAAACTCAGATGTTTCGTACGGACCTTGCAAGGATCCTCCTTTATCTGGTATACGAGTCTGCCAGCCCAGTCTATAAAAAGCTGGGAAGACCATCAGCAGCAGTTCCTCTTCCACTTCAGCTTGACGTTGCCTAAAACAATGGTCAGTGACTTCATGAAATGCAAGAAGTGGGAGGATGAGAGGTTTATAGATTTCATCGCCATATAGAAAGGTCTGACCTACTCTCTGAACATGCCAATGCCTCAAGATGAGTTGCTTGCCATATGCATCGACAGTCTTCGATATGAGCTGCGAACTCCGCTCATACCAGTGGAGTGAACCACTAGATTCTGCCATATCACAGCCATTGCCCAGAGAATCGAGGACTCCCTACAGCGGACAAATTTGAAGTCTCGAATATCCTCACAGGCTCATGCAAAGCAAATAGTTAGAGCAGAAGTATCCTCTGTCTCGCTCAAGCCAGCCCCTATGCCTGATCCACCGCTCAGGCCTCCACCACATCATCAAGGACCCCCTGTATATCAGCGGCCGCCTTCGACCATGCGGGATGATCAGAAAGGGGCGAAGCTGAACTGGTTTGAGGAATGAAGACATAAAGTATACTCATTCCGAGAGGACCAAGTCCGCGACTATTTCATCGTCGCCATGAATTGCAACGTGCTCCACCTCCCAGAATCGAGGAAACCTAAAGAAGTTGGCCGCAATGACAGTCCAGATTAATGTCCCTACCATCAAATGTTGGGGCACAATATTCGGGAATAATTCGTTTTCAAAGACCTCCTACAAAGGATTGTAGACTCCAGGAAGGTCGATCTAGGACCACCACCAACACATGTGACATATATTTATACCACCGGATCCGACAAAGGGGAGGGTTGGAAAGAAGTCACCAGAAAAAAGGGGCAGAAATTCGATAACTGGATGACTCAAAAGACTATCAATCGATCCCAGGGCATACTCCGAGCTCAACTACAGCAGCCGGTGTTGCCGCCAACAGCCCCTGATGCCACACAACCGACAATATCATCCTCACAACCATCTATGAGCTAGTCATACAAGCATAATCAAAGAATGAGGAGACAAGCGCAAGAGGAGTAGTCTGAGATGAGGCCAGAGTTAGCACTAACGCTGTCAGATTTCATACCCTCAAATTTGGCGCCAAGGGCACCAACCAACCAAATGGAACCATCATGGAAAACCGACCAGTTTGACCTGTTAGAGGATGAAGAGCCAATATTTGGTTCCATCAACATCATCCATCTTATGGAATCATTCATTGATGAAGGGTATGGTTATGAACCTGAGTTCCCAATATGAGGAGTTGGGATGAGGAATCGCAGAGGTAGGGGATATAAGGGAAGGCGCAGTCGCGGTCGGAACCATCCCTACGGTTGGAACTTGGCCCGAACCATTAATATTGTGGAAACCCGTGGGAGATCCCTTAAATGGACTCAGTAGGAGAAAGAACATCCCTCCACATCCACAAGCATCCACCCTTCCCCCGTCATTCTGTGGTACCCCTCAAAGGAGGAACAAGTGTCTAGCCACCTAGTGAGCACAAACATACCAGTCGGGCTGAGTCCCCAGAACCTGGGGCATCATCGACATCTGACCCCACAGTCAGTCTGTCCTCATCATGTATTCCAACTCCCAAGCTGCCCACTAAAACTATATCACCAATGGAGAAGCGTCGGCTGCTTGAACAGAAATATGACATCCTTAAGCACCTGGCATCGGTAACAGCCAAACTGTCAATCCTTGATGCCTTGAGGTTGTCAGCAGACCTCATGGAGGCACTTATATAAGCCTTACTCATCCCCCAGGAGTTTCAAGTAGAGGTAGCTACCACTGATATTTAGCGGACGAAGACTAGCCCGGTTGAATGCAATGCGGTGTGTTCCTTCACCAATAGGGACAACGATTTCGTCATGAAATGGCACAACAAACTGCTATATGTGTCCGGCACACTAAATGATGTTTATATCCCTAAATTATTTATTGACAACAGCTCTGGAGTTAAACCCCTTCCCCTACGGACACTCTGTAAGCTGGGATACAATGAGAATGACCTTGTACCCTCAGCCACAACTCTGTTAAGTTATGACAAGAGTGAACAGAATCCAATGGGGAAAATAAAGCTAAAGACCCATTTTGGCGACCTTGTGGCCCACTCAGAATTCCTGGTGGTCCGGTAGAACATAGCATACAATGCCCTGCTTGAAAGGTCGTGGCTCCATAAGCACATGGCCACTCCTTCATCCTACAACCAGTGTATTAAGTACTGCATCAATTGGCAAAGTGGGACATTTCATGCCAACAAGGCCCCTTTCGAGCTCTCTAAGTCACACTACATTGACGCTGGGTTTTATGAGAAAAAGAAGAAGAAGACTTTAGAAAATGGTGTCGAATGAATCCCCGCTCCAAATGCTATGGAAATGGTTCCTGACGACCCCCATAGACAGCTTGGTAGAGACTACATACTTCCCATCAACCATGTTGAGAGAAGGGATTCAAGTTCGGACACGCACTTAGCTGTCCTCATGACTTCAGCCATAATGGCTGAGTGTGACAATGTGGGAATGTCCGCTGACCCTCAGTTAGGGGGAGGATACTTGAGCGAGGATGTCCACAACGCCTCGCCTCCAGACTCCCAGGAGCCCAATATAAGAGCTATCCCTCCATCAGATATAGAAGATGATGATTTGGGAGAATAATAGGACAAAGATCTCAGGGATGCACCTCCCACATTTGAGGAAGGTATCTCCACCACTGTGGATGAACTGAGAGAAATAAACCTGGGTACCGAGGAAGACCCAAGGCCCACTCTTGTTAGTGCAGCCATGTCCCCCAAAGAGCACGAGGTATATACCTCTTTCTTGAGGAAACATCAGGATATCTTTTCCTAGAATTACACGGAAATTCCAGGACTCGATCCCGAAGTGGCAACGCACCACTTAGGTCTCCCAGAAGATCACCGGGGCAATATACAGGCTGCCAGAAGGACACACCCCTCGCATGCTGCCAAAATAGAGACTGAATTTGATAAGCTCATTAAAGCAGGATTCATTCATGAGGTCTATTACCCCATCTGGTTAGCCAACATCATCCTGGTCAAGAAAAAGAACGGACAAATACGCATCTGCATTGATTTCAGAGATCTCAATTGGTATTGTCTGAAAGATGATTTCCCGGTCCCGATCACCAAGTTGTTAATCGATGAAATGGCTGGGTATGAGGCTCTATCCTTCTTGAACGACTACTCTGGGTATAATCAAATCAGGATGGACCGTGAAGACGAATAATCCACTACCTTCAGGGCCCCTCAAAGAGTATTCTGTTATAAGTTCATTCCCTTTGGTCTCAAGAACGCTGGCGCCACATATCAACGTGCCATGCATCGTATCTTTAAACCATTCCTGTGGAGATTCTTCGAATGTTAAGTAGATTTATTGGTGGTCAAGTATAGACAATGCTCATATCACCTGTCAGACCGTGATACCATCTTCAACAAACTTCAACAACATAGTCTGATGATGAACCCCTTGATGTGCGCCTTTGGGGTTACCTCAGGGAAATTACTTGGCTTCATCGTACGCCATCGTGGCATCGAAGTTGACCCGGAAAATACAAAGGAAATCCTCGGCCTTCCACCCCCTCCCCCCCGTAATCTTATCGAGTTGAGATCATTCCAAGGGAACCTCGCCTACATTAGGCGGTTTATAGCAAACCTGGAAGGCAAATGTTTTCCCATTGCCAGGATAATGAAGAAGGGGATTACCTACCAATGTATAGATGATTTCCAAGAGGCGTTCGATAACCTAAAGAGATACCTCTTAAGCACACCAGTTCTCATGCACCCAGTTGAAGAAAGACCTATCATCCTATACATGATAGCCCTAGAGCAGCCACTAAGAGCCTTTCTCGTGTAGAAAAATGACACCAGCAGTGAAAACTTCCCCTATTACCTCAGCGGAACCATGATTGATGTTGAGAATCGATACTAAAACATCGAGAAGAGTTGTTTGGACTTGGTCTTCATAGTTCAAAAGTTACGACATTATCTGCAACATCATGAAGTCCATTTGGTCTCATGTAATAACCCGCTCAAGTACATCCTCAGCTACCCGATGCTGATCGGGCACCTATCCCGATGGGAAGTCATCCTGCAACAGTTTAACATCTGGTTTGAGCCTCAGAAGGCCATCAAAGGCCAGGCGTTAGCATATTTCATCGTTTATATTTTCATCCAAATAATAAAAGATCACAATGCAGGTCCTTTGGATAGTTGGGTATTAGTTTGATTTAATGTGGTCCCCAAAATAAATAGCATAGGATTTGTGATAATTTTATTTCTTATATGATTATTCAAAAAAACAATTCAATAAAATAAAAATATAAAATGATAAATTTGTGCGTAGAGAAATGAAATGACCTAATTCATGGATTTCGGATCTTGGGGATCGTGACTCCATAGTTTTCTGGCCCAGAGTTAGTAATTTTTTCTCTTTTTGTGGTAATTTGAATTTTTTATTGACTTAGTTAACTAAAGATGATTCCCGAGTATGTGGGCTTCACATGGTTCCCTAAGGTATTTGATCTTGGTAGTCATTAGTAAATTCTTGATACATGGGTTGACTCTATTGAGTGAAATTTCAATTACCATGGAAAAATTGATTATATATATGTATATATATATATATATAAATTTTGAATACTCATCTTAATATTGAAATGTTATTCCACCTAGCACTTCCATCATTTCCCCCATGAATATAGATGAACCCCTATGTCAATTGTGATACACAATATATCATCATGCTTAATTGAGATTAGATGAAATATGGAATTGAATTTGAACAAAGAAATGGGCATGTAATTGGTATTATCTTATGAAAATATCTTGTATTAATAGTTTATGATTGGTTTCATAATTTTTCGATATAAGGGTTTTGCTGATCATTCTTTATTAAAATGTATTTGGAAAAAGGAGTTCGAATTTCATATATTATTCTCAGGACTAGAAAAACTCAAGTTAGGGGTGTGATTAACAACTAAATGAATCTAATATTAATTGTTAATTTATATAATATTCATGTAAATCATTATTTATAAACACCATTTTAGTGAATTTTTCACTTTGAACATCATTTCACATTATGATTGTAATTCCTTTTTAAAATGCACTATTACATGGTAAATTTTTGAACACCATATAAAATACCCAATGATATTGATTTTATTTTAATATTTAATTTTCAGGTTTTTCATTACACTGGGATCAATTCATGATTTTTAAATACTTGAAGATTCACATTGGAAGACCACTAAAGTAGGCCTTGAACCAACAACATTCTGGGCGAAGTGAACTGGACAACAGCCCAATAAAAGTATTATAGCAGCCAAGAATAAAGCCCAATGATTATAAAAATTTAACTGAAGATATATGTAATCATCAGTAACATTTCATCCAATCTTTATAGGTCTAATTATAATGTTTTAATGGGGTTTCATGCATCCCAATTTGAATACGAAATTCAGGGCAAGATTTTGCGGCCCAAAAAAATATCCCACCATTTCGAACATATCTAACAAAAAAATCTATTTTGTCTTAAATTTTAAAATATATTAAGATAATTCTGAGGATCCATTTTATTATTCTATATACCACTCAAATTCAGAAACTTAGAAGGTCATTTCAGCACCAATGTTTGGTGGATACAATCTGGCTTCCACTTCATGTCCAGGGTGGAAAAGATAAAATTCGACAAACTTTCCACCACCCTAGGCCAACCATAATCAAGTGGGATGACATGAAATATTTTAATATAGACCCAAGGCTTCCAAATTTTATATTTAAGGTAATTTTTTAGGGTATTTTGTCATCATTGATTCTTTTTTTAATTCAATTTTTATGTTTCACTTTTGTTTCCTTGACATTGTCTTTCTCATGTAAGTTGTTCAATTCATGTTAGTTTCTTTATAAAATTTCTTCTTCACATATTATTATATTATCCATCATATCACATTGATATCATTGGCTCAAGGTATGAATGTATTCACAATATATCTTGTAAAATTATCACACAACAGTGGACAATTCATTATTTCATTATCTTTTTTTACTTCTTCAATTCCTCCCTCATGAGTCTACTTCCCAATTCCATTGAAACCATAGCATCAATGAAGTTCTAACCCACTTATGGGTTGATCCAAGGGAGAATAAAGTGGATAGATTGGAAATTATTTCTCACTCCATTAATGTTTGATCACTTCTGTTAATTGATAATTTTGTTTGATGATCTTTAAACTCATTCATCCTTATTGAATTTAAGGCCACACACATCAAAAGCTAATACAAACCTTTACCTGGGAGTTATGAAAACATTGATCCTCCAAGTGTATTGGTGATTAGTATTAAGGTGTGTTGGTATCAAGCTAGTAAGAGATTATGTTGTTTGATCTTTTTAAAAAAACTCATCTCAAATATTTGAAATTGAAATAGTTTAAAACGGAATTCATCCAATCCACACCAAGTGATAAACTTGGATCAACTCATTCTTTTTAATTGAATTAGATTATGTCTCTTAGAGTTAACTAAATCCCATATAAAATCTACCAAATCTGGCCACTTCATATCCAAAAACAATCCATAGAATGTACGTGTGTGTAGGTTACATCTTAGGTCTCTGGGGATAAGACAACCCAAGCTAAACTATAAGAAACCGCTTAACCCTAAAATCTTGGGTAAATTTGGGTGAGACAAAAGCTACTAGATATTTAACATTGAACATTCCATATCCTATACTTACAACATTTAATCCACTAGAAAATGAATCAATGTAGAAAATGAAGGTCATTACATGGGTTGAGTTGTTTTACCGTAGACTGAAGTGATAAAGAGGAACCTGCACTATAGGGTTTTCTGGGCTATGGAGGTGTGAAATATGGAAGTAATGAGTTTTTACAGGAATAATAAGTTATGTTCATAGTATATATGTCTATTTCATAACCATGTATATCCATGTACAGAGTAAATCCTATGTGAGTGGAGTTATACCGCAACATTCATGTCCACCCCACAAAGAGATTTTGGGGTGAATTATCAAACACCTGATATCATCGGGATATCCACCTGGATACATGCATAGATAAAAAATAGAGGATTAAGAAAAATAAATTTTAATTGGAAAATATGATATAAAGAGATAATAATGAATATATATGGGATGATCATTTCCTATAAATAAAAGGGGTGTTATGGAACACTAAATATGGTTCAGAGTGCTGATAGATGGTCTGGAGTATCAACTTGCTACTCTATAATTCTACCCCTTTCCACTCAATTTTTATTTCAATATGTATTTTCCCCTAAAAAATCTATAGTTTTTTTATTTAATAGAGGGGTAGAAACATAGATTGATTTGGGAAGATGAGGTGACCAATTTGTGATTCTTGATTTGAGGATATTTATTTGTAAACACCGGTCTAATTTCATTGTTAAATTATTTTCAATTCTTAATTTTATAATTTAATTTGAATGTGATTTTATTTTTGATTGATTATGGTTTTAATTATTTTATTTTATTAATTATTATTTTTTCAACCTATATTTTTTTAAATCATATTGATTAATTATCTTGGAGTCTTGTAGAGAGTGTTTAGTGATTACTAAGTATGTGAGGAAGAGGAAGTGATCAAACATGTTTTTTTGAGAATAACAATACATGATTAGGTATTACCTAATTAAATCCAGGGATATTCATTATGGATTTCTTATATATGAAGAATAATCGTCCAATGGAAGGAAATTGATAGGACTAGTCTCACCATTATCAAACATTATCAAGGGTAAAATGTGGAATTAGTTGTGAAACCTTTTATAAAACCTTATAATAAGGGAAAGATATTCAATTTTATGAAATCCAATGAAAGCACAAAAAATAGGATTCCACTCCTAACATGATCATTTGTCTCTCACTTTGATTTACTACGTTTTGTTTCATCATTTATTAGTATTATAAATGAAAATCTATATAATGATAGTTTCAATCATAAGAACTAGATTAGAGAACTACTTCATAGAGACAACATAAGATATTATTACTACTATATACCTTAGGGAAGTAAATTATCTTTTTCAACACCACATTATAGGTATAAATCAAAATAAGTCACATCTTTCAGGGAGTGAGTACTAATCTAACTTAGAATTTCCATTACTATGACCTCTAATAAAGAATTATTTATTTTTTATACTAAAATAGAAAGAATATTTCTTACTAGATATAGGAACCTTAATTTAGATAAAATTTTTTAATAAGTTCATCAAGAAAACTGAAGTGATTCATTTTGTATTCACTCTTGGCCTACGATCCTGGAAATAATTCGAAAATAGACATTAAGGTGCCTATTTGGACCCAAATTTACCAATCAGAAAAATCAATAATCTCGATATACTTTACAAAATGACATTGAATTACATGTAAATATGATTTCAGTGCTATCTAAATCCCATGGTTTTATGGGAGAATATATAAACTAACATATTCAATATTTCATCTTTTATTTCTCATTTTTTTGCCCAAGCGTAGCAGTTGAAGATCTATTAATGATGAAGGAATTTCCCTTTTCTTATAAAGGAGATACCAAAGAGTGAGTTTATAGCCTACCACCCCAAGAGATTTTTCATTGAGAATACCTACAAGAGTCATTCATGCAAATATTATTCCTTGCCTCCAAGAGAATAATACTAAAGAAGGTGCTATATTGCATCTAAAAAACATCTGGATAAATTCTCTATCAGGAACCAACTCGGGTCGACCCTGAACCGGTCACCCGAGCCGATCTGCGGCAAGGCCCAAGAGGCATTCCCAATCGTCCCGAGCCGGTGACAAGTACCAGGGAATCAACAGAGGCTTTGGGAATGATTTTTCCTAATACAAATAAATAAAGTATTAGAAATAATATAGAGCATCAAAAAATAAATAAACTAGGTGATGTGACTTAACAAGAATGAAAGAAACTAAAACTAACCAAACTCGGCGTCCAAACTAACTCTTTGTGACCCTGTGGGTCACTCTCTGACTCAACGATCAAGTGTCTCCCAGGGTGAGCGCACTCAATCTATAGCCTGTACAAACACTAAGAAAAAAAATAACTATAAGCGTGAGTATTAAAACTCAGTAGGCTAGCCCGATATCTATTCACAATGCACTACCTTCAAAAAAATTATAAACATCAATTATATGTTTGAACGATAATATATTAAAGTGTTCATTTCTACAATTTTTACCTAAAAATAATGTACAAACCATTTCCCTTAATCATTTAAAAAACTAGATTCTGACCTTAGGTGTAACCATGCTACTTTATGTGGGATGGATGATTTTATTTGAAACTCACACTAAAAAGTTCAAAACACAATTGATTTTTAAGAAAAAAAAATTTCATAGGAGTTAGGAAACCAAAACATCACTTTCCATGGAAAACACCACTCAAGAGAACCAAAGAAATCATATTGACAGGGCAATGTAAATTGGTAATCATGTATCTCAACAATAGTTCAAACAGCTAAAATCTACTAGACATAGGAAAACCCTAGTGATTGAGAATAATCCATACAACACTAATACCAGCGACCCCATATACAGTAGCATGCCACATACGATGAAATCTAATGCTCCAAACCACTCAGCCATCCTTTCTCAGGCAGTCTGAGGGAAGATCCCATAGGAATAAACCCAAACATATCCACTTATTATGGGCCACTAGTCAGTACCCCAACCGACCAGTGTAGTACTCGTCTCAGACAATTCTCTCAATATGTCAGGTCAGTATGTCACAAGTATAAAAGGAGGTGAGAAAACATATGCTTTATAGAATCAAATCACAACCCACATCTATAATAATAATATTTCACAGCAGGTCTCACCCCGAGTCTTCCCATGGAAGACTCTCATGCCTTTAAACATATAGATTACAATGGTCCCCAATCAAGTGAACTACAAATTGGTACTCGGGGATCCCGTACCAATGAAATCCCTATCATTCCATGCTGGCAAGGCATGTGGACCAACCAATGTGGGGTTTTATAATAACCACTTCCTCTTATTTTCACAAAGTGGCACAATGGTCCCTTAAACACTCCATAAAAACATTATTTATTAAAGATGAAAACGAATTTCTAAAGAGGTGCAAGACACACCATTTATCAGATAAAAGCATTCCTAAAACCCCCTTCAAAACATTTCCCACACACTTTCAAACAAAACCAAATTTTATAAAAAAACCCGAACAGATCTACAACTCCTTGTCACAAAACAATCAAAATTTTAAATAAGGATAACTTCACACTTCAATTGGATTAAAACATTTGCAATTTCTTCTAATTACCCCCACAATCCATTTCTTTCACAAGCAAAACATTTCATTAAAATCCAAACAACTTTGGAACTCCATAAAAATACCTCAAAACAAAATTTCAAATGTTTCCAACACTTTAAGAAAAATAAAAAAAAACATTTTATATTGCTTTTAAAACATAAAGTCCAACCAAGAACCATTTTTAAAAGCATACATGCAATGATTAGAAAACTATTTTAGTTGACAAACAAAAAGTTATAAGACCCCAATTTTTTGGTCAGGGTCTTATTTAAACTGCCAAACCATGCTATGAAACTCAAAAATTAGGTGTGGACCAAACAAAAAATTTAATTAAAAAAAACAGTGTTCCCAACTATAACCGGATGATACCGTTTTTATAATACAATCCAGAACTACCCATTTTAAAACAAATTGAATTATCCCAATGTATCAAAATGAAAATTAACACCTATAAAACGGTGAGAATGAATAAATAGATGGAACTTAAATTATGAGGCCAAGCGCCATCAGACCCTCCATTTAGTGTGCACTATTTCACAAAACAAAGTCAATTATCAACAAAAAAGATTAAAACAACACTTGCTCACTAAATAAATTTGAACCAGAGCATGAAATTAGCACATAATAATCATATAATGTATGAAAAGCATAAAATTGATGATTTTAAAATTAAAAAGGATTGGTGCATGGGAATCCTACCATAGAGGCATGGTACGACTACAACGCAAACTCGAAAACACCTTGTGCAGGTTATAAAACAGCGATTCTATCTAGAACAACTATTGATAAACAAAACCCATAACCAAACAAAGATAAAAACCCAAATAAATTAGGAGGTATAATGTTATACTGATGGGGAGGAAACACATCTATTGGGGGAGACATCGGGGAGGTGAATGTTGGTCAGAGGAGTAGGACCGTGTTCGGGTTGCTGTACTTGGAGAATTAGGGGAAAGGTGGATGGGGGGCCTCAACCGAAGGCCAGGCACGCTAGCAAGAGAGGGAACCGGGCTTTATCGGGGTTTCGCTTCAAGGTGAGTCTGACTGAGAGGGACTTGAGAGGAAGGTGGTTAATCGTTGTAGAGGACTGTCCGTCTAGGGTTAGTGTGCTGGAGGGAGGCGTGCGCCAAGAAAGCCGTGGGTAGGGGGTGTGTGCCTCTTGGAGAAATAGGGCAGTAAGAGGGAGGTCGACACTGGTGCGTAGATGGGACTCAGCTACTACAATGAGAAACATGGGGGACTATACCGGGTAGCAGGGCCACGCCGGCCTTCTTGTGCACAATAAGGAGGAGCGCATAGTCACTGGGAGAATCAAGAATGATTCCTCGTCACATAGAGGAGGAAGGGCCAACAGGGTCGTGCTGCAAGGGGTTAGGGGGATACTGAGAGGGGAGGCGACACCTGGGGTCGTGAAAAACATAGGGTAGGGTCGCTTAATTGGAGAAAGGGTGAAAAAAATGGTACAACCCAAAAAAATAGGAAAGAAGAATAGAGGAATAAAAAAATAATAACAATAAATGAATAAATAAATAAAATTATTAATAAATAAATAATAATAATAATAATAGTAATAATGATAATAATAATTTCAATAAATATAATATTAATATTTATAATAACAGTTATAATAATAATAATAATAATAATAATTCAACAATAAAATAATTTCTAATAATTGTATTAACTAATATAATAACATTAATAATAATGCATAATAATAAAATTATCAATTAATGTTTTCACCTAATAAAAATATTTACATTCTTAATAAAAAACAAATATTTAAATGACATAATTAATGTTTATCTTAATTACAATATTCATTTACATTCATTTTTCAAGAGCGGACAGTCGCATAGTTACTTCGGCGAAGCCACAGAGCTTCCGAATTCATGCTCTGCCAGTGTGCCCGACGATGTCAACACCATAAAAACACTTTTAAATATAACTCAAAGGAAATTTTTTTCTAGGACTAAACTAGAACCCACAAAATTATTTAAGGATGAAACTTATTAAATAAATTAAACACCCGGGTTGGGGTGTGACAATTGTCCCCACCACAACGCTTTTCGACCCCATTAAACCACAACTCTAACTAGAAGATCGATCAACACCTAAGAATTTGACACAAACACGATCCAACCTTTTAAACGAAGAACATTCCATCACCAACCAATGGGAATCAACCCTATTTCCTAAAATAAATCAGTAGTAGAGGGGAGGCATGAATGGACTCGCCACCATAAGAACTCAACTAACATCTGATAATGACTTAATAGAAAACTCAAAGAGATGGTGAGTCCCCTAACCATAAATAAAAAAATTATACATGGAAAAATTGAAGTTCAAATTAAATGTTCACCCAGCCTTACTCAATCTAAAAAGAAACACATCATGAACACTTAAACCAATAATTCTCGTCCGAAAGAAATATGTGTTGAACTGAAAATTCCATACGAACCCAAAAAGGCACAATTTCTGACATTGTGTAAGGGATAAGTCCATCGCACTCTTTGCAAAATAGGTGAATTAAAATGACCAAGAAACCATAACCGACATGCTAAAACTGCCTCACTACAATGATAGAGATACCACCTTAGCCAAGCTTCTTAGAAATTCCTCAAGGGTCCTGAATATGCACCAACTTCACTCATAGGCCTTTTGGCTGGAACTCTGATGGATGAAGAGTCTCCCGACTCACAGTCAGGTTAATATATTCCCAATAAGAAACATTCAAATTTTGATTTGAAAAAATAAAGGATGAGATTTTAAAATAAAACTCATACTGGCATTGAAAACTGATGTTCATCAAATACACAAGACAGTACCATACATTTAAAACTGAAAACACCATCATCACACTTTAATGATAATAGATCCCCTACACTGGAAGGAAACATATACATGAAACTGTAAAAAAAACACCAACAAAACATCACTTCTCAGAACTTCCTTCATGTTGTTTTCTAGAAATTCTCCAACAGAGTCGTTTTAAGTGACCCAAATGTCCACAAGCATAACAGGGCTTAGGGGTACTTCGGCATAACAGCTTTTATGACCCAGCTTTCCAAACTGGTAACACATGAAGGTCTCTCACTCAGAATATGTTGATGAAAGATCCCAAGGCCTTTGGATTCCATGACCTACTCCATCCACTCTCATTTTCTTACTCATCTTTTTTTCAGAATTTTCACCACTATCTATAGGGATCGAAGGGGGGAGGACTGGTCTGAGCAATCCTGCCATCACAACTTCGACATGAAAATCTTGTCTCTCCACATCGGAAAATGAAGTTATGTTGGACTCCTACATCTTCGACTATTGATTGGGACAAAGACCAGTCTCAAATCATCGAGCCTTCTTAGAGTCTTCTATGGCATAACCTTAATCATAAGGGACTAGCTCCACAAAGCATTGGACATATTCCAACATGGATTCATCGCCCTGCTGAAGACAACACATCTATATCCCCTTTTGCACCCTTTCTTCCTCGGATAAATAATGACAAATGAACAAATCCCTAAAAACACCCAATTAAACTATTGACAGGTCTTGTTCTGAGACACTGACTTCCACCACATCCACGGTGAACCTTCAAGCATGAACATTGAAAACTTGACCTTCAACGACTTGGGAAACTCAATGTGGTTAAAGTCTATTTCAATCTTCTGTATCCACTCCTCTACTGAAGAAGGGTCTGCTTGACCATAATGGAGAGGTGGATCATGCTTCCGAAACTCAAGCATAAAATCCTTAGGTTGATCAACCATACTATAATTTCCCATTGAGGATTCATGGGGATAACTACTGGAAAAGAAGAGTCAAGAACCCAGTCAAGGAAAACTTGATTAATAAAATCCTCAAAAGCAAAAACTGCATATATGAAAGGTTCCAAACACAAGAAAATGAGCCATCATAAAATGAAAACAATTCTTTTGAAAACATATTTAATTTAGGACAGGGTTGATTGGATAAACCCTTGCCATTGGAATTATTTAGAGTCTCAATCACATGCATGTATTCGTGCCACCTCGGGCATCCATCCACCATATTAAAAAACTTTTCATATTCCAGTATACCACTATGCATGTGAGAATCCTTAGGAATACCAAATCCAAAACAAACTAACCTCATTTTCCAGAATAAAATCATTCATCCAATTTCCTTCAAAACAATACTAAAAATAAATATATCATTTCAAGCAACCATTTTTCAAAACCAACATTTCTAATACAAACAACTTCCAGAAGTCAGAGGAAACTCAAAAAAACTCAAACAAGGAGCTAGGGTCAGTGGGGGACTTGAACATATGGTTGAAGACCATTTTCTAAACACGTCACCGACACGAAGAGACTTTTTGGACCATTTCCCTTACTCCACATGGCTTTCCAGGCCGTGCGAATTAGGAGGACTATTATCCCAACTCCCTTTGTCATATCCCAATAACAAAATTTTCCATAAACACCCAAAGAGTACTAATTAAACCAGACATCCCATGGAAGCCCGAGGATTAGAAAGAGTAATAGTTCTTGATGCTCTTATCACACCTACCCCTCGAGTCCCGAAAATCCTACTCCATCTACCTTGACATCAAAAATAAAAAAGGGTGCTCTGAAAAGCGAGGTCTGCTAAGAGCCAACCTCCTATGATACCATTTTATTAGGAACCAACTTGGGTCGACCCCGAACCGGTCACCCAAGTCGATCTGTGGCAAGGCCCGACGGGCATTCTCAATTGTCCCAGGATGGTGACAAGTTCCAGGGCATCAATAGAGGCTGTTGGAATGATTTTCCCCAATAAAAATAAATAAAGCCCTAGAAATAATATAGAGTAGCGCAAAATAAATAAACCATGTGAAGTGGCTAAACAATAAAAAAAGAAAATAAAACTAACCAATCTCAACGTCCGAACTAACTTTGTGTGACCCCACAGGTCACTCTCCAACTCAACGATCAAGAATCGCCCAAGGAGAGCTCACTCCATCTGTAGCATTCACAAACACTAAGAACAATAAATAACTATAGGTGTGAGTATTAAGAATCAGTAGGAAAGCCCGATATCTATTCCCAATGCACTACCCTTAATTAAATATGTAACATCAATTCTATGTTTGAACTAAAATATATGAAAGTATGCATTTCTAAAAATTTTACATTAAAAAAAGTACAAACCATTTCACTTAATCATTTGAAAAACTAGATTGGGACCATAGGTGTTACCATGCTAATTTAAAGGGAAAGAGAAGATTTAATTTGAAACTCACACTAAAAAGTTCCAAACACATATTCTTTTAAGGGGAAAAATTTTCTTAGGAGTTAGGAAACAAAAACATCAAGTTCTAGGAAAAACACCACTCCAGATAACTAAAGTAATCATATAGTAAGGGAAATGTAAATAGGTAAGAAAGTATCTCAATAACAATTCAAACAGATAAAAGTCACTAGACATATATGAACCCAAGAGATCGATAATAATCTAGATGACACTAATAAATGTGACCCCATCTATAGTAGCATGCCACATATGATAAAATCTAATACTCCAAAATGATCGGTCATCCTTTATCTGGAAGTCCGAGGAAAAATCCTATAGCAAGAAACCCAAACATATATGCCTACTATGGGACACTAGTCAGTACCATAACCTAACAGTGCAGTACTCATCTCATAAAATTCTCTCAATATGTCAGATTCGTATGTCGTATGTATAAAAGGAGGTTAGCCAATAGATGTCGTAGAGATTCCAATCACAACCCATGTCTATAATAATAATATTTCACAGCAGGTCTCTCCGTAAGTCTCCCCAAGGATGACCCTCATGCCATTAAATAAATATATTACAATGGTCCCCAATCGATGGACCTATATAATTGAACTCGGGAATCCCATACCAAGGACATCCCTACCATTCCATATTGTCAAGGCATGAGGACCAACCAATGGGGGTTTTCATAATAATCACTTCCTCTTATTTTCACAAAGTGGCCAAACAGTCCCTTAAAAACTCCATAAAAACATTCTTTATCAAAGATGAAAACCAGTTTCTAATGAGGTGCAAGACACACCATTTACCAGATAAAAGCATTCGTAGAACCCCTTTAAAAACATTTTCGATGCAATTTCAAACAAAACCAAATTTTATAAAAAAAACACCAACCCATATACAACTCTTTGTCACAAAACAAACCTAATTTTATAGAAGTATAACTTCACTATTCACTTGGCTTAGAATATTGGAAACTTTTTCCAATTACCCCACAATCCATTTTTTCACAAGCAACAAATTTTTTTAAAGCCAAAACACTTTATAAATCCATACAAATACCTCAAAAAAATTTCTCATGCTGCCAAAACTTAAAAAAAACAAAAAAAAACATTTTATGTCACTTTTAACACATAAAGGCCAACCAGGAACCATTACAAAAACCAAACAGTGAATGATTAGAAAACATTTTCAGTTGACAGTCACAAAGTTAAAAAACACCAATATGCATATCGGGTCTTATTTAAAATGCCAAACCATCCTCTGAAACTCAAAAATTAGATGTGGACCAAACAAAACATTTAATTAAAGAAAACAGTTTGCGCAAGTATAACCAGATGATACCTTTTTTATAAAATAAGGCCAGAACGTCACATTCTCAAACAAAGTGAATTTACCAAATATAGCACAATGAAAATTAACACCATAAAAAAGGGAGAGAAAGAATAAATAGATGCAACTCAAATTATAAGGCCAAGCACCAGACGACCCTACAATTAGTGTGCGCTATTTCAAAAAACAAAGTCAAAGATCAACAAACAAGATTGAAACAACACTTACGCACTAAATAAATCTGAACGAAAGCTTAAAATTAGAACCTAATAATATTATAAGGTTTTAAAAGCATAAAATTTATGATTCTTAAATTATAAAGGATAGTTGCAAGGTAATTTTACCTCGGAGCCATGACACAACGACAACGCAAACTCGGAAACACCTCACACATGTTATAAAACATCGAATCTATCAAGAACAACTATCAATTATCAAAACCCCTAACCTAAAAAAGTTAAAAACAAAAATAAATTAGGTGGTAGAATGTTATGCTGATTGAGAAAAAAAAATTAGTAGGGGAGACGTCGGGGAGGCATGTGCTGGTGGTAGGAGCAGGACCGTGTTCGGGCTGCTACGATAGGAGAAGCCGAGGGAAAGCTGGATAGGGGATCTCAACCGAAGGCCAGGAGCGCTGGCAGGACAGGGTGTTGGGATTTATTGGTGTTGTGCTTTAGGGGGAGGCCGACTAAGAGGGACATGAGAGGTAGGTGGTTTGTCGCTATGGTGAACTATGCGGCTATGCTTAGTGCGCTGGATGGAGGTGCGCGCAAGGAAAGCTGAGGCCCAGGGGGTGTGAACCACTTGGAGAAAGAGTCCGGGTGGTGGGGGTCGACACTAGTGCATAGGTGGGACTCGGCTACTGCAATGGGAAATAGGGGGACTGTTCCAGGTAGCAGGTCCACATCATCCTACTCATGCACATCAAGGAGGAGCGCCTGGTCTTTAGGAGACGCAAGAAGGAGTCCTCACTGCATGGACCAGGAAGGGCCGACGGGGTCACGTTGAAAGGGGCGAGGGGGACACTAAGAATGGAGGTTCCACCTAGGGTCGCACAACACGTAGGTTAGAGTTGATTAATTGGAGATATAAGAACAAAAAAATAGTACAACCCTAAAAAGAAAGTGGAAAGAAGAAAATAGGATGAAAAAATAATATTAACAATATATAAATAAATAAATAAAAATATTAACAAATAAATAAAAAGAATAATAATGATAGTAATAATAAAAATAATAAAATAAATAATAATCATAATAATAATAATTATTATTATTATCTTTATTATTATTATAATAATTCAACAATAAAATAATTTCTTAAAATTTCTTTAACTAATATAATAAAATTAATAGAAATGAATAATAATAAAATAAGCAATTCAAGTTTTCTCCTAAATAAAAATATCAACATTCTTAATAACCAAATAAATATTTACGTGACACAATTAATGTTTACTTTAATTAAAATATTAATTTACTTTCATTTTCTAAGAGTGGAAGGTCGTGCAGTTACTTTGGTGAAGCTGTACGGCTTCCAAATTCTTGCTCTGCTCGTGCACCCGACGATGTCAACACCAAAAAAACATACTTTTAAATATAAATCAATGGAAATTTTTTTCTGGGACTCAACCCAGCCCCCACAAAAATATTTAATGCAAAAACTAATTAAATAAATCAATCACTCGGGTCGGGGTGTGACACTCCCTATGAGTATTGGGAAATATTCAAGAATATTTGTGAAAGATTATGTCATCAAGTTGTGGAAAAACAAAAATATGTAGTATTATCCTATAAAATCATATTGGAAAATGATAATATCCTCTTAGATTCTTTGTCTAGAAGAGATTTTATTGATAAGTCACGAACATAATCTAGCATCCTGATTGAAAAGATAACACAAAATTCTCATCAATTTGGACCAAGAAGTATGGTTACTCAAGTTATTTGTATGTTAAGGACTTATGATTCATAAATTTTTCTTGATTCCATAATTATTGAACTACCATGCTTAGTGAGACAAGGATGTGAATAAAGTTTTTGTGAAATAGGCTCCACCTCAGGTATGTGGTTTGTTTCCTCACACAACCACTTTACATATCAATGTGCTAAAATAAAAGGTATGGAATCTTGTGTATCATTATTCTAACCAAATAAATATAAATAGAATTAGTCCTAAAAATAATTTTTATAAGCCAAATAAGGTTTTAGAATCTTGAAAAACTATGATAGAAGCCCCATTCAGAATCAATACCCAGATCAACCCCCCCCCCCCACACCAATAATAGTTTTAGTACCCATCAGTTTTCCAAAAACATTACAAACAGCCATAACATTATCATTATTATCAAATACCACATTTTCAAAAAAACATAATGAGTATCATTCAATAATTACACCATTACATGAAAATAAATATATATGGTCCAAGGGTAACGAGATAGAATAGAATAAAGATAATCTAAAAAACCAGACGAGATGTCTTGTGGACATGCTATAAAAAATATTTGGAAACTTCTATCCTAAACCTCCCCAAATCCAAATAAGAGTTTAAGAATTACTATAACAAGTAGTGGAAAGTATATTCATCCACCTAACCTAAGTTATTTTATGTTGAACCTGAATAAATAAAGGTTGGGACTCTAAAACATATTCTTATATACAAACCCCACCAACCTAGAGAATAAGATAGAAATAAAGAAAAATTAAGGACTAGGTTTATAAAATAAAGAGTTAAAACAGCCTTGAAAATTCAAAAAAGTGAGAAAATGTATATTCTAGTTTCATTCCATTATAGGTTTACTAATTTAAGGATTCTCAATAAAAAAAACATCAAAGAGAGATTCAATAATATTTTAAAAAGTTTTAAATCAATATCCCTCTCAAATGATCCATTTGAAAAATTCCCAAGAATTATAAATTTATCAAGGATATTTTCACAAAAAGGAAGTGACTTGATATGATTGATAAAATAATCCTAGGGAGGAGTTCCTCAACATTGATTTCACCACTGATGAAAAAAAGTGACCAAATCCCTAGATGTTTTCTAATCCCTACACCATTAGTTCTTTAAAATTTTCTGAAACATTATGTGATATTTGTTCTTCTATAAATTTGATGCCTCACTCTATAATTTCATCTTTTAAAATTGGATAATTTCATCCTACAAGAGTGGTGGTCTTACTAGAAAATAGATCTCCCATTTTTTCGGTGGGAGAATTGGAATGTTAAAGGGAAAGGATTGAATTTTCTAGATGACTTATATGTTCTTACCATGGATGAATAAAAAACATCAGTCTATTTAATAATAATTCTTATGAGTGTTTTCTTGAATAAGGATAATAAAATCATTAATGCACATGAAGGAAACCAATCCATGGATCTTGGTGATAGAACTATGTACTTCAAAATTATGATATTCATGAGGCACCCATCATGCAATTTCTCAGACTTTGAAATTTCTTATAAATAAGGTATTAAAACTATTTATGATTATATATGCTCCATGAATCATTATCCATAAAATTGCACTTTTCCATTAAAAATACCTCCAAACATGTGAGTGCCCAATAACCTATATATTTATATTTCAAGTTGAAAAAATATATAACATATGATTTATTTGGAAAATTAGAATATGATTAATAATTTGATATGATTTCTTTAACAGAGGAAATTAAATATTTAGAAGGATGGAACAAAAAGTCAATATCATATCTTGAAAAGTCCCAAATTTCAGAATTTAAACCTCTCCAAAGTGATTTGAACTACCAACATCTAATATAGTGACATAAATCACTAGTAATAATTTATAATATCCATTCAATAACCCAATAACACACCAAGATTAACTTTTTTAAAAGGATCATTTAATCCATAGGATATGTCTTAGAAGTCACCCTTGGAATTAACCCCAAGATTTTATCTCGTGGAATATTTTTAGAGAGGGATTCTGAGTCTATTAAGAATACCCAAATGAGGCTAAGCCATAATATTATGGTGGTGGTGAAGAATGAGATAGATAAGTTGTTAGTGGATCATATCATATACTCAATTTTTTATTCACAAGGTTTCATTCATATCCATGTATTTTAAAATAAAAAAATTTGACCAATATAAATAATAATAATTATGAAACGATTCCCAAGAGATTCTAAAATAGTTAGAGTGTATGTATTGATTATAGGAATATTAATCAAGTCACTGGAAAACCCAAATTTTTATTCCATTCATTTACTAAATTCCAGAGAGGTTGGCAGGAAGAATCCATTATTATTGTTTAGATGGATTCTCATGATATTTTTTGGAGCCCATTTCTCTCTAAGATCGTGAGAATATAACAGTCACATATCCTTATAGTACTTTCTCAAACAAAAGGATGCATTTTTGGTTGTGAAATTACCTAGTTACATTTCTAAGATACATTATAAGTATATTAATAGGTCATATTGTAGATTTCATGGAGTAATTTTTTGATTATTTTACAATTTTTTTGGTAATTTTATTAATCATTTATTGGGATAATGGGAAAATATTTTCTAATATGAAAAAATGTAATCTTATTTTGAATTTTGAAACTTGTAACATAATGGTTGATAATGGGATAATATTAGGACTCGTTATTTTAAAAAACATTATTTAGGTAGACAAATCCAAAGTATAAGTGATAAATTATTTTACATATCCCACTTATATGTAACATATTAAATCATTTTTAGTCCATGAGGGATTCTATAGATTATTTATAAATATTTTTAGTAATATTTATCTTCATCTTTCCATATTACTTCTAAAATAAATTAAACTTGGATTCAATGATTATTATAGGGAATCATTTGATGAGAGGAATAAAATATTGGTTAAGTCAATGATAATGAAACCACCAAGTTAGGACAACTCATTTGAGAAACTTTGTGATTCATCAAAACATGATATTGGAGAATCCCTCACCAAAATAATTTAAGGAAACCCATAATTTTTATCTTATACATTGAGGATATTGGATGTCACTTAGCTCAATTACACAAAAAAAAAGGATTTCTTTAATATTGTTTTTTTTAGAAGATAAATTCAAAGATTGAAATATTGGAACTAAATTAGTTGTTTTTTATTATCATGAGACCCTTAGTTACATAGTGAAGAAATATTAGTTTGATACAAGGTTGTTTCAATGGATACTAATTCTTCAAGAGTTTATTACAGAGATAAAGAATAATAAAGGAGATGAAAATCATGTGGCAGATCACCTCCGCAGACATCTCAACATTGAAGAAGTAGAAATTCCATAACTGGACCCCTTATATAATCACATGTCTAGAGAAAAATATTAAATTACAGAAGCTTAAGATCCATGGTATGGATAAATATTGAATTTTTTAGTCACATATCAAGTACCATCTCATCTTAACTCTAATTAAAAACACAAACTCAAATCGAAATCGCTATTTTATATTTGGAAGGATCTATTTCTCTGGAAAACCTGATATGACCAAGTCTTAAGAAGTTAAATTTATAAAATATTAATAGTTGATTTTTTAAAAAAATCAAACAATTTCATGTGGAGGAATCTTTGTACCTCAAGGAACTATAAGAAAAATTTTAGAGTCTACATTTTATTGGCCATCTGTGTTTATGATTGTCATGGTTTATTATAAGAAGTTTGAAAAATGTCAATTTATAGGAAACACTTAAAAAAGAAAAAAGATTCCTCAAAATCCCATAATATTTTGTGAAATATTAGGAGTATCGGGATTTGAGTTTTGATGATATTTTCCATTTTATTTGGAAATTTATATATTTTTCTTTCTATTGATCATGTATCAAAATTAGTGTAATCCAGGGCCACAAAAATTTATGATTCAAATTTTATGTATGATTTTTTCAGGTCCAACATCTTTTGTAGGTTTGGAGCACCAAGAACAATAATTAGTGACCAAGGGACCCACTTTTTCATTAAAATGATAGATATTATTCTTAAAAATAATGATTTGTATCACAAGAAATCTACACCTTAAAATCCTCATTCAAATGGCCAACATTAAGTGTATAGAAAGTAAATTAAAGGAATTGTGTACAATATGGTTAATCCCCAATATAATTATTGTAGATGAATAGTGTAATAAACCTTATGGATATAATACGTAGACTAAAATTATTATAGGTATGATCCTCTACAAAATTATTTGTGGAAAATTTTATTCTCTATTGGTGGATTTAGAGTACTAAGCTTATTAGGTTGTAAAAAAATGAATTCTGATTTATAGAGTGCTTGAAATGAGAGGGAAATTCAGTTACAATATATGGAAGAAATCATAAGTAAATCCATTAAAAATTATAAATTTTACAAATATAAAACTTGAGTGGCTCATAATAAGTTGATCCAATGAGAAATATTCCAACCTGAAGACCAAGTGTTGCACTATAATATAAGATTAATGTTATTATGGGGTAAGATTTTTTCTTCGTTAGAATAACCTCTTATTTCTACTCATGTCTATCATTTTGGTTCCATTCATATTAATAAAGAATAAAATGGAAACCCATCAAATATTAATTGGTAAAGGCTAGAAATGTTCCATGGTAAAATAACTAAACAAAAAATTGAGAAAATCATACCTCTTCAACCCGTCTATTGATCAATAATCATGAGATTAAGTCTACCCAATGACATTATCCAATGGTTATTCTAGGATACAACCTATGTTTTAATGTTTTCTTGGTATTTTTGTGTTTAGGATGTAGTCAATTTTCCCCTTTACCCCTTTGAACATCAATGGGATGATCCTTATACTAGCATTAGTTTTCTTCTTTTATAGAACAATTTTGGAAGGAATTAACTAAGTAGATATCAACACAAAACATTGGAGGATACAAGAGTATTTTGTATTCATTGAAACTTTAGTTAACTTTTATGTTTATTTTTAACTCCCAGAAAATATTTTTTTTGTTTTAAACAGGAAGTTTCATCCCCACACTTTGACCTTTTGATTTAGTCATCTGAAATAGGATACATGACATTCTTTGGGATATCAGGATTCCATGTTTTAGATTTTAATGTTAATGGTATTTAATGAGTAATATTTCAAATTGACTTATTATAGTGAATCCTATAATAAAATTAGATGAATCATAATTTGAAGGAATCTGTTGTCTCATGTAAATGATTTTTTCCTTCCATTTCCATGATTTGAATTTCTTAAATTCATGTACATACTATCCATGAAATGATTAATATTCCAAATTCATATGTTCCATTCCATATAATATTTCTATACCTAATACTTTCCATTTTAACTTACTATTTTTTTATGATCTCTTTATCAATGTCACATACTAGATCATTCATTATAATTTATTCATTGTATGATTATACAAATTTGTATTTGTTATGACTGAGTCGTTATTATTAATTTAGACCTTCTCCTTGAGAAAAAATTTTACGTTATTCCTTTTATATCCTGTAGAAGTCACGAGTGACCCTTTTAGGAATGAACCACATTATAATCCAATTATATCCATCCCTACCCTCTTATTGGTGTTTTTCATGATATTTTTAAGTTGGAGTGTGGGGGTGAGGGAAGTAATGGTGTAATATATTCACATCATTATAATTAATTAGTATGTGGGAGATTCTTTTTGTGTATTTGGAATGTTTCATGATATATTTATTATAATTTCATTGTTTTTCATTCCTGAAAGAAAATGAAGGGAAAGAAAAAGGAAAAATATAATGGGTTGTAAATTGGGAGAATTACAAGACCATTGATTATTAACAAATGGGAATAGTTTGTGTGTGTAAGGTATCTTCCATTAGTAAATTTTGAAAATTTAACAAATAATCTAAAAATATATTTTGAAAAAAATGAAAAATAGTTGAGAAAGCTCCATAGGGTGTAAATATTTCATTATACTTACATTATTCATGGCCATACAATGAAAAAGGGCAGTATGTGTGTGTTACTCCTTAGAGATAAACCTCCAATTTAATCTTTAATTTTTTTTAAAATTATTTCTTAAAAACCATATTCCTCTAATTCAACATAACCTTAATTGAAAATTCCTTATGATTTCTTTTAATTTTTTTGTGTTTATAAAGTGGAGAATATAGATCATTTGAAAGCTTAGAGAAAGGAGAATGTACTTATGTTATGATTATAAGCCTCTATGAGTTTTACCTTAAGTGATGATAGAAATATATAATTTTCTGTTTGATCATTACTTTAATAGTTAATAATGTTATATTATGAAATGTGAATAGATAGAAAGATAAGATCCATCATTTCCCAATAATAAAAAGTAAAACACTTATTTTTAATATTTCTTTGAAATATGTTAACTTTAATTGGAATTTTATGTGTAACTATGGAGGTTAGGTCATCTATTATAATCATTGTTTTATTACTCTCATGTTTAAATATTAGAAACGTTTTGTTCCAATTTAATTTATTTTTGAGATTCAACTCTTGAGTATGAGCATAGTTCAAGTGTGGGAGTATTTGATTCCCTTATTTTTAATGATAAATTTGTAACATTTATTATTGTGAATTTTAATTTATTAATAATTTTTCACATGTAAATAATTTATTTATTAAAAATTTTATGATTTTCAAATAAATAATTTATTAAGAGAAAAAATGTGGGAAATTATGAATTTGAATGTTTGATTCTGAAAATGAAATTTTGAAGTTATTGATTACCCTTACACATATCCTAGGGGGTATGTAAGGGTTAGATATATCTTACCCTTACAAATGAGAGATTTAAGGCACTACATAAGGCAACCATTGGATTTCATGCGCTTTGTGAACGTAAAGATAGCGCTATGTAAGGGTACCCATAGATTTATATCATTGTGTAATGGTAAAGACTTGTGCTGTTTAAAGGTAATGGTGATATGTAAAATTCAACTCGCCTAAATTTCATGCTAACAAATTTATTTAAAAGTATATAAAAAGGTATGATAAGTTATATGTAATGGTAATACACACTTAATAATGGTAGATAGAGCTGTGTAAAGGAATAAGTAAGCCACTAAGTTGATGTAACCAAGGATTTCAATGAGATGTGTAAAAGTTATAATGATATACTTAAACATATTCAAGGGTAACCCAAGGATTCATAAGGGAAACTAAAAATTAATAAAGTTGAAAAAGGATCAACTATAATTAATATTAGGGTAACTTAGTCTTCTCAAAAGATGTGTAAGGGTTTCCAAACTGCCACTGCTACACTATTGTCGCAACTGCAACATCATAGGGATTTCCATGGAAGCTAAAATGAGATATATGACATACTAAATAATTCACACTAGATACACCATATTATATCTTTTTTGTTATGGATATAATTTTTGGATGAACTAATGAAAAATATGGAGCTTTTTACACGTTCTATAAATTTACATCGTAGACTGAGGAGATGAAGATAAATTGGTGTTGTCGGGTTTTCATGTTTACTGGAGGTTCCAAATATGGAAGTACTGATTTTTTAGGGAATAAAAAACTAAAACCATGGGAAATATGGATTTCCCATATCTATGAATATCCATTCATGAAGGAAAATCTAATTTATAGGTTCTGCATCATAGCATTCGTGTGCATGACACATAGAGGTTCTGGGATGGATTATTAAACACCAAATATCTTCTGGATATCCACATGGATACATGTATAGATCCAAAAAAAGATTATTAAAAAATGGAAGCTTATAATAAAAACAAGATATGTGTAGAGAATAAAATTTATATGTGGTATGATCATTGTCTATAAACAATGTGGTGTTGTACCACACTGGAGATGATTGGGATAAATAACACATAGGCTAGAGGATATAGTTTCAACTCTAGATTGCTACTCTTTCTTACTGTGTTTTTATCATAATTTGTATTTATCCCCTCAAAACTCCATTATCTCTTATTTAATTTATGGGTACTAACATAGAGTTATTGGAGAACGGAAGGTCACCCCTTTATGATGCATGATTCTATGAGATTTATTTGTGAACATTAATATATTTTCTTCTAAAATTGTTTTAAATTATTAATTACAAAATTTATTTTTAATGGGATTTTGATTTTTATTAATTCTCGTATTTAATTATTATTTTTTATTTAGGAGTGTTTTTATTGCACTAATTAGTTTTTTCTCATATTAATTGATTGTTTTATAGTCATGTGGAGAGTCTTTAGTGATTATTAAACACATGAGGAAGAGGCAGTGGTCGAACATGGTTTCATATGAATATTTGTACCGGATTTGGTATTTCCTAAGTAAATAAAGAGAGATTAATTATAGATTTCAAACTTAGGGAGGATAATATTTCAAATAAATGAAATTATAATGACTAATATCACCATCATAAAACATGGTCATGGGTGAAAAGGGAAAGTGACTGTGAATCCATTCATTAAAATAGATAACAAGGTAAATAGATATAATTTTAAGAAATACTATAACAACATTACATATGGGAATCCAAAATTAATCTAATCACTTTTCTCTTACATTGATTTATTATGTTTTTTAATAGTTATATAGTCTTTGAAATAAAAAACTACTAATTTTATATTATATTAATACAAACTATATTATATAACTACTCCTTGGAGACGAGATAGGTTATTACAACTATTAAATCCATTAGAGAAATAAATTATATTTTTCCACACCCCATAATAGGTGTGCATCAGCTAACCACCCATGAACCTTCTTTGGGATTGAGAGAACATCCCATGTATTATATTTTTGGGATTGTGATAGAATAGAAAATACACATTGATATCATAAACCTTAATATTTACCAAATTAAATAGAGATATATAGTGTACCCACCAATCACATAAGCATATCAATTAATATTAATAACATAAGATCATTAAAACCTTAATCTTTTTATCATATATTATCCGTTGAAAATAAAATATTTCTCATAAATATATTAACACCATAATCAAAAACCATCATGAGAAATAATATGGATGGTATCATAGGATCATATCCCCAATGAGGCCTAAGTAACATCAAAGGGTTTTATCATAGATGAAAACTTGATTTAAAATATCATTGCAATGTTGCTTGAGGCAATGAAATTATCATTTTGAAAATACTTATTTAAAATCAAATAATTTATAGAATACTAGGAAAAAATATATTATAATAATCATGGAAACATTTAAAGTGATGTAAAAATATAAGAGTATTCATGATAATGATAAAATCTATTATTATGGTGTATATAGAAATAAATATTATTTTCACACCTTTGGTATAAAAATCGACCATAAATTGATTAGAATAATCCTTTTAAAAAACTATATAGAAATTAAAATATGGGTAAAAATGAATTTAAATAGTCAGAGGGTAATATTAAAAATAATTATATAAACTATTTTAAATAAAATTTGTACATAGAAGAAATGTATTTCCAACCCAATATAAAAACATTGTCAATTTTCTTTTAAAATTTATTTTAGACTTTTGAGTACATATAGAAAGGAAAATAAAAGGAATACATATAATTTATAGGAGAAACTAGAGTAAAGTAAAATAAATAATATTTATGATAGACTTATCATATAATTTAATTATTGAAACTTTAATCATAAACAATTCTGTTATAGAAATAGTTTGTAATGTAATAACTTTACCTATAGTTTGAATTACATCATAGATGATCAAAAATATTGTATAATAAATGAAAATTTATTATAATTTTATACCAAAAATATATTAATACTCATAATACCAGACATGGTTAACATATATCATCTTATTACCCATTTATTAACAGTTCCTTATTAAAATCATTATTCTGAGTGATAATTACATAGTTTTTCATATAAGTTTCATTTTAAATGTTAAGTTACTTGCATATTGATCATGGTTCCTTCATATTCATAATTTTAATCATGATTTAAATTTCATATATCTTCTTTATATACATTTTTTTAACCATCCATAAAATTTAGAGATATAAACTGAATTATATATTCATGGAGATGGTAGTCTGTGCGTATGCATGAACATTGATTCCATTTTCTAATGAAAATATGGAAATAATGATAAATAATATTTTATAATTACAAAATCATAATTATATCATATATATCATATATATTTACTAAATCCATTATTATATTCGTCAACATGAGAAGGTGATGAATCATATCACTACATGGAGAGAGTAGTCTACACGTACACATGAGTGATACATTCATTTCTTAATTGATGGAAAAGTGGTGGACAATTATGGTTACATAAACATAATAACATTTTTGTATATTTATTATTTTTTATTCATGATGTTATTATGGACATAATAGGTTTAGAGAAGGTGTAATACGAAATAAATTTAAAAGAGATCGGTCAATATTTATACCTATTATTTGAGAGAAATCCTTAGGATTACACCTTAAGTTATGAAATATTGGTCAGGAGAAGACCGCCTGATATAAGAATAAGGGGTGGAAGATAGGATGTTTTTGGGAAAGTCGTTCTCGAATATATAAAGCTCAAAATTTATTAATATGGGAGGATAGAAGCTGTCATCTTATAAGTAAGGGTGAGAACACAGAAATTTTCAACAATGATTGGTAACATTATTGTGAATGTGGCAAAAGATGTCCATGGATTAAAATTATTGATAATATAGGGACTAAACATTTTTATCAAAAAATAATTTGAAATGTTTATGTTGTATTCTAACCCTTGTATCATATTTTAACCCCCTTAGTAAACCTATTTTAACCTCAACTATTGTAATAATATTTTACTATTTTTACTATTCAATATAACCAAAATGATGGTGGAATATTTACGAAATTTGTAAAATATATTTTAAAATTTGGAAAAAAAATTATAATGTTAAATTTCAATAATTTTAAGAAAATAATTTTAAAATAATAATACAAAAATGCAATGAAACCCCGTTTTAATAAAAATGTATTTTAACCATAAAAATGAATTTAATATCATTACTTTCCTGTTAAAAACTATAAAATTAATTTTATAATATTTTATTCAATATATAATATATAAATTCCATTAAAACCATTAAAAAATAATGATTTTTTAACGATGTAAACACATGCACACATAAAAATTCATTTATGAAAAATAACACTTTTTATATTTAAATGGATTTTCCTCATTATTAACCATTAAATTACTTATGTATTAATGATTTTTCAAAAAACATATTATAAAATATGTTAATTTTTTAATAGTTATAAGTATATTTTTACATATAAAATTTCATAACACCTATAAAAATACATTTCTTTAATAAATAGGTCTTTTAATCATTAAATGACTGTCAAAATTTCACGATTATTTCATAAGAATTAATCAATGAATATATATATATATATATTATTCTTATTAATCCTATTAATACTCACCAACCAAAAACAAGTAACTGAAGGTATACTATATCACAAGTTCTTTTATAATCTTGGTTGTGTGTTAAGAAAGATATTGAATACCTAATGTTTATTTCAAGGAAAATACATATAAACTCTTAAGGTGTAACATAATCTATGGTATTATGATTTATTTTTATGGAATGTTATACATAGTCTCACCAATGAGGGTAATTGACCATTTTATTAAAATAATTTTTTAATTATAAATGTCATTCCTATGAATTGGAAAAAGTTCTAAGGGTTAGGTTAGACCCCTTGGCACTGTCATGATTACCTCGCCCACCAATGGTCAAGGCCATGATTATATTTTTATACCTTGATAAACATGATCCCAAAGGGATTTAAATTAATTTCAAAAATAATAATGTAGTGTCTCTAGTGTAATATACCTTAGATAACTCCTCTTATAGGAGAGTGATGAATTGAGATGGATGGTTACGAAAGTTACAATACAAACCCTTGAGATGCCATAAGGACTTTGGTGAAGTGAGATATACATGGAGTAAGAATTCCTCCACTAATGATACATGATTAACTTAATGGGTAATCCTATGGAGAATTATGGATACATTTATTATTCGAACCAACCTAGAAATATGTGGAAATGGGATGGGCTTGAGGCTATATCTTTTATGGTATTTTCAAACAAGGCTAGGTATCCCTCAATGAAACATGATGATTTTAAGGGCCTTTATTCAAATGAGTTATGGGTATTGACTTGAGATTCATAGTAGAGATAAGTGGGAACATGAATAGTGTCTTGACTATGATGAAACCTTTGGGAACCCTATGGGTGACCTAGTGAGTTGTTGATCCTTGTTTGAGGGTTTTTATGAGAATGGTTAATCATGATCATATGTGTCCCCTTAGAACCTATATTGATGATGTGATCCTTTTATGGTTTAAATATACATTATATATAATTTAATTGAGTGGATTTCTTGTGATCCAGGATCAGGATGATGGCCATCCCTAATGAGATATTTTGGGAGTAAGTACTACACTCTGAGATGCATATTATGAATATAAAACTCAAGATTACCTTTTGAGGTTTGGAAATGACTCCTGATGACTATAGAACACCCATCATATCACCTAGGGTACATCTTAGAGTTTTATTACTATTGTAATGGTCATGATTACATCTTGGGGTTCAGTGATAATGCTATATGACTAGGCATCACATAGTATTACCACATAGATATTGGATTGGAGCCTGATTACAATGGAATTATCAAGATTAACTCATGGGGTTTGGTTTTTTCTTCTAATTACTATATAATATTCATAATTACCTTCTAGAGGTTAGTAGTTATTGTCTATAACTATTAGATTACTTGGGAACTCTACTCAAATTTGGAAATGGCTCGTGCTACTATGTAATTCCATGGACATATTCCTTGGATCTGATAGTGTTTTCCCATTCTATATAGTCATTGTTCATTATTATTGGTTTTAACAATTACCTATCATTACTAGAGACACTTAAGCACTATTAAAAGAATATTTTAGTCATCTAGTGTTCCATAGTAGAACTAGAGTATAGATGGTGGTTATTTATTTTTTCTCATATACTGTGTTTTATTTATATTCTAAGAATATCACATCTATACAGTGTAGTTACAAGTTTTTTATGTGACAAAATTGGTGGTTACCTATTAATTTTTACTCACACATTACATAAGAGGCCATGAAAACTGGGTGACTATGTATACCTCACTATTTTCATGTTCAAATTGGGAGGAGACCCATAATTGAATATTTTAGCTGGATACCTTGGATGGAGTTAAGAGATTGGGATGAGGAGAGGAACATGGATCTAGTAGAGCCTATTGGTCATTTATTTTATTATTTTAAATAATTTTCTATATGTGATTGTCTTGGTGGGTGATCAATTTTTCTGTATGACTTTATTTTTCCAAATTCATTTATTAATAATGAGTTTCTTTATTTCTTCCAGGTAGTCTGATGATTATTTAATATTATTATTTTTATGGTCATTTTTATCAATTATTTTAAACATTATTTGAGGTTATTGTCTCTTTATAATTCTACCCAAGAGATCCCATGCTTGTTGGTAGAGTCTATAATATGGGGAGGCATGCATGAGGTCATATGACTCTCTCATCTAGTAATTTCACATAGTGGATTGTGGTAGGGGATGTTACAAAGTGGTATTAGAGATTATATGACTGATATCATAGGTTTATCAGACATTTTCATACTATTTTGGGATATGCTAAAAAGTGATATAGGGATGTTTCAGGGCTTCTAATAGAACTCAGACTAGTGCATCAAAAACACCTTCTTTGTGTAGAAGTCCCAGTTTCTAGGAAGATGAGATTGGTATTCATGGTTTAAGGTGTTAGTGTAGTATGTTTTTCACCAATAGTGAGACACATGAGTTCTGATATTTAATATTTATGAGTTTTTTTATTTTTTTCTTGTCCCATTGGTTTGTGAATAATTACTAATTTTGGATCTTGTCTCATTATAAAGAGTATGGGTACTAGTTTTTTTCTCTTGTCCCCTTATTAAGATGTAAGTAAATACGTTTCATGTTTATATGGTAAGATTCACATGATATATCTGTATTTATTGTGTATTGAATATCAATAATGATTAGTGTTTAGTTATTTAAATTTAATGTGACAACTTATATGGTGGTTTCCCATATTACATGGAATGGCATTTTACTCAGCAGAATCGTGATATGTTTTCTTATGATGATAGGTCATATAGATCAATAGTGAGATGCTTCATGATGATGAATATGAATTCCATTGATTTAAGGGGTTTATAGGGATGTAGTAGGTTTATATTGCCCTTATCTTCCATTTAATAAAAACCTTGGGATGATTGAGAAATAGGTTTGGTTATTTAAACTTTCAATAACAGCCAATATTGTTTTTCCCACGTAACATGGAGTGACATTGTAAGTGACCAAACTCTATGAATATGGGATGTTTATCATGGATTTTTGTATTTTGAATCTATTATAAGCATACATATTAAAATATGAAATTTTATTCATCAAGGGGGATACTCACATATGTAGAGTTTCAGTGAGGATTAACTAGGGGTTTTGAATTATTGATGGGTGGCCTTATATATAAAAACATATTGAGAATCATTTCTCTAGGGGTAGTGTTTTAAGAATATAATACTCGATGTATACATATACATGTTAACCTTATAGTGGGTAGTATGGAATTTGAGTTTATGGGTGATATTTTATAGAGGAATAGATATTTATTTCCCATGGGTTATGACCAATGTGAGTTATAAATAATGGGATAGGTTGGAGAGCATAGTGGCATTGATATATAACATAAGGTTAGTGGTTCCGGTGATATGTTTGAAATTATCTAATATATATATAGGTTAACCCATGAGAGGTGTTTAAATGGGCATGTGATTTCCTTCGATATGATAAGCATCGACAAATTATTTAAGATAAGGTTAATGCATCGGAAATGCCATCGAATATAAGAAATAGGAATGCTGATCCCATAGATATTTGGAATTTGGAATGCGTAGGTAGGTTCCTTTCCTTGAGATCATTTCATAGAAGCTGAAACCATATATGGTATGGTAAGGATTATTCATCAGGGTTTTCTGAGGAAACCACCTTGAGTACTATTTTTTTGTATCGATGATTTGATTTGAGGGAATGATCAATGTGATTCATATCCCTATGAATAGGGGATGCATTTTGAGTGATGCAGTGGTGGATCATGGATGTATTCATGTGGTTTTAGAATTATTCTTGGATGGTGGGGGTCATGTGATTAATTTAGGCATGGGTGGGTGGCTAATTTTTATTATGAGCATCAAGGGTTTTTCTTGATTGGAGATTAATATGTCATTGATCATATTCATAAGTTTAGGTACATGATCCTATTTTTGAATAGATAATCCTCATGTGATTGTGAGTAATTTTGGGATACTGGGTGGTATGTGATCATACAGTTGTTATGATTTCATGAGATCGATGTAGTGCTCGTTGGGTACACACAGTGCAACTGAATGATGAATTGGAGAGCAGTCATAAGAAGTTGGGGACTGATGAGAATTGTGAATACTAGTGTGTATGGGTTCTTTAATATTTGATGAGAAATAGAAATTTTTGTCCATGGTTGAGGATACATTAGGAGTGCATTGGGATCAATGGCACAACTAATATGTGTTGATCATAAAAAAAGAGTTACATGGAATGGATGAGCAAGGAAATGGAGTAGATGAAGATTCACTCTGATGGAATATGTTGACGTGGATCTCAATGAGTATTATAAGGTAAGGAATATAGTTGGGAGTGAACCATTGTATCTGTTAGTGCATGGCCTATTTTATGAATGGAAATTCGGTGAGTTCTAAGGATAATGTTTTGTTATTTTGGAAGCATACATCAACAGATGGATGCATTGAAAATCATGTATGAGTCGGATGGTCTTTTTTTGTCATTATATATGGATATCAATAGACCTTGATCTATATAGGAATGAACCTCATGTTTTAAGGGTCATTAGTGTGGTGATAATGGTCATTGTATAATTGTGTTAGCACTTGGACATTAGTGAGTGGTCAATATGATTTTTATAGTCCCATGTAAATACCAAATTTGATATTTAGATATGATATTGGATGATTTGGTGTATCTTCATTCGGATTGGGATAGTTTTGGTAAAATATCTTGTCAGCTAATGAGGTGAACTTCAGTTCATGACATGGTTTAGAGGGTGAACCCCAATATGAGGCATGGTTTAAGGGGTGAATCAGTTTCATCACATGATTTAGGGGAGAACCAAAAAAATCTTGACATGGTTTAGGGGAAAAACTACAGTACATGACATGGTTTAGGGGATTAATCAGTTTCGTCATGTGGTTCAAGGGTAAACCCAATTCATCACAATATTTATGAGGTGAGAGTTGTATAAAAACTTGTTGATTGTGTTTTTTATGTTATTTTATGAAAGGGTTTACATATTGCATTAGGTACATCATATTTGGTATGATGGGAATATTTATAAGATTGGTTGGAATCATTAGACGAATGGTTGACGTATGTGGGCCTTGATAATGGGTAGTGGAGACTCATCTGATTCGGTATGGAATTGATGATGAGGGGAAGAAATAGATTTTATTGGGTTTTTATGCTTATTTTGTTGAGGTGAGATGGATGAAACACTGAGTGGGTATTTTGACTGCTGAGAATTGGTTTTAGTAGGTAATTATGTGGGTGGGGAGTGTCCTTGAACAGAATTGGTCTAGGTTATTAAAGGATTATAGTGGGGAGAACCAAATTCAAAAAAAATATTTTATTAAATCCATAGTGGTGTCTTAGTGTGTATGGGATTCGGTAAGCACAGTCTTGGTGTTTCTGCGGTAGTGGTGGGTAGTGTATTGATTTTAATTCATAGTGTTCCTTATGTTTGGAGTTGCATAGTAGAATCTCATTCAGTATTATGGGGTTGAACATGGGGAATTGAGCATGTATTGTTCATCATGTAGGTTGGGGATGTTGGTTTAATTATTAAAGAAGAGTATCAGTGATGGTAATTTCAATTGTGGGTAGATTAAAATACCCTGTTTCCGGGCGGGTTAGGGAATATAGGGGGAATTTGAATTATTAATTTTTGAGGATGGTTCATTTTTAGAATTGGGACTTAAAATGATATTTTTAGAGTTTGAATGTCCTAAATATATGTCTTCATATGGAAATAAAGGTTTATATGGTGACCTGTTATGGAAACACACCTTTTTTTACATAACATTACAAAGAATTTTGCAAGAATAGGATCTTTTAAGGCTTAGTGTCTTAAAAAAAGGTACAAAATACATGAAAACATAAAACATTATTCTATTCCACATTAAATGTTTATCCAAGGTTCAACCTAAGTAGATTTATTTCATCTCATAACCAGAGGACATACATCAATGGAAAGGATGATCTAAAGTCCCAATAAGGGTGATAAAACACAATTTGTTTGAATATTTTATTGATAATAAAAGAAAAATTTCCTCACATTGTGTTAAATATGTTTATTTATAAAATATTTGGGATTAGATCATTCATTTGAAAATTTGATGAAAACTCCAGTTTTACCCTTTAAAAAGTCACTATTGTATTTAGAACATAAATAATTTTATTTGAATTTTTTGAACTAAATATTTTGTAAATGTGCTACTGAATTAAGTTTATCCAACTATTATTGAGGACATTTGAGTTTAATCTTGAATTTGGTTGGTGCAAATGGTCTATGAAGTCAAAGTTGGGCGGGACATGGGAGATTTAATATTGGTTCCGTATTTGGGCCATAACTTCTTCATACATATGTGTATTAGGCCCACTATTTAAAAGGATCACTAGGACTCATTTTTTTATCAATCATATTTCATGAAGGAAATCAGATTCATGTGTTTTTGTGGTCAAATAGGTGGTGCATGTTGGATTAATTTATTTGTATGAATTTCCCCATTCACACTTGAAACCTCTTTAAAACTAGCCTCCCCTCCACACTATAAATTAGTGTATTTCTCATTTGGAGGGGTTGGAAAGTTCATTAGAATATTTGGATCATAGGATAAGTGGTTCAACACCATTTCAATTCACAATTGTCAGTGGGAAGATACTAAGCTAGTATCTCCTCCAAAATTCTCTTCTTTTCCCCTTTTTTTTGTAATGTTGGTGTGCTATCAATATACTCATAGTTTCTCTTCCTTTTATTATATTATTTTTACTTTTCTTCTTCTCGTAATATTTCTCTTTGGTCTTTAATTCAAGAGTATAAACGTGATTGGGTTATACCCTTTCTAAACCATTCTGAATGCAAAATGTTTCTACAATGACTACACTGCCCATGGAAGAGTAGCACTTCGTAGTAATTGATATACCTATTACCTTATTTATTCCTTTATATTGAATCAATGATCTAATGTAATTCACTTAATATTATTCATGAATTTATTTTTTGTATTAGAATAAACTATGTATGTAATTGAACAATTAACACAAAAACACATGAGGTCGAGATTTGTCTAAATTGTGAGAGTGAAAACTTAATCGGTAAAACAAGACCACACAATATAAATTTTTAGACTTAAAATATAATACCTAAAAAAATCATTCTCATTTTACAGAATTGATATGTTCCATAACTTACCACTGACCATAAGCTATATTTATAACATTAATCAAATCAGAGTGTTGCAATTACATGTTTCAAAGCTAGTCTAGGATTTAATTAATTTCATATTGGTGGTTAAGTTAATTCTCATAGGGTTCAGAGGATAACAAATTAAGGGATCATAATTAAGTGTATATTGATTTAAACGATAATGATAATTAATTGATTGAATAGTTAGAGATAGATCGATTAAATCTTTTAAAATATTTTCTAAAAAAACATCTTCTTTTCGTGTATTTTTAATTGAACATCATTTCTAAAATTAAAAACAAAGAAAAATTAAATATTCTTCCAGCAAAATTATTCTATTTTTATGAACGATAAACAACCCCCCATCCTTTAAATTAGTGTGTTTATGTTATTTAATTTTATTTTCAAAATACCTTTATTATATTGTTTTAATTACTACCTATTTGAGAGACGACCTAGGCCAGCCACCAAGCTGCACCTAAATAACCCCAAAACTGAACATCATTTGAGAGATCCAATGATAGTGTCGTTCAGATTGGCACCATTTCTGGGGAGGAAAGTAATTATTTTAACTAGTTAGAGGTATTTATTTTATTTTACATTTTATTCTCTTCTTCTCTACTTTCTTCATTCTTTACCCAATCTTATTGTTTCTTCTTATTTAATTTTATTCTTCTTATTTTTGGAACATCAACTCAAAATTCACATATTTATTATGGTCCACTTGTCTTATTTTCATTTTTTTTATTTTTGACAAAACTAATCTCTAAGATCACTTGTATCATGACCATGAGATTGAACGCAGCCTTTGGGCTTGAATCAAACATTCTCATGCTACAAAAAAATTTAACAATCAACCAGTAAGAGAATTCCTCCACTCTATGAACATTGAAACTTGAAACACATAAAAATATAACATAAAACATAAAACAATGGATAAAGACAATTAAAATGAACTTAATAAAACCATTTGAGAATTGGATGCACCAGACATTAATTATCAACCAAATTTCATTGGATACCCAAATCTTGAATCAGACATTGAACTGAAATCTGGATTAATTCACCATCTTCAAAAATTTCACAGATTATCTTGTGAGGATCCAAAAAATACCATATAGGATTTAATGTAGTTTTCTCAACCCTAAAACCCAGAATTTTCTCTAAACATCAAATAAAACTAAGGTCATACCATTTTCACTTGATAGAGCTGAAAATGATTGGATGTATTATTTTCATCCTAAAGATGTAACTTGTTGGAATGATTTGAAATGTCTTCTCTTGCAGAGATTGTTTCCAGCATAAAGAAACACTTCCATTTGTAAATAGATATCAGGTATTAAGAAAACCCAAGGGGAGTCAATGTATGAGTATTGGGAGTGATCCATGAAGTTGTGTGTAAGCTGCCCACATCACCAAATCAGTGAGAAACTCCTCATCCAATACTTCTATAAGGACTCACACATATAGAGAGGAGCATGGTGGATTATGCATCTAGAGGAGAATTGTTGGAAAAGACACCAGTAGATGAGCATGCATTGATTAACAAAATGGCCTAAAACTCCCAACAATTTGGTTATCAAGGTACACAACATGTCAGAGGAGTGAATTAGGTATGTCCTTCTTTTCTTGAGATTCATTTGATTGATACCATGTTAGAAGAATTAACCACTATGGTGAGGCAGATTTCTTTGGCTCAAAAAAAAACTCAACACACTCCTTTGAGGCCATGTGGCATTTCCACTGAAATAGACCACCCAACTGACTATTTCACCCAGTTACAAGAGTCTGAGGATTGTACAATGTCATTCCCAAGGAGTTCCTATCAGCAACAAAAGCATCTAATAGCCACCAAGGGTAGAAGGATCAATCAGACATGAGGTATGCCTCTAGACAACAACAATGGCACCCATTTCAAAATAAACTTCCAAGAGCCTCCACCTTACCAACAGGGTTTCCAACAACCAAAAAGGCGATTTGAAGCTCGAGCATCAACAAGTCAACAGCAATGGAATCCCCAAACCAAGTTATATTTTAACACTAATGACCTTTTGAAACAAATTATTCATAATAAAAAGAATGAGTTGAAGAGTCTAGGTTCAGAGTTGAGAAAGTTGAAGACATAGATGGGCCAGATTCCCACCACCCTCCATGAACTGGTAAGTAATAACTCTAGAAGTATTCTTTCACAACCTATTCCATATCCCAAGGGGAATGTAAATCTCATCACATTGATAAGTGGGAAGAAAAAATGATACATCTACACCTATCATTCCACCATGATTCACCTCAACTCTGGAGAATCCCCATTCCATGCCAAATGATGGTAAATCCAAGGAGAATGATAAATGTAAGAAAAATATTGATGATGTTCCTCCTAAAACCCTCCCATTTACAAATAGAGATGTGAAAACCAAGAAGATGGCTAGAGGGGAGATGCAAAAAAGAAGTTTTGGACACATTAAAGCGTGTGGAGATCAACATCCCTCTACTTGAATCCATCAAGAAAATCCCAAGGTATGCGAAATTTTTAAAATAACTTTGTACGAATCAAAGAGGACTCAAGGGGAATGGGAGGATCAATATTTGAAGGAATGTTTCAGCGCTCATTACACCAACTCTAGAAATGGAATCAAAGTGAAAGGATCTAGGGACATTCACCATACCATGAACCATATGGGAGTTTCAATTGTCTGATTCTATTTTTGATTTAGGAGCTTCCATAAATGTAACACCTCACTCTTTATTTTCTTCTTTATAGGTTGGTGATTTGAATACAATGACCGTAGTGGTGTAGTTGGAAAATAGAGTTACAATATATCCAGTTAGACACCTTGAGGATGTACTTGTCCAGGTAAGAGACATGAACATTCCAGTAGATTTCTATATACTTAACATGGAGGATGGTCAGGTAAGATCTAATTATCCCATTATCTAAGGTAGAACCTTCCTCAAAAATTAAAAAAAATATAATAAATGTCAATGAGGGTACACTTTCTATGGAATTTGGAGATGAATTTGTGATATTTAATGTCATGGAATCCATGAAGTACTCCTTAGAAGACAGTTCTAATTTTGTTATCTCTCATTTTGAACCACCATGTAAAAACTTCATAGATTTTGATTGTTCATTCCTTAGGGAGATTATGAGTATTGGTTCTAGTTTGATGTATAAGAGAACCTCCACACCTGTTTCTAATGCACAAAACTCTCTTAGATTTTATTTTTAAATCGACTCACATTCTTATTTTGATCATGTTCGAATTGTTTATGACATGGATGTTGATTATGCTGATGGATTTAATGTTTTATTCTCTGGTTATGATGATTTCTATTTTGATATTGATTCTCTTTGTGCACATATTTCAGTTTTGTTGAGGTCTCAATAAATACACCACCACCCATACACTGGAACTCAATCCAATGCCAACAAATCTCAAATACGCATTCTTGTTATGTGGTGACAGATTACAAGTTATAATTGCTAATAATCATCCTTTTGAACATGAAGAAAAACATTTGAATATTTTGGGGGAGAAAATCAGGACAATCGGGTAGACCTTGGCAGATTTATCAGGTATTAGCCCTCCATTTGCATGCACAGGATTCTTTTGGAGGATGGGGCTAAATTGATTAGGCAGCCACAAAGAAATAAATCCAACTCTTCTAGAATTTGTTAAGAAATAAGTTTAAAAATTTCTTCAGTCATGAATAATTTGTCCCATTTCAAATTACCAATGGGGGTTCTTATTCAAGTTGTTCCTAAGAAAAGTGGTGTTATTATTATTAAAAATGATAAATATAAGTTAAATACAATGAGGGTGAAAAACAGTTGGTGTGTGTGTATTGATTATAAGATACTAAATCAGTCCACTCGCAAGAACTATTTCTCTCTCCCATTTATTCATCAAATGCTTTAGATACTAGCTGGGAAGACACATTATTGTTTCCTGGATAGATTTTCTCGATATTTTCAGTTTCATATTTCTCCATAGGATCAATAGAATACCACATTCACTTTTTCATTTAGTACATTTTCCAACCAAAAGATGCCATTAGGATATTGCAATGCCTCAGGTACCTTACAGAGATGCTTGGTGAGTATATTTTCTGGTTTTATTGAGACCTACATGGAGGTATTCATGGATTATTTTAGAGTTAATGGTTCTTCATTAGATGATTGTATCTCTAGTTTGTGAAAGGTGTTTAATCATTGTATTGAGAAGAATCATGTTTTGAACTTTGAAAAGTGTCATTTTATGTAGAGTATGGAATTGTCTTAGGGAATGTAGTGTCAAAAAATAGGATAGAGGTTTATAGATCTAAGGTAGATATTATTTCATCCTTACCCTATCCATCATTTATGCGTGATGTTAGATCTTCTCTAGGGAATGCAGGATTTTATTGGTGTTTCATCAAATATTTTAGTAAGATTTATCTTCCTATGTCGCGATTAATGAAAAAGGATTTTTATTTTTTATTTGATGATTATTTTAGGACTTTCTTTTGATGGTGATATTTCTAAATGGGGGAATAATATAATGAACCGATGTTTTATAAATGAAATTACACTTTCAAATGAATAAAATATTTATAATGTAACAATGTAATAGAAATAGAGGCACTACTTTGTATATTTTTTGCCTTAATATGTTATATCATGTCATATTTAGAAGATATTTATGAACCATAGAAATTGAATGTATTTCACTTGTATTGTGATCAATTTGATTAATAAATATTAAATATGAAGATAAAATACAATTGACAGGAATGAAAGAAGTGATGGCTTTGACTAGTAGGATTGTACCATAGGAAGCCAATTTAACAGAGATTTCAAGGGATATGGAACCAAGGGCTTTTACCTTGAAAAATACTATGTTTAATCTCAAATACTAAGTCACAAAAAATTATAAGTCCTTGTTTATAAATAGAACAGACCAAACCATGTTCACTGAACCACCCCAAGAAATCCACACCTTTGAACACCTTACCCTAAGGGCATACACCAGTGTAAGAATAGGAAATCTATCTATACCATAGTAGAAAGAAAAATTATATTTCCCTTTTAAATAAAAATAATAATTATATTTTTTCTTCTTCATTAATAAAATTTTTTATGAGATGAGGAAAATTATATTTTGATACAAATAAACTAAAATTGCATATTTTGAAAATAAATGGTTTTAATTAAAAATAATTCTGATTAGTTCAAGAATTTTGATATAAATTATATTTTCATATAATATTATTGTAAAATAATATTTATATACAAATTAGAATACAATTTAATGAAGTCCAAATAAAATATTTATAAGGGTAAAAATACATTTATTATAAAAAAGTGTTATTTTTTAATAAATGTGAATTTTGAATCAAAATTATATATTATCTTATTTATAGAGATATTTTTATAAAATAAATATTAATTTTCATTTGAATGCATATAAATTATTTAATGGGTATATTTTTCACATTATATGAGATAACTGATTGATTTGGTAAATTTTAAATAAGGTATAACTATACAGTATGAATTATGACATCATAATATCCAAAATGTGTTATAATAAATTTTATAAAGGATATCCATGGCCCAAAATATTTTCACCTTTTAAAATAATGATTTTTGTAATTAATTTCTTAATTTAATAAATCATTAATTAATTATCTAAATCCAATAATACATTTTATTGTTTTAAATTAAATTCTTTTTAAACATGATTAGCTACCACACAACCAAGGGTACTTTTTTAATGATTTATATTTGAGGACATATAAATATAAAAAATAAATATTTTTGTAAGAAAAAATTTAAAAATACATCTAAACTTATGTGTTTGTTATTTTTTAACATATAGAGTCCAAAAACTATGTTTATAAATTTATAAAGAAAACCCCTATTTTTTATAAACACCTACCCATCTTATCCTTTATTCAAGAACAATTTTTTGTATTATTCATTTTTTCTAGTTTTTTATGATGGAATATATTTTTACACATACATATTATTATCATTTTGATGTAAAATAATTGAGATACCACCCTTCACTCACGGTAGTCTATTCCATGAGTCATTATGTTCACCTGTTATACTGCCAAAATTATCCTAGGATTTTACATGCCAAATAGTTTTTTATTAAATACTCATCCACATTAACCATAAATATTATTAAACAACTTTTACATAGCCTTTATCTATTGGGGAATTCCATATATATAATCATCATTCATTAATCGTTGTGTTAAATGTGATTAATGGCATTCTTATGTTGTATTATATTTGTGGTTTACAGATGCATGTACATGATATGAATTTGACAAGTGGGACTGTAATTATATTTCCCTAAATTTCATTGGGATATTCTATTATCTCATGATATTCCATGAATTGTGCATGGGACAACATCCTATGAATACTATGTTATGATTCCTTGGTGTTTATCCTAGAATTATACTTATAAATTCAATTTTTATGGTGGTTTAAAATTCCTTATGGTCCCTTGATGTTATCATCATATATCATTTTTCTATGTACGTTTTTATGATTGTTTCACCCTTTATGTCACCTTGATTTGACTCTTGGCTCAAATTTATTACATTCATCATGTTATACATGGATTATTCCATAACTGGGTTTTATAGCTCATATCATTCTAATGTATATCCTGAAGGTATCCCATGACATATGAAAATATAGATGAAATATAGTGGCATGTTTTGGAGTTTTAAAATAAATTTGGTGTGCCAATGTTTCATGTTATTGTGTTATGTACCTAATTTCCTAAATAGACTAGAACTCATGATCTTCTAGGATTGTATTATTTGTATATTTATTAAAAAAACATGAATTAAAGTTAATTAAAATATGGGTTTTCATACTTTCCATCCACTCAATACTCTATGGTTATGAGAAGAAACCGAAGGGATTTTCCATAGTTGGTTTTATAAATTAGAGTCATTATAGTTAGACAATAAATATATATTAAATTAAATTAATCCATTTAAATTTTCCGCAACTGTATTCTATCAAACCACTTGACACCATTAATAATTATGTCCCCTTTGAGGAAAAATATAATGTTTTGGTTTTAATTAAGGTCTCATTTTGTCCCATATAAGGAACTTCTCAAGAGATCATTAGTTAATTAGGAAAAAAATTCTTATGAAATGTTTTAATTAATATAATTAATATATCGACAAAAATCATCCAAATGGTCTATAAAGCTATTCCAACTTATTTCCTAACTCCTAAAAGTTTATTTATAATATCCCAAATAATTAATCAAAAATTTTCGGGTCTCTATAGAGAAAATAATAGATTTTTTTGAAATGAGGAAGAAGATAAGATGAATAAAGTCTATAAGATACTTGATAAAACACAATTTTATTGAATATTTTATTGATAATAAATGATATAACTTCCTCACATTGTGGTAACTGTGTTCATTTATGGAGTATTTGATATTAGACAATTCATTTGAAAATTCGATGAAAATTAATGTTTTACAATTTAAAACATCACTGTAGTATTTCAAAAATAAACAATTTTTTAGAATTATTTGAACCTAATATTTCGTAATTGTGTTACTGATATAATTTTATAAAACATTAATTTAATACAATGGACCTAAATCATGCATTTGGTTGGTGAAAAAGTTCCATAGAGTCAAAGATGGGCTGGACTCACTAGACTGGACATGGGTTTTGTATTTTGGCCATAACATCTTCATCCTTTCTTGGATTAGACCCACATTTTGAGAAGATCTCAAGGAAAAATTTTATCAAGAATCATCCTTTTGGAAGGACAGCTGATTCACAAATTTTGGTGGCCAAATGGGTGGTGCAAGTTGGCTTAAATATTTGGCCGAGATTCCCCATTCACACTTGAAACCACTTTGAACCTAGCCTCCCCAACACTCTATAAATTGGTTTTCATCTCATTTGGTGGGGTTGGGAAGTGGATTATGAAGATTAGGGAAGAGGAGAAGAGGTTCCACTCTAATTTTCCAAGCAATTCCATAAGGTTAGCTCTTGAAGCAAGGATCCCTTCATTGAATCCATCTTCTTCTTCCTCATGTTGTAATGTTAGTGTTTACTTAATAAACATGTTTTTTCTTATTTTATTTCTTCTCGTTCTTCTATTTTATTCAAATTTATTTTTCTCTTAATCTTATTAATTGGGATGAAATCAAGAGTAGAAACGTGATTGGGTTCTCCCCTTTCTAAATCGTTGCACATGCAAAACATTTCTAAGATGACTACACCACCCCTGGAAGAGTAGTTCTATTTACTAATCAATCTACCTCTAAACATCAACATTAATTTATTTTGAATCAATTATCTACTTTAATTCACCTAATATGATTTATTAATTAAGTTTTTAATTTAAATGAAGCTAATCATGTAATAGAATTATTGACACAAAAACATGCGAGGTCAGAAGTTGTGTAAATTGAGAGAGTGTGATCATAATCGATATTAAAAGACCACATGGGATAAATTTTTAGAGTTAAAATATAATCCATAAACTCAATTAATCCTTATTTCTATAGTGTATATGTTCTATAATTATCCACTAACCATAATCTAACCTCAGAACATCAATCAAATCAGGGTGCTGTGATTGCATGTTCTGTACGTAGCCTAGGGATTAAGTAATTTCATCTTTGTGGTTAAGTTAACTCCCGTAGGTTTCGAGGGATTAACAATTAAGGGATTATAATTAGGTGGATGTTGATTTAAATGATAATGACCAATAATTGAGTTAATATGTAGTGTGATATCGATTATTCCTTTTAAATATTTTCTAAAATAACATCTTCTAATTGTGTGATTTTAATCGAAAATTATTTCAAAACTAAAAACAAAACAAAACAAAAATCTTCTTCCCACAAAATTCTTCGAGATTTATAAACTATAAACAAACCCATAATTTTAATTAATGTTATTATTTAATTTTATTTTACGTTCAAAATACCTTAAATATGTTGTTAAATTTACTTCATCTTTTGAGAGACGACCTTGGTCAGCCACTCTACTGCACCTAAGTAAACAACAATCACATATCACTTGAAAGTTCCCATGATAGCGCTCATTCAAATTGGTGCCATTTATGGGGAGGTAAGTAATTTATTCAACCAATTAGAGGAATATATTATTTTATTTATGTAATTCTTTTCATCTCCCCTTTCTTTCTTTTTGGCCCTTTCTTAACTTTGTTTTCTCTTCTTTTACTCTCTTCTTTTATTTTTATCGAACCAACTCAGACTTTCTTACTTTTTATTATGGTCCATATCTCTTCATTTAATTTTTATATTTCACTGATTTATAACACTAACTAATACCAAAAATCTCTTAGATCTTGACCCTGAGATTGAACGTAGACTTGGGGCTTGAATGAAACATTCTCAGTCTGTGGGATGTTTCAATATTCATCCGGTTAGATAATTCCTCCACACTCAAAACATGTTAATTGAAAGCAATTCAAAATAAACCATAAAAAAGAACCAATGGATAAAAATAATGGAAATTAACTTAATATAATCATTAGAGAATTGGCTTCACCTGATATTAACTTTCAACCAAATTGTATTTTATACCCAAATCTCGAATCAGACTTTGAACTGAAATATAGATTAATTCACCTTCTTCCAAAATATCATGCCTCTATGTTGAGGTTCCCAATAAAAATTTAAAAAACATTAATGTGTTTTTCTCAACCTTAAAACCATGAAATGTTTTTGAAGATCAAATAAAACTATCGGCATTCCCATTCACACTTAATGGAGTTTTAATAGAATGGAAGTATTATTTACAACCTGGAGATGTAACATGTTGGAATGATTTGAAATGTCTTTTCATGGAGAGATTTTTTCCAGCATCAAGAACCACTACCTTTCTGAAGGTGATCTCTAGGATCAAACAAGAACAAGGGGAGTCAATGTATGAGTACTGGGAGCGATTCAAGAAGTTGTGTGCAGGCTTCCCACATCACCAAATCAGTGAGAAACTCCTCATACAATACTTCATCAAAGGAATAAAACCTATGGAGAGGAGAATTTTGGATTCCAAGGCTAGAGGTGCATTGGTGGAAAAGAAACCAGTGGATTCTCATGCATTAATGGACAAGATGGCCCAAAACTCCCAACAATTAGGTAATCATGGTACACCGCATGTTAAGGGAGAACATCAGATAAGTCCTTCTTCTCTTGAGAATCATTTTATTTATACCAAGTTGGAATAATTGACTTGTATGGTGAGGAAGATTTCTTTGGAACAAAAGGAATCCCAACCCCCTTCTTCAAGGCCTTGTGGCATTTGCACTAAGACAAGCCACCCAAATTACGGTAGCCCCCAACCACAAGAAAAAGAAGATTGTGCAGCAGTGTTTTCTGTGAGACCATATCCTCATAAAAAACAACCATATCCCCAAAAAAAGATTGATTTTTTTCTATAATATACAACCAAGGGATGAAAGATCAATCAGACATGAGGTATGGCTCTGTACAACAACAAAGACCCCCTTTTGAATAAAACATCTAGTAGCCTCCACCTTACCAATAGGGTTTACAACATCCACAAAGGTGATTTAAATATCAAGCATAAATAAGTCAAAAAAAGGAAATTATCAACCAAATGTATATTCTGACATTGATGATCTTTTGAAGAAAATTGTTCTTAATCAACATATTGAGCTGAAGAGTCAAGGTTAAGTGCTGAGGGAGTTGAAGACTCAAATGAGCTTGATTGCCACCGGCCTCCATGAACAGGTATGTAAGACGTCTGGAAATCTTCTTTCACAACCTACTAGAAATCCGAAGGGTAATTTTAGTGCCTTCACATTCAAAAGTGGGAAGCAAAAAACTGATATATCTTCACCTATCATTCCACCGGGATTCACCTCAACTCTGGAGAAACCCCATTCCAAACAGGCTAATGAGAATTCCAAGGAGAAAGATAAAGCTAATAAAATGTTTTATCATGTTCCTCCTAAACCCCTTCCATTTCCAAACAGTGTTGTTGAAACCAAAAATACGGCTGAAGAGGCATTGAAAGAGGAGGTTTTGGAAACATTCAAGTGTGTGGAGATCAACATTACACAACTTGAAACCATCATACTAATCCCAAGGTATGAAAAATTCATAAAATAAATTTGTACCAATCGAATAGGGATAAAAGGAAATGAGATTATCAATATTGGAAGGAAATTTTCAGCCCTCATTATACGAACTATAGCAATTCCAACGAAGTGCAAGGATCCATGGACATTCAATATCCCATGCACCATATGGGAGTTACACTTTTATAATGATCTTTGTGATTTGGGAGCTTTCATAAATGGGATGACCCACTCTGTATTCACTTATTTACTGGTTGGTGAGTTGAAACCAATGAGAGTAGTGGTGCAGTTTGAAAATGGAGCTACAACATATCCAATGGTAGTCCTTGAGGATGTACTTGTCCGGGTAATAGACATGATCTTTTTAGGAGATTTCTACATGCTTAACATGGAGGACGATCAAGTATGTTCTCATTCTCCCATTATCATAGGTAGACCCTTCCTTAAAATTAAACAAACTGTCATAAATATCAACGAAGATACACTTCCACGGAGTTTGGGGATAGAGTTGTGATATTTAAGATTATGGACTCCATGAAGTACCCCTCAGAGGACCATTCTTCATTTCTTATCTCCCATTTTGAACTACCAAATAAAAAACCCATGGAATTTTATTGTCTTATTCTTAGGGAGATTATGAGTATTGGTTCTAGTTTTATGTATAAGTTCACATCCACACGAGTTTCTAATAAACAGTTCTCTCTTAGATTAGATTTTGAAATGGATTCATATTTTGATTTTGATCATGTGAACTCTGATTAGGACATGGCTAGTGAGTATGCTGATGGATTTGATGTTTTATTCTCTGATTGTGATGCTTTGTGTTATAATATTTATTCTATTTGTGCATATATTGTAGTTCCTTCTATGTCTCCATCTATACACCACCCCCTACACTGGAAATGAAGCCATTTCTACTAAATCTTAAATAGTCATACTTGTTGAGTGGTGAGAAATTACATGTTGTCATTGCTAAAAATATCCCTTTTGAACAAGAAGAAAAACATTTTAATCTTTTGAGGGAGAACATCAGGGACATTGGGTGGACCTTCGATGATATATTAGGTATTATCCCATCCATTTGCATGCATATGATTCTTATGGAAGAAGGGGCTAAACCGGTTACGCAGCCTCAATAGAGACTAAATCCATCTCATTTGGATGTTTTTAAAAATGAATTAGAAAAATTGCTCATGGTTACTATTGCTCTAGAGGATCATTATAAGACAACATTAACTTGTCCATTCTATAAGTTTCCCTACTGGAGGATGCCATTTGGGCTTTGTAACACCATAGGTACCTTCCAGATATGCATGGTGAGTATTTTTTATAATTTTATTGATACCTTCATGGAGTTATTTATGGATGATTTTTTTGTTTATGGATACTAATTTTATGAATGTCTAATTGGTTTGGGAAAGGTATTGAATTGTTTTATTGAGAAGAATCGGGTCCTAAACCTTGAAATGTTTCATTTCATGTTAGAGAAAGGAATTGTCTTAAGGCATGTAGTGTCAAAATATGGGATAGAGGTTGATAAATTTATGATAGAAATTATTCCATCCTTACCTTATCCTTCATGTGTGTGTGTTTTTAGAAATTTCCTAGGGAATGTAGGATTTTATTGGTGCTTCATCAATGATTTTTGTATGATTTCTCTTCCTATATTGTGATTACTTCAAAAAGATTCTAATTTTGTGTTTGGTGATTCCTGCAGGAATTCCTCTAATGAGCTAAAACAATGTCTTACCACTCCACCTATCATACAGCCACTATGGTGGGTGATTCCTTTTGAGCATATGTGTGACGCCTCTATCTTCTCTGTTTGAGTTTTCTTATCTCAAAGGGTGGAGGGACAATCACATGTGATTGCCTATGCATCGAGGACACTTGATTTGGCCCAATAAAACTACACAACCACAGAAAAGGAGGTTCTTACTATTATATTTGCTCTGGATAAATTCTGTTCATATTTATTGGGCTCTAATGTAGTTGTCTTTTCTAACCATCAAGCTCTATGGTACCTATTGAAGAAGCCATATGTAAATCCTAGGCTAATCTGATGGATTCTCCTTCATTAGGAATTTGACAATCAGATAAAGGACAAAAAGGGGTCGGAAAATCTAGTGGCGTACAACATGAGTAGGGTTACTCACACACTAGAAGATAACACCTTGGACCATGTAACACATGTGTACACTTTCTCCATGAGAATCTTTATTCCATCTCAGGTTTGCATCCTTGGTATGCATATTTACTTAACTACATGGTTGCCTATGAAATCCCTGAAAATAAAAATAAATATCATGACAAAAAATAAAAGAGTGAGTCAAGATTTTATGTTTGGGATGATCCATACCAATGGCACATGTGTAGTGACCAAGTTATTATTAGGTGTGTTCCTGATCATGATTTTGAGTATGTTCTATAATTATTTCATACACTTGCTTATGAAGGACACTTTGGACCCCAACAGATAGCTAGGAAAGTCCTAGATTCTTGATTATATTTTATGAGCTTATTATATGATGCCCATGTGTTTTGTAAGTCATTTTATCATTGCCAATACATAGTGGACATTTCTAAGAGACATGAGATGCCCCAAAAACTTATACTATTTTGTGAGATTTTTTATGCATGGGGCATCGATTTTATGGGTCCTTTACCCAGTTTCATTGGTTTTTTGTATATTTTGGTCACTATTTATTATGTGAGTAAATGGGTGGAGGATAACACCACCAGGACTGATGATTCTAATGTTTTAGCGGTCATTGTCAAGGCACATTTTTTTTGTAGTTTTGGAGTACAAAAGGCCATCATCAGGGACCAAGGGACACACTTCGGTAATCAGAATTTGGCTTCCCTCCTTTTGAAGTATGGAGTGACACATAAAACATAAAAACTACACCATCCCCAAAAAATTATCCAGGAAAATGTTTCAAATCATTAGTAGAAAAAAACTTGAGAAAACCACACAGCAGAATTGGAAGGATTGGAGAAAGCATATGGGTGATGCATAATGGTCTTATAAGACGGCATACAAGGCACCCATCAGTATGTCCCCATTTTAGTTTTTTTGGAAAGAATGTCATATATCCATGGAAGTTGAGCATCAGTCTTATTGGGATATAAATAAATGCAACATGGATTTGGATCAAGTTGGAATTCAATGGAAGGTACAAATTCAAGAGCCTGAGGAGATTAGATTGTCTTCATATGAGAACTAAAGGCTCTACGAGGAAAGATCAAAATCATCTCATGATACGATGATCCAACAAAGGAAGTTTCATGTTGGATATAAAGTCCTTATCTACTATTCATAACTGAATTTGATACATTGTATGTTGTGTTCTAGATGGTTAGGTCCTTATATTGTATCTAATGTTTTTCTTTATGGTTTAGTGGAGATCACACAAGAGGAAACTAGAAGGATATTTACTGTCAACGGACAACATTTGAAGAAATACATTGAGAGACTTCCAACTGATAATGTGGATTTCATCACACTGCATAACCCCATCAAAACATGAGCATATCAGTATGTTCCTAACCCGTTCACTTTTATACTCTTTTACCTATTTGAAATTATACATTTTATGTGAATATATCATCTCATAGGTTCAGATTGAGGAAAATGAAATATTTTTAGTGTGGAGGGGGGAAAACACTTCGTGGTATATATTTACGAATTTTAATTTTGTGTTTTATGTTTATTTAATATTATGTTTTTGGTTAAATTTTAAAAAAAAATCAATAAAATTGATTTTCATTTGTGTTTTTTGTGTGTATTTTCTATTATTTTTTTGGATAAAATTTACAAAAAATAAATAAAAAAATATTTCCATTTATGTGTTTTGTGTGTATTTTCCTTTAAGTTTTTATTTAATATATTTAATAAAAAAACAAATAAATCAATAAAAATACAAATACATCATTCTCATATGGAACAAATGGAAAATTAATGTTTTTAAAAATCATTGGTATAATTATAATCATGAGTAATATTTCATCATCAAGGGTTGATTTTTATAAAAATTTAATTCATAGAAGATATGAATGGTTGTTTCATTATAAAACCTTTTAGATTTTGACATTATTATTTGAGATATTTTTTCATGGTAAATTGTGTCATTGATTTCTCCACACAAATTTTCACTCAAACATGACTAGTGAAAATTTTCCTAGTCAATTGAAGGTATAGTCAAGTTAGGTAAAATATTCATTGGTTGATCCATACTTTTGTTTCTCTTCTAATAAGTTTTATTACTGTACTGAATTGACCAATGCCTCTGTACCTATTATCTGACTATTATACACCATCAAAAAAATATGGGTTGTGTCTTGAATAGGTCAAAAAACACTCTTTATCGACCCTTTATCTTATTATAACTGTTAAAATTAGTGTCATGTGGTGATCAAACATGGTTTGAGAGTTGAGTGTGAGATTTGTTATATTGAAACTTAAAAAAATTAAAAATGAGGAGTGTGATGAAATGTACAACATATGGGGATATCTAGGTCAAGAGCTTAAGGTTTGAATTTTGGGAATTCTTAAGTGAGTGGGCCTTGAAATTCAATTGTAAAGGAATGGAGAACTGGTTCAGTGAATTAAACTAGGTATGAAAAATCGTTTTACATTAACTGAATATACTTAATAAATGTTGGATTTATGAGCTTGAAATGGACATCACACACACACACGTGGAAAATTAGTGCCATGGTTGACTCATGAATTGGTTCACTATGATTAGTTTTATGAATCTCACTAGATTTTGTTTTCACAGAATTCCTGATACAATGACTTCAAAATTTATTGACAATGACTCTTTATGGGATTCTTACCTTTTCAATATTTACAATGTGGATTGAGAAATAAGAATATCCATATCTTGTCACAATTGTTTTTCAAATACAAGATATGAAGTTTTTTCCAGGAGTGTAAAAAGTTAAGTGTGGTGGATTTGATAGAAAACAATTTTGTTGAATATTTTATTGATATTAAATGACAAAATTTCCTCACATTTAGTTAATGATGTTCATTTATAAAATATTCGGGATTATATCATTCATTTGGAAATTTGATGAAAATTCTAGTTTTACCGTTTAAAAATTAACTGTATTATTTAGAACATAAATAATTTTATTAGATTTATTTGACCATAATATTTTGTAAATATGGTAGTGAATTAATTTTATACAACTTTTATTCAGGAAATTTGATTAAAATCTTGCATTTGTTGGTGCAAATGGGCCATGAAGTCAAAGTTGGTCTGGACTTGCTAAATTGGATATTGGTTTTTTTTCTGGTTCATAACTTATTCAGTATTACGTGTATTAGGCCCAAGTTTATGATGATCTTAGGGACTAATCTTTTCACAAATCCACATTCTGGAAGGACAGCTTATTCACTCGTTTTGGTGGTCAAATATGTCGTACAAATTGGATTAAGTTATTTGGTTGAATTTCCCCATTCACCATTGAATCATCCTTAAACCTAGCCTCCTATCCACTCTATAAATTAGTGTTTTTCTCATTTTGTGGGTTTGGATCGTACATTGGGAGCCTGGGAGAAGAGTAAGAGTGGTTATATACCATTTTAATTCACAATTGGAGGAGGGAAGCTACCAAGGTAGGATCTCCCCCAAAATGCTCTTCTTTTCCACTTCTTTGTTGTAATGTTGATGTGCTTTCAATAAACACTTAGTTTCTATTCGATTACTTCTGTTATTTTCACATTTAATCTTCTATTAATAATTATCTTTGGTCTAAAAGTCACGAGTAGAAGAAAGATTGGGTTATAATCTTTATATCCCCTTGCGAATGCAAAATGTTTCTACCATGACTACACCACCCATGGAAGAGTAGTTATTTTTAGTAATCAATCTACCTCTTACATTCATTATTCATTTATTTTAAATCAATGAGATACTATAATTCAATAAATATGATTATTGTATTGAGTTTTGTATTATAAGAAACTATCTAATAAATTGAACAATTAACACAAAAACAAGTGAAGTCGACATTTGTGTAAATTGTGAGAGTGAAAACTTAATCGGTAAAACAAGACCACACAAGATAATTTTTTTGAGTTCAAATATAATCCCTAAAAAAATCATCCTCATTTTTTATAATGGATATCTGCATTAATTTACCACTAACCATAAGCTATATTTAGAACATTAATCAAAGAAGGGTGTTGGGATTGCATGTTTCAAATCTAGTCTAGGAATTAATTAATTTCATCTTGGTGGTTAAGTTAATTCTTATAGGGTTTGGGGGATAACAAATTAAGGTACCATAACTAAGTGGATATTGATTTAAATGATAATGATAAATAAATGAGAGAATATTTATTGTTTTATTGATTAGGTCTTTTAAAATATTTTCCAAAAAAACATCTTATTGTTGTTTCATTTTAATGGAACTTCATTTCAGATATTAAAAAAATGAAATATTCTTCTTACAGAATTCTTCATGTTTTATAAATGAATAAAAACAACCCCATCCTTTCAAGTAGTGTGTTTAATTTTATTGTTTTTATTTTTAAAATTACATTGTTATGTTGTTTTAATTACTATATCTTTAAGAGACGACCTAGGCCAACCACCCAGTGGCACCTAAATAACCCCAACACTGAACATCATTTGAGAGCTCCCATGAAATCACCATTCAAATCAGAAGAATTTCTAGGGATGCAAGTAATTATTTAAACCAATTTGAGATATTTATTTTATTTTATATTTTATTCTCTTCTTGTCTTCATTCTTCATTCTTTACCCAATCCGAATTTTTTCTTATTCATTTATTTTCTTCTTCTTATTTTTGGAACATCAACTCAAAATTCACATTTTTATTATGGTAAACTTTTATTATTTTCTTTTTTATTTGATTTATGACAAAAACATATATTTAATATCTATTAGATCTTGAACCTGAGATTGAATTATACCTTAGGGATCAAATCAAACATTCTCAGACCATGAAAAGTTTCAACATTCAACTAGTAGAAGAATTCCTCCACTATAAGAACATTGAAATTGTAAACAATTCTAAATCCAACATAAAACAAGCACTAATGGATGAAAACATTAAAAATGGACTTAATATAACTATTAGAGAATTGGTTGCACTAGAAATGAATTATCAACCAAATTACATTGCATACCTAAATCTTTGATCAGACATTGAACTGAAATATGGATTAATTCACCTTCTTCCAAAATTTCACGGATTATATGGAGAGGATCGAAACAAACACCTTAATAAATTTAATGTGGTTTGATCAATCCTAAAACCAAGAAATGTCTCTGAATATCAAATAAAACTAAAATAATTCCCATTTTCACTTGATATAGCTGCAAAGGATTGGATATATTATTTACCACCTGATGATGTAATATATTGGAATGATTTGAAACATCTTTTATTACATAGATTTTTTCTAACATCAACGACCACTTCCATACATAAGGAGACCTCAGGGATCGATGAATTCCAAGGGGAGTCAATTTATGAGTATTGCAAGCGATTCATAAAGTGGTGTATAAGCTTCACACGTCACCAAATTAGTGAGAAACTCCTCATCCAATACTTCTATAAGGACTCACACCTATGGAAAAGAGCATTTGTGGATAAGAAACTAGTATCCACACATGCATTTATTGAAAAAATGGCCCAAAACCCCAAAAAATTTGGTGATTGAGGTACACCACATGTTTGAAGAGTACATTATGTAAGTCCTTCGTCTCTTGAGATTCATTTGATTGATACGAAGTTGAAATAAGTGACCACTATAGTGTGATATATTTTTTTGGATGAAAAGACTTCCCAACCCACTCTTAGGAGGGCATGTGGCATTTTCACATAAACAAACCACCCAACTGACTATTTTCACCAGTTACAAGAGTTAGAGGATTGTGCAGTGAAATTCACTAAGAGGCCATATCAACAAAAACAATATCCACATCCCCAAAATATGTTTAATTCCTTTACACCAGCATACAACCAAGGGTGGAAGGACCAATTGTACATGAGGTATTCCTCTGGACAACATCAAAGGCCCCCCTTTCAAAAAAAACTTATAGAAGCCTCCCCCTTACCAACGGAGTTTCCAACAAACTCAAAAGAGATTTGAACCTCAAGAATAAACATGTGAAAAACAAGGGAATCCCCAAACCAAGGTATATTCTAAACTGATTTCCTTTTGAAACAAATTGTTCTTAATCAACAGAATGAGTTGAAGTGTCAATGTTCGGAGATGAGGGAGTTGAAGACACAGATGAGCCATATTTCCACCACCCTCAATGAACTGGTAAGTAAGAACAATAGAAATCTTCCTACCCAACCTACTAAAAATCCCAAGGGAAATTTCAGTAACATCACATTGAGAAGTTGGAAGAAACAAATGATACATATGCCCTTATCATTCCACTAGGATTCACCTCAACTCTGGATATGCCCAATTCTATACCAACTGATGATAAATCAATGAATAAAGATAAAGGTAACAAAAATATTGACGATGTTCCTCCTAAACCCCATTTAATTTCAAACATATTTATAAAAACCAAGAAGATGGATAGAGAGGTGATGCAAAAAAGATGTTTTGGACACATTCATGCTTGTGGAGATCAACATACCTCTACTTTAAGCCATCAAGAAAATCCCAAGGTATGTGAAATTCATCAAAGAACATCATACCAATCAAAGATGGATTAAGGGGAATGAGGGGATCAATCATGGAAGTAATGTGTCGGAACTTATTACACTGTCTCTGGAAATGCCATCAAAGTGAAAGGATCCAGAGAAATTCACTATCCCATGAACCATTGGGGAGTTTCACATTTCTGATGCTCTTTGTGATTTATGAGCTTCCATAAATGTAATGCCTCACTCTATATTTTCTTGTTTACAGGTTGGTGAATTGAAGCCGACGAGAGTAGTGGTGGAGTTGTAAAATAAAGCTATAGAATATTTAGCGGGAGTCCTTAAGGATGAACTTGTTTGGGTAAGAGAGATGATCATTCTAGAATATTTATACATGTTTAACATTGAGGATGATCGGGTAAGTTCTCATTCTCCCATTATCTTAGGTAGACCCTTCCTCAAAATTGAAAAACTATCATAAATGACAATGAGGTTACACTTTACAACGAATTTGGAGTTGATTTTATGATATTTAATGTCATGGAATCCATGAAGTACTCATATAAAGTCCATTATTCTTTTGTTATCTCCCATTTTGAACCACCTAGTAAAAAACCACATAGATTTTGATTGTCCCATGCTTAGGGGGATTATGAGTATTTGTTCTAGTTTGATATCTAAGACCACCTCCACGCCTATTTTTAATGCACAAAACTCTCTTATATTTGATTTTGAAATGGATTCACATTCTGATTTTGATCATGTTGAATCTGATTATGACATGGTTGTTGATTATGAAGATGGATTTAATGTTTTATTCTTTGATTATGATGATGTCTATTCTGATATTGATGCTCTTTATGCACATATTTCATTTCATTTTATGTCTCTATCCATACACCACCCCTTTCACTTAATCTTAATCAAATTTTACCAAATATTAAATACTCATACTTGTTTGGGGGTGATAGATTTCCTGTTATTATTTTTAATAATAATCCTTTTCAACATGAAGAAAAACTTTTGAATATTTTGGGGGAGAACATCAGGTAAATCGAGTGGACCGTGGCTAACTTATTAGGTATTAGACCTTCTATTTTCATGCGGATGATGATTTTGGAGGATGGGGATAAATCGGTTAGGCAACCACAAAGGAGACTAAATCCAAATCTTCCGGTAGTTGTTAAAAAAGAAGATGAAAAATTGATTGAGGTATGAATAATTTAACCCATTTTAGATTCCCATTGGGTGATTCCTATTCAGGTTTTGCCTACAAAAAAGTGGTGTTACTATTATTAAAAATGAGAAAGATGAGTTAGATCCAACGAGGGTGAAAAATAGTTGGTGTGTCTGTGTTAATTATAGGATACTAAATTAGTCCACTCACAAGGACCATTTCCTTCTCCCATTTATTGATAAAATTCTTTAGAGAATATCTGGGAGGACACATTATTGTTTCGTGGATGGATTTTTTAGATATTTTCAGGTTTCTATTACTCTATAGGATCAATAGGTGACAACATTCACTTGTCGATTCGATATGTTTTTTTACCGAAAGATGTCATTTGGACTTTGCAATACCCCAGGTACCTTCCAAAGATGCATGGTGAGTATTTTGTCTGATTTTATTGATACCATCATGGAGGTATTCATGTATGATTTTACATTGTATGGTTCTTTATTTGATGATTGTATCTCTAGTTTGGGAAAGGTGTTGAACCACTGTATTGAGAAGAATCTGGTCTTGAACTATGAAAAGTTCCATTTTATGGTAGAGCATGGAATTGTATTAGGGAATGTAGTGTCAAAACATGGGATAGAGGTTCATAGATCAAAGGTAGATATAATTGCATCCTTAACCTATCCTTCATGTGTTCATGATGTTAGATATTTCCTAGGGCATGCAGTATTTTATCAGCATTTTAACAAAGATTTTATAAGATTTCTCGTCCTATGTCGTGATTACTTAAAACGGATTCTGATTTTTTGTTTGATGATTCTTATAGGACATCATTTTATGATGTAATGAATTGTATGAACACTACACCAATCATACAGCCCCGATGGTGGGAGCTTCCTTTGGAGCTTATGTGTAATGCCTCCAACTTTGCAGTCAGAGTTGTCTTATCTCAAATGGTGGAAGGACGCTCAGATGTGATTGACTATGCATCGAGAACATTGGATTAAGCCTAATTAAACTACAAACCCATGGAAAAAGAGTTTATTTACATCATATTATATTTAGATAAATTCTGTTCATATTTATTAGACTCTAAATTAGTTTATTTTTTTCTATCCATGCAGCTTTGAGGTACCTCTTAATAATTCCAGATGCAAATCACTGGCTTATCTGATGGATGATTCTTCATTAGGAATTTTATATTTAGATAAAGGATAAGAAGGTGTCAGAGAACATGGTGGTGGAACACATGAGTAGTCTTACTCACACACTAGTGGATGACACCTTGGACTAGGTACCACTTCATGACACTTTCCCCGATGAGAAACTTTATGCCTTCTCAGGTACGCATCCCTAATATAAAGATTTTTATAACTACCTTGTTGCCTCTGAAACCCCTCCAAATTTATGGAAACTTCAATTAAAAAAATTAATGAGTGAGTCAAGATTCTATGTTTGGGATGATGCATACCTCTCGTGCATGCATAGTGATCAATTTGTTAAGAGGTGTATTCCAAATCATGAGTTTGAGTCCGTTTTACATTTTTGTTATACACTTTCTTTTGGTGGACACTTTGGACCCCAACAGACAGATAAGAAAGTCTTAGACTCCATATTATATTGTCCTAGATTATTATATTATTTGCATGTGTTTTTTAAGTCACGATCTCATTACTAACACACTGGGAACATTTTTAGGAGACATGAGATGCCCCAAAAACCGATACTATTCTGTGAGATATTTGATGTATTAGGACTGATGTTATGGGTCCTCTTGCCAGTTCCTTTGGTTTTTTGTATATTTTGGTCGTTGTTTATTATGTGAGTAAATGGGTGGAGGCTAAGGCCACCAGGACTGATGATTCTCATGTTGTAGTAGAAATTGTCAAGACATATATTTTTTGTAGTATTTGGAGTTCTAAAGGCCATCATTAATGACCAAGGGACACACACATGCTGTAATAATAATTTGGATTCCCTCCTTTAGAAGTACGGGGTGACACAAAAAACATCAACACCATACCATCCCAAAACAAATGGCTAGGCTGGGGTTTCAAATCATGAGTTGAAACAAATTTCAAAGAAAACTGTGTATCTGAATAGGAAGGATTGGACGAAGCACTTGGATGATGGGCTACGAGATTATAAAATTGAATACAAGACACCCTTTTATATGTCCCCATTTCAGATTGTATTTGGTAAAGTGTGTCATCTCCCCATGGAAGATGAGAATTGTGATTATTGGGCTATAAAGAAATGCAACACAGATTTTTCCCAAGAAGGAATTTAAATGAAGCTACAAATTCAAGAGTGTGAGGAGATTATATTGTCTTAATATGAGAACTCAAGTCTCTATAAGGAAATATTAAATGAATTTCATGATAGAATGATCCAATAAAGAGAGTTTCATATTGGAGTGAAAGTACTTCTCTATAGATCACGACTGATGTTGATGCCTGGTATGGTGAATTCTAGATGATTAGGTCCTTATATTATATCAAATGCTTTTCATTAAGGTGTAATGGAGATCAAACAAGAGGACACTGGAAGGAGATTTATAGTCAAAGGAGAACGTTTGAATAAATACATTGAGGGACTTCATAGTGATTTATTGGATTTCATCACACTGCATGACCCCATAATCACTTGAGCATATCAGTCTGTTCCTAACCCTTTCAATTTTATATACTTTGTCATATTTAAAATTATATATTTTATGTGCATATATCATCTCATTGTTTCACATATAGGGAAAAGAAATATTTTATGTGTGGGGGAGGGGAAACAATATTGTGGTAGATATTTATGTTTTTAATTTTTGTGTTATTTGTGCATTTTATATTATGTTTTTGGTTAAAATTTACAAAAAAATCAATAAAAAAAGATTTTAATTAATGTGTTTTGTGTGTATTTTTCGTTAGGTTTTTGGTTAAAATTTTCAAAATAAAATAAATAAATAATATTTTCATTTTTGTGGTTATAATATATTTTCTATTAAGTTTTTGGTTAAAATTGTCAATAAAAAACAAGAAAAAAATCAATAAAAACAAATATATCATTCTCATGTAAAACATATAAAAAATTAATGTTTTCAAAATTCATTGGTAGAATTATAAGCATGACTCCCATTTCATCATCAAGGGTTGATTTTTAAAAAAATTGATTTCATCGATGATATGAATGGTTGTGTCATTATAAAACCTTTTATATTTTGACATCATTATTTGTGATATTTGTTCATTGTAAATTGTGTCATTGATTTCTCCACCCAAATTTTCACTCAACCATGACTTATGATATTTTTACTAATCAATTGAAGGTATAGTCAAGTTAGGTAAAACATTCATTGGTTGATCCATATGTTCATTTCTCTTCTGATCATTTTCATTACTATACTGAATTGACCTATGTGGGTGAACATTTTATCTGACTGTTGTATGCCCTCAAAAAAATATGGGTTGTTTCTTGGATAGGCAAAAAAACCCTCGTCATCAACCTTTGATCTTGCTATAACTATTACAATTAGTGCCTTGAGGAGGTCAAATGTGGGTTGAAAATTGAGTATGATATTTTTTTGAAGTGAAACATAAAAAAACAAAATACAATAAAAATGAGGGGAGTTATGAAATGTACAATATATAGGGATATCTAGTTCGGGAGCTTAAGGTTTGACTTTTGGGAATTCTTAAGTTAGTGGGTCTTGAAATTCAATTGCAAAGGAATGTAGAACTGGTGTTTTGAATTAAACCATGTAAGAAAAATTGTTTTACTTGACCTGAATATACTTAATAATGGGTGGATTTATGAGTTTGAAGTGGTTGGAACACACACATGTAGAGAATTAGTGGCATGGTAGACCCATGACTTGTTCTCTATGATTAGTGTTATGAATCTCACTGGAATTTTTTTTGACGCAATTTATGAGATAATGAATTTAAATTTTATTGACATTTACTCTTTATGGGATTCTTACTTATCTTATATTTTCATTGTGGATTTAGAAATAAGAATATGCATATCTTGTCACAATTTTTTATCAAATACATGATATAAGGTTTTTTCCAGGATTGGAAAAGCGTAAGTGTGAGGGAGTTGATAAACTGTAATTTTTTAGAATATTTTATTGATAATAAACGAAAATATTTCCCCACATCATGCTAAATATGTTTATTTATAAAATATTTTGTATTAGATCATTCATTTGAAAATTTGATGAAAATTCTTGTTTTGCCCTTTAAAAATTCATTGAATTATTTAGAATAGAAATAATTTTTATTGAATTATTTGAAATTAATATTTTGAAAATTTGTTATTGACTTAATTTTCTATAGATTTTATTATTGAAATCTGAGTTCACACATGCATTTGGTTGGTAAAAATGGTCCATGTAGTCAAAGTTGGGTTGGACTTTCCATATTGGATATTGGTTCTATATTTGGGTCATAACTTCTTCATTTGTATGTGGAATAGGCCCAAATTTTGAGAGGATATCTAGAAATCATTTTTTTAAAAATAACACTTCTATAAGGATAGCTTAATCGCGTATTTTTGTGGTCAAACAGGTGGTTCCTTTTGGATTTAGATATTTGGAAAAGTTTCCGCATTCACACATGAAACCTCTTTAAACATTACCTCTCATCCACTCTATAAAATAGTGTTTTTATAATTTTGAGGGGTTGGGACATACACTGTGATATTGGGAGAAGAGGATAAGTGGTTCTACACCATTTCAATTACCAATTAAGGGAGGTAAGCTACCAAGCTAGAATCTCTTCCAAAATTCTCTTCTTTTCCTCTGCTTTGTTGTAATGTTGTTGTGCTATCAATAAACACTTAGTTTCTCTTACATTTCTTATATTATATTTTACTTTTCATCTTCTCTAAATATTCCACTTTGGGATATAATTCAAGAGTAAAAAAATATTGGGTTATACCCTTTATAACCCCTTGTGAATGAAAAATGTTTCTACGATGACTACACCACCCATGGAAAAGTAGGTCTTTTTAGTAATCGATTAACTACTTACCTTATTTTTTAATTTATTTCGAATCAATGAGATAAATTAATTCACATAATATGATTCATGAATTGAGTTTTTTTATTATAAGAAACTATGTAAGAATATTAATAATTAACACAAAAACACATGAGTTTGAGATTTGTTTAAATTGTCAGAGTGAAAACTTAATCGATAAAAGAAGGCCACACATGATAAATTTTTAGAGTTAAAATAAAATCCATTAACACAATTCATCCTCATTTTCCATAATGGATATGTGCCATAATTTAAAACTGTCCATAATATAGATTTAGAACATTAATCAAAGAAGGGTGTTGTGACTGCTTGTTTCAAAGCTAGTCTAGGGTTTAATTAATTTCATCTTGGTGGTTAAGTTAATTCTCGTTGGGTTTAGAGGTTAACAAGTTATGGTATTATAATTTAGTGTATATTTATTTGAATGAAAATGATAAATAAGTGAGTGAAAAGGTATAGTTATATTTATTATGTCATTTAAAATGTTTTATAAAAAATATTTTCATTGTGTCTTTTTTATTGAACTTCATTTAAAAAATTAAAAACAAAAAAAAATTAAATATTCTTTTAGAAAACCTCTTCTAGTGTTATAATTGATAAACAACCCCAAATTTTTCAAGTAGTGTGTATAATTTATTTAATTTTATTTTAAAAATACATTTATTAAGTTGTTTTAATTACTTCTTGTTGGAGGGAAGTGCTAGGATATCCTCTATGGTGCACCTAAATAAACCCAAAACTGAACATAATTTGAGATCACCCATTATAGTGTATTTCAAAGGGATAATAAGGGAAACTATTTACTTATGATCATGATTAATATCATTAAGAACATAGGGAATATCATAAGGGAATGATAAATAGAAATATCATAAATAAAATAACATGAATCATAACATGTAAATTTGGATACAACATTTAATTTAGAATTTTTAATCATATCACCAAGGATCATCCCCAAGGTGTCATAAAAATTACTAAGGTTATTCACCAAGGTATCATAAAACTTATCATCATTAGATATTAACTTTTTACCCAAGGAATCAGAGTGTTATCCAGGAGAAACATTAATATGAATTTATTTTCATGTGATCCACATATATCATCATCAAATATTTCATAAATAACCTGTGGAGAAAAAATAAATCGGTTTATTTCAAAATCATGGCATTTTAAAATTTTCGTTCAAAACATGATCTTTAGGTCATTTTAATCCAATGGAAAAGGAAGTAGAGATTCATGTATGTTAATAACAGAATAAAATGGATAATTGTGAAATCAATGTGAATACCCCTATATAAGAAAGAGGATTTAGTAGCCATAAAATAAAATTAAAAAATTTCATGAGAAAAAAAAGTGAAATTTTGAGAAGAAAACTCTACAGCATAACGAATATGAAACATGGTTTTAGAAAACATTAAAAAGAGAGGGTACAAGGGCCACCCATTAATAAAATACTCATAATATAGTATAGTTATAGAGTAAAATGTACATAATAAAATGGTATTGGAATTTAAAATCCATACCATAAGAAAATGAAAGTAATAGAGATGGTGAGAATTCTCTTATGAAATTTCAGCTGCCTAAACGTGTCACTTAAAATTTCAAAAAATATGTTTATTAAAGAAAAAGGGGTCTATAATAAATGTTTAGTACTATTTGAATTATTTGGGATATATAGTTACATAACCCAACATAATAAAATAGAAATTATAAAAACATAGCTTAAAAGGAGTGCTTGAAAAAGAGAAGGGTGGTATATTCCATTACCATGAAGAGTGACTTCTAAAATTAGAAGATGGGGACATGGGGGGATTGAGGAAACCTTGGTTGGAATCTTGTGGAGGTAATAAAATCATATATTTGAGTAAAGTGAATTGGGAATGAAATATAATAGAGGAATGGGTGGGTAATTATAGAAAAAGTGAGGGAGTTTTATTATTAATTTACGGGGACACCTCAGTAGTAGTGTTTGAAAAACCATATTCTTTCCCATGGTATATTCCCATGTTATTGGAAAATTGGGACATTAAATATCATATTTTAATTCAAAAGAATCAACCGTAATTTTAAATTACATATTACATCATTATGATGTCATTAAACCCACTGAAAACTCAAAAGTGTTTTTTACTATTCACTGAAAAAAAATATTTTATAGAAATATCATAAATTCACCATAACCTAATATTGAACTTAAAAAATAAAAAATAAGATTTAATTTATCACAATAATTTTCTAAATATGATAAATTTAACTTTTAACCCTAAAAATACTTAATAATTAAAAATATTGGTGGACATAAAATGCATTGTAAACTGGATAGTAAAATTTTTGACACTTGAAAAAATAAAATTATTTTATCATTATTAATTAAAAAAGAGTGTATTTATAACACTATATAATTATAATAAACATTATTAATAAAACCATAGTTTAATATAATAATTTATATCTCTATGAAAAGTACAAATTTTACCTGAGAAATCAATTTATCAAATTTCTTCACAATTTTTAAGAAAAACTATTCTTAAAATGGAAATGATGAAATAATAATTTTATTTAGGTGATTTTTTTAAGAATAAAATGTTTAATCTAAACTTGGTCTTGGTTAAGAGTGACGCCTGATGACACTACCTCTTTTGGGAGCTCTAACAAATGGCCTTCGTAGAGCCTGATTCTACTAGATGAGTCCATCAACTCTTCTTTTATTTATTAACTATCCATTATCATTTCAATTTATAAATAATAATTATAAGGTTAAGAGCATAATTTCCAAGAGACATATTGACCAGTGGTCATATAATGATCTAAAACCAATGTTCACATTAAAATATACTATCTTCATTATTAATTAAATATAGTTCTATTCTGTAATAATATAACACACATTTTCCAGAAACAATTATCAATCAAAAAGTTTGGGTCATTGCATTCTACTAACCTTAATAAATTTAATCCCCAAACTTTCCACATGTTCTCTTATTTAAAAAGGTGTGGATAATTCTACCTCAATGTTTCCTTAAGTTCCCATGTCACTTCATTATATTTGTGGTTCTTCTACAACACATAAATGATGAAGGAATTCTTGTTTCAAAGAACCTTGTATCTATGGTCCATGATCTCCACTATCAACTCCTCTTCAAATAGTTCATTCTATAGTTATACCACTTATGGATTCCGTAAATGTTAAGGGTATGAAACGTACGTCCTCAAGAAATATATGTGGAAAATATCATGAAATTATGCTAGATTTGGAGGAAGTGTAATCCAATAGGCCATTGGTCCTATGAGATCAAATATTTCATAAGGGTAAATATACCTAGGGATGATATTTCATTTATTCCCATACTGCATTATTCTCTTACATGGAGAAATTTTAAGGAAGACTTTATCACTAACATTAAACACCAAGTACCTTCGAGGGTTGTCAACACATCTTTTTTACAAACTCTAAGTATCCTTTATGTGTTGTTGGATGGCATAAACCTTTTCTATCACCTCTTGCATAAGATCATGCCCAAAAGACCTTCTCTCCCCAACTCCATCCAAATAATTAGGAGTTCTACATTTCTTTCTATATAGATATTCATATGGTGTCATTTGAATAGTCAAATGGAAGCAATTGTTGTATCAGAACTCATCTAATTGGATATATTGATCCCATCCACCATTAAATTCCATTGAGAATGTTCATAGAATATCATGGAGTGTTTAAATAGTCCTTTCATATTAGTCATCGATTTGGGGTTGATAGGACATACTAAAATTCAAATCTTTACTCAGATAATGTTGAAGACTTCTCCAGAATTTTGAAGTGAAACTTGGATCACGATTAGATGTGATTGAAAGTGGATCTAAATTAATCCTTATAACTTTTTTCACATATATATTATTTATTTGGTAAATAGAAAAATATTCTCTAATATATATTAAATGGTAAGTCTTGGTGAGATGGTCCAATATATCTCATCTCTCACTATTTTCATTAGATGTTTTTGGTAGACTGGTGAAAAGTATATAGTGATTTTTCCCCACTTCCATGCTGGTATGGGTAGAGGTTGTAATACAACTTTATAAATTTGTCTCTTTACCTTCACTTATTGACACACAAATCATATTATAGTGTATTTGGAAATCTCCTTTTTCATGTTATCCCACCAGTAATGATCATGAAGGTCCCTATACATTTTCATGCTTCTATGATCTATAGAGAAAGTAGAGCTATGAGCTTCATCCCCTAAATCCATCATTACATCTAGAAGATATAGAACACATATCCTTGTATAAAATTTTAATACACCTTTCTGATCAATATTAAACTCAGGAAACATCCCATTCCTCACAGACTCTATCTTCTTCTGTAACATGGGATCATTTCTTTGATATTTCTTGTTCTTATCTAGTAACCATAGATGAGAAATAATTTGGGATAGGGTTGATGATTTCCCTTCCCTTACGATTCCCTTGTCTAGTTTTACTTAGTATTTGATCAAAGGATCTCTTTGAATCACCATAATTTCCAATACAACAGGGTATTTCACACATAATGCATCGGAGACCTTGTTTTCTCATCTAGGATGATAATGAATTTAATAATAATTGTCTATATAAATTTTCAACCATATCCTATGTCTCATGTTAAATTATTTTTGTGTGAAAATATACTTCAAACATTTGTGGTTTTTGTATATATCACATTTACCATAATAAGGATAGTGCCTCCAAATATTCATAGAAAAAACAAATGTATTTAGTTCTAGGTCACGTGTATGATAGTTTATCTCATGAGGCTTAAAATTTATAGATGCATTAGCAATCATCTTTTCACGTTTTATAGGGATGAACCCAATCCCATTAAGAGATTCATCACTAAAAATATCAAATCCTTCTCTGATAGAGGGAATAGTTAACATGGGTGTAGTGACCAATATCTTATTTAGCTCTTGGAAACTTTCTTCACACTCTATTTTCTAGGTGAAATTGACCTATTTTCCAGTTAATTTGGTTATTAGATTAGAAAGTCCTAAAATTTTATTCACAAACCTCTTATAATATCCTGCTAAACCACAGAAACTATGAATCTTAGTTATTATTGTAGGATCAAGAAACTCCTCCACAACCTTTTTCATTGTAGGGTCAACTGAGATTCTTTCATTGGATGTGATTTTCTTCAATAATGAAAAATATGTTGAAACTAAAATATTCATTTGCTAAAATTTACAAAAACACTCTCCTTCCATGGAGATTGCAAAATAACCCTCAAATGATCCTCATGCTCTTCATAACTTTATGAATATATCAAAATATCTTAAATAAAAACTACAACAAATTTATCAAGGTAGTATTTAAATAATCTATTCATCAAATCCATAAAAATAGTTGGAGAATTAGTTAAAACAAAGGGAATAACAACATGATCATAATTCCTATATCTTAATAGGAAGGTGGTCATTGTAATAAATTATTTCTTCACCCTCAATTGACGATAACTAGGTCAAAGATAAATCTTGGAGAAGAACTGAGACCCACAAAGTAGGTCAAATAAATCATCTTTTCTTAGAAGAGGTTACTTATTCTTAATTATGACCCATTATGTTCTTTATAATAAATTCATAACCACATTGATCCATCCTTCTTCTTCAGAAAAAAACAGGTGCTCCCCAAGGAAACACACTTTTCTAGATAAACCCCTTCTCCAAAAGATATTGTAGTTGATTATTTAATTCATCAAACTCCACATTTTCCATTCTATATGGTGTTTTTATATCATCTTAGAACTATTCATGATCTCAATGGGGAACTCTACCTCTCTTAATGGGAGAGGTCTAGGAAACTCCTTAGGAAATATGCCAATGTATTCATGTACAATGGGTAAATTTTCTATTTGTATACTTCCATTTATTTCTTCATCATTACAAATCAATTGCATAAAGAGGAATACATGTGGTGCTTTTAGAAAATGCTCAAGTCTAAATATCTCTCCTTTAAAGATATCTGTAGTTTTTCCATTCATGACTACTAAGATTTACTTACTTAAACATTTGATCTTAGCATTATACTTTGAGATCCAATCCATATATAGTATAATATCAAATTCCAACATAGGAATTACTAAAGTATTTGCGATAATATTGTGATCACTACAGTAAATAATGGAGTTTCTAAACATTGTTGATGCTTGGATAATCCCACTAGGAGTCTTGACTGATTACTCTACTTTTATTCATTCATGGCTGGATTCTAAATTCTTTGTAAAATAGAGAAAATAAAAGAATGTGTAGAACCATAATAAAAAAGTACATTCTCGCTTTGAGAGAACAATAAGAGTACCTACCACCACATCATTTAGAGATTCAACGCCAGCTATCGTGATAGAAACAACATGACCTTTCTCCCTTGGCCTATGTTGTTGTTGATGGTGATTACCCTTAACTACCCTCATATTTGGAGAGTGATTGGAAAAGTTCCCTAGCTATCAACAATTTAATCAATGTACTTTAGGTAGGTCCTTAACGATTATCCATTTGTCCTTAGATTCTAGAATTTGAGGCTTCACCTCACTAAAATAGTTCTAAGAAATATGGACATCTCTTCCAAACTTGTATCATTTACCACTCTTGAGAAAGCAGTTCCCCAAATGCTTCTTCCCTCATTTATTTCACATTGAGAGTTTCACTTTATTTTCTTCTCTTCCCTGATCAAATATCCTCTATGATCTTGGATCCACTGATCTTTTCTTTTCATTCGATTTGTGAGACCACTAAATCTCACTTAAATCTATTTCAACCTTCAAATCACTTTGTACGATTTCTTCATAGCTGTCATAATCTTAGTTGGCTAAATTATTCTGTAGATGAGGTATTAGTACACCAAAGAATCTATCAACCTTACCATTATGATCAATGAAAAAACTAGAGGTGTAATGGGAAATTTTGGTGTTGTTCATCTTCCATCTTCTAACATATTCACTATCCTTCTGTTTTAGCTTGAGGAATTCCTTCTCCATTTTTGTTCTCCTCGAATGAGGGAAATACTTATTAATGAAGATTACCCAGAACTCTTCACACTACATAGCTTCAATCACCCCTCTTGGCCTCATGTTTTTAATCAAATGCCACCAATGGTTAGTTTCTCTTTCTAAGCGGTAAATATACAAGTTGACTTTATCTTTTTTTGAACAAATAAGTACAGAAAATATCTTTTCTATAGAGTTTATCCAACATTCCAAAATCTATTGTTCTGTAAATCCACTAAACATTGGTTGTCGTTGACACATAAAGGACTCATAAGAAATTTTTTCCCTTCGTGGTGAAATGAGTATCTCATATTGAGTCAAGTAATTTCCTATAACTTGAGATAGTTGATTCATAATTCTCTATAAGGATTCTATTCTAGCATCCATTGAAGGGCTGTCAACATATGGTCCATTTCACTCACTATTTGCACGGTTCCTCCTATTTTCCATCACTTTCTAAAAGAATAAAACCTTAGTGAGAAATGTGTTTCATTTAATAATATTATAAATATAAAGGAATTTCATGTCTTAAAACATCATTTTAAATATATTGTTCTTTAACAATAATTACATTTAATAAAAAAATCCTTTATAATTGTTCATAAAATGCTTGTGATTAACTAAACATATCCCCTAGGAATGTCAAACCAGAAGTGCAGCAAGGCTTGTGTGACGCACGAGTTCCCATTTATGTCTATATCAAAGAGGGTTTTTTGAGTTTTACCCCTAGATACATCTTTCCTAGAGTCGCATCCAATTATTCATATCTAGATAGGGATTTCATTGTTCAGAAACCACTTACTTAATACTTTACCAATATAGTAGGATGTTTTCTTATTTTTAAACTTTTCTCTACGATTTTTCTGAAAAAATTCAAATCCTAATTTCCAAAAATAACTAAACCATCAATTGATACCAACTATGGAAACCCTCCTTTTAATTACATGACATTACATAGAATTTTACAAATAGAGGATCTTTTAAGGCATAGAGTCTTGGAAAAAATGTACATAATACATCAAAACATAAAAAATTATTTTATTCCAAATGAATGGATTATTTAAGGTTAATAAAAAGTAAATTTATTGCATCTCATAACCTAGGGACATATATAAAAGAAAAGGGTGATCTTACGTCCCAATAAGGGATAATAAGGGAAACTATTTACATGTGATCTTGGGGAATATCAATAAGAATATGAAAAATATCATAAGGTAATGATAAAGAGGAATATTATAAATAAAATAAAATGAATTGTAACTTATAAATATCTATAAAATATTTAATTTAGACTTTCATAAGCATATTACCAAGGTACATCCCCAAGGTGTTATAAAAATTACCAAGGTTATTCATTAATGTATCATAAAACTTGTCATCTCTAGATATTAAATTCTTTACCCAATTAGTTATATAACTATCAGGTCACACCCATAATATGTATTTATTTTCATGTAATCCACATATATAATCATAAAAAAGTTCATAAATAACCTATGGAGAATAAAATAAATGGATTTCATATCAAAATCATGGTATTATAAAAAGTTTTTTAAAAATAAGATCCTTTTGTCATTTTAAACCGATGGAAAAAGAGTGTGGGTTTCATGAATGTTGATAATGAAATAAAATTGATAATTTTTAAATATATGTGAATACCAATGAAGAATAAAGAGGTTTGGGAATTCACAAAATAACATTAAATAATTTTTTAGAAAAAGAGAAAAATTCTGAGAAGAAAATTCTGTAGCATAACGGGTATGAAATAAGGGTATATAAAACATTAAAAAGAGAGGGGAAAGGGTAACCCATTAATAAATGACTCATAATACAGTATAGGTAAATAATAAAATGGAATGAATAAAATGGTATGGTAATTTAAAATACATACAAAAATAAAGAAAATTTGAAAGGAAAAGAGAAGATGAGATTTCACTTGGGAAATTTCGGCAGCTTAACGACGTCACTTAAAAATCCATAAAATTTGTTGATGAGGAAAAAATGGGTCTATAGTAATTTTTACGTAAAATGGAAATAAATGGGGATATATAATTATGTATCCAAATACAATAAAATATAAATTAAAAAGGCATAACATAAAAAGAGTTCTTGAAAAATAGAAGGGTGGTATATTCCCTTACCATGAAGAGTGACTTCTAAAACTCAATGATCAGGACCTTGGGGGATTAAGGAAACCTTTATAGGACTAAATGGGAGGTAATAATATCATATAATCTATTTTAATTAATTTTTAATGAATTATAATTTATTATTTGGTGTGTATTTATAGAAAAGGCGAGGGAGTTTTTTATTAATTTACGAGGACACCTTAGTAGTGGTATTTGAAAAACAATGGGGTTTCCCATGGTATTCACCCATGGTATTGGAAACATGGGAAACCTCATATAATATTTCAATTAAATATAGTCTACAATAAATTTAAATCACAAATTACATCATTATTATTTCATTAAACACACAGAAAACTCAAAATTGTATTTTTACTATTCACCGAAAAACTAAATATATCATTAAAATCTTATAAATTCACTGTAACCAAATATTGACCATATGAATTCAAAAATGAAATTTATTTTATCATAATAATTATATTAATATTATAAATTTAACTTTTAACTCTAAAAATACAAAATTATTATAACAAATCTGATAGAAAATTCATAGAAAACAGTATAGTAAAATTTTCAACACATGAAAAAAAAATTTAGGTTATCATTTGTAATTAAAAAAGAGTATTTTTATATCAATATTTAATTATAATAAACATTATTAATAAATCCTTGGATTAATATAATAATTTATATCTCCCAAAAAAGTACAATGTTTACCCGAAAATCAATTTATCAAATTCCATCTAAATTTTTAAGAAAAACTATTATAAAAACAGAAATGATGAAATACAAATTTCATTCAAACAAAGAGATTACATTTAAAGTAAATAGATAAATGACACATAACCCCTTAAAAATTTATATGATACAAGGGTAAGGTGTGTGATGGTGATGGACACTTGGGCGGCTCAGATAACATCAACCAAGTGGTGATCTCCACTTACTTGAACTTCTCCTGTATGTGATTTTGTTCAAACATAACATGTTGAATCTCAGCTCAGTCTTCATCAGGGTCAAATCCCAATGACAATACCTCCTTCTAAATCTCTAAAAAATGGGCATTGTATGGCCCTATTTTACTAGATGATGCCAACAAATATTCTTTCTGCATTAACAAATCAATATCATTTCTATTTATAAACAATAACTATAATGTTAAGAGTATATTTTTCATTGGTCATATTGACCAATGGTCAGAATTTACCAATGGTCATTGAACAGTCAAAACCCTATGGTCACATTAAAATATACCCACGTAATTATTAATGAGATATAGTTTTTAGTGTAATAATATTACACACATTTTCAGGAAGCAATTATCATTCAAAAAAGTTTGGGTCATTACACCTGGGGTTTTTGGTAGAGCATCAAAGAAATGATTAGTGGAGGGCAAACATTTTAAAAACATTCATGCTATGAAGTAGGGCTTCATGGTGTGAATGTTTGGGATAGATGTAGGACTCCTCTACCCCAAATATTCATGGCATAAACTAAGGGTTAATGTTAGTAAATGTTGTTAGACTTTTGTTAAATTTTAAATAATGCACTTGAAAACCCATTACATTAGATGAACGGTCATATGTCGGAGGGTTCAAATGATGAAATCCCTCCAAATCATCTTGTCCCTTTTATTTGGGGTAGTTATGGGTGGATTTAGTCAATGAATATGAGTAATTCTCATTCCATTTTATTGGTTTTCTTTTAAACACTCTGATTTCATGTGGTTTCATTTAGGGTTTCAGTGTTGATTCTTCTAGAGAATGGTGGAATTAATTGAAATGGATGTGTATTTTGTTGGGATTGTGTTTTGGATGAACTGAGATGATTTCCTCACACTATTTCATTCTAGTTTAGTGAAGGTATGTTTAGGCATGTATTTTCACGGTTTTTGGCACAATGTAAATTATTTTGGTCATTAAATAAGTATTTATAGTAGGGAATTTTGTGTTTCTTAGGACTAGGGGTGTATAGAGAGTGCATCACACCCCGTCGTTCAGGATTTTTTTGGGTGAGGCTGACCATTGAGTTATTATCATTTATGAATAATTGAATTAAATTGTAAATTATATAAATAAATTAAATAATTTGTAATAATAAATTTATAATTAAGTATTGGATATTTTGATGTGAGTTATATCCTAAAAAGGATGGGTGGTGGTTAGGTGGTCCTGGATGAGCTCCCGAGAGAGTTTTTAGGAAACACGTAAAATAAAAAAATCTAATTGAGGTAAGTTGTCCCTCATACATGCCATATGGTATTATGCTTTATTTGTATAGCATGTGAAATGTGGTCTCACCATTTAGGGTGATTGAAATTTTTAAAAAAATGAATTTTCCAACTAAAAATGAAATGTCTATGAATTAAACAAAGTGATAAGGACCATAATGAACCCTAAGACAATAGATTAATTTTCATGGCTACTAATGGCAGCAGCCTTCGTTATATTTTCCTTCTATAATACACCTTAACCCTTAGGGTAGATAATTAAATTCTATAAAAATAATGCAGCTTTCTTAGTGTAGAATACATTAGAGACCTCCTAGTATATAAGAGTAATGTATTGAGGTGTATTACCAAGGATGTGGCCATATGGACCCTTGATATGTCTTAGAGACCTTAGTCTAGTGAGATGATAATGGGGTGAGAATTCCTCCCTTGTTATGACATGATAACTTGGGTGGTTATATATGAGAAGATTGAAAGATAGGTTGGGTGTTCAGACCAACACAGTGTAACATGGAAAGGGGATGGGCATGAAACCATTCCACTTTTAAGATCTTCAATGGGGTTCGGTGAGGCCTCAATGATACATTATGATGTCGAGGGGAATTATACCCTTGAGTTATGGGTGTCTGACTGAGAGATGTGGTTGATATAAAATCACCCATGAAAGGTGTCTTGGCTATGATGAGACCTAGAGGATGCAGGTGGGTACCAGAGTGACATGTTGACCCTAGTGAGAGGGTGCATACATGAATGTGTAGTGGTGATCATGGGCATCACCTTTGAACCCAAACCAATGATTTGATCCTTTTAATACCATAATGACCATTATAGTTCATTTCCTTGAGATTTTTTTATGCGAGATGGAATTAAGAAGATGGTATACCCCTATTGTGATGTTATGGGAGTAAGTGATTCCCTCTAAAATTCATGTTTTTTAATGAACTCTCATGATTACTTCTTATGTTTAAAAAATGATTCTTGATGTCTATAAATTTCTCAAGATATCACCTAGGGTTTAACATGCAACATGATGACTACTTTAATGACTAGGATTACTTCCTTGGGTTCAGAGATGACACCTGATGAATAGTTATCACCTAATATTACCTATTAGGTATTGAATTGGAGCTTTATTAATATAAAAAAATCTAAATTACCTTCTGGGGGTCGACTTCTATGCCTGCTGACTATTATATTCCATGGACACACTCCTTAGATCATGCAATAATGATTTGTACTATGAGATAACATGGAAACATTCCATGTGATTCTATAGTTTCTCTTGATTCTATATTGTATTTAGGCATGATTATTTGTTTTCACAATTATGTGACATGATCAGAGAAAATTTTTCACTGGACAAAGCAGGTTTGAGTGGTTCAAAGCCCAATTGAAGAACTTGAGGATAAACAATAGTTATTTATTTATACATATACTATGTGACATGATCAGAGAAACTTTTTCACTGGACAAAGCAGGTTTGAGTTGATCAAAGATCAATGGAAGAACATAAGGATAAAAAATAGTTATTTATTTACACATCTACACTCATTTTATTTATATTATGAGTATATCACATATGTAAAATTAATTTTCTCGTTATGTATGAGACCTTGTTGGTGGTTCCATGTTGAGTTGTACTCAGACTCTGCTAAGGTGTCCATGGTATTTGGGTACTTGAGTAGATCTTAATATTTGTAAGTTCTGATTGGGTAAACGCTCATGATTTGATTGTTCAGCTGGATATCTTGGATGTATCTTAGATATTGGGTCTAGGAGAGGCCCAGTGATATAATAGAGCCTCCTATTCATTTATTTTATTCTTTTCTTTTATTTTTTATATTTTATCAACCTATTTAGTGATCAGTCTTATAGTATGACTATATGTTCCAGTATTCATTTATTAATGATGGGTTTGTTTATTTCTTCAATGTACTCTGATGATTATTTGCTACATTGGATATTGGTTTATTATTTTTATCAATGATTTAACCTTTTCATATGGAAGTATATTCCCCCCAAGGAACATCCATAGACCCCCACTACTAGTTAGTATCCTCTAACAAATGGGATGGAATGCATGAGGTCCCATAAGTCTCCAGTTAGGTCACTTTTTATAGTTGAATGTTGAAGGGACGTTGCACCCACTCACATCACATTATGAACCTTTGTGTAATGGTGTATGTAAAAGGATGAATTGATCCTTGTTAGACCAGGTGAGATTAATAATGAGTAATTCAAGATAAATGATAGATGACTTATTAAAATATATGATGGATAATTGATTTTAATGTTTTGTTTCATTCTAAAATTAATTATAAAATATATTGTTGGTTTTTGGTACTCTTAGATTCTTTTGTTGTTGGATTCATGGGATTTCGTCATTATGTTTTGACATATTTTGACAATAATTACTGAATTCTCAATTTAAACATCATATTCTTTTGATATATTTTTCATTTCCTTGAAATAATTATGTGGTGACCAGTGGAAACATTTTACATTATCTGAGAATTGTCTTTTATTTATGTTTAGTGGAAAATTTATTTTTGAATTTTCAATATACCCCTTTAAACATCCATTTTATTTACTAAAATTTAAATCTATAAGATAAAAGGTTCATTAATGATTCTCCAACATTACGATTCAACATTGGGGATAATATTCGGTTTTAATTATGGAGGATGCGTCTTAAATTTTCTAAATTGTATTTCATTACCTCAAATAACCCTGTAAATTTTCAAAATGTTGATTATTTTCAAACATCAAATTTTATTTTAAAGTGGGTTAAAAAAATTCTTGTGTTTGAAGGCTATGATTCTACTTTAAAGAGGTTAATTTCTATTACTCCAAGGATTTAATTATGAACATAATTTTATTTCCCTCTTTGAAAAACCTTCTTTTGGTAAAATTTTGAGAGTATGAATTATAATTATCAAAGACATTGAAATAATTAATTTGGATTAAACTCATAATATATGCATCGAAATGGTCTATGAAATTAAAATCATTATCCAGTTTGAAGTTTTTTATCATTATTTTATAATAAAATTACTAAATTATTTTTTCCTTTTAATTATTGTATCTTTTCCATTCCATAGCGTGAATAATTATTCTTAGTTCATAATTTATGAGTGTCTCATCATATGGAGGTAAAGATATGTTTTTACTTCTAGTTGGATGAAAATCAAAGTGTGTTTAATTCTTTCCAAGATTTTAAAAGTTAATCATTTTTGTAAAACATAAAACCAACATTGAACTAAAACTATTTAATTTTAAGTGGGTAATAAAATTTACTACTTGATAGGGAACATTGGAGAAATCATTTTGGAAGTCAAATCTTTGTGGAATTTTATTTTTTCACTCCAAGAGTTTATTTTCTTCCATTAAATTTGATTAATTGATTTATTTTGGAAATATAATATAATAAGTGTGGTGGAATTTAATATTGTCTTTATTTGATCATTTTCAACATATTTTTTGATGAAATTTTGATGATTCGGTGTTCAAAAATGGGCTAAAATTGATAAATAATTGAATGTAGTTCATTTCAAGAGAAAAATTATCTTTTTTATTTTTTTACTGAGAATACATGTTTTTGGTTCTCAATGGATTAAATTTTATTGTTTTAATTTATTTAAATTTTTAGAAATAAATTTCTTGGAAGAGTTGTTAAATTTAAATGTATTTTTATTATCTTGAAGTGAATTTTTAACAAATGTGTTTATTGATGTCTTAATTTCAAAGTTCCAATTTTTTTAATTTAAATAACTTTTTTCGAATTTCTTTAAAAATGTTGATTTAAATTATTCATTATTTGGATTTCAGTTTTATGTGTTCCATTTTTTTATTGAAGATAAATTTTTTATTTTTATTAATGTTTGAAAATTTTATTTTTAATAAAAAATTAAAAGTGACATTTCCATATGATTTTGGGACTTTTTTTAGGATTTTATGTGTGTAATCCTTTTACCATAATACTTTCTCTGTTTTCATTTTATTTTTATACTTTAGAAAATTTCTAGCTAGCAGGTGGTGATCATAATATAACACCCCACATGTTTGATCCTCTCAGTTACATGACATTACACAAATACTTCATAATGAACATTCCCAAGATCCTTTTAGATTATAATTGTAGAGAATTAGGAAAAAAATTAGTTATCACACCACATTTATTTTTAATCTAATGGAAAAAAATCCACTGAATAAGAAACTACTTGATCCATAAAAAATCATCTACAACTCCCAAAAATTCTCCATAAAGATACTCATCTAAACACCTCACATGTTTTAATTTTTTTCATAACCTTGGAAAATGTATACATAAGAAATGGTTGAGTTTAAATGATCGGTAATGGTAAACACAAATGATAATAATCAAATATCATAAGTTATCACAAGACTACCATATAGGTTTTCACGAACCAAATCTGGTCTCCCCTAAAACCAGAACCAAATCTATCCCAGAACGAGGCCCGAAGGGCACTCTCTATCCCCATGGGCTGGAATAGGTAACCAGGTTTCAATAAATTTGGTTTGGGAACGATTTACCCAAGTATGAAAGCTTAAGACATTAAAAACAATCAATAATATGAATCTAAATATTTCATGAAAAACAAGTCTTAAAAAACCCAAATCAGAGAACATGTTTTTAAATAAAGTAAAATAGTGGCATAAATAAAAAACATAAGCAAATCAGCCACAAATACTTCACATGACAAGGGTCCATCACCCACGAGTCTTCTCCACAACACCACACCACATGAGGGGACTAACAACACAAACTTCCTTCACCAGATGCTTTACCTTTACATGTGTCAAACATAATCATGTATACATACACCCAAGGGGTGTAAGTAGGTAGTGAGCCTATGCCCAGTAGTATACCACCCAAATATTTTAAAGTGTATGCAACACAATGTTAAAATCATGAAGTTTTACTATGTAAAGAAAAGCGGTGTAAAATTCCATGAAATGTAACATTCAATTCTAAATAGTTTTTAAACTAAAAAATTCAAAATGTTAACAAATTTGAATAATACATGTTAGATATAGTATCGTAAATCCAATAACACCCTAATTCAAGGGTAAATACCACAAATCCCATGATCACCATAACTGGGAACACCCCATGCCACTAGATAGTCTTGGTCCATATGCACCTCGTACGTCGGTGTAAAGTAACCAAATAGAAATCGGTTCTCATTCACAAGCCAATAAAAGGGATCATAACCATAACTTATTGGTCCCAAATAATAATCAATATAGTTTATTTATAGTTTTCATTACCCAAAATTCTAAGTGAATCAGAGATAAAACCCATCCGGATCACTAGCCATACTAGTACATATATGCCCACCTAGGTACACGAGCATCCCCCTTTGTGCTCAAAATATTTCAGCATTATAAATACATATATTTTCAAATAAAAACACCATTATTTTTCATATAATAAAAATATAGTATATATAAACACATTATACCACTTAAAACACACTATAAAACATTTTGAATTTCATAAAACAACTTCTCAAAATCTCACATTATTTTGCCGCCAAAAAACTTTGAAATCTCCACTTTTCACACCATTTGCACACATATAAGTCACAAAAATAGTAATTTTAACCCAATACCATTTTTTTAAACCAAAAAAAAACATTTATAGGGCATCCCCATATGAACCAAGAAATGATATCTTTTTAAAAACTTCCATTTTAACACAAACATGACATTTAAATTCCATATTCTTCACAAACAACATTAAATCAAGCTTTCGTAGAAATAACCAATGGATATAAACCTTAAAACCAATTATTTTAATCCCTAATTAATTTAAATAAAATCAACTAGTAGTTATAGGGAAGCCCCAAATGAACCAATAGATTATTTCTATGAAAAAACCCCAATTTCACATAAAAATGTCCCTAAAAATTAATTTGGCCTACCAATACCACTAAAACCAATGTTATCACCAATAATAAGATGAAATAAACATGAAAATGTCTTAAACACATCATGATATGCCACACAGTTTTCATACCCAATGTAATCACATACCAAAATGGTTAAAACATTGAATCCTTTGTGCGAGAATTCAATCGAACCACCGCCACACCTCAAGGAAGGTAGATCGAGCCTCAAATTAGAATATTGGACCCATAAAACCCAAATTTAAACCCTAGGTTCGAAACCCTACACTATGGTCATTTGGTTCTTCAAGTAAATTGGGAGAAACTTCACGAAAAGGGGAGGAACTAAGATAGAGAAACACTTACTTTAGATTGTTTGAAGTTCCTCCACCAAATCCCCCTTCAAAATGATGTTCCATGGGGGATTTCAAGTGCTTGGGAGGATTTGAGGGTAGAAATATTCAAATGGGAGAATAATGGTCCGAGTTTTGATAAATCTAATGATGTAAAAAAGTAATTTTAACACATTTTTAATGACCTATACATATGTGCATGGTCTGTGTTCATGGTTTGGAAAATCGTGCACCTAAAACGTCCACCCTCCTTCATCCCCTCAAAACATCTTTAGAAGCCCCTAAAATCATTGGATGCATAGGGGGGACCTAGGGGTGTTTGGATAAAAATATATGAAATATAAGTACCTTTAAAAAAACTTGGGTGTAACAATTCTCCACACCATGAAAACTTTTTTTTCTGGAATGTCAACTAGAGGCTTGATCGGAAAACAAGAATGGGTATGCGTCCTCAACCCGTGAATTCTACTCCATGGTCTCATGTGTATGACTAACATGATTAAAATTAACCATATCCAATAGAATAGACTTCCCTCGAAGCACCTTCTCTTGAGAATCAACTATTTTCATTTGCTGCTCAAAAACTGACAAGTCAGGATCTATCTCCAGTTCTTTCCAACTCAGCACATGGGATGGATCTGGGTTGTATTTCATCAAATGGGATACATGGAAGACATCTTGTATGGATTTAAACTGAGAAGGTAAATCCAACAAGTATGACACCTTTCCAATATGCTCATTGGTCTCAAAATGGCTGCCATATTAAGGAACCATCTTACCTTTCTTTCCCCGTCAACAATGGCCCAAACGATGGGCCACATTCAAGAATAACCTCTCACCCAAAAAAATCTAGGTCTTGACACCTCTGATCATCATATGATTTATGATTACTCTAAGCTATCAACATGCACTACCTGATCAACTTGACCTTCTCATAAGCCTCCTCACAAGACTTGGCCCCAACAATGAAGTATCACCTACCTCAGCCCAACGTAGGGGGACAGACATGGCCAACCATAGAAGACCTCAAAAGGATCCATTAGAATTGAGGATTGGTAACTTTTATTATAGGAAACTTCAACCAATACCAAATGGCTATCTAAGGAACCTCCAAAGTCCAAAACACATACATAGAGCATGTCCTCTGAAACCTGATTCGCCAGCTCTTTTTGATCATCCGTTTGAGGATGGTATGTTGTTCTCATCTTAATCTGATACCCCAAGGCCCTCTAAAGGCCTTCCCAAAACCGAGAAGTGAAATGGGGAGTCTCTATCTAAAACAAATTCATATGGAACACTATAGATACTTACACATCATGATGATACAAACAGACCAACTCATCCACTTTAGTTGTATCTCTGATTAGAATGGAGTGGTTTGATTTGTTCAGATGATCAATCACCACCCAAATGGAATTCTCACCTTAAGGTGTATCAGGTAATACAAAAATAAAGTCCATGGCAACCTCATCCTGCATACAGGTATGAATGGGTAATATCTAGAGAAAATCGGAGGGCCTTTGATGCTCTGCATTCACTTGCTAGCATTTGTAGCATCTAAACCCGAGTTCTTCGATGTCTAGTCTCATACTTGGCCACCAAAACTACCAAAACAGATCATAATAATTCATGGTGGCACCCAGTTGGACATACCACTAACACTGGTGGCTATTCTCCATCACCACGTTCTACGTAGATAACAGCACTACTGAATGGTCATTGAAGCACATGATTCCCTTGAGAGACGAAGACCAATCAGAGGGCATCCCCACACCATGAAGAAACTTCATAGACCACTGAAAAATCTCATCATTGGGCTCTTCTCACTGAATTAGCTCCACTAGAGAAGGACTCAACTGAAGGCTCACCAAGAATACACCCCCATTTTGCTCCTTGGTCTCGACATGCCTTTGAGAAAAGAGTGCCATCAGATTCCACTCATCACTAGACTTCCTCAAAGCCTGCACTAAAACTCTTCTACTAAAGGTTTTAGCCACCATATTACGCTTTCATGGGGTATAGAAAATGTCAATGTCGAACCCCTACAAGTACTCGATACAACAATGCTGCCTCAAGTTGAGGTCCTTCTGCAACAAGATATAGGCCATGATTTTGTGATCAGGGTAGACCACAAACTTCTCCACAAAGAGGTAGTGACTCTAGATCTTGAAATCATACATCACAACTACAAACTCCAAGTCATGGGTTGGGTAATTATTTTCCTGTGGTCAGATATGGAGAGAGACATACACCACCACGTGATCATCTTACATAAGCACACACCCAAGACCCATACCTGAAGCGTCGTAAAAGACCACATACCCCTTTATAGCCTCTGGAAAAATCATAATGGGTGCGGCAGTAAACCACCTCTTCAGATCCTAAAATGATTTCTGACATTCTAGGCTCCATATAAACTTCACCCCTTTTATGGTGAGCGTTTCATTGGTGAAGAAATCTGAGAGAAATCCTGAATGATTTTCCTATAATAACTAGCTAGGCCAAGGAAACTCTTGATCTCGAGCAAATTCTTCGGATTCTCCCATGACATGACTACACTGATCATCTCAGGGTCTACTAAAACCCCCTGCTCCAAGATCACATGCCCCATAAATTTCACCTCCCTGGTCCAGAAAGTGCACTTTGACAACTTTTCATAGATGTAGTGATCCCACAAATATCCCAAGAAGATCCTCAAGTGATGTTCGTGTTCCTCCTTAGAGCCAAAGTATACTATAATGTCATCCATGAACACTACAACAATGGAATCAAGATACTAGTGGAACACTCTATTCCTAAGTTCCATAAAGACTGTTGGAGCAATGGTCAATCCAAAGGACATGACCAAATACATAAATTGGTCATACCTACTTCGTAAGGCTGTCTTCAGGATATCTACCTCTTTCACCGTGAGTTATTGGTATCCCAAATGAATGTCTATTTTTTAGAATCACTTTTCTCCCTTAAACTACTCAAACACATAATATTTTCTGAGAAATGTGTATTTTTTATTAAATGTTACATTCTTCAGCTTCTGGTAGTCAATTCACAATCACATGGATCTTTTAGTCTTTTTCACGAACAGCACAAGAGCATCCGAAGGAGAGACGCTCGGGTGAATGAATCCTTTAGATTCTATGTCATCCAGCTGTGTCTTTTATTCATTCATCTCGGTGGGGACCATACGATATGATGGAAGAGATAACGGTTGTGTTCCCAGGGCCATATCCATCACGAACTCCACATACCACTCTAGTGGAAAACCTGAAAAATAATCCAGTAATACCTTCAGAAAATCATTCACCACCTGAGATAGTGCACCTTCAGGGGAAAGACCATTTTCCTCTAGAATGAGTGATGGTAACTAGAAGATAATACTTATCAACTATATGAGTGGATGCCTTGCCCGACCTGACTGAGGATCTGATTATCCACAAAACAAAACCGAATGACTCCCATCAGGTGCTGTGAAAATCACTAGACTCTTGTAGCAATCGATGTGTTCCTGGAAGTGTACTAGCCAATCCATGCCAAGTATTATGTCAAACGGTTCAATATCTAAGACCAAGATGACCCACTCCATCTCAACCCCAAACAAGGAAAGCGCACACAACGGTCACCTGAGACTACGCTCTTTCTTATTTCCCAGCAGTATCACATACTCCATCGCAAAAGACAACAACTTGATTGTCTTCCACCAGTGTGGGAGTGTGGGGCACATCCGACTAGCATGCCCACTTCCTCCAAAGCCTTGTTACTAGTGTGAAGGTGTGGGGCATTTGCAGAGCTTTTTCGGGGTGGCACGTCCACTTTCGAGTGGGGTAGGGTCAGTGGCTTTAATATGGGGGCATCTCATTATGATCCATTGAGGTCCGGGGGATCTCGATTTGGTAGCAATGGTGGTCGGGCTGGGTCATCTTCTGAACAGAGCTAGTTTAAGGCACAGCCACAAACTAGTGGCCTTCCTCAGGCAGAGACCAGACATATCCATGCAGTGGATCAGGAACCAGAAAGGTCAGAGGTAGGACATTTGACATTTCAAGGTACAATTATGATCACATATTCTATTGTTTTTGCTATTTTGATACCGGTGCCTCTATTTCATTCATTTGTTCCAATTTTTTAGACACGCTTGTCACGAACCGAATTTGGTCTCCACTAAGACCAACACCAAATCCATCCCATGAAAAGGCCTGAAGGGAGTTCCCTATCCCCACGGGCTGGAACAAGTGCCCAGGAATCAAAAAAAATGGTTTGGGAATGATTTACCCAACTATGAATTCTAAATACATTGAAAACAATCAATAATATGAATCTGAAATTTTCAGGCCAAACAAGTCTTAAAAAACCTGATCTCGGTACATGGTTTTAAATAAAGTACAAGAGGTCCAAACATAAATAACAGTATCAAATCATCCACAAATACTCTACATGACAAGGGGTCATCACCCTCGAGCCGTCTCCACAACATTGCACCATAGAAGGGGACTAACAACCCGGACCACCTTCTCTTGAGGCTTTACCATTACCCATGTCAAACATAATCATTTCTAATTACACCCAAGGGGTGTTAGTAGGATGTGATCATAATACCATTAGGATACCACCAAAATAATCCAAAGGGTCTTCAATACAATGTTAAAAGCATGCAGTTTTACTATGTAACGAAAAGTGGTGTTAAATTTCATGAAATTTAACTTTCAATTGTAATCATTTTTCAAACTAAAACACTCATAATTTCAAAAAAAAATTAATATTAAATGTTATCTACTATAATTTATATCCAAAATATCCTAATACAAGGTTAAATACCACAATTCTAATGAGCAACAAACCGGGAACACCCCTAGGCACTAGATAGTCCTAGGCCCTATGCACCTCGTACCTCAGTGCAAAGTAACCATAGCGAAATCTGTTCTCATGCAGGAGCCACTAGTAGGGAGAATACCAATAACCTAGTGTCACCAATCATCATAAATATAGTTTATTTAGAGTTTTCATTATCCAAAATGCTTTGTGAAATAGGGAAAACCCCATCTAGATCACTAGCCATACTAGTACATATCCACCCACCTAGGTACCCGGGCTTCCCCCTTTGTGCTCAGACAATTTCAACATGCGACATACAACTATTTGAACATAAAAACACCATTACTGGTCACATACAAACAATAAATTTATTATACACACATTATACCACTTAAAACACACAACATAACATTTTGAATTTCATAAAACAACTTCTCAAAATCACTCATTATTTTTCACCCAAAACTCCTTGAAATCCCCATTGTGCACACCATGATGAAACTTATAAGTCACAAAAATAGAACTTTAAGCCCAATAACTTTTCCATTTTACCAAAAAAAACAGTTTTAGGGTATCCCCAAATGAACCAATAAATGATAGCTTTATAAAACCTCCATTTTTACACAAACATGACCCTTAAATTTCATATGCTTCACAAACACCATTAAAACAAGTTTCTGTAGAAGAAAACAAATGAGATAAATAATAAAAATAATTATTTTCAACCCTAATTAATTTAAATAAAATCAAATAAGTAGTTATATGTCATCCCCAAATGAACCAATAGAAGATTTATATGAAAAACCCCCAATTATACATAAAAATGGCACTAAAATGTCATTTTCTCTACAAATACAACTAAAACCAATTTTGACCAAATAATCAGATGAAATAAAAACTAAAATGTGATAAAAACATAAATATAATAGATAAGTATTTCATACACAATAGAATCAATTAAAAAATTGGTTAAAACCATGAATCCTTTGTGCGAGAATTCAATCGCACCACTACTGCACCTCAAAGAAGGTAGATCGAGCCTAAAATTAGTAGATTGGACCATGAAATCACAATGCAAAACCCTAGGTTCAAAACCCAACCCTCTGGTAATTTGGGACTTAATTTAAATTGCAATAAACTTCATGAAAAGGGGAGGAACTAATAGGGAGAAACATTTACATGATATTGTGTGAAGCTCCTCCACCAAATCCCCCCTTCAAAACGAAGTTCCAATGTGGGATTGATGTACTTGGGAGGTTTCAATGGCCGAAATGGTAGAATGGGATAAGAATGGGCTGAGTTTGGATAAATCATGGGAGGTAATAAAACTAATTTAAACACATTTTTAATGACCTACACATAGGTGCACGGCTTGGCAAACCATGCACCTAAACTGTGCACCCTCCTTCTTCCCCTCAAAACATCTTAAAAAGCCCCCCAAATTTGTGGGGGCTTAGGGGGACTTAAGTAGGGATGTTAGGATAAAAATATAAAAAATATAAGTTCCATTAATTAATAAATTAGGTGTGACTTAGGTATTATCATGTTATATATGAAAATCATACCAAAAAATAATTAAGTTATAAAACATGATTCATAGAATACGATATAGAATAATAAAATAATTGATTCTAGAGAGTGTGGAAGTCTGAGTGAATGATAATGATCCATGACATAATAAAATTGTCATATGAAGAAGATTAAAACTATAGAAGAAAAATCTAACCATAGTGTATTAACATATTTTTAGTATATCCAAGAAATACCACCCTTTAGTTTGGGAGTATATTCTTGAAGGATCACCCTTTTGTTTGCAAGCATATCTAAGAACACTCGCCCTTAATTTGTGATTATATCCAAGAAGAGTCTCCCTTAGTTTTTTAGAATATTCATGAAGTCCCACACTACATTATCCCATGTGATATAAAACATTAAACAATATATTGGAGGGTGATATAGGTTGTTTCTCATCCTCAATCTGTACTTATGTGTTCCACTTGAAATAAATAATTCATTATTTAACAAAAAATACATGGAAATAAAATGGGTTTGGTTCATCATATCATAAAAGACCCATGTAAATAAAATTAGTTTCATATATTTTTCCAATGGAATCGCATAAAGAAACTGTTTGTAATTTCATCAATAATCATAACATGATAAACCCATAAAAATAAATGGGTTTCCAATGAAATCAAGTTACTCTCATGGAAAATACCATTCAATTAAGATAAACCAAATGGTATTTACAACATATATATAAAGGGTATATGGTTAAGTCAATAATTACCTTAATTAATCGTTGTATGGAATTATATGAACTCCCTTAAATCAAAGGAATCAAAAATAAGGAATTCACATAGGGAAGGCATTGGAAGAAAAATTAGTTTTATAAATATTAAATTACTAGGCTAGGAAAGAGCAATGATGGATCATTTCCATGATATAAAAAGAAACTTTTATGATTCTTATAATGAAAGAAGGTGGATAGAATCAGTTTATGAATATCCTTGATCAAGCTTAAGATTTATCAATGAACATTAACTTAGATGAAAAATGATTTTTAGAAGTACTAGGAAAACAACATTGGAAATAAGAAATAAACTTGACCTTTTGAAATATTTTTATAATAATTTTTTAAAAAAAATAGGATATGAAAACATAAAGATAAATCTTCACATAAAATGATAATGATGGGAGAATTATATATTCGTGTATATACGTTAAAAATGGAGATTTTTACATTTAAAAAAAATACACATATAGATAACATTTAGAATATCATAAAAACATTTAAAACAAGTCAAATAAGTGGAAAATGAACTTAATTATTTATTTATATATAGATAAATAATTATAAAAATCTTCCAGTGAATATGGATTTAGGTTTTTGACTAAGAAGAAGAGATTGGGTTGGCTTCACTTACAATAAACCCTTCGAAAAAAATATGAATTAATCGGAAATGAAATATTGAGGTGACATGTAAAACCCCATGAATAGAAAAATAAAATGATTAAGGGTTTTAGAAATACTAAAAATTACAATGATTAATTATATTTCAAAAAATATACTGATTAGAAAATAGGGTTTCCAATAAAACCTTTACGGGTTGAGTAAGGATTAAATCCAAACTCTTGAAGGAGAAAGAGTTTGAAATTGAACATAAAATACAGTGAATAAAATATAATTCATTAAATTAAATAACAAATAGAAAATTTATTGAAAATATAAAATTAAATTGGTTCATAATAATAATCATGGCCCGATAATTAGGAATTGAGACCAAGATACCCTTACAATAAACATAATATTTGCGGTAAGATTAATTCGATAATGTGGCCATATGAAAGAATTTTAAAACTCCATATTAGAAGAAAAAAATACATTGTAAAGAATTAATTAAGTAGAATGAATCAAACATGGAATGATATAGTTCAAAAATAATCCATGTATCTTAAAGGAAGAAATTGAGTTAACCAAAACTTGTATAACCTTGATATCCTTTGAATTGAAGGCTATTTAAAGAATGACCATGATATAGATATTTAAAACCCAAGAACTACAATAATATTCTAAAATAAATTAATTGGATATTAATCAAACCATATTAAAGATGGCATGGTTCATAATAAAAAATATGTATGAAGAAATTAATTTTGAGACAAGATCCCCATGCCTTGTTACTAATTCATTTTGTGTATGCACCTAACTTCTCTAGTTCCTTAAAATTTCAATGGAAAATATACTTGTAAATGAATTGCTTAGGAAAAATAATGGTGACTAGGGGATTAAAAACGTGAGTGAGGGTTCTAAGAGGATCAAAATGGTAGAGTTTCAGGGTAAAATTCAAAGTGATGGGTGTGGAATGAAGATGTGTAAGTGTCCCCTTTTTAAGTGTAGAAAAAGGAACTTTTGTGTACACTCATTATTTTTCAATAATGGAATGACAATATTCAATGATAAATGGTTCAAAAATTGAGAAATAATGTCATTTTGGTTGAGATAAGGTAGATAAATCCTCCACCACTCATTTCTTCCACTTGTTTTAATCATTTTTCTAATCCTTTTAAAATTTCCTTCTACATTTTATCATTTTGGTTTTTTCCTTGGTAGATAGATTTTAACTTAGTAGTTTATATTTAATTAAAAATATAAGGTGACTCTGGTAACTAAATTTATATGTTCGAAAACTAAATTTAGGATTCGTATAGTGTAATTCAATTTCTAAATAAGAGAAGATCAACATGAAGATTAATACATTTTATAAAAATAAATGTATTCTGTAGAAAAAACATTGTTTTAACATTAAGTGTTCTCAACCATAAATAATATTTATTATCAATTGAATGAGTGTAAAATATATTGTTATATATGTGTAAAGATTAAATCAATGTCATTATATTAGATATATGAATTTAATTTATTAGATAAAAATTAAGGAACATTAATAAAAAAATCATTGAAAATAACTCCTCGTCATTATCATGGTCATTAAATGTAATATTAGTAATAATAAATTTTTTCTTAAAATGATATTAATCTTATTACATAAAATGAAAATTTTGATCTAAAATATTATATCAATTTTTTATACTTAATTCATATAAGTGATGAAAATTAATTTTAACATAAGAAAATGAAAATAGTTTTTTGAGAAAAATATTACTTATGTTTCCAAAACATTAAACATGTATTTTAAAAATTTTAAAAAGTATTTTCAAATGATATAATTTAGTTTAAAAAATAAATATTTATATAAAAAATGGTTTTTCAATAATTTTTATTTCATAAAAGTGATAATATTATCAAAATTGGTATTCTTCCAATATTCATCATAAAACCAATTATATTAAAAAATCCCATAAATTTATACTAATATAATGTTGACGTGTTTAATATAGATATGAAGTTTGTTTCTGTAAAATTAAATTTTTAAATTTTAAAATTTATCTTATAAATAACAAGACAATATTAAAAATAATTGTGTTTAAGAAAATTTATTTTTTAAAACTTCAGTATCATTAATATTATTTAACCTAAATTTAGAAATAATTTAATAATGATATATTAACTTATAAATATAAATATTACCTATAATAATAAAATTATAATTGTGATCAATTTAATTTATTAAGAAAAAATGAAACACCTTTTTAAAAAACATCCATGAAAGAACATTCATTTTAAATATTAATCAGCTCACAAAAACGAGCAGGTCAACAATTTTAGAGTTATGTTTAAGGATCATGTGGTTCACTAACTCAACTTCAGATGTACAGGGAAATATAAGGATTCAGTACCTCTAACCTAAGATCTAGTTTGGCAGGGATGATACAGATAAAAAAGAAATGATATTGATAGGATAAATTGGGTTCTCATGTTTGGCAAGATAATTTTAAGGGGAGAGAAATGATAAGGTGAGAAATTGAGAGAAATTCATTCGTTTCCTGCTATTGTTTTTAAATCACCCCATAATTTGGATGATTTGGAATTAAATGATGGTGGAGGGTTGTTAATATTTTAAAATTCCAATTGTATCCATATATTCTACGTGTATCATAAAAGAATTTCTTTTCTTTTCCTTTAAAAATATTCACAAAACAAGATGGAGATAAATACAAATCATTTATTTTCTTTTACTAAGTTGTTGATCTAAACACAAGAAAAGAAATCACAATCTTTTCATTTCTTTTCTTTTCTTTTATAAAATATCGAATCTTTTCTTTTCTTTAACTAAAATCTCACTAGACACGGTGTATGGATTTTTGGGCATCATTGATTCACCCTAAGCCTTCCTTCCTCTATTCAATTTTTTACTGAAAAGAACCAGAGATCCACCAAGAGAGATGAAGATGCCTAAGACCGAGGCTCAAATAAATATTTTGAGGAACCTCTTTTGAAAACTAAAACTGAGAGAAGCCGAATTGAGACTTTATTGAAGCATGTCTTTCCAATCTCAAAGTCATCTGAGGAGTTCGATCGAGGAAAAATAGAGGTCGGCCTTGTGGATGGAAATCAAAACATGAAAAATTGATTGAGGATATTGTGGTTCCTGAAATTATTTCCAAAGGGGATACCAAAAAACATCAATATTTAGGATTCATCGAGGTTGAAGTTCATTTCACATTGGTGAAGATAGAATTAGTAATGATCCAAGATGGGTTTGTTGAGTTTTTTTGAAGCTGTTGAATTTGATTTTTTGTAAGGAGAAGATGAAGAAAAGATTAGGAGAGATGTCCTAATATTGAAAATCAATCATTAAATAGATTTTTAATCTATTTGATGCAGGGAATAGAAATTGATTTGGTGATGATGATTTGTGATCACTATATTTTTTTATCATCATTCGGTTTGTAGAAAATCAGAGGCGATATTTTAGTGTGTAAGCTCCACAATTTCGAGGATGAATTCGAGTGCACACCACCTCCTCAATTAAAGGCCTTAGCAATTTTATCTTGGGAAAATCTTGAAATATGATGGAATTTACCTACACAACACATCTAGATTGAAAGAGATTTTGAAGACACGGTATCAACTCATCAATGGAATTGTGCCATGGTGACACATGAATGGCCATGGATGTAGGGTTCAGGGAGGAGATTCACCATGTTTTGAAGAATGGAGTTGAGATGGATTAGTTCAATGGAACTAAAAACCCACGTTAATTCTCAACATCAAGATTCTAGAAGAATTATTTCAGTGTTATCTTGGAAGACAGAAGCCTGTTAGTATAAAGGTGGATTAACTGCTTCCTAGAAAACAAATTTGAGTTTAATTTACATTTTGGAGGCGAGGATTTAAGCATTTTTAGATGATGAAGAATGATATAATTTTAACCTTTATAAATTAGGCAACATGTCAACTAAATTGAGCACTAGTATATAAAAAATTATAGGTTTTATTACTGTAGGATAATCATATTTCTTAACATCTGTAAATTCATGTTAATGATGGAATTATAAATTTAGACCAAATGCGGGATTATTTTTAGAGGGAAGTATTTATTGCGTGTGAATTTCTATAACCATAACCAGAGCCGCGAAATTTAAAGACTAATGTGTAGTACAGGACACAAGCATCCGGGCTAATCGGAACGGGCTACACCAATTCAAAAATCTCCCACTCGAACCCTAGTCCACTGTGTTGCTCTAATTTGATGTCACTGACTAAGACAACTTACTTAATCTGACCTCTTCCACTTCTTCACTCACTAGTGTGCATGCTTTCCCTTCAAAACTTCAATTTCAACCTGAAGATTCATGAAAATATAAGTTCTTTTCCTATTGTGCTCACATTTTTTCCTCCCTTGTTTTTTCTCAAATCCTCCATTCATCAGTGGAGACCCACATAGGCATATTAGTGCCTCAACATCTATATTACCATTGGCTTTGTCAACATGTCAGTTGGATTCTTAGTTCCACAAATCTTCTGCAATGTCAGCAACCCATCTTGTATCAAACCTATGATGAAATGATACTTCAGCTGAATTTTCTTCATCCAAGAATGAAATACTAATTTCTTTGCAAGATATATTTCACCATGACGGTCACAGTGAAATAAATTCCCCCCTCGCTTTCTTTCCAACTAATCTAAGAAGTTCTTCAGTCAAACCATCTCCTTCCCAGCTTCTGTTGCAATAATTTATTCTACTTATGTGGTAGATAAATCCACAACCCTCTAGAATTGTGATATCCAGCATACAAAAGTTCCTCCACATGAAAAAACATAACATGTGGTACTCTTCCTGTTGTTGATGTCACCTCTAAAGTCAGCATCCTCATACCCCTGTAATGAATTTCCTTTTCTAAATCACAGGGATACCTCCTTGATTCCCTTCAAATACCACAGTATCCACTTCACATCATCCTAATGTTTCTTTGTATTGTTAATCATGTACCTTCACACAACTCCCACTACATGAGCGATGTCTGATCAAGTACATACCATTAAATGCATCAGGCTTACAAGAGCTGATGCATATGGAACCTTTTCCATGTGCTCAACCTCTTCAACCATCTTCGATGATTTCTCTTTTGAGAGTTTGAAATTTCATGCCATGGGAATAAATATTATATTTGCTTCTAGTGTACTGAATGATCTCATAACCTTCCCAATATATTCATCATGTGATATCCTAAAGGTTCCAACCACATGGTCTCTCTTGATCTTCATCCCCAAAATCTTGTTTGCTTCTCTAAGATCTTTCTTCTCGAAATCCTCATCCAACTGCCCTTTCAACTCATCGATCATTTTCATACATGATCCTGCAATGAGTGTGTCATCCACATATAGAAGCAATATAATATATTCATCACCAAAGGAATTTATGCATCAACATTGATCCATACAATATCTTTTATATTAATTTTAGAGATAAATGAGTCAAAAATTTTGTTATACTACCTAGGTGTCTCCTTCAATCCATATATGATCTTCTAGAGTTTTCACATCAGGTCTTCCTTCCCATAATCAATATATCCCTTATGCTGCTACATGTTGATTCCCCCCTCTAAATATCCATGAAGAAAAGTAGTATTAACATCAAAATATGCATGATATAATTATTCTGATGTATGGACCACCCAGATGGTGGTATGCTTTACAGGTGAAATGATTTCAGTGAAATCTACACCTTCCTTCTGTTGAAAGTATTTCACCACCAGTCATGCCTTGTACCTCATCTTTCTATCAAGTTCTTCCTTGAACTGGTAGACACACTTGTTCTACAATGCTTTCATTCCTATTGGCATATGTGTCAGCTCCCAAGGGTTGTTTCAATGCAATTGGGAAACCTCTTCCTTCATAGCCAGCTCCCACTTGCGCGACTACATCAGCTACATTGCCTCTTCAAAGCATTCTAGTTCTCCACCATCATTCAATAATACATAATTCAAGGATGGTGAATACCTATACAAAGGCCTTCTCACCCTTATTGATCACTTCAACTCCACTGGAGTAGTAGGATCCATTGGTTCTGATGTCTCATGATCAGATACACCTTCATACTCTACTTTCTCTCTGCACTTAGATTCAATGTTCCCATTTTCATCTTCAATTGAATAGAGATCCTTGTATTTGAAACCTTCATTGAATACCACATTCTATATCTTAATAACCATCTTCTTGATATCATCCTAAAAGCGGTAACCGAATTCCTCAGCACCATAGATAGTAAAGAATCATCACTTGGACTTAGCATCAATCTTGTGCCTTGAGTTAGCATGAATGTGTACATAAGCCAAACTACCATAGACTCATAAATGTGAGAGTTTTACCTCCTCAGCAGACCAGAGCTCCTCAGGTAGATGTTATCCCATTTGTACAGATGGACTCCTATTGATCAGATATGATGCCATGTTCACTAAAATAGTTCAAGAGGTCTTGGGTAAGCCCGAGTGTACCCTCATTCTCCTAGAATGTTCATTCAGTGTCTTATTCATCCTTTTCGCTACACCATTATTCTGTGGTGTTTGTGGGATAGTCTTCTGCCACCAAATTCCATTATCAGAACAAAACTATTTCAACTCCTCACTTCCATACACTCCACTATTGTCAGACCTCAAGCATTTCAGCTTAGGTCATGACTCATTATCTACCATGAACTTCCACTTATAAAACATCTTAATAAAATAAGATTTATTTTTCATAAAGTAAACACATACCATCCTTATTGAGTTATCTATGAATGTCACTTAGTATTTTGACCCTCCATGGGAATGTATTGGTGCAATCCCCCAAACATCTATGTGTACTAGGTCCATCTTCCCAGCCTTTGGTGTTCAGCCTCCATTTGAAAAGGACACATTCTACTTATTTATGAATATACGATATTTACATAGGTCAACATCGACTGACTAAAACTCTGGTAGAAACCCTTTTGTTGCCAGCACCTTCATATCCTTCTCATTCATGTGGCCTAGTCTGTAGTACCACCATTGTGAATCTATGATAGAATCTCGTTATCCATACATATATATGCAAGTTTCTGTCATGTTGTATAGGGTTCCATTCTTTACTCCTCGAGCTATGACCATAGCTCTATTGGTGATCTTCCATGCACCACTTGTGAACATGGTAATCAACCCTATATCATCATTTTTTGGGACAAAAATAACATTTCATATCAAGATTGGGATATACCTCACATTTAACAGTACAAGTAGACTCCAACTATTGGTCTTGTTCTGTGCATCTTCTTTCCCCACAATCTGCAAGGGTTCATCGTCATCAAGATATACCTTGCTGATATTTCAAGAACCATAATTTTCAAGAATCCCTTCTACGATGTTGAATGGAAAGATGATTTAGAGTCTAAAATCCAAGACTCCAATGGGTTATCCACACTCAACAATAGCACATAATCAGTTCCTTTAGTTTCCATTTTTTCTCAATTGGTTTTAGGTCCCTTCAGTTTATCTCTGCATTCCTTGACATGTCCTCTATAACCGTATGTCAAGAAGGTAGGACCATCCCACTTTGCCTTGTCTCGGCTTTTCCCTCTTGACTTTGATCGCTCTCTAATTTTGTCTTGTTGTGGGTACCTTCCTCTTCCTTCAATGTTCAGAGGAGAACTAGAGAATCTTTCCGATTCTCTTCTTTTCATATCTTCAATGAGGATCAGGTCTCATATATCTTTCAAATCATGTTTGGTATTCCCCGAAGTACTACTCACAGCTGTTACAATTGCTTCCCAACATTCAGTTAAATAAGTTAGTAAGACCAGGGTGCATACCTCATCCCCAAGATTAGTTTTAACTGATTTCAGCTAACTTATGATGTTGTTGTATTCATTTTTATGGTTTTAAACAATTCTCCATTAAGCCATTTTGAGTTTGAACAATCATCACGTCATGTGAACCTTGTTTGATGCATAAGGGTTCTCGTTCATTTTCGCAAGAGCTTTCATCAGATCAATTATCATATTCTACTCTCTAATTTTGAACAACATGTTTTTTCCAACATAAGGTGCACAATGCCTAGAACCTATCGATTCAGCATCTCCCAATCTGACTGCTACATGTACATTGGCTTCAGACTTAGAAATGGAATGTGCATCTTTTTTCGATAAAGATAATACAAGATTTGCATCCTTCAGAAACTGAAGTCAGTTGTATCGAAGTGATCGATCTTCACCTTGCCTTCTTCTAGAGCCATCATCGGAGAATCATGAGCTCAACCATTGATAATAGTTGATACAGAAACTTCAGGATTCATAGCGATAAAACAATGATTCAAAGAAGAGTAAAAAAGAAAAAATCAAGAACACAAGGATTTATGTTTTTTGGGAATAATTCCTATGTCCAATGAGAGGCATAAAATCACTATAAATTAGGATCACAATTTATAGGGAGTTTTTTGGATTTCTCATACACACACACATAAGAATTATTGCCCGAAAATGGGCTAAGGTAGAGGATAAAGCAATATTCCACCAACCATTAGAAATTCCTTTGTGCTACAGTGAAAGGTGGTTGTATTTCCACATTTCTATAGTGAAACGAGGCCACCCAAGTCAAAAGTGCTATCATGTCTACCGGCTAAAATTCTAAGGAGCTACAGTGCTATTGACTCTGAAGTCCACACTACTACAGTGTCTTGTCAGGATCAGTTGGTCAGCTCTACTATAGCGGTCAGAGATTCTATAGTCCCCCAAAAATTTGGGTTGAGGACCTTCAGATCCCACCCCCACCCCCCCTAGAGTAGGGGTGCGTTTCCCCCTAAAACACCCAACGAGTTCACTGCCGAGCTCGACCTTTGAAAGTTGCAGGATGATGTGCAGTACGGGCCACAAGCATTCGACCCAACCGGATCGAGCTACACTAATCCAACATTTATCTCTAGTGATGCTTGATTCTTTGTAACTTATTCATCTACATCATGAAGTGATCTAAACAAATAATTTAAAGAATCTAATGAGTTATTAGATATTAATATCAAATTAACAATTATAAATGAAAAACACTTCCTAGTACCCATTGTATAATTATTTCAATTCAGACTATTAAAATATATTTGTTTCCTAAAATTATGGAGAACATTGTCATTATGTGTAGAGCTATTTACCAGGTAAAGTGAATGAGTCATGAAACCATAGTGTCAAAATACACTCTAATATGGGATGTGGGGGTGTTAATTAGGGTGTTAGTTTTTTAATCATTGATTAGATGTTGTTCTCACATTGGAATGAACACATTGAATCTATCGATCTTAAATATAAAAAATATACAAGTACATAAATTTGAAGGCAAAAAAATGATTTTACTTGGTTCACCACTAAGGGAAACTCTAATGATCATACATGTATAGTGTTTCAACAAAATACACTCCAAATACCATTTTCTATCTTTCTCAAAATACCACTTTTTGGGTGAGTGAGAACCTCACAAAAATCGGATATCAATTTCAAATATCACCCACATAAAGCATTACACAACAAACATGATCCCAAAAGCCCCATTAAAAATTTAAAATTCAAATTAAAAAAATTGGAAACCAAATAAGCACGAGGTAGAGTGCAGCCTGAGAAACCCACCATCAAGGAAACACCTCACTGCTATCAAAATCATGTCATCCTATCATCACAGCACTTCCATAGCCATCACATCGTCACATCACCAAAGATATCATCCTCATCAGCTCATCATTGTCCACCTCTTCTCTGATGACCGCTGCCTACACATTGTCACCACCGTCTCACAGAGCCTCCCTCATCATGACTGTCGTAAACATTGATCCACCACCACCATCATCGCTATTGATCAACACCACATCGCAATGTCGAAACCCCTCAACAACATCATGTTGTCGTCACCCATCACCTGATCACATACCAAATATATAAGGAATCTACCAAAGGAAAATATTGACTCCTAGAACACTGATAACCACTCGAACAACACCTCTCAAATCTTGCATGAAAATCACCTCTCCAGACCGACCCAAGGATGAGAGGTGATACTTGAAGACAGAGCATTGTATGAGAAGCATAAAGTCTTCCTAGGGAGTCAAGATCTTCACCGACATCTCCCAAAAAAACTAAAATCCCATTGTCGCATGAACCCAGGCTAGTCCACCTGGAACTCCCCACCACAATGCACAACCCAACCCCAAACCTCTTAGACACCATCACACCCAACCAACCTAGAAGTGAGTAGTGGATCTATAGTCCAGAGAGGAGTACAAGTGGGAAGGACTTCCATTGAAAACCATGACCAAGGAATCACTAGACTCACTATAAAACAACATCTATGAACCTTCACTAGCACACCATATACCACAGACCCATCAACACACTTCCACAAAAACAGAATCACAAACCATAACCATCATGGAATAAGGAAGGAGAAAACAAGATTGCAACCCTAATACAAACAAGGGAATCATACCCACTTATCTTTAGTGTATAGTTGTTTCATTGTAAAAATAAAGGGTATATTCCTTCTAACAGTGATCCAAACATGTTCCACGAATCTCCAGACATCGCTGAGGGAGTCTCTGGGTTCTAGCTCGGAATATTCTTGTGCTTGCATCATCTACCTTCGATCTCATTGAGAACCTCTTCCAATGCATTCTCTTTGATCTGGTGGAGGGCGATTGATCTTATTCTTTAGGTCATTCTTGGAGTAGGAAGATATCTCTATGTTTGAGAGGTTATTCTACAATACATTGTGCACAACAACTTTCTCTTAGAAATAGGTCTGAGAAAATAATCGCAATTGGGTATTTATATCATTAGGCTTAAAATAAAATAATTGCATAAGTGCCTTTAATTATTTTATTAATCATGTAGAAACCCCATGTCAAATATTAATATCAATATTATTATTTCTTGACTTGCTCTTATCTAGAGAATTATAATTAAATATTATTTAATCAAATAATATTCAATATTATTATTTCTCATCGGAGCTTTAAACTTAGTTTGTTCTTCCTACTCAATATTTATCAGGACTTGAATAATGACAAATTGTTGGGTAAAAATCCATCAAGGTTTCATTGAATCATTTTTTGATGTGATTGTGTTTGTTGAAAAAGATGAAGATTGGAATATTGTGCACTAGGCATGTTTCAAAATCAGACATCAAAATATGACAAAGGAAAGAAAGTGGTGTTCAAGTGAAGTGTTGGAACGTAAGTCATTAAGTGGTATGCAAGTCATGAAGTGGCATACAAGTCATAAAGTTTTGCACAAGTCTTAGTGGAACACTAGTCATTTTTCAAGATCATCACATCAAAATATGAAAAAGGAAAGAAAGTGGTGCACAAGTGAAGAGTTAGAGCACAAGTAATTAAGTGGAACACCAGTCATTAAGTGGCACACACGTCCTAATGTGGCGTGAAATTCTTGAATTGATGCACAAGTCATATTTCAAGACCATCACATCAAAATGTGACAAAGTAAAGAAAGTATCATGCAAGTGAAGAGTTGGCGCACAAGTCATTATGTGGCGTGCAAGTCATAAAGTGACACTCAAGTCATAAAGTCACACCCAATTATTTGTGGTACGAATTTCATATTTCAAGATAATCATATAAAAATATGACAAAGGAAAGAAAGAGGCACACAAGTCATGAAGGGGTGTTCAAGTGAAAAATTGGTGCGCAAGTCATTAAGGGGTGAGTTAGTTAAGAATTGGTGTGAAAGTGAATAAGGGGGGGGGGGTACAAGTCATATTTCATTTTCCTCACACCGAAATATGAAAAAGTTATGAAATTGGAACACACGTTTACAAGGGGCACACAAGTCATCAATGGGCATGAAATTCAAGAATGGGTGCACAATTTACGGAGCGGTGTGCAAGTCAATAAGTGGTGTGACAGTTATCGAACGATGTGAAAGTCACAAAGTGGCATGATAGGTGAGTTGTGAACCTCACGTGCAGGTTATCCAAAATGCCTATAAATAGATGGCTACCCCCCCTCATTTATATAAATCTCAGCACTTAGAAAAAATTTGAACTATAATCACGCAATTGGAAGTGGAGGGAATTTTTTGAGGGGTGCACAAGTAGTGATATGCATAGTTAGTGGAACATAAGTTGTGACGCACAAGTAGTGAGGAATGCAAGTAGTGGCATGATAGAAGTAGTGCAAAAACAGTGGCGTGAATGTAGTGGCCTGCAAGGAGTGGCACGCAAGAAGTGGCGCACAATCATTGGCATGAAAATATAAAATTGGCATGAATGATATTTTTCTTGCAACAAAGGAAGAGGCTATGCACTGGTTAAAGGGGAACACAAGTCAACCTAGGTTTGCATGAAAGTTGAAAGTTTCCCAGTACACCTGTTCTAAATGGGTATTCATCATTGGATGAAAATTGGGCTTCAATAGAGCATCTAAATAAAGTAGAGGATGCATTCATTTGAGATAATGAAAGGACCAACAAGTCTTTAAACTACGAGTGTATGTTCTGAAGAAACATTGAGATCCCTTTAGTTGAGAGAGTAATAAGCCTTCAAATTGTGATTGGTTATAAAACAGAAGGGATAGTGAGTCTACTCTGATCTTTGTAAACATCATTTCACTTTTAGTGGATTTGGTACATCGGCACATCGCCAGTGTATTTTCCTTGGATGTATCCCAGTGACGGTGAACCAAGTAAAATTGTTTTTTCCTGTGATTGCTTTAAGGTTTGTTCATACTCTAAAATAGGGAGAATGGAGAAGAGAGTTTAGTCTAACAATAAAACAAGATCAATTCTGGTAGTTGTTTTAATCTGTCATACCTTGATTCACCCCTTTATCAGGGTATCTAACCAAGTGGACCTAACAATTGGTATCAAAGGGAATGGTTGATATCAGGGTTTTTATCTCAATGGAGGTCACAAATCATAAAGTTATTCTGGTATTTGATTGGAACAACTTTCAATTATGGAAGAATCAGATGCAACACTACTTCCGATCATTGGTAATGGATGTGTTTATAGTAGTGATGCATGGTATCTAATCTGAAATCAATAGTGGTGTGTTATGCGAGGCAGAAATAAGTGAACTCGATGTTGATGCTAAGGAAATCAATGCCTTAGGAGAATCCATATCTAATTCTATCTATCCAAAGGTGATGTCATTAAAGACATCAAAAGTTATGTGGGAAATGCTATTTAATATATATAAAGAAGATACAATGGTCAGAGAGGCAAGGAAACATGTTTTTTGGAACAAGTATGAAGATCTTATAATGAACCCAAATTGGTTTGTTGATGCATTATATGATAGGGTAAATATCATTTTTGAAGAAATGCGAGGTCTTGGAGAAGTTACTAAAGACATAAATATTGTAAAGCGCATCTTGAGGAAACATCTACCTTGGTTCAATCTGAATGTTTCAGTTTTGGAAGATAAAGACCTGAAAGAGCTGAAATTGGATAACTTGCATAACACCCTTGTTGCGTATGAAATGAGAAATGATGATAATGATGTTGTGGTAAAGGGAAAATCTAAAGAGGTGGAATTCAAAGACATGAAGAATCTCACCATTGAAGATTTTCGGGAAGATTAAGAGATAGATGAGGTGATGTCATTCCTTTCCTCAAACCTGCAAAGAGGGAAAAGAAAGGTCAAAGGAAAACATCCACTAGCATGTTTTAGTTGTGCAATGATTGGACATATTGTAGAAAGGTTCCCCAAGAAGTTCCAAGAATATGGTGAGGATGAAGTCAAAATTTCAAAGAACAAGTATTCAGCCTATGTGAATGGAAAGAAATAGTTAAAGATCTTTTTCCTTAATAAAAAGAATATTTTTTCACAAGAATGAGATAGTTCATTTGAGTCTACGTTTGAGGATATTTAAGAGATATAGAAATAAAAATATCATGGAGGAAATGCTATGGTAGAAGTTGTCAGTAGTTCTCATAAGAAGGAAGAAACTGACACTAATTAAGAAGAAGTTGAAGGAAGAGTTGATATGGAAGATGAATTAGAAGAAACTCTTGAGGATATATATGTTTGGAGAGAAAAAACAAAGAAACACAACAATGTGGTACATGATGCCAAAATCTATATGAAATAATAGGAAGAAGAGATGTTTGATCTAGTAAACGATATTGAAAAACTTATGTCCTCTAGGCCAGAGAGCTAAGAAAAGGTCTATGAACATAAAATAAACGTTGAAGAATAGAAAAGGGAGATCGATGGATTTAATGACAATGCGAAAGATCAAATCAAGCGTATCAAGGAACAGGAAGAAGAATTTGTCAGTATTCGAAGAAAAGTAATGGATCAAGAAAAATTCATGACTCCTAGTATGATAACAGTAAAGAAAATCGTTCAGAAGACTGAAAATTTGGAAGTGGATCACAGTAGCCAAGCAGAAAGGAATCATCAATGGTGTTCAGATGTTTAGGTTGATGTTGGGCTTGACTGAAAATAGAAAACTATGAAACATGAAGTTAGAAAACAAGAACCCATTTTGAAATTGAAGTTTGATTTGGGTATAAATAAAAAATATGAAAAATCAGAGAACCCATGGAGAGATTGTAAGTGAAAAAGTGACACACATAAATTCACCCTACATTAGGTGTTATTGTTGTAGAAAGATGAAACATTCACAGAATGAATGTTCCATAGCCAAGAGATACTGAAGGGCACAAGAGAAAAAAATTAAATCCAAATAGAGCACAATATTATAGAACATATTTTGAGGGACATTGTTTTTTTTGGAGGATTTGGGCACATGGATAGATAATGTAACTCAACCTTGCAGATGAATATGCCAAAATAGATCCTCAGTGGTCACACGCAGCAAATCATAGAATCAACAAATGAGTTGAAAACATAAAATTGATATGCATCTCTTCAGGATGAAGCTGGTACATTATACTCTGAGTAAGCTCCTAATTTCCAATACATTCTAAGTATGAATTCAAAAAAATGGATCAAGAAGAAGAGATCTGAGAAGTCAGTGGTTGTAGAAATTTCCCTTAAAGCATCAGACCGTTCTGGTTTATGGATACTTGACAGTGGTTACACATCTCAACAAAAATTTAATAATAATCTTCTCACATGCATAAAATATGAAAATGAATGAGTTTACATGTTTTTAAATGATGAATTCCTAAAGATTATTGGCTCAGGAAAGGCTGGTTTTGGATGAAAATAAATAATATGTGCTGATGTCTTTGTAGTAGAAGTTCTTAGTCACAATTTGATCAACGTCAATCAACTATGTAACTCATGGAATTCTATAAGGCTTACTAGGAAGATATGTATCATCAAATTAAGAGATGGTGCAGTGATTCTATAGCTAAAAAGGAAAAAGGTAAATATTTACCTTGTAAGTAGTGATGATGATGTGTTATTTTAATCCAAAGAGGAGGAAAACAAGTTATGGTATAAATTACTTGGTCATATATGACAACCTTAACCGAAATATCTGGTAAAGTGTGATGCATCTAGAGATCTCCCAAAGCTATCATGTGAACATAAACATACATGTGATGCTTTTCAATAGGGGAAGATCATCAGAAAGATGTACATAGAAAAGTAAAATAAGTCAACAAGAGTGCTTGAATTAATACATGCTGATGTTTGTAGGCCTATCTCACCAAGATCCATTGACGGAAAGAAACATTAAATTACTTTAATTGATGATTGTAGAAGAATGTCATGAGAATTTTCCATTTCCCATATGTCCAATGTGTTAAGTTGCCTAAAAAATATCAATGGGAATTTGAAAGGATTCTTGGGCAGAAAATTTTGAAGTTTCATACTGACAATGATACAAAATTTAAAAACAGTCATGTGGAAGAATATCTTCAGAAACAAATGATAAGGCATCAAGTTTCTTCAGTATTAACTCCCCAATATAAGGGAGTGGTTGAAAGGAGAAATTGGATCATCAACAACATCTCCAGAATGATGCTTATAGAAAACGACCTGCTAGAGAAATTTTGGAAGGAAACTGTATTAACATCAGTCTACATTTCTAACATGGATCTATTGTGTCCAAAGGAATGAATGAATCTATATGAAATGTGGAACAGAATGAATCAAACAATTAAATAATTTTTATTGTTTTGAAGTATGTTCTTCATTCTCAATAAAAAAACATAATAAATTTGAGTCATGTGGAGATGAGGGGACATTTCATGGCCACTCAGGAAAAATCAGAGAATACAAATGATTTAACAAGAGGGTGGGAAACGTTTTTGAGAGAAATATTGTCACTGTTGTGGAAAATGAAGAGAATACTCAAGAACACTGTGAATAGTTTCTTGATGAAAGTAATGAAGAGGAAAGTAACATAGGGGTGAAGAAGTAGTAGATACTGACTCAGAAGAAGATACTAATGATGAACAAGAAGAAATTAGGTCTATTTCTACAAAGAATCCAAAGGGTCGATCCAAAATAAATAGACACAATATCATTGGTGACCAGACGACACTAGTCCATACAAGAATAATTAATTCACTGAAGCAGACATATCTATTATATCAAATTGAACCTAAATTTTTTGATGTTGCAGCTAAAAATGAAAATTGAGTTCAGGAAATGAATGATGAACTAGACCATATTGAGAAGAATCGAACTTGGGAGATTGTTTCAAGGTTGGGCGATAAGAATTCCATCGGGAAAAAATGGGCCTTTTACAATAAAATGAATGAAGGTGTTGTTTTGATCTGAAATAAAGCACATCTCATGTGAAAAGGATATTCCCAGATAGAGGTTATTGATATTGATAATAAATTTAAACCTATGGAAAGGATGGAAACAATCAGATTATTCTTGACCATTACAGTGCGACAGAAGTTCAAAGTGTTTCAGATGGATCTTAGGTCAGCATTTTTTAATGGGGTTCTAGAAGAATAAGTGTATATTGATCAGAAAGATAATTTTCTCATTTATGAAGATGAGAAAAAAAGGTTTTTGGTTGATGAAGGATTTGTATGGGTTGAATCAATCACCAAGAGTATGGTATTCAAGGCTATAACAATTTTGGAAGAAACTCGGTTTCCATCGTGGTGGAGTTGATTACAATTTATTTTTGAATAATGATACTAATAAAAGGATGATGGTGCTGGTATATGTTGATGATATAATCTTGGAAGGATAAGATGAATTACAGTGTAGATAGATTTCTAAAATCATGAAACATGAGTTTGAAATGTCTATGATTGGCAAGATGACATTTTTCTGTGGTTTATAGGTAACACAAGGAATGAATAACTCATTTATCTCTCAATAAAAATATTCCAAAGAGGTTCTGAGTATATTTTGGATGAATAATTCCAAGTAAATGATGAATTTGGATTAAACCTAGATTAAAATGCTGAAAGATGATGAAGGCAATGTGGTTAATATCACAAAATACAGGAACATTATTGGTAGTTTACTGTTCTTGATCGCGAGAAGGCCTGAGATTGTATTCTCCACATGCCAAGAAACAAGATATCAATATAATTCCAAGTAAATCCACTTGATTTCTATGAAATGAATAATTCAGTATATCAAGGTAATAGTTTATTTCTGCTTAATGTATAGGGACAAATCTCAACCAGAGCTTTTGGGATATACAGATGCAGATTGGGTCAGTTCAGTAGACGGTAGGAAATCATCGTCTAGAGGTGGTTATTATCTTGGTGGACTATGTATTTCTTGTTTGAGAAGAAACACGATTTCATTTCTTTGATCACCGCAGAAGATGAGTATATTTTAGCCACGCAAGTGTGCACCCCATTAATGTGGATGAAGCAACATCTTAATGACATGGGTAGGATAGTGCAGTCTCCAATAGAAATTCAGTGGGATAACTCAAGTGATATAAATCATAGAAAAAATCACATCCATCATTCAAGGACCAATCACATTGAAATAATATTTCATTTTATTAAGAAGAAGGTTGAGCAAGGTCTAGATAAGTTGGAATTTGTGCCTACAGAGCTATATGTTTTTTATATTCTGATGAAGTTCTTACCCAAGGTAGCGTTTGAGAGGAATCACCTGGCTTTGGGGGTGCAGTCAACTCCCTGCACATGAAAGAGCATGGATGTGGAAACCCCCTCTCCCCAATGTATGGTGTGTTTTTCCTTATTTATCAGATCTGTATTCTCTAATATATTTCAGACCACCAAGGTTTGACCTTTGGGTTCATTGAAAAATGAGTAGAAAGGGTGAATCCTAAAGGTGGAGAAAGTATGGCTGTAGAAGGGAGAAAATTTCTTAGTCAAATACATGGGGAGAAGCTGACAGGTGTATTAGCAAGATAGGGGGAGAGCAATGAGATAAGGGGAGAGTTTTAAATTTGATGATGCTTGAAGTGATTGATCAAAGAATATATATCCTAAAAATGAGATTCATGATGAAATATGTTTATTGGTATCGGTTTAGTGTCAACAATTGGTTCCAGGAATGAAGTGGTCCATTGAGGAACTTTTCATACTACTCTTGTTTCTCACATCGAGCATTTCTCATGTGGGCTTATAGTATGTGTTTAGTAAATCGTTGATCTCTATCAGAATTGAAATAGGAGAATGGTGGTTCTTGATGGAATAATCTCTAACGAGGTATCAAAATAGGATTGTGTTGTCAATAAACCCAAAGGTGGAGATTTTTGGGAAAATCCCTCAATGTGTTATTGAGTAATTTTTGAAGTGATTGTATTTGTTGACAAAGATAGCGATTGGAATATGGCGCACCAGTAATGTTTCAAAATTAGTCATAAATATATGAAAATTAAAAGAAAGTTTCATGCAATTGAAGATTTCTAATGCAAGTCATTAAGTGATGTGCAAGTCATGAAGTGGCGCGTAAGACAAAAAGTGGCACCCACGTCTTAGTGGAGCGCAAGTCAAATTTCAAGATCTACAGATCAAAATATGAATAATGAAATAAAGTGGATTGAAAGTGAAGAGTTGGTGTGCAATTCATTAATTGGCCCACAATTAATAAATTCTTTCTCAAGTCTTGAAGTGGAGTGCAAGTAAAATTTCAATATCATCACATCAAAATATGACAATGTAAAGAAAGTTGAATACAAGTGAACAGTTGGAGTGCAAGTCAGGAAGTAGCGTGAAGGTAATAAAGTAGAACACAACTATTAGTGGCACAAAAGTCATATTTCAATATAATCAGATCAAAATATGATAAAGGAAAGAAATAGGTGTCCAATTCATGAAGGGGCGAGCAAGTGAAAAGGTGGTGTGCAAGTCATTAAGGGGCGTGCATGTTAAGAATTGGTTTTCAAGTTAAGAAGGGGGAGTGAAAGTCATATTTCAATCTCATCGCACAAAAATATAACAATGGGAAGAAACATTGTGAAAGTTAACAAGGTGTTCACAATTCATCAATGGGAATGCAAGTCATGAAGGGGTGTGCAAGTTACGGAGCGGTGCGAAAGTCAAGAAGTGGCACACATGTTACGGAGTGGCGCGCAAGTCACGAAGTTGTGCGCAACATGAGTTGTTCACATCACACACAGGGTCTCAAAAATTCTTATAAGTAGATGGCTAACCTCCTCATTTACATACAGCACAACAATTACAGAAAATCTAATCTCTGATCATGAAAGTGGAAGTGGTGCAAAATTTCTGAGGGGCGTGCAAGTAGTGAGTTGTGTAGTCAGTGGCGCACAAAATGAGGTGTGCAAGTAGCGTGGAACGCAAGTAGTGGTGCGCAAGTAATGGTGCAAAAATAGTGGCGTGTAAGGAGTGGGGCACAAGTAGTGGAGCGCAAGAAGTGGCGCGCAAGCAGTGGCACATAAGTATAAATTCAGTGCAAAAGGTTTTTTAGCAATAAAGGCAGAGGCTGCGCACTAGTTAAAGGGGCACACAAGTCAACCTATTATTGTGTAAAAGTTGGAAGTTTCATAGTACACATGCTAAAATAGGTATTCATCAGTTGATGAAATTTTACTTCAATAGAGATCCTACATATTATAAGGGATGCATTTATTAGATATAATGAGAGGACCTTCAAGTCATTAAACAATGACTGGATCTTCTGAAAGAAGTAGTGATCTCTCGTTAGTTGAGAGAGAAGTGATCTTTCAAATGGTGATTGGTTGTACACTAAGAGGGACAGTAAGTCTTCTCCAATATTTTTGAAAAATAGTTAAATTTTAGTGGATTCAGTACGTCGACACATCACCAATGTTGGCTCTACGTACGTAGCCTAGAGAGGGTGAACTATTTAAAATTGCGGTGTCTTGTTCTTGATTTAAGGTTTGTTCATACTCTACAATAGGAAGGAGAGAGAAGGGAGTTGTTTATAACAATGAAACAAGATGAATATGGGAATTTGTTTTTATATTTCATACTATGATTCACCCCCACCCCCCTCAGTGTATCTATCCATGTGGACCTAACACTATCTATTTATTAAATAAATATCATTGTATTATTCAACAATAAAAAAATAAATATTATATTCCCTAAATAACAGATAAATAATTATTAAATATCTCATTCACAATATATTATCTCAAATAACTAGTGATGAAATAAATGTGATCAGACATAGATGAATAATTATTAAACCATGATTGAGAATGATATTTATTCAACTTGTTAAAAAAATAACAGAGATTCTGGATATACTTAGTGTGTGACCCTCTAGGCCTCTTTCTCAGCGAAATTAGGCGGAGTAGCCTAAAGTCCGAGGTTAGAATCTAACAACACACCAAGGAATCCATAGGTAGATAATTTAATGTCGCAATGACATGTCACCACATAGTAACTCTTATCGTGTAATATAATCCCTTTTTCTCAATTTCTCTAATCAAACTAGTTGCATTCTAGGGTCATCAACCCATGTACTCAATTTTTTTAACAATCCTAAAATTGAACATACCTATATAAAACCATGACCATGGATATATTTAGGCTATATAATTTCCATCAAAGGTCCTATGACATCAAATTTTGTTAAATAACAGAAGGGACAAATGCTTTCTCACATTATTCGTTAATGCAGTATTACTTGTGACACACCTGACATATCCTACCTCACTGTGAACATATGTTGTCATGGTTTTAGTCAATACATATAAGTGTGTGAGTCATAATAATCATTAATAATAATCTTAAATTCCAAGGACCAATACACATGTCCACAGATAGGAACATCTAATGACACTTATAAATGAGGATTTATTATTAGCAGTTCTTGTTCTCATAATATCCTCTTGGACATTACGAAGGGTGTACACCCTGAGAAGTTGGCTCAAAGTCCTATGAGTCTCCACCCTAGATAACCAATATCATTTGTGTCCCTAAAATGATATCATCCAGCTACAGAACATATATTCAAGAATAGTGTCATCTCACTTCCAGCTTCACATCGTAGTAGGGATCCACTATGACCTTTTTGTGGGACATTTACTCTAAGGACATTATCACATAAAATGTCATGAAAAAGAAAAATAATTATGTGATAAAAATTTTAATATTAAAAAACCATGAATATAAGTTATCATAAAGTAAAAAAAAAGTTGGTTCTATGGCTCTAACTCTAACAGACTACCACTTTCACTAAAGCCAATTTCTAAAAACCTTCAGTCTGCTAACTCTCACAAAATATTTAGTATTCTACTAAGATATTCCTTTAGTCAAGGGATCCACCACATTATCTTACATGGGTACTTTACGCACTATAGCTTCACCCCTCAGATAAAAATCCCCCAATATGTGATACTTCTGATGTATGTGTTTTGTCTGTTGATGTAACCTTGGCTATTTTGTAAGATCCATTGCTGTGGTGTTGTCAAAATACAATGTGACATGGCATTTATTTCTAAATACCACATCATGCTCTTGGAAAAAGTTTTGAATCTGGATGGATTTTTTAGATGCGTAAGAAGATAATATATACTTGGACTCTTCTGTAGAATCAATGACAACGGGTTTCTCTGAACTCTTCAATCTCACAACTCCTCCATTGAGATAGATAACATATCCTAATTGAAAATTTAGATCATTTTGATCTTTCTAAAAACCAACATCAGTATAACCTCTGATGACCAGCTTCTAGTCTTCCACATACATTAGAAACATATACTTAGTTCGTTTTAGATACTTAAGGGTATCCTTAACAATAGTTCAATGTTGTTCTCCTAGATATGATTGATATATTCCTACCATTCTTAGTACATAGGCTACATCAAGTCTAGTACCTAAAATTACATACATGATTGATCTGATCGCTGAAGAATATGGGATCTTACTCGTTCTCTCTTTCTCTTATTCTGTCCGGGACACATTTTATTAGAAATATGTAAACCATGGGACACTAGAACCAATCCCCTCTTGGATTGTTCCATACTAAATTTCTTTAGTATATGTTCAATATATGTTCATTGAATTAGTCCAAAAAGCATCTTGGATATATCACGAATGATCTTCATCCCTAAAATGTAGGCTTATTCTCTTAAGTTCTTCCTGGAGAAACACTATTTTGACTAGTCCTTACAAAAATTGTAATACTAGAATGTCATTTTCAATATGTAATATGTCATCAACATGTAATACTAGGATAATGACAGCATTCCCATTAAACCTTTTGTAAATAGACAACTCACATTCGTTCTTAATGAAAACAAATTCTTTTATGGCTTCTTTAAATCGAATATTCCATGACCACGATGCATGATTCAATCAATAAATAGATCTATGTAACTTATAAATCTTTTTGTTACCACATAGATTCAAATAACCTTCTGGTTGTTTCATATATACATATTTCTAAAGGTTCCCATTAAGGAATGTAGTTTTGACATCCAGTTTCCAAATCTCATAGTCATGGTAAGATGTAATAGAAAGTATGATTCTGATGGGTTTAAGCATGGAAACTAGAAAAAAGGTTTCATCATAGTCAATTCCTTGATTCCATTTAAAATATTTAGTCATTGGCCTTGCTTTATTGGTACTTACTTTACCTTCCATGTCTAGTTTTCTCTTGAATACCCATTTGCATCTAGCAATCATTACAATAATTTGTGCATCGACCAGAACCCAAACATGGTTCTTATATATGGAATCCATTTCAGAATTCATAGTTTTTAGAATTCTTAAAGCTTCTAATCTCTCTACTGCATCCTTTTAGGAGAGAGTTTCATCATTTTTAACCAATAATTAGTCATCATACTTAGTGACCAGAAAACAATATCTCTCTGGTTTTCTTACTTATATTATACTTCTATGCAGTACTTGTGTTTTAGGAACTATTTCTTCCATGGGGAACGGTGGAATCTGTTCTTATACCAACTCATGTGTATCTTGAGAATCAACTTCATTGAGGTCAATATTGTTTCCACTATACTTTTTGAGGATGTTATCCCTCTTAAGAAATATGGCTTGGTTTGCAACAATCACTTCTTGTTTGAGTGGTTGTATAGATATTATCCCTTTTTTTCTTAGGATAACCTATAAAGATACACCTCTTGCCCCAAGGTTATAGTTTGTTTCCTAACAATTCCTTAACAAACTTCTCACAACCCCAAACATTTGTAATTAATAAAACGAGTTTTTTCCTACTCCATAGCTCGAAGGGAGTTCCATTTTCCACTTTAGTTGGTAACCAGTTTAATGTGTAAGATGTATTTGTTAATGTATATCCCTAAAAGGGTAATGGAAGATGTGCATGAATCGTCATCATCTTTACCATGTCTAATAGGGCATGGTTCTTCCTTTCACTAACACCATTCCACTATGGTATATAAGGTGGAGTGAATTGATATAGAATCCCAAACTTCCGTAGAAAGTCAATGAACTCTTGGTTAAGATATCCACTACCTTGATCTGATCAAAGATTCTTTGTCTTCTTACCAAGTTGATTTTCTACTTACATCTTTAATTCCTTGAATTTATCAAAGGACTCAAACTTATATGTCATTAAGTATATATATATATATCTATATCTACTCAAATAATTAGGTAAAGTTAGGAAGTAAGAATATCTTCCTCTATATTCTATTAGAAATGGTTCACACACAGCAGTCTGTATCAATCCTAGAAGCTCTGTGGCCTTTCACCCTATCCACCAAATTATAGTTTGGTCATTTCCCATATAAACAAGAATAACATATATCAAGTGGTTTTAGCTTAGACGAGTCCAAATAACCATCTCAAGAGAGATTTTTCAAACTCTTCTTGTATTACTTGACCAAGATGGTGATGCCAAATATTGGTGTTATATGAGTCATGTAAACTTGATTCATTATAAAATTACAACACTTGGTTTTCATAATTTCATACATACAGACCATTATTTAAATGTTACATACCAAAACATATACAGTCCTTATCAAAGAAACCAATTTTATTTCTGAACATGAAAATAAACCTGTATGTTTCTAAACATGATATATAAATTATGTATTGGGTAACAGTATGTACAAAATAACAATCACATAAACAATTAATTCACATTGTAAATGAAAGTTGGTAATTACAAATGGAAAGAGCAGCCAACATTGCACCATTAATAGATCGTAGATCCAACTCTCCTTTATCCATTTTCTAAAATCTACTAGGTTCCTGCATTTGGATATTGATACAAGCACCACAAGCTGTATCTAAATCACAATGCGTAGAAATGGAATGTTTTCACTCAATAACAAACACACATTTATCTTCCACATTCATTTAGGTGTAGTTCCTCTTCCAATGGCATGTATTACCATGAGAAAAACATACTTCCTCCTTTTCCTTTCCCTTTCTAGAGATACTATCTTTATAGTAAGTACATTGCTCAGAAGCTTTAGACTATTTATAGGTCTTCGACCCCTTTTCTTTGTTCTTATTTTTCTTATTCCCCATAAAGACTGTGGGTTTGTCACGCCCCATGTCCTTATCCACTAGGAGAATCAATGTTAAAGGTTCCAATAGACTTTTCTCATTAGTACTCATATTATAATTAATAATAAAACTAGAGGATGTCTTGGGCAGTGATGAATGTAAGAAATCTATAGACAAATCATTGAGAAATTTAATCCCTACGATGTTCAAGAATTCAATGTATCCAATACTTTTGAATACATGAGGCCCAGCTAGAACAAGCCCTCCAAGATTAGTGGTAAACAATGTATTGGATATCTCATACCTCTCTTGTCTCGCCTTATCTTGATATATATCCTGAAGGCAAGACATTATGCTACAGGCATTCATATCCTCTTGTGACTTTAAGAGATAATTTTAAATGGATGATAGCATGAAGAACTGAACATATGTAACATCATTAAGATGATTCACATAGAGAGATATCTCTTCACCACATACCTCATTTCTAGGTGTAACTAGAAAATGTTCTTCCAACACAAATAATTTCCTGTTATGGTGATGGGTGATGTGTAAACACCACTCCCATTCCAAAAAAAAATTTGGTGAGAAGGTTTTCTTTTTCGTTCAAGGATTGAAATGATGTGTTTGGTGTCATTTTTAATTTTGTTTCTAAAAATAAGATAATCATAGATTTAGTACTTTATCTAATAAATTTAGACATATAAAAAATATTATATGTATTATTCTCCCACTATTTTATCAAAACCCAATATCACTCACCATTGGCATCAAAAAATCTTATTTTCTTGGGGATTATAGCAGAAAAGATCCATATTTTCCTTCACATTAACCCAAATTTGGTTGTTTGATAAACTTGAAAGGTTTTATGCAATCATTCCAAATTCCAACTGCATTAACTCATAGTTCATTAATCCGTTGAGTGGACTCCCCAATCCTAAAATCCTTTAATTGGATTTCCTCAACCATTGCCTCTTAGTTACACCATGTCTTTCTTCGGTAGTCAATCCTTGATATGAACCAAGTCAAGTCAACCCAAAATTCCATGTTAAAATGTTTTGATAATTGAAAGCCCCCCAACTTTGGATGTTCAAACACTTGGAACTGTGGTTCGATTCTAACCTATGTAATGGAAGGTTATACTAACTTAATATTTTATTGAGGGATCTTATCCTTTATGCATAAATTTTTAATTATTATCTTTATCACATGATTTTTAATATAAAGTGGGATCACTTAAGTGATTAACCATATCGTTAGATAATATTTACACAAAATCCAATTTATTTTTGTTCCATCTTGTTTTCTAGTTAATTCATTAATAATGTGACCACGAAAAAAAATCCCTAATGAATTACCATGCGACTGAAAAATATAAAATAAAGGGTATGATCATGAGATTTTTGTAATTTTTAGTTTATCTAGCAGTTGATAAACTAATCACTGACCTAGGGGAGAAACACCTAGAACCAATATTATGTTTGTGTTTATAGCTTTCAACATATCCAACTTTGTATCTTACTTGGATTGGTTTTACCTCGTCTCCTAACTTGAATTGTCTCCACTAGCTTTGGTGCTTCATCCATTACATATACTTCTACTCACACATAGATGGGGGGTAAAAGGGGGTTTGCGTAAAATAACCATGGGAACGAAAACCTTACATATTAATGAGGAAAGAATACTCGCATGCCGAAAATTTAATTTGATAATAAATTAAAATTAAACCAATCACATACAAGGGTTTGGTCTAGTTCATGATCATTCACATGCAACCAATGAATTATGCATTTAATAAAACTAGCATTCCATTCTTAATTGTACTTATTTAAGGTAAATCATGATTGAATTGATTAATTATTATCTTTTATTAATCAATCCTTTTATCTTAATCCTTATCTAAATTACCTTGAGATTTTCACCCATTATAATTTAAATAAAATTAAATAAATTCTTTTAAAATTAACTCTGTACATAACCCGTACCTTGGAGGCAACATGATGAATACCAATCCAATTATTCTCCAACATGTATTATGCTCATATATTTTTTTTACTCTTATGACATATATCATACATGATTTATCAATGTCTTTCATGATGTGTACTTCATAGAAGATTACATGAATTACATGATTTTGGTCACGTGTTATGCTCAAATTGAAGTAGGGTAATAACTTGTAATACAACCCATACACGATATGCAAATATAGATATTATTCATATATTAATTAAAAATTTAAATATTTATGTATATTAAAACCAATCACATGGTGTGTCATATCTTTATGACCACATTCTTGTACATGTCCCAAGGATTTCATAGTAAAATAAATAAATTTTAAATCTAAGTAACCTAGTAAAAGTACATGGTGTGTAGATCCATTCTAGAAAGCGTGTACACCCTTCATTATTTATCTAAAGTGTATTCCTAATGATTCAGCATCTGAGGTGTACATTGTAAATCTCAGAGTATATGTTATGTCCAGTGGTCCACATACCATATTAACTCTGTGATACACAATCACCGGTTGGGTAGGCTGTGTGTGGAATACACGGTCTGACCCTGACCTGAAGGGACTACACGCCATGTCCAATGGGCCACACAGCCTATAGTCCTACTGACCATGTGCCTGTTAATCTTGGTCAACACGTGGTGCACTAATGGTGTAATTAATTCCCTAATCAACACAAAATCTAGAATTGACATCACAATAAATCCTGATGTGTTGAGCATTGTTACATGGCATGTAATTTCGATTACAGGATGTGTAGTCTGGTGTTGTACGACCAAGATCTTTCGCACCTTCAGATGAATTCCTCGATTATATTTTAATCATAAAATTATATATTTCTATTAGATATGTGAAAACGATAGAGTAATAAATATATCTCATCATTTAGGTTAATAGAATAATTAAACTTGATTTGAAAAACTAAATTTTGAATGTGTAAATCACAAATGAAACTAATAATTATAAACAATTATGTTCCCACTATGATACCACTTGTAGGTTTCGGGTGCAGTGGAAGCATGCAATAGGTAGTGCCTAGTATTGATTTTTTCCAATATCAATGATCAATCAAGTATCTATGCGAATATGAATGTCATGATCCACATATTTGAATCAAAAAACAAGAAAGGGATAGAATACTGAAACCAATAGAGAGGAGATCAACATATATTGTTTATAATTAATTTAATTAAATAAGAATTACCTGAAAACTTATTCATTATTTATTGATGCGTCTGACCATAGATCTATAGTGCATCATCATTGTGTTGTAAAAATAAAGTGTATATTTCCTCTAGTGGTGATCCACATGTGTTCCAAGGGTCTCTGAATATCGCTGAAAGAGTCTATGAGTGCAAGCACATAAGATCTTACACTTGCATCGTCCGCCATCAATCACCTTGAGAAACACTTCCAAAGCATTCTCCTTGATCTGATGGGGGTGGATTTCTCTCATTCTTGAGAGCGTTCTTGTAGGAGGATGAACTATATAGGCATGAGAGGTTATTCCCCAATCCGTTGAGCACAATAACTTTGGCTTGGCTAGAGGTATAAAAAATAATCATAATGGGGTATTTATATCACTATGGTTAAAATAAAATAATTACACAAGTGCCTTTAATTATTTTAATAATCCTAGAGAAACCCCATATCAAATAATAATAGAAATATTATTATTTATTTACATGAACATAACTTGAGAATTATATTTAAATATTATTTAGTCAAATAATATTCAATATTATTATTTCTCACTAGACCCCTAAACTCGATCCCCCATTCCTCCTCAATATTTATTGGGCCTTAAATAATGACTAATTATTTATTAAATAAATATCAATACATTATTCACCAATAAGAAAATAAATACTATATTCACTAAATAGAAAATGCATATTTATTAAATATTCCGCTCACAATATATTCTCTCAAAGAACTAGTGGTGGAATAAATGCAACTAGACATACATGAATAATTATTAAACCATGACTGAGAATTATTTTTATTCAAATTGTTAAATAATAAATAATATATTATTTAACTGGGATTATAGATACAATTAGTGTGAGACCCTCTAGGCCTCTTTCTCAGTGTTATTAAGTGGATTAGCCTAAATTACATGGTTATTGTCTAGTAATAGACCAAGGTACCCATAGAGAAAGAAGTTAACGCTGCAACATCATGTAACCTTATATGAACCCTTACCGTTTATTATAATTCCATTGTATCAATATCTATAATCAAGAGGGTTGGATTCTAGTGTCATCAACCAATGTGCTCGATTTTTCATTCCTTGACTTCCCAAAAATTGAAAATTCCAATAGAAAACCATGACTATGGATTTATTTAGGCTATATAATTTTCATAAAAGGGTATGAGACATCAAATTCTATTAAAAATTATAATAGACAACTCCTTTATCACATTATTCACTAATACAGTGTTACTTGTGATGAACCCAAAATATCATACGTCACCGTGAATATATGACCTCACGGTTTTCATCAATACATCTAAGTATGTGAGTCATAATAATAATTGATAATAATCTTAATATATAATAACCAATACACATGTATGTAGATAAGAATATCCAATGCCACTTATAGATGTGTATTTCCTACTGGAAGGTCTTGTTCTCATAATATCCTCCAAGACATTACCAAGGGCGTACACTATGACAAGGTGGCTCAATTTCCTATGAGTCTCCACCCCCAATAGCCTGTATCATTTATGTCCCTAAAATTATATCATCCAGATATAGAAAATATATTCATGAATATTGGAATAGAACTTTCTGATTCTCATCATAGAAGGGATCCGCTATGACCTTCTAGTGCGACAATTATTCCTACAACATTATCACATACAATGTCACACAAAAAAACAATCATGATGTGATAAGGAATTTATTAATACTCAAAAACCTAAATACAAGTTATCATAAATTATAAAACAAGTCGGTTCAATGGAACCAACTCCACTAGAGATGATAATACAACTCATTATATAAAATTATGAATTTCAGAAGGTCGAACTACCTATCCAAGGGAAACTCCATCTTTCTCCCTATCCACTCACTACATCAAAGGAGAGTGAAAAATGATTCATGACACAATCATCACTCAAAATAGATCATCACAATGATAAACACCTAACCAATGTGGTTGTTACCATTTTTCATCCTTCCTCTCTATTGAAACTTGATGTTCTATGAATTTATTAACGTAATAATTTCATTCCATCTATTTTCTAGATATGAAAGTGTATTACACATTTTTAATCTTCCTTGATTCTTTCGGTATCAAGTATTTAATATTCCCAATTCACATCCCATGAATTTTCCACATGCTAGCAATTAATTTGGTCAGCAAAAATTCCATAATTCCCTAAATGAAATCTTAAATGTTAAAATTAATCCCACAAAATCCAAGGATAATTTTATGGTTGAAAAATTCCTAGAACATATAATATCATGATGTGGTAGTATTGATTATGGTATGGGGTATCACAAATACTTCATATTACAATTTAAGATACAAAATTATGGTGTTACAATCACTCAACAAACAAATCCATAAAATTTATTTATAATAACTTATAAAGCATTTTGAAAATCATGTTGTTATCTCTTCAAAACTTATTAAGACTCAAATCTATATCATTGTTGTCATACATATCACATTGTATGGTATCTTCATTAAATTGAGATCTGATTGAGTTATATCTCAAAAGTTCCTCTTGTGATGTTTCTTGAATGATCCCTCTTTTTTCAAGTACGTCCCACTTTGATTATTTCATTAGACCTTGGTGGATGTGTTTTGTTCAAAGATGGAGAACCATTTTTGAGGAAAATGTCCTAATGTTTAGGGATGTATGATTATTTGAATTAATAGTGTCAGGGTATAAATTTGGTAAATGGGATTATGAGGGTTTTTTTTCAGTGTGGATGCAAAATGTGGAGGTATAGTATAGTTATGAAGGATGTAAACATTCAAGATATTCAGGAAAAAAATTGAGGAAAAAAGTATATAAAAAACATATGTTAAAGGCTCAATTGTAGAAGCTTATTTACAAGAGGAAATTTTATATTTCTTATCTCGTTATTTTCTATCTGAATATACCTAAAAACAAAACCACATAGTCTGTAATAAGGGTAATGTTAATGATGATATGAGGAATCAATTATAGGTTTTTAATCAGCCCCAACTTGTCTTCGATGGAGTTCAAAAATGATGGCATTCAAATGATGAACATCACAAATCTCATACATATGTTCTATTCAACTGTGAAGAAATGACACTATTTTTACTATGAGTGATCCAATAAATTATTCTATAGTCTTGGTTATTGTAAATTAATATTATTTTATTTGTAGGTTATATAATAATCATATTAAGAAATTGATTACACAAATTTCAACAGTTTCTCTTGAATAAAGTCAGAAAAATAATTTTTCATACTGGTTTAAAAAAACTGGAAACAAAGATTATTAATGTTTTAACATATAAAATCAATTTATTTCTTGTTATATTGATAATTTTTTTAAAAAAATTCAGGTATGTAAACAAACTGATAAAATTGATAATCTATTGTGTGTATTGAGAAACCCACCACACGAAATGGTTAAATATTATAATGAATTTGTGGTGAATGGTTTTTGATTTTATACACATGCATATGGGGAATCATAAAAACAATTAATTGTGGTGTTTGATTGAGAGGATCTCATCATAGAGAAACTGAAGTTGATTTTTACAGCATGATAGAAGAAATTGTTAAACTCTGTTATCTGGGACATAATTATATAATGATGTTTAAATGTTAGTGGTTGGATACTGAGAGAGGCTTTCATGTTCATCCGAAACATGGAATCATTGATATTAAATATAAAAGTATTATTTTAGTAAATGAACAATTTTCATTGGTTCTTTAGGTACATAAAATTCATTATGCTAATTACTATTCTACTTCAAGAGAGTGGGGATATTGGTGGGGAATAATAAAAAATAAATCTTTGGAAAATTAATTTAATCAAGGTGAATGTGCTTTTGCTGAAGTGAGAGGTATTAAAATTTCATGAGAGACTCATCCAAATCCATATTTTTCATGAAGAGACATGAATATAGATAATGACACCCCACTGTTAAGGGTTGATGATGATGATGATGTTAATGATGTTACAAATAAATTTTCAATGGCAATGGATGATGAAATTAAAAATCATATGGAACTTGATGATATTGAGGAGGTATATAAATACATTGACATAATAAAATATGAAGAAGAGGATGAAGATGAACATTGTTACAATTAAATGCTTATTATAATTTTATAAATATATATCTATATGTAATAGTTATTTTCTACAGTTTATAACAACAATAATGATCTTTTTTGAAATTCCCTGACCCAAAAATCCCAGAGTCGGTGCATTATTTTAATACATTGACATGATTACAAGGAATCAAGTCCAGAAGGACCGATCGGTTTAGTAGTATTGTAAAATAGATTATATACTAGAATGTTACATTACATTATAAAATGACTAACAACAACAACATTTTCCCCTTTTGAACGCATTCATATCCCTTAGCCAATCCATGCAGTTCAAACATAAAATAATTCTTCAATCCTAGGAATAATAAAACATAAAAAGGGATGAGCATAGACTCTCAGTAAGGATAACAATATAGTGGAAGCATTCATAAATAAGCATAAAACTTTAAGGAAATGTATAGGACTTAAACAAAAGCCTTTTAAACATAAAATTTAGCATAATATGGAAAAGTTAAAATAAAATAATTCCATTTACTTATTCACATGGATATTCTACTAGTCGAACAATGACATGCAATATCAATATCCACTTTCATAATGACGGGATACATAATGCCAAACTTTATAACCACATAGTCAAGGCCTTATGCCAAGACTAGAAATAATATTTTTCAAGGCCTTATGCCAAGACACTAGTTTGTCTCATGAGAACTGCCGATGTATCGAGGAGTTATAGTGGGCTCCACCAAACACTTACTAAGTCCAAAGCATTCATCATATAAAAAGGTTTGAAAATAACATAAACATTCGTATTAAAACTCGCATACGAAATGTCAATACTTTATCCATAAACCGTGAATAGTAAAAAAATAACACATCCACAGTCAAACATATCACAAAACCTTCAATACAATATAGACGATTTTTATCATAATAAATCAACTTAAAACAAGTTTTAAATCCATCAAATGATGTTGACGTAGATGAAAATTATTTGTAAAACTCTTTCAAAGAAATATCTCTTTTTTATAAAAACCTTTAAAAGTCAGAAAATTTAGAAAGCAAGAAATTTAAACACATTTTTAAATCAAATTGTCCAATACCACTTTGAAACTTTTGAAATGAATTAACATTTAAAAAAAATTCATCTCCATATAAATAAATCCTTAAAACCCATTTTGAAAACATAGACATTAATGAGAATGATTTAAAAGAATAAATATTTAAAACATCTAAAATGATGTTTTAGTAAAAAAAATGTCCCTTAAAAAGAATCCCTTTAAAAACAATTTTATGAAACATGGACATGGATAATAAATTTTTCCCAGTAGATACATACGTAAAAATAACCTCGGATAATAAAGAGATTGGGAAATTAACCCTTACCTTGTACTTTCCTTTAGTCGAGGGTACCTTTAACCTCATGTATAATGACCGTAGTATTTTATCAAATTATACCATAACCATATTAATATTTATGATATCATAAAATATTCATTTATGACTTTATACTACCAATTTAATAATAATTTCCATGTTAAAATACCATTTTGGGTAATAATCGCTTTCTTTATCGTACGTGTTTTAACTTGTTACTCTTGATTGTATCACTTAGATCATGATTTAAATACTTACAGAATATAAAAAATCATTTATATATCATATATATTTAGAATATAAATATGTATAATAGACATATATTTGAAATTGAAAACACCATTTTTAGAGACGATAGGTCGTACGTATGCATAAACGTTGTTTCCGTTTTCATATCACATTGAATGAAACTAAGTGAATAAGATATATATAAGTACATAAATACATACATAATATATATATATATATATATCCAGTAGAATTATTATTTCATAAATTACATACTTATTAATAATATATATTTTTATAATAATCGTTGAATGGTGAACGTGGGAATGAATCTCATCGCTTCGTGGAGACGGTAATCCCTAAGTACGCCCGAGCGACAATATCATTATATTGATGGTGAAACCCTCCATAATTGGAGGTTATATCATATATAAAGAATCATTAAGATGTTATATTTATTATTTACATCAGTTATACTCATTATTGTCCCCATCCAAATAATGAAGTGTTTGAATAACAAATGACACCATGACGTGGAGATGGTAATCTGTACATACGCATGTATGATGACTTGGTAATTTATAGGATGGATAGAATAATAAATATGGTTTTAACATTTTCAAAATAACATCATAGTATATAGAAGATAATTTATTTATTATTTTATAATGGAAACAATAAATAAAGAGGAAGTGGAAGAAGAAAATAATTTGAAAGAGGTGATGAAATATTTACCTCTTTTTCGGGTTCTTCCTTTTGATTTGGTCAAAAGGGATCCTTAAATTGGATTTATAATCAAATTAAGGACTCTCTTATAAAGGGAGGTAATTTGGGAGGATATTTGGGTAGGGTATGGCTACGCCAAATGGCTTTGGAGGTGTGAAATTAAGATAAGGGGAAGTACCATTTTATAAGTAAGGCGAGGGTCACTTTAGGAAAAGTTTGAAATATTATTTTATAATAAAACCATTTTCTGTTTCTAATGGATCCAAAAAATGTTATTTAAAGTATAAGGTAAGGATGTGTCTAAAACCTCTCAACCAATATGTTTTATACCATTTTAGGTCATCATATTAACCTTATCATTTAGATTTAACTCTTAATTAAATAGTATGACATTTACCATGTCTCTATGTATTTTTATATTATATAGTTAATAAAAATACTATAAAATACCAATAAGACCCCAAGTGGTTCATTAATATCATATATATTATTATATAAGTATTTTTCTCGAACCTTAGATTTTTGGGACTATTATATCAATTAATAACATAGTATTTTTTTTAAACTCTATTATGTCAATTTTGACACTATTTAGTATTTGATTTTTTTAAATCCATATAATCTTTATCACTTTGAATAATATTTATTTAACCAACCGTAACATGTCATATTTACCTATAAAATTATTTTAATTCATCATAAGTCTCAATTTACATTTATTTGGATATTTATAATATCAATTATTTTAGTCTTTCATTAATAAGGTAATTACTGCATTATCATTGTGTCATAAATAAATTAAATTACTTAATACCTAAAAATTATATATAAAATACCATTATGTAGGAATTTTTTTATATTTTTAATTAATATTAATAGTCGAATTTATCTTATATATGACCCTGTATAAAAAAAGGTTTAGTTATTAAACACTGAATTTAACTCTTCTAACTCTTCTTTAAATAAAATAATAATAAATGTATTAATCATATCCAAGTGAACCAAAGGGGGTCATATTTTACTCATAAGGTTTCTTTTTATCGAATTATACTTATCCAACAGAATTATTACATGTGTTAGTGTAATTATAATATCATTTTTACCCTTAATTGTCCTATTTACTTTTAACCGTGGTAAATAAAAGTCAAAAGTTATTATTCACCAAAAAATATTTTTTTCTCATTGAACCAAATTTTATTTAATAATGTAAATATTGTATCTCAGATTTTTCTAATTCGACTCAAAGAAGTGGTAAAATTATGTTTTATGAAAATTTGTAAATACTCCTAGAAGTTGGGTAAAAGACGATAAAATGTTAGATAAAATTTTATATATCTAAATTTATTATAAAATGAAATCAATGAGTTACGTTGAAAATATATAGGTATTATGTATCTATTTTGACCTAAAATAAATTAAAATTATGTATATTATTATTTAAATAAAAATTCGGTTTTAAATAATAACCCAGTGTTTTTCACTATTCATCAAAAATTGAAATTTTTTAGAAAAATACCAAAAATATACCCTTAGATAATTTGGATCTTCCAAATTCAAAAATATAGTCTATTTTAACAAATTAAAAACATATAAGTTTCATTTATTAATTTGAAATTAATTCCCGTTGTCATAACCAAAAATCGGGTTTTTAAAAAGTAAGAACTATCAAAAGATTGACATGTGTTTATGTCAAATTTAAATGTGAAATTACTTATAGTGACCTAAATTGTAATAAATGGTAAAAATAAAATTTAATTATTCTTCCAAACCATTCAAATGTATAATTTATCACTATAATTTATTTTGATTAAAAAAGTTGTTTTCAATTAAGACATTGTATATTTCACTATTCATCAAAATATAAAAGTTATCAAAAAAGTACCAAAAATTTATCCAAACTAAATTTTTATGTCCCTTTTCTAAAGAAGAAATAAATTTAATTAAATTTAATATATAAAAGTTTCAAATAATGTTTTCAGAAATGGTTCTCCCTAAAAAGGCAGTAAAATTACATTTTTTGAAAAATACTTTTTTTATCCAGAAAAAATGAATTTGTTATTTTATTATGTCTAAGAAACACATAATATGGATGTTAAAATTATATAGAGTATATAAGATTCATAATGTATTTTACACTATTTGTAAACACTTTTTGAACGGTTAGTTTAGTAAGTTTTGGTGCGCTCAAACTCGGTGTTGCGTGTAGTGCAAGCTATTGAATTATTTTAATGAGATAAAGTACTATGAAATCATGGGGTGTTCCATGTTTCATCAATTTTAGGAGGCTGATCTACCTTTGGAAGAGTAGTATTTTGGATCATTTGACCCTCATACTACTAGTGGTTTAGGGTGTACTCATAGGGGGTGTGGTCTTGCATGATTGATGATTCATGAACCAATCCACAAGTGACATCCATGTCTTGGATTTGATCCACACATACAAAGGTATGTTTACTAATGTATTTTAGTTAGATTTCATTAATTTTTTTATATACTGACTTTTTGATTATTTGTTCTTTTTTCAATTTTTTTCATATATCTGTTGGAAAGGGAAGCTCTATATTGTACAATTATGTTTTCTGAAGCATGGCTCACATCACATGAGATTCCTATTTATGTTCAGTACCACATATTCTATCATTGGATGGTATTTAAATAAATAATATTTAATTAATTAATAACTTGATATTATAAATTATTAGAAGGGTTTATGGTATCTCATTGATGAGATCATGTGTGAGGCTATCTGGAAGGCATGAGAGGGGTTTATATGAGAGCGTTGTCATTATTGTTTGCACAATTTGAGAAGGAAAGCCATAATGAAAGTTGGAGTGAAATGTTTGGATGAGTCTTGTACCACCCACTGACCGGATTAAATTTCATCTCAGGTTTGGTCTGGATTATGTTCACACTAGTTGGATGGTCATTTTCAGAGGAGATCATCGATAGGTCGACAAAACTGGGGGTGACAGGAGGTGACACATCGAGCCGATATTCATACATTCAGTACGCATATGGGTCATATGGTATTTACTTTTTTAAAATAATATATATTACTTTTAATGTAAATGGTTTATTTCATATTTCTATAGTAATTCGAATATCCCGATATTATAGAGTTCGACTTTATAAGAGTATGTACAATGATCTGGTCACTAGAGAGATTACAGGTGATCACCATGGTTATATTGTGGTTAGTATAATTTATTTTTGAGTTTTACAATTAACTCAAAAAATATTTTAGTTATTTTGATTTTAAATTATAATTGAAGGAGTTATATGAGGTTTCGACATCTTTGAAACAGACTGAGAGTTAGGCCAAGACCAACGATCTAACCAATGTCCGCCGATTTGATGAGGCAGCATGGATGTAGGTGACCCAATATGCCTTTGAGAAAGGTGGATCTGTTGGTATCAGCTCTAGATTGACACCTGGGAGTTATTATGGTACCGTTGCGATGTTGGCGTCCAGCTTGAGAGGATCTCATGGAGAATCATCATCATCTTCTCCACAGTATTAGGAGCAGTTGTGAGATCAGAGTGAGCATATAGAGAGTATGCACAGGGTGCATGAAGATATGCGTCAATGGCGGTAGCAGTAGGAGGAAGAGCTCTGACGATAGTAGAAACACGAGTAGATGGAGTACATGCGATGTCTAACTCTTGGTTTAGGGATGGAGTTCCCTCCACCATCTCCTCTAGCTCATCCAGAAGACCCTATCCCTTAGTGATGTATTTATTTTTTATGATAAAACATTTGAATATTTTTTATATAATATGAACTATTTATATTTCTATATAGTGTGTTATTATACTATTATGAATATTGTATTTTTTATTTTTTTTATTTAATTATTTATTATTTAATTATTTTTATTTTTATTTTTTATTTTTTATTTTTTTATTTTTATGTTATTTATTATTTTGTGTTTATTATTTTTTTATATTTTTGTGAATATTGAGTTGTTTATTATTATATAATTTTTTATTATTTTAATAATATTAAAATTATTATTCCATTAAAATTAATGTTAATAATTATTATAATATTATTATTATTATTATATTAGTATGATTATTATTATTATTATTATTATGTTATAAGTATTTTTATTTGACTAATATTAATATTATTGTTTCATTAATATTATTATTATTATTTTATTGTTAGTAATATTTTTATATTAATATTATTAATAATATTAATAATATTATTATTATTATTTCCTAATAACATATTATTATTATTGTTATTTATTTAAATATATATTTTTTATATTTTTAAGCTATCTCCGATAGACTCTTTTGTGACGGGCCTTCATAATAGGTTTTTTAAACCTCAGGAAAACTATTTTTGAAAGGACATGGACCCTTCAAAAATAGTGCTTTTTTAGGACGACTCATCAAAAAAACTCTATTTGTGACGCCCTTTTCTGCAACAGGGCATTTTCAATGTGGTCCTGTCGCAAATATACCAATTTCCAGCAGTGTGTGTAAATTTAAATTCAGATAAATATTAACCCGGTGCGATAGGTTTTTCAGTATAACTTAAAAATGAGGAAATACACGATGTGAAAGTATTACATTATGTGTATTCCTCAGACAAAACAGTTTTATGTGGGTAACATGTATGATTATTTTTCATTCCATCACATGTAAGCCTCTATTCTCAACCCTATGGTAATTTACATGTGATCTTGGAGTCTCCTCTTCCTTTCTAGACATTCTGATTACACATCTAATCCCAAGTGAGTAGTTCTTCTTAGGTTTTCACCTCTCTTCTATTGTTCTCTGGAATTGTGATGAAAATCACTGAATTATAGTTGGATCTGGTTTAACTTGGATGTTCTGTGATCTAGGATTCCTTAGTTGATCTCCATTACCTTCATTTTCTTTGGTGTTACCTATTGTTGGTGTGGCTAAATTGCTGGTGAAATGTAGGGGTTCTAAATCTAACCCTATGATTTGTTTAATTTTCAATTATATGGAATATTGTGATTACACCGATGTAACATGCACTCTAATTAATTTAATCATTGACTTATGGTAAATCATGATTTTTTATATTGGCTGGATTCCATTGAATTCAGTTGTGGTTGTGAACTGGATTATGGTTTCTCATTGGGTGAGTGAACCCGTCGATTAATAAGAAATTGGCCAATGGCATAAAGTGTGTTTAGAATGACATAATACCTTCAGTGATTGTTTGATATAGAATCCCTAGTCAATTTATTATTTCTTATTGACATTGTTGATGATCATTTGAGATATAAATGAAAGTATAATTGAAAGACAAATAGTAATTTTTATAATTAACCACTAAGGCTTATGATGTGATATTGTGATATCCTTGTTGTTATGACATGTTGTGTTATCATTTTGTAATGCATATATTGAGCGTACATGGACCACTATTATAATGTAATGCTTATGTTGAGCGAGCTCCACCCAATACCTTTCTGTAATTCTTATATTGAGCGGTCTTTGACTAGTACCAAGTTTGTAATCTTATATAGAGGGCTTGGCCTATATTTGTGTGCTTTTTCCATGGATATATTGTTGTTGGTTGGCATGGTTGTGTTATATTCTCAGAGATATTCTGGCATGGTTCTGAAGTTGGTTGACTGTTATATTGTATTAATTTATTAATCAATACACCTATTTATCTCTTATTGCATAAAATTATCACACTAGTTCTATTTAGATGTAGTAGTATTGACCTACTGAGTTTTACTCATACCCTATTTGGGTCTTTTTTGGTTACCCAAGTAGATTACATGAATGTAGGTTTGGACATGGTCAATGGTCCTTGTTACTAAATTTTGTTTCTTCCTAGACGGGATGGAGTGTGGAGAGGGGACCGACATTGGGTTCGGAACTAGGGTCTGTTGAGATTATATTTTTCAGTTGATTCTTTTGTTGGTATTCTGTTATGTTTTGAAATTTAGATATATCTCATCCCGTCATTACATGGTTTATTATGATTGATTAATTGGTTCCTCTTTATTTCCCAATTTTATTATAAATTTTTTCTTCTATTTTTCCATTACTCTGATATTTATTATTACATGTCTATTTCTACTATATTATACTCTATACTTGGGAGAATAGTCTCCCTACTACACGTATCACACCCCCACTGCTAGTGTTACAACCTAGGTACTTATAGAACATTTTTTATATTCTAGAATTAAATATTTAAATTCCTTATAAATGTATAATCAAATAATTTATCTTTATATAAATTATGAAATTTATACTAATGGAATAATAACATGACCCTTGGAATAGTAATGTGACTGTTATGAATAGTTATCTGGACATTAGAATAATAACCACACCTATGAAAGTATAAAAAATTTTTGATATCACATAAGTGAAAATATGATATATTTATATCAAGGAATAAGTATATATTTGTTTTAAAAGTGATGAATTAAGTGTTAGTAATTTTGAGAAATGTAAGTGTTTATTTACATTTTTATAATTAATATAATGATTTAAAGGAAATATTTCATTCATAAATAGATTCATAAATTAATATTTTGTTGTATTATAATTACAAGATAATTTTTTGAGACCTTGATTAATTTTTCAAAGTTTCATAAAATCTGTTGTCATATAAAAATCAGTATTTTTCAAAAAAAAATTATTTTAATTAAAAATTATTTTTCACATATTTAGAAACGTATTTTCAAAAAATGTACAGCATTTTTGAAATATTCTCATAGAAAAAATGTTAGGGTGTTTTTGGGATTTTTTTAAAATATTTGAATTTTTGGTGAGTAGTGAAATACGATAATTTGTGGTATTTAACATTATAAGTTAAATAAAGGATTTTTGAGTCATGTTTTATGTAATAACCTAATATTTTGAACTCACATGCACTAGTTACTATACTTAGTCACAATATCCAATACTATTGATGGTCTTGAGCCAAAATAACAAGCAAATTAATAAAAAATCAAAATACCCCTCTCGTATACCTATAAATACCTCCCTTTAAAACCTATTCTCCTCACACCCTCTAAGCCTTGAAAACTAGTCCAAATTAAACCTAATTACCTTCCCAATAATCTTGTTCACATAAAAGACCTATTGGTCTCACTAAAATATAAAAACCAAGTTCCTTAAGGAGGTTATTAGGGAGACGATATTCAAGAGATAAAATCCAACATTCATTCTTTTTTAAATTCATTCTTACCTTATTTCTTTCTACCTTATCCTCACCTCCCCTTTCCAAACTAGAATGATAAATATAGTATCATATATATACTTTAATTATAATTTTCTAATGAAATATCCATCATCAATCCTCTTCTCTTCTCCTCTTATTCTAAAAAATGAAAATAGTGTCTGTGACGTGTCGATTCACCACCTTTATGGATGATGAATTTTCATTTTCCATAATCTCCATCAAGAATGGTAATAAAACCATTATTATAGTTACACAAGATTTTAATATGTATATTATAAGATTTTTAATGTTTTGGAACTAATTTATTTAAATAATATTAAATAAAATGAATCTAGTTTGTGATGGTATGAAAAACTATCAAAAACATACCAAACAATTTTCATTAATATTTTATCTAATGAATCATCCCCATATTAGAAAAAAAATGATATATGGGATCATTTAAAATTCTAGAAACATTTTAGTACCATTTCTTTCTAACTCTATTGATTTTATTCCATTTGATAAGAACTCCCATAATTATCCTCAAGGGAACTGACTATAAAGACATGAAATAGACACTCTTGGAATGACATTTATGATATTCATAACTCATTGAAATAGTCATAAATGAACCTAATAAAATGGTAATAAATAAAATATATATGTAAAATGTTCTGAATTAATTAATTAATGAATCTAATTTTATTATACAAGACCTTATGAACAAGTGTAGAACACTTTCATATATAAGGTAAGATACTTTATTTTTAAAAATCTTATTTTCAAGTTAAAAATATTTTTATTAAAGAAATGATTTTTTATATATATAATACATAAGTATAATCTTCCTCTTTTATAACACATTTTTAATTCATGTTTATTCTACATGTTTACAAGTTTACTTTTAAAATTGCTTTTTTTATTTATAGGTGTCCAACTTCATAAAAATGAAAAGTGATTTCAAAAAAGAAAAATTTATTTTCCTTAAGAATTTTTCTTTTGTGAAAATATTATATGTTATGATCTTGTTGTGATTTATGGTAATTGTTATGATGATGGATGGTTTCGTGACAAATCAATAATGTGAGATCCCTTTATATCTCTCAAATGATTTGGGTAAAGGGATGGAGTTGACCAGTTATGTATCTCCTAAAAGATTATGGGAATATACTATGATGATTTTTCAAAGTGAAACCATGATAGATAATCCTTGTATAGCTATGAGAGAAACTATATATATAACAGTGAAATGAAAATAATACCACAAGTTAACATTTATGATTTATTTATTATTACTTTGATTTTATAAGGAAATTATGATTTAATAAGGTAAGGTAAATGGATGATGTTTTATTTATAAACGTTATAATTTTTTTAAAATGGTTTCTTTCATGTAATAACAATTTATTTCATCATTTATATGTCCTTTACTCAGTTTTTTATCCAAATTTTTAAAATGTTTTGTCATAGAGTTTATGTATGGGTAAAGAAAGAATTCAAGTTTAAAGTTGTGATGTTTTTTAATATATGAGTTTCTATATATGTGGTCATGATTGAATTATCTAAAACTAGAAACCTAATAGATCATTGAGAATGTATGAAAGTGAATTCTAGTTAAATTAACTAGATTATGTAATTTTTATGATCAGGTCCTTAAATTTTGTATTATAGAAAGGTTTAGAAAATTTTATGGGTTAGGATATTTTTAATAGAATACCCATAAATAATTTTTATGTTATGGTTAATTTGAAATGACATAGAATATAAATATTACCAAGTTTTTCCATCTATGATATGTCTATTAAAAATGGTTTTCTGCATAAGAAATAGGGAAAATGAAGTATTAAGGTTTTGAGAGGATGATATCCTTCCAAATATACAACAAGGAATAGTGGGAATTGGAACAGAGCAGTTTGTGATAGTAATGGAGCAGTTGAAGCTGGTTATAAATGGTGGTAATATCAATGAATGATATCATTTAGAACAACTTAATATAAATATGTCTATGGTGGAACATTTTATAAGATAACACTCTCCCGCATTTAGTGGATCTTATAACCTAGTTGTATCTGAAGTGTGCATTAAATCCCAAGAGAACATTCTCAATGTCATTGGGTGTTCATAAAATCAAAAGGCTAGTCTTTATATTTACAGTTTTGAAGGTGAATTCAAATAATAGTGGTTGATGTTCAATAATACCAAGGATAATGAGGATATTTATTCTTTTAATGTGATGAATTAAAAATTATTTTATTTGTGAAATATTTTCCTAATGAAATTTTACTTTGTATGGGAAAAAATTATTTTAATTGAGACATGAGGAGGATTTAGTGGCTACATAAGAAGAAATATTTACTCGATTGGAAAGTTTTGATCGAAATTTTTTATTGGATATTGATAGTAAAATCAATCATTTTTATAAAGTATTTAAGCCAAAAAAATTAAGGGCATTGTCTTCTCATGAATTAAAAAGTTACAAAAAAACTTTGTTTGATTTGCAGAGAAGGTGGAACTGGAGTTTTTTTATGATCGTGTGCTCTTTGAAAACTAGAATAAAAATCAGTCAAGGTTCCAGGAAAACGGAAAGAATGCATGAAAGATATTTTATGATAAGAAAATTAAATTTTTAGTTTGTGATAATTATGTTAAAATATACATAAGAATTCTTTTTTAAGTCTGTTAAGTGTTTCTAATTTTGTTAGTTTGCGAATATGGATTGTAATTTCAATGAAAAATATCATGGAAGTGGTAAGTAAAATTATGATATACATAAAATAATTTTTTCCATGTAATGAGATGTTTCATTATGAAATTGAGTGTCCGAAGAGGAATACAAATTATGGGAAGCAGCTAGAGTATATTTAGAGAGGTGTGGTGAAATCCTCTAAAAATACTTCAATTGATGTTGGTTCATCCAATGAAGTAGTATCAGGTACAATATTTGTTTACTCAGATTAAACAAATGTATTATTGGATTCGGGGACTCTACATTCTCTCATATCTGATAAACATTCTAGTAAATTATAAATTTTACCATAAGAAATGAATCCAAAACTTTTGGTAAAAATAGATGAGGGAAATATTAAAGAAAAAAAGAAATTATAAGAATATTCCTATCAATGTATGTGGAAAGAATTTACCTGAAAACGTTGTTGTATTTCCCCTAGTAGAATTTGATATTATTTTTGGTATGGATTGGATTTCTGTTTACTATACTAAGATTCAGTGTAGAGATAATGAAATTTGTTTTTCAAAAAGAGTATCAAATATTATACAATAATGAACCTATTCCATTGATAACATATCGAGAATATGAGAAACTGTTAAAATATGGAAATTACTATTATCTTGTACATATTATTAAAAACAAAGTAACTATTCGGATTAATTATATTCAAGTGGTAAATGAGTATCTCAGTGTTTTTCCTGATGAGTTTCCTACTATTATACCCGATTGAGAGGTTGATATTATTGTTGATTTATTCCCTAATACTAAAACTATATCACAACCCCATTATATAATGGATCAAGTAGAACTTTTTGAATTGAAAAATTAGTTATATGAATTTCTAGATAAAGGTTTCATTTATCCAAGTACTTCACCTTGGGGTTATCTTGTTTTGTTTTTTAAAATGAAATATGGTTCTAAGAGGATTTTTATTTATTATAGACCATTGAATAACAACACTTTTAAGAATAAGTATTCTTTGACTCATATTAATGACTTGTTTGATCATCCCAAGGGAACTCTGTATTTTTTCAAGATTGAACTGAGATCTAGGTACGATCAACTGAAGGTGAAAGAGGATGACATTCCAGAAACAAAATTCCATATTAAATATGTGAATTATGAGTTTTTTGTAATACCCTTTGGTTTGAAAAATTACCCTTCTTTATTTATGGATCTTATGAATATAATTTTATATGATATTTGGATATGTTTTTTGATGTTGTTATTGATGATATTTTGGTTTATTCAAAAAGTTATGTGAATCATGAAAAACATATCAGTATTTTATTAAATCGTAAAAGAAAATATGTTATACAAAAAATTTATATAATTTGATTTTTCGTTATAAAAAATTTCTTTTCTTGGAAAAATTTTAAATATGGATGGAATAAAAGTTGATCCTATCAAAACAAATGTTTTTTATGAATGGAAAAAACATACAAATGTTACTGAGATTCATGGTTTTCTTTTATTATCCGGATATTATTGACGTTTTGTTAAAAACATTTCACGGTTCTATAGCCCACTATCTTAGTTAACATGAAAAGGGGTTAAATTTATTTGGATATAATAATGTGATGTTTGTTTATATAAAATTAAAATGTGATTGGATAATGATCAAGTTTTGGCTCTACCTTCCAGAAATGAAGAGTTTTACTATAAAAAAATAACATATACCAAAGGTTTGGAGGGTTTTGGATATGATGCCATTGGGATAGACCTATACCAATGGTTTTGGGAAAACCATTTGTATAGGTTTGTTCAAATGATTGGGGAACCATTTTTATAGGCCTATACCAATGGGTGGGAAACCATTGGTATAATCCTATACGAACTATTTTAAATACTATTGGTATAGACCTATATTAATGGTTTTAAAACCCATTGGTATAGGGAATTTAAAAAAATGGAAATTGAGGTTGGAACCCAATGCCTCTCAATTATATATCAAGGGCATTACCACATGATATACTTATCATTGTGAATAATATATATATATATATTTTCTTATATATATTTTGTATTTATTTGTATTTAATGATATTTGACAAAATAAGTCATAAAAAATATGGGGACCTATACCAACGGTTTTATGAACCATTGGTATAGGTCACCATATTTTTAGGTCTTATACCAATTATTTTCAAAAACCATCGGCATAGGTTTTCAAAAAGGAATATATCCCAATTTTTTTTTCAAAACCATTGGTATATAGTTATCATATACCCACAGTTTTGTTAAAACCATGAGCATAGTGTTTTTTGAGGCACCTATTCCCATAATTTTTCCAAAACCATGGGTATAGGATCTGTATGAGGCACTTATACCCATGTTTTTGGATAAACCATGGGTATAGTGTTTTTTTAGGCTCCTATACCCATGGTTTTGGAAAAACTGTGGGTATAATTTTTTTGGGAGGCACTTATACCCACATTTTTAATAAAACCATGGGTATAGGTTTTCTTTAAGCCTCATATACCCTTTATTTTGGAAAAACTATTGGTATAAAGGGTGTTTATACCTAAAAAGTTTCCAAAACCTTGGGTATATATTTTCTTTAATCCACCTATACCCATGGTTTTTCCTAAACCATGCGAATAGGTCTATTGGTACTAATTATATTTCCAGTAGTGTCTTTAATCTATATTAATGCTTCACTAAAGGGAATTGGTTATGTTCTAATGAAAAATGATTAAGTAATGTATTATGAATCATGAAAATAGAAACCTCATGTGTTAAATTATCCAACACATGAATTAAAATTAGCATCTATGGGTTTCTCTTAAAAAATTTGGAGACATCGTCTATAAAGAGAAAAGTGTGAAATATATACTAATCATAAATGTTTGAAGTATATATTCACTCAGAATGAATTGGACATGACGTAGAGAATATGTATGAAATTAATAAAGGATTATGATTACATGATCAATTACCATCATAAAAAAAACAAAGTGAAAGATTCCTTGAGTTGAAAAAATCATGCTACATTAACCATTTTAAGTTTGGAATATGACCCATTGGATAATGATTTGATGAATTTTGGCATAGATTTTTTTGGTGTATGAAATTAATCTTTTTTTGAGGTCATAGTGAAATTAACTCTATCATACATAATCAATAAAGCGTAGATGGAAGACCATGAGTTATAGAAAATGGTAAAATTGGTTAAAAGGATAAGTTTCCATAATTTAACATTGATAATGATTTTGTTTTGAGATTTGAGAAGAGATTATGTGTTCCTTATAATTCATAGTTTAAGCAAGATTTATTATGTAAAGCTCATAGTTCACTATTTTCAGTTCATATAGGAAGAACTAAGACGAACAGATATATTCAAGAGTATTACTGGTGGGATCGAATGAAAAGTGAAATTTATAAATTTACCATGAGAAGTTTGACTTTTAAAAAGATAAAATAGGAATGAAAATTACAGATGTGGATGATTCATCCTTTTCTAGTGCTATAGTGGAAGTGGGAAAATATATCCATGGATTTCATAGTGGTATTTCCAAAAATAATCTCATGGAAAAAACGTTTTTTGGGTTATTTTTAATCAACTGACTAAATATCCAAATTTTCTTTCTATTTGAGATATTATATATTTATATCATCTTTATCAACTCTACCTTAAATAGATTGTAACATTATATGGAGTTCTCTCTCTACATTATTTTTGATATTGATCCCAAGTTCATGTATATCTTTTTTAAGGGCCTTTACAAGTCATTGGGAATTGAATTAAACTTCATCACTTATTTTAAACCTCAATTTGATGGAAAATTGGAGTGAACAATTCATTAATTAGAGGATATTATTTGATCTTGTTCAGTGGATTACCATGTAAGCTGGTATCAACATCTTTCATATGTTGAGTTTACTTATAATAAAATATTTCATTCTAGTATACAGATGAATCTTTTGGAAGAATTATAGGGAATGTAGTGTCAAACTCTATAATTTTGTGGTTAAGTAGGCAAAATAAATTTAATGGGACCAGAATTGGTAGAGGAAATGGAAGAGAAAGTTTAGATGATTCAATGAAACTTGATGAAAGCTCAGGTCAAGTAGAAACGTTATGTGGATAACTAGGAGAAGGATCTTTCTTTCAAGGAATATGATCATGTATTTCTCAATGTTTCTCCATTGAAAAGTGTGATGATTTTTGGTAAGAAGGGAAGCTGATTATGTAGTTTGTTGGACCCTATGAAATATTAGAGAAAGCTTTAGCAGGTTCCTACTGAGTGGTTTTTCCTCCATGTTTGTCATAGGTACACAATGTTTTCTATGTTTCTATGTAAAGAAAATTTGTGTCGAATTCATCTCATATTTTGAGCCATGAAGTAGTTTAGTTAGAAGAGAACCTTTTTTATGAGGAGAAAAAAAATCATATTTTTCACCATAAGTAGAAATTATTGTAGAATAATATAATTCACCAGGTCAAGACTTTTTGGAAAAACCACATGTTTGAATATGGAACACGAGAATATAAAAATTCTATGAGAGAAATGTATCCTCACTTGTTTAATAAGTGAAAAAAATTATGAGGGTAAAAAAACAAATGGAATAGGGATTTAACAACTTTGGTAATTATAGAATATAATTTTTTCATTCAGGAATTAAATAGTTAAACTAAATAAAAACTTATAATGGTATAAGAGGTACCTATAGAAATTAAGGAATCTGTACTACTGTAATAGTAACATCACTGTAAGAATAGTAATGTGGCCATTAGGAAAAATAATCTATCCATTAGAATAATAATCTCACCTATGAAAGTTTAAATAAAATTTTGGTATCTCATAAGTGAAATTATGATCTATTTATATCACGGAATAAGTAAATACATGTTTTAGAAATAATAAATTAAGTGTTGGTATTTTTGTGAAAGGTAAATGTTTATTTACAGTTTTATAATTAATGTTATGATTTAAAAGAAAATTTATTTCTCATAAAATTGATTCATAAATTAATATTTTATTATAATATAATTATAATATAATATTATGAGACCATAATTAATTTTTCAAAGGGTCATAAAATATGTTATAATATTAAAATCACATTTTTTGAATAAATAATAAATTTAATTAAAAAATAAAGTTCTTATATTTACAAAATTATTTTCAAAAAATTTTGACCATTTTTTAAATCTACATATCAAGAAATTTTTAGAGTGAATTTTTTGGATTTTTGTGAAATAGTTGATTTTTTGATGAATAGTGAAATATAGTAATTTATGGTATTTAACATTGTAGGTTAAATACATGAATTTGTTATTCATTACTGATTTAAGCACACATTAGTTCAGGTTCACATGAACTAGTTTTTGTACTCATCCATAATAATCAACACTATTGATAGTATTGAGACTAAATAATAAACAATCAAATAAAAAGATAAAAACACCCCACTCTTCTTCCTATAAATACCACCCCTCACAACCTCTTATCCTCACAACTTCTAATCCTATAAAATTATCTAAATCCTATACAATTACCTTCATAATCATTTTTCTCATGTCAAACACCTACTTATCTCACCAAAATACCAAAACCATGTTCTTTAATGAGGTTCCCAAGGAGACGGTATTCAAGAGGTAAAATGCTCCATGCTTTCTCTTTTAAATTATTTATTTCCATCTTTCTTTCCACATTATCCTAACCTAACCTATCCAAACTAGAATTATAACTCAAATATAATATATATACTATAATTTTATTGTGTTAATGGAATATCCATCATCAAGCCTTTTATCTTTTCCTCTTAATCAAAACAATGAAAACATCATCCGTGACGTGTCGATTCACCCCCTTCGTGGATGATGATTTTCATTTTCCATTATCACCTGCAAGGCTGGTCATTAAACAATTATTATGGTTAAAATAGATTTTAATATGTATATTATTAATTTTTTAATGTTCATGAAAAAATTTATAGACATAATATTAAATAAAATGAATCAAGTTTATGAAGGTTGAAAAAACCCACAAAAAAAACCAAACATTTATCATCAATATTTTATCTAATGAATCATCCTCATATCATTAGACAAAAAAGATATATGGGATAATTTAAAATTATGGAAACATATTAATACCATTTATTTTCACTTCTTTATTTTATCTTCCATTTGAAAAGAACTCCAATAATTATACCCAAGGGAACCGACCATAAAACCATGAAACGAACTATCCCAGAATGATGATTATGATATTTATAACTCATAAAAAATGACATAAATAAACTTAATAAAATTGTAATAAATATAATATATGTTTAAAGGTTTTTACTTAATTAATTAATTAATTTTATTTTATTAGCAATGATATTAAGTACAAGTATAGAACACTTTGAGACATGAGGTAAGAGACTTTCTTTTTAAAAAACCCACTTATCATGTTACAACTCTTTTATTAATTTTTTTACTTATATGAAATAAGTGTATTTTACCTATTTCGTGAAAACATATTGATTTTATGTTTCCCTTAAAAGTTTATATTTTTATTTTCAAATAAAATTGTTTCATTTATTGGTTTGCGGCTTCTTAAAAATGAAAAGTGATTTCAAACTGGAAAATATGTCTTCCTCAAGACTGATTTTTATTAAACATATATTTGTTATGATCATGTCATTGTTCTTGGTAATTATTAATATTAAAAATGGTTCCATGGAAAAATGAGGTAAGTTTATCCCACTATAACTCTCTAATGAATTGGGTAAAGGGATGAAGTTAACCGATTAGGCTTCTCCAAAGTAATTATTGGAATATACTTTGATTGTTATTCCAAGTGTAATCATGATGGTTACTCCTTATATAGTCTATATAGATTCTTTATATTTAATATCGATTTGAAAATGATGCCATAAGTTACATTTTATGACTTATTTATGATTTATATGGTTATATAGAAAACATATGTTTTCATAAGTTAAGTGGAAGTGCTCATGTTTTATGTGTAAAATTTATAACATTGTGAAAATGTTTTCATTCATTGACTAATGGATTCTTTATTTCATTATATGTCCCTTAATGATATTTTTGTGCTCATCCCATGTTTTTAAATGTTTTTCATTGGTTTTATTAATGGGTAAAAGAAATAAATAATTTATTTTTAAAGTCGTGAAGTTTTATTATAGAAATAAATCATGTTTTATTCTAAAAGTATCATATTGTGAAAAAAGGATATTGACTAGATGTTTCCACTTTGTAATATATGAGTTTCTATGTATGAGGTTATGAAATAATTATATAAAACTATAAACTTAAAAGATATTTGGTAATGTATGAAAGTAAACGTTTTTTAAATTATATATATAATTTAATGTTTAAGGACAAGTTCTTACATCTAGTTGACAACCTCTAGCATATGAGGAGGTGTTCTTGAGGTCTCATAACCAACCCATTTCGAACATATGAGAGAGTTAAAAATCAGGAGACATTACCATGTTGTATAAAGGAGTATGTTTTTTATTTCTATTTCTTTACTATTTGGGAAAGGTTGGAAGGAGACTAGGATGTTTTAGAACTTGGTAATGATCTTGTGTATGGGAGTAGCTAACCCATGTATGGTTTAAAATCTAAGTGCCCAGGGATGGGATTATTGTTTATGATGTTCAATTGTTAAAATTGATGTTATTAGACCATGGGATATTCACATGATTTGTGATGTTATTATTTTATGATATTATTGGTTCTTTATATTTATAATTATGTCTTGATATGGTGTGAGATGACTATGCATGCATCATGATAGAAACATAGGGATCTATATAGACATGAATTGTTTATGATAGAAACATTTTTATTGCATGTGTTATATATTTTCCTGATGAACTATGGTATGAGATAACTATTATATCTAATAAATAAAAGTAAATGAACTAATATGACATGCCAAAACACTTGTAAGACACTTTTAGAGAGACCAAGATAAGTGGTTCTCTATTTTTGTAACCTATTGAGGTTGGAATTGTTTATTAGACAATGTTATAAGGAGCATGTTTGTCTTATAGAGAAATTACCTCCTCCTCATCTTTGAGTTGAGTTTCAAGAGAGTTGAAATAAGAATGATTCTATCAAAGATAAAATAGATCTTCTTGTATCTACTAAGGATCATATGGATATTCAGATTTGTGATAGATTCTTTAGGGTCATGTGATCCATGGAAAGGGATATTGTTCACATTGTGCCTTTGATATCTGAGCTAAAAAGAGAGTTACATCTATAGAATCTTCTTATGTTCCTTAGGGAGAGAAGAACCTAGGTAGAAGAGTTCTATATTGAGTTAGTCTAGAAAATATTTAAACACCTTGATACACCCACATGTAGGAGGGTGAATCTTTCTGTGTATATGCTATGTGGACTTGCCAAGCATTGGTGGGATATTCTAGAGTAGGTTGGGAAACATGAGGAGTTATCTTGGAAGGAATTTAAGGCCAAGTTCTTGAGTTTCTTCTATCTTTAGATGTTGAGGGATGAGAAGTCCCATGAGTTCAGGCATCTGACATAAGAGGGATTGTTAATTATGGACTACACTGAATGTTTTACTAGTCAACAGTGCTTTACACCATCTTTAGATTTTAATGAGATCTCTAGGGAGAAACATTTTCATGATGTTCTTTTCTATGAGATCAGGTCACAGGTGATTGTTTTTTATCTGAGTATATTTTTTTATGAGATGAATCTGACACTCATCACATATTGAAATATGAGAGAGGCCCCGAAATTCATATAAACAATTTCAGTATTGAAATCTAGGATATCTTATTCGAGTGGAAATAAGTTCTACTATAATAGATTATACCAAGGAAGAAAATGGACGTAGAATTTAGGAAAATGGGTAGAGATCTCAGGGATGTGTTCTATTGTAGTGCTTCCAATGTGGAATATTGGTACACATGCATACTTATTATCCTTAACCTACTTTGGAGTGTCATATTTATGGAATGGTGGGACACTTGCAGAGTTTTTAGGGGAATGCGGTAGTAAAGTAGTGGAAGGGGACTAGGACATGTACCCAAGTCTTGGAAGGACTCAACTACTCCTCAATAGACAGGTTGTTGGAGTTCCATAGGATATTTAGATCTAGGTAGGGGACATGGTACCCCAATGTTGAAGAAACAGTTTCTGGAAGAGGTGATATATCAAGGGAGTTATACTAGAAGCTAGGGTAGAGGGTCCAGTCAGTTACATGTTATGAAAACTAACCTGACTATTGTTGATGCAGGATCATCTAATGTGAGAGGTACGATTCTTGTATCATCTTCACTTGCTTGTATTTTGTTTGATAAAGAATCATCACATTCCTTTTTATTTAATATCTTTTAAAATGATTTGGGATTGTATATGGTAATATTGGATGGAGTTTTAAATATCAACATTCTATCGGGAGTGTGGTTATTTAATATCAAATATTTCAAGGAATATTCTCTACAAATTGTTGGTCACCATTTCTTTTGGGAACCATTTATACTAGAAATGATAGGTTTCAATTTAATTCTTGGTATGGATTATTTAGTCTTATACCAGGATCATATTGACTTTTACCAGAGGGGAGTTACATTTTTATGTCCAGAAGGGGGTAAATATTCTCACTAGGGTGAGTGTGATCTTCACAGTAGTTGTGTTTAGACAATTCGGTGCAGATTAGATTGTCTCTCAATTCAAATAAAAATCTCTGGTCTGGATGATGGTGGAATGAAAAAAGATTCTTTTCTTCCTGAAATAGAGCATTTTCATGATTTATTTCTTGATGAGTTGTATGGATTACCACCCAAGAAAGAGATCATGTTCATAATTGAGTTGGTGTCGGGAGAAGATCTAGTGTTTATCCCACCATATAGAATGGAACTAGTATATCATTGATAGTTGGATGTTCCGTTGGAAGATCTAGTTGCTAAAGTTTTTATACGGCCGGGTATATCTCCATAGGGATCTCGAGTTTATTTCACCAAGAATGATGATGGTACCTTACACTTATGTCTAGATTATCAGATATTGAACATGATGAAGGTCAAGAACAGGTATACTATTTTGTGCATCCATGATCTCTTTGATCATATGGGAGGTGTTAAGGTAATCTCTAAGGTTTATTTGAGATTAAGATACCACCAGTTGAGGTTGAGACCATCATACATACCTCATACTAAATTTAAGAGAATGTATTACTTGTACGAGTTCATAGTGATGTAGTTTGGTTTGACCAACACATAATTAGTATTCATGGCCTTAATGAATTAGTTCATTCTACCTTTTTTGCACCTGTTTGTGGTGGTTTTTGTTGGTGATATCTTATTCTACTTCTGGTCAGCATATGATCATTCCCAGCATGTTGACACCATCATGAGTAAATTGATTGGGAATTAACTTTAACCCATGCAAACCAAATTCAATTTCAAGATTGATGAAGCACACTTATAAGGTCATTTCATCTTAGAGGAAGGAGTGTTAATGGACCCCGATAAAGTTGATGATGTGGTATCTTAGGAATAACCCAAGAATGTATTTGATATTCGTACTTTTCTAGGATTATCTGGTTATTATCAGCAATTTATCAAGGACTTATCCCATCTATTATCTATGATTTCACCGAGTAACAAGAAAGGAGTTAAGTTTGTTTGGTGGGATGCTTGTGTGAGATATTTTTAAGAGATGAATGGATATCTAACATTAACACCTATCCCCACTTTACATGTGTCGGGTAAAGACAATACCATGTATTGTGATGAATCTAGAGTTAGACTCGGAGTATCTCTATTACAAGAGGATTGAGTGATTGTTTATAGCTCTAGATTGTTGAGATTGCAGGAGAGGAATTTACATACTCGCAATTTGGATTTAGTAGAGGTGATACATGTATTGAGATACTAAAGACATTATATTAGGAATATTAGGTTTGTGGTGTATAGGAGAAACAATAGCCTTAAGTATATCTTATCTTAGCAAGACTTGAACCTTCGACAGGGGAGTTGGGATGAGTATCAATAGTCTTTCAAGTTCAAGATGGCTTACACACCGGGAAAGGGAAATTTCATTGTTGATACCTTGAGACATAATAAAATGGAAGTGGTATTATAAGAGTCTTTTTACGAGTGATGAATGAGGTAATTTTATTTAGACATACATTTAGATGTTCATGAGTCTTAGGGATGGATAGTTCTAGATTTTACATCTATTATACATGTTATTTTGGACTAGATCAGGACAGAGAATTTATCTAATCACGAGGGATCAGTTCTAGGAGATATACTATATGTTGGGGAAACACCATTAGGGTGGTCTCTTGGTTGCGACAATTATGATATTTTCCATGGTTGAGTATAGGTTCTTATAGGATTTCATGAGGAGTTGATGAGAGAGTTTCATGCTTCTAGATGGGTGGAACATCCTATTTTGAAAAATATGTATCATGATATCCATAGATAGTACTGGTGGTTAGGAATAAAGAAAGTGGTAGTAGGCTTTGTGGAGAGATGTTCCATCTATTAGTAAGTGAAATTTGATCATCATAGGTCAGCATAGTTTTTGTAGCCTCTTCTCATTCTTGAGTGAAAATGGGATAATGCCACTATGAATTTAATGATAGGATTTCATAGGATGACCCACAAAAATGATATAGTATGGGTGATTTTTAATCCATTGATGAAGTGTTCCCACTTATTTCTTATTAGGGAGACCTTCATATTTGATTATCTGGGTAGTATTTAAAAGAACAAAATAGTTTAGTTGCATATTGTTCTGAGGAGTATTGTTTTTGATAGAGATACTCATTTTTCATCATGGTTCTGGTAGGGTCTTCATAAGGATCTAGGATCATAGGATGTTTTGAACACAACCTATCATCCTCAAACTGTGGATCAATATGAGTAGACAATTTAGGTTTTGGAGGATATGTTTTGAGCCTATGTTTTGAATTTCAGTGGTTGTTGGGAGAATCATATGGAACTTGTAGAGTTCTCATATAATAACATCTTATCGACATTGATCTTGATGGAACCTTTCAAGGTTTTGCATGGAATACTATTTCATTCAACTCTTTTTTGGTTGGAGGTAAGTTAGTTATCAATTTTTGGGCCTATTATCTTGAAGGAGATGTCTACGAAATCTCATCTGATCAGGATGCAGTTAGTGACCACATAGATTAGGTTTAAATAATATGTTGACCATCATATATGGCCTGTGGTGTTTGAATTTGGTCATCATGTTTTCTTTTGGGTGTCACTTAGGTTGGGGAAATGATGCATCAATAAACAGGGGAAGCTAGATCCTAGGTTTGTTGGGACATATGAGATAGTGGAAATGGTTGATCCTTTGGTGTGCCGATTATCCTTTACACAGCCCTACAATGACATGCATGATACATTTCACATGTTATAACATCAAATTTATCATCCTAAACCTTATCATGTGGTAGAATACGATATTTGTGTTGGTTTTTCCATTGAGAATAATCCTATACAAATTGTTAATTGTTGTGAAAAATAAATTTGGGGTGGGACTATACCTCTACTTCAAGTATAATGACAACATGGGAATGTTCAAGAGGATTCCTAAGAGATAGTGTTCGATATGCGATAACAGTGGCCAGACTTGTTCACTGAGATCCTAGAGTGATGCTTGGATATTCTTGGGGATGATCTATTATATGGTGGGGAGATAGTAAGACACTATATTTGTTCAATTATGTCCATCTCTGAGTTATTTTTTGGACCATGGTGGTTGATTATTATTCAGTGATGGAGTTCCTTTATTGGGAAAAATGAGTTAATGTTTAGGGATGTATGTTTATTTTAATTAATGGAGTTTAGTATACACTTTTTAAATGGGATTAAGATGCTTACCCATGGGTTTGGAAGGATTAATAAGTAGTTTTGGAACTTTCAGAAAAGCTTTGCATATAACTGTTCATTGGAAAGTTATCTGTTATATATGTAAGGTCCTGAATTTTTATGGAATGAAATTTTGAATAGATATTTGTTTATTGGGAGAAATGAATTAATTTTTAAAGATTTATGTTTATGGCCACTCCATTGGTCCAAGAATTTTGTTTTTACCCAAGGGAAAATGTTTAGTGGAAATCTAAGACATTTTAATTTTGGTAGAATAATTAATATTTAATATTTAATTAAATAAATATTAATTTTTGAAAGTTATTTTGGAAATTTAATTTGAATAGAGTGGCATATTTCAATTCTAACTCCACCATTGAGTCCATAATGGAGAGTTTTTTCTAGCCATGGTATAATATGAGGCCACGTGTCCAGGCTGATCGGGAACATTTTTTTATTTTATTTTCATTTTGTCTTTTTTCCTCATTTATTTATTCCTTCTTCTATGGATTCTCATTCACATCCCTTTAGGATTCCCCCTTCATGAAACCATGATATAGAACGAGATAGGGATATATATATATATATATATATATAGAGAGAGAGAGAGAGAGATGAGGAGGAATAAGGTACCCCCATGGATCTCAGGACGTGCTAGATCATCATGTGGAAACCACGAATGATAGAAATGAGAAACACTTTAGTGGATACCACCCAAAGGTTGACTATTTTTATGATTTATTATAAATCCCTATAGTTTAATCAATTAAAGGTTTTAAATCCCTTTTATTCTTTCTTGGGACCCCAAGTGGGTCGATCTATAGTTTTTGCAGAAGAAACAAGGGTTTAGGGATATTTGAGGGTTTATGTTCAGAAGAACTTGTCTACATGGTGTGTGGTTCAGGGAACACACAGAGTGTGGTATTCCTATTTATGGAAGGTGAAATTTTTGAATTGCACACCGTGTATGGGTTATACATGCCATGTACAATGACTCATCCATGTATCTGAGTACCCTACCAGGCTACCCGTGTAAGAGGCTCATTCTATGTAAAGTACATGTCTCAAACTTGTCTGTGCTAAACGTTATATAAATGTAAACAACTAGGTTATATACATGGCCAAACCATGTGAGGTACATGATCAGGTACCCTGTGTAGGGTACATGCTGTGTACATGAACAACACTCCATGTACTTGGGCTTTTACATATCATGCCCAGATGGAGTATATGCCCATGTGGGGCCTTGAGGGTACACACCATGTACTAGGGAACACATAACTTGTACTCCTCTTTTTCTATTATTTGATTTTTTACCCTGTTTTGTGCCCTAGAGTCATAATTGGACCATGAGTAGTCCATTATAAGTATCTTTTTATATATATCACGATGGTAAAAGGCTTGTGGTATTTTAATCACTCCTAAGTGGCATTTTAGACTTTTTATTAATGGATATGTTCTTCCTCTTGTATTTGAATTCAGTCATCACCATATAGAGAGCCTTGAAATGAGAATGATAGGTTAGGTATCCAGACCGACCTTGTTTGAGACCGTGATTTGAGATGGGCAATGAGATATCTCTTTTGATCAATGCCTTGGTAGATTTTCCCTTGAGGACATATCTCTTTCAAGATGTGCCCTTTTATCCCAGTAGGTCGTTAGACTAATAATTTCCAAGGATCCCCTATAGGATTCCTCGCCTCACATTTCGACTAAGAGGATACCGTGTAGGATGCCTCTATATTTTTCTGATGACTTGGGTTCCCACAGGGGATTCCTGAACATATAAGCTAACATATCAAATACCTTATAGGATCCCTACACCCATAAAAAAATCCACGGATCCCATGTAAGATGCTTCTTCTTCTTATGCTTCTCTCAAGGGTCCCTTGTAGGATCCCTTTTTCTATATACCTATCCCATAAAGGATATTGTGTGAGATTACTTACTTACCTTTTTTTCTATGGATCCTGAGTAGGATGCCTCTCTTTTGTTTTCAAAATAGGGACCTAGTGGGTGCCCTGATGTTTGATCGACCATGATCTAGTACGCCGATATTGGGTAGTGATGGTAGGATGTGTCACCTTAGAACCCTTTCTAAACATGTTATCCCATGGGGCTATGGTAGTAGTGTTGTGTTTAGTAATTCGACCGCCCCCACTTTTTGTTTATAATTCAATTTTTTATTGCTGATGTAGTGATGATTACCAGAGGTGATTCTTGGTTAAAAGGATGTTGTGCATAATGTCAGGCATATTCCCTTCTTTTTTGGATGTCTATACATTCTTCTCGAGATCCACCTTCTGATCCATGTTATTTATTATATTTTTTGGTATGCCCAGAAGTACTAAATGGGATTTGGATATGGAGATATTATATTTGATTATTTTATTATTAGGAATTCCATATGTGATTCCTGGAATTTGAATATTGAGCTTATGACTATGAAATACGGGCATGGAAAACCTAGTAATGATACTCCTGGATGATTATGCTCTCTTGAGTGATGAGGATGATTATGATCTCCTTGGATCATGGGTTAAATGAGGATTATTATTCTCTAGTCAACTTGGGGTTATCGATGTAGAATTATTCTATCCTTGACTTGTGGTATATAGAGGATGATTACGCTCTCTTTGACCTATGGATTATGGAGGATGACTATGCCCTCATCTATTTGACACATGATGAGGATCTTCATAAATTACCTCTAGGATCAGGCTTATGAGACCTTTTCTTTATCAGGGTGGTGGAGTATGGTGGCTCACACATATTATTGATGTTAGGAATTAATTCCATATATATATCTCAAGGTGTGGGAATGGAGTCTCACTAGCAAGATCTCCTGGAAGATCGCCTAAGGGTCATACCCTTATGGTTCATCTGAGTTATAATTTCTGGAGTGCCTATAGACTTAGACCAAGGGATTAGACACTAGAATGGATTTACATTTCATGAGAATAATGGAATCCAACATAGAGGACATTTATAGGATGTACTGATGTAATTCTCTGGAATCCTTTTATAGTGATTTAAGGCGAGTACGAGTGAACCTAGAGTTATGAAGAATATCCCCATGTGGTGATATATCTTTCCCAGAGAGATTTCTGACCTCAACTAAAACATGTATTTTTCGACTGAGATTAGGAACCCAGAGATCAACTTAATGATACAAAACTCCAGTGGTAGATGTATAGATCAATACCCTTTGCACAAGATGTCTAGGTGATCGGGAAAAAAGACCTAGAGGATCAACTACTAATGGTTTTATGTTATTTCATCCGCATTACTCATGTATATTCATATTCATATATATATTTATAGGTATGAGACTATACATATACTCATATATAAATATGTACATCCGTGAATGAAATTTTCCCAATGGACTTAGATTATGGGCCCGAGGGTTGACTATGGTCTCATGTTATTAGTTTTACTTATATTTTCAATTGAATCTCAGTTAAGATGAAGATATTTCATGAGATCTCACTTATGATAGCATATATATAGGTTCATTTTGGGGTGTCCTAATGAGATTATTTCTCACCCCTATATGTGAATCTTTGTGTACGTATATACCTTATGTCTATATTTCATGTTGATCAAAGATGCATGGTGGGTAGGGATAAGTCCCAGAGTTTCATGATCGAGCAGAGCCACTCATGTGGGTTCTTGTGATTGGGCTATTATAGTTTGAAAGTTTTTGATGATTGGGAATGTGGTATGGAATATATTTATTATTAGAGCCCTATAATTTTATTTCTATATCTATATGGTAATCCTAGTGGGTGACGAGTGTGCATGTATGACATAGTTTTTTGGGATTTTATATAATTTAATTTTTTAATACAGCATCTTTTTATTTCAGTTTATTTATTTCTTCAACTCTCTGTTTTTTATTGTATTGTATGATATGTAGATATTTGTGATTTTTTCTTACTCTTATATAATGTAATAGTCTCCCCACTGTCAAACTATAGTCCTTTTCTACTAGTCGGTAGCCTCTGGAATATGGGGAGGCATGCTTGAGGCCTCATGGAGAACTGGGTCAGAGTACCAGTTTAGTGGAATCCGGGTAAGAACACCACAAAGTGGTATCAGAGGCTACATTTCCATGGATTTACTATTTTCAATATCGTATAAATGATTATTAAGAACGTGTCAGGACCTGTCAGGGATATCATATTAGTGCATCGAGAACACTTTTTCTTGTAAGAAGTCATGGTTTCTAAGAGTTTGGTATTACTATTCTAATATGTGATATTACAATTGTATGTTATTCTCACATCAATCGATGCACATGTTGTGTGTATGTTATAAATTTTTATAGATTTATGGATATTTGTTGTTTTCAAGAGACCAAGTAATGATTTTGACTCTTGTCTAGTAAAGGTAAGAGGCATCTCATGCATCATATTTAGCACATATGATTCACATGTTATAGGCCTACTAGTGTGTGGTTATTACTGATGATTGAGTCCAATTGTAAAAAAGGTAAAAAAACCTAAATAGTGTTTTTATAGCTTTTTTGGTAGCATTCTACTCAATTGAGCCTACTTGTATATAGATATATTTCATTTAGTAATATGGAAATGCAGATTTATGTTGAGGTGTTTTATTGAGAGGCTGATGACTCATTCCTCATGCATAAGAGGTTCAATTACCCTAGTAAGTCGATAGGGCACATGATTCTCATGTGTTATAACCCTTGTAGGGTGAGGTTTCTCAGTTCATTGTTATCTAGTTAGATTACTAGTTATGATTCTAATGGGTACTGAGACTTTCCTAATTAACTGGACCTCGATTGGGTTTTACGGTATATGGATGCCTAATGAGTGTTAGTTCAGTTTCACTTTTATGTTGATTCCAGGACCTCTGAGGAGTGACTCATTAAGAGAATTCTAGGTGAGGATTGGGCCCTTGTTGGCCTTGTTGGAAGTTTTTACCATTGTAGGTCACTGTGATATTTACCTTCTTCTGAGATAATTGATCTGTAGGGCAAGGTGGGAGACCTAGAGGCCCTTAGTTTTGAATCAAAACATTATTGGTTGATTCCCATTTTGTTTAAGGGAAATTTGTGTTAGGGAGGTTTTCCTATGTTTACAGCTTCAATTTAGATATTGGTTTAGAGTATACGCCTATTTTGAGATCAGTGCATAAATTGTGCTCAAGTTTTGAGATATAGGCATGCTGATGCCTTCGGTATTTGATGGACCACATAGGGTGCTTTGGTCTCAAGACTGGCTTTGGCAGGTAGGTCTATTCAGATGCCTAGCATGGTCAACTAGTATTTCCACTATTGTTAATATAGATATAGAGTGTTTAGAGGCTCATGATTGGAACAACACGATGTGAAGGGTAGTTATGGATTAATCATGGCATAGGTGAGGTGATCAATTTTGGAGAGTAGTCCCAAGAATGCTTTTAGTTTGTTTGTCCTGATGTGCCATGTAGCATGAAAAGCTAATCATTATGTTGGACAATTTTTTGTAGTGTGAGTCAGGTGATAAAGGTACACACTGGTTGCAGATGCTATCATTTAGATATTTTAGCAATGAGTGTTTGGGTGTGAGATAAGGATCAATGGTTTCAAGATTTTTCCTGGCATGGTTTCTCAGAAGTTGTGGTTAAGTAAAAAATGTCCCTTCATGGTAGAGGTGACATTGAAAATAAAGTAGGAACCGTGAGACAATTAAACTATGGACGGACTTGGATATGTATTGTCGGGCGACATGGTGTTAGGTTTTGGTTAAAAGAAACTATATTCTTTTTTTATGTGAGTGTGGTTGGAGGTATATGTACACACATTTCAATGGAATCTTAGTGTACTCTTTGTTAGAGATGATCATGCTTAATATTGAAATCATATCGAATACACTAAGAAACAATCAAACCTATGCAAAGATTATTTTATTTTAAATATCCTTCCAAGATTAAGAGACTTGTTGAGGTTGTGCTCGAGGAGCGGAATAAGGTAATCCATATAGAGGAGTGTACTTGATTGGTCATAGTTGAATGTGTCTCATGTAAGAGATAGTTGTTGAAGTTATGAGACTAGTCATTAAAATGTCGAGATAGCTTGTTTATATAGATTCTTAGGTTAAGATTTTGTCTGCATCTCTTATCACTAGGCTTCTTGGGGACGAGAAGGTTTATGGTGGGGAGATTGTAAGCTCCCTTGTTTTTACAAACTAGAATTTTGAGAATATTTTTTTTTATATTCTTATAAGAGGTAAAATAATATTTTTACCTATAATTTGAACTCATATAATTTTTATAACCACACATTTGGTCCTAGAATAGGGTGTTTACAATATGACATAATTTTTTTTGGAAATCTGAGCCATTTAAATTTTGGAGAAATTAATAATATTTAATATTTAATTAAATAAATATTAATTCATGTAGATTCATTAAAACATGTCATTTTAACAGGGTTCTGGATTATGATTCTTTATTCTCTATTGAGTCTGAAACAAGGTTTTTTCCTAGGTAGGGCATAAACTTAGGTCGGGTGCTAGGGTCATCTGAGGCCCTTTCTTTTCTTTTTCTTATTTTGTTTTCATATTTTTTTTCTTTCTTCTCAAATGGATTCTTATGAAAACCCATGTGGGATCCTCCCTTCATGTTACTAATAGATAAATGAGAGAGGGATAGATAGATAGAGATAAGTAGGAGGAAGGAGGTACCACTATAGATCTCGGGATGCACAGAATCATCATGCGACGATCGTGGACTACAGAAATGGGCGAAGCATCAGTGGATTTAGGCCAAAGGTAGGATATTTTTAGTTTTAGTCATAAATCATTTTATTTTTATCATTTTTATTTTTTAATTCCCTTTTAATCTTCCTTGGGACTCTTAGTGGGCCGATCTATAGTTTTTTCTGAGTAAATGGGTGTTTCAGGTTGATTTGAGGGTTTCCGTTCAAGAAAACCCATATACATGATGTGTGGTTTATGACACACTTGTCATGTGTTCTTTCTATTTTGGGAAGAAAACCTATTCAATGTAACCACTGTGTATGGGTTATACATGTTGTGTATAGGGACTCATTTGTGTAGCCGAGTACCCAGCCATGTATCCCTTGTAGGGGGAACATGCCATGTAAAGTACATGATCATACCCTTTGTGGGAAGCACACCATGTATATATAAATGGCCAGGCTATATACATTGGTAGACCTTGTGAGGTAAATAGGTAGGTACCCTATCTAGGGTACACACTGTGTACAAGACCAACATGTCATGTACTTGGGCTTTTACATGTCATGTCTGGACGATATACATACCGAGGAGGGGCCTTGAGGGTACACATCATGTACTAGGGTACACCCGTCGTGTACTGTTTTATTGATACCCTTTGAGTATTATTCCTATTTTGTGACCCAAAGTAATATTTGAACCATATGTAGTCTATTAAAAGTATATTTTCACATAAATCATGATGGTGAAACCCTTATGGTGTTTTAATGACTTCTAGTTGGTGTTTTATACTTTTTTCTAAATCGAGAGGTTATTCCTATAATATTCAAATTCAGTCATCTCCTGAGAGAGGGACTTGAAATGATAATTATAGGTTCAGTGTTCAGAAAAACCTAGTTTAAGACCTTGATCTGAGATGCCCCATGAGAAATCTATATTTATTGAAGCCAATCTAGATTTTCCCTTGAAACGTCTCCCTTGTGTGATGTTCCCTTCTAGACCTGGAGGTCGTGAGACTAGTCATTTATAAGGATCCTTTATAGGATTAATATTCTTATGTATCAACATAGAGGATCCTATGTAATATGAATTTATCTTCTTCATGTTACTAGGGGTCTCCTATGGGATTCCTTTAATTAGAAGCCGACATAGGGAATCCATTGTAGGATCCCAAAACCTGTATACCATTATAAGGATCCCATGTAGGCTGCCTCTACTTCTTGTGCTACTATTGAGGGTCCCTTGTAGGATTCCTATTCCTATGTAGCTTTCCTTTAGAGTATCACGTGTAGGATTCCTCATTTACCTTTTCTTTTGAGGATCAAAAGTCAGATGCCTCTTTTTGTTGATACTAGAGGGACCATCTGGATGCCCTGATGTTTGACTACACCTGAACTACTACATCGGGTTTGGTTAGGTATGGTAGTGTGTGTCACATTATAACCCATTCTAAACATGTAAGCCCATGGTGCTATGGATCTAATTCTAGGTTTGGGTGTCCATCCACCCTTAATATTTGTTTTGTAATCAATTACTTATTTCTGATGTAGATATGATTACCAAAGGGGATTCTTCGTTGGTAGTTGTTGAGCTTGACATGATAAGTATTCCTTTCTATTTGGAGTGCCCAATCATTCTTCATGGGATCTGGCTTCTAAGCCATGTTATTTATTATATTTTTTGGTATACCTAGAATTACTACCTGGGATTTGGCTGTTAAGCCTGTATATTTGATTATTTTATTAATGGGATTTCCAGTGGTTCTTCCTAGTATTCATCTATTGAGCCTACGACTACGAAACATGGGCATGTCATCCCTAGTAATGATAATCATGAATGATTATGCTCAATAAAGTGATGAGGATGATTATTATCTCCTAATTTTGATATATTATGAGGATGGTTATGCTCTAATAGTCTTGTGGTTTATATGAGGATAATTATACTCTCCTCAACTCGGTGTTTTGTGTGGATGATTATGCTCTCCTCTACATGTGGTCTATATAGGATTATTACAATCTCCTCAACCTGTGGCTTATGGTGGATGATTACACTCTCCTTGATTTTACACATGACAAGAATCCCTTGGCATTATCTATGGGATCATTATTATGAGGCCTTTTCTTTATCAGGGTGGATGAGCATGGAGTCTTACACCTATGTTTTATGTTGGAAACAATTTCCATATCTGGATATCAAGGGGTGGGAATGGAATCTTACTAGTGAAACCTCCTTAGAGATTACCTAAGGGTCAGACCCTTAGGGCTCATCAGAGTCACAATGTCATGAATGCCTATGGACTGGGACCTAGGGCTCTGACATTGGACTAGATTTACATGGCATGAGAGGCATGAAGTTTCTTAGAGATCATTTATAGGATGTTTGGATATAATTCCATGGAATCATTCTTTATTGTGATTGGGGGTGACAATGGGTGAACCTAGGGTTTGGATGAATATCCCCCTATGGTGACATAGCTTACTCAAATACAATTTTGAAATTGGATGAAGCATGTATTTTATTTATTGGAATTATAGACCCAAAGATCAAATTAATGATACACAGCTTGAGTGGCATGATTTCCAGCTCAATTTCCTTTGCACAGGTTGTCCAAGTGATTAGGATTATGGGCCCAAAGGATTGAATACTGAGGGATTTATGTTATTTCATTCACCTTAATCATGTATATTCATATTCATGTATATATGTATATATATGGGAATATACATATATACACCTATAAATATAGACATCCATGATTTCACTTTTCCCAATTTGTTGGGATTATAAACCTGGGGGTCGACTATGGTCTCATGTTAATATATTTACTTATATTTTCATTTGAGTCTCAGCAAGGCTAAGAATATTTCATGAGATTGAACTAGTAATAAAATATTTATAGGTTTATGTTGGAGTGGCCTAATGAGAATATTTCTGACCCACATACATGAACCTTGGTGTGCGTACAGAAATTTTGTTTTCCTTTCAGGTTGATCAAAAATGAATAGTGGATATGGGAAAGGCCTAGAGTTACATGATCGGGTGGAGCCGCATGCGTCAGTTCTTATGATCGGGCTATTGGTGTTCAAACATGTAAGTAGAATAGAAATGTGGTTTTTCTCAGATTTATTAGTGGAGCCATGAAATTTTATTATTGTATCTATATAGTCAGAACAGTGGGTGACCAATGTGTATATATGACATTGCTATTTGAGATTTTATAGCATTTCATTTATTATTGAAACCTGTTACTATATCAGTTTATTTACCACTTCCAAACTCTGTTTATTACTGCTGTGTATAATACTTATCTATTTCTACACTTTTCGTACTCTGATATGAGGGAATAGTCTCCCCAATGTCACAACCTAGGACCTCTTTTCTAGTTGGTAGCCTCTATTGTATGGGGAGGATTTCTTGAGTCCTCATGGAAACCCAACACAAAGTATTGGTTTAGTTACATCCAGGTTAAGACATTATAATTCACATGATACCTAACTTGTAACTTCCGCCAAACGCATGTTGTGAACCGGTTCAGGATGTGAAGTGGTTACACGTCATGAACCTAATTATTTATAGGTAAATGTCTTTTTGGTTAAATATTAACTCAAAATGACACTGTTTCACCATAATTTAAAAATGATGAAATACATGATGTGAATGTATTACACTCCATGTATTCCTTAGATACAACAATTTTATGTGGGAAACATTTAGGATTATTTTTCATTCCATCACATGTATCCCTATCCTCTCAACCGTAGGGATATTTCTCGGTGATTTTAGATTTTCCTCTCCCCTTCAGAGGTCCTAATTACACATTAGATCCCTGGAGAGTGGTTATTCTAAGGTTTTCCTTTCTATTCCATCATTCTTTATCATTATGGTGGAAATATTTGGAGCAACATTGGATCTAGTTTAGCCTGGATGTTATGTGATCTTGGTTTCCTTTATTGATCTCAATTGCCTTTGTTTCTGTTGGTGTTACCCATTGTTGGTGTGGCTAAATCGCCAATTAATGTTAGGGGTCTAAACCTAACACAATGCTGTGTTTATTTACCAATTCTATGAAATATTAGGATTATGAAGACATAAAGTGTTCTTTAATTAATATAATAGTTGATTTAGGGTAAATCATGGATTGAAATATTGGTTAGATTACATTGAATTCAGTGTTTTATGTGACCTGGCTTATAGAAACCCATTCGGTGAGAGAACCATTTGATTAATAATAAATTGGATAATGTCTCAAAGTGAGTTTTGGAAGATGTGAGACCTTTGGTGATTTCTTGATATTGAATCCCTAGGTAATGCATTATTTATTAATGATATAACTATTGATTATTTGAGATAATTGAAAGAGAAATTCAAAGACAAATGGTAATTTTCATAATTCACCATTGAGGATTATGATATGATATTGTGATATCCTTGCTGTTATGAATTATTTTGTTATCATGATATAATGCTTACATTTATTGTGATTAGCCCAAACCCATGTTGTATGGTTTTTATTGAGTGGGATCTTTCCATTCCCATGGTGTAATGCTTATATTTAGTGGGCTATGCCTAGTCACGTGCTATAATGCTTATATTGATTGGTCTCTACCTAGTCCCATGATGTTAAACTTATATTGAGTGGGCTATGCCCAGCCCATGATATAATGTTTATATTGAGTAGGATCTTCCTATTTCCATGCTTATTATTTATGTATTAGGCTCAGTCTAGATTTTTGTGAATGTTTCATGGATATATGGTTGTTGGTTGGAATCTTTTTTCTATATGATCAAATATTTTCTGACATGGTGCTAAAGTAGGTATATTATTATATTATTTTAGTTTATTAATTAATACACATATTTATCACTTATTTCATACACTTATTATTAGATTGGTAATGTTTAGACACGGTGGTGTCAAACACTTGAGTTTTAGTCACACCCTATTCGGTCTTCTATTTGATACCCAAGTAGATTACAAGGATATAGGTTTGGATAAGGGAAATGGACCATGTTTCGTATTTTTTTCTGAATGGTATAGAGTTTCTGACTAGGTTATTTTTAAAATATATATTTTTTAGTTTATTGTATTATATTTATTATTATTATTTTGACATTTAGATACCTCTTGTACTATTATTAAAATATTTATTATCATTGGTAAATTGGTTCCTCCTTCTATTTCCCATTTATATTATATATTTTTTACACTGTTTTTTCATAACTATGATATTTTTTATTACCTTCCTATTTCCACTGTATTATACTCTATACCAAGTGTTATAATCTCCCCACTATATGTATTACACCTCTGTTTCTAGTCGGTAGCCTTGGGAATATAGAGAGGCTCACTTGATGTCCCACAACAATGCCTTTTATTCCATATGAGAGATTTTTATAATCAGGGCTATTACAATTCCAATTGATACAAAGAGTGAGCCTTCCTATCCCTTACACCATCATGATATTGTACACATACTGCTATATAAACCTCTCATTCATCAAAAAATAGATTTGTGCTATTATTTTACAGCCAACAGTTGTATCATGAACATTTCCCTATATCCTATCAATTTAATCATATGTATCATAAATTATATAACAAACATGTCAAATTCAGTATGAGAACATCATAACTTCTAAGAAGTGAAACCCTAAAATTGCATGAGGTCTTCAAACAAGACCCTACTCCCTACAAAATTCTTCAAGGAACTTTTTCATGACTACTCTTCACTTATATCATATTAACCATATAAATCCTTATCTATATAATAATTACTACAATTGATTCAGGGTGGTACCATATTTATAAAAACCACATCCAAATTAAAACATCCTCTAAGATATGATGACTTTTTTATGCCATTATTTTTTAACTAAAGACAAAAATAGATCCAAGATTCCTCCAAGTTCTTCCCAAATTCTCTGAGTAACAAAAAGTCTTGTGAAATTCTAAATATCATTAGTATCATTAAATTTTAGTCATGATTGTTATTAAAAAAATATAGTACCTCAAGCACTCATCAAGAAACCCAAAATCACTAAAATTCTATGTGAGAAGTTCTCATATTGAAAAAAAGAGAAAAATTGAGAAATACATGACACACATTCACATACCTCATAATTTCATTTAGAAATCTCTCCAGTTTATCATATCATATCTCATCGTATTTACATTGAAAAAAATTATCCCACAAGGTTTTAAGACCCTTTAGATTTGTATTACATTATGATTCCACTTTAAATTCTTTCATTTATACCCATTTTACAATAAACCCATTGGCCAATGCATTAAGAAACATAACCATGCATGTTAGAGAGTAGATGAATATGGGGAGAGGTGATTTTAATACCTCATTAAGTTGAAGGAGTTGTTTCAATAGCATGTATTAATTTATGCTTCCAAATAATGATCTAGAAAAAGGCTTTGTGAAACGATTTTCTCATTTTTGGTTAGTTCTTATGTTCTTCAACATGATCACTCGTTATTCCATATCTTCATTAATAATGTGATATCAAATTTTAATATACTTAATGTATGAATATTGTACCAGATTGTTTTTCATCTCAATTTCAATATTTTTTCATAATGAATTATCATATCCAACATCCCTTATTTATTGCGATCTTCCAATTTTTGTTTCATCCAAAATAGTTAGGTACATGACTTTATAAATGAAATATACACTGCTTTAAGCATGATTTGAGTAAAGTTCTCCTAATTCTTAATATACTACAATATTTATTTTCATTTGATTAAAAAATCTCCTCCGCTCATACCATTTCAATACACAACATCTCCATCCCAATCCACATCAAAATATAAAATTGGGCCTTTATAATTCTAGGTAAAATACACTAGACCATAGTCAAGTGTACCTAGAGTATACCTCATAATTTACTTCAATATATGAAGATATTATTCCTTTAGGATACTCTAAAAATATACCACCAAGAATGTATCATAGTCGATATTTGGCCCTATCATTTTGATTTACAACAAACTTCTTATAGTCTTATGATAATCTATTGGATAAAATAATTTTCCAACATCATGTTTCTGAGGCTCATTTATATCATTAATTAGTTTAGAAACTATTTTTCTCATTTAAATATCAAAATTATTTAGTATATCAAACACATATTTTTATTTAGGGATAATATTATAATATTCGTTTTGGATCACCTGCAACCCTAGAAAGTATAGTAGTTTTATGGTTATTGAAATTTCAAACTCTACACTCATCAACTATGTAAATTTATCGATTAATTTGATATTACTTCCACAAAATATTATTTCATCCACTCACATAAGAACCATGAAATCCTGCTCATTTTTTTTGATTTCATATATTGATTATGATTAACACTACCTATTCTAAACTACGTCCACATCCATAATGTGGCCAAATAAAAATACTATACCTGAGGAACATATTCAATTTATATGAAGACTTTATCGAATTACACAAATTTGAATCATCATCCACAGTATGAAAATAAACTTGTTGTTCTTTGAAAACATCACCTTTAAGAAATCCATTTAATAATGTTGTTTTTACGTAATTTTGGTAGAATTTAAATTATATTTTTATCACTATAGCGAAGAATAATATTATAAACATATTCTTTTACACTACTGTGAATGTTTTTTCTATATATGTACCTTCCACTTGTGCATAACCTTTTCATACCCACCATTACAAGTTTTAGATTAATTTTTCCTATTCATCATACTTGTTCTTAAAAACTGTTTTGTTTTAATGATGTTATGGTCCTTCAACCACTTCAAAAACACCCATTCTTGGTTTTCAATATTAAATAAAACTCTTTATTTAGAATCATGACCCATGATTCATCTTTTAAACTTCTTCAAAAAAAATTAATTTTTTAAGATAATATGGTACCACTCTCTACATTCCTCATCTTTTGAGATTGTGTTAGAATAGATTTATTACGAATTATATTTCATTAGTATATGATGGATCATAAATTTCTTCAATGATTTGATGATCAAATATAATTATTAGCTTCATCATCCACTACTTTAATCCTGGAATCCTCTTCACTTTTTAGATTATGTGAGACACCCGATTTTGTATCCATATCATCATCATCATCATCACAATATACATTCAAATATAGTATTCCAATTTTATTTATATCTTTTTCCTCAACATTGATATTTCTGCATTACATGATCTTATTAAAACTTTTATTAATACATTTGTAGTCCATACTCTTGAATGAGTAGCCTAAAAATATTACTTCATTAATTGCAACTTCATAATTTCCATGATTTAATTATTTATTCCTAATGTTTCACATAATTAAAAATAATTTAATGTGTTTTAGTGTTTTATTCCTTCCATGACACATTTTATATAGTTCATTATTTTCTAAATGTCTTAATAAATCTTATTTTTTTGTAGACTTACTCTTAAACAACCTATTTTTAGTAGTGTATAGAGATTCCAATCTGAATGAGTAATATATTTTATATATTTTCACCATTTATAAATATATTTCTATGACACCATATTTTTATAGATTTCTCACTAATTAACACTCATGTATAATTATATGATTCTCTTGATAAACTTCCACTTCACTGGATGGGTACACTAGGAAAATATCTAATAATAAAATTTTGATTGTTTTCAAAGTTTCATTTTTACATATCTTATGTAACCACTTGAAATAATCAATTACACATTTTTTTGTTGATTTATCATAATACAAACCATTATACTATAACCATTAAAATATAATATTAAGTATATCTGACCACATTTTTTTAGAATTTTCATTGGGCCACACGCATCATTATAAATCTGGCCCAAGTGGGTTTTATTCCCTCTTCTTATTGGCCTATAGAGATTTATCCATATATTTACTCTTATACGAACATTGTTGATATTTTTGAAATAATGTATTAAATTATATATTTCAACCATAGCCTTTGTATTTGAAAATTTTACCAGAATGTTCTTGATTGTTTTGTCAAGTATTTAATAAAATATAACAATTTTTTTTTCCACAAAAAGGAGACACATTTTCTCCTTTATATGTAATTAGTAAAAAAATTAATTTGTTCTAAAACATTTAATAAAATAATTTTTGGCCTTTAATTTGATTAAACATTCCCTTTGATTGAAAGTGAATTTAAATCCCAAGTCACAAGTTTAGCTAACCTTTAAAAGGTTGTGTCATATGTCATCCACAAAGAGTAATTCTATATTTTAACTTATCTATATCTAACCTTTCGGTTGTAATTTATTTTTTTCAATGATCCATCATTTCTATAATGATCTATTCCATTAGAAAATACCTTCATATTCTTTTCATGTTTCCTACTATTGGTCAGGTGGTATAAACATCCACCATCAATGATCCTTTGGAAATTATTCCTTATTCCAATTTGAGCAATTGTAGTATAGATTTACTATTTTATATTCTTATTTTCATTTCATGAAATTATTTATAATGTTAAATCATTATAATGTGTTTCCATTTCTTTTTTAAGATGAAAAAAATATCTTTATTTTTCTTCTTTAAAATGGACAAATATATTTCCCAAGGGAATTAATTATTTGATTAATGTAGATAATTTTTATTTCATTTTTAAGAGTTTTCATGGTCTTAGTAGGTTGTAATCTCAAAGTTTATTTCATATTAAGATTTACCTTCTAATTTTCATCATGAATTTAATTCTTGTAGAAAATTAATTAATTAATTTCCCATTTTCAACACCACACCACATCACAGTTCACAATTTTATCCCACCATCATACCACTGATTTAAACTAATTTTGTATTGTAAGTTCCAAATATAATAATAAAATATTCTTCTCATTTAATTTAATTAATTAATTATAAATAATTTTAATGAAGTAAACCACAATTGTTTATGTGTTTTCTTCATATGTAGAGGTGATGTGTAGAGTCAAAGTTTAAGTTGAAAAGAAATGTTTCGAAATGCATAGACGACCAAGTAGACAGGTTCATTGATTTCCATATTTCAAAAAATATTCTAATTAAACTTAGTTGAAATTTTGTGGTTGAATCCATCAAAATGTGGGATAAAACTATTTAGAAGAAAATTGTGGCTGATTTATCCACCAATTTTCCCAAAGGAAGTAATCTATCATGAAAACTAAAACCACTCTTAGTCAAGAGTAAAGGTTGGTATAATGAAAAAATATCACATTCAAGAATTCAAATTGCTTAAAATTTTTTTAGGTTTAAATTTTAAAGACCTTACCAAAACTATTTAATTTATTTGATGTTGATATAATGTATATTAATTTTTAAAATATGAACCACAAGTTGTATTATGAAATCTATGTGAAAAAACAACTACATCCAATTGCCTATAAATTATCATCTTGGGGACCTCATTTGTAAGTTCATCTAAAGGAGTGATTTTTTTTGTAATATTTAAGAGTTATAAAGGCTATATAATCATCCTAGAATATTTTCTTCTCACTATACTCATAGTTATGGTAAAGATAAAGGTGAAGTCCCATATACATTCCTCCTCTTCTAGATAGAGAGTTAAATGGTGAGGATCATTGCAAGGGATCTATACACTTTTCAAGGGAGTTAAATCACACATATTAAATACTTATTTCATTTATTTTGGGTTTTAGAAAATTTAATTAAATTTTTTGTTACATTGATTAATATTTTAATTCTTTTTATTTTCATCATTGTATTAAATGCTCTTTGTTTCTTATTGATTAGTGTGATAATTTCGAGTGGTTGATTGTGACATTATTATTTTACAACACAAGAATCATTTTATTTTACCAATATTTGATATATAAATTTCATTTGGTTACAATTTTAACATAAAAATGTCTATCAATAGGCTACAGGATTATGATGTCAATGTTTGCTTCAAAATACATCGATATTAAGGCTTGGAGGGTCATCAGGATTCCAGTTACTCTCAACAAAAGAATTAATAGAAACCTAAATTCACATAAAATAACTAGGAACAAGACATGTTATGTAGTAAAAATGTTATAGATAACCATCTTCTAAATCTCTTAAAATACACTACATTTCAAAAAATTCAATGTTTTTCCCTTTGTTTAATTTCTAATATTTTTAACCCCCCAATCTATAGTTTTATATTATAAAAAACATTTCAAATACACAATATAATCCATCAACTATCCTTGAGTGGTTATTTTGGGTCTTCCACATGTTATTAATCAACTCTAAATGAAAAATTAACTTTAAGAATCAGGAAAACACACTGAAATTTTGAAACCATTTCTTGGTAGCACTAAAATTTTAGAATGTGTGTTTTTTAAATATAATTTTGTGTATTATATAAATATATTATTAATTTATTTTTCTATGTTAAACATTTGTATTTAATTTTATATTCTAAAAAAAATTTATAGGTTTTTTTCATGTCACATTTTATTCAAGTGAACTACTTCCTTATACACCTAAAGTGCAGAGGGTCCTACATCATCGACACAAATAAACACAGTATGATCCATTTATATTGGATAAATGAAACAAAGGAAATATTATAAACCATTATTATTTATCAAGATATATATTTTAAACTGAAATTAAATTTTCTAACATGGTAGAAAATAACCAAACATTATTGTAACTAACTTCACCATATATAGATATTCAACCTATCTATATTCAAATACAAAGTGAATCTAAAAATTTCAAACTAAAATCTGGTATAATATATTTATTTCCAAAATACCATGGAATTGATAGATAAAACCCATATAAATAGTTAAAGTAATTCTATACTTTGTTCTCAATATTAAAACCTATATGTATGGCTAACAAACTAATAAAATGTAAGATTATTCTATTCTTTTATAAAACAAACCAAAGGATAGTTTGTAATATGTGAACGTCTAATTAGAGTCTAGGTGGATATAATATTACTTCTTGATGAAAAATATTTTTCAAATTCCAGATCTACAATAATAATAAGTGAAATATTTTGATTTTTAAAATCTAATTGAGAAATATTTCATTAATACCATAAATAGTATAAAAGACACTATGACGATTTTACACACCACCAAATAAGGGATCATCTTAATATAATATTTTTATGATAGATTGATTCCTTTGAATTATAATAAAATTGATTCTATTTCATGTGGTCTCATGTTGTATTTAACTCTAATTAATGTAAGTAGCCTCATTAAAACATGGTGCATAACACGCAACCGTTTTTTCACAGTCCATTATAAGTAAGAGCCAAATATTTCACTATTTATTTCCCCTATGTAACTATTTTTATAATAATGAATTTCACACACAACCCATAAACCTAATAGACCAAAACTTATTTTAATAAAATATATATTGACCAATGTACAATTGTTATTGAATAAGCGAGTAGAAACAGTTATAACCAACTTATGAAATAAAATTCCTTTCAAAAATGTTTCAATAAGTGTAGATAAAGGGGTAATAGAATATTTTTTTATGATTAAAATGAATTTTGTATAATGGATATTTTTCAATGTTGTTATTTTTTTTATTAGCACTAATTTTACAAGAATATTTAATATAGAAAAATGATTTCCTATAAAAAATTGTTTTCATAATATTTTATAATTTTATTTTGATGTGTAATTTTAAATAATATAGATATAAATAAATTCAATTTTGATATTACCCTATAAATATTAACAAAATATTAATTTTTCGTATTTTTATGAAAATATTGGTTTTTAAGTGAAGTGTAAAATACCATTTTTACAAATACCCTGACTTTTATGATATAGTATATAAATATGAATTGGAAATTAATGAAACCTTTTATAAAACCAAATATATATTTTATAAATTAATTTATAATATTAAAAAAAAAATTTAAATTAAATACCCATATTTACAGCTTTTAAACTTATGTTATATTTTTCAATATATTATTTTTAATACATTATATATCGAGTATATTATAATAAATTTTTAAAATTTTTATGAAATTAATATAATAAAATTTATTTAAAATTTCGAATCATAAATAAAATTTATTTAATAATGACCATTTTATTTTCTCTCATAAATATTAAATTACTTTGGTAAAAACTGGTCACCTCAATAAAAATCAAAAGGGGTTAAAAGAGTTTAACTCAAAGGGAAAACCACCAAAACGTTTGAAACATGTGTCAGAATGGGTGGTTAAGGCATTTATATAACTTATAATTTCCATTTACATTATTTATCAATTTTTTATCTAAATACATTGAGAGTGACTTCCCATTATTAAATAGTTGTGGGAATTTAGAAAAATGTCTTCCCTTTTCACTTATAAAAGGGGCACTCCTATGCTCACTTACCTGCACACAATAACCTACTTATTTAAACTGAAAATATACCCAAAAAACTACTAAAAATTCATATAAAAATTCAAGAGGTTTTTTTCTACTCAAAATACCATTCCTTAAAGGATTAACCCCCTTTTCAACAGAGATAATTCAACAAGTGTAGTATAAAAATTCCAACTACTCATTTCTCATTTCTATTTCATTATGAGTACATTTCTACCTTAATTTCAATTACACCATCTAAATATGATAAAAAAAAGTTTAATAATTATAATTATATGTTATTATAATTATTGTACAATGATTATCCACTATTACCTTTTCTATTACGAAATAAAATCATCATTCTTGCATTATGCATATTGCTGCCTCCACAACGCAACCTATTTCATTTTTCTTAAATGACATACATGGTTGGTCCTAATAGTGAATTTAATATGTAAGTGTAATATTTATGATATATTTGTATTCATAAATTATAACCCATATTAATTTTTTTTCTCATTCTACAGAAAATGAAATCAATATCCATACGTACACATGGACTACTACCTCCATGAAACGATTGATTTCGGTTTTTCTTTTCATATTCACATTGCATGGATTTAGATGGGAATTTTATGAATTGATTAATATTTTTTTATGAAATTATTAAGGTTATAGCAGGCCAAATTTGGTAGACTTTTAATAATATGATCAGTAAACAGTCACAGTAAATTCAAATATCCAAAAGAGCCATCTAAGAGAAAAAAAGAATACTTCGCAAATGAAAAAACATTATATAAGTTATATTATTATTATAATTTATTCTAATTATGATATATAACACTAATAAACACTAAATAATATAATTATACTTATATATTAATTATATAATAACAAAATCAATACATAATCATCCATTAATTACTATATGTTCTTGTTTGGATTGGTTTAACCACCTATTTGAATAATGTTATAAATTTATATCATGGATGAAAATGGGAAATTAATATATATTAATATATTATATATATATATATATTTCTATAATGATAATAAAAATATTTAACTAATTATTTAAGAAAACATCCATAGTACGCTAAGAATCATCGAAAAAGATCATTACCAAATTCATCATTAAGGATCATAAAAATATCACTCATAAAATAAAATTATAACATTATAAATAATTATAAAATAGAAATAATAATACATTTAATGATCTAGGATTGATGAAAATTTAAATAATAATTAATAATAACACCACTATTGTGAAACTATTTCAAAACGATCAATGTTACCAACACACGATATTGAAAAGAAGCAATTGATAACTAATATATATATTTATAATAGTTATAAATTAATTTTATAAAATGATATATGAAGGAGGTTATAAAATAGTTGATTATGTTATTTTTTATATAATATAGGATCTTTGAGTGTGTTTGACTATGTAGGGAAATAAGGTAAGGAGTTATTTTTGTTAATTTAATTTCTTAAGATATATTTCTTAATTTGAACCATGATACCTTTAACATGGTGTGATTATTATATATTGAATTGTTTTAAACATATTCATGTGGTTTTTAAGGTCCATATAATGTTATATTTTAAATTTATTTTTATTCAAAAGATGCAAAACTTGAAAAGGGGTCATTGATTAAAAAGTTAATCAAACCATTAGGGTTTCATTAAAAATATTATTTTCATGTTAAGACTGTTTTTAAATGATTTTCCATCTGGGTAATATTTATTTTTTTATAAAAAAATATTAATTTTATTTTTTATTCATAGGGTTTTACTTTCCCCCTCAAAATTTCATTTCCCCTTAACTCATATTTTACTAGATGTGTATCTTGCATGTGAAACTGACACCACCTCTTCTTCTCAGTCTAGAATATCCCTTCTTCCATATCCATACTCATTTCATGATTTAGAAAGTATTCTTATCTATGATTTAATAATTTATTAAGGTCATTTAATACAATTGGACCTTCTTTAAAAAAATTTAAATAAATTTTATCATTTTTTTAATGGATCTTTTTAATGAAAATGTTAGAAGATTCTATTTTTAATGTTTACATGTAGACATGTCATTCCACTCCCTTTTACATTTTTATGAAAATTTGTATCTATGTTATTATGGTTTGAAAATAAATTATTTTCACCTATTTTTTTAAAATATTTATTTTTCAATACTCTTAAATGTTCAAGGATATTTCTTATCTCCAAAAATATTTTTCTAAAACTCATAAAAATTATTTTTCATATATTTTATTTTTCTTTGACATATCATTTTATTAATCATGGATATTCATTGAATATATAAATCCACATTTTTCTCTCTAGATGACTTATGTAATGTCCTTCTACATGGAGGAATGATCATTTACTACCATTTTATTTCTTAATCATCCACTATGTATAAATACAATCTATCTTCCAATATCTCTTCCTCAATGAACACTCTATATTTCCTTCCTATAATTGAAGAGTGTTCAACTAGGCTAAACACATCGATTTATTGGACAAATTATGATCTTAACCATATACCCTTTATCTATATAGTGTAAATACCATATTTTTTATTTTTTTGTTGAAATATATTTACCTAGAAATTTTATTTCCTTGGATACCCATTTAATTTCAATGGTTGTATCATTTTATGATTATTGATAGAATTATTAATGATTTCCTTATGTGAATATATTTGAAAAGGATATGAAACCCATTTTTATTTCATGGGTTCTTTATGATGTATCAAATGAAACTCATTTTCTTCAAGGGGTTATTTAATCTATTAAATGTAATTATTTTCATTTCAATGTTTTTTAAAACCCATTTTATTTCCATGTGTTCTCTATGAGGTGATAAGTGAATGATTTTAAAATGGCACACATAAGTATGGATGAATGATATGTGAGGTCTTATATCTCCCTCAAATAAATTGGTTAAAAGTTTATATCTATTGAGATAAGTATCTTAGAGTACATTTTAGTTTCTCATAATAGTGGGAACTAATGGTGTGGTTTATGAATTTAATGTTTCCCTATAATAATATTTGTTCCATATTTGAAATATATCATATTTTTATTCTTATTATATTTATTATGTTATAATATCATGGCTCATTTTTATTAACTCATTCATGTATGATGCCATCATAACCCATAAACTATGATCTATGATCCATGTATTTTTTTATATGTTTCTTATGTATCTGGATTATAACCATATGCTCATATTATACTCACTATTGATATTCGATTATCATCACTTATCTTCACCTTTATTGATCATTTGAGCTCATCCATTTCTTAGGATTCAATTTCCCCAGGTTATGAATATAGTAATGGTATAAATTGTATAGAAGTTTTATTATGTGTAGGATTTTTGGGAGATGATGAACACTTATAATAAATTATGTAGTTTCAAATATAAGGGAAAAAATTCCAATTGATATAGAGAACATGGGGTTTTTTATTAAATGTTTTGTCCCAAACTACAAATGTCTAAACTTAAAAGGGTTTGGGAGTATATTAAAGAATAACATTATCTTTATCCATGAGGTGAAAAGTCTTGATTTTGAGAAGAATGTGGGCAAAAAATTGGAAGTAATAAGTACAATACTATGATAACATTATCTTTATCATAGTAAATACCAACCCCATAATCTTATTTATTGTTGTATTTGTGCCTATGAAGCCCACTGTTTTGATAGCTGATGCTCTTGGGATCCACTATTTTAGGCCCCCGTGACTTTTTTAGGTTTTGACCCCCCTTATCAATAAAAGTTTTTTATGTTGGATGGATGGAGAGAAAATTTTAATATATTTAATTAAATATTCCATAGACACCCATAAAACTATTTCATTTTCTAGGAAATGTACTATCCATCCTACTATTGATTGAATTATATTTAATCCCATAGGAAAGGGGGAATTCTGAAGAATCTCAACTATCATAAAACTACCCAGTGAAGGGTATTTAACCTCAACCACAACCCCAAAATCCTAAACCACCATATATTACATTACAATAATACCCTCTAAAACTTGAACCTGTAAAAGGAATAAATTATTACAAGAAAATATCAAATTTGAAAAAATAACCCAAGATATCAGACAAGGAATAAAATATAAATTATGCTAACTTACAAAATTGTTCAGTGAAATCCAAATTTATGGTTATGTAAATCATCCTTCCAAGATAATAGAAAACTCAAGGGAAAATTTATATGTTAGTTTGATTACCATTTTTAGTGGAATAAAACTTTAAATCTACATGACTACTCCACTATAGTCATCCCATTCCAATGAACCACCATTCCAACCATCCACGATATTCAATTTCGGAAAAGGAATATCTTGAGAGAAGACACAACAAAGGGAAGAGAGTGTCAATTGATGAACCTAATAGCCTTGAAATTACTATTATATTTCCCTAAATGGATACCCAACCAATAAAATAAAAAGAAATTGAACTTGATAAGAAAATCATAGAAATGTTTAAGAAAGATGAAGTTATCAGTCCCTTGATTGATATTCTGATGGAACAAGAATGTGTCTCTTATCTGGTCTATGTTTTATCCTCTCACCTAGACCCTAAAACCCCTCAATATATGGATTGTGGGGATAGGTGAAATTCTATTTTGGAATCACAATTGGAAAGGATCAAAAATTGGCTTCCCAGGATTCCCGACCCTATGAATATTATTTAGGGAGGCCAGCTTGCACCCTCAGTTCCTCAAGGCTATCCTGTATAAGGATAAAAAAGATATTTTTGAGCTTATTGACATGAAATATAAACCCAAAAAACGTGTCTTTACATATTCATTATCTAGAACATTATCCTTGAAGGACTTATGAAGGGAAACTTTCACTAGGGACAATGTGGATAGTTGGAACAAGATTGTGTTGTGAAATAAAATTCTCACAAAGATTAATTTTATAGTATGGATAATTAGAAACCATGCAATGATTACAGATGGTAATATTAAAATATCTAGAATTCACCTTGTCACCAAGTTCCTGTGTTGTGAGAATTATTAGGAATATGTATTTATCCATTTATTCTCTGAAGGTGTCTGGACTCAATTCATATGGGTATTGTTCAGTGATTTTACTGCCTTCTCCTCAAAGAAGTTCCTAGGTACATATTTTCTGGAAAGGTGGTTCCATGGAGAGAGTTACTATAAAGACCCGTACAATTCAAGGGAAATTTTTTTTCTTAAATTTCTTTGGGATTTTACAAGAACACAGTTTCTGACAGAACTTGATTTCGAGGCCCAGTGTGCCCGGAATCAATTTCCAAAGTTTAGCTCGGGTACATTCAGTGAACGAACGAGCGGGTTTTCCTAAATTTTGAACCGGTGCTCGAAATCAAATTCTGAGGGCACCGATGGAATCGTAATGCCGGTATTTTCTTAAGAACACCTTTTCCGGAGTTGTGTTTGCTCGGGTGAGGTTATTAATTAATTGGGATAAATAAAGAATAAAAATAAAATATTGTGCTACAATTTTATTTTTATTATAAGTAATGATAACCTATGCTTGGTGGTTGGAGTGGGACCCACTAATATCCTAACTCCACTAGGTAGGATATTAGTGAGTTGGGGACCACATGATCCCCACCCCCTTTATTTCCTTTTACCTCCCACGTGCATTTAATTTGGTAACTCACTAGTACTCCCTCTTTACTGCCATGTCAAATCTTGTGTTTAATTGGATTATTAAACACCTCATTAATTGATCAATGCATGATAATTAAATCATGATTTAATTTTTGAATTTCAAAGGATGGCATGAGTAATAAAATAAGGCAAAGCCTTATTTTATTATTGATGTTGTGTTGTGTGAGAATATTTGGGGAGAAATTACTCCAGTCTTGAAGAACATACTTCCTCATTGAAGAACACGAAGAACGATGAAGAACGCCGGCCTCCGATGAAAGATGACGAATAACGCAAGTTCCTCAGAGATCAACGACGCGACTCCGTGTACCGCGATGCAGACGATCCTCTTCCCCGTGACGCCGTTTACCGCAACGCCCACGATCCTCTTCCACGACGCCGTCTTCCACGACATCCCTTTCCCGTGACAAACATTGTTTGACGACTTCATTGAGGTAGGGGGTTTGGTTTAATTTAATTTATGTGGATTATATCCTCGACATATGATTAAATTGTTGTAAGTCGTTCGAACCACTAACGTGGGGGGTGGGGACCAACGAACAAGTCCAAACCCTCCGATTCTCTGTTCTTGATGTGTGGGATGTTGGGCGATGATGAAACGGGACTGTTGAGCTATTGGATGTCGTCGTAGTAATATACGGGTCCCGAGACGACCCCAGGCGCAGACAAGAGCAAGAATGGACCACTTGAGCGGCTCCGGTGGCCCGTGGACTTCACCGACGGCCGGCACCGGCCGGCCACCCGGAGGCGGCGGCGTCCCGGTGCGCCACCAGGAGGGACCGCCACAGCTGAAGCCGCCATGGCAGGCGACTGGTCCCGCGGTCGCACGGGACCTGAGGGAGACGCGGTCGTCCACTGTCAAGGGAGCGGCCCCCCACGCGGGGTCGCAGCTTCAATCAAGGGGGTAAACCACCCCCCCCCCTTCCGCTCAAGATCGGCACTAGCCGAGCTGGCCACGCGGGCCGCACGCGCGCGCCATGCCAATCGGCCCCCAGGTCGGGCAGGGCCACCCAGGCCGGGCTGGGACGCACCCTAATGGGATGGACCCAGACCCGATTCGGGTCTCCCCGATTCGGGCCGACCCAGGGGATCTCTGGCCGGGTCGGTCCGGGCCCAAAACCCCCTAAAACTGGACAGGTTCATTCTTTTGCCCATATCTTGGGCTATGAACCTCCGATCAATGCACTGTCAGTTGAGATGCGATCCTTGGATTGGTACGGTCGTTTCGGTTTATTACACTCAAGGTTTCGAAGAACTCTGGGTACGGCCGGGTTGGTTCGAACATGAAACCAACCGGGCCCTCGGAGCGAAAATGCTTATAACTTGAGCTCCGGACGTCCGATTGACGTGCCATAAACTTTGTTGGATTCCTCTTAGTGAAAAGGACATTTTGGCTTACTCCGCTCGAGTTTTGGATGTAGTTGGAGTGCGGTCAGGTTGGTTTTGACTTAAAAACCAACTGAGCCCCTAGAACGAAAAACCCAATATCTCTCAGAACGGACGTCCGATTGACGCGCCGTCTGTCACGTTGATTTTCTCTTGTTGAGATGGAACATTGAGATACATAAACTATGAAATACGTGTCAGTTGATGTATCAAACCCTTGGCTCATGGAGCGGACCCTCCCGGAATCGACCATGCTGTGCGCGGGAACCCTAGAGTTGGCTGTGACTGCGACTGTGACGACTGCACTGAAATATTATGTGGGTTCGGCAGCGATGAAGACCGTACTGAAATCCTTCATCGGTTTGATGGTGATGAAGACTGCACTGAAATCCTATGTGGGTTCGGCACCGATGTAGACCATACTGAAATCCTCCGTGGGTTCGATGACAATGAGGACTGCACAGAAATCCTATGTGGGTTCGGTAGCGATGAAGATCGTACTGAAATCTTCTGTGGGTTCAGCATCAAGGAAGACTGGACTGAAATCCTCCGTGGGTTCGGCAGCGATGAAGACCGTACTGAAATCCTCCGTGGGTTCGATGGCAATGTCTATTATTCTTGTATCCTACATGGGTCTGGTAGTGTCTGACTCTGTTCTTGCTATCCTATGTGGGTCTGGCAGTGTAGCTGGTCTGTATCCTATGCGGGTTCGGCAGCTTAGCTGGTTTAGTATCCTATGTGGGTCCTAGCTTAGATGAATCAGTAGCTATATTTGATCATCTCATTCACCTTACGAAGAAATATACCTATGTGAGATGAGTCTTGACTTTGAATCAATATCTTCAATATGATTGACTTGCTTTCCTAAGTGGATTGAGTTGTGTTATCGTGTGTGGATTGGGTTGTACTCCTATGTGGACGTGATCGAACATGGGCTCAGATGTTGGAGCCTAATGTGAATTGATGACTTAGGTATATGTATGGGTATATACCTAAGTTGTGTTGGTTGTTACTTTGAGATTGTATCTTTCCTTTGTGGGTTATCATTTGTGGATTCTAGGATTCCTTCGGGGGTCTTAGGGTCCCTACTGAGTAGCGTATACTCACCCCTGCACAGGCTATGCCCGCACTACGTTGTGTTGGATGCAGATGATGGATAGCGCTGATCGTGGTTGAGGCTTATGGAAAAAGTCGGTACCTGGAGGTGGACCACTGGGCGGAACGTACACGGAGTGGACGACAGGAACGGAGTAGCTGAGGAGGCTATCTCTACCCACCCTTTAGGTGAGACTTCCAGTGGACGGCTCAACGTTGCTGCTTTACATTCATTTGATGTACTTTCTTTCCAGTTGTACATTACTTTCAGTTTGGGTTTGTATTCTGGCCCACTTACTTTCCGCACTACTTTTGTACCCAGTTTTATTTAGTTTTTACTTATTATTGCTTACTCTTTGGTGTTTGTTTACTTTATAAAGGCAATTCCTTCCCATTTTTGTCGGGATTTATACCTTGGTGCTAGTCACCAGCCCCTGTCCTATGGGAGGCGGGTTTGGGGTAGTAACCGCACGGGTCCGGAGGATGGTTCGTGACAAATTGGTATCAAAGGAGTTCGGTTCTACAGCAGAACTCAGGACTCTAATCATTCTTCTATGTGAAGAAATAATGTTAAGGGTATTGAGTGCAGTTATCAGTCCAGGGAGTCCAATGTTGGTGCGGCGGCCGACTTATCCATACTCCAGGACCCTGACTTTTGATTTCAGACTCAATGCACGAAAACATTGATTGCATGTGTGTTTCAAAAGTTTTCTTTGTGATTACTTTGTGTCAGGTCACTAGGTATACTGTTTGATAGTGGTGAACCTGTTTCTTTTCTGTATGGCCCCACGATGGCAGCCAGCTAGGGTTCCGAGCTTTGTGCGAGACGACAGACGACCGAGCGACGCGGCCTTGGTGCAGGGCCCTTTGATAGCGGATGCACCATCGGTACCTCTACCCGCCGAGCCACTGATGCTACCAGCCCCATCCGCTGATAGTGAAGGTCACCTTAGTGCACTGCACGAGTTCCAGTATTAGAGACCACCCAGGTTACGCGGGGAGATGGACCCTCAAGAAGCCGAGGATTGGCTGGAGGCGGTTTTTCGAGTTTTCAGGTTAGTGGGGACACCAGATGACCACATGGTGATCCTCCCAGAAAGCCTCCTATACGCGGCAGCAGGCAGATGGTGGATCTTGATGCTTCAGGTGCATGACGAGGCATCACTCCTTTGGATGTACTTTCAGAGAATCTTCCACTTGGAGTTCATCCCAGCCACCCTCCGTGCAGTGTGCATCCAGGAGCTTCTACAGCTGCGGTAGGGCAGTATGGCGGTCACCCAGTACTCGGCGAGACTTACCGATCTCTCACGCTATTCGACGGACATGGTATGGGAGCCATTCTTCTGGGCCTGGACCTTCATGCTGGGACTAAGGCATGAGATCAGGGCATCGATGATCTCGCTCAGTATTCTGACATAGGCAGGAGTACTGGAGCGAGCTCTTCTCATAGAGAGCTTTCTTGCCGAGCCTACGCCAGCAGCGAGACCTACTGCAGGGCGGTACGTAGCAGAGTCATCTGCAGCTGGCAGTCGACGGATGTCACAGGGGTCCAGGAGGAACAGACCATCAGGCAGACGACCTCAGGGAAACATGTCTTATGACTACCCGACCCGCCGTACAGAGGAGCAGTAGATAGTTGAGGGGCCACCCAGGTAGAGGCAGAGGGTCGACTATGTCGGTCCGCCAAGAGTAGGTGGACGATCCAGAGGAGATGGCCGAGCAGCGGGTGGTTGGCGACGCTTTGATATTTTACCACCACTGCTGCTAGGAGGTCCACCCTAACCACAGGGAGCTGGCGGGAAGAGACAGGCTCAGATTCAGGCATTAGAGGCCTATGACCACAGCGCTCCAGAGATGATTCGAGGTACTATCTTTGTCTACTCCACCCTTGTTTCAGTTCTTATAGACACGTGAGCGAGTCATTATTTTATTTCCGCTGCCCTTGTTTGGAGCTCGGAGATTCCGACGGATCCATTGACTCGATCCTTACGGCTAAAGACTCCTACGGGAGAAGACTCGACGATTACGCACTGGTGTCGGCAGTGTGAGCTTACTCTAGGAGGTGAGAGCTTCAGCTGGGATCTTCTTGTAGCATCATCGAAGCCTTACGACGTCGTCTTGGGCATGGATTGGTTATCTACAATCCATTCTCAGATTGACTGTATTAGGTGCAAGGAGTAGTGTGTATGCACCGACGGGAGAAGGTTCACCTTCACCGATGAGAAGGGAGCCTTTGCAGCACAGGATGGACTCACGCAGATGAGGGGACAACCCATCACTCATAAGTTGGCTAGCCTCATCCTAGGAGCAGTTGACGTGGAGAGTCCTAGTTTTCCTGTAGTGGTGGATCAGTATGCGGACATTTTCTCTAACGACGTTCCAGGACTACCTCCTCGCAGAGAGGTAGGCTTTTATATTGACCTATACCCCGTGACAGCCCTAATATCCACTCCAGCATATCAGATGGCCCCCGCTGAGCTTCGATAGCTACAGGTACAGTTAGAGTACTTGCAGGGCCAGGGATTCATCTGAACCAGTGTTTCACCCTGGGCTTCCCTGATATTGTTCGCCAAGAAGGCGGACGGGAGCTTGTGACTGTGTTTCGACTATCGTCGCCTGAACCAGGTGACCGTAAGGAACAAGTATCCGCTACCGAGGATTGGTGACCTCTTCAATCCACTCAAGGGGGAACGATGGTTCTCGAAGATAGACCTTAGATCAGGCTATCATTAGCTCAGAGTTCGAGACGAGGACGTGCAGAAGACGGCATTCAGATGTCGGTATGGACACTATGAGTTCTTGGTTATGGCTTTCGGCGTAACCAACGCTTCAGCAGTGCTCATTGGTCTCATGAACATGATCTTTCATCCATACCTTGATCAATTTGTCGTGGTCTTCATCGACGACATATTGATATACTCGACCACCGAGGAGGAGCATGTCTACCACTTGCGGGTTGTACTAGACACACTCTGAGAGCACCATATTTATGTAAAGCTCTCAAAGTGTCATTTTTGGTTACGTGAGGTCAACTTCTTGGGACACGTCATCTCTCTGGTGGGATTTGCGGTGGATCCCTTGAAGATTGAGGCAGTGCTAGCTTGGGAGCGACCCAGGAGCATGACGGAGGTGCGGAGTTTCTTGGGTCTAGCTAGGTACTACCATAGATTTGTGCTAGACTTTTCTAGAGTTGCGACACCACTCTCAGCTTTGACGAAGAATGGGAAACCCTTCGTGTGGTCAGGAAGATGTCATAAGAGCTTCCAGAAGCTGATATAGAGATTGACAAGCGCACCTATCATGAGGCTACCGTAGGAGGGAGTAGGGTACGTAGTCTACTACGATGCATCAGGGACCAAACTCAGATGTTTCTTGATGCAGGAGCGGGCCGTGATCGACTATGGATCACGTCGGTTGAGGCAACATGAGAAGATCTATGCTGCCCATGACCTGGAGTTAGCAGTAGTGGTATTCACTTTGAAGATGGGGCGACTTTTGTGGAGGTCCCGGTGGAGATCGAGGATCGACAAGAGTGGGTCCTACGTGGGCGGTCGATTCCTTTAGTGCTCATCAGATGGAAGCACGGGAACCTCTAGGAGAGAACTTGGGAGCGGGAGGCTCAGATGCGTGCATAGTACCCACAATTGTTCCCCTAGTTTATGATGTATCTTTACGGGGACATAAATCCCTGATATGGGAGTTATGTAAAGACTCGTAAAATTCCAAGGGATATTTTTTTTCTTAATTTTCTTTTGGATTTTAGAAGAACGCAGTTTCTGAAAGCACCTGATTCCGAGGCCCGGTGTGCCCAGAATCAATTTCCAAAGTTTAGCTCGGGTACGTTCAGTGAACGAATGAGCGGGTTTTCCTAACTATTGAACCAGTGCTCGGAATCGAATTCTGAGGACACCGATTGAATCACAGTGCCGATATTTGCTTATGAACACCTTTTCTGGAGTTTCGTTTGCACGGGTGAGGTTATTAATTAATTGGGTTAACTAAAGAATAAAAATATAATATTGTGCTACAATTTTATTTTTATTCTAAGTAATGATAACCTATGCTTGGTGGTTTGAGTGGGACCCACTAATATCCTAACTCCACTAGGTACAATATTAGTGAGGTGGGGCCCACATGATCCCCACCCCCTTTATTTCATTTTACCTCCCATGTGCATTTAATTTTCTTACTCACCCACACCCCCTCTTTAATGCCAAGTCAACTCTCCTGTTTAATTGGATTATTAAACACCTCATTAATTGTTCAAAGAAAAATAATTAAATCGTGATTTAATTTTTTAATTTCAAAGGATGGAATGATTAATAAAATAAGGCAAAGCCTTATTTTATTATTGATGTTGTGTTGTGCGAGAAGATTTGGGGAGAAATTACTCCAGTCTTGAAGAATGTCCTTCCTCGTTGAAGAACGCGAAGAACGATGAAGAATGTCGGCCTCTGACGAAAGATGACGAAGAATTCAAGTTCCTCATAGATCGACGACGCGAAGCCATGTACCTCGACGCCAACAATCCTCTTCCCCGTGACGCCGTGTACCGTGACGCCCACGATCCTCTTCCGCAACACCATATTCCGTGACGTCCCTTTCCCGGGACAAACCTCGTTCGACGACTTCATCGAGGTATGGGGTTTGGTTTAATTTAATTTATGTGGATTATATCCTTTACATATGATTAAATTGTTGAAATTCATTCGAACCACTAATGCAGTGGGTGCGGACCAACGAACAAGTCTGAACCCACCGATTCTCTATTCTTGATGCACGGGACGTTGGGTGATGATGAAACGGGATCGTTGAGCGATTGGAGGTCATCACAGCAATCTACGGGTTCCTAGATGACCCTAGGCGTAGAAAAGAGTAATAACGGACCACTGGAGTGGCTCTGGTGGCCCGCAGACTTCACCGGCAGCGCGGCGGTGCCGGCGGCCGGCACCGGCCAGCCGCCCGGAGGTAGCGGCGTCCCGGCGTGCCGTAAGGAGGGACCGTCGCGGCTAAAGCCGTCGTGGCAGGCGACCGGCCCCACGGTTGCGTGGGACCTGGGGGAGACGCGGCACCCAGTGCCGCGTCTTCTGGCAAGGGAGCGGCACCCCCATGCAGGGTTGCGGCTTCAATCAAGGGCGGCAGCCCCCCCCCCCCCTTTCTGCTCAATCTCGGCTCTGGCTGAGCTGGCCACGCGGGCCGTGCACGCACGCCAGGCCAACGGGACCCCAGGCCGGGCCGGGTCGCGCCCACCGGGCCGGGCCGTGCCCTAATGGGCCGGACCTAGACCCGGTTTGGGCCGACCCAGTGGGTCTTGGGTCGGGTCGGTCCTGGCCCAAAACCCCCTAAAACCGGACAGGTTCGTTCGTTTGCCCATATCATGGGATACTGAGCTCCGATAGACACACTGTCACTTGAGATAAGATCCTTAGATCGATACGGTTGTTTTGGTATATTACAATCAAGGTTTCGGAGAACTTTGGGTACAGCCGGGTTGGTTCGAACACGAAACCAACCGGGCCCTCGGAGCAGAAACTCTTATAACATGAGCTCTGGACGTCTGATTGACATGCCGTCGACTTTTTTGGAGTGATAAGAACCTTTTGGATTACTTCGCTCGAGGTTTGGACACAGTTGGAGTGCGGTCGGGTTGGTTTTGACTTAAAAACTAACAGGGCCCCTAGAACGAAAAGGCCAATAACTCTCAGACCGAGCGTCTGATTGACGCGCCATCTGTCACGTTGAGTTCCTCTTGTCGAGACAGAACTTTGAGATACATAAACACTAGACTACGTGTCAGTTGATGTATCGACCCCTTGGCTCATGGAGCGGACCCTCCCAGAATTGAGCATGCTGTGTGCGGGAACCCTAGAGCTGGCTGCGACTACGACTGTGATGAATGCACTGAAATCCTATGTGGGTTCGGCAGTGACGAAGATCGTACTAAAATCCTCTGTGGGTTCGACAGCGATGAAGACTGCACTAAAATTATATGTGGGTTCTACAGCGATGAAGACAGTACTGAAGTCCTCCGTGGGTTCGACGGAAATGAGGATTGCATTGAAATCTTATATGGGTTCGGCAGCGATGAAGACCCTACTGAAATCTTCCATGGGTTCGATGGAAATGAAGATTGCACTAAAATCCTCTGTGGGTTCGGCAGCGATGAAGACTGTACTTAAATCCTCCATGGGTTCGATGACAATGACTACTGTTCTTGTATCCTACGTGGGTCTGGCAGTGTCTGACTTTGTTCTTGCTATCCTACGTGGGTCTGGCAGAGTAGATGGTCTGTATCTTATGTGGATCCGATAGCTTAGCTGGTTTAGTATCTTACGTGGGTCCCAGCTTATATGAATTAGTAGCTATATCTGATCATCTCTATCACCTTACAAAGAAGTATACCTATGTGAGATGAGTCTTGACTTTCAATCAATATCTTCAATATGATTGACTTGCTTTCCTAAGTGGATTGAGTTGTGTTATCCTGTGTGGATTGGGTTGTATTACTTTGTGGATGTGATCAAAGTTGGGCTCAGATGTTGGAGCCTAATGCGAATTGTTGACTTAAGTATATATATGGGCATATACCAAAGTAGTGTTGGTTGTTACTTTGGGATTGTATCTTTCCTTTGTGGATTATCCTTTGTGGATTCTGGGAGACCTTCGGGGGTCTTGGGGTCCCTACTGAGTAGCGTATACTCACCCTTTCATGGGCTATGCCCGCACTACGTTGTGTTGGATGAAGACGACGGACAATGCAGATCGTGGTTGAGTCTTGTGGAGCATGTCGGTTCCTAGAGGTGGACCACTGGGCGGAACGTACACAGAGCGGGCAGCTGGACCCGAGGAGCTGAGGAGGCTATCTGTACCCACCCTTCAGGTGGGACTTCCAGTGGACGGCTCGACGTTGCTTCTTTACTTTTAGTGGTTTTACTTTCTTTCTAGTTGTACTTTACTTTCAATTTGGGTTTGTATTCTGGCCCACTTACTTTCCTCACTACTTTGGTACCTAGTTTTATTTAGTGTCTACTTCTTCTTGCTTACTCTGTGGTGTTTGTTTACTTTATAAAGGCAATGCCTTCCCCTTTTTGTCAGGATTTACGTCTTGGTGCTAGTTTCCAGCCCCTAGCCTATGGGAGGCGGGCTTGGGGTAGTCCCGACATGGGTCCCGAGGACGGATCGTGACAGTTACGTGGGACCTAAGAAGATGGAGAGATCTGTCGTGTTTTATTTTAGCTGCAGGTGTATCTAGAATGTGAGAAATATGGCCCGATAATAGGGGACTCTTACATCAGGTAATTATATCATTATAAAATCTAAGAACATTCTTATAGATCTAGTAGGATATCTTAAAAAATTGTTGTGATTCTCCCATGATATGATCTATGCAAGAAACCAGTTCTTTTGTCTAGTCCATCAGCAATGGTTCTCATGGCCTCTGGATCAATTGGATTCCTCCTCTCTTGAGATTCAAGTTGAATGCAGATGGTTCCTATTACATGGGATAAATTTAGGGCGGTTTGAGACTCAAGGGGATCGATCATCTCATCCTTCACATCTCACTTAGGATGTAGTCACTCTCTTTTGGATAAATTCAAGGCTATGCTCACCAGATTACTTTTATGCCAATAAGAAAATATTTCTCTCTTAGAAGTAGAAACTGAATCAATTATTTTACACTACTCTCTAAAGGGAACATGTACTATTCAATTGTTTATTTCTAATATATTTTCAAAATTTAATAACCTTATCATCACTAACACCCATTTTCTTCACACCTCGTGAAAAGGAAACAAGGTTGCTAACTATCTTCCATCTATGGTGAATCTCGGTTCCAGTGTCATCTATTTTTCTAGCATGAATTACTTTAATCCTGAAGGGGAGAATCTTCCAATAGGGGAAGCCCTCAGTTTTAACTTCATTAGTCCCCCTATTTCATCTTCTAGCTTTGAGTATTTGGACTTATTCTCTTATTGTCTTCAACATTTTTATTAATAAATGATGATGATGACGATAAGATAAATAGACATTCCCTAATTATATTGGGGAGACCTTTCTTAACAACCACCCAAATGATAATCAATTACATAGTGTTCTATTCTTTATTGAATTTTGTGAGGAAAATTTCAACTTTAACATACATTATGGCTTGAATATCCATTGAAAATTGAATTATACTCCTTTAATTAATTTTGTTGATGCACTCCCTATCCACAAGGAGTCTTATATTATTTCTCTTGATCAAATTTCTATGTTTTTATTATTGATATTCATTCTTCACAGTGATTAATATTTTTAATGTAGTAGTGGTCTAAAAAAATTCTTTATTTATTAATTGATGATTTATTATACAATGAATAATGAGGGACCATCGATGATTCTGATCATCTTATAAAATCTCATTCCGCACATGAGGATGTTAGAGGATATCTCATATATCTATATTTTTGTTTCCACTTAGAAATCCAAAATTAAAATGAATTGGTACTTATAAGACTCCCTCAATATTTAAAATATTCATATCGTGGGAATGAAATCAAGTTTTCAATTAATATTTCTAGTTAAACCCCTCTAGAGCATGAATTGAGGTTGGTTGAAAATTTAACGGAGTGTCAACAAGCATTTAGATAAACGCTTCCTTAAATCCATGATATTAGCCAATCAGTTTTCATGAATCATATATATTTAAGCGATGAGGATAAACCAGTGAGGTAGGAAAAATAGAAATTGAACCCGAATCTCCTTGATGATGTAAAAAAGAGGTTACCAAATTGTTGTTCCAAGTGAGTTACTTAAGAGGGGGTGAATTAGGTACCCAATAAAATTTCTATCAAAAATATGTGTAAATTAAATACCCTATTTAATTTAAAATATCCGAGTTAATCGAAATATCAAATTGATATAAGTTTTTATATTTTAAAAAATTTCACAAAATATTTATTAAGTCTCCGTTATAAAAGTTTAAAAAAACACATAAACTTTTGAAATCAATTTAGTAAACCAAAAACTTATAAAAACACTAATTTATAATAACTATGAAATTATAGAATTTTTACAGTTTTAAGAATATTTAGTTTTTAAATCATAGAATTAAAATAGAAAAAATAAAATAAAATGCACAATGGAAAATGAATACAAAAGGTTAATTCTCAAGCTGAGACTTAATCATCTCCACTTGGAAATCACCCACTTACAAGAAGATTATATAAAATAATCTATGATCTGTAACCTAGATCAATTATAAAATTTTAAAACAACTATCCAGATCATACAAGAACTATTCCATAAACCCATGGGAATAAACAATACACAAGACACACATGGACCTCTTCCAAAAAACCATGGGAATAAACAATAAAAATTCCAGAAATAGAACTCTTCCAAAAACCCATGGGGAAAAATAATAAAGGTAGTTTGGGAAGATATATTTTATCATCTAGTTAAAAGTCTAGGAGTCAGTGTGTGTATTTAAAATAGTGTATACACACACTACTTGTAATTTTAATAAAATAAACTAGTATAGAATGTAAATGTGTAAGAAGATGTTTTTTCTCTGTCAGATAAGCTCTACATCTCAGGAATCCTTGAGTATAGCTTGAGTGGTAGCTCGAGTCACATATTTAAAACTTACAGTAGGACATAGTGTCATAAACTCTTTTTTTACTATAGGAATGAACTGAAAAATCTTTTAACTCAATTCTTCATCTGTATTGTTTAAGAAAGATGTAATATGAAATATCTCAGTAAGTGGTACTCTTTTTATATATATTCGATCTACTTTTATATCAAAAACACTATTCAGTGCTAGGTGCATATGGGATTATAATATATCATTTATTTGTAGGCATATTTATTTGAAGAATAATCACCAGGATATACATCTCAAACAGATACATAACATGTTCTTATATGGTTATATGAAAAACTAATAAAAAAGTCAATAAAATAGGTTTTATAATTTCAATAAATAATATAGTCATTAGATATATTTAATTCAAAATAAACAGAATAGTGGATGTGATTCTTTTAGAATAGTGAGAAATTCTGGTGGTGTCTTGATCTAGAGGTGACTAAATTTAGAGGAATCTTGATCTGGTGGTGACTGAGTCTATTAGTGAGTTAATTTCAATGGTGAGTCAGGTATGGTTGTAAGTAATTATAATACTTAGCCAAAGACATTACCAAAATTCTGTTCTTATGGTGATACATTACTGATGGTGACTAATATCAATGGTGATTCATCCTTGGAATTGAATAATCTTAAACAGTGATACGTTCACATACTTATCCAGATTTTTTCCAATATGGATTATATTGTAAAATTATATCATAATACATAAAACTAATTAATAGTATAAGAGACATGATTTACTGATCATTAAAATTAGGGTTCCAACAATCTATCCGTTTTTATGATCACAAATCTTGAAATTTTATACACATGTTATCAAGGTATATGTAAAGGACATACAATTACATCAAATTAAATTAGATGGGAAACATAATCAATGAAAATATGGAATCAAAGAAATGCTAGTATGTAAATAAAAAAATTACATAACCTTATCCACATTTTAGAATTATCATAAATTAAATAGAAAATAGGAAATTCAATGAAGTATAATATGAAAAAATAGAATAAGAATAAGACTAGTATTCTCATTAAAAAATTCAATGAGAGTACAACCAAAACGTTTCAACAAAATGATACACATAAAAAATTCCAAACAAAAACATAATATCTAATCATCCACACTACTTAGTATGGATAGAATTATTAGGTTGTGCTTTTACCTTCCATTTTTTAGAATAATAATAATCAATATCAGAACATGAAAAATATCAATAAATGGTTGTAGGAACACCAATCAGAGCTGGAGGCTATCTGATTATTATTGGTCTTAGGTGTTGAAAACACTCTCTAGGAGAGATGGAAAAAGGCTGAAAATGGGTTGGTAATGGTGCATACAGATTTATAGTAACACTAGTCTTGAAATACTCAAGAGTGGTATAAAGAGGTGAAAGATGAGCTATAATAGGAATGGCCTCATGAGCCACAATAACCATTCCATAAACATGCAGTAATGGTATCATAAGATTCATGAAATCCATGATGATATTACCATATATCTTCATTACACTGAAGAAATATTTATTCTCTTCCATAAACCACAGAAGCATTGGATACTTGGACTTTAATTGGTTTAGTATATCATTAAAATATTAATTCAGAGGGGGTATCCTCCTATTTTTATCTATACACATAAAATGACCATTCACCTAATGATTGTAAAAAGTACTTGAAAGATAATACTTTATAACTTTGGTGATGATTTCTCTGTCAAACATCATGTATTTCATATAATCCCTAACCATCATGTGAACATGATAACTATTATCCTCAATATTCCTTAAACTTTGCAGAGGAATAAACGGTCCACCACATGAAGTAGCTCTATATTCTTCCCTTACAACTGACCTATGAATATCAAAATCAAAAACAGTATAAGGATCATTAATGAATTCATCCTGGAAGAAGGCTTGGTTTTTTACAACATGTAAAGCACTACAAATCTAAAGATATTAATCTTTTCTACCCTTTTCATCAGAAATAACTGGTACACATATTGGTACCTCATGGTATAAAAATATCCCATCATCGAGAATATAATATATTGGATGAACTTGAAAAGAAACTGATATTCGCCATTAATTTCAAAGGAAACATGACTTCTAAAAACTTCATCTCCTATTAACTCATCCAAATAATATTCATATAAAGTCTCAATATACTCAAGGATAGTTCCTTGATAATATTTTTCTATTCCTTCATATGAAACTTTCCAAAATTCATCCCATTGTCTTAAGTAGAACACTACATTTTGACCATTAATTCTAGTCCTTAACCACTCTTCATTTTCTTCAAATATGAACTCTAAAAACTGGTAGAGCTCATGCACCAACCTTGGATAGAAAGATATATAATTAATAGGTAACCATTCCACCCATCCATGGTTCTATAGAACTTCGATCACTGGTGAATTACTGGAAAAAATACATTCTGGTTGAACTTCTTTCTCATGTACTATTACCCACTTCGCAAGCTCATGATTCATAATATTTAAAGAAGACAAAATAATGGTCTCCCATTTCTGATTCTTTAGAGGACGAGACTCTTTAGGAGAAGACTCTAAATCCTGATTCATTCTGACAATGGAGATCGGCTCGATAGGTTCAGGTGAAGGTGAGGGAAGGTCAACAGTCAGGAGAGAAAAGGTTATGAAAGGTTTCAAGAGGAAAGGTTTGAGTGGCTGGGAATTGAAAATAGAGAAATAATATCATTTATATAATTTTGGTATTTTAGTTATTTATAAAATCAAAAGAGAAACATGGGATACAATTTGAATCGAATAATGAATTATATAAATATTTAAATAATCTACAAAATTAAAATAGCAATACTGACCTAAAAAGTAAACAGTGAAAAATTTACAAAGGAATGAGATTTATAATGATAGGTAAAACTAATGGTAAGTAAAAACACAACAGTGAGAAAAACACAATGTTGATTAAAACAAAATGGTGAGTAAAACAAAATGGTGAGTAAAACTCAATGGTGGGTAAAAAATAATGTTCATACCCAAAGAATTCAACTTAACCAAAGTTAATCATGCATAATTCATGTTTTAGGTAATTAATTCTCTCAAAATGTAATGTCTTATTGATAATATTAGCAAGATAATATTAAGTTCCAATGTATTCAAGATTTATATCACCATTTTGAAAATTTTCTCTGAAAAATTGACGTATTAAATCAGTAATCAATCTTCTATAATGTGGCATAGGATTATTAGAAATATTTATAGCACTTTTATTTTCACATTTTATCATGGACAGTTGGAATTGATATCCATAGTCTAGTAATGTGTGTTTCATCCACAAAATTTGTGCACAATATCTTCCTATAACAATTTATTCATCATCGATAGTTAACAGTGCAAAAAATTGTTTTTTACTACATGAAAGAACTAGAGACTTTCCCAAAATGTCACTTATTCCAGAGGTGTTCTTTCAATATAACTTAAAACCACCAAAATTACTATCTTAATATTTAAATAAGTCAAATTATTTTCCTCTTAAGTAAAACTATCCTAAATTGGTAGTTTATTTGTGGTATTTTAATTTTTTTAAGCAATCAAGTGTGACTCTTTCGATTTTTCTTAAAAAGGAGCACACATACATACAATAAACATTATAGCAGGCCAACTACTAGTTATGTAGAGAAGTCTTCCAATCATACCTATATAAGAAGTTTGATCCACTGGTTTCCCAGCATCATCAAGATCCAACTTATAGGTGGTACTTATAGGTTTATCACTACTCTTAGTATTATCCAAATTAAAATATTTTAATATATATTTAGTGTATTTACTATGATTTAATATAATTCATTATTTATTTTGAAAAATCTGAAAACCAATAAAGAATTACAATTAACCCTTTAAACTAATTTCTAATTCATTTTGCATCATTTTTGAAAAATCAGTACATAATGTATTTTCAGAATGTCCAAAAATAATATCATCTATATAAATATTAAAAAGTAAAAAACCCTTTGAAAGTATTTTTTGAAAAATGGTAGGATTGGTTATACCTTTTCAAAAACCTTTTTAAATAATAAATGTGATGATCCTATCATACTAATCTCCAAGAGATTTTTTAAAACCATATAAAGTGTTTTTTAGTTTGAAAACATTATTTGTAAATGCGGGTTTTGAAAACTAGAGGATTGTTCAGTAAAACATCCTCAACTATTTAACCATATAAGAACGCACTCTTAACATCCATTTGATATAGTTTTAAATCTATATGACTTGTATAAGAAATCAATATTATTATGAAATCAAGTTTGGATACAGGTGGGAAGTCTATTCATAGTATATACCCACTTCTTGACTATACCCTTGTCCAATTAGTCTAGCCTTTTTCCTCTCTATAGTACTGAATTCATCAAACTTGTTCATAATCACCCATTTAGCACCTATAGTTAAGGTGTCTTTAGTTATATAAATAATTTATCACACATTCTATCCTTCTATTTTCATTAATTCTTATCTTATTTTCATTACCCAGAATTCATCATTAATTGCATCATTAATGTTCCTAGGTTTTATTTGTGACAAGAATGATTGATTTTCAACCTTCATTCTTACCAAATCTCTAGTTCTTTATACCTATATCTAGGTATCCAACTAAAAAATCTTGAGTATGGTACCTAAGGTTAATAAAAGATCTATAAAAATAAGCCTTGGTCACCTTAGGGCTCTCTATAGGTTTAGGTTCAGGCTCATGATGTTCCCCAGAATTGGATGATTTTTCTTCTTGATTTAAAGCAGAATCATAAGGTTTCTAATTTATGTTCAAAGTGGATGAATCATCCTCAAGATTATCTAAAGGGTTCTTAGACTCACATTTATATGTCTCAGAAAATATGACATGATTAGTCTCTTCCACGGCATTGGTCCTTTCATTAAAAACTCTATAGGATTTACTAGTAGTATAATAACCAAGGAAAATTTAATCATCACTTTTGGAGGAAAACCTTTCAATATTATCCATAGTGTTGAGAATAAATACTTTAAAACAAAAAAAACTCTAAATTAATTAACCTAATTATTCCTATTATTCAAAAGATCATAAATGGTATTATTTATGATAAGTCTAATTTAAACTCTATTGATTATATTATAGGTTGTATTCAAAGCCTCTTCCCAAAAGTAGATAGGTATGTCATATTCATTGAGATTAGTTTGGGATATCTCTTGAAGTGTTATATTCAATCTTTCTACAACTCCATTCTGTTGAGGGGTCCTAAGAGAATATAATTTCTGAATATAAACATTTTTTGAGAATAAATATTCAAAGTCCTTATTTTCAAACTCATGGCCAGGGTGACTTCTTCAGTTATGAATCTTAAGTCAACCTAAGTTTTCAATATATTTATTATAATTTGTGATATAAGAACAAATTTCACTCCTGTGAGCTAAGTGGAAAACCCATGTATACATCGATAATATGTCTACTAGTACATAAACACAGTGCCTCCCATTTTGACTAGAAACTTTAGATAGACCTAATAAATCCATATGAACCAACTAAATAGGATGAGAAGTTGAAACTTGTTTCTTTAATTTAAAATAAATCATGTGTTATTTACCTTTTTGATAGGGGTTACAGACTTTTTCATTTGGGAACAAAAGTTTGAGAAGATCCCTGACTAACCCCTTCCAAGAATTATTTCTAAGTGAGTGAATATTATAGTGGCCTAGTCTCCAATGGAAAATCCAAGATTATTTATGAAAGGAACTCTAGTGGGAAACATTTATAGAAATTAATGAATCAATATTAATTTCATAAACATTCTCATTCCTTAAAGTATTAAATATTAAATTATTTTTATAATTAAAAACATTACCTATATTGTTTTTAAACTAGGAATTAAAACCATCATCTCACAATTTTGAAATGATAAGAGAATTATACTTCAAACCAAAAACACAAAGAACTTTGGAAATTAAGAATGAATTAGTGTTACCAATTATTACAAGGATGATGATATTTCATTTAACATTTTCACCAAAGGTGACATGAGTACCATTAACCATTATGAGGATCATGAAGTTAGATTAGTCTCCTATCATATGCCTGGAACATTCAATGACCATGTAGCATAGAATTTTGTTGGATCTTTTCAAAAATATTTCCTTCAAAACAAATTAATACCAATAATGACTTTGGAAACCATATTTTCTTAGGTCTATATGTGTTATAAATTAATTCTTTAGGAACCCACAATTTCTCAATAGTTATTTCAATAAGTATTTTGTATGCTTCTTGACATAAAAACATTTTCAGGTCCTCTAGAATAATATCTTGTAGTAGAACCTATAGATTTATATTTATGTACAATTGTTATCTTAACTATTATTAATTTTATAGGTTTGTATCCTATACCTCTAAAATACTTTGGAGCAATTTTTTCCCATGAATTTGATTAAGTGTTTCTATACTATTTTTGAATATTTATAAATATTTCTTAAGTTTCTCATTTGACATTTTCAGTCTTTTATTATCCTTTAACAATAGATAATTCTTCTTTTTTTCAATAGTAATTTCAGTTTTAACAATGGAAGATAAAACATGTCATTTCTTCAGAACATTATATTTATCCTTGAGTTAAATGAAGGTGTGTTCATTCATTTTTCAGTGATAAAAAATTTATTCTAGAATCATGTCATAATAAATTCTTTTCATTTTACAAATGATTATAATTATGAAAATATAAATAAGTAGATACAATTATTACCTCAGAGACCTTTTCATAAAGTATATGTTGGCTTAGTCATAATTTTTTTAGGAGTAGAGCACGAGTTACTGGATCTATCCTCAAAGGAACTCTATGTATCTTTCATGGATTTATGGTATTTTTCCCTTATCCTTATATTTCTTAATATATTCCAATTTTGAACAGTCTGCCTTAATGCGAATTTTTAACTTGCATTCATTGTAGGCTATCTCATTTGAATATTCATCCTTTTTTTCAATATTTCATTGAATTTCCTTTTCTTTCCAACATTCCATTGTAACTAGGCTTTCTAAAAAATTTCTTCTTCCTCTATAACTTTATAAATCTTCAAGATAGATGGGCCATCTCCTCATCACTATCTAGTGGTGAGTCATCATCACTCGATCTTTCAACTTTTAATTTTTCTTTATCTTTTTGTTTGAATGGAGTAGACTTGAAAGCTATGGATTTTCTCTTAGGTTCAACCTCTTCTTCATGGTTTACTTTAAGTTCTTACTTATATGTGGGATTCTCTTATTGGCATAGATTTTGCTCTCTATCTTTCAAGAAGCCATATGATAAGTCTCATGATTTGGTCTTTTTCTGACACTATATTTCCCATAGATCTCATGGTGTTCAATATTTCATTAAACCTATGATACATAATTAAAATTAAATAATTAGGATTCATCTTAAAAGAATAAAATTTGATTGTATATGTATTTAATCTCATTTATTTAATATTTTTAGTTCAATCATGTGAAATAGATAATGTATCCCAAATTTCATATCATGTTTTATAAGAATAAATTCAATTGAATTCTTCATATCCTAAAGAAAGATAAATGGAATTCATGTATTTCAATTATTGTTATAAGAAATTTTAGTTTCATAATCCTACTATTTTATAACAGTCTTTAGTAACTCATTATTATCCTCAATAGCAGACCAAATTTAAAAAACCATAAATTTTATATGAATTTTTATCGTTATCTTCCATTAAGTATAATTGTTACCATTAAAACAAGGAGTTTTATAGGCAAAAGAACCTTATTGTGTGTTATCTATTTAAGGAAATAAATTTATAAATGATACAAATTTATGATCTTTAAAATAAAACTATAATCAAAGTTGAAAAGTATTTTGAGACTACTATAATATCAAATGTTTGTCCAAGTGTGTAACTCAAGAGGGGGGGGGGGGGTGAATTGAGTACCCAATAAAATTACTATTTAAAATGTGTTTAAATAAAATCCCCAAATTAATTTAAAACAACCCGGTTATCTAAAATAGCAGTTTGATATACGTTTTGATCTTTTAATAGATTTCTAAAAAGATTGATTAAGTCCCAATTAATCAAATTCTAAAACCACTTTAACTTTTGAAATAAATTTACTAAAACAAAATCTTATATAAAAACTAATTAAGACTAACTCTTATATTATTTTTTTATAGTTTAAATAAAATTTAATTTTTAATTCTTAGAAATAAATTATTAAAAATGAAATAAAACGCATAGCGGAAAAGGAATACTAGATTTTTAGTCTCAAGCTGAGACTTAGCCCTCTCCACTTGAAAATCACCCACTGACAAGAATATTATATAAAATAATCTATTATCCACAACCTAAAACAAGTTTACAATAGTAAAACAATAATCTAGGTCACAAAATACCTCTTCCACAATCCCATGGGAATAAAAAAATATATAAGATAGACATGAACCTCTTCTATGAACCTGTGGGAATAAACAACACACAGGACATACACGGAACTCTTCCCCAAACCCATGGGAAAACAAGAATAATGAAATTTTGAGAATATATCTTGTATCTTCCATTTAAATAACACGAGTTAGTGTGTGTGTTTAAAACACAGTTTACACAAACTGCTTGCAATGTAAATAAAATAAAAAAAAATAGATCAGGTAATGGTGTATGAATATGTTGTTTTGTCTGTTTGTTAAGCTATGTAGCTCATGACTCCTTGATTGTAGATTGAGTGGTAGCTCGATTCATGTTTCTAAAACAAACAGGGGAATATAGTGTCATAAACTCTGTTGTTTTGAATGTAGGGAGGAACTGAAAGATCATTTAGCTCAACTCTTCCTCTTTCATATGTAAGCAAGATTCCACATGAAATATCTCAACAAGTAGTATTCTTTTAATATATGTTGACTTTATATGTATGTCCACAACACTATTCAGCGCATGCCACATGAGGGTGTCTGTTACTTATTTTATTAGTAGGAATATTCATTTAAATAATAATCATCATGATCTAATCCTCATACTGATATCTAACATGTTATTTAATGCATCCCTACAAAACAATTAAGAAAAATCATTAAATTAAGCTTCATAATTAAATTCAATAATTTATCAATTATACGTATTTAATTTAAAATAAATAGAATAACTATGGAGAGTCTTTTAGAATGGTGAGACAATTTGATAGTGTCTTGATCTTGTGGTGACTAGATCTGGTGGTGACTAAGTTCAGTGCTGACTAATTCCAGCGTGGAGTCAAGTTCAATGGTTAGTCTAGTCTGGTGGTAGGTAATTTTGTTACTTAGCAAAATTTACAATTTAATTTAAATTCACCCTCTGAAGTTAGGTAATACCCATATATTATATAAATTTTGTTCTGACGGTGAGACATTTCTTGTGGTGACTATTCTCTATGGTGAGTTATCCTTGGTGGTGATTAATCTTCAACGGTTATTCTTTCTCATAATTATTCAAATCTATTTCCAATCTTCCTTATGTTATAAAATACATTCATAACACATAAAACTCATTAATTACATAAAAGATATTATTTTTTATCATTAAAATAGTTGTTCCAACTCAAATTATTGTCTACTATAATCATTTATCCTATACATGAATGCTAATGGATCATTATAGTGCATTTAGTTCTTAAGAATACTAGTATAATGATAATTAAACATATAAATAATTAATTAGTTCCAAACCAAGTGTAGAATAGTTTTCATGTCTATATAAACACTTTTTAAAAAAACCAACACACTGAGAAAGACTATTTATCATTTCTTTTAATAGACCATCAAGCACGTATAGAAGATTTCTATATTTACAGCTCCTATTTTGACGTGTGTTTGAGTAGTCTTAGTGCGTTCATTCGATGCTGTATTGAACATAATTTTCTATTTAATTATGTGAAATTCCATTTCAAGGAATGAAAAGGGATAGTACGTGGATATTTCCATTATGGGGATTATATCTAAGTACATAAATCAAAATTGTATATTATTTATTCCCTACCATTCCTAAGAAATTTTTGGGATGTGTGGTCTTTTTTAGGCCATGAATGATTTTATATATATTTTATTAGTGATTTTATCAACAATGAAATACTCATATCCTAATTACATTAAAAATATATGTAATATTTTAATAAAAACTGGATGGATGATTTTAATAAATTGAATTGGAGTATCATGTCACCATCGATAATGTTGTGACACCCCCATGTCACTGTGTTGTTTGTTTAGTATTAATATATATTTTATTAATTGTTTTTGAGTTTTTATTATTTGATAGACCAAAAATCATGTTTCTGGAGGGTTATTTAGATGTGAATGGTTATCTCACATAGTTAGTACTAATCATGTGGTTTTTATGTGGGTGGGACAATTATTTTGACAAATCCATTTTTCATAGATTTTTAATGGTTTTTCAAACCACGAAAAGCTCCCCAAAAGAAGTTTTGGAAATGGGGTGTATCAAAGGTGAGGTTCATAGTTTGTTCACGTTTTACGAAACCTAGGAGTAACTTTTCAATGGGGTACCTAGACAAGGAAATGTTGAGTGCATGGATGGCACACGGGTTGGAAAACCTTGTGTCTAAACTATGTGACTGGACTGGGTGTTAAATTTTTACATTTTCCCAAAATTAACCCTCTTAGATTTTAAGGGGGATTCACTAAAATTTATTCCCACCTACATTATATGGTCCTTAGGGGATCAAAGAGGATCTCCAAACACCTCCACCTCAAATCCCCCCCCCCCAATGATTTCCAAGAGGTTTGAGGTGCCTTCTTTCTCTATTTCTCTCATATTCTCTTCTCCCTATCTTTTCTCTTAGTTTGGTCTTCCCCACAACTCCTAGATCTCTCATGGATCATTTCAGAGTTTTAGGTAGATTTAATGATGCATATTTTGGTGTGTCGGGTTCATAGACACTATTTCATTTCCCATTGACGTGGTTATTATTGAAGGAAAAATGGTCCAAATAATTTCATCATTGTTCTCAAATCATTAAGGTAGGTGCTTCTATGATATTGTTTCATTTTTGAATTTGATATGAACTCAGTCTTTATAAATTAATTTTAATTAAATCATGGATATATGGGATAGATTTGATGTTATTTTAAGCCTTTTCAAGGTTTTTTTAGCTTTAAATAAAAGAATTTTCATGTGAACTCCTTGTTTTATTTTTTGAATTGGGATGTTTAAAGGGTATAATATTTTGGCAATTACTGAATGAATTGTTTAAATGTGTTTCATGTTTTGATTTGGTTTTTGATCCAGTTTTGGTATTGAAGGACCGAAAAAATATGTTTCGAAATTTTAATTTGATTTTAATGGGAGGTTTTAAACTATAAATGGTGTGTTAGATGTTATTTATTGGAATTATAATGTTCATTTGAAATGTATGCATGTTTTCCCATTTATGAAAATTCCTTAATGGGAAGTTTTCAAATGTATTTGATGGAAATGAATGGATTTTTTTCCATGTTTTGGTTTCCAAATGGAATTTCCTTTACTTTAAATGGTGGATTCAAAATTTTTTGAAGACATGGGTGACATCCATCATTAAAATGGTGTTTGGGATGGTATTTTATAAAAGGTGAATGGTATTGGAATTAAAACATGTGTTTTGGTGTTAATGTATAGGATGTAACTTTGTTTTTTAACAAGTGTTTCTTGAAGGATACCCCTTGATTTCCATTTCTTGTTTAGCCCTTGTGTGGGTTATTGATCTATATGAGATTCTTGTTTATACTTTTGTGTGAGAATATTCTTTTTATGATGTGGGTGAATTTTACTATGGGTATTTTCATCATTGGGTGTTGGGGGTAGCTATAGTTATTTTATATGCATTAGACATGGATTATTTTATCCTATTCCTCACTTCCTTTATTTTCCACAAGAAACTCAGTACTAAGTGGAACACCTAGCTTGTTACTCTATTTGGTTCACAGACTACTAGTTTCCCACAAGCTATGATAGGAAGAAGGTATAGGTGGATTTTAGAGATCATAATAATTTTTTTGTGGGATAATTGAATGAATGGTTATTTAAACTTTAGAACATGTTAATTGGGTGATGATTGGTGGGATATGTCACTCCTTGTGGCATCCATCATATTGTGGTCAATTATGAGATGTTTCCCCATTCATGAGAGTTTACAGGGGGTGGTGTTACATGATGGAACATGTAACCCTAAACGCGCTGTCATGACATGTCAAATTAATTATTCTTTAAATGTTGATTTATAGTTTGGGGAAGACCCTAGGTCATCTCTAAAGGATATTTGATAGGTTTATAGTATGCGTTTTTTACAAAAAGTACTAAAAATAGGGGTGACATTCCAGAAACTTTTATGAAAATTACTTGATTTAAAGAGCTTAATAGTTGATAGATGAAGGTGGTGATTTAAGATTTATGAGAGAATGAGAACATTTCAAGTTCACTACAAATCTTGGATAGTTCATTATTCTAAAAAGATTACATGGTTTTGTTTAATTAATTGGTTGAGGGTTGTCAGGATCTTGACTCCCCTTTAACCCCTTAAAACGATGCAAAAATAAGAAATCCTTGACACAACAATTGTGTTTTCAAGATTTGGTTCTCAATAATAGAATAATGGATACCAAATAATACTGAAATCTCATATATGTGTGAGAGATAACGGATGCCTGTGTTGTCCAACCAGAACAACCAAAGATTCATACTTGAAATCTCAACTCAATCGGTGTTGAAATAAAAAACATTTCACTTAATTATATAAATAAAAATTAAATAAGATGAGAAACATGTAAAGATAAGAAATAAGTGAAATATTTAGAAAAAAAATTACACAAAACTAGTAGAAGAACAAGTTCTGGAACTCCCTCCCAAGTGTGTGTAGCTCCTCTGAAATAATCACACACCGTTTAGCTCGACATCTGAAGGAGGAAGCTCGGGTGGAAAATCACCTTCATACTTCTTCCCCCAATTTGAATAGGGGCCAACCAAAATTACTTGGATGATGAGAGAAATCCTTTAGGTATCCAAAATACCAGAGCTTTTCCTCCTAGCCAAACATCCAAATGAGGGGGCCAATCTTTCATTATATAGACAAAGTGGAAGGTGGTTTTGGGCACATAGATTGTGTAAAACCACTTGGCCCAAGGTTTTTGTCCACTAGAAAGTAGAATATTGATTTATAAAAAAACTAGAAACATTTTTTCCCACATATTGAATGTATCAACTGAAAGTGTGGAACCATTTGGAAAATTATATCACGAGATATGGATAGATCAAAACACAACAATTTTGTATTAATGCATATTCATTATGTTGTACAGATTAGGTCGGTTGGGCCAACAGATGGTCTAATGAGTCTTGGATTCCTTCATATGAAATGTATCCCAATGAATTTTGGACAAGAGAATAAAATTTATCCCCTTTTTATGCATGATTCATTATTAGCGTGTGTATGAGTCCACTGGTGGGCATGGATCTGGCGTAGTTTGGACCATTTTTTCCTGGACATAATCATCGGCCCTCCAAATCAACTGCACCATCAATGAAATTTTCAAAAAAAGTAACATTTCCTTTTTTAATAGTGATAAAAAAATAATTGAATCAAACATTAAGTGAAATTAGTTATTATTTTTATAACTTTAAATAAATAAACTAGTTTAACACAGTGGTGTAAGGGTGAAAAGGAAATAGTGAATCGTGATGCAATCACACCCCCACACATAAACATTTCCACTCCTCGGAAACGTAATATTTACAAAAATTATGCATACATATATATATTTCAAAATTCATTAATATTTAACATTCAATGAAAATTTAATTCTTGATAGAAATGTGATCAAAGAAAAAATCACACAGAGGGGTTATTCTCAGTGATCAAACAAAAAGATGGCTCAAAAATTATATCATCATTAAATACAAGAGGTTGAATGATAAAAATTTTATAAAATAATTTAAAAGAAAACCATTTCACTAATTCTGCACATGTGGTTTTGACAACAATTTCATGTTATTATTTTCATTTTCTATCTAGTAAATATAAGTTACTTTAAAAAATTTCTACTTATTTTATCCTTTCCACCAAACCTTCCCTAAATCCTTTGATATCAAATTCCAAGACCCACTCACTTAAGAATTCCCAGAAGTCAAACCATAAGCTCCTAACCTAGATATCCCCATATATTTCACATTTCATCACTCCCCTGATTTTTTTTAAATTTGTATTTGGAACAAAACTTACACTCTTCTCCCAACCCATATTTGATCTCCTCATGACAATAATTGTAATATTTATAACAATATCAAAGGTAGAGGAAGGGTGTCTTTTGACCTACACAATATTCAACCATGTTTTTATTTTTTATTTTTTTTATGAGGTTGTACAACAGTTGGATAACAAACACACATGCATAGGTCAATCTGGTATAGTAATGAAATAGATTGGATAAGGAACGAATGTATAGAAAAATTATTTTGGAAAGTAGATAAAAATAAACCTATCTTATATTTACCTTTAATTAAGTATAAACTTTCACAAATCATGGTTGGGTGAAAAGTTTTGTGGAGAAATTAAGTGACACAAATTTCCCTTAAACTATTCACCTAAAAGGGCACCATTCTTCTCAAAGGTTTTAAAATTATACAACCATTTATATCATTGATATAGAATTAAATTTCAACAGAAAGTCACAGCACAATACTGAATTCTTGCAGAAATGCACATTTCATCATAATTTTTTGACTGCTAAAACAACATGAAATAAGGAAATTCCACATTACTCTTCAATAACTTCCATGATTAAACATGAATCATATTATATGATAATTTTGGCATAAAAAATTTACTTTTTTGGAACAAAAGTTAGGGGGAGAGGGGGAATGTGACAATACAGTTCAACAAGCTAAAACAGAAAAATAAAAAAAGATAATGAAAATTCATAAATAACCCTGAAATATACCCATCCCCCCACACCTAGAGTGAGTAGTGTCCTAACTATAATAAACACTAATTTTGGAAGTAAGGATAAAACATGGTGGGTGTCATTGGTATGTTGCTTCTCGAAAATAGAGTCCCACCATTGGAAACTCCAGAAGGGCTTATTAGAAGTTATTTACCTATTACCCATTGACAGTAATGGTTTTCTTGGATTCTTATTTTTGAACCTGAACAACACTAAATGGAGATACATTAGTAACGATGCAGGGGACAAACCAGTGGGAACAAAGCTTACATAGATGCATCTTCAACCCTTCATTGTAAAGGAGGACCTTCTGCCCAATGTGGAATTGATGAGGAAGGATGAGCTTTTCCTAGGCAGCATTGGTTCACTCCATATAAATCATGGAGTTCTCATATCATATCTACACATTTCTTCCATATCCTAAATCTAAAACATCCTTTGAGCACCTGCACCAGAAAGAGTAGAATTTCTTTGTTTGATGGCCCAATTGGTCGAGTGCCCAATCTCAACAGAGAGGTGACAACTCTTTCCAAACACTACCCTATATTGTGACATTCCAATGGGAGTTTTAAAGGCAGTATGTTAATCCCATAATGAATTATTGAATCTAAGACTCCAATCATTTCTATTAAGTTGAAACGTTTTTATGACTCTATTTTAACTCCCTATTTGACACCGTAGCTTTACCATTAGTCTTCGGGTGATATGTAATAGACACTCTATGGCTGACCCCATACCGACACAAAAGAGATTGCATTGTTCTATTGTAGAAATGAGAACACTGTTCACTGATGATGATCCTTGATAAGCCAACCCTACAGAAAATTTGGGTTCTCTAAAATTTTACATCTTCATTAGAATCAGTTTTCCTTGTAGCTCGTGCCTCTACCCATTTTGAAACATAATCCACTTCCAAAATAATGTATAGGTTACCAAATGAATTAGGGAATGTATCCATAAAGTCAATGCCCCAAAAATAAAAAATTTCCTGGAAGAGAAAGGTTCTTGGTGGAATCTCATTCTTTTAGAGATATTCCCTATTCTTTGACAGTGAGGACAAGATTTATATAAGTTACAGGCATCCAAAAATAATGGGGTAAAAAAGAGACCTGAGTCGAGGACCTAGAGAGTAGTTCGTTGGGGACCGATTTTCCCCCCATAAGAAAGAGTGTGGAAGAACCTAAGGATAGACTAAAACTCGCTATCCGGAATAAAATTCCTAAGGACTTGATCACTATAGGTGCACCACAGGTAGGTGTCATCCCAAATATACCAATTAGACTCATGTTTTAGATGGTCGGCCAGGTTTTTGTTGAGATAAATATGAATGCATGATGATACTAAATAATTTAAAATTTCAAAATACCAAGGAATAACATCATGAACTTGGTATAGTTGCTCATATGGAAACATCTCATTTATGGGAATATAGGGGGATGAGTCAATATCTGGGGATGGGTGGATCCTAGTGATATAGTCGGCCACCACATTTTCTGCTCCTTTTTATCCCTAATTTCTAAATTGAATTCCTAAAGGAGGAGAATCCAATGAATTAGATATGGTATGGATTCCAGTTTCTTAAGAAGATACCGGAGGGCTGCATGGTTTGAGAACACGATGACTTTGGATCATAAAATATATGACCTGAATTTATCAAAGGAAAATAAAATAGAAAGAAATTATTTTTTAGTTGTGGGGTAGTTTTCTTGGGCAGGGTCTAGTTTATGTGAATCATAGGCAATGACATGTGAAGCTCGATCGATCCTTCGTGATAAGGCCGCCCCAACTGCATAGTTGGAGGTATCACACATGAGCTCAAATGGTATATCCCACCTAGTTTGTTGGGTTATCGGGGGTGACGTGAGACTCCATTTTAACATATTAAAATCTTCCTCACATTCATTATCAAAAACAAATTTCTTTTTCTTTTGGGAGCAATCGAGAGAGGGGGAGTGAAATTTTACTAAATTCTTGAATGAAATGATGGTAAAATACAGCATGACCTAGGAAATACCTCACATTACATACATTTTTAGGGAATGGTAAGGATGAAATGACTTCCAATTTTTATTTATCTACTTGGATACTATTCCCAGAAATTACATGTCTTGAAAATAAACCTTGTTACACCATGAAATGGCATTTCTCGTAATTTAATACAAGATTATTTTCAATACATTGATGTTGGACTAAACCAAGACTACTTAAACATTCATCAAAATAGGATCCATAAATATTGAAATCATCCATGAATACTTCCATTAAATTCTCTAGGTAATCTGAAAAAAATACTAACCATGCATAATTGGAAAGTACCCAGAGCATTTCACTGACCAAATGACATCCTTCTATAAGAAAATGTGCCAAGGAGAAAGTGAAGGTTGTCCTTTACTGGTCCTTGGGGACAATATGGATCTAAAAGTATCTAAAACCCCCATCAAGAAATCAGTAATGGGACTTCCCCACTATCCTATCTAGCATTTGATCAATGAATGGAGATTTGAAATGGTCCTTCCTACTGTGTTGATTTAGTCGGTGATAGTCTATGTAGACAAGACAACTATTCTATATATGAGTTAGAACCAATTCATTATTTTCATTTTTGATTACTGTAAGACCGGTTTTTCGGAACTTCTTTAATGAGACTGACCCATTGTCTATCATAGATGGGGTAAATGATTCTAGTAGCCAATAATTTTGATACCTCCTTTTTTAAAACTTCTAGGAGGATTGGATTTAGTCGACGTTGTTCCTGCCTCACTTGTTTAGACGTATCATTTAACAAAGTATGATGTTTTCAAATTGATGGGCCAATACCATGAATTTCTAAAAGTGTCCATCCAAATGATTATTTATGCTCTTACAAATTTACAATAAATTTCAATTCTTTATCAGGAGGGATTGTACTAGTAATGTTGATGGGTATATTGTTTCCATTTCCAATATATGAATATTTTAAATCATGAGGCAGTTCATTCAGTTCCAATTCAGGTGGATTTTGAATTTATGGGAGTGTTTGTGAAATTGAGAGGTCAATAATCTCATCTAACTTCTTAATGGAATCATCCTTAGATAAGGGATGAGATTTTACAAGCTTATCAGTATCATCAATGGTCATGTGATCCTCGGTGTTCAAGCAATCATCAATTAATAAACATACATGGAATTTTTCTAGACCACTACAACAATCAATACATAAATAATTTTCTATTAATAAAATTAATGATGAAAACTCAGAAAGGGTTCGGGGAAATAAATGATGTTCTTTTAGGGGAAGGGAGTATATAAATTGAATTAAGAAAGAGGGAGGAATGTCCTTATGAGGGGTGCTTCTTGGAATCAAGGATGTTGAAGTGGAAAATGTCACCACCAAAATCCATAGACAATGTACCATTGTGAACATTAATTATGGTTTTGGCTATTTTCAAGAAGGGACACCCCAATATTATTCAGGTATATCCATTAATCATATCATCTTCCATTTTAAGAACATAAAAATCAGAAGGAAAAATTACATTTTTCACCCTCACAAGAACATCCTCTAACACAGAAGAGGCATGTGTGGTACTTTGGTTGGCTAGTTGAACAACAATCCCAGTGGGATTCACTTCCCTAACATGAAATGTAGAGTAAATGGAGTTAGGCATCAATATTATAGAAGAATCTAAATCCAGAATAGCATTGGAAAATGAATACTCCTCAATGGTGTGTAGAATTAAGAATGTCACAGGATCATTGCACTTGGTGGGAAGTGATGTATCTATTAATACTGATATGTTTCTACCCAAGATCACCTTTTAATCTCTATAAAGTCTTTTTCGGTGTGTATACATCTCCTTTAGAAACATTTCATATCGTGGAATTTCCTTTACAACATCAATAAAGTGGATTCTAACATGAATTTTTTTGGAAATTTCCAAAATTTCTTTATCAAGTTCAATTTATTTTTCTTTTCTAGGTTAGATTGACCTTTAGAAAAATTGAAGAGGAATGGGTTGGCTAGGAGACTCATCGACATACACACTCTTTCCTTTAGAAGGGACTCTCTCAAGACATGGTTTTTCTACATTTGGAACATTTTAATTGTTGGGATGGAGGTTTCCTCAAGATGGGATGACTCTAATAGAGGATTCATTTGAATTTATTGTGGTTTTCAAATCCTAAGGGTGATAACACTACATTTTACATTGTCTCTACGGTTGACTAATGGTTGAGATTGTAGTTTACCCAAACCATGACTTTGAATTTCCCCCACTGAGTTAGCTAGTTGGCCTAATTGGGTTTTGAGGTCTTGTATGGATGCCTGAGTGGTTTGATGGAATTTGATATTGTTGGAAACCATTTATTTTATCATATATTCTAGGATAGGATTAGGTTCTGGAGGGTTTTGTTGGAAAGGCCTTTAAGATAGTTTAGGATTTTTGGGTGGTGGTGGTGGATGAATAATCTAACCATGTTTGTTCCATTATTATTGATAATTGTTTGAATAACCCCTCTCCTATAAGATTTTTTTCTTTCCACCCACGGTTGGATGGATAGTAAGGTTCTTTCCTAAATGGTTGGTTGTATGGGAGACCTAGAAATATTTCCTCACAAATCTCAGAACTTTCTCTCATTTGAGGACATTGGTCAGAGTAGTGGGTATCAGAAGATCAGATGTCTTAATGGATGGGAGGAGGAGATTGGGATTTTCCTTAGGAAAGAGTGAGTTGTCGAAGAAGGGTACTTACTTCTTCAAACTTGGTGTCTACCTTATTCTCAAATTCAGTACTTTACACCTCATGGAAACCTTGAATTGTTACACTAGACCATGAACCAAATAGATGACTATTTTATGCCATTTTCCCAATCAGGGTTCTTGGGGAAATTGGGGTCTTATTAACTAGTGCCCCACCAGAAGTAGAATAAATCATGTTTCTATCAATAGAAATTAAACTTTCATAAAAATACTGAATTAAAATTTGATCACTTATTTGGTGGTATGGATATCTTGAACATAACCATTTAAATCGTTCCCAATATTTATGAAGTGTTTATCCTTAAGATTGTATTATACCACATGTTTCATTCCTTATTTTTGAAGTTCAAGAGGCTGAGAAATATTTCCCACGAAAAATTTGTTTCACGTCCTCCCAACCTCTTATTGGGGAATTAACATAATAAAGTCAGTATTTTGGAGTGTCTTCTAATGAAAAATGAATTAACCTATGATTTACTTGTTCTTAATCCAAATTTTTAGGTTTTAATATAGAACACACAGAGTGAAATTCATTTAAATTCTTATGCATATCCTCTCTAGGAAGTCTGTGGAATATTGGTAATAGATTAATTAGACCATATTTTAGTTCCAAATTAGGTGCCCTGCCCTGTATTTGAATATAGATGGGTTGAATATCGACATTAGGTTAGGTTAGTAATTTTTGGGTTTAATTGTCTTCATCCATTTTAAACATGTTAATTTCATGTTCTAATTTGGTTCTAAAAGAATAGGGGTTTAGAAAAGTCTCAAGTTGTGGTGTGTCCTCCTTCAAAGGGTTGTCTTATGCCTCTCAGGGTCGCTGAAGTAAGATCCTCTCCAGTTTGGGTTCAAAAGGTGGTAAATTTGTTGGATTATAATTCTTCATGCATAAAATCTACACAATAAATAAATCAGAACACAAAAATATAGGTAAATGTGTTTGATAAAAGAAATAAATATTCACAAAATTTACAAAAATATTATATAAAATGTGCAATGAATACCAAAGAGCTCCCTGAAAGTGGAAAAACAATTTAACGCGCTGTCATGAAACACCAAATTGATTATGTTTTTAAGGTTGATTTATATTCTATTTAATACCCAAGACATTCTCTCATGGAGTTTTTATAAGTTTGGAGTATGTGTTTTTAATAAAAATTACTAAAAATAGCGGTGATTTTAAAAATAATTTTAAGAAAATAGCTTGATTTAAAGAGTTTAACAGTTGATAGAAAAAGGTGATTATTTATGAATTATGAGAGAAGGATATCATTTCAATTTCACTATATATCTTAGACAGTTCATTTTTTTGAAAATTCACCAGGTTTTTTTTTAATGTATAGTTGAGGGTTTTCAAGATCATGACTCTCCTTTTACCCCTTAAAAAGATGCACAAAGAAGAAATCCTTGACAAAACAATCATGTTGTCAAAGTTTGGTCCTCAATAATATAACAATGGATACCAAATCATACTAAAATATCATATATGTGTGAGAGAGAAAGTATGTTGGTGTTGTCCAATCAAAACAACCCATGATTCCCACTTGAATTCTCAACTCAATCGGTGTTGAAATAAAAATAATTTCACTTAATTATATCAATAAAAATTTAATCAGAGGAGAATAACATCAAGATAAGAAATAAATGAAATATTTATAACACAAATTACACAAAACTAGAAGATGAACAAGTTCAGGAACTCCCTCCCAAGTGTGTGGAGCTCCCTCGAAATGATCGTCCACCATTTAGATCCCTCAAAATGATCGTCCCCTATGAGGATAGGGGCCTCCAGAACTTATTGGATGATGAGAGGACCACTTTGGGTCTCCAAAATAACAGATCTTTTCCACCTGAACAATCTTTCAAAATAGGAACCTAGGCTTACATTTTATAGGCAAAGTGGAATATGGTTTTTAGCACATAAATTGTGTAAAACCACATTGACCATGGTTTTTGATAGCGATAAAGTGAAATATTTCCTGGGAAAAAACTAGAAAAATGTTTACCAACATCTTGAATGTATCCAACGAAATTTTGTCACCATTTGGACAACTAGATACCGAGATATGGATAGATCATAGCACACCACTTCTGACTTCGTGTATATTCACTGTTCTGGACATATCAGGTGGGTTGGGACACTGGATGGCCGAATGTGTCTTGTGTTTCTTCAGATGAAATGTATCACACTCAATTTGGGTAATTACACAAAATTTAAGCCCATTTGGATTCAATTTTCATTAGTAGTGTGCATATGATTCCACTAGTGTGCAAGGATCCTACCCAGTTTGGCCCATTTTTCATGGATATCCTCATGGGCCCTCCAAATTACCTCTACCTTCAATGAAATTATCAAAAATGTAACATTTCACTTTTTAGCTGTGATAAAAAATAATGGAAACAAACATGAAGTGTAATTTGTTATTATTTTTATAATATTTAATAGAAAGCAAGTTTAACATAGTGGTTTAAGGGTAAAAATGAAACAGTGAATCATGGGGTGATCAAACCCCTATTCAGGGTTAGTTAAAGGTGGTGGTTGTGGTTGATTCATGGTGTGTATGTGGTGCTCAGTGGTGATGAATGGAAGACTGATAAAGGGCACTATAGTGGGTGAGGTGGATTTTAATGTAGGATACGGTGATGGTCAAAGAAGGCCATAATGGTTGTGGACAACGATAGTTGGTACATGTGGGAACGATTGAAGATGGTTGTCCTGGTAACTGTAGGAGATCTGTGGTTACAAGGAAGAAGATTAAAAAAACAACTGACTGATAAAGGGCGATAGATGATTATATCATTGCCGAGGTTGAGACGGTAGCTACTATAGGAAACAGTGGGGGTGAAAGATGGTTGTCCTGGTGAAGATAAGATATCTTTGTGTATGGGAAGAAGTGGGACAAAAAACTATGAAAGAGTGGGATGTGGGTCAATGAGGGTCTCATTCAATTCAATTGGGGCTATATTCCATGTTGTAATGGGATTTAATGCCTACTGGTTCTTTGGTCTTGAAATGGGTTCCTTATACCCGGTTAAAAAGATGTGTTTCATGGTTTAATAATAAAAAATGAGGGGCTTACCTCATACTTGTTAAATAAAAAATACTTTAGAACATGTCGGTAGATGGTTCATGAGTGGTTCACTCTTATATAGTTAGCTACTTCACATGTTAGTGATCCTAGGGTAGGACCATGGCACATCTAATTGGTTTATTGGTTAGTGATTTTGGAAAGTTTAATCTATTTCTTGTTTGTGTCATTTCCCATGAATTAATTATAATTAAACCATCATTTTTTATGTTTGTTATATACCTTGTGATATTTTTTGCCTTCTTGATCATACTTGACCTATATGGGTGTGTTGGTTTGTTTCTTTAGAAATGGAACATTCAAATATATTGGAAAACCAGTTTTGGATTTAAAGACTCTTATGAGGTTGAATTAATGTTTTTCAAAATTATTGATTTGAGAAGGTTTCAATCATTTTAATGTTTTAAAGTAACCATTTTCATTTATATATAACAAAAGACTTGTTTTTTGGAAATTAAAATGGTCGATTTGTGTCTAGAAATGTCTTAGGATGGTGTATTTGTTTTTCAAAATGAATGCATTCGGTTTCGGAAAGTGAAGTGGAACTTTTTAAAAGATAGTAAATGAGTTATTTTGATTTCCATATGATATATGTGAAAAGTTTACTTTTTTAGATTTATTTTCAAACTATAATTGATTAATTTCCTTATGAAACATATTTTATATATTTGGGGGGTTGTGGTGACCTACATGGATTTTAGCTTATTCCTATATTTGAATATAAATGTTTTTGTTTAGGCATGTTCTCGCTTTTCATGGTCGATGTGGGGTGAGTATGGCAGTGTTGAGAAACTAGAAGATATATGGATTTGTTCTGGTCTCAGATCAAGATGGTTCACTTTTATTCTTTTTAGTTAGTGTTGTATTCATTATTCCTGGTTTTATTTTTTCAATTTATGGATTATGTTGATGCATATGCAAATGGGTTGGATCATGGTAACTGGTTACAACCTATTTGGATTATTTAATAATTTTTTCTTCAATATTAATTTATTCTTTTATCATTTATCTCTGATTTTGGATAAATAATTTCCAAATGGATTCCTATTATTCCCATGCACTAGTTTCCAGCCAGTGGGTATTCGAAATTCCATTATGTTCATGTGGCGAATTGGTTGGTGTGATGGGTTCACTATAAGCCGAGATCAATTTATTACAAAATAGTATTAGTTCTTTGGTTTTATATAGTACGAACCTAAACTCTTTAAGAAACCCTTGGTATTTGTGGATGTCCTGGTCGAAAGTAAATTATTTATATGAGATATTGAGAGGTAAGGGTAGGGAAAGTCTTGAAATATATTTCTCATCCTGAGCCTCAAGCTTCTAGGTGAAGTTCAGTTTCAAAATATTAATTTTTGTTTGTTTCTATATTCTTTTATTAGAATTGATTTTTTAATTCCTTTTGAGTATATAAATGTTATTGGGGGCTCATCTTTGGTTTTTGGGTGGAAAGAGAGGGGAACCTGAGAAGCATTGTTAGATCACAAGCCTTAGGAAATTGTGTGGTTACCATGTAGTCAAGTCTACCTCCTTAGTAGAGTGTATTTCATGGTTGGTTCCGGGTGGAAAAACCTACATTACCAAAGTTCACACATCACTGTTTCTTCCCTAGTTAGCCTATTTCACTCCTCATGATTCTGGATTTATAATAAGGTGGTTTTCACTTATTAGAGGTGGAATAAAGAGTTTTTTTTTCAGCCCTTTGGGGATGTGTTAGTAGGAACATTATTTAAATTCATTTGAAGTTCTTTGTTTTCACCTGATTTTTAAACCAGTTTTTGGAAAATTCAAGGATAATTGTTCATATCTTCATTTCAGACTTGGTTCTGTAGAAATTTTACAAAATAGTTGTTTCAATTTTTTTTTTTTAAAAATGGTATGTTTCAAATTTAAGTTTGTTTAACCAATATTGAAAAGTGTTTTAAAAAATGGAAATTATTTTTATGATAGGCCTTTGGATGTATGATTTTTAAATAAAAATGTAATTTCAAAAAGTGATTTTGTAAAATTTCTTGTTTGGGTGGTGTGGGTTCCACCAAAGTTATTTTGTTTTGAAAATGCTATGGAATGGCTTTAATCATGCAATATGGTGCTGGGTGATTTCAAAATTCCATGTTGGATGTTTTGTGCTCCATTTTAAGGTGTTTTTTTGTTTTTTCTTGATTTCCAACTTGTGGAGTAATTTTTTGGATTTGGTTTTGAGGAATAAATACATAATATTCAAGTTTTTGTTGTTTTTATTGTTGTACCCTAGAATAGTGCAAATGGTATCACTATTTTTAGTGCCTACCTAGAATTTAATTGGTGTGGTGGGCATGGGAAATTTCATGGATGAAATTTGTTGAGGTATTTCTTGTCGGTTTAGTTAAGCTTGGTGGGAATCGACGGTGCCTCCATTTTTTCACAAATGTATATCATAGGATATTTTTAAGGTGTAATTTGTTCAGTGGTTCACTCCTAAGATTGGTGAAGAAAATAAATCATTTTATATCCTAGTTATTCATCAATGTGAACAATCTATAATGGATTATATCGACCACCTTTTGAATTTTGTCATTTTCACCAAAGATGTTCTCAAAATATTCTAGGAAATCTTATTTCTTTGGAGGTGGTATTCACCTATGTTTTGGTTCAAATATACCATCTTATCATCTAACATCATTTTAAGAGTTAGTAAATTAGTCCATTTGAAAAGAATATAACCAATTTAGGAATCTTGTGGTGGGTGAGTTCCATTTGATGTGCAACAGAAACATGGTGGGAGTATGGATAACATGACAAGTAAGAAGGAAGATAAGTATGAGACAGAGCTTGAGAAAAATGGACTTTATTGTTGAAATATGTGAGATCTCTCCATTTATTCTAGTCTATCACTCTTGGTCATGCTAATGCATCCTATATCAAGTCTCATATATTTTTCTTATATTGTGACCATTTGGGTCATCTTCAAAAGTTTTGTAAGCTGTGTTTTTTCGGAGAGGTTTCTTTTGAAGTACTTTGTGGATGGGTTTTTTATTTAGGGGACATTTACTTTGATGGATGTAATTTATTTTTTTGGATATTTTGTTGTTTTTGTATGATTATTATATATGATTCATTTTTAGGATTCTCTTGTGTCAAGATTAAATATCATTGATGGAATGCCTTATTTTTTGGGTGTGTACCCATCTCCTATCCTCTTGGGTTTTTATTTTGTGTATGGTTGTGGGTGTTATTGTTTAGCCTTGTTTTTTTAGGTGAACCCCCTTTTAGATTTAGGGTTACACCTGCTCTTGTGTTGAGCCATTGAGGTGTTCATTGTTTGGACATGATAAAGACCCTTAGTGTATGATTAGGTAACTGGGGTATGTGTATTATTAGTTGAGTTAGGTATACTAACTTGTTCTTGGATATGGCCATTCAGATGTAGTGTGTAAGGTTGATAAAGGTTTTGAACCTTGGTTACCCACATGTATTGTGACTTTAGGTGAGATCTTAGGTCATTATTTTGAGTCTGTGTGTAGTTTTCTATATTCTACTGGGTTTTAAGGTGCTTTTGATTGAGAGTGGGTTTCCCACGTGATTTACCAATAGTTCAAGTATTCATTTCTCAACAGTTTCTATTTAGTTCCTCCATGTTATATGAACTTTAAATAATGGGGATACCATTTTAGAGGGAATATAAATGTTGGATAGGTCATGTTATGTTACTTGTTCTTAAAACGAATTCTTTTTTGAATTTCTTGTTCCAGTTGTGTTTGGAGACATTTGGTAATTTTGTGGTTGATCAATTTGATCATGATATTGGTAATTATATTTGTGGCTGAATCATGTTGAGAGACTATTTTTGGATAGGGCCTTTTTGGATCTACTATTATTTATTTCCTCTTCATTTTGACTATAGAATTTTTGGGAGAAGAAAGTGGAATAGTTGGGAGTTTGTGACATCCCCATTCCACGATGTTGATTATTTTTTATTAGATTATCTTAGAATGAGTGGTATTTAAATTTTGTTGGTTGTAAGATAAAAATTCATGTTTTAGGGTGATTTTGGAAGGATCCTGGCTTGTTCAAATATTTATTATTAACCATTCAGTTCCCATGTGGGTGGTCTAGTCATTTAGACATAGTGCTTTAGAATAGATTCCTCACAATTTTTCATACAATGCAGAGCTCCCCAGAAGCTATATGGGGCTAGGGGTGTTTTATAGGAGAGGCACATAGTTTTTATGAATAATTAATCACCCAAGAGTAACACATGGTTGGAGCATGGTTTGTAAAACCATGCGACTTTCCTAGGTGTTAATTATTTTGTTTTTCAAATTTACCATCTTTGATTTTAATAAGTTTTCACCCCCAATTGTACCATCCTATATTTTCCAATCCATAAGTGATAAAATAGGATACCCAAACTCCTCAAAATTGGATCTATTTCCTTTCCTTTTATGATTTCTAAGAGGTTTGAGTTGATACCTTCTTCTATTTTTCTCATCTTCCTTTATCCCTCTCTTCCCTCTTGGTTTTGGATTCCACTATAAACCCTAGATGTATCATGGTTGATTATAGTGTTCTTAGAGGATCTAATGATTGGATTTTTATGTGCATGGTTCATATACATCATTTAATTTCATGTTATTGTGGTCTTCATTGAAGGAAACATGTTCTAAAGCATTTCATATTTGTTTTCAACACTTTGAGGCAGTTTTTTCTGTGAAGTTGTTTCATTTTAGCATTAAAATTTAGATTTAACATTATAAATTAATTTTTAATGCAAATTTAGGGATATTTGATAAATTTTATGTGACATGAAACCATTTAATAGTGTGTTGAGCTTGGAATAATGGTATTTTCTTGTTTGAAATGGGACATTTAATGGTGCTATGCTTTTTTGTAACACCTGAATGGTTTTTAAAAAATGTTTTTCACGTTTTTCTTTGGGGTATAACCCAATTTAGGTTTATAACAAGTGAGAGATTTGTTTTAAAACGATAATTTAGTTTTGAAAAGAGGTTTTTACCTTTAAATGGTTTTCAAAGGGTTCCTTAATGGATTTAAAATGGTGATTTTAAATATATTCACTTTTTTCCCTTCTGAAAATTAATTAATGAAATTTTTTTATATGTATTTAATGTAAATTAAAGGGATTTTTCATTATTTTGGTATCCAAAGGGAGGTGAATTTTTTTAAAATGGTGTATTTGAAATGTTTTTAATGTGTGGGTGATTTCCATTATTTCTAAACGATGTTTGGGATGGTATTTTATTAAAGTTGAAATGAATTGGAATTTTGAGCCATTTTTTGGTCATAAATTCCCATTTTACACTTTGGTATTTAGAAAAGGGTGGTTGTGAAGGAAGCCCATTAACTTCCCTTTTGTATCTATCCCTTATGTGGGTTATTAATATCTATGATATTTTTTTTACTCCACTTGTGTGAGAATATAGTTGTTATATCATGGGTGCATTTTACTTTGGGGATTTCAATCATTAGGAGTTAGGTGTGGGGTAGCAATGATTATGCCTTATGTGTATGGAAGACTGAGCTTGTCTGTCTAGTTAGTTCACATTCCACTAGTGGACCACCATCCATGATGAACATAAGGTTTTAGTGTGGGTTGGTCCTTAAAATGATGTTTTTGTGGGATAATTATATGATCAATTATATGAAATTTAGTTCATGATAGAAGCTAGTTTGTGAATGGTATAATCTTCTATGGTTAGGTTCTTCACATGATACATCTGATTAATTGGTTAGTTTTTGATTGATGGGAGTTTGATCTAGTTATTTTTTGTATCATTATCCCTAATTTAATTTTTAAGACACCTTCATTTATTTATTTATTTTATATGACTTGTGATATTTTGTGAAAACTTTATTGTGCTTGACCAGTATGGGTTTGTTGATTTGTTTCTTTGGAAATCGAATTTTCAATGTTTTTGGAAATTCTATTTTGAATATAAATACTCTCACGTGGATTAATTTGTGTTTTTAAAATTTATTTTTTGAGAAGTATTAGATTTTTTAATGTTTTAAAGTGATTTTGTTCATTTAAATAAAAAAAATGACTGATTTTTATGTAATTCCCTTGGTGTGTGTGTTTGTTTGGAAATGGCATAGTCCGATGGACTTGGTTTTCAAAATGATTTTGTTTGGTTTTTATGAAAAATAAAAGTTTTTGAAAGATGGACATATAATTTTTCTGATTTCCATGTGATATATGTGAGATGTTTACATTATAGAATTTTATTCAAAATAGTAATGAGAAATTTCCTTATCAATACAAACTATAGAGATTTAGAGGGTTGTGGTGACCTACTAGGATTTTTTTCTCGTGCCTATATTTTAGGTTCTAGGTTATTTTTTGGACCCATGATTGTTTTTCATAGATGATGGTTATGAGTTTATTGGTAGTGATAGAGGTTTCATAGAGTTATTCTAGGACCGGGTCAAGTTGGTTCATTTTTTTTCTTTTTAGTTAGTGTTGTATCAGTTCTTTATAGCTACATTCTTTCTATTTACGGCTTCCGTTGATGTATATGAAATGTGTTGGATCATGGTAATTTAATAGGAAATATTTGGTTGGATTAATTATTTTGGATTATATTTTTTTATTCCATTATAAGATATCTCTTATTTGGGAGAAATCATTACAAATGGAATTCCTATGATTCCCATGAAGTAGTTTCCATCCCATGAGGACCAGGAATTCCTTTTGAGCCTTATGAAGAATCGTGTAGGGCTTCTAGGTTTACTGTAAACCTGTGACAGTTCATTAAAAATGAAACCACCATAGTTGGATTCACCATTTGAGATCAAGTGTGAGACTTTTAACTATATAGATGGTATATTCTTGTCATAACATGTTAACTGAGATCCAAAATTCATTGTATATAACTCACACCAATTGGACCCTTCCCAAGAAAACTACACCAAAACTAAAAAATAATTTCTTTCCTATATGTTACTATATATTAGTTTAGTTATATCTTTTAGTGTCTTAGGTGAATTTTTATTCTGGCCATATGACCCTCAAGTATCTCCTAGTGAAATCAACAGACAAACCATGTATCATTCATTAGATACTTATATATCAAAATTTAAATTTATAAATAATATATTAAAATGGTATGAAGAATTTGGTGGATGAAAATATAATTCAGATACTTCTATCCTTATAAATTGATGAATTTCCTTATATTTATATAAATGACATGTTTCCTAAACTGAAATTGTATTGAGTGAAGGATGTTATTATATAGTATAATGACATTCTAAATTATTTGGTAGCATCTTCCATTCCTTACAATATTCCTAAAAACTAATATTAGAATATTAAAAACCAATATTGTTGGAATATTTGTAATGACCCCTTCCTTTGGTGAACATATAGGGATCAGTTCCCATACTGTAGTATTACCAATAATGTTTCACTCCATCCTCAATTTATGTCACACTCTTGCATATGGGGGTTATTGTATTCCTTAGAATACTTATCATATAGAATATGATTATGTTATATTTTGGATAACATTATTTTGGGATACCTATTAATTCTTTATAAATTGTATTCATTTTAAAAGGAAATGCAATTTCTATTAAATAATTAACAATCCATAGTAATCACTGGTTTTACTTTCAATTTTTTATGTTTTGGTCATTGAATTTATGGGGATACTTCTTAATTCATTTTAAAACTTTTAAATTCTTCTAGAATTAGATTATCCATCTTAATGTGAAAAATCATGATTCATAAGGACTAATGAATCAAAGGTAGTTTTTGAATTTGTGAGTATCCAAATCCTATATAGGTTTGGCTTTACTAGGTTCATTATCAATGTCTACATTTATCATTTTTGTAACCACGCCATGATATAACATTTTTGTTAGTATGGATTTGGTAGTTGATTTTATATAACCTTTCTACCAAAAACTTATGGTCACGTTGCAGTAACTAATAAAGAGGTAATCAAATTATTGAAAAATGGTCCAACCCAATTGAAAATATTGGATCCTTATACTTAATGACACATTATGGTCTTACCAATCTAATTTTAAGAATCCCATCATTATGTCACCATATCATGAATAGCCCAACATTCATCTACAATTCCATATTATGAAGAAGTACCTCGTTTATAATGAGAGGAAAAAGTTACAACAAGGTAAGACTTTTTCCCATTATTTTTTCCTATACACTATCAATAATTGCAATCATTTTGGTTTTTTTCATAAAAATGATGAAACCCAATAGAAATTCATCATTAATGGGAAATAACTAAATCAATTACATAAAACCCTTCTAAATTCCACATTGGAGGAAATCTACCTTCAATAAGTTGTATATAAATGGCACCCACTAGGTTATATCCTTCTTTTACAAAATTTTCTTTCATTATCAAGATACCACTATAAATTTTATTTGTGTGTGGGGGTGGGGTTGGATACTTTTCTAAGTTAGTTAAGGATTTTATTGTGTTTTTTATTTTTCTATCCATTTTCTTTCTGCATGTTATTTTTTAAATTTTTTTATTATATATTTTTTTCATTTTTGCGAAGGAATAGTCATAATTAACTCCATTATAATTATGTAATTTATTGAAAATTATTATCTTATTTCTCTATTTCATGTTCTGTTAACATTTATAGAAAATTTATCTCAATGATGGAAAATGATTTTGGGCATGAATTTAATATTAATGGGTGAATTTATTATTATTTTTAATTATTCATTGATATGATTTTCTATATCTATTTAATACCGTTGAGATGATAATACCATATGTTTGTGTAGTTTATGGGTTAATTATTTTATTTTAAATCTCCATACATCACTGAACACAACTATGAAATATGAAATTTTTCTAGTTAATTGAATGTATATTTACATTAGGATAATTTTTTAAATTTTCCAAAATTGTTTTTCCCAAACATTCATTCCTTTTCAAGTAATTTTTACTATAATACCAAATTAACCTACACATATTTACATGTTATTCGACTATTAAATTCACTCAAAAGAAAAAAACATAGAAATAAATATATAAAAAATAAAAAATGAGGTGACAATGAAATTTATAAAACATGGGGATATCTCGGTTGGGAGAATAGATTTTTAAATTCTATAATACATGAGTGGGATATGAAATTTGATTACAAATACTATATGGAAGGTTTGGAATAATGAACCATAAATTTTGGAATGAACTATATTTTAAATATAGAAAGTTAAATTGATTAAAATGAAATGGTTTTAAAAAAAACTTATAGGGATTTAGTTGTTTGGTTGATTCATTTATTTAATTTCTTGGAATAACATCATGAATTACCTTGAATTTTCTTTTGATTACATTTTTAGATACTATTTTTCAAGCATAATAAGACTAACTCATTAGTGTGGTTATTCATTTCACACATTGCTATTATGAATTGATTTTCCTTTGAATTATAAATATTCATGCACTAGGGAATATATTCATATACCACTTAATAAAATTTGAATGTTTCTATTTGTGAAATTAATTATGTGTTAGGGTGTGATCACATAGCAATTCACTATTTTATTACAAACTTATACCATAATTTTATACTAATTTTTTATTTAAAATAAAAATATAAGATTTAATTAAATTTCCTATTTGATTCAGTTAATTAATTTGAAATACTATTAAAAAATAAATTTCACAATTTTTTAAATTTTTATCATATGGGGATATTGTTATGAGAGACTGAGAAGAAGTTGAAGCATGATGGGTCAAACAACATGGAAGCCCAAGAATACTTGTTCACTAATTTTAATATTCCAAAAAATAATCCAATTCAAATGAGTTTAGCTTTTTTCTTATTGATATATAAAATGTTTTATATAAATATTTAAATGAATCCTAATCCTATTTCATCCATTTATTAACCATAAAAAAGTTTCTATTTAGAAAACATAAAATGTTCCAATTAAAGAGTATTTTGACAATATTTACCATTTTACAAGTCTAATTTCATCTAAATTTTATAGGGGTACATTAAATAATATTTCCAATATCTATTAAATTTAATCAATGTTAATATTATTATGGTAAATTCTATAAATCCAATCCACAATTGGTATTGTCAAATCTATTTGAAAAAGCAATACCTCTGATATCTTATAAATTGGAACCCTTAGTGCCTCATTTGTATGTTCATACATGGGGTGAGGTTATTGAATATTATAAATATAGATGGTTTTTTCTTATCCCTATAAAAATTCTAGAGCTCCCAATCCATATAGAGAGAGTGAGGATAAAGATATATTTTCATATGTTATTCATCCTCCTCTCGATGGAGAGTTAAACGATATGTTATCATTGTGAGGGATGTATTCACTTTTAAGCCAATAACTACTATTTTATATTGGTTTAGTGTATTATATTTATTAAAAAAAATTATTAAGTTTTATATTACTTTAATTCATATTTTAATTTTTCTTATTACTGTGAGAGAATGAAATTATCATTGCTTTTATCTAATTGGCATGATATTTTGAGTGTGTGACTTGTTCAGTTCTGATTAAAAAACACTATAATAATTTTTTTTCTTATATAATATATATATATATATATTTCTTTTAGAATCTATTATATTATTCATAAGGTCAGGAATATGGATGCACAATGTTGATGTCAATGTTTGGTTATATATGTATCGACAATAAGGATTGGAGGGTAATCTGGATTCCATTTAACCTCAAACAAATAATTAATCAGAAAATAAATGAACATATAAGTACCAAGAACATAAATTTTCGTCTATAAAACAATAAATGATAAATTGTTTTCTAAATCTCTCAAATCCCAGTTTAGTTCAAAAAAACAAAAAAAAAATCTGTTTATTTAAATTAAAATTATTCAAAAATAATTCCCATATTTATTTTTATTATATAAAACATATTAAAAATAAAAACATTAAACCTTAAATGATAATTTATAGATTACTGGGGGTCTATTTTATACAATAAATAATATTTGAAAACATAATTAATTTTATGTTTCATGAAAATGTACTCAACACCTTGTAAAATAACCTTTGTTCATGATTTGAATTGGAAATTTGACGATCAAATTAATCAATTTTTGGGGTTGATTTTTTCTTTCCTGAGTAAGGAGATATTATTGAAAAAAAGGTTTCAAACATGATTTTTTAATTATAAATTATTGGATGTTAGTTGGTAAAGGTTGAAGTTATAACACCTTGATGATAATGGTTGTGTCATATAACTGGCCAGGAAATAAATGTGATGTTAAAAAGAAATTTCAAAAGTGTATTTGACTTTACCACTCTGTGACTATACACAAAACAAATTTAGAGTTATCAATATAAGATAACATGACATATATTTGCTTGATATAGCCATTTTTAAAACTCTTGGTATGAGTATGCAGGTATTTTTATTCCATGGTGTAATAAATAATACAACATAGAAAGGAAACAATGATATAAACTCTAAAACTAGAATTTAAGAAGGAATTTTAGAAGATATGTTATTCTATTGGAAATAAAAAGCATCATACATATAATGGAAAAATATATGATATCTCACATTTTTTTTAAAAAATTAGAGAAGTCTTTATATGAGGTATATTTTTTTATATTTGATTGATGGTACATAAGGGTTCTCATGTTTCTCAATTTTAAAATAAGGATATGTTTAAGAAATTTTTAAGGAATTTCTCTATGTATTTTGAAGATCCTGTTATTTGAAGTTTATATTGAAATAAGGGGATGGTGTGGAAACTTAAATATAAGAGTTTTTATTTTTATTATAAAAATCATACGGTAAACAGAGAGGTTGATAAAGTGAATTTTGGAATCCATATTTGGTTTTAAAAAAATCCAATACAAAATACGTTCCTTAAAAGAACAATGTTATAAAGGAAGTTGGTTTAGATATATGGTTTCCTAGAGTTAAAGAATAATGGTTAGGTAATCATATAGAAATATATTTTGAATTTTGTTTTTCCTATAGAATAACTATGTCATAGTAATTGGAATACTATACTATCATTGATTTGATGTGGTTCCCTACATGGGTGTTTTGAATTGGGCACATGTCATGGTGTTGAAAAATTAATATGTTTTAAATATTTTTATTTGTTTTCAAATCCTTTATTAATTTTTGGTAATGTAATGAACTAAAATATCCCAACTAAAGGTCAATGGTGGATATCATTTGGAAGATGGTCTAATAGATGGATATGGCGTAGTTGAAGTTGGACGTCGATTAAAATTAGAAGTTGAACTCGCATTTCAAAATAATTAGGATATATTATAACCTCCATGATAGAATAATGATACACAAACACAAATATATAAATAGGAAAATATTTTAATACCAAGAAGTATAAAATAAGAATGAACTAGTGTGGACTTCATTAAATACCAGTAATTCAAGATTGTTTTATGACTAGGAAAATTTTCATTGAAGAATAGGATTTAAATTATAGAGTTTATGTGTATATCATTGATAATCTGGAAGTGAATAACCAAATATCTTGTAAAACCCCCATTTTTGTTTAGATTTATACCTTCTATTAATACCTTTGTGAGTTTGACCTATCCAATGACATTATCTTCTATAACCCTCTTTGAAATCAGTGAAAAGAATTGATGAAGGGTTCACCTATCTTGGTTAACTAGTGATATTTTAATCATAAACTAGTGAATTATTTATTTTCTAGAATATTGAAAGCATAAATTATTTTTTCTCTTTGGATGTATCCTAATGTGGGTTAACTAACTAAAATCACAGTGTTCATGCTTCTTTATTTCTATTGTATTTAGTTGTTACTTATGTGTGATCATCATAACTAATTTAAATATTCTTTTCCTACATGGTGATAAGATATAATTAATCATAAGAAAATAATAAATTTCAAGAAACACTAATACACCCCTTCTCCTTGGGTGTATAGTGGGACCTCAGTTTATAAGAAGTTGTATTAGATCCACTGGTTATTTCTTAGAGATTATGTCAGAGAAATATTTTTCCATTGAAAATGTTGTGAATGAAAAGAAAGTACTTAAGATTACCCATGCATTTTATAAATACCTACTAAATATTTTGAATGAATATTAATTACATATCACCATAAATAATACTATATAACCTATATATTTAGTGTATTTTAAAATTATATACATATGAAATTTATTTTAGAACATTTTCAACCCCACCTAGAAATAGCCTCTCCACATGGATTCCTTTTTGAAACATACTACCTAATAATCGTATTCAAAACCATGGGAATAGAATCCCTACAAAATTTTGATATTAGATTCTTAGTGTCAGTAAAAATAAGAGACACCACTCAAAGATCATAAGTGGGCATAAGATAAGCATGTGGATATGGGAGAAAAATTAAGGTACATGTCCATATTATAAGAGAATGATACCCAATAAAAAAGATCATAAATTATGAGTCATGATATAAGGAATTTACCTAACATAATACATGGTTCATAAGAGAGTGGAAACATGAATAAATAATTATGATATATGAAAACAGAACATAGGTACACTACATAAGATTCCCCAAACCTATACTCATGGATCTAGTGCATAAAAATAATCTTTACATACTGGCTTTGATACCAACTCAACCGAACCAATATTAACCATTGAAAATTAAAAAATTAAAATTAAATTATTGGTTCACTTACATACCCATGAATTTTTTAGGTTTAGAGTTTTTGAGAACTAGGAAACCCTTTACTTATAAAAACTCATGTCTTTCCCATCAAATTGAATTTTTTCCATTATACCCAGCTTTTATTATTCCATATTTATCCATCAAAATATCCTACAAAATTCCCCACACGTGATACCCTTTTAGATATATAATATTCATTACACTTCATCATAAACTATGGAAATGGTAATATAATAAGGGTGATCTCAAATTCTTAGTTGGGGTAGCATTAAATAGAATATATCATAAAGAAAAAACCTGAGTAATATTAAAAAGTAAATAATCAATAAATGAAATATATAAATAATAAATTGATCTCCAAATGATTCCATGGATAACAAAAAAATTAAATAATCACATGTAAATAAATAACATTCTTCATAGTGATGAAATTAAAAATTATGGACATCTTATTTTTTATGACCAAGTCCCCATTCCAAGACATCTTACATACCATCAAGGCCTCATTCCAAGAAATCTTACATACTGTCAAGAAAAAATGAAAATACATTATAATTATATGATATGGTATACACCATGAAAATCTCATTTATTTTATATCATGATACATACTTTATTAATCATGGTTAAATAATATTTTGGGCCCCAACTATAACTTAAACATATGAAATGCCTTCATCATATATAATACATTATAAATAAGCCTTATCAATCAATAATATCTATGATGAATAACGAATACATAATATTATTATTTCATAGTATATAATATAAACAATATATGTAAATAATCATCCATATAGAACTAATAATAATATAGATTTTTAATATTTCCTCTATCAATAACTGATATATCATTATTGATGAACATACTATAATCTGATTTATATATTATTGGGTATTTTCATCCTCTAGAGTAATAAGTATTATGATAATTCATTAATAAAAATGATATAGAATAAATCCATCATAATAATGAACCTAGATATGAAAAATAACATGAATTCATCTTAAATGATGTAGTTGTAGTAAAAAAAATATTTTGGGGGATAGAGAGAAAACATTAAGTGAATATTTTAAAAATAATTTTCCTTAAATACTTCATAACATTTTTTCAAAATAAATTTTAATATTCACATTAAAAATTATTTTCATTATATGTTATGAATAATTTAAAAAAATTATTTTCAATTTAGGAATCATGAAAATAAACTATACTTTTGTAACAAAAAGTATAGTAAAAGTTAGAAATGTACTTAAGTGGATTGAAATCACATTTCAAAAATTTTTAGGAAATAATATTCATCTTATTCTGAAAAATTAAAAGAATTAAGGTAATATATATTAATTTTTGTAAATTTCTCTAAAAAATTCGTATTTGTCACAATGGAATAAAAGTATGTTCCTACGAAAAACGTTAAAAAATAGATTTGTTGAAAAAAATTTATAAAGTAAAAAATGTATTTTTTTAGAAAACAATTAAAACATTCCTTTTAAAATTATGAATATAGGGTCAAATATAACATAAATTGAACATAATAAATCATTTAATTATAGATACAAACTTTCTTAAGATAAAAGAAATAATTTGGACTATAATAGAAAGATCCTTGTCCAAAAAGTAGAAATATGTTCCCCATTTCTTATATACATTTTCTTAGATGTTTTGAGTACCAGAAAGAGATAAAATGTAACTAATACTTTGAAACACCCAAATTAACTAGATGATAAAAAATAAATTAGTTTTATGTTTTAATGGAAAAAAAATTCCCTCAATGGAAATTTAAATTTAAACAATCTTGGTAAAAGTTAAATTGTAGAATAAACCCCTATAGATTTGGTAACATTCCAATAAAAAATACATAAATAATTTGAGAATGATAAATTTATAAAAATACTAATAATTAAATGAAATAATATGTAAATATTTATTCATGGTTTGGTTAGTATACCATATAAAAGAATACATGGTGCACAACAAGAAACATGTCTCAAGAAACTAAAATTGAGATAAATAACACTTACAGATTTCAAAAAAACATGAATAAAATCATATCGAATGATAAAATTTGAAATGTAACTTTATTTACCATTATTAAAGATTTAATAATGAAATTATATTTTATAGAGGCATCATATATACCATATATTTAAAATAAGTGTGTAAGTGAATACACATCGGAATGAAAGAAGTTTGAGATGATAAACCCCAACTTTTGATTCTTGATTACTCAGAAAAGCACTAACAAATTGTATAATAATTATAATTGTATTATTGATCTATATTAGAACCATATTTAAAATTATATTTCTATTTACCATTCAATTATTTCTTATTACCAACTTGTTAATAATTTTTTATTATAATAAATATTTTTGTGTTAACTATTTTCCTTTCCATGCATGTTCTGATTCATCAGCTCTTATCCCTGAAACATAGAAATGTTTTCATAATCTCTATAATTTTATTTAATCTGTATAATATTTTTTTATGGACTTACATGGTCCGTTAATAGAATTACGGTGATGATTTTCATGGAAACCTTACAAATAACATTATTTTTTTGGAATTTTGATCTTATTAAATTAATTTAATTTATTAGTGAAATAAAATATTAATAGTACATTTAAAAAAATAATCATGTTATAATGTTATTATTTATTCAATAAATCCATTTCTATAACCGTACATTCAAGGAAAAGATAAAAAATAAAATACATCATTGTTAGAGGTCGTGCTTATCATGTACACACGAGTGACGTTTTAATTTAATAAAGAATGGGTGGGAAGGAAGATAAATTATGATTTATATTTATAGAATAATAATTATGAATTATATATAATATTTATTCATTTAATCCATCTATATAATCATCTATTTTTGGTGGTGATGAAAAATGATATATGTCGTCCATGGAGGTGGTAGTCCCATGTATCCACAAACGACATATTCATTTTATAATGGATAGAAAGAAGGTAGATGATGGTTATTTCTTCAACATAATAGCATTTAATTAACCTAATGAAACCCTTTTTATTATTTTAATATGGTTATAGAATATTTAGTGTAGTTTGAAGTTGAAATAAACTTAAAATTACTCGGTTAAGAGAGCTACCTCTTCTTTGGATATCCTCCTTTAGATCACTCTTTAATCCTTCTTGGGGTTTTATTTTTTTGATATTATAACCTATATGTCATTTATAGGTGTTAATAGAATTTATTTGTGTAGAAATATGTTGATAAAATTTTATAAAGGTGGGAATATAATTGAGGATAACGAAGGTGCCTTTATAAGTGAGTGGGGTGACACTTTTGCAAACACTCTTAACATTAAAATAAAATAAATATCATTTTCAATGTCAGGTGGAAAAAAGGTAACCCAAATTATATTATAGGATAGGATCATTCTAAATCCACCCATCCAATAACATTATTTATAGGGCTACTTGAAATTTTTGACCATATAACATTGTTTTATCCTTATTAAACCCATTTAAACCTTACCTTGATGACAAACTTTTAAAACGGTTACACATTTTTTTTTCTAAAAATGATATGAATATTATAAACTAATTTTTAATATGATTATTTAAAATATTAAATCCATTTTTGTAAGCCTGCAGTATTTTATGGTATGTATTTTTTAATGTTAATCTCATTGATAACTTATATTTCACGCAAAACCAGGTCTCACCGCCTTTTAATTGAACACATATTTTAAAACTAAATTTTAAAATTTTTAAAAATTTAATTTTTCAAAATAAAAATAATTTATTAATTATTAACTTTTTAATTATCTAAGGTTGAATTTTTAGTATTTTTCTACAAAGATTTATTTTTTGATGAATAGTTTAAAATTATTGCATTGTAGTTAAAAAATACCTTTTCATTTAAATAATTATTAATGATAAATTATATTATAATTTTTTAGAGTCACAATAGATAAATTATACATATATTAATACAATTTAGTTAATTTAATATTTTTTATATTAAAATTGGATAGAAAAAATTATTGGACTATTGAACATTTTTACTTTAACCCGCTTTCCCACCACGCCCGTGGGATTAGTGTTAAACTTAATTAACCACCTCTGTGAATTCAATTTTAAAAAATAGACATAAAAAATTGCTAAAATTATGATATTTATTTTCTAATATGATCAACTTAATTTTTGGACATTATTAATAGTAACTTTTGTAATTTTTTTATTTACCATGGTTAAGGGTAAATCGGGTAATTAACGGTAAAAATAATATTATTAGTATTATAAAATTACCATAAAACTATTCGTAATTTTTTTTATGAATATATTTCATCCATAATCATTAAAGGATCAGTCAAAAGAATATTTAGGGCATTTTATATGATAATATAATCATTATAATATTATATTCAATGAAAAGTCAATTTTGCCATACATTTATTATTAACAAGTTAAATATCTTAATATGGGGTTACCTAGGGGATATATTATACTATAAACAGTATTTTGAAATATAAAATGATTATATTCAACATGTTAATTTATTTTTAATTTTTCAGAAATAAATAGTTACCATTATGCCTTATATAATGATGGTACAGTAATTGTTTAATTATAGGAAACATCAAAAAAATGATATTATAAATTCTAAAATAAATATAATTTGAGAAAATTAATTACACACTTGAATTTAATTTAATATTTTGACATATTTAGGATTTTTTTATTGTAACTTTTTTAATATACCTTGTAGTTATGATATTTTTAAGAATTCAAGAAATAAATACGGTAAAAATTGACATTAATGATATTTTAAAATAAATAATGTTTTATTAACTGGTATCAAATTCATAAAAATATAAAATTCATCCAAATGATTTATATGAGGTTGAAAATTTCATTAATAAGTCATTTATAGTTTTTTTGTCAACTTATAGTTACTATATTATACCTCAATGAGTAGAAAAGACATGCTCTCACGGTAAGCATTAAAGGGATTAATTAAGAGTTAAAGTAAACAGATAAGGGTAAGAATGTGGCCTAAAATTGTCATAAAATTATTTTAGGAATGGTATTATACCCTTATAACCTTATTATATAATTGTAGTTGTTTAATGGACACTTGGTCTAATAGAATCTTGTCTATAAAAAAATTTATATATTATTTAAATCAATAATAGTTAGAAAATGTTACAATCTTTGTATTTAATATCTTTTATGTATCAACATAGAGAAAAATCAAGATATAAAAAAACATAATTTTTAATTTTAATATTAGTAAATTTATTTTTATTATAGTAATTTATTTTTAATTTTGATAAATTATATATCTATTTTAAATGCTTCTTTAATGCTAAAACAATTTTTATTTAATTAATAGAAAAATAGAAGAATTGATTTTAAAAGTATTAATTTTAATATATTTGGTATGATTTAATGTGTATAATGACTTTTATATATCTATATGGTATATTATAGATTTATAAAATCATTAGATTATAATTCCCACGTTTTCATCATGACTTTAAAGTCAAATTAAATGAATAATATCAAATTTGACAATAATGATATTTTATTGAATTAATATATTATTAGATTATTTAAAAATCATAAAAATGATAAATAATCTCAAATAGGATAATATATGGTCTAAAAGATATTCTTCCATAAATTTATTATCTGTTTTTAATCATTTAGATCTATAATAGCCTTATTATAGTTTAATAATTTGAGGATTTCTGAAAGTTCCCCTCTCCTCAATTATAAAAGGTCACATCCTCCCTCACTTCCACACACCACTTTTGATCCTTCTAGATCTACAAAACCCTGCAATTTTATTATTAAAACTTCCCTATATTCATCCAATAGTCTATACTTTTAGAATAAATCTAAAAATGAAGTCATTTTGTGGAAATTAAAAGGAGATACCTAAAGAATATGTAACATTCATCAATGAACATTTTTGTTTTATTTCTTCCCTAAACTCCTTAGATTATTTTTATTTCCTGTTTATAAAGTAAAATTAGTATCCTTAATATAATTAATAGTTTTTATGATAATATTTTGACCTATAATTTCATAAACATCCATCTAATGGGTGACAAACATTTGGATCATGGATGAACTATCACCTTACGAAACAATGTTGTTTATTTTTTTCATTACAACCTCTCATGGTTGGGAATTATGATGTAAAATATGATTGTATATGATATATTTGATATTTATTATGTATTTATTCTTATTTATTTTTATATAACTCATAAATTCATGCTTTTCATTTTTTTAATATGATAACATCATTTCTGGATGTGCGTACAACCACTTCATTAAAGCGACGTGATACATTCACACTATATATGGAATGTATAAAGGATGGTTTTAATAAAAACATGCAACAAATATTAAATAAAAATTATAATGTAATTATAATATACATATATTTCATTTACATTTCATTCTTTTGAATATGACAAAGAAATGGAAGTACCATTCATGCATACATACAACCTACCATTTCCACGAATGTTTCATTTCCTTTCTTATATACAAATATGATTTTTTATTATAAATACATATGTAATAGATATATATGATATTTAAATAATTTATTAAATTACATAGATGATGATATAATGATCTATTTAATTAAAATAAAGTAACATGTCAAAACATACTTAAAAAACTAGGCAATTAACACCCAAAATAGTGAAAATAATGAATGATTACTAATGAATAGAAATAAAATATTATAATATGATCATATTGGATATAATAAATATTAATATGGTTCTATAATTTTTTATTAACATTCCTAAAACCATTATACATGAGTTTAAATAACTTTCACACAAAAGGAAACACAATGTAAGGGGTTTCATCTCAATCTCCCTTCATTGAGGAATAATTTGATGTTATACAACCACCATATTTTTTAGGTTTATATATGGTCCCTATGACTTATCATGTCATTAATTAATTTATTATCTCTTTTTTAAATGTTATTTTTTCATTGGGATTATTTATTAAATATTCAATGAGTTATAGGACACCTTAAATGTTTAATGATTTAATTACCACGTCTTTTTCTCCATGTCCAGGTTTTCTAAACATGTTTTCAAAAATGTTGTTAATATTATCCAATGATTGTTTAAGGTAATTTTTATACCCTTCTCACTTTTTACAAATTATTTAAAAAAAAATTATCATTTTTTTAAATAAGTTTCTTTTAGGTTTCTCCAACAAAAAATGGAAGGAATGTTTTTTTAACTTATATGTAATAAGAAAATTTTACTTCCATCATGACTCTATAATATTTTAAATCTTCCTTTACAAGTTTAAAAGGATTTTTTAAAACAATATGTATTCTTTTATAATTTTACAATGTTGAAATAAATGAATTAAAAGTAAAAAAAGGGTATTTTTTTCAGGAAATTTTAATGATTTTATTAGTATATTTTTGTCTATGATAACATCCTTTTTTGGTTTTTATACTTAATTGAGTTTTACCTCTTACGATACGATATTTTATTAAAGGTATTATGATAAATTTTACTATGGATGTTATATTGTGAAAAAATTAATGGTTTATGGTTAATTTATTCAAATTTCATATTCTACTTCTTAAAGATAAAGGTTTTTTTTGTTTATGTTTCACCCATTTATTATGGGAAATGAATTAGAGTTAGTATGTGTCTGGAAGGGCCCGCTATAGCCCCTTGATACATCAATAGGTATCATTAGACAAACTAGACAGGGTTTTTACCCATTATTTTATGTTTTTTTGGTCGAAGCCTTGATGATATGTTTATAATGTCCAATATTATAAATTACATCACTATGATATTAGTTTTTGATACTCCATGTGATTATTCTACAAGTATAATATCCATGGTTAAGTTTCATTCTCCTGTGATTATTTATATGGAATTATTTGATCATCTTCCATTACTTCTATATTATGATAATTTTATTGATTAAATGGCTTGTGTTTTATTTAATCACCTTTCCATAATCATTGATGCATGTTTATGAAATCATTCATTATATTTATTACCCTTACTAAGCATCTGAGCTCACCATTTTCTTATGTTTTATTTTTTTCAGAATACCATGATGTATATTAAGATTGATATGTAGTGTTAATTTAGGTGAATGATGGTGATCTTAAAATATTCTCTTTTTTGTATTTTATGATATAATTTTAATTTAAGTATCATATATATAATCTAGTTTCCAAAACAGCTAAAATAATTTTTCCTTCAAGATTTTATTCCTTATAGTAATGATAATGTAATAATATAATGCACCTTATCCAGGATTTTTGGGTTAGAGAGTTACAGTTAGTATCAAAGGATGTTTAGTAGAATCATTGGGAACTAGATTTAGGAAATCATGGATTAGACAACATAACCCTATTATTATCTTTGAGGATAATTTTAATTATATGATATCATCCTATAGATTTGTTAATACCATGTATAACCAAGGTTAAACCTATGGACTCATATATTGAGAAGAATATCTCATTATTTTTATATTACAAGAATTCATCATCAGGACTATATCACTGGGATTAGTGTTACCCACTTTGTGATTTGATTTTCGGTCAATGGTTAGAATCATAAAGGTTATACAAATAATGGTTATACTGTTAGTGATGAAGATACTAAAAAGAGAAATGAAAGGAAGGAGGTATTAAGGAATAAGATGATAAAGTGTAGTTAATGGTTTAATAATGATGTTCTATGATAAAAGTGATTGTTTACTTGGATTCCAAAATTACTTTATCAACGATGATATAGATATCTAAGGACTATACTATAGTACTTCTTCATTATGTATTTGGAAGCATGAAAGTTTTTTTTAAGGCTTTTAAGGTGATAAAATATTTTTTATGTGACAATAAGAGCTACATTACATTTTTTTAGAAATGTGACACTATGATTGATTTTGTAAATTTAGAGACCTTTTTTGGACTATGAGTTTAGAAAGATGTATTTTGGTCAAGTCTTAAGGTTAGAATGGATTAAGTTTAACATTTGATATTAATTTTTAAGTTTAAAGTATTATTTGTTTGATTCTTTATGATAACCTTTTTATTTCAGAAAACATTTAAAGGATGAAGGAAATACTTGTAGATCTTAAGATTCATTAAAAGTGCTTCAAGCGTAAAAATTCATATTTAATATCAGTACTTTGATGTACGAAATGATATGAAAATAGATAAAAGAACAACTGAAGGATGAGATTATAAAAATGACATGAAAATAAATAATTTATGTTATTATATAGATAACAAAATAATCTCTCAACTATAGGAAAGGAATTTAGAAAAAAACACTATTTATTTAATTTTTTATGAAGAAATCAATGATCTCTTTAAACCATAGCATATTTTCGATTTTGTGATAGTAGAATTTATGATGGTAATGTTCTCTAACACTATACATCCGAACATGATGGTTGTATTTCTCTTTCGTGTCCCGATTTTCACATCCCACTAATTTTCTCCTATTTTAAACCCTAGTCTTGTGGTGACCTTCACATTTCACTTTTCCTCTTATTAATTGAATATTTTGTTAACCCTATTTTTTATGTGGGTTTCCCAGAAAATAATTTTCAAGTATCAAACATTGATTTTTTAATGTTCAATTTCAAATTGCGAGGACACAATTTATTAAATGACGGGAGAATGTAATACTCTAATATTTTAACGTTTGTCTTTTTTTGAAGTTAATTTCTTTTGTAGCTTATGTTGTATAAAAAACCATGTTTTAATTCCTTTTAATGGTATACCTATTTTAAAACTATTTTTTAAGAATTTTATAAATTTAATTTGTCATAATAAACATCATTTTTTAATTAGTAATGAAAAAGTTACCTTATTGTGATTATTAGTATTTTTCAGAGAATATTCATTTTTTGATGAATTGTGAAAACATACTACAATATTAAAAACCACCTTTTCATTTAAATAATAATTAATGTTAAATTATATTTTAAATTGGGTTTTTACGTCACAATAAATAGATTTTACATATATTAATCAAATTTATGTCATTGGAAAAAAACAATTATGTTGAAATTGGATATAAAAACTTATTGAACTTTTGAACATTTTTACTTTAACCCACTTTCTCACCACGTCTATGGGACTAGCTTTAAATATAATTTAGTCACTTTTGTGAATTGAATTTTAAAAAATGGACATACATAGTTGTAACAGTTATAGTCTAATAAGATCAACTTAATTTTTGGACATTATGAATAGTAACTTTAGTAATTGTTTTATTTAGCACGGTTAAGGGTAAATTATGTAATTGAAGATAAAAATAATATTATGTATATTATAACAATTATAATATTATATTCAAATAAATGTCAATTTTTTCACTTTTTACTTTCAATAAGTTAAATATCTTAATGTGGGATTACCTAGGGAATATATTTGACTATAAATAGTATTTTGAAAGCTAAAATGATTATCTTCAACATGGTAATTTATAGTTAATATTTAGTAAAAAATAATTACCATTATTTCTTACCCAATGATGATGATGTAATTGTTTAATTAATGAAAATATAAAAAAAATGATATTATAAATACTAAAATAAATATAATCTGAGAAAATTAATGATATCCACAAATTTTCTAGATGACTTTTATATATTGGGGATATATTAAAATAGTTTTTTTTTAAAGATTACCTCTAGTTATGATATTTTTGAAAAGTTTGGAAATGAATAGAGTAAAAAATGACATTAATGAAATTTTAAAATAAATAATATTTTATTAAAAGATATAAAATTCATAAAAATCTAAAATTAAAAAAAAATAGTTAGATACGGTTAAAATATTCATACAAAACTCATTTATGAGTTTTTTGGAATATTATAATAACAATATTATCCCTTAAAGAGTAAAAAAAAGTTGTCATGGTAAGAGTTAAAGGGTGTAAATAAGGGTTAAAGCCAAAAGATGAGGGTAATAATATGACCTAAACATGTCAAAAATTATTGAATGAAGATGATTCAATCCTTACCACCTTAATATAGAATTGAATTCATTTAATTGGAACTTTTACCTAAAAATAACTTATATATTTTTTAAATCAAATATAGTTACAAAATGTCACCCTATTTGTATTTAATAACTTTTATGTGTCCACATAGGGAAAACCAATATATGAAAGAACATAAATGATTATTTTAATATTTTTTAAATTATTTTCATTGCAAGAATTTATTTTAATTTTTTTTATAAATTATATAACTAATTTAAATTCTTCTTTAGTGTTAATAAAATATTTATTTAATTAACATAAAAATAAAAAAAATTATTTTAAAAGTATTAATTTTGATATATTTGTATGATTTAATTTATATAATGAATTTTATAGGTCGTTATATATATTAGATATTTTTAAATCTTTATATTCAACTTCCCACTTTTTCATGACGTCTATGAAGTCAAATTAAATGAATAGTATCAAATTTTACAATAATGATATTTTGTTAAATTAATATATTATTATATTATTTAAAAACACAAAAATGTTAAATAATAATCAATGGGGTAATATATGGTCGAAAATGGCTCTGAACATTCATTTATTATTCATTTTTAAATCTTTTGTGCTAGAATAACCTTATTATATTTTAATATTTTGGGGATATCTAAAAGTTCCCCTCACCTCAATTACAAAAGGTTACATCCTCTATCAATTCCTCACAACACATTGATTCTTCTAGATTAGAAAACACTATCAATTTCTCTTCAAAACATCCCTATATTCATCTTAGTGGCCTTACTTTGGGCATAAATCCAACCAAAGAAGTCATTTTGTGCATATCAAAATAAGATACCTAAAGAATAGGAAACATTCATCAACAAACATTTTTTTTATTTCTTCCTTAAACCCATTAAATTAAATTTGTTTCAGGTTTCTAAAATAACATTAGTTTCCAAAATATACTTGAATATTTTTAAGACAATAATTTTACCTACACTTTCACACACATCCATCTAAAGGGTAACGAACTAACTGTTCGTGTACGGGGAATTACTGCCTTGCGAAATGATGTCTTTTTTACCTTTACCACCTCTCATGGTTGGGAATTATAGTGGAAATGATATTTATGTATGATATATGTGGTATTTATTATGTCTTTATACTTATATAATTCTTATATAACTCGTCAATTCATGTATTTCATTTTGTGTAATATGATAACATTTTTTATGGACGTGTGGACTACCGCCTCCTCAAAGTGATGTGATATGCTCACACTATACATGGAATGTATAAAGGATGGTTTTAATAAACACATGTGGCACAACTTATATAAAAATAATAATAGAATTATAACACACACACACACACTCACACACACACATATATATATATATCATTTATGTTTAATTCATTTAAAGATGACATATAAATGGAAGTAATGCTCATGCGTACGTACGACCTATCATCTCTATGAATGGTGCATTTCATTTCTTATCTCCAAATATTATGAATTATTATAAATACATATATACTGAATATATATTATATTGAAATTATGGTTAAAAATATGAAGATTATTTAATCAATATATAATTAATATGAACACCAATTAACATGTCAAAACCTACTCGAAAAAACTATTTAATTAACCCCCAAAATAGAAAAAATATAGAAAGATTTATAATAGAAGGTAATAAAATATTATAAGAGGATCTTATATGATATAATAAATAATAATATGGTTCTATAATAATATATTAACATTCATAAAACCATTATACTTGAGTTTAAATAACCTTTTCACAAAATTAAAGAGAAGGTAAGATACTTCATCTCAATATCCTCTCATTAAGGCATAGTTTGATGTTATACATCCACCTTCTTTTATGATGTATATATACATTACCATTGAATTATCATGTCATTAATTAATTTAATATAATGTCTTTTAAATTTTATTCTTTCAGTGGGGTTATGATTTAAATATTCAAAGTGGTATGGGACACCTTGAATGCTTAAAGTTTTATTTATCACATCTTTTTTCCAATTCTGTGTTTTCTACAATTGTTTTCAAAAAAAATTAATATTATCCAATAAATATTAAAATTAATTTATATCCATTTTTTAATTTTTAAAAATTGTTTTAAATTTTTATTTTTTCATTTTCTAAACAAGGTTCATTAATGTTTTTCTGACAAAAAATATAAAAGGAATGTTTTTTTAACTTATACGACATGGGAGGATTTAATTGTTATCATGAAAACTTAATATTTTGAATCTTCCTTTATATGTTTACAATTATTTTTTCCAAGAAAAGGTTTTCTTTTATAATTTCATGACTTTTAATTAAATTACTTCAAAGTAAAAAAGTTTATTTCTCTCAAGAAATTTTAATGATTTTATTAGACTATTTTCATATATTTTAATATATATTAATGGATTTTATGCTTAATTTAGGTCGATATCTTATGATACCATATTTTATTAAAGTGTTAATGAGCAGTTTCACTGTGGATGTGCTATTTTGATACCATTCGTGGTTTATGGTTAAATTATTCACATTTCATATTCCAGTTCTTCAATAGTAATGTTTATGTTGTTTATGTTTCACACCTTTCATTTGAGGAATGTATTGGACTTAGTTAGTGTCTGGAAGGGCCAACTATAGCCCCTCAATGAATTAGTAAGTCTCATGAGACAAACTAGACCATGTTTTTACCTATTATTGTATGGTGTTATGTCTGAATCCTAGATGATATGTTTATAATATCCCTCATTATTCATTCCCTCAATATGAGATTTGTTTTTTATATTCCTTATGATTATTTGAATAGTAGAATATCCATGGTTAAGTTTCATTCTCATGTGATTATTTATAAGGATTTATCTTATCATCTTCCATTCCTTCCATATTATTCTCATGTTATTGATTAAATGGATTGTGTTTTATTTAATCACATTTAAATGAATTTTTAAGATTGTTTATGATAACTTATACTGTATTGATTACCCTTACTGAGTATTTGAGATCACCCCTTTCTTATTTTTTTATTTTTCCCAAGATGCTAAGATGTAAATTATGACTGATATAAAGTTGTAATATATGAGAATGATGGTGTTATCAAAATATTCACTTCATTTTATTTTATGATTTAAATTTTAATGTATGTTCATGTATGTAATATAGTTTCCAAAACTGCTTAACTGGTCAGTCCTTTAGAATTTGATTACTTGTAATCATACCAATGTAATAAAATAATGCACTATCTCTAGTATTTTATGGGTTGGGCATTACAATTTTAAAATTTTCAATTTTTACAGGTGTTAAAAATTATTTTTAATATATGTACACAAAAAAATGAAAACATTTTTTAGAAACAATATTTTTAATCATAAAAATGAATTTACAGAAAAATAATGTTTATAATTAATCATCATTAAATTTTTTTGTTTATGAATAAACATATGAAATTTCTTTTATTTTAAAACACATCCAAAAATTTAATGTAACCTTGTAAACTATTAATTAATGAAAAGAAAAAAAAATCTTTTATTAGAATAAAATAAAAATTACGTTCCAAAGAGTCAAGCATATATTTTTATATTCAAAAAAATTATTTTAAACTCATTATTTTAATCCTAAAATTCATTTTTGGTTAATAAATAGGATTCATATATTTTTATTTCCTGATTATATCATTATGATGCATAAAAGTTTTGGTATTTGTAAAATTAGTATTTTTACTATTCACCAAAAAATCCATAATTTCATAAAAATATAAAAAATTTACCAAAATGTGTTTTTAATATTATAATTAAAAAAATTAAGTTCATTTTATAAAACTAAAATTATAATGTTTACATATTTATCTTAAAAACATTAAAATATTAAATAAAAGTATTGTTTTAAAGATTTTTTTATTTGTGCATGAATAATATAATTGAAATTCGTTATAGTTTATTAATCATAATATAGTTGTTATTAGTTTATTTTAATAATCATTAAAAAAATCAGTACATTTTATTTATATCAATTCCTAGAAAGTATTAAATGTATCTAAAATAGGTTATTCATTAAAATATTGGTTTTATAATTAAAGATACTTTTTAAGTAAAATAGAACCCTTTTACTTTTACAAAATGATATTTTTTTCAATTATTTTTTCATTTAAATATTTTTTATTTTATTTCATTTTTTATTTTCATAATTTATTATTCACATTACTTTTTTGTTTTGTGTATCATAATTTATCTTAAATAATTGTTTTATTTAATGTAAAATGCATACTAAAACCCCATGGGGATACATTCTCCCACTGTTAAATAAATCATGTCCACACAATTCAAATTTTTATTACAAAAAAAATGAATGTATATTGAATTAGATATAATTTCTATCATGACAAGTAATTTCTAATTTACTACTAAAAAACTTTTCATTTCTCAATTTTATATTTCTAAAACCATGTATTTATAATTATATGACTCTAAATTATCAATATTTTTCTAAAAGAATACCTTGATAGTTGATAGATATTTTCCATATAATACTTGATAGATTTATCTTACTCTTACTAGTGTTTGATGAATACTTTTACCATTAAGATAGAGAAAAGAATCAAATATACATAATTTGTTTTTTCTTCGTATAAGTGAAATTTCATCCTTATATTATGTTTTGATCATCTTTCATTGTTTTATTTATATCAAATTAAAAATTATAAATAATCATGATTAATTTTTTGTGAATGAAGAAAAAAATAAACTTTTAAAGGATCATAAAACCCAAAAATAATAATGGAAAGTTATTCTTGAAGTCTCTATAAAAAATGGTTTAGACAATTTAATCTAATAACCAATTTGAATAGACCTTCATATGAAGAAATAAAAAATTAATATACTTAAAATCATCAACAATACCCAAAGTTAAAATTAAATCATTTCAAAAAGAATAATACCATAAAACTCTTTAGAATATCATTGACCATATTAAAAACCCAAAAGAATCAGATGTAGTTAGTTACATTTTCTTCCAAATTAAACTTAACTTTTTTATCAAAAAATATTGAACCTTAATAATCATTGAAAATATTACTTACTATATTATAATCCTAGAAAATGAGTGAAATATTACTTATGAAAAAACATAAATCAACCCTAAAACAACCTGAATCACTTTGGCATCATATTATTCTTCATCCCCCATGGTTATTGATACTCATCTACTTATATTCCAAAAAAACACTTATTTAAATGTTTTAATTAATCCTAATCAAATCACATATGATATAAAATGGTAATCTAAACCTGAATCAGATTTTCTTCTTAAAATCTTAAATCATTTTCTAAAATATCATTAATCACCTTAGAAAATAATCACATAAAACCTAAGAAGAGTATCTATATCATTGAACTTATGAACAAACATATACTTATCAATCCATTACAGTATCCAAAAAACATAAATTATCCTCATATAATTACATTATATCTTCTAAATTTATCTAAAAACGGCTCTAATATTGATTGTGATTCCCATAGACTTTACTCACAGATCTAGTGCTAAAAATATAGTATTTTCAAAATATCTTTGATACCAACTCAAGAGATCTAATTTTAAATATCTATAATTTCATCATAAAAATAAATTAATGAGTCACTTTCATAGCCAAGATCTTTTTAGGTTTAGAGTTTTAGAGAATTAATAAAACCCTATACGTAAGAAAACCCATGTATTTCCCATCTAATGGAAAATTTTCCTATTATACACATATTTGCTTATTTCATAATAAGTCTTCAACATCTCCCATAAATGAAAACATACATGATACCCTTATAGATATAAAATATTTATTACTATAAATAATAACCTTGCGAAATAAAAACATAATTTGGGTGAACTCCAACACTCGGTAAGGTTAGCGTTCAATGGAAGTTGTCATGTATAGAAGATTAAATAGTCAATAAATATGCCATATATATAATAAATTAAGGAAAAAATAAATCCTTGAAAAATATAGAAATATAAATAAACACATTTACATATATACCTATATTTATAATGATGATATGCATAAATTTAAACATTTTATTCTTTACTATCAAGGCCTCATATCAATACATGTAATATATTGTCAATGCCTTATACCAAGATATCTTACATGTTTTCAACGACTCATACCAATAAATTATCACTTTATGGGATGAAATACACAAAGAGATACCCATTTTTAGTTTTTTATATAATAATTACCTAATACAACATGGAGATATACAATTATATGCCTCCTATGTCATTAAAATATGTCCAATGTATTCATCGTGTATAATGAAACATTAATCTGCTTTATCCATAAATATGTATCCTTGTTGAATTAAGTATATAGAATGTAAATATTTCCCCCATATATAATCAACCATCCATAGTAGTAGATAATCAACTGTATAGAACTAAAAATAATATATGGGTATAGTATTTACTCAGGAAATAACTAAACTATTATTCTGTATGACCACCCTATAATATTACTTATGTATGATATGTAATTCACACCATATAGAGTTACATGTATGTGAATTAGCCAATATTATAAATTATTTATAATATATCCATGATAACAAAGAGCATGTACGTGAAGGAGACCATAAATTCATCAGAAATTAAAGCATTGTTGTAAAGGCATGTCTTTTGGGAGACAGAGAAGAAATTGTAAGAGAAATATTTAAAATGAATTTTACTTAAATATTTTATAACTTAATTGAAAAATAGCAATTAGATTTCAAAAATATTTTCATTATACTTCTCAGCGAAATTTGAAAAATTATTTATAATAATGGAATGATGAAAATAAACTATATAATAATAAGAAAATTAGGAGTGAAATAAAAAATATACGTAAGTGAAATTAAATTCATTTTTAAACGTTTTTGAAAAATAATTTCATTTTCCTTTAAAAATACCCCAAATATTGGGACTACATATTACATTTTAAAACCATTAAAACATGGAAAAGAATAAAAATAATTGATAATGGTCATAATATCATAAAAATATGTATATGATAAAAATTTATTAAAAAGGATATTCAGTTCAAACTTTTATAAAATAGTTAAAAATTACTTGTTTGGAAAATATTTAAAATATTTTTATTAAATTTTATAATATAAATTAAATTAAAATACAAAATTATCATAAAAATAATTAAATATATTAAAAAAATTAATCAAAATAATTAATAGATATATTGAAGATAAATATTCTCAAGAAAAAAGAGAAAAATAAGGCCATTTTTCTTATAAGTATTCATTTGGTGGTAGGAGTAAAAATAAGGGTAAAATAGAATAAAAAATTGAAAAAATATATATATGTAACTATAGGATAAGAATATTGATGGGATTTATGAGAGAAATTACAAAAAATTTCCCTCAATGAAAATTGAAACACAAATAATCTCGAATAAAAGTGAGATTGTCAAATAAAAACATACAGATTTGGTAAAAATCTAATAAAATGTTATGGAAAGTTTGAGAATGATATATTTTTGTAAATACCATGAATTAAAGGATATAATATAAAAATATATATCTCGGGAGTATTCAGTCCACCATATGAAAGATAGAATGGTGCATAATATGAAATATGTCTCAAGAAATTGAAATTAAGACAAAAAACCCTTATGAATTTTGGAACCCTTGAAAAACCTATTGATATAGAGAACACGAAAGAATAATTTAAATAAAATTTTTAAAGATCATATCAAGATATATTATTTCAAATATGTATAATATATACCACAAAATTGAAATAGGTTCTTAATTTAATACACATCTCAAAAAAGAATGTTTGTACTGAGAAACCCTTACCAATGATTCTTATTTAGACATAAAAAATCAATATACAAGTATAATAAATTTATATATAGAATATATATATCAAAATAATATTTATATTTATATTATTATATATAATTTATTTATAATATTTTATTACTCGATTAGTAATAATTCGTTGTAAAAATAAATATTTTTGTGGTAAGAATTTAGTTTTCAATGAATGTTACAATTCAACGGTTATGGTACTTGGAACTTGGAAATTATTTAATCATATAATTAATTTTAATTATGTTTTATTGTATTTTTATGTTTTTTTTATATTTCGATTATTACTTCATGGAACATATGGTGATGATTCTCATAGAGAGCTTAAAAATATCATTTATAATCAACTTTGATTCCATAAATATAATTCATTTTTATAGTGAATAAAAATATGTATATAAACATTAAAGAAACTTAATAATTTTATTAATATAATATTTTTACATTAGATCCATTTTTGTAACCATCCACATAATGTTGGGAATAAATATGGAATAGGTCGTTCATGGATGTGGTAGTTCCTATGCATGCACGAATGATGATTTCATTTTATAATAAATTAGAGGGAGGGAATATAGAAAATGATTTTAATATAAATAATAATTATTATTAGTTACTATATTTAATATTTATTCCTTAGTTAAATATATATAACCATACATGAGATTAAATAATGAAAAATAAAACACATCGTTCATGGAAGCGGTTGTCCACATATATACAGAGCGATGATTCCATTTTCCAATGGGTGGAAAGGAAGAGTATTATGGTTGTAAAACAAAAAAATAAAAGTTTAGTATACTAATAATAATTATTATATTGTATTAATATGGTTAATGATGATTTGGATGAGTTTTAAGAAGGAATAAACCTGAAATAACCCGATTAAGATAACTACATCTTTTCTGAGTATGCTTCTTTGGAAATCTCCTTAATCTTTTTTAGGTTAATCTTTGATGTGACAAGAACCTCTAGGTTATAGAGGTGGTTGTTTTTAAGTTATTTTAATACAACATGGTCATGAAGAATTGATCAATGTGGGTGTATATCTGAAGAGAAGAGGGGTCATTTTATAATTGGGAGGGGGGGATTTCTTTTTATATACACTTAATTTTAAAATAATTTAATTTTTCTTTATCTAGGTTGTGTGATACCAATGAAAAAAATAATAATATAGGATATAATAGGTTCAAATACACTCACCCAATAAAAGTAAAGATATGATTTTGGGAATTTTTTTATCTTATTATATAGTTTTACCCCTTTGGAACCCATTTAACCCCTATTCCGATGAAAAAATTTACGAAAAAACCTATTTTATGTATAAAAATAAAATGGAAATTGTGAAATATTTATAATATGATGTTTAAAAAGATTTAATAATTTTTAGAATGTTTAATTTCTATAGTTTTTAAAAATTTCTTTTAATATAAGTACACATATTGCAATGGGAAATTTTTTTTTAATGCCTTTTAAGCCAAAAATGATTTTACACCAAAATAATATAAAGAATTGAACCTCGTGACATTTATTGGTTTACGAATAAAAAATAAGATTTATGTTACTATAATACCAATCAAAAACCAATTGTTATATTTTCAATAATTCATTAAATAAAAGGATAAAAAATAATTTATTTTTTTAGAATAAAATATAAATAAGGTTCCAAAAGGCCAAGGATAGATTTTTAAATATAAAATATATTTTTTAATGAATTATTTTAATTATCAAATTAATTTTTCTTCAAAAAAATGATTTATATATTTTTAATTCATGGTTATATAATTCTGATATCATCAATGTTATGATATTTGTAAAAAAATATTATCATTATTCACCCTAAAACATCCAATTAAAAAAACATAAATTACACCCAAAGATAATTTTTATATCATAAACCCAAAAATGAATTTCATTTTATAAAAATGAAATTCTAAATTTTATAATTTATTTTTTAAATAATAAATTTACAATATATTATAAAAACCATGTATTAAATGAAAACATTTTTGTTATCCATGAATAAATAAATTAACATTCCTTATAATTTTTTAATTATTATATGTGTATAATTAACTTATTTTAATAATCATTAGTATAATTTTATCAATAAATTTTATTGATATCATTTCCTAAAAAGTGTTAATATTATAAAAAATATGAAATTCAAGAAGACAGTTTCTCTAGAATTATTTTTTTCTATGTAAAATACGACACTTTTAAATTTACAAAATAAATTATTTTTTAAATTATGTTTCATATAACTGTATTTTATTTTATTTTTCATTTTATATAGTAACAAATCATTATTCATATTAGTTTAGTGCCATTTGTACTAAAATTTATCATATATATTGGTTTTATTTAAACGAGGATATATACTGAAATATCAGGGTATTACATTTCATAAAATAATAATGTGTAATGATCTAAGAATATAAATCTTAATGTATATCATGTCCAAACCTCAGGAGATTCACATAAAAATGGGCTAGGAAAACCAACTTCCCATAACATAGTGGACTTGGGTTAACAAACCCTATCGCTAAGTAGAATAAACATGGGATAACCACCTTTATCCCATCCTGATATCATGAGACATAAAATTTAACATAATTAATTAGAGGAATATATATATCCCACACACCACATAATGATAAAAAATATTTTTTTATTTCAATAGTGTTTTAAAACATTCACAATTCCATCATAATTTAATTAACCTGTGAAAAAGAATTGAGTTTTATGAAGAAATTTATAAGAAATTATCATAAAACATATAGAAAAAGAAGGTGTATGGTGTCATTACATATTTTCCCAATGAATCATATGAAACATTAATGTATGATGATAGAAATTATAAAAATTAGATAATTAAAATTTGCGAGGATAAAGAAGAAGGAATGAAATTTTTATTTTTTTTAATATCTTTTGAAAAAACTATTTTATGAAATAATAGGAATTTAAATTTATGTAAAAATGATGTAAAATTAAAGATGAATATTCTTAATTAAAACCAAAAAATGTGTTTGGAAAATGATTTATTATGGAAAAACTTTTAAAAGAATATTTTATTCTAATTTTGTAAATAAGGTCAATGTTATTAGAAAGCATCCATATGAAAAAATTAAAAAAAGTCCCCTTTTGAAAAGAATTTAAATTCCATTAAAGAAATATTAATCTAACATATTAGTAGAGATAAGGATGTTCGGATAAATATATGCATGTGGGAAAAATATTACTAACTAAAATGAAGAGTTAAGGTTGATTTCACTAACAAGAATCAATTTAATTGAATTATGAACCAAATGTGAAGTGAAACGGTATTAAGATAAGTAAAAATCATTAAAAACTAGATAAGTATAATATATATGTGGTATTATAGATAAATATTATACAATTTCCAGAGAGGGTAACTTAATGATGATAATATGTAATACAAAAAGAGATTTGAAAGAAGATCATTACCTTTTACTTGCAAAGTCCACAAAGAATCTTCAACCCTAGTACAATAAACATAAAAATATTAACAACTTTTTATAAACATATTCATATCAATTACCCTTTTATATTCCATAATTATAATAATTCATTATGCATACATTAGTTTGTTAATGTTTTTTTTCATTATCAGTAGTTAATAATTTCAATTATTTAATACATATTTCATAATTAAGATATGGGTGCCCTTTTTTATATAAAATTAACAATTAATATATTATAAAGGGTATTTAAATCATTTTGTTTGAATTACTTATTTATCCCCATTTTCATTTGATGAAAATTATTAGTATGATTTTAATGAATGGAATCAATGATGACCATGTCTTAAGTAATTTATCGATTATAAGAAAATTAATTAATACATAGAATTAATTTTTTGGTATCATAATTTAATAATTATATTCACAACATATATTATTCCTTTATATATAATATTATAAATATAATTTCTTGGTACTTATTCTTAGGGGAAAATGGTTATGTCGATATACCATCATTCATGTAGGTGGTTGAACCGACCCAAAAAAGAATTGTCTATACAAGATAAAGAGTAAGAGTTTAGAGTTATATAATAGTAATATCATTTTATAAGAATAATAATGATATTAACATAACACTATTAAAATTTAGGATTATATTTAGAATGATTGTAGATGAAAAGGTAATAATGGAAGTAAGAGAAGATCATAGACACTTACTTGATGAATTCTCTGCTTCTTAACGTGAGTTCCTTTGGAATAAAGGATTTAGGCATCCTTTTAGAAACTAAAATCTACCAAACATCTTATAAGTAATTACTATATGTAAAATTATCATATAATAAAGAAATTTTCAAATGAATATAGTGATTTTGAATGGGTATATGAGAGCTCCTTTTATAAGATAAAATGAGAGACATTTCTTTGGAAAATTAAGTTAGGTAAAGGTCAAAGATGGAATCACATAGGAGTTAGGTGAGTTAGGTAAAACAATGGGATTGTGTAACTCAAATCTAAGGTTGTATTCCTCCGGCCTTCGGGCATGTATCGGGTTCTCCATATCCCCTTCATAAGGGATCTCTATTTTCCATTTTCTTTTTTAATAAAGGGGTTGGTCCCCAACTTGTTAGTGTATATAATATATAAAAAACCATCTTTGTTGAAAGATGTATTTTAAAAAAAATTAGTGTTCTGAATATAATTTCATATCAATTATTAATTAAATGAGTGATAATATATTTTTATAGATATTTAAAAAATAAATTATATTTATAATATAAAATATTTCAATCGAATATATTTAGATAAAAATTACACTAAACATTAAAAAAATTCTTTAAAAATAACACTTTAACCTATACAATTATAACTAACTTTTATCTCAATATATTATTTTTAAATATATTCAATTGATATTTATTACCTAATTTTGAAATTATTATTCCAAATATTTACTCCATTTTATCATATTCATTTTATAAAATTTATAAAAATTAATATTAATATAAGACACAAAATATAAAAAAAATACCTTTTATCGAAATGTTTTTTTAAGAATAAATAAATTGATTAATTATTAAATTCCTAGTGATAAATATTTTATGAATGTTAATTTACTGTTTATATTATCAATACATCACATTAAAATTGTTCAAGTTAATTTAAAAAAATTACACACATAAAGAAAGTTTTTGAAGAGTTTCTCTTTTTAACATTATAAGATTTCATCTTTAATTAATAGTCATTATGTGATTTTTTCTAGGTTTATAAAAATACATTTCATTAAACTCCAGACTTAAAATTTGTTAAATTATAAAAAAATTTAATAAAATAATGTTTATACAAAATATTTTTCTTATCTGTGAATTGTTAAATTATTATTCTATATTGTTCCTTAGTTATTTCTTTGATGTTATTAACTCATTTTACTAAAAATAAATTATATTTTATTAATATATTTTACTATTTTCATTCTTTTAAAGTAATTAATTTAAAAAAAATACCCAATTCATATAAATATTTTTTATACTCATATATATTTTAACAAATGAATTATTATAATTTAATTTTATTACAAAATCAATAGTTTTACTAAAAATAAATTATTTGTATTGAAAATGTATATAGTTTGTCATCAAAATAAACATTATATATATATTATATATGTATTGGTAAATTGAAACTGAAAATATTTTTAGTTTTATTATACCTAATGATTATACACCCCTTTCAGAATGACTATATTAGCCCAATTATATTCTATAAATTCATTCAATTCTAACTTCACAAATCTCTCTTCTCATTCCATAAATTTTCATTGGTGTTTTTTCATAATTATTTCTACTATAATGATGGTATTTTTCATTCGTGGTTTTGGTAAACTAATAGAGATTTTCATGGGTGAATCTAATCCATGGGATATCTTACTTTTAAAGATATTACTATTTTTTATTCATTATCCCATTTAAATTCATGAACTATAAATGGATATAATCAAAATGGTATATAATATTCCTTAGTATGTAATTAATGGTTTGATATACCTTTATTTTAATGTTCCACTATGAATGAATAAATATTTTTTAGTTTGAATAATATCTTGAATGACTCATTAAGTAACCAATTTTAATTATTTTTGAATGAATAAAAAAATACTTTAGAATTATAAATATTTAATTTATGGAAAGAAAATGGGTCCAAAAAACCATGGTTGTTACATTATACCCCCTTAAATAAATTATATCCCCATATATTATTTATTACTCACCAATAAAAATATCCATGGGTATTCATAAGATAAAAAAAACTCAAGATATAATAACAGCCTCACCATCTTAGGAAAGACTATGAAACTCATTCATTCCTTCACAATATGCATATCCAAATATTGAATTTATTCCAAACCATTTGAGATAAGTACTTCTTATGATTGGAAATTAATACTCATATTAAAAAATTTGTTTCAAAAGGGAGTCCATAATCACACATACATTTATATTTGACAATAAGATGATTTGGGATGTTAAAAGTGATTTTTTTTAAATAAATGATATGATCTCTATGTAGGGAGATTAATCCATGCCCAATATCACATAAAATTCTATAAAGGTTGGAATTACCAAAGCTATAGGAAGTATCATCCCATAAACCATAACTAGGAAAGAGTTTTATAACATGTATGTAATCATCACACCACCTGTTGTTCTCACCAATAATTCAATATCCAATATTTGAGGTGGTGAATTTTCATTATGAACAAATATTCATGATATGTAATAATGTGAAGGACTATAATAAAATAAGTTATTAATAGATTGAGTGTAGAGAATATGTGTACCTTTGAACAATTTAATATCATAATCCAATTCAAAAGTAGTGATTGCATAGACTCTTCCTTATTCTCCTAGTATTAGAGGTTATTGATGCCTATTATCCGAATTATACCTTGGGTTGTGGAATTAGTATAATGTCTAAATCCCTCAAAATTTAAATGTTTAATAATTACTGGTATCTAGGATGAACATTATTTTCCTCAACCATATTAACTGATCTCTACATTTTATCTCTGTATTTTTTTCATATACCTTCCATTTCCTCATTTAAAAAATTTTATCATTCTGTTGAGACATTTCTCTAGGGGCTTCATTCATCATTCTTGACACGTATGAAGTTGAATCATCTTTCCACCCTAGTAATTATCACATGAAAATCCATGTAACTCAAATTCTCTATTATTTTGTGTATTTGTAAATTTAAATTGTTTTAATTTGTTAATCATAAATTTAGACTTCTAGTTTGGCTTAATAATGTGATGTTTCACTCTATCTCTTATCCAATATGGCTTCTCATTCAGATAACTACCACATTGTCCTTAAAAACCATTTATAATTGTGTTCCTCCTATTTTTAAAATTTTAATAAAGTAAATTAATTTTTGAGATGAGAATAAATAATTGAATGAGAATATAAAAATATAATCGATTAACATTGATGGAATAACTCACAAATGACATATATACCTAGAATTTTGAATTTCTATATTTCACACCAAGTTATTTGTGTTATAATTTTATTAGGTTCTATAACTATAACATAAAAATGTATTCAAATACTTCATTATTTTATTCAAAAAACATGTGAATTAACCAAATCATATCGCCTATGAGCTTAAAACTAGGTACATAGTGAGGCCCATTTTTTTCCTAGAGGGAAAATTGAGTTACTACACAACAAACCACTTTCAAGGTTTTTTCCACTATGTGTATCTAATACAAATACCACATATATTTTTTTATATAGATAGGGATTCTATTTTCATGAAAACAAAAAATATATACATTACCCAAATTTTAAAATGATTTTCTATATTTAGGCATACCCATTGAGTTTTATCAAATTTTTTCTAGTCACAATCCCCATAAATACCTAAGAATCACTCAAATAATGACTGATTAATGTTAATAATTCAAGAATTATGAATACATAATTTCATATGAATATTTATTTCAAGTCATCCTAAATCATTCCCTAAAATATAAATGGGTTAGTTTCATTAGAGATCTGAAACATAATAGAATTATTGTACAACATTTTCAACATGTCCAAAAAAATTTCTTCTCACGTGACATATTTTTTAACAAATCATTTATAAACATTTTCTCTATAACCTGGGGAATGGGAAACATAAAATGGGTGAGTTTATATGTTTATTAATGGTAAACATAAGATATATCAATCGAAGATCATCATTGAGCATAAGATAACCATGTGGGCATGAGTGTAACGAATAAATAATTTACTATATGTTTTTAAAAATAAACATTATGATTAATAATCGGGTCTATATGAAACATAAAACAAAAAAATCATGAAATTTTAAAATGAAATTATACAGTTATAATATAGCTGTTAAATTAAATGGTATAAAAACAAGTTACCATATTATGAAATCTTTGACCAAAAGGAATGAAATGAAATCATGTAAGAAATTTATCCCATATAAATCTCATTTATAAAACATGTATATGTGATATATTCCATATGATTTTATCTATACTAATCCAAAATAAACTTGAATAATTATGCAATGACCTAAATCATATGTGAGAGAAATTCAAACTCATGGAAATTTCCATGGGAACTATACTAAAAGAATCACCAACATCAACTGCTACTAGAGTGTACCATATTCTTAGATATTACATAGAGATCTTGGGGTGATAATTAAATAAAAACTAGGATGATATAATCATATTTTTAATAATTTAATATGTATTTTATCCCAATCATTTTAAAAAAAGTCATTTTGACATTTAATGAAAAAGAAATTTTATTTTTAAAAAAGTCTTTTTCTTTATATTTTATATATTAAAAAAAATTATAAATTATATAATCTGAATTAGATAAAAATAATTTCATTTTTGGATTTACATTTTCAAAATTTTCTTAATATTATTTTTTGGTTATTTTTTGAAATAATTGATTTTTATGTGAATAGTATAAAAATTCCATTTTTACCAAAATTGTAAATTTTATAAAGTTATCAATATATTAGAAAGAAAAATATATTAACAAAACCATTATGTTTATTTCATTCTTTTTTATAGAGTAAAAATATGTTTTTTAAAATATTATTTTGAACTTAGAAACCAATGTTCAACATTTTAGAATGTAACTTACATTTCATTCTAATTTTAAAACTATTATTAGTTTTTTCCTTTAATTAAAAATTTAAATCATAATTGTGATTTATGGATTTATTTTTATTTCATATAAGTATTATTATTTTTATAATAGTCCAATTTATATTATGAAAATCAAATACATGTATATTTTTACCCTACACGCATATTTTAAGCTTAAAAATATTCTTCTTATAAAAATAATTACTCACACATTACATGCGCTAATGTTAAAAAATATTATCTTACACATAGAAAATTTATCAGATAAATTTAATTTCATATGTTTAAAAATTTTGTTTAAATTATGTAATATGGTCTATTGTTTAGGAATTAAATAAAAATTACATGGGTAAATACTTGTTCTTGAGATAAGATCTAAAATAGTAAAAGTAATAAATCTAAAAGTGAAGAGCTTGAAACTTGTTAAAAACACTTAAAATTGATTTATTGGTTGATTATTGACCATATATCATATTATTTTCCATTTTATCTGACACTTTACATGAGCAACAAGCTCTCTATTTATATAAAGTTGTTATATTTCTAAAAAATGACATTTTCAAAAAAAAATTAGCAGGGACTCTACCCACCTCTTCAATACTAGTAATAGTTGTTTGTTTCCTCTTTAATATCTTCCATTATTACCTCCCCTATAATTATATTACACCATATGAAGATTTCGATCACAATATCTTGTCCAAAGACTTCAATTTACAATAATTACTTCAATATAAAGTTTAAAATCTCAATGTAATTACTACACAATTCCTAATATTTTTTTTCTTATTTATCATTTTATATTAAACATACGTTGAGTCCCACAAAATTAGAATAAGGAAATATACATGGGGAGAAATAATCAGAGAATGAGTATTATTTTTTCATCAATGAAAATTAAGAAGAAGGTGGATAATATCATAGCGATCGCGTAACACTTCAAAAGGCATGAAATCTCTTAACCATTATAAGGTCATAAAAATGGAACATGTAAAGAAAATGACCTATGATAGATCATTAAGATCACCTTTTAAAAGTCCTTATTATCTTTTAAAGGTTTATTAGATATTCTCTAATCATTCCGTTATTGCAAAATGAGTTTTTCTGGATCACATGACTTGTCAGTTTGCTTGAACCTGACAAACCATCCAAAAAATCCTTTTAAATTAAGGATCAAAATATTGAAAAAGAAGAAGCATATTATAGTTGTAAATCTTCATTAGTGGAACCAATTTGGTTTTCAAGACACCACAGAACCCCTGGAAACCTATCCACCTTATGCCGCAAGATCCCATTGGAATTTCACCTTCATAATTTGAAGGTCTTTAGACATGTCCAGGTAGTATTTCCCTCCCCCTCCTACTACATTGAAAAATAGAAGGTTTCGACATGATAATGCTCATAAATTACCATAGGACCCTTTATTGGTCATATGACACATCCCTTATAGAAATAGTGATTGTTTTTAACAACACTCGTATGAACTTATGAGATACCAATCCCCTATAAAATAAACAAGTAAATAAAAAGTGAAATAATGTGACACTATTTTGAGGGGAAGATATGTTGATTTTTTTATTAATTATGTTATAAAGCCTATGAAATAACCATTAATCATGCAAGTACCCCCTAAATAAGCCAACTTGAACTCATAAAGTCCCCCTTTGATTCCACCTTTATCTCATAAAATTTACCAGACAAGTCATCTCTGATCATAGAAATCTGTTCAACAGGTATCCTAATCTTATAAAGGCCCTCAAACATATTTGACTAACCTTATGAAAATCCATTGATATTTCCACATCTTATTGAACAATACCATTATTTTAACAAAATATAATAAATGGGGTGCTGATCGGATGGTCTTGTGATCACAGGAAATCATGTGACACTACCAAGGTAACCTAAAATAGGATCATGTAAAAGCACAAAACACCCAATCCCTCCACCAAATGCAGCCCGAATCTGAGAGATATGTGAACACAAGGTGGTACATAACCATAGTGGAGAAACATATAAACTCCTAACCCCAGCTAAAAAAAATTCACCCACTATCCCTATTGTATGGGATCTCAGGAGAAGAATTCTCAGAGCATCTGACCCTTTGATCCCAAGGTCTTCCACCTGGTGAGAATTTGTGGAATGACCTCAGGGATCACGCGGCATGAATATGTGATTTAAATTTTTAGCCATAGATCAAAATAAGGAATTCTGAAATGTCAACTGGATTATGAAAAGGATGTCAGGAATATCATTTGGGTCACAAAAAACCTAAAGAAAGATAATAATAAATAAATATAAGGAATTTATGCAATAAAAGATAGAATAAAGACTAAATGAAGGGAGACTTATATGAAGAACATATACACTCATCCTCATGATCTTCACATGACTCATCCAGATCATGTGATAACACTAAGACTTTTCTCAAATTTAATGAGGTATCCCCTTGATATACCATTTGAATCATGAAATGTCCATTTGATACTCCATGAAAGTCACATGATGCCCTTTGGGCATGCCACCCAAGTTTCACAAATTCCTCTGGGATCACCATACAGATCTTAAACTTTCATCAAAAATGTCATCCAAATTATATGAAACCACCAGTGAATGTTAGATAGGTCTTTAAAAGCCCTCCGGTCTTACTAGCTAGATCTCATGACACCCTCCAAGCATTTCATATAGGTTTTGAAATGACATCAGGACATGTCAACCATGTCTCATGGAGACAAAAGTATGTACTAACATAGTTCATGTGATTCTTTTCAGACATCCTCACCTCGGTCACATGAAACCCTCTAAACATATCAACCTGGATCATGTAGAATCCCCTATACAAGTTATTTAGGTCATGGGGAACCCTTTAGACTTGTCAATATGGATCACGTGGAATCCATTGGAAAAGTCATCTAGATCATGTAACAATATATGGTCATGTCAAACATGATCATCTGATTATCATCAGACATCCTCAACTATGTATTGAAACATTCTAGGGACATTTCAACCAGGATTATGTGATGTCCCTTGGAAAAGTTATCTAGGTCAGGCAACCCTCTCCGAATAAGCTATCAATATCACATGATCGTCTTCTGACATGTCTTATAGGTTATACGACATCCTCTATACAAGTCAATTGGATCTTGAGATTGTCTTTGTAAATTTATTCTATGAAATTAAGACATGTATAGACATCCTAAAACATGTGAAGTAGACAATCCTAACATGTCAAGCAGATAATCAGCCCCTGATAAGAGGATATTCCAAGTCACAATAACATTTTCCAATGAACATATCAAGGAAAACTCAATGTGTAGGCACCAATCAAACAAAAATTTAGAACTATAATTCTTATTATAAACAGGATACGTAGGGGACCTTCTCAAGGACCATTATTCACATTAACCATCCAAAGGTTTATCTCAGCACATAAGGCCCGTATCCATATGCATTGAGATTGATTACTCTCTTTCCATTATTTCTCACACTGAGGATAGATCACGTAGGCTTATAGAGTTGAAATGGTCATATAATTTTCATTATGAGCCTCTATCATCCAAGGAAACCTCAATGTGTAATCCCCGATTGAAGTCAACTATTATAAATCTAATTCCAACTATAAACAGGATACATAGGACACCTCCAAGATGTCTAATCTCAAATACCTTGTTCCTATGTTCCAACATATATGTCTTTTCCACATGGTTTTAAACTATATGGGTTAAATGAAATTAGTTGGGTTTTATTCCTATTATAAACATGATATATATGAGAACCCATAATATCTCAATCACATCCTAGAAATATTTATTGCCTCCCTTGATGACAGAAAATTCCGCAGTGCATGGTTATATAGATTTAAAACATAAGAATCATCCCATTAACGGGAAAACACATAAATAATATCAAATACATATATATAGACTCATTAATTGACCTCTCTCTTCACTTATGAAAGGGCTTACAAATTTTATCATTCTATTTGGGTTACCAGTACTATATTAGGATTAAGAAGATATTCATGAATATATCTTTAATCTATAAAAGAGTCTTGGAGTAGGAAAACATTTCCTAAAAAATGGTGCAATGAGCCTGACCTCATATCCTCTTGACAAATGTGATTTCCAAAGCATTGTAGGGTATGAAACCCTAAAGGAACACCAACCTTTAGAAAGTATGTTTGTAAATTGTTATGGATGTGGGAACCATTGAGAGTTTCTACATAAGGTGGAATTCGTGAACCCTACATAAATGATTTAAATAAACATCAAACCCCCACATCTACCATAAAAAAATCCATCATCTTTTTTGATGAAATAGAAATGGTGAACCTAATATGGAATCATTTAACTATGATGCCCCATTCATAAGATAAAAAGGATAGAATTCCCAGTTCTTTTGGAAAAAAAATTTATGTCATATGGGTGGTCCTTATACTCTTTTTGATGAAATAAAAATGGTGAACCTGATGTGAAACTCTCAAATAACAGGTAGATAATTTTGTCGTGCATCCTATAATTTTGTTTGCATATCCTATAGAAACAAAAATAGAAATCCATACATGAATCTATGAAATTAATATGGGGTTATCATGAAATGATTCAATCCTTACGTTGGTAAGTATTTGTGATAAAAATGGTCAAATCAAGAATAAAAAAATAAAATTGTGTTACCCATGCATATTTGATTGAGGACATATCATGTCTATGATGATGTAATGATCGATGACCTAATTTCATGTTATATGCGTGACTCCAGATGCTACTCTCACCAACAACTCCCTGACTATATATAATTTATTCATCATATAACTATTATATAAAATTAGTTATAGCAGAAACCCATGTGGATCTCAGAATGACCTCACCTACCAGACATCTTCAAAGTCAAATTGAAAATGAACTGGTTTGATAATACCATCAATATGAAACAATCATGGCCTATGACACTATTTGAAATGGTATCCAAATGTTAAAACCTACACACCCACATCATCTGAGGAAAATTGTAGAAAAGCTAGTGGTTTTCATTGGTAAATCCTATGAATTAAAAATATTATCCCTGGAGTGAAATAATCACCACCATTAGTATATGATGAAGGTGGACTGATCAGTCGACTATGACTCTCTTCAAGTTTAGGAACCTCTAAGGTGGGATCCTATTAATCGTTGTTTCTAGTGCCATCCTAATTGTACCATTTAGTTTCCTTATAAGGGTACCACTCATCACACTACCTCATCTGAAACCCATTAACATAAAATAAGGAAGACACATCCGGAAAGGTATGATTTGAATAATTTTGAGTGGGATCATTTCCCCAATTCTACTACTGAACCCCCTTGACATATTCTGATGGTATCTAGTGAGAAGGATCATATCCCTGCTCACTCAGAATAATCATGTGGGAATATTCTTGCAATAGATATGGGAGAGGAACATATCCCTACCCCGTGCATGAAGTCCATTGACATATTCTAATGGAACAGGGAGGATAGAAGAGGAATTATATTATTCAATCAATTGAATATACAATCTAGTACATAGTGGATACAGAAAGTGTGTATTCCTACATCCCTACACATACATTATTAAAACAAAATTAAATATTAGGAACACCTAAATAACTATGCCAACATATTTCATAACGGGTACAGATTCATGGAAAATAAAATATTCCCATCCCTATATCCAACGATTCTCAAAAATATAATCATTTTGAAAAAATGGTTTCTCTGGAGTAAGCACAAGCTCATGATCTCATCCAGGAGGATTATCACCATATTCTGGTAATGAATGCAGCACTGGACCAGGCTCATATCCTCATTCTAATTAGTGATCCCCAAGTGCAAGTGGAACATGCCTTAGGATAGGCTCATATACCTATTGCAAAATCTTGGAGGCATATTCCAAAGGTCTAATATTGGGATCATATTCCTCTTTCGGTCGGGGCTCACCATGCGAGAGCAGAATATGACCTAGGACAGGCTCATATTCTAATCAAATAATACTAGAATCATACATCAAAGTCCCAATATCGGGATCGTATCCCCATTTTTATTGGGTCTCACCATGTGAGAATAAAACTTTCCTTGGTATAGGCTCATATTCCTATAAGTGAATCTACCTGGAATATTATAGATGATCATGGAAGTCAATCACATATCCCTACATCCACCAACAAATGAATACACCAACATCATTCCAAACATATAAAAGAGGAGGCTCATATCCCTTCTCCCATTTCAAAGTTTTATTAGATTATTCTGGTGGGGAATGCATATTCTTACCAGGATCATAATACTGCTCCAAATGGGGATCACCATGTGAGAGAAAAACATTCCATGATACAGGATCATACACCTATCCAAATAAAAGACTATATATTCCCAATGTTAAGGAGCAGGATCTTATCATAGTTCTTACTGAGGCTCACCATGTGAGATAGGAACATTCCTTGAGGAAGGCTCATATTTATTACAATAATGAAAAATCTCTTTGGAATACTCCAACATCTTCTCAACAGTAGGCTTATAATCCAGAAGCACTAGACCATTATCAATATATTTTGGAAGTCATCATATAGTATTCTCATATACATGAACAATCCTAAAATTTAAGGAATTATATTCCAAAAAATACACAGAATGAAGATCATATTCATAATCTTCTCAGTGCCAATGTTCGTGAGACTGTTTGAGACACATTCTCAGAACCCAAGGGCCTATCGATTCTTCAACCGAATCTGAATAAAATCATTACCACAATAGTTATCCTTGTGGTAGTGTGTATATAGATCCTAGATAATCTACTCATAAATTCCATTATAGTGAACCTCCCCATGGTGGTATCTCCAAGGGAAAAGGAAATCCCCCCTTTTCCAAACACCTTTATATAGTGTGGTGTCCAAAACTCAAAAACCTTTACATAAATAGGTGCATAAAACATCTCGGTCAACTATATATAGTTCCCCATAAACTTTTAGTTGCACTCTACTTCGGCTAGTAAGTGACAACAAGAATCACTTTCTATGGTCTGGTCAGATGGAGGCATGCAAGTTTGATGAAGTGGAGGATGATGTTCACATATGGAGAGAGTTAGTTGGAAACAACATCCCCACCATGTTATGGCCCCATGCCACTTCATACTATGAGATCCTAGAAAATATAGAAGATTTTATATCTTAACTATGCCAAAATATATGGTAAAATTATCAGTGATTAATGTCTTCACACCTACCTTGTCTATGATATGATGGTCACCATCAAACCATCAAGATACTCTATTTTTCATCCAGACCTTGCTACTATCTCCATAGACTAAGACACAAAACTAAAAAGAGTAGCAAAAATATATATCATGATTGACACCATCACATAAAAACTCATAAAAAACTGATCACCAAAGCCTCAACATGCATATATATTTAAGTATGGTGAAATTATGGATAATTACACTTCACCACACCCCTAGTACAAAATAACCCCTCATATATGGTATCCTGTAATTTCATAGCCTCCGGAGAAATGATGAAATTTTGAAAAACTATTTGTCACTAAAATAGAATTAAACTGATTCAATGGTGCCATGACATCACAAATAGAGGAATATTAAATACCATGTGTCATTAAACAAGGACCCTTGAAATAGCGATAATGAATTTCAGAAACAGATGCTGATGTTTTGATAAACCTAACAAACTTCCAATAGAAAGTGACTCCCACCATGGGTTTCCATTACACCCATATACTATATGATAACATATAAACTACATAATGTAAGTCACAATAGGTTTTTCCATAGTAGATTCATAAAATAAAAACCATCCCACCAGTTTGGGGGAATATCTACGACCGCTTTCACCTCTTAGATCATCAATTCCCAATAGGATTTAGGAAATATCACAGCTTCTACAAACAAAAACCATCCTGATGGGATATGGGAATTTATATATAAATCACCATTACTAGGTTCATCATCCCCTAAAAGGTTATTCTAGAAATAAATGGTAATTCAAGATCAACCCTAGCCCACTGGGTTGGGGGAATTTATATCTCAATTTCCATCCTAGGATATCCTCAACTAGAATCATTGAATCCCTAGTAATAGGATAAATCGATTAAAATTATGACCTTGAATATCCCCTGACCTATAGGTATTGGGAAATTTTCTTCATCATAATCATCATGACAATATAGGGAATCCGTCTTCTCAATGCTGGGAGGTGAATATCGATGGTTGGTATCCCATCCGTTCCTCCCACCATAAGATAAGCCTCTGTTATTTAGGGCCCATTTTCCAATCAATACTGGAAACTACTTCAAGGTCACTACTAACAAGGTGATATGGGAGGATCATATGGTGAAGATATTCAAACCCTACTAGGGTTTCAATCCAAAATATCCAAATATGGAAAAGGGTTCAAGAAATGACCCTAATGTAGGAATTTCATAATCAGCCGTTTGCGTTAAATGTAATGGTATAACTACCATTTCTTAATACAACTTTATAAATTTCATCACCATCAACAAAAAAATAATGTGAATCAATCAATATATGTAGAAGGAAAAAATATAGAAAAATACTTTGATAGGAGGATATGGATGCACCTGCAAGGGATATATGTACCCAAAACTAGAGGAGGATCCAAAACCTAGAACCTCTGAATGTTTATTTTCCATCTATATGGTGGAAAAATACCAAGGATAAAGGGAAATGTGTGGATACATCCCAATCACCACCCCAGAGAGTTTTTGTTCCTTCCAAAGAAGAACAAATGGAATAATATGAGAATGACATTCAAATTCTCAGACAACTCAATGAGGAGATACTCAGGGGAAACAATCCCTCGGGGTATCATCTTCAGATATAGGGGAATATCCCTCCTCCCATACAAATATAAAGGGTTTTTCCAACTATAAGAATGAAATCTGAGTGTTACATCGTTTCTACATCTAGTTACCCAGTCTACATAAATTAGGATTTTTAAAATGATCAGAAATTTTATCCTTTACGATGACATCATCTCCCTCTCTAGGGTAATCATTTAGTATTCAAATGAAGTGAGAATTACTGGGAGATGAAAACTGGACCAGCTCATCTGGCCCAACCATCTCTTTATAAATACGTGTCTATTCAAATAGTAGTACCTCTAGAACCACTAAACACCATTGACGCCCTGGATACTCAAATGGAAGCCATGGAGGGGTGATGCACACCTGTGTAGCATGAGTGGAAGACATATCCTAAATCGGGGGATGAAACTTTTCAACCACTCAATTTCATCAATCCTACCTTCTCTACCTTTGATGGCATGAGAGACCCCATACAACATCTCACTCGCGTTGTGTTCTGATTTGGTCCGATGATAGGACCTTGAAATTAGTAGCAGGAGAACAAGTTGAGGTTTTTTGTATAGAATCTTATATGGTCATCCTTTTGTATAACAGTCTTCTAGTCAGATTAGTAGCAGGATGGGAAGACCTTCATCATCAATTCCTTTACCAATCCATCTCCAAACTGAGGTAAATGACAATCGTTGACCATGTCAACTATAATCAATGAAAAAATGAGAGGTTGTCTGACTTCATAGCCAGATGGAAAGGTTTAACCTATTCACTCAACATTACTCTCTCATAGAAACAATTTTAGGAACACTATGATGAAAATATATAGGATGAGATGTAGACACCTTAGTTCACAATGAAGTGTTTAGGTGGGTTCCATGAGTTCATATAAATGACCCAAAAATGTAAGACACCATTTGATGTACCTAAACCATGTCTCGACTCGCACCCTCAATATAAGGGAAAGGTCTCAGAAAGGAAAACGCATTGTTGTTACCCTCAAACTAGCAATAGAACCAATATAATCGCCTTGGTTATTCTCAAATGGACTAACACCTCCTATTGAGTGGAAAAAACCACTAAATATCCCTCAACCAAAAGCACAGAGAAATCAAGGCCTTCTGAGATATGAGGAATGGATAAATAAAGAATATTTCTTATGAAACGAGCAGGTCACCAGTTATTTCTTTTAAGACATAGAAATTAACCTACTCAAGTATCTATTGCCTAGGAATCCCAATGTGGTCAACATCACTAATAATCTTGACTACTACCCTTTCAATAAAAGGATGGGTCAAAACATCCAGGATCTCTTCATCATAAAATACTTCATCCAAATCATGATTTATTCTAGACAGGTGATGTTAGAGGTCTCCTCAGTATAGGTGGACTATATAGCCATTTCACAATTAGATGAATAATTTGATTGGAAAAGACTTCTGACCAGGCATGGGAATAAGTTTGAAAACTAGATGAATTCAAAAATAGTTGAAATACATCATAAAATCATAAGATAGTAGATTCACAAACCCGTATAAGTCTCATCTCTTAGGTAGGTGACATAATATATTCCCCATGATAGTGTATGTATACATCATTTATAGGAAGAGATATAAGAGGAATATTTATTTTCATCTTCAATACAAGATCTAAAACTTATAGATTTATTCCATGAAACCCACATCATAGGAATCACCCCAAAAAATGGAACACTCATCAAATTAATATCACATATTTTGTTATTTTATCATTATAAACTTGGAATAACCTTTCTACAATGAAGAATATGCCGCCAAATATGATTTCCCCATACCCGACTAGGGAATAGGATGTCACATGCACAGGAATTGAGGATACATTGTGAAACATGGGCTTGGAAAGACCCAATATTTTAGTCACATCCCCAAAGAAGACATATATATAGCTGATACCCATGATCAATCACTCCAACAAGCTCAAAATAGATATATTGGTTCCTCAAAACCCTCTAGTGGTCATCCACACCTAGTTTTTTTACATGAATATTTATAGGAGGTGTGATTATTTGATCATACGAGTCAATGAGGAAGGCCAACGTGACTTGATCCACTAGAAGCAGATTCTCCCTCAACCTATACATAAGCACTGAGCATGTTTTCCTCGAACACCTAAGTTCTTGAGCCACATAATAAGTAGCGACTCCACAATGAGAAGAACTAAACTTTGGCACAAATGTACAACATTCTAAAATCTCTGTTGATTTTCCCATAAAAACTCTCAATCATGGGTGCACTCCAAATTTCAAAATAACTCAGAGAGGCACTTGTTGAAGCTATCCATATCCTATAGGATTTTGATAAAAAAAAGTTTCTTCAACTGAGGTCTATCGAGGGGAGAGAATGGCAGTAGAATTCCATGTCTTTATACTGTTCACAGAGCACTATCTGGAAAAGGTCATCCATGGATACATCAGACCCCTATATGTTTCAGGTAAACTCAATAATGTCAACATATGAAGGGATCAAACTAAAAATGGTTTTGGGATCAACCTCATCTCAGTTCAAACACTACAACATTTGGGGTATAGTGATGGTGATTTTCTCCCAATAAGCTGACAATTAAAGGGTATGATAATTGTGAGAAAAATACTCTCTAGAAGATCAATCTCAAAGCTCAATTTGTGGATCTCACATTTAACACCGAGTTTGTGGTCATCCAGCAAGACACTGCATACAATGTCTTGTTCGGATGTCCCTGGATCCACAACCACCTAGCTATACATTCAACATTCAATTAGACTTTGAAAAATACAATTGATAGAAGGGTCAACACACTACATGGTGATAATTCCCCCTTTGAGATGTGTAAATCCACATATTCCGAGGTAAGTATCTATAAAATGGAAGGTGTAAAATCAATGATGGGATAGAATATATAGGTTTCATCCCCCAATGGCTTGGATAATACCCCTATGAATCCCTACAAATTTCTTGACATCAATTATGTGATAACCATAAATGTAGTTGAGGTAATAGACTCAACCCCGGGTTTTCAAGATCCTCCTTTCCCCATGGATAGTGGAAAAGATAGTCAGCTTCAAAATCTCTATACAACGACTAAAAAAATAGGGGATTATATTGTTTTTTCTCATGAACACTCCCACCTCAATAGTGATAGAGAGAACCTCAGATTTATATCGAAATTTAAAAATTAATCTATAGAATTAGATGTTGAAGAAGATGAAGATTGCCTTCGGAAGACTCCTTCTGTATTCTAGGAAGGTGTCTCGAACACCATTGATGTGCTCAAATAGGTAAATTTGGGAATGAAAGAAGGCTCGTGACCTACATTGATTAGTGTCGAAATTCTTCTAGAGGAGAAATATATTCTCTTTGAATTTATAAGGAAACACAAAAATTTGTTTGATTAGAACCCGGATTGAATCTAGATGTTGTTACCCACAATCTCGAATTACCCGATGACCATTGAGGCTTCATGCAGGGATATAAGAGGATGAAACCAGCTCATGCCACCAATGTAGAGGAGGAAGTTAAAAATTTGATAAAAAAATTTATTTGAGAATTAAAATACCCAAGATTGCTCACCAAGATTATCCCTATCATGAAAAAGAATGGGAATATTGGGGTCTTCATTTATTTTAGAGAACTTAATTAACACTTCCTAAAGGATGATTTCCCATTTCCAATCACAAAACTATTGACTAATGAAACTGATGGATTCCAATAAGTTTCTTTCATGGATAGGTATTCATGGTACATTCAAATTATGTGCATCGAGTGACTTTCATTCTTACTGCAAGATGTCAAACTGCACAGTTTATGTCCTCTTTGCATGATGATAAAATGAACAGTTTTCTTAGAACTATGTGTGGCTCGATTCCTATCATCACAAAATATGTTGTGATTCCCAAAACTCTATTCATGAGTCTTTCTGCAACATTCCTCCTATTTTATGTTAACTCAACTTCATCCTCATCGTATGATGTTAAAATGAATGGATGAAATCCTCACGGCATGACACAAGACTTCATTGGTTTATAGAACTATGTATGACTTGATTCTCATTTTAATGAGATACATAGTGATTCCTTGATCTTATATCTTTTTCCAACCACCACATGATACAAAATTACCATATCCTCTCCTTAATCACCTCTACATGGAGAGAGGAACCCCTTCCATTCATTGTTTCTCACACTAACCATTGCTCACATGTGATTATGAATTTCAGTAGGGGATTCCCCATATTAATATGGTATATCATCTCACAACAAGTTTATAGTGGTTATGAATGAAAAACCCTAAAAGAAACATAATGATTCCCTTATTCATGTTGTTAAAATACATGGTTGATGTCTTTTACATGACATAAAACTAAACATTCCAATGGACCTCACCCTAGAGGACCACTATTGTTGGTGTTGGTCTCCCACTAAATATTTTTTCAAGAACACTGCATGACTTTATTCCTTTCATCAAAGGATATGTAGTGACACCTGGATCACCAACCCCAGATCCAGTCATAAAAATTAAAAATAAAACTTCCCCCTACCTACATACATTTTAAACCTGTATATGGATCTCTTTTTTAAGAACCACACATGGATTTATTCCTATTACCATGGGATACATATTAATTCCCATACTTGTATTCTTTATCCCAACCTAAGTATTCCATTTTTATATTAGGGAACCACTATCCTCTCTACAATATGTTAAACTATATGGTTTCTCAAGAACTGCATGTGGATTGATTCATTCTATTATAAGATATATAGTGATTCTCATATCTACAATTCTAGGTCCAGCTACAACAATCAGTAGGAACAATGCCCCTATACATATGAGACAAACCTGCGTAGAAATATTTTGATTAAAGAACTATGTGTTTCTTGATTCCTGCTATCATAGGACATGTAGTGATGCTCGGATCTCCAATCTCGGGTCTAGCTACAACAACAAACAAAAACTTTCCCCCAAAACGACATAAGGTCCAAGTCATGCTAGCCCATTTTCCATACATACAATTTAGATATGTGTGCATCTTTCTTATGCATGAAATATATGTAGACAAATTTTCATGTCAGTTCCCACATCATTACCACATGAAGTTAAACTATAAGGATGAAAATACACCCTCAGCACATGAAGTTAAACTAAAAGGAAAGTGTCTTGGTCACATGAAGTTAAAAATACACACAATAAAATTCACCACTACATGATAATAAAATGTTTAGGCCTTTACCAATTATCATCCTTTATCAAAGTACCACAAGAGCCTTACCCCGATCAACCAGAGTACCAAGTTCTTCTACTATATTTTAAGAACATAAATTCATAAATCACACTTCATGTCTTGAGTAGTAAAAATTGCTGCAAACCTTTCATGGCCCTTGGAATGAAAAAATATATCTCTATACTTGAAAATGATATTGATTCATAAGGGATTAGATTTACTAACTAGATATATCTTGGCTATGAAAGGAGGGATTTTTGATCCTTGTGAGCCTGACATAACAATGGAAAAACATATAACCTGAGGGTGTTTTGTGAAATACATGATATGATTGTCCCATATCATTACTCACAACCTGAGAACCTCAATCTATGATTTAAAACATTTTCATCTGCATATCAGATGGATTTTGGAGTTCTCCTAAGACTGGGTATCCTACTTAGGATATGGTGTAACATTCCCCTCATAATAGGTCCTTGCGCTTCACAACCTTAAATTTCCTACAATTTAGCCAAAGTGGTATGACCTTAAACTCTTGCCTTTGATGGTGCAAATTAAAATACTTTAAACTTCAAGTGAAATATATAGAGAAATATTCAAGTTGAAAACCCACAAAGAGCATCCTATGTAAAATTCATGTCTTCTTTTTCTAAACTCTTCATCTCTAGAGTTTAGGAAAAAATTAGAGGGAAAATGAAAAGAGAACAAATCTCATAGAGCCCACTTTATATCCAAAATAAAATAAAATATATACTCATTGGACCCCATTGCCCATGAAATGTTTAGAGTAATGATTGTCCATATATCCTTGCTGCAAAAACATGTTCACTTGGTGGTGACACAAATTTTTGGCTATTCAGACCCTTTGAGAATATTATGCTTTCTCTAAATCACACATCATGATTTATGCATCTTAGATTACCATAAATCTTCCATGGACCTTGGAAAAGTATACCCGAACTCAAGGGACCCTTTGTTTGACTATGCATGTATGCATATGGATCCTGGATATGTGTGTATGGTCATCAACCAAATGTGTCACTTTGCAAAAGGGATACTTTTTCCTTATGATCCCTAACATCACCATGTAAGTCAAAACACCATAGAGTGTTCTGGCCCATTCCTAACATTATTTTCCCATACCATCCTCATGACCCAATGACTTTGGACAATGATTTACAATACCCCTAACCAAAATACTCAAGATAATTCAACATCCTAAATGTTATGTCACCATGTTTTGTACCCTTTTCTCAAAGCAAGAATGAGACACTCAATTTTCAAACATTTTGATGGCCCATAATCTATTATTTAGAACCATTGGGATTAGGGCCCGATCTTCAAAATTAAAGGATAAACTAAACTAGGATTTCGAAACCCTTCTTAGATAGTTTTTTGTTTATACCCAACTCCATCACCCCAATATTTGAGTCTTCATGAGTCTTTCATGTCCCTTGGAGAAGGGTGGGGACACCACTATTGAGCAATGATACTGACGCATTAGGGATCATACCAACCATCCAAAGGCATTGCCTCTTTGAAAGAAATGAAATCCAATATTAGTGAGTCTATAAAACACCATGGTAGAACTTTGAACCTTTGGGTGCCTTGGGTCATCCCTAAACTGTCTTACCTATTACATATTCATTGACTTAAACTTTTGGGATATGAATTACATAACCCACATTCCAAATGTCCAGGTGGACTCAGCTCCCCTAATATTTCACCATTAACCAATATTAACCCCCTAAATCTTACATGACCATTGGATAAGAGTGGATACACCTTTTTTTGACCATTATATCGACGGATAATGGCTTTGACCTACTAATCAACATTATCTCGTCATTGTAGGAAAGGAAATCGAATCTTTGTGAGACATAGAAATACCACAATGGAACTTAGAACCTTAGGGTTTCTTGGGTCATCCTTGGAATTTCTACCCCATATTATATATTAAAAAAAAGAAGGTATGAGATAAAATTCCCTAAACCATAGAAACAAAACATCAAAGATAAAAGTCCCTAAACTACAAAAAAAATAAGGTCATAGATAAAGGACCTTGAAATATAGAAAAAAAAGGTTCGAGCTAAAAGTTACTAAACTAAAAAAATAAAAGTTATGAGCTAAAAGACCCTAAAATACAGTAATAGAAGTTAATTATAAAATACCCTAAACTACAGAAATAGTAGGTCTGAGTTTAAAGACCATAAAATGAAGCAATATAAGGTATGAGATTAAAGATCCCAAACTATTGCAATAAAAGGTCAGAGTGAAAAAACCATAAACTACCAAAAAATATTTAGTCTATAAGAATGAAAAATATAAAAAGAATGTGAGTCCCATTATATGGACTTATAAAAAATTGATCTATGCTCTCCAAGTCCATTAACTTTGTAAAAACATAAATCACTCTCCCTTTAAGACATAAATTCTACATAGGATATCCTTTTATGAATCAGGTGATCTCAATATAGATACCGTAGATATTTTAATGATGAATATAATGTTGGTTAGAATTCATATTAATTTCTCAAGAAATTACTTTTAGAAGTTAAATATTCAAATCTAGGAACTCAATTTTACTTGATATTATGAAAAGTATGGTTATTATATGTGATTCATGCAACACCAGATCAGTGAAATGTCATGCACATCATGAATGGAAGATGACTATACGATAACATAAAATGTCTAGACGACATATTCATTGATAGTATAAAAGGTGGTGGGATATACATAATTCATAGCCTTTATAAAGATTCAATATAAATGTATGATCAAATAAAAAAATTATTGGTTGATCTAGCCAAATCAGCAAGAGTGTAACAGAAAGAGTCAATAGAGAACAGACATTCCACCCACCCAACTTCATCTACTTATTCCCTAGGATAAAGGTTCTCAATTAGAGTAGAAAATTCCTCAACTCTCTTCTGATTGGTTTATAATGTGGATGATGATTCTGAAAGGTAAGACCTTCATAGAGCTAAGATCTCCTCATATATCTATATTTGTGAGGTAAAAATATACATCTGTGTGTGTAACACAGATATGAACTCACGGATCTTTTCCAACAACTCCAATGATTTCCTTCATCTATTTGGCTAGGGGATTCCAATACTTAAGATATCGCAAGCCCCTATCGCTGGTAGAAATATATTTCTACGTTAGAATGATTTGTCACGTGATATCATATAATGGATGGGAATCAAAGATGTCCACCCCCCAAGTCAGGAAAGATTATAAAAAGATACTATTCTTGATTATAGAGTGTTTCTAAGGGATTTTCAGTGAACAAGTCATGAATATGCTTCCAAATTAGACTATGACATTTTTTATCCACTTTTATGGATTATAGAGTGTGTGTATCAGAAGGGGGAACAACCATCTGATATGACAAGGAAACATGAGAGGAAGACCCATAACATCTTCTCTCAATAGATGCATTATACATTACTCATATTGAAGGGATATCTACCTCAATATATTTTACCCCATTGAATTGATGGCCATAACATGGATGAGAATACTTCCTTGAAGACTCTCTCATGTCTTGAATAAAAATCCATCATTTCTACAAATAGGAGGGTTAGTGAGGTAAATGGTTTTTTCACCTAACAGACCAGTTTTACTAATACACCACCTAGGTAGGACATGAACCAATCCTGGGAATAAATATTTCAAATAAAGGCAAGGGCGCAATAAGCAGAAGGATAATCTCAGTATTGGTTTCCTCACACACCAATGTCAGTCAAAATAGGTAGATAATCCCAAGTTGGCGCTCTCCCCTCACACCAACCGATGGGAGAGGGGAAACCATTTGAATGAAAACGGTCTAGAGAGAGAACTAATTAGGGGTATATAGATCCAAAATGATCATCTCATCCACTCTGGTTTCAAGAACCTTATCCTAAAGGGAGATCTTGTGTGACATTTCATCAAAAGAAGTAATTCCATTATCAATAACGCTCTAGGTCGGTGTAAGATAAGGGGTTAAATCGAAATTATTAGATCATATTAGCATATTAGTAACCCCATTAGAACCTAACATCATGGCCTCAACCCTGGATATTCTCAAAAACATGGGATGAGATAATGCACAAAGAATTGAAGTGGTATTGTGGTATTTGTAATAGTAAAAATTATCCCATATCCAACTAGATAGAGATTAGAAAGGACCACTGATCCTATAAAAGGTGTTTCCATACTCTATGTAGCCCAAGAGATTGTAAAGGTGTGAAATATTCAATACCACTAAATTTAGGGGACATTCGTATACTAGTCATGCTTCCATCACTAGTGTATTGACCTAGATTCATGAGTATACATCTCTAGATGGGAAAAGCCACCCATTTAGGAATATGTCCATAAATCCCAGCAACCTAAGGCTCAGTGATATCTTGAGATTCAATTAGAATCCCCATAAGGTATGTTATATGGCCTATAGTACTTATTAGTATGATCCAGCACTATCATGAATCTTCCAACATGGGAAATTGTGAGGGTGTATTGTGATCGATTGAGCTCCATTGTGATAGAGGAAAAAATTGACCCTATATTTCAAATAGATGAATTATTACATGGTAAAATCCATTATTAAATTTTATTTCATGATGTTGATTATATCCCTTTCCAAGACTAGAGTTTCCATGGAATCATCTCAATCCTTTGCAATAGGAAGGAATTCGTTGTATGTTTCCCCAAAGGTAGATATCCCACCCATTAAATAGATATACCATAGGTTGATTCACACTGAACTATGGAAAATATTGAATGGATTGGTACCAAGACACCAATGGATAACTAGTTCTAGGAGAAGATTAGAATGAATATAAATGATGAACTAAGAAACCCGTAAAACTTCATAAAGATGGATAGCATGAAGCTGGTCAACAAATTCTAAGAATCTATACCTAACCCATAATGACCATTCTCGTTCATTTGAAAAGTCCTCACCAAGTAACAAGCCCCATTTTGATCTCTATACACCACCTAAGTTGTTCATATAAGAGAAAAATATTCTCAAGTAGCTTTGATTGATGGGATGGTGGGAGAAATTTCCACCATCTGGACCCTTAGGGAAGTTTTTTTGCATATGAGACAACCCATGAGACTATGTTATGAATACATAACCATCCTTAGAAACCATCTTATGGATGGAATCAAAGGATGTTGATACCCACTAAGATGGAATATTTTATTCTGGAGAAGTGAGGGAAATTTCATCCATTAGGTCATCTCCATATAAGGGAAATTGGTGTGATAAAGGATAGTTTTGGATTTTGAACATGATAATCATTTTCAGAACCTCATTGTTATTGTTAAAAAAATATTAAGTGTCAACAATATTGTTCCTAGAAATCATGGACCTATGATTAGGCAAGGAAGAAAAACTGTGACAAGAGTTAGAAGTCATCTACATAAAATCAATAAGTATAAGACAGATGAGTGGAACTCCTAAAAATAAATTCTTAATTCTAGAATCCTCATGTGCATCACATGAATCATCAAAGAGATTCATGATCACATAAAGGACTTATAAATCACTTGGTTCATGCAGATCTCGTGATCCACATAAACCCATAGAACATCAAGCGACCACATGATCAGTCATGAGTATTTTGATTACATGACCCTAACATGGTTATGTGATGCACATAATAGTCATTTTATCATGTTATCGAACCAATAGATCCTACAAAACTAAAAAATATGACTATAAAACCATAAGGACAAAGTTAAAAAAATTATCAAAATTTATTTTGTTATTTATTTGATGAATTTATGGGGAAATACAAATATCATGAAATGATTCTCATAAAGTTTCCTTGAAAATTAGATCCTACAATTATTTATCACAAAGAGGTATTAAGGATGGGTCTCCCCATAACATTTTGACATAGGTAATGAAAAAGGGACACACAATAGAGATAGATACCAAGAGGTATGAGTGTTGGATAGCTAGTTAATGAACCTCCCTCCATTCCCCTATTTATGGGGTCTTATAAATAATACAAAATTTAAACTGGAAGACTAATCATCGCACAAAACACTGATTTTTTATAATTCTGAATCCTCAAGTAGTCATTTACATTCTTAAAAACCATGAACTTGTCCCTACGAAAACTGATCCTAAGGGGGGAATTTGTTGAGGCCCGCCAAGTGAGCATCGATAAATATACAAGGGGAGAAATACCTAGAACATGAGTATTATTTTCTCTATAAATAAAAGGAAGAATTATGTGTCTAAGGTCACATAGATCACATAAACTTCCAAAATACATACCATTTCATGACCCTCATAATTTCTTTAGAATGGATCTTACGAAGCACATGAACTATGAGAGACCATGAATAACCCCTTTGAAACACCCTTATATTCTTGAAAAGGCATCTGATGTATTCTCTGATCATTCATAGGCTACTTGATGAGTTCCTCTAGATCACCCGACTTGTGAGTTAGCCAGCACTTAAAAAATAGCCAAAAACCCATGAAAAATAAGGATAAAAATATGAAAAAATGGGTAAGCCTATTGTGGTCATAAATCATCATGATACAAACCCATGTGGTTCATAAGACACGATGTATGCTCTGGTGATATGTTCTCTTTATTTCAAAATATCCCTCTTGTAACAACCCCGACCCTAGTAGCATAGAGATGGTGGTTGTTTTATTACAATGGCATAGATAAAAGAGATCACATCACCAAGGATTTATACTTTTAGTATTCATGAAGAAGATATATGTATATGGTTACCATATAACATTGGTAATTAAACATATATCATAAAAAAATTAAATAAATTGCTTCTTGTCACTTATTCAAAAAATTTATCTTCATAACCTAGGGAAGGAGAACAAATAAAAGGGTGAGCTCAAATGCTCAATAAGGGTTATATGAAGAAATAATTAGTGAATTAATGTCAATTAAGAATATAAATTATTGAAAGTTAAATAATATTAAATACACATTCCATCAATACACTAAAAATGATAATGCATCCATAGAATTTTTTCATAGTAAAAATCTTACATAAAGCAATACTGAATGAAGAAAATTATTTTTAATTGGACATCATATATCTATAACATGAACCATTATACCATCAATATGGTTTAATTCTATGGATATTAATCTTTTTTATTCTAATCAAAAATAAATATGAAGTTTTTTCACCAACCTTTTTGTCTCATGAGACTTATCAATGCATCGAGGGGCTATAGGGGGCTGACCCATCGTTGTAAGTCCCAAGAATTATTCATACTTAGATTCAATTCCTAAAAAATATAACTTATAAAAATATTTTTATAGATTATAATATTCTAAAAATTATATTGATATAGATTAAGATACTTTTAAATGATACCATTAAAAAAATTTAACAAAATATTCGTTAAACATTCTATAGTGTCACATACCATGTTGAAACATTTGAATCAGAATACCTATGAAGGAATAACATTAAAATAAAATTATAATATCATGATAATAATAAGACTAATGATATTATATATCAAGGTAAGTATATACACCACACACAAGGAATATGTGGTGAATAAAGCATATATCTCACCGAAGTAAAAATGAGATGAGAAAACCCATTTTTTTACTTTAGAAATTAGAGTTCTTTTGGAACATAATTTTTATTTTTCATAAAATAATATCTTAATAATGTATATGAAATAAAATAGAAGTAAATTACAATTAAATTATGTTTTAGTCATAAATTATTTCCAACATATAAAAATAGTTATAAGAAACTATATAATTGTGCCTCTTTAGTGTTGTTTAAAGGAAAATATTTAAGTGTCTTTAAAACATACAAAGACTTAATTATTTTTATAAAATAATAAATGAAATAAGATATTTTTCATGATAAAAAAGTGATTTTAGAAAAATATTGTCAACTTAAAATATATTATGTATGGTACTTATAAATTGGAAAGTTCTGTTAATTCGATCTTGCTTATCGGTAGGAATTGAAATGAGAACCTTATAAAAAATGTATTTACCATAAAATAAATATGAAATGATATTAATGAATGATTTTTTGAAATATAAAAGTAATTTAGAAAAATTATATAAAAATAAATAATAATTAAATTGGGGTAATGTGATAGAAAGTGCAACCTGAATAAAAAATGGATGTTAGGGAGAATCCCTCACCTTATATCCAAATGTATTCTACACTTGATCTTAATGTACTATATAATAAGATTAAATGTATTAATTAATTAATTAATAAACTTTTATATATGTATTTTATTTCTTATAATTTTATTAAGTTCATATATGGCCTTTTTGATGAGTTGTGAGATACAATTTTATCAATTAGGAGCATTCATTTCCATGGTTTTCATGAGCGGTTTACTTGTATACATGTATGAAAAATCATTTAAAATAAGAATAGTTGTCCATAATAGAACTTATATGTTACTAATTAAAATAAATAATATTAAATGGTCATATATTACATTCACTTAGATTATATGAGGATGAATCATTAGATAAAATGTTTGTGATAATCGTTTAGATTATTTTGTCATTTTTTTAATCATCACAAACTAGTTTTATTTTATCAAATAATATTATGTTTATATTATGGTTACAAAAAATTAAATAATATATAATACATATATTATAGTATGTTTTTACCATAATAGTTGTTTTATGACCAACCTTGAAGGAAAAATTGAAAAAAAACCACATTGTCCATGAAGGCGGTAAATCAGCACCTCACAGACGATATTTTCATGTTTAGAATAATAGGAAGAGGAGAATAGTCTTTATAGAAGATTTTATATTGAAATAATAACATTAAATTATATAAAAGATAATGGAGTTATCCTTCATGTTCGAAAAAAATGATATGAAGATTGTGAAAAAAAAGAAAAGAAAGCGAAAAAAATAGTGAAAGTAAAATAGGGTTTTTACCTCCATAATTATTCTCCTTGAGAACCTCTTTAAGGGGATTTTGTTTTAGTATTTTGTTGATACTATAACATCCTAGAAATTCGAATAGTTTTGGGAAGATAATTAGGTAGAAATTTGAAAATATTCAAGGCTTAGGTTGTGTGAGGAGAGGAGGTTGTGAGAGGTGGTATTTACAGTGGAGGAGATGGGTGTTTTTTGAATATTTTATTCATTAGTTTGTTATTTTGGCTCATGAAAATAAATAGTGAATATTACATGAGTAAATACATTAAATAGATAATTATATTTCTAGATTATGGTTCTTACATTAGCGATGAATCATGTAATATTGTATTTAACTTATAATGTATATATACTGTAAATTAATGTATTTTACAATTCACTAAAAATTAAACTATATTAGAAAAATCACAAAATATTACCATAAACATTATTTGATGTATATAATTAAATAATGAACTGCATTATATAATTTTTTTTTCTAAATATGATAAATTTAATTTATTATTAAAATCATCACTTATTCGAAAAATATCGAATTTAAAATTATAACAGATTTTATAACACTTTGAAAAAATAATTAAGGACCCATAATATTATATTATAATAATACGATAAAAAATATTATTTTATGAGTCTATTTCGTGAAAATAAATTTTATATTACATAATTATATCAATTATAAAATCATGAATAAACATTTATGTTTCCCAAAAATACTTATAGTTAATTTATCATTTTATAACATTTATTTACTTACTACATGATATAAATATATTTTATTATAATTAACAAGATACCTAATTTTTATTTATAATTTAATAGGTTATGTCAGTATTAAAATCATAAATATACTATTAATATAATGAAAATAACAGTTTTATAAAAATAAGGATTTTTCACTTATTAACTGGGAAATAAATATTTCCATAAACATACCAAAATTTCACCCTAAGATAATTTTGAAATTTTGAATTTTAAAATGATATTTTTTTTAATATAATTTATAAAAATTTCAGAATTTAGTTTTAAAAAAAGTGCGCCATTAAAAGGCGGTAAAACTACATTTAGAAAAAATATAGACTTTTAATGCGTAAAATTGGATTCATTATTATCTTATGCATACAAAATCATTTGGATGAATAAAAAAATTATTAAATATATAATATATAAATTTCATAATTTGGTTAATACTATTCATTCCCACCCATTTAACAGCTAGGTTATAACATTCATTTTAAAATAATGATATTTAATTGTATATTATTGTTCATTTAAGCCTGGTGTCGTGGAAAACCTATGTTGTCAAATAAATTAATTTTAAAAAAAGACATTCCATAAAATATTGGGGTTTTACATTCTAGCCTCCTTCAATAAATGACATCCTTGAAATTTGAAAATATACTTCCAAAATCAAAGGTTGATATTTCAAAATTCCTTTATGGGAAACCCACATCGATAATAGGGTTACTAAAAATACTCTTAATAAGAGGGAATGGGAAATATGAATGTCACCAATAAACTAGGATTTTAGGTATGAAATCATTAGTGTAAAGTGATAACATGGGCATAGAATAGAAATATAACCATCCAATTAAAATGGAGAGTGATAGAGAATATGGTAATTATAATGTTAACAACCACCCAGTTGTAAATCTTATGACTGGTTAAAAGACCATTGATTTATCAGAAATAAAAGTAAACAAATAGTTATTTTTTGTTCTAAAATCATTTTTCATAAGTTGATGGTTTCTTTTTCTATCCTAGAAGGGCGGTTGGGAAAATAAATATACATGATTCCTTTTAATGTTAGAATCTCATACTTTGGATGTTCTTCAATCTACTTCCACTTCATTTCTTAAATCTTGAGATGGATATTCAAGAAAAATTTTAATGCTTGAAGCACTTTTATGAATCATAAGATCCATAATTCATTATTTCATCCTTTAAATGTTTATTGAAACCAATATTGTTATGAGATGATATCCATTATGATAAATCATACTTTAATATTAATCAATAATATACTGAATCTAATCCATATGTAGTTAAACATAAAACTCATCGAAAATATGTCTGCCAAGATTCAAAGACCAAAAATTTATAAGGAAGGTCACAAAATTACCAAAATCAACTTAGCATAAGACATAACCAAATAATAAAGCTCTTATTGTCACATACCAAATATATAAATAACATAATCTCCATTAAATCATTTTGACTCATGTATTCTTCCAATTATTTAAAGAAGTGGTACTGCAATACAGCACTTAAATATCTCATGATTCTTATTACTAAAATATTAACATAATTCTTGAACCCAATAAAAGGTAAAATAATCATTCCTCTTAATCTATGGTAGTAACATAATATTGACCATGATCCATTATCCTCTTTTGTGGTATATTCATTAAATGCTTGAGACATTGGTTTTCATAGTTCCCCATCTTCTTAAAGTTGAAGCATTGGACATATTCTTTATTTCATTAGAAATAAAGAGTCGGGCGTACCTTCTCTACATAGTTAAAGAAATATCCTTTTCCTCTTATGAATATACTAAGGTGTTTACTTCCACAATTATCATATGTGGGAAAATACTTCCTTCCCTTGTTTCCTTTATCTATCATTTTCCCAGCTGCTCTCTACTTCTCTTACTTCCCTTTGAAGAAATAAGTCTTGGATAATTCTTTCTTTGTCTTGTTAGAACATGATATCATTTCCTTATATGATGAGAATATTTGGGATACTACTTCCCTCTAAACGATTCTCTTTAGCCCATAAAAGATGTTATCATTCTTACTCTTCAAATCACATGCATTGGTGAGGTTCACATTATTTCTTCTAAGAATCATTTCTAAACTATGGAATACACTATATTAGAACATAATATTATGAAAGATAATGTGAAATCCCAAAACTAGTGAAATATATAACATAAATTGAAAATTTTATGTGTAACTAATCTTATAATCCTAAACATGGATTCTTTGGGGACATATTTAATTTAAATCCTTCACAATGGTTTTTAAAGAAAATGTGAATTGTCCTGAGCATATACCTTGAGAGTTTCAAACAAGGTGGGTATTAAGACCCATTTTAATGTACCAAGTTACATCGAGTTAGGTCTGACACACCTTGTGAGATTTTTTACCCCTAGGTACATTTGTACTAGAACCACATCCACTTATAGTATCCAAACATGAATTAATTTCTAGGGAGACCCACATAATCTCTACCTTACCAAAATTCTAGGATTTTCTTCTATTCTTATCCTCAAATTCTATATTAGGATAATATTCCCTAATATAGTTTCTAAGGATTCTACTAAACATCATTTGATAACAACTATTACAATCCCAACCCTAGTATCCCAGAGTCGGGGGTCTTTTTATTAAAATAGAATAGATACAGAAGATCACATCACTAAGGATTTATAGGTTTAGTAGTCTTGAACAACTAGACACATACATGGTTCCCTTATTACACTGTTAATTAAACATAGATCATAATAAAATAATATAAAATTCTTATTGTCACTAGTTCAACGATTGAATCTTCACAACCCGGGGAAGGAAAAAAATTAAAGGGGAAGCTCGAACACTCAGTAAGGTTTATATGAAAAATTAAGGAGTTAAGTAAATTTAATGTGGAATAGAAATTAGAGAGAATTAAATAACATTAAAAATAAATTCCATCAATACACTGAAAATGATAATGCATCCATAGATGTTGTCAGAGTGAAAACATCATGGGAAGTAAAAACTGAATACTGAATGAAGAAAATGATTATTAATTGGATGTCATGTATCTGGAACATGGACCATTATATCATCAATATGTTTTATGTTTTTGGGTAAAAACCTATCTGATTATACTTGGAAATAAACACAATGTTTTTTTCTCCCATTGTTTTGTCTCATGAGACCTGTTGATGCATCGAAGGGATATAACGTGCCCCACCCGTCATTACAAGTCTAAAGCGTTATTCATACCCAGATTTAATTCATAAACAATATGAATTATAAAAATATATGTATCGAGTGGAATATTAAACAAAGGATGTTGAAATAGGTGAGTTTACCTTCAAATGAGACCATTGAAAATTATTGAGAAATATATTCTTTAAACATTCCAAAGTGTCCCATACCACATTAAAACATTAAATACTAATCCCTATGAATGAATAAAATTAAAAGAATATTATAATATCATGAGACAAAAAGAATTATGATATAATATATCAATGTAAGTACATACACCACATACAAATTATATGTGGTGAACAATGCATATATCTCACAGAATTAAAAATGAGAAGAGAAAACCCCTTTTTACTTTTGAAAGAAGAGTTAGTTTTAGAAAATAGTTTGAATTTATAATAAAATAATATTTGAAATATCTATATACAAAAAAAATAAAATGGATGTAAAATGAAATTATATTTGAGGCATAAATGTTTTCTAACATCTAAAAAAGTTTTTTAAGAAACATTAGAATTGAGCCTCTTTAGTGCGGTTTAAGGAAAAATATTTAAGAATCTTTACAACGTACAAAGGATTAATTATTTGCACAAAAATAGAAATTAACTAAGATATTTATTTTAGGATAAAATCTGTGGTATTATAAAAATAGGGGTGCCTTAAAATATATTATGCATGGTACTTTAAAATTGGTTGTAAATTGTAAAGTTTCTTTAATTCGGGGTAACTTAATTGGAGGAATTGAAAAGAGAACCTTATAAAGCATGTATTTCCCATAAAAGTAAGATGAAATGATCTGGATACACGATTTTGTAACATATAGAAATAATATAGTAAAATTATATAAAAATAAATAATAATTAAATTGGAGTAATGAGATAGAAAGCGTAACCCGATTATAAAATGGATGTTTGTGGAGAATCCCTTACCTTATGTTTGAATGTATTCTGAACTTGATTTTAATGTCTCAGAAGATTAGATTAAATTAATTAATTAATTAATTAATATCGTTTTATAAATTTATTTTATTTATTCTAATTTTATTAAATTCATTTATGGATTTTTTTTGATGAGTTATAAGATACAATGTTATCATTCATGAGTGTTTCTTCCCTTGGTTTTCATGATTAGTTTACTGGTATACATGTATTACAAATTCATGTAAATGAGAATTGTTTTCCAGAATTGAAATTATATGTTATTAATGAAGATAAGTAAAATTAAATGTATTTGTATTTCATTCAGTTATATCGTTTTTGGATGAATTATTAGATAAAACATTAGTGATAATCGTTTAGATTATTTTGGAATTTTTCGATCATCTTGAAATAGTTTTTTTTATTAATTAATATTAATTATATATACTGGTTCTAGAACATAAAATAAGATATAATACATATATTATAATATTTTTTAGCCATAAAGATGGTTTTATGACTAGAATGGAAGGTGTTATTGAAAAATGGAAACACGTCATCCATGAATGCGGTAAATTGGCACCTCACGGATGATGTATTCATTTTTAGAATAAAAGGAAGAGGTTAAGAGACTTGAAAAATTATTTTCCATTGAAATAAAAATATTATAGTACATATAAGATACTGTAGTTGTCAATATTTTTTGGAAATATGAGGTGTGAAGAGTATGAAAAAAATAAAAGAAAGTGAAAATAAAATAATGAAAACGAAAGAGGATTTTTACCTCTTGAATTATTTTCCTTGAGAACAACCTTAATGGTATTTAGGTTAGGTATTTATTTTAATATAATAACATCATATAATTGTGGAAGAGTCTTGGTAAGTGGATTTAGATAAAAATTTTGAAGCTTCAAGGCATACGAGGCATGAGGAGAAGAGGTGGTAAGAGGTGTTTGTTGATTATTCCATTCATTAGTTTATTATTTGGATAAAGATAACAAATAGTTATGATTCCAAGAATTAATATAATAAATAGAAAATTATAGTTCAATATTATTTTTCTTACATCATTTATGACTCAAGGAATAGTGTATTTAACTTATAATGTATATATATCGAAAATTTTCATATTTTACCATTCACTAAAAATTCAACTATTTTCAAAATATCCCAAAAATTACCTTAACCATTATAAAAAATTTATAATTAAAAAATTAAATCAATTTTGTGAATATAATTTTACAAATATTTGAAATTTAATTTTTAATTAAAATCATCATTTATTTTAAAAATATTGATTTTAAAATTATAATTTATTTTATAACACTTTGAACAATTAATTAAGGTCCCATAAAACTATCTTATAATAATAATAGAACAAAATAATAATTTATGAATAAACTTAATAAAAATAAATTTTCCTAAATATTTATGTTAATTATAAAATTTTGAATAAACATTTATGTTTCACAAAAATACTAATAATTAATTTATCAGTTTTTTAAAACATTTATTTAATTACTCCATGATATAAATATATTATATTCTAATTCATAAAATACCAAAAAATTATCTATACTTTTATCTGTAAGGTCACTATTCAAGTCATAAATATACTATTAATATAATAAAAATGTCAGTTTTATAGAAATCGATATTTTTCACTAATTCACAACAATATAAATACTTTTAGAAAAATAAAAAATTTCACCCCAAGCTAATTTTAACACTAAGATTTTAAAACTAAATTTTATTTTGTTCAATATAATTTATAGAAGTGACATGAATTATTTTTAAAACAAGTGCACCTTTAAATGGATGGAAAAATGATTTTAGAAAAAATATAGCCTTTTAATGCATAAAATAGAATTCATTCTTATCTTATCCATATAAAATCATTTGGATGGATGTTAAAAAATTTGATTAAATATATAATATATAAATTTCATAATTTGATCAATACTATTCATTCCTTCCAAATTAACGTATAGGTTATAATAGTTATTATAAAATAATGATATTTAATTGAATATCATTATTTGTTTAAGCATGGTGTTGTGTGAAACCTATGTTTTCTAATGAATTAAATTTAAAAGGAGACATACTATAACATCTAGGGATGTTACACCGCTAGAATGTCACTTTCATCAGATGAAGGGCTTCAGACATTTCTTGGTTGTCTTGTGCTCCCCCTCTGACTCTAGATACAAATAAAAGGGTTGGGCATGATACTGTTCACTTATCACCACATGACCCTTTATTGGTCATGTGACACATCACCAATGAAAAGATCGATTTTCTTTAACAAAAATCATATAAACTCATGAGATCCATAGGCCTTGTGAAATAAAGAAGGAAATAAGAAGGGAAATAAAGGGAGATTGTTGTGATGGGAAGATACATTAATATTATATGAATGAAGTTATACAACCCATATAATCACCATTTATCACATGATTCCCACCTTTACAAGACATCTTAATCTCGTGAAGGGACCCTAACAAGACACCTTTGTCTCATGAAAGGATCCAAACAAGTCACCTTAGAGCCTATGAAAGACTTTCAATGGGAATCCTAATCTCATGAAGGCCCTTATACATATCGGCTTGAACTTTTGGAAATCCATTGAAATATCAACATATTTAGGAAAAATCCCTTTATTGGCAAAAATAAAATAAAACGTGTGATGATGGGATGGCCTTGTGATCATTGTAAATCATGTGATTCCCCTGAGGTGACCTACAATCGGAATATGAAAAATTTTGTAACATTGAAACCCTCCACTGAATCAAACAAGAAGTTGTGAGATACATGCTACACAAGGTAGTGTATAACTGAGGCAGAAAGGACTATAAACCCCTCCCCCATATCAAAAAATCACACATCCATGATCCCTCACATATGTAATATTAGGAGAGGACTTCTCTTAGTGTCAACTCATGAGATCACATGGTCTTCTGCCATGTAAAAATCTGGACAGTGGCTTAGGGGATCACACGACAAGCACATGTGCTTTACATGATCACCTATAGATCATGTGAAGGAATTATGGAATTTCAACCATATTATGAGAAGGATATCACACATATCATATGGGTAAAATGAATCCTAAAACAAGTTAACATTTAACAAATCTTTGAAACATATGAAATAAAAGCTAGAATAATGACTAAATGATTTGATACATATGAAAAGAACATATACACGATAAGATTAAATACATATAATGACATATATTCTTGTTTAAAATTTTGGTTTAGGTCTCTTTATTTTGGATAATGAGATGATATAAGGGGTACGGGGAGTCTTAGGGGTGTTCTAGGGTTTTGGGACACAAAAGAGGGGGAAATGGTCCATTCAATTAATTTCACATGGTTGGAACATGGTTAGTAGTAACTACGGTCCATATCCATCCTTTCCTGGATAGTTGGAGCACAGTTGGTGAAACCATGCATGGGGATGACCCAAACTATCTTGAATTGGATAGATTCAATCCTCACTGTTATTTTATGGTTTTCCAAACAATGTCGTCTATCTAAGAAATTATGTGGCCAATCCCCCTATTGGATAGAGGGTGACACATGGTTAGCACATAACTTAGCCAACAGTGCATCCAAATAGTGTTCCTCATTAAAATGGGGGAAATTTTCCATTTTACCCCTAAGTATTTAAGAAAAATCACCCAATTTTCTCCCATATTCATCCTCCAGTAGTAATAGTGATGAGATAAAATACCTCAATCTTCTCAAGGGTCGATCTCCCTCTTTTCTAATATGTTTGGAGTGCCTTGGGTTGTATATAAAAGCTCTAAGTGATTCTAACACTCCTCTTTACTCCTTTATCCAGATTAGGTCTTCTAGAATTATTATTCTCCTTTTGAATCCCTAAAATATTCTTTTTATATTGTATCTTAGGTTGAGGCTTCCAAGGGTGTTTGAGTTCGAATAAAAGGATATGGTTAAGTTATCATTCCTCTCCAAAATAGAATTAGGTGGCCTATAAGATATATCCCATAGTCTTGTTGATTTTTTCTTGTGTATGTTGTTGTGATTTGGGAAATTTGGGCTGTCTTTTTGGTTTTCCATGGTATAATTGATGTCTTAATGGGTTAATTGATGGATTAAACCCCTCATGATCCCTGTGGGATGCAATTGCATTTATTTGACAAGGTTAAGGGCCACCCATGGGGAGTTCCACCTTCTTAAAAATGAAAAATTATAATGATAAGTGTAGAATTTAATTTTATGAAATAGATCCAATGATGAATATGTTTACATGTTAGATTGAATTTTTAAAAGTCACTAATTGTAGTTGTGCCTAGTCATTAACATGGCATAAGGGAGTGTGTGTAATAATATGAATGGGTAAAATGAATTAAAGTGAATGTGTAAAATGTCTTATAGTTTTTAATGAATATGTGTGAATAAATTAAGGCATGTGAATGAGGAATGTGTTAAATGTGTTAGGATTAGAAAGCTAAAACATTCTAATGGGTTGAGATGTGCAAATGAAAAATGTGTTGAATGAGTTATGATTGTAAATGATAATTATGATGAATTTTTATAGTTTTTGTTAGTAAATGAGTTATTGTAAAAGAATCATGTCCACATGTCTTGGTGGTATGTGGGTTATTGAATCGAGGTTATACGCACATGCGTCATGTTGGACCGTAACCCTAAATCCCTCACTTATAATGTCTGGGATTAGGGAGTTGGACCAAATACCCATGCCCCTAATGGTTTCATTTGATGAGACTACCTAGACTGAGGATCCAAGGTATGTTTAATTTAACTATTCGTGAAATGTTTTCCTTAGTGATATAGGAAACCTAACATATCCTTTTATGTATAATAGTTTTATGTAATAGGTCGTCATGTAATAAATTAAATGCCAAAACTACGGAACAAATGATGAAATGGTCAAAGTGAACTCGGTTAATTAATGACATAATATTGACTTCTATTTATATTTTTATTCATTATGTACCTATATACACTATCTGTTTAGACTAGTTATTTTTTAGACACCATTGGTGGTGGCCTACTAAGTTGTACTCACATGTTGATCGAGCTGACATTGGGTACCCGAGAAGACTTCACGGTTGTAGGTTATGATACGGGAAAGGGCCCTATACTAGAGGGTTTATTTGGCATGGGATGTGAATGGATTATGGGTCCAAACATAAATTTAGGACCCATTTTGGGGATTCTTTAGTTTTTCTTTATTTTGAGTTTTCCTTGTACTTGGCACTACAGGACATGACATAGCATATTTACTATTTGGTTGTGGGATTGTACCTAGTTTTTTGAAATGTTTTGTAATTCATGTTAATTGGTTATACTGTTTCTTTTATTTATTATTTTTATCAACTGTATCTTACTCCGATAAAGTGGTATACTCTCCCCACATAACACATTAGACTGCTTCTTATGGTTATAAGCCTCAAGCGTATGGGGAGGCATGCCTGAGGTCATGTGGAGACCCAGATTGGGGAATTGTTTATAGTGGATATTGGGTTGGGGACATTACAAAGTGGTATCAAAGGAGGTTATTTTCTATTATTTAACTATTTGGGATAGTTAATACAGATATTAGAGTATTCATGGCCTTGGAAATGTGCTTGTGTATGGGAGTAGCTAACCAATGTAAGAGGAAAAACCCAAGTACCTTGGGTGGGATTTTTGTAATTGATGATTATTGTTATGTTTGGATTATATTTCACCTTGGGTGATGCACTTATTGTGTTATGTGACTATTTTATGATATATTTCTCATTGTTGTAGTGTAATGGAGTTTTTCATACATTCATCCTTTTTGGAACCTATGGATATAGGTGACATGCATCATGGTAGGCATATGCCTGGAAGATGTATAGGATATGGTGGATAGAATGCATTTCATTTTTATTTTTAAATTTCCAAGAAGTGGTGTCTAATAAATATGATGTAAATGAGTAATTATAAAAATTTAAAATAATGGTTAAAAATTATATCCTAATAGAAATTTATAAGTGGGTTAAAATTTGGTTGTAATAAGTTTTAATGATGGAAGGGTACCTTAAAGATAATGGTTTATTCTATGAAAGTGAAAACCATTAAAAGGGATGTTAAATAAAAATTCACATGGATGTGTGAGTTGGTTTACCCCATACTGACAATGAAAAATAGTAGGGATGACTAAGGCTAGTGATAGAGATGTGTCTATTTTCATTGGGATAGCATATGTAGAAGGGGTTCTTTATGTCTTATAAAGAGACATCTTTTTTGAAAACTGTGGAAGGTTTTTTCTTATGTGTTTTGGGGTATGTTTTTGGAATTATAGAAAAATTCTACCATGATGATGTGATCTAGTTGGGAGAAAAGAGGATATATCCAAGAATTCTCCCCTAGTGGTAGAGTAGGAGAAATTGTTGAACCCATATAATTAAGGGGGGGGAGTAGTTCCATAATAATTTTTATCATTTTATGCTGATGATAGAATGGGGCCCTGGGTGTTTTGCATCGAGTATGTTTGATTTGACTAGAGAGTTTGAGTTGTAGCGCCCTCTAATGTTTGTTATAGAGGGTGGAACTGAGGGATCCAAGATCTAGATAGATTCAATATAGATTATTATGGATCACTTTGAGACTCCTCATGAGAAGAGTGTCAAGATGGATGCCTATATGTAGTGAGGACCAGGCAATCAGTAGTGGTAAATTTGAATTAGAATGAGAAAATAGAAGTTATTTTTTGTAAATATTTCCTGGAGAAGTTTCTATATCATTTCTATCTAGAGTTCTTGATATAAGAGAAGGTTGCAGAGTTTATGAGGTTGACCCATGGGACTATGTCAATGATAGATTATGATGCCTGCTTTACTGAATTGAAAAACTCGTTTCCTGCATTTTTAGGGGATTAGGAAGCTTCAATGGGACGTTATAAGGATGTACTTAGACTTGATATCAAGTCCATGGTGAATATATTATATTTAAATAGGTTTGTTAAAGTGTTATAAAAGAACCTTATTCCAAAATATAATATAAGGTAGGATTTTGGTGGTGGAAATGTGATTCCATTTTGGTGAGCTTGTGTTGTGACTTATGATATTAGGAGGCACTGTTTTGAGATTTTTCACTTGGATAGTGGTGGAAAGAGAAATATGAGGAGAGGAATAGCCTCCCAGAGTGGTGATCATGTTTTCTGCTATCAATACAGCATACCAGGACACATGAAAGGATAATGTCTCTGACCACCAGTTGAGTACTGAACAGGCTGCAGGATGTGGAATGTGAAGGGGTTTTGTAGGAACCCTTGATAGATGGGTGATGATGGATAACCAAGGCCAGTAAAAAGTGATGATAGGGGTTGTTTACCCATATTAGGTAGGCAATTAGAGCTATAATGATCGTACCAGTTGGGGTAGTGGAATTGGTTCTATATAATAAGGTCATCCTTATTAGTAGGTTAATACAATAATAAAAACATATACTACAACCTAATGTAGATGGACAGGTCAGCTTCATGTAGTTTAACATTCACCCTGAGGTGCCGAGGTCGGACCATCAATCATTTGAGGTATGACTATTATAGATTCCACAACTTATAGTTATTCATTTGATACATGTGCCACACATTATTTTATATATAAACAATTTTTGAGTTTTTAAGGTCTAGAGGTAGAACTTATGTGTGTGGTTATTTCGATTGATACACCATTTGGGTTTCAAGGAAAAAATATCTAGAAATGTAAGGAGTGTACCCTTAAGGTTGGGGGGTACTATTTCTTATGTAACTTTTTTATGATGGAGATGTCAAGTTTTGATCTGATTCTGGGATGGATTGGATAGTGTTGTATCAGGCCCATATCAACTATTGCCACCATATGGTAATATTCATGTCTCTTGATGGAGACACATATACACACTATGGAGAGTGGGATATCTAGGCAGGCCATGCAAGGAATGTTTGTTAGTTGTTTGGTGATCTCATAAACCAAGTGTCTTGTATTGTTATTGATAATAGGGGAGTATATTAGCTTATATTTCCCCCTATGGTGGATCAGTTTTCAGATGTGTTTCCTGAGGACCTCTCGAGGCTATCATCTGAGGGAGATGTGAAGCTAAAAATGAGTTTATACATAGAGAAGAACCTGTTTGTATCCCTTCATATAGAATATCATCGACAGAACTCCAATAACATAAAACTCTATTATATGAATTGGAGATAAAAGGTTTTCTTCATCTGAGTTTGTCAACATTGGGATCTGCAGTTTTGTTTTCCAAGAAGTCTAATGGGATGTTCTGGTTGTTCATTGATTATCTGAGGTTGAATTGAGTGATGGTTAAGAGTCGATACCCTCTTCCAAAAATTGATGATCATTTTGATTATTTGAGAGGTTCTTATATGTTTTCCAAGATGGAATTGATATCAGCGTATCATCAATTGAGGGTGAAATATTTTGATATATCATAGACAACATTCATGAGTATGTATGGGTTGTATAGGTTTTTTATGCTGTTTAGGTTGACCAATGAACCGATAGTGTTTATGGCCCCAATTAACTAAATATATTACCCATACATGGATGCGTTTTTTTAATGATATCTTGGTGTACACCAAGAATCATGACAGTAATTCCAGACATCTTGACATCATCTTAAATACACCAATAGTGAACATGTTATATCCCAAGATATCCAAATGCTATTTTTGGATTGACAACATACATTTATTTGGATATATAATCTCTGAGGAAGGGGTTTTAGTGGACTTGGAGATATTGAAAATAGTTCTATATAGATAACAACCCAATAATGTTTTTGATATTTGATGTTTTTTGGGTTTAGTGGGATATTATCGAAGGTTCATCATGAACTTTTTCTAGTTGGAAACACCACTTTGGGTTTAACCAATAGGGGAATAAAGATTTAATGGTCTTGGGTATGTGAGAATTCTTTCCAAAAGTTAAAAGAAGAGTCTCAATGTTTCACCAATTTCGATCCTACCCAAGCTGGGTAAAGAGTATACCTTGTATGGTAATACATTCAGTGTTGGGATTGAGGAAGTTTCGATCAAAATAAATGGGTTATGGAATATGGGTCATGAATGTTGAGGTATCATGAAATAAGCTACCTTATGAATGATCTTTAATTGACCAAGGTTTTTTATTTCTTAAAGTGTTGGTGACATTATTTTTTGGGATAGATATTTACTGTGTATACAGATCATAAAAGAATTAAGCAAATATTCTCCCTGTGTGATTTGATTCATTGATAGCGAAGCTTGGTCAATTACTTGCAGTCCTTTTATTTCAAGTTGATATGAATTCCAAGAAATGGGAATACTGTTATAGATTCCATGAGTTAGAGAACTCAAAATTAGGTAGTTCATGAATCCAATTTCAAGTGGAGGATGATGTCATTGTTTTTTGAGATGGACTTGGAGATTTAGTATGGACAAGGGAAAATGAACGTTGCATCCATAACAATAGAGTCCACACTTATGATCCAGATCAAGGAGAGGTAGTATGAGTATCTAGAGTGTTTGGAATTGAGGTAAAGTCTTCAAGGTGGGGAGTCACCTTTCAATTGAAATATTGGTGATGATGAGATCATTTATGTTCATGGATTATTTTCATTCATATTTTTATGCGGGATGAATTGATGTGTGAGTGTCATGAATTGAACTATAATTTGAATCCAAGTTTGACTAAAATGTATCATGATATTTCTAAAAATTATTTTTTATGAGGGATGAAGAAAGATGTTTCATTTTTCATGACACGATGCTACACCAGTCAGGATGTGAAGGATGAGCATCAGTGACCGAATGGATTTTTACAAACATTTCCCATTAAAGAAAGGTAGTACGATGAAATCACGATGGGTTTTTTGGTTTCTCTTCTAAGAATGACTTAGTATAATGATTTGACTTGGGTAATCATGGATTTGTTTCCCAAGTTGGAACATTTCATACCGATATAGGAGACCTTTACTATAGATTCATTGGATGAGTTGTACATACGAGAGATAGTTTAGTTGTATAGAGTTCCATAAATAATAGTTTTGTATTGTGATCCTCATTTTACTTTGTGCTTCTAGATGGGGTTACATAAGGCACTTAGTACCCATGGTGTTTGTGAGCATGAACTTCCTCCCACAAATAGGAAGGTAGTCAAAGTGTACTATTTATGTAATAGAGGACATATTGTGGGAATGTGTCCTAGACCTTGGTGGATCATGATAAAATCACTCGAAACTTTTTGAGTTTCCCAATGAAATAGTTTTGAGGATAAAAATTATATGAAAAATTATGAGGCACAATATGATAGGCCATATAGATCTCGGTTATGTTGTATAGAGGCTGGGGAATCCGAGTTATTGGGACCGAGTCTCGTGAAAGATAAGTTAGATCAGGTTCGGTTGATTCATAAATTTATTGATACGACTTAGAGTAGGAAGAAGTCGTATTCAGATCAACATCATCACCCTCTTGAGTTTATGGTGCGTGAGCATGTGTTTTTTAGGTATCTCCAATGTTGGGCCACCATCAGATTCATAAAAAAGGTATAGTGGTGCCCATGTTTATAGTCCAGATTGAGATTGTGGAGAGGATCAAACCGATGACATACTGATTGGATCTTCCACAATGTTATAGTGGAATGTATGATGTCTTTCATGTGTAAAAGAATCGGTAGAATCACCATGATCCTTATCATGTTATTAATGTTAATGATGATATGATTGAGAATGATGCATCTTTCGAGGAATATTATGTTCTTATTTTGAATCATAGTGATAAAGGAACTCAGGGAAAGATTGGGCCTTTGGTTCATGTTTTGTGGATTCATGGTAATGTTTAGGAAGACCCTTGAGATTGGGGGATTGATATGTGGGCCTATTGGAAATGTATTGTTACCTTGGAAGATTAGTGATTCTTAAGAGTGCGGCTTGGGGATGAGCCTTTTTAGGTGGGGATGTTGTAAGATCCCATAATTCTAATGAGGTACCTCTTTATTTACAATTTTTTTTAAGTCTCTTTATTTTGGTTAATGAGGAATTATTGGGTGTACGAGGAGACTTAGGGGTGTTCTAAGGGTTTGGGATACTAAAGAGGGAAAAATGGGGCCATCCAGTGCATGTTGCATTGTTGGCTCCTCAAGGATAGTAATAATTGTGCACCATAATCATGGCTTCAAAGAGAGTTGGATCATGGTTGTTGAAATAATTCATGAGTAGGAGAAAAACCATGAAAAAATTGGATAGAGCCAACCTATAGGGTTACTACATTGTTTGAAAAACTATACAGGCTCCCCAGGAAACCATGCGGCCTGGCCCCTATTAAACACAGTGTCGCACATGGTTGGCCCACGGTTTACTTCACAATGTTTCCAAACCATGCATCTTGTTAAAGTGGGGAAAATTTACCATTTCCCCCCTTGGGATTTAAGAAACCTCTCCCCATTTTCTCTAATATTCTTCCTCAATAAGCATGACTGAAAACCAAAATCCCCCAATCATCTCAAGGATCTGTCTCCCGAATTTCTAATCCATTTGGAGCATCGTTGGGTGAACATAGAATATATGGGTGTTTCTAACCCTCATATTCTCTCATTTATATAGATAAGGTATTATGGAATTTTGATTCTCCTTTAGAATCCCTAAAATATTATTTGTATAGAAGATCTTAGGTTGATCCTTCTAATGGTGTTTGAGTTCAAATAAAAGGCTAATGTTAAGCAAGTGTTCCTCTATTGAACTAAGGTAGGTGGTCAATAAGCTATAACCCATAGTCTTGTTGATTGTTTTCATGTGTATGTGGTTGTTATTTTGTGTTTTTTTGTTGTTTGTTTGGTCTTCCATGGTATAATTTATGTTTTAATTGGTTAATTGATGGATTTAACCCCTCGTGATCCCTATGGGATGGATTGGGGTTTATTAGACAAGGTTAAGGGCCACCCAGGAGGTATTCCACCTTATTGAAAATGACCATTTTTAATGATAAACATTGAACTAAATTGTTATGAAATAGATCCCTGGAGGAATATTTTGACATTTTAGCTTGAATTAGGAAATGTCACTAATGGTAGTTGTGTATAATAATTGAAACGACATAATGGGGTGTTTGGAATAATGTGAATGGGTTAAATGAATTAAATTGAATGTGTTAAATGAGTTATGGGTTGTAATGGAATTTTATAATTTAATTAAGTCATTTGAATGAGGAATGTGTTAAATAGGTTAGGATATAAAAGGGAAAATGGGATAATGGGTTAAGGCATGAATATGAAAAATGTGTTGAATCAGTTATGATTGTAAATGATAAATTTGATGAATGGTTATTCTTTTTTTGTTAAATGTGTTATAGTTAATGAATATTGTGCACAGGGATTATTAGTATATGGGGTAACAACATGAGGTTCTATGCCCATGGGTTGAGTTTGATTGAGGTTATAAATCCCACCCCGATAATGCATAGGTTTGGGAGTTGAACTGAGTATCCATGCCCCCAAATAGTTTCATTTTATGAGACTTCCTAGACTAAGGCTCAAAGATAAATGTTATTTAATTGTTTTTCAAATGTTTTCCCAAGTGATATTGGGAACTTTACTTTTCCCCTTATCCATAGTAATTGACTGGAATAAGCCTTTATGTTATAAATGAAATGTCTAACCCATGGAACAAATGATGAAATGGTCTAAGTGAACTTAGTTAATTAATGGAATCATATTATATGTTGTTTATATTTTTATTCATTATGTTCCTACATAAATTATCTATTTAGACTGGAAATTTTTTAGAAACCATTGGTGGTGGCCTAATGAGTTTTACTCACACCCTCCATGGTCCACCATTAGATACCTGAGAAGGCTTCATGGCTATGGTATGGACAAGGGAAATTGCCCTATTCTATAGGGTTGATTTGGAATGAGATGTGAATCAATGAGGGATCCAGACCTGGAGTCAAGACCCATTTTTGGGAATCTTCAGTTTTTTATTTATTTTGGGTTTTCCATAGACTTGGAACTATAGAACAAGAAATAGAATATTTACTCTTTGGTTGTGGGATTATACCCATTTTTAGGAAAATTTTAGTCATTCATGTTCATCGGTTATACTACATAGTTTATTTCTTATTATTATATACTTTGGATTATTATGATAAATAGGTTATAGTATCTCCACATAACACATTAGACTATTATTTCTAGTTAGTATTATTTGGTGTATGGGGAGGTGCGCCTGAGATCATGTGGCAACCCACCTAAGGGAACTATTTATTATGGCTTCCAGGTTGGGGACATCATATATGCGGATCCTAATGCACTTCGAATGACTCATTAATATCATGAAACAACACTAGGAATTTTCACCCAAGTCATTTGTTGTTTCATTGACATACCATTTGGATAATGCAATGCGCCATGGATACTCCAATAATGTCACATGATGCCCTCCAAGCATTCCACCAAAGTCCCATGAAGCCCTACGAGATTTCCATCCAGATCTTGAAATATCCTCAGACATGTGTCCAAAATTATAAGGCAATACCACTATATGCAATCTAGGTATGGAGAATCCATCTGAGCTTACCAACAAGATCATTCCACACCCTTCAAGCATGTTAGCCAAGTTTCTCAATGAAACCACAAATTGTCACCCAGGTCTCGCAATGACAATAGAATGTGCTAATTAAGATCATGTGATTGTCTTTAGACATACTTATCTAGGTCATGAAACACCCTCTAGAAATGTGAAACTATATAATGTGGCATCCTCTGGACAAGCTATCCAGGTCTTAAAATACCCTCTGGACATTTCAACCTAGATGATGCAGCATCCCCCAAAAAAGTCGGCTAGGTCATGAGACACCATATGCACATGTCAACCTAGATCATCTAATTTTATTCAAAAATCCTTGGTTAGGTCTTGTGACATCATCTAGTCATTTCAACTTGAATCATGTGATGTCCTCTAAAAAAGTCAACCAGGCCAAGTGACATCCTCTTTACAAGCTATTTAAATCATGTGATGGTCTTTAGACCTCTCATTAAGGTTATGCGATGTCCTCCGGACTAGTCAACTGGATCATGATATTATCTTCGAAAATATCCTCTATAAAATTAGGGTAGGTCTTGACAACCTTAAGAATTTCAAGAAGATAATAAAAATATGCAAGGCATACAATCAACCCATGATAAGAAGATATCCAAATACATGATAAACCTTTCCAACAAATATATCAATGCAACTTCTGTGTGTAAGACCCAATCAAACTGAACTATGAGAATTTTGATTTCTATTATAACCAGGATATATAGAAATCATTTTAAAACTCTAATATTTTATGATATGTATTCTTTTAAATAAATTTAATTTCTTCAATAGAATACATTTCACACAACATCATGATTAAACAAACCATGACATACTATTAAATATTATTATTTTAACACTAACTGTTATGTTGGAGGGAATTGATAGTATTAAAAACATTATGAAATTTATATATTATATATTTAATCAAATGTTTTTACATTCATCCAAATTATTTTATAGGCATAAAATAAGAATGAATTTAATTTTGCGCATTAAAAACATATATTTTTCTAAAGGCATTTTTACATCATTTTAATAGATAACCTAATTTAAATCCAATTTTAGAAATTTCTATATAATTTATTTGAAAAAATAAGCTTATTATTTTAATTCATAATATAAAAATTTACTTTTTTGAATTTTTTATTTTTCATAGAATATTTATTTGTTTGTTGAATAGTGAAAAATCGTGAATTTTAGTTTAATATGCATCTTCAGATATTTTATTTATACAGTTAAATTACAATTTAAATGATTGTAAACTAAATCCTTTACCCCAAATTTTGACATTGTAAAAGATTTCATATTAAATTTTGATATAAAAAGATAGAAAACTTTTGGATGTTTTTACTTTCACCAGCTTTTCTATCCCATCAGTAGAATTAGTATTAAACATATTTTTTCACTTATGAGAATTGAATTTTTAAAAATGTACATAAATTTTTGTAATAATTATTATAATTAAATCCTAATAAGATTTTTTTTATATTATGTATATTAGCATTTTTAAATTTTCATTTACCACTATTGAGGTTAAATTAGGTAATTAAACGTAAAAATTATATTTTAAATAGTATAAAATTACCCTAACACTTGTCCAAATTTCATTGGATAAATGGGTTTAGACCGAAATAATCCTTCTTCCAAAATTATAACCTTTTTATGCCACTTGGGTGATAATGTGATGCCAATTAAATTTTATTTAATGATATGTTAAAAATGACATACTCATATTCTTAATATACATACCATTTTTAACCTAGGGTTATAAAATAACTAAATTTGAATATAAATTGTAATTTCAAATATTAAATGTTTCTCTACATAATTATAATTTATTTATATTTTTTAATGAAAAAATAATTCACTTAAATGGTGAAACAATGATGATGCGATAATCGTTTAAATAAATAAAGAATAAAAAAATGATATTAAAAAAATAAAAATAAAAATAAAATGAGATAGTTAACGTCATAATATTTTTATAATTAAATTGACATGTTATTAATGTTTTATAAGTCTTTTTTTGAATTTATATTTTTTTTCTTTTCTTTTGTATAATACAAAATAATGAATACTGTAAAAATTGACATTATAGATATTTTAAAATAAATAATATTTTATTAAATGATATAAAATTTCTAAAAATATAAAATTCATAAAATTGATTAAGAAAAGTGTATAAATGTTATCAATGAATCATTTAGTGATCATTTGGTATTTTATAGTGAAAATATTATCCCTTAATGTATAAATTACATGATATCACGGTAAGAGTTAGATGGGCTAAATAAGGGCTAAAACAAATATTTAAGGATTAAAAAAACATAATAGAAACATGCCTAATAATTATTGGATGAATAGTGTTAGACCATTATCACCTTAATATATAATTTGTGTTCTTTAATGGGCAATTTTACATGAAAATAACTTATATATTATTGAAAGTCAAAGATAGTTACAAAATATCACTCTCTTGTAATTAATATGTTTTATATGTCCACATTGGGAAACAAATCAACATATTAATGAATATAAATGTATATTTTGATCATAATTAAATTAATATCATTATTTAATTTTATTTTTAATTTTTATAAATTATTTAGTTACCTTAAATTCTTCTTCAATGTTTAATTATTATTTATTAAATTAACTGAGAAATAAAGTAATTAATTTTGATAAAATTGATTTTGATATATTTTGGATGAATTATATTGTATACATAATTTTATAGATTTAAAATATATATTATAGTTTTCTATGGAATTATATTATAATTCCCAATTTGTCTTGATGCATTTATTTTCCAATTAAATGAATAGTTTAAAATTTGATGATAATGATATTTTATTGAATCAATATATTATTAAATTATATAAAAATAAAAAAATGTAAAATAATTACAAAGGGGATAATATATGGTCAACAATTTTTTCTCTAATCCATTTATATCACATTTGGAGGTTTTTTTCTCAACAATACCCTTATTATATTTTAATATTTTAAGGATTTCCAAAAGTACCCCTCACCTCAATTATAAAGAGCACCTCCTTCCTCACTTCATCACACCACTTTTAGACTTCTATAATGACCAAAACCTACCCATGTAACCTCAGAAAATCCTTATATAAGTTATAGAGATCTTGTTCTTCCAAAAATACCAACTCTAGATCCCTTAATAAGAGATGTAATGGAAGTCCATTGAAGAAGAGGTAATTGTTTTACCCACTCATTCAGGTTCATTTCTTCTTTTACATCCTATCCATGTCTTTTTTACATACTAGAGTAATAAATCAGGTATCATATATATTCTGATATGTTATTATGATTATGGGATAATTGTATTCCTCCTTTTATCCATCCTAGGAAAAAAACAAAAGCATTGCATGTGCATACGTACGACCTACCATCTCCACACCGTGGTGTAACATGTTTTAAATCACTAATTTGTTTGTATGGGTATAATGATGGATATAATGTGTATAAATAATAAATATGACATGATATTTATTCATTATAATTAATAAAACATTCAATTCTATACCCTTTCACCATTAAGAGAATGATATCGTCGCTCGTGCGCACATACATCCTACCATCTCCCGGACGCAATGTGATTCATTTTCCATGTTAACCATTAAAGAATGATTATAAAAATCTATATAATGAGTAAATATAAAATCTATGAACTTAATATAATTCTAGAGCTGAAATAAATATATTTTATTTATAGGAAACATGACTTACATGATAAAACATGCTTAGGAAAATGAAGTAGTTAACACCTACCATAGGGGTAATAGAAAAATATTATTACCAAAATGATATATGAGGATCATATACGATGTTATAAATATGGATATGGTTATAGTATAATTTTATTACTTATTTTAAACCATTATAACGGAGGTTAAAAAACATTCAACTAAATTAAAGTATAAGGAAACGGTTAATTTCACAATCTCATTATTTTATAGGATTGTTTTTACATAAGTATATATTGGGGACTATTTATCATCCATGTCCGTAAAATATTTTCAGAAATATTTTTTCTATTATCCTAAAAATAATTATGTCTTTTAACCTTGTAAAATAGTTTATAAAATTGTTTTGAAAGGAATATTTTTGTCATTTTTCAAATGAGGTACTTTTATAACTTCTCAACAAAAATAAGGAAAGAATGATTATTTTTAACTTATATGGCATAAGCATCTTTTACTGCCATCATGATGCCTTGATGTTTTGAAGTTTCATTTAAAATTTTACAAATTTATTTTTAAATAAAATGTTTTATTTTATAAAAATGTTATTGTTAAAATAAATTATTTCAAACTAAATGGTATTTTTCTCACCATATTTCTAACGATTTTATTAGAGTATTTTCATCTATGTCAACAACCATTGTTGAATATTATGTTTGATATTTTGATATCTTATGATACAATATTCTTTATTTTATTGAAGGTTTTTTGGTTTTTTTTATTATGGATGTTTTATTTTTATAAAATTCATGGTTTATGGTTAAAGTATTCACATTCTGTATACTAGTATTTCAATATGAATGTTTATGTTGTTTATGTTTTCATATGATGAATGCATTGGACTTAGTAAGTGATGTGTGAGTTGCACTATAGATCATCGATGAATCAGTAGGTATAAAGATATTAAATCAATTAGTGACAAACCCTTCTCAGTTGTTTCCAGGCAGTTTTATATTTATAAGAGGATAGATCTTGAAACAAATTAGACGGGTTTCTACCCATAGAATTAATCTATCATGAGGACAGATGTCGATATTAGCTATCTTGAGGATAGATATTGATAGTAAAGAAATAAAAAATTATGAACCATATATTTATTATTATTCCATGTGATTATTTGATTATTTATGTTATCCATGGTTAAGTTTCAAAGCTCATGTGATTTTATAAATTACATTTGTATCAGTTATTTACCTGGCTATATTGTCTATGACAATATTTACTCATGGATTCTATTGTACGCCTACCCTTACTGAGTATCTGAACTCACCACATTATTATTTTTTATTTTTCCTAGGATCCCAAGATGTGTATTATTACTGATATGCAGGGTTATTATATGGGGATTAATGGCATGCTTGAAGAAAATTATTTGTGTATTTTATGTTTTAAAATGTAATGTGTTTTCCATGTATGTATCTAGTTTACCAAGACTACTAAACTAATAAGTCCTTTGAGATTTGATTCCTTGTAATCATGGAAATGTAATAAAGTAAGTAAATTTCTCCAGGATTCTAGGGATGACGTGTTACATGACTTCCGAAGGCCCAAGGTTCACATTAAACATCTAAAGGGTTGTATCAACACATATGGACCGCATCCATATGCAATGAGACTAATTACCCATTATCCCTTGTTTATCACACCAAGCATAGATCATGTGGGATTTGGTAGTTTCAATGATCATATCATTCACATCATGAGCCTTTACTAGCTAGAGAAACCTCATTATGTCAAATCTGATCAAAATGAACTACAGTGACTTTGATTCCTTCTATAACTAGGATGTGTAAGACGCCTCCTAGAGGTCCGAGCTCAAATACCTGGTTCCTAAGTTCATGTATATATGTCATTTCCATGTGATGTTGAACTATATGGGTTTAATTAACTACATGGTGTTGATTTGTTTTATAAATAGGATATATAGGATGCCTTGTAACAGCTCAATCCCATCCTTGAAATATTAATCACCTCCCAGGATGATAGAAAATTCCATAGTGCATGATTACATGGATTTAAAACATAAGTAGCTACCCATTAATAGGAAAACCAATAAAAAACCTTAGATATATACAAATGGACTAGTTAATAGACATCTCCATTAAATTATAGAATATTTTAACTCATGATCGTTTTCCTAGGGTAACCAATCCCATATCTAGATTAGTAATAGATTCATGAACATATCTTAAATCCATAATAGAGTCCCAATGCAGGAAAAAACTCCCCCCAAAAGGGTAAAATGATCCCGAATTCCTATCCTCTCAGAAAATATTATTTTCTAAGCATCCTTGGGAATAAAACACCATAGGAACACCGTCCTTTGGAAATAAGGTTTGTACCTAGTTATATATGAAGGATCTGTTTAGAGTTTCTACAAAAGGTGAAATTAGTGAACCTGATATGAATGATTAAAACAGACATAAAACCCCCCACAATAAAATTTTTGGCAAAAAAATAAGTCCTTTTTCCAATAAACAAATATGGTGAACCTGAGATGAAAGCATTTAACTACGACATATCCTTAACATTATAAAAAGGGTGTAATATCTTGTTCTAGTCAGACTATTTTGTTCCTATCATATGGTCAATCCTTATCCTATTTCTAATGAAACAAAATATATTAAACATTATTAAATGGTAACATAGGTATTAAATATATAATGAAATGTTCTTATGTTTTTGAGATATACATTATCTACCTCTTCCATATTCCTTTAAGAAGAGAGAAAATATCAATCATGTGTATGCGTGAACTACTAACTACACAATGAAACGTGATTAATTTTTCTTAACCACTATACATATATTCTCATAATGATTAAATTAATATATATGTATGATATTTATGAAATATTTTATATTCTAAAATTATTAACCATATTACTCTGCTTCCCCATTCTATCAAAATTGGATTCATCTTCCATGTGTACATGCAAATTACCATCTACGTGCTACAATGCATTTTTTCATTCATTTTCACCTATCATGGATGGTTTTAAGATTAGTTTAAATAGATAAATATGGATTTTATTAAATTATTAATTTTTTGATGAGTTTAATTGGATATCCATTTAACAATATTAGTAATTAATTATCATTGTAAATTCAAATGTCGAAAAGGGGAGTATTAAGAGATAAAATGATTTTATCATATAGTGTAATAACTTCATATATGTATTATAATTCATCTACTTGTATCCAATTTTTATATTTCACAAAATCACTATAGAAGGTTATTTTTCTACTTGTATAATGACATTACAACAAAATCACTTCATAATTATCCATTAATTATGGTATGTTCATGTTTGGGCTGGTTTAACCATATGCTTGAATGATGCTATAAATTTTTATTATAGAAGAATATGTGGGTTTAATTTCAGGTGATGTATGATATATACATAAAAAATATAAATCTTTTAGGTTCCAGAATGATAATATAATATTAAACTCATTATTTTAGAAAACACCGTTTATTTACTAAGAATCATCGAAACATGACCAATTTCAAATTCATCATTATGAAAAAAAAAATCCTATATAATGAAATTATAAATCATTAAGAGTTATAAGAATCAATTCTAGTAACATTTATTAACAAAAACCACATCTATTTTATGAAACTAGTTCAAAACATAAAAAATCACTCACACAAGATAATGAAAATAGATAATAACTAACAAATATACAAACAGAGGATAACTATAAATGAATCTTATAAAGGGTTTACAATATGAATAATGTTTTTAAATAAGTAATTAAGAAGTTTTTTTCATACTAGAGGATATAATGCATTCAACATAGTGGGAATACAATGTAAGGGGTTCTTTGTTTCAAATTTCTGGAGACATACTTCATATTTTTCACCAGGATATCTATGATATGGTGTGATTTATACCCAGAAAAATTATTTTACCATATTCATGTAATTATTGTGTAATTAATAGTGGAATCATTTAATTACATTAAATTTCCCTCAATTAAAAATATAACAATGTTGAAAGTCATTTTGAATAAAATATTTCTCACACTATAAGGGTTTATAAAAGCAATATAATTTTTAAATAACGGTTATTTTATCATGATAATAACTTGAGTAAGTTTGAATTGTTTCTAAAAATCATCAACATTTTATTTTCATTTCAAGATGGTTTTACATATTCCCTCAAAAATTCAATCCCACTAGACTCATATTTTTGTAACACCCTGAGATTTTATAAGATATATTCTTTTTAATTTTTTTCATGTCTTCTGTTGTATGCTAAACCAAGATTATCTAATGATATATGCAACACCATATTAGCTTGCAGTATACGCAACACTATTCTTGGATCGTGTTACACAAAATTTCAAGTTCATTTGATAGAAGTTATTCTACACAACATTGAGTGTATATATATATATATATATATTCAATGTACAAATGAAATATGGTTGGATTATATTATACATAACAACAAAGGAATATTTCCCTACACAGAACCCTAACTTGGCTTGCGTTACACACAATCGCGACCCTCCTCGATAGCGTGTGTTGTAAGCAATACCGAGTTTCACTAAACAATGATATGTTATTAAAATATTATATAAACTAGCCATTATGAATAGTAATACCCACTTTTTGAAATTTTATAAATTTTATCTTTCAAAATGTACTTCATTTTTGGATTCGGATTATCGAAATTATCCAAGGGTGAATTTTTGGTATTTTTCTGAAAACTTTCAATTTTGGATGAATAGTGAAAAACACTGAGTTATTAGTTAAAACCAACTTTTTATTTAAATAATTATATATTTTATTTAAATTTATTTTAGGTCAAAATTTATACATAATGATTATATATGTCAAATATAATTCATTGGAGTCAATTTATATTAATTTTAGATATATAAAAATTTTATTGAACTTTTCACCGTCTTTTACCCAGCTCCTAGTATAATTTTCAAATTCACATAAAACTTAATTTTACCACTTCTGTGAGTGGAATTTAGAAAATCCAAGAGACACGGTTAATATCAAGGAGTAAAATTTGGTTCAATAAGATAAAAATAATTTTGGTGAATAGTAAAGTTTTACTTTTACTTACCACAGTTAAAAGTAAATAGGGTAATTAATGGTAAAAATGATATTATTATTACCCTAACACATGTCATAATTCTATTTGATAAGTTTAATTTGAACAAAAATAACCTTATTATTAAAATATGACCATTTAGGTCCATTTGGATTAGATTAGGATATTTATTATTATTTTATTTAAAGAAGAGTTAAAAGAGCTAAAATCAAAGTATAATAACTAAAACATTTTTAATATAGGTTTATACATAAGATAAATTCGACTATAAATATTAATTATAAAGATAAAAATATTGACTATATAATGGTATTTTATTTATAATTTTTAGACATTAAATAATTTAATTTATTTATGACAAAATGATGATGCAGTAATTACCTTATTAATGAAATATTAACATAATTGATATTATAAATACCCAAATAAATTTAATTTGATACTTTTTATGAATTCCACTAATTTCATAGGTTAATATGACATGTTATTATTGATCTAATTATCTTTTTTAGAAATAATCATTCTGTTATGATTTTTAAAAAAATCAATTACAAAATAGTGTCAAAATTGTCATAAAATAGGTTTTAAAACAAATATTATATTATTAATTGTTATTATATTCCTAAAAATCTAAGGATCCTACAAACGACTTATATGAGGTTATATATATTAATAATTAACCACTTGGGGATATTTTGGCTTGTTATAGTAAGTTTATTAACCATGTAGTGTAAGAAAACAAGAAGACACGGTAAAAGTTAAATTATTTAACTTAGAGTTAAATATAAATGATATGGTTAAAATAGTAACCTAAAGTTGTCTAAAACCTATTAGTTGAGAGTATTGAGACCCATACCAAATTTATCTTATAAATAATTCACTTTTTAGCCATTATATCCCCAATATGAATTTATTATAAAATAATATTTTAAGTTTTTTCCTAATGTACCCCTCTCCTCCCTTATAAAAGGGCACCTCCTCCATCTTCTATTCACACAATTTTGAGCCTTAAAGCTCGGAAAAACCCTGCCAAATTTCCTTCTGAACTTTCATAGAAACATTATAGAGTTTTTGGTCTCCTCAAAAGACTAACTCTAGTGCCTTAAAAGGAATCCTAAAGAAGGTGCGTTGAAGAAGAGGTAATCTCTTCTACCGATTCGTTCAAGTTTTTTTCTTCATCAACTTATTCTTTTTTAGTTGTTTCATTATAAAGTAATATCATAAGTATCAATAATATAATTATATGTTATTATAAATATGAAACAACCCAAATTCACCTTCTATTCATCCTACGGAAAATGAAATCACCGCGCGTGCGTACGTACAGAATACGATCTCCACGCCGTTGTGTAATCTGTTTTTCGACCCCCACATTACATGGATGGGTATAATGGTGTAAAGAATAACTATATATGATTATTATAACATGATACTGATTCTGATATATCATCCACTCCAATTCCATTCAATAATTATGGGAACGATATCATCGCTCGTGTGTACGTACGGATTACCGTCTCCACGACGCGATGAGATTCATTCTCCATGTTAACCATTCAAGAATGATTATAAACTATATATAATGAATAGTAATAAAATATAAGACATGATAAAGCTACTGGATATATATATATATATATATATGTCATCTACTTACTTACATTCAAGTCAATAAGGAAAGGAAATCAACGTTCATGCGTACGTACGGCCTACCGTCTCCATGAACGGTGTATTTCATTTCATTTATCTATATATTATATATATATACTAAATATATATGATATATAAATAATTATTTAAATTATGGAATTAATTAAATCATGATATAAGTCATAATAATATCAAGAACAACAAGTCCAAACACGTTCGATAAATCAAACGATTTTTCCCAAAACATTGCTTTAACGTGGAATTTACAAAAGAACGGGTAATATAATATCATAAATGAACCATATATGATATCATAACAATGAATATGATTCTTTAATAAGTCAATGACATTATTTAAATCATTATACAGGATTTTCGGATACGTACGAAGCAGATCGGACCTAAGGTATGGGATAACTTTTCCAATCTCGTTTTTTATCCAATATTGTTTATTCATAAGTATTTACTGGGGTTATTGTTATCATCCATGACCAGGTTTTATAAAAAAAATTTCATGTATGTTTAAAGTCCTTTTTATCTATTTTTTACTATTACCACATTTTATGAATGGAATATTTCATTTTTTTACCATACGAGGAACTTTTTGACTTTTCTGACAAAAGTACGAGAAGAATGTTTTTTTAACTTATACGGCATGAATGGATTTTAACGGTTTTATTATGCCTTATTTTCATAAATCTTACTCTACAAGATTTGATAACTATTTTCAAAAAAATCCTTTTCATTTAAAATTGCATGGAAGTTTGTGAAAAGAAAATGATTTTGAAGAAGAAATGAAATTTTCCTCAAGAATTCATTTCATGTGCTTTATCAAAACAACTTTCCATCTAAGATTACATTATTTCATATGTGTATGTTTCAAGTATAGTGTCTCTATGATTTAAATGGTTTCACTTTTCTTATGATGAAATGATATCCATTTTTTTTATATAGATTATTTTATGATGGGATCATGTTTATGGAACCCATTTTATTATTTGGGTTATGATGAATGATTTATGTTTATGTTGTTGCACACGTAAAAATTATTTCATTATGAGATGGGTGGGACCTATATCTCCCTCCAATGCATTGGGTAATGATTTATATCTCATGAGATAGATATATCTGGAACGGTATGTTAATCTGGTTAAGTATTATAGGACTGGAACGAGGAGTGAACTCGATTCAGAAAGGGACTTTGTCCACTAAGATGGTCTTGGCAGCAATGCCTTGGCTACTATAGAAATAATATCATGTGCTTAATGGTTTTACACAATTAAATGTTTTATTCCCATGCTATTTTATCATTATTGATGATCCATTATGATCTATGCCTTGTGTACTTCCATGTTTTATGTCATTGCTCATGATTTTGATGTTTAAATATTATACTCATGTTTTGAAGGTCAAATATATATGGTTTGTTTTATTTTCTCCATACTTACCCTTACTGAGAATTTTAGATCACCCTTTATATGTTTTCTTTTCCCCCAGATTTAAATAAAGGTTTTAGGTAAAAAAAAGGAAGATATTTATGGGAGATGTTGAAGATCTTTCACCAGGATTAGAATATTATATTCTGAGTTTCCAAAGACATTAAACTATCACGATCCTTTGGTGTCTGTTTTTGTTATGTATTAATTATTCCTATAAAGTAATGTAATGTCTATATAGGTTAATCTTTGGGTATCTACAGTTGGTATTAGACGAAAAGGAGGTAGGAATGAATCTGATCCTTAGGAACTCTCACATGTGGGCGTTGGATGAAGCATGGCTCTCTGCCCAAGGTCTTCATGAGGAAATGGCTGCCACTGGGGATGTTGGTGTGTCCCACCCAGGGGGTGTAGCCGCCCATGGAGTTCCCTAATTGGTATAAATTATAGTCCACTAGAAGTAATTCCAGACCGTTACAGTTGGTATCAGATGAAAGGTTTAGTTAACCTTTGGAAACTTGGATGCGAAAACATTAGTGAGATCCCTATAGATATTTCTAAGGTATGTCTAGGGATGTCCCTAAGGTTAAGTATAAGTATAGGTTATATTCCTATAATTATGTCAACAATCTTAGAATTAACCCTAAGATGTTATATATTGATGGTACTCCCACTTTATTATGTTGTTTTCCCTATCATGATTTTTGCCTCTCACAATATTCTTTTTGGGTTTTAGACGATGGATGGAACCTGAAGGAAACATGTTAATCAATGTAATGGACAATGAAATGATTTTCCTCTTGAACAAACCAATGTTATGGGAGATGGAGTGAAAAATATTATTTCTATACTTACACAAGATTTTAATCATTCTGGACTTCCAAATGAGCAGATAAGGGAACAATATTCTATTGAGTCCTTCATGAGGCAACATCCACCTTCTTTCTGTGGGTCTTATGATCCACTTGTTTCTGAACAATGGATATGTACCATTGAAAATATATTTTCCATTCTTCACTATTCGTAACATGAAAAAGTCATTCTTGATATTTACCATTTAGAATGTGAAGCAGATCAATGGTGGGATCTAATTAAGAATGCGAGTCCCCGAGATGAAATTGAATCCATGGAATGGGATGATTTTAAGAACTTATTTTTCAACAAGTGCATCCCTCATATTCTTTAAACAAATATGGAAAATGATTTATTTGAGATTAAGAAAAAGGATGATGAATCTGTTGGTATATACGAAGTGAATTTTAGAACTCTTGCAAGGTATGCATCTGGATTTATCATCCAACCTGATAGTAAATTTGATCGATTCTTAAGTTGCTTAAAACCAAGTCTCTGAATGGAATTAGCGATAAGAGACTTCAGTATCTATGAAGAAATTGTGTGTTGTGCTATCAAGGTATAACTGTAAGTTGTTGTTACATATCCATCTCATGGTTTTGACAAAAAAAGAAAGATGGAGTTCAGGGAGAAATCTCAGAATAATGGTGAAAAGAAGATGCTCAAAGTGTGGAAAGAAGCATGGTGCATATTTTCATAAAGGGACTAGAATATGTTTTAATCGTTGAAAAGAAGGTCATCGAGTAGCTGAGTGTCGAAGTAATGGAAAAAAGGGTTTCTAATGATGTGAATAAAGAAAAGACTGCAGAGAACGCACCACCAACACTTCAATGCTTCAAGTGCAATGAAATGGGGCTTTATGCTAATCAATTCCCTAAGACAAGGGTTAATGATGATCAACATGAGCAACCTCTTAAGGAAAAGGATAATGGGAATTCACATGTTATCACTATTTGTGATGTTGAGTATGAAAATGATGTTGTGTAATGATTAAGTGTTTATGATTTCAAAATAGTATCATGGAATCTCATTTGTGGTATCGTGGAATTTTGGAATATCTATGTATTGGTTTTTAATAATTATATGGTACTGGTAACCATGAAAGGTTATTCAAATATTTTTGGAATGTAGATGATATGTGCATAATGAAGGGATAAATAGAAAAAGAAATGCTTGATAGTATTCATGAGCTCATGATTGTGATAAGGACAAAGGGATATCATGGTTTGAGTATATAGAAAGAGTTAACATTTGATAGCATTCATGTTTTCACTAAGGTTCTATCGTATTTCATGTTTCAAAAGAATACATGATTAAGGTGTTCACATGTTTGGAATGTGACCAACAAGATATATATTATTATATATGGGGGATAAATGATGGTATTCACGTTCTTGTTATGTGACCTTTCAAGTAAACATTTTCTTTATACTATGAGATTGGAAATATGTATTTTGGATAAGCCTAAATATTGGAATAGATCATGTTGAACATCAGATAGTATTGTTTAAGGATATTAATTTTTTTCAATATTATTTTTGGAATGTTATAGTGGTGAATATTTATAAAAAGTACAACCTGCAGGATAGATGACAACTCGTCGTGTCGGACAAGGTTGTGGGAATCAAACCCACAACCAAAGTGCGACAGGCCTTTATCGCCTACCACTGGCCAACAGGAAGTCCCTGGTTAGTATAAATTAGTTTCAATTTATTATGTGGTATGATATACGAAGTATACGTCTATTTTATGAACCATATGCGATTAAACTCACCATATATGGACTTATGTATATAACTTTTTCTAAACTTATGTTTGAGAGAGATGGAATGACCTATCATTCTATCGCATGATCTGGTAGCACTTCACTGAAGAAAAATTCAACTTCATTTCTTTAGGAGATGAAGTGTAAATTGTTCAAGGCACAAACAACAGTGAGATTGTACCAAAATAAAGTAAGTATTTCTTCTAATTCAAATTTTTCAACTTTAGGGAAATGATATTGAAAACCAAAAATGTTGTCCTAGTGTTCTTATATCTGATTAATCAGACGGTAACTTATATCATCGCAAATTTATGGCTTTGTTATTGATGGCTTTTCTATATCCATGTTCTCTACCACTCTCCATCAGAAATTGATGGTTAGATTTCTCTTTCATATACATATTTTCACCTATGTTCTCCTATGTGGAAACCTAGTGATTAGTTAATTTGGGTGACCGTTATTTTCCATACTTTAGTTTTTAAAGTTAAGTTTTGGTATTCCTTTTTACGATGTGGGTTTCTATGAAAGAAACTATCATGTAATAAACCATTTATAACCCTGACAAATTGCGAGGGCGAAATTCATTTTAATGGGGGTAGAATGTAACACCCCGAGATTTTATAAGATATATTATTTTTAATTTATTTCATGTCTTGTGTTTTATGCTAAACCAAGATTATCTTGCACTATACACAACACCGTATTAGCTTGCAGTATACGCAACACTATTCTGGGATCGTGTTACACAAAATTTCAAGTTCATTTGATAGAAGTTATTCTACGCAACATTAAATGTATATATATATATATATATAATTAATGTATAAATGAAATATGGTTGGATTCTATTATACATAACAACAAATGAATATTTCCCTACACAAAACCGTGACTTGGCTTGCATTACACGTAATCGGGACCTTCCTCGATAGTGTGTGTTGTACGCAATACCGAGTTTCACTAAACAACGATATGTTATTAAAATATTATAAAACTAGCAGTTATGAATAGTAATACCCACTTTTTGAAATTTTATACATTTTATCTTTCAAAATGGACTTCATTTTTAGATTCGGAATATCGAAATTAGCCTAGGGTGAATTTTTGGTATTTTTCCAAAAACATTCAATTTTGGATGAATAGTGAAAAACACTGAGTTATTAGTTAAAACTGAAATTTTATTTAAATAATTATATATTTTTTTTAAACTTATTTTAGGTCAAAATTGATACATAATAACTATATGTGTTCAATATAATTCATTGTATTCAATTTATATTAATTTTATATATATAAAAATTTTATTGAACTTTTCACCATCTTTTACCCAGCTCCTATGATAATTTTCAAATTCAAATAAAACATAATTTTACCGCTTCTGTGTGTGGAATTTCGAAAATCCGAGAGACACGGTTGATATCAAGGAGTAAAATGTGGTTCCATAAGATAAAAACAATTTTTGGTGAATAGTAACCTTTTACTTTTATTTACCACGGTTAAAAGTAAATAGGGTAATTAAGGGTATAAATGATATTATTATTACCCTAAAACATGTCCTAATTCTATTGGATAAGTTCAATTCGACAAAAAACATACTTATGATTAAAATATGACCATTTAGGTACATTTGGATTAGATTAGGACATTTATTATTATTTTATTTAAAGAAGAGTTAAAAGAGTTAAATCAAAGTTTAATAACTAAACCATTTTTAATATAGGGTTATACATAAGATAAATTAGACTATAAATATTAATTATAAATATAAAAATATTTCCTACATAATTTAATTTATGTTATAATTTTTAGACATTAAATAATTTAATTTATTTATGACACAATGATGATGCAGTAATTACACTATTAATGAAATATTAACATAATTGATATTATAAATACCCAAATAAATTTAATTTGAGACTTTTTATGAATTAAACTAATTTAATATGTTAATATGACATGTTATTATTGATTTAATTAACTGTTTTCGAACTAATCATGCTGTTATAATTTTTACAAAAAACAATTACCAAATAGTGTCAAAATTCACATAAAATAGTTTTTAAAACATATATTATATTAATAATTGTTATTCTATTCCTAAAAATCTATGGATAGGCCAAATGACTTATATAAGGTTATATATATTAATAATGAACCACTTGGGGTTCGTTTGTCTTGTTATAGTATGTTTATTAACCATATAGTGTAAGAAAACAATAAGACACGGTAAAAGTTAGATTATTTAACTTAGAGTTAAAATATAAATGATAAGGTTAAAATAGTAACCTAAACTTGTCTAAAACCTGTTGTTTGAGATGATTTCGACCCATACCCACTTTATCTTCTTAATAATTCACTTTTGAGCCATTATAAACCGAATATGACTTTATTATAAAATAATATTTTATGTTTTTTCCTAAAGTGCCCCTCTCCTCCCTTATAAAAGGGCACATCCTCCCTCTTCTATTAACACAATTTTGAGCCTTAAATATCAGCCAACCCCTTCCAAATTTCCTTCTAAACTTCTCTAGATACATTATAGAGGTTCTATTATCCTCAAAAAACCAACTCTAGTGCCTTAATAGGAATCTTAAAGGAGGTGCGTCGAAGAAGTGGTAATCTCTTTTACCGATTCTTTCAAGTTTCATTCTTCTTAAACTTGTTCTTTTTTAGTTGTTTCATTATAAATTAATATCATTAGTATCAATAATATATTGATATTTTATTATAAATATGAAACAAACCCAATTCACCTTCTATCCATCCTTCGGAAAACGAAATCACCGTGTGTTCGTACGTACGGAATACCATCTCCTCACCGTGGTGAAATCTGTTTTTCCACCACCACCTTACTTGGATTGGTATAATTGTGTAAATAATAACTATATATGATTATTATAACATGATACTGATTCTGAGATATCATCCACTCCAATTCTATTAAATAATTATGGGAAAAATATCATCGTTCGTGCATACGTACGGATTATAGTCTCCACGACGCGATGAGATTCATTCTCCATGTTAACCATTCAAGAATGATTATAAACTATAAATAATGAATAATAATGAAATATATGACATTATAAAGCTACTGTATTTATTTATATATATATTTCATCTACTTACATCCATTGAAGTCAATAAGGAAAGGAAAACAGCGTTCATGCATACGTACGGCCTACCGTCTCTATGAACGGTGTATTTCATTTCATTTATCTATCTATTATATATATATATATATACTAAATATATATGATATATAAATCTTGATTTAAATTCTGGAAGTAAGTAAATCATGATATAATTAATAATAATATCAAGATCAACAAGTCCAAACACGTACGATAAATAAAACGATTTTACCCAAAACGCTTCTTTAACATGGAATTTACAAAAGAATGGTTAATATAAAGTCATAAGTGAACCATATATGATATCATAGTAATGAATATGATTCTGTATTAATTCAATGAAATTATTTAAATCATTATACAGGAGTTTCAGATACGTACGAAGCATATCATACCTAAGGTAAGGGATAACTTTTTCGATCTCATTTTTTTATCCGAGATTGTTTATTCATAAGTATTTATTGGGGTTATCGTTATCATCCATGCCCAAGTTTTCTAAAAATGTTTTAATGTATGTTTAAAGTCATTTTTATCCATTTTTGACTTTTACCACATGTTATTAATGGAATATTTCTTTTTTTACCATACGAGGAACTTTTTGACTTTTCAAACAAAAGTACGAGAAAAATGTTTTTTTAACTTATATGGCATGAACGGATTTTTACGGTTTTATTATGCCTTATTTTCATAAATCTTACTCTACAAGATTTCATAACTATTTTAAAAAAAATCTTCTTCATTTAAAATTTCATGGCATTTTGTGAAAAGAAAATGATTTTAAAGAAGAAAGGATATTTTCCTCAAGAATTCATTTCAAGTGCTTTATCAAAACACTTTTCTGTCTAAGATGACATTATTTCATATGTGTATGTTCAAGTATAATGTCTCTATGATTTACATGGTTTTAATTTTCTTATGATGAAATTATATCCATTTGTTTTATATGGATTATGTTATGATGGGATGATGTTTATGAAACCCATTTTATTATTTGGGTTATGATGAATGATTTATGTTTATGTTGTGGAACACGTAAGAATGATTTCATTATGAGATGGGTGGTACCTATATATACCTCTAATTCATTAGTTAAAGATTTATATCTCATCAGATAGACATGGATGGAATGGTAAGTTAATATGGTTCAGTATTACAAGACTGGAATAAGAAGTGAACTCGATTCAGAAAGGGACTTTGTCCACTAATATGGTCTTTGCAGCAATGCCTTGGCTACTATGGAAATCATATAATGTGATTAATGGTTTTCCACAATTAAATTTTTTATTCCCAAGCTATTTTATCATGATTTATGATCCATTGTGATCTATTCCTTACGTACTTCCATGTTTTATGTCATTGCTAAAGATTTTGATGTTTAAATATTATGCTCATGTTTTGAAGTTCAAATGTATATGGTTTGTTTTATTTTCTCCATGATTACCCTTACTGAGAATTTGAGCTCACCCTTTATATGTTTTCTTTTCCCCAGGATTTAAAGAAAGGTTTTAGGTAAGAAAAAAAGGAATATCTTCATGGGAGATGTTTAAGATCTTTCACCAAGATTAGAAGATTATATTCTGAGTTTCCAAAGACACTAAACTATTACGGTCCTTTGGTGTCTGTTTTTTTAAGTATTAAGTATTCTGAAAAGGTAATTTAATGTCTATGTACGTCAAGGTTTAGGTCTCTGCAGTTGGTATCAGAGGAAAAGGTGGTAGGAATGAATCTGATCCTTGGGAACTCTCACATGTGAGCGTTGGACGAAGCATGGGTCTCTTCCCAAGGGATTCATGAGGAAATTTCTGCCACTGGGGATGGTGGTGTGTCCCGTCTAGGGGGTGTAGTGGCCCATGCATTGCCCTGATAGGTATCAATTATAGTCCACTGGAAGTAATTCTAGACTGTTACAATTTTAATTGAACTGCTTCATTTAAGTGAAACTGGCCCCGTATCTTCTTCTTGAATGAGAACCTACCTTTTTTCTATATCCATATTAATTGTACCCTTTTCATGTCTCTTTATCTATGATTCAATAATTTATTAAGGTAATTTTGTTCTAATTTAATTTATTGACAAGTTTTAAAGAAATTTTTAACATTTTCCATATGGATTATATTAATCAAAATGTGAAAAGATTATATTTTTACATTTATATGTGACCATATCATTATTCCATATTTTTTTATCTTATTTGTTCAAATGTATTATGAAATATTTTTTTCAATCAGGGAAATTAACCATCCCTTTCTTTGTATTACCTAGTCATTTAAGGTTTATAGTTCTAATTTTTCTTATAATTCAATATCATTTTGAATACCGTGTTTTTGAATCTATTTATTGAAGGGTGTTAACCTAGATTCCATACAAGAATTTATTGAGAAATTATTTACTTAACTATATACCCATTATATTTAAAGTGTATGTACTATATTCTTTATCTTGATTGAATATTATTTACCTATAATGTTACTTTATGTCATTGGATAGCCATTTATTTTATATGGGTTTATAATGTCAGGATTATTGATGAATTTATGAATGAATCCTTATGTGAATCAATTTTTTAAAATGATTTGCAACCCATTTTAATTACATGGGTTCTTTTTAATATTTTGAATGACTTTATTTTATGTGGAACTCATATATAATGATCATGATGGGTGAGGCCCTGTATCATTATCCAATTAATTAGTTAATATTCTATATCTCATGAGATAATATAGAGTGAAACTTCTTAGATATTATCACAAAACTAAATGGTGATCATTATTTGATATGAAAAGAAACTAACAAGATATCCTTCTTTGATATGCCTTCAAACTAAAGTGTGATCCTTACTGGATATGCTCAAAATATGATAATACATTTTTCTTAGGTTTTATGTCACAATATTATTCTTATTCTAATTACTAGGTTATGTTACTCTGGATACTTTTTATTGACTAATGTTCCAACAATCTTTTGATTAATGTATTAAGTTATTCCATTCCTTAATCTATGTTTTATAATATTAGTTTTTTTGGAATTTATTTTTATGTATCATGATTATACCTATTTCTCATATTATACTCACATATGATCATGCATTATTTTTAGTTACCTTTACCCTTAATGAGTTTTTGATCTCACCGTTCATTAGGTTTCCATTTTCCAAGGTTATGATGAAAATAAATATGTAATATGTGTCTAGAATATTGTATTATTTGGATAATTTTGGTGATATTTGGAAACCTTATTATGGATTAATTAGTATAAAATGACCTTTTAATATAAAAACCATCGGTTCTACTAGTTAAATATTTTTCTAAAATATCTTAAACTCTAATCCAAAAAAATCATTAGAATGTAAATGACACATTATTTTATAAAGATCATTTAATTAATGATCTATGTCAAACCCATTATGTACTATATATTGTTTTTATCACTAGATCCAGGAGTGCAGTTCTGAGGTATCTTAGTTGGTATTAAAAGAAGATTTAGATAAATTTAAAAAATATGATGTCATCAGTTGAAGTTATATTAAGATTTATAAATTTTCTTAAGGGTTGATATGTTTTTCTTTATAATAGTTTCAAAGGTATAGATAAACCTTTATGTTTTTTATATTGAATATGATATGTTGATTAGGAATTAGTATTATAGAATATTATAAAAAAACCTTAGGAATTAGTATAAATGTAGGATAACATCATCAATTTTTGGTAAGGTAGATATTTTATGGTTTTCTGAGAAATAAAATCCCTTATTGGATACTCCATGTGGATTTAGGATCTCAATCAAATGTACATAGGGTTATTAACCCTGAAAAGGGCATGTTTGATATTAACTCAATCATCACCTAGTGTATGACAAAGAGACCGAACTAAGAACCTAGTTTGACACTCCTCAGGTATATGATTTAGTTAATGCCATTCTCTTTATAGGCCATTATTGAGGATTTATCATGTTATGAAATTAGGTTTAGGAATATGAGAGAACCAAATATAATGAATCCTAGATTGAATATAGAGTTACTTATTTTGAACTGAAATATAATGTTATAATATCAAAGAGTGTGAAATTATGATGTTTAAATTTTTTATATTATATAATAATTACTATATGGTCTTAATTTTAAACCACTCATGATTAACTTTTTTTGGTTTTATTAATGGTTTATGCCTAAAGGGACAATGTTAATAATAGATTTAATGGATAATATAGAGATTTTTTAAACATTCAAATTAACGAGATAATAGTTAGAGTGAAAAATATTGTTATTAATCTATACCATCTATCAAAAATGATGATAAACCACATGAGAATATTTGAATTTCCCAACATAGTAAAGAAGAGAAGGTTGAAGACTCATTGAATTTGGGGTGACAAAGATGATAAAATAAATAAGATTCAATCTTCTATGTGTAAAAACTATGGGAGGGAGAACCTAGTGATATGTTTTATAGAAAATAGATTATTTTTTATCTGTGTTAGTGGAGGGAATAAAGAAACTATATCTTGAGTAAATTTGAAGACCATTGTGGACATGGTGAATGGAAAAAAGAGTTTATCCCAAAGTACCACTGACAATTCTATTTCTTAAATTTAGAAAACATGGATAATATCCAAGTCAATTACTTAATCCAATGGATAAAGGGGATAATATACACCAATAAATTTCTAGATAAGGGAATTATTATTCTACAACAATATTGGATGTGAGTTCCAAAGTTGATCTAAAGTGAGGAACATTGGTCATACACCCTGGAACTATGGATATTGTATTTAATTCATGTTCCACCCATTAAATTTAACCTTTAATGATTTATAGGAATGTTTAACCTCCAACATTATTAATATATTCCATATTATTATAAAAACATAATTTTTTTCCACTATTTAATCTAAATTTTAAACCTCATATATGATAAATGTTTACATATTCCTTATAAAACCATAGTATCCTTTCTTTAGTCAAATTTGATGTGATATTTAGAATTTATTGATTCAATTGAGTTAGAATCCGTAATAATTAGAATTATGCTAAAATAATATATAAAAAAACCGATGATCTCCCATCAATACAATACTGTCTATTAACTCCCTCTGAAAAATTACTCCCATTATATTGGGCTATTTATCACAGATGGTGAGAGAAAAATATCAACGTTAGTTATATTCCAATTATGAGAGAAAAGATGAGTTCAATAGTTATAATCAGGATAGTGGGAATGAAATCCCATTTTTAATTAAATCTTGATACTTTTCTATTTTATGTATACAATTTACTATTACATTAGAAAGTAACAATTAAAATCATGAGGACATGTTTTATTTGATGAGGGGGGAATTTAATGACATAAGATTTTACTATATATATATATATATTTCTTAAAATAAATATCATGATAGAGAATTATTTACTTGAAATATAAAAAAAGAAATATTTATTTATTAAAATAAAATTTTACTATGATAATTGATCTGTTAAATTAGCGGGTATCCAAGGAAGTAACCATATTATGAAACCTATGAACAAAATGAAAGAAATTTCATCAAGTAGGGGGAGTATCTATTATAAAGTTATTTTATCCAAATGTTAAAAGGTAATAGATTTTCTATGGTTTTATATATATCAATCTCAATCCAAACACTAACAATTATGACATGAGAGAAATCATAGTCAAAATAAATTCAAGCACAAGGAAATTGACAAAAGATATATGCTCACTGAATCACCACCATTAAATACTATAAGATATTACCTTATGTTGAGATATTATAAAGATATCTTGAGGGGATATATAACAAGAAATTCGGATGATAAAATAATATTTGTATTAATTTAATAAGTCATTTATCACATGTATTTTACACATAATGTATTTTTACTTTTAATGGAAACAGAAGAGACTTTTTTTCTATAAAAATAGATTTGTTTATACTTTATATTTTAAAACTAAATTTATAAATATTATAATCTAAATTAAATTAAAATAATATCACTTTTTATTTATAATTTCATAATAATCATAGTAATAAATTTAGCGATTTTTATAAAATAATTTATTTTTAGTTGAATTGTGAAAAATGTGTTTGTACCAGAATTATTAATATTAAAAATTTATAAATATATGAGCATGATATAAATGTTCATAAAAAAATTAATTGATTAAATATTTTTATTTAGAAAAAATATGAATTTTAAAATAATATTGTGAACTTACAAAACCTATGTTAACCATTTTAGAACATAATTACAATTTCATTATAATTTCAAAAAAACAACCTTTTCTCTTAATTAATTAATTTAATAGTTTTATTTAGTTATAAATTTACTTGGAATGAATATATATCTCATTTTTTTTATATTAAACCAATTTATATCAATAAATTCAAATAGAAGGACAATTTTACCCAAGACATAAATGTCATGCATAAAAATACAATTTTTTTCTTTTAAAATAGGGTTTTACGCGTTACATGCACTAATGATAAAATTAATTTTTATCAAAAATAAAAAACTTTAGCAGATAAAATTAATTTATTAATTTGAATAATAATTTAAAAATTATATAATAAGTTCCATTTTATTATTAAGAATTAAAATTTAATTATATAGGTAAAACATAGTTACCTCAGTAAAATCTAAAATAGTATAAGTAATAAATATCAGGGTAAAGGGCTTGAAATATGATAAAAATATATTCTAATTTAGTGGTAAATATATTCATGAACTTATCTCATTTTCCAAATGATTAATTTATATTTTTCATCATCCTAATATCTAAAACATGTTCCCTTTTTCTATAATGAGGTTATATTTACAAATATCCCATTCTCACCCCTTATAAAAGGGGTCTATCACCTCCCCATAAAAATAATAAAAAACATTCAGTGGAATCATGAAATTATTCCCTTATTACTTCCCTTAGAATCCATTTTTACCCTATTAAGCTTCTAGTCCTAATATATTGTCCAAATTCTTTCATTTCGATTAAGTACATTAAGAGAAAGGTTAAAATATCAAAGTAAGCACTTCTCTGTCTCTAACTATTTTCCTTCTCTATCATTTTAAATTAGAAAAATATTACCCATTATGTGATGATAACATCAATATTACCTATATACTGATTTGTTTTTGTTTATGGGATACACATTGTCAATATTTTCCCTCTTTTCTTAAGGAAAGTGTAAACCTCAATAATGAATATGTGAAGACTACCGGCTCCACAATGCAAAGTGATTCATTTTACTTAAACAACATACATGGATGGTATTAGTGGTTAAAATAATTTATAAGTATTGTATTTATTATATATCTTAGGTTCTTAAATGATAATCAATGATAATCCTTTCCATTATTTTATGAAAATTGAAATCATCATCTATGCGTACGTACGGACTATCACCTCAATGGATGATGTATTTTATTTTTCCTTAACACCTATCATATAAGGTTGTAAGATTGGTTTTAAGGGATAAATATAGTATTTATGAAATTATTAATGTTCTGGTGATTCCAAATGCACAAAATTTTAAAAATATGATAAATAAACAACTATTGTAATTTCAACCTTCCAAAAGATCATACTGAGAAAAAAATGATTTCTTTGTACTATATAATAACCTTGTATAGGTTATATTATTTTTATATTTATTTAATATTCTGATATATCACACTAACAAAAACTAAAAAAGGTTATTATGATTCTATTATTATGATATTGTAATAAAATCACTTAATAATCATCCGTTAATTATGTTTTGTTCTTTTTTGGGTTGGTTTAACCATCTACATGAACAATGCTAAGAATTTGTAACATGTGTAAATATAGGTTTTTAAATAAATTTAATATATAAAATAAACAATTAAATATTCATTTTCTTTTCTATATAATTTTAATATAAAATTTAAATCATTATTTAAGAAATCACCCAACTTTCAGTGAGAATCATCATAACATGATCATCATTAAATTCACCATTAAAGATCATAACCCAAACTACCATAGAATGAAATTAAAAAATTATATATAATTTTGGTGGAATTGATTATAGTACGTTGTATGATATGGGAATGATGTAATTTTGGGTAAGAAAAAATAACCACATCAATTTCATGAAACTAGTTCAAATCAATCAAGATTAATGACACTCAATATTGAAAATATATAATAACTATAAATTATACATATAGAGATAGATTATAAATAAATATTATAATGTATTTTGGACATTAATAATATGATAAAATATTTTATTAAGATATTTATGTATTCCTATATTAGTTTAGAGTACATTCGACTAAGTGGAAATACAAGGTAGGAGGTTCCTTATGTCAAATTTAATTTCTAGAGACATAATAATATTATAGACAAAAAATATCTTTTATATGGTTTGATTTATATGTATTAATTAATTTTACCATATTTAGGTAATTAATGGGGTTTAAGGATCCATATAAAGTTTTTTATTCAAATGTCATTTGATTCAAAAAATACCAAAGTTGAATGGTGTTTTGATCAAAATGTTACTAAAATATTAAGGGTTTTAATTGAAAATATTACTTTCAAATCAAGATCATTTCATAATGATAATATATCTAGGTAATTATTATTATTTTTATAAATCCTCATCATTTTTTAACATTCATGTCATTTTAAATATCCCATAAAGATTTTATTACCCCTTGACTCATATTTTACTCACAGTGTTTCTTTTTAGTAAAACAGACCCCATATCCTATTCTTATATTGGAATCACACATTTTCCATATCCATATTCATTAGAATATTTTGAAATATTCCTTATCCATGATTAAAAAAATTAATTTCATTTTAAACTACTTGACATTCTTTTAGAAGTTTTAAATAAATTTATAATGTTTTGGGTATGAGTCTTTTTCATCAACATGATAAATGATTATTTTTTAAACTTTTCATGAGAACATATCATTGCACTTCCATTTTTCATTTTTTATGAATCATTATCTTTTGTTTTAATGGTTTATAAAATAAATTATTTTTTCTAGTGTTATAAAATATTTCTTTTATAATGTTTTAAAAATATTGATAATATTTATTTTTTTAAAGATGATTTCCTAAAAAATTATAAAAAGTGTGTTTCATTAATGTCAATTTCCTTTTATATATTATATTATTGATTAGTTGTTTTCTAAAAATCGTACCATCCACCTTATTTAGCTGAATGTCTTGTGAAATATTATTTTCTTTCTTGGAAATGATTCATCGTTGCCTATCTCTTTCTTTGTCATTTGATTTTTATATACATTATATTTTTCCAGTGCCTTCCCTTTGTGAATACCCTATCATTAATTCATTTGATTGAAGGGTAATCACCTAGATTATATTCTTCTATTTATTGAAGGAATTATTTATTAAATTGCTTACCCTTTATTTACATGGTGTAAATAACTTATTTTTTATCTTTGTTTAGTGGTATTTACTAAGAATGTTACACGATGTAATTGGATACATATTTATTTTCTTTATTATTATCATGTAATGATTATTTATGGATTTATGAATGTTCCCTTATGTGAATCCATTTAAAAAAATTAAATGAAACGCATTTTATTTTTATGGGTTCTTCATGATATAATGAATGAATTGATTTAAAGTGGCACTCATATGTATGGATGATGACTGGTGGGGTCCTATATCACCCTCCAAATGTTTTCTATCTCATGAGATAACTTAGAATCTGTCTTATTTGATATTATCTTATATTAAAGGGTGAAACTTATTAAATACTATAACAAAATAAATTTTGAGACATCTTGGATATGAGCGCAATATAAAGTATGAGACATCTTGGATATTCTTCTCACGACCCAACCCTACCTGGGCTCGAGCCGCAACTACCCCAAGCCCGCCTCTATAGGCCAGGGGCTAGAAACTAGCGCTGAAGGCACAATAACCCGGGGAGGCCTTTTCCTAAGTACCTGTACACACACACGCAACACACTCAATGCAAACGTGCAGAGTAAAAGATAAAAGAAAAGTAATGTAATGGGAAACTGCTATAAATAAACCACAAAGTGCATCGACCTCTAAAGTACAAAGTAAATGCTGAAGGTACACTAAAAAGAAAAGGGTCAAAACACACGCCCAACCAAAAAAGGTACCACAACCCGGCAACAGGTAAACCAAATAAAAACAGCTGGAAGGGTCCCCCACCTGGAACCCGACTCCGACCACAGCACGCAGTCCAAGCTCCTGAACTCCTAAGCTCTACTAAAGTCATGGCCAACCTGTCTGTCGTCTGCAAGGGTACACTAAGTGCGGGAAAATCCCAAGCAGGGGTGAGTATAAAAATACTCAGTAGGATACCCTGAAGGCTTGAGGGAGTAACAAAGGAGGTATCGAAGGGTGAGTAGTAGAGCGAACAGGGAAATGAAAAGGAGTACAACTGAAAATGAAGTAAAGAGTGCAGTAAAGAGTCCAGCTCAACCAAAAAAGATGAAAGAAGGTAGACTCGTCCAGAACCAAGGAGCTGGAAACGGTGAGAAGATGAACTTCCCATCGAGTCTTCGCTACCTATAGTAGGAGAGTAGACTCGTCCGACCACGATAAGCTAGACACAGAAAGCATGTGGCATACCTCTCACGTCTTCGCCTCTCCTGGAAGGAGAGTAAACAAACCCAAGAACTGTGTACTGGAACAAGTTATATATATATCCATATTCTCAATCAAGAAGCCCGAACAAGATCGTAAGGGGATCTCCATCCCGTAGCTCAGCCCAAGAAGTGAGTCGCCAACAGTCCCAGAAGTAAAAACCATCGATGCCCAGCATCCGGCACGTCTTCCCCGAACTGCAAGTCAAGGGGCTCAAATCACCACACCTCAACACTATCCTCTTTGGGCGGCACTGACTCGCCCATACGGTTTTAGGTCGCATCATAAGTATGTGTCTTAGTGGGGAAAGCACCCCCATACTTGAGAGTTCTGGGGGAAATTAAAACCACACCACATCACTTTCACACAGTCGAGAGGTACTCAAAGTCAAGTCGTCACATCACTGACCCGTACAACCAAGGGTCCAGCTCCAGTATAACAGAGGAATAGATACAAACTAGCCAGGTAGAAATAACTGAGATTGTAATGTCAATGGGTGACCCACTACACAGCCCTGTTGGAGGGTAAACCCTAACTAGATATCGGGTGACCCACTGCCCATCCCTACTAGAGGGTAAACCCTAATACATCATCAGGTGACCCACTACCCAGCCCCACTGGAGGGTAGAACTGGAATAAGTCAACAGGCGACCCACTGCCCAGCCTTGCTGGAGGGTAGACCTGGAACTAGACGACGGGCGACCAATTGCCCAGCCCTGTTGGAGGGTAGACCCTAAGAGGTCGTCGGGTGACCCACTGCCCAGTCTCTACTGGAGGGTAGACCCTAAGAGGTCGTCAGGTGACCCACTGCCCAGTATCTGCTGAAGTGTAGACCCTAAGAGTGTCGGGTGACCCACTTCCCAGTCTCTACTGGAAGGTAAACCCTAGAAGTCAGTGAGCAACCCACATCCCAGTCTCTACTGGAGGGTAAACCCAGAACCGCTCTGGCCATCTCCACTGGATGGTACAACACAGGCCAGAAGAACTCAGAGTGGGTATCGCGCAACTACCCAACTCCAGAACAAAACCAGGGGAAACCACTCAACCCTACTGGTCTAAACCATCGAGAACAGAGGGACCCTCTATGTCGTGAGAGGTTAAAGGTACGTAAAGGAGAACACCGCACACACATGGGGACCACACGATGTGTGGCCCCAAGTCAACCCCAACCAAGCGCACAAAAGTTCTTAGGTACAAACAAACACATGTACCTCCAAGAGTTCCCGTATACTCTCAGAGTATACCACGTTTCCAGCCCAAAGGCTAACGTGCACATGACACCCAACATCAATGCGAAGGACGTAAATGTAACAACCCGAACATTCCACCCCAACAGCTAACGCACCACCAAACACATCTCCTCAAACATCAACTCCACTCACACGGTAGTGAACATGATCACATGCCAACGGTTCGCTTCTGAACACACCAAGAAGAACTTCCACTGCAGCACCTCTCATCATTACACATTAAATGAGACCTCAAAAGATACTCTGCACATCCAAACGGATCGCACCATTGTAATCCTCATTGAAAAACACGTGATATAGACTACTTACTCTCCCCAAACGGTCAACTAGTGGAAAATGTACTATTCACCGCAACCAACAGGTGTGGGGCCCGCACCCCGATTCTGATACTCGTCAGGAAAACTACGTCATCGCAATGCTCTCAAAAAAACACGCTGAAACGACTACTCAAATGTGCCAAATGGACGTCTGGTGAAAAAGGCGCGAAAACGCTACACATAGCTCAAGAGACGGCCTGTGGGGCCCACACCTCAACTCAGTCTTCGACGCCTGAAACCACCCCGGTCAATTTTTCCTCGATTCCAGTGTCACAACGCCGTTGACGGTGCCTAAAATGAATTCTGAATGCAGAAGCTGCAACCCCCCGCGTTATACGCAAACGGGACCCTATGAGGCCCACACCTCAGGCCCGAATTTAAGCGGGTGAATTGCACCATTGCAATCCCCTCAGAAAAACACTCAGAAATGAGTACTCAAACACCCCAAACGGATGTCGGGTGAAAAGTGGTGTTTCACCGTAAAACGTGCGAACTAGGCCCCATGAGGTCCGCACCTCATCTCCAACCCAAACACTTCAGAATTCTCTTCAAAAAGTCCGCACGAGGACTGGGATCACGCTGCCGCTAACAGTGCGTCAATCGGACATCCCAAGCAGGAGTTAGGTCCGACACAACAACAAATTAATTAATTAAATAATTAATTAATTATTCACATTTTTTTTCGTGCTGTAGAGCGACGAAACCAACCCACAAACATTTCTAACCACATTGGGAGGACCGTCTCAGCCTCAGGGCCACAGCGCCTCTGACGGTGCGTCAAACGGACGTCCGGTTCGCGAGCCATGTTCATCACAACTTTAATAATAAATTAATATTATTAAATTAAAGCTCTCGGGTCACCCGCCTTCGAGCACATATCCAAAAAACCCATAGACCCACCTTAAAAGGGCTGCCTCTCCAGTATGGTCCCCCAGCCGCAGACGTAATGTCAAACGGACGCGCCGTTTAAGAGTTATGGCCCCCAAATGCAAGGGGCCCAAATGGGCCGGTCCAGACCGGCGGTCCGGACCAACCCGCCGCGGCCCGCTGGCCGCGGCCCGCCTCAGCCCACCGGACCCGCCTCGGGTCCTGTTTTTCAAATGGACTGGCCAACCTGGCCGGTCCCCCCCCCCCCTTTCTCGCGCCGCGTCAACCGAAGACCTGCACACTGCGGGTCTTGCTCCCCCGAGACCGCTGCTTCGCCGAGGACCCGTCGTGCATGCTGCTGACCGCGCTCCCGCTCGCCCGGAGGAGCCCTCGCGCCCCTGTCGCCTACCATTGAAGCCAGCTGCGACAGCCTCTTCTGCTGAGGGACCCCACCGTTGTGACCTCCGACCGCCTTAGCCCGCGCCGCCGTGACCTCCGACTGCCGGAAAACACCCAACACACCCCAAAACCCACAACGTTCGACGAAGGCCCCCGGACTCGTCGGAACTCAGATTTTTTATCCAAAAATACTATCGGGAAGCTCAAAAGCAGTACTACTCATTTATGGGCTTTGTTCTGAGATCAATGAATGTTTTGACTCTATAATTTGGGCTCAGATTATGTGGGAAATTAAAATGGAAACGAAGAACTCGTACCTCGCAGGGCTTCGCCCGACGCTTCCCACGCGATTCGCCACCGCCGCAACGCACCACCTTGATCGGAGGAAGAGGAGGATGAGAGTTTGATAGTAGGTTGAGGGTGAGGGGTTTCTCCAGGGGAAAGGAGTGAGGATGGGGGAGAGGGGGAGTTTAAATAAATAAACTCTTTAATTAAAAGACTCGACCCCCGAAAACACCCGCGTCCAAAACCTCCGGCGCGGTCAAGATTAAGATCCCACTAGGGTAAACACCATCTCCCGAGCACAACGTCGGCCTCAGATTTTTAATCTGAGACCCCATTCAAAAGTTATAAAACTGAACGCCCGAGGCCGCCAAATTATGAAAACGCCCCTGGGGCCATTTTTCACAAACAGGCTGCGCCCGCGAAAGTTACACCCCTCCTAGGGTAAACAGCATGTTTCGAACTCAACGGTGCCCTGGATTTTCCCATCTGAGCCAAAATTTAAGAGATAATTTCATTTCACCATTAAACGAATTAATTAATTAATTTAATTATCTGTTTAACATTCTGAAAGTGAGCGAGGAGTCCAAACGTCCTACGCCGACAAGTTTTATGTCGTTCATAGGGTAAACACCCCATTCCGGACCCATCCATACACTCGGATCACTGATCTGAAGCACTGTTTATGAGTTATCCCATTTATTTGGCATTTCCAATGTGAACGCGCTGAAAATTTAATTCCGGCCACTCCGGGGCTTGGAATCACACGCCGTCGGAGGGTGCTACTCTATAATAACATCAAAAATATTCCAAAGTCTTTTACAGCACAAATTGGGTTCTTACATCATTCCCTCCTTCAAGATTTTCATCCCTAAAAATAAAAACTAGGGAACAACTCAGGGTACTAAGCCCGAACCTGGCTCTCCCGTACCCAGAAGAACTCTTGCACAGTCTTGCACCACCAAATACAGACCAAAATATTTATCTGTTTCAGGCAAGTTTTTCCCTTGCCGATGACCTGTGTAGAAGCACACACACATCTCCTCTGGTGAGTCACGCGGGATACACTATTCACCCAAACCAGCCTTTGGGGTTTGGGAAAGGCGGTAGGGTACCTCACCATCCCTTTGCACGGTATCAAATGGCCCGAAGGCTCTTGTGGGTAGCTCACCTCCTCGACCGAACCCCTACATCACACGCCGCAACTGGAATCACCACTTGGACATAGGACATGGCCCGGTGATTCCCTCCTTCAGAATATCCATATGGTGAAACACCCAAGGATATCTGGTCATGCAAGATTTCACAGTCGATGTCCCACAACCAAGACCCTCTTACATGCTCGAAAGGCGAAGGAGTCGACGCCATCGACTAGAGAAAAAGGTCCCACGCCTTTTACCTTACCAACCCAAGGTTACAACGACGCCCCGCGCCACCCTGGTAACAACTCAAACAGGGACCAGAGAGAAATGAATCTCACACAGAGAGTCTATCAATTCTACTGTAGAATGTAGATGAGTTTTAGAGCGTACCTCTTATCGCCACATGCTCTGCAGGATCGTAGAAATTCAAGGCTCATGGCTATCTGTGGTCCCAACTATCAGCTCCCGGAGCCTGACGTGGACTGCCTAGTGGTGATGAGAATATCTCGTAAGGTCATCCTCTACTTCCATCTCCTCCCGCTCCTCTTCTAGCACCACCTCTCCGGGTACTACTCTGATCACTGTGTTGATTCCGTCATGGTGGTGCACCTGCTGCCTGCCCGAAGCTCTCAGCATGCCTGGTCGGGCAGTCCCGTTCCAGGTGACCTCGACCAGCGCAAGCATAACACCGACTCTCTCCAGGCTACACTGGTTCCCTCCAGTGCCACTGTGGTGTACGACCACGCCCCTGAGTCCGTTTGTCGGAAAGCCACTTGCGTCGAGGTTCTTCTTGCCGACGCCCGCTAGTTGCGGCAGACGTCTCGGCTCCAACACGCTTGTTGCCACCACCAACTGTAGAACGTGATAAGAATCCCTCTATCACCAGAACCTGCTCTAGCACCCCTACATAAGTGGAAATGCCCAAGGGTACTATGATAGCACGAATCTCTTGGCGGAGACCCTGCTCAAACTTCTGCACTCGGAAGTTTCCACCATGGACCATGTCTGGTTAAAAGCGTGCACGGTCTGCAAAACTAGCTGCGTACTCGGCCACTGTCATCCCTCTCGGCTGAAACTGCAGAATATCCTGAACCCAAATGAAACATAAGAAGGAGGGGAAAAACTTCTCACGAAACAACAACTAAAAGTCTCCCCAGGGAAGCGATGACTCGTCAAGAAACTTAGTCACCATACTTCACCAACATCGAGCTACTCCATAGAAAAGGTCAGCGGCCAAAGCCACCATAAGATCTACCGGCGTATGCACAAGACTAAAAAGGCGAACCACTGTCTCCAGCCAACCCTCTACTGCCTGAGGGTCTGGCTCACCACTGAAACTCAGTGGTCCCTACAGCTGGAACTCGTGGAGCGCGCTCAACCTGCGCTCAAGCTCAGCCTACTCTATTGAAGCTTTCTGCTGCTCACCAGGTGGGGGTGCTACTACCAGCCCAGCCGGAGAAAGAGGATCACATGATGTTTCCTAGACTAAGGCCTCATAGCTCATAGGGTCGTCATCACAAACCAAATCTAGTATCCTGGATGGCTGTCTTCACGGAGACATCCTGCATATTATCAAGGAGTGTCGCGGTCAGATGATCATATATGTATATAACAACAACAACAATGATGGGGAGCTGACTCAAGAAGGAAAGTCAAAGACTCAATCCTATGTGATGCACAAACCAAATTTTCCCTGCAACAAGTGTCTCATCATGCCGAGTCCACAAACGGGTTATCGAGGTCCTGGTTAATGGATACGTCGGCTGCCGCACCATCCCTGGACTCCCTGGCCGGAGAGCCGCTCTCGAGACATGTTAACACGGTTGTCCTAAATCCCAACCAATTCCTTTTTATGGACGTCCGAACAACGTCCCAAGGAACATAACACATCTGATACAACTTTGTCATGACCCAACCCTACCCAGGCTCGAGCCGCAACTACCCCAATCCCACCTCCATAGGCCAGGGGCCGGGGACCAGCGCTGAAGGCACAATAACTCGGGGAGTCCTTTGGCTAAGTACCTATACACACACACACACGCAACACACTCAATGAAAAAGTTCAGAGTAAAAGATAAAATACAAGTAAAGTAAAGGGAAACTGCTATAAATAAACCACAAAGTGCATAGACCTCTAAAGTACAAAGTAAAAACTAAAGGTACACTGAAAAGAAAAGGGGAAAAGCAAGCGCCCAACCAGAAAAGGTGCCACAACCTGGAAACAGGTAAACAAAATAAAAACAGTTGGAAGGGTCCCTCACCTGGAACCCGACTTCGACCACTGCACGCGGTCCAAGATCCTAAACTCCTAAGCTCCGCTGAAGTCATAGCCAACCTATCCGTCATCTGCAAGGGAACACCAAGTGCGGGCAAATCCCATGCAGGGGTGACTATAAAAATACTCAGTAGGATACCACGAAGGCTCGAGGGAGAAACAAACGAGGTACTGAAGGGTGAGTAGTAGAGTGAACAGGGAAAAGTAAAGGAGTACAACCAAAAGTGCAGTAAAGAGTGTAGTAAAAAGTCCAGCTCAACCCAATAAGAGGAAAGAAGTTAGACTCATCGATACATAAGGAGCTGGAAACGATGAGAAGATGAACTTCTCATCGAGTCTTCGCTACCTATAGCAGGAGAGTAGACTCATCCAACCATGAGAAGCTAGACATGGAAAGCACGTGGCATACCCCGCGCGTCTTCTCCTCTCTTGGAAAGAGAGTAAACAAACCCTAGAAGTGGGTACTAGAACAAGGTATATACATATCCATATCCTCAATCAAGAAGCTCAAACAAGATTGTAAGGGGATTTCCATCCCATAGCTCATCCCAAGAAGTGAGTCGCCAACAGTCCCAGAAGTAAAAACCATCGATGCCCAGCATCCCGCACGTCTGCCCCGAACTGCAAGTCAAGGGGATAAAATCACTGCACCGGGACATTATCCTCTTTGGGAGGCACTCACTCGCCCGCACGGTATAGGTCATGTCACAAGGATGCATCTTGGTGGGGAAAGATCCCCTCGTACTCGAAAGTTCTGGGGGAAAGTCAAACCACACCTCATCACTATCACACAGTCGAGAGGTCCTCAAATTCATGTTTTCACATCACTGACCCGTACAACCAAGGGTCCCACTCTGCTAGTCATGAAGGAATAGCTACAGACTATCCTGGTAGAAAGGACTGAGTCTGGAATGTCAACGGGTGACCCACTGCCCATCCCTGCTGAAGGGTAAACCCTAACTAGATATCGGGTGACCCACTGCCCAGCCCTGCTGGAGGGTAAACCCTAATACCTCATCAGGCGACCCACTTCCTAGCCCCGCTGGAGGGTAGACCTAGAAGAAGTCGACAGGCAACCCACTGCCCAGCCGTGCTGGAGGGTAGACCTGGAACTAGAAGACGGGCGACCCACTGCCCAGCCCTGCTGCAGGGTAGACCCTAAGAGGTCGTCGGGTGACCCACTGCCCAATCTCTGCTGGAGGGTAGACCCTAAGAGGTCGTCGGGTGACCCACTGCCCAGTCTCTGATAGAGGGTAGACCCTAAGAGTGTCGGGTGACCCACTACCCAGTCTCTGCTGGAGGGTAAACCCTAGAAGTTAGTGAGCAACCCACTGCCCAGTCTCTATGGGAGGGTAAACCTGGAACCGCTCTGGCCATCTCCACTGGATGGTACAACACAAGCCAACAGAACTCGGAGTGGGTATCACGCAACCACCCAACTCCAGAACAAAACCATGGGAAACCACTCAACCTTGCTGCTCTAAACCATCGAGAACAGAGGGACCCTCTACATCGCGAGAGGTCAAAGGTACGTAAAGTAGAACACGACACGCACATGGGGACCACACGACGTTTGGCCCCAAGTCAAACCCAACCAAGCGCACAAACGTTCTCCGGTAAAAACAACCACATGTACCTCCAAGCGATCCCATACACTCCCAGAGTATACCACATTTCCAGCCCAAAGGCTAACGTGCACACGACACCCAACATAAATGCGAAGGGCGTAAACGTAACAACCCCAACTTGCCACCCCAATGGCTGAGGCACCACCAACCACATCCCCTCAAACATCAACTCCACTCACACGGGAGTGAACCCAATCACATGCCAAGGGTTCTCTTCCAAAAACATCAAGAATAACTACCACCAGAGCACCTTTCATGCTTACACATTAAATGAGACCCCAAAATAGACTCCGCACATCCAAACGTATCGCACCGTTCTAATTCTCGCGAAAAAACACGCGATATAGACTACTTACTCGCCCGAAACGGTCAACCGGTGGAAAAGGTACTATTCACCATAACCAACCTATGTGGGGCCCACAACCTGATTCTGATACTCGTCAGGCGAACTGCATCATCGCGATGCTCTCGAAAAAACACGTGGATACAACTACTCGAATTCCCCAAACGGACATCTGGTGAAAAAGGCGTGAAAATGATGCACATAGCTCAAGAGACGGCTCATGGGGCCCACACCTCAACTCCAGCTTCGATTCCTGAAACCACCCCGGTCAATTTCGCCTCGATTCCAGGGTTACAACGCCGTTTACGACACCTAAAACAAATTCTGAATGCAGAAACTGCAACTCCCCGCGTTATACTCAAACGGGACCCCGTGGGGCCCACACCTCGGGCCCGACTTTAAGCAAGCGAATTTCACCATTGCAATCCCCTAGGAAAAACACTCAGAAATGCGTACTCAAACACCCCAAACGGATGTTGGGTGAAAAAGTGGTGTTTCACCGTAAAACGTGCGAACTAGGCCACGTGGGGCCCGTGCCTTGTCTCCAACCAGAACACTTTAGAAATATCCTCAAAAAGTCGGCACGAGTACTGGGATCACGCTGTTGCTGACGACGCGTCAATTGGATATCCCAAGCAGGAGTTAGGTCCGACACAACAACTAACTAATTAATTAATTAATTAATTAAATATTCACATTGTGTTTCGTGGCATAGAGCGACAAAACCTACCCGCAAAAGTTCTGAACCACTTTGGAAGGACCGTCTCAGCCTCAAGGCCACAACGCCTCCAGCGGCGCGTCAAACGGACGTCCGGCTCGCGAGCCACGTCTGTCACAACTTTAATAATAAATTAATATTAATAAATTAAAACTCTCGGGTCACCAGCCTTCGGGCGCATAGCCGAAAAACCCCTAGACCCACCTTAAAAGGGTTGCCTCATCAATATGTTCCCCCAACCATAGACAGTGTGTCAAACGAATACGCCGTTTAGGAGTTACGTCCTCCGAACGCAAGGGGGCCCAAAATGGGCCGGTCTAGACCGGCGATCCGGACCATCCCGTCGCGGCCCGCCTCGGGTCTGGTTTTTCAAATGGACCGACCATCCTGGTCGGTCCCCCCTTTCTCGTGCCGTGTCAACCTATGACCCGCACGCTACGGGTCTTGCTCCCCCCGAGACTGCCGCCTCGCTGAAGACCTGTTGTGCCTACTGCCGATCGCGCTCTTGCGCTCCCGCTGGCCCGGAGAAGCCCTCGCACCCCTGCCGCCTGCCGCTGAAGCTAGCCGCGCCGGCCTCCGCTACCGAGGGACCCCGCCGTCGCGACCTCCACCTGCCTTTTCCCGCACCGCGATGACCTCCGACCATCGGAAAACACCCAACACACCCTAAAACCAGCAAAGTTCGACGAACGCCCCCGGACTCGTCGGAACTCGGATTTTCGATCCGAAAAGACCGTCGGGAAGATCAAAACCATTACTATGCATTTATGGGATTTCATCGGAGATAAAATATTGTTTTGATGCTATAATTTGGGCTCAAAGTATGTGGGAAATTAAAATGGAAACAAAGAACTCCTACCTCGCAGGGCTTCGCCCGAGGCTTCCCGCGTGATCCGCCGTCGCCGCAACGCACCACCTTGATCGAATGAATAGGAGGAGGAGAGGATTAGAGGAGGTTGAGGGTGAGGGGTTTCTCCTGGGATAAGGATTTAGGATGGGGGAGAGGTGGGGTTTAAATAAATAAACTCTTTAATTAAAAGACTCGACCCCCGAAAACACCCGCGTCCAAAACCTCCGGTGCGGTCAAGATTACGCTCCCCCTAGGGTAAACACCACCTCCCGAGCACAACGGTGGTCTCAGAATTTTAATCTGAGACCCCTTTAAAAAGTTATAAAATTGAACGCCTGAGACCACCAAATTATGAAAACTCCCTTGGGGCCATTTTTCACAGACGGGATGCGCCCGTTAAAGTTACACCCCTCATAGGGTAAACAGCACGTTTCGTACTCAACGGTGCCCTAGGTTTTCCCATACGAGCCACCGTTTAAGAGATACTTGTGTTTCACCAGTAAATGGATTAATTAATTAATTTAATTATCTGTTTAATGTTCTGAAAGCCAGCAAGGGGCCCAAACATCCTGCGCCGACAGGTTTTATGTCGTTCTTAGGGTAAACACCCCATTCCGGACCCATCCGTACACTTGGATCTCTGATCTGAAGCACCTATTAGGATTTATCCCATTTTTTTGGCATGTCCAATGTGAACGCGCTGAAAATTTAATTTTGGCCACTCTGGGGCTCGGAATCGCACGCTGTCTGAGGGCGCTACTCTGGAATAACATCAAGAATATTCCAAAGTCTTTTACAGCATAAACCGAGTTCTTACAATTCTCACAAACTAAAGCACATATACTTCTTCGACATGATTACAATATGATGGTACCATATTCTTATGTTTTATATCATAGTATTGTTATTATTATAATAAATATTTTATACTCTCATAGATCAAATTTATTAACTCATATTTCCACACTTTTTTTATTCATGTATTATGAAATGATATACCCTACACTATGATTTATAATTTGAGTTTGGTTGGGTATGATTTTCTCAATTATCTCAATTATAATAAAATGATCATATTATGCTCACTTATTATCATTTATTATTATTGATTGTTTTACCATTATTTTAAGTATAACCTCACACTTTATTATGTTTCCATTTCTATATATTTAGAAGAAAATTAATACGTATAATATGTCTAGAATAGTATATTATGTCAATAATTTGTGGGAGATATTTAAGACATAATATATATTAAATAGTAGGAAGATTTAAATTTAATACAAATAACATGTGGTATATTAGATAAATATTATTTTTTAAATCCCTAAACTCTTCACCAAAAGGTCCATGCAATGTAAATGTTACAATATTTGTGAAAGATCTTGTAATTAAGGTTGTGTATCAAACATAATTTGTAAAGAATATTATTTTTGTCACTCAATGTGTGATTGTGGCTATGGGGATCCATGATGAGAACATAATAATGGTACATGTTCATAATATAAGATAATCATACATAACAAATCATAGATAAAAATAAGTAGTTATAGAATACAGATTCTAGTATAACAAAAGACATGAGCCATATGAGGGTGGAAACACAAGTAAATAATCATGATCCATGAGAACAATATATAGTCACATATCATAACATAATAATGTTTCAAAAACATAAATATTGAAATCATAATATATGTTGAGTCCAACCACCATGGCATTTTGATCTTAATGGGATAGGTCATCCACCATCCCATAACATAGTGGACTTGGGATAACCACCCACATCCCTTAAATATGGACTTGGAATAACCACCCATATCCCATTCACGATCTCATGAGATATAAAACTCTACCCAATACATTAGAGTAATATATAGGTCCCAACCAACACATAAAGAAAAACCTATATATGTTTTCCAAAATAACTTGAAAACATTCATAATTACATCACAAATAATTACCCCATGAAAATTAAAATTGTTTCATGAAAATATATAAAATAAATTATCACAATATATCTAAAGAAAGCAGGTAAATAGTTTCACTAGATAATTTTACCTGAGAAGAAAAAGAAACCTAAATGATGGTTTCACATATGAATTTTTTTTGTAAGATCGTTACAATTTACTTAGAGAAAAGAAGATGAAGACCCTTTTTACATTTTATGTATTTTTAGATATTATTATAATAAATAATGAGAATATAAATTTCTGGGGAAAAACATAAAAACATATAGAGTAATTTTCTTAATAAAAATTTAAAAAGACTACATGAGAATGAATTGCTATGGAAAACATTTTAAAAATAATATTACTTTCATATTTTACAAAGAAGGTCAAATTTGTTTGAAAATGAACAAAAATGAAAATTTTATATGAAAAACACTTTTAAAATTAAATTAAATTATACGTAAAAACACCTAAAAATCAAACAACTATATATAAGGATATCCATAAAAAATCATAAATTATACATGGAAGAAAAATATTCCCAATCGAAAATAAGAGTTAAGTCTAGTTACTCTTACCAGCATCACATTGAGTGAATAATGAACCAAATTATAAGTTAAATGGTATGAGGAAATGTAAATCTCATGGAAAAATAATATATAAAAAATGGAGTTTTTTTTAAATATGGAGATTATAGAATTTACCTAGATGGAAACATGGTGAACATAATCTCAAATTGAAAATTAGAATATAAAGAAAACCATTACAATGTAGTCTTTACTCTTATGAAGGATATTTAACCTATAATATTATAAATATAACAATAATATTCTATTTTTTATATAATTATTTATATATCTTATATCTTTATATTTATCTATTATAATTATTCATTACAAATTCATTAGTGAGTAAATGTATATTTTCATCATTATATATTAGTTTTCTTTTCTTTTTTTCTTTTTTTATAATGGTAATTGATAAAACACAATTTTATTGAATATTTTATTGATATTAAATGATATAATTTCCTCACATTATGCTAAATGTGATCAATTATGAAATATTTGGGATTAGATCATTCATTTGAAAATTTGATGAAAATCCAGTTTTACCCTTTTAAAATTCAATGTAGTATTTCGGGCATAAATATTGTTCTGTAAAATATGATGACTTAAAATATTGTAAATGTGTTCCGGACATAATGGGATACAAATTCTATTTAGGTCATGGGTGCTGGATCGTGAATTTGAGGGGAGTGAATGGGCCATGAAGACAAAGATGGGAAGAACAATCCAGATTGGACATTACTTTACCATTTAGATCGTATCGTCTTCATATGGGCTTGGATAAATCCCCAATTTTTAGATAATATCTAGGACCTAATTAATAACAAATCATCCTTACATAAGGTTGGCCAATTCACCCGTTTTGGAGGTCAACTATGCGGTATAACTTGGAATAAAATATTTGGCCGAGTTTTCATTTAACACTTAGAATGGTTATGTGACCCTAGCCCTCAAAAACTCTATTAAAAGGGATTTTTCACTATTTGGGAATGCTGGTAGAGGCTTTTGGAAGGTTTTTCAGAAATGGTGTCTCTTGGGATCCTCTCACAACTCTTGGAAGAAGTAAGGTTTTGTGAAAACCTCTCTTCCAAAAAGGCTCTCCTCTAACACCTCCTCTTTGTATTTATTTTCTTTCATGATTGTATCTTGAATTTCTATTCAATTAATCTTCTATGTTCTTCCCTTTTCTTTTTATCTTAATATTTTTAATTGGGTTGGAATCAAGAGTGGATACCAGATTGGGTTTTACCCTTTCAATCCACTGCTCATGCAAAACGTCTCAACGATGACCACACCGCCCATGCAAGAGTAGGTTTTTTAGTGATCGATCTGTCTTGTACCCAATTAATTTAATTATTTTTAATAATTGAGATACTGTAATTCACATAATATGATCCATTAATTGTTTTTTTAAATTATACGAAACTAATCAAACAATTGACCAATTAACACAAAAACACACGAGGTCGAGATTTTGTGTAAATTGTGAGAGCGTGAACTTAATTAGTAATACAAGACCACACGTGATTAGATTGTAGAGTTCAAATATAATCCCTAAACACAATTAATCCTCATTTTAGAATGGATATGTTTTCTAATTAACCACTGACCATAAGCTAACCTTAGAACAACAATCAAAGTCGGGTGTTGTGATTGCGTGTTCCGAAGCTAGCCTAGGGTTTAAGTAGATCATCCTTGTGGTTAAGTTAACTCTCGTAGGGTTCAAGGGTTAAAAAATTAGAGGATCATAATTTAGTGGATATAGATTAAAATTTTAACTATTAATAAGTAAATTAATAGGTAGAGTAAGATCTATTACACCTTTTAAAATATTTTCAAAAAAACATCTTTTTGTTGCGTCTTTTTAATAAAACTTCATTTCAAAATTAAAAACAAAAAAATGAAATATTATTCCAGTATATTTCTTCAAGTTTTATAAACAACCCAACAATCCTTTCAAGTAGTGTTTAAATTATTTTATATTTTATTTTTATAATACCTTTAAGAAGTTGTTTTAATTTACTTCCTCCTTTGAGAGACGACCTTGGTCAGCCACTATGCTCTCCTAAGTACCCAAAAACCACTAATCATTTGATGGTGCCCACGGCAGTGCCCTTTATTATTGGCACTATTGTCAGAGATGAAATGGATTATTTCAACCAATTAGAGGTATTTATTTTGTTTTATATTTTATTCTCTTCCTCTCTAATTTCTTCCTTCTTTACCCAATCTGATTCTTTTTCTTCTTTTATATTCTTATACTTTATTTTGGACCATCAACTCAAACTTATAATTTTTATTTTACTATGGTCCACTTTCCTTATTTCAATTTTTATTAGATTTATGACATGAACTAATCCCAAATATCTCTTAGATCTTGACCCTAAGATTGAATGCATCCTTAGGGAACAAATCATACATTCTCAGTCTATGAGAAGCTTCAACATTCAAACAGTTGGAGAATTTCTCCACTCCAAGAACATTGAAATTGGAAACACTTTTAAATCCAACATAAAACAAGAACCAATCGATGAAAATAATGGAAATGAACTTAATATAACTATTAAATAATTGGTTGTACCAGATATTAACTATCAACCAAATTGTATTGCATACCCAAATCTTGAATCGAACATTGAACTGAAATATAGGTTAATTCATCTTCTTCCAAAGATTCATGGATTATCTAGTGTGGATACAAACAAAAATTTGAAATAATTTAATGTGTTTTTCTCAACCCTTAAACCCAGAAATGTTTCTGAAGATCAAATCAAACTAAGATCATTCCCATTCTCACATGATGGAGGTGCAAAATATTGGATGTATTATTTACAACCCGAAGATGTAACTTGTTGGAATGATTTCAAACGTATTTTCTTGCAGAAATTTTTTCCAGCATTAAGGTCCACTTCCATTCATAAATAGATCTTAGGGATCATGAAATCCCAAGTTTAGTTAGTGTATGAGTATTTGAAATGATTCAAGAAGTTGTGCGCAAGCTGCCCACATCATCAAATTAGTGACCAATTTTTCATCCAATACTACTATGAAGGACTCACACCTATGGAGAGAATCATGGTGGATGCCAAAGCTAGAGGAGAATTGGTGGAAAAGACACCAGTATCTGTATGTGCGTTGATCGAAAAATGGCCCAAAACTCCCAATAATTTGGCGATTGAAATACACCACATGTCAGGGGAGTACATCAGGTAAGTCCTTCTCTTGAGATTCATTTTATTGATACCAATTTATAATAATTGACAACTATGGTGATCCAGATTGCTTTGGCACAAAATACATCCCAACCCCCTCCTTCAAGGACTTGTGTCATTTGCACTAAGACAAGCCACCCAACTGACTGTTGCCTATAACTACAAGAGAGTGTGGATTGCGCAGCAGTATTCCTAGAGAGACCATATCTGCAGCAAAAATAGACATACCCCCAAAAGAAGTTTGATTCATTTTCTCCAACAAAAAACCATGGGTGGAAGGATCAATCGGACAAGAGGTATGGATCTAGAAAACAACAAAGGCCCCCTTTTCAATAAAACATACAGTAGCCTCTTCCTTACCAGCAGGGTTTCCAACAACCCCAAAGGAGATTTGAAGGCCAAGCATCAACAAGCCAGCAACAAGGGAATCCCCCGCCCAAGGTAGATTCTAATACTGATGATCTTTTGAAACAAATTTTTCTTAATCAACATAATGAGATGAGGAGTCATGGTTTAGATATGAGGGAGGTAAATACTCAAATGAGCCATATTTCCACCACCCTCCATGAACTTGTAAGTAAGAATTCCAAAAATTTACCTTCCCAACCCACTCAAAATCCAAACGGTAATGTCAGTTCCATCACATTAAGAAGTGGAAAGCAAACAAATGATGATTCTCCACATACCATTCCATAGGGATTCACCTAAAGTCTAAAAAATCCCAATTCCACGTCAACTAATGAGAAACCCATGGAGAATGTTAATGGCAAGAAAAAGATTAATGATGTTCCTCCTAAACCCCTTCATTTTCTAAATAGAGTTGTCCAAATCAAGAATATCGCTGAAGAAGAAATGAAAAAGGAGGTTTTGGACACATTCAAGCATGTGGAGATCAGCATTCCTCTACATAAATCCATTAAGAAAATTCCAAGTCATATGAAATTCTTAAAATAATTTTGTACCAATTGAAGAGGCCTCAAGGGAAATGAGAGGATAAATCTTGGAAAGAATGTTTCAGCACTCATTACACCAACTCTAGCATTTCCAAAAAAGTGCAAGGATCCAGGAAAATTCACCATCCTATGGACCATAGGGGAGTTTCACTTTTCTAATGCACTTTGTGATTTGGGAGATTCCATAAATGTGATGACTCACTCTTTATTCTCTTCTTTGCAAGTTGGTGAGCTGAAACCGACAAGAGTAGTAGTGTAGTTGGAAAATAGAGCTACATAATATCTAGCGGGAGTCCTTGAGGATGTACTTTTCTGGGTAAGAGACATGATCTTTCCAGCATATTTCTACATTCTTAACATTGAGGATGATCAGGTAAGTTCTCATTCCCCCATTATCTTAGGTAGACCCATCCTCAAAACTGCAAAAACTATCATAAATGTCAACGAGGGTACACTTTCCGTGCAGTTTGGAGATGAAGTTGTGATATTTAATGTTATGGATTCTATAAAGTACCTATCATAGGATCATTCTTCATTTTTTATCTCCCATTTTGATCCACCAAAAAAAACCCCATGGAATTTTATTTTCCTATGCTTAGGAAAATTATGAGTATTGGTTCTAGTTTGATGTCTAAGAGTATGTACAAACCTATTCTAATGAAAAAGACTCTCTTATATTTTATTTTGAAATGGAATCCTATTCTGATTTTGATCATTTGAACTCTAATTATGACATGGTTGTTGAGTATGCTGATGGAGTTTATGCTTTATTATCTGATTTTTATGATGTATATTCTGATACTGATGCTCTTTGTGCACATATTTCAGTTCCTTCTATGTCTCCATCCATACACCACCCCCTACACTAGAACTCAAGCCATTTCCACCAAATCTCAAAAACTCATAATTGTTAAGTGGTGAGAAATTACCTATTATCATTGCTAACAATATCTCTTTTGAACATGAAGAAAAACTTTTGAATCCTTTGAGAGAGAACATTAGGACAATTGGTTGGACCTTGGCTGACATATCAGGTATTAGCCCCTCTATTTTCATGCATAGGATTCTTTTGGAGGATGGGGCTAAACCAGTTAGGCAGCCACAAAGAAGACTCAATACAACACATTTAGAGGTTGTTAAAAAAGAAGTTGAAAAATTGCTCGAGGCAGGTATAATCTATCCCATTTCAGATTCCTAGTGGGTGAGTCCTATTCTGGTTGTGCCTAAGAAAAGTGGTGTTACTATTGTTAAAAAGGAGAATGATGAGTTAGTTTCAATGAGGTTGCAAAATAGTTGGTGTGTGTGTATTTATTATAGGAAACAAAATCAATCTACTTGCAAGGACCATTTCCCCCTCCCATTTATTGATCAGATGCTTGAGATACTTCCTAGGAAAACACATTATTGTTTATTGGATGGATTTTGTGGATATTTACAGGTTCCTATTGCTCCGGAGGATTAGAAAAAGACAAAATTCACTTGTCCTTTCAATACATTTTCCTACCGAAGGATTCCATTTTGACTTTGCAACGCCCCAGGTACCTTTCATAGATGCATGGTGAGTATTTTTTCTGATTTTATTGAGACCTACATGGAAGTATTAATGGATGATTTTACAGTGTATGGGTCTTCATTTGATGAATTTCTATGTAGTTTGAGAAAGGTGTTGAATCGTTTTATTGAGAAGAATCTGGTCCTAAACTTTGAAAAGTGTCATTTCATGGAAGAGAATGGAATTGTCTTAGGGAATGTATTGTCAAAACATGGGATAGAGGTAGATAGATCTAAGATAGACATTATTTCATCCTTACCCTATCCTTCATGTGTGCGTGATGTTAGATCTTTACTAGGGCATGCAGGATTGTATCGGCACTTCATCAAATATTTTAGTAAGATTTCTCTTCATATGTCATGATTACTTCAAATCGATTCTGATTTTGTGTTTGATTATTCTTGTAGTAATTCCTGTTATGAGCTAAAACAATGTCTTACCACACCACCTATCATACATCCCCCATGGTGATAGCTTCCTTTTGAGCTTATGTGTGACGCATCCAACTTCGCGATTGGAGTTGTCTTGTCTCAAAGGTTGGAGGGACGTTCACAGGTGATTGCCTATGCTTCAAGGACATTGGATTCAGCCCAATCAAATTACACAACCACGGAAAAGGAGATTCTTGCTGTCATATTTTTTTTAGATAAATTATGTTCATATTTATTGGGCTTTAAAGTAGTTGTTTCTTCTGACCAAGCTACTCTGAGGTACCTCTTGAAGAAGTCAGACTCAAAGCCAAGACTAATCCGATGGATTCTCCTTCTTTAGGAATTTTACATTGAGATAAAGGAAAAAAAATTGGTCAGAAAACTTGGTGGTGGACCACATGATTAGTCTAACTCACACACTAGAAGATGAAACCTTGGACCAGGTACCACTTTGGGACACTTTCCCCAATAAGAATATTTATTCCATCTTAGGTACGCATTCTTGGTATGCAGATTTAGTTAACTACCTTGTTGCCTCTGAAATCTATACAAATTTAAAGAAACATCAAGTCCAAAAATTAAAGAGTGAGTCATGATTTTATGTTTGTGATTATACATACTTATGGTGCATGTGTAATGACTAAGTTATTAGGAGGTGTGTTCCTAATAATGAGTTTGAGTCTATTTTACATTATTGTCATACACTTTCTTGTGGTGGACACTTTGGACCCCAATGGACAGCTAGGGGATTTTTAGACTCTGGATTATATTGTCATAGCTTATTCCATGATGCTCATGTGTTTTGTAATCCATGCTCTCATTGTCAACACACTGGGAACATTTCTAAGAGACTAGAGATTCCCCAACAACCCATACTATTATGTAAGATTTTTGATATATGGGGCATTGATTTTATGGGTCCTTTTACTAGTTCATTTGGGTTTTTGTATATTTTTTTTGTTGTTGATTATGTGAATAAATGGGTAGAGGCTAAGTCCACTAGGACTGATGATTCTCATGTTGTAATGGACTTTTTCAAGACACAGACTTTGTGTAGGTTTGGTGTACCAAATGCCATCAACAGTGACCAAGGGACACACTTCTTCAATCGGAATTTGGCTTCCCTCCTTCAGAAGTATGGGGTGACAGAAAAAACATCTACACCATACCATCCCCAAACTAATGGGCAGGCTGAGGTTTCAAATCTTGAGTTGAAACAAATTTTGGAGAAAATTGTGCATCCAAATATGAAGGATTTGAGAAAGTGATTGGATGATGCATTGCGGGATTATAGGATAACATACAAGACACGCATTAGTATGTCCCCATTTCGGATTGTTTTTGTGAAAGCATGTCATCTCCCAGGGGAAGTTGAGCATCGGGCTTATTGTCCTATAAAGAAATGAAACATGGATTTGGCGCAAGCTGGAATCCCAAGGAAGTTGAAAATTCAAGAGCTTAAGGAGATTTTATTGTCTTCATATGAGAACTCAAGTCTCTATAAGGAATGATCAAAAGCATCTCATGATAGAATGATCCAGCAATGGGAGTTTTATGTTGGATAGAAATTCCTTCTCTATAGTTCACGACTGAAGCTAATGCCTTGTAAGTTGTGTTCCAGGTGGTTAGGTCCTTATTTTTTGACTAATGTTTTTACTTATGGTGTAGTTGAGATCACACAAGAGGACACATTAAGAAGATTTATAGTCAATGGGAAAAGTTTGGAGAGATACATTGAGGGAATTCCTACTGATGTAGTGGTTTTTTTCACACCGCGTGACCCAATCATCACTTGAGCACATCAGGTTGTTCCAAACCCTTTAGCTTTTTTATTCTTTTTCCTATTTAAAATTATTCATTTCATGTGCATATATAATCACATGGGTTAACATTAGGGATAATTTAGTATTTTAAGAGTGGGGGAGGGAATATTTTATATTTAGTAATTTCAATTATTTTCCTGTTTTTTAAGAAAAACAAAAACAAATTGTGGTTTTCAAATTTTGTGTGTTTATTTTTCAGTTTTTTATGTGTTTTTGAAACATTTAAGCTGAATTTATTCTCATGAACATTTTTAAATATATATAAATAAGTGAAAAAATCTATCCCTTGAAACTGAGCTTAAATGAATGCTGAAAATGACATTGTTTCAAGTTAAAATCTTATGTAATTTCATGAAAAGTACACTGAATTTTGAATCCCATGCCACATCTCACTGTCTTTATATTTGAAATCACATTCTTATGAGGCTTCTGAACCATTATTTTCATATTCTTCACATTCAACTCACTTCTTGAGAGAACCAAACCATGATTGATTTAACTAGAATTTGATTTATTGTTGTCAAAACTTGAGGGTTTGAGGTACTTATGTTTAAATGATTAAGGAATTTGTTTAGTATTAAAGCCTCTATTTAAAAGAATTCTTCTTTATAATGGAATACCTTGAACATTTAATCTATATAGCCCTTATAATCCATGAACAGCCTATTAGGTTAGCCACATTACAAGCCATTTTTCCCTATCCAACCAACTCTTGAAGTGAAATTGCATAATCTATTTGAACTTAAGTGTGGGGGAAGCTATCTTGTGTTTTGGTACCACATTCTGTGATATATTGGGTGGAAAATTAAATTCCAAAGAGATTTGTTTTTTTTTTCTGAAAAAAATATTTATATTAAGAGTTGTGCGTTTTCTGGATCCTTCATGACAAGTGAAGTTGTGCCTTTCTGGTGCTTCTAAAGAGAAAAAAAGTTGCTCCTATCTGGAGAATTCACAGAAAACTATTTTGGAGAAGATTGACATTTTTATTGCTGAAATGATTAATGGTGTAAAATTTCCATGACTTTTTGTGATGATGGAGCTGAATTGATGATAAGGGGATTAATGAGGAGACCATATTTAAGTGAAAATTAGATTAATGCTATTTTGTTTCCAAAAGAGTCAAGCCCTCCTCATTCAGCCTCAGAGTTTTTCACATCTAAAATCTTACTGACCGAATGCCACAGAACAACCCTAAAAATTCTTCATGATAAACATATGTCCATGACTCACATCAGGTGGTGATGTAGGAATTTATCAAGCCTATGGTGACCCTTTTATGATTTTGTATGAGAAAGGCATTGCTATAAATTTACATTTATGTGATAAGAGAAAATTCTAGTGAGGTAAGTGTTTTGTGCGTGGGAGGATAAATGAAGTGGAAATATATTGAATGATATAAATGAAGAACTTGAAATAATTTTTTTATGAGGCATAATATCTTTTTTTTCTTGGTGTTTAATTGTTGGATCTCAAGGATATGTGTTTTAAAAATCATTTTGATTTGATAATGATGTTTACTTGATATAAGGTTTTTCCCAAGAGTTAAAAAGGGTAAGTGTGGGGGGTTGATAAAACCCAATTTTATTGAATATTTTATTGATAATAAAAGATATAATTTCCTCACTTTATGCTAAATATGACCAATTAGGAAATATTTTGGTATTAGATCATTCATTTCCAAATTTGATGAAAAATCCATCTTTACCCTTTTAAAATTCATTGTAGTATTTTGGGAATAAAAATTTGTTATTTAAATATTTTGACTTAAATTATGTAATTGTGTTCCCAACATAATTGGCTACAAATTCTATTTAGGACATGGGTTTTGGATCGTGCATTTGAGGGGAGTGAAAGGGCCATGAAGAAAAAGTTGGACAGAACCATCTAGATTGGACATTATTTCACCATTTGGGTTGTATCTTCTTCATCCGGGCTTGTCTGGAGCCCCAGTTTTAATGGTAGCTCGAGTAAATAATTAGTAACAAATAATCCTTATATAAGGCTGGACAATTCAAGCGTTTTTTATGTCAACTATGTGGTGAAACGTGGAATAAAATATTTGGTCGAGTTTTCATTTCACACTTAAAAAATTTATGTAACCCTAGGCCTTAAAAACTGTATTTAAAGGGAGTTCTCAATATTTCGGAAGGATGGTTGAGGATTTGGGAAGGCTTGTCCTAAAGGGTGTCTCTTGGGAGCCCCTCACAACTCTTGTAAAAATTAAGTCTTAGTGCAAGTCACTCTTCCAAAAAGGCTCTACTCTCCCACCTCCTCTTTGTATTTATTTTATTTCATGTATGTATCTTGAATTTTTCTTCAATTAATATGTTGTGTTCTTCCCTTTTATTCTTCTCTTGATATTCCTAATTGTGTTGGAATCAAGAGTGTATATGAGATTTGGTTCTACCCTTTCAATCCTTTTCTCATGCAAAACGTCTCCATGATGACCACACAACCCATTGAAGAGTAGTTTTTTTTAGTGGTTGATCTATCTTCTACCCTCATCATTTAATTACTTTGAATCATTGATCTAATTTAATTTACATTATATTATACATGAATTGTGTTTTTAAATTATAATAAACTAAGCAATAAATTGAACAATTAACACAAAAAAATGTGAGGTCGAGATTTTGTATAAATTGTGAGAGCGTTAACTTAATCAGTAATACAAGACCACACGGGATTAGTTTGTACAGTTAAAATATAATCCCTAAACACAATTAATCCTTGTTTATATAATTTTGTGTTCTCTAATTAACCACTTACCATAAGCTAACCTTAAAACAACAATCAAATCAGGGTGATGCGATTGCGTGTTCCGAAGCTAGCCTAGGTTTTAAGTAGATCATCCTTGTGGTTAAGTTAACTCTCGTAGGGTTCGAGGGTTAAAAAATTAGAGGATCATAATTAAGTGGATATTTATTTAAATTATTTTGATTAATATGTAAATAAATAGTTATATTTACATCAATTATACCTTTTAAAATATTTTCAAAAAAACATCTTCTTCTTGCGTCATTTTAATCAAACTTTATTACAAAATTAAAAAAAAATGCAATATTCTTCCAGCAAACTTATTCAAGTTTTATAAACAACCCCCCATAATTTCATGTAGAATTTTAATTATTTTCTATTTTATTTTTATAATACCTTTAGGAGGTTTTTTTAATTTACTTCCTCCTTTGAGATATGACCTTGGTCAGCCACTATGTTGCACCTAAGTACCCAAAAACCACTAATCATTTAAGGGAGCCCACGACAGTTCTCTTTTAATAATACTTATATACATTTTTTGAAACTAGATTAATCATTAATATATTATAAAAGGTATTAAAATCATTTTATTTAAATTATTTATTTATATCCTTTTTCATTTGATTGAAATTATAGTTATATTTTACTATTATGGAATCCATGATGAGCATGTTTTCGGTAATTTATCAATACCAACATATTACTTTATAATGACCATTCCTTTTTTTGATTCATACTTATTGAACAATATTTAAGGAATAAATTAAAAATTAATCTAACATATTATCCATATTAATTTTTGGATATTTATTTATGGTAAAAAATATTGATGTTGTTATAAAATCATTCATATAAGTGGTTGAACTGATCAAAACAAGAACATAGTATACTAGTGAATGAGTAAGAGTTTAGAGTTATATAATAGTAAAATTAATTTATCCTAGGTGTAACGATATTTATTTAAAATCACTATAGGTGAGGATGATATTTATAAATAGTGGTGTTGATATAGTAATTGAAAAAGTTAGAGAAGATCTTAGATACGTACTTGATGAATTCGCTCGTAGAAACGAGTTCCTTTGGAATGAAGGATTTAGTATCCCTGTATGGAACCATAAGGTACCTCAAGTCTTATTAGGACTTCTGAAATGTAAAATTTCTTGGTATTATAGAAATATTTGATTGAATGGAGTAGTTTTTAAGGGGATCCTTTTATAGGTGGAAATAAAGTTCATTTCTATTGAATATTAAGTCATGTGATGGATAATTATAGAATCAAATGTGATTTAGGATATTTTGGTAAATAAATATTGGTGAGAGAAATTGTATTTAAATCCTAACATAAAATATTTTAAATATTTTTTAAGATTTTAATTATCTAAATTTTTTTTCCACTTGAAATTACCCCTTTTACCTCTTTTAAATATGAAAAAAGTAATTATTTTTTTACTAAATATAAAAAATAACCATTATTAACAAATATAAAAATAATTATTAGGAATTTAGATTAATACTAATTGAACTAAACTTATATATATAATAAAATTATCTTTTATATTAAAACCTATAATATATTGAAATAAAATTAGAAAAATACATTTTTAAAACATTTAGTGTTTCTTTTTTAGAAGAAGAAAAGCTTAATTTTTTTATATAATAATTTAGTGTTCTTAATATATAATAATTTAATGTTATTAATATATAAACATTTAGTGTTCTTAATATAATTTTATATCAATTAATAATTACATAGGGATTAATATTATATATATATATATATATGCATGAAGCATTATTCATCATTTATAAGAGAAAATTTTAATTTATTTTTTAAAAAAGTACACAATACTAATAAAAAAATTATCTGAAAATAACTATTTAAATCTTACTGTAGTAAATAGGTTTTAAATTTGAGAGTTATTTTTATATTTATAAAATTAGACTTAATACATATGTCTAAAATGATTATTTCAAAAAATAAAATAAATCTCATTATAATCAATTATTAATGTTATAAAAATTAATTTTTATATAAAACAAATAACACTTGTATTTTCTTTTTCAAATCATGTTTATAAAAATGAAATTAATTTATTATTATTACTCACCTAATAACAACTATTGTATGAATTTTAATTTATTAAATATGTTATCAATAAATTTCATTAAATTCATTGTTTAATGTTGATCTATTTACTTTAAAATAAAAAAACATTATATGTAAAAAAAATATTTGATTAGTTTCCATTTTATCATTAATGTATTTATATTTAAATAATGACAAATTCTTGAATTTTTAATCATTTTTTATGTATTTAAACAAAAAATATAATTTAACTTTATAATTTAAATATTTGAAATTATATAAACATATAATGAAATAATTGTTTTACACAAAATATTTTTTTTATCCATTTATTGTTAAATTATTATTCATTATTGTCCCTTAGATTTTTCTTGGAAGTCATTATTTATTTTTACTAGAAATTACTTATATATTATGAGTACATTTTGTTGTTATCATTCCGTAAGAGTAATAAATTAAAAAATATATACAATTAATTATAACTGTTTCTTTATAATCAATCTTGTTTTAAAAAATGAATTAATATCTTCTAATTTTATTAAAAAATATATTATTTTACTGAAAAAGGTTATTTATAATGAAAATTTGTATATGTTTTATCTAAATAATGTTTATGAATATCAACTATATACCCATAATTTTGAACTGGTAACATGTTTATTGGTATTATACATAGTTGTTGTAGACCCATTTTATAATGATTATATAATTACTATATTAACTTAATTACCTTATATAATTTCATTCAGTTATAACTTCACAAATCAAGATTCTAATCTATAAATTTCATTTATAATTTTTCCCAATTCTATTTATTTTAATGATTTTTTTTATCATTATATGTTTAGTTATACTAATGGAAATCCTCAATAGTGAATATGATCTAGGGATATTCTAGTTTTGTGGATATTATTATTTTCTATTTATTGTTCAATTTTGGTTTTTTAGTATTAATGAATGCATTATTCTGTGGTATGTAATATTACATGGTATTTAATATAAGGTTTCACATACCATTATTGTAATTTTTTTACAATGAATAAATAAAGGGTTTTTAGTTTGATTCATATCTTGAATAAATCATTCAATAATCAATTTTAAATAATATCAAAATATTGAAGAACATACTTTAGAACTATAAACATATAATTTAAGGAAAGAAATGGGTCCAAAAAACATGGGGGATTATAGTACAATTATTTTATGGTTTAATTTATAAAGTATGGAAGGAAAAAATGTGATTAAAATAAATATATATTAGACTATATTTTTTTCAGTATAATTTTAAGGAATCCAAGTAAGTGATTACACTGGAATTCTAACAATGGAAGATATAATAAATATTTGAATGATGTGAAGGATCATAATTTGTTTTCAAAATCATTTTCTAAAAAGATATATATGAAAGTAATAGATTGTAAAACAACCAAATGAATGTAGAAAAAGACTATTAATATTTATGATTAATATGGAAAATTAGAGGAGTAAGGATTTCAGTTCTCTTAAAATAATTTTTTAACATGAAGAAGAGTTAAGTGAAAATGTTTCTATGTTCGTCTATCATATAATTGAAGACGATAGAACTATTTATGAAATTATTAATGAGATAAAAGATAAATATCTTGTGAATAATATCATATTGATATTATTTTACATTTATGTTGGTCGGAGTGGATACTCAAGAGGGGGGTTAATTGAGTTCCAATTAAAATTTCTATTCAAAAATATTTCTCTTAAAATCACCCAAATTAAAAACCAAGTTAAAATGTAGTGAATTTATATAGATTATAAATGTTAAATTAGTGTCTCAAATAGTGATTAGGTCTCAGTTAATTTAATCTCAATATTAAATTGAATTTTGAAACTAATTTACTGATTTACAATAAATATAAACACTTGCTAATTTAACTATCAAAGTAAGATTAAAATAATTTTGTTTTTCAGAGTAACAGTAGCGGAATATGAAATAAAAATATTACTTATAGACTTAAACTGAAAGCACAGCAGAGGTAACCAAGAGGTTCAGTCTAAATCCAAGACATAGTAATCTCAACAATTTATATAAATTGATCCACACCCTAGATCGGGGTTAAAAACTGTGAACACACTGTCCAGGTACAAAGACCTCTACCACAGTTCTTCGTGGGAAACAAACAACAAGTCACAGCTGTCCAGGTCTTACTCAACCTCTACCACTATCCACAGTGGGAAAAAAAGAGTTATAGAGTTTGAATGGGGATTTGAGAATCCTCCAGCTTATCACAGGAGACAATGTGTGTGTATGATAAACAGGGTACCCACACTGCTCGAAATGTAAATGAAAGAATCACTAAGATAAGTATGACTGAGTTTAGAAATTCTTTTGTGATTAGCAATGTAGCTCTGGACTCATTTGGTTGGTCATAAAAGCTTCTGAGTCCTTTTCTGGTTTCTTGTTCAGAAAACAGAGTGTCATTTTCTTCCTTGGTTCCAGGTTCAGCTTATCATCCCGAGTGCATAAAGTGTTTGTTGTTGTATTTCTTCACTCAGGATGCATCTTGTGTTCTCCTCAAGAATAATTTCTTCGTGTATGTCCAGGATTCTTGGAGTATGGATGTAGACTTGTGAAAAATGCCCCACATTTGAATGTTGTTCAACTCTTGTCTCTTTCACCCTTTGTGTATCTTCTTAGTGCCTGGATTCTCTCTCTTTCATAAAATCTATATTGCACGATCTTTTTCCTTCTCTTTATAGATTTCATCTTCAGCAGAAAAGAATAATTACTTTTTGCATGGGTACTAGGTACGGTTCCTTGACATGGAAACATAGATCATTAAATAACATTAACTACATTAAAAACATAAAATGTAACCGTTAGCTTAATAAATAAATAGTATTGAGAGTATTGAGTTTGACTGGTTGGTCAATCATTAGTAGATCATGTTGGTAAATGTGTACGGTGGAATTTTTGTAGCAGGTCCTTCCATCGGTAGCTTTTTTATCTTACACTGGTAGCTCTATATACCGGTGACCTAGTTCCATCAGTAGCTCTTGATCCATTAGTAGATGTTGCTCCATCGGTAACTCCTTGTATCGGTAGCTGTTCGCACTCGTATCAGTAGACTTATACTATCAGCAGACTTAAATCAGTAGATATCTGTGAACTGTTTCTATCGGTAGAATTCTGTCTATCAGTAGCTCTGGTCTGTTTTTTTGTCGGTAGCTCTAGTTATCGATGACTGTCTGTACTCGTATCAGTAGGCTTACTCTATTAGTAACTACTGGTAGACATGCACATCTGTAGATCTGTACATATCGGTGTCCTTTGTGTATCGGTGACTCTGTCTATCGGTAGACTAAGTCTATCGGTAGACTAAGTCTATCGGTAGACTGAGTACCAGTAGCTCTTTATCAGTAGCTAAATGTAGTTCAGTGACTTACACTTATATATTTTTATGCAAAACGCAACCAATTGGGTTAGAATTACTTCATAACTCATATAAACATGGATAAACAATGATTAACATATTCCAGAGATTATATTAATATTATTATCATCTTGATTATAAAATCTCATAGGTTTGGCATTAATTGGGATTATCAAAGTATATAAAATCATGATTGGGATTATCAAAAGAGGTGAGGTCAACAATCTCCCCCTTTTTTATAATCAAAATTTATAATATTATATTTTTAAAATAGTGAGAAATTTTATCAGAGGATATATAATTAAATTCAATTTTCTCAGAGAAAAAATTATGTTATAGAATATAAGTTATCAGAGGTAAAATTAGTGGTATCAGAGAATTAAATGAAATTGTATCAAAGGATGAAAGTAAAAGCACTAGTATCAGAGGATGAAATTCAAAGGTATTAAAGGGGAAAATCGTGATAGATCTTAGATAAAATTTCTTCTTCTTTGATACTTTCTACCCATTATATATTCTCCCCCTTTATTAAAACGTTCTAAAATATTTCTCCCCCTTAATATCCCTGTAGAACATTTCTCCCCCTTTGTGATAATCAAAAAGTGGGAAATAAAAAATAGAGTCACTTGTATTAAATGGTATAACAAAGAATAAAAAGAGAGAAAACAAAATACAAGGATTCCTATCAAACATCTTAGCCACTTGATCAATCCACATCCTCAATGTGAGATTTTTATTTTGGATCAGAAGAGGAATCAGGAGTTGAGGATGCTGGTGAAGGCTTAGGAATTTCGAAAATGACCAGAGGTGGTTGAGAAACTAACACTGTGCCTAGCCTGTATTGAGTAGTCCTTTGAGTGATCATCGGAGTGAGGCTTTGAATTTCTTCTGCAATAGTCATTTAAACTGGAGAAGCAGAAGAGGCAGAGGCAGGAAAAGAAGGAGGTACAATTACCGGTCTAGCATCAACATGCAGGAAAGGTAGCAACAGATTTCTGAAATCCATGATTATTTCTCCTCATCTCTCCATGGAAGATATGAATTCATCTTTATTCTCCAAAAACATGTCCAACGCTGTAGTTAATTCTCTTATCTTTCTAACTTGTTCTCTGAAGGCTTGATTGATAGGAGGCGGCTTCATATTTTCTATCAGAAGCTTGAAGTGACTGGTCATTTGATTATTTGTGAAAATATTTTGGAAATAAGAGTCCACTTTATCATTCACTTCTTTTTGAGAGGAAGAAGATTTTCTCATGTAGTCTTGGACTATCTTCATTATTTCTCTAGCTAAATCTCTAGTAGAAAGAACAACTCTGCTCAGCTCGGATAAGTCCACAAAGCCACTAGTTGAAGCTGAACCAAGCTCCTCCTTCATCATAGATCGAATTTGACTCAAATCTACTAAGTGTTTAGAAGCAATAGAACCAACAGAGAAGGTTACTGTTTCCTTGAAGTTCTTGTTCAACCCACTAATAAGATTCTGAATTTGAGAATCCTGGGTTTTAACATGATCTTTCATGGAAGTATTAAAGCTTTCGAACACTGAAACCATCTGTCTTACAACACTTTTTACATAAGAAAAGTCCTTATCAGCTTGGGATTTTGAGATCATGTAAGAGTCTAAAGAAACAAAAGATTATTTTAGAGCTTCAAGATCTTCTTCAAGTCTAGAAACTTGAGCCTGATAGTCTTTAACTTCTTCCACTATCTCACTCATAAAGGTTGATAAATTAAAAGCAAGAGAAAGCTCAAAATATCTTTCCAACATACTCATCTCTTCAGAAAAATTGTGCTTCATCTCAGCAAATGAGGCATTAAAAGATTATTTCAGCTCATCCTTCAAGAATTCCAGATCATCCCTTGTGATCATATCAGTAGGTGAAACTGTAGTGGGTACTCTTTCAGATGCTAAACTGACCACTGAGTCAGTCATGATCGATTGAACTGAAGAGACCAGAGAGACTTCCATCTTCTTTACCTCTTCTAAAAAACTTTCCTTAAGATTTTTCTTTAAAGTATCCAAGTTGTGCATTCAGACCACATCTTCAGGAAACAACTCAGATTCAATATTATAAACAATCTTGGGTCTATTGTGAGATGCCTCATTATCTGAATCAGGATAGTCTAAACCACATACCACAAAACTTGGGTCTTCTGCCCAATCTTCAATTCCAGCAGCCACTGTAACACTTCCAACATTGGTTTGATTCTCCCCCTCAATGGGTTCTTACTCAAGTAAAACAACAACATTCTCAGCAACATTCTCAGCGTGTCTTTCATTTTGAGGAGAATCTTCTACTATCACTTCCATATCTGCAGCAGTAAGAGGATCTTCCAAAGTAGGAAAGAGTATGTCAATTTCATTTGCATCCTCAGTAGGCAATAAAGATTGTCCAATCACTAGATTAAGGCTCAAATCGGTTGACATAGATGCTTCACTCTCATGAACATCTTCTTCATTTTCTATAACAGCCTCTTCAACAGCCTCTTCAACAGCCTCTTCAATAGACTCTAAAGCAGCTTCTTTCTTATCTGATTTATGTTGATCAAGATTTTCATGTGCTGGGCTAGGAGGTAAGTCAGGGTCTCCTCCTTCATCAGTAGATGACTCTTCCTCTTCTAAATAATCACTGTATTTTGGATCCTCGTCATCATTTCCCAGACCTGGATCCCTCACATCTTTTGGTCTTGAAGGATGATTCACAAGATTAAATTTTTCATACACCTTCTGGTCATCATTGACCCATTCTCTTCTCCAATGGTTCCAATTTATCCTCATGTATTTACAGACTGTGGATATAATACAAAAGTTATTATTTAATACTACTGTCTCATCTTGAGACTCACCAACCCCTTTTACTTTGATCATCACAAAAATCAACATAGCAAAAAATATGGCATTTGTATTTGATTTTGGCCTTGTCATATCTTCCATTTGGATCATCAGTAATCTGCAAAAATTCACCTTTACGTAATGTCTTAAGAGTTTCAAGAGATAGATATCTTGATATCTCAAATTGGAAAAGTCTCCTCTCCTCGGTATCAAGACATGTTGAAAAAATTTGAACAACAATCTGTTCTCTCCATCCATTTCTGCAGTAACTACTTGTCTTTGACTTCCATCACCAGTTAGCTCTTCCAAAGCAGTCTCATAATAGAAAATATCACTGGTAGGAGGCATGGATCTCAAGAGGTATCTAGATACACCTTCATGCAGAACATTCAAGCACTCACCCCACTCATCAGATGAAAATGACATCTCTTTTCCATTCACAAAAGAGGTTACTCTATTTTCATTCTCAGATTTCTCAACGGTTACAAACTCGTAAAATGGTTTCACTAACATTGGAAAATAGGGACCATTGTTGTTCAAAAAGCACTCTACCCATTATTTATCTTCAATCCCTTCAAGCACTAAGGACCTACTAGGCAGCAACCATTCTACGTACAACTCCTTTTAAATCACAATGACTCTATTCTGCAGATGAGGATTCACTGATCATCTTCCTAACCTAGTTCTAGAAAACACTACCACTTGTTTCTTTCTCGGACTTCTGATTCTTTTATTTAGGCTCATTGGCAACATCTCTAACAGAAGGAAGTTTTGTTTTTTCCATCTCGGATTCGAAGGATTTGGGGTTCTCAAATGATTCGGGAGCTAAGGTTTGAGGGTTAATGTTTTGAGGCTCGGTGGATTGAGAAGTAGCTAGGACTTTGTTTTTATCATTTAGGAATCATAAAATAAATAAATTAAAAGACATATGGTAAAAAACAATTCAGATTCTGGCGGCAGATAGAGATTTTAAAACAGCGCACTCATCAGTGAGAATTCATATCAGTGAGGTTACATCGATGAGAATTTCACATCGGTGAGGATTTCACATCAGTAAGGATTTCACATCGGTGAGAATAGATATTGATTGAGGTTAAACATCCCTAACTCGTGTCTAATGTAACTTAACCTATCTGAACTCAAAGTTTTAGTGAGGATGTCGACTAATTGATGTTAATTGCCTATAAAATCAAGAGTTATATCACCCTTTTGATAATGATCTCTCAAGAAATGGTGCCTTACATCAATGTGTTTGGTCCTAGAGTGAGACATAGGGTTCTTCAAGATATTAATTTCACTAGTGTTGTCACAGTTGATAGAAACATGCCTAAAGACATATCCATAGTCCAAGAGAGTGTGTTTCATCCACAGAATTTGTGCACAGCAACTACCAGTAGCTATATAATGTGCCTCGGCAGTGGATAATGCAACAGAATTCTGCTTCTTACTATACCAAGATACTAAAGATTTTCCCAATAAATGACATGTTCCTGATGTGATTTTTCTATCCAACTTGCAACCAGCAAAGTCAGCATCTAAATAACTTATTAACACAAAGGAATGTTCTTTTAGGTAAAATAAACCTAAGTTTATAGTGTATTTAAGGTACTTAAAAATTATTTTAACAGCAAGTAAATGAGATTCTTTCGGGTTAGCTTGAAATATTGCACACATACACACACTAAACATAAGCTTCCAATCATACCTCTATAATTGGTTTGATCAACTGGTTTCCCAGTTTCATCTACATCCAATTTAAATACTGTACTCATAGGAGTATCACTTTCCTTAATACTATCCAAAACAAAAAATTCTATAAGATCCTTTGAATATTTACATTGATTCAAAATAATACCATTTTCATTTTGAAAAAATTTAAATCCAAGAAAATATTTAAGTTCTCCCATTATACTCATTTCAAACTCATTTTGCATACTCTTTGAAAAATCAGTACATAAAGAGTGTTTGGAAGATCCAAAAATAATAACATCAACAAATATTTGTTCTATTAAAACATCTTTTGAAATTATTTTAATAAAAAGATTTGGATCAGCAATCCCTTTAGTAAAACTTTTTGAAATAAGAAAATTACTAAGTCTATCATACCAAGATCTTGGAGCTTGTTTTAAACCATATAAAGCTTTAGAAAGTTTAAAAACTCAATTTCGAAAATGAGGATTAGTAAATATATATGGTTGTTAAACAAAAGAATCTTTAATTGTAAAACCATTTAGAAAATCACTTTTGACATCCATTTGATATAACATGAAATTCAGATGTGAAGCATATTCAAGTAAGATCCTAATGGCTTCTAATCTTGCTATAGGTGAAAAGGTTTCCTCATAGTCTATACCTTCCCCTTGACTATATACTTGTGCAACTAGTCTAGCTTTGTTTCAAACTATGTTTCCAGACTCATCAACTTTGTTTTTAAAAACCCATTTATTGCCAATTGTCAAAGTGTCCTTAGGTTTGTCAACTAATTCCCAGACTTTGTTTCTTTCAAATTGATTTAACTCTTCTTGCATATCCATTACCCAAAATTCATCATTGATAGCATCATTGATATTTTTAGGTTCTAGCTGTGAAAAAAATCTTGATGTTCAACCTGGTTTCTTAGAGAAGCTCCAGTCTGTGTCCCTCTATCAAGATTACCAACAACAGCATCCAAAAGATGATTCTTTAGAATCCTTGTTGATCTAGTAAAAGTAGGACTAGAAATTTCAGGTTCATCTATAGTTTTTGGTTCAATAGAAGAAGATTATGGAATATGTCCAGAACTGGATGTTTTTATAGCAGGTTCTTTATATTTTTCATTAAGGTCTAGAACACTCAAATCTTCTTCAGGATTTTCAAGAGATGTATTAGGAACATGTGGATCAGTTTCATCAAACATGATGTGAACAGATTCTTCCACACATTTTGTTCTTTTATGAAAGACTCTATAAGCTTTGCTAGATAAAGAATAACCAAGGAAGATTCCCTCATCGCTTTTAAAAGAAAACTTGTCCAGAGTATCATTTGTATTAAGAATAAAAACTTTGCATCCTAGGACACTAAAGTAACTAACTTTGGGTTTTCTATTATTCCACAACTCATATGGGGTCTTCTTAAGAACTAGTCTAATTAAAACTCTATTAATAATATAACAAGCTGTATTCACAGCTTTAGCCCAAAAGTAAATAGGTAAGTAATATTCATTAAGCATGGTTCTAGATATTTCTTGAAGGGTTATATTCCTTCTTTCTACTACACCATTCTACTGATGTGTCCTAGGAGCCAAAAATTTATTATTATTTCCATTATGTAAGCAAAAATATTCAAAGTCTTGAATTTCATACTCATAGCCATGATCACTTCTCAGAGTTTTATTCATAATTCCACTAAGGTTTTCTACAGATTTGTAATATTTAATAAAGTAAAAATAAGCTTCACTTTTGTGAGCTAAGAAGTATACCCAAGTATATCTAGAAAAGTCATATACTAAAACATAGACATAGTTCTTCCCATTTAAACTAGAAACTCTTGATGGTCCAAACAAATCCATGTGAACCAACTTGGGAGGTTGGGAATTATAAACGTATTTCTTTGATTTAAAAGAAACTTTATGTTGCTATCCCTTTTGACAGGGATTACAAAATTTGTCATTTGGGAATTCAAGCTTAGGTAGGTCTCTAACCAGATTCTTCCTAGTCAATTTTCTAAGATAATAGATGTTGCAGTGTCTTAATCTTCTGTGAAAAAGCCAAGATTCTTTATGAAAATCATTTAAACAAATAACATTTTGTTTGGCTAAAGAATTTAAATCAACAGCATAAACATTTTCATTTCTTAAAGAAGAAAATACTAAAGCATTCTTAGAGTTAAAAACATTATAAGAATCATTTTTAAACTTGAAATTAAAACCATCATCACGTAATCGAGAAATACTTAACAGGTTATACTTAAGTCCATCATCAAAAAAGACTTTAGAAATTAAAACTAAATTGGTGTTACCATTCTGGCCTAAGCCGATGATTTTTTCTTTAGAATTTTCAACAAAGTTGGCATGACCTCTATCAACCTTTATTAAGATTTTGAAGCATAATTATTCTCTAGACATATATCTTGAACATCCTTTTTCCAAGTACCATACCTTTTTGTGAGAACTCTTTAAACAGGTTTCCTACAAAAGAGATTTAAACAGAAAATGATTTGGTACCCAGATCTTCTTGGGTCCAGAAAGGTTAGAAATCAAAACTTTAGGTACCCAAATTTTTCTTAAGGGTCTTATATAATTTACAGAATCAATAGTTTTTGAAAGATAAACTTTATTTGATCTATAACCACATGAATAAATAGTTGATGCATAGGAATTTCCAGAACTAGAATAAGCAGAATTTCGTCTAGACTTAGGAATAAATCGGGTTTTAGTGAACTGTCTATGTCCAGGTTGGTATCCCAAACCTGTTGTGTATTTAGGTGCAACTTGTTTACCTAATATTTGATTAAGTGTGTCTTTTCCCTTTGTTAATTTTTCTAATTCCTTTCTAAGTTTCTCATTAGACATTTTCAGTTTTGTATTCTCTTTTAACAATTGAGCATTTTTCTCTTTTTCAATAGTAAGTTCAGTTTTAACAGTTGTAGTGAGAGCATGTTGTTTCTTCAATGATTTGTATTTATCCTTAAGTTCATTACATAAGTCTCTTCCAGCATATTACAATTATCAAACAGTTCAGCCTTAGACATATTTTCATCATTGTCTTAATCTCTGTTATTTCCAGAATAATAATCATTTAGAACAGGGGAAACAGGTACCTCAGATGTGTTGGTCATGAAGTACATGTTGGCGCGATTCTTCTCAAAATCAGAAATTTCAGATTCACTTGTGCTGTCCTCCGAAGCACTCCAGGTTGCATTCATAGCTTTCTTGTACTTTTTATCATTATAATCATATTTCTTTTTGACTTTTATTTTTGGACAATCAGCCTTGATGTGTCCTTTCCTTTTGCACTCATAGCTGACTATTTCATCATCCTTGTCAGCTTTCTTCCAATCCTTCTTCCAATGACCCTTGTTGTCATATTTTCCTTCGTAGTTAGATTTTCTGAAGAATTTCTTATTCCTATAAAACTTCATGAATCTCCTGGCTATTTGATCCATCTCAGCATCACTGTCTGAATTAGAATATTCCCTGGTTGAACTTTCAGTTTGTACTTTCATTTTCTCCTTGTCTTTACTCGTAGAGGCAGTATACATGAAAGCTATGGATTTTCTCTTAGGTTCATAATCTTCCTCCTTATTCACCTTGAGTTATTCCTCATACATCATTAATTTACCAATCATCTATTTTATAGGTAGTGCTCCAATGTCACATGACTCTCTAATTGAAACAGAGGTTCCCCTCCATTGGTCTGGTAGACATCTCAAGATTCTCATGATTTGTTCCTTTGTAGAACAACCTTTCCAAGTGAACTCATTGTATTGATGATCTCATTGAACCCGAGATACATGTCAAAAATAGTTTCATCAGTTTTCATTTTAAAATTATCATTTTTAATAGTATAAGTATTCAATCTCATTTCATTAACATTGGTTGTTCCTTCATGAGAAACACCCAAAGTATCCCAAATTTCAAAAGCAGTTTTACAGGAAATAATTCTATTGAATTAATCATCTCATAAATCATAGTACAGGGCATTCATGGATTTACAATTATTATTGTAAGTAGTCTTTGTAGGTTCATCCCAAGTAGTTCTTTTAGTTTCTGGAATTTTATATTGTGACTCTATAGAATTTCAAATATCAAAACCCATACTCTCTAAATTAATTTTCATTTTAAGCTTCCACTGGGCATAGTTTTTACCATTAAAGAAAGGTGGACTGTTAGTAGCAACACCCTCTAATCTATTGTCCATAACTAGATTTTAGAAAATAGTTTTAAAGAGATAAAATTTAGAACTGACAGAAATTTAATATCTTTAAAGATGAAACTAAAATCACAGTTGAAAAACATAATGTTTCAAGAATCATTTAACCAAAATAATCCTCTGATACCAAATGTTGGTCAGAGTGGATACTCAAGAGGGGGTGAATTGAGTTCCAATTAAAATTTATGTTGAAAAATATTTCTCTTAAAATCCCCCAAATTAAAAACAAAGTTAAACTGAAGTGAATTTATATAGATTATAAATGTTCAATTAGTTTCTCAAAGAGTGATTAGGTCTCAGTTAATTTAATCTAAATATTAAATTGACTTTTCAAACTAATTTACTGATTTAAAATAAATATAAACACTTTATAATTTAACTAACAAAGTAGCATTAAAATAATTTGGTATTTCAAAGTAACAACAGTGGAATATGAAATAAATATATTACTTATAGACTTAAACTAAAAGCACAGCAGAGTTAACTCAGAGGTTCAGTCTCAAGCCAAGACTTAGTCCTCTCAAAAATTTATATAAATTGATCCACACCCTGGATCGGTGTTAACAATAGTGAACACACTATCCAGGTACAAATACCTCTACCACAGTTCTCCGTGGGAAACAAACAATAGCTCACAGCTATCCAGGTCTTACTCGACCTCTACCGCTATCCAAAGTGGTAAATAAAAAAATTATAGAGTTTGAATGGGGATTTGAGAATCCTCCATCTTAGCACAGGAGACAATGTGTGTGTAAGATAAACAGGTTACACACACTGTTCCAAATGTAAATGAATGAATCACTAAGATAAGTATGAATGAGTTTAGAAATGATTTATTGATTAGCAGTGCAGCTCTGGACTTGTTTGGTTGGTCAGAAAAGATTCTGAGTCCTTCTCTGGTTTCTTTTTCAGAAAACAGAGTGTCATTTTCTTCCTTGGTTATAGGTTCAGCTTATCGGTCCGAGTGCTTGAAGTGTTTGTTGTTGTAATTTTTCACTCAGGATGAAGCTTGTGTTCTCCTCAAGAATAAGTTTCTTCGTGTATGTCTAGGATTCTTAGAGTATGGATGTAGACTAGTGAAAAATTCTCAACATTTTAATGTTGTTTAGCTCTTGTCACTTTCACCCTTCGTGTATCTTTTTAGTGACTTGATTCTCTCTCTTTCATAAAATCTATACTGCGGGAACGTTTTCCTTCCCTTTATAGCTTTCAGCTTCGGCAGAAAAGAATAATTACTTTTTGCATGGGTACTAGGTACGGTTCCTTGACATGGAAACATAGATCATTAAATAACATTAACTGCATTAAAAACATCAAATGTAACTGTTATCTTAATAAATAAATAGTATTGAGAGTATAGAGTTTGACTGTTTGGTAAATCATTAGTAGATCATGTTGGTAAATGTGTACGGTGGACTTTGTGTAGAGGTTCCTTCCATCAGTAGCTTTTTGATCTTGCATCGTTAGCTCTGTATACCGGTGACTTGGTTCCATCAGTAGCTCTTGATCCATCAGTAGTTATTTCTCCATCGGTAGCTCCTTGTATCCGTAGCTATTCTCACTCATATCAGTAGACTTATACTATCAATAGACTTCAATCGGTAGCTATCTGTGAACTGGTTCTATCGGTAGACTTATGTCTACTGGTAGCTCTAGTCTGTTTGTCTGTTGGTAGTTCTGGTTATCGGTGACTGTCTGTACTCGTATCAGTAGGCTTACTCTATCGGTAACTACTGGTAGACATGCACGTCGGTAGCTCTATTCATATCGGTGTCCTTTGTGTATCGGTGACTCTGTCTATCGGTAGACTAAGTCTGTCGGTAGACTGAGTACTAGTAGCTCTTTATCAGTAGCTAAACGTAGATCAGTGACTTAAACTAATCTATTTTTATGCAAAACACAGCTGATTGGGTTAAAATTACTTCAGAACTCATATAAACATGGATAAAAAATGATTAACATATTCCATATATCATTTTAATATTATTATCATCTTGATTATAGAATCTCATAGGTTTGGCATTAATTGGCATTATCAAAGTATATGAAAGCATGATTGGGATTATCAAAATAGGTGAGGTCAACAATTTAGAATCTAAAATTGTTCTCACTATAAGAAGTAAATCTTAAAGAATTGTATGAAAATTATTTACACAAAAAAATGGTTTCATGTTAAATGTAAACATTGTTATAAAGTTCTTTAGAAAAGTTTCCTAAAGAGATGAAATTTAATGTTATGGAGGAGTATGAGATTTAAGAGTCTATAATTAAATATGATGATAGGGATGATGCCTTTAAAATTATATTAAGGTTTTTTAAGATAGGTAAATAACATTTGGGGGGAAATATACCTAAGGAATTTTTCAATACTCAAAATATTAGGTACATCTCTACTAGGTGTACAAAATGGTTTGATATAGATGAATGTGGGTCTAAATTCATATGAAATCAAAGGATGAAATTTTCACCTATAAGGAACATAAATTAAAGAATTTCAAGTGGAAATAAATTGTAAAGAAATGTGTTTGTAATTAAAGAGTATGAGAAAGAAAAGTAAGATCCTTTAGAAAGTGTTGAAAAGTATATTATCATAGTCACATAGGATAATGTGAGTTCATGTGTGGATAAATCTAAAGATATTGTTGAATAGTATAATGATCTAGAGTGGGTTTTAGATCTCAAGGTGGCATTAAAATTGGATTTAGAGGATGTTGATCTATAAATAATGAAGACCATATATATTAGAGTATTTCTAAATGAATCCTTATGTTTTTCTAATGAACATGAAGCATAAGTTTATAGTCTATAGAAAGTTTCACAAGGTTATTAAAAAGGTTATATAAAATATGAAGAAGTAGGGAATAATATGATGAATTTTGATGAAAATTAAATGATAATTGATGATATTAAAATATCCATTGAAGATAATACTGAGAAGAATGAAAAAATTAAAATAGAGAACTATATATTTGAGAAAGAATCTAGAGTTTCTAATAAAAATTAGTGAATTTTTTAAAATGTAAAATTTAAGTTGTTTTTAGATTTTTTATTCAAGGAATGGGATGACGAGGTATAAGAAAATTCAAGGAATTATTGAGTGCTAAAAGGAAACTTTTTTGGGTAAAATATGTATTTGATACAATGCTGGAAAATCAAAGGCATATATAGTACGTGTGCACATCAAATGAATAAAGATATAAGGGGAATGTTCTCAATAATATAGAACATACCAAGAATCAAGGAGTTATTCAAAATAATGGAATATGTGAATATATGGTAGTAAGAAGATTTTACTCGGAGTAATTGATAGTTTTGTGACTATAATGGCTACAAATATTTTTATTATGATGAAGCTGAAAGTTTTCTTAGATAGAATGATTTGGAATCCAACAAAAGAGAAAAGAAAAATATTTTTTATATTGGAATAGAAATTAATTATATAGATGTTGTTTCAATTTACCAGACTTTAAAATAAATATTTTTTATTTTATTTAATGGAGTTGATGTTGTTCCAGTGTGAGACAAAGAGGATTGGATTAAGACAATCCAATTAAATTTCTTTAAGAATTGTATTTTACAAATTAGAGGATGAGGAATATGATCTGACTGGTTTTTCCAAAGAGGATGAGAAAAGACTGATATACGTCTCAACTCATTTTAGGATTCATGGATGGATAAGAATATAAATATAAAAGGGAATAATATTATCTACAATATAGATTTTCTAGCTTCCAATAATAATAGTATGTTATTTCTTAGATGTGGATAATCATCTCATATGATGTGTTACATAACTCTACTAATAAAATTGGATGGAAGAGTTGATTAAATTGTATGATTTGAAAATTATGGAGCTCAAAAAATTAAAGTAATAAGAAAAACTAATTTCTATAGAGATGTATTGAATAATATATAAGTTATATATGTTGATGTCATTTGAAATAATTTATTAAGTGTGATTTATTTATGTGACTTAGATTTGAAAGTCACATTTAATAGAGAATGTTGAAATATCAGTGGATGGGTTATAAATTTTGTTATTCATTTAAAGGGAAGTTATGAGAACTTATATTATGTGTGAAATAAGGGGAATACTTTTCAACTTATAATAGAAGAGTATAATTTTTTATGGAACTAAAGTCTTAGTCATAATTGTTAGTAGAGTATTCAAAATCTACAATGTTTGACGCTTATATTGATATTCCTTTTCTAAATAATAATAGATATATCCTTATGTTTAAAAATTGTGATAAAACCTTACCATTCAATGAATAAGTAGTAAATAAATCTTTTAAATCTTGTCCACATCAATGAATATGGTTTAATCATTCATCCATGAAATTTATATTCAGAAGAAATTCATTATATTTGTGGATTACCTATAAAAGGATATGATGTGCTTTTTTTAGTAAAATAGATATGTGTTGTAAAAAATTAAAATATTATTAATATTAGTTTATAATGAAATTTTATGAGAAAGAAATATTCTCGAATCTGATTATGGAATTGAAAATTCTTCAATAGAAGTTGAAAATTATGTAGATAAACTTTAAATAAATCAAAAAGTTACAAACATAATGAATTATGAATGGAATAAAGGTCTAGAATAGAGGAACTACATGTAAAATAAAATAAATAATATATTATTGATACAAAGTTCCATATCACAACACTATTGGGAATAATGAGTATGAGAAGTAGTGTGCCCTACGAATTGAGTGTTGATTAGTCTTGAATATTAAAATATTCTGTATGAAATGTGGCATGGTATAAAAACTCATTTAATCATATCAAAATATATAGAGGAAACTTTTCATTCAAAATAAATAATGAAATTGAAGTAATATAGTGATTTTTTAAATGATGGAATACTTTTTTGTGATTCATGAAAGAGTATATCATATAAATGTTTCAATAAATCGATCAACAAATTAGGTAATAATGGTGATGTAGATGTTTTTAACATGAATAAAAGGTGATTTCTATTAATGTTTTTCTTGAATAAGTGAATTATGGAGAAGAAGTGATAATGGAGGATATAGGATAATCTCAAAACCTTCTAATTGATGATGATTCTAAAAATGAATCAAATAAATAGATTAAAAAATAAGGAAGTCAACCCATGACTCAAACAAGAAGAATTGGAGTTAGTATTTATCCATGAAATATTATCAGAGACAAATCTGATCTAATGTAGATCCAAAGAATGAGAAAAATAGTGAAAATTTATCTATTATAAATGTTAGTCTAAAATTTATTCATAGAATAAAAAATGAGTAATCTAGAGTGAAAATAATGAATGAAGAGTTAGACCAGATATTTAAAAACTAAACATGGGTGTTTGTTGATAGATAATAAAATTATAATATGATTAGTACCTAATGGGTCTTCAAAAACAATATATATGAACATGGAAGAGTGGTAAAGATTAAAGAAAGTCCAGTGTATAAAATATATACACATTTAGATAGAGTTGATAATGATAAATAATTCATTCTAATGGAAAGAAGAGTATCTTAAATACCTATTATTTTAGTGGATATTAAAATTATTTTTATTGTATATATAATGGATATAAAGGAAAAATTTATTAATGGGGTTCATTAAAGAAGAAATATATATTGAATAACTAGTAGGATTTCTTATTGGAAATTATCAATCAAAAGTATGAATATTGAAAGAAATATTGTATGGCCTAAAAAAAGTACCCCATTCTTAGTATGAATGAAGGGATTATTATTTGAAAAATATAGAGTTCAATAGAATAGAGGATGAACAAAATTAATATGTGATAATCACAAATGGGGAGCAATTTCGAGTGATGGTGTATACGGAAGATGTCATATTCAATGAAAATAAGAAGAATCCAGTTTATAGATTTATAAATTTGAAGAGAGTTGAATTTGATATATATATATTTAAAGAGATAATATAGTTTCCTTAGTTAAAATTAAATGAAAATTATGGATTAATATTCATATTATAGGTTAAATTTGTATGATAAGTGTTGAATAAGTTTAGAATGGGAGAATTCAAAATAGTTTTAACTCTAATAGAATTTGGAACAAAACATGGAAAGTATGAGTACAACTATGGACTAGAATAAACAATATACCAAATAATTTTTGTAATTTTATTTTATTCTATTCTAACTATAATATATTCTTGGTAGCATGATTTTATAGTTTTCTTAATAATGAACATGTCATGGAAGTTAAGTTGATAATGAGTTATATTCAGGGATCATCAAATTATTGCATGGTTCTCAAGGATGTATAAGATCTCTGTTTGGTGTCCTATTTTGATATAGAATTGGATATAATAGTTGGTTAAACCTCTGAGTTCAACCAATTCCCACAATATAAGGTGGCCCAAAATTTTCCTATTTCCAATTTACATATTTGTTTTTGGATATTGGTTATTCAAAAAAATTATCTTTTTTTGAGTATCTGAATATAGGGGAGAATCCATCCCTGGGGAATTCATAAAATAAAGAAGTATAGTTAAGAATAAAATTGAAAAAATGTATATGTTGATAAATTTTACTCATTTCTCATAATTCCAATAAAATCACATTGGGACAGAAACATTTTAATTAATTTTTTCATAGTTTTTAAATAGTTACATTTTTTAATACATGAAAATGATTTGATTTTATTTTAATGAGAGATCCTTTGAATTTTATTATCAAATGGATTTAATGACTATAGGGGAGATATATATTGTTGGGGGAGAATATATGGTTCAATAAGTAGTATGTATAACTTGAAATAGATTAAATATGGATGAATTGGGTAAAATGTTGCAACCAAGGGTTGTATGTTGGATTTTTTTGTTAATTAGAAGTAATTGGAAATAATTTGGTGATTTATGATCTTTCTATGTTTGGATGATAATATTTTTGTTTTGGAATTTATTTGGTAGTAATTTTAATGTTTAAGATAGTTCTTGGTGTGAAGGTGACTTCACTGTTGTACGATTAATAAAAAAACATGGATGTAACTAGTTTGGGAATAAAAAGAAACCTACTTACCCAATATATAGTCATGTTGAAAAAAACAATTATCTGAGTATGAATGATTTTGTATACATTGAGGTAATGAAGAACATGTAATATTAAGTAAATTATGAGATGAATCCTAAAATGGTTGTTTTAGAAGAGTTTTTAGTTCAAAAGTTTTCTTCTGCGAAATGATGAGGCATGTACATGTCATTTCTGAAGATGCAGTGGATCTTATGCATGTTTAAAAAACTTGGATATTTTTTTATATAGGATTTTATTTGTAAGAGCTTATGTATAATACATAAATATTCTTACATTTCCAAAATTTAAACCCAGGAGATGTTTAGATGACCTGAAATTTATGCCTTTAAGAATTTTTGAGATCATAATGGTGTATGTTTGGACTGAAACAATGGGATTATGAAGACCATGTCATAACATATGTTGTATTGGCGTTACAAAATCTATGTGAAAAATAGAGATTCCCATAATGTGAAATATGGATTATGTATTGGGTTTATAAAAATTATTATGCAAAATGAGTGCTTGGAGAAGCACCGTTCCATAGAAGAAGGTGTCTTAGATATCAGGTTTTGTTGAGTTTAAGATAAATGGGTAATAAAGAATAAAAATTCCAGTTTGAAGAGATTTTTTTATAGAGATGCACTATTCCCTGGTATTTGGAGTACAATTCCATGTTTGGTCTATTGTATCACCATAAACAAGTGTTTTTAATAGAGGACATGTTGTAGTTTCTAAAAAACTAGAGGTTACAACCAGTGTTTTTGATTTGAAACTTGTTTAACTATTTGATGGTTATGGAATACACATTAACAAACTAAATGAAATTCAATTGTGGATATTTAAATTAAAATAATCCTAGGGATATATTTAATGTTGAATAAGTTATTATTTGACTAAAATCTGAATTTGGAATTGGAATTATAAAATACATATGTATTATTTTAGAATGATGGATAGAAGAAAGGGAGTACACACATTGAGAACTAAAAGATATTTGAATATATTTAAGAAGAAAAGAAGACTAAACCAATGTGTAATTTATTCAATATCTGGAATTAAAAATTATTTTATATTGGTTTGAATTAATTGATGATCGGGCTTTGAAGCAAAGAGTTTTTGTGCATACAATTAAAGATCTAGAAGTAAAGAATTCTGAAACATGGAGAAAACCCATTGTTGTTTATTGTTATAAATTTTATTGATATATATTTTTATAGTTTAACCTATATATCAACAATATATTTTGTAAAATTTTTTGTAATTTTTGATTGGAAGATAGGATCAAACCATGAAAAATGGATTAGTTGTGACAATATCTTAATGGTTTTAATGAAAAAAATGTGGATTATTGATAATTTCACATATATAAAAAATTTATATACATTAATTAGATGCATCTCAATATAGGTGATCCAAGTAAAAAAACTCTATCTATGTATCTTTATTTTTCTGGCATTCTTCTGTTTCTTGTGTATGATAATAGTAAAAAAATCAATGTTTATTCACCAAAATAAAGACAATAACCAATTAATCTTAAAAAAGAATAAATTTAATGAGACCCTAATTCACCCCTCCTCATAGTTTTTATAGTCGTTTATTAGTTTAGAAAATATATTTACATGGGAAGATAATTATTTTAGGCCATGAATCCAGAAAAGTATTACCATTGAAAACTATACTCAAGGGCACTAAAAGGGATTTAGTGCCCACAATTAAAGTCTAATTAATATGGATGTTTAACTATATATGAAGGAAATAACCAAGACCATTTTTTCAAATATGGCATAAGATTACTATCTCTTTATCAAAGGTGACCTTGGATACCTAATTTGAAGGTAAAATTATAAACAAGATATCGTAGTCCAAATGAAAACCCACTTTCTCTAAAATAACCTTTTAATGGTTAATTTAATTAGGATGAAAATTTTTAAGATTATATACGGAATATTTTGAATAATTTCATTTATTAATTATAATATTTTAATTACTCTAAAAAGATAATTAAAAATGTATCATGTAATTTTGGAATGATGGAAATTCAAATATATACTCACTTACAACCCTACTTTATCTTTCCATAATTAATGGGATGAATTTAAATACCATTTAATTGAGAAAACTCACTAAAAACTATATTTAAATAAAATTGGAGGATGGAAATGGAAGTTTTTTTTATTTTTCTTATCTTTAATGTTATTGATCTATTTTTTCCATAATTTTGTTCTTACGCTGTAAATTTCTAAAAATTAAATCAATTTTTAATTAAAATTTATTCCTTGTTTTCTTATATTCTTATCATTCTTTTTAAAACCGGTAAATGTTTTGTCTCATCATCTAAATCTATTCAACAAACAATGAAATTGATTTTTATTTGATTGTTTTATCTTATTTAATCTTATTTCTATGAGTATTCTTCTATATTCAAGTGAGTTCTTTACATAAATGGGGGGATAAATATTTTATATGTTGATTAAAATGTGTTTTATTAGATATATTATATGTTAATTAATTTTATTTAAACACTAAATTATTATACTAATTTAATATTTATATTCAATAAAAATTTTCTTCCTTATTAACTGTAAAAAAACAACTTATTTTGAGTTCTAATAGGATATTATGCCATTGAGTGACAACAAAAATTAATTTATGAATGCTTAGGTGATTAGACTTAAAATATTTAGGAATTAAATTATTTAATGGTTAATTTATAATTATTTTGTTAAAAGCACACATCGTTAATTAAGAATCTAAATGTTTACAAAAAAATAAATCCAATCTAGCCCAAGAAACAACCTATGAGTGTCATATCATTATTAATACATTTAATTCAAATCATAATTTGTCTTATTTTGTAACTAAATTCAACCTATATAGTATCCACTTTATATCCAGAACCCTCAATAAATAATTTTGTCTCTTTAGATCACTTCTTACATATCTACTATGTCAAGAACCCTAACAATATTATAATAAACAACTTAAATCCATAGGAAAAATTTAGTTGAACCAAATTTTGGAACCATTTTTTGGGACCAAGGTTGTAATATTAGACATTATTATTATTTTCTCACCAAATTTATCTATGACCACCACCATTTTTATTATCATTTCCCCATTCTATCTTTTTATATGTTCACTCTTATCTCCTAAACCATTCAATATTCTTAGATAGAGTGATAATACTTGTGAAGGGGAATCAAGTAATCCTATGTGTTTTTCTGTAGATACAAATTATTATTATAAACCATAACCTAAAATTAATCTCAAAACAATAGAGGGTATTTTAGATAATGAAATATTAAATCTTTATGGTAATCTAATGGAAGATCCAAATCAATAATCCCTTAACTTAGGGAATGTAATAGATGAAAAAATAAATTGATATATCACACCCTCTTGGTTTAATTCACAATAATGCTTCAAAAATCATACCCATGGAGATTATAATAATATTTCCAAAATATATGTCCCAAAACACCTTCCCAACATACATGGAATGGAGTTATATATGATTTACATTCATGTTAAGGAGTTTATGAACACCATTTAGACCATGTTCCCCCTCATCAAATCATGTTATATAAGATGAAAATATTAACTTTTCCATTAAAATATCAATCTAATATATTATTAAATAATTTGAGACCTCCATCTATTAAATCATTAGAATAATTAGAGGAAGTTTTATAATAAATACATTCCCCACCATATTATAGTTTAATTTTAAAAGGGTACTAAAATATTTGTTGACAAATATGGAGATAATTTTTAGGAAAAATGAAAATGGTTTAAGGAAACTATTTAAATGATACAACACTATTTTTTCTTAATCCATGGAAAAATTAAAATGTCTTTATGAAGGATTAGGTCTAATAAAAAAATACATTGACATGGTTTATAACAATACTTATAAAAAACATTCCCCCAATAATGTTTATGAGTTTCTATTAGGACTTAGTAAAAAATTCAAACATTAATATCCTCTCCATATTATGACAGCAATCCAAAATCTATTATAATTCACACTTTTAGGGAAATCCAAATACACATGAATAATCATTAAGGCCACTCTACGATGGTTAAGAAGATATATCCCCTGAAATTTTATGATGCTTAATATGTTGATCCTCTATGCACAATTTATCAAGAACATGACCATAAGACTAATAATTTTCCAAACATTATTTAAATAAAGTAAGTCCTTATAATATTAAAATCTATTTAGGAAAAAGCTATAAATTTTCAATATCCGCGAAACCAATACAATTTCAATCAAAGGTATAATGTTCATCCATATATCCACTATAGATATAAACCACTATTCAATCATCCACAATTTTTCAGTTCCCACCCTCCATAAATTTTCTAAATAATAAAAAAAAATTAGTTCCAAAAATAAAATTTAAATCATCCCATTGTGAAAATATAATTTTCTAAATATTCTACAGGGATATACCAACCAATTCAAACCATTATAGATTTTGTTCACTCTCATTACTCGATTAAATTTCCAATTGAAAAGATAAAGTTTCATCTTGGGTTTTATTCATAAAATTTAAATTTAAAATAATTGAAACAAATAATGTACCATTTTCAAAAATATTATATCTTATATATCCTCACAAGTAGAATTTATTGTCACACAACCCTATTTTGAAAAACTAAAATCTATGTTTGTTATGAGAAGTTGAAAATTCTTCAAGATGCCTAAACCAACCATTACTAAAACATTTGAGTCTAATACGAATAAAGATATTACCAAATAAAAACCCATGTAATATATGAAACTATAGGATAATAAGAAGGAGCCACTACCACCCAAATCAGTATATCATGTTTTTCCATTCCCTTAAAGAATAAATGGAAATTAAAAACCATACTGAGTGAATTATTGAGGGAATTATTCTCTATTATTAAACACTATCTCTAATTTTTGTAATATATAAAAACCATACCCACTTAATCAGGGTACCTTAAAGTCTTCTTTACTTTTAAAAGTATTTTTACCATAACAATTAATTATTGTTATCTATTAATGTGGGAATCAACATAGAAAGAACAATTTATACTATCTTAAAGGACCCTAGTAGTGAATATATAAATATTGAACTTAGATAGATTTTCTTTAACACAATATAAGATTTAAGAAATAGTGTTAACCTCATTTAATATACTATGTATTTCCAGTTAGGGAATAATGATCCCTAACCAACATTTTTCACTCTCCAACTCCCTGACTACTGTATTCTAGTGCCTAAGGGTATCATAAAAGAAGGTCTAGTAAAATTTAAAAAATTAATTTACCCACACTAATTAATTTTCCTTTAAAATCATCCAAAAAATGGTATTAGGTAGAAAACCCATATAATCCATTATTTAATATTCTTAGCAAATATTATTCCAGTCATTTAAGTTAGGAATGAAAACATAAACATTAACTGTTGGAACATGATCCTTATTCTTGACATCTACAATGAAATATCTCAAATTAGTTATTTTTATGAGGTTCATGAGGTAAATTTTATAGGTAGTTTTGAAAGTGTACCTGACGAGAATCAAGGAATTATTAAATGAATTTTAATTTTAGAGAAGATTGATTTCCTTTATTTGCACTAGGAAACTTGTCTCCTTTTATATAATCTCTTTTTTATAAATCCTATGTTGATTTTTTGGGATAATGAATCATAAAACCATTGAGGGAATTAGGAAAATCATGTTTATACACATTATAAACATTTATTTGAAAATTTTATAGGGTAAAACATATATTCTAAATGATTCAACTCTATATAGATTTTTTGGAAAGGAATATTAGTCTGATCCTAACTACCAATCTACTTCAAGTAACTCTGACTAACCAAATCATGAACTCATGGGCATACCTCACTCAAATAGGTATTAATTTTTAGGGTATAATCAAAAAAATTATTTTCATTTATTATTATCTTAAATACAACCAACAGATAATGTTTTTTATATCATAATAATGTAGAAAAATTCCTTTGGATATACCATTTCTAATATTCTTGGTATTTTCCACTCATTAAGACCCAATAGATTATTCGATAAAGGAATTTGAAACCTTATTTAAAACCCTAATATATTTCCAATCCCAATCTAATTAATTTTTTTCAAAAATAAATCCATAAGTTTTTGAAATTTGTAATCATCTACCTCGTTTTTAAGAGTGAGAGGGTAAGTATAATTCATGTTTTTCTTATGAAATATTGAATTTTGTTGATAAGAAACAAGGATTATGAATATCTCCCTATATATGTGAGAATTGGATGGTGGGTTTTCATTAACTATAGGTAGTTAAAAAAATTTACTAAAAAATTTCATTTTTTAATGTCTTTAATTGATCATTCCCTTGAGTTTGTGATGATACATGAGTTTTATTACTTTCTTGATGTTTATTTAGGGTATAATTAAATCATAGTTTCCTTATAATACCAATAAAAATCCATAAATTGTTCATTTTTAACTTTTTACTTCCAGGATACTCCCTTTGGGTTGTATAATGTTCATGGTACCATCCAACGGCACATGATGGAAATTTTATTTGAGCTGGTGGGTGAGTATTTAGAATTTTCTATTGAAGACTTTGATATTTTTTGGGATATATTTGAGTGATATATATAAATTTTTGATATTTTTATATCAAAATGTGATGATAAAAATCTTATCCTAAATTAAGAAAAATTCAATTTCATGATAAAGCTAGGATTATTCCCGAGGTATCTTGTCTCCAATAAATGGATTGAGGTTGATAAACCATGGTAGATATTATTAATTTCCTTAAATCTAAAAAAATACTAAATATGTAAATTTATTCTTATGTGACAGTAGTTTATATAGAATTTTCATTAATAATTTTTACTTAATTAATACCTCCTTTTTTATTTTTTTGAGAAATATGATGTTTTAAGTCTAAATGGGTTGAGGCTATACCTACTAATCCAAATGCATACCAGGTTATGATTCATATCCTAAGATAAAACATTTCTTATAAAATATTTATTTATAGGCCTACCATTAGTGACTATTGAACCCATTTATATAACCATCCATTATCATTATTCTGGTCAAAGTGTGTGATCTCATATAATGGTCTACCACCCTAAAATAAATGGTTGATATTGGTTAGATAATTTGGATATAAATAAAATTCTATAAAAAACTATCACCCCATTAAGAATAATTGGTCCATAAATATCCTGTATTTCCTTTGAAAAAAATCAAACGACATAGTATACAGTTATTGGCTTGATGTAATATCTGAAGGTTTAGGGAAAAAAATATTTTCTAGTTGAGAATGAGCACAAATACTATTTGTCTATAAAAAAGCTAATATATTTTTTACCTTTCTATTGATGGATAAAATAATAATTTAAACTTAAAAAACTATAGAAACATTGGATGGATTCATATACAAATTAATGGACCAGCCAAGAAAGTGTTCGAGATTGAAAATCCAGAAATATTATATTCAAAGACTTTTTACCAAGAAAATATCTTCAAATTTAAACATTCAAAATTCATCCTCACCAAGGTAAATTGAGGTCATATTGTTAGCTCCCACCATTTTGTATCATGTCTACCTATATAGGGTGTTTAGATTTAAGATCCAACCAGTGGTATCATCATCTATGTTATTGTTCATATATAAAATCCATTCAAATATTTATACCATAAATATGTAACTAAAGAGGATTTGAATGATCTAATCTAAGAAGAAGGAAAAATCTAATTAATTGTGGGGTATATGTCAAGATAATGAATCTAAACTAGGTTATTTCTAGGTGGAAACACAAATAATGTTTAGTTTTTTCCTTTTTTATTTTTATTTTGTCTTTGTTTAGGTTTTTATCTTCATTTACTAAAACAAGATACCATTTTTTTCAATTGTGATTTTTTTGTTTCTTTAGTTAAGGGAAAACATTGGATTTCTAGTTTGATCTAACGTTTTAGTGTGTGAGATTCAATAACTAATAAGTTTGATGATTTTCAAGTTGACCACTTTTTTTCCAATGTTTAAAACCAATATTTAATGATCCATGGAGTATATACATATGAAATAGTGCCTTAATGATCAATAAATTTGGTTTATATGTTATCATTAAAAAATATTTCTCAAAAAATTCATTTCAAATTTCATTATTTAATTTATCACCTCAAATGTATCCACAATTATCATTTTTTCTCTTTCAAGATAGAGGGTAGTGTTATTCTAAATTAGAGGGTGGAGTAAAAAATCAAAAAAGGTTGTAATTTTTTTTCATTAATTGAAATTTATTTCCTTTATCCATGGATCTGATAAAATTGTAATGACCCTAAAATCCGATTGTTTTTTTTAAATTATTTGGGATTTTTACGGGTCTGTCAAAATTGATGGCATGTAATTCGGAGGCCTGGTGTGCCCAAAATAAATTTCTGAACATTTTTCCAAATATGTTCAGTAAACTCTCAGGTGGTGTTTTATTTCTTTTGACTTGTTGCTCAAATCAAAAATCAAGGGGAACTATTGAATCCCGAATGTCAGGAATCACCTAGAAACGACTTAACTTCGGCCGGAGAGGGCCGAGTAGAAAATATAATTTTTTTAATTTTTGAGAAAAATAATAAATGAATTTAAAAGAATTGTTTCATTATTTTCTCTCCATTGTGTGGCGGACAGCGACTTTGTAGGGCAGTGATGATGAGGTGATGGGGAACATTAAATGAAACACATGGATGACCTGTATTCCACAATATAACAGTGAATTAAATAGTGCAAAACAAAGACAATGTTTTGTCAATGAAATAGCGTAACGACGTGATGTCACATAATTATGGAAACGCTGGAGTGTGGTTCTATAAATAGTTTACCGTGCTAATAAAAATAAGCTGGAAGGATTTGGGGGATTCTTGGTAGAATCTCTGATGCACTTCCACCCTAGTGAAGAACGATGAATGAGGAAGAATGCCTTTAGAAGGTCGGAACTGGGAAGTTTTGTTGATGTTGTAAACCCTCGAGGATGAACGTGCGGTAATGAATGTCATAAAAGGTAGGGGGTTTATGTGCTTTGATGTTCCCTCTCTTCCCATTCATGAAAAATATAACGAACGCAGACCAACCGACTAACGTGTTGATCCATGTCTCGTGTAATCATGCAGATTGTCATTGTGGGATCTTAAACATGGGGATTTTTCTTCATTTTGTTATTATTAATTTTTATCATCATGTTTAAAATGCTAACGCAGAGGGTGTAGGCTGAAATCAACAAGTATCGGACGCTTCGATAAACTTGTCCTTAGTGCGTTCTTTGTGGCAGAGAAATGAACGCGGTGGCAAGGCATTTGAGGGCCACGAAATGATGGTGGCATTATAGTGGTCTGCAGAAATAACCACTGGTGTGCCATGCCGGTGGCGGCCAACGGTGGCTGGAGGACCCCTTGTAAATCATCCCCTGGTAGTGGAAGGCGGTGCACCGTCACACACCGTGGTGGCGAGAGACGGCCGGACTGAGTCGGCTGTGCGGGAGAGGGGCGACGCCTACAGGCGCCGCCAGCTTCAGCAGCCATGGCTAGCTGGCCATGGCAGGAGGGGGGTAGTGTGGACCCTACGTCACGCCACGCCGCACCACATGAAATGTCCCTCCTTCTGTAAATCCATCTACGCGATGTAGTCTGCCTTTAGGGGGACCGACCCAAATGTGGGCCGACCGAATGGGCTGGACCCACAGGCCAACGCGGTTGGGCTGAGCCCCACCCGACAGGCTGAGCCATCAGCGGCTCGGGCCCTTGAACCAGTCAGGCTAGTATTGATGGGCTGACCGAATGGGCTGGACCCACGGGCCAACGTGGTTGGGATGAGCCCCACCCGACAGGCTGAGCCATCAGCGGCTCGGGCCCTTGAACCAGTCAGGCTAGTATTGATGGGCCGAACATAGTAAACCAGACTGACTCTTGATGGGCTGGACCCAGGAGGGGTCAGGTAGACCCCGAGACCCGTTACATTGGGCCGACCTGACTAAGTCGGACCGGGGCAAGACCCAACCGTTCCCAAATCAAGAAATGCCCATAACTGACAAACCTGGTGTCCATTTGATGCACCATCAGTGACGTTGGGATTCCTTTTGGGAAGAGGTCCCTTTTTCATATTCTGGCGGGCCCGACCGAGCCATGCCGGACCGAGGTGTGATCACCCCCGTTTCACGGAAAGCGGTGTAACTAACTGACCGGGAGGCCAATCAATGTGTTGTTTGTGGAATAAGGACCATTGTGACAATGCAGTACTTTATAGATACTCTAAGTGATATTCGACCAAGTTTGATGTGTGACTTGGGTTGGATCAGATTTGAATCTAAATGGGCCCTTTTTACAAAAGTGCTCATATCTTACAGACCCATCGTCCGATCGACCCACCATTTGTCACGTTGGGACCCCTATGATGGGTTTGTACCTTGGGTACGATTTTTTAGGGACATCGTACTGGTTAAGATATTACTAATGGATTGAGGATCAAAGTCTTACGGATATCAGTTGTGCTTTGTGTGGGAATCCTACGGCTGGCTGTGACATGAAGAATAAGACTGACCAATACAGGTCAACATCAAAAACTCCAGAGTAGGATGATCTCACTATATGACTAATCATCCCTACCTCTGTATCAGCGACCAATATGGGTCAGCACCAAAAACCAATATGGGTCAGCACTAGTGACCAATACGGTCTAGCACTAGTTAGCAATATGGATCAGTACCAGCTACCAATACGGGTCAACATCAGCAACCAACACAGGTCAACATCTAGCGTCCAATAGAGGTCATCACCAGCAACCAATATGGGTCAACATCTAGTGACAAATACTGGTCAGCATAGAGTGACTTATATGGGTCACCATACAGTGACCTATATAGGTTAGTAGTATATTTACTAGGGATAGTATGATCTAGTTGTACGACTAGTCATCCCTATCCCAGTAACCTTGAAGTTATACTATTAAAGTGAGGTGTCTCTTTTTTTTGCGCTTCATGATCTATATCATTCTTTTTATATTACCTTTGTGGTATTTCTTCTGATTTTTTCCTTTTTGGATTACTGAGCGACCTCCAGGGGTCTCAGGGTCCCTACTGGGTATTGTTATACTCACCCTTGCACAGGCTTCAACCACACTTTGTTGTGTCTAATGCATACTACTGATGTTCTAAGGAAGAAATTGGAGGTTCGAGACTTGGGGGAGCTTGGTGCGATGGGATCAGTCGAGATCCTCTTCTTTGACTTCATATATACAACAACTACCTTATAGGTAGAGATCTAGGGAAACCCCGACACCTATTTACATTCCTTCAGTTTCTATGGCTTGTATTCCAGCCCACTGTTTTCAGTTTACAGTTGTACTTTTTGTTGTAGTTTACTCTCATGGTTGTACCTTGATTTTGTTGGTTGTTTACTTCAGTTGACCTTTTTTAGTGTGTATAAATCTCTAAGGAAATTCTTTCCTAATTTGGGAAAAGCCTTTAGGTTCTAGTCACCATCCCCTGGCCGATGGAAGGCGGTCTTGGGGTAGTCACGTCCGGGCCCCATGGGACGGGTCGTGACACAGTGGAATCAAAGGGAAGTCGGTTCTACCAAAAGAATTAAAAATATTATTTTTATGATGCAATGGTGTAGAGTGTCTTGAGTTTGGTGTTCAGTTCCGGGAGTCAAGTGTTAGTGTGGTGGCCAACGTATCCATACACCAGGACCCTGAATTCTGTTTTCCAACTCCGTACATGAAAACATCTGTTGAAAGTGTTTTGAAACATTTTCTTGATATTTCTAGAGTCATCTCCCTAGGTATAACTTATTAATTTTGGCACATATATTTCTTAAAGGATTCCTCTACAAAGGAAACCAGCCAGGATTCTGATTTGAGATCATGATAGTGGCCCATCGAGCGATGAGGCATCGGTACAGGGACCACTCATAGTTATGAAACCTTTGGGTGGTGTACCAGCAGCACCACCACCCATCAAGTAGTAGGTGCTACCAGTGGATCATTCATGCCGGTTGATCATGTTTCATTAGTTATAGAGATAGTGGCCTATAAAGTTTTGAGGTGAAACGGGCCCCTAGACAACAGAGTACTAGCTTGAGGTGGTTTCACGGGTCTTTTTCTTAGTAGAGACACCTACCGAGCAGATGGAGATCTTGGCCTCTGGCCTTCTTTAGGGCTTGGTAGGAAGATGGTGGAGCATGATGCTCAAGGTGCATGATCAGATGACCCTCACCTGGCGGGACATTGAGAGACTATTCAGGGTGGAGTTCATGCTAGTGACACTACGCTATGTGTGTATTCATGAGCTTCTATATCTACAGCAGGGCAGCCAGACTATGGCTCAGTACTCTGTGATATTTACTAACCTCTCTTGATACTCCACCTACATGGTACAAAACCATCACTTCAGGGCCCGAACCTTTGAGTAGGGGCTCCGACGGAAGATTTGAGATGCGATAGTTTATCTCAGCATCCCGATGCATGATGGGGTGCTAGAGTGAGCTTTGATGATGGAGAGTTTCTTACCGAGTAGGCACCGACAGTGAGATCCTCTGCCTGATTACAAGAAGTAGAGTCATCTTCAGCTGGTAGTAGACAAGTGACATAGAATCCCAAGTGGGATAGACCTTCCAGAGGGTGACCTTGTGATGTAGGGTTATTAGTGAGAGGCATGAGAGGCCAAGGGAGCCACCAGTGAGGCATGATCTTTTTTTCTTATGGGGGATAGGGTCACAGAGCTCGTGACTATCTGAATCCCCACGTGGATGATCTGAAGATGACTGAGGGGCCACCGAGGCAGTGGCAGGGACAAGAGCATGAGCACCATCCAGGAGGGGGATGAGGAAGTGGAGCAGGACGTGCATTTGGAGGCAGTTGGGGTCACTAGGAACTACCACCACCACCCTCAGGTGGTCTACCATAAGCTCAGTGAGAAGGTGGATGGGGAAATTACCAGCTACAGGCAGTAGAGGATCATAACCCTGACATCCTTGAGATGATACGGGGTACAATCTATATATTCTCTACTTTATAAGAAGTGATTATCAACACGGGTGTTATCCATTCTTTCTTTTCCATGGACTTAGTTCAGGACATTTATATTCTGACTGAGCTTTTAGCTCGACCTTTGTGTTTGGATAGTCCTACGGGAAGAGATTTTGCAGTCACACACTAGTGAAAATAGTTTGATATTACTCTTAGAGGAGAGTGTTTCATATGGGATATTCTAGTAGTGGCGTTGAAGCCCTAATACATCATACTAAGCATGGGCTAGCTATCAAAAGTTCACGCATAGATTGACTACTTGAGATGTACATTGTGATGTACGCGCAGAGATGGGTTCCAGTTTTCTATTGTCGGTGAGAAATAAAACAGAGAAGCACGGGATGGACTTTTGATAATGAATGTGAAACTTATTACATATTAGTGGTTTTTCATGACCTTCAACATGGTGGATGAGACGACTCCACAGTTCCCAGCGGTGGTGGATGAATATGAGGACATATTTCCAGAAGATGTCCCTAGACTACCTCCTCGCAGAGAGGTAGACTTCTGTATTGAATTGTACCTAAGAACGACACTGATATCTACATCATAATATTGGATGGCCCATGTGTAGCTCCAGGAGCTGAGGGTACAGTTGGGGGACTTACAGAGGAAGGGATTCGTAAGGCCTATTGTTTCTCCATGGGCATCCCCAGTGTTGTTTTCCAAGAAGGCAGGCATAAGTTTGAGGCTATGTGTGGGATTATGACGCCTAAACTAGGTGACCATGATGAACATGTATCCTCTACCAACGATTGATGATCTGTTTGATTAGTTGAAATGAGTGAAGTGCTTCTCAAAGATAGAAATCAGATTCAGCTATCATTAGCACAGGGTATGGGACGATGATGTACTGAAGACAACCTTCAGATATCGGTATGGCCATTATGAGTTCTTGGTGATGCCTTTTGGTGTGACCAATGCTCAAGTATATTTCACGGGGCTCATTAACAGGATCTTTCATCCATACCTTTATCACTTTTTGGTGGTCTTCATTAATGGCATCTTGGTGTACTCATCTTCCGAGGAAGAGCATGTTGCACACTTGAGGATAGTTATGGACACACTTTGGGAGCATCAGTTATATGGGAATATCTAAAAGTGTGAGTTATGAATATAGAATTTCAATTTCTTGGGACACGTCATCTTAGAGGAAAGAGTTGCAGTGGATCTAACAAATATTGAGGTATTACTTTCTTGGAAGCCACCCAAAAGTGTTACTAAGGTGTGGAGCATCCTTGGTATAGCAGGCTACAATCAGAGGTTCGTACCCGATTTCTCTAGAGTAACAACACTTATGACTACCTTGATGAAGAAGTAGAAACCCTTCTTGTGGTCAGAGACATGCCAGCAGAGCTTTCAAAAGCTGAGGCAGAGCTTGAATAGTGCTCTCATCTTGAGGTTTCCAGAGGAGGGAACTAACAATGTGGTTTACTATGATGCATCATGGACCAGACTCTTTTACATACTAATGCATGATGATGCAATGATTTCATATGGTTCATGAAAGCTGAGACCTCATGATATGAATTATTCTACTCATAACTTGGAGTTGGAAGCAGTAGTCCTTGCACTAAAGATGTGGAAACACTATATGATGGGAGAGTGGTTCATTATTTACCCAAACCATAAGAGTCTCAGATATATATTCTTATAGAAATATCTGAATATGAGATAGTTACGTTGGCTATAAATCCTCCAAGACTATGAATTTGAGATAGCCTATAAACCTGGGAAGGGGAACGTAGTGGCAGATGCACTTAGCCGGAGATCAAGTTCGCAACTACTGAATGAGGCTTCGTAGCAGTTAGCCTCACTTTAAATATCTTACATGGATAGATATGAGATAGTATACCTCCAGTCGGTGGTAGTTTCTGATCCAATCCTTCAACGAGTCAGGGAGGCGCAAATGAGAGACAATAGCTACGAGACTACAAATGCTCAGATATCCTCAGGTCATGCACATGATGGTTATTCTGAAGGTGGGTATCATGCAATACTTTTCATAGGACTTATAGTTGTACAAATGACGCTATGAGAGGATGATTTGAAAGAGTTTCATACATCCCCTTGGTAATACATCCAGGAATGATGAAGATGTATCAAGACCTTCGGCATCAGTACTGGTTTCCAGGGATGAGGAAAGATGTAGAAAAGTCTGTTTCTAGATGCCTCACTTGACAGTAAGTTAAGGCTGAGCACCGAGTACCAGTAGGCTTGACCCAACCCCTCAATATTCCAGAGTTAAAGTGGGAAGGGATATCGATGGACTCTATGATGGGGATACCATGAACATCTAGATATCACAACACCATATCGGTGATCAATGACTGACTCAACAAGTAAGGCTACTTCCTTGCTATTTGAGAGAAGGATTCGGTAGAGATTTTGGGACGTCTCTACGTTCAAGTGATCGTGTTACTTCATAGGGTACCTTCGATGATAGTCTCAGATCATGACATAGGCTTCACATCCCAGTTGTGGAAAGTATTATAGGAGGCCTTCGGAACTCAGCTTCGCTTGAGCACAGCTTTTCGCCCACATAGAGATTGTGAAACTGAGCAGACCTTCCAGACTGTAGAGACCCGAAGCTTGACGTACATGGACATTACATTACTTTTGCGGAATACTTAATACATAACAAAAATAGACACACAAGGACCGTAATAGTTTAGTGTCTTTGGAAACTCGGAATATAAACATCTAATCCTGTTGAAAGATCTTCAACATCTCCCATATCTATCTTCCCCTTTTTGTTTTCTTACCTAAATGCATTATTTATATCCTGGGGAAAAGAAAACATCTAAAGGGTGAGCTCAAATGCTCATTAATGGTAATCATGGATAAAATAAAACAAATCATATACATTTGAGCTTAAAAACATGAACATAATGTTTAAAAGCTTGAGCAATGACATAAAACATGGAAGTACGTAAGGCATATATCATAATGAAACATTAATCATGATAAAATATCATGGGATTAAAAAATGTAATTGTGGCAACCATTCGGCACATGTCATGATTTCCATAGTAGCCAAGGCATTGCTTCCAAGGCCATCTTAGTGGACAAAGTCCCTTTCTGAATCGAGTTCACTCCTCGTTTCAGTCCTGTAACACTAAACAAGATTAACTTACTGTTCTAGCCATGTCTATCTCATGAGATATAAAATCTTTACCCAATACATTGGAGGTAGATATAGGTCCCACCCATCTCATAATTAAATCATTCTTACTTGTTCCACAAAATAAACATACATCATTCATAATAACCCAACGAATAAAATGGGTTTCATAAACATAATCCCATCATAACATAATCCATATAAAAGAAATGGATTTAATTTCATAATAAGAAAAGTGAAACCATGTAAATAAAATAGACATTATACTTAAAACATACACATATGAAATAATTTCATTTTATATGGAAAATGGTTTTGATAAAACACTTGAAATGAATTCTTGAGGAAAATATCCTTTCTTCTTTAAAATCCTTTTCTTTTCACAAAATGTCATGAATTTTTAAAAGAAAAGGATTTTCTTTAAAATATTAATGAAATATTTTTGAGGAAGCTTCATGAAAATATGTCTTTATAAAACCTTAAAAATCCTTTCATGTTGTATAAGTTAAAAAAACATTCTTCTCGTACTTTTGTCGGAAAAGTCAAAAAGCAACTCGTACGAAAAAAGAAAAAAGATTCCTTTAATATCATTTACTAAAAACTAACCAAAGGTTAAAATTGGATTTAAACAATTGTAGGTGGATGGAAATAATATTATATATTTAGGAAACATGGATGTGGATGATAAAATACACCCCAGTAATTTCTGAAGTACAAACAATCTCGGATAAAAATGAGATTGTGATATTTCCCTTACCTTAGGTCCAATTTGCTTCGTAAGTGTCCGAACCTCCGGTATAATGATTTAAATAATGTCATTGACTTATTCCAGAATCATACTAATTTTTATGATATCTTATATGGTTCACTTATGGCTTTATATTACCCGTTCTTTTGTAAATTCCATGTTAAAGAGCGTTTTGGGTTAAATCGTTTCATTTGTCATCCGTGTTTTGACTTGTAATTATTCATATGATTTCTTAGATCATGATTACATAATTCCAAAATATAAAAAATGATTTATATACAATATATATTCATAATATAAATATATATAATAGATCAGTAAATGGAGAGAAATACACCGTTCATGGAGACGGTAGGTCGTACGTACGCATGAACGCTGTTTTCGTTTCCTTATTGAGTTGAATGGAATTAAGTAGATGACATACATATATATACACATAAATACAGTATCATTATTATGTCATATATTTCATGATTACTTATTATATATACTTTATAATCATTCATGAATGGTTAACATGGAGAATGAATCTCATCACGTCGTGGAGACGGTAGTCCGTACGTACGCACGAGCGATGATATCATTCTCATGATCGTGGAATTGTATTGGAGTGTAGGTATACTATTTAAGAATAAATATAACTTTAAAATAATCATATATAGTTATTATTTACACCATTATACCCATCCAAGTAAGGTGGTGGTGTAAAATAGATTACACCATGGTGTGGAGACGGTATTCCGTACGTACGCACGCGCGATGATTTCATTTTCTGTAGGATGGATAGATGGTGAAATAGGGTTGTTTCATACTTATAATAACATATCTGTATATGATTGATACTGATGTTATTACTTCATAATGAAACAACCTAAGAAGAAGAAGTTGAAGAAGAAATAAAGATGAAAGAATCAGTAACGGACATTACCTCTTCTTTGAAACGCCTCTTTGAGTCCTCCTCTTAGGGCACTAAAATTGGTCTTTGAAGAATACCAGGACCTCTAGGATGTTTCTAGGGAAGTGTAGAAGATAATTTTTCAGGGGTTGGCCGATCTGGAAGGCTAAATGTGGTGTGAGGAAGAGAGGGAGGAGGTGCCCTTTTGTAAGGGAGGAGAGGGGCACCTTTGGAATAACTAAAAATATTATTTTATTATAAAGTCATATTCAGTTTTTAATAGCTCAAAATTGAGTTATTTCTAAACTAAGGTAGGGATGGGTAGAAATCCTCCCATCCAATATAATTTAGACAAGTTTAGGTCATTATATTAACCTTATCTTTTAGTTTTAACTCTTAGTTAATTAGATTGACATTTACCATGCCACTTTGTATATTTATATTATATAGTTAATAAACTTACCATATACATCCAATCGAACCCCAAGTGGTCCATTAATGATACAACAATCATGATATAAGTATCTTGGAAGAACCTTAGATTTTTAGGAATAAAATAACAATCAATAATATAATATTTGTTTTAAAAACTATTTTATGTCAGTTTTGACACTATTCAATAGTTGATTTTTGTGAAACTCATAACAAAATGATTACTTAGACCAAAGTTAATTAAATCAATACTACCATGTCATATTAACCTATAACATTATTTTAATTCATAAAAAGTCTCAAATTATTTTTATTTGGGTATTTATAATATCAATTATTCTAATTTTTTCACTATTATGGTAATTACTGCATCATCATTGTGTCATAAATAAATTAAATTATTTAATGTCTAAAAATTATAAATAAAATATACTTATGTAGGGAATATTATTAGGTTTCTAATGAATATTTATAATCGAATTTATCTTATGCATAACCCTATATTAAAAATGTATTAGTAAATAAACTTTGATTTTAACTCTTTTAACTCTTCTTTGAATTAAATAATAATAAAGGTCCTAATCTAATCCAAGTGGGCCTAAATGGTCATATTTTATTCCTAAGGTTGTTTTCGGTCTAATTACACTTATCCAATAGAATTAGGACATGTGTTAGGGTAATAATAATATCATTTTTACCCTTAATTACCGTATTTACTTTTAACCATGGTAAAAAAAGTAAAAAGTTACTATTCACCAAAAATTATTTTAATCTCATTGAACCACATTTTACTTAATGACATCAACTGTGTCTCTCAGATTTTTGAAATTCCACTCACATAAGTGGTAAAATTAAGTTTTATGAAAAATTCATTTTTTTTAACTACCACTTAGTAGTTTCACTATTCATCAAAAAAATGAAAGTTTCCAGAAAAATACCAAAAATTAGGCCTAAGCTATATTGGATATTATGAACTCAAAAATGATGTCTATTTTACCAAATTCAAAACATATCAGTTGCATTAATTAATTTAAAAATTAATTCCCGTCGTCAAAACAAATAGTGTGCTCTTAAGAGATAATAATTATCAAAAGATTGACACTTGCTTATGTCTGGTTTAAATGTGAAATTACATCCAATGACCAACATTGTATTAAATTGTAAAAATATATTCTAAATATACTTTAAAACCACTAAAATTAAAAATTTATCACTATTAATTATTTCGATTAAAAAGGTTGTTTTAATTAAAATTTAGTAATTTTCACTATTCATCAGAATATGAAAGTTATCTGAAGAGTACCAAAATTTCACCCTAAGCTAATTTCGATATTCCGAATCCAAAAATGAAGTCCATTTTGAAAAATAAAATTTACAAAATTTTGAAAAGTGGTTAATACTATTCATAACGGCTAGTTTTAATAATATTTTAAAAGCATATCGTTGTTTAGTGAAACTCGGTATTGCGTACTACACACGTTATCGAGGAAGGTCGTGATTGCGTGTAATGAAAGGCAAGTCAAAGATGCGTGTTGTGCAAGCTCCTTTTGGTGTAGCGTACAACACAAGACATTAATGAAATTAAAAAGAATATTTTTCATAAAATCTCAGGGTGTTACATTCTACCCCCCTTAAAATGAATTTCTCCCTCGAAATTCGTCGGGGTTATCAATGGTTTACTACTTGAAAGTTTATTTAATAGAAACCCACATCGTAAAACGGAATACCAAAACCATTCTTTAAAAAATGTATCAAACGTAACAGTTAGCCAAATAAACTAATCACTGGGTTTCCACATAGGTGAAAATATGGATATGGAAGAGAAATCTAACCATCATGTTCTGATAGAGAGTGGTAGAGAACATGGCTATGGAAAATACATCAATCACAAATCCATAAATTTGTGAAGATCTAAGGTACCATCTGATTCATCATATATAAGAGCACTAGGACAACATTTTTGGTTTTCAAGATCATTTCCCTAAATTTGAAGAATTATAATTAGAATAAATACTTACTTTATTATGGTACAATCTCACTGTTGTTCGTGCCTTGAAAAATTTACACTTCATCTCTTAAATAAATGAAGTAGAATTAGTTATTCGTGAAGTGTTTGAAGATCATGTGATAGAATGACGGGTCATTCCATCTGTCTCAAACAAAAGGTTAGCAAAAGTTATTAAATATACATAAGTCGATCTATAGTGAGATTAATGATGTATGGTTCCTAAAATGGACTTATACTTATTATATCATACTGCTTAATATAATAAAACTAGTTTCTACTAAATAGGGACTTCCTGTAGGCCAGTGGTATGCGATAAAGGCCAGTTGTACTTTGGTTGTGGGTTCGATTCCCACATCCTTGTCTGACGTGATGGGTTGTCGCCCGTCCTGCAGGTTGTCCTTTTTCTAAAACTACATTACTATAACATCCCATCAATAATATCGAAAAAAGTTCTATCCTTAATACTAACTTATGTTCAACATAATCCTTTCCAATCTCTAGGCTTATCCAAAATACTGTTGTCCAATCTCATATTATAGTGAAAATGATTACCAAAGAGTTTATATAACAAGCATGTTAATACCATCGTTGATCCCCATATATCATAAGATATGTCTTTTTGGTCACATTCCAATAATTCGAAGGCCTTAATCATGTATTATCTTGAAAAATGAATACCCATTGAATCTTAGTGAAAACATAAGTGCTGTCAAAAGTTAACTCTTTTCACATACCAAAACCTCAAACAATGATATAATTATTTCCTTAAATCAGTCATGAGCTCATGAATACTATCAAACATTTCATTTTCTCCTTATCCCTTCATTATGCGCATATCATCTTTTTTTTCAAAAATATCTTAATCACTTTCCATGGTTACCGGTACCATAAAATTATTGAAAACCACAATAGACCAATACATAAATATTCCAATATTCCACGATACTATATACAACATTATTTTTGGAATCCCATTACATAAACACTTAATCATTCCACCACATCGTTGTCATATTCAACATCGCCAATAGTGATCGCATGTGACTTCCCTTTGTCCTTTTCCTTAAGTGGTTGCTCATGTCGATCATCACTAACCCCTGGATTAGGTCATTTATTAGCATAATGCCCCATTTCCTTGCACTTGAAGCATTCAAGTGTTGGTGGTGCGTTCTCTGCAGTCTTTTCTTTATTCGCATCATTAGAAACCATTTTTCCATTACTTTGACACTCAGCTACTCGATGACCTTCTTTTCCACACTTAAAACATTTTCTAGTCCCTTTAAGACAATCTCCACCATGCTTCTTTCCACACTTTCAGCATAAGGAAACATTCATCTTCTTTTCACTATTATTCTGAGATTTCTCCTTGAACTCCATCTTTCGTTTCTTGTCAAATATATGAGATGGATAAGTAACAACAACTTACATTTCTACATTGATAGCACAACACAAAATTTCTTCATAGCTACTGAATTCTCTTATATCTAATGCCCTTCGATGATTTGGTTTTAAGCCACTGAAGAATCGATCAACTTTACTTTCAGGTTGGATGATAAATCCAGATACATATCTTGATAGCCTTGTAAAATTCGCTTCGTATATACCAACAGATTCATCATCCTTTTGCTTTAGTTCAAGAAAATCCTTCTCCATCTTTGTTCAAAGAATATGAGGGAAGTACTTATTGAAAAAAAAGTTCTTGAACTCGTCCCATTCCATGGACTCAATTTCATCTCTTGGCCTCGTATTCTTGATAAGATTCCACCATTGATCAGATTCACCTTCCAAACGATATACTACTAAGATGACTTTATCATGTTCAGAACATTGAAGAACTGAAAATATCATTTCAGTGGTAATGATCCATTGTTCAGCAAAAAGTGGATCAGAAGACCCACTGAAAGAAGGTGGACGTTTCTTCATGAAGGAATCAATATAATATTGTTCCCTTCTCTAATCATTTGGAAGTCCAGAATGATTCATAGCTTGGGTAATTATAGAAATAAGATTTTTCACTCCATCTCCCATAACATTTGTTTGTTCAGGAGGACAATCATTGCATTTTCCATTACATTTATCAATATGGTTCCTTCGGGTTCCAGCCATCGTCTAAAACCCAAAAAGAATAGTGTGAGAGGAAAAAATAACAGTAGGGGAAACAATATAATAAAGGGGGACTACCATCAATATCTAACATCTTAGGTTACCATAATTATAGTACTATAACCTATAATTAACCTTAGGGACATCCCTAGACATACCATAGAAATATCTCTAGGGGTCTTACTAAAGTTCTCGCATCCTAGTTTCCAAAGGTTGACTAAACCTTTCCTCTGATACCAACTATAGAGACCCGAAGCTTGACGTACATGGAAATTACATTACTTTTGCGGAATACTTAATACATAACAAAAATAGACACACAAGGACCGTAATAGTTTAGTGTCTTTGGAAACTCGGAATATAAACATCTAATCCTGTTGAAAGATCTTCAACATCTCCCATATCAATCTTCCCATTTTTGTTTTCATACCTAAATGCTTTATTTATATCCTGGGAAAAAGAAAACATATAAAGGGTGAGCTCAAATGCTCAGTAAGGGTAAGCATGTATAAAATAAAACAAATCATATACATTTGAGCTTAAAAACATGAACATAATGTTTAAAAGCTTGAGCAATGACATAAAACATGGAAGTACGTAAGGCATATATCATAAAGAAACATTAATCATGATAAAATAGCATGGGAGTAAAACATGTAATTGTGGAAACCATTCGGCACATGTCATGATTTCCATAGTATCCAAGGAATTGCTGCCAAGACCATCTCAGTGGACAATGTCCCTTTCTGAATCGAGTTCACTCCTCGTTTCAGTCCTGTAACACTAAACCGGATTAACTTACCATTCCATCCATGTATATCTCATGAGTTATAAAATCTTTAACCAATTCATTGGAGGGAGATATAGGTCCCACCCATCTCATAATGAAATCATTCTTACTTGTGCCAAAAAATAAACATACATCATTCATAATAACCCAACGAATAAAATGGGTTTCATAAACATCATCCCATCATAACATAATCCATATAAAAGAAATGGATATAATTTCATAATAAGAAAAGTGAAACCATGTAAATAAAAGGTAAATTATACTTAAAACATACACATATGAAATAATTTCATTTTATATGGAAAATGGTTTTGATAAAACACTTAAAATGAATTATTGAGGAAAATATCCTTTCTTCTTTAAAACCATTTTCCTGTCACAAAATGTCATGAATTTTTAAAAGAAAATTATTTTCTTGAAAATAGTCATGAAATCTATTTGAGGAAGATTCATGAAAATATGGATTTATAAAACAGTAAAAATCCTTTCATTCCGTACAATTTAAAAAAACATTCTTCTCGTACGTTTGTCAGAAAAATCAAAAAGTACCTCGTACGAAAAACGAAAAAAGATTCCTTTAATATCTTTTACTAAAAACTCCCCAAAAGGTAAAATTGTATTTAAAAAATTGTAGGTGGATTTAAATAATATTACATATTTAGAAAACATGGTTGTAGATGATAAAATACACCCCAGTAATTTCTGAAGTATAAACAATCTCGGATAAAAATGAGATTGTGATATTTCCCTTACCTTAGGTCTGATTTACTTCGTAAGTGTCCGAACCTCCTATATAATGATTTAAATAATGTCACTGACTTATTCCGGAATCATACTCATTGTTATGATATCATATATGGTTCACTTATGGATTTATATTACCCGTTCTTTTGTAAATTCCATGTTAAAGAGCGTTTTGGGTAAAATCGTTTCATTTGTCATCCGTGTTTTGACTTGTAATTATTCATATGATTACTTAGATCATGATTACTTAATTCCAGAATATAAAACATGATTTATATATAATATATATTCATAATATACATATATATAATAGATCTGTAAATGGAGAGAAATACACCGTTCATGGAGACGGTAGGTTGTACGTACGCATGAACGCTATTTTCGTTTCCTTATTGAGTTGAATGGAATTAAGTAGATGAAATACATATATATACACATAAATACAGTATCATTATTATTTCATATATTTCATGATTACTTATTATATATACTTTATAATCATTCATGAATGGTTAATGTGGAGAATGAATCTCATCGTGTCGTGGAGAGGTAGTCCGTACGTATGCACGAGCGATGATATCATTCTCATGATCATGGAATTGTATTGGAGTGTAGGTATAATATTTCAGAATCAATATCACTTTAAAATAATCATATATGGTTATTATATACAACATTATACCCATCCAAGTAAGGTGGTGGTGGAAAATAGATTACACCACGGCGTGGAGACGGTATTCCGTACGTACGCACGCGCGGTGATTTCGTTTTCCGTAGGATGGATAGATGGTGAAATAGGGTCATTTCATACTTATAATAACATATCAGTATATGAGTGATACTTATGTTATTACTTAATAATGAAAAAACCTAAGAAGAAGAAGTGGAAGAAGAAATAGAGATGAAAGAATCGGTAACGGACATTACCTCTTCTTTGAAGCGCCTCTTTGAGTCCTCCTCTTAGGGCACTAAACATGGTCTTTGAAGAATACTAGGACCTCTAGGATGTTTCTAGGGAAGTGGATAAGATAATTGTTAAGGGTTTGGTAGGGGTTTCCCGAGCATGAAGGCTCAATGTGGTGTGAGGAAGAGAGGGAGGAGGTGCTCTTTTATAAGGGAGGAGAGGGTCACCTTTGGAATAACTAAAACTATTATTTTATTATAAAGTAATATTCAGTTTTTAATAGCTCCAAATTGAGTTATTTAGAAGCTAAGGTGTGGATGGGTCTAAATCCTCACATGAAATAGAATTTAGACAAGTTTAGGTCATTATATTAACCTTATCTTTTAGTTTTAACTCTTAGTTAATTAGATTGACATTTACCATGTCACTTTGTATTTTTATATTATACAGTTAATATACATACCATATACATACAAGAGACCCCCAAGTGGTCCATTAATGATACACCTATCATGATATAAGTATCTTGGCCGAACCTTAGATTTTTAGGAATAAAATAACAATCAATAATATAATATTTGTTTTAAAAACTATTTTATGTCAATTTTGATAGTATTCAATAGTTGATTTTTGTGAAACTCATAACAGAATGATTATTTCAACCAAGTTAAATTAAATCAATACTAACAAGTCATATTAACCTATAAAATTAGTGTAATTCTTAAAAAGTCTCAAATTATATTTATTTGGGTATTTATAATATCAATTATTCTAATTTTTTCACTGTTTGGGTAATTACTGCATCATCATTGTGTCATAAATAAATTAACTTATTTAATGTCTAAAAATTATAAATAAAATATCATTATTTATAAAATTATATTAGATTTCTAATGAATATTTACAATCCAATTTATATTATGTATAACCCTATATTAAAAATGTCTTAGTAAATAAACTTTGATTTTAACTCTTTTAACTCTTCTTTGAATTAAATAATAATAAATGTCCTAATCTAATCCAAGTGAGCCTAAATGGTCATATTTTATTCAAAAGGTTTTTTTGGTCAAATTACACTTATCCAATAGAATTATTACATGTGTTAGGGTAATAATAATATCATTTTTACCCTTAATTACCGTATTTACTTTTAACCGTGGTAAAAAAAGTAAAAAGTTACTATTCACCAAAAATTATTTTCATCTCATTGAACCACATTTTACTTAATGACATCAACTGTGTCTCTCATATTTTTTAAATTCCACTCACAGAAGCGGTAAAATTAAGTTTTATGAAAAATTCATTTTTTTTAACTACCACTTAGTAGTTTCACTATTAATCAAAAAAATGAAAGTTTCCAGAAAAATACCAAAAATTAGGCCTAAGATATATTGGATATTATGAACTCAAAAATGATGTCTATTTTACCAAATTCAAAACATATCAGTTGCATTAATTAATTTAAAAATTAATTCCCGTCGTCAAAACAAATAGCGTGCTCTTAAGAGATAATAATTATCAAAAGATTGGCACTTGCTTATGTCTGGTTTAAATGTGAAATTACATCCAATGACCAACATTGTATTAAATTGTAAAAATATATTCTAAATATACTTTAAAACCACTAAAATTAATAATTTATCACTATTAATTATTTCGATTAAAAAGGTTGTTTTTAATTAAAATTTAGTAATTTTCACTATTCATCAGAATATGAAAGTTATCCGAAGAGTACCAAAATTTCACCCTAAGCTAATTTTGATATTCCGAATCCAAAAATGAAGTCCATTTTGAAAAATAAAATTTACAAAATTTCAAAAAGTGGTAATTACTATTCATAACAGCTAGTTTTAATAATATTTTAATAGCATATCGTTGTTTAATGAAACTCGGTATTGCGTACTACACATGCTATTGAGGAAGGTCGTGATTGCGTGTAATAAAAGGAAAGTCAAGGATGTGTGTTGTGAAAGCTCCTTTTGGTGTAGCGTACAACACAAGACATTAATAAAATTAAAAATAATATTTTTCATAAAATCTTGGGGTGTTACACAGACCTTGGAGGAGATTCTTTGTGCATGTGTCCTAGATTTTGGTTGCGGTTAGGAGAACCACCTACCCTTGTTGGAGTGCATGTACAACAACAGCTATCACTCTACCATTGGTATGGCCCATTTTGAGGCATTTTACGAACGACTGTCCAGATCGCCCTTATGCTGGAGAGATCTAGGAGAGCCAACACTCATGGGACTAGAGATGGTACAGGCTACCACTGAGAAGGTGCATGTCATCCGAGAGTGGATGAAGACTTTACATAGCTGATATAAGTCCTATGCTGATAGGCGATGGAGACCACTATAGTTCCAGTAGGGGTACCATGTATTCTTGCGAGTCTCCCATATATGGGGACTATGGATATTTGGTTGAGGTAGAAAACCCTCACTGAGGTTTATCGGACCATTCTTGATACTTCTAGGGCTTGGCGAGTTGGAAAAACACTTTGAACTACCACCGTAGTTGGAGAGGGTGCATGACGTCTTTCACGTATCCCAGTTGAGGAGATACGTGCATGACCCATCTCATTCCATCGACCATGGCAAGTTGGATATTGACAACGGGGGGACTTTTGTAGAGTACCCAATGAAGATAGAGGATCAATAGCAGAAAACCCTTTACGGGTGGTTGATACCACTGGGGCACATTCTGTGGCAGCACGGGAATCTCTAGGAGAGCACATGGGAGCAAGTGGCTGATATGTGTGCCCAGTACTCCTCTTTGTTTGTGCAGCCTTGTTTGGATTTCACGGACGTAAATTCCCAAAGGTGGGGAGAATGTAAAGACCCTAAAATTCAATGATTTTTTTAACTTATTTGGTATTTTTACGAGTCCACAAAAATTGTTTTTACTTAATTTTGAGTCCTGGTGTGCCTGAAATGAATTTTTGACCCTTTTTCAGCTATGTTTAGTAATTTCACAGGTGGCATTTTCTATCTTTTGACTCGTTTCATGGATCAAAAATCAAGGGTCACCATTGAATCCGGAATGCTTGGATTCTCCTAGAAACGACTTAACATTGGTCGGCGAGGGTTGAGAGGAAATGTTAATTTTTGTACTTTTCGAGAAAAATAATAAAAGAATTTAAAAGATTTATTTTATTCTTTTCTCTCTATTTCATGGCAGATGGCGATGATGCAGGGCAGAGATGATGTGGAGACAGTTCACATTAAGTGAAACACAAGGATGACCCATATTCCACAATGTAATAGTGAATTAAATGGTGAAAAACAAAGATGTTGTATCATAAATGAAAGAGCATAATGACGTGACATCACATCATTATAAAAATACTGCAGTTTGGTTCTATAAATATTTTTTTGTGCTGGGAAAAATAAAGAGGAAGTATTTGGGGAATTATCAAGTGAAGCTCTGACACGCTTACACCATAGAGAAGAACGACGAATGATGAATAACACCTTTTGAAGGATGGAACAAGGAAGTTTCATCGATGCCGTAAACCCTCGAGGACGAACATGCGGCAATGAATGTCATAAATGGTAAGGGGTTTATGTGATTTGATGTTTTCTATCTTACTATTCTTGAAAAATATAACGAACATGGACCAACCGACTCACGGCTTGATCCACATCTCATCTAATCATGTGGATGGTTTTTCCGGGATCTTAAACACGGGGATTTTTTTTCATTTTGTTATTATTAATTATTGTATAATGTTTAAAATGCTAACGTGGAGGGTGCGGAATGAAACCAACAAGGCTTAGACCCTCCGCTAAACGTTTCCTTGGTGTATTCTTTGTGGCGGAGCAAAGAACAATGTAGCAAGGTGTTTGAGGGAGGAGAAAGGACGGTGATATTCTGGTGGTCCGCAGAAACAACCGCACACACCATGCCGTCGGAGTTCGATGGTGGTCGGAGGAGACCCAAAAAAACTGTTCATGGGTTGTGGAAGTTAGCTCTCCATCATGAGATGCGGTGGCCAGAGGAGGTCAGCCCAAGCCGGCCGTGTGGTAGATGGGTGGCGCCCACAGGCACTACCTGCAGTAGTAGTTGCGGCCAGTGTGCCGCGGAAGAAGTGGGTGGTGTGGACCCTATGTCATTTCACGTCGTGCCGAAGGAAACAATCCTGCATCGATGGGGCTAGCTGGGTGAAGTGGTCGGCCTTCCGGTAGACCAGGACAGATGCGTGTAGACCAAACGGGACGAATGAATGATGGCCGAATGGGTCGGACCTGCGGCCCAGCAGGCCAGCGCGGGTGGGTCGAGCCCCACCCAATATACCGGGCCAACCATGGACCAAGTCCCACAAACCAGTTGGGTTGACCCCGATGGGCCAGACCCAGTAAACTAGGCCGCCCTTAATGGGTCGGACCCGGGCGTGGTCAGGTAGACCTCGGGACCTGTTGCGTCGGGCCGGCCTGACCGAGTCGGACCTAGCCCAGACCCAACCGGTCCCCAAATAAAGAAATGATGGTAACTGACAAACCTGGTGTCTATTTGACATGTCTTCAATGGAATTGAGACCCCTTTTTGGAAGCGGTCCCATTGGCATATTCTGGCGGGCCCAATCGAGCCGGGCCGGATCGAGGTGTAATCACCCCCTTTTCATGGATGGGGGTTCAACTACCAGACTGGGCGTCCTTTCGATGTTCCATCTATGCCATAAGGACCCTTGTGAAAAGGAGGTCATTTGAAGATACTCTAAGTGAGTTTTGAAGGATTTTGATGTGTAACTTGGGTTGGATCAGACTTGCATCCAATTGGTCCCTTTTGATAAAAGTATTGATACTTCACTTACTAGGCATCCAAACAATGTGCATTCGGTCACATTGGGATCCCTATGTAGGAGAGGTATCATGGGTATGGTTTTTGAGGGACTTCATACTAGTTGAAATATGACCACTGGCTTGAGGAGCAGAGTCTTCCAGATATCAAGCATGCTTCGTGCAGCAATCTAGTGGCTGGTTGTGACATGAAGAAGAAGAGCCACCAATACTGGTCATTATCAGAAACTCCAGAGTGGGATGATCTAGTTGTATGACTAATCATCCCTACCCTTCTATTAGGTACCAAGATGTTTCAGCACCAATGACCAATACGGGTAATCACCAGTGACCAATATGGGTCAGCACCAGCGACCAATACGGGTCAGCTGTAATGAGCAATACGAGTCAGCATTTAGTGACCAATACGGGTTATAACCGGAGACCAATATAGGTCAACATCTAGTGACCAATACGGGTCAGCATATAGTGATCTATATGGGTCAGCATACAGTGACCTATACAGGTCAGTATAAGAGTTACTATGGATAGGATGATCGAGTTGTACGACTATTCATACCTATCCTAGTAACCCTGAAGTTATACCATTAGAGTGAGCTGTCTCTTTTTTTTTTGTGCTTCATGATCTAGATCATGCTTGTGATATTACCATTGTGGTATTTATTGTGATGGTTTCCTTTTTGGATTATTAAGATACCTTCAGGGGTCTCGGGGTCCCTACTGGGTATTGTAATACTCACCCCTACATGGTCATCGCCCGCATCTTGTTCTGTCTGCTACAAACTACTGACGCACCGAGATAGACTTTGGAGGTTTGGGACATGGTGAAGATTGGTACAACAGGAGCAGACAAGTTCCTCTTCTTCGACTTCATACATACAACTACTATCTGCCAGGTAGAGCTCCAGGGAAGACGTGACAACATTTTTCTTTCTTTCAGTTTCTAGGGCTTGTATCCCGGCCCACTATATTTAGTTTACAGTTGTACTTATGGTTGTACTTTACACTTGAGGTTGTACCTAACTTTTTTAGGTTTTTTACTTAAATTTCTCTTTTTTAGTTTGTAAGGATCTCTAAGGAAATGCCTTCCCTATTCGAGAAAAGCCTTTAGGTGCTAGTCACCATCCCCTGGCCTATAGAAGGCGGGCTTGGGGTAGTCACATCCAGGCCCCATGGGACGGGTTATGAAAAAAATATTTTTTGAGCATTAAAACAAAATATAAAATTATTTTTCGTTCTATGATTCTAATCATTAGAAAATTTAGGTTCAATTGAATAAATTCTTATAAGTATGAATGTTTTATATGAATCTTCAAATTTAAATTTTGATCCATTTTGATAAAAGAAAGTACAATTCCCATAATTTTTATTGTGGGGCATAAGTTATTGTTCTTGGTCATCATTAATTCAGAAAATATGTTTTGAGATCCCATTATGTTTAATTTGAATATAAAATAATAATAAACATGAAAAAAACAATAAAATAAAAACATTAAGAAATGGATTAATCTAATGTGTGGTGCTCAGAACATAGGTCTAGTGACTCCACAGTTTTCTTACCCAGAGTTGGATTTATATCTCACTAATAGAGAATTGGATTGACTAAATAGTAACATCTTGGGTTTTTTGAGTCAGGTTGAAAACCCATACCTTTTTCTATTTTTGAAATAGTGGTTATGATAATATCTAAAATAATGATTAAAACTCAATTCCAAGAGTTCAATCAGATTTATATCATGTTTTTGGTTTGTATTAGTGTATTGAAGAGTGCCTAAATTGTGTTGGTTAGTTTTTAGGAGCATCATAGAAAAAATGGAATGTTTTGGAAAAGCATATCAGGGAGCACTATTTAGGGTAAACTGTACATCCCCTTCCAGATAACTGTGCGACCCAATTTTGAACTGTGGTATAATTTGGCTAAACCATGTGAGGGATGTACATGACCATGCAAGGGGTTTTTTAGTAATTTTAGAGGCTTCCACATTGTTTGTGCGTGGTTAGAGAAAACTGTGCGGAAGGTCACATGGGTACAACCACTTAGGCAGTACCTTAACATGACAGCACGCACAATCACTGCACGGTTTGGAAAACCAATCTGGTAAACTATGCGGCCCGTAAATGGAATTTTTTAAGTATTTATTTTATTTATTTTCCCTTATTTATAAAATATTGCTTCTCATTGGTCTCATGCTCAATAATATGAAACCTTCAATTCCTATCCTCTAGTGAATTTTCTCACATCTCCCCATCTAAAATCCGATTTAAGATCCATCAGGTGTGTCAAATTCATATCAATAAGGCTAAGCTCATGCATGCCTCATATTTGTTTCTATTTCACCTCATGGAGTGCTAAATCCCTTAGGTTTGTTTTACCCTATTTTCAGGTAATTGGATAGAATCTCATAACTACTCTAATGCACTTTCAATTAGAGGTTGATATCAAATGTACCAACATCTACGAGTCCAAGTTAGGTGTTAAATATATTGATTTTTTTTTTCCTAGAGGTTTGGGTGGTGAGAAATTTTATCACATCCTTTAATTTTGAGATATACCCCATTATTTCATATTAAATTTATTGTTTGACCATTTTGGATGGCTCTAGGTATGCCCTTTACAATTTCATTCATTTAATGTCGGGTTAGAGAATGTCAGAAACTTGGCTAACTAGACAGAGTTGTGTTTTTTATATAATTGGAATTACTTTAATTTAATTTTGTAATGTTTTGTTAAATTGATATTTTTAATTTCATTTATAAGGAGTTTATTATTGAAATTGAATTTATTGATTATATGAATTGGAGTTATTGAATTCATATAGGTTGGATTGAGTTGGTATTTAATTTGAGATGTGAAATTCAATTGTATTTAATTTATTATTTGGTAAATTAGTTTTTAAATATATATAAATGCTTGTGATAAAATTATGGCATGAGATGAAATCCATGGGGTCACGATGGGACCGGAGTGGGATGATTTTAGGTAGCTAATCCATTATATTGATGTGAATTTGATTGTATGGTTGGGATTGGCCCAGATTGCCTGAGTTTTTTTACCACATGAATGGAAATCGAGTATTTATCTTGAGGTGGTGAGGTCATCAGGTCAGAAATGGCCCATGATATTAGGATAGAAAGGAATTTAGATATTAGAAACATGGTCATAGGGGCATGATGTTCCAATGTTTATGTGTCTTAGGTAAGGTATTGGTGACTGTCACTCACCCGTGATGGCTAAACCACTGAATTGATTTGTTTACACATAGGTTGACTCTGTTGATGAGGCAGTTTTGACCACTCATGTGGTTCGAGGCCCCCAACATTTTCATCTTAGGTAATTATGGTTTGGGTGTGATTACTGTAGAAAGACACATGGAAGGTGAGGATTCTTAGATTGATAACAATGAGGCTATAGGTTAGTGTTTGAGGCTCTTCTTGATTGAGGTCATGGACCTAGATTTATTTTGAGGGCAGAAATCATTATGCCTCTGGTTGTTGGGCTTTAAGATACCATGTGGTTTTAATCAGGGGCCTGAGGGATGAGATTTTATTGTTTGGTCGTGCCTTCGGGACATTAGTACTATATTGAGACACGAGGTATCGTGAGGAATGAGATTTCAGGTTACTTGATTGAGGTGCAACTTGATGGTTAACCTAGTATATTGACATCAAGTTTATCTTAGGCCATGGGCCAAGGACCCATCCTACTTCTGGGATTTCAGCATTGGCTGAGGTAGGTGATTGATTCTTTGTGGCTACTGAGCACTAGGGAAGTCTTTTTTGTTTAATTAATTATACTATTCCACTTTTAATTATATTACATAACATTATAAACACAAATTCTAGGTGCGCAACACGGGGTGGTATCCTATTGAGACAAGTTATCACACCCTAAACTGGTCCTTCAAGACATGTGTAGACTTTATGAGTTTACATTCAGGTAAGGGATTAGCTTCAAGATCTGGTTTTTAGTGCTATTTAGCATGGGATGTTGGCAAGGACCTTAAGGTATTTAATTTGCTGGAGATTTTGTTTAGTTTCTTTTCTATATCAACTTGATATATATGTTTGACTTGTACTTGTTGAAAATTAGAGGCCCTCTTCTGGATATTGTACTGTATGAATTGATATGGATTCATGAATGTTTTTTTTGTAGTGTTATAAGTGTTATGTTCGTATATTGATCAGTTTATTTATCTTCCACTACAATTTTTTATTTATTGTTTAAGTTATATCTTATTATTGATTGTGCTTCCACCTTGTGGATTTGGTTCGAGCATACTAAGACTTTTTTCTATTTTATTATATATTTTATTACTCAGACCATTATATTATCATCCCCAAAGGGTATAGACTCCCCAAAATACCTATTTATACCCTCACTACTAGTCTTTAGTCTTTAGTGTTATGGGAGGTAAGCCTAAAGTCTGTGGAACCCGACCTGAAAGCACTTTTCTGGTGGGTAATTATGTTGGGGACACTACATAAATGTTCAACATCTAAATATTAGTGATAATGACCTGGTGAATGTATTATTTAGATTTGGATATTTCACCTTTATTATGTAAAAATTAGATAGTCTTCTTAATGTTAAAATATTATTTTCAACTAGAACTTCCATTTTTCCCATGATATAAAAATAAACCTTGATGTCTTTTGTGATGAACAACAAATCATTAGGCTTAACAAGAATTAAATGAAATTTGGTAATGAAATTAATTAATGCAATGATCCTGGGATTGTGATATTCTTTTTTAATTAGTTATTTTTTTATGATTTTTATGGGATTCATGATTATTTTGGTTTTTTAGTAATGTTTAAAATTTTATTTTGTGTTTTTCTTAGAGAGGTGAATTAAATTTTGATCTTTGTGATCTAGAAATATGTTAGGCTTTAGAAAAAGTCAACATTGTACTTTGATTAGTTACTTAAAGTATAAAATTTTTATTCCATTTTTAATATTTTTCATTTAAAACATTGTTACTAATTTTTGAAGTTAATGAATTTTAAAATTTAATCTTCATTTATAATTCTATATGTATTTTTTTCCTAAAATGTATTAATTATAGGAAAAATTTGAAATATTTTGTAAAACAGTCTCTAGTAAATAATTTAATCTGAAATTTTGGACCATATTAGTCAATAGTTTTAGAATATTTTTTCCTTTAGGTGAATTTGGAGATTCAAAAGTTGAGATGATCATTTTGGACCTCAAATCTCGATATTTTTATTAAAAGTAAAACATACACCCATGATATAAAATGTATGGGGAAACCAAAATTAATGTCAAAAAATATTGTAATTTTAAATTAAGATTGAAGAAATTTTAAATAACATTTCATTATACTATTAAACAATCTAATTTAGTTATTGGCAAGGTGATTTTGTGTTCCCATTGAAGATAAAATTCCAGGCCACGTTTCATTTCCCCAAATAATATCCCAAAATTTCATTTACAACATTTATGTGGGTAATCCAATTTTTCTTAATATTTTAGTTATTCTCTAAAAAATAATGAAAAAATTTATCTTTTAGTCATCCTCCCAAAACCATCAATCTTTAATGTCATTATGGATCATTAAAAGGATATAGAAAGAGATTGTATACAATCTTTGGAATGATGGAAATTCAAAACTCAATTCAATTTAAACATCAATTTGACTTACCATAATTTATAGGAAAATTTTTATAGTCATTTTTGCAACCAATGGATCTTAATTTTTTTAAGGAAGATTTGATAATGGAAGTGGAGGATTTTTATTTCTCTTACATTTTTATGTTATACTACCAGTTTTTATAGTATGATTGTTTTTCAGTTACAAGTCTATCATATATCACTCATGTTTTAAAATGATTCATTAAGTGTTTAAATTATTAGACCAATAATTTTTAGGGATTAAATCAGTGAATGATAATGTAGGATGAATTATGGGAAATAAAAGTTTATTAAAAAAATCAATTTAATTTAACCCTAGAAACTAATTAATATCATATTATATTTATTCATCAATTTAATTCTAGTCATTTTGGGTTTTATTTTTAAAATCATGTGTCAATATATATTTAGAAACTTTCCATCTAAAAATCAAAGAAACATCAATGTGGATTTATATCACATATTAAGTATCCATTAAATTGCAACACTAATAGTTCTATAAGTGGCTGCTTCAATCTTTAGTGTGAATTTGAGAAAATGAAGGATCATATTTGATTGAGTTTCATGATTTTTATTTCAATAAGATTATCATTTTATACTCAATTTACTTTAATTTAATTATTTGTTAACTATGTTAGAATATTGAAATAATGTTTTTAAAATATGTTCCTTCATTGATGTGTAGTATATATTCTCTTCTATTGTTGTTGAATCCCATGAACATATCCTCTCTAGTAGATTTCAACCAACTTATAGTAAGTCATTATGTGTTTAAAATAACCAATAAATTTATAAATAATAATGGAAAATAGATTTTAAAAATATTTCTACATATTCTCTTCCATTTATTAGATTTTATGTTTTTGTGGACCCTTCAACCTTATATTTACCCTTTTATTTTGTTTTATCTCCACCTATTTTTTGTGTTCTATCTTCAAAAGCAATACATAATTTATAAAGTTTATTGGGAATTTATTAATTTATAATTTTCTCACCACTTTTTTTATGTCAACCCTCTTCTATTTTTTTCATTGGTGAATATTGAAAAAATATATTTCTTTTTCCACAATTTGTTTTAGTATCTGTTTTAAATTTATTGTGAAAGGAAAAAAATTAAACTTTATGAGATTTAATGATTTTATTTTTTTAATTAATAAAATAATAAAGGTATCCAATAATCTTGTCTTTCTATTTAAATATGATATTTAAATCATCCACCACTCTGGGTGTAGCACAAGAAAGATAATGTTCCTGTACAAAATTCTCTAGTCAAGCAACTTTAGCTTCACGTTAGATGACATGCTCAAATGAATCCTTCAAAAGCCCTATAATTTTACTATTCTTATTATGTTTATCATTTAACTTCATAAGTACCCCATTAAGATCAAACTTCAAGTAGATAAAACCATTTAGTTTATCTTATTCTTTAATTTTATATTTAGCTTTCTTAACCATTAACTTCATTACATTTTATGTTTCAAAAATACACTCAACCACATTATCTAGAAAACATGGCCCCTCTCTATCTTCATTATTATTCATAAATTTTATTCCATTGAATTTTTTTTGAAGTATTTAGAAATTTATAATTTCAAATTGGGGATAATGTTTCTTCTCATTTTTTATAAAATAAACTTCAAATTCCCCATCACAATTTATGATATATCTTGATAACATTCGATAACCTTCTCACAGTTTAAACATCATTAAAATAGATTTTATTTAAATATTATCAATTGTATTTTATTTTCACAAGTGATATATATTCATAAATGAAACCTTATTATTCATTTCTAAAATTATAAATATAAATAATCTTCATGAATTCAAATGCAATCTACCTCAATGAATGACTTGATGTGATTTTTGGATTTTCTGGAATCTCATATAAAACCAACTAGCTATGAATATCATAAAGATATATATTATCATAACCACATTCATCAAGAGATAATAATTTTGATTATACAATTTTGGAAGCCTTCTCAAAATATTTTTCATAACTTATATATCATTCATTTCATCACCCAGATATCAGATAACTCTTTCAACTTCTATTTGATGTTTAAATATATTATCAATATTTTCATCAGAACTTATATTTAAATCATTAAAACTATTTCTTAATATTTATCAACTATCCCCCTTAAATTTATTATCCCTTTAATAGATGATATAATGTTCATCCAAATTTTCCTTTACTAATGTACAAGTTATCACCTTCAAATTAATTTTATTTGAAAATGATTATATAAGATATTTTCTACCTTTTCATTAGTGTTGATTAATTTACTCTAAAATTTGGTCATTAGTAAATTTTTAACGTCACTTATGCGATTTCTAACTCCATGGATCAGTTAACATCAATTATAAGAGACCTTATATGATATCTCACTAGATTATTATATATTTCATAGATTTATCCAGCAAATAATGTAACTACTTGGGTATTGATAACATTATCCATGTTTAAAATTAGAGAATAACATATTCATAAAGGTTGATATTGTGTCTCTAATAGAAATTATTGAAACCAAAAAATCCAAGTACATCCTAAAACATGGGTGAATTAGGTTTTTATATTTTTATTATATTCGATTGAATATTGTTCTCACATTTTAAAGAAGTCCTCAAATATATCAATTTAAAACATGAAAAATATTCATGTACATAGAAGTAAAGGTAGTTCTATAATGATTTATATTGGTTCACCACATAGTTATAATATAAGTAAAATATTTTTTTCATGTGTTTACATAATATAGGGTATCACTACTCACTGTAGATTATTGAAAATTTAAGATGGACTATTAATCTAAGGGTCACTCTTAATTTTGACTTATCCATTCACTACATAAAAGCAGAGTTAAAAAATATTGGGTGAAAAATTATCATTGAGAATAAATTCTCATAATTATAAACAACATAAAAACATGGGTATTGTAATTCTGCATCCTTCATCTTCATGAAAAAAAACTTATTTAAATTGTTTCACATCTGTAATTATTTTCTTTTTTCTTGGTGTGAAAGTGTATTCCTATTTTTTATTAATCCATGATTCTTATAATAATAGTGTATGAGTCATCCTAAATCTTCCCCCAAATAATTTTAAACATTTTAACTATTAATTTATTCTTTAAACCATCCATAATTCTCTAAATAAAATCATAAAATATAAATATAATCATACAAAATACAATACTATTTAAAATATAAAACAATTATAGAAAATAAAATATAATGATGTTATAGTATTGATTATGTTTTGAGAAATCTTAGAAACTATTGATTGTTACATGATAAATAACATTCAATAATGAATCTTATTCAATAACAGGACCCAAAAAATTACGGTATAATTGATTTTAAAACATTGGAAATATTATGGTGTAATCTCTTGAAATCTTATTGAAACTCAAACCTCTTATGATATGATGATAAAAATGGGGAAAGGTTTCCACCAGTGTTAATTAGTTCTCCCACGAGAATCTTCCTTAGAAACACATGGTGTATTCAATTAATTTGAAATAGAAGCACTCGTTTAACTTATAATAGCATAGTATGGTACACATACTATAGTATGGACCCCTCATTTATCACAAAGAAGAACTAAACCAATATTTCATTTCTAGGATCTACACAATAAACCTTTCCCAGCAGTATTTCTTATTAATTATATGTATCATAAATTATAAAATTACCTTATTAATAACATTATGAGAACTTTATATATCATAAATCTGTGGAAACTAAAATTCCATGGAGTATTCACTATAGAATAACCCTACTCCATATAGCATGCTCCAAATCCATGAAGTGTGAATTATAGAAACCTATTTTGGATTTCACCTATAAAACCTTGTAAAAACCATGAGTACTTCTATTGTTTACTAATTCAATCCAACTTGGGTGAACCACTTCTAGATTAAAACCTTATTTCATGGGGTGATGAATTATATTATACCATTATTACCTCAATTTAAATAGAAATAACACCAATCCTCTTCCAAGATCTTGAAAACCTATCAAAGTAACTAAAATTCATATTCCATGAAGCCTATCACTAATATCACATGATTTTTACCATGATCATCAACAAATATTATACATTACTTCAAACACTCCTATGGAAATATAATATCTCTATAACCAATACCCTTGGCTCCAAAAAAATGGTTTTTATAAAGTGAATCTTCCATGATTCCTTTTTCATCAATTTCTGAATCAAAATATTGTTTTTGAGTGTATATTGATAATTAATGTTTCTATATAATCTGGTTCATGGGTGAAGGGTGATGTCGATATATCAGTTAATCCATAACACATACATGTTAATGAAACTGTAAACATTTTTTGCTTTTCAAAATTGATTTTGTAATCTCATTATGAGCATCACCTTATTTATAAAATTTTGATATATTTAATTTCATTACATCTAATAAATCTACAATAATGGGATTAGTATTATCTATAGTGTATAGTGTTTTATGTCTAAATAAGTTCATAAAATGCGAAATTAATGGTTTATAAGGTCCATAATAATTTTGGATCGAAATTTATCGATCTTAATACTGTCTTTAGTGTTAGTCTAACTCAGTGAATGATAATGGAACATAGTATGTATACAAATCATTTTTTCTTTCAGATTATTGAATATGAATTACTAATATAATATATTTTATTTGGGTAAGAATAAATTTCCAAGTAATATACCCATACAACACCTTTCCTGATCAAGTGACTGATATTAACTTATAAAATTTGTTTCGAGGGTGTTGAGGTAAAAGTAAAATAAAACAAGTAAATTAAAAATTAAAAATTATAAAAATTTAAAAATTATAATATCATACAAAGAGGAAATAAAAATTAAAAAAAAAAGTGGAAAATAAAAAAATGTGTCGAAAATTGAATAAATTTATTAAAATAGGAAATAAAAATCTAGTGTAATAATTAATAAGATAATGTGATATTTTCTTCACCATAAATGTTTCCAAAATTTTATTGCTTCATTATTACATATTAGATTAGTTTTTTTTCACATTAATTTTTATAGTTTATTATCTTTCACATCTCATCTAAAACAATGACTTTGATTATAAAAATTAAAAATGTATTAATTATGTAAAAGAGATCTAGTTTTGTTTAATAGTGTTTTTTGGATAAAATTATAAACATATGCCAGAATAGGTTAAAAAAGTGTATATTATTTGTGTAGTTTCATACTGAGGAAGTCTTGGTGGTTCTTTTTATGCATATCCATCATCGCTTCATGGGCAGGAAGAGAAAATAAAACATACCATACTCTCTATTTTATTATTATATTTTTATCACCATAATAGTTTAGATATAGATCATTTTAATAAAAATATATACAAATTTTCCAAAAGAAGGTAAATCGTTACATTTATTAGTCAACTACCCATGACCACGTGGTCTCCTTATCTTTAAGAATCTAAAAATATGTATTATAGATGAAAGTTGACTTGATATTTTATGTAAATATTTTGTATGTATTATAATTAAAATTTCATGATATTCATCTCGTTAGGCCTTTTCTAAACCAATTTATGTACTATATAGTAAATTTTGGTGAATCGTTTGTCACAAAGAATTGTTTCATCATCCATACAGCTCTTGGGCCTCTTGTGTTTAGATATAGCTCTTGGACTAGTTTTATAAATTATATCCCCATGAACCATTAATACTAAAAATAGAAAATTTTCAATTTGTATCAGTAAATGTAATGTTATGATATAAATACTAACATGAAATATAATTAAGATATAACTTCAAATATTTCATTTTTTATTAAGTGATAAATTATGATAAAAATCCATGCATATAGTCTAAAAAAATCAAGTGTATTTAATAATAAAAATAAAATTCATTTCCATGAAATCATCAGGAAAAAACTATCAAATCCTTCTATGAAACCAACAAAGGTAATAAAATTATCATTTTTAATCTGTTTTCAAATAATGAATAAAAAATATATGTATAATGAGAAAGTTTTTAATCACAGAATAACAAAAACCATAAACAATGTAAATTATATGAATGTAGGAGAAAAAATATTATTAATCATTACATGATCATTAGTATTATTTAATGATTTTATTTTTAATGAGATTATTGAAAACTATTTTCTTTCTTACTTTACTCATGATTCACTAAGGATTAGGTAAGATACTCATAAGTGTATTATAAATATTGAAAGTGATGATAATGATGGTTGATGATGTATTTGGGATTTATAATTAATTATATATGGATTATAGTTTTTAAATTACGATACTATCTCTTTTATGTTTTTTTATTTAAGTGATAACACATGTTAACTTTTCACTACACAAAAATAACCCAACACATGTGATTAGTTGTGACCATAAATAATATTAATTATTGGGTTATTTTATTGTCAAAAAAAGATAGAAGATAACCCATTAATCATGAAAAAAAATCCATGATAGAGTAAATATATTAGGTTTTATATAGTATCCTCAGACACATATTCCTAGATATGGTGTTAAAAAAACTATTTATGTATTATCAATCATGCCAACTATAGTAGGCCCAAACCTGTACTCCCAAATCAGGTGTTAAAAACATAATAATTACATACTAGCTTTGGTACTAACAAAAATACCCATATTAACGATATTTAACTACAACCTTAATAACAAAAATTTAATTAATTTCAGATAGAATAAATTCTAGGTTTAAAATTTTTGATAATAAAGAAAAATAGTTACATTAAAAAACTTATATCTTTCTCCTAAAATTGATATTTTTCTAAATAAAAAAAGAATAAATTATTTTAGAAAAATTCTTTAGAATCATTGAAAACTTTATCCACATGTGATATCCTTTGAAACATATCTTACATAATAACATTCTTCATAACTTAGGTAAATGGAAACATATGAAGTTTTATCTCAAACACTCAATAAGGGTAGACATAAGTGTTCATATTTCATTATTATAAGGTAGAATAAGATGATTATATGGTTATGATAACATAACATAAAAAATCATACATAATAGAACATAAAACATAAATTAAGGGTCATAAAATAATTTTTTTGGTATAAAAAATACATGAATAATATGAAAGGAATAATTAATAACAAAATATTCCATATAAATAATAACATAAGTATGAAATATATCCCTGGATAACTTAACAACATAAATAATCACTTGAAAAATAATAAATAATTTCAAAGTGATATAACTCATAATGCAAGACATATATGTTTTACCATCATGGTATCATTCTAAGACATCATACATACATTCATGGCCTTGATCAAGACATTATTAATAAATTTTTTTGTATATATGAAATAACCAAACTAATTTGTCTCATGAAACCTACTGATGCATCATTGGGATCTATAATTCTTGGGATCGCCTATAATTAATTATGTCCAATTCATTAATCATATGATGGAATGAATAAATAATAAAATATATAACCAATATAGCTTATAAACCAATAAACATCAAAATTGAAATAACAAGTATATGGATTTTCAATATTTCCCTAAGAAATAAATATAATAACACTATTGTTAATCGCACTTCAAATAGACATTATGTAGAGTAATGGGTATATTCTTAAGTAAATATTAGAAAAAAAATATTGAAATAATGGATCTGATATATAATATGTTCACGAAATTATGGAATATGGACATGAATGAGATAAAATATTTCAAGTGAGATATGAAGAGTGATAGAGAACATAACCCTTATGAATAAGGTGAGGAATGAACTATAATTTTATAAGATAATAAAGAGTGTAATCCATTAAACACAACTCTAAGGGTGATATATAGTTTACATTTTTTGATGAAAATAGAAGAAAAATTGAAAAAAAATATTTTTCATTAATATATTATAATATAATCATAAAAATATGTTTCTAAGTCACTTAGAAAAATAGACTTCAAGAGGTGAAAAAAAAGAGAATACATTAATTCTATAATTATTAAAAATATTGTAACATTGAATACTAATGAAGTTAAAAATTGTAAATGTAGACTGGATGATAAAAGTAAAAATAAGTAGAATTAAATCCATTTATTTATTCTTTTTAAAACCTTAAACTTTATTTTAAAAAATCATAAAGAAATGAAACGAACTTCAATTTTCACAAATTAAAATTTTTAAAGGAATACTGATAATGAAGAAAGGATATAAAATAAGGAAAAGTTATCAATGTGAAAATCATTAATAAATGTGTATTATTTTCACAATTTTATAATAAATGTAAAAAACATCTCATGAAAAATATTTTAAATATATTCCTTTTAATTTTTTTTAAAGAATATCATAGAAAAAAGAAAATTACTTTAATAAATATATTATTTATAGATAATAAATTTATTAAAAAATATAATTAATATGGATATGGGGGAAAATACTCTTGGTTGGAAAGAAACTATAATGTCATGTCTATATAAAAATGGTCATTTGGTTGAATTTTTTATATTAAAGAGGTGAAATATCATGATTAATTGAAAAACTAATAAAGTAAATAAGGAATACAATATAATATGATCATTTTGTTGAAGAAAAATAACTTATATGGATAAAGTTTAATAATAATTATTATAAGTCAATGAAAGTATATTTATTTAACAATAACCCTTACGACTTAGGTAAAGTATAAATCGAAGGAAAAGGGGGAGAGCATAAATGTAAGTGAAACTCAGAATAATAAAAGTTGATCGATGGTACAAGGAGTAAATATGGTAGTATATATGACATATAAAGTATGTTGGTTCATTGTAAGAATCATGTCTCAAGTAATTGAAATTGATCCAAAGAAACGCATACCTAAGACATACGCTTAGTTGAACATGCTATATATTTGTTGTATTACGAATTTTAGTTTATTATGCTTGTTATTAAGATATATATATATATATATTAGTAAAATCTATTTATAATTCATTACTACACATATATATATTTTTTATTTATAAAATTATCAATTTGTAATTAACTATTCTATTTCCCTTACATGCTCTAGTTTGGTGGTTCTTATCCTTGAGTCTTGTTCATGGGATCATCATATCTATAATTTTATTGTTAATTTAGTTCATGTTATTGATATATTTCCAGTGTCTCATAGGATTTCATTGAACATATGTTGTGTGTTTTTATGAGACACTTAAAAATTGTTCTTTTTTGTGATCGTTCTATTAATAAAAGAATTTTTTTAGTAATCACACTATTAAATAATAACATTACAGAATTATTAAATTATCTTAAATTAATCATTATTTTATATTTTAAAATATAGTTATATTTTTTTATTAATTTAGATAAATATTATAATAATTTCCATTTAGGTTCTATAACCTTACAAAAAAACACATTACAATGGTTCAATGAGTAGGAACATATTATTGTATAGTGATAATATATCATTTATATTGACATTGTTTTTTTCAATAAACATTTTTTAAAGTGATAAATAAAATTTAAGGTTTTTAGATAAATAATATAAATGAATGATTATTTAAAGAATTTATTACTTATGAAGTGTCTCAGTATGCTCATTTTAAGATGTAAAATTTAATGATGACTATTTATTATTAATATTATTAATAAAATGGTCATATTATCATTTAAAAAGCATTAAAGTTATATAAATATTATATTTATTTATTAAATCCATTTTATAATTAGTAATGTAATGCGGGGATGAAAAATGAAATATTGTGTTAGTGGAGGTGGTAGTCCGAACGTAACCAGAGAGGCATTTTCATTTTTTTTATTGGATAGAAGGGAGCTATATAATGTATGTTACATAATCATGATAACATTTAAGTATAAAAATTATTATGATATCATTATATTATTATGGTTATAATAGATTTATAATAGGTGAGAGAAGAAAGAAACTTGAAATAACTTTATTAATGAAAATGCATCTTCCTTTGATATCCTCCTTTAAACCACACCTTATGATTCCTTATATTGGTATTTTTGTGATGCTAAAACCTCTAAGAAATAAGAAATAGAGTTGGTAAATGTTTTTTATAGAGTTTTTTAGCTAATATGATATATGTGTGAGGATAATTGGGGTGGGGAATGGATCATTTTATAATTGAGAGGGGTATAATTTTTTGTAAATACTCATTACATTATATTAAAGGTATGAACAATTCAAAAGAAATTGAATCTAAAGTGTAAAATAATGTTGAGGGGATAAGTAAGTATTTATAAATCCCCCAAAAAGACATTAAGATATGATGTTTCATAAAATTTTGTGTTTTTATCAATTAGTTTTAACCTTTTTTATCTTATTTTACCTTTACCGTGGTAACATAGTTATTACCCCATTAAATTATTTTTATTATTAATAAAAAATTGAAATCATAGCATAATTTTAAAATGTTGATTTTAAATATGATTCTTTTTCAAGATTCAACTCCTAATACATGTAAAAATTAATTATCATAAATGTATTCTTAGTGTATTAAGAATAATTTTTAGAAAAGGCCTTTTTAATCATAAAAAATAATTTACACCAAAAAATATATAGTATTTATTAATATGAAATTTGTTGGTTCATGATTATACGAATATGTTTTTTAACTTTAAAAGTATTCCAAAAACATATAAAACATTGTTAATTCTCAATAAATGTGAATGGAGCATAAATAGTTTTTTATTCTAAAAACACGACTTAGGTTCCAAAATGTAAAAAAAGGTTTCTAAATTAAAAATAAAATTTTGAAAGGATTTATTTTTACTTTTCTATAAAAATAAACCAATTTAAAATTATAAACAACTAAATATAAGATAATTTTTTATATTATGAATACGAAAATGAATTTATTTTATCACTATAAAATGATAAAATTATAGAATTTAATTTTTCTAATAAAATCATTAAACAAAACTAAGAAACTATATTTGTAAAAAAAAATGTTATTTAAAACATTAAATATTCTTAATTTTATTTTATATCAGTTACTAATGAAATTTGTGTTAATAAAATTTTTAAAATTGAATAGTTTTATCGTGATAATACTTTTAAAAGGGTTAATTTACTTGAAGATAAATACACAATTATTTAAAAAACAAATATTTTAAAAATATCCCTTTTATTATTAAATAGTTTTAATCACTGTGATTCCATATACCTACAATCCAATATCCCATAAAAATAACACATAATTTAAATATTATCTTCGATAAACTAATGTATCCCATGTTCTGTTAGAACTAATTCAATTTATTTCAACTATTTTAAACTACTTAATTCATAAATATTCTTCAAAATATCACAAAAATTCCCCCACAAGATCAATCATATTATAAATATCATGTGTCATGTTTTTATTCTTTATCAGGGGAAATAAAAACATAAGAAAATGATAGTTCAAATGTACAGTAAATAAAAACATACAACCAAGGAAATCATGGAATGAAAATCATATAAATATTATTCTAGGAGTAAGAAAATATCATAATTCCATAATCAACTAAAACAGAGATCATGTTATATCCAAGGTAAAAAATGAAAACATAGATAATAATTTAAAACATACTGATGGAATGGATAATATTGTACAATAAAAAATTCTATTAATTCCATGTTCCATGAGACGATAATGATATAGAAAAAGGAATACACTAAAAACCAAGTTGTATTGTGTCATGAGACCCACCGATGCATCAAGGGTTGGTATAATGTTAGGCCCCACATGTTACTTTTTTAAGACTAGTGAATGCATAATATTATAAATTTAATAAAATATTTATAATAACCTTTATTAGTAATCATCTATATAAGAATAATAAATAATATAATGAAAATACATTTCCTATGTAAATAAAAGTGATAAAATGATCATAACCCATCCATAGAAAAAAGTTGGATGGTCAAACAATACATAGTCAACAAGCCAATAATCATCTAAATTAGAATAAAAAAAACTATTTCAAATAATTTTCCCCATGTAAATAAATGAAATTTCATGATCACATCCTTTAAAGTGAAATAAGGAGGACAGTCACAAAATAATTTGTCAACTTGGAAATAATCAACTGTATTAGAATAAAAATATGCAAAACACTAATACTTTTCCCAATAAAAATGACAGGGATAACATACTCCCAACCCATATATAGAATGAAAATGGATAGTACAACAGTACATAGTCAACTTTCCAATGATATTCTGTATTAGGATAATAATATAAAGATTTTCAATAGTTACAGAATCAATAAATTGTGTATCTTTCTATGTAAGCATCTCTCAAGAAAAAACTGTATGAAGCAATGGTTTATGGTGAAGTAAATTGTGAAATAAAATTATCATAATTCATCTATATGAAGAAGGTGGAAGCTTGAAAAATTCATACCACTAGTATAAAAAAGGTAACTTAGAAGGATGTTGACATTGATGAAAAACATCCTTGAAAATGATTGCTTTAAAAGGTTTAACAGAAGAGGGTACCAATAATTTAATTGTTTAATACTCTATGTTTAACCTCCCAAATAGTAATATATATATATATTATAATAAATCATTCCACATAAATTCAATGGATATAAATTCTTTTCAATACGAAAATGAAAATAGAGGTAAAAACATAAAAGAGTTTCAATAAAAAAAATTATACTCATGTATAATATAAATATTCATGTCACATTCAAGGGTAAATTATGAAAAGGTTACATGAAATCTCTTTTAAAGATATAATTTTATAAATAATATTTGATAATATATCCTTTAAAATACATAATGTTTACCATGGAAAAATTTTGGTAGGAATACATAATATATAAATGTGGAAGGAAAATATTTTTTTTATTTTATTTTAAAATACCCTTTTTAAAATATCTCATTGTCAAAAAAAGTGAAATAAAAAATTCACTGTACCAAAACATAATTTTTCAAAAGTGGATTATAAAATAATAGATAATTAAATATTTGGGTGGGAGAACAGATTAATAGAAAATAAAAGCTAAATATGAAACATTATAACTCAAAGAAAACAGTTTCGTGTTATTGATATATATTATAAGAAACACACTCCATGAATCAAAAAACATTTATAAATGGATTTATATGGTTAAAATGTAAAATATTTGATAATACCATAAAATAAATCCAAATGGTAAAATCTATACAAGTTATATGGAATATTTTCAAGAGAATAATTATAACTCAATGTATGAAAATTTTGTTACCAAAAAATCCAATGATTGGGGTTATACTTGAGTCAAAATATATTTGATGAAAATAAAAATATTTGGATTAGTTTTTCAAAATAATTCTACCAAAATAGACTATTACAAATTTGTGGGATTTTAAATCAATAGAACACTATACAATGGAAACATGGTTAATAACATTTAACATGACTTAAAGAATCTCAATTGAGACAAAGAAACCCCTTACATCCTTAGAAACATTCATGTCATAAACCCATAGAAGGATGTGATTTAAAATAAAAAATTAAATATTATGATAAATATTAGCTTCCAGACACAAAATATTAAAGTTTAAGTTGATAAATTATTCCAAATAAAACATGGTTTATAATAAGAAATATGTCCCATATAGGAAAAAAAGAGATTAGAAACCATTACATTGTTCTAGATTGATTATGTGCATGCACCTACCTTTTTGGATAATGAAACTATGTTTATAAGAAACCTTATTAATTACCTTATTATTAATTTTTAATTTAATATATAACATTTATTATCATATTCTATTTATTTATCATATATTTTTTACTTTTGTTTGATTGAAAATTGAATTGGTGTTGGCTTATTTTGGTAATTTTAGTGATCAAAGATGAAATTTTAGTAATAAGATAAATACATAATATAACCATTCAAAAAAAAAACAAATCATAATTTTATGATTATATTAAAAAAACAATATTTAGGTTCACATAGTCATCCATGATAATGTTTTATAGTGTTGTCCAAGTAGGTTGCTAAACTAACCCCAAACATTAACACACTATATCTCGATGGTTGAGTGTGGTAAATTAAGTGTATAATATCCTTATAATAGGATAATAATGGTATTATTTATATGTTTTTATATCATTTAATCATATTATATGTGGTTTTTATAAAGATAAAACTAATATGAAAAAATAAAATAGTTACATTGTGGATGTTATAGTCCATTCAACGCACAATTAAAGTTATTTTTCTTCAATGTGTATGGATATTAATAAAAAAATGATTTTAATTTAATATAATAACACTTTAGTGTAATAATTATATTGATATTATATTATTACTATAGTAATTTTATTTTTTGGAAGACAAAGGGTTAGAATAAAAATGTTAACTATTACGTAATACAAACATTGGGAGTTAGAACTTTATATTGAGTGTATCTTTGAAAAATAAATGGATTTGGCTAAATAATTGATACTGGAGTCTTATGAACGTGAGATGATATTTTTGGTATAGAAATTTTTTTGAGTTTTAGGAATGAATTTTATGGAATTTTTGTGTCATGAAGTGGTAGAAGTGTCCCCCTTTATTAGTGAATAAAATGGGGCTTTTGAGAACACCCTTTAATTTTCAATTATATCATTACACTATTCAATAGTAAAAGGATCATAAATCTATAAATAATAGTTTTTTGAGTGATTTTTATCCTATTAAGAAATAAAAAATTATTTCCAAACATGTTTTAAACATGTTTGAAGTCATGTTTTCTTAAGGTTTTAAGTTTATCTTTTTTTTCTTTAACTTGGTAACTAGTTTTTAACTCAGAAATTAATGTTTTACGAAAAATATAAAATAAAACATCCTAGAAAAATGGGACTGATGAACGTACATTTAATATTCATAAAATATTATTTAATTTCAAATTAATATATAATGAATTTATAAATTAAATATATATATATTTAATATTTTTTAAATAAAAATGGAGTTTTAACCGTTATGTTTCCTTAATATTAATTATCTTCGACAACCAATTAAATTTGAGTAAATATAATTTTATATGTGTAAAAATAATATTATAGTCATTTAATTTAATTTATCAGATATAAATTACACAATATAAATAAAATTATTCTTTGAAAATAACACTTTTACCATTATCATGTTCATTAAAAATAATCTTACTAATCATAATTTTATAAGTAAGACTGAAATTGAAATTTTTATATAATTTTATCATGTTGATCTAAAATATGAAATCCATTTTTATGGATTTAATTTCTATTGGTTATGAAATTTAATTTTTTTAATATAAGAAAAAAATAATAGAATAATACTTACGTTTCTAAAATGATTTACACAGGTTTTATAAAAACAAAAATTATAATTTTAAATGATTTAATTTAATTATATATAATTATATATATTGTTTTAAAAGGTTTTTAAAAAACATAATTATTTCGTATATTATGATCATTTCATCCAAGTAACATTTTTTTCAAAATCGATATATTTTCACAATTCCCTTAAAAACCAATTGTTTCAAAAAATCCCAAAAAATTATCTTAAGAAAATATATTTATTCTAAATACAAAAATCATGCTCATATTTTTAGATTAAAATTATACAATTTAAAATTTCAATTCTTTATTAAAATAATAAAATATAACTAAAAACCATGTTTATTAGAAAATGACATTTTCAAAAATTAACTGTTATTATTTTTATTTCGTATCATTTATCAACTGAATTAGTATTAAAAATGATTAATATGAAACATAACTTATCATCATTAATCAGAGTTGTATTGAAATATAAATTCATATCAAATAAAAATGAAATTTATAGATAACGCATTAAAAAATGATCATATAAGTCATTTTAAGAAAACTATTTGAATTTTATTCGTATTAAATGTAACCTTTATTTTTCATTATATATATATTGGAAAAATAAATTTTCTTTTATTTATTATTACCAATTAAATTGATAGTTTTTGGTGGTCATTCTTAAATATTTATATATTATCTAAATATATAGCAGTTTAATTTAAATTTGGTGTTGTGTTTGGGGAAATCTATCAAACAAAATTTTCTAATTTAAAGGAAGTCATATATTAAAATCGTAGTGTGTTACAATCAAATTCCATAAAAATTATTTATTTATCTTCTAACCATTAAATTTAGTAAATAAAATTATATTAGAACATATAAAATTACTCATTAGAAAATAATAATAATTATATACAGGTTAGTCTAATTCATGTTTTTATAACAATGAATTATAAATAGTTTTTATATTTTTATTTACAGAAATTTAAACACTGCATGTAATTTTAGTATTGATGTTTCAAATTTCATATAGGATGGAATGGCCAATAGGGATTAGATTTAGATTTATATTTATGGAAAATCACCCTTTTAATCTAGTAAAGAGGAAACCATTAAATGAATCAGAGACCTATTGTCACAAAGAATAAATTACATGGTGTAGAGTCCTCGAGGGAAAAGTCCTTACATATATATAATGAATTTACTACATTAGAACCACCCTTCCCTTGTACTACTTTAAGTATGCATCAATCCCACTTGGATAAGCCCCTAGAAACATGTATAATCATAATATATAATCTTTACTATTCATTTTAATAAGGTATATTGTGGATCATTTCAGTTTAGTGTTGCGTGTGATAAAAGGTATCCAATAAATTATTTATTTAAATGAAAAAACATAATAAAATCTCAGGGTGTTATATTCTACCCACCATAAATAAATTGCATCAGTGGAATTATTTATTATAGCTTACAAATGAAAATATATGTGTGTATTCTGCATACAATCATGATTCATGACATAAGTATTAGAAGTTTCTAGATACTTACCTTTCCCAATAACCTTTTAATGATCTTGTTCATAACCACATAATAAAAATAAAAAGGGTTGTAATAATAATTGATAAACACGTTAAAATGAAAAAACAACCCATATGTGTCTTCTATAATAACATACTCACTTAAACTCAAGATAAATTCGATTAAGAACCTATAACTCTCTTTCAGTTTAACTGTGATTTCATTATTTGTCATCCCCTTAATATCAATAACATAATCCCCCATATATCTAACCTAAATTTATTAAGATAATATAATATTCTAAACCTAAAATCATAAAAAACTATGCTTTAAGAAATCAACTTAACCTTTATCCCCAAACAACCGATTCTTTTGGTCATATATTTTGGGATTTTGAGTCATGTAAGGGTTCCCACTCAACCTAGTTAAAAAAGGAGTTATAAAAAATAAAAAATCATGGAATTGGATATATATATATATATATATATATAAACCATATAATATATTAACATTTTTTAAAAATAACCAGAATCTCATTGTTACCAAATATCATTTCAACCTACAATGTCATCTGCACTATTGAATTTATATTCCCAACACCAATTACAAAATTTTACAGATTAACCACATTTACCTTATCATTTACTCATATAAAAACAACACCCAATATTTCATTAATCACCATAAAATACAATCACATAATACCTCAAAATTAGTTTCTATGATCTTAAAGTTATAATCAACCTTAAAAATATTAACCCAAGGTGGTATCAAAAAATAATTAAATTTATTCATATGAAAACATCATAATAACTAAAGATATCTAAACATTGTGATACCATGTGTAGTATCCTTAGACCCATATACTCTGATTTGATGCTAAAAATAATCTCTTATGATACTATATTTGAAACTAACAATAGTATCCCAAAACCTATGAAGGTTTCAGGGTATAGTAAAAGTATACAAAACCATTCCCAATAATGTAAATTTATCAAATTATTAAGATTTCTCCTCAAAAATAGATAAATAGAAACCACATAATCCATGATACAATCCCATTATATTTAATTTATAATTAATTTATAGAAGAAAAGATTTACCATATGTTGTAATTCCTTCTTCATTGATGAACATGATGATATCTGCATGCTATATCATCGTTGTGTTAGAGGAATCAAGGGTAGTATCCCTATATGTGATCCATATGTGCTCCATGAACCCCTGAATGTCACTATATAATTCCTATCAAGTGATAAAGAGAAATAATCTAATTCTTACATAATTAAGCATTAATTACCATAAGAATCACTTTGAGGTTAAAGTATTTATTGTTCTTCTCTCTAAAATGGAGAAGTTGGAATATAAGAATTTGTTTTTGTTCTTAAGAGTGTTATTAAAGAATATATCTCTTGGGATTAAGATAAATGGATTCAGTTTCAATGTATACAACTACAATTAGGGATTATGATGATATAATAGGATTTATATAGTGATAGGGGTTAAGAATAATTATTTCAAATGATCCCTTATTATTCTATTAACTACCAGTAAAACCCATACCTAAATAATTATATTATTACTATTATTTTTTGATTTCCATTTTCTAAGATTCCTGATAAATAAATATGATTTATTAAATAAACTAATATCTATTTCAATTATATATAATATATCATTTTCATTATTCCATAAAATTGGTCATTCATTCCAAATTGATATATATCGACCATTGAATAATGAGTATTTATTTCAATAAATAAATAACAAGAAATTATTCATCGATAAATAAAAAATATTATATTAATTAACATAGAGAATAAACATTTCTTAAATATTATTCTCCTATATATTCTCTTGAATAATTGGTGACTGAATTTTTGTGATCTACCAAACATGAATTATTATTAAATCATGTATGGGAGTAATATTTATTTAATATATTGAATTAATATAGAACTTAACTGAGGTTATGGACACATATTGTGTGTGACCTTCTAGTCCCCTTTCTCAGTGGCACTGGGAAGAAGAGCCTAATGACCAAGGATAGTGTCTAGTAACACACGATGGAACTAATAGTGAACAAATTTAATGTTGTAATAGTATACATCCTCTTATAAAATATACATTGTTTTATATAATCCATTTATCTTGATATATCTAATAATAAAATTTTATAGTTGTGTCATTAAACTATGTGATTCATGTATATTTCATTGAATTTATAGAAATTTACTTTTGAAAAGAATGATATATACATAAACTTCATTAGGAAGTCCCATTTTCATAAATGTTCATAAGATATGAAATTCCATTATAGACAAAAAAATGAAAAATACATTCTCACATTATTCATTAATGAAATATCATTTGTGATGAACCTAATGTATATTACATCAACACAAGACCATGTCATCATTATTTTCATTCAATATCAAATTACATGACTAATGTTATTAATTAATAATAATATTTATATTTATATACCATTACGCATGTCCACAAATTAGAATATCCAATAAAACATATAAATGTGGATTTCCTATTAGTAGGTCAAGTCCAAATATCAACTTTATATTATATATTTCCAAAAGTGAACTTCATGATAATATGTATCAATTTCTTATAATCCTCCAGAATAAGAAAAGCTATATTTTCAATGTCCTATAAGATAATATCATGCATTCATATTTCAAGGATTTAAAAATACTATCTTATCACCTGTAGGTTCTCATTATAGTGGGGTACTTCTATATCCTTTAGTGTGAATGGTACCCTTAGGGTATTATCACATAAAATTTCATGCATAAGAAAAATAATTATACTATAAAACCATTATTAATATTCAAAACAATTAATATAAGTAATCCTAAAGTATATATAAGCTAGTTCTATGGAACCAACTCCAACAGACTTTCACATCCACTAGAGACAACTTCTAATATATTTTAGTCTACTAGATCCTACATAATTTTAATTCTTCTATTAAGATAATTATTTACTCTAGAGGTCTGCCACATTATTATTTATATTATCTATGAGCATTATTAATTCACCTCTCTGAGAAAAATACCTCAAGAGGTTATATTATGATATGCATGCGTCATCCTTTAATGTGACCTGGGATCCTTTGAGAGAGCCATCACTGTAGTATTATCACAATATAATGTGATAGAGTCTTTAATATTGTGTAAAAAACCATGAACTTTGATAATGTTTCATATCCAAACTCATTCCTTAGCTACATCAAAATCTACAGTTAACTTGGATTCCGCACAAGAATTTGAAATAGATGGTTTCTTTGAACTCTTCCAGATCACACCTCCTTTTTTAGGACTGATGAATTATCCTAACATCAATTTTAGATCATACTAATCTCTTTGTAAACTATAATTTGTTTATACCTTGATGACTCACCCCTTGTATCCTCTATATACCATGAATATATCCATAGTACACATTAGATACTTTAGGTATCCTAAATAGGAGTCAAATGTTGTTACCCAGGATTATCTTGATATCTTAATACTGTACTCAAGGTGTAGGAAACATCAAGGTAGTTATATGACATGGAATACATGATTGATCCTATCAAAAAAGATTAGGGGATCTTACTTATCCTATCGCTCTCTTATTTTGTTTGAGGACACATTTTGTTATAAATATCTATATCATTTAACACGGAAACCAAACCCATATTGGACTGTTCCCTATGAAATCATATTAGTATTTAGTCAATGTTAATAACTAGAATTATCCCAAGAAAACTCTTGGTTCTATTATGAATGTTCTTGATCCCATTAATTCAAATCTCTTCAATAATTTATTTGATGGAGAAGCACTTATTTTACAGGTTATTAACTAAGTTTAATATTCTTATTTAGTTTCTAATAAGTAATATGGTATCAACTTATACTACTAGAAAAATGACTTAAGTCCCACTAAATATCACATTGACACGTTGATAGAAATTTCTCTATATGAACACTAATTATCATATGGATTCATCGAACCAAATGTTAAATGAAATTGATTCTTTCTTCAATATTAAAACCAATCGCCACAAATTACATAAATTTTTGGAATTAACAATAGTTACAAACCCTTATAGTTTTAACTTAAAGAAAACGTTATGATCATTTTGTTTAAGTAAATTCCTTTTGACATCAACATGCCAAATCTAATAGTTAAGGAAAGATACTATTGTACGAATATTTTTTATTGATTAGAAGATTGAAATTGGAGAAAAGGTTTCATCGCAGTCTATGCATGCACGTTTTTTAAACCCTATAGACACTAGCCATGATATATATGTAATCAGATTACCTTTCATTTATAGTTATATATTGAATATCCATTTTTACCCAACAATATTTACATCAATGGGAGGAATGACCATAACCAATACTTGGTTCTGATACTTGAAAACCATCTCAGACATCATGGCTTCTTGTCATTTTGTATCTTCTAAGATTTATACTTAGTACCTATAGGAAATAAGATCATTATTCTCAAAAAATAAAGAGTCCACATATATAGTGATTAGAAGACCATCTAAATCTACTTCAACAATTGAAGCACCACCATATTTTGGAATATATACTTTTTTTCTCTAAATTAATAATATATTTGATTACTTATTTCACATGAAATATCTAAATGAAATAATATGTGACATATTAGATGAAAAGTATAAATAAAATTTATTAATATAAAAACATATTGTAAATAATAATATAGTAATAAATTATAAATTCACAAATAATTGGATTAAGAATGCATAAATTTTCAAAATGACCTATTTATAGTAAAATCTTTTTTATTTCTATAATGTTTTTTAATTTAAAATATAAATTTTTAAATTTTATAATTTTAAGTGTAAAAATGAATCTTATTATTCGATTAATCATTAAAATATTTTTGAAGGATCATTTTCTTACATATTCCTAAAATAATTGATTTTTAGGTTAATTGTAAAAACATTGATTTTGCCAACACCAACACTTTTATGACATTATCATAATACAAGAATGACTCAATTTTTTTGAAACTATTTTATATAATAATATATTTTTAGAAACTGAAATAAATAATTTAAAAATGATTATTTTAATTTAAAAAGACTTCATTGAATGTTTTGGAAACTTAAGAAATATTTTACTTTAAAAACTATTTTTATTTGCTTATATTTAATGTAAATTTTCCATAAATAAAGAAAACAAATGATAAAATATTTATTTAGTGTTTTAGATAAACATGTTTGTGTTATTTTATAAAACCAATTTTATTTTTGGGAAAAAATATGATTGCAAGTACTAAAATTAATTTCCATGATAAAGGTAAAACTGTTATTTTCTATGAATTGTTTAATTAACATTATAAAATTTTTATTTTATAAAATAAATTAATATTTTCAAAATATAATTATAATAAAATGTTTAAAATATATAAACATTCATTAATAATCACTATATTTTTAATATAATGTAAATAAAATTATAAACACATAATTATAAAAAAAATATTTTCTAAAAATAGCTTTTTTATGTTAAATGGTTTAATTTAAAAGTAAATTTTTTTCTATTTAAAATATTGAATTAGAATAAATTTAGGTTAAATTTTGTTTTAAAAAAATATATTTTTTTAATGGTTACCATATATTGTTTATAAAACACAAATAACTTGGGTAAACATTTCATACTAAGGTAAACAAAAGAATGGTTAACTGTAAAAATCATGTTATAAAATGATTGAATTTTTATTAAAACATGTGTGAAAATGGGTTTTAGGGGATTTTTTAACCTTATATCACCCTAAAATCCATTATTTCTCGATTTTGGAGCCATTTAACCTTGAATAGTGTCATGCTATTCTTGAAAAGTATTGGGTATGTATAAAAGTTTTCTTTTCTTAACTTATAAAATATGAACACTTACACCTCTTCATTACATGATTATTCCTTGTAATTTCAACCTAAAAATATTAAATTATTCTCCTACTATAAAAAAATATAAATTTCATAAGGCTCTTTTGTCGATTTATTAACCTGATCCATTTTTTTAAGGAGACTATCAAGAGAAAGTTGAAGGTCCCGTTATGAGTATTAATTGATACATAATTTTTTCTTCTTAAATTTTCAATTCCAATCATATCCTTACCATATTAATATATTGACTTAATTATAATTTTTGGCTGACCCTATAACACCCTGATAGGGGAGGGGTGAATCAGGGTGCCAAATTTTTCTTCAAAAATGATGGATCTTGTTCCCACATTGGAAATAACCTGTTAAACCTATCTGATGAGAATGAGTAGTAAACAAACAATCACATGCAAAGAGTGAAGACATATATTTTTACTTGGTTCACCACTAAGGGCTAGTCCAGGGTGCATATGCTGAAAGTGTGTCAGTCATACCTAAATCCACAAAACTTCACTAGTTATGGATTACAAAGGTTAGACATAGTCACTATGTTCCAGGAAAACTTCCTTTACAATAGTTTAGGGATAAAATGCTACTCCCCTTGTAACAATTTTGTTTACTCCCCATGTATCACTTCCTTAAGAGTAATTAAAACACAATTTATAGACTTGTAATTCCCTTCATATTCATTAAATCACGCATCATTAATGGTAGATAGATGCTCTATTGAATTACCGCTTAAACCTAAAGTTGTAATCCACTATTATATACATTGATAGTTCAAAAAATGATTCTCTATGAAATGGACTTCTTCCTCTCTGTACCACTACTGCATACCAGCTTCGTGAACCACCATCATATACAGCCTTTGTGAACCGCATCTGCATACTACCTCCACTTTAGCAGAATTTCATCTTCTGCAGACTACTTTTTCATGAAAGAACAACTCCTCCTCTATAGACCACTTTCCTTTGTGAGATATAGATCCCCAAAAAAACTATTTATCAAACTATTCCATTGATCTACTTCACCCTTCGTGTAATCCTCACTTGTGGACCTCTACTCCTTTTTAGGATTTTCTTCCCAGGAACCACTTTGGAATTCACCAAATTCTTCTTGAATTTCTAAAAAATAACTCATCTTAAAGATGGGATAATTAGTATTTATATAAGAAAGTAGATCGAAAAAAAATTATAATCTTTTTTACTTAAACATTTGATGTGGTACAGGCTTCACTACAGACTAATTCTCCTATGAACTGTTTCTCTCTCCACAGTCCTCGTACTACCTCTCTCCATTTGCGGCGGCCGATATATTCTGTGAACAAATCCATCATGACTCCACAAATCATTGCCCCATTTCCACATATTATTAGCCATAATAAATACCAAAATCCTTTCATGAACATTTTTCCTCACGTGAACCAAAATCCTCCCTATGAATTGTTTCTCTAAGTGGTATGCATACTGTGATTCATAGTCTGCATTGCACTGCAATGAATTATCCTTTATTTTTCTGATTTTCAACGTTATTCCACATACAATGATTTCTGGTCCCATTATTATTCACTCCTATGTGGAAATCCTTCCTTTTAAAAAAACAAACTCCCAATTTTGAGACACAAAAATTTTCCAAACACTGGGAAATGAAGCCACCATTATTGTTGTTGTTAGATTGAACTATAAGATCCCTTTCCTTGAAAACTATGATATTCTATTTGAGGATTCTCAATAAACACAAACTATAATCAATTTATATTAAATAATAACCTTAGTTCCAACATTTTTATACTTATGTTTTATTATTTTAAGGAAAAAAATATTATTTATTTTCCCCCTCCATATAGACAAAATAAATGAACAATAATTGTGTGTACAACATTCTATCACCTTTATGAAATGATGTATTTTATTCTTCTTCACCTCCTTTCATGGATTATTAAAATATTGGATTTTATGAATTAATATTCTGAATACTTCATAATTATTAGTCTTAGAATATAATTTTTCATGTACCACTACTTTATCCCATTCATTGAGAAATGGAATCATTAAGCGTCTATACGACGGGATATCACCTTCAAAAATGATGTTGTTTTTCATCACCACCGTTAATTTATGGTTATAAAATTTAATTTAATAAATATATCCAATATTTATGAAATATTTAAACTTCTATAAATTTTATATTAACATTATATAATAAAATCTTTTCAAATTTATAATTACATGCCCGCTTCTGGGTTAGATTTTCCACCTAAGTGAACGATGATATAATGTTTATATAACTAATGATTAAGGAATGTTATATAGTGTTAATATCATTTAAAAATAACATATATAATATTTTTTTAAATATTCTATAATTTTTTTATTTGATATATTTATTAATATATATCACCATTTGATCGTTAAGCACAATGAAATTAGTTATTCACAATTTCTATTTTCACAAACCATGATTTTATTTTTCACCAAATGAAAATGGGATATGATGAATCATTGAAACACAATTATTATAATATATTTTATAATCCATAAATGATGAACTTTTTTAACAAAGAATAATTAATAATTCCATTACAAACCTAGTACGAAACAAGCAATATGAGTTTTTAATATCCAATGATGAATATAAAACATAACAGACTAATAATGTTTGTTCATAAATAGTTATAAATGAATTGCATAAATAGATATATATATATATATATATATATATTAATATTATTATATAACAAGTTGTTAATATAGGTATGTTTATTATATAGGAGGATTGATAATGTTTGAGTATGAGGGTAACACGAGTAGGGGTTCTTTGTCTCCAATTTAATTTATTAATACATAATTCATATGGAATCCCACCTTTTTATTGAAAAACGTTTCATTACATTTTACAAATATAGGATCTTTAAACTATAGTGTCTTGGAAATAATGAAGAATATACATGAAAACATAAAACATTATTATATTCCAATTTTAAAGATTAATCATTGGTTCATTATAAGTAGAATTATTATATATCATAACATGAGGACATACAACAAAGGAAAGGGTGAGAAGAAGGCCTAGTAAGGAAAACTAGTGAAATGGTTTACATGTGATCTTGGTGACATCAATAAGAACATGAGGGATATCATAAAGGAATGATAAACAAGAATATCATATAAATAATAACATTAATTTTATCTTGAAAATGTGGCTATAAAATTTAATTTATACATTCGTGAACATATCACCAAGGTCCATCCCCAAGGTGTCATAAAAATTAAAAAGTTTATTCACCAAGGTATCCTAAAACTTGTCATCTCTAAATATTAAATTATTTACCCAATGCATTGAGGCTCTATCAGGGCGCACGCTTAATATGTTTTTATTTTCATGTGATACACATAGATCATAATAAAACATTTCATAATTATCCCAAACAGAATAAAATAAATGGGGTTCATATCAAAATTGTGACGTTTAAAAAAAATTCTTAAAAACAAGATCATTATGTCATTTATAACCCATGGAAAGTGAATAAAGGGTTCTATGCATGACAATTACAGAATAAAATATATTAATTTTATGTTTGGATGAATACCCTTATAAATGAAATAGGATTGGTTATTTACATAAATAAATTGAGATAATTTCATGAGAAAAAGAGAGAGAGATTTTGAGACGAAATTTCTACAGCATAACGGTTATATAACATGGTTTTATAAAACATTAAAAAGAGAAGGGAAAAGGGTCACCCACTCATAAATAACTCATAAAAAATATGGGGACAGAAATAAATTTAAATAAGATAATGGTATGGATTTTTTAATGACATACCACAAGAAAAAGGAAACTTGAAATAAAAGGGAATATGTTACTTCTTTTACGAAAATTCGGCAGCCTAATGGGGTCACTTAAAAATTCAGAAAATAATTTTATGAGAGATGAAAGTGTATATCATAATTTTTACATGAAATGTAAAGTAAGATAGATATATAAGAACATACCACCACATCATAAAATGTAAACTAGAAGACATAACATAAAAAAATCCATGACTAAAAGAGAAGGGTGAAAGGATCCCTTACCTTGAAGAGTAACATCAAAAACTCAAAGGTTAGGACCTTGTGGCACTTTAGGGCACATTGGGAGTAATACATGGGAGGTAATAATACCATATCTTTATTGAGGAGGAATTTAGAATGAATTAATTAAGGAATGGGTTGGTATTTATAGAAAAAGTGAGGTAATATTTTATTAATTTCTAGGGGACACCTCATTAGTGGTATTTGCAAAACTATGGGATTTCCCAAGGTATTTTCTCATGTAATTGGCCATAGGGGATACCTCATAACATATCTTACTATTCAAATGTCTAATAGAATTATTAAATCATGATTACATCGTTAATGATGTCATTAAACACACCGAAACTCAAAACTGTATTTTTACTATTCACATAAAAACAAAACAATTCATAAAAATTTCATAAATTCACCCTAACCTAATATTGATGTTATGAATTAAAAAATTAACTCTTTTTTATTAAAATAATTTTATAAATTGTTTTAATTTAATTTTTAAATAAAATCATTATTTATTCCAAAAAAACAACTTCAAAACTCTAACTGGTTTTGTGACACCTTAATAAACTAATAAATGTCCCATAAAATTATCATATATCCATAAGAAAATAAAGTAAAAATTTATGATTACATTTTATGAAAATAAATTAATGTTTTAAATTATTAAATTAATCATAAAATTGAAAATAAAATATTAATGACATACAAAAATGCCAGTACTTATACTGTGATCATTTTTTCACTTTTAAGATGTCTAAATTGTATTTATACAATCATGGGTGAAGTTTCTATTTTTTTGGCCAATTTAAAATTCATTAATATTCATTACTATTCATAGGGGTAAAATGACAATATGAAAGGGTTAATTTATTATTCACCAAAAAATTATTTTAATCTTATTGAACCACATTTTTCTCCCAGATTATAACCATGTATATCATATCTATGAAAATAATTTATCAGAAAAAGTTATTTAATAATAAAATATTTTTTACTATTCATAAAAACCATTATTCATCAAGAAAACACTATTCATCCAAAACTATTCATCAAAAAATATTCTTCGTCGGAAAATTGAAACATCTTAAAAAACTACTAAAAATTCACCCAAGATTTGTTTTGACCTTTGGAATTAAAAAGTGATTTTTATTTAACGATAAAAATTTTCTAAGTACAATAAAGTTAAATTTTAAAATATAAAAATCATTAGTTGTTAAAAATAATATAGGATAGAAAGTTAATAGTGAAATTCCAGACACAAAAAATAATAATTAGTTTATCAGTTAAATTTTAAAAGGAGTATTTTAATCATAATATGTAATTAAATTAATCATTATTCCATATACCTTATTTTTTTAATAATTATATAATTTATAAAAACTATAATTTGGGTCTGATGTAATTTGATGTGATTTAATTATAAATCACAATAAAAAGTTATTAGGAGGAAAGAGATGCATTAATAAAAGAAGTACACTTTTTGGGTCATTGCATTCTTCTCCCTTAAAGAAATTGTGTCCTCTCAATTTTATCTTATTAAAAAAAATCACTACAAGGAATATTAGAATTATAAACTAATTTCATGTCTTAAAAAATATTATTCATTAACAACAATTACATTTTCTATAAATCCTTTATAATGATTCATAAAAACCATTTGATGAACCAAAAATATCCCCCATGAGTGTCAAACTTGGAGTGCAGCAAGGCATGTTGTCATGTACCACGACACCCTAGGTCAGGCCTGAAACTCTTTGTCAATTATTTTACTCCTTGGTACATATGTGCCAGTGCCACATCCACTTGTTCATATCCAGAAAAGGATTTATTTCTTTGGAAACCACTTACTTAACATTTCACCAACATACCTGGAAGTTTTCCTATTTTTAAACTTTTCTTTATGGTTAATCATAAAGTTTTCACAGCATAATTTCCACAAATAACTAAAAAATCCTTTGATACCAAATATGGAATCCCTCCTTTTTATTACATAACTTTTCATTACATTTTATAAATAGAGGATCTTTAAATCCTAGTGTCTTGAAAATCCGGAATAATATACATGAAAACATAAATCATTACTCTATTCCACTTTTAATCTTTAATCATAGGTTCATCCTAAGTACAATTACAACATCTCATAACATGGAGACATATATCAAAGGAAAGGGTGAGCAGAAGGCGCAGTAAGAAAAACAAGTGAAACAATTTACATGTGATCTTAAGCGATATCAATAAGAACATGAGGGATATCGTAAAGGAATTATAAATAGGAATATAATATAAATAATAACTTGAATAATATCTTGAAATGGGGCTACAACTTTTAATTTAGACATTCATGAACAAATCACCTAGGTCTATCCCAAGGTGTCATATAAATTACCATGGTTATTCACCAAGGTATCGTAAAACTTGTCATCTCTAGAGATTAAATTCTTTACCCAATTCATTGGAGCGTTATCAGGAATCACCATTAATATGTATTTATTTTCATGTGATATACATAGATCATAATAAAACATTTCATAATTAACCCAAAAGAGAATAAAAGAAATGGTTTCATATCGAAATCAAGACATTTTAAAAAAAATGCTTAAACACAAGATCATTATTTCATTTATAACCCAAGAAAAGGGAATCAGGGTTATATTCATGTAAATTATAAAATAAAATATAAAAATTTTATTCTTGATTTATACCCATATAAATGAAATAGGTTTGGGTATTCAGATAAATAAAATGAGAGAATTTCTTCAGAAAGAGGGACATAGATTTTGATATGAAATTTATGTAGCATAACGGCTATATAATATGGTTTTCGAAAACATTAAAAAGATATGGTAACAAGGTCACACACTCATTAATAACTCATAATAAATTATAGGCACATAATAAAATTTAAATAAGATCATGGTATGGATGTTTGAATGACATACCACATGAAAAGGAAACCTGAAAGAAAAGAGAATATTGATTTCTTTTATGAAAATTCACCAGTCTAACCACATTACTTAAAAATTCATAAAATATGTTTATGATAGAGTATAGGGTCTCTCATAAATTGGACATAAAAATTACAGTAATATAGATATATAAGAACATACCCCCATATAATAAAATGGAAACTAGAAGACATAACATAAAAGAAGTCATGACTAAAAGAAGAGGGTGAAAGGTTCCCTTACCTTCAAAAGTAACTTAAAAAACTAAAATTTTGGGACCTTGGGGAGATTTAAGAAAACTTGTGAGTAATAATTTGGAGGTAAAAATACTATATAATTGTTGAGGAGGAATTTGGAATGAAATAAATGAAAGAATGGGTTGGTATTTATAGAAAAAGTGAGGTAATATTTTATTAATTTCCAAGGGACACCTCATTAGTGGTATTTTCAAAACAATGGGCTTTCCCATGGTATTTTCTCATGGTATTGGACACTTGATATACCTCATAACATATCGTACCATTAAAAATTCTGAAAGAATTATTACATCATGATTACATTATTAATGATGTCATTAAACACACCGAAACTCAAAAATGTATTTTTACTATTCACTGAAAAAACAAAACATTTTATAAAAATCTCATAAATTCACCCTAACATAATATTTGTGTTATTAATTAAAAAATGAAATTAATTTTATAAAAATTATTTCTAAATATTTTTAATTTAATTTTAAAATAAAATCATTATTTATTCCAAAAAAACAACTTTAAAACTATAACTCATTTTGTAGCACCTTAATAAAGTAATCAAGATCCCATAAAATTATCGTATAACCATAAGGAAATAAAGTAACAATTTATGATTAAATTTAATGAAAATAAATATCCATTTTAAATTATTAAATTAATCATATAATTGTAAATAAGATGTTTATGACATACAAAATACCAATACTTATACTATGATCGTTTTTTCACTTTTAAGATGTCAATATTTCATTTATACATTCATGAATGAAGTTTCTATTTTATTGTCCATTTTACTATTCATGAATATTCATTACTATTTATAAGGGTATAATTACAATATGAAATGGTTAAGTTACTATTCATCAAAAAAAAATATTTTCATCTTGTTGAACAACATTTTTCACCCTGATTACAACCATGTATGTTGGAGTTTTGAAAATAATTTCACAGGAAAAGTTATTTAATAATAAAATATTTTTTACAATTCATCGAAAAAACACTATTCATAAAACAATATTCATAAATAAAACACTATTCATCCAAAAATATTTATCAGAAAAAATAAATTAAATAAAAAATTGAAAATTCCTAGAAAACTGCTAACAATTGACCCATGATTAATTTTGATATTTGGAATTCAAAAATGATGTTTATTTAACCATTGAAATTATCTAAGTATGAGAAATTTAACTTCTAAAATATAAAAATCCTTATTTATTAAGAATAATTGCATATATAAAATGAATAGGGAAATTCCATAGTGAAATTTCTCACACAGAACAAAAATAAAATTATTTTATCATTTAAATTTTAAAAGGCTGTATTAATAATACTATTTAATAAAATTAATCATTTTTCAATAAAAATTAATTTTTAATAGTTATTATATCATCTCTAAAAACTAAAATTTGGGTCTGAATTAATTCGATGTGATTTTATTGTAAAGCACAATTAAAAGTTATTAGGAGGAAAGAGATCAATAAATAAAAGATGTACATTTTTTAGCATCATTACAATTCATATTGTGTATTATAATATTTTTTATGTTATTCTATTACTACACTATGGGATTATTTTTACATAGTCATGTAATTAAGGGGGTTTGAGGAGAAATATCATATATTTTCTTTAAATTACTTTTGATTAAAAGGACCCAAAAGTTGTAAGGGCATTTGTTAACTCAACTCCATTCGTTAAGTAATAATGATTCTACTTGAACTAATTTATTCAAATAGTGGTTTATTAAACTATAGGACTTTATTTTATGATATTGCATCTTCCTCTCTAGGTAAAATAAATTTTTAATGTACCAGAAAAGTTTCCTTCTATGAGTATTGTAAAAACATTTTCAAAAAACCCTTTTATGATTTCTCTCACTATATGAGGATTTCTCTTTACAAAGCATAGATTTCATGCTTTAAAATGGTATTCCAAATGATTTTAACTCTTGATGATTTTATAATGAAAATAGGTAATTTTTTAAATTGAAAGATTTATTTTAAAAGTAAATCTTGATTTTTAGAATTGATTTATAAAAGAATTTTTTTAAGAAGTATTTATTTTGGGTTTTAATTTATTTCCAATTAAAGTTTTTGAAATAATATTTATATAAAAAAATTGTTAAAATATTTTTTTATTTAAAAGGGTAATTTTTTAAAAAAAAATTATGATGCCTGGTGTGTTTCATTTTAAATAAAAAAGTATTTCTAGTGTTTTCAATAATTTCAGAAAGGGATATTTATTCTTGTTGTTCAAAGTGATTTATCAAATAATCATTTCCCTTCCTTGTTCATCATTTTACCCAAAAATATACAACTCATATTGAGTTATGTTTTATGAATCTTATTCTAAATAAATTTATAAAAATATCCTTTTGGGTGATTGAATTTTTGGTATCAGCTGATCTACTATTGATTTCACATTATTAGATACCATTTACAAATGATATGAAATGCATTTTATATTCATTGGTTTATTAATCTTTTATATGGAATTAATTTTGTGTGTGGATAACATCTGTAGGTATTATCACTATAAGAGGTTTTAGGATTGATAAATACCTGATAAATTTTGGGTTTAATTAATCCATGAGATGGTTTGGGTCTAATAAATCCCTAGGATGGTTTGAGTCTGATAATTCCCTAATATAACTTACAAAAAATAAGGACCTGAGATAGTTTTGGACCAATGATACCCTGATACAATTTTTCTTTGAGACATCCATGAGATAGTTTAGGACTAATAAATATGTAAAGTAATTTTGGTCCACTAAAACCCTCAAATACATTGGGTAATGTTTTAAATATAATAATATAATGATGTGTGGAAATTCATGGATTTGATCCTAGACATAAAGGGTGTATGTGAATAGATTTTTAAAAAACATATAGGGAGGGAATTATCATTTTTCCTTATAATATGATATTTTATATATCTTATTCCTAGTTCATTTATTATACATTAGGGATCATGATTGTCTCATGATTTCTCACTCTTATTCTATGGTATATGTTGGTTCATTAACTTTTCTAGGGACTTATATAATTACTTATAGAAAAATATTATTGTTCTATGTTCATATGAAAATATTTTTATCCCCTACCTCAATTTTATCATATGCTTAAAAATTTTAAAATTTATGAAATATTGATGAGTTATTCCCTTACTGAGAATCTAAGAACACCCCTATCTTATGTTTTCCTTCCTGAGGTTATAAATGTGTGTATAGAAAATAATATTTCTATAAGTGGATATAGTGTGGTTTGAATATGGATAAATGTCCACAGGTACCATAAAATAATTTTATTATGTAGTTGATCCTAAAAGACACTAAATCTTTCATTCTTGGGATTGGATGATTATTTTGGATTTTTAATGTTTAACTTATGGAAATTATACAAAATAAAAGCAGGATTATATAACCTCATATTAAATACAATGTTCAAAGAATTTTTTTTATCATCTGAACCATGACTGTAATCCTGGGGAACATTAGTTTGTATTAGAGTAGGTTTTAGTTATTTTAGAGGATTGTCTTGGTTTTTTGGAAATTATTATAAGATAATGTTATAGAATACCCTATATATGAGCCTAAGTATATGATAAAATCCTAGAATTTTTTTAATTTTTTTAGTATGTGGTTTTTCTAGAAATTATTTCTCTTTGTATATAATAGATAGTGGATGAAAATATGGAACATATTTACCATAGGGTAATCACCATGGAAAAGTTTAGTTGATTATTAACTCAATCTGTAACGACCCAAAGTTTTTCAATGGAAATTCCCTTATTATATTTATGTCATATAATAACATGAAAACACAACATAATGAACTACTAAGTGATAAGTGACCTTTAAACATAAGTTTGTCACTTCTGTGTTTGGAATTTTGAAAATCCGACATAGACGGTTGTGTTCAAGATGATTTTTGGAGTCTAATGAGACAAAAATAATTTTTGGTGAAGAGTGACATACCCTTATGAAAATAACATACCCTTATGAATAGTAATATGACCCTTATGAATATTAAATCATCCAACATAAGAGTAACATTACCTATGAATAATTAAATAAAATTTATACATCTTAGAAAGTGACAATTTGACCTTAGTAAATGTTTGGTATTTTGTAATTGACAAATAATTAATTATAATTAATTAATTAATTTAAAAGAAACTTTATTTCCCTAAAATGTATTCATAAATTATTGAATCAATGTTTTATAGTTTTTAGATAATTTTATAAGACCCTACGTAATTTTTGAAAGCACTATAAAATCAGTTTTAATCTTAAAAACTGTTTTTTTAATTAAATTATGATTTTAGTTAAATATTCAATTAATAATATTTAGAAAATTATTTTTGAAAAATTGAATTAACTTTTGGATTCTACACATCAAAAAATGGTTGGGGTAAATTTTTGGGATTTTTCTAAAATACTTGATTTTTTGATGAATAGTGAAATACCGTAATTTACAAAAAAAAACTAAATAAGCTAATTATATAGTCATGTGTGATGTTATGATGATGTAAAACCACTTGTTTCAGGATAACATGATACAATTACTATTCTTGGTCATGGAATACTCATTGTTCCTTGTCTTTTGAGGAAATAATATACTAATGAATTTTATATTAAGGAAACCCTTCTCCACTCCACTATAAAAACCACCCTTCACACCCTCATTTCCTCATACCTCACAAGCTCCAAGACTTCTATAAACTCTGACCAAACATCCTCCCTAGCCCCTATCCCACTTCCAAGAGATTCTGGTCTCATCAAAAGACCAATCCTAGCTTCCTTAAGGAGGATCTCAAGAAGAGGATTTAAGAGGTAATTTCTCCCCCACTTCTCCTTTAATTTCCTTTCAAGTTCAAGTTCATTTCTTGATATATCCCCACTTATCTTCATCCAAATGGTATTATAACTCAATTATTTTACATATAATGTAATTTTATCATTCAACCCCCTTTCCCTCTTCATTTTATTTTATTAAAGAGAACATTGTTCGTGAGGTGTTAATTTATCACCTTCAAGAATGACATGTTTTCTTATTCCATTTCTACCTTCAGATCTAGTCATGAAACCATTTTTATGGTTGAACCAGAATATGTTATATTTGTAATTTCCTATTTAAAGTTCTGGAAATAACTTGTGGCTATATTACTAAGTGATAATTAAAACAATTCCATTGTGATCGAAAACCCGCCCAAATTAACCCAAACAATCTTCATTTAATTCTTATCTAATGATTCATCCACATGGATATAATATGAGTATTTATAAGATCATTCAAACTCCAGTAATCTCATTAATAACATGTAATATTAGTTATGGATGTTTACCCATGTTCTATCCAAACTTCTATTTAAGAATACAAGTGAACCACTCAAGAAAACCATAAAAACAAACATTCCCGAATAATGTTTTTAAACTCTATAACTCATACAAATAAACATAAAATCACTTAATGAAACCCCAATGAACCATATTAATGTACACATGGTTCTGGATTTATAATTAATGAATATAATGTCATTATACAGGACATTAAAGATAAGGAAGCATTCGGATACAAGGTAAGGGGAAATTCTCAAACCCAACTTTCATCCTTCAGGTTTTACCTCTTTCACTCCATTATTGATATGGTCACTCCTTAAAGATCATTTTTTCATCATTTTCTTTCCTTTTCTGTGATATACATGTTTTAAATTGAATTTTATGTCAATCCAAATGTTTTCCAAAAGAACTCTTCTTTTAAGAACTCAACTTTTACCTCTCATTCATGGTTGATGGTTCTTGTATCAAGTATATTGTTCTGTCTTTCTTTTCGTAACCCAAAGAATATGAATGTATTCTTATGAGATTAAAACGATTCCTTACCATGGTTTAGTTATGTTCATTATTGATATATGTTCTATGTGGAATGCATGATAATGATAATATTATGAGGTGACGGGTGGGCCCGGAATTATATAGCGCAATATGAATGTTTCAAAGTGATGGGTGCTCCCAGAATTATATAGCGCTCCAATTTATTGGTTAAAATGATGAATCTCATGAGTAAATGTGAAATTATGTGTGAAAAAGATGTTATCATGGTTCAAAAGATTGTATGGTAGTTAACTACTAAGACATGATGTTTCATTTTTATGCATTTCCACATTTCAAGTATTTTATTTATGCTCCTCTCATGTTCATGATATTTTTCATATGTCATGATTATTCTCACCCCATGATATATTATTCTTATACATCCTCTTACTGGGATTTTTTCTCACCCCTTTTTATGTATATCCTCAGGTGGCTACATGTACTAAGGAGAGGATAAGTGCTAATAAGAATCTAGAGAAGAATAAATTAAATAAATGTCTAAGCTTGATGTTGTAATTGTTTTGTATAGTCCTAGTTTTCCCAAGACACTAAACCTTTGGATCCTCTATGTGTAAAACTATTATGTTGTTTATATTTGAAATGATGTAATAGTAATGTAAGAAAAGTTCAGGTCACTATAGTTGATATCAGAGGAAAGGTTTAGTTAATTTGGGAATTAGGATTAGTGAACCCTAGAGAAAACCTCTAGCATGAGACTAAGTACAAATATGCACACAAGAATATTTACATAGGGATCCCATATGTTATGTTTTTTGTATAAATTGTTTAAATTAATAAGTTATTCATGACTTGTTTACTTATGTTTTGTTCTAACCTTTTCTACTTTAGAAAATGGTGGGAACCAGGAGATATTAGGCCAACAACTCATATGAGGGCCAATGCAAGGATTGCTCAAACAACATCCCCAATGATTTGGAAGGTGGAGTTCAAAACTTCATTGTGATGTTTACCCAATTATCTCAGGTTATTAACAATAACCATAATAATGGGGAACATCCTCCTTCACCGAAGAGGGAGAACCTAGCTATCGAATGTTTTATGCGACAACGACCACTGATGTTTTGTGGATATTCTGAAGAGCTAGTTGCATAACAGTGGGTCAACTCCATGGAGAAGTTCTTTTTTGTGCTTCACTGTTCTGAGACAAAGAAGGTGACTCTAGCCATTTATCTTCTAGATGGATAAGCTAATCAATGGTGGGATTTGATTAAGAACACCCAGCCAAGGGATGAAATTGAAGAGATGGAATGGTAAGACTTTAAGATAATGTTTCTTTACAAGTATTTCCCAAGAACTATTCACACGAAGATGGAGAGAGAATTCATAGATCTCAAGAAAAAAGAACGAGAATCTGTCATAACATATGAAGAGAATTTCAAAAGTCTTGCAAGGTACCCTTTTTTATTTGTTATCAACAATGATAGTAAAATTGATAGATTCTTTAGTGGATTAAAACCACACCTTCAAAAGGCTCTTGCAATTCGAGACTTTGGAAGTTATGAAGAAGTCATTCGATGTGCCCTCAAAGTGGAGATGGAGTTTGGAGAATGGTCCCATGGATATGGGGATAAGAAATGAAAGATGGAGTTCCAAGCCAGTGGATTTAATGATAAAGGTGGGAAGAAAACTCAACGACCCACATGCCAAAAATGTGGAATGTTGTACCATGGGAACTGCCTCAAAGGGACAGGGAAGTGATTTAAGTGTGGGAAAGAAGGACATCAGGCTCAAGAGTATCAGAAGGACACAAAAAGGAAGGAGAATGTAGCTGATGAAAGTAGAGAACCACTCATGGTTCAATGCTACAATTATAGAGAGCTAGGGAACTATGCAAACCAGTGTACTAAACCTCGAGATCTTGAGGGTAATCAGCGTCCACAGCCACTGAAGCCAAAGGAACAAAAGAAGTCTTATGCCATCACTACTGCGGAGGTGGAGCATGATAATGAAGTCATACAAGGTATACTTCCTATTCACTCAATAATGGAAAAAGTCTTATTTGATTCTGGTTCTACGCATTCCTTTATATCTTGTAAGTTTTCTAGAACTATATAATCGAATCCCCAAAACCTTGAAGTAGAGATATCTATAAAAACACCATGTGGTGCAATCATTGTAACCCAAGTGTTTGACTCTTCTCTTATTGGCGTGTGTGGGATGATTCTTCTAGAAAATCTCGTAATACATCCCTTGGTGGAATTCGAAGCTATAATGGGAATGGATTGGATCTCGTTATATAGATCACGTATCAACTGTCAGGAAAAGGAAAGATATTTTCATATTCTGAACCATTCCATGCTCCTTTACAAAAGCAAGGAAGATCATGAATCTCCTTTGAAAAATCCTTCAATGGTGTGGGTGTTGATTCCCTATGAAGAAGCATACCTCGCCCAAATGGATGAGTTGAAGGAAAGTTCCAACCTTGAGAAAATTCCCATCGTGAAAGAATACGGCGATGTATTTCCCAAAGAGTTACCTAGAATTCCCCCAGATTGTGAGGTAGAGTTCTCAATTGAACTCATACCCGGAGCTACTCCTATCTCGAAGTGTCCATATAGGATGGCTAATATCGAACTGGAGGAGTTAAATAAGCAGCTACAAGAGAATTTGGACAAAGGGTTCATACGCCCTAGTGCATCACCTTGGGGTGTGCCAGTGCTCTTTGTGAAGAATAAGGATGGAACAATGCGGCTGTGTATCAATTATCGAGAAATCAACAAGATCACCATAAAGAACAAGTATCCTCTCCGAAGGATTGATGACTTGTTTGATCAATTAATAGGAGCTCAATACTTCTTAAAGGTGGATCTTCATTCTGGATATCATCAGGTAAAGGTGAAGAAGGAAGATATTCAGAAGACTTCCTTCCATACAAGGTATGGACACTATGAGTTTTTATTTATGCCCTTTGAACTTACTAATGCCCCTAAAATCTTCATGGATTTGATGAATAGAGTCTTCAGACATTACCTAGACAAATTTGTGGTAGTGTTTATTGACGATAATCTCATCTACTCCAAGAGTAAGGAGGAATATAAAGAACATATAAGCCTTGAGTTGGCGATATTAATAAAGGAGTAGTTGTACGCCAAGTTCAAAAAGTGTGAATTTTGGATGAAGAAATTCACGTTCTTGGGACATGTGATCATAAGTGAGGGAATTTCTATGGATACTTCAAAGACAAAGGTGATTGAGTAATGGCCTAGGCCCTCTAGTGTCACAGAAATCCGTAGTTTTCATAGATTATCTAGGTACTACCGATGTTTTGTGAGAAACTTATCATGATTTTCAAGCCCAATAACTATGTTAACAAAGAAAGGGGTAAAGTATGTCTGGACGGAAGAATTTGAGGGATGCTTCAAGGAGCTAAAGAGAAGACTGTTCACTACACCTGTACTCACAATACTGAAAAGTGGAGAAAGTTTTGTGATATATGGTGATGCTTCAAAGAAATTCTTGGGTTGTGTACTCATGAAAAATGACAATGTGATAGCCTATGCCTCTAGATAGTTGAAGATCCAGGAGCAAAACTACCCAATGCATGATCTAGAGATGGTAGCCATGATTTTTTCCTTGAAAATCTAGTAGCACTACCTTTATGGCGAGAAGTGTGACATATACACCGACTACAAGAGACTAAAGTATATATTCACACAAAATAATCTCAACATGCATCAAATGATATGGTTAGAGCGAATCAAGGATTACAATTGCTCTATTCACTATCATCCTGGAAAGGCGAACAAGGTAGCTGATGCTCTAAGAAGAAAAGAACCCGCTACTCTATCCATGTTACAGATTAAGAAAGACCCTATCTTCTTAGATATGCAAAGGATGGATTTGGAAATCCTAAGGGTAGGGGACACCTCCTACCTTGACCAAATGATTGTGCAACCATCCATCCAGGAGAAGATTAAGGAAGCACAAAGGGATGATGTGGAGATACAAAAGAGGGTGAATGAAGTAAAGGAAGGGAAGCTGCAAAAGTTCCATATCGACAATGATGGTTTCGTTCTATTTGGACCGCGGATTTGTGTGCCTTCATCACCTGGGATAAATAAGGAGCTATTGGACAACGCACATAGCTCAACTTTCTCTATCCATCCTGGGAGTACCAATATGTACTGTGATCTCCGAGAACACTTATGGTGGGATAACATGAAGAATAAGATTGCAGAATATATATCGAGGTTCTTGGTATGTAATCAAGTTAAAGCTGAGCGACAAAAGTCCAAAGGTATGATGCAGTCATTGCCTATACCCATGTGGAAATGGGAAAATGTTACTATAGACTTTGTCACAGGTCTCCCGAATACGTCAAAGGGAAATAATGAGATATGGGTTGTGGTTGATGGACTCACCAAGACTGCCCATTTTATTTCTATTAGGGAAGATATCTCACTTGAACAACTTGTAAAGATATATGTGAATAAAGTGGTGAGACTGCACGGTGTTCCACTCTCAATTGTCTCTGACCATGATCTAAGGTTCACATCTAAATTCCGGAGGAGCCTTCAATATTCTTTGAGTACTGAATTAAATTTCAGCATGGCCTATCACCCCCAAACTGATGGCCAGTCTGAAAGGACTATTCAAACTCTTGAATATATTCTAAAAGCATGCTCTCTATAATACAAAGGTGGATGGGATCAGCATCTCCCATTGTTTGAGTTATCGTACAACAATATCTTCCACTCAAGTATTCATATGGCTCCATATGATGCTATGTATGGAAAGAGATGTATAACTCCAACCTGTTGGGATGAAGTTGGAGAAAGAAAGCTACTTGGATCTGATATTGTTCAAGAGATGATAGAGAGGGTTCAAGTCATCCAAAAACACATCAAAGCTGCTCAAAGTCGGAAAAAGATCTATGTTGACAATTGTCTAAGGGACTTGGATTTCGACGTTGGAGATAAATTCTTCCTTTGAATATCTACATGGAAGAGATTCATGTGATTCGGGAAGAAAGGGAAGCTAAGCCCAAGGTATATTGGCCCCTTTGAGATCCTTGACTGCATAGGAGTTGTGCCCTATCATCTTGAACTTCCACCAAATATGGCTCAAGTTCATGATGTGTTTCATGTATCACTACTGAGGAAGGACATACCAGACCCCTCACATGTACTAAACTCAGAGGTGGTGCAGCTCGAAGATGATCTCTCCTATGAGGAGAAACCAGTAAAGATTCTAGATCGGAGAGATAAGGATCTACGCAACAAGACAACACATCTTTTCAAAGTGTTGTGGAGGAACTATAAGTTTGAGGAAGTAACTTCGTAACCAGAAGAGACAATGAAGGAGAAACACCCTCACCTGTTTGTGTAAAGTGAAATTTTGGGGGAAACATTTCTTAAGGGGGGAAGAATGTAACGACCCAATGTTTTTCAATGGAAATTTCCTTTCTTATATTTATGTCATAAAATAACATGAAAACACAACATAATGAAATACTAAGTGATAAGTGACCTTTAAACATAATTTTTTCACTTCTGTGTTTGAAGTTTCGAAAGTCTGACATACACGCTTGTGTTCAAGATGATTTTTGGAGTCTAATGAAACAAAAATAATTTTTGGTGAATAGTGACCTACCCTTATGAATAGTAACATACCCTTATGAATAGTAATATGACCCTTATGAATATTAAATCATCCAACATAAGATTAACATTACCTATGAAAAATTAAATAAAATTTAGACATCTTAGAAAGTGACAATTTGACCTTAGTAAACGATTTGGTATTTTGTAAGTCATAAATAATTAATTATAATTAATTAATTAATTTAAAAGAAAATTTATCTCCCTAAAATGTATCCATAAATTATTGAAGCAATGTCTTATAATTTTAATATAATTTTATAAGACGCTACGTAATTTTTGAAAGCACTATAAAATTAGTTTTAATTTTAAAAACTATTTTTTAAGTAAATTGTAATTTTAATTAAATATTAAATTAATAATATTTAGAAAATTATTTTTGAAAAATGAAATTCATTTTTGGATTCTACACATCAAAAAATTGTTGGGGTAAATTTTTGGGATTTTTCTGAAATACTTGATTTTTTATGAATAGTGAAATACCGTAATTTACAAAAATAAGCTAAATAAGCTAATTATAGAGTCATGTGTGATGTTCTACTTTTTTAATCCCACTTGTTTCGGGATCACATGATAAAATTACTATTATTGGTCATGTAATAATCACTATTCCTTGTCTTGTGAAGAAATAATAAAGTAATGAATTTTATATTAAGGAAACCCCTCTCCCCTCAACTATAAAAACCACCCTTCACACCCTCATTTCCTCACACCTCTCAAGCTCCAAGACTTCTCTAAACTCTGCCCAAACATCCTTCCTAGCCTCTCTACCACGTCCAAGAGCTTCTGGTCTCATCAAAATACCAATCCTAGCTTCTTTAAGGAGGATCTCAAGATGAGGATTTAAGAGGTAATTTCTCTCCCACTTCTCCTTTAATTTCCTTTCAAGTTCAAGTTCATTTCTTGATCTCTCCCCACCTATCTTCATCCAAATGGTATTATAACTCCATTATTTTACATATAATTTAATTTTATCATCCAACCCCCTTTCCTTCTTCCTTTTATTTTATTAAAGAGAACATTGTTCATGAGGTGTTAATTTATCACCTTTAAGAACAACATGTTTTCTTCTTCCATTTCTACCTTCAGATCTGGTCATGAAACCATTTTTATGGTTGAACCAGAATATTTTATATGTATTATTTCCTATTTAAATTTCTGGAAATAACTTATGGCCATATTACTGAGTGATAAATTAAAAAAAGTTCATTGTGATCGAAAAACCGCCCAAATTATCCCAAACAATCTTCATTTAATTCTTATATAATGATTCCTCCACATGGATATAATATGATTAATAATAAGATAATTCAAACTCCTGTAATATCATTAATAACATGTAATATCAGTTCTGGATGTTTACCCATGTTCTACCCAAACTTCAATTTAAGAATACAAGTGAACCACTCAAGAAAACCATAAAAACAAACATTCCTGAATAATGTTTGTAAAATATATAACTCATCAAAAGGCACATAAAATCACTTAATGAAACCATAATTAACCATATTAATGTACACATGGTTCTGGATTTATAATTAATGAATATAATTTCATTATATAGTACATTAAAGAGAAGGAAGCATTCGGATACAAGGTAAGGGGAAATTATCGAACCCAACTTTCATCCTTCGGGTTTTACCTCTTTCACTCCATTTTTTGATATGGTCACTCCTTAAAGATCATTTTTTAATCATTGTATTTCCTTTTCTTGGATATAAATGTTTTCAAATGAAGTTCATGTCAATCCAAATGTTTTCCAAAATAACTCTTCTTTTAAGAACACAACTTTTACCTCTCATTCATGGTTGATGGTTCTTGTATCAAGTATGTTGTTCCCTCTTTCTTTTGGGAGCCCAAAGATTATGAATTTATTATTATGAGACAAAACCCATTCCTTACCATGGGTTGTTTATTTTCATTATTGATATATGTTCTATGTGGCATGCATGATAATGATAATATTATGAGTTTATGGGTGCGCCCGGAATTATGTAGCGTAATATGAATGTTTCAAAGTGACGGGTGCACCCTGAATTATATAGCGCTCCAATGCATTGGTTAAAGTGATTAATCTCATGATTAAATGTGAAATTATGTGTGAAAAAGAACCTATCTTGGTTCACAAGTATGTATGGTAGTTAATTACTAAGTCATGATGTTTCATTTTTATGCATTGCCACATTTCAAGTATTTTATTTATGCTCCTCTCATGTTCATGATCTATTGCCTATGTCATGATTATGCTCACCCCATGCTATATTCTTCTTATCTATCCTCTTATTGGGAATTTTTCTCACCCCTTTTTATGTATATCCTCAGGTGGATATATGTATTAGGATAGGAAAAGTGCCTATAAGAAGCTAGAGAAGAAGAAATTAAATAAATGTCTAAGCTTGATGTTGTAATTATTTTGTATGGTCCTAGTTTGCCCAAGACACTAAACCTTTAGATCCTCTATGTGTAATACTATTATGTTGTTTATATTTGAAATTATTTAATAGTAATTTATGAAAAGGCTGGGTCACTATACAATCTATACTCTAGTGCAGGATTAGTAGAATTAATACTACACACCTAGCTAGATACCCCAAGGGATATGTTCTCATTAATTATATTTTCATTACAAACCATTATGAAAAAAAGGTTTACAAATTACTTTAGGGAATTAGGTTAAGTATTATATTTGAACCCAACATAAATAACCCTATATTTAACCAAGAGTGATTTTGGTTGAATTGAATTATATTAATTAGTGATAAATTTTGATGTCGAATTTTGTATCTTAAACTAACTATTTTATGTAGTTAAGTATTCCTAATACATGATTTAATACCTTTATTTTTACTAATTTATGATTCTTGAAGTATTATAGTTAACATAATATTTCATAGACAATGTGATGATTTTGATTGGAAGAAACCAAGTGGGATATATGCTGGTGTTGAAAATCTTGTGGTTATTAACACCAAAATCATCTCTTGAGTTATGATTAATAACATTAATCTAAATGAAAATATGAACACACCAAATAAGAGATGTATCTAGATTCATTGAATATCATGTAATGAAGATGATGAAGTAAAGAAGACTAAACATCCTACATTTATAGAATTTGGGACGAAATGCTGAAGGGAATTCCTCAAAGTTAAAAAAAAGATTAAAATATGGAAGGATTGGTCATCAAACTCGTGATTTTCGAAGATATATTAATAGGTTATATAATATAGTGGACTGTATTAGAGTCCCAACTCGTACACCATCCACACTTCAATAATTCGAATACATGTAATTTGGACATTATAAAAATTGATGCCCCAATCCAAGGTCTAAAAAGAATTATAGGTATTAGAATCCTCATAAACTAAGATAATAAGGGATATCCTATACAAAGACTACTGTTGAAGTGGATAGTTGTCACTATATTGTTCTAGGTGTTTTTAACTCTATATCTTTGGATGTATTATGTAATATAAGTTCCACAATCTATTACCCATAGAATTATGAACAACAAATTCTAGTGGTATCATTATTGTATCCAAGGAATATGAATCACCATTGAGGATTGTGGGATTATAATCCATCCATATCTTATTATCATTCTTTTAGATGAATTTTATGTGATTTTGGAAATGGATTTCTAATCTTCACATAGAAATTATATTAATTAGAAAAATGGGAAAACCACATTCTAAACTAACGTATGAACATCCAACAGTGAAAGGATGATAATAATATTTCAGGGGAACTTAATTATATTATAGTAGTTATAATACCTAATCATGAGTTCCATTTAGCACAAATTATTCAATAATAACTCAATATTAAGATAAATGAAACTTAGATTAAAACTAAATTATCTATAATTTTGTAAGGTTGAAGTTCCTTGATAAATTATACATTTATCCATGACTAACTATTTTTAACATAAGGTTTTTTTACTTGTATATGATTATTAAAATTACGAGGACTCGATTTATTTATGCGGGGGGGAGAATGTAACAAACTGATCTTTTAAAATATATTTTTTATTAAATTAATAATAAGTTTTATATATTTTTTCACATGAAATAATGAAGTAAAATGATCCACAAAATATTATATAAATATTATTAAGAAAAAATCTGAATAACAAAACGTATAGTAACTAAAAATATTATACGAAATTATAAATTAACTTAAAAATTATTCAAAACAAATAAAGTATTAAAAGGATTTATTTTCAATAAAATAATTTTTTGTTTATATATTATATTTTCATGATTGGTAACAAGGTTTTATTTTGTGAATGAATATGCAGAATATTTAAAAATTATAATTCTAAAATTCTAATTTATCATATACTGTAATTATTCCCCATTCATTAGGAAATGGAATAGTTCATTGTGAGTATTGAGAACTATGACCACCATAAAATACAAATTTCATTTTCCACAACCACCCTTAATGGAAGGTTATATGAATAAATTTAATGGTGATATCTAATATTTGTTACTTTTTAATATTCCCTCAAAGATATATCTAAATTATATTAATGTACATACTTACATGAAAATCATTATAACAAACCCTTGTTTGGGTTAGTTCTACAACATATATGAATGATGTAAAAATGTTAGTATCCTTAATAGTTATAGAATACTATATATTAAAACATCATGTAATAATTATTTATTGAATATTTTTATATTATAATGGAATGAAATTATTTGTATTTATTGTATTTTGTAATATTTATCACATTATGATCATTAAAAATGCGGAAACTAGTTCTTCACAATTTCTATTTTCACAAACCATACCATTATCTTTTAATAAATAAAAAAGGGATATGATGAATCATTGAAACACAAGGATTTTATTATCATATATAATCAAATAATTATGAACTTTTTTAACAAAAAAGAATCAGTAACTTCATAAAAAAAACTAGTACAAAACAAGAATCCAGATTTTTTAGCATTAAATGATGAAAATAAACCATAATAAACTACTATATTTTTAAATAATTAAAATAAATTAAGTGTATAAATGTAAATATATTTTAATAAGGTTATATAATAACTGACTAATATAGTTATATATATTATATAGGATATTAGACTGTGTTTGAGTAAGCATGAGATAACATAAGGGGTTCATTGTCTAAAATTTAAGTTCTTAATATAGATCTCATATGAAACATAATATATTTGATATGGTGTGATTACTACCTAATATATTTATTTTAACATATCCATGTAATTTATAGGGTTTTTAGATACATACCATATCCTTTCTTTAATTGTATATGGATTTAAGGGATACCAAGTTTCTAAGGGTTTTTATTAACATAACTCCCTTTGTTGAGTTATAATTATTCTTCTTGAATTTCATTATTCTGAGATTTTTTACTTCCTTCATGAGATTTTATTTCTAGATTGTTTATCTTTCTCTTTAGGAAAAATTATTTTTTATAGTTACTCATAACTTTATCATTTTTGAGTATGGGAAAAACAATGCTAAAAAACTATTTTATGGTTTCCCTCACCATATGATCATTATTCTTTATAAAGAATTCATTTCTTATTTTAAAATGGGTTTTCAAATGATTTACACCATTAATGATTACTAAAATAAAAATAAATATTATTTGGATGTAAAAATTTTATATTAAAATTATTTCATGATTTTTAAAAATGATTTTTAAAGGCATGTGTTATTAATGAAGAATTAATTAGTGTTTTAATGTATTCTCATTAAATGATTACCTAAAACATATTTATTTTACAAAATTTATTTTCTAAAAACCATTTTGGTCTATAAGGGTAATTTTAAAAATATTTTATCAATCAAAAAATATTTTTGTAAGGAAAACACTTTTATAGAGTATTCAATCATTTCAAAAAGAGATATTTCTTCGTGTTTTTAAAAGTTATTTTTTTGATAATCAATTATCTTCCATTTTCCTATTAAAACATAAAATATCAAATTTAAGTGGAGTTATATTTTATGAATCACATTAAAATTCATTTAAAAATGTATTTTTTTCATGATTAAATGGTTGTCATCAACTGATATTATTTTTGATTTCACATTACTAAAAACTATTAAGAAATGATAAAAAAACCCAATTTCATTCCTATGGTTCTTCAACTAATGGTATTATATTTATTTTTTGTGTATAAAATATGTGTAAAGGTTTTCATTATGAGAAAATTTGGTCTAATAAACCCCTTAAACGGTTTGGGTCTTTTAAATACCTATGGTATTTTAGGTCTGATAAAAAACTAAGATAGATTGAATTTAATAAAACCCTAAGAGGGGTTGGGTCTAATAAATCCATAAGTTGTTTTGGTTATGATAAATCCCTGATTTGGTTTGGGTCTGATAAAGACCTCATGTGGTATGTGTATGTTAAATCCCTTTAATGCATTGGATAATGTCCTATATCACATATTGTGATTACGGGTGACCATAATTTGAATTTGTCATAGATTTATAGGGTTGTAATACATGGATTTTTTTAACATATTATATATTTTATATGATACATTTTTTTCACAATAGGATGTTTTATTATGCTTATGTTATATTCCTTTATAATACATCATATCTCATGAATATTGTATCATGATTTAACACTAATATGGAATGTTATATATTTTTTCATTTTAATATATATGGACTTATATAAATAATATAGGAAACATTTATTATTCCTTGTTATTTATATAAGATAGTTCTCCCCAAATCATGTTCTCTCATATGCTTATGATATGACCCTGATGAAAGTTTCATGTGTTTTTCCCTTATGGAGTGTTTTAGCACGCCCCTTTATTATGTTTTCTTTACCTATGTTATAAATATGAGTATTAAATAGGATGTATATTGAATTAAATCTATCATAGTTCAATTCTAAAGAAATTTTCACATTTATCATAAAAAATTTTCTTATCTAGTTGATACTAAAAGGAACTGAACTTTCATTTCTTTGGATTGTGTGTTTATTTGTGATATATAAGGTTTATCATTTATAAATTATGTAAAAAAATAGGTAAATCTCACATTTTATCATAAAATGTGTTGAAAGAATTTTTTTAGCTCCAGAAATTATAGTGTAGGTCTGGGGTGTTTCATAGACCACATTCATGCACTTACACAGTACTTGTGTCTCTGGAACAATATCTTCCATGGGGACCTGTGGAATATGTTATTTCACCAACTATTATATATCATGAGCATTAACATCATAAAAATCAATATTTATCCTACTCTCCCTTTTTGAGATGTTCTCCCTCTCAAAGAATATTGATTTTCCTTTTATAATGGCTTACTTGTCTGAAGAGTGGTATAGGTAATATTCCCAAGTTTACTTAGGGGATCATATAAAGATACACTTTGTGCCCCGATTATATAGTTTATCACCAGATCTGTCCTTAATAAACACTTTGATACCACATACATGAGTATGTAAAAACATGAATTTATTTTCATTCATTAATATATGTGGTATTCTCTTTTATACCTTAGGTATAACATAGTTTAAAAATGTGATATAACCAATATTTCATTCTTTCAAAAGGATTATGGAAGATCTTCATGATGTATCCTCAGACATACTATATCAAGAAAGGTACAATTCATCCTTTCATATAAATCATTCTATTATACTGAATTGGGAGGAGTGAGTTATGATAGAATCCCAAAATCCATTAAAAATAGATGTACATTTGGTTATGTTATTGAACTCCTCTATGAGATCAAAGATTATTTATCTTTATACCAAATTGATTCTGTACTTAATTTATGATTTTTTTTAATTTCTCAATTGATTAAATCTTATAAATCATTAAGTAAACTCTCCAAATATACTAGTATCATTTGTAAAAGTAATTAATTAAGAATACTAAAGTCTAGCTTCTACTAGAAATGGTTAGCACAAATTTTTGTGTGTTAAAATCATGAGGTTAATTTTATATTTTTTGAAAATATATATATAGTATGGTGATTTATTGATTTGTAGAATATTTCCATGGTGTATTAAGGATACAATTATTTTTTATAATTATGTTTGAGAAATATAATTGATTGTTAAAGGAATTTTTGGAAGGAGTTATTTGGCTTGTTCAATATCTATGTAAAGCTGTAGAAATATTTTTCAAAGGAAATGTTTGGGTGTTTAAAACAAACATAAAAAATCTAGAACCAAGGGAACATATTCCACTTAGACTCTTAAAAATATTTCTATAGATAAATCTCAAACATAGTGCTTGAGTTGAAATGGTGAGGACTACACATGGGGTGTCAGGCACAAGAAAAAGGATAAAAGTGGAAATACCTAGCATCCACATGGAATATAGTAGGCAACATAGTTGGTGCTATATATGTTTGGTTCATCCAAGAGAAAATCTATAGATATGTGGTTGTTCAATAAGTTTATGAATAGTTATATCTTATTGAGTAGAAATTTCTTTAATGTTCTTCCAATGTGCACATTTGTTTTTGTAGTACCTTTACTGTTTATTAAAAAGATATTCATAGACTATGATTCATCTAATACAATTTATCATTGATTCCTTTTTTTTAAGTAGGCTTACTTCTATAGCCTTTACAAGTTCTTACATGTCTATTTATGTTCATTTTATGAAGAGTTAAATGTTTATCATGATAAATTTATAATGATTCCGTAAGCTATATTTTTTGAAACTTCTTCACCTAGCATCTTTTATACATTACGATACATAAAAGAGGATATATTCAAAATAATATATAGTTTTTGAGTAAATATGGTTCACATAACCATGGTATATTAGTGTACATATAACATTGAGGTGGTGGAATATGTTTTTTATAAATACCCCTTAATGACCTCATTTACCATGGTCATTAAAATAGAAATCTGAATGAGTAGAATCTGAGAGAGTAAGAGAATAAGTAGATTAAAGAGCCTTTATTTTCATATATATAGAGATATATACAATATTTTCTCTAAACTATCATGAAAAATAGAGAGTGTTCTATGTACTCACCCAATCATGAGGCCATCTTACGTATTGATTAATCATTAAGAAATAGAAAATATCTTATTAGAGTTACATGAAGAAGAAGCATAATGTGAAATTGGAGCATCACATGAATAGTTAAAATCATTGTAATTATATTGGTATAATTAATGAAAGATAAGTGAAGAAAAACATACCTATTATGTGAAGTAGAAGTGAAATAATATAGTCCTTTGTGTAATATTAGATAAAGAAGAAAGTGTCTTTAAAGTAGTATGATTGTGAAAATAAAGAATATGAATTTCTATGATGAAAACAATATATATGAATAAAGAAAGTCTCACATAATTTTTTTCTTTTTTGATAAAAGTGAGTGTGAAATTGTTTTACATGGATATCATTCTTGTCACATATAACATGGAGAATGCATGCATGATGTGATGTGAATAGGGTTACATTCTTTTTGATAAGAAGTATTAATACTGTGATAAAATTTTTTCATGAAGTAATTTATAAAAACATTAATATAAAGGTGGTAAAGAAATTGAGAAAATTATAATAGCGAGTTTATTGATTTTTTTTAGAAGTACTCATAACAAAATATTTATGCCTAAGAATTACAGTTTGAAGATGAAGTCTTTAGAACATCAATATGTCAAAATTGCATGAATAGTCACATGATAATTAGTTTCCCATAGAAATTTATTAAATAAGGACATGGTTGGTTCTGATGTATCAGTGAAATAGTGAGAAAGAAGTTTTGAAAATTATAATAGTAATGAAATAGTATTTTCTGGTGATTATATCTGGATTCATTGTATTGGACATTCAAGTAATAAATATGAAGATATATTATTACAAGTAATTGAGGAAAATAAGTTGGAAGTTTATCATAACAATATCCATATTCAGAAGAAGAAATAATTAATAAGATAATTCAAATATTAGAATTATCAACTGGAAGAATGTCTTAGTAAAATTATATTGGTGAATACATATCCACTTAAAGAAGTAGGTGTCATCCATTTTGAATAAATAAGTAGAGAAACATATTTAATTTCCCAATAAATCTATCAATAAATAAAGAATAAAATAGTTTATACTTATAATAATAATAGTAGAGAGACCCTTAAATTTAAAAACTAACATCATCATTCATCAAATCAGTTCATTGTGGTGAGGAATAAGGTGTTACACTCAGTAGAGGAGTGACTTACTATAAAAATTTAAAAGGTAGTGCACCTAGCCTTGTCTAACTATTACCAAAGCATTTTATCCATAGAACAAGTAAAGTGTAGTGTATTTCAGAACATTAAAACATCATCTATATTTACTACTTCAACATCATTCATTGTTGTGAACCAAGTGAAATCCTTCTCTTTTATGCTTACTCTTATATATATTTTTATTTTTTTTGGGGATTTTGATAATAATAAATATAGGTTTATTAGTGTTCCTATTAAAATAGGAAAAATATCTTAAAAGAAAATTTTCAATTTGGGGAACACACCGATCCACCCCCCCCCCCCCCTATACGGGTGTACTATAGTTCAACAAGAGGTATCAAGTAATAAAGGTTCTTACTTGGTTTTGAACCTTATATTAGAAATATTAGAGAAGTGTTATCACTATTTATGATTCAATCTTATAGAAAGAGTAAGATGAGGATTTTATAGTAGGATGATTAGAAATTAAAAGGTTAAAAAGATCAAAATGTTTAATAAAATAATGAAGAAATGAGTGGTGATAACATTCATATAGAAGATTAAGGTTCCCTTGAATAATTTTATATTTAAATAGGAAAACAGCATTGGTTTATTGGTTTGGTGATAGAAAATTATGAATATTTAAATGAGATTTAATTATTGGTTGAATGGACTTATAAAGAGTTAATAGATAAATAATTTCGTATAGAGAACTTGGAATAAATAGTATTGATCAAACCTAAATTTGAAGAGAAATCCATGGTGATAAAAAATTTGAAGGCATTTATTGAAGATCAAAATAATAAAATTTAATCACTTTAGTATGAAGTTTTTAGAAATATATTCATTAAGGATACATTTAAATATGATGTTTTTATGAAAAAAAAATTATAAGATATAGTTGATACAATAGGTAACATTATTATAATGATATTACATATGAAGAAGATCTATCTAATGTTTTAATGAAGTAAAACTAAGAGGATTCTTTGATGAATGTTACAAAGAGAATCTGGTGATATAATAATCTAGATCTCAAGGAATCTCATTGTGAAACAAGTGTAATGAATATGTTCCATTTATAAACAAATAGTTGTTTAAAATTAATATGTATAAACAATCACAATCAAGAAATTATAAGAGAACTTGAATGTATTAGATGACCAATTGAAACTAGGAAAGGATATGAATAATTATCAATATAAGGATAAAGAGAAGATGTTAAAAGATCCCAATAAATTTCTAATATATAAAACCTATATTCATAATTATTATATTCAAAAGTTGAATAATGAAATGAGTGAATTATTGAGCTCAACTGAGGTTGAGAAAAACACTATCAACATGGAGTGTTTTGAATTAGAGGTCAAATAGAGAAATCTGAAAATAATCCAAGAAGAATATTAAAATGTTGGTGAGAAAATTGTAACTATTATAGGATTTTGTGATAAGTCTCTTTATTATAATGAGACTCAATATTAATCAACTATAATATTAATAAATAAGGTAAGCCGCTGTCCAAATAAAATAGTTTGTAATATTTCAATTTTATATATTTAGGAGAGAATTAGTTCTAAAATTTGATTTACAAGGATGAAAAAAATATCCAAGAAATGCACTACCTCATCAAATTTGGATGATGATATTTATAAGAAGATAACATCCTTAAATGTCTTTCAATAACACCAAAGTATAAAATCCAAATAGATAATATCTTTAAAAAAATAATAATATTTATTGGCTACTATTGGAGATGTTATACATTTAGACACGTGACCATAGAAGTTTTTCATAATATTTATGAAAATAATTGAGGTCCTACACCGAGGAGGAGAATATATGAATAAAAAAATTAATTATGATTTCCTAAAAAAAGACTCACATATGAGAAACAAGTTTTCTACCATTAATAGATACAAATGATTTAATATGTTCTGGTATTTTTGAAATGGAGGTGTGCACAGTTATGAGGGATACTAGTATGTTCCAATTAACAGTTACTCATATTCTATTAAGAAGATAAGACCAAAACAATAGAGAAATAAAACTAGAAATATGTGAAATTCTATCTTGGTGAATAATCAGAAGAAAAATACTGATAAAATTACATGAAAGAATAATGTTATTAAGGATGTTAGAGAATTAACTTTTATTGTGATAAAAATATCCACATAATAGATCATTGTGAATTGTCAATGAATATTAATATCAAAAGGATCAGGTTTTAGAAAATGAATGAATCAATATATAAGATGAATAATATGATTAGTATCATGAATGAAATTATAGGATATAATTTTGAATTTCATGAGAGGTTGTATAAAATGGATAATAATAAGGCTACTGTAGATCTATGTGGAAGCTGAAAAATTCTTGTGAATATAGCTAACATGTGTATTACATTATTTCATAGAAAAGTAGAAGTGTTAAAAAAATAAATGGAATAAACCAACAACTCATTATGTTAAAAAAAATATTGTCCACAAGTCTACACAAAAAGATAATATAAATCATGTTTCTAAAGAATGCTTAACCATATGGATAAATTAGTTGGAATTGGAAAGAATGATGAAACAATAATAAAATAATGACATTTCAATAATTTATATTATAAATAAAACTATTCTATCTAATAATAATGTTTATGTGATTAGGAATCTATTAATAGTTCAATAAATAAATCTTATCATTAGTTCTGTAATTAATGATTTGGGGGAGAATATACCTTATTCCTATATAAAAAATCTATTTTTTCTAATATGTAGGGAATTAAAGTTGATGAATAATTTAGGATAATTATTAAGAAATTAATGGTTTATAATATTTAGGAATTCATTCATAATAATGAACATTATATTTTATCTCCTTAAAACTTGTTGTTAACTCATTTAGTATTAAGGAACAAATTGGTGTCTTTAGTATTTCGAGATTATTCTTGATGAAAGTTAAACTATGAAAAATATTTAAGAACAACATCCCTTTCATGGGAGATTATAAGATAAAAAACATCTACAAACATTTTATTTATTATAAAATTAGTATTCTAGAACAACACTTAAGGATGTTCAATATTAGGAAATGAAATTCAATCATGAGGTATGCTGAATATATTTTCCTATCCACATGTGGGAAATAAAATATGGAACAAAGAGAGAGAAATAGTGATTAATTGATGAAAAAAGAAAAGTAATTTTAAAGGGGGATACATTTCTTTGTGTGTGAAATTTTTTAATATTTTTTTTGAGTTGGATGAAAGTGATTATCCTGAATAATTCAATTCAATACCTCAAATAAAGAAGATATGGTATCACATGTTGAATAATGTATAGACAATTTTGAGATCTACATTAGTTGCTTTTGTTTTCTACACCTGGTTAGCCAACGTAGACATATAGTTGATTAGTTTATGACACATCACTAAAATAAATGTCATTTTATCCTTATTTCAATAAGGTAAATTATTATTTATTTATATATGAATTTTTAACATGAGTTACTTTGAATATTAATTTTTCACAAAGGCAAGAGAATAAAGGAAAATGAAGAATAATGGGGATAATAAGATTAGTTTTTCAATGATAAAATATTGAAAGGAATATAAATTTCCCCTAAACACTGACCTTTACATTTTTCTAAGAAATGGAGAGAATGAATAGTTCATAAAATCTATATTCCAACATGAGAAATATTTTATGGGACATTAGGATATTATCAAAAAAACCAAATGTGGGTGATTCTTTAAACCATGTGGTTAATGTTGTATTTTTTGAATATATATATATATATATATATATATTGTTGATTTTTTAATGCATGGAAGGATTCCATGGTGAATGAATAAAAAAATAATTTCAAAGATTTATTTTTGTGCAATATATTATTAAATAAATTTTGAGAAGAAATTATTACCCAGGGATTATTTATATATAAATTTATTTACATATTTTTTAAATTTAATATTTGGAAATTTAAAAAAAGTTACTAATCGAAGATCAAAGGGAGAAAGCTCAAATAAACCACCTAAAAACAAATCTCATGATAAAGCTCATCTATGGACATCAAGTGTCTATAGCGATTCCTAAGTATGGGTTGGAAGATGCGAGAACAATGATAATGGAGAAAACATATATAAAAAACATTAAATATATTGGCATATGCATTTGGTGGTGTGTGTTTGTGTGTGGTGTATATGAGAGTCAATCCCTAAATTCATGGATACTGAAGAGGATGAAGTAGAATTGTGTCTTATTAAGAAGTTCCATTTCAAAGGTTTTTCTAAGGTGGGATTTGATTTTCATGATACTATTATTCTATAATAAAAATATTTTTTTACTATGATCTATCTTATACAATCTATCATTTCCATCCATTTTTCAATTGCGTCGACTTTTTCCTCGGGACTTCACAAGTTTCTATTTTTCAATATTTATTCAATCCATAAATCATTCATGGTTTCATAGGAATGATTTAAAATGATGACTTATACTAGATCATAAGATTATATTTAACATTGATTAATATATTCATGTATGTTATATGAAGTTCGATACAGTCATGACCCATGATAGTATTTTTTATATACCACATAGATGGAGAGAGATCACATAATTCAAATAGTGTGTTAGAGCTAAGTTGGTGCACATAACCATGGTTGGTTGGTGCTTATATGACTTTGATCCAATGGATAATTTTCTATAAATACTCCTTCATGTTGTCACTTATAGATGTCATTGAACTAGATAGATAAAATTGTATAATCTGAGGGAGTGAGGGTAGAAGTTGTTGTTAGAGTCTTTATTTTCATATAAACATAGAGATATATGATATTCTACCTCCTAAATCATGTGAAATATATTTGGTGTTATGAATTCACTCATGTATGATGTTGAATCACATATAGAATAAATGTGAAGAAATAGAATCAATCATATTATAGTTATTCAAAGAAGAACTGGACTATGAAACCTAAGAGTCATGTGAAGAGCATAGATCCAAGAAACAATAAATACAAAATTACATGAATAGAAGTGAATAACTATTTACCTATTTTATAATGTTGAATATTAATATTCTTAATGATATTTTTTAATAACTCATAACAAAATATTTGTGTATAAGAGTTACAGTTTAAAGCTGAATTCTGAAGAACATAAGTGTGTTAAAGTTGCATGAGAATTCACATGAGCACAAGTTACATGAAACAAATAATTGAATAGGGATTATTTTTTTTATGATGTATCATTGAAATAGAGGTAAAGTAGTTTCGAAAAGTACAATAGAGAAGAAATAGTGTTTTATATTGATTTTATTAGGATTTAGTGTAGTGTACTTTCGAGTGAAGAAAATTATGAGATATTATTATAAGGTATTTAATGATAGTATTTTTGAAGTTTATAATTACTATATATGGACTTAGAATATTAAGGGTGTAAAAATATAATTCTAATCATGGGATTGTAACTTGGAAGGAAATTTTGTTGATGTTGTATTATGGAATACATAGAATCAACTCACACATAGAGAATTAAGTCTCATCTAGTTTGAAAAAATAATAAGAGAAAAAAATTGAAGCTCATAATAAATCTATCAATAAATAAATATGAAACTAATCCATGATTATCTTGATAATTTTAAAGAGTCCCTTAAGTTTATATGATAATAATTTTCTACATTAATGTGATCTGGAGAGGTGAATAAGAGGGTTTTCCCCTTGGGTGAAGAGTTACCAACTTTAAACATTGTAAAAGAAATGAACCTAGAATGGGGTGACCATTTCCCAAACATTTTATCCATATAAATAGAAGATTATAGTGGATTTTATCACATTGACACATCATCAGTGTTTTATCCTTGGATGTATCCCTTTGTAGTGAACTATGTAAAATTATTGTGTTTTTTTCAATATCCAGAATATTTTTATTTGTTCTAGGGATTATGCAGACAAGTAATATAGATTGAACACTATTAAAATTAACATGGGAACAAGATCCTAAGAAATGTTCAATTTATCTTACACCATGATTCACCCACTCAAGGTGTCTAAAGGGAAAACTATGTATTCTAATACTAAAATCTTTGTGGTTATTTCGCACATACCACCAAAAGGTGTATTGTACATATTTCTTTTTAAACAATAAAGATATATATTTAGTGTATTTAGTTTAAAGTAGTCTAAAAATAATATTGATAGAACTTTATAAATTGACACTTATTTACATAAAAAAATTAGATGATTCCAAAACTAGGTGTGAAATGATTCATGAGAACCTTATTCATTATCAATTTCTAATACATGGTTTTGGAAACCTAGTGCATAAAAACCATTATTTAAATGTGTCATAACATACTATATGCATTCATTGTTAAAGAATAAATGTTTATTTCCAAATATGAATATAATACCATATGTATCTAGGAAGGATTAAAAAAATTGTATTTCTTAAAAATGGGTACATATTAAAAGTTTTTTAAAATCGAAATCATCCAATTGGAAATGGAAATGGGGTATATCCTATAGAAAAGTAAGAAAGTCATGCACTTCTGGTAGCTCTAAGATCCACCTATCCTCTCGATATCAATTATAATATACTTTATTCTATAATTTGGATATGTATGTGAGTAACAAAAGATATATCTAATACCCAATTAGTAGTTATGGAAATATTTCTCTTAATAATGAAAAAAACACAAAACATTCTCATGCTTCTTTAACACGGTGTAATTATTCTTCTAATGGACCAACTTTCAACATGAAAAACATACTATTTATGATTCCTTTCATATATTTGGATATTCCTATTCTATAAAGGATAGTTTTCAAATTCCTTAAACATTGAGTGACTCTTGGGGATTTTTTTTCTTATTATTTATTTTACGCAATGTAAGGATTGCTTATTTTTCATGCCTCATATCCTCATTAACATGTAAAAACAAGTGAATGATTTTTTGAGAGAGTCTTATCAATATTTCTTATATTATAATTCATAATGAAACGGAGAATATTTTAAGTATAAAGGATGAGATAATATCTCTTGATAACTCATCTGGATGCTTAATGCTCAATATGTCCAAGTGTTTCATATAGAAAATTAATTTGACTACATATAACCCATTTGGAACCAATCCATAAAGCTTGTATTTGAATAGTTCCTTAGAGATCTGATAACTCTATTTTCTTTCCTTAACTTGATAAATATCATGAATGTTTGACAAAATGAAATATAAATCTATGTACCTATGTTTCTTCAGGAGATTATTAGACATTGATGATTTCATAACACACTAGACATATATCGCATAATTTTAATATTTCATATACACAATGATTTCCTCCTCACTAGCCTATTTACGAGTAGATTAAGAAACAAGGGTTTAAAACACATATAATTTCCACTATTGGTACTGTATAACATTTATTATTATATACCATTCCTATAATTTAGAGTCTATGAGATTGTTATCCTTCTATAATATAGATCACAGTGAGAAAGTTGATGTCGTATGGTTTTCCATTTATATAATAAGTATATATTTTAGTAGATTACATAGATTAAATTATACATAATAAAATTTAATTTAGTGATCTCCAAATATTTTATAAAAACCAAATATAAATGATCATTAGTTTTATAATATCTTATCATGTGGATATTCTATTGCAAAAGATCCATATATCCCATCCCAGAACCCAAATGGAGGTCTTGAAATATATTTTTTGGTATTTAGGTAGGAATAATTTTACAACTCTATTAACTTGCAACAAAATGATCCATTGTATGGACTCCCAAATCTAAAAATCCTAGATGTGGATTACTTAAACACTTTCCTACTAGTTTTACAGAGTTTTGTGAAGGTTATCAATGTTTAATTCAAACTAGTTTAAGTCGGATGAAAAAAAATTTAGATTTTACCTGATAATTGAAAGCACCCCAATGGAGGTTGGACATGAAATTTAAACTATGGTTTGATTTCAACCCAAGTAATTTCATAATTTTTTTAATTAATATTTGGTTTTATGTATTTTATCTTTATTCATAAACTACAATTTTTATCTTATTACATGATTTTTAATATTAAATGGATTTTACTAAAGTGATTATTCATGTTTAGATAAATTTTATGTACAATTAAATTTTACTTTTATTTCAACATCCATTCTCAATAATTTATTTATTTAATATAAACTATACATAAATGATTAACCATAAAAATTAAAAAAGAGAAATTAATAAAGTAGTATTACCATGATATTTCCTAATGTCTAGTTTATCTAAAATATGAAAAACAACAACTTTAACCTAGAAAAATAAATCTTGAAACCAAGCTTGGTTTGAGTCATAAATACCCACATTAACTTCTTTATACCTCATGTTTTTTACCTTAGATCTAAATTTAGACCGCCTCATCTCACATGGGAGATTTATCAAGTACATATGACTTAACTCACACATAGGTGAGGGGGAAACATGAAATGTTTAAGGGTATTTACATAAAATATATCATTGATAGATATTTCCTACATATTATAGAGGAGGGGATGACCCACATGACATCATTTTAATTTAATAATAATAAATTAGAAGAAACCAATCACATTCAAAGGATGGTCTAATATCATGATCTTACAAACATGAAACAATAATAAAATTAAACTAAAAAAATTCGTATCAATTTGTTATTTATTATTAATATAAACATGATTTAATTAATTAAATTAATTAATTAATTAATTTATCTTAATTTCTATATTAATAATCAATGAGATCCCCATTATATATTCCAACTTTCTTAGAAAAAAACTTCACTAATAATTTTTTATATAATTAAAAAAAATTGAAAAATATATTAATTATGAAATAAAAATTGTAAGAACACCAACTTCTATCCATGTAATTTGGTATTATTTTTCATAATTAATTATTTTTCATGAAATTTAATTATATTAATTACATGGTGGATAAATGGTGTGTACTAATGAGGTATATGATGTGATGGTGACTTTCTGTGTTTCTAGGATACGTGTCTTGGGACTTGAAAAGTATCTTGACTAGGATACATAGAATATACTTGCGATATGCATTCCATGTATACCATTTATCATGTATCTCTGAAATATTCCTAAGGAAATGACATGTATTCTAGAAAGAAACATTGTGGTACACACCATGTATGATAGCTAGAAATATTTTAACTTCCAAATTTTTATGATTCTAGTCTAATGTGTTATGTATTAATATATGTCATGCATTTGATCAAATGGATTCCTTGACATTCATTTGAAAACATGTAGACTACAAGTATTGTACACCATATACACATTTTTTAGTCTTAAAAGACGTGTTTCTATCTGGCGTGTCAACAGATGGTGTGAAATTACCTCACTAAGTGATGATTTATGTTAGGTCAGTCATATATCTTACAGGACATCCTGATACATTGAAACTTAGTAAATGGAGTGTATATTTTTATTACTTTTTATGTAATTATGTCAACTGGATAGAACCTCCAGCACCCCTCAATGTCATCTAAGATCATGACATGTCAATTAATAACTAGTTTCTATTCATATAAAACTAATAAAAATATTTTGTTAAAAAACTATCCGAATTTTGGATTAATTAAACAAGAAATTAGAAATGAAAAACAAAAAAAATTATAATCAAAAAATTAATTAAAATATTTAAAATTATTATGTGATATCTCTAATTCCATTTGAAGGCTTTGAGGTATATTAGAAGCAGTCAGGCCTATTCCCAATAATTGAAATTCATTAAATTCTTTAAATTTATCTTCAAAACACATGAATAGAAACCAAAGAATCCATGAGATAGGATAATCATATATAATTTAAAATTAATTTTTATAAATAAAGAATTAAATTTTTTTAGGATTATTTCTTTACTAAGAAATTAAATGATAGATTCATGTCGAAACATCATTTTATCAGAGAATTCAAGGAAATTATAGTGACTCAGGCTTAACATACATGGATATTACATCAATTTTTATGAATATTCATTTCATTACAAAATTACATTCTTGAGGATTGTAATATTTTAGCATCTTTAGAAACCTGGAACACATTCTTCTAACTTGGTAAAAGATCTTCAATGTTTTCCATAAATATATTCCAATTTTGTACACCTACTTAAAACCTTTATTCATTACTTGGGGAATGGAAACATAAGAAAGGGTGAGAACATATAACTAGTAAGGGTAAATAAAGAAGATACATAATAATTACATAAGCATAATGGTATGAGAACATGTGAATAACATTTTAAAATAATACCCTATATATCAAAGAATAAAAACATGAATTATCTAATAAATATTGGCAGTTAATAAGACATGGATCATAAGGGAATCGAGCTCATAATTTATAAATTCATAACATAATCCTAAGACATGAAATTCTGGAAAACTCATAAACATATAAAATTATTTTCATAGTATTATAGGCTTGCTTTTAAGTCAATCTTGATGGAATGGTTTCACTCCCCATAAAATCTTAGTAGTCATGGTTCACTTCCAAGACCATCTTAGTGGAAAAGGTACTTTATTGAACTGGGTTCACTCCTCGTTCCTGACCTGTAATACTGAACCAGGTTCACTTCCCATTCCAGACTTGTATTACTGAATCAAGTTCACTTCTTGACCCATCCCCATATTGTTGAACTGGGTTCACTTCCCATTCCAACCTTGTATTACTGAACTGATTTCACTCCTCATTCCATCCTTGTATTATTGAACTATGATCGCTCATCGTCCAAGCTCGGTCATATTGAACTGAGTTCACTCCACATTATATCAATGTATATCCCATAATATATAAATATTTACCCAATGAATTGGATGGATATATAGTTTAAATACATCAAATAATGAAATCATACATAGGTTTTCCACAAGGTAATCAAACATTCATCATGTCATGAACTATAAAAAGAGTTGGGTCAAATAAAAATCTTATCATAACCCATGAAATAAAAGGGGTATCATAAATATTTCATCATAACATAACTTATGGAAAAGTGAAACTTTCATTATAATATTATAATATAATAACCTATGTAAATAAGCGGGTTTCATAAGTGTTTTAACATGGTATAACCCATGGGAGAGAAACAGATCCAATAAAAATCATGTCATCATAAACATGATTCATTCAAAAAATGAGTAAGAGTAGTGACCATGGATCTTATCCCTAGGATAGAATTAACTATATCAAAGTATTTCCTCTTAGACAGAGAATTATTTTTAAATATCACTTGAAACATTTCTTTACCAAAATAATGATTCTTCTAAAATCAATTATTTTGAAACATGAATCATTTCCAAAATTAATTTCTTTAAAGAAACATTGAAGAACATAAAAAAGAAATATTTTAAAAATAATTAAAAATATTTCTTAAGAAAAAAATTATTTTTTAAATAATTCTATTTAATAATTATAATTAAATATAATTTGAAAACATTTTGAAATTTTTTTAAAAACATTTTGTAGAAAGAACATAGATTTCTTACTGAAACGAGAAATAATGTCGGATTTTCAATAAAACATTTTTCTTGGAATATTAAGTAAAAAAGAGTGGGAAAAATGGTACCATTAGTTGAATATATCATGAATAAATATAGTGTTGTAAAATTCATGACATTCTAGAGATATTGTTCATATGATTTCATAAAAGGAATCATAGTCACAATCAATCTCAATAAATGATTAGATTGTAGTAAAAAACTCATACCACTTTGGTAAAAATGAGTCATAAGACCCATGAAAGAATAAAACAAAATTGAACTTAAATTATTATGAGGAATAATAAATTAATTATATTACATGTCAAAAGGGGATGTTTATAAACCTTATGAAATAATATATCTACATAACTTACCATACATCTCAAAGAATGAAAATTGAGACAATATTACTTTAATGATTTAGTGACAATTAAATCATGAATCCCGTGAAAGATGTAACACACCAATACTTTAAAATATTTTTGTTTCAGAATAAATTTTATTTTATTTCAATATTGATTCATATGGAACAACATGTTATGTTTATGCTACACACAACACTAAGTTAGCTTGTGTTACATGCTAGACCAAGTTTTACTGCATTTTAATGGAACAGTTAATTTAGAACTAAATTTATACACTGTTATAAATTTTATTTTTCAAAATGAACCTCATTTTTTACTTTGGAATTTCAAAATTACCTCAAAATTAATTTTTTGTATTTTTATGAGAAGTTTCATTTTTGGATAGATAGTGAACAACATTGCATTTTAATTGAAAAATTCCTTTCTGTCTAAATAATAATAAATTTTAAATTATATTTCAAAATTGTTTTAAAGTATAAACAGAACAATTATATATCTATTAAAACAATTTAGTTCATTATAATCATTTTTATATTTAATTTTAGGATAATGACGTAATTAACTTTTGAACATTTTCACTTTAAAAATCTAATTTCACGCCGTGTCTTTGGGATTAGATTTATACTTAAATTTTCCACTTTTGTGAATAGAATTCATAAAAATGGTAATTATCAGTTTAAATAATTATATTATTTATAGTTTAATGTGATCAAATATGTTTTTACCAAAAATATTAGTGAATGTAATTAAAATTAATTACAATGTTTAAGGTAAAATGAATCTTAACAAGGTACAAACCTTAATCTTAAGGGCTAAAATAACCTAGAAACATTTCCAAAATAAATTGAATGCCAATAGTTATACCATATACCCTATTCATTCTAATTTTATGAGTTAGTGGGATATTATTCCATGAAAGTGACCTATATAATAAGTTAAGTAAATAAAAAGGCAAATAAGGAACCTTCCTTACCTTTAACATTTATAAAGCTTTAGAGTATGGAAGGTGCTATATATTTTAGGTTATAACGATTATTTTAAAATTTAAATGAGTTTTTTATCTTGATAATTTAAATATAATTTTTAGATATGAATATGTAACATTAAATGTTTAACAAACACTAATACATGGGTTTTTTATTTAATAATTAAATAAAATAAATAATGAAAAAGAAATTAAAAGGGAATTTTATTTGATGAATTATTCTGTAAAAATTATTTTTGTAGATGAATATATCATGTCACATAGTTGGGAAATTAACATATTTGAATTCAAATATTTTAAGATACCACTAATTTAAAATTAAATAAATAATGTAAAAATTGACATTAAAGTTATTTTATTATAAATGATATTTTATTAAATTATTTAAAATTAATAAAATGTATATCATTTGAAAATTTATTATTATGTGTTATTAAATATAAAATATTTTCCATTATTATACCAAAATTCCTTTTATTATTAATATTTTGACCCATATAGAGTAAAAACATTGTTAGCACGGTTCGGGTTAAAGTTCTATTTTTGCGCGTTATATGTGTTTATTTTAACATTAATTTCCAAAATGCATGATATTTCTATTATGGGAATTAGATTTAATATTTATAATTAAGTTGGTATATATTTTATAATAAATCTCACTTTAATTTAGTCTTAATGGTAAAATTACTTAGGATAGAAAACTTGTTGCTTTAATAAAAACTAAAATGATAAAAATAATGAAACTTAAAGACTAAGGAAAAATCATAAAATTACTTTTCATTTTGTTTGGTATTTGTTTTTATAAACAATAATTCTCAATAAACCCATTATTTTCCCATTTTCTATGCAAATTAGGTAAGGGAGACCTTCCAATAGTGTTTACCTTTTGATATTCACAAGAATGAAGCTCCTCCTCTACTATAAAGAGGTATTCACTCCTCTCCTTCTGCACACCTATCAAGACACTTTGGATCATCCAAAAATCATCCCAAATAATCTACCAAAATCCCTCCCATAATCCCAGTTTCCTCACTTTTGGAATAAAGACAACCAATGAATCCCTTTGGTGAAAACCAATAGGGGTTACCTTAAAAGCGGTAATATTCTTCAAGAATGCACTTATGTTTTATTTTTTTATCCACCCATTAAATTATTATTATTCGTTGATTATATAATAAAAACTATCATAAATTTACTTATATATTTTTATTTTAATGTTTATACATAAAACTATACACACTTCTATTAAATGTGTAACGAAATTGTCATTTGTATACGACAAACTACTGTCTCACGAAATGATATCGTTCATTTTTCATTTACCACCTCTCATGGTGGGTAATTATGATAGAAACAGTATTTTTATATTATATAATTTATATTTATATTTTATTCATACTTTTTTAATTGTTATATAAGACATAACTTTATGCATTCCATTTGGTTTAAATACAATAACATCGTTTGTGGACGTATGGACTACCGCCTCCTCAAAGCAATGTGATACATTCACCCATTTGATGGAATTTATTAGGGATGGGTTTAATTAAAAAAATGTGATATAAATGAAATATATATGATATTAATGAAATAAATACCATTATTGAAATATACTATATAATTTTCTTTATTACCATTTTCACACACACAAAAAGTGATAATATTGTTCATGGATGTGTGGACTACCACCTCCTCGATGAGGCATGATTCCTTTTACATCAAATTAATTATATATATAAGTATGTATGATTAAATAACATGATATTTATGATATAATGTTCATCCTAAAAAGGTATAATGTTACTTACCCTCTTTTGATACTGATCACTGAAAAATGGTAATGTTACTCATGCGTACGTACAACTAATCGTGTCCATGATTGCAACATTGGTTCATTTTACTAACCATTATTCATTATTGGTTTTATAATTATAATTTATATATTTTTATGATAATTATTTCATGATTATTATTCTATATATTCTAATATAATTTCCCCGTAGACTATAGTCGACCTACTAAAGTCATTTTGGACACATGAATCAAATTTGTTAAAAACCCCATAATGTAAATTTAATTGTATAAGTAGTTGTATAAAACATTGTAATAAGTGAAATAAAATTAATAATAAACTTGAAAATGTTCTAAATAAATTAAATATTTATTATAAGTTTATTATTTAGGAATATAAAGACGCATGTGACAATTTATACTTAAGTTTAGGGATTCTTATCTCACCTTTCATTCCATGAGGCATACACCATTTTAACAACATAATTATTTTATGTGGTTTATATACTTCCCCTATTGTATTTTACATAATGAATAAATTTAAATTAATTGTATTTAGAGTTTAATTTCAAATTATTTATTTTGTGGGGATTATAATTCAAAATTTACAAAGTTATAAGTCATTTTCTTCTAACTTTTTATATCTATGATATAAATGACCTATCCATCGCTTACTTATTTTTTGTGCAGTGTATCTAATGCACCTTTTGATATATTATTTCATTAATTATGGTTGGAGTAGGAGACTCAAGAGGGGCTGAATTTATTTCCTATAAAATTTTATGTTAAAAACATTATTTGAAAATCCCCTAATTTAAAACAAAGCAGGAAAGTTAATCAAAGTATTAAATTTATAATAGTTTGATTGTTCAATTAATTTCTAAAGAAATTGACTACTTCTCATTTATATAAACCTAAAATATTAAAATATCTCTGTAAACCAATTTACTAAACCAAAATAGTTATAAACACTATCCAAGACTAACTATCAAAGTAAAACTTAGTTTTATGAAATATGAGTTATAACAAAGTAAACTAAATTTGAAAACACAGCGGATTAAAAAAATCATCCAGTCTCAAGCCAAGACTTAATTAACTCCCCTTGGTGATCATGTACCACCAATAAATATATATATATATATATATATATATCTTTGATTCACACCCTAGATCGGGGTTTACACAATAGTATACAAATTGTCCCGGTCACAAGACCTCTACCACAGTTCTATGTGGGAAACAAAACAACCAGGTCACACATGACCTCTACCATAGTTCTACATGGGATATAACAAGTGTAAAAATATGTTCGTGTGAGGATATATTGTATCCTCCAGTTTAGTGATGGAGACGATGTGTGTTTAACATATAGATGCACACAATGCTCAAAATGTATTAAAAATGAAAACAACATAGTAGAAATTAAATAGATATAGTTTTTAATGACATGAGTGTTGTGAAATGCATCTCTAGACTCATTCGATGTAGTATATGGGAATATTGATTCCTCTTCTGAAAACAGACACTGAAACAGAGTGTTGTGAAGCTTTGTGTTCTAGTTTTCCAGGAAGATTAAGTCATATTCCTTCGGTTCAGTTTTGATTTCTATAGGGGTGTTGGAACATTGGTGCACAACAAGTTATCCTTTGGGTTTAGTCATCCAAAATTAAAATTCCTAGTGTTTTCTTCTTACTTTTGTTCACAGGTTCAGTATGGGTGCTCATGTGAGTCCTCTACTGTATGTCTATATCTCTTTCAACTCTCATGATTTTATCTTTTATATTATGCAGCCCAAAAATAAGGATGATTTGGGGAAGGTTGTATACCTTGTAATTATGACATCCAAATTAATACAGAATTCAAGAAGCATTAATTTAATTAGTTTCATTAAAACAATCAAATATGATTATTAGAGATAATTTTAAATAAAAGAAATTTTAAAATTTCATTCGGTGACTATTTTTTCAGTGAGTCTTTCTATTATTGATTCATCTATCGATGAGTCCTTCCATTGGTATCGATGAATCATTCTATCGGTGATTCATTCTATCAGTATATCCATGATTTGTTGACTCAATGCATCAGTGACTCATTTTGCTCTCTCGGTGAGTCAGTCCTTCTGTTGGTGTCTCATTTTTACTATTAGTGAGACATTTGTTCGGTCAGTGTCTCATTTTTTTTTTCAGTGTCTCATTTATACTTTCATTGTCTCACTTGTTCTATTGGAGAGAAATTTGCAATATTGATGAGTCAGGCTTAACTGTCAGTGTCACTAACTCATACTTAGCCAATTTTCTGTTTTAACTGTCTCACAACATGAATGTCAACAAAATGTTTTAAACATATAATAACACATAAATAATCATAATTAAACATAATTAACCATGATTGAGTATAGATAAACATGATTAAAATGATTGAACGTGATTTGAAATGATTTGTGATTATTAAAACCATTAAAACTAGAGAGGGTCCAACAATCACCTATGGGCCAACAATCTCTCCCTTTTGGATGATCACAACTCATGGAATTATAAAGTAAAATTAGTTGATGATTAGTATAATCATTCCACTTGCTATCTCCCATTCCTAATTTTCTTAAAAAATGAAATTTATCAAAAATGATATAAGGTTCAAAGGTAAAAAAATAATGCCTTATTTTATCCCCCTTTTTCTTTTCTCCCCCTTTATATTAAAATAATTATTTTCTTGTTATCCCCCTTTTAAGATTATCAAAAATATAAAATATAGGAAATAATAGAAATCAAGAAAGACAAAGACATAATGCACAGATAGAATTTCATGATTGGTAGATTTCATAAATAATGTAGTGTATAATATAGTGGAATTCAAAAAATTAAAATCAAGAATACCTTTAAAAAAGTGATCCAAACTACTCCTTGGGATCTAGTTTGTCCTTTATTTTTCAGAAGGATCGATGATAGGTTCAGTGGAAGGAGGATGAGAGACTGGAGGATCTGAGTGAATTCTCAAGGGAGGAAGAGGTATTAATTTAAAAATAGAAGGTGCAAGGTTATGTTTAGATGAATCATGAGGTTGTATCTACTCTGTGATGATAGGATAGATCTGGCTCAAATCCCGAGAAACTAACATGGACTACGGAGGAGGTGGAACACAGGTACCAGGAGAGGCTGAAGGGGTCAAAGGTGGTCTAATAGGTGAAGTAGCTGGAACAACTATGGATTCTCTCTGAACATGTAGATATGACTTCATTAGATTGATGAAATCTTTGATTATATCCCTACCATATTGCATTGCCTTTTCAAAATCATCCTGGTCCTCCATGAACTTGTCTTGAAGAGTTGTGAATTCATTCAATTTTTGAACTTGATCCTTATAAGATAAGGTAACTAGAGGTAGCTTCATATTCTAAACCAAATATTTAAATTGACTTGTCAAATGGTTTTTTGTATAAATAATATTGAAGTAATAGTCCACTTTATGTATGATCTGAGCATTTGTAGTTTCAGCACACTTGGAGTAGAATATGACCATATCAGGAATATGGTCATTATTTTTTATAATATTTGGAAGTGTCCACTGATATGTTCCACCCAAAATAGATTGAAACTTTTCTCTAATCAGATTCCTCACTACCTCAGCATCTGTTTAGAGAGATACATGAGATGATGAGCTAGATTCCCCTTGTACAATGTCTCAAACATACTATATCAACTAGGTAAAATTAGGAACATGAAAGTGTGAAATAATATCCTCAATTCCTTTCTTGATTATTTCCAAGGCTATCATATATGCATATGTCAAACTATTGATATTGGAAACCAGTGAATTCAACTCAATTCTCAACTTGTTATTATCTATCACAACAGCTTCAATGAGTGAAATTAGTTTGGGTTCCACTTAAGAAATAACAGTGCCATAAGGAATATTTGTATCACTTTCACTCAATCTTAACATGTGAAAAGGTAAGGAAAAAATCTTAATGGTTGAGAAAATTTCTTCCTTGAAACTATAAAAATAAACTCTAATGACATAGTAACTAGGAGGGATCAGAGCCACTGATTCTCTTGCAATAGGTAAAAAAACCTCCTCATGTAAATCTTCATAGTTTATACCAAGAGCTACATATCCAGGATTTCTTACCCATTCAGAAATAACATCTTCATCTTAAGGGGTGAGAGTATCAGGTCTCACTCTTCTAGATTGATGGTCCCCCTCAGGTTGATCTCTTCTATATTGAAGCTCCCCCTCAACTAGATCACATATCACTATGCCCCCCCTCATCTTGAGATATTCTTCTAGCATAAACCAAATGAGGCACAAGAATTATTTGAGCTCTCACTTCTCTTTGATCATCAACCACTTCCATTTCTGTAGTATCAACAAATGAAGAACCAGGAAGGTCTATAATGGGTTCTGGATTCATAGAACCATCTAGCTCTACCATAGCATCTTGATCATCACCAAGATGATCTGAATCACTATCACCCCCACTTCTTTCATCCTATCCATAATTTTTATTTTCTTTACTTCTATCATATTTTTCTTCATTTCCTTATTCCTATTCTAAAATTCCAGATCCACTTCCATTTTATTCTTCTTCTTCTCTTCCTCAACCACTTTCTCTTACTTCTTATTCTTCTTCTTTTGAATCCTCTTCAGAACCACTAGTCTTTCTCTCATACTCTACACTTCCTAAATCTTCAATATTCTCATCACCATTGTCACAAAGAGTTGGTTTCATCTAAAGGTAAGGATAGGAGTGGACTAGGAGGACCGTATGATATTATTCTAGGAGCTTATGTTGTATATGGTTCGCTCCTATCATCAATAGGAGACTATTTATCTCTATTAGGAGTAGAAGTCTCTTCCTCATCAGAATAAATAGGCTCAGCATATTCTGGTTCTAGACCAGGATCCACTAAATATCTTGTCCAAACAGGATGGTCCACTGGGTTGAATTTTTCAAAAATCTTATCATCATCACCAACCCATTTTCTATTCTAGGGATTCCAATGAATCGTTGTTGTTTTTCAAATTTCCATATTCAAATCGATTCCACTGCAAGAAGAAAAAATTTCATCACCTTTATCCACACATCCTTTCACTTTCATTATGGTAGATATAATCCTTAGATAGAATAGGGAATTTTTATTACATTATGGCTTAATTGTTTCACTAATATGAACTATCAGATATCTTCATAGGTTCACTTTAACTCCTTTCTTTAAAAAATACAACAAGTGAACATATTGATACTTAAAATATAAAAATCCTCATTTCCTGGGAAAAATCTAGTCTTGAAGAAACTTAAACAACAACCTAATTTCACTATCTAGCTCAACAGCTATTGGTCTTATGTGCTCTTAATTTCTAGCCAACTCTTTCTGAGCTATCTCATAGTAGAACAGATCACCTATAGGTGTACTAATTCCCTGATAGTCATCAAATATTCCTTCATGTGTAACCTTGAGGCATTCTTCCCAATTCCTAAAAGAAAATGAAATTCTCCTTCCTTTAAATATATATTTGATCCAACATACCTCATTGTATTCCAAAATAAACTCATCATTTGTGTAAAACTCATGCATGAGCTTAATATAGAATGGACTTTCACTATTTAAAAATCATTCCATACAATATTGAGTTTGTATTACCATTAATTAGAGAGACTTACTCTCTAATACCCATTATGTGAAAACATCTTTCTCTGGTGTTACCACATGGTTCGAAAGAGATGGATTGAATGGCAGATATCTGATTGGATCTCATTTTTTCTTCTTATCAGGTTGTAACTCGTATCCAGATCCTCTTTCGAGTGTGCTCTTCATCCTTCCCATTTCTAATGGTTTGGTTGAAGGTTGGAAGGTACAAGGTCGAAGGTAAAGAGAATAAATAGAAGAGTGTAAGGGTTAAAGTGCAAGGTTAATTATTAGAGTGGATCAACTAAAATTTATATCATTTAGGGCTTATAGATAATAAATTTTTTTGATTGGGTTCAATTAAATAAATGAAACATTACTGTTTTGGCTAAGACATAGACTAGATAAAATAGTGAGTTCTATCAGTCTCTGCACGACAATATCAACATGATACTATCAGTTTCAGCATGACAGTATCTCCATGACACTATCAGTGTCGGCATGACTGTATATGCATGACACTATCAGTGTCAACATGACAATATCTTCATGACAATGTGTTAGTGAGACATCACCAGTCTATTTATCCTAACCGTGCGAAAAATACACTTGGTTTAAACAATGGATAATCAATATAGGGTCCTTATAAATTAATCATTCCTAATTCATGTTTTATGTAATTCATTATTTTATAGTTTAATAGATTTTTGAATATGTTAGAAAGCTAATGTTTAGTAATAATAAAATCTATTGTTATATCACTTGTTTGATAATGATCTCTCAAAAAGTGATGTCTTACATCAATATGATTTGTTCTATAATGACAAAAATTATTCTTTGAAATGTTAATAGCACTTGTGTTATCACAGTTTATAGGTACATATCTGAATTGATATCCATTGTATAGTAAAGTGTGTTTTATCCCCAAAATCACAGCACAACAACTACTAGCAGCTATGTATTCAACTTCGGAAGTAGATAATGCAACAAAATATTTCTTTTTTACTACACAATGAAACTAGATACTTTCCCTAAAAGTGACACGTTCCATAGGTTCTCTTTCTATCTAACTTAAATCCAACAAAATCAGCATCAAAATAACTAACTAAATAAAAAGGTTTTCATCTAGGATAGAGCAATCCTAAGTTGGTAGTAAATTTTAGTTATTTAAAAATTCTTTTAACATAATTTATTTGAGATTCCTTAGGGTTAGCTTGAAAACATGCATGTATACACACACTAAACATAATGTCAGGCCTACTAGTAACCAAGTAGAGTAAACTTCCAATCATTTCTCTATAAGTAGTTTGATCCATAGATTTACCATTTTTTTAAATATCCAACTTATAGGTGGTACTCATTGGAGTATCACTACTTTTTTTACCACAACTTCCAAACCTTTTTAAAATATATTTATTATATTTAATTTGAATTAAAATAATACTTTCTTTATTTTGAAGGATTTGAAATCCAAGAAAAAATTTGAGTTCCCCCATTAAACTCTTTTCAAATTCACTCTGCATCATTTTTGAAAACACAACACATGAATAGTTTTTAGAAGATTTAAAAATAATATCATCTAAATAGATTTGAACAACTAAAAAATCTTTAAAATTTATTTTTATAAAGAGAGTAGGATCATCTAAGAAAGTGGGAAGGACTCTATAATTCCTATGAGATGAGGAAACCCTCATTGTTACTGACGAAGGTATTGTTAATCATGTCATCTCTTATTTTGACAATATTTTCAATGAGTATGACCTTAATAAAGACCTCTTACCTGATATTATTCTGGTTTTGGTGAATGAAGAGGATAACTCCTTTTTTAGAAGCATCCCTCTTGATCAGGAAATTAGAAACATAATATTTAACATAAATCCTAATAGTGATCTAGTCCTAAAAGATTCAATAATGGATTTTATCAAAAATATTGGAATGTTATCCAAGATGATGTTTTCAAACTGATCAGGATGCTCTTTTCTAACGATATGTTCCCTCATGGGTTGAACTCCCAAATCCTTACCCTAATTCTTAAAATGGATAATTTTTCTGAGATTAACCTTTTTAGACACATTTCCATTATATAATATCTTTACAAGATCATTATCAATCTTCTTTCCAATATACTCTCTTCTATCGTCAATAAAATTGTTTCTTGGAACCAATTTGGTTTTTTAATCGAATTCCCATCCATGATTTTATTTTCCTTGCCTTAGAATTCACCAAAATTTTGAATAAAACTAGTATTGGTGGGAATGTAGCCATAAAAAATGATATTTGGAAGGATTTTGATCCCATTTATTGGAGTTTTATTTTCAATGTTATAAGGAACTTTAGATTTAATGACTCCTTCATCGATAGAATTAAAACCCTTTTTAATTCGGCCTGCATCTCAATCCATGTTAATGGAACTCCTAGGGGTTACATTAAATGATCCATATGGGTCAAACATGGTGAACCCCTCTCCTCCATTATATTCTCAATTACTTAGGACTACTTAAGCCAATTTCTCACTCAACTGGTGGTGCAAAACAAGCTTAAACTAATTCATTCCTCCAAAAATTTGACTGCCCCATGCATCTATTTTATGAAGATGACATCATCCTTTTTTTACAAGGTGACAAGAATAATATAAATTCCTCAAAAGTGACATCTTTCACTATGAATATGTTCATGTAAAAACCATTAGTTAGAAAAAATTATACATATTTTTTGGAAATAGATTTCCTTCCAATAGGAAAATAAATATTATCAATGTTATAGGAATTAATTAAGGGTCCCTCCCCTTCACCTATCTTGGTGTTCCCATTTTCTGGGGAAAACCCCAATCTAGTTAATTTTCTACTTTTTTGACCAAATTATCTACCAACTATCCTCGTGGAAAGATAAATCTGTCTCTATGGATGGCAGGATCTGTCTAGCCAAGTCCACGATTATCCCCAAAATGGTCTATTCCATGATGGTTTATAAATTTCCTTACGGTGCCTTAAAGAAAATAAATCTTAATATCAACAAATTTTTGTGGAGTGGAAGCACTCTGGCAAGAAAGTTTGTAACTATTCCCTGCTCTACTTATCGTAAGCCTTTAGATAAAGGTTGTCTTGACATCAAAAATATCAAATATTTCAATGATGCCTTACAGGCCATACTCACATGGAATCTTATTCATAATAAATATTCCTCCCTAAAATTCCTTAAAAACTAATTTATTTATAAATAAAAGAAAAGAAATATCAATTATATGATTTCCTCCATTTTTTCTTCCATTAGGAAGGATCTTTCAAACATCGTGTCTAATTCTAGATGGATGGTGAACAAAGAATCCACCTTGAACTTCTAGCTTTCCAATGGGATTGGTGCTCCTCTTATCTCTATGATATCCCTAATTTAGTTTCCTAAAAACTCTAATAATAAAACTAAAGATATGTTAAACTATAAAAACTCTAACTTACCTAACATTACTCTGCAATTCATTGACAACTATTAGTTTTCCACCACTAATGATTTTTTAATCTGGGAACCTGGTCATAATGGCAGGCTTGTCTCAAAAAAGTATTATGAAAATATTTTTAAAAACTCTGAAAATAATCTAAGTTGGCTAACAAAATTAACAAATTATGGCTTAAACCCAAGAGATTCACTCTTATTTTTCATATTTCCCAAAAAAGGGTCCCAAATGACCCTTGCCTTAAATATTTTGGGATTCAAACATAGTCTAAAATTCATTTTTTTTATCAACATTTGGAAACAATTAATCATCTATTTTTATATTTTGCTACGACCACTACCCTTTGGAATTATGTATTTGATCTTTTTTAGTGCTGATGGTTACTTTATGAAACTATCAACTCTCAACTTCAGTATTGTGTGGATATGAAAACCTCTCAGAAAAAGAATAATCTCTTTATAACACCTATAGGTGAGCTTCTCCATGTAATCTAGTATGATAGAAATTATTATATTCATAAAAATAACTCATTTAGTTTTAATACAGGTAAAATTAGAATATTAATTTTCATTCTAGAAGCCACCTCGATTCAAAATGACCTTTACATCAACACTGTTAGAGGCCTTGGGATTCTCTGGTGGTTTGGGGTAAAAAGAATTTATCCCAAGTCTAGACACACTTTTAATGTTTTCTGGCATGCACCTCCTCCTTGCTGTATTGAATTTAATATTGATGGTGCTTCTAAAGGAATCTCGAGACCCTTGGGATGTGGTGCTATCTATAGAAACCACTATGGGAAGAATCTAGGGTAATTTTATGGAAGTTGTGGTGTCAACTCATCCCAAGAATCTGAAATTATGAGTGTTATTTATGCCATATCTTTTGAAAAGCATCTTGGATAAGGAAATCTCTATATCGAAAGTGATTTGACGACTATTTTGCAATCCATTTGGAATGAAGTGGTTCATCTTTCTTGGCCAATTACATCAGGTTGGTTAGATTGTCTGCATTCGCTCATGGATACTATCTATATTATCACTCATAACTATAATAAAGAAAAAAGGTAGAAAATGGATTTGCTAATATGGGATTTAACCATCATATTATCTGGATGAATGAACTCCCTTCTGATTTACTTTCTCTTTATGATAAAGATTGCAAAAAAATATAATCTTTCAGACTTACGTAATTCTCTTTTTTAATACTATTTGTTATTTGGTCTTTGAACAGAACACCGCCATTAGAAAAAAACTTAATCTAGTATACCAGGCTCATGGATCTTTTATTAAACCATATAAAGATTTTGTTAATTTAAAAATATGATTTGGAAAGTGAGGGTTTGTAAAACCCAAGTGTTGTTCAGAACAAACATCCTCAATTGTATACCCATTTTGAAATGAACTCTTAAAATCCATTTGATATTATTTGAAATTTTGATACGCTTTAGATGCAAGCAAGATTCTAGTGGCCTTAAGTCTAGAAACTGGTGAAAATATTTAATCATTATCAATCCCTTATTCTTGACTATAACCATGTCCAACCAATCTAGATTTATTTCATACAATATTACCAGTTTCATCTAAATTATTTCTAAATACCCATTTAGTTATTATATTCAAGATGTCTTTGGGTCTATCTACAAGTTTCCAGACATTAGTTATTTCCAACTGATTCAGTACTTCTTGCATATCCATTACCCAAAATTCCTCATTGATTGCATCCTTAATGCTTCTGGGTTCAAGCTGTGGCAAAAAGGATTGATGTTCAACCTGGTTTCTCAGGGAAGCTCTAGTATGTTTCCCTTTTTCTAGGTCCCCAAATATAGTACATAAATATGTTTCTTAGGAGTTCTTGTGGGTCTAGAAAAAGAATGGCTAGTTATCTCATATTCATTAGTAGGTTCAAGTTGATCATGAATAATTCCTGGAGAATTTCTAGAACAAGATGATTTAACAAGTTTTTAATATCAGGGTTAGAAGATTTTTCATTAATTTACAAATTGGACATATCATCCTCAAGATTTTCTAGGGATGTATTTGGATCATGTGGATCTATTTCATCAAATTTGACATGTAAATATTCTTCCACGCACTTAGTTATTTTATTAAACACTCTATAGGCTTTGATAGAGATTTAATAACCTATAAATATTCCTTCATCACTTTTTGATGCAAATTTTTCAATATTTTACTTTGTATTAAGGATATAGACCAAATACTTTGAAGTAATTAACTTCGGGTTTTCTATTGTTCCATGTCTCATAAGGGGATTCTCTTTAAATTGGTCTGATTAGGACTCTATTAATTTTATAACAAGATATATTGACAACTTCTACCCAAAAATAGATAAGTAAGTCATATTCATTAAGCATAGTCCAGACTGTATCTTGTAATGTTTTATTTATTCTTTCTATAACACCATTATATTGGGGTGTCCTAGGAAAAGATAAGTTGTGACTATAGCCATTTTGGGATTAAAAAGATTCAAAATCTTGGTTTTCAAACTCACGACCATGGTCACTTATTAGGTATTTAATTCTAAGACCACCTAAGTTTTCTACTATTTTATCATACTTGGTGAAATGAGAACAAGATTCACTTTTGTGAGTAAGAAATAAAGTCCAAGTATATATATAATAGTAATCTATAAGAATATATACATAGTACTTCACATTTAGACTTAACTCAAAATGGTCCAATCAAATCCATGTGAACCAACTCAAGAGGTTGAGAAGTTGAAGCTAATTTCTTGGTTTGAAATATATTTTATATCGTTTACCCTTTTGAAAAGGATTACATACTTTTCATTTGGAAACTCAACATTTTTTAGATACTTAAGTAGTCACTTCCTAGTAAGCTTTCTAGGTGAATGAATATTACAATGTCATAATCTTCTATTCCATATTCAAGACTCTATGAAAATAATGTAAGAAGGAAAATTTTTGAGAAACTAAGGAATCTATGTTTATAGCATAAATATTTTCATTTCTAAAGGCTGTAAATACTAACTCATTTTTAGAATTAGAATCATTGAATGAATCATTTTTATATTTAACATTAAAACCACCATCACATAACTGAGATATAAAAATCATATTATACATTAATCAATCAAAAAAAAGTACTTTGGAAATTAAACCTGAATTAGAGTTACCAATCTAGCCAAGATCGATGATTTTTTCTTTAGAATTGTCACCAAAGGTGACATGCCCACAATAAATATTTATCAAATTCTTGAATCATGAATAATATCTTGTCATGTTTATTGAACATCCATTGTCCAAGTACCATATACTTCTACATGAGCTCTTCAAAAACCTTTCCTATAAAAATAGATTAGACAAGAAAATATTTTGGTACCTAGATTTGTTTTGGTCCAGTAACATTATTAATAAGAGCTTTGGGAACCCACACTTTTTTCATGGGTTTCCTATACACAGTTTTCAAGGTATTGAAAAAATAGACATTATTTGGACCATAAAAACATTAAATAGTAGAAGATGTTTTATAGATAGAACTTGAAAAAAATTTACAGAAGTAGAAATAAAACTAGATTTTCCAGATTTTGATACAAAATTGGTTTTGAAAAAATTTCTTTTACTAGGATGATAGCCAATACAACTATTGTATTTGGGTGTAACTTATTTACTAATAATTTGAACCAATCTATATTTTTCATTGGTATACTTTTCTAAATATTTTATTAATTTATCATTGGAAAATTTAATCTCATTATTTTCATTAAGCAATTGAACATTCTTTCTATTTCTATGATAAGCTCAGATTTAATAGTAGAGGTAAGAGCATGTTGTTTATTTAGAGCTCTATATTTATCTTTTAATTAATTTCATGTGTCATCAAGCATTTGGGATTATTCAATAATTTCCTCATTAATCACATTTTCATAATCACTTTCATCTCTATAATAATAAGAATTATGTATATAAGACTCAAGGGTTACCTGAGATGTGTTTTTCATGAAAGACATGTTTTCCTTGTCACCTTTCTCATCATGTGAATATTCAGACACACTTGAGATATCCTTAGAAGCACTCTAGCTAACCTTCATTTCCTTCTTGTATATTTTATCTTTGTGCTCATGGTTCTTATTATATTTTAACTTAGCACAGTTAGCCGTTATATTCCATATTCCCTTACATTCATAACAAAATTTTTCATTTGAGTTATCATTCCTTTTCCAATCATTTTTCCAGTTTCTTTTATTATAATATTTACCTTTATAGTTGGGCTTCCTAAATAATTTATTCCTTCTATAAAATTTCTTAAACATTTTGGTTAACTGATCCATTTCCTCATCACTATCATAAGGTGAATCTTCACCACTTGTACTGTCAGAATGAGATTAAATCCTTTCCTTTTCATTATGTTTGGAAGTATTGGTTTGGAAAGCCACTGAATTCCTCTTTAGTTCATCCTCCTCTTCTTTATTGACCATTAATTCATCATCATACATAATCAACTTAAATATCAGCTCCTTAAATGGAAACTTACTGATATCATAGGATTCTATAATTGATATTGAGGTTCTTGTCTATCTGTTTGGTAGACATATGAGAACTCTCATGATTTTCTCCTTAGTAGTAACTTCCTTTACTAGATAAATCATAGTATTTCCAATTTTATTAAACATGAGATACAAATAAGAAACAAGTTCATCAGGATTCATCTTAAAGTTATCATGTTTAAAAGTATATGTGTTAAGTCTCATTTCTTTTACATTAGTGGTTTCTTCATGTGAAACAGCTAGAGTATCCCAAATTTCATGGGTTGTTTTATATTCAAAAATACTATTGAATTCTTCATCTCATAAAGATGAATATAATTAATTCATTTCTTTTATATTATTATTAAAAGTAGTATTCATTAGGATAGGCCATATATTTATTATAGTAGTAGTAATCTTATATTCATCTACAATAGAAGACCAAATTTCAAAACCCATACTTTCTAAATGCATTTTCATCTCAATTTCAACCAGGAATAATTAGTTCCATTGAAAAAGAGAGGTATGTTGTTAGCATCACCTTTTAATCTATTATCCATAATAAAAGATAAAGACTATATTTTTTAAAGAGCTAAAAATTTACATTTAACATAAATTTATAGATTATTAATACTCAAGTAAAATAACAGTTGAAAAGATTTGAAAATAGTAGGTTAAAAATATCCTATGATACCAAATTTTGGTCAGAGTAGGACACTCAAGAGGGGGTGAATTGAAATCCTATATTTTTTGTTAAAAACATTATTTGAAAATCCACCAATTTAAAACAAAAATGGCTAGTTAATCAAGAAAGTAAATTTATAATAGTTTTTCTATTCAATTAATTTTTCAAGTGATTGATTACATCTCAGTTATATCTACCTGAAAGATTGAAATAATTATTGACACAGATTTACTAAACCAGAACAGTTATAAGAACTTTCCAATAATAAAAATAAAAGTAAAACATTGTTTTTAGAAATATGATTTATAACCTAGTAAACTAAATTTTCAAACATATTGGATTAAATAATGTGGATCAGTCTCAAGCTGAGACTTTATCCACTTTACTAGGTGATCACCTACCACCAAGAAATATATATATATATATATATATATATATATATATAACTTTGATTCACACCCTAGATCGGGGTTTACAAAACAAAATGCAAATTGTCCAGGTCACAAGACCTCTACTACAGTTCTATGTGGGAAACAAAACAGCTGGGTCACATAGGACCTCTACCACAGTTCTATGTGGGATATAAAAGGTGTAAAAATATTTTCTATGAGGATATCTTGTATCCTACAGTTCCGTGTAAGTGACATTGTGTATTTAGAAGATAGATGCACACACTAATTGAAATTTAGTAAAAATGAACACAAAAGAGTAGGAAATAAGTAGATAGAGTTTATAATGCTCTAAGTGTTGTGAAATATAGATCTGGACTCTTTGGATGTAGCAGATGTGAATATTGAGTCATCTTCTTGAAATAGACACTAAAACAAAGTGTCGTGAGGATTTGTGATCTGGTTTTCCACGAAGATGAAGTGTTATTCCTTTAGTTCTATTTTTTTATTTCAGGGGTGATGGAACTTTGGTGAACATAATGTTCTCCTTTTTGTTCAGTTAACAAGAATGATAATGCCTCGCATATTGTTCTTACTTTTTTCACATGTTCAGTATGGGTGCTCATGCGAGTCCTCTATTGTATGTCTATATCTCTTTCAAATCTCATGCCTATCTCTTTTATATTATGCAGCCCGAAAATAATAATGATTTGGGGTATTTTGTGTACCTCTTACTTCTGAAAACCCAATTAATATTGTCTTAAAAAAGAATTAATTTAATTAGCAGCAATAAATCACTCAAATATGACGGTCAGAGATAATTTTAAATAAAAGAAAATTTAAACGGTCTGTCAGTGACTCTTCTATCTATGAGTCATTTGTTTCCCTCTGGAATTTGGGATGATCTCATTGATTTAAGATTCAAACATTCCAAGCAGTTTCTAACGGGTTTGTTCATAGAACCGAAAACATCCAATGATTCCATATCCATTTGAACCTACTTTCCAAAGGTAGGTGCTCATTAGTTGTGGATTGATGAAGCTTAGAAATTTTCATTGGTCGAGAGGATGGGAGGTTAGACTCATCACACCTTTTTTAGGGGAATTATTGTCTACTCTGAGACTCTCTTTATATATTTAAGTTATGTTCGTGAATCCTTATTACATTAACATGTATAAAAGGAGTTTTCCTTTAGATCTGACAATCAATGATTGATACGTAGGAAATTTAGAGAATATTTTATATGTATTCGAGGTTCTTCATCGATAGAATATCATCTATATTTGTTAGATATTCTTAGTCAATGGTATCCTTTGATACATAAAAGTCTCTTGGTCATTATGATGACCATACTGGTTTTAAAGCCACTCAGTGGGGCAATTGAAGTTTATTGTCGTTCAGAAGGACATGGATTATTTCAAAGTTGGGATCGTACCTACAGATGGGCTACCTACGTATCCTTTGTTTTGGAAAAGGAATCAGAACCCACGTATTTTGAGGAAGGGAGTATGATGTTTATGATTGATGGCTCAATGAAAGATGTCATAACTACTTTTACACTCTAAGCTCACGTGAAGCATGCTCAGTGTGAGAAACAAGAGGTATTGGTAAAAACCAGAAAATTGTTCCATGAAAGATGCAATCATAAGAAATGATGTGGGGCTTATATATGTATGACTACCCAAACAGATGAAGATTAAGATTTACTTCAGGGAAGAAATCCAGGAACAGGGTCCATAAATGTATATGTACTTTATGAAGATTTGGATACTCTAACTTGGGGCTTACTTATAAAAAGGAGTCCCAAATTGGGAGGGGACTTATGATTGGGTTTTACTCCTGAGAAGGAAGCCCAAATCAAAAGTAAATTAGGACTGCTTAAGAGAAAATTAAGGGACTTGGGGCTTACTTCTAAATAAGATGCCCATATTTGAGACCGGGGCTTATTCCTAAAAAGGAAGCCCAGGTTAATGAGGACTTGGGACTTACTCCTGAAAAGGAGACCTGGGTTAAGAGAATTATTGTTGGGGATTACTCCTAAGTAGGATGCCCAATTAATAAGATTTGAAACTGGGGATTACTCCTGAAAAGAATGCCCAGATTAATGAAAATTATGACTAGGTCTTACTCCTGAAAAGGAGGCCCATATTAATGAAAATTATAACTGGGGCTTACTCCTAAAAAGGGGGACCATATTAATGAGAATTTGGACTAAGGATTACTCCTGAAAAGGAGTCCCAAGTTAGGGATTCTCTCATCTTAATGGATGAGGTTGAATGAATGAACTCTCTAAATTTAGTGACATAAAGATGTGTAAATCACTAGGTTTTGAGAGATATTCCACGGATTTCCTTTCAGATAATGAATTCAAATCAAGAAATCATTCCATAAATGGCTTTGAAGAGTGTCCTGAAGACTGAATCTTGAATAGGAGAGGTGGAATGGCATAAGAGGGGTGAAATGGGTAGGAAAGGCACCCAAAAATATAGGGGCGCGCAAGTCCTGGCAGGCGCGCAGGTACTGTGTGGGTGCGCAAGTCCCTGGTCGTGCAGGTATACCTACGCGGCACATGGGTACTTGCACTATTTTCATCCCTTAGAGTAATATTTGGGAGATCCTTGATCAAAGCCTTTAGAATTATCCCTAGATACTTTCCTGAAGATGGAACGCAAGTTATGGTGAAAAAGTAGGGTGGCGCGCAAGTGTGTTCATTTCCCTTAAGGGTAAAACACTTAAGCGCGCAAGTGTTAGTGAATTCTAACACTTATACCCTACTCCTCTTGTTTATACCTTCCATTCTAGGTAAATAATTACCTTATAAGTGTTCGGAAGACCTGAAGAAGAGACTTGGGCGTTCAGAGCTCTATATCTGAATTCTGGAAAAATTCATCTCGAAATGGGGTGCCCACCGGGGCTATTTATAGGCTGGAGAAGGCCCCGGGTGGTTATCACTTAGGGCGTTCAAGTGACTTGCGCGACCATTAGGCGGCGTGCAATTATACTTGCGTGAACATTCTATAACTTGTGCGACCTATAGGCATTGTTCTCCTTGTTCATCCCATTCTCTTTTTTTTATGTTTATTCAAAGGATGAATCTTCTTTGTTTGAGGTATTTCCCTTTTCATTTCGTTTAGACTCTTTGATGAAAAAGATCATCAAAAAAAGTCCCCCCTCAAAGTTGGATCTGGAGAGAAAAGAGGATTTGACTCTGAGGTGAGAAGAAATAAGAAATTTGGCAGTTTGAAGTCATGCATATCGGACATAAAAGGGCTAATTTTAAGGTCAAAATAGCTTTGACCGAATGGATTAGAATTGACTCAATTCTTTGACAATTTATCTGAAAACATATTACCATACTCAAGTATGAGGGAAAAATTTAAACTATAACTTAAGAAAATTTGAATCTGAGGAATGATATGAAAAAGAGCTAAAAGGCATTAGAAGAAGTAGTTCCCATGAATGAAGTTACCATTATTTAACAAACCCGTTAGGGGGTTGAATTATGCAGGGCCACCTAAGGGCATTGGCTACATAGTCAAATAAATAGCATCTTTTCGCTGATAGGTCCGTTATGTAGACTACTTATGCAAGGCCACCTAAGGGCACGTGCTGCATAGTCAGGCAAAAGAACTCTCAGAAATTTACTTTCCTAGTGCTAAAAAATCCAGTGAAAGTTCATGGAGATTCAAATTCTTCAAAGTATAGAGTTTGTTGTATGTAAAGAGGCACTTGAATATGGAGAAGATATTTCTAAACAAGATTATCGAAGAACTGGATGAATATCACTCCTACAAAGGTCGACCCAAATGTAGGGAAGAAAAATATAAACCATAGACATAAATACTTTTAGATCATGAAAAAGTATATGGGACAAATATGTTAAGGATGGCTATTTTTGCGGATCCCTACATATCATCGTTAAGACAACTAAGGATAAAAATAGGCCTTCATCCTAAGAATGAAGTTACCATTATTGGACAAACCCATTAGGGGGTTGAATTATGCAGGGCCACCTAAGGGCATTAGCTACATAGTCAAATAATAGTATCTTTTGGCTGACAATTCCTTTATGTAGACTGTTTATGCAAGGCCGCCTAAGGGCACGTGCTGCATGGTCAGGAAAAAGAACTCTCGGAATTTCGGGCCTTTTGTGATTTAGAAGTTAAGAAAAGGGTTATGATGATCTGAAAATATTTAAGGTTAGGATTATGACACATAATGATGGGTATTGTCCAATGTACGCAGAGATACACAGATCAATGCTAACCATAATTATGTTGTGGCTGGGTCCTGAATGGAAATGTTGTACTTCACTACGTATCCCATAAATATGGGAATCAAGCCATACGTAGTTCTTAAACTACATTTTAACGTTGTGTGGGACAAAAGGATTGGAGATCTTAGTTTAGGGTCATAGAGCTTGGACCATTATAAGAAATACACAGTGTGTGTTTTCATGGGGACTTTTTAGCCAGGGGACTGAAAGTGGAATTTGGGGTTAGGCCCAAAAGGCTTGGGACTAGATTCTAGGGACACTCGAACGTTCCTGTGTATCCCATAAGGAAGATAATCAAGCCCACATAGCTCTAGAAATACCCTCTATACAAATTTGGTTCGTACAAGTGAAGGGTGAAAGGAGACTTTAGTGAAATGATGGTTTGACCCAAAATAAAAGGTTTAGGCATTTCCATGTATGCACGTTGGCTTTGGAATGAAACATGATTGAAAAATCAATGTAAATAATGATTCTCTCTCAGGTGAGGGTATCAAATAATATTTTAGTTTATTGTCATACTGGAAAAAAGTGTTGTACTATTTAACGTTGTATAGTAAGGACAAAGGTGAACCAATGTAAAGATATTGATTTTGGAGGCGGTTTCACAAATCAACATCATATGAGATGGAGCTGAACCGATGTGAAGAGTTTGGTTTTGGGATTGAACCTTAAGAGGTTGCCTACATACCCATCCTGGAAGGAAATGATCAAACTCTGCATAGTTCAATTAAAAAATGAATTAGTGATCAAGTTGTCTTTGGGGACAACAGCCTAAAAAATATTTTTGGGACTAACACATGGTTAGTAGCCCAGAGAGAGTGTTATGGTTGAAGTTTTCTCTAAGCTCACGTGATTCATACTCAGTGTGAGAAACAAGAGGTAGAAACAACCCTAACGATGCACAGTTTAATGTCATGTAGGACATATGAAGGGACTATGCAGTTTTAAAGTCTTGCAGTTAGGACTATTGGTGCTGCACAGTTTAGTGTCATGTAGTAGGGACAAAGTACAGTTTAATGTCATGTAGGACATATTAAAGGGCTTTATGTATAGTTTAGCATCGTGTAGTCAGGACGATGGGGACAATACAGTTTAATGTCATGTTGGACAAAAAGAGGACTGTGCATTTTAATGTCATGCAGTGAGGACAAAAGAGTACACCATTTAACGTCATGTTGGACGTATTAGGGATTTTTTCAAAATTTAACATCATGTTGGATGAAAAAGGGACGATACATTTTAGCGTCATGTTGGATGTAAGTTCTAATAGATTAAGGTCGTATGCATGGACCATTGGTTATGTAGTTTAATGTCTTGCTAGACGTAAGGGACTTCTATATAGTTTAACGTCATATAGCAAGGACGATGAAGGGGGACACAGTTTAACATCATGTTGGACGAAAGTGTGAATAGTTTAAGGTCGTATGCATGGACCATTGGTTATGCAGTTTAATGTCTTTTTGGACGTAAGGGATGTGTAAATAGTTTAAGGTCGTATGCATGGACCGTGGATGGTGCAGTTTAATGTCTTGCTAGACGTAAGGGACGTGCAAATAGTTTAAGGTCGTATGCATGGATCGTGGATGGTGCAGTTTAACGCCGTCCTGGACGTGATGAGCAGTTTTAATTTCATTCAGGACAGTGGTGTAGATTAAAGGTCATACCGGACCGATGATGATATATTTTTTGTTTATAAAAAATACTTCCTCAGAAATCTGACATTGGTTGGAGTAGTGATGAGTTCTCCATCCATTGAGATTAAAGAATAATCTCCATTGGAGTAAACCTTATGTATTGAGTAAGGTCCTTCCCATTTTGGCTCAAGATTGGGAGGTTCCATTCCTGGTATCATTGGAGTTCTGAGAACAAATACCAATTCTCCCTGAACAAATGAATGAAGATGAACTTTTTTGTTGAAAGCTCGTGATATTTGATTATGATAGACTTCCAAGTGGTGCAGTGTGCACAATCTATTCTCATATAACTGTTCCAATTCAACCAATCACTTTTGAGATTGTTTATCTGTATATGACTGATCAAAAAAATTTACTCTGAGTGAGGGTAGTTGAATTTCAATTGGCAAGACTGCTTCCATTCCCTATACCAGTGAATATGGAGTTGTCTGCGTTGCAGTGCGGGTGGTAGTCTGATAAGCCCATAAAGCATGAAAGATTTTATCAGGTCATGATTTCTTATCTTTATCCACCACCTTTTGTAGTATATTTTAAAGAGTCTTTTTGAATGATTATATCTTTCCATTGGCCACTGCATGATACCGAGATGAATGGTTGGATTTGATGTTTTATTCTTGATACAACTTCTTCACCTTGGATGAACAGAAGTTGGTGCCATTGTCCGTCAATATGGTATAAGGGACACCAAATCTGGTAATGATGTTAGACTTTATGAAGCTAAAAATGCATTTAGAACTGAATTCCTTAAGAGGTATTGCCTCTGCCCATTTGGAAAAGAAATCATTAGCAGTAAGAATATACTTAAACTGCTTGGCCGTAGCCGAAGGGTAAGGTCCCACAACATCCATTCCTCATGTGGAAAATGGCCACGAGTATTTAGTTGTATGAAGCAACTCTGGAGTTTGATGAATGAAGTTGGCATGTACTTGGAATGAATGAAACTTCTTTGTGAAATCAACACAATCTTGTATCATTGAAGGCCAAAGGTAGCCAAGCCTTCGAATCTGATCAGATAGTCGATGTCCAGACTGGTGGGCACCACAGACTCTTACATGGACTTCTATCATGACAACCATTGTCTCTTCACCATCAATTCATCTGAAGAGAACTCCATCAAAACCACGTTTGTAGATAATTTTCTCTAGGTGATCTGGGCTATCATAAATAGTAAAATTGACCACACATCGTCGAATTTGTTCTTTCTCGGCTCTATCAGGTGGAAGTGTTCTATTTTTAAGGTATTCCCTAATAGGTGACATACATCCTGTAGTATGACCATACAGTTCAGTAATGGGACTAATTTCATTAATTTCCTATGTTCTGATTCGAACATAATGTGAAATTGCACGGCGGTGGGTGATACTGATGGTTGTCTCGTCCCGATTTGGATCTTCCAGAGTTGTGGCTATATTAGCTAGTGCATCAGCTTGAGCATTTTGTGATCACGGGACATAATAAAATGTTGGTTCTGAATGGAATTCCTCCATTAACTCTCTGACGTAATCATACAAAGGGATTAGTTCTTCTTTTCTGATGGCATAATCCCCATTTACTTGTTTGATTACCAGGTCTGAATCACCTTTCACATTTAAGTGATTCACTTGTTCTTGAAGCACCAATTCCAAGCCTGTGATGAGAGCTTGGTATTCTACTTCATTATTGGTACAACCTTCCTACAATAAGAAGGAATAAGGTAACACTACCTTTTCTGGATAAATGAGCACAATTCCTAAACCAACTTTGTTTAATTTAAGATTTTCCATTTTCTTCCCTGTTGGACTTATGGAAGCGCCATCAAAATTCATTTCCCATACTTGAGGACTATCCTGAATAGAGAATAATTCCTCATCATGGAGTTCAATATCCGAAGATGTATCTTCTACTGAAGGATGTTTGGCAAGGAAATCAGCTAGAGCTTGGACCTTTTTTGCCTTTTGAGACACATACTGAATGTCGAACTGCTGTAAAATAACTGCTCACCTTGCCAGACGTCCTATAATCATTGGAAGACTAAGGATGAATTTGAGCGGGTTATTGCGAGATACCAATTAGACCTCATGATATTGCAGGTAGTGTCTCAACTTTTGAATTGTAAAGATTAATAACAGGCAGCACTTCTCAATATTTGAATACCGGGTTTCTACTTCAAGCATTGTCCGACTTAGATAGTAGAGGTTGTTTTCATTCCCAGCATCATTCTTCTGAGCAAGAAAGGCACCCAATGATCTCTCTAAAGCTGTCACGTAGAGGATATTTGGTCTTCCTTCAACATGTGGAATGATTATCAGTGGACTCAATATGTATTTCTTGATAATATCGAATGATTCATGACATTATTCAGTTCACTAGTAAGTGACTCCCTTCTTCATCAATTTGGTGAAGGGTAAACTTTTGCCTGCCAAATTGGCGATGAAACACAGAATATAGGCTAAGAGTCCTTGAAGTCCTCTTAATTATTTCAAATTTAGAGGAGGTGACATACCAAGGATTGACTTTGTCTTCTCAGGATCGACTTAAATACCATGATGGAGTATAACAAAGCCAATAAATTTTCCTGAGGTTACCCCAAAAGCACATTTTAAGGGGTTCATCTTCAAATTATGTTGTTGAAGCTTGCAGAATATGACTTCCAAATCAGCCAAGTGGTTAGAACGTTGTGTGGATTTGACCACCAAATCTTCCACATAGCATTCAACAAACTTCCCTAAAAAGGGTTTGAAGATACGATGCATGGAACGCTGATATGTTTCACCTGCATTCTTTAAGCCAAAGGGAATTACCCAGTACCAAAACACACCCTGAGGGGCTCTGAAGGCTGTGAATTCCTCATCTTCTAGGGCCATTCGGATTTGATTATATCCGGAATATCCATTCCTGAAGGAAAGTGCTTCATAGCTAGCTATTTCATCAATTAAAAGTTTTGTAATCGGAACTAGGAAATCATCCTTAGGAAAATGCCGATTAAGATCTCTGAAATAAATGAAAACACTAATTTGTCCATTCTTCTTCTTCACAAGGACAATATTAGCCAACCACTTGGGATATTGAACTTCTCTGATGAAGTTAGCTTTGATAATCTTACCCACTTCAGCTTCAATTTTGGAATCATAAGTTGGGTGTGTTCTTCTCGCGGCTTTCTTAAATCCTCGATGTTCTTCTGGTAAACCCAAATGATGAGTGGAAACATCTGGATCAAGCCATGGAATCTCTGTATAGTTCCAACAAAATATGTCTCGGTTTTACTTTAGAAAGAAAATATAAATCTCTTTCTCTTCAAGAGTCATGGCCGCACTGATTAAAGTTGGGTATGGATCTTCTTTTGTACCCAGATTTATTTCTCTGAGTTCATCCACGGTGGTAGAGATACCCTCTTCAAATGCTGGAGGAGCATCTCTGAGATCTTCCTCTTCTTCTTCAACACGTGTTACTTCTTCCATTTCTACTTACATAGTAGATGATGAAGTAGAATTTCCATGATTAAGAGAGATGGTAAAATTTGAACATCTTGAAGAATAGGCTTCCATTTCTGACCCAATTGATGATGAAGGGTCTTCCTTGGGTAATAAAGAGAAGATGATGGATTGAGAATCAACATCATTGTTTAATTTTGATGTCGTTATCACTTTTTCTGGACTGGTTGGTGAAGTATAGACTTACTGGATTTCAGCAGATGAAATGAAGACATCTCTATTTGAGTTTTCATCATTGCCTAGTGGGTTACCAGTTTCTCCCATGTGTTCTGGATCGATTGTCATAATTGACATTATGGATCAATCCATAAGAGTATTTTGATTTGGGTATATCCTATCAATTTGACTGATAGGCAACACATAATCTGTACTAACATGGGCAAATGGATTTACTGGAATCTTTTCCAAACCATATGGAGCATTAACTTTGGTAATCTCTCTGGTTGTGGATTTATCATTTCCCTTCATGTGATAGAATTTTGCCTCAATGTATTGAGACTCACATGTCTTGAACGGGGCCTTATCACCATAAAATGTCCCAACTTGACCATAGAAACAATATTTGAGACATTGATGGTATGATGAAGGGACAGCTGTATGTTGATGTAGCCAGGGTCTTCCAAGTAAGATGTAGAAGGCTGAGTCCTGATCAACAACCATGAAATCTGAATTGGATACAAGATCTCCAAACTAAGTTCTGAGTGTAACTTTTCCCAGTGGTTCTTGTTCGTTTTTATCATATCCTTGTAACATCATGGTAAAAGTAGATAAATCAGATTCCGTGAGGCCCAATCGACGAAGTGTACGAATGGGAATGAGGTTGACTCATGAACCATTATCAATGAAATCTCTTTGGACGTCTATTCCATTGACCTTTCCAGATAAGTACAAAGGTCTAATATGTCCATCCAAGACATCATCTTCATCTTCATCAGTAAAATATATTACTACATGTCATTCTGCAGGATTATTATCTATATGGTAGACTTCAGCTGCAGCAATTTTAGTTTCAAACTCTTGAGGACTTGACAAAGCCTTGATGAGTTCCTCCCGAAGAACCTTTGACAGATTCAAAGCATCCAAATTTGATAACTTGTCTTGTACTTGGGCCAGGTGTTTCAATACATCATACTTTTGATCCAGAGGTCTGTATTTCCCAATAGGAACATGTGGTTTAGAAGTTGCCTTGGAAATTGATTCTTTGGAAGTTGATGCATCTTGTATCGGGATAGGAGTTGGCAATATTCCTGGCTTTGGAAGATTAGACTGATTAGATCCATTTACTTGTTGAGAGGAATACGATGTAACATTCAACCGGTCTTCCAAAATAACTGTGCCAGGACTGAATTTGCTATTGGTAGAATAACTTGTTTGTTCTTGATGAGCTCGCTGAAGGGATCTACCACGAGTTTCTGCTGTGTACACAGTTCTAACAGGGGTAGAATTGGAATAGTGGCTTCTGATAGATCCATGTCTTCCCTTGTATCTTGAGCCTCTGGAACTTCCTCTAATTCCTCTATTTGATATAGGGAATTCAGGCTCATCATAATCGAGACTGAAACTGGCATATGGATCTGTTAATTGAATCCTATTAACAGAACCGAAAATCAACTCTTCATCCGATGAAGACTCTGCCTGACTAGCCAATTTAGGCTATGTCGTTTTGTGGGGAGGTGCCCGTTGCTTCGAAGTAGATGACATGAAATCTTCCAGAGTCAAAGACAACTTAGGATTTGACACATACTAATCTTCTTCTGATTGTTCCTCTTTCTTGAAATTGTGTCGTTTCTTTGAGGATTTTCCCTCTGATGAAGAGGGTTTTGCTGCGGAATTCATGGAAGAAGGCCCAATTGGTTTCTTCAATTGTGTTCACAAAATAGCATGAGTTCGGTTGATCATCTTTCTCACCATCCAATCATCATATTTTTGTGCATTTTTTCTTTTGACTTCTTACCACTCACCATCCTCCTCTGGAACTGTAGCATTAACACATACTACCTGAGCTGAAGAACCTTTCAGTTTGACTTGTCCTGAGTTGACCATCTTTTACAGGAGATATTTGAAGACAAAACACTCTTGTATGGGATGACCCAACATTTGATGAAATGGGAAATAATTGGGACGGTCTTCATCTCCTTCCTTGTTTGGCCTCTTGGGCCTTGGCAATTGAACCAAATTATTTTCCAGAGCCAAAATGAAATAACCAATAACTTGTTCATTTCGGAAAGAGTAAACTTTTCTTTTCAAATCCTCAAATTATTTTCGCCTTTGATCTCTTTGATTATCTTGATGAAATGGCCTCTGTTGTTGACACTCAGGAGGTGGAGCACTTCGAGAAGATTAAGGTTTTTAAGTAGAAGCAGGTACAGGTGCTTGCTTAAGCATAACTGTAGCAGTCTCTGATTTACCCATTCTCCTTCCTGGAGCTGATGGAATTACATGAGATTTAGCCTTAGTCTGTATAAGAGAATCTTCAATCTATTGAGTGATTGAAGTAAGGTCTCGAAACCCTCCTGATTATTTCACAGGGATCAATGGTGTGCATAATTTGTCATGCAGATTTTCTACACAGATTGGCAATAGTTCCTCCTAAGGAAGTGCTAAGCTCAGGGAATATGTTAATCCCTTCCAGCAAGAAATGAAATCAGAGACTCTTTCATTCTCCCTTTTCTTATAGTTTGTTAGATCGAAAACTTTTGTCTTCGGAAAAGTTGAGCTGAATTGAAGAAGAAATCGTTGACGTAGATCTTCCCATCTGATAATTGACTGGGATTGCTAGCTTGTGTACCAGACAAAGGATAGTTCTTGCAAGGTTCGCATGAATCATCTGAGTTTCACTGCTTCTTTCTGCTCCGGAGTTCCCATCATAGGATCGTAACAAGACACGTAATGCGTCAAATATTGTTCAGGATCTCCTGATCCATTGAAAATAGGGAATACAGGGTTTTCAAAACATGATGGGGGAGAGATTGAATCTACCCATTCAGGGTAAGCTCTCTTTTCTATTTGAACCTACGCACTCTTCCCTTCCATAGTCTCTAACTGAGATGTTAAAGAATCAATGGTAGTTATTAACTTTTGAGAAACATCCGGTTGAACTTGGACTTGGGCAGGTGCAATGACTGGAGCTTGGACAGATGTGGTGGCTGGTGCTGCAACTGATGGTAGCACTGTCAACTGTTGTTGCACTTGACCCGTAGGATTAGACCTGTGAGGGTGTACTGATAAAGGAGGATATTCTTGATCCATCTCAGTAGCTGCAACAAACTCCCTTGATTGACTGACTCCAACACGCTTAGGAAGAAGACTACCCTGAAGTAATTCTGCATTCAACCTTCTCAATTCCTTCATTTCTTCCTTCTATTGTGAAAAACTTTCTTCTAGTGAGAGCGATTGTCCTTCTCCAGAGGAAGGATATGTAACATGATTCTTTCCCTTCCCCTTGTTTGATCCCATTCATAGAGGGGGAAGTGGGTTACTTGAAGGATTACCTAGGTTCTGAGTAATCCTTTGATTTTGTGTACGCACACCTTCTTTATTTATGTCTGTGTGTACAACTTCTTGAGTAGGAACCTCTTCATATGATCCCTCTGAATGAGCCTCATCTGGTGGATTAGAAACAATGTCATTGATTACATTGATTGATGCATAAAGAATTGCATTACTCCTATCAGAATCCCTACGATATTGTCTTCTTCCATGCCCCTGATGAGACATTGCCTTTTGTTGATTCGATCCCTTAGGAACTTCTTGGAGAATTGTAATTTGGAGAGAATCTCCTGATAATTTGGTTCTTCGTTCCTCTTGATGCTTCTTCCCCAATCGATAAAAGACTGAATTTCTTTGAGGAGGGATTTGATGATTTGAAAAAGTCCCTAGTCCAGTGGACTGGGGCTGTTCCTACTGTCTTTTCTTAACTCCTCGAATCTTATTCATTGATTCTGAGGGTCGGGTTAAAAGAGTCCCGAGTCTGGAAAGCTGGGGTGGCTCTTGACATGCTATGTATGATAATTTCTTAAAATATCTCCTGATTTTGCGGACCATGGTCTATAAATTAACATGATGCATCAATCGACATCCACTTTTATCACCTGGATCGAAAGACTGTTGGATGATTTTTGACACTTCTGTCACTTGATGATGTGCTTGCTCCATATGAGAGGCATGTTCAATATTATCATTTGCTTGATGCAGGAGTAATTCAATAACTTGTTCTATGTATTCTTGATTTTGAGAAGAACTAGTTGAGGCATGTTCTTGGGAAATCTTTTGATTACAAACATAACCCATTGACAGTGGCCGACCACAGGCAATAACATTGCATGAGACCATTTTCGGTGGGCTTTGCTGACTGGAGAGCACTGTGAAATGTAGTGCTCCATGAACACCCCATCCTCTGACATGAATACCAAATGGGGCATTGGAAATTAATTGGCGAAACCTTATTAGTGCGCCAAGGTATGAACGCTGAAGGGCTCTCTGCTTATTTTCAGCCTTCAGATATCAAGAGACTGATAGAGATGCCAAGTCAATCTGATGTTATAACCCTTCTATTATATTAACATTATTTTCATATTCATCATAATATAATACTTTCTTTTTCAACTGAAAAATATTTTTCCATATGTTGAGACGAATATCATGAATTCCATCTTCAATCAACATCTCTGGAATGTCATACTGAAAGTCATCCAAAGGCCAAAATATGACTGGCACTTCACCTTTCGCCAGTTTTTTTCTCATGTTCAGAATTTCCTCTTTATCATTCAATGAAGATTCTTCTACCTGTTTTGACCAGAGCTGGTGCTTCCTTGTTGCTTCATTGGATTCAATAGTATTGGTAGAGAAATCAATGATCAAACTAGAAGATGCATGACTTATGGGTGGTTCGGAGAATGACCTACAACATGGGCTATCTTCCGATTGATAAATTATTTCACCTGTTAGCGATGAAACATCATACATGACTGTTTTCGCATTTTCCAGTGCCTCAAGATAAGAGGGCTTTCTCGGCACTACATTTTCCAATAGATCATTTTCTGGGAAATGTACATCACTACTGCAGAGAGGACTTTCGCAGCGAAATTCATCATCCTGGGGAGGATTTCCATGGTGATTTATAGCAAAAGATGATATCTCTTGCTCCTTGGTCTTCTAACCACACAGAGGGTTCCTGTGGCTCTCATCTGAAGATGAAACTTCGAGATCGACCGAATTTTCATGAAGCAAGCCTTCATGAGGAAGTGTCTGTTGAAGACCTTCGGAAAGAATGTTCCTACTATTGGGAAATGAGGGAGTAGAATCTTTAATTCCAACAGATAACTGTCTGAGGGCTTCAAGAACTCCAGCATCAAGTAAGGCCTTGTTATAGATTGGATCTTGATTTCTTGACTATGTTGGGCGAGTCTTCTTTTTAGATGCCTTCTTACTCGCCTTGGAAACCACTTGTTGATGAAAGTGGTTACTCTGAGCAGGTGTATGTGCCTGATCAGGAGAGATGGTCAGGTTAGGCTGATGATCCCCACTCAAATAAGGTGTATGTTCCTGACTTAGTTGTCCATATGATATGGGGGAGTATGCCCCACAACCCTCTTGGACTGGAACATAGGTGTGTTTTTTGTTCCAAAGTGAACTGTTGATGTGTCACTCCACTGGTAGGGATAAATTTATGTGTTTTTCCCTGAGATGTTCCTGAAGCTATTATAATATCCTGAAAGGAATCCAGGATATGAGCAGGAATTTGCTTCTGCTCTTTCACCATTGACAGAATGTTCTTGGTAACTTCAACTGCCGGAACGGGGATATACATCCATTTCGTGCTTAGAGTAGGTGTATGTGCCTTCTCCTATCCTCCTTTTCCTGTCAGTGAATCCTGACAGTACTCAAGTGTGGGGGCAGAAACTTGAGTCTGCCTCTTGTTTGTCACTGGAGCTTTCCGACTGACTTCTCTGTGTGCTACCAAGAGAGACTGTTGGTTGGCCTGATCAATACTTGCAGGTGTATGTGCCTGCTGATTGCACTTCGCCAAACGTGGTTGATGAGATCCATCATATGTAGTCAGACGAGCCTGCTGACTAGCTGATGATGTATAAATAGGTATATGTTCCTGCATATAGTACTCTGTCAGAATTACCTAGCAGGATTGGCATGACGCTGCCAGACGAGTCTGCTGGACAACTGAATTAAAATGGGCAGGTGTGTGTTCCTGCTCGCTGCTTACCATCAAGTTAGGTTGGTGGACTTCTCCAGAGATGGAAGAGATGAGAACCTGCTCACTATTAACCGGATTTTTCCTCTGGCGATTCGTCTTGCCTGCTCGGGTTTGAGGGACCTGATCCGAACGCCTGGAGTTGGTACCCTCATCATGTTGAGGGCGCACTACCGCACGAGTCTGGAGGTGATTGTTGGTGGGATCCCTTGGGAAGGACTCTTATCTACTTGAATTAAGGGCCTGAGGGGCCTTCTCATTCACCTACCCAGAATAAGGGAGTGAATGGTGATTGAGTTCTGGGGATAACGACCTGAAACGGTTGGAGGTGGTGGTTAGAACCGCCTGCTTCTTGATCACTGTTCATTGTTTTCCGGATGACCGGTGTGAGTTGTTCACTTGGAGGGCTTGTCGGGCAGCCTCCAGAGTTGGAATGGTACCATGTTGAAGGTACTCCTTAACTAGTGTAACAACCCGATATTTTATAAGATACATTCTTTTTAATTTCATTCATATCTTCTGTTGTACGATACACCAATATTATCTTGCACTATACGCAACACCATATTAGCTTGCAGTATATGCAACATTATTCTTGGCTCATGTTACACACAATTTCAAGTCCGTTTGATAGAAGTTATTCTACACAACATTGAGTGTATATATATATATATATATATTCAATGTAAATATAAAATATGGTTGGATTCTGTTATACACAACAACAATTGATTCATGCACTACACGCAACCCTGACTTGGCTTGCATTACACGCAATCGCGACCTTCCCTGATATCGTGTGTTGTACGCAATACCGGGTTTTACTAAACAACAATATATTATTATAATATTGTTATGAACTAGATGTTATGAATAGTATTAACTAAATTTTGAATTTTATAACATTATTATTCATCTTACACATTTTCTAGAACATGGTATAAGAACAAAATAAAATTTTCAGGTAAAATAAGTATTTTTCAAAAAATACAGTTTTGCCGCCTTTTAATGGTGTACCCACTTTAAATCTAGTTTTTTAAATGTTAATAAGTTCCATTTGAAAAAATAAAATTATTCTTTGGAATCATGAAATAAAAATTTACTTTGTATAATTTTTTCATTTTATTCTGATAACTTCCATATTTTAATGAATAGTAAAAACACGCTATATTTTAATTAAAAATAACTTTTTTCATCGTAATATCTTATGTGGTTAAATTATAATATTTAATGGTTTAAAAGTATAAATAGAATATATTTTTACCATTTAATATAATGTATGTCATTATCAATGATTTTACCTTGAATTCGTAGGTTAAATCAATTCAATCTTTTGCAATGTTTTAAAGAAAAACTCGTTCTCTTTCGACAACGGGATAAATTTTAATTTAATTTCTGCAACTTTTGTGTATTGAATTTGAAAGAATTGATTCCATATTTGGAATCAGTGGGTCCAAATTATGTTAATAAGCTAATTTTTATTTTTGGGCATTGTGAATAGTAACTACAGTAAATTTTATTTACCATAGTTAAAGGTAAATCGGGTAATTAAGGGTAAATATAAGATTATAAAATTACCCTAACACTTTCAAAAATCCTATGGGATGACTAAAAGTCGACCCATATCACCTAAGGGTCAGATTAGATTCATTTAATGAACTTTTTTCCATGAATATAATTTAATTATTATTCAAACCAAAGAAAGTGACAACATGTCACTCTCTTAAATACTATAAGTATAATAATTTTAAGTTAGTGATAAACTTCATGAAACTTCGAACATTAATAGTCTCCAGAAATATAATAAAATTATCTACATCATATGAATTTATTTATAATTTTTAGGTATTAAATAATTATCATTAATTGTGACACAATAGTGATGCAGAAATTATTTATCTAGTGAAAAATCAAGAATATAGTTTTTATTAAACTAATAGTGACCATAAAAGGCACAAAACCCTGAAAAAAACTTATTGGTCATGTAAATGTAAACTATAATCATCCAATGGTCAAATATTTGACCATTTGGAGTCTTATACAAGCAATTATGACACTTATATTATTTTATTTTAAATGATGCCAAAGTTGTCACCTTCATAATTACTAAATATAACAATTTAATTACTGTGATTTTAAGATGATAAATTCAAGTAAAAGTATTATTCTGAAAGTTAATAGATTTATCATCATCATAGGATTTTATTTTTAATTTTTATGCAACATATAAGTATATTAAATAATTATACAAAAATGTTGTAGTAATTATTTTATTAAGAGATAAACCAAATAAATGGTTTTAAAAATAATAAAATAAATATTATATGAACTATTTAATGTTCTAAACTAATTTTCTAGATACATATGGCCTTTTATGAATCTATTAAAGATTTTATTTCGAACATATCTTCTGTATATATTTTATTTAAATTCATATAAATGAATAGTGTCAAAATTGACACTATCGTTATTTTATAAAAATAACATATTATAAAATTGTTTAAAAATCACAAAAATATTTAAAAATTATAAATTTCAATTTATATGTTCTAAAATTTTATTAAGTATCCAATTATGGAAAATTCACAACAAATAAGTAATTATTTGTTATAATTTAAAATTTAGAATGTTATTACCACAAATAAAATGAAATTGATTAAATACGGATAAATCAAGTTGATAATGTTTATAATAAGATCCAAACATGTATAAATTTTTTGGTTGATGATATTACAACCCTATCTCATCGTATATTTGAATATGAGTCATTTTTGGAGGTTTTTAAGTGGGGTTAGATTTATTATAAATTAATATTTTTAAGATTTCCAAAGGTGCCCCTCTCCTCCCTTATAAAAGGGAACCTCCTCCCTCTCTTCCTAACACCACTTTGAGCCTTCAAGCTCAGCCAAACACTGAAAAATTCTCTTCTCCACTTCCCTAGAAAAATCCTAGAGGTCCTGTTCTACTTCAAATACCAATCTTAGTGCCCTAAGAGGAGGTTTCAAAGAGGCGTATCGAAGAAGAGGTAATTTCTTCTACCGATTCTTTCAAACTTTTTTCTTCTTCAACTTATTCTTCTTTAGTTGTTTCATTATAAAGTAATATCATCAGTATCACTAATATACTTATATGTTATTATAAATATGAAACAACCCCATTTCACCTTTTATCCATCCTACGGAAAACAAAATCACCACGCGTGCGTACGTACGGAATACCGTCTCCACGCCGTGGTGTAATCTGTTTTTCCACCAACACCTTACATGGATGGGTATTATGGTGTAAATAATAACTATACATAGTTATTATAACATCATAATGATTCTGATATATTGTATCATCCACTCCAATTCAATTCAATAATTATGGAAACGATATCATCGCTCGTGCGTACATACGGACTGCCGTCTCCACGACGGGATGAGATTCATTCTCAATGATTAACCACTCATGAATGATTATAAAGTATATATAATAAATAATAATGAAATATATGAAATAATAATAATACTGGATTTATGTATATTTATATGTATTTCATCTACTTAATTCCATTCAATTCAATAAGGAAACGAAAACAGCGTTCATGCGTACGTACGGCCTACCGTCTCCATGAACGGTGTATTTCTTTCCATTTATAGATATATTATATATATGTATATTCTGAATATATATTATATATAAATCATGTTTCACATTCTGCATATAAGTAATCATGATCCAAGTAATCATATTAATAATTACAAGTTAAAACACGAACGAGAAATGAGACGATTTTACCCAAAATGCTACTTTAACATGAATTTACAAAAGAACGGGTAATATAAAGTCATAACTGGGCCATATATGATATAATAACAGTGAATATGATTCTTTAATAAGTCAATAAAATTATTTAAATCATTATACAGGGGGTTCAGATAGGTACGAAGCATATCGGACCTAAGGTAAGGGATAATTTTGCAAATCTCATTTTTATCCGAGATTGCTTATTCGTAATTATTTACTAGGGTTATTGTTATCATCCATTTCCATGTTCCTAAAAATGGTTTCATGTATGTTTAAAGTCCTTTTTATCCACTTTTGACTTTTACTACATGGTATTTAAGGAATCTTTCTTTTTTTTACGTTACGAGGTACTTTTTTTGACTTTTCCGACAAAAGTACGATAAGAATGTTTTTTTTAACGTATACGGCATGAAAGGATTTTTATGGTTTTATAAAGCCTTATTTTCATGAAGCTTCCTTCAAAATATTTCATGACTATTTTCAAAAAGAACCTTTTCTTCTAAAATTTCATGACATTTTGTGAAAAGAAAATGATTTTGAAGAAAAAAGGATATTTTCCTCAAGAATTCATTTAAAGTGTTTTATCAAAACTATTTTCATCTAAGATGACATTATTTTACATGTGTATGTTTCAAGTGTAATGTCTCTATGATTTACATGGTTTCACTTTTTTTTATGAAATGATATCCATTTATTTTATATGGATTATGTGATGATGGGATGATGTTTATGAAACCCATTTTATTTATTGGGTTATTATGAATGATGTATGTTTATTTTGTGGCACAAGTAAGAATTATTTAATTATGAGATGGGTGGGACCTATATCTCCCTCCAATGCATTGGGTAAAGATTTATATCTCATGAGATAGACATGGATGGAACTGTAGGTTAATCCGGTTCAGTGTTACAGGACTGAAACGAGGAGTGAACTCGATTCAGAAAGGGACTTTGTCCACCAAGATGGTCTTGGCAGCAATGCCTTGGATACTATGGAAATCATGACATGTAATGAATGGTTTCCACAATTACATGCTTTATTCCCATGCTATTTTATCATTCTTAATGTTTCTTTATGATCTACGTCATACGTACTTCCATGTTTTATGTCATTGCTCAAGATTTTGATGTTTAAACATTATGTTCATGTTTTAAGCTCAAATGTATATGATTTGTTTTATTTTATCCATGCTTACCCTTACTGAGCATTCGAGCTCACCCTTTTTAGGTTTTATTTTCCCCAGGAAATAAAGAAAGGTTTTAGGTAAGGAAACAAAAAGGGGAAGATCGTTATGGGAGATGTTGAAGATCTTTCAACATGATTAGTTGTTTATATTCCGAGTTTCCAAAGACACTAAACTATTATGATCCTTGTGTGTATTTTTTGTTATGTATTAAGTATTCCGCAAAAGTAATGTAATGTCTATGTACGTCAAGCTTCGGGTCTCGAAAACCAGCGCGTTTGATACCCAGCATTGAAGACGCTGAGTAGGTGATATCGTCCTCAGAGCGGACGAAGATCCAGCAGGAGTAACAGCAGTGGCATTCTCAGCAGCGGTATTCAGAGGTGTGAACTTGAGAGCAGTCATTTCTTAGAATGCATAAAATCTTGGAAAATAGTGCATTTTTGATATAACAGACGTAATCAAGATAAATTCAGCCACTACATCTTTTGGATGAGCACATATGTCAATGATTGTTTTTGTTGGACCTATCAATGAGTTTTAAATAGGGGCCTAACAAATAAGTAAAACATCATTTTAAATTGGTTAAGGATTCATGTCAGGTTCACCATTTTTTGTTTCCATATGGAATTAGAGATGATCTCATTGATTTAAGATTCAAACATTCCAAGTGGTTTCTAACGGGTTTGTTCATAGAACCGGAAACATCCAATGATTCCATATCCATTTGAACCTACTTTCCAAAGGTAGGCGCTCATTAGTTGTGGACTGATGAAGCTTAAGAATTTGCATTGGTCGAGAGGATGGGAGGTCGGACTCATCACACCTTTTTTAGGGTAATTATTGTCTACTCTAGAACTCTCTTTATAGATTTAAGTTATGTTCGTGAATCCTTATTACATTACCAAGTATAAAAGGAGTTTTCCTTTAGATCTGACAATCAATGATTGATATGTAGGAAATTTAGAGAATATTTTATATGTATTCGAGGTTCTTCATCGATAGAGAATCATCTGTATTTGTTAGAGATTATTAATCAATGGTATCCTTTGATACATAAAAGTCTCTTAGTCATTATGATGACCATACTGGTTTTAAATCCACTCAGTGGGGCACTTGAAGTTTATAGTCATTTAGAAGGACATGGATTATTTCAATGATGGGATCATACCCGCATATGGGCTACCTACATATCCTTTGTTTTGGAAAAGGAATCAAAACCCATGTAGTTTGAGTAAGGGAGTATGATGTTTATGATTTATGTCTCAAAGAAAGATTTCATAATTACTTTTACACTCTAAGCTCACGTGAAGCATGATCGGTGTGAGAAACAAGAGGTATTGGTAAAAACCAGATAATTGTGCCATGATAGATGCAATCATAAGAAATGATGTGGGCCTTATGTTTGTATGGCTGCCCAAATAGATGAAAATTAAGATTTACTTCAGGGAAGAAATCTAGGAATACGGTCCATAAAGGTATATGTACATTATGGAGATTTGGATACTCTAACTTGGGGATTACTCTTGAAAAGGAAGCCCAAATTATGAGGGGACTTATGATTTGGTTTTACTTCTGAGAAGGAAGCCCAAATTAAAAGTAAATTCGGACTGGTTAAGAGAAAATTAAGAGACTTGGGGCTTACTCCTAAGGAGGATGCCCATATTTGAGACTGGGGCTTATTCCTGAAAAGGATGCCCAGGTTAATGAGGACTTGGGACTTACTCTTGAAAAGGAGACCTAGGTTAAGAGAATTATGGTTGGGGCTTTCTCCTAAGGAGGATTCCCAATTAATAGGATTTGAAACTGGGGCTTACTCTTGAAAAGAAGGCCCAGATTAATGAAAATTATGACTGGGGATTACTCCTGAAAAGGAGGCCCATATTAATGAAAATTATGACTAGGGCTTACTCCTGAAAAGGAGGCCCATATTAATGAGAATTTGTACTGGGGATTACTCCTGAAAAGGAGGCCCTGGTTAAGGATTCTCTCATCTTAAAGGATGAGGTTGAATGAATGAACTCTATAACTTTAGTGACATAAAGATGTGTAAATCACTAGGTTTTGATAGATATTCCACAAAGTTCCTTTTAGATAAGGAAGTAAAATCAAGAAATCATGCCATAAATGGCTTTGAAGAGTGTGTTGAAGACTGAATCTTGAATAGGAGAGGTGGAATGGCATAATAGGGGTGAAATGGGCAGGAAAGGCACCCAAAAAGATAGGGGCACACAAGTCCTGGCAGGCGCGCAGGTACTGCGTGGGTGCTCAAGTCCCTGGTCGTGCAGGTATACCTGCGTGGCATATGGTTACTTGCGCGATTTTAATCCCTTAGAGTAATATTTGGGCGATACTTGATCAAATCCTTTAGAATTATCCCTAGAGGATTTCCAGAAGATGGTGCACAAGTTATGGTGAAGAAGTAGGGTGGCGCGCAAGTGTGCCCATTTCCCTTAAAGGTAAAACACTTAGGCGCGCAAGTGTTAGTGAATTCTAACACTTAGACCCTAATCCTCTTGTTTATACCTTCCATTCTAGGTAAATAATTACCTTTGGAGTGTTCAGAAGACCTGAAGAAGAGACTTGGGAGTTCAGAGCTCTATATCTGAATTCTGGAAAAATTCCTCTCGAAATGGGGGGGGCACTGGGGCTATTTATAGGCTAGAGAATACCCCGGGCGGTTATCACATAGGGTGCGCAATTGACTTGCGCGACCATTAGGTGGCGCACAAGTATACTTGCGCAACCATTCTGGAACTTGCGCGACCTATGGGAATTGTTCTCCTTGTTCATCCCTTTCTCTTTTTTGGATGTTTATTCAAAGGATGAATCTTATTTGTTTGAGGTATTTCCCTTTTAATTTTGTTCAGATTATGTGACGAAAAGGAGCATCAACATCATTCTATAAATGATTCCTTCTATCAAATAGTTCTTCTATTGGTATTAGGGACTCATTATATCAGTGATTCATTCTTTGAGTATCTCCATGTGTCAGTGACTCAATGCATCGATGACTCATTTTGTTCTGTCGGTGATTCATTCCTTCTGTCAGTGTCCCATTTGTACTATGGTTAAGTCATTTGTTTTGTCAGTGTCTCATTTTTCCTTTCAGTGAGACATTTACTCTTTCAGTGTCCCATTTGTTCTGTCGGTGTCTCATTTGTACTGTCAGTGTCACACTAGTTCTTTTGGAGAGACATTTGCACTGTCGGTGAGTCGGACTAAACTATCAGTGTCAGTGACTCATACTTAACCAATCTTATATTTTAACTATCTCACAACATGAATGTGAATAGAATGTATTAAACATATAATGACTCATCGATAATCAAAATTAAACATATCTAAACATGATTTAGTATAGATAAATATGATTGAAATTATTGGAAATGATTGGACATGATTTTCAATTATTAAAACCATTATAACAAGAGAGAGGACAACAATTTCCTATGAGACAACAATTAATACTTTTATCTTCATGTTATTTATGGGATTACTTTGAATTATATCATCTAATTGGTTTTGAATTGAAAATTACCATGTGGTAAAATTTATCTTTACAATATCACTTTCTTTTGTGATTGTTAAATTTATCTTAAACAATCACATTCTTATGATCATTTATATTATGCATTAAATTTATCATAAATATCCATATTCTCATTAAATTTATATTATTATTTCTTAAACTATATACCATTTTAACATACAATGTTCACTTTGATATTTATTTGATTAACTAGGGAATTATTGATAAATATGTATCATTTATTAAATATGGATATTTAATAAGGCATGTTGTTCATTACTTAAATTGATTAATTTATATATGATGAATGATTTTGATATTAAATACATGAGTTAGGGACTATTTAATTCAAGAAATATTGGTTGGGGACTAGTTAATACAAGACCAAAGATGCATCAGTAGTCTCATGAGACAAATCAATTGGACAAATCATAATTTTTTATACTATATTGAGAATAAATATTGACAGTAAAGGTATCATGTTCTTGAGAAACATGATGTCCAATAATTAAGAATTGAATTTATTGATAATTTAGTTATTATTATTATCCATGAGATTTTTTCTTTGACCAATCTATAGATGAATTTCATTATCATTTTATTGATTAAATGGAATGTATATCAGTTATGAATTGTTCCATATTGTTTGTGCCTTATCGAGATATTTATATGGCATGTTTGCTTAGTTATTTTCCTTCCCATGAAAATTATATTAATTGATTCATTATTTCTTCCATTTTAATTACTCTTATCGGGAATTTTATCACACCCTTATTTTTGTTTCCTTTCCCCTGGTTATTAAGAGGAATAATTTGAATGAGTTTGAAGGATGTTGAGCCTTTATTTTTGTTATTCATTATTTTATTTTCCCAATGTAATATTGGTATCAAATTTGTAATCTGGTTTTCCAAAACTGATAAACTGTTTCATCCATTGGGATTTAAATCTTGTATCTATTCTAATGTAATAAAGTAATACACCGGCTTCAAGATTTTGGGGTCAGGGTATTATATTTAGTATCATATAAATTTTAGTAGAAAAATTTGAAACTATATTTAGAAAATATAGATTAGGGAACCCTAAGATATCCATTGAGGATAATTATAGAAGAACATACAAAAGAAATAGTTTTTTGGATTATGATATTATCTATGATTAGTTTTTCAATTTATGTTATGTATTTCACTAGTTTTGTGATTATAGTTGATAAGATCTAAATGAATCTATTTCATCATTTAGAAATAGAACCTAACTGAAGGAATCTGAACCTCACCAATTAACATGATCCAAAGAGTCATAATGATCATTTCTTTTATAATCTTAATCCATTATTTCAAGGAACTTGTCTCCCAAGAATTCTCATCATATGAGGTCATAATATCATATGATAATGAGATAGAGTAAGTATTATATAATTATCATGAATTTATAGGTAATCACGAGAACAAGAGGATATCCAAGAAAAATATAAATAAAGGGAATAAGGGAAATAAGTATTTTCCCACATGTAATAATTTTGGAAATAATCTCTCTAGTACTTTCTTAAAAGGAATGGGAGTTTACTACTAGTGTCGAAATAAATTCCACCGTTCATTTGATTGCATGGATAAGAAAAAGGTTCCTAGTTTAAAATGTTTCAACTACAAGGAGATAGGACACTATGAAAATCAATGTCTCAAGTGTCAAAGGAATATATAATAAAATGGGGTAATGAATCATGGTAATGATTATAGTATAACCACAAACTAAGAGGAATGATTACTTTTCTTATGTTTGGATTCAATAATTATGTCATTTGATTATTTTATCATTGATTTTCTAGTCATAATAATTATGTAATATATGAGAATTGTATTTCATTACTTTTTGTTAAGTACTTGAGATCATATTTTGAATGGTACCATGAAAAGTGATTTGGTATGAAGTTAAAGTTTTTGGTAAAACAAATTATTAAAAGAAATATAACCCTTAATATTTTTTTGATATTAATATAATTATTTTGTACTAAAGGGATGCTTGATTTTTATTAATTAAATTAGATAGTACCGACTACCTTGGAACTGGTTAAAATTTTGTTTAAAAAGTGGTTTATTCCATCATTGATGGAGATTACAACACTTTTGGATTTAAGGAATATATCCAATAACATGTGTCCTACATAAGGAATGAGTAATAATTCATGTTTCTAATAAGAATTTTTGGTAATTATTGTTATTAACATGTTTTAATATAATGCATGATGAGGGTGTTCACATGTTTGTTATGATATTATTAGAGAGATACTTCAAGTTGTTTGTATTACTAATAAGTTCATTTTTGAAATTCAACAACCTTATTTCTAAATTTTTTGAATCATAATCATCTTGGAAAATTTAAAAAAATTTGAAATGTTTTAATTTGATCTTTGAAAAAGGCTTTAAAGATTAATGAATTACTATATTAAGCATCTTGTTCCAAGATATTATATAGAAATTGTTCAGGGTGTAATCAAAAGAAAATATTATGTTTATAGAAATGTATATTGAATTATATTCTTATAGTGTGAAAGAATTTCTCAACTATATGGAAAAGGGTCTTGAGACAAAAAAAAATTCCTAATATCATCATTTTGTATGATATCAATGGCCTTTTTAATAACTTTGTTTTATGACTTTATGGTCATCAAATTTCAGCTTAACATGTTATTTATCACTCTACATCAGAACTTGATAGTTTTATTTTTCTTCGATGTTAATTTTTTCACTGACATTATTCTAATCTAAAGACAAGTTTTTTTACCTTCACAATTTAATTTACCATTTATTACGAAAAATTTTTATTTACCCTATATATGATGTGGTTTATCTAATTATAGTATTTTCGAATATCAATCCCTAGATTACTGAGATCAAGTTTAAATTATGAGAACACGATTTAATTATGGTGGGGAGAATGTAACACCCCATGAAATTATAATATTTTTATTTTAGAATAAATATTAAATTGTTTCTAAATTTCTTTATATGAAACACCATGTTAAGATTACACTACACACAACATTTAGTTAGATTGCTTACACGCAAGATCGAGTTTTATAACCTTTTAATGGCACAACTATTTTAAAACTAAATTTTGACACTTTTAAAATTTTAATTTTCAAAAGGAAATAATTTTTTTGAATTTAAAATGTGAAAATTACCTTAGGGTGAATTTTTTGTATTAATATGAGAAGTTTCATTATTTGATTAATAGTGAAAACTACTCCATTTTAATTGAAAACTATACTTTCATCTAAATAATTATTAATTTTAAATTATATTTTATATTTTGTTAATGTAAAAATAGATAAATAATATAATAATTAATAAAATTTAGGTCATTAGATTTATTTTATATTTAATTTATAAATAAATACTTAATGAACGTTTGAACATTTTCACTTTGAAAACAAGCTTTCTTGCCTTGTCAGCCGGATTAGCATTAAACATAATTTTTCCACTTCTGTGAATTGAATTTGAAAAAATTAACATAAATGGTTTTAATTAGTATAATATTTATAGTCTAATAATATAAAATTAGTTATTAACCAAAACAATTAGTGAAATTAATTATAATTAATTGCAATGATTATGGTAAAATCAAGCTTAATAAGGGACTAAACCTTAAACTAGCGCTAAAATAAACTTAACAATAGAACAAAAATATATTGGCTGAAAATATTTCGACCATATCCACAAGTTTTTCTAATTGTATGATTTATTATCATAATATTCCATCAAAGTGACCTATATAATTAGTGAAGTAATGAAAAAGAGAAAAAAGAAACCTTCATTACCTTTAAAATTTATAAAACTTGGGTTAATGGAAGAAGATACATATTCTAGGTTATAAACATTATTATGAAAGTAAAATGAGTTGTTTTATCAAGATAATTTAACTATAATTTTTATAGATTAATTATTTACATTAAACTCTTAACAAATACGAACACTTGGATTATGTTGTTTATAATTAAATAAAATAAAAGATGCTAAAGACATTAGAAATGAGGTAAATTTAATGAATTACTATGTTAAATTATTTTTTAGATAAATATATCATATTACATAGATATTAACTGAATATATTTTAATTCCAACACTCTTATGAGGTGTTTAAATTAATATTAAATAAATAAAGTCAAAATTTACAATAATGTTATTTAATAATAAATGGTATTTTATTAAATGATTTAAAATTAATAAAAATCCTATCTTTTGTAAAGTTATTTTATGTGTTATTAAATATTAAATATGGTACATTAATAGACTAATTTATCTTTTAAAATTAATATATTGACCTATATATAGTAAACACATTGTTAGGACAGTTTGGGTTAAAGTAGTGTTTTTACGGGTTTCATACACCTATTTTAAAATTAATTTGAAACACAGATGAGATTTATATTTTATTTAGTTATATATAATATTTAGAATTAATTAGGTCTATATTTTATATTAAATATAACCTTGGTTTATTATTAATGGTTAAATTACTCAGGATAGAAAACTAGTTACTTTAATAAAAACAAAAATGTTAAAAAAATAAAAATTAATGACTAAGGAACAAAATGATAAAAATAATTTTTATACTATGTGGTGTGAGTGTTTATCAACCATAATTATTTATTAGTCCATTAATTTTCCATTTTTTATGAACATGAGGTAAGGGATACCTCCCAATAGTGTTTAACTTTTTTTATTTACAAGAATGACACTCCTCCACCACTATAAAGAGGAATTCACTTCTCCCCTTCCTCACGCCTCTCAAGACACTTTGGATCATCCAAAATATTCCCAAATAATCTCTCAAAATTAATCCCACAAAACTAATGTACTGACATTATTTATAAAGAAAACCAAGAAATCCATTTGGTGCAAATCAAATGGAGTTACCCGAATGGAGGTAACATTCTTCAAACACATACATATGTTTTTTTCTTCCTATACCAATTAAATTATTCTTATTACATGATTATATAATAAAATAAGTAACCACAACATACTGATTGTTTTTATGTTAAAGTATAGACCTAAACCTACATACACATTCTACAATTTAGTAACAAAATTACCCTTCGTGTATGGTGAACTACCACCTCCTGAAACGATGTCCTTCATTTTTCCTTTACCACCTCTCATGGTTAATAATTATGAGGGAAACCTTATTTTTATATGATATTTATAATATTTATTTTTTCTTCATAATTTTTTCATTTTTATATAACTCATTCCATTATGTGTTTCATTTGGTGTAAATCCGATAACATCGTTTGTGGACGTGTGGACTACCGCCTCCTCAAAGCGATGTGACATGTTCACACATTACATGGAACGTATTAGGGATGGGTTTAATTAAAGATATGTGACATAAATGAAATATATATAATGTTAATGATATAATTAAATTTCTGTAAATATAATATATAAGTTTCTTTATTATCATTTTCACACACTAAAAAGTGATAATGGCGTTTGTTGACGTGTGGAGTATCTCCACCTCGACACGATGTGATTCATTATATATCACATGAATTATATATATAATTATTTATGATTAAATATTTTTTTTCTTTATATAATTATCATTTTTAAAATATATAATGTTATGTACCTTCCTTCCATAATGATTATTGAAAAATGGAAACGTTACTCATGCGTACGTACGACCTACCGTCTCCATGATTGTAATGTTGGTTCATTTTTCATAACCATATTTCATGAATAGTTTTAAAGGTGTTATTGATGTATAAATATGATAATTATTTCATTATTATTATTATTTATATTTTTATATAATGACCACTTCAATCAAAGATTACCTACTAAAGTCATTTTGGACACATGAACCAAATTTTGTCAAAACACCTTATATAAACTTAATTGTTTAAGTAGTTTTTGAAAACAATGTAATAAGTGAAATAAAAATTAAATAAACTTGAAAATGTTATTAATAAAGTAAATAATTAACATAATTTTATTATTCATGAAGATAAAGACACACGTGACAAGTCGGACTTATGGTAAGGGATTCTTGTCTCGCTATTCTTTCCATGAGGAATACACCATTTTCGCCACTTAATTATTTTTTATGGTGTATATACTACCCATATTTAATTTTATATCATGAATAAATTTACATTTTCAGTATTTATAGTTTCATTTGAAATCATTTTTTTCATGGGGATTATAATTTAAACGTTACCAAGTAGTGAGGTATTTTCATCTCACTTTTTACACATGTGAGATAAATGCCATATCCCCCACATACTTCTTTTTTGTGGTGTATATATTTCCCTTTTTATATATTATATCATCAATCCTTTTATATTCATGTTATTTATGTTTTTACTTTGAATTTTATCATCCAATGGGGTTTGACTTGAAAATTACCACATGGTAAAAGTTATCTTTTCAATATCACTTTGTTTTGTGATTGTTAACATTATCTTGAAAAATTACTTCCTTATAATCATTTTTATTATAAATTAATTTTATAATAAATATATATATTCTCATGAAATTGATATTATTACTACCTAAACAGTATACCATTTTTACATATGGTGTTTACTTTGACAGTTATTTGATTAACTGGGGAATTTTATAAATATGTATCTTTTATTCAATATAAATTTTTAATAAGGAATGTTGTTCATTAATTAAATATATTACTTGATATATGATTAATTATTTGGACATAGAATAAATGGGTTGTATCCATTTAATTCAAGCCCTTTGGACTGGGGACGGGTTAATGCAAGCCCCGTGTTGGATTGGTAGCCTCATGAGACAAATCTGTTGGCTAAATCAGAATATTTAAATCTATCTTGGGAATAAATTTTAATGGTAAATATATCATGTGCCTTGTAAAAATGAAGACTAATAGTTATGAATTTATTTTATTGATAATTCATATATTATTATTATCCATGAGATTTTTTCTTTGACATATCTATATATGGATTTCATTCTTAGTTTATCGATTAAACGACATGTATTTCAATTATTTACCGTGCCATATTGATTATCACTTATATATATATTTATGTGACATGTGTTCTTATTTATTTAGCTTTCCATTATTATTATACTCATTGATTCATTATTTATTCAATTTTACTCACCCTTACTGAGAATTTGATATCACCCTTATTTTTGTTTTCTTTTTCCAATGTCATGAAGAGGAATCCTTTGAATGTCTGATATTTTATTTTCTCTGGGATAAATTTTATTTTCCCAATTTAATATGTGTATTGTGTATGTAATCTGATCTTCCAAAACTACAAAAAAAATTGGTCGCTTGGGATTAAAATCATGTATATATGCTAATGTAATAAAGTAAGGCACAAACTATAGGCTTCTAGGGTTAGGGCGTTACAAAAGAGATCCCATAAAATAGATATAAAAATAAAAATAAATTTAAGGATAAGAATCATTTCATACATTTCTTGGGCAGTATATATACCAAAATAAAGAAAATATTGGTGAATACGAAAATAGTATCGCAGAAATAAAAGTGATAATAGAAATATTCTTACTACTTGAGTGACTTTTTAATTTTGAGATTCATTAAACAATCAAATAAATCAAAATTTTAAATATAATAAAATAAAGTAAATTCACGGTATAACATGTAATGTGTCATCATATACACCACACAATATGAATAAGTTTGGAATATTAGATATATCTCATAGAAATAAAAATGAGATGAAAAAACCCTTACCTTAAGTATTGAATGTCTTCAAACATGATCAAACCTACTTTATAATAAATATAAATTAATTTTAAATATAAAAAATGAAAATATTCTTATATATAATACCATATATGATTTTTTATGACCTTATATTACCCGTTTATTAATAATTCCATGTTAAAGTTACATTTCAGGTAATATCCTCTTTGTTTTTTGTATGTGTTTTGACTTGTTATTTTTAGTCCTATTTTTTATCATAATTTACATAAATAAATAATGTAAAACATGATATAAAAATCATAAATATTTATAATATAGTTATTAATAATAATATATAAAATATATAACTATAAAATGAGATACACCGTTCATAGAGATGGTCGGTCGTACGCATGCATGGACGTTGTTTCCATTTTCTTGTTGTCTTCAAATAAAAAAAATTATGTGTATATATATATTATGATTTATGTATCATTATAATTTCCATAATATCACATATTTTTTGATAAAACCATCCTTAATACATTCCATGTAAATCATTAATGAATCACATCACTTTGAGGAGGAGGTAGTCCACACATCCACAAACGAAGTTATTGTATTCCGAAAAACTAGAAAGCGTGAAGGTATGTGTTATATAATTATTAAATATGAATAAATACATAAAAATAACATATAAATCATATAAAAACATCAATATAATAACTATTCCCATCCTTGAGAGGTGGTACTAGAAGAATGGATGAAAGTCCTTGTTGAAGAACGTTATGTATTCTTTGTGTAATTACTTTTGGTTTTCACCAAAGTACCACATTGGTTTTATTTACGAACAAATTTTGGATTCTAGGTTGATATAAGTTATTTTGGGAGATTATTTGGGTAGGGTTTTGATTATACTAATTTCTTTAGAGGAGTGAATAATTGTGGGGGTGAGTAACTTTATATATTGGAGGTGGAGTGGATTGTTTTGTAAATATAAAATGGTAAACACTATTGAGATGTCTAAATTACAAAATGTTCCTCCAAATATGAGTAAAAATATAGAAAATTGGAATATAGTATAAATATTTCCATAAAATGGGGTTTTCATAAGTTTCTAGGTCATTTGGACACTTAAAATTAATGTTTGACCACTAAGTAAACTCACATTCAACTTAATTGCTATAATTCGTTTTAATTGCTTTAATAATTTTTTCCCAAAAACTAATTTAAACATAATAAAAATTTTTAAATATAATTGTTCCAAATATTTAATTTATTTTATCATATTATAATTATATAATTTTCATAAATTATTATAAAATTAATCTCGCAGTCCTGTCGTGAAAGTGGGTTTTTAAAGTAAAAAAGTCAAAAAGATTGAAAAGTTTTTATGAACAATATTAATGTGAAATTGAAAAAAAAAATATCTAAATTGGGGTGTTTAATATATAATTAAACTAATTATACTTTTAAAAAAATTAAATATAATTTTACTATACAAATAATTTATATTAAAGTGTATATTTCTATTAAAATTCTAGGATTTTCACTATTAGTCAAAAAAAATGAAGCTTCTCATAAAAATAGAAAAATTTAACCCAATGTAAATTATGATATTATGATTTCTAAAATTAATCCTATTTTTTAAAATAGAAATTATAAAAGTTTCATAATTGCTTTAAAACAAGTCTTCCATTTAAAGGTGGAAAAACTACCTTTTTAAAAATATAGCTTTTTATCGCCAAAATTTGAATTGTCCTTATTTTATGCCTATCAAAATTATTTGATAAATGTAAAAAAATTGTTTAAATTTATAATATATAAATTTCATTAATATCTCTCACTAATAGTGATTAATTTAACTTATTAAGATAAAAATAATTTGTGATCATAAAAATAGTTTTTCATAAAAATGCATCCATTATATTCAATTGGTTTTCAATTTTACTTATAACCAATTATTCCTTAAAGGATCCAATATATAAACATGTGTAAACCATATTTTCTTAATTAAATTAATATTATTAATAAATACCATTCAAATGGTTTGGTTGTAAATATAATCATTTTTTAATAATATTATTAATACTATATTGTGGTTCATTAAAACACAATATTATTTCACACATGATATCGAAGGAACTCAGTATTGTGTTTCATGTTCCACAAGCTAACATAAGTATTCATATAGTGAAATATTAACTTGGTGTTTCATATAAATAAATCAAATCATATTTCTTTAGTATAACAGAAGCTATATTTAGTGTTACGTGAAATGAAAAATATCAAAAAGATTAAATTAATTTGAAAAAATAACAAAATCTCAGGGTGTTATATTATGCCCCATTAAAATGAATTTATCCCTCTAAATTCATTAGTGTAAACAAATTTTTAATACTTGAAATTTCATTTCATAGAAAACATCATAAGAAAATTGAAAACTAAAACTTCCTTTAAAAATGAGAAGTTGGAAACATAACAGTTACCCAAAGTAACTCATAACTAGGTTTCCACAAAGGAGAATGTTGGGAAAAAATCCCTCAAGGTAACATTTCATCATTTTTGGGTTGATTGTGTTTGTTGAAAAAGCAGGTTTTCATAGTGATTTTTTGAGTTCCAGAGATGTTTTTGACTATCAATGTTGACAAAGAACCATGACAAAGGAATGGATGATATGGAGGCGGTATAAAAGAACAGATACAAGGTGGCACCATTTTCTAGTGTTTGCTAAATTTTTGGGGTCAAAAATTTGGAGTTTGGTGAGTATTGAAAAAATAGGATTTCCTTGAAGATCTAATTTAAATATGGAAAAGGAATGAATTTTGCGAAGATAAGATTCATGGATTGGATTTCGTGAAGACCAGAAGAATGTTGACGGTGTTTCTTCGAGATTACGATGAGCTTCGTGAATGGAAGTATTGAAGAGCATTCTGGTGGCGAAGGGCATTGCGAGTGAAGCTTCATGGAGAAGGCGTGAAGGAATTGATGGGTTTCTCCATGATTACAATGATCTCCACGATCGGAAAATTTCCGTGGTGATTCACAATTTTGAGAGAATTTCAGCAGGAACTTTGGAGCTTCGTGATTTGTGATGACGTGGCGTTGACCTCACAGAGAAAGTTTGAGGGTCGGTAAAATTGCCTATAAATAGACCTCTCCCCCCCCCAAGCGAAGGAGAAGAGTGAGAGATATTTCAAATAAAATCATTTTCTCTCAGCTCGTAAAGGTGGTTGGCGAAGGCAGTGTGCTTTGTGAAAGAAGAACTTCGCGTTGGCTAATTTAGCTCTGTGAAAGTTGCAAGCACCACGTTGGATCAATGAGCTTCGTGAGGGAAGTTGCTCTACGATTACTTGAGCTTCACGAGAGTGCTTTGCGAAAAGGCAGGATCTTCGCGAAGTCTTGTTTGAGATTCACGCAATTGGGAGCCTCACGAAATAGGGTGCTTTTCGAAGGTTTTTCCAAAGGAATTTCCCAGTGTTCAGGGGAAAAGGGGTATTCATCATTGGATTAAATTTAAACTTCAATAGAGAAAATACATACATTGGAGGATACATTCATTAGTTCAAATGAAGATACCTACATGTCTATAAAATGTGAGTGGATCCCTTCCAAGTGTAGTGAGCAAAGGAAGAGGAAGAAGGTTATCCTTTCTACCGATAGTGGTCCAGAGAGAGAAATAGGGAGTGACCCTTAGGAAAGTAGTGAGCTGACCCTAAACATTGTAAAGGTAGAGAGCTTGGTCATAGAAGTGATCTAGCTCAAACATTATTGGTAGTGGGCTTTAGTGGATTTGGTACAGTGGCACATCGTCATTGTATGCTCCATGGACGTAGCCTAGAGACGGTGAACCAAGTAAAAATATTTATGTCTACCTACTTGCTTCCCTGCATTTCATTTAAAGCATCATCATCAGATAAATAAGAAAAGAAGTGGTCATAATAAACACACAAGTGCAAACAAAGTGACCCTTTTAATAAATAGGCCAAGATCTAGTGGGGTAGGATGAATTTAGAAAACAATACCCATACCCTAATTCACCCCCCTCTCTGGGTATTTAGGCCCATTTTGGTCCTAGAAATTGGTATTAGAGGAAAGGTTGCTTTTATCATATTTGTTTTCTCTAACTTGGTGTAGTCGATTTGGGTGGTTAAATCAGTCTTTTCTTATCTCGGTTTGCCATGAAAAAGGGAAGACTTCAAAGAAGAAGAAGAAGTATTTTGAAATTCCCCAGTGTGGAAGTGTCAATGGAAAGGGTGTGATTCCGTTAAAAGAATCATGTAGTGAAAAGAAGAATGGTTTTGATGAATCATATAGTGAAAATACTTAATCATTCAATGATGCTGAAGGAATGAGTGAAGAAACTGACATGCCAAGTGATGTTGGAACTATTGATGATGAAGAAACTCCCATAAGTCGAAAAGTGAAATTTATCCACAAATAGAATGAACTGGATCAAAAATTCACTGATGAAATTAAATCTAAAGATATTTAGATCCAAGCACTGAAAACTGAGATCAAAAAGCAAAGAGGTTTGAATCAAAGTCTTATTGATGTAGCTATTAATCTGAGGGAGAAAAATGATTCTCAAGATGAAGAACTGTGAAATAGATCTATAAAGGTAGAAAAATCAAAAACAGATGTCAAGAGAAAGAATCTGAACTCAGATGAGATTCAAAATTTGAAATCTAGAAATGATGATCTTACAACATAGCTATTTGAACTAGTTCATAAGAATAAAAGGCTACAATAAAAGAATGCATATTTTTCTAATTATATTGAAGAATAAAATTTGAAAGTAAAGGAGAAAAGTGACATGGTGGAAAAGCTCACTCAAGAACTGGAAGATGAGTTGAGTAGCGGGAAGAATCTTAGAAAAGAACTCAATTCTCAACTTGAATCAAGAGATAAAAAGATTCAACAATTGGAGGAAGAGATATAAAAATCCAAGAAAGAAATGAATATTTCAAAAGCCAAAGGAAAACCTACGTTGAAGGATTCACTACACTTACTATTTTATTGTCCTTCGGAAGGTGATGATAAAATGAAAAGGAAAGTATGAGATTTCTTAGGAGAAACAAAAAAATATTTTCTCAGCTCAAGGACCATACATTTTAGGAAAAACTGGTATTGGATTTGATGAATACCCTCCCATGCATGATAGAAAGAGAGTTGTGAATAGTTCCCTAAATGGTAAAAACTATGTAGGTGCTGGAGAAAGACCTAAAAAGGCTTTTACAGGAAGTAATGATAGCATGTGATATTTTTGTGGGATTCATGGTAAGACATCAATCTTTTGTTCAGAGGCTTAGGAATACATTTTAGGCTGTGAAAATAGAAACATTACTAAATATGAGAATAAGAATATGTGTCATGAGAAATCAAAAAGAAGAGTCTCTCAAAGGAAATCATTCATTAGATGTTATTACTGTGGAAGAATGGGACACACCATGAGTATGTGTCAGGAAGCTAGGGAGCTCGATGTCAGAGGAATAACTCAAGAAGCATCAACATCTCAATAGAGAAATTATGAAATGAGGTATGCCTTTGATGGAAAATGTTTTATATGTTCTCATTATGTAAATTTGGTAAGACATTGCAGCATGAAGAAAGCAAGAAAGGAAAAGGAACTTGAAAATAGATTCTTAACTCCAATGGTGCATGGTAAGAAATTATAAACTGGGAGAGAAAGTGGTAAGTTAAAGAATGTGATTAGAACCTCAGGGTAATCACATAGAGCTGAACGAAAGGTGTATCTGTCACCTCCTCTGTCACACTCACAACCACCCTCTAAGAAAGAACATGATCAAATCTGGAAGAAAAAGGGAGGAAATGCTACATCTATGAGTAAGAATAATGTAAGTTCAGTGGAGGACCTACCACCAATGTAAAATAGTGTGGTGACTCAGAAATATGATAAAATAAATTTAAACAATGAATTCATTGAAAAATTTCATGTCGTGTGCCACAACAAGAAGTGGAGGAAAGAGGAATATCCCTACAATGGAGGAAGGAGAAAGGGAAGATGACAAGAAGAGATATTCCTGCTTAGAGAAGGAATCAAGGGAAATAGAATTTTGGTGGAATATCAAAGATGGAAATGTGTACTAGTGGGTTTAAACACCAAATGATGAGAAAGGCCAGGCCTGCAGAATATTAATATTAGAAAAAGACTCAGTATGTTGGTGATGAATTCTTAGTCATATGGCTAGAGAAGTTGAGGTTTTCTAGGCAGCTAGATGAAGCAAGGAAGGAGTGTGATTCTCTAAAAGAAAGAATCAAAGGGTTGACCCATTAGGATCAACCACAATTCTCATCTTGAGGATTCCAGAAGCACCCATCTTCCTATGTACATAAATTCTATTAACTGATGATTCAAATGTTTCAGGCTTTAGGGAGATACGATCAAAGGGGAAGTGGAACCTAAAGATGCAATATAGAGAAGTGATATGCTTCAGAGTTTTAATTGACTCAAATCAAGTACCAAAGTTGAAGAATAAAGGGAGCAACATAGAACAATAGGAAGTGATTACGTTATTAACTTTATCTCTTGTTTCCTACACCGAGTTCCAACTCAATAAGCTTAGATATTTTGTTAATGGCTCAATGATGAGTACCAGATTGGTATAAATGATACAAGTGAATAAGAATGGTTATGATTCTAAATAGTGGGCCTAACCACAGTATGTGTTGCATAGCATAAGGGGATAATTCAATATCATAATCTGATGCAATATCCATCCATTAAATGATTGGATGACCCAGCTCAGGTGTTGTCTATCGAGAGAAGACACATTGCTGGAGAAGCAGCAATAATCATGCATCTCATGCTTATCTATTTTGTTCTAACAATGTGGTATCAGCTAACTATTTTTAGGATACCAAGAAGCTGCGAGAGATTATCAACAATGTTTCGACAAGAAGATCAAAAGGGTAGTTGAGAGAAATTATTCCCCTGAACAATGACACAATGACTAGTTGTCTTTTGAAATTGATGAAGTGGTATGAGACTCAGGGGGAGAAGAAGTAGAAAATGATAATTCAGAAGCATATAATGATAATGAACCTGAGGAATTCAATTCTATATCAGCATGACAGTTGAAGAGTCGAGCTAAAACTGAACATGACAAATTATAATATGTAATTAGATAAGGGGGATTATTTTGAGGCCAGTAGATAAGAATATCATCGGGACTAAATGGGTCTATCATAACAAGATTAATGAATATGGTACAGTGATTTGGAACAAATAAAGAATAGTTTTCAAGGGATAATCCAAGATAGAGGTAATATATGTTGATGAGACATTTGCACCAGTTGCGAGACTAGAGACAATCAGATTATTTTTATCCATTTTAGTGCAATGGGAGTTCTATGTTTTGCAGATGGACATCAAATCTACATTTTTTAACGAGGTTCTAGAGGAAGAGGTGTATATTGAGCAACCAGATGATTTTCTCATTCATGAGGATGAGAACAAGGTTTTCAGACTGAAGAAGGCGTTTTATGGGCTGAAACAAGCCCCCAGAGCACGGTACTGAAGGCTTGATTAGTAATTTAAGAAGCTTGGTTTCCATTGTGGGGGAGTTGATTACAATTTTCATTTAAACAACAACAGTAATCAAAGTATAACGGTCTTGGTTTATTTCAACAACATAATATTTGGAGGATCAGATGAAGCTCGGTGCAGACAATTTTCCAAATTCATGAAAATTGAGTTTTAAATGTCAATGATTGGAGAGATAACATTTTTCCTTGGTCTATAGGTGACACAAGGAAGGAATGGAACATTTATTTCTCAATCCAAATATGCCAGGGAGGTTTTGAAAAGATTTGTAATGGAAAATTCCAAGGAGATTAAGACTCCGGTTGATACCCAGATGAAATTATCGAAAGATGAGAATGGAAAGGCAGTTAATATCACAGAATATAGGTAGATTATTTGGAGTTTACTATACCTAACAGTGATGAGACCTAATATTGTTTTCGCCACCTTCCAAGCAGCACGATATCAAAGCAATCCCATGGAAAGCCACATGCTTTCAATAAAAATAATACTTTTTTATATCAAGGGAACAATGGACTTGGGCTTGATGTATAATGGAAAATATCAGGTAGAGTTATTGGGATATACTAATGCAGATTGGGCCGGTTCAGTGGATGACAGGAAATCAACATCAGGAGGTGCATTCTATCTTGGTGGACTATGTATTTCTTGGATAAGCAAGAAGAAATATTACATCTCATTAAGCACCGCATAAGCTGAGTATATTTCGGCCACTCAATCATGCACACAATTATTGTGGATGAAGCAACAACTTGATGATATGGGAGTTGAAGTGATGTCTCTGATCAGAATCCAGTGCGATAACTCAAGTGCTATCAATCTCACCAAAAATCCACTCCACCACTCAAGGACAAAGAACATTGAGATAAATTATCATTTTATCAAGGAGAACGTTGAGCAGGGAATCGTGAAGTTTGAGTATATTCCTACAGAACTACATGTTGCAGACATTATGACAAAGTCCTTACCCAAGGAAGATTTTGAGAGGTATTGACTGGCTCTAGGAGTCCAGTCAAATCCCCACACCTTAAAAAGTGTGCATGTGGGACCCCCTCTCCCTAAGGTACTGCATTTTTTTCTCTAATGCGCTAATCTGTTTTCTTTCCAATTTTGCAGACCGCAAAGGGGTGACCTTTGGGTTCATTGAAAAAGGGGGAGAAATAGTGAGTCCTCAAGGGGGAGAAATTGTGTCTAAGGAAGGGAGAAAATGTCTTAGTAAACGACACAAGTAGAAGTTGACATGTAGAGTAGCGAGATAGGGGAGATCAATGAGATAGGGGGAGTGTTTTAAATATGATGATGCTAGAAGTGATCGATCAAAGACTAGATATCACGATAGCTGAGGATCATGATAAAAGCAGAAGAGTGATGTTGGAATGGTGTGAGAAGGGTTCCAGCAATCAATAATTGGTATCAGTTTAAAAATTGGTATCTGATTGGTATTACCAATTGGTATCAGTTTGGAAATTGGTATCCATTGGGTGTCAACATTTGGTGTCTGACATGAAGTGATTCATTGATGATATTTTCATTTACTCTTGTTTCTCATGAAAAGCATTGCTCGTGTGGGCTTAGAGTATGTGGTTTCTGAATCTATGGTCACTATCTGAATCGCAAGAGGTGAAGGTTGGGTGATGTTGGAAGGATACTCAGTGAGGTATCAATGTGTAGAAAATCATTCTGAGAAGAGTTGTCAACAAACCCAAAGGGGGAGATTGTTGGTAAAAAACTACCTCATGGTAACATTGCATAATTTTTTGGTTGATTGTGTTTATTGACAAATCAGGTTTCCATGGTGAATTTTCAAGTTCTAGATATGTTGTTGACAATCAATGTTGATAAATAATCATGACAAAGGAATGAACGATTTGGAGGTAGTATAAAAGAAAAGATACAAGGTGGCACTATTTTCTAGTGTTTTCCAAATTTTTGGGGTCCAAAATTTGGAGATTAGTGAGCATCGCAAAAATATGATTTTCTTGAAGATCTAATTTAAATATAGAAAAGGAATGAGTTTTGCAAAGATAGGCTTCATGGATTGGATTTCGAGAAGACCAGAAGAATGTAGACGGTGTTTCTTCGGGATTATGACGAGCTTCGCAAATGGAAGTATTGAAGAGAATTGTGGAGGAAAAGGGAATTGTGAGTGGAGATTCGTTTCAATGGTGCGAAGGAATTGATGAGATTCTCCGTGATTACGACGAGCTCCGCAATTGAAAAATTTCCATGGTGCTTCTCGATTTTGAGAGAATTTCAGCGAAAACTTCAGAGCTTTGCGATTTGTGATGACGTGGTGTTGACTTCACGTGGAGAGTTTGAGGGTTAGTGAAATTACCTATAAATAGACTTTGACCCCCCCCCCCCCCCCGAACAAAGGAAAAGATTGAGAGAGCTTTCAAAGAAAATAATTTTCTCTTGGTTTGCGATGGTGGTTCACGAAGGCAGTGTGCTTCGCGAAAGAAGAACTTCATGGCGGCTAATTTAGATTCGCGAAAGTTTCCATCTCCACGTTGCCTCAGTGATCTTCGTGAGGGAAGTTTCTCTGCGACGACATGAGATTCGAGAGAGTGCTTCGTGAGAGTGATTCGCGAAAAGTTAGGAGCTTCGTGAAGGCTTGTTTGAGCTTTGTGAAATTGGGAGCCTCGTGAAGTAGGGTGCTTTGCGAAGGTTTTTCCAAAGAAATTTCCCAGTGTTTAGGGGAGAAGAGGTATTCATCAGTGGATGAAATTTGGACTTCAATAGAGAATCTACATATAGTAGAGGATGCATTCATTAGTGAAAATGAAGAGACCTACATGACTATAAACTGTGAGTGGGTGCCTTTCAAGTGCAGTGAGCAAAGGAAGAGGAAGAAGGTTATCCTTTCTACCAACGGTGAGCCAGAGAGAGAAAATATAGAGTGACCCTTGGGAAAGTAGTGAGCTGACCCTAAGCATTGTAAAGTCAGAGAGCCTAGGCATATAAGTGATCTAGCTCAAACATTATTAGCAGTGAGCTTTAGTGGATTTGGTACAACTGCACATCATCGTTGTATGCTTCTTAGACGTATCCCAGTGATGGTGAACCAAGTAAAAATCTATGTGTCTGCCTGTTTGCTTCCCTGCATTAAATTTAAAGCGTCATCATCAAATAAAGAAGAAAATAAGTGGTCATAATAAACACACAAGTGAAAATAATGTGACCCTTGTAATAAAGAGGTCAAGATCCAGTGGGGTGGTATAAATTTAGAAAATAATATCCGTACCATGATTCACCCCCCCCCCCCTCTTTTGGTATTTAGGCCCCTTTTGGTCCTAACAGAGAACATAGGTGGAAAGTGAAAACATTGACATTGGTGTTAAATATAACTGTTAAGTTATGATGGATAATGATAGAGATCATAGTTCGAAGAAAGTTAATGACCACAAATCCATAAACCAAAGAGGCTTGAAAAGGTCATTGATCTAATCAAAAATGATGATAATGGGAAAAAAATTTATTTCAAGACCCTTTTCATAAATTTGAATAATTTTCACATGGATAAATACTTACATGATTTCATTCCACTTCATAAGAAAAATATCACCCTTTGGTTGTGTTTTGACCAATTTCCATTTTATCTCTTACTCCAAAAATGAAGGTAAATTTGTTATTCATGAATCACTAATAGATGAAAAAATCTATATGTAAAATGATAATTCATTCAAATGTATTTAGTTATCATTAAAACACAATTTTTATTATAGGATATCCAATATTCATACATCCTCATATGTATATATAATACTTTAATCCCTAAAACCTCATTCGAAGAGTAACATAAACCATTCCATTAATGGTTAAACTGTAACCCATCCAAAAGATGAAAATCCAAAAATTTAGAAATAAGTTCACTAAATTTCTCAAAATAATCTTAACATTAATCCTTATATATCATAATGTGTCTCTTAACTGTCACATACGAAACATGTGAATACCTTTATCATGTATTGTTTTAAAACATGGTAATTACATGAATTACCATAAAAACTTATTAAAAACATGCATTATTTTATATTAAAAAGACTATTTGATATGTTCCTTATATAACAGAAAAGTTTTAAACATTATAAATTATAACATAGAACAATTTTTCAATAAATCAATAACCAGTTCCTTGGTAATTAGTACTATACATTTTACTTTATCCATATCAACCATCTCTTTATTCAAGTTAAACACAATTTTCTTAATCTCAAAAACACATTAAGGGTGACATTATGTTAATCTAAATACCACCTAATCATTATATCACCATTCTAGGTCATAAAAATCAATATATTCTTGAAAATATTTAATGTAAAACATATACTTCATGATTCATATAACATAATTCTTTAATTCCAATACATATACACTTCAATCATCCAAATTTATTCTTAAAGCATTAAATAAGAATCATCTTCATATTGATTAATAAATATTTCCAAAAATATGAAATTTGAATTATTTCTACTAAATTTAATAATTCTTTTAAACAATATTATTATAACAACACATACCTTTCACAAGTCATTTTCAATCCCTCTATCTTCAATAGTATAACCAATACTCAGACCACCTTCTTTATTCACTTCATGAGAGATCTACTTGGGACAATGATATTCATAATTCCCATAAATACTACATTTGAAACATTCAATATTAACCCAGTTCCTTCTATTTCCCATCAATTACTAAAACCATAAAGCATGGTGTGATAAACATTTATCATTGCCGAAGACTACATAATCATGAAAATAATTTATATGATGTATAAATCATGAAACATAATTCTATAATCTATGAAATATTAGGTTCATAATAGGTTATTTATATTCCTACTATATTTTAATCTTTTATGATGGTTCATAAATATTTTTTGAATTCTGAAATCATATCCTCTGGGAGTGTCTAATTAGGTTTTCAACAAGCCTCATTGTCATACACAAGTTCTCAAATGAGTCTATATCAATATAGTGTTTTGGGTTTTTAATCCATATGTACATCAGTTATAGACCCATATCCACTTTTAGTATCTTGATAGGAATTTATTTTTAGGATACCACTAACTCTATCAATTACCAAAATTCCATGAAATTTTCCTATAATTTAACTCATCCTTAGAGACATCCCTATAAATATCCCTAGGTTTCTCTTTAAGGTTTTATCATCATAGTTTCCAATGATTGACAAAAAACATTCCTTTGATACCAAGTATAGAGATACAAGCTTTACATATATAGATATTACATCATCTTTTATGAAAATTAATTACATTAAAAAATTACATACCCAAGGACCATAATAGGTTAGTGTATTTGAAAAACTAGAACACATTCTTATAACTTAGTGAAATATTTTCAATGTCTCCAAAAAATATATTATCATTTATTAATCCAACATAAATCCTTTATTTATAACAAGGGGAAAGAAAAAATAATAATGGGTGATCTAAGATAGCTATTAAGGGTAAATAAAGGAGATACATAAAGATAACATAACTAAAGTGTATAAAAACCTGATAATAACATTGTAAAATAAAACCATTCAAATAAAAGAACATAAAAATGAATCATGGAATAAACATAGGAAGTTCATAAGTCATGGATCATAAGGGAATCAATATGATAAGCAATGAAAGCATAAAATAAGTATAAGACATAGAACATTGGCAGAAACATAAAAATATAAAATTATTTACCTAATATTTCAGGATTACTTATAAGGCCATATTAGTAGAATGGGTTCACTCCCAAAACCATATTAGTATTCAAGGTTCACTCCCCAGACCATATTAGTGGGAAAAGTACATTACCGAACTAGGTTCACTCCCCATTCTAGCAATGTATTACTGAACCGGGTTCACTTCCCATTCCATCCCAGTATTACTGAACTGATTTCAAACCTCATTTCATCCCTATATTACTGAATCTTGTTCACTTCCTATTATGGGCCTATATTACCTAACCAATTCCACTCCATGTTCAAGTCATATATTACTTAATCGAGTTCACTCCTCGTTCTATCCCTATCATACTGAATCGAGTTCACTCCTCATTCTATCCATGTATGTCTCATGAGATATAAATTTTTACCAAATTCATTATAGGTATATATTAGCCCCACCCTCCACATAATAAAACTATACATAGTGTTCTACGAGGTAATCAAACATTCATCATATCATGACCCGTAAAAATAGACATGTTTTATAAAAATCATATCACAACCCATGAAATGAAAGGGGAATCATAAATATTTCAAAATAATATAACCTGTGGAAAACAGAAATGTTTCATAATAATTTCATTATAGAATAATCTATCGAAAGAAGTAGGTTTTATAAGCATTTTATCACGGTATAATCCATGTAAGAGAAACGAATTTCATAAATAACTTGTCATCATAAAAATGAACCATTCAAATAATAAATAAGAATGGTGACCATGGATCATATCCCAAGTAAATCATAAACTATATCAATGTATTATGACTTATATAGATAAGGATATTGAAATATCACTTGGAATATTTCTTAAGGAAAATAATCATTCTTTGAAAATAACATTTTTAAAACATCAATCATTTTCAAATTCATTTTCTTTGAAAACCACTTTGAAAAACCTATAAAGGATGATTCTAAAATAGTTTAAAACATTACATAAAATTATTTTTTATTAAATATTTTTCATTCAAAATGATCATAAAAGATCATTTGAAAACATTTTCAGAAAACATTGTTTTGAAATAACATAGATTTCTGACAGAATTGAGAAATAAAGTTATATTTTCATAAAAATAGTTTCTTAGGTATTATAAGTAAAAAAGAGTGTAAAAATGGTATGGTTATTTTATTATATCATAAATAGGTATAATATTATAAAATTAATGATAATTATTGAGATATCGATGATAATATTTCATTAATTGTAGTATAATCATAAGCAATCTCGATAAACGATGAGATTGTTGAAACAAATTGTTACCACATTGGTAAAAATGAATCCTAAGCCCCGTGAAGGAATAACATAAAATGGAACATAAAATATCATGAATATGAATAAATTACATTTCAAATGGTCTGTATATACACATCATGAATGAATATTTCTACATAACATAACATACGTCTCAAAGAAATAAAATTGAGACAATATTAATTTACCGATTTGGTAACTTTTAAGTCTTTAATATAATGAAAGAGAGATCATAAAATGAATTTTTAAATACTGCTAAATTTATGTATAATAATCATATAATACATTCATGGGCATTAAATACACTACACCAAATAAATGAGTGGTGGATGTGACCTAAGTCTCGTAGAAATAAAAGGGAAACTAGAATCCCCCTTACAACTTGAGTAACTTTTTAATCATGTGATATGTGAAAGAATAACATAAATTGAAACTTTTATATCATGAAATAAATTATATTCATGATATAACATTTCATATGTCAGTATATAAACCCCACTATAATTATACGTGGTGAATATATCATATACCTCATAGAAATAAAACTGAGATGAGAAAACTAATACATTAAGTCTTAAATTTCTTTATACATGTTCAAAACTTATTTATAATAAATATAAATATATTATAAATCTATAAAATAAAAATATTCTTATATATAATATAATATATTATTTTATTATGACCTTATATTAACCATTTATTAAAAATTCCATGTTAATGTTATATTTTGGGTAATATCTCTTTGTTTTTCGTATATGTTTTCACTTCTTTTTTTTTTTGTCCTTTTTCTTTGATCATGATTTAATTATCTATATAATTTAAACCATGATATAAATATCATATATATTAATAAAATATTTATTTATAATATTCTATAAAATATAGAAATATAAAATGAGATACATCGTTCAGGAGGAAGTAAGACCATGAGTACGCATGAATGTTATTTCCATTTTCTTATCATGTTGTTAGAAATAAAAGTAAGTGATTCATATATATATATATATAATAATTTCATTATATTTACTATTTTATAAGTATCACATATCTTTAATAAACCTATCTTTAATACATTCCATATGAAGGTTGAGTGAATCACATCGCATTGAGAAGACGTTAGTCCGCACATCCATAAACGTTGTAATCAGATTCCCAAAAAAATAGAAATCATGATGGTATGTATTAAATAATAATTCTAGAATCATAAATACATAATAAATATAATATATATCATATAAAAATAGTAAGTACATTACTATTACAGACCTTGAGAGGTGGTAATGGAAGAACTGATGGCATCAGTTTGCGATGCAGTAGTCCATATTACACACGAAGGATGATTGCATATCACATTTTATGGAAGTGTGTGAATTTTTAGGTAAGAAACTTAACATAAAAATATATCATTATATTTATAACACTATAGTTATTATATTTTTTATATAAAAATAATGTAAGGGGTGGTGAAATAAATACAAAAAAAGTGCTCGTTGAATAACGTTACCTCTTCTTCAGGTAACTCCTTTTTTCCCCAAAGGACCACCTTGGTTTAATTTACGACCAAAGTGAGGCTTTTAGAATGAGAGGAGGGATTTTTGTAGAATATTTTATCATATTTTGGATGATCCAAAAGTATTGAGAGGTTTGAAGAAGTGAGGTAGGGTGAGTGAGTGGCTTTATATAGTGGAGGAAGAGTGGAATTCATTTAAATAAAAATGGACAAAAAAATACTAAGAGGTATCCTTTATATAATATGCCTCTAGTAATGGTAAAAATTTGAGACAAGTGGAGATGTGGTCTAAAACCGACAGAAAATGGGTTTTGGAAAATTATATAGGTTATTTTTTTACTTTAATTTAAAATTTAAACATTAAGTAAACTAATTTTTACCTTAATCCCTGTAATTAATTTAAATTCCTTTCACAAATATTTTTGGTAAAAAACTATGTTGAACTTACTAGAAATTATAAATTATTATTATTCCAAATATGGAATCCATTTTTCTAAATTACAACTTGTTTCACTCGAAAGCATTTCTATGAGGTCAGGAATGAAATGGTCTGATGGGGACTGGGAAGTATATCCTTTTTATATTGTGAAGAAGGATTCATAGATAAGATTCTTACATTAGGTTACCATTTTGTTTTCACCGAAGGCATTTTTGTGGCCTAAACGGTTTCTTGTTTGGGGTTTAATGGTGTGTAATCACTGACGTAGATACAAGGTGTTTGGTAGGTCTCCAATAGGTTTTTTTCATGGAGCCGGAATTGTCCCACAACTCTTATATATTTGATTCATGGATTTACTTTCCAAAGAAGATACTTGTTTGGTAGCTGAGCCAATGATACTTAAAAACTCACATTGGTCGAGAGGAAGAGAATTCTTGGCTTATCACAACATTTTGGAGAAAAACTATTCCTTGTTCTGAGACTCTCTTATAGGTTTAATTCAGGTTCATATGTTCAAAAATCTTTGGCTCATTCCCAAGCACGTGTCCACAAATTTCCCCTAGGTCATGACTGATCATGAATACACATGGATTTAAAATCATCTATATTTATCCAAGGTTCCCCATCAATAGAGAGATCTATATATGATGTGGTTGTTTTTCATTACTCTTTGCCGCATCATTTTTTACTTTTTCTTCTCATTTTTTTTATTAAAATAGTGTATTTTGTAAAATAATTACAAATTGTTGTAAACTTTATACCTAACTATTCAAAATATGTTTTGTCTTAAAATATTTTATTATATGGATTATATTTTTTCATTTTGAATAATTTTAAAATAGAATAATTCATTCTACTCTAATTTTTTTTCTTTTGTTTTTATTTAAATTTTATTCTTTCATTCCTTTTATTATTTGGTTATTTCAATTATTTTCTCTTTTTGAATTACTATTGTATTAATTTAATTTATTCATATAAAAATAAATATATTTTAACATCTTTCATTAATTATTTAAATAATTGAATTCTTTTTATTAATTTAATTTAATTATTTAATTCTTTTAATATTTTATTTTAATTTATTTCGTTCATTTTATTAATTATTTAGTTTATTAATGTGTTAATTAATGTATGCAAACCGATTTATTTATTGTTGTTTTTAATATTAATTACAAATAAATTGTAATATACAATTGAATAAGTTGTAGTTTATTTTATTTTTTTCTCAACTTTTGTAAATGTGTATTTTTAATTTAGTTAGTTAATTTATTTTTTTAGTTTTATTAAATTATTAATTTATTTTGGTTTTTTTGTTTGTTTGATTTTTGTTGCACAGGTGTTGTTGAGTCATCATTAGCCTTTGCAATGGTGACACAATAAATCGTCATCCACGTCATCCACGTCAATGGTGACTCCATAATCATCGTTGAGCCATCCCACCATCCCCAAGATTCCCCATACACCGTCACCATTGTAGTCTTCACCCACTATTCTGTTTCACAAACGGTGAATCCCAGTTACTATTCTTCACTCTCAACTTATCACCTCAAGTTACCTTTGGTCCCCCTCCCACCGGTGCATCACCAAAGGTGACTCGAATTCACTGTTCCTCTATTGTACTACCACTACACCACTCATTCCCAGCCTCGACACTCTCACACACACCCAACAACAGTGACTTCTGGAGTCATCGTGGCATCTATTGTCTCACCATCATCCTCTATCCATCCCTGTGGCCCCTTCATTTCATAGCAGTAAATCAAATCAACCACAAAAGCATAGGAAAAATTGAGTAACAATAGACATTCAACGAATGAGAAGATTTAGCACAACGGACACTCACTGTTAAAAAAATCGAACCCACTAATAATCCCAAGACCAGATCCAAGTAAAAATCAAAATACCCAGATTTACATATCTGAGAAAATCCACCAATTACGGTAGAAGAACCATTGCACCACTGTGGATATTCCATGGTCCACGCCGCCACTCACTACAGTGTCAAGATCCACTGAAGTTTGGCCACCATTGAATCCCTTTACCTCACTACCTACGGCTGAAGATTCTACCTGTCTGAGATGCCTACCCTCTCTGCGATCTTCACTGCATGACCCTTCCTCCCCTATTGTGGTGATGCGTGAGCCGAACGAACCGAGTTGCCTATGTTGTTCTCTCCTCCCTATCCCACGAGCTGCGCCAACCACCCGCCTTGTCGTTTCTCCTTTTCCACCACTGGACCACCTCCTTACTTCCTCCTCACCACCGCACGGTTCCCTCTGCCCTCTATCTTTTGATTTCACCCCCAATTCACTTCTTTTTTGTTTTTTAATATAATATATAATAATAATATAATAAAATGTATAAAATAATAATTATAATACATATATATAATATTAATTACTTATTTTATAATAGTAAATATTATGATAAATATAATTGTAATTAAATATATATACATTTATTAGTAATATTTAATACTTATAATAAAAATATATAAGTAAATATAAATATGAATATATATATAATTATAATAGTTTTATATTTTAAATGTTTTAAAGCTTTGATGTTCTTCATTTTTTTAGCACAGGGGGGTGATCATGGGTGTTCGAAGGTGAGCAATTCACAGGAAAAGTGTGAGAAGATTTGTGAGTTCATTATAGGAGGTTGGAAACATTCACTTAAAGTTCACCGAAAAGCTGGGGAAGCTCACTCGAAGGTAATCCATATGGATATTCCCACTACCTTTTAGTTTCATGTTTTTTCTTTTTTCTTTTGTGGAATAATAAGAGTGACTCCTCTCTCGAAGGAGGGGAGAGACGCAGTACATACTACACCATTAACCACACCATTGCAACCTGGATTGGGGAATCCTCTTTGACATCAGAGAAGGGACCCTACTCCTCCACCTCCATCCATCCTCCACCTCCCTGTTTTAATTTTCATTTTCATTTTTTTTTACTCAGTAAATACATGTGTTACTTTTTTTGTTGAATTTAATTGTGTGTTGGTTTTGTATTGTGATGTTTGTGTCATTTGCGTTCCTCCACTACGGGAAAAATGAGCAATTGCGACGGGTTTTTTGCGACGGGAATAAATCCCGTCGCAAATAGTCATGTTAAACACTTATTTGCGACGGGGGTATTTCCCCGTCGCAAATAAGGAGGCTTTTGCGACGGGATTGCTTTTCCCGTCGCAAATAGTTTTCCCGCGATGCGCGCCAAATCGCGGGAAACTTATTTGCAACGGGGGAATATTCCCGTCGCAAATAACCGGCGGCGGTAAAAGGTAGTTGCGACGGGAATATTCCCCCGTCGCTAATACTATGTCGGCAGGGGTTATTTGCGACGGGACCCGTCGCAAATAACTATTTACCGGTTGACCGTAATAAATGTTGGCTAAGGTATTTGCGACGGGTACCGTCGCAAATAATACTATTTGCGACGGGAATCCCGTCGCAAATGGGCCCGTCGCAAATAATCTAACCTATAAATACCCCCATCCGTTTTTTTCATTTCATTCTCATTCCTTATCTTCTCCTTCTCTCAAAATTATATTTCTAGAGTTGAGTTTTTCTCCAGTTTAATTTTTTTCTCCGGAGCTGATATTAAAGTTTTGAAGAACGATCAGAACAGATCAATTTTCAAGGTATTTATTCATTTTAATTTTTTATTTATTTTTAATTTTTTATTTATTTTCAATTTTTTATTAGTTTCAATTATTATTAATTAGTTGTAATTTAATTATGTTTACATTGTTTTATTACTTAATAAATTTAAATTATTAGTATTGTTTATAGTTAATGGTAATTAGGAATAATTAATAATAATTTTTAATAATTAAGAATAAATATTAATAATTAGTAATAAATACCAATAATTAGGAATAAGAACATTATTACATTATTAGTTTATTTTATTATTAATATTAAAATAATATAATTTTTTATATATATACAATTCTTTTTTGATCTGTGTGTTTGCTGTCTTCACATGTATTATTTGTATGTGGAGATAGAAAACGCACAGATCAAAAAAGAATTGTATATAAATTAGAAAATTATATTATTTTAATATTAATAATAAAATATATTAATAATGTTATTATTTGTAATTATTGGTAATTATTTCTAATTATTGATAATTATTCATTTAATTACTAATAATTAGGAACAATTATCAATAATTATCAATAATTAAGAATAATTAGTAATAATTACCAATAATTAGTATTAATTACCTATAATTAGTATTAATTCCCAATAATTAGTATTAATTCCCAATAATTAGTATTAATTGCCAATAATTAGTAATAATTAGGAATAATTAACAATAATTAGGAATAATTAACAATAATTAACAATAATTAGTAATAATTACCTATAATTAGTATTAATTACCAATAATTAGTATTAATTAACAATAATTAGTAATAATTAGGAATAATTAACAATAATTAGTAATAATTAGTAATAATTAGTAATAATTAGTATTAATTAGGAATTATTAGTAATAATTACCAATAATTAGTATTAATTACCAATAATTAGTATTAATTACCAATAATTAGTATTAATTACCAATAATTAGTCTTAATTACCAATAATTAGTATTAATTACCAATAATTAGTATTAATTACCAATAATTAGTATTAATTACCAATAATTAGTATTAATTATTAATAATTACCAATAATTGTCACTATTTAGTAATAATTAACAATAATTGCCAATAATTACCAATAATTAGTAATAATTATCAATAATTATCAATAATTCCTAATAATTATCAATAATTAATAATAATTAGCAATAATTAGTAATAATTAGTAATAATTAGTAATAATTAGCAATAATTAGTAATAATTAGAAATAATTAGTAATAATTAGAAATAATTAGTAATAATTAGAAATAATTAGTAATAATTAGTAATAATTAACAATAATTAGTAATAATTAACAATAATTAGTAATAATTAGGAATAATTAGGAATAATTAGAATTAATTAGGAATAATTAGGATTAATTAGGAATAATTAGTATTAATTAGGAATAATTAGTAATAATTACCAATAATTAGTAATAATGATTATTAATTACCAATAATTAGTATTAATTACCAATAATTAGTATTAATTACCAATAATTAGTATTAATTACCAATAATTAGTATTAATTACCAATAATTAGTATTAATTACCAATAATTAGTATTAATTACCAATAATTAGTATTAATTACCAATAATTAGTATTAATTACCAATAATTAGTATTAATTACCAATGTTTAGTAATAATTAACAATAATTGCCAATAATTAACAATAATTAGTAATAATTAACAATAATTATCAATAATTACCAATAATTATCAATAATTACCAATAATTATCAATAATTACCAATAATTATCAATAATTAATAATAATTAGCAATAATTAATAATAATTAGCAATAATTAATAATAATTAGCAATAATTACTAATAATTAGCAATAATTACTAATAATTAGCAATAATTACTAATAATTAGAAATAATTAGTAATAATTAGAAATAATTAGTAATGATTAGAAATAATTAGTAATAATTAGCAATAATTAGTAATAATTAGCAATAATTAGTAATAATTAGGAATAATTAGGAATAATTAGTATTAATTAGGAATAATTAGTATTAATTAGGAATAATTAGTATTAATTAGGAATAATTAGTAATAATTACCAATAATTAGTAATAATGATTATTAATTACCAATAATTAGTATTAATTACCAATAATTAGTATTAATTACCAATAATTAGTATTAATTACCAATAATTAGTATTAATTATCAATAATTAGTATTAATTACCAATATTTAGTATTAATTACCAATATTTAGTAATAATTACCAATATTTAGTAATAATTAACAATAATTGCCAATAATTAGCAATAATTAGTAATAATTACCAATAATTATCAATAATTACTAATAATTATCAATAATTATTAATAATTACCAATAATTAGTAATAATGAGTATTAATTACCAATAATTAGTATTAATTACCAATAATTAGTATTAATTACCAATAATTAGTATTAATTATCAATAATTAGTATTAATTACCAATAATTAGTATTAATTACCAATATTTAGTAATAATTACCAATATTTAGTAATAATTAACAATAATTGCCAATAATTAACAATAATTAGTAATAATTACCAATAATTATCAATAATTATTAATAATTATCAATAATTAATAATAATTAGCAATAATTAGTAATAATTAGCAATAATTACTATTAATTAGCAATAATTAGTAATAATTAGAAATAATTAGTAATAATTAGAAATAATTAGTAATAATTAGTAATAATTAACAATAATTAGTAATAATTAACAATAATTAGTAATAATTAGTAATAATTAGGAATAATTAGTATTAATTAGGAATAATTAGTAATAATTACCAATAATTAGTAATAATGATTATTAATTACCAATAATTAGTATTAATTACCAATAATTAGTATTAATTACCAATAATTAGTATTAATTACCAATAATTAGTATTAATTACCAATAATCAGTATTAATTACCAATAATCACCAATGATTACCAATAATCACCAATGATTACCAATAATCACCAATAATTACCAATAATCACCAATAATTACCAATAATCACCAATAATTACCAATAATGACCAATATTTTCCAATATTTTCCAATAATTACCAATAATTACCAATATTTTCTAATAATTACCAATATTTACCAATAATTATCAATATTTACCAATAATTAGGAATAACTACCAAAAATTAAGAATAACTACCAATAATTTGGAATAATTACCAATAATTTGGAATAATTACCAATAATTTGGAATAATTACCAATAATTTGGAATAATTACCAATAATTTGAAATAATTACCAATAATTTGAAATACTTACCAATAATTTGAAATAATTACCTTATTACATTATTTGTATATTTTATTATTAATATTAAAATAATATAATTTTCTATATTATATACAATTCTCTTTTCATCTGTGTGTTTTCTGTCTCCACATGTAATATTCGCATTCTTTTTCAAAATTATCAACCTACTCGCCAATGGAGAGGTGAAAGTGAATGCGAATATTACATGTGGAGACAGAATGTTAAACACACAGATGAAAGGAGAATTGTATATAATATAAAAAATTATGTTATTTTAATATTAATAATAAAATATACTAATAATGTAATAATGTTATTATTATATAATTAATGTTTATGAAAAAATTATATTAGTATTATTAAAATAATAAAAAATCAATATAATATTAAAATTATCAATATTTGTAACATGTTTTGCTTTATTCTCAATATATTCAATCTTTACTTGAGTGTTTTTTCTAACAAATTATTCAAAACCAGTAATGCTTTTATATTTTATAGAGAAATATGGAACAACGAGGTCGTCAACAATCATTATTAGGTGACCGCATATGGATAAATCAACGTAGAAATCCAAACGGTTATGGTTTAAATCCAGTATATGTTGAGGGTGTGGAGACTTTTTTATCATTTGCGGAATCAAATTCAGAATTTTTTTCAGAAGGAAAAATAAAATGCCCTTGCAGAAAATGTGCATTGAGAACGTTTGACACGTTTGACAAAGTGGGGGAACATCTCTTGCGTTTTGGTTTTCAAGCAGATTATGTTTTTTGGTATCAACACGGTGAACGCAGTTCCAGAGCAGGTGATACCAACTTGATTCCGGATCCATCCCAGTTTCAAGATTTAGTACATGATGTTGCAGGTTCATCTGTTCAACATACAGAAACTCCGGCTGATATAGCTTCAAATCCTGAGTTGGGACCGTCTGAATTTTATGAGTTGTTGAAGTCTGCTGAGGATGCATTATATCCTGGCTGCAAGATGAGCAAATTAGAAGCAGTTGCAAAATTTATGGCTATCAAATCAGATAACGGAATGTCAAACACCTGTTTTGACCAGATATTTTCTTTGCTGAAAACACTGTTACCCGAAGGCAATGTTTTACCTGCAAATTACTATGAAAGTAAGAGGTTGGTTCGAATTTGGGACTTACTTGTCAGAAGATTCATGCATGTTCAAATGACTGCATTTTATATTCAGGGGAAAATGAGTCGTTGGATAGTTGTCCCACATGTGGGCAACTGAGATATAAAGAAGGACAACACGGGAAGTCTGGTTTGATTCATGTAAAACAGTTGAGATATTTTCCGCTTACATCCAGACTTCAGCGTTTATTCATGTCTAAGAATACAGCGACAATGATGTCATGGCATAAAGAGAATAGTTCAACCGATAAAAGCTTGAATCATCCAGCCGATGGTGATTCATGGAAACATTTTGATAGAGTGCATCCATCATTTGCTTTAGAAGCTAGAAATGTTCGACTGGGCCTTTCCACTGATGGTTTCTGCCCGTTTGGATCTTATGGTAGTCAATATTCATGTTGGCCTGTTTTTTTAACTCCGTATAATTTACCTCCATTGATGTTGATGAAGGAGCCATATATCTTTTTGACTTTACTAATTCCAGGACATCCGAAGAAAAATATTGATGTTTATTTGAAGCCATTGATTGATGAATTAAATTTATTATGGAGTACTGGTGTCAATACATATGATGTTGCAACGAAACAGAATTTCATACTGAGAGCAACATTGATGTGGACAATAAGTGACTTCTCGGCTTATGGGATGTTATCTGGCTGGAGTACACATGGTCAGAAATCATGTCCTTACTGTATGGGAGAGAACAAAGCATTTATGCTCATTCATGGAAAGAAACCGTGTTATTTTGACTGTCATCGCAGATTTCTTCCAGCTGATCATCCTTTTCGCAGAAACAGATCTCATTTTAGAAAAGGAACAGCTGAAAGGGATGGACCTCCAAAAATGCTATCAGGTTCGGAGTTAAAATCGGTTGTATTTTCATTACCTCCCATCACTTTTGGTCCCACAATAAACCAACAGAAAATTTCTGGTTTTGGGAAAGAACACAATTGGATTAAACGTAGCATATTTTGGGATTTGCCATATTGGTCTGATTTGTTGGTCCGACACATGTTAGATGTCATGCATATTGAGAAGAACTGTTTTGATAATTTTTTTCATACAGTTTTGGATACGCCAGAAAGAGCAAAGACAATGTAAATGCACGTTTAGATCTTGCCCAAATTTGCAGGCGTCCAGAATTGGAACTATTTGAGAATGTCAGAACAGAAAGGTTACTGAAACCAAAAGCAGCTTATACACTGTCTAAAGAAAACCGTTTATTATTTTGTCAGTGGATTGCAGATTTGAGACTTCCAGATGGCTGTGCTTCCAATTTGGGTAGATGTGTAAAGAATGGTCATATTACTGGATTAAAAAGTCATGATTGTCATGTTATAATGGAGAGACTTCTACCCATTGGATTAAGAGGTCTGTTGAATTCTGTGATTTGGGATTCCATAACAGACATGTCTCATTTTTTTCGGGAAATTTGTGCGGCTACGGCAGATTATGATGCTCTAGGCAAACTTGAAAAAGATGTTGTTGTAATTATATGTAAACTTGAAAAAATATTTCCGCCGTCTTTCTTCGACTCAATGGAACATTTGATGTTACATTTGCCATATGAAGCCAAATGTGGAGGTCCGGTACAGTTTCGATGGATGTACCCATTTGAAAGATGCATGCAAAAATTGAAAAGAAAAGTACGCAACAAAGCATCTGTTGAAGGATCTATTGCAGAAGCTTATTTTCAAGAGGAAATATCTTTTTTCTGCTCCCATTATTTTGAATCTGAGTATCCTTCAAAACACAACCGAATGGGACGGAATGAGAGGAATATTGATGAAATTGACAATCAATTATCTGTTTTCAACCAGTCAGAGCTTGGTTTTGGTGGAGTTTCTAAACGCTGGCTTTCAGATGATGAACATCATAGAGCTCATACGTATGTTCTGCTCAACTGTGAAGAGACGACATCAGTTTTACTGTAAGTGTTTATATAACTTATTCTATCATTTATGTTACAGTAAATAACTTTGGTTTTTATAGGTTGTATGATAATCATATCAAGAAAAAAATTCCACAAATTACAGCAGCTGCTCTCGAAGAACGTCGACTGAAAAATTTCTCTCAGTGGTTTCAAAAACTGGTAACATAAATTCTTTATCTTTTAGCAACTCATTCAATGTATAGTTTACTATATTGATAATTATTTCACAAATCTTCAGGTGTCTCGACATGCTGATAAAATTGACAAACGGCTGTGTGTATTGAGTAACCCACCTTCCAAACTTGTTAAAACTTATAATGCATATGTGGTGAATGGATTTCGATTCCACACACATGCATATGGGGAATCGAAAAAAACAATGAACAGTGGAGTTAGCTTGAGAGGATCTCATCATCGAGAAAATGAAGTTGACTTTTATGGCATACTTGATGAAATCATTGAACTCTGTTATCTTGGACAACATTACATAACCATGTTCAAATGTCAGTGGTTGGATACAGAGAGAGGCGTGCGTGTTCATCCGACTCATGGAATCATCGATATTAAATGTAAAAGTGTTCTTGCAGTAAATGAACCATTCTTATTGGCTCAACAGGCATATCAAGTTTATTATGCAAAGTACTGTGCAACATCAAGAGACTTGACTGATTGGTGGAGTGTAATAAAAATCAAAATTCGAGACAATCAGTTTAGTCAAAGTGAAAGTGCTTTCACTGATGTGCAAAGAATTGATGTTTTTCAAGAGAGTACTCAAAATCAATCTTTTTTACAAAGAGACATGAGTATCGATGACGACACCCCACATTTAGGAGTCGGTGATGACGATGATGTTAATGATGTCACACATGAATTTGAAATGGTAAGAGATGAAGCAACTGCAACTCGAATGGATATTGATGATGTTGAGGAGGAATATGAAGATGACATTGACATATATGAAGATGATGATGAAGATGAACACTTATAGAATTCCATGGTATTTATATACAATCATAATATGTATATATGTATATATAATAGTAATTATCAATTATTTGCTAACATTAACATTTTCTGTTTCAGATGGACGAGGCCACATTTCGTGAGTTGGCGGAGGCTGACCTGCCTTTCGATGCGGATGAGTTGCTGGAAGATGACCCTCAGCCTGCAGGCGCTCCAGGGAGTACGCGGAGGGGGCGCGGTCTTGCACGATTGATGATTCCTGACCCCATCCCCGAGCGACGTCCACGTCTTGGGTTTGATCCGCGCACCCGGAGGTGTGATAACCTGTGTGATAACCTGTGGATTTGACTAAGATTTCATTAATCTATTCACATAATAAATTTTTATTATTTTTTCAGTTTTCCGCATATAGCAGTCGGACAGGGCAGCGCTATTTTGCGCAACTATTTCTCTCAGTCGTGGACCACATGGGAGCAGATTCCCATTGATGTGCAGCAGGCCATGTTCGGCCATTGGTTGGTACGTACGTAAATAAATAATTTTTATTTTGAAAATTATTTCATTTCTAACTTGATATTTTGATTTATTTGTAGGGTTTATGGTATCCGATCGAGGATACCATGTGTGACGCCATCCACAAGGCATGGGAGGTGGCCATGCGTGATCGTCTTCGTCAGTTTTTGCACAATTTAAGAAAAGCTGCGATGAAGAAAGCAGGAGTGTCAGATTTTGAGGAGTCATGTAGAGCACACCGACCAGAGTATATTTCATCCCATGTATGGGATGGATTATGTGCGCACTGGTTGAGTGGTGCCTTTCAGAGGAGATCATCGGTGGGGAGGCAGAATCGGGGGAGACAGGAGGTGACTCATCGAGCTGGGAGTCGTTCTTTCAGTACTCATAGACAGCATCTGGTACGTACATTATTTATAAATATTTTATATAACTATAAATATTAACAGTTTATTTTTTATTCTTATAGGCTGTCGAGCACCCCGATATTACAGAGTACGACGTATATCGGAGGATGTACAGTGATCCTGCTACTGGGGAGCTCAGAGGTGATCGTCAGCATCACATCGTGGTCAGTATTATTTGTTTTCAAGTTTAAAAATTAACTGCATATAATATATTCACAATTTTAATTTTAAATTGCAACTATAGGAGTCATATGAGGCCGCAGCGGCACAGGCCCGGCCTGAGAGTCAGGCCGAGTCATCAGATCAGACCACTTCCCGTCAGTTTGATGAGGCGGCATGGATGCAGGCCACCCAGTATGCCTTCGAGAAGGGCCGGGTAGTTGGTATCGGCTCTCGACTGACTCCCAGAGATTATTATGGCAGTGCTGCGATGTCGGCGTCCAGCTCGAGAGGAGCTCGTGCATCTTCTTCTACACAGTATGAGAATCAGTTGCGATCTCAGACTGCACAGATAGAGAGTCTCCGACAAGAGCAGGAGCAGATGCGTCAGCAGCATGAGGAGGAGCGTCGACGCCAGCAGCAGCTGTACGAGGAGCAGACGAGTCGGTGGCAGCAGCAGCATCAGGAGCAGATGGAGTACATGCGCCGACTCACTCATGCTTTAGGGATGGAGTTTCCTCCACCACCATCTGCAAATCCCCCACCTCCCCCCCTCCCCCCCCCCCTCCTTCAGATTAGAGTTTGTATTTCTGTTATAAAATTTGTGAAATCAAAATATTTTTTTTTCTATTCGTAGTTTCTGTCTCATTATAAAATATTAATAATATTATATTTTTAAATAACAATATTAATATGAATAATAATATTATTTATATTTTATAATATTAAATTTTATATATATATTAAAATTATATATATATATTAAAATTTTATATATATATTAAAATTTTATAATATTATAATTTAATTATTTTTTTGTAATACTTGAATTATTTTAATATTTGAATGTAAAATAATTCTATTATTTTTATATTAATTAAAATAACTTATTAATATTTTTTTATTTATGAATTATAATTGTAATATTATTATATTAATTAAATTATTTATTAATATTCTATTATTTTTATTTTTGAATTATAATTCCACTATTATTATAGTAATTAAAATAATTTATTATTTTCATTTGTAAATTATAATTCTATTATTATATTAATTAAAATAATTTATTAATAATTTATTTTTTTTATTTTTTTTATAGTATTTGCGACGGGATACTATGCCCGTCGCAAATACTAGTATTATTAATAGTTTTTTATTTTTTTTTTTAAAAAGTATTTGCGACGGGTCCCGACTTCCGTCGCAAATACTAGTATTATTAATTTTTTTTATTTTTTTAAAAAAGAGTTTTTGCGACGGAACCGTCGCAAAAGCTATTTGCGACGGGTCCCGTCGCAAAAGGTATTTGCGACGGGTCCCGTCGCAAAAACTGTTTTAAAAGTTTTTTACAAAAATACGGAATACTATTTGCGACGGAGAGAATGCCCGTCGCAAAAAAAGTCTTTAGCGACGGGCCCGTCGCAAATAAGTGTAGTTGCGACGGCGTTTTCAGCAACGGGCTATTTGCGACGGGACTCCGTCGCAAATGGCTATTTGCGACGGGATCCCGTCTCAAATAGCCCGTCGCAAATACCTGTTTTTCTAGTAGTGCTCCTTCATCACCTCATGTCGTGATATGAAATCTACAGTGATAGAGATATAACTTTCAAGGCTAGATCTAGGTTATGAAACCTGACACACCCTTGATATCTACACATCATTAGGATTCCCATTTTCTTCTTTGCCTTAATAGATTTTGAATGCAAATTAGGGTGTGCATGAGCTAATTATTGCACTGGATCGGTTTCTAATTTCTCACCTCATCTCTTCTCCACTTACAATCTTAATTTCTCAAACTGAGTAATTGAGATGGTGTGTGAAATATGAAGAACTCAACATGCTCATTCTGATTAGTGACATCATCGATAAAATGATTCTGTTGAGGGAATTAGTTTTCAATTTGGAGGAATGGTCGAGCACCGAAGACTTTTGGTGTTTGATTGTTTACTTTATAGCCGAAAGAGGTGCGTGATCCGATTCATCAGTCATGAAATGAGTGAGTTGAAACTTGTTGATTAATTTTTAAGTAGACCAATGTTAGGGATTTGAGTGTGAATCAACCTGGATCTTGCATTATTCTTACTAATTGTGGTTTCTGCCTTTCTGTCATTTTTTTCTATGTGTGTTTTTTTGATCCTTGGGTTGTGTATGTATGTTATTATTTTCTCTTGGTTTTGTTTCCTGGGTGTTTATTTCTATGTTCATCATTGTTTCACAATCTATTCCATTGTTTTTTAATCACTATTTTACTATTTTCACTATTTTGTTTTTCTATTTTCAAAATAAAAAACAAAAAAAAACGATTTTTGAAAAAACCACTTAAGAATTTGACACTTCTTCCATGAGAACAACACTGAGTTTAGACAATGTACTATATATTGGGTACTATAAATATAAATGTGACCATCCTTGTGACAAGTATGACATTAAAATTTTGCACCATTTACGTGGAGGTAACATTATCCAAAGTGGGTTTTCCATTTTTCTTTAAAAAAAACAAATAAGAAAACACACAAAGAAGAAACAAAATGTTCACTTTAATCTCTTTTACTGATTATGATGATGATTTGTAAGATATTTCTAATGTTTATGAATTTTATTCGGATGTAGCATTGTTTCAATTTTGGTTATAGAACCAACAAATATGAGATCCATTAGATGATACAAGGGTTGGGAATCATCAAACAAAATAGAAGTATGCACAGAGGTTCAACCAAACTAAAAGGTTTCAATTAAGAAATTTACTTACCAAGAAATATTTTCTGGTAACTAAAGGGATCACACACTTCCTTGGCCTAGCCTACATAGATCCAGAGGGTCATAGGAGCTGGGTAGAACCCTAGAAAGCCACTATAGTTGCACCTTCTGGAAAACAACGTAGAAGAAAGAAAAGATGAAACAGAAGGAGATCCAAGAAGATGGAGATGTTAACATTTGAGCTCAGAGCACCCTCTGACCTGCTATTGGAAGTTCATGAGTTGCATCAATAATCAGTCATTATGTGCGGGTAGGATATAGGAGAAATAGACATTGATGAATCTGGACACAAGTTGGGAGATCATTTTATTTTTAGAATTTCATTTGATGATATTATATGTTCTAAATTGTCTAATGATTTTTCCTTATTTCCATAGGATTATCCAGCACATGACATCCTTTCCTTCTCCTTGGAGGAAACCACATAATATATCATGTGCTCTGAAAAGAGGCTCTAAGTGGTTGACAACCTCACTCTTTCCACAGACATACTCCTGGGAGCTCTAGATACCTTTGGAGAAGAAAAAACTACATTGTCCAAGGGAGTTGAATTTTTTTTTGAAGAACCTATTTTTGATTTTATTGAATATAATATTAATTATATTGCTCCCACTATAGGTATTGAATATAAATTCCATCTTTGTGATCTCCCAGATAGTGAAGAAAGTTGATTTTGCATCTAATGAGGATCAAATGGAACTCCCAATTCTGAATTAAAATTCATGTTTGGGAATTTCTGTTTAATAAGAGATACTGGAGCATCACATAGGACCAAAAGTGGTGTTGAAACATTTTTTATTGTAAAAGAAGAATATGCTAAATTGATTGAACCAGAAGATAAGTCACATCCAAGATTTCCAGCATTAATTCCCATGCACACCCCACATCAAGTAGTAGATGAGGGATAGTACCCCTATATCCTCCCCTTCATTTAATCTACATGCGGTATTCCATTACCAAGGAGAGACTAGATTGAATATTTTCAAGGGGTACTAAAAAGGTAGAGAGCAATGGAGTTGAAAATAAGCACATCTACTTGTTCTTGAGAAAAAAGTTTTATCCCCCATCATGATGGGGTTAATCCAAGGAATGTCCAGTTGTGGATAATCAAAATATAGTACCCCCTTGAGGTTATCCCGAGATTATCCCTTTTTAATTTCCTGCTTTATTTTCTTAATGTTCTATGTTTTTAATTTGTGTGTTTTTTTCTTGAAGGTGATAAAATGGAAGTAGTTCCACATTGAAATCATTCAAAATCAAGGGGACCAACTCACTAGACTTATTGGATAAAACTACCAAACGCATACTCTTTTGTTTCAATCTACTTTGAACTTTAATTCTTGAAGACTAATGTTTACTGTTTTGTATCTTATAGGGACTTTAACTAAGCATCCAAGGAACTTCCAGAAAGATAACACGGGAAGAATTCATCAAACAAATGAATGAAAAGAATCTTCATTAGGGGAGTGTTTATTTTAATTCAGTCATTTCAAGTCATTCGTTTTTCATGTTGTTATGAATTAAGTGTGGGAGATTCCCCCTTATTTTTATGAAAAGTTAATATTTTTTTCTGGGTGTTTTCCTAATATAATTTAGTGAGTTTAACATTATTTTGAGCTACATTATGAAACCTGATTTCACCCACTATTTTAATTATTTTTCACTTTCATTCTGCTGCTGCAATACTTCATTACTTAACAAGCTACTATTTGATCTGATTTGAAAAAAATCATTGTTCTATTTGTAAAACGTCAAATAACTAACATTTCAAAAATTGAACATGACAGCTATTGGTGGATGGTGGTGGTTTCTTTTGTTTTTGTTCCTTTTTTTGTTTTGATGTTTTTTCTTTTTCTTTTTGTGTGTAAAACAATTTTTTATCTTCACTGATACACCTCCTCATTCTTTTATGTTTTTAATTTTCAATCTATGTTTAACTATGTTTTCTCCCACCTTGAGAGTCAACATTGGGGACAATGTTCAGTTTTCAATGAGGGGGAGTGGGGTCATTGTCATTTTCTTCCTTCAGATTCACCTTATTTTTTCAATTTATTTAAAATTCTTTAAATTTTGTTTTCAAGTATTCTTTCTCATCTTGAGGGTAATCTAGATTCAAATTGCAGATCAATTATATTCTGCCCAGTGGAAACCAACCTATTGGTAGTTAAGGGTTACACTAAGTCTGAAGCTGTTGAGGATATATGATTGTTGAGTGAAGTAGCGAACTGTACTTATTGATTTTCTATTTAGGAACTTAGGAAGAGAGTGATATGTGATATTTTTTTGTGTAATTAGGATCATAACATTAGGAAACCATAAATTTTAATTAGATCCTATGGGACTCATATTTTAATAAAAAAGGGAAACAATCACCTAATTGAACCTACTCAAATGATAATTATTTAAGTCTTTTGTACCTGAAGTAAAATTGGAAAATGGGATCCCACAACGATTCTCGAAGATAGTTTCACTGTGTGTGTCTCTATTAATAAATAAAATTGAATTTTACATTCAATAAGTGCTATGAATAGTGCCTTGTACAAGAAATATGGCTGGAAAAAATTTAAAAAAAATGCCCTGTCAAAAATGAACTCATTAAGGTGAGGTGAATTTTGAACCCAAATAAAAAAAGGGAACAATTGACTTAATTAAATATCAATTGAATTGTATCAATGAAGTGGTGAAAAATGGAAATGTATTTTGGGATCCTCGGAGAATTTTAGAATTGAAGGTGTCTTTGGTTAAGGTTTTAATTCCACTTTTATCTAACATGTCATCCCTTTTTTAATTCGAACATGAATTGTAATTTATGTAGGAAAGTTAGTAAAGTTCATGTAGGAGGCATAACATCTTTAGTAGTGGATGAATCTATGTTTCCTTTGGTTTCCAGCTTGTAATTGAAACTAGGAAATACCATTTTTTTGACCCATCCTCCAAAGCCAGTCATGATTATGTTTGTCTTTATTAAAAAGTCTTAACATTCACATGTTGAACTGAAATTGAAAAATCATACTTTTTATTTTACAAAGACAAAAAGTATGAATTATTTTTAGCACAAACAAAGATTTAAGTGTGGGGATTTTGATGTGGTTGTTTTTCATTACTCTTTGCCACACTATTTTTCACTTTTTCTTCTTTTTTTATTACTAAAATAGCATTTTAGGTAAAATAATTAAAAATTACTGCCAACTTTGTTCATTATTATTAAAAATATGTTTTTGTGTTAAAATACATTATTTTATTGGTTATTTTTTTCATTTGAATAATTTTAAAATAGAATAAATCAACCTGCTTTAATAATTTGTTTTCTTTTATTTTTATTTGAATTTTAATCTTTCATTATTTTTATTCTTTTGTTATTTCAATTCTTTTTGTCTTTATAAATAACTATTTTATTAATTTAATTTATTCAACTGAAAATAAATATATTTTAATCTCTCGCATTGATTATATAAATAATTAAATTAATTTTAATAATTTATTTAATTCTTTAAATCTTTTAATATTTAATTGTACTGTAATTCTCTAATTTAATTAATTCTTTAGTTTATTAATGTGTTAATAACTTTATGGAAACCGATTGAATTATTATTGTTTTTCAAATTAATTATGAATAAATTATAACTTGCAATTGAATAAGTTAAAGTTTATTTTAATTTTTTTTTTTGAACTTACAATTGCAGTCTTCAATCGCCGTTTTACTTCACCAATAGTGACGCCTAGTTACCGTTATCCACTCTCTGCTCCACACCTGAAGCCATCGTTGCTCTCCCTCACACCGGTGTGTCACCACTGGTGACACGGAGTCACCGTTCCATATCTGAGCAAATCCACTGATTACCGTGGGCCGCACCGCTGCTCACTAATGTGCTGAGATCCACTAAAGTTTAACCACTGTTAAAGACCATCATCGCACCACCTGAGGTTGAAGTTTCTACCCGTCTCAGCCACCACCCCTCTGCGAGCTCTACTACTTGACCCTTCCTCCCCTATTGTGGTGCCGCGCGAGCTGAACCAACTGAGCCACCCTAACCGTTCTCTTCTCACTAGCTCCCGAGTCGCACCAGCAACCCGCCTCATCGTTTCTCCTTCACTCGCACCAGACCACCTCCCTGATCCCCCCACTCCACCACACGATCCCCACTCCCCTCTCCCCTTTAGATTTCACCCCCCCAATTCAATTCTTTTTTGTTTTTTTAATATAATATAATATTCATAATACATATATTATTAAAAATAATATAATATAATATATATATAATAATAATAACAATAAACATACTTATATATATATATATATATATAATATTAATTACTTATTTTATAATAGTAAATATTATGATAAATATAAAAGTTATTAAATATACATATTCATATTTTAGTAATATTTAATACCTATAATAAATATATATAACAGTAAATATAAATATGCACACACACACAATATATATATAATTATAATAGTTGTATATTTTAAATGATTGAAATCTTTTATTTTCTTTGGTTGTTCTGCTTAGGGGGATGATCGTTGATGTTTGAACCTGAGCAGTTCATAGGAAAAGCATGAAAAGATTCACGAGTTCGTTGTAGGAGGTTGAATACATTCACTTGAAGTTCACTAAAAAGCAAGGGACGCACACTCGAAGGCATGCCACCTGGATACTAACACTACCTGTTAATTTTGATTTGTTTATGTTTTCGTTTGCGGAATAAGAAGAGTACACTAATATTTTATGAGAAAGATTATTTTTAATTTCTTTGATGTCTTGTGTTGTATGATACACAAAGATTAGCTTGCGCTATATGAAACACCGTATTAGCTTGTAGTATACGCAAAACTATTGTTGGATTGAGTTACACACAATTTCATGTTTTTTTGATAGAATTCATTTCATTCAACAATGAGTAAAGATTTTGTTCAACGTATTAAAGAACCAAGTTTGGATTATGTTATATGCAGCACTAAAGGAATATTACACTAAACGTAACACTGACTTGTCATGCATTAAACACAAGAGCGACCTTCCTCGATGGGTTGCGTTTACGCAATACAAAGTTTCACTAAATAATGATATATTATTTAAATATTTTTATTTAATGGGATATAAACTAGTTATTATGAACAGTATGAAACAAATTTTTAATTTTATATAACATTAACATTAATCTTATTTATTTTCTTGATATGATATAACAACAAATTCAATTTTTCGGATAAAAAAGTATTATTCAAAAAATGCAATTTTACCACGTTTTGATGGCGCAACCATTTTAAATCTCGTTTTGATACCTTTTTATATTAAATTTGACAAAATAAAATTATTCTTTTAGTGTAGAATATAAAAATTTACTTTGGATGAATTTTTGATACTTTTCTGATAAGTTTCATTTTTTTATAAATAGTGAAAATACTGATTTTTTAAATCCATTAAATAACAAAATCATGTTTTGGATAAGTTTTCATTTTTATCCAATTATGGGTTTGGAAAATTATTTTATACATTAATTCATTTTAAAAATATTTTTTATTAAAAGTGGACATTTTTTCAAAAACTGTTTTTTCGTGACATTTTAATGGTTTTATTTTAAATTTAATTCTTCAAGTTCTGTGTATTGAATTTTTAAAAATTTATGTCAAATTTGGATTCAGGAGGTCCAAATTTGGTAAGTAGGTCCATTTTAGTTTGACCAATATGAATAGTATTGATGTTAAATATTATTACCCTGGTAAAGGGTAAATTTTATTAATTTAGGTTAAAAATAAAATTATAATGACTATAAAATGACAAAAACAAATAAGAAATTTTATTTGATGAATAGAATTGGACCATTAACACCTAAGGATATGAATTATGTAATTTAATGGACATTTTTCCATGAAAACGACTTAAATAATATTTAAATCCAAGAAAGACACAAAGTATCATTTTCTGTGCCTTTAACATCTATTATGTATCCACATATGAAAACATGGGTGGTATCAACAAATATAAATTGTAATTTTTAACTTAATAAACATATTTCCATGAAATAAATTTATTTTTGACGTTTTAGGGCCATTTGGGAGATATTATGGTATTTAAAATATTTTATTTAATGAAAATTTAAAGATGCCACATTCATGTTTTAGATAATATATCATTTTTAAAATAAGATTATACAGAAGATAAATTAAACTATAAATACTTATTTTAAATATAATATGTTTATATTTATCATGGTAATTTATTTTAAATTTTTAGGAAATAAATAATTACCTTAAATTTTTATATATGGCTGATGCAAAAATTATTTAAGGGATGAAAAATCAATAAACTATTTTTTATTAAAATGATAATAACCATTAAAGGGCCAACACAACATTACCAAATTTTATTTTTCAAGTATATATCGACCATAAGCATCCAATGGTCGATTAAAGGACCATTTGGATCTATATGGAATAGATTAATAAAATTATTATCTTTTATTTAAAGTAATGTTAATTTGTCACATTCATACATTAATAAGTATAAATTTTTTAATGTTGGATTTTTAAGAAGATAAATTAGAATACCTATATTATTCTTAAAGATAGAAAATTTATATTGATAATATTATTTTATTTTTAATTTTTACTTATCATATAAGTATATTAAATCATTACACAATCTTGATGTAGTAATTATTTTATTAAGGGAAATATCAAATAAATGTTATTAATAGTATTAAAATAAATAAAATTTGGTATACTTAATTTGTCCAATTAACTTTATATATTCCCTTTACCACTTTGAGATATTATAAAATATTTTTTAAGGATAAAATATTATCTTGATATTTGTAAAAATCCATAAAATGAATAGTGTCAAAATTGACACAATTGATATTTTTTCAAAATAATGATTTATTAAATTATTTAAAAATAATAGATCAATTTTAAAAATATATAATAATTAATATATAGTCAACAATGTTCTAAATTATTTATATATTATCAAATTGACATCAAATAAGTAAATATTTTACCCTTTTAATATGGTCAACAATGTTCTAAATTATTTATTTATTATCATCTTTTCAATTGGGGCATTTTTAAAGTTTTTAAGTGGGGTTTGATTTTATTATGAATTAATATTTTTGAGATTTCCAAAAGTGCGCCTCACCTCAATTATAAAAGGGAACCTCCTCCCTCATTTCTACACAACCCATTAAGTCTTAAAGTTCATCCACACCCTAACCATTTCTCTTCTCAACTTCCCTAGTTACATTCTAGAGGTTTTGGTCTTCTCCAAATACCAACTCTAGTTCCATTAAGAGGATATCTAAGGAGAGAACGTCAAAGAAGAGTAAATCTCCTCTACCAATTCTTTCACATTTATTTCTACTTCTACTTTTACTTCATGAGTTGTTTAATTATAGAATAAAAAATCAAGTAGAACATATATACTTAGATTGTGTTATAATTATGAAACAACCATATTCAACTTTATATCCATTCTAAGAAAGATGAAATCACCACACATGCGTACATACAGCTTACCATCTCCACACTATGGTGTGATATGTTTTTCACCCCTAATGTAATTGGATGGGTGGAAAAAGTGTATGTAATAACTATATATAATTATTATAAAATGATATTGATCATGAAATAGAGTACACCACACAAATCAATTCCATTTAACAATTATGGGAATGATATCGTCGCTCGTGCATACGTACGACCTACCATCTCCACGATGCAATGTGATTCATTATACATGATAACTACTCAAGAATGATTATATAATTGCACCGAATGAATAAGTATGTTATTTATTATGTTAATATCGTTTTATAAGGATATAAATATTTCCTAAGAAGAAGAACCAGAACTTATGCGACAAAACATATATACGATCATAAAGAAGTTAGAACCCGAATAACGAGTAACAATGAATTGTTAAAAACAAATGAAGAAGAATATGATCAAATATGATCACCATAATTCTATAATAAGTTAATAACATTATCTAAATCATTATACAGGAGGTTTGGACACATAGGAAGCACATCCGACCTAAGGTAATGGATAATTTTACAATCTCATTTTTATCAGAGATTGTTTATATATAAGTATTTATTGGGGTATATTTATCGTCCACATACATGTTTACTAATTATGTAATACTATTTATTTTATTCTACCATTGATTAAAGTTAATTTTACCCATTGGTTATTTTTTATTAAATGGTATGAAAGGAATCATTTTTCGTTAATCGATTTGAGGTACTTTTTGACTTTTCTAAAAATAGTACGATGAGAATTTTTTTTAAACTTTTAAAACATGAATGGATTTTTACGGTTTCAAGAAAACATATTTCCACAAAACTTACTCTACACTATTTCAAGATTATTTTCTACTAAATTATTTTCTTTTAAAATTTCAAAGAATTTTGAGAAAAGAAAATGTTTTTGAAAAAGAAAGGATATTTTCTTCAGGGATAATGTTCAAGTGTTTTATCAAAATTATTTTCCATCTAAGATGACATAGTGTTATGTTTGTATCCATATTATTACCTTGATTTAACTGTGTTTATGATGTAATTATTTTTATGAATTCCATTTATTTTAAATGGACTATGACATAATAATGTTTAAGAAACCCATTTTATTTTATGGGTTATGCTATGATAAATGATTTATGTTTTTGTGGAACACATAAGAATAGTTTCATTATGTGATGGGTTGGAGATATATCTCCCTCTAATGAATTTGGTAAAGATTTATATCTCATGTGATATATAATGCTAGAATTGTAAGTAAATCCACTTCAGTAATACATGGATGAAACAACACGTAAACCCGATTCAGTAAAGGACTTTGTCCACTATGATGGTCTTGGAAGAAATGCCTTGGCTTCTATGGAAATCATATTATGAGATTTTTTTCCCACAATTCCATGTGCTATTCCAATGCTATTTTATCATGGTTAATGATCCTTTATTATCAATGCCTCACAAACTTCTAAGATTTGTTTCATAACTCATGATTTTGATATTTAAACATAAGGTTCATTTTTTTACATTCATATGTTTATGGTTTGTATTATGTTCTCAATTTTTACCCTTACTAAGCATTTTAGATCACCATTTTTATGGTTTCTTTTCACTAGGATATAAAGAAATCTTTTAGATAGGAAAACTAAATGGGAAGATCTTTATGAAAGATGTTGAAGATCTTTCATTAAGTTTGAATATTATGTTCCACATTTCCAAAGACACTAAACTAATACGGTATTTGGGCATCTGTTTTTTTCATGTATTAAGTATTCTACAAAAGTAATGTAATGTCCATGTACGTCAATATTGGCTTGTTAGAAAGAGTGACTCCTCTCTCAAAGAATGGGAGGGACACACTTCATACTTTACCATTCACTACACCATTCCGACTTGGTCTGGGGAATCATCTTTGACATTAAAGACAAGACCATAGTCCTCCACCTTCATCCATCCTCTGCCTCTATTTTTGAGTTTTAATTTTCATTTTTTGGTACTTATTAAATACATGTTCATATTTTTTTAATCGAATTGTGTGTTTATTTTGTATTGTGATGTTTGTGTCAATCAATTTGATCCTTCCTCGCCTAGTTCTGTAATCTGGAACCTTCAATGATAAATATCTAATTTTCAAGGAAACATCCGGGTTATGAAACCTAGTACAACCTGGAGATCTTCACATCATCATGATTACCATTTTGTTCTTCTCCTTAGTGGATCATGAATGTGAATTGGGGTGTGTGTTTGCACATTCATGCACGAGATCAGTTTTAATTTCTCTCCCCATCTCTTCTCCCATTCAAAACTGAATTTCTTGAACAGGGAAATTGATATGGGGTGTGAAATCTAACAAAATCAATAGGTTCATTATTATTAGTGACATTCTATCCAGAATGAGTTTGTTGAGGGAATTAGTTTGAAATTTAGAGGAATGGTTGAGCACTAGATACTTTTAGTGTTTTATTGTTTACCCTATAGGTGAGAGAGGTGTGTGACCCAATCCATCGGTCATGCACTGAGTGAGTTGAATTTTTTTGATTAGTTTTTAAGTATATCAATTATAGGGAGTTGAGGGTAAATCAACCTAGATATTTTCTTATTCTTATAGATTGTGGTGTCTATCTTTCTGTCATTTTTTCAGAGTGTTTTTTTGTTCCTTGGGTTGTGTCTGTCTATTCTTATTTTCAATTTTTTTTGTTTTCCAAGTTTTTCATTCTATGTTCATCAGTGTTTCAAAATCTATTCCATTATGTTCTTCAACACTATTTCAATTTTTTCACTGTTTTGTTTTATTGTTTTCAAAATATAAAAAAACACAAAAATATTTTCAGAACAACCACTTAAGAATTCAACACTTCTTTTATGAGAGGGACCCCTAGGTTAGACACTGTTCTATTTATTGGGTATTATAAATATAAACTTGACCATCCACATAATAAGGACAAAAACAATATGTATCTGAGGTTTTTCATTAATCTTATACTTTAGTGGAAAATTAGAGATTCTTTAGCTATTTGTTGGGATGACATTTTTCTTAAGCCGTATGATGGGGTGATCTGGAGTTTACTATTATCCAGGGGGACGGAAGATATTTTGATGTTGGGATTGAACCCATGAAATGTGTTTCCAATTTATCCACTTTAGTGGAATTAGAACACACATAGCTCGGTTCCACTTAATTGGACACATCAACTTTTATTGTGGCATGACAATGACCCAACCATATAGTTTAGCATCATGTCGTAAGGACATACAAGTGAAAGATTTCCTAGTCAAGAATGGTGTGAGAATTATTATGATATGGACCTAGATACCCAGAAGTGATATGGTCTCCTAGGTGGATGTGATGCTACAAATAATTTGGCTCAGAGAACATTAGGGTGGATTTGGGTGTCGAGTTTGGACCTCAGAGAAGCTTTCTATGTATCATAATTAGTTGGGAATCAAATCACATGTAGTTCCTGAAATTGAGGCTTACACCTTATTGGATGCCCAAAAGTGGGGCATGATAGGGTATTATGTGTAGATACTTCCCACTTGGTGCTACTTCATTGGGAATATGACCCTTTGAAGGTTAAAGTATATTTTTGGGGCTTATAACATGTAGGAGGCACTTTTGGATTGTAGTTGGGGATTATACTATGTAGGAGGCCATTTGGATTATATTTGGGGATTATACCTTGTTGGAGGACCTTTTGGATTATATTTGGGATCATGAAGATTTCAAGATCGTTGCCCACCTCTAAGCCCAAGTGAGTCATGCTCAGTGTGGGAAACAAGAGGAGTGTAAAGACCCGTAAATTTCAAGAAATTTGTTTTCTTAATTTTATTTGGAATTTTACAAGAATGCAGTTTCTGACGGAACCTGATTCCGAGGCCCGGTGTGCCCGGAATCATTTTCCGAAGTTTGGCTCGGGTACATTCAGTGAACGAATGAGTGGGTTTTTCTAACTTTTGAAACGGTGCTCGGAATCAAATTCAGAGGGCATCGATGGAATCACAGCGCCGGTAATTTCTTAGAAACGCCTCTTCCAGAGTTGCGTTTGCTCGGGTGTGGTTTTTAAATTTTTGGGCCTTAAGTTAAGAAATAAAATAATGTGGTACGACAAACTTTATTTTATTTCACTTAAAGCCGCTTAAAGCCACTTAAAGCTGCTTAAGCTGAGTTGAAGCGGATAGGGTGGAACCCAAAATATCCTACCCTCTTGGTAGGATATTTGTGAGGTGGGGCCCGCACGAGCGCCACCGTTTCTTTTCCGCTAAGTAACGCACCCGCGAAAACCCCTATTAAAAGAAAGTCAACTGACGCGTTTTCTAAATTCTTAACGCCCCTATTAATTGGGTGGTTAGTTCGTTGCAATTAATTCTATGAATTAATTGTTCGTTACTTATCTTTGTTTTTCAAATTCTTCAGTTGATAATAAAATAAGATGAGGACTTATTTTATTATCTGGTTGTTGTGTTAAACCTTTGGAGAATCTCTAAAGATCTTCATCCTCCATCGCGAAGAACGCGAAGAACGCCGGCCTCCGACGAAGGGCGACGAAGAACGCCAGACCCCCGGAGATCGACACGACGCTGAGTACCGCGACGCCGATGCTTCTTCCGTGATGTTCCATCCCCGCGAAAATCTTCGACCGGCATCTTGAGTTTGTCTACGCGACGTCGAGTACCGCGCGACAGCGACGCCCTTCCGCGACGCGACGATCCTTTTTCTTCCGCGACGGTCAATTCCGCGACGAACTCGCGTCCGACGACAACGTTGAGGTAGGGGTCGTTTTGAAAATGATAATATCCATGTTTGTTTTCCTCCAAGGCAAGAACGTGGACCAACCAATTAACAAGTTGGTCCACGGATTATTATTGAGGGTCGAGGTTTATCAATTGTTGGGATTTATGGTCTTGTTTCAAACCGCTAACGCGGGGGGTGCGGACCAACGAACAAGTCCGAACCCACCGCCCTTTGTTTCTTGTTGTGCGGAATGGAGGACAATGACAAAACGTGCCGCATAGACGAATTGTTGATTCCACAGTGAAGGACGAGACCCGAGATGAGCTATGGCGCAGACGGAAATGAAATCGGACCACAGGAGCAACTCCGGTGGCCCGCGGACTCCACCGGCGGCGCGGGTCGCAGGATGGAGCCGCCGCGGCGGCGGCGACCGATAGACCCACGACCGCGCGGGTCCGGTGAGACACGGGACGCGCCCCTGCCGCGTCCGCTAACCAAGGGCGGCCCCACGTGGGGCCGCAATGTTCTCACGCGGGGGCAGCGCACCCCCCGCGATTTCCCTTGCTCGGCCGCTCGGCCGAGCCGAGCCAAGCCGACCCGCCGGCCGGGTCACGCCCAGGCCGGGCCGGGCCACCCTGGCAAGGCCGGGTCGTTCCCAACTGGGTCGGACCCGGACCTGGGTCGGTTCGACCCGGTTCAGGCCGACCCAGGGGGGATTTGGCCGGGTCGGTCCGGGCCCAGACCCCCTGTTTCCAGAACATTTTTTTTCTTTTGCTCATAACTTGAGATACGGGCCTCCAAACGACACGCCGTCAGCGGAGATACAATCCTTGGATCGAGACGGGCATTTCGGTATATCACACTCAAGGTTTCAGAATACTTTGAGTTCAGCCGGGTTGGTTCGTACACGAAACCAACCGGGCCCTCGGAGCGGAAACACTAATATCTTGAGCTTCGGACGTCCGATTGACGTGCCATCGACTTTGTTGATTTCCTCTAAGTGAGAAGGATATTTTGGCTTACTCCGCCCGAGGTTTGGACGCAGGTGGAGTACGGTCGGGTTGGTTTTTCCTTAAAAACCAACCGGTCCCCTAGGACGAAAAAGCCAATAACTCTCAGACCGGGCGTCTGATTGACGCGCCGTCTGTTGCGTTGAGTTCCTGTTGACGATACGAAACTTTTGGATACATCAACTCCAGAATTTGTGTCAGTTGATGTATCAGCCTCTCGGCTCGTGGGGCGGACCCTCCCGAACGAGCTTGTTGTGTGCAGGAACCCTAGAGCTGGCTGCGACTGCGACGATGATGAAAACAGTACGGGAATCCTCTTTGTTTTCGGCAGTGACCACTACGGTACATCTTAGGATACGTCAACTCCGGACTACATGTTAGTTGATGCATCGACCTCTTAGCTCATGGAGTGGACCCTCCCGGAACGAGCATGCTGTGTGCGGAAACCCTAGAGCCGGTTGAGACTTGACGACTGCTGATCGAACGACTCGGTGTGTTACGGATAGCCCAGTGGGAGCACTTGGTTGTAGCGGCAGACCCACGGCGGAGGAGCGCTTGGTTGTAGCGGCAGACCCGCAGTACTCAACAGAAGGAGTACCTCTGGAGGCTATTAGGGGGATCGCTTGGTTGTAGCGGCAGACCAACGACGGAGGAGCGCTTGGTTGTAGCAGCACGGGGGAGCGCTTGGTTGTAGCGGCAGACCCACGACGGAGGAGCGCTTGGTTGTAGTGGCTGACCCGTGGTACTCAACAGAATGAGTACGTCTAGAGGCTATGAGGGGGAGCGCTTGGTTGTAGCGGCAGACCCATGGTGGAAAACTCTTGGTGGTAGCAGCAGACTCACAGTACTCGATAGGTGGAGTACTACAGCAGTCCAAGGTAAGAGGGAAGCGCTTGGTTGTAGCGGCATAACCAATGTACTTGATGGAGAAGGAGTTCCCCAATAGCTATGGGTTAAACTTCATGATCGATCCTGTGTGGGTCATTACAGGGGTTAGTACCTACAGATCCTTTGTGGGTCCGACGGCTTAGATGAATCAGTGGATACATATGATCATCTCTAAAGTCATACGAAGAAGTACCAGTGTGAGCTGAATCCTGTTTTTCTTTCCTTTGTGGATTGAGTTATGCTATCCTATGTGGATTTACATTTTGATTTCCTGTGTGGACTAGGTTTTACTTGAGCTCAGATGTTGGAGCCGAGCGAGAATTGATGACTTAGGTATATGTATGGGAATATACCTAAGCTGTGTCGGATGTTACTTCGTGATTGTATCTTTCCTTTGTGGTTTATCCTTTGTGGATTCTGGGAGACCTTCGGGGGTCTCGGGGTCCCTACTGAGTAGCGTATACTCACCCCTGCACGGGCTATGCCCGCACTATGTTGTGTTGGTTGCAGACGACATACATCGCTGATCGTGGTGGAGCCTTGCGGAGCAGGACAGTACCTGGAGGTGGACCACTGGGTGGGACGTACTCGGAGCGGTCGGCTGGACCCAAGGAGCAGTGGAGGCTATCTGTACCCACCCTTCAGGTGGGACTTCCAGTGGACGGCTCGACGTTGCGGCTTTACTTTTCAGTTTTTGTTTTCCCTTTCGAGTTGTACTTTACTTTCAGTTTGGGTTTGTATTCTTGCCCACTTACTTTCTCCAGTTACTGTTGTACCAGTTTTTACATAGTGTTTACTTCTGCCTTCTTACTCTGCGGTGTTTGTTGTTTACTTTATGAAGGAAATGCCTTCCCTTTACCGGGATTTACGCCTTGGTGCTAGTCGCCAGCCCCTGGCCTATGGAAGGCGGGCTTGGGGTAGTCACGACACGGGCCCCGAGGATGGGTCGTGACAAATTGGTATCAATGGAGTTCGGTTCTACCGCAGACTCTGATCTTTCTTCTATGTGAAGAAATAGTGTTAAGCATATTGAGTGTGGTTATCAGTCCAGGGAGCCCAGTGTTGGTGCGGCGGCCGACGTATCCGTACTCCAGGACCCTAACTTCTGATTTCCGACTTAATGCACGAAAACATTGATTGCATGTATGTTTCAAGTTTTCCTTGTGATTAATTTATGTCAGCTCACCAGGTATACTATTCTGACCGTGGCGCACCTGTTTCTTTTTAGGATGGCCCCATGACGGCAGCCAGCTAGGGTTCAGAGAGTTGTATGTGACAACAGCCTATCGAGCGACGATGCCTCAGTAAAGGGCCCTTTGACAGCTGAGGCACCGGTGGTACCTCTACCCGCCGAGCCACCGATGCTTCCAGCCCCAGCTGCTGATGATGCACGTCACCTTAGTGCACTGCCTGAGTTCCAGTGCCAGTGACCACCCAGGTTCCGCGGGGAGACGGACCCCCAGGCAGCCGAGGACTGGCTGGAGGCGGTTGTATGAGTTTTCCGGTTAGTGAGGACACCATCAGACCTTATGGTGGTCCTTGCAGCGAGCCTCCTGCATGCAGCAACAGACAGATGGTGGAGCTTGATGCTCTAGGTGCACGACGAGGAATCACTCCTTTGGAAGGACTTTGAGAGCCTTTTTCGCTCAGAGTTCGTCCCAGCCACCCTCCGAGCAGTGCACATCCAGGAGCTACTACAGCTGCGGCAGGGCAGCATGACAGTAGCCCAGTACGCAGTGAGGTTTACCGATCTCTCGTGCTATTCCATGGACATGGTATGAGACCCATTCTTCAGGGCCCGAACCTTCGAACAGGGGATCATGCGAGAGATCAGAGCTTCAGTTGTTTCTCACAGCATTCCGACATAGACATGGGTGTTGGAGTGAGCCCTCTTAGTGGAGAGTTTCCTTGCTGAGCAGTCTCCAGCAGCAGGACCCACCACAAGCCGGCATGCGGAAGAGTCTTCTGCAGTAGGCAGTAGACAGATGACGCAGGGGTCCAAGAGGAATAGACCTACCGGTGGTCGACCACGTGACATAGGATCATTTGTGCGAGGCACCCGGGGTGGACAACGACTTACCATGAGCGGACAGTGTTACTCCTACGGCGGGGTTGGTCACATGGCTCGTGACTGTACGACCTGCCATATGGATGACCAGTTGATGAATGAGGGTCCTCCCAGGCTGAGGCAGAGGTTCGATCGAGGCAGACCGCGTGGAGTAGGAGACCATGGCAGGGGAGCTGGCCGTGCAGCTGGAGGTGGACGATGCTTCGAGGTGTTGCCACCACCACCACCAGGAGGTCCATCCCGACCGCAGGGAGATGATTGACATGGGAGAGCTCAGCTTTAGGCAGCTGAGGCCTACGATCGTGGAGCTCCGGGAGCAGATGAACAGTAGCGGGACTAGCTCCAGCCCTGGATACTTTTGTTTATGCTGCTTCTAGCGTTGTTAATGTTTGTTTGTAGATGTTTTGTGTCTTTGTACTTTGAGATGCAGTAATAAAAGACACTTTTCTTGTGGCGTTTACCTTCCTGTACTCTCTTTTAGTTGTTACTAAGAGGTTCCGGTTTAAAATCCGTTGATTTGACACTCACTTTGAGATACCTACTGGAGGAGACCCAGTGACCACACATTGATGACGATAGTGTGACTCAACCCTTGGAGGCGAGAGTAACATTTGGATCTCTTGGTAGTAGCGTCGAGGCCTTAAGACGTCATCCTTGGTATGGAATAGTATCATCCATGTCAGGATTGAATGTATTAGGAAAAGAACATGGTTCATCCAGGGGATGAGACCGTATTTCTCTTATCGGCAAAGAAGAAATCTCAGCAGCTCTTGTAGGACCAGAAAGGTCCAAGTCCTCCAAGAACAGATGGGGATAGCTCAGAGCCGGCAGAAGTCTTACGCTGATAGGAGGCGAAGGCCGCTAGAGTTCGAGGATGGCGACCACGTCTTCTTGCGTGTCTCACCTCGACGTGGATTACAGAGATTTGGCAAAGGCGGAAAGTTGTATCTACGCTTCATCGAACCTTTCCAGGACCTCAGTAGGATCAGCGAGGTGGTTTATCGCCTGGCTCTAATACCTCAGTTGCACCGGGTGCACGACGTCTTCCACGTATCTCAGCTGAGGAGATACGTGCACGACCCGACGCATATCATTGACCATGGGGAGATGGACGTTGATGATGGGGAGACTTTTGCGGAGGTCCCGGTGGAGATCGAGGATCGACAGGAGTGGGTCCTACGTGGAAGGTCGACTCCTCTAGTGCGCATCAGATGGCAGCACGGGAACCTCCAGGAGAGAACTTGGGAGCGGGAGGCTCAAATGCGTGCTCAGTACCCACATTTGTTTCCCTAGTTTATGATGTATCTTTACAGGGACGTAAATCCCTGAGGTGGGAGTGATGTAAAGACCCGTAAATTTCAAGGAATTTTTTTTCTTAATTTTCTTTGGAATTTTACAAGAACGCAGTTTCTGACGACACCTGATTCCGAGGCCCGGTGTGCCGGGAATCATTTTCTGAAGTTTGGTTGGGGTACGTTCAGTGAACGAACGAGTGGGTTTTTCTAACTTTTGAACCGGTGCTTGGAATCAAATTCCAAGGGCACCGATGGAATCGCAGCGCCGATAATTTCTTAGAAACGCCTCTTCCGGAGTTGCATTTTCTCGGGTGTGGTTTTTAAATTTTTGGGCTTTAAGTTAAGAAATAAAATAATGTGGTACGACAAACTTTATTTTATTTCACTTAAAGTCGCTTAAAGCCACTTAAAGCTGCTTAAGCTGGGTTGAAGCGGATAGAGAGGAACCCAAAATATCCTACCCTCTTGGTAGGATATTTGTGAGGTGGGGCCCGCACGAGCCCCACCGTTTCTTTTCTGCTAAGTAACGCACCCGCAAAAACCCCTATTAAACGAAAGTCAACTGACGCGTTTTCTAAATTCTTAACGCCCCTATTAATTGGGAGGTTAGTTCGTTGCAATTAATTCTATGAATTAATTATTCGTTACTTATCTTTGTTTTTCAAATTCTTCAGTTGATAATAAAATAATATGAGGACTTATTTTATTATCTAGTTGTTGTGTTAAACCTTTGGAGAATCTATAAAGATCTTCATCCTCCTTCGCGAAGAACGCGAAGAACGCGAAGAACATGAAGAACGCGAAGAACGCCGACCTCCGACGAAGGGCGACGAAGAACGCCAGACCCCCGGAGATCGACACGACACCGAGTACCGTGACGCCGACGCTTCTTCCGCGACGTTCCATCCCCGCGACAATCTTCGATCGACATCTTGAGTTTGTCTACGTGACGCTGAGTACCGCGCGACAGTGACACCCTTCCGCGACGTGATGATCCTTTTTCTTCCGCGACGGTCAATTCCGCGACGAACTCGCGTCCGACGACGATGTTGAGGTAGGGGTCATTTTGAAAATGATAATACCCATGTTTGTTTTCCTCCAAGGCAAGAACATGGACCAACCAATTAACAAGTTGGTCCGCGGATTGTTATTGCGGGTCGAGGTTTATCAATTGTTGGGATTTATGGTCTTGTTTCAAACCGCTAACGTGGTGGGTGCGGACCAACGAACAAGTCCGAACCCACCGCACTTTGTTTCTTGTTGTGCGGAATGGAGGACGATGACAAAACGTGCCGCAGAGACGATTTTTAGATTCCGTAGTGAAGGACGGGACCCGGGATGAGCTATGGCGTAGAAGGAAATGAAATCGGACCACCAGAGCAACTCCGGTGGCCCACAGACTCCACCGGCGGCGCGGGCGGCCGGAGGCGGTGGAGGCCGACAGACCCACGACCGCGCGGGTCCGGCGAGACACGTGACGTGGCCCTGCCGCGTCCGCTGACCAAGGGCGGCCCTACGTGGGGCCGCGGTGTTCTCACGCGGGGGCAGCGCACCCCCCGCGGTTTTCCTTGCTCGGCCGCTCGGCCGAGCCGAGCCAAGCCGACCCGACGGCCGGGTTGCGCCCAACCGGGTCGGACCCGTGTTGGGTCGACCCGGTTCGGGCCGACCCAGGGGGGTTGGGCCGGGTCGGTTCGGGCCCAGACCCCCCGTTTCCGGACCTTTTTGGTCTTTTGCTCATAACTTGAGGTACGGGCCTCCGAACAACGCGCCGTCAGCGGCGATGCGATCCTTGGATCGAGACGGTCGTTTCGGTATATCACACTGAAGGTTTCGGAATACTTTGGGTTCGGCTGGGTTGGTTCGTACACGAAACCAACCGGGCACTCGGAGCGGAAACACTCATATCTTGAGCTTCGGACGTCTGATTGACGTGCCTTCGACTTTGTTGATTTCCTCTAAGTGAGACAGATCTTTTGGCTTACTCCGCTCGAGGTTTGGACACAGGTGGAGTACGGTCGGGTTGGTTTTGCCTTAAAAACCAACCGGGCCCCTGGGACGAAAAAGCCAATAACTCTCAGACTAGGCGTCCGATTGACGCGCCGTCTGTTGCGTTGAGTTCCTGTTGATGATACGGAACTTTTGGATACATCAACTCCGGACTTTGTGTCAGTTGATGTATCAGCCTCTCGGCTCGTGAGGCGGACCCTCCCGAATGAGCTTGCTGTGTGCAGGAACCCTAGAACTGGCTGTGACTGCGACGATGATGAAAACAGTATGGGAATCCTCCGTGTTTTCGGCAGTGACCACTACGGTACATCTTGGGATACATCAACTCCGGAATACATGTCAGTTGATGCATCGACCTCTTAGCTCATGGAGTGGACCCTCACGGAACAAGCATGCTGTGTGCAGAAACCCTAGGGCCGGTTGAGACTTGACGACTACTGATTGAATGACTCGGTGTGTTACGGATAGACCAGTGGGAGCACTTGGTTGTAGCGGCAGACCCACGGCGGAGGAGCGCTTGGTTGTAGCGGCAGACCCACGGTACTCAATAGAAGGAGTACCTCTGGAGGCTATGAGGTAGAGCGCTTGGTTGTAGCGGCAGACCCACGATGGAGGAGCACTTGGTTGTAGCGGCTGACCCGTGGTACTCAACAGAAGGAGTACCTCTAGAGGCTATGAGGGGGAGCGCTTGGTTGTAGCGGCAGACCCATGGTGGGAAGCGCTTGGTTGTAGTAGCAGACCCACAGTACTCGATAGGTGGAGTACTACAACAGTCTAAGGTAAGAGGGAAGCGCTTGGTTGTAGCGGCATAACCACTGTACTTGATGGAGAAGGAGTTCCTCAATATCTATGGGTTCAACTTAATGATCGATCATGTGTGGGTCATTGTAGGGGTTAGTACCTACAGATCCTTTGTGGGTCCGACGGCTTAGATGAATCAGTTACTACATCTGATCATCTCTAACGTCATACGAAGAAGTACCTGTGTGAGCTGAATCCTGTTTTTCTTTCCTTTGTGGATTGTGTTGTGCTATCCTGTGTGGATTTACGTTTTGCTTTCCTATGTGGACTGGGTTGTACTTGAGCTCAGATGTTGGAGCCGAGCGAGAATTGATGACTTAGGTATATGTATGGGCATATACCTAAGCTGTGTCGGATGTTACTTCGTGATTGTATCTTTACTTTGTGGTTTATCCTTTGTGGATTCTGGGAGACCTTCGGGGGTCTCGGGGTCCCTACTGAGTAGCTTATACTCACCCCTGCACGGGCTATGCCCGCACTACATTGTGTTGGTTGCAGACGACGGACAACACTGATCGTGGTGGAGGCTTGCATAGCAGGACAGTACCTAGAGGAGGACCACTGGGTGGGACGTACTCGGAGCGGTCGGCTGGACCCGAGGAGCAGTGGAGGCTATCTGTACCCACCCTTCAGGTGGGACTTCCAGTGGACGGCTCGACGTTGCGGCTTTACTTTTCAGTTTCTGTTTTATGAGATAGATTATTTTTATTTTCTTTGATGTCTTGTGCTGTATGATACACAAATATTAGCTTGAGTATATGAAACACCGTATTATCTTGCAGTATACACAACACTATTCTTGGCTTGTGTTGCACATAATTTCATGTTCTTTTGAAAGAATAAATTTCACGCAACATTGAGTATAGATTTTATTCAATGAATAAAAGAACCATATTTGGATAATGTTATACACAACACCAATGAAATCTTGCACTAAACGTAACACTGAATTGTCTTGCATTACATGCAAGAGCGACCTTCCTCGATAACTTGCTTTTTACACAATATAGTGTTTCACTAAACAATGATATTTTATTAAAATATTTTTATTTAATGATATAAAAACTAGTTGTTATGAATAATATTAAACAATTTTTCAATTTTATATAACATTAAAATTAAAATTATTTATTTTCTAGACACGATATAACAACAAATTCAATTTTTCGGATTAAAAAAGTATTATTCAAAAAATGAAATTTTACCACATTTTGATGGCACACCCATTTTAAATCTAGTTTTGACAATTTTTTATATTAAATTTGATAAAATAAACTTATTCTATTAGTGCATAATATAAAAATTTACTTTAGTTGAATTTTTGGTATTTTTATGATAATATTCTTTTTTTTATGAATAGTGAAAATATTGATTTTTTTAAATCCATAAAATAGTAAAATTATGTTTTGGATTAGTTTTAATTTTTATCCAATTATGGTTTTTGAAAATTATTTTATACATTTATTCATTATAAAAATATTTTTTATTAAAATGGGACATTTTTCCAAAAACTGTTTTTTCGTGACATATTAATGGTTTAATTTTAAATTTAATTCTTCAAGTTCTATGTATTGAATTTTTAAAAATGTATGTAAAACATGAATTTTGGAGGTCCAAATTTGGTAAGTAGGCCCCTTTTAGTTTAAAAAATATGAATAGTTTCCATGTTAAATATTGTTACCATGTTAAAGGGTAAATTTGGTAATTTATATTATAAATAAACTTATAATGAATATAAAATGACAAAAACAAATAAAAAAATTTATTTGATTAATGGAATTCGACCCATAACACTTAAGGATATAAATTATGTCATTTAATGGGCACTTATCCATGAAAATGACTTAAATAATATTTAAATCCAAGAAAGAGACAAAGTGTCTTTTTTTGCCTTTAATATCTATTATTTATCCACATATGAAAACATGGGTGGTATCAACAAACATAAATTGTAATTTTTAACTTAATAAACATATTTCCATGAAATAATTTTTTTTTTGAAGTTTTGGGGCCATTTGGGAGATATTTTGGTATTTATAATATTTTATTTAATGAAAATTTAAAGATGTCACATTCATGTTTTAGATAATATATCATTTTTGAAATAAGATTATGCCAAAGATAAATTATACTATAAATACTTATTTTCAAGTTAGAATTTTTATATTTATCATGGTAATTTATTTTAAATTTCTAGGAAATAAATAATTACATTAAAGTTTTATATATGGGTGATGCATAACTTATTTAATGGATGAAAAATCAATAAACTAATTTTTTTAAATGATAATAACCAATAATGGGCCAACACAACATTACCAAATTTTATTTTTCAATTATATATCGACTATAAGCATCCAATGGCCGAGTGAAGGACCATTTGGAGCTATATGGAATAGATTAATAAAATTATTTTCTTTTATTTAAAGTAATGTTCAAATTGTCACCTTCACACTTTAATAAGTATAAAATTTTTAATGTTGAATTTTTAAGAAGATAAATTATACTACATATATTTTTCTTAAAGATAGTAAATTTATCTTGATAATATTATTTTATTTTTAATTTTCACTTATAAAATAAGTATATTAAACAATTACACAATCTTGATGTAGTAATTATTTTATTAATGGAAATATCAAATAAATGTTATTAATAGTATTAAAATAAAAAAATTTGGGATACATAATTTGTCCAATTAACTTTATATATTCCCTTTACCACTTAGGGACATTATAAAATATTTTTTTCAAGGATAAAATTTTATCTTGATATTTTTAAAAATCCATAAAATGAATAGTGTCAAAATTGACATAATTGATATTTTTTCAAAATAATGATTTATTAAATTATTTAAAAATAATAAATAATTTTTAAAATATATAATAATTATTATATGGTCAAAAATTTTCTAAATTATTTATTTATTATAAAATTGAAATCAAATAATTAAATATTTTACCCTTTTAATATGGTCAACAATGTTCTAAATTATTCATTTATTATCATCTTTTCAATTGGGAAATTTTTAATGTTTTTAAGCGGGGTTTGAATTTATTATAAATTAATATTTTTGAGGTTGCCAAAAGTGCCCCTCACCTAAATTATAAAAGGGAACCTCCTCCCTTATTTCTACACAACTCATTAAGTCTTAAATTTCATCCACACCCTGACTATTTCTCTTCTCAACTTCCCTAGTTACATTCTAGAGGTTATGCTCTTCTCAAAAATACCAACTCTAGTTCCATTAAGAGGAGATCCAAAGAGAGAACGTTAAAGAAGATGAAATCTCCTCTACCAATTTTTTCACATTTATTTCTACTTCTACTTCTACTTCATGAGTTTTATAATTATAGAATAATAAATCAAGTAGAACATATATACTTATATTTTTTTTATAATTATGAAACAACCATATTCAACTTTATATCCATCCTAAGTAAGATGAAATCACCACGCGTGCGTATATACAATTTACCGTCTCCACACCATGGTGTAATATGTTTTTCACCACCAACATAATTGAATGGATGAAAAAATGTATGTAATAACTATATATAATTATTATAAATTTATATTGATTATGAAATAGAGTACACCAGGAAAATCAATTCTATTCAACAATTATGGGAATGATATTGTCGCTCGTGCGTACGTACGACCTACCATCTCCATGATGCAATGTGATTTACTATACATGATAACCACTAAATAATGATTATATAAATGCACCGAATGAATAAATATGTTATTTATTATGTTAATATCATTTTATAATGATATAAATATTTCCTAAGAAGGAGAACCAGAACTTATGCGACAAAACATACATACGATCGTAAAGCTGTTAAAACCCGAATAACGAGAAATAATGAATTATTACAAAAAAACAAAGGATAATATGACCAAATATGATCACCATAATTCTAGAATAAGTTGATAACGTTATCTAAATCATTATACAGGAGGTTTGGACACATAGGAAGCACATCAGGCCTAAGGTAAGGGATAATTTTACAATCTCATTTTTTTCTGAGATTGTTTATATGCAAGTATTTATTGGGGTATATTTATAATAACCATACATATTTCCTAATTATTTAATATTATTTCTATTCTTCTATAATTTTTTAAAGTTAATTTTACCCATTGGTTATTTTTTATTAAATGGTATGAAAGGAATCATTTTTCATTAATCAATTTGAGGTACTTTTGGACTTTTCTAGAAAAACTATGATGAGAATGCTTTTTTAACATTTAAAACATGAATGGATTTTTACGGTTTCATGAAACCTTATTTACATAAAGCTTACTCTACACTATTTCAAGATAATTTTCATCTAAATAATTTTCTTTTAAAATTTCATGGAATTTTGAGAAAATAAAATGTTTTTGAAAAAGAAAGGATATTTTCTTCAAGAATAATGGTCAAGTGTTTTATCAAAATTAATTTACACCTTATATTACATAGTTTTATGTTTGTATCCCTATTATTATCTTTATTTGACATTTTATGATGTAATTATTTTTATGAATTCTATTTATTTTAAATAAACTATGATGGAATTATGATTAAGAAACCCATTTTATATTATGGGTTATGCTATGATAAATGATTTATGTTTTTGTGGCTCACGTAAGAATTGTTTAATTATGATATGTGTGAGAGATATATCTCCATATAATGAATTTGGGAAAGATTTATATCTCATGTGATAAATAATGCTGGAATGGTAAGTAGATATGCTTCAGTAAAACATGGTCGAAATGACACGTAAACCCGATTCAGTAGAGGACTTTGTCCACTGTGATGGTCTTGGCAGAAATGCCTTGGATTATATAGAAATTATATGACGAGTTTATTTTATTTCTAAAATTCCATGTGTTATGTGAATTCTATTTTATCATGGTTAATGTTCCTTTATGATCCATGCCTTACAAACTTCTATGATTTATTTCATGACTCATGATTTTGATATTTAAACTTTATGTTCATGTTTTTACATTCATATGTTTATGGTTTGTATTATGTTCTCAATGTTTACCCTTACTGAGCATTTGAGATCACCCTTTTTTATTTTTTCTTTTCCCCAGGATATAAAGAAAGATTTTAGGTAGGAAAATGAAATTGGAAGATCTTTATGAGAGATGTTGAAGATCTTTTATCAAGTTAGAAGATTATGTTCCATGTTTCCAAAGATTTTAAACTAATACGGTATTTTTGCATCTGTTTTTTTCATGTATTAAGTATTCTAAAAAAATAATGTAATGTCCATGTACGTCAATCTTGGGTTGTTAGAAAGAGTGACTCCTCTCTCGAAGGATGGGAGGGACACACTACATACTTCACCATTCACCACACTATTTCGACCCAGACTGGTGAATCATCTTTGACATTAGAGATGAGACCCTACTCCTCCACCTACATCCATCCTATTCCTCTCTATTTTAGTTTTCATTTTCATTTTTTTGTACTTATTAATTACATGTTTGTCTTGTTTTTTTGAATCGAATTCTATGTTTATTTTGTATTGTGATGTTTGTGTCAATCGATTTCATCCTTCCTCACCTAGTTCTGTGACCTGGAATCTCCAATGATAAATATCTAATTTTCAAGGATACATCCTTGTTATGAAACATGAAACAACCTAGAGATCTTCACATCATCATGATCACCATTTTATTCTTCTCCTTAGTTGATCATGAATGCGAATTGGGGTGTGGATGTGCACATTCTTTCACTGGATCATTTTTAATTTCTCTCCTCATCTCTTCTCCCCTTAAAAATGAATTTGTTGAACTGGGAAATTGATATAGGGTATGAAATATGAAAAAATCAATAGGGTAATTATGATTAGTGACATCCTAAAAAGAATGATTTTGTTGAGGGAATTAGTTTTCAATTTGGAGGAATGGTTGAGCACCAGAGACTTTTGGTTTTGATTGTATACTTTACCAATGAGAGAGGTGTGTGATATGATCCATCAGCCATGCACTGAGTGATTTTATTTTTTTTGATTAATTTTTAAGTATATCAATTATAGAGAGTTGAGGGTAAATAAATCTAGATAATTTCTTGTTCTTATTGATTGTGGTGTCTATCTTTATGTCATTTTTTTCTTAGTTTTTTGTTCCTTGGGTTGTGTCTGTCTATTCTAGTTTTAATTTTTTCCAAGTTTTTCACTCTTTTTTCATCTGTGTTTCACAATATCTTCTACTATGTTCTTCAACACTATTTCAATTTTTTCACTATTTTATTTTTCTATTTCAAAAATATAAAAAAACACAAAAATATTTTCAGAACAACCACTTAATAATTTAACACCTCTTCAATGAGAGAGACCCCTAGGTTAGACATTGTTCTATATATTGTGTACTATAAATGAAAACTTTACCATCCTCACGATAAGGACAAAATCAACATATATCTGATTTTCTCCATCAATGGAATACTTTTGTGGACAAATCGGATATTCTTTTATTGTTTGTTGGGATGACACTGGTCTTAAGCCGTATGATTGGGTGATCTAGAGTTTACTACTATCCAAGGGGAAAGAAGTTATTTTGATGTTGGTATTGAACCCATGAAATGGGTTTCCAATTTATCCTCATGAGAGGAATCCAAACACATGTAGCTTATTTCCACTTAACTGGACATGTTAACTTTTATTGTGTCATGACAAGGGCCCAACCCTACAGTTTTACATCATGTAGTAAGGACATACAAGTGAAAGATTTCCTAGTTAAGGATGGTGTGAGACTTATTATGATATGGACCTAGATACCCATAAGGGATATTGTCTCCTAGGTGGATGTGATGTTACTAGGAATATTTCTCGGAGAACATTAGGGTGGATATGGGTGTCGAGTTTAGACCTTAGAGAAGCTTTCTATTTATCATAATTAGTTGTGAATCAAATCACACATAGTTCATGAAATTGAGGCTTACACCTTATTGGATTCCCAAAAGTGGGGCATGATAGGGTATTATGTGTAGATAATTACCACTTGGTTCTACTTTATTGGGAATATGACCCTTTTAAGGTTAAATTATGTTTTTGGGGCTTATAATACGTAGGAGACACTTTTGGATTGTAGTTGGGGATTATACTATGTAGGAGGCCCATTTGAATTATATTTGGGGATTATACCATGTGGGAGTCCCTTTTGGATTATATTTTGGATCGTGTAGATTTCATGATCGTTGCCCACCTCTAAGCCCAAGTGAGTCATGCTCAGTGTGGGAAACAAGAGGAGGAAGTGGATCTAAAAATCACATATCCTACTCCATCCAATAATGGATATAAGTGGATACCAAATGGAAAGAGATAGATATATTTGAGTCTAAGGTGTCATTAAGTCTCTTATGGTAATAGGAATTAATCCATATATAGATTTCTAGAGGGTTCCTTCATATGCAGATCTGATTCATGCATCTGGGTGGGGTGATCTTTTTCTTGTATAAGAGTTCACTAATGGGTTGAGGCTCTTATTAAACATTCCTATGTTGATTTATTTCATGCAAAGAAACATAGTGGGAAAAATTATTTTTTGTGTCTTTGATTTTCCATGTAGGTCTTTCCCATACATCGAGAAGGGGAAATTTGTTTTTGGTGGTGGTTAGACTAATATATATAATCCGAGCATCACTGCGTATCCTTTTTTGATAAAAATAAATCCATATGTAGTTTTGTAAAATGAAATAATGGATAACCAATTCCCAGTGCAATGTTATTTTGTGGGAGATCACTGTAGTGTTCTGTAGTTTAACATCACACAATAAAGAAAATTTGTTATACAGTTTAATGTCATGCAATAAGGAAAATTTCCACATAGTTTAGAATCATATAGAAATGAATCAATCCATACATAGTTCTTAAAGTTCTTGGCACCAGTAAGACCGATGTATAGGGGGAGGAGGAATTTTAACCATTATTTTGGGGTGGATATATCAGGATGTACAATCCGAGCATCACTATATATCCTATGTTGACAGGAATCATGCCACATGCAGTTCTTGGGAAAGATGCTTCCTATGTGGATCTAGCTCTCAAGTAGGAATGGGGGAATTTTATTTTTCCCTTGAACAGATTTGACTAATGAGTGGGAAATTGTTTATTGAATCAATTTTCACCATGAATTTTAACCTCATGAAACTATAATGATTTATTATTCAATTTAACATATTTCAATGAGGACATTGGTGATACAATTTATTGTCATTTTGGGGAAAACATATATATAGTTTAACAAATTGTGGCGAGGAAATTATCTATCCATTTTAACGTATTGTGGAGAGGAAAATTTTCAACCATAATAGAAATAATGGTAATAATATATCCTTCAATTTAATGTCATGTGACCAGGATGATTTATATGTAATTACAAAAAAAATATTTATTTAGGAACTTTGCATTGGGGGAGCGATAGTGATCTTCCCATCCATTAAAATCAAGGAATAAGAACCATTGGATTAGACCTTATGTATGGAATATGGTCCCTACCATTATTTCTCCAACTTTAGAGGTTTCTATTCAAGAAGCTTCAGTGTCCTCAAAACCAATAGAATTTCTCCTTCGAGGAATGTCTGGAGGTGAACCTATTTGTTAAAGGCTTGTATAATCTGGTTTTTGATAAATCTTAAAATGATGCAAGGTATGAAATCACTTTTCATCAATTTTATCCAATTAATCCAGAAGTTTATAGGATTTCTCATCTATGGATAGTTTATTATAGATATCAACATAGAGCGAGGGAAATTGAACTTCGATGGGAAGGACCAACTCTGTCCCATATACCAATGAGTTTGGGGTTTCTTGAGTGGCAGTGTGGGTCATGGTCCTGTAGGCCCATCGAGCATTGAGGATTTTTACCAAACATGATTTCCTATCTTTATCTACCGTTTTATAGAGTATATTGGACATGGTCTTGGTTAAGGCCTCTATCTGTTTGTTAGTCGCTTCATGGTGGTAGGATGAATAGTTGGTCTTGATTCCATACTCCTGATATAATTTTTCCAACTTAGATGAAAATAAATTGGTGTCTTTGTCCATCAGTATGGTGTTAGGGACAAAAAATCATGTAATTATGTGGTATTTTATGAAGCTAAAAATGTTTCTTTCCCCATCTTCTTTGAGGTGTATTACTTCTACATATTTGGAAAATAAGCTGGTTTCTGTGAGGATATACCTAAACTACTTGGCCATCGTAGGAGGATATGGTCTGATTATGTCCATTACCCAAATGGATAAAGGGAAAGGTGTAATTGGATGTGTGAATTAAATTTTTGGGGTCAGTGGATGAAACTAGCACAAACTTGGTAGGAATGAAACTTATTGGTAAATTTAGTATAGTATTATGTTAGAGTGGGCCAGTAGTATCCAAGGCATTTAATTTTATGGGGAATATTCTGTCCTAATTGATGTGCACTGAAGTCTCTAGAATGAACTTCCTTCTTGATGGAGACCTTATCTTCTCCATCAATGCATCTGAGAAGGACCCCTGCAAGGCCTCATTTAAAAAGCTCTTTTTGATTGTTAGTGCCGTCATAGAGAACAATGTAAATTTATCATCTATGTATTTGTTATCTCCCAGCTCTATCTAGTGGGAGCTCTTATTTTTAGAGGTATTCTAAAATGGGTATCATCCATCTCGTGGTACTAAAATATGACTTAGGGATAAGGCTGATCTCCTCCATATTGTCTAGAACATATGGTAAGACCATCCGATGATGTGTGATGTTGATAAATATTTCATCCTAGTCTGGATTAGCCAATGTAGTGGATGAATTTTCTAATGCATCAGCTTGTGTATATTTATATTAGGGGACATGAGTTAATTTATATTTCAAAATAAATTCTACCATTAGTCCTCAGATGTGTCCTAGCAAGGGGATATGTTATTCCTTTTTTATTGAATAATCACCATTGAACTTCTTGATGACCAGTTATGAATCACCTTTTATCTTTATGTGTTTTACTTGTACTTGAAGGGCCATCTCTAGACTTCAATGAGATCTTGGTATTATTCTTCATTATTTGTGCACCCCTACAATAATTTGAAGGAGTAAGGCATGACTTCCTTTGACGGAGATATGAGTACAACTCCTAGACCCAATTTTTTTTATCCTAGGGTATTCCATCATATTCCCTATCAATCATCTGGATGTACCATCAATATATATCTTCCAAATCATGGGGTATTATTTATAATAGAAAACCTCTTCATCTGGTAGTTCAACTTCTAATGAATTCATTTCCACCGAGGGGTTATCTTCGAGGAAGTTTTCTAATGCCTCGCTATTGAAGGCATTCTGAGGAAAAAATTGGATGTCAAAATACTGTAGGATGACCTCCCATAATGATAGGTATCCAGCAAGCACTGTCCCATAGATAATGTACTTGAGGGGGATCCTACAGGAAACCAAGTGGACCGCTTAATGCTATAGGTAGTTCCTCAATTGATGGACTTTAAATATTAGTGTTGGGTGGATATTTTCGAAACATTATTAATGAGTCTCACCATAGATCATGGTTCGAATGATATAATAAACATTTTTTCTCTCCAGATGTTGTTAGTTTGTGTGAGAAACACACCCATGGATCATTTCAGGGTATTCACATACAAAATAAGTGGTCATCCATTTATGGAAATCTTTAACAATGGATAACGTAAGAGATATTTCTTGAGAATGATGAATGATTTATGAAAATCATTAGTCCATCGATATTCAACACCTTTTTTTATCAACATGGTAAAAGGAAATCATTTTCCTACGAGGTTAGATATGATGCATTGAATTTAGGCCAAGTTTTCTTGAATTCATCTCATCTTAATGGGGTTGACAGGAAGTGACATGCCAAAGATAGCTTTTTTATTCTCGGCTTCGACTTCGATGCCACGATGGTGTACGATGAACCCGAGGAATTTCATTGAGGTAACACTAAAACAACATTTTAAGGGGTTTATTTTCAGACTGTGTTGTATCATTTTGTTGAATATTGTATCAAGATATGATAGGTGGTTTGAGCATTGTTATGATTTAACAACCAGTCCATCAATATACATTCGGAAAACTTTCCTAGGAAGGGTTTGAAGATGTGATGCATGGAACATTAATATGTGGCATTGACATTAATAAAACCAAAATGAATTACCCAATAGAAAAATACTCCATTGGGATCCCTGAAGGTAGTGGATTATTCATCTTCTTAGTCCATTCGTATGTATTTGTATCCAAAATAGCCATCCATGAAAGAGAGAGCATGATATTAAGATATTTCATTAATTTTTAGTTCTATAATCAGAACTGGGACATCATATTTCTGGTAGTTCCAGTTGAGATCTCTAAATATGATTAAAAATATGATTTTTCTATTTTTCTATTGTACGGGGATGATATAAGCTAGCTTGATAGGATATTGGACCTCCAGAATGAATTTAGATGTAATGATCTTGTCAAACTCATCATATATTCTGAAAGAATGTGTTAAGTGCAACATTATGGATGCTTTTTTATAGCCTCTATGATCTTATGGTAGGACCAGGTAGTGAGTAGCCACTTCGGGATCAGGACTTAGAATTTCTGTGTAGTTCTAGGAAAATAGATATCGATGTTTTTTTAGGAAAGATGTATATACCTATTTCTCTTCAGAATACATGGATGCACTAATCTGGGTGGGTTATGGATCTTCTTCAATACCCAGGTTTATTTTCTTGAGTTCATCAATGGTAGTAGAGAAACCCTCCTTGAATGCTTGGGGGGAGTCCCTATATCCCCCCTACTCCAATTATTTATCCACTTCATCATCTTCCTCTCATTCTAACAGTAAAAAAATCCTTGAGATGAGCTCTTCATAATTGGGAGATGGGTAGAGATCTTTGTATTTTGATGATGAAGTAGATTTTATTATGACCTAGATAATAGTGGTGAATTTTCTGGAGAGGATAAAGTGAGTGATGAAAGTATGTTTTCTTTCGATTCTACCTAAATGAGTGGGGCATGAGTTTCTTGGAGCTCTATGGATAGGTTGAAGGAATTTCAATCCAAGAATTCATAATAATCTTGGGGTTTAGTAGATTTATCAACACTTATAGATTAGGTATATTTGACCAAAATCATTAGGACTATTGAATAAACATTCGATCTTGGATTCACACACCCAAAATAGTCGATGGAAAATATGTATTCCTCACTAAGCTATTTGAAAGGGTTAGATGAGACCATCTCCAAACCATTTGGGGTAGTGACCCGATTAATACCATTGACCAAGGGGTGCTTCCCTTTCTTCTCATAAAATCTTTCATTGATATAATTTAGATCACATGATTCAAAAGGGACATTAACGGTATTAAACATTCCAATTTTTTCCATTAGTGAAATATTTTATGAACTGGTACTTAGATGAAGGAATTGTATCATGCTGATGCAACCAAGGCCTTTCTTATAGGATGTTGAAGGCCGCACTTTTCTAAACTACCAGAAATTATGAGTGGTCTATGAGGTCCCCAAACTGTGTTTTCAGAATGATTTTTCCTAATGGTTTCTTCTCAATTTTTTCATAGCCCAAAAAGGTAGTGGTAGTTGGCATTAGGTTATCCTCATCAAAGCCAAGTCAACAAAGTCGTCATACTTGTATGAAATTGACTACAAAACCATTTTCAATAAAGACTTTCCTAAATTCATTACCATTTAACATATTGGACACATATAATAGTTTGATGTGTCCCTATATAATGGAATATTCATCTTGATCTAGGATGTAGATAACCTCATGGAATTCTACAGGGTTGGTATCACTCTGATAGAATTCAGTGGCGACCACTCCAACTTCAAAATCTTGGGGGCTTAACAAAGCCTCTATGAGTGATTCCCTGAAGTCTGTTGACAAATTTAGAGCATCCAATATTGATATCTTGGCTAAGGATGAGGCTAACTATTTCATGATTTCATATTTTTGACCTAAAGGATAATGCTTTCCTGTTTGGTGATGCTCTTTCATGGGCACTTTAGGGGATTGAGGTTCAGATGTGGATGGACCAACCCATGAGATAAGAGTTAGTAGTGCTTCTATTATTTTTGGATCAGGCTTGGAAATTCTTCCTATACATATAGGTAGGTTAGAAAATTGCTTCTCTTCTTAAGGATATTCCATAATGATTATCCTAGAGTAGCTTCTTATCGGTGTAGGGTAATTTTTTTGTTCCTGTGGGTCCACTGAAGGGATCTTCTATGAGTTTTCGCAATATTTATGGTTTGAGTAGGAGTTCTACTAGAAGATTGGTTTCTTCCAGGATTGAATATTCCTTGGTGTCCTCGAATTATGTTGACTATTCATCCGGTTCCCCGATTAGTTTGCAGGGAACTCTATTTCACTACCATATTCATTATTGGAGTAAGGGTCCATTATGAGAATGGCGTTAATAGAATTTAAAATCAAATTTTATTCTGATGATGATACTATATGTATGAATACTTATGATGGTGTCATTTGGCAGGGCGGTTCCCATGCTTTCAAATCTGATGAGAAAAAATCTGATAGGTTCAATACTAATTTTTCCCTTGACACAAGTTCATATTGTTACACTTGATCCTTACCTTTCATGTCATTTTATTATCTAGACAGTTGACTTCTAGAGGGTTGCGGGGTCGAGGATGTCTGATGTGTTGTAGAAAGAGCTTATGGGGTTACAGTTGGTGGCTTCAACATTTCTTGGAGTATTCTATGAGCTCTATTGAATGATTTTTGATTCATCGAACTATTTAAATTCTGATCCCTTCTGTTAACAACTTGATTCCCCAACTCTCCTTCCTCATTGTAAGTGGTGGAAACATATGCCACTTTTACTAGCGGCGGTCCTTGTTTGAATTCCCTAGAATAATTCATTCTTTGCAGGAGTTCCTTGAATAAGAATCATTTCTAAATGGTGTATCCCAGTATCTGGTGAAAGTGAAAATAATTTGGCTTATCATAAAGTCCAAATTTGGTATATCTTTTTGGATCTGGTAAATGGAGTAAATTTTAGTTCATAATGACTATAAAATATCCATAGACTTGATCAACTCATATCAAATATGTTTTATTCTTTCGTTCCTAAAAATGATTTCCGTTAGGTCCTCTCCACTCATCTTATTGAGGTGGAGGCATGTTTTGGCACCTAGGGGGCCCTAAATGATATGGTTCTAGCCTTGGATCTAGGATATTCACAGGGGATGGATTAAGCATGACAAAGGCCACTTCAACTCTTCTTGGCCTTTTATATGGGATCGGTGGGCCTACTCAGGACTCGAGTTTAGTCTATTGTAAGTATTCCTCTATCCTTTGGAGAATGGTTGAGAAATAATGATACCCAATTATATATTTTTCCAAGATGAGTAGCATTTTCAGCTATCCAAGAAGGTTATTAATGCACATAGAAAGTATATCGTCCTAGAAAAGTGGCCGATTCAAAGAGAAGGTCAGCCCTTTCCACTTGAAAAAAAGTCCAAGACACTCATTATTCCACTATTTGGATTTTGAGAGGTCATTGAATATTTTATTTGTTATCATTGAGCTGAACTATAAGATGATATATTGACAGAGATCTTTCCATCTGGATATCGATCGAGATGGTAGACTAGTGTACCATATGAAGGTTAACCCTTTTAGTGTCCGCACGAAGTAGATAAGTTTCATTGATTTTTGTTTCTATAGGGTTCCCATCATTGAATCACCGTAGGATTCATAGATCATAAAATTTTACTCCAGGTCACCTGACCCATTGAATATTGGGAACACAAGACTCCCAAAATTTGGTGGAGGTGGAGTGTTTCTCACCCAATCAGGGTAAGGCTTCCGTTTTGGTTGTACCAGCACACACCACTCCTCAATGTATTCCAACCAATATAGTAATGACTCTATGGTTTTAATAATACATTTATGTGTGTCCGTTTGAACTTGATCATGGGAGAACATAGTTGAGGGAAAGATTTTACAAGTCGGTTCTGCTGGTACTTGAGGTGGGTGTTCTACCGGGGGAATCATTGGAGGATTGGTCTGCACCCATGATGGTTGCTTCATTAATGGGGGTAAATGTTATTATCCATAAATGAACATGTATAGATAGGTTGATGGGCCTGGTTTTATGTGGATATGATGTCTTGGACTTTCTTTATTTACTAGGATAAACCCTTCTGCTAGAGGTACACTTGCTGGGAGTGTACTTTGAGGCTCTGCCATAAAAGAAAATTCAGTAAGATGACTTCCTAAGATCATGTCAACGTTGATGCACCTCAACCCTTTCATATATTCATCCTACCAAGAAAATATTTACTCAAGCATAAGGGGGTCATTTTCAGAAAGAGGAGTCATTAATTCATATGCAACCTCACATTAGTCCATCCCTCTATTAGGGATTTTGTTAGGATATGGTGGAGGACTAACGTGGGAGAACACTCAAATTTAGGGTGGTCCACTGGTTTCAAGTACACACACCTTAATTCTCAGTGTGGAATATATTCCGGATAGAATAATCCTCCCCTTTCTTTTATTCATTTATATCATTTTTGGTGTGGCTCATAGGATTTATGTACAAGAAATTTTTCTATGTGTAACACATTATGGGTGGCATACTAGATGATAAATGTTATGGTTGTTGGAATCACTTATTGGATCATTTCCTTCCATTCAGAGATCTTTTTTGATCCTCTTGGAGAATGGTAACTCGAAGGGATACTTTGCATAACCTTTATTTATGCCTCCCTTTTGGGGGTAATGAGTCTCAAGGTGGGACGAAATGGGATACCTCTTTATTTTTCATCCTTCATAAATGGGAAAAGACATATTTCTATTAGGTGGGTGGTTGAGGTAAAAACTCTCATGCCCTATGGTTTGGGGGTTCTCTCGTTCTATCATTTTTTTTCCTTGGTCTGTATTTTTTGGCCTTACAGATATGTTTTTTTGTTGAAATTACCCTTTCCCTATGGGATAAGGCTGGTCCTGTAATGTGGTTCTACTTCTACTATCACTTTATTGATCTCTTTCATTCCCATTCAGGTGTGAACTAGATATTTTTTTAGGTCTTCACATGAATTATTTTCTACTGAGGTAATCATTAATTCTTAATTATTATATTACCTTAGGGGAGAATACTTCTTGAATTTTCTTAGTTGCCTAAATCAGAAGGTTTTCAATGGCCCTCTCTCATCGGGACTAAGTCTTTTGAGGCTTACTCAAGGCTGATTCTTTTCTAGCATACTACCTTTCCTGATCAGGTATTTCATTTGATAGCCTTTTTTGGATAATGGTATTACATGATGTTATTTACAATGGGTTTTTCTGAATGGGAAGTGGGGTAAAATGAAAAGATTAGTGCTTCTCCCCCTAAATTCCATCTCTAGATGGGGAATCGCCGATAAGATGATTTTTTTGCAACACATAGAGGAAAGTTAGTTGAAGATCTTTATTCCACCTCTCAGATTGTGGTTTCCGCATAGAAAAAAGGTATTCCATGTCTATTTGATGATGAATCTCTTCCAATATTTTTACACAGTCAGCATAACCATCACAGGGTAATAATTTTTCTTTCCACTAGTAGAGAGTTTTCAATATATTGAGACAAATGTTATGTATGAACTCTTTAGACAACTCTCTTGGTATGGAAAATTGAGAAGTGGTTGTGGGTCAAAAAATAAATAGAATTTCCTCTTTGTATAATTGAATTATAATGAGAAAAATATCATTTTTTTCTTCCACCAAGGAATCCTATACTTGATATTAGCAACATGAACACTTCTTGATGATTTCATCGCAAGTATCAGGGATCGTAGGGGTTTAGTTGATATGTGAACAGTTCGGTGGTGGCTCAGAATATGAGCATATCCTCTGGACATTTTATATTTAAGAAAGAATGTCTCTTATTATTGATAGGGCATCTAACATAGTTAACCCCATCCTACCAAGTGAATTAGCATAAGGGGTATTTCTTGCAATTTATTCAACAAGGAGAGGACCTTCCTACTGATATGGAACTTTACTGCAGGGAGGAACTTCATTTTTGGTGATAAAATGGTGAAGATTATAATCATAGATTAATGTATGATTTTTGAGAGGATTGTTTCAGTGTATAACTTGGGGATGACCATCAGGGAAGACGACATCAAGGGGAAGACCATCATACTGAATTGATATGTCACTCTGTGGAGGAACTTAGTAGTTGATACGATCATGCAAAGTACTATCATCATAATTTTATGTTTAACTATTCGAATAATATCAATAGTGTATACCCTGAGGGGGACCATCAGGTCTGATGATAGCAAAGGGAGGACCTTCTTGTTGAATTGATATATCACTACAGGGAGGAACTAATCCACATCATTCATCATTGAGTGTGCATAAATTTAAAATTTATAATCTTAATTACTACCTAGTATAGTGGTAGGACATGGTCGAACCATAGGAAGGGACTAATTTTTTTCTTAATGAAAAAAACCACAAAAAAAGCAACAATCTATGAAAGATTGTGGTGATGGTTTGAAATTAATGAAATTTTGTGTGAATGTGTGGGTGAGTGAGTGAAAGAAGGAAAGAAAACAGAAGACAACAAACATAGGAAGTAGGTAAAAAACAATGAGAATAAATAATATGATGGATGGGGGAAATTGGATGGCCAATTCCTAAACTGACCTTCCCCTGTTCATCCATTAAATTGGGTCATCTGGAACTGATTAAAAGAGGATAACCAGGTTTTTCATCTGGTGAACCTATGATTGGTTGTCTTCTAAAATTTATCTACTATAGTAAATTCACAATCACTGGTTGAAAAAAAAATCATAAGTCACTGAGTTCCACTTGTCTGTTGAACTTAGTGAGTCTCTCTCTCTTGATCTTCATTCACTTTTTAGTTAATCATCAGATTAAAGACAATTTTTTTAGATTTGATCAAGATCAGTTTTCAATGATTCTTGATGTTTTGAAAAAATTCAATTTCCTGGATAGTGAGAGTGAGAGAGACATTCTAGTTGAATAAATTTCACGAATGAAGGTAAAATTAATATTTAAGAATTAGCTCAAATTATCCCCCTTCAAAAGGGAATTATCCAAGATTATCATAGTTCAATATATAATAATATTTTAAAATAATTAAGTTCATGATGGAATAAAAATGCAAAAAATAAAGAAAGGTAAAAATGAAGAAATATCTCTCCTAGATCAATCTACATATGCTCTCAATCATCAGATCAGACAAGCACTTCTCATAACTGATGGTGGTGAAGAGATGTTATTAGATCTCCTGACCTAGAGATCTAGAATGGAAATGGTCTCCTGGTCCTCCGATGCTAATATGATGCTCGCTGGAAGTGAAAAGTGGAAGGAAGTGGAGGATAGAAGTCGATGGATGTGAAGTGATGATGTATGTAAGTTTTTCCATGGAAGTGGAAACTGATGTTGGAAGTCATGAGTTCCCCTTGTCTAAAGTGGTCACATCCTATAATTCACCTTTATCCCACCTATAGAACTCTCTGTAATCCATTAGTTGCTCATTCCCATATTCTTTGGACTTTGTGTGGCACCTTCACCATGTCTCCTCATTTTTTTTGGTGACCCAAGTGAAAACCCCTCAATAAAACAAAGTGTGTCCTGCAGCGCGATCTCTCCCCCTTCAGATTAATGAGAACAGAAAATGAATAAATAAATAAATAAATAAGACACATAATTTAATTACATTGGTACTGGAATTATATATTTACATAAATAAATCAATAGATACTGTAATATTTAAATAACTATTTCAATATTCAGAAAGAAAATCTAATATAAAAATATTTATATATACCAATAAAAATGCTAGTTAAATTTTTTAAATTACGTATAATAATAATTATTATAAAATAATATATAAATATTCTATTATATTTAAATATTATTATTATATAATTAAATTTTATTGAAAATAGATTATTATTATTAGTATTAAAAATAAAAATAAATAAATAGAACAAATAATTCATTTAATATATATATATATATATATTAAAAATATACTAAGATAGTTAATATAAAAGAATTTAATATTAATATTAATATTTTTATATTTAATTAGAATAATTTAATAGATAATAAATAAATAAAATAAAATAAAGAAGAAAAAATGGCGAAGAAGAGGGGGGGATTGGGTGCTAAGAAGAGAAGGGGGAAGGTGGTTGCGGTGAGGTGGCTCGAGCAAAGAAGGGGAAACATGGGGGTCAGGCTAGTCAGTGTGTAAAGGTAGTAGGAGAGCAGGGGCTTGTCGAGCTGGGAAGGAAAATGTCATGTGGTGGAGCTCGATGACATGATGGGGTTTTAGTGTTGGGTGCCGTCCTAGTTGGTGCACCGCGTAACACCTCCTCAAATGGTGCACACACAGTTTCTCTTTTAATGTGGTGTTTTTAATGCGGGCCAAGACCACATGAATTAATTCACGCGGTGACACTCTTTTGACATGAAGAAATTATTTGACGATGATTCTTTTTCCTATATAAGGAGGTAGAGGCAAGGCATTTCAACATCACCGACAGCAACAACACCGAGAGAAAATCCCATTTGGTGATTGGCTTTCTTCAATGATCATCTTTACTGCCCTCCATATTTTGATCCACACTTTTATTATTGAGTATTTTTTGAGATCCCTTCTATTTTTGGGGAGTCTCTACCATTTAATTCTTCATTTTAGTGGATCCCTCTTTCTGGAATAGGTGCCGTGGTTTTTCCCTTTTGGGTTTTCCACATAAAAATTTCCGGTGTCAAATTTATATTCTGCACATTTAATTTCGGGTCTCTGCACGTCCATTTTATCTGGGGGAAAGATTTTATTTTTGTTGCACATTAACTTTTCAATTGTTTGCATGTTCATCGCTTTCCCATGTTTCCCAACATCTGGTATCATAGTATTTGGTTTATTATTTTATATTTATTATGGAGGCCAATTACAGTCGGATGATTTTGTTAGAATGGTACCAACTACCATATGTGCGACTTAAAATGAAGGATCTTCTTTTTGTAAATCGAATGCATCTTCTAGTTTTTAGTACCTAGAAGAGAGAGAGTATGTCAGATGAAGAATGGGTGTTCTATCATGAGATGATTTGTGGCTTCATTTACCAATTGGTCGAAGACAACGAGATGAACCACATTTTCAACATCTCGCACGCTAGAACTTTTTGGGAGAAGCTTGAGACGACCTACACTTCCAAGACAGGAAACAATAAACAGTTTCTTCTCAAGAAAATGATGAACATGAGGTTCAAAGAAGGTACATCTATTTATGATTATTTAAGTGAATATCAAGGATTTTTTGATCAGTTGTCTATCATGGGTATAAATTTTGAAGATGAGGTTTTATTTCTTTTGTTGCTTAACACTTTACCCGATTCATGGGAGAATTTACATGTCACTCTAACCAATTTTTCTCTTAATAGTGTTGGGACATTTAGTTTTGTCAAGTCTGCTATTTTAAATGAAGAAGCCAGGAGACATACTCAGGAGAAATATTATTTAGAGGTTTTAGTCACAGAGAATAGGGGGAGAAGCCATGACCGGTGGCAGAGCAGTCGAGGTAAGAGCAGAGGCAGAAGAAAATCCTGACCGAAGTAGAGAGATTTCGAATGTCATCATTGTGGTAAGAAGGGGCATGTTAAGAAATTTTTTTATCAGCTGAAAAAAGAGAACATATTGAAGGAAAATCCACAGAAGAAAAATATCAATGGATATGATCATGTCACCGCTGCTACAGGGGGTGATCTTGTTATTGTTTATGACTCCATTAACATTGCTTCTGATGATTCTTGCTGGGTTGTTGATAGTGGTACCTATTTTCACATGACATGGAAGAAGGAGTTCTTTACATCTTGTAGCCCAAGTAATTTTGGGATTTTGAAGATGGGAAATTATGGTTATGCAGACGTTGTAGGCATTGGGTCTATTTGTTTAAAGACCAGTACAGGAAGTAATCTGAGTTTGAAGAATGTTTGACATGCACCCGAGGATTTTTTTTAATCTCATTTCTACCAGCGTTCTTGTTGATGAAGGTTTTATCAGTACTTTTTGGTGAAATCCAATGGAAGCTTCCCAAAGGATCTTTGATTATGACTCAAGGGAAGAATCAATCAGGTTTGTACTAGACAAGAGCTTCTATTTATTATGATACTTCTTGCGTTGTTGAGTGCAGTGTTTTGTCCAAGTTGTGGCATTAGAGGCCTAGTAACATCAGTGAGAATGGTATTGGATGTTTGTCCAAGAGAAATCTTCTTCCATATTTTATGAGTATCAAATTGAACACATGTGATCATTACATGTCTGGAAAATAGAGAAGAGTGAGTTTCAGTAGTCATCCTCCACACATGAAGTCACATGTACTTGAATTGGTAAATTTTGATGGTTGTGGTCCTTTTAAATCTAACACCTTTAGTGGCAGTCTTTATTTTGTTAAATTTATTTTTGGCTACTCACGAAAGCTCTGGTTTTATGTTTTGAATGCCAAAAGTCATGTTCTCAGTGTTTTTAAGAAATTTCATGTTTTTGATGAGAGGGAATCAGGACAGAAATTGAAAAGTATTCACACTGACAATGGAGGGGAGTATTGTGGTTCTTTTGATCAGTATTGTAGGCAGGAAGTTATTCGACATCAGAATACACCACCCAAGACACCTCAGCTGAATGGTGTAGCTGAGAGGATGAACAAGACTTTGCTGGAATGAGTTCTTTGTTTGATTTCAGTAGCAAAGTTGCCTTGAAATTTTTGGGGTGTGGCTTTACTTAATACTGCTTATATTATCAATTTATCATCTACAGTTGCTTTTCAGACAGACACTCCTGACAAATTTTGGTATGGAAAAGAGATCAGGTACGATCACTTGCGTGTTTTTTGTTTCAAGGATTTTGTTCATGTGCCTAGAGATGAGAGATCCAAGATTGATGGTAAGACACACCAGTGTTTTTTATTGGCTATTGACATGATGAGTTTAGGTACAGGTTCTATGGTCGTGTTTTGAAGAAACTTGTCAAAAGCTGTGATGCAGTGTTTAAGGAGGATCAGACTATTGCAGACATTGATAAGGGAGAAAAAGTTTATTCTCTAACTTCTGATGAACTTGTCAGTCTTGAGCCAGGTTATGATTCACATTTACATCATATTATTGATTCTGATGATCATGTTGATGTACAGACTGTTGGTCAAGGTGAACAGGTTGGAGTTGATGTTTTCGATGCACCTTTTGTTTCTGATGATCTGGTTCCAGGGGTTTTTAATGAACCCACAGTTACACTCTGGAGGTCATCTCAGCATCACACCGCTTCCACTCGATATTAACCAGATGAGTATGAGCTCCTCGCTGAAGGGTGAGAACTAGAATCATTTGATGAGGCAATGGAGAGTGAACAGAAGGACAAATGGGTTGTGGAAATGGATGACGAGATGACATCATTTCACCACAACCACCCTTTTTAGCCGGTGAAGTTACCGATATGGAAGAGATATTTGAAAAATCGGTGGATTTATCAGATTAAAAATGAAGAATCCATTTCCCTTCCATGATACAATGAAAGGTTACTTGTCAAAGGCTTATGTCAGTATAAAGGTATTGATTTTGATGAGATTTTCTCACCTATTTTCAAAATGTCTACGATTCAGGTTGTTCTTGGTTAGGCTACTAGTTTAGATCTGCATATTGAGCAGATAGATGGGAAGAAAAATTTCCTCCATGAAGATTTAGAGGATGAGATTTATATGGAGCAGCCCAAGGGTTTTGATGAAACAGGTAAAGAAAATCACGTCTGTAGGTTGAAGAAGTGTTTTCATGGTTTGAAGAAGGCTCTGAGGCAGTGGTATAAGAAGTTTTAATCTGTCATTTCTCATCAGGGTCTGAGGAAGACATCTTCTGATCATTTTGTTTTTGTTCATAGATTTACTGATGATGATTTTATTATACTGTTGCTTTATATTGATGATATACTCATTTTTTTCCATGATACTTCTAGAATTGACAGATTAAAGAAGGATCTTTTTCAGTCTTTTGTGATGAAAGACTTGGGGCCAACACGACAAATTCGTGGCATGAAGATCTCCCGTGATAGGAAGGACAATAAGTTGTTGTTATCTCAAGAGAGATACATTGAGAAGGTTCTTCAGAGATTTTATATGGATAGAGAGAAAGTGGTTAGTACTTATATTGCTTTACATTTTAAGCTGAGTACCATTTAGTCAACTTCTACTAATGAAGAGAGAGAGGAGATGCAACACATACCTTATTCATATGATGTTGGCTGTTGGATGTATGCAACGGTGTGTACTAGGCCTGATATAGCTCATGCAGTTAGTGTGGTTAGTCATTTTCTATCAAATCTAGGTAGAGAGCATTGAAGAGTAGTGAAGTATATTTTTCGTTATCTTCATGGTACTTCTGATCCGAGATTGTGTTTTGGAAAAGGGGAACCTTTGCTTTGTGGATTTACAGATTCCGATATGGTAGAAGATATTTATTCTAGGAAGTCTACTTTAGGCTATTTGATCACTTTTTCAGGGGGTCGGTATCTTGGCAGTCTAGATTGTAGAGATGTGTTGCTTTATCTACCACAGAGTTAGAGTTTATTGCAGCTACTGAGGCATGTAAAGAATTTTTGTGGATGAAAAATTTTATTCGAGAGATCAGTTTAAATCAGGAAAAGTATGTTTTATTTTGTGATAGTCAGAGTGCTATTTGTTTGGGAAATAATTCCACTTTTCATGTCAAGTAGAAACATATCAATGTTCTATATCATTGGATCCGCAACGTCCTTGATTCAAGACAATTAAATCTTGAGAAGATCCACACTGATGATAACGAGTCAGACATGTTGACCAAGAGTTTACCCAGAGGAAAATTTGAGACTTACTGACAGATTGCAGGGTTGGTGGTGATCCCCACATGAGTCGGAGGGGGAGTTTTTTGGGTGTCTTCCTGTTTGGCGCACCACGTAACGCCTCTTCAAATGGTGCCCACATGGTTTCTCTTTTAATGTGGTGTTTTTAATGCAGGTCAAGACCACATGAATTAATTCACGCGGTGACACTCTTTTGACGCAGTGATATTATTTGATGCTGATTCTTTTTCCTATATATAGAGGCAGAGTCAAGTCATTCCTAAATCAACGACATCCACAACACCAAGAGAGAATCCCATTTAGTGATCCTCGTTCTTCAACGATCATATTTACTGCTCTCCATGTTTTGATCCACACTTTTATTCCTGAGTATTACTTTTGAGATCCCTTCCATTTTTGTGGAGTCTCTACCGTGTACCTCTTGATTTTAGTGGATCCCTATTTCTGTACTTTTTTCTATGGTTTTTCCTTTTTGGGTTTTCCACATAAAAATTTCCGGTGTCAACTTTATTTTCTACACATTTAATTTTGGGTCACTGCACATTAGTTTTATTTGGGGGGGAAAGATTTTATTCCCACTGTGCATTTTATTTTCAATTTTTTGTGCATTCGCCGCTTTCCCGTATTTACCAACATGAAGATCTAGTGCAAGGGAGAGGAAGGTGGAGGCAACTTGTGTAGAAGAGACATGGGCGATAGCGGTTCCACCGGAGTCGGATCGCGGCTTGTAGCGGGTTCGGTGTTCGGCCGTGTTCTGTAGGCTGTGAGAGAGTTTCAGATGCGGGTTACGAAAAGGATATCCCCAGGTTTGGGCTTCCATATGTAGTAGGTTTGACAAACGGTACTCAATTTCAGTTCATATATAGTTTTAATTTATTTGGAATCTGAAAGAATCAGATGTTTTGGGTGATCTATGTGTGAATGTTTTCTACTGTAATGTATTTATTGGGTTTCTGGTGGGTATTTATTCTTCTTCTTGTTGTGTTGGCTACTTGGGATGATTTTTTTCTAGTACTTCTAGTTTGATTTGCTGAGAAGAGACGGAGAGAAGTAGTGGTGACTCGGGAGGTGGAAATGAGACGACGAGAGAGTAATGGCGGATAGGGAATGGGGGGAGGAGAACAGTGACCTGAGTCACCACTCGGTATGGTAGTAGAAGAAAAATATTAGAGTAGTGGAAGTTTTTGTGGTGATTTGGAATAATTACATAAGTCACTATTGTGGAGGAATGGATCAATGGTGTGAGAGGGAGACACCACTGTAGTAGTGGAACTGTGAGTAGTGACAGTGACTTATGTTACCACTAGGGAATGTAAAGGAAGATGGGGAAAGATGGAGAATAGTAATAGTGACTTAAGTCACCACAAGGGAATGTATCAGAAGATGGAGAACAATGAATGGGGAACAGTGAATGTGAGTCACCATTGGCAAAACAGTGACTAGGAGACAAATAGTAAAGGGGTGGAACAATGGGGTGGTACGGTGATAGGAGATGGATACTTGTGGTGACACTGAGCGGCTGAGAGAATGAGGGGAAATGAATGGTGACTCATTTAAATAGCAACTCTGAGTCAACATTGACAGGTTTTGGGGGTGACTCAATGAGTCACCACAACACTTTACCAACAGTGACACCTACAACACAAAAAGAATCATAAAATTTGTTCCAAATAAAATTGAATAATTAATTTAACTAAAATGTAAAATAATGTAACAATTAAATTAAACATGCAATTCGCAGAATAAATTTAATATTAAATAAATAATTAATTAAATATTATATTTTATTACCAATTAAATAAAAAACAATAATTAAATCAGTTTTCATCTGTTAATTAAAAAAAATTAAAAGAAAATAAATAATTAAAAGAAATTAGATAATTAAATAACAATTAAGTATTAAAATAATTCTATAATTGAATTAAATTGTAAAAAATAATTTTATTGTTCAATGAATCAATAAGAAAAGAGACAGTTTATTTATTTACAAAAGAAATAATTACATTAAATAATTAATAAAATAATTATTTAAAAAAAGATAAATGAAAGAATGAATGAATAAAAATAATTAAAAATTATCCTATAATTAAAAACAAAAGAATAAAAAATGAAAGTTAGAACAGAATAAAATACTTAATTTTTAAATTATCAAAAATTATAAAATTAAACACGAAAATAAATGATTTCACAAAAGGACTATTTTAAGTAGTAATGTACATAATTAACAATAGTTAGTAATTGTTAATTAAAATACATTATTTTTAGATTTAAAGTACACTAAAACAATAAAATATGTGACAAATTTCAATAAAAAGAGACACATCAAACTCCCCCACACATAAAAATTTGTTTGTTTTCAATCAAATGGATGCCTTTTGACTTATATATAAGAAGTGAAATTTTTACAGTGAGCTCATAAAATGGTTCATGTCAAGAATTTAATAATAGATGAACTGAACTTGAATCTGGTCCATCTCGACAAAAAAGTTTTCAAAATATGTCAATACCTAACTTTAAACATTCGCTAGAAATCAAAGGAAACACATACTCATTCACTGTCATGGATTCCATGCCACTTATATGGACTGACATACTGTGCAACGTCAATTCTAGTTCCTCTTCCAATTCATGGAGTGGTGACAGGTTAAATTAAGTTGAAATAAAACCTTGACCTAAAGAACTTTCAATTCTCACTTTATCTTAGGTTCCAAAAATTAAAGTCTATTTATTTAATCACATTATTGATTCAACTCAAATGATTTTTTGTTAAGTCAATTGTACCCTTATTCAATTAGGTTCAAAATTCACCTCACTTAAATGAGTTCATTTTTGACAAGGGGACGTTAATTAAATTTTTCCCAGCCATATTTCATGTGCATGTCACTACGCATAACACTTATTCAAATTTAAATAGTCTTTTATTTTTTAATAGAAACTCACACACTGCTCCATGTCTCATTGAATCACTATGGGATCACATTTTCTTATTTTACTCTGGTTACAGAAGAAGTTAATAATTATAATTTGTCCTGACTTACTAAAATGGATAATTTTTTTAATAAAATGTGAACCACTTTGGTTCTAATGAAAAGTTCTAGTTACCTAAGGTCATTATCCTAATTCAATAAAACAATCCTATCACACTCATTTCCTTAGTTCATAAACAAAAAGTCCATAAGGTAGTGAACATTACCGTTCAACATTCATTCATCTTTAATAGTTTTAGACTCAGTGAAACTCTCAATATCCAGCAAGTAGTAATCTACTAGGCATGATAGAATTGAAGTGTCAACTAATATCAAAGAGACTGGCAGGTTGGATGTGTGAAAAGAATCACAGCTAGATGAAGATGGTTAGAAAAATGGAAAATATAGGAAGCTGGTGGTGACTTATATGAGTCACCATTGGGGTCTGGTATAAAGTTATGGGAGTCACCTCTAGCTTTGGTAGTGAGTCATAACATTAGATAAAATTGGAAATTTTTTGACCATTTTTTATACAAAACTCACGGGGGAATTTGAAATGACCAACATAATGACCCCTCTCCCCCACACATAAACTCAATAGCGTCCCCAATGTTTAATACTAAAGTGGGAGACAGTATAAAATGTTTTGAAACTGTTTTTTGGAGTGACATGAAGGCTCAAAAAGGATTTCTTCCACACCAAATAGAAAAGAAAAACAAAAAAATATATACAAAAGAAATAAAAAGGGTGATTTCATGGATTTATTTTTTGATTTTTTTTGTTTTTTTAATGATCGAGTAGAAATAATTCATGAAATTTTTTTACAGTAGCAGGATAATACAGGTGAATAATAGGGTGAAATAATATTTTACTATTTAGTTCAACACACTTTTCAACTCAATAGTTTATATTAGCTAAGAACCCAATTAGAATTTCAATAAAAAAATAACACAAAATTATCTCCCCTACACATAGAATCATAAAAAATATAGTTAAATATGAGAAACAAATAAAATTGAAAAAGTATAAAAATACTTTCTTGATTATGTGAGCTTCTCTATAAATATTCATTCCATAGACCATCTTTTTTAGCACCAAGTAAAATGATCTAATTGTTCATTTCTATTGCCTGTAAGATAAGAAAGTGAACATAATAACCTAAATATAAACCTATAAAAAATAAAACCAAGTAATGGGTGGAATAAATTTTATACATATGATGTTGTGTGATACTCTATTAGTTTTCCTTTTCCAAGTTTCTAGCAACAATAATACTCTCAAGCAGCAGAAGGTCTTGTGGAACCTTCAGACAGAAAAGAGAACACACTGGAGAGTAAGGAGTAAGTGTTATTTTTATTTAAATATAAAAAAAAAGAAAATAGAATAAAAACCATGGGTCAGTTCCCATAAAACACTGGGTTTATAGTATTTTTTAGACTTGATATTGCTCATTCTTCAAGGACAAATATCGCTTCCAATACCTTTAGTCACCCATTAATGATATGTTTAATCCTTTGAGAATTGATAAAAAATGGTCTACTATCCTCTCCAAAAAACTTCACATATTATTTAACCAAAACTGTGGCAATGGTAAAGGTTCCTGGCCACTTGGCCTTTACCTTACTAAGAAAACGTTTCAGTCAAGAATTTAATTACAAGACCGTCTTACCAACCATAATATCTTTGTTTTAAGTGATTCAATAATGAAAATACTTTATTCTCTCTTTGTAAAATTTAGAATTATTATACGACTCTATTCATATATCCTTTATCTCACTCATATCTAACATCCTTCTCTCACCAGCAGGCTTGAAATTAAAGTTGAAGGCCTTCACTGCCCAATTAGATTTTTACTACAACTCAATAGGCAGATGAAAAGATTTCCTAAGAAGAAACATGTATAGTGACATCCTTATAAGAGTATTTTATGAATTTATAAGACCAACGAGCCTCATCTAGATTCATTTACTAGTCTTTCCTTGATCTAGACACATGTTTCTCCAAAATATGCATAATATATCAATTTGAATCTTCTATCTACCCACAAGATTGTGGGTGAATGGTGGTACCTATCCTATGGGATTATCTATATTTCTCCATAATTCTATTGAAATTTAAATTTGGAAGTGATTTCCATTGACTGTAATGAATTCTCTAGGAACACCAAACATATAAAAAAATTCTCGGTAAATTTAACAACACTAGCAGTAGAATTGTTGGGCAGAGCCACTGCCTTAACCCATTTAGACACATTTTCCACATAAACCAAAATGTACTAATTCCCTTACGAGTATGGGAATGTTCCCATGAATTCAAATCCCAAGACATCAAAAATTTCAAACTCTATATTTTTTTTTGAGGTGGTTCATGCCTTTTTCCAACATTTCCCAACATTTTACATTGTCACAGCCTATGACCAAACTTATAGCATATTTGAACAATGTATGCCATTATAAACGATCCTGCAGATCCTTTCAAGATATTATCTCTCCTCTATGGTGTCCACCCCAAGGTAATGAATGGATGTTCTTAATAATGTTCATTATATCTTTCTCAGCCACACATCTACTCAAAATACCATCATGAAACAACCTAAAAATAATAGGTTCATCCTAGAAATAATATTTCAATTCACAAATGATCCTCTTTATTTGGTTATGTGAGTGGTCTGTGGGAATGAAACATACTTCCAGAAAGTTGGAATAGTCTGCAAACTAAGAAGAAAGCTACAAAGAGGAAAAAAAACTATTATCAGGGAATGGAATTTTTATATCTCTTAGTTCCTCATTTTGGGTGTTAAGAAGCCTAGAGAAGTAGTCTTCCACCGCATTTTTAGTCCATTTCTTATACTTAATGAATAATTCAATCTCCTTCAACTACAAGGTCCATATCATCCATCTATGTTTATAACCCATCATTTCCAGCAAGTACACGAGGGCAACATGGTCTGTGAAAATGATAACTCTTGACCCTATCAACTATTTCCTGAATATTTCTAGGGAAAACATCATAGTATACAACTCATTCATAGTCGTTGAATATAAATTTTTGGAATAATCTTGAAGTTTAATGGAATAGTTAATGACATGCAGCTTCCTATCCTTCCTCTTCCCCCAAACAGCTCCTACTGCTAGATCACTTGCATCACACATTACTTCAAATGGGAGAAACATGTTTAGGGCAGAGATTATAGGTGAGGTTGTTAGATTCTTCCTAAGAAGGTTAAATGAATCCATGGATTTCTCATCCAAGACAAAGGGACTTTCCTTAACTATCACTGAGCATAGGGGTCTAATGATTTTAGAAACATCATTAATGAATTTCCCATAGAACCGTACATGTAAAAAACAACTAATTCCTTTGACATTTTCAGGTTGAAAAAACGTTTGGATGACCTCAAATCTGGCATTGTCAACCTCCAGCACCCTCTTAGATGCTTTGAGACCAAAGAATAAGCCCTTGTTATCCATGATTTGTCAATTTTCCCAATTTAATACTAGATTGGTCTCTCGAAACCTTTCCATTCCAAATTTTATAGGAATTTCTCAAAATTACTTCCCACTATAGAAAAATCATCCAAAAAAGACTTCAATTATCCTTTCAATAATGTCTATGAATTTTTCCATCATGCACCTCATAAATTTGGAAGGAGCACCACGTAATCCAAAGGGCATCCACTGGTAGGTGAATGTCCCAAATGGACAAGTGAATGTGGTTTTCGCTTGATCATCAGGTGAAATGGAGATCTGGTTGTATCCAGAGTAACCATCATGAAAGTAGAAAAAATATTTTCATTCCAACCTCTCCAACATTTGGTCCAAAAATGGCATTGGAAAGTGGTCCTTTCTTACAACATCATTGAGTTTCCTATAATATATACAAACTACGCATTCTTTCAATGCACTTGATTGTATTTTCTCATTTTTCTCATTCGTGACCACTGTCACTCCACTATTTTTGGGGACCATCTAGATAAGATGTACCCAGGGACTATCAGAAATGGGAAAAACTATCCCAGTATCCAGCGATCTGATCACTTCTTCCTTAACCAATTATTTCATGTTTGGGTTTAGTCTCCATTGGGGTTCCACTCTTGGTTTATACTCAGTAACCATGAGAATTTTGTGCACAGAGATGGCTGTAATTATCCCCATTCTGTCAATAATTGAACAACCCATAAAAGACTTTCATTTCTTCAAAACAATCTGTATGTTTTTCTATTGGATTCCATCTATATGGGGTGACATGGTCATGGAAAATTTGGAACCCTCTTATAAAAGGGAACATTTTAGATGGGCAGTGAGGGGTTTGAGTTCAAGAATGGGTGGGGACTCACTTGATGGAATACACTTGGGCATGGGTGGGCCAAGGTCTTCATACTACCTCTTGAAGAAGGAATCAATGAAGGGTTCCTCCTAATCAATAGAACTTCCATAAAATTTTTCCTTGCACGTAGACTCCTATCTTGGATACATAATATATTCCAATGAAAACTCATCTAGGTGCTCCGATAACTCTCCCTCAAACTCATATACATGCTCTATGTATTAACTTGAGTTGATCCTTAGGCAAGTGGTAGCAGGAATCTCAGGTTCTCTATTGATCTCCTCTATCATCCTTAGAAACTCCTCTTCCTGCTCATTAATAGTACCCTCATCAACTACCAGGGATGATAAGAACCTCCTGGTCATAATCAAAATCAAGATTCATAATGTTATTAGGTAGAAATTGTTTTCCTACTCCCACTAGCAAATCATAAACCCTACCTACTTTGTGGGTAATGGATCTATTAGTAAGTTTTAAAAAAATAGTGGTGGGATAGGGTACTCTTAATCTCAAGTCTTGGAAAAGTGACAGAGGTATCAATTGTTTTCAAGCTTCTAAACCACACATGCATTTGAACTTAAAAACTCTACCCCCGAAGGCATAGGGGATGAAGAAACTTCTTGGGTCTTGTAGTTTAGGAGGTATCCTATTCTAAAACACTACACTACACTCTTCTATCAAGCTATATGTTGAAAAATATTAGAGGATATTTTTTTGGGAAGATTTTATTGATTGATTTTATGTATAATGGACTTTGAATGATATATTCTAGGAATGGGATGTCAATGTTCAGATTCTTAGCAACTTTTATAAACTTCAATAGATCAGAATCAAGGGTTGGCTTTTTATTCTCTATGGAAAAGGATTAACATAGTAAATGTTTCTCACTATTTGGTGAATCCCTATAGCTTCCTCTTAAAGTTTCATCTTGTATTTTTTCAAGACATTTCCATGTGAAATTTATTTGGAAAAGTAGGATCCAGGGGGTTCCCAGTGCTGCTGTCCAATTTTCCAGATTCAGTTTTTTACAGATTTGAATTTTCAGAATCAACTATTTTATCATTTTAAGTAGTTAGGGATTATTTAATAGGTCGTTGGTTGGTTTGGAGACCATGTCTAGTGGTCAAATCCATATCATTCTCTATGGGGTCATATTCAGTGGTACTGGAAAATATACCCTTTTCTCTATGGCTAGCATCCCTAGCCAACTGCCCCATTTGAATTTCTCGTTTTTTCATTCCTGCATCAATTTTAACTGTATAAAAATCATTTATGTCATTTTTTCATAACGTATTCATATCAACTGATGAATCATATCCCCACCCCATATTTTTAATTAGATAACTCAACCTTGGGTTGGGGTTGGAACTGATGCCTTAGAGGCTTTTGGAATGTGGGAGGGGAAGCAGGTCGAAGGACTCCCTTCTCCCTACAAAAAAGGTATAGGTGGTTCATATACCATTGACTATAGGTCTTGGAAAATGTATCTTCCCTAGGATGCATCCTTGTAACATAGGAATAAATATTGGCACTCTCAAGAGATTGTTTGGACATGACAATGTTAATAAAATAGATCTATGAGTGGCCATACATACCGTAGTGGTGGCATTTCACCCTAAGGGTGTGATAATTTTCATTGAAAAACCTAGAATCTTGGACGTAAGATTGATGGGAGGGGTTGGGTTGCTTATAAATATTGGTTCTCCTTCTAGATCATTTCTTCTGGGAGGTTTGATCTAGAGTATTGAAAATATATTTAATCTCATCAGTTGTCCTATCACTAAATTCCCCTTCAAGAGAATGATCCTTTAAGTGGTGAGGCTATTATAGAATATGTCCATGAGAAATTTATGCATGCACTGGTGGTTTAGACACTACCCAAGTAGACCCCTAAACCTATCCTAGGATTCATGAAACAGCTCACACTCATATTATATAAATCCAATGATCTTGTTCCCAATCTCACATTTCAACATCCTAGGATATAATTTCATGGTAAAAGCATTGTAGACTTCATCCCAGGTGACAAATATATCCTCCTCTAGAAGTTGGAACCATGTCCTAGTAATTTTATTGAGGCATAAGGTGAAAATATCAGTTTTAACTCTTCCCCACTAAGGCCTCCCAATGGAAGCTACTGGACAGTAAAATACAAATACATAATGAAGTCAAGAGTGTTTTCACTATGCATCCCATTAATGGTCGGACACTTGGAAAGAATGGATTTCTTGATTTCATAGTTCTGAGACCTAGGTGAGATCCTAATTCAAGAAGGGTTACTAGACACATCAGGTAGAATAAACACTATAAATCTATTCCTATCAACTTACTCATGGCAAGGTGGGTTGAAATTTTTAGGTTGGTTCGTATTTACAGGTTTTCGGTTATTAAATTTTCATTTTCAGACCCTCTATTTATTTCCATTTGATTTTCACATTCATATTTTTTAACACTCTTATATGATTCTCAATTTTATGGTTCACAGGGTCTACATTATATGATTTAGTCCTAGTAATCATACATCAGAAGTTTCACATGTTTTTCTATGTTTTATTTTTTTCATAATTTTTATAATTTTTTTGAGTTTTTGTCATTTCATTTTATGTTTTTTAGTTTTTTAGTTTTATTATGTCATTTTTTTGTTTTTTAATTTATCGCATGTTACCTCCCCAGTAAAGATGCCAAAATTTCCATGCCAAATTATGTTTATCACATAAAAATTTAAAATTAATAATCCTAATTACTACTTAGTTTAGTGGTAAGACAAGGTCGAACCACATGGAGGGACTAATTTTGTGCTTAATGACCATAATCAATAAATAAAAACAAAAAAAATAAAAAAGACATAAAAAAAAAATTATATAGAAGCTGGTGGGGATGGTGTGAAATGAATGAAATTGTGTGTTAATGTTATAGTGAGTGAGTGAAATCATACCAGAAAATAGAAGAAACTAGACACAAACATTAGGGAACAAATAGTGATAATAAACAATATTATGGAGGGGAAATTGGATGTCTAATTCCTAAATTGACCTTCCATTTTTCATGCATTAAATGGAGTCATCTAGAACTAATTAAAATAGGCTAACTAGGTTTTCCATCTTGTGAACCTACGATTGTTTGACTACTAAAATTTATCAAGTGTAGTAATATCACAATCACAAGTTGAAATCATATCATAAGTCATTGAGTTTCACTTTTTAGTTGAACTCAATGAGTCTCTCTCTCTTGTGCTTGATTCACTTTTGAGTTAATCCTCAGATTAAAAAAAATTTGATTTTAGATTCGATCAAGATCGGTTTTCAATGATTCTTGATGTTTTGAAAAAATTAAATTTCCTGAAGAGAGAGAGAGAGAGATATATTCTAATAGAAGAAATTTCATAAACAATAAGAGAATTAAAATTTAAGAATCAACTTAGATTATCCACCTGAAGGAGATTATCCAATCTTAGCCAAGATCAAATTATAAGAATATTTAAAAACAATAAACTTCATATTGGAAGAAAAAATGTAGAAAAAAAGATCAAGGGAAAAAGAATGAAATCACTCTCCGAGGGCGATCTACAGATGCTCTCAATCGTCCTATTAGATGTGCACTGCTCTTTCCTGATGGTGGTGAAGAGGTGTTCTCCAGATCTCTCATTATGGGGATCTGGAATAGAAATGGTATCTTGATCCTCTGATGTTGATATACTACTCGTTGTAAGTGAAAAGTGGAAGGAAGTGGTTGATGGATGTTGATGGATGTGTAGTGATGATGTCTAGTGGTCTGTCCTCAGAAGTGGTAACCAAGACAGGGATTCGTGAGTTCCTCCAATCTGAATAGGTCACCCCCTATAATTCACCTCTTTCTCTCCAGTGGAACTCTCTAGAATCCCTTTCCCACATCTGCCTCTCATATTGTTCTCTTTGTGGAACCTTCACTGTGCCACCTTATTTCGGTTGGTGACCCGAGAAAAAACCCCACAAAAAAACAAATTCCATAAAACAACATGATCCCTTCCCCTTCACATTCATAGAAAAGGAAAATGAAAAATAAATAAATAAATAAAACACTTAACATAATTAAATTGGTATTGGAATAATATACGTACAAAATTAAATTAATTGATATTTTAGAACTAAAATAACTATTACAATATTCACAAAGAAAAGATAATATTCAAATATTTATATATACCAATAAGAAATGTTAGTTAAAAATATTAAATTATGAATAAAAATAATAATAATTATAAAAGAATATATAATTATACTATTATATTCACTAAATTATAATTAAACAATTAAATGTTATGGAATAAAATATTATTATTGTCAGTATTAAAAATAAAAATAAATAAATAAATAAATAAATAATTAATTAAAATAATATATATATATATATATTATTAAATATATATAAATATTGTTAATATAAATTATTCTAAAAAAGTTATTATTATTATTATATTTAATTAGAATAATTAAATAAATTGTTAAATAAATAAAATAAAAAAAGTGAAGAAAAAGAGGTGAAGAATAGGAGGTCATGCACTAAGAAGAGAATGGATAAGGGGGTTGGGGTGAGGTGGATCGAGCAAAGAAGGAAGGGGAAACGTGGGGGGTCAGCTAGGTTGGCAGTAGAGGTTATGGGAGAGTAGGGGCTTGTCGGGCTGGGAGGGCCGACGCCGGGTGGTAGAGCTCGATAGTGTGGAGGGGTTGTATATCCAGTGAAAGTGATAAGAAGGAAGTGGCAGATCTAGTAGATGAGATAGTGGAAGTTATGGTTCTACCAGTGGTAGCTTGCGTCTTACAGTAGGTTCAGTGTTCAACCACGTGCTGTAAGCAGTGATCAAGTTTCATATGTGGGTCACCCGAAGAAAATATCTAAATTAGGGCTTCCAGAGGATATGATTTTGATAGGAGGCACTAAATTTTTTGTTCAGATTAGGTTTAATGTATTTCAAATCTGAAAGAAGTAGATGTTTTGGGTGTTTTTCATGTGGTTATTTGCTACTGTAATTCATTTTTTATGATGATGACGGGTATTTCTTATGATACTTGTTGAATTGGATTCTTAAGTGGATTTTTTTCAAGTCTACTAGTTTTATTTTCTAAGAAGAGATGGAGAGAAGCAATGATGATTCAGGAGGTGGCGGTGAGATGATGAGAGAGGACTGGCAGGAGTGGGAATGATGGGAGGAGAACAATGACATGAGTAACCGCTGGGTGAGGTAGTAAAAGAAAAGGATAATAGTGGTAGAAGCTGTAGTGGTGAGTTGGAACAGGGACAGAAGTCACTATTATGGAGGAAGGGATCAACAGTGTGAGATGGAGACACTGCTGGTGTGGGGGAATGCTGAGTAGTGACAGTGACTTAAGTCACCTCAGGGGAAGGTGAAGGAAGATGAAGAACAATGGTTGGGGAATGGTGACTGCGAGTCACCATTGACTAAATGGTGATTGGGAGGAAAATAGTAAAGGGGTGGAATGATGGGATGGTATGGGTACAAGAGATGGATACTATCAGTGAAAGTGAATGGATCGAAGAAGGAGGGTAAATGAAGAGTGACTTGTTAAAACGATGACTCCAAGTCACCGTTGACAGGTTCTGATGGTGACTTAGTGAGTCACCACTGCACTTCACCAATGGTGGCACCTACAACACAAATAAAATCAGAAATGTAATTCCAAATAATATTGAATAACTAATTAAACTAATGTATAAAATAAATTAATAATTAAATTTAAAATGTAATTCACAGAATAAATTTAATATTAAATAATAAATTAATTTAATATTACAATCTATTCCCAATTAACTAAAATAAATAATTAAATCACTTTTCATTAGTTAATTAATTAATAAATTAAATAAAAAGATATAATTAATGCAATTAAATAATTAAATTAAAATTAAGTATTAAAATAATTAAATAATTGAATGAAATTGTTAAAATTAATTTTATTGTTCAATGAATGTATAAGAAAATTGAAAATTTATTTATTTACAAAATAATTTAATTAAATTAAAGCATTAATAATTCTTTTTTTTGAAAAAATACAAAATTATTGAAATAATGAAAGAATAAAAGTAATGAAAAATTATTATTTAAGTAAAAAAAATAAAAAATTGAAGTCAGAACATAATAAAATAATTCATTTTAAAATTATCAAAACTGAAAAAATTAAACACTAAAATACATGATTTCATATAAAATGATTATTTTAAGAAACAATGAACATAATTAACAATAGTTAGTAATTATTAATTAAAATAAATTATTTTAAAATTTTAACTCCACTAAAAAATAATAAAATATGTGGAAAATTGCAATAAAAATGTGTCACATCATCTGTATAGTTTATGTTATCATGTAGAGGACTTCCATCATAGTTTGATGTCTGACTACATGGAGAATATCTGTAGTATATACCATGGGGAGGACCATCAAGGTGGACGAAAGAAAACAGAGGACCTTCTTGCTGAATTGATATGTCACTGTGGGAAGGACCTTCACAGTTGATGTTATCAAGGTGTTGACTACGATACTAGTTTGATGTCTGATTGTAGGGAGAATATCATCAATATATACCCTGAGGAGGTCCATCAGGGAATATGATAGAAAGGGGAGGACCTTTTTCTGGTTCACTATTCTGGTCACGTAGAGTGATACCATGACACTCATTAGGAGACATTCTCTCATGATCGATCATTTGTTTCCCATAAAGTAATCCCCCATGGTGTATACTCTAAGGAAGACCTTCAGAGAGGCTAGTAACAACATTGCAGGGAGAGACTTCATAACTGCTATTGCCACTTCTATAATTTGGTAATGGATTGGCATGATCCTAAGCCACCACAGATAATTGTTTGATCTCCTCAGTAACTATAGATTCTAGAACATAAGGGACATAGATATGATCTTCATTTTATAGCTTCCATTGAATTGGTTTTTTGTGTTCTCTTTTATAAGAAATCAGGGCCGCTTGTTGTGGGTGACAACCTTGGTATATGGATGCCTATTCGAGTGACTCCTTTGGTGCTTCTAGGATATGCCGATGGGCATCCTGAGTTCTAATAAGGATATATTACTACCTTGGAGTGGCCACCATGGTGAACCAGTTTCCCTGAGTTGGAACAAGTGTTTATTCCCAATCCAGTTTCCCATTTATCAAAGAATATAACTGATGACCATCATGGTTGGGAGAAAGGATGCATGTCTTCATTGGAGTGACCATCCTATTGTGCGGATGATTCACCCAACTTTGGGAGGTGGGATTGTGGGCTCGAATGCTTTAAATTTCTATGGACATGATTACATATTGAAAAGTCTACAGAATGTGGTCATGAATTGTGTTTGATCCTCCATCATTGTAAATTTGTGTTGAGAGACATCTTTGGCTGAAATAGGAATAAATGCCCATTATGATGCTAGATCAGGGGTTTGTGTCTGCTCTAGTCCTTTATATTCTATCAGTGTATACTGACTGTTCTCCCATGTGGGGTAGAGGAATGAGTCTTCCCTTGGTTTATAGTTGGGATACACTTGCTGTTTTCTAAGGTTTCCATCTTATTTAACTGATGGGATTCATATTCATGAGCATGGATTTGTGTCAACTTTTTTTACGCTATATTTGTTAGATGATCTTGATATGCATCCATATGAATTTGACTCTTCTTGTATTTGGGTGCCTTCATATTTGACTGATAAGATTTATATTCATGAGAAGGGGTTAATGCCTGCTCATTTTTTCCCTATTTGGATGACAAAATTCTTATGTGGTAGTAGAAATTTTCATCTTTTCATAACTGGTTGCTGTCCTATTTGGATAACTTTTTTCCTTTTCATTGTTAGGTATTTTCATCTACCTATAATTTTCTAACCTATTTACGTGGAAGGTTTAACAATCATTAGCGGGAATTTGTGCTTTCTCATAGTGTACCATCGTATTTACATGGTGGGATTCATAATATGGAGAAATTATATAGGTCGAATCATAATTTTATACAACATTTTTACAACATATTTCTTCTTGGGGAATGAGGGTGATAACCTGTTCATAATTTTATGTTTTTCACTCTTATCGGTCATCGAAGGGGAAATGTGTCTATTATCCTTCAATAAGATCCCTTGGAATGATATCCTCCTCCAAGTGAGGATAATAGGCCGTATGTCCTTGACGATAACATCTTCCTGCAAAGGCCCTTGAGTGGGACCCATGTGTAGTATGTATGAATTCATTGGTGACGAATTTATCCACCTCCCTAAGATAATGGAGTTTCTTAATTACATATTATGAGGACATGATTGTAAAATGATTGGAGACAACTAGTGGAGCCACTTCGTGTTGGACCGTCAACTGCAGCTGAGTGGGTGGCTAGTGGGGTTGTATTGACTGGAAGGCCTATCTTGATACCTATAGTGTTTAGAGAGTATTTTTATGATGATACACCCATATCAGTGCATTTGAGACCCAATATTGTAGAAATGGGGTGGGTTATATAGTCCTCTACTTCATAAAGGATTCGGCCAATGCGTTGGTTGACATGCGTGTCTGTGAAAAATTCTGGGATGCCATTGGATTGAAGGAATCTATGTAGATTTCATGAAATATGTGTAAAAAGTAAAGACAAAAAACCATCATCAATTTTTTATCTCATGATCACATGTGTAATTGATGGTTTTATCTGGATCTCTTCCAATTTGGATGCAAAAGGGGTCTACGTTGGGTAAGACCACCACCTTGGTAAGGATTCATGTTGGGTTCACTATTTTTGTTTCACCCAAAGCATTGGTCTGAGGTCAGGAGTGAAATGTTTTGATGGGGACTGGTAAATATATTCTTTTTATATTGTGAAGGAGGTGGCGTAGTCAGGTTACTTACATCGGGGTACCATTTGTTTCACTGAATACATTTTTGTGGCATGAATGATAAATTATAGGGGGTCGAATGGTGTGGAATCACTGATATCGGATACAATTTCTTCAGATGGTCTCCAATGAGTTTTTTTATGGATTTGTAAATGTCCAATGACTCTTATATCCATGATTCATGAACCTACTTTCCAAAGGAAGTCACTCTTTAGGTAGCTTGGCCAATAATACTTAAAAACTCTCATTAGTTGGGAGGATGGGAAGTCAGGATCATCAAACTATTTTTAGGGTAAACTATTTCTTGTTCTAGTACACTCTTATAGATTTAAATCATGATCATATGTTCATGAGACCTTGGTTCATTACCAAGCATGTGTCCGCAAGTTACCATTAGTTCACGACTGATCATGAATACACATGGGTTCAGAATCATTTGTATGTATATGAGGTTCTATATCGGTAAAGGGATCTATATGTATTAGACGTTCTCTATTAGAGTTATTATTTATTAGAAAATTCATATATTATCTGTTGGTTGGTTGGGAATACGATAGGCTTAAGCTGTATGATGGGGTGCTCTGGAGTTTACCATCATTTAGGGGGGATGAAATTAATTTTGATGTTGAGATCAAACCCGTGAAATGGGATTCCTATGTATTCTCATGAGAAAAATTAGAACCCACATAGTTTTGTGCTGAATAACTGCAAACATCACCTTTTAAGGTCGTATGACAATGACCCAACCATTTACTTTAATGTCACGCGACAAGGGAATCCATGAGAAATATTTACTAGTCTAGGATGGTGTGTGACTTATTCTAAGATGGCTTGAGATACCCAGAAGATATATGGTCAGCTGGATGGATGTGACCATACCAATAATATGTCATGGAGAACATTAGGGTGGATTTGGGTGTTGAGTTTGGACCTCTGAGAGGCTTCTTACGTATCCCAGTTAGATGGGAATCAAACCCCACATAGTTCTTGAAATTGGGGCTTACACCTTAGAGGAGGCCCAAAAGATGGGTCGTATTTGGTCTTATTCATAGAGACTACCCACTTGGTTCTACTTAAGTAGGAATATGTCCATTTGAAGGCTAAAGTGTGGTTTTAGGGATTATACCTTGTAAGAGTCCCTTTTGGATTGTAGTTGGGGATTATACTATGTAAGAGGCCCATTTGGATTCTAATTGGGGCTTATACCATGTAAGAGGACCTTTTGGATTATAGTTGGGATTGTATAGATATCATGATCATCTCACACCACTAAAACCATGCGATTCTTTCTTGGTGTGAGAAGCAAGGGGAGGCAATGTATCTGAAGATCAAACATCTCGCTTCATCTGTTGATGGATGGTGCAGAATCCCAAAGCGAAAGACAGAGAGAGAGATAGAGAGATCATTGAGTGTGATGGTCTACTCTTCTATTTTGGTAACCAAAATAACCACATTTGTAAATATATCCAGCTACATCCTAGGATGAGATGAAGAGGAGTAATATGTGTCACCTCTTGTAAGACAATCTAGGGGATTAGTTTATGTTGAGTTCCCTAAAATTGGTTCTGGGAGGTGAGGGAGTATTCAACATTGTCCCTCATCAATGAAAATAGCCTACAATTCATCTCAATAGATAGAATGATAAGGTTTATGTGGGTATCTCAAGGTTAGAACTCACATTATAGTGGGAATATAATCTTGGGGGCATTTCATGAGTCTGTTTGTCAGAAAAGGTTTCCCACCTGACTCTACTTACCATGAGTATGTAATATCAAAATGTAACACTAATGTGCACAATTATTTCATCATAAATGTGTGGTGTATTTAGAAGAGGCTTTGTTCTGATTCTATTGGGATAGTTCACAATGGGGACATAATAGAAGCTGATGACATGACTGAAGGGAGTGATTGGATCCCAAGAGTGGAACTCTCTAGGATACACCATTCCACATAGCTTGTTATTATGCGGGATGGGCTTCCATCCACACAACATGGTGCTTTGTGATTAAGGGGTCCATATGAATACCATTTTTTCATGCATACTTGGGTTTGGTCCATACAACACTTTTATACGTGGATCTAGGTTCCATCCATGTAGCATGGAATGATGCTAGATTGAATTCCTCCTGTATAGTGATTTTCTATGTGGGAAGGGTTCCAGCCATGTAGTATGGTGCTATTCAGGATTGAGTTCCTCTAGTGTAGTGGTTTTCTAAATGGTGAGGGGTTTCACAATCATAGATTTTTTATGAGGGCTTCCTATTTGGAAAGGGGATGTTGGTTCTATGCCTTGTGGAAAGTATGCCCAAAAAGGAGGTTGAATTCATGGATTTCCAATTGGTTATATTTTTATTCCCCTCAATGCTATACAGAGGAGATTTCCAATGGGAAATAATCAAAGGAGTTCATATTTTGAGGATCTATTGATCCCTTGGATGATATTTCTAGTTGATCCATTGTTTCCTTGATCCCTTTCTTTAGGTCCCAATGAGTTCTATTTATAGAGAAGTAGAGGAACTGGATAACGGCATGGAAAGTTGTCTGCGATGAGGATGTGATCCCTCTTTTGCAGAGGCCCATGGTAGATACCCAACCCACAGATGACTTAATTAGTAGGAGAACAGGGTTTTCATTTGGGGGATGACAATCACTTCCTCCATCCCAGGAACAACTTTGTTTCATTCGTAGGGATTCGAAAGTATTACCTTTCCCGCAAACCATTTTAGTTCAAAGAAGAGCATTGTTTATTGTTTAGAAGTACCCATATTCTTCTTTCAGACAATATTAGTTTCTATTTTAGAAGCTAGTGTCATAGTCTTTATGCTATACCCTATTTTATTTTTCGGGTGCCTCATGAAGCTCTGTATTGCAATACGGAGCGACAATTTGTGAAGGGACTTGCATTTTGCGACGTCACTTATTCCTTTAAATATTTCTCTTCAATCTCATTCATCATTTTATTTCAATCATTTTTCGAGTTTAATAAAAATTTATTTATCTAGAATGTGGAATTTTCATCACTCAACATAACCATAAAAGTTTCAGAAATTAGTTTAAAATTAATGCCACAAACATGTCATGAAAGAGGGGGTTTAAAGTAAAATGTTCAAAAGTTTGAAATGTTTTTATATCCAATTTTATTGTAAAACTAATAAAAATGACCTAAATTGGATTGAATTATTTATAATTTAACTACATATACTTTCAAAAAAAATTAAAATATAATTTATCTATTTAAATAAATTATACTAAAATGCAGTTTTCCAATAAATTATAGTGTTTTCACTATTCATCAAAAAATATAGATTTTCAAATAAATTCAAAAAAACTAACCCAAAGTAAATTTTTATATTATAATTTTTAAAATGAAGTTTCTTTTTTACAAATAAAAATTATAAAAGTTTCAACTAATAGTTTTAAAACAATTCTTCCATTAACTGGAGACAAAACCACCTATTAGAAAAATGTAGCTTTTTATGCCTAAAATTGGACTTGTTCTTATTTTATTCCTATCAAACATATTGGACGAACGTAGAAAATTCTATTAAATTTATAATATACAAGTTTTATTAATATCTCTCAATAGTATCCATTAATTTAATTTATTATGATATAATTTCTTGGTGATCATAAAAGTAGTTTTTCCTAATAACACATCCTTTATATTTAATTGGTTTTTTATTTTCATTTCAAACCAATTGGTCACAGAAGGTTACATTATATAAACATGTGTAAACTATATTTTTATAATTTAATTAAAAATAATTTATAACTACTATTCCAATGGTACGGTGGTAACTATAAAATTATTTTAATAATAATATTAATAATAAATTGTAGTTTGGTAAAACTCAGTCTTCTGTGTAACATAAGCTATTGAAAGAACTTGAAATTGTGTTGTGAATACTAAAATTTAATCTATGTTTTTTGTGTATTGAAGAGTTAAATTGTTTTTGGGTAAAAATCAACCCAAAATTAGTGCTTTTATATAACAGAATCTATATTTAGTGTTGATTATATTAATTCAAAAATTAAAAATTTCACAAAATATAGGGGAATTCGAGATATAATATCTTTAAAGGTGAATGCCACATGCACTATAAACCTCCACACATCACAATAGAAATCCCTAGGTGGTATCATGGAAGAGTTTAACATCATTCATTATTAATCTCCATAATAATTTCTTTAAGGATGAAGGATTGCTTTTTTTATTCTCTACAAAATCAAGAGGGAGGAAGTGGAGAATTTCTATATGTTCTTGAGAGAATTATAGAATAATAGATATCTATGGATTGATAAGAATCTTTATAATATCACTATACATAATTAATATTTCAGTTTATAATGACATTATCATATATATATATAGTTCTGGTTATAGAAAAATAATTGCGCATATGAGCTTTTTATTCTCTTAATTATTAGTGAACACCTTTTAAAAATAATAAAAATAATATTATTATTTATGTGATATGAACTTAAAATAGAATAAATAAATATAATTTCCAGAATTAGTTAATATTTTCTCAAATTATATTTAATACTTTATTATAACTAGACTATCAAATCAACACATTGTTCATCTTTGGTATTTATCGAGGTTTGAAGAATAAATGTCTTTTAAAATAAATAAATAAATACCACTTCATTATTCATGGATAAACAAATAATTATTATATTCAATAGAAAAATGAATAAATATCTATTAAATATAACTCACATATATTCTCTAGAATAATTTGTGACTAAATATTTTATATAAAAACATGAATAATTATTAACCCATGTACAAGAATAATATTATTATAATATGTTAAATTATTATATAATTTAATTGAGTTTCTAGATACAATTAGTCTGTGAAACTCTATACCCCATTCTTAGTGGTATTAATTAGATCCACCTAAATTATAAGTTTAGCATCTAGAAACATTCCAAGGAACCCATTGGGAAAGAAATTATTTTCACAATGACATACAAATTCCTATGAACTCATACTAAGTAATATTATAAAATTTTAGTAATATCATTAAAAAAAGTTTTTATATTGGTTCCATAAATCTATGTGCTCGATATCTCTTTCCTTACCTTTTTAGGAATTAACATGCTAATATAATTACATGGACATGGACATAATTAGGTAGTTCCTTCTCCATCAATGGGATAAAGATATCATGTATTTTTAAAATAATAAAAGGGAAAAATCTATCTTTAGATGATTCATTATTGTATTATTGTACTTGACACAAGAAATATATCATACCACACCATGGGGATATATAATCTTGGTTTTCATTAATATAAAAAATACAACACTCATGACTTGAATTAATAAAAATATTAATCTCTGAAAACCATTACCCAAATCCAGGGATTGGAATATCTAGTGACACATATAAATTTCCATTTCCTACATGTGAGTATTTTTATTATAACCACATTCTCTTGGATATTACCAAGGTAAAAAATTGTTAGAAGATGTATTAATGTCATATGTGCCTCTGACCACTAATATATTGTTTCGTCTGTGTCTCATCAGCTATTATCATTAAAACTGAGTATAAGTATTTAGAAATATCATCATACCACTTCTAGGTTCTCATAATAACAAGGAACTTCTATGACCTATTACCATGAGAGGTATCCCTAGGACATTATTACATACAATTTCATGTAAAATAATAATCATAATATAATAAAAACATTATAAATATTCAAAACCATAAATAAAAGTAATCATAGAGTACATTGAAGTTGGTTATTGGGAACCAACTCCAATAAACCATACTAATGAATCCTATAAAAAAACTTTTATCTATATACTAGATTTGATACCAACTAAGGTGGCCCAAATTTGATCGCCTGTAATAAAAATATCAATAGCCAACACTAATTTACTTACATATATAAGACATATTAAATAATAAAATTATTATATGTGGATAATTTTGTGAGAAAACAACCCTTCGAACAAGGTAATTTCTGAACTACATATCTATAATGTATTTATAGGTTAATAACTGAATTATAATTATAGAATAGATAAATCTATCTGGGTATAATTAAAAAGAACTTATTGAGTGTAATTAAAAATTATAATCATTGGAATGAAATTATTTTTAGAATAAAATCTTGTATAATCAAGTGCTAAAATTGTGAGATATTTATTATTATGTGATGAATAATAAGTGATAACCTACTTCAAATTAGTGATATTAGGAACTATACCTATGTGAGAAAGATGAAAATAAATATTGGTATTGAATACTTAACCACCTAGATAAAAAGGTTTTACTAAATTACTAGAGAAATATTTGGAAAGAGACCAAACCAACTGAAAATGTAAAGAGATGTTATTTATGAGACATGTTTGAAGAGGATGATAGTATATAGAAGTTACAAAGTTGTTTAAATTAAGTCCAATAGGACACTTAAAGAAACGCATACATATTTATGTGGTCCAATGAGACATAAATATACTAGAGTCAATACTTAATTTATTATATTCATTTATTATTCACTTATATTACTAATATGATGATCACAAAACATAATAAAAATGTGGTGTAAATCTTTAAAATATTTAGATGGTAGTTTAGAAAGAGTTGGAATTCTATATTAATATATTGATATTTGATAATGTAAAGGAGTTCAATAGAAAATAAATTGATTAATATATTTATAATTATGGTATTAAACATCAATACAATGTATTTTATATATACCATTAGAATGAATTTTTATAAAGGCATAGTAGAATCCTATTTTCAAAGGGAAAAATTATTCTTGCTAAGTTCAAACTCTAAAAATTCTTCTAGAGAGAAGTTGTTATTACAGTTGTGTATATATAAAATAGATAAATTTTTATTCCCAAATAAAACAAGAATAGATATGGAATCTTTTAAAATTAGAAACCAAATATGAAATATTTCATTGTGCTTGGCAGTATATGTTTTATGAATATAGGAAATTCAAAATTGGGATTTTTTGATGAAAAATCCAAGGAATATGTGTTCATGGGATAATATTCTAAGGTAAGAGGCTACATGTTTTGAGAAAAATAGATATAAAATATGGTAGATAACAATTATATGAAAATAATTGAAAATAAAATCACATTGGACAATACACGAGAAGAATGTTTTAAATAATTCAATAAAGATAATACAATAATTTCTTTAATAATTACTAAAAAGGGATATGATCTTGATCCCAATCATGTTAAGAAAAAAATTTGGAAGCTTAGTAATGATAATAATATTTTTAGATATGGTAATGTGAAGTGCCAATAGATATACCATCAAAATGAACGGGAATATATCTTTGAAATCTAGGAATTTTTAGTATAGAGTATATTGAAACTGAGGCTTTAAAATAAAAAATGCCTTATTTCAAAAGTTAAACAATAATTAGGTGTTGAGGTTGTTGGGAATAAGGAATGGGAAAATTTTATGATTGTATATCTTGATTAAATTGAAAATAATGAAATATGGGATGTTTTTATATAAACTAAAGAAAATAATGTTGTCATAACAAATTGGATTTTGGTCCCATGCAACGTAAACACTTGAAGGGGGTGAATATGGGTATATCAATATTTCATAAACTTCACTCTCCAATGATATTGTTCTATTATTACTAGGAAAACTCATATCCCAAACAACATATTTAAGGTAATAAACAAAAATTAATGATCTAAGAAATTTTAATTGGTCTTCTCAAACTAGGATAATATAATGATAAAGTAATGGTGATTTTTTGATGAACCTGAAACACTAGGAACACCACTTCTTATTTTGAATTTTTGAGTGGTAGAACTAAACCCCATTTTTAATACCCTCACAGAAAATAGAGCTCACTCATCTTAACCACTCAAATGGATTACAAATCCTCCAACTTTTCTTTCCTTAGTGCCCATGAATCAAAAATTATTTTACACCAGAAGTGGTGTGTTAGACAACCTCAGTTTCATCCCCTTGATGAACCCTATGAACCTTCCATGGGACAGACTATTGGACACCATTACTAACTTTCTAGATAATTTCTTGAATTCCCCCATTGATATATCTATTATTACAATGATTCAATGAGTTTTAGAATCCCTATTTTCCCTTTTTAGAGAATCATATCTCTACTATTGAAAGATAATCTCTAGGTTTCCATATCAATTGACCATCAATTCTCACTAATTAAAATAGAAAATTATTATAATTATCTTATTCAAAACTATTTCATGATCACCCATTTAATTCCTTTATTTCCATCCCCAAAAAATAATATATTTGAATTTGTACATTTCTTGAATTGACTATTTCACGATGTATCATTAGCATCACTATTTTGTGTCTATTCTGTTATGAAACAAATTGATCAAACCAAAACACCACATTTTCATTTCAATATTTATCTATAAATCATTTAATTTAAAATCTCACACTCCACAAAACACATCTCGGATACAAAATGAGAATTCACCATTGATATACACTCCATGAAGTAACACTTCTCATCATTTTGGGGTCATATAGACTACAAAAATTTAAAAAACATTAATACTAATTATTCAAAATGTGAACCTATCCCATGACATAGATTTATTAAAATATGTGGAATATCTAAAATTATCTTATGTCTATTCATTATTGAACACCATTCCCATGACTTAAATTATCCTCCAGGATGATTTTCAATTTGGGGGTGAAATAATTATTTTTACGTATCATTATACATGGTGTTGACCACCATCACCATAACATGAATAATTATTATACGTCAGTCCTTTTTTATTGTCAAAATATTCCATGGAATGGGACTCATCATTATGATATTATCCACTTGATTAAAACAAAATATCTTAGAGCCTTACTCTCACCAGGTTGTCTTCACTGCTTGATATAGTCCCCATGATACCAACTTACAAAACCATTCACTCTGATACAGACTGCCCATGGATTAACATAATGCATAATGATGTGACATTTATCTAGAATACTAAATTTATATAGATCATTTTTCCAAAATAAAAAAATCTTTTACCCTTCTTCAAAACATCATAATATATTTTATATGTATTATCTCACCAACATTGTCAAAAAAACAAAACCAAAAAAAATCACCAACATATTTTTGCTAATAATTTCCTCCTTTGGGTTCTATGAAAACTCATTCACGACTAATTCAAAAATATTTCATCTCAAAACATTAGATCTAGCTATCAACTCATTCTAAAACATCTTCTATTCAAATAGTGTTTCAATGATTATCTAATCAACTACACTAATATCACATGATTCGATATCATTGTGACAAACAATATTTAAACAAAAGTATCTTCATGAAAAACACTTCCTTGATTGTCATAATATTCAATACCCCTAAATCATGCCTTTTCCCTTTGAATAACCATTAAAGTACTCTACCCATTTCCAAACCAGTAGCATGGGAACACTCCCATTATATCAACAATAAACAACACTTTCATCGATCTTCATCTCTAATCATTAAAAACTTCTCCCAAGAAATTAAGATACAATTTCACCACCTTTGTTAATGAACAAAAATATAAATTATGTAAAATTTTATAAGCGGGTTAAAAATCCAAATAAATAATTTAATAGATTCACCATACCATGAAATAAATAATGAATCCCATGGGAGAGTGGGGTCCCATATTTAAACTATATAGTTATATGGAGAGAGTTGGAATCCAATATCTAACTAATGCATTACAAAATTATCCTTTGGTAGTGAATTCATCAAAATATGCACATATCAATCCAATGTTAACAAATAATTTAACCTCAACAGTCCATTTTCAACATTATCCTTGACAAACAAAAAATTTATTTAGATATTGTTTGTCCATTAATATTTAATATGATTTTTACTATGATTTATTGAACGTGATTTACCGCACATGATTGCAATAGGATATTTTATATAAAACCCATTATCCTCATGTTTTTTACATCATATATATCAACCAAGTATACACACGAAAATTTACAATATAATCAAACCCTCGAATGATAAGTGGAATGCAATATTTATTCTTACTCAAATAAGAGATGAAAAAACTTCCATGATAAAAAATCACAACATGAATTTGACTTGTGATCATCCATTAACTATCAAGATCCACATTTTTGAATCCTAATAACCCCCACCACTATATTTTATGGTTAATAGTCCAAAATACTCCATAATATTGGTATAATGAAGAATCCATTTAACCACTAGTATGTTGATTTCCTTGATAAAATTATGGTAACATGTAGCGTGAAAAGTGGAAAACACAATTTCAATAATTTTTTTTTAGGTACAATATACTCCTGATGATTTTATTATATTATGTTACATCAATATGATTTTTATCATCATATATTTGGAATATAATTTGTGTTTACACTCAGGATATCATCGACATGAATCCACCATTCCAAACCTCTTGAGTACCAAATAAAAATATTTTGACACAATAATAAACATTCCAAACCTTCCTTGAGTCACTAGTAATCTTGGGAAAATTTTAAATATCCAATCATGGATATTTCAAATTTTCACCTCACACAATCTAAAAAAATGTGTTATGCATCATTCATGACTCTAAAAATTATTTCATCCACATAAATGAGCACCAACATCCACTTATCATTTTACTTATTGATGTAGATATTTTTATCAACTCCACCATATTGAAATATAATATTTTTCAAGTATTAATAAATCATGGAATACCAAGATATTGAGGGTTTATCTATACCATGCATGAATTCCTCAACTGAAAAACATTTCAATCATATTTATATATAAGAATCCATTCTATTTCTAGATGTAACCTTTTCATCACAAAATTGTTTGAGGAATCATGATTCAAATTCTATTTGATATACATTGAGATTTCATTACACTACCACATCCATGAACAATCAAATAGATTCCTAAAATGAAATGGAAAAAATGTCACATCAACATCAGCTATATTAATTTGGAATAAACCTTTCACACTAGATGTGCTTTATTTAGAGTCACCAAGCCATCCTTGTTGTGTTTTTTACAAAACACCCACTTGGATTTGATAACCTTTTTAAAATTTATCCATGTTAAAATTTACAGGTTTTATTCTTCTAAATTTTTTAGTTTTATTACTGAATAATTCTGACCTAATTTTTGTCTTTGTTATCCTCTCGAGAACACTTAGTCTCTACCTGATATAAAAGAGAATTTCATTGTAGATTTTTCATCCACTATCTTTACACCAGATATAGCCACTCTACAATGATATTTAAATGATTTATTTTATCTTTAATACATTCCTTATTTTTATTTATTGATACAAATTTAATATCATCACCATCAGTTTCACAATATCAATCTACTTCAACACCATGTTACTATCTAAATAATTTCACTTCATCATCACCATCTTCTTAATCTTCATCATTTTTTTCTATGAAACATTCTGAATAGTTTGTGAAATATTTTAATATTATATAAAAGTAATATCTTTACTTTTAATTATTTATTCAATCCTTTTATTATATCATTTTTATGTATTGATTTTACATGAATAGTTAAGAAAAATAAATTTATCACTATGTGCATAATTTTTTTGGTTCTTATCCTTATTGATAACAAAGAACATTTTTAAAAATAGAATTTTATCAAGGGTGGATTATTTCAATATTACATATTTTAGGGTGTATTATCCTCATTTTTCATAATAAATCAATATTGGAGACATAATCTACTGTATGAATTACTTTCTTCCAATATTAATCTTATAGATATACCTCAATGTGAATTTTTTGATCCAACGTATTAATGATGTAATTTCTTCTATCAACAAAATAATTTTTCTAAATAGTTATAACCATGAAAACTTGGTTCCTTATCCCATACATCTAGAGAAATATCTATAAACAATTATTAGTGAATTATTTATCATAATTATTTTAGAATTTATGAATTTTTATACAATGAATCTTCTCTTTAAATATTATATAACCTATCACACAAGGTAACACTTTATATTTGTGAGATATTAATATCAATCATGATATCCTACTAAAATAATAAATAAATAGAAATCCATAACATTTTCCATCCATGGATTAGGTGATATTGGCATACACACATCAACAAGAACAAACTCAAGGAATCTTTTTGTCTTATTGTATATAGGCATATAATTATTCTAAATGGTTTTACATTTTTTAAAATTATCACACATATGTTTAACACCCCAAGACATTAAAATATTTTACTTTTATAATAATAATTTTTTTTCTATCTTAATTTTTAAGAAACACCCAGTTAATATTATTCTAAACACAATAGTGATATTAGATTGTAATACATGCCAAAATATGTTTTCTCGTGTTACACACAATAATAATTTAAATTTATAGCTTGTGTTTCCCGTAATACTAAGTTTTACCATATAACACCCCGAAATTTTAGAGTAATAATATTGTATTCAATAGCATGTATGAAACACAACACCAAACGCATAAAGGAATGAAATAACCTAATAATTTATAATATATCTGCTATTTTAAATAAACTCAATATATTTTATATATTTTAGTGTATGAAAAAATGAGTTAGCATATGTTACATGAAACAATGAGTTTATTCGATTACTTGCATTACATGCAAGACTGCGTTTCACCAAACGATAAGATATTATTAAAATATTATTAGAATAAGATATAACCGAGCTGTTAAATTAGAGGTTATGAATAGGATTAGAAAAATTAATTTTTTTTACCCAAATATAAAATTAATTCATTGGTTACCAATTAATTATAAATGAATATGAAAACCGATTTAAAATAAAGGAAAATATGATTATTTTTATACCCACAGTGTAGTTTTACCCAAATAAATTAAATTAATTAAAGCTATAGAGTGGTATTAATGTGATATATTGATTATATATTCAATAAAATATTTTTTATTCATACAATATATTTTATAGGCTAAAGACAAGAACAAGCCCAAAATTACATATAAAATACTATATTTTCATAAAGGCAGTTTTCCACCTTTTTATGATGAACCCATTTTAAATCCACCTTTTGACCCTTTTATAACATTAAAATGTAAAAATAAGCATCATATTTGAAATAAAAATATAAAAATTATGTTAATGTGTATTTGTGGTATATTTTTACAAAGTTTCATTTTTTAATTAATAGTGAAAAATACTAAAATTTAATTCCAAACATATTTTTTTTCTAATTTATTTATAAAGATAAATTAGGTTTTAAATTGGTTTTAAATTTTAATTATATAATATTTTTATCAAATAATTTAATTTATGTCATTGGAATCAATATTACTTTAAAATTCACTACAAAAACTTATCAAACGTTTAGACATTCTTACTTTAAAAACACACATTGTCATCCCACCCGTGAGATGTTTTTTAAATTAATTTATGCCACTTATGTGAATGGAAATTTTAAAAATAGATTAAATATTTTAAATCATCATAAATTATATTTTATAATAAGGTCAACTTAGTTTTTTAACAAAACTATTCATGAATGTGATTAAAACTAATTACAATGATTAAGAGAAAATTAATCTTAATAAAGGACTAAACCTTAATCTTATATCCAAAAATGACCTATAAACATGTCAAAAAGACATTTTATGGACATATTTATACCCTATAAAATCTTGGATCTAATTCGGTCCATTATTGGTGCCACATTCAATGTAAAAAATGTGAATGGAATTTCTTTTTAAAAATATTACAAGAGTTCCACTCCTCCTCCACTATAAAAGTCCCTCATCTCCTCCCACTTCCTCACACCTATAAAGCCAATTTTTATCAACCAATATATACCAAAATTTATATAATAATTACCTCCCATAATCCTATAATACTTTACTTGTTCAGGAATCAATCCAAGGAATCCTTTTGGTATAATCTAAAAGTAGTTACCTGGTCAATATGCAAAAATATTTCTCAAGATCTTTTATTTTATTTCCATTTAGAAGACCATAAAATATTATTATTAAGTGATTGTATAATAAAAACATTATACTCAATATACTTGGATTTTTTTAGATAATGGTTCTACCTATAGTTATACAAACTTCTATCTAATGGATAATGAATATATTGTTTCTGTGCATGGAAAACTCTCGCCTCACAAAATGATGATTGTTCATTTTTCCATTACCAACTCTCATGGTGGCCATTATGATGGAAAATAAGTTTATATATGATATTTATGATATTTATCAAGCCTTTATTCATCTTTAATTTATATTTATAACATACCTTTATGCTTTCTATCTTGGGTAAATACAATAATTTCATTTGAGGAAGTATAGACTACCGCCCCTCAAAGAGATGCGAGTCATTATTGATATACATGGAATATATAAAGGATGGTATTAATAAAAATATTTAACATATATGAAATAGATATTAAATTAGAATAATAATATAAATATAACATTTAAATTTCATTCTTTTAATAAAACAAATAAATGAAAGTAGTGTTCTTGCATACGTATTTCCTACCATATCCATGAATGGTGAATTTCATTTCTTATCTCTAAACATTATAGATTATACTAAATGAATATATATTGAATATATATGTAATTAAATCATGGTTTAAATTCTGTAGATTATGAAATCACGATCTTTTTAATAGTAACATCATATGAAATGTTGAAACATACATGAGCAAACTAGGCAATTAACACACCAAATAGTTAAAATAATGAAAGAGTGTTAAAAATGGGAAATAGAATAATATAAGGAATCAATACATGATATTATAAACATGATTATAGTTATTGTATAAGTTAATAACATATTTTAAACAACTATACATGATGATAAAGACCACATAACTAATGGAAGGTTAATATAAGGTAATTTCATATCAATTTACATTCCATTAATACATATTTGTTATTATACACCAATTAAATTTTATTTGGTGTATATACTGCATTTTTACATGTTATTTCATGAATTTACTTACACATGATAATATATGATTCATTTTATATTATTCCTTCATGATTATTATGATTTAAATGTTTCAATGTTTAATGAGACACATTAGAATGTTTAAATATTATTATCCTCAAGAATGTTCTTAATGACCGTACTTGTAATCTCACTTCCTTTTGATATTGTTTACTTTCTCTTGAAACAATCACTTTATTGTAATAAATATTTATTAAAACTTTACTTGAGTATCAATATTCTCATATAATAGATATTATTATTGCCTAAACCATACACAATTTTACACATAGTGTCTACTTTGGATGTTATTCAATCATTTTAGTGAAATATTTACAATTATATATTCATTAGTAAATATAGATATTGGATAAAAAATTTTATTTATTTCAAGTATTTAATATGATGAATTATTTGGTTATGCAATTAAGGGAGGATCCCATACTTTATATAGCTCCTTGATGCCGCAATAGGTTCTCATGAGACAAATAAGTTGGCCAAATTAAATGGGTTTTATCCATAGTTTTAAACCATTTTGTGAAATGTCTTCACAGTATATGTTTTTATGGGCCTCAGACATGACACCCATTAAGAAATAATTTACATCATTTATTTTCATTTTTTATTCATCCATGAGTTTTTTTATTAACATATCTATGGATATAGTTCATTTTTATTTCATTGATTAAATGAAATGTGTTTTAGTTTCTTACCTTTTCATATTGATTTTTCCTTATATAGTCATTTTAATGGAATGTGTTATTAGTTATTTACTATGACATGTAAATTTATTCCTATAGATTCATTATTTATTCTACTTTACTTACCCTTACTGGTCATTTTAGGCAACCCTTATTATGTTTTCTTTCCCCAAGTTATGAATAAGAAATATTTGAATAATATTTCAAGGATGTGGTTTATTTTATTTTTATGTATCATATTTGTATTAACTATTTTACCAATGAATTATTGCTATCATTTATGTAATATGGATTTATAATAATTCTAAACTAACCAGTACTTATAGATTTGTTTCCTTATAAACATTATAATTTAATAAAATAATGCACCAGCAATAGTTTTCTAGGGTCGAGGTTTTACAATTGATATCAAAGGAATTTTAGCAGCAAACTTGAAAATAAGATTTAGAAAGATTAAATTTGGGGGAACAAACCTAGATATAAATTGAAGATATGTATAGAATAAAAACCTATAATTTTGGTGAGTAAAATATTATGTGAGTATTCCTACAAATACATCCCTATATGGATACTACAAGTGGATGTAATTTTGGTACAAATGTATATATGAGTAACAACTCCGACAAGGTGTGCTGTTCTTGACTCGGTGTAACCATGTACAAGAAAATAACACTCACTACACCCATGGTTTGACACTCTAGTGGGATACACATAGGATAATACACATTTTCTTTACCTACCATTATGAAGGATTTGAAAGTAAATATTTTCCAAAAGAAACAAAAGTTTATGATTCTAGGTTTTATGTTATATAAATTTATGTTATGTGGTAAAACATATCTAGAGTGATGAAATATTCATATTTTTAAGAGTTAATACAATATAGTTTATTCTTTATAAATGTCACCTTGAAGGAAGAATGATGTCAATACACATAGAAAATGAATAGATTACCCCTTTAGGAAACAAATAAAATTGGTATTGTTATTGAGAAAACCATGGAAATATTAGGGAAACTTAATCAGGATATGAAAAATTAATTTTTCAAAATGGAGAATAAAATTCCTTGAAGAGAATATCCAATACTAGATTTAATTATATGGTAGAATCCCCTATAGTTTAGTGAGAATTCAAATCCAATTGTGGCTGAGGAATGTATTATGTCTCTAAAAAATATATTTATAGTCTTAGAATGAAGAAAAAAGTAAAAAGTTATTCTTAAGGTCTATTGTCTTTAAGGTGATGCTGATCTGTGGTAGTATTTAACCCAAAATAAAAGGTAGGAATACAAAATTGAACTCATAGAATGAAAAAAATTTAAGGAGAAATTATTTTAGAAATACTTTCTTCATGATCAGAAAATTGAGATGAAGATGATGTATCTTAGCTTAAATAAAATGGAAGAAAATATTGTTTCATATTATGAAGCTACCTCTACAAGGTTACCCAAGTAAGCTATAGATTATATACGCAACACAAAGATCATGATAGAGCACTTCTTGGGTGGAATTAAGAAAAATATTTTAAAGGAATTTGTTTCTCAGAATTTATGATCATACAAAGATGTAGTTTTATGTTACATCAAAAGAGAGAGTGAATTCTTAAGATGTAAGAACCCAGTTCTTATTTTTTAGGTACAAGTTTCTCCTTTTTTCTCTTTCCCTTAAGTATTTTTGAGAAAATAAGGAAATGGAGAAAAATCCCAAATTTTGGAAGTACACGCCGTGTACTTTTCCACACGCCATGTACTTTTGGCCGTGTGGGATGAGTGCACAGGGTGTGTAGCCGTGTCAACGACGAAGGGTGTAAAAACCGACTACATGCCGTGTAGTGGTCCTTTCCACACCGTGTAGTCAGTCGGAATGCGGAATATTAAGGCGGTGGCCAACTGTTCGACAGAACACGCCATGTACTCAAGAAGACACTGTGTGTAGTCATGTTGGCAGATGAACAGTGCCACACTAGTGGGAAACCGCCAAAGGAACATTTAAAAAAAGGGAATTACATGCCATGTACTTGGAAATACATGACTTGTACTTTGTTTTTTTCTCTTAAAATGGGTAGTAGCCATCCCTGTTCACAGGGAAGGCTTAGAACCGGATGGGAGCTCGGTAGGGGACGACCGAATCTTCGAGGATCCGTCGATCGCGAACCGATAATTGTATTCTGCCTCCGTCAATATCGTTGGAACCGAACGGGTAAGCCCTCTCATCTCCTTCCGTAGTTCTTTCCAATTATTACTCTAAGGGAAATTATTTACATTTAAGCGAGTTTTCTTTCACCTCAGATCTACCTCGTTCTAGGATGATTCGTGGAGCGTCGTTCGAGTATACTGATCAGGGGCGTTTAAGGTAGGTGGCTTGGTGTTTATATTCTAACTATTGTGCGTTTTGTATACTGTTGTGCCACGAACCCGTGTTGGGGTGTCGTGTGGCTAAGGCCATGGCTATTTTAAATACCTAGACTTTAATAGGTAATTAATTGTGATAACAAACTACTGTTTGGGATAGTTGCTTGGATCTAGGACCACCCCGGGGGTGCGTTCCTCTATTTAGCCGTTTGGCCAGGTTACCCGAGGGTAAGCCTTTAAAGTAATGATTTTAGAATTTCCTTGAGAGGAATTTCTTGTGTACTGCTTGTTTACATGTTGGGCATGGACCGGTTACCTGTTTAGCATGAGGGAAATGTTGTGATTTTCTTGTGGGCACTGTACTATTTAGCCTGTGGGAAACTTCTTCCGTGCCTCTGGGCAGTTGATTTTGTTCCTGTGGGCGACACTACTTACGCCTGTGGGCAATATCCGTATGCCTGTGGGCAGATTCTTGTGTTGAATTCTCTTTACCTGAGGGTAGAGGTTTACATTTCTGAGGACATTGGATGATTACTTAGAATATTCATTGTGGTGATATTTTAAATTAAATGATTAAGTGGATATTAAAATGGAAATATAACTGGTTAAGTTAGTTACTTTTTAGTACTGATTACTTTATTGCATTTTAATACTATACACTGTTGTTGCATGATTTCACATAGTTGGGAACAAGCCTTTGGTGGGTGCCTACTAGGATTTATTTCTCACACCCTGTTTGGGTCATGCTTTTCGGCCGAAACAGATTATGTTTTTGTGGGTGTAGATAAGGGAAAGGGCCCTTATACAGGCACTTGATTGCTGCTGAGGAGTAGGAGAGAATGGGACCGGGCTTAGGCTTGCGATGCTACCAGCTGTTTTGTTTTTCTTTGTTGTACTCTGCATTGTATTATACTACTATGTAACATGTTCTGGCTGTTTTCTTAGAACTTGAGACATGTTGCATCATATCTATATAACTAGTTGGTTATCTTTCACTACAATTGTTATATTAAATGAGTATGGTTTATTGCTTCCGCTATGTTGTATGATTTTTATTTTATTCTACTGCGCTACACTTTGACAAATGAGGGCATAGTTTCCCCACTATCAGACTTGGGACCTCACTGCTAGTTGGCAGCCTCTAGCGTTTGAGGAAATGCGCTTGAGGTCATGTGGCGAACCGGGTTTGGGGCACCCGTTGAGTGGCACCCGAAACTGGGATGTTAAAAAGAAGTATCAAATGTGTTCTTTTCTTTGACTTACTATTTGGAGCCTTAGTCTGGAATAGGACGGGAATAGTAGTTGGTAATAAGCTGTGCCTGGGCATAGCTAACCCGTGTATAGGGAAAATCCAGTCTACCTCGTATTTTTGAAATTTTTCTGAGTTTGCAAATTCTACTTTTGATTGATTTCACTGTTGGGTGACACACATGTGATTGTGCTGTTTATATTTTATCCATGGGTTATATTTAGTTGCAACACGATGAGATGAGGGTATGCCGTATCATGCATCATTTAGGGACATACTAGAAATCATAGGCCATGCATAGTTTCCATGCCATGTAGGTGCATTAGAAAGTGCATGTTGTTGTGATAGTTGTTGTGCTAGTAAAGCATGCTGTTATGATAACTGCTTTGATAAATAACTGTTATGTGATAAGGTATATTTGTGTGATCCGGTTTATAGAATGAATGCAAACTTTTGGTTTTTGGGGAGTATGGGCCCCCATTTACTAGAATTTGGTGAATCATTGACTATTTATTTTATTATAACACAGATAAGATTCCAAACTTTGATTCGCGGGGAGTATGGGCCCACACAGATCGAAATTTGGCACTTAGGTGTTGTTTTCAATATTTGCTGGGTTCTGAGGAAGTTTCTGAGGCATACTGTCTGAAAAAACCCAGTATACACGCCGTATAGTTCCTTAAACACACCGTGTATGGCCTTCTGTTCGGGAAGAAAAGAAAATTTTTTGAGTACACGCCATGTACCCTAAGTACATGCCGTGCAGTCCCTTCTCGTGTCACAAACCTTGTGGGCGACGACACGGGGAAGGGAAGAGATTGGGAAGAACATACCGTGTAGCTTCTGTACATGCCGTGTAGTGTTGACCCGAAGACCGCCCGTGTGACAAACAACATGGACGAAGGAAACCCTAAGACATACACGTCATGTCCACTATAGAACACGCCGTGTAGTCTGACCTGGGTACCCGACCGTGTAACTAACAAGACGGAGTAGTGTAATCCTTTCATGTACATGCCGTGTGTGTATAGAACACGCTGTGTAGTCTGAGCCGTGTGTCCGGTTGTGTAACTAACAACACGGGTCGACTAAGCTTGTCTAATACACGCTGTGTGCCTCTGGGACACGCCGTGTAGTCTTGTCCGAGGACAAACCACATGGAGTTAGCTGTGTGGCTGGGAAGACGGAGTGGTGTACACGCCATGTACGAGTGTAACACGCCGTATAGTCTCAATTTGAGTAGTCGGCCGTGTCACAAACGACATGGGCAGTTGGAAAATTACACCATACACACTGTGTAGATTATATACACACCGTGTAGGTTTTTCAAACAGAAGTCGTGTGGTTAAGCCATGTAGAAGGACCTGGGCAGGGGAAGATATGTCAAGTACACGCAGTGTAGTCAGTATTCACGCCATGTAGTCTTGTTTTTCAAATCTTCAAATTCCTTCTTCCTTTTGTTCCCTTTTCGGTTCCTTCATTTTCAGTCTTTAATAATGTAAATCTAAGGTGTTCATTTGACCTTTTAGTGTCATGCCGCCGAGGCGACCATGATTTGTTCGCCAGGGGAGAGACAATGAGTATACTCCAGAGATGGTGGGCCATGGGCTATCAATGGATCCTCCAATAGAGCCAGATGTGGCGCCAGCCATTATACTGGACACAGGCGCGGATGCGCAGTTCCGCGAAGGCTTTATACGGTTCATGCAGACCTTTTAGGGAGCACCGTCGGCTGCCACATCTATGGCTGAGATGACACGTACCTTCTAGCAGCAGCATCCACCTACGTTTTCAGGGGATGGTAGACCACAGGCTGCGGAGTCTTGGCTTGGATCGATACAGACTATTTTCGAGCATCTTGAGACGCCTCCAGGGCGGTGGGTCAAGCTCACGACATATATGCTGCGTGATTATGCCAAGAGGTGGTGGGATGTTACCATCCAGACAGAGCATCACAGATACATGGCGTGGGAATATTTTCAGGCAGTATTCTATGACTTCTTCTTCCCAGAGACGCTGAGGGAAGATAGAGCTCAAGAGTTCATGAATCTGCAGCAGGGCAGTATGTTTGTGATGGATTATTTTACTCGTTTCACCGAGCTTCATCATTTTTCACCCGTTTTGGTGGGTGATGAGATGTTGAGAGCCATATGCTTTGAGGATGCTCTTCGCTATGGAATCCGAGCACTAGTGAATGTTTTCAGATTGCCTTTAGTACATGCTATTATGAACCAGGAACTGATTACAGAGAAGAACCTTCAGGAAGCTAGTGGTGTGGGCCAGGGCGGTTCAGTACCAGTTTCTGGTACTATTTCTATTGGTAAGAGGAAGAGACAGATGGACTTCTCTCAGGGTGGAAGTACCAGCCAGAAGAATGATTTAGGTGGCCAAGTCATGTGCTACCAGTGTGGTAGAGAGGGGAACAAGAGGCCACATTGTCCATGAGACCCAGTGGAGTGCCGAGCTTGCGGCATGATGTGTCATCTGTAACGATTCTATAGGGCATTTCCACCAGTGGCTAGTGAGAGGGATTCTGTGCAGACTCCGCGTGTGGGAGCAAGACCGACAACTTCTTACCATTCGGAAAACTAGAATACATCAGGGCATGCAGGAAGGGATGGTGGTCGTGGCTATGGTAGCCAGACACCAGGATCTCAGAGGCAGCAGGGCGGGACAGCTCAGGGTAGCCAGGCTGTGTCGCAGGGCCGCTACACTGGGTAGGCATATGCAGTGCAACAGACCCAGCAAGAACAGGATCTCGAACCTTCTACAGTCAGAGGTACTATTCTAGTAGCTTCTGTCTTATCTTCAGTACTTTTTGATACAGGTGATACACATAGTTTTATATCTGTACCCGTTGTGGAGAGCCTTGGGATCTGTGTTTCTTCGTCTTCTGCTGTTATAACGCTAGACACTCCATTGGGAATTATAACGGAATGTGTGATTCAGTGCAAGGAGTTCCCCCTTTAGGTTGGTGGGTTTCACTTTCTTTGGGACCTCTATGTCTTAGAGATGACAACTTATGACGTCATTCTTGGGATGAACTGCTTGGTTCCATTGCGAGCCTTTGTGGACTGCTATCGTCGCAGGGTGAGTTTCACGTCACCAAACGGGGGAGAGATTCTATACAAGGGCGAATGAGATGTTCAGTTGAGTTGAGCTGGACTAGAGCATCATGGGCGAGGTGGAGTCAGAACCCAGATTTCAAGCTTATACCTGGATGATCAGGGGACTTATCAGATGGATTTCCCCCCAGTGGTTGATCATGTCAGGGATGTCTTCCTGGACAACTTTTTAGGTCTACCTCTGGAGTGAGAGGTGGATTTCTATATTGAGCTCGTGCCAGGGGTAGCACCGGTGTCAATTCCTCCTTATAGGATGGCTACACATGAGTTGCAGGAGCTCAAGAGGCAGTTAGAGGAGTTACAGGAAAAGGGTTTCATCTGACCCAATACTTCTCCTTGGGGTTCGCCTGTCCTGTTTTCTAAGAAGGCGGATGATACCCTTAGACTCTGTGTGTATTATCGGAAGCTGAAACAATTGACGGTTAAGAACCGATATCCTTTGCCGAGGATTGATGATATTTTTGATAAACTTCGGGGAGAATGAGTTTTCTCTAAGATTGACTTGATATCCGGGTATCAACAGATGCGCGTGAGACCATCAGATATACCGTTTATAGCTTTTTAGAGTAGATATGGTCTGTACGAGTACTTGGTTATGCCGTTCGGACTCACAAACGCACCATCCGTTTTCATGGCTATGATGAATCGTGTGTTCCATCCTTATCTGGATTCTTTTGTGGTAGTATTCATGGAAGATATCTTGATGTACTCTCACACTCGACACGACCATTCCACCCATCTTGAGATCGTATTTAGTACACTGAGAGATCATCAACTATATGCTAAGTTCCCAAAGTGCCACTTTTGGATGGACCATATTCACTTCCTGGGTTATATCATCTCAGAGGAAGGAGTTGCAGTGGACCCAGATAAGGTGAGATCAGTAGTTTCCTGGGAGCATCCAAAGAACATGTTTGAGATATAGAGTTTCTTAGGGCTGGCTAGTTACTGAAGAAGCTTCATACATGACTTCTCCCACTTAGCAGCGCCATTGACGGGTCTGGCTAAGGAGGGTGTGAAGTTCGTATGGTCGGAAGCTTGCGAGACAGCCTTTCAGGACCTGAAGGGAAGGTTGACATTAACACCAGTCCTGATACTTACAGAGCAAGGTAAGAGCTATATAGTTTACTGTGATGCATCAGGTATTGGGCTGGGAGCAGTGTTGATGTAGGGCGATCGAGTTGTTGTGTATGAGTCTCGGCAGTTGAGGTCACATGAGAGGAATTACCCAATGCATGATCTCGAGTTGGCTGCAGTTGTTCATGCATTACGCTTTTGGAGGCATTATCTCTTGGGAGAACATTTTTTGGTGTTCACAGAACACAAAAGTCTCAAGTATATCTTTACTCAACATGACTTGAATCTGAGGCAGAAAAGGTGTGTCGAATACCTATAGTCCTTTTATTTTATGCTTGCCTATACACCTGGTAAAGGTAATGCGATAGCTGATGCACTGAGTAGGAAGACTCAGATACAGGCTGTGCAGGAAGCCAGTGGTGAGTGGTAGCTCATGACCTTGTTCTCTGAGATGCATTTGGAGGTGCACGATAATCAGGGGCAAACTTATCTTTCATATTTAGCTGTGACTTCTACCCTCCTGGACAGAGTGAGGATGATACAACTATCTGATTTAGAAGGCCTAGTTCTAAGGGAGTTGGTGGAAAGTGAGGACCCTTCTCCTAGTTGGACGATAGGCGATGATGAAGTTCTGCGTTTCTATGGACAAGTGTGGGTTCCAGGGGATATACGCGAGGAGCTGATGTGGGAGTTTCATGCTTCTGCTTGGGCAGTTCATCCCAGAGTTACCAAGATGTACTGAGACTTGAGACGCCAGTATTGGTGGCCGGGTATGAAGAGAGATGTAGCTTGTTTTGTAATGAGGTGTTCCACCTGTCAGCAGGTAAAGGCGAAGCATCAGAGGCCAACCAGACTGTTACAGCATTTACCCATCCTAAAGTGGAAATGAGATGATGTTGCGATGGATTTTGTGACTGGGTTTCCGAGGTCACCTAGAGGCAATGATGCTGTGTGGGTTTTTGTGGACAGAATCACGAAGGTAGCTCACTTTTTTCCGATCAAAGAGACCTTCGGTGTTGACGATCTCAGAAATTTGTTTATCCAAGAGATTATACGTCTTCATGGGGTTTCTCGTTCTATAGTTTCAGATAGGGACGACCATTTTACGTCTCATTTCTGGAATAGTTTTTAGAGGGCACTGGGTACACAGGTTCTTCTGAGCACAACTTACCACCCACAGACCGATGGCCATTCAGAGCGTACGATATAGGTGCTTGAGGACATGCTGTGTGCATGCATCATAGACTTTGGGGGCTATTGGGAGAAGCATATACCCCTAGTCGAGTTTTCCTACAATAACAGTTTTCGGGAAACAATCGATATGGCACCTTACGAGGCTTTATATGGTAGTCCATGCCGATCACCTTTGTGCTGGTTAGAGACAGGTGGGGCAGCTTTACTGGGACCACGTCTCGTTCAGGAGACTTCTGAGCAGGTCCAGTTGATTCGAAAGCGGATTGCTACCGCACAGTCTCGTCAGAAATCTTATGTTGATCGCCGCAGACGACCTTTGGAGTTCATGGTCGGGGATCAGGCTTTCTTGTATGTTTCACCGAGGTTGGGACACAGGCGGATCGGGAGACAGGGTAAAATTTCACCAAGGTATGTGGGGCCATTTTAGATTCTAGAGAGAGTTGGTCTAGTTGCCTATCGGTTATAGTTACCACAGAGGTACCGGGCCATACACAATGTCTTCCATGTGTCTCAGTTGCGCCGCTATCATTCAGACCCATCTCACATCTTTCAGCCCGAGGATGTTGAGCTTTAGGTTGATGCGTCCTTTGAGGAGCATCCGATTTGTATCATTGATAGGAGCACGAAGGTTCTCTGAGACCGGTCAGTTCCTCTCGTACGAGTGCTATGATATCATGACCGGTGTAGGACGAAACCTGGGAGCAGGAGACCGACATACGTGCTCAGTGGCTAGAGCTATTCTGAGCTTTATCTTCGCCACCCTTGGAAGGGAAATTTGGGGACAAATTGCTTTAAGGAGGGAAGTTCGTAAGAACCCGGTTCTTATTTTTGAGGTACAAGTTTCTCCTTTTTTCGCATTCCCTTAAGTTTTTTTGATAAAATAAGGAAATGGGGAAAAATCCCAAACTTTGGAAGTAAACACCATGTACTTTTCCACACTCCATGTACTTTTGGCCGTGTGGGATGAGTGCACAGGGTGTGTAGCCGTGTCGGCAACGAAGGGTGTAAAAACCGACTACAAACCGTGTAGTGGTCCTTTACACGCCATGTAGTCAGTCGGCAGGAAAAATAGTAAGGCAGTGGCCAACTTTTTGACATAACACGCCATGTAATCAAGAAGACACGCCGTATAGTCATGTCGGAAGATGAACAGTGACATGCTAGCGGGAAACCGCCAGAGGAACAGTTAAAAAAAGGGAAGTACACGCCGTGTACTTGGAAATATACGCCGTGTACTTTGTTTTTTTTTTGCTTAAAATGGGCAGTAGCCAACCATGTTCATAGGGAAGGCTTAGAACCGGAGGGGAGCTTAGGAGGGGACGACCGAATCTTTGAGGATCCATCGATCGTGAACCGGGAATCCGATTCTGCCTCCAACGATCTCGTTGGAACCGCACGGGTAAGCCCTCTCATCTCATTGCATTGTTCTTGCCAATTATTCCTCTAAGGGAAGTTATTTGCATTTAAATGAGTTTTCTATCACCTAAGATCTACCTCATTCTAGGAAGATTCATGGAACGTCGTTCGCGTATACTGATCAGTGGCGTTTAAGGTAGGTGGCTTGGTGTTTATATTCCAACTTTTGTGCATTTTGTGTACCGTTGTTCCACGAACCCATGTTGGGGTGTCATGTGGCTGAGGCTATGGCAATTTTAAATACCTATAATTGAATAGGTAATTAATTTTGATAACAAACTGTAGTTTTGGATCTTTTCTTGGATCTAGGACCACCCCGGGGGTGCGTTCCTCTGTTTAGTCGTTTGGCCAGGTTACCCGAGTGTCATCCTTTAAAGTAATGATTATAGAACTTCCATGGAAGGAATTTCTTGTGTACTTCTTGTTTACATGGTGGTCATGGCCCGATTACCTGTTTATCCTAATGGCAGGGTTGTGATTTTCCTGTGGGCACTGTAATATTTAGCCTGTGGGCGACTTCTTCCGTTCTTGTAGGCAGTTGATTCTGTGCCTGTGGGCGACACTACTTATGCCCTTGGGCAATATCCGTATGCCTGTGGGTATATTCATATGTTGGATTCTCTTTACCTGAGGGTAGGGGTTTACATTTCTGAGAACATTGGATGATTACTTAGAATATTCACTGTGGTGATATTTTAAATTAAATGATTAAATCGATATTAAAATAGAAATATAACTGGTTAAGTTAGTTACTTTTTAGTACTTCTTACTTTATTGAATTTTACTACTGCACACTGTTGTTGCATGATTTCACATAGTTGGGAACAAGCCTTTGGTGGGTGCCTACTGGGATTTATTTCTCACACCCTGTTTGGGTCATTCTTATCGACCCAAACAGATTATGTTTCTACAGGTGTAGATAAGGGAAATGGCCCTTATACAGTTACTTGATTGCTGCTGAGGAGTAGGGGAGCATGGGACCGGGCTTAGGCTCGTGATGCTACCAGCTGTTTTGTTTTTCTTTGTTGTACTCTGCATTGTATTATACTGCTATGTAACATGTTATGGATGTTTTCTTAGAACTTGATACATGTTGCATCATATCTGTATAACTGGTTGGTTATCTTTCACTTCAGTTGTTATATTAAATGTGTATGGTTTATTACTTCCATTTTGTTGTATGTTTTTTATTTTATTCCGCTACGCTACACTTTGACAAATGAGAGCATAGTTTCCCCACTATCAGACCTGGGCCCTCGCTGCTAGTCGGCAGACTCTGGCGTTTGGGGAAATGCACTTGAGGTCATGTGGTGAACCGGGTTCGGGGCACGCGTTGAGTGGCACCCAGAACCGGGATGTTACTTAAGATATTATTTATTCAAGGGAAACCAAATGAAGAATGTGTCTTTTGAACACCATGAAAAAGGTAATGAGTCAATGATGTTTATGTGATGTAAGGATTTTACAACTTGTAATAATTTTGGAAAACATCGCCCCAATAAATGTTTAAAAGGGTTGGGAGTTTGTTATAAATGTGGTGAAAATGGTCACTAGGAAAAATAATGCAAAAGGGAAGAATTAAAATTCTTTTATTCAGTGTTAAAACAATAAAATGATGTGGAACTATGCAAATGATTTCCCCAATAATCAAGAGAATATACCATCAAAGAAGATAGGGGATCATGGTCAAGCATATGTTTTTGACATTACTATAGTGAAAAGATTAATTTGATTTTATATTAAGATATAACAAATATGTGGTAAAAGTCTCTTATTTATAATGTTCACATTATATAAATTAGTAAATATATATGTATTATACTTCAGTAAGTTTTCATTAATGATTTTGGATCATATTTTGAATGGAACCAAGAATGTTATTCATTAGAAAGTTAAAATTTTCAAAAAAAACATGATTTAGGGAAAGAAAACCCTTAATATATTCCTAATGTTGAGATAATGAAGAATAAATGATTTATTTGGATAAGTTATGACTACCTTATCGACTTTTTAAAATGTAGATTATGCTATCATTAATAGATTTCATATCATTTTTGGATTTATGGAATGTATCCAACAATTTATGTTCTATTTATGGAATAATAAGAATTCATGTTTTTAATAAGGTTTTATATAAATTAAACTTATTAAAATATTTACATGTGTGTTATGTGATAATTAACATCCAATTACTGTTATCTTATAAGTTTATTTTGAAAATTCTGTGACCTTCTTTTTAATGTACTAGATCATAATCTTTAGAAAAAATTAACCACTTATGAAATTGTTTAAGTTGATATTTGGATGTGGTTTTAAAGATTGATATATTACTTCACTATAAGAAGAATAATGTTATAAGAGATGAAATAGAAATAGTTTAAAGTGTAATCAAAGAAACATATTTTGTTTATTTAAATATATATTTAATTATATTCTTATAGTTTGAATGAATTACTTCACTCTAGGGAAAAATCTTTATGAAACAAAAATGTTGTCCTACTATCATAATTTTGAATTATGTATATGAAATTTATTCACACCTATTATTTATGTTTAATTGGTAAAAAAATTTCATCTAAACATGTTCTTTAACACTCTTCAATTTAACTTGATTGTTATATTTTTATTTTTTATCCATGTTTCCATTTCCCACCTTTGTTATCCTACTAGGGAACATAGTTACATGACTGTTGTACATTCCTTTCTATCTAATTAATAATATGTGATATTGACCAATTTTACAATGTGGATCTTTCAAAAATAGTTTAGTTTTAGTCCCTTGATTACTGGGATCATATCTAAATTGTGAGGAAACAATTTAATTAAGGTTGGGAGAATATAACACCCCAAAGTTATTGAGTAAGAATATTGAATTTGATAGCATGTATGAAATGCAACACCAAGCATGTAGAGAAATATAATATCCTTTAATTTATTATATATTTAGTATTTTACACAAATTTAATATATTTTATAACTTTAAATGTATGCAACAATGACTTATCATATGTTATACGCTACAATGATTTTCTTCAATGGCCTACGTTACACGCAAGACTAAGTTTCACTGAATAATAATATATTATTAAAATATTAATATAATAAGATATAACAAAGCCATTAAATTAAAGATTATGAATATAATTAACTATGACATAAAAATATAAGGTTTACAGAAATATAAAATGAATTCATTGGCTCGAAAATAATTAGAAATGAATATGAAAACCGATTGAATATAAAGGAAAATATTATTATTTTTATACTCACTAATCTATTTTACCCAAAAATAATTAAATTAATTAAAATTATTGAGTGGTATTAATGTGATGTATATATTATAAATTCAATACTTTTTGTTATATTCATCCAATATATTTGATATCATAAAGTTAGAAAAAACCATTATTACACATAAAATACTATATTTTTATTAAGGTAGTTTTTCCACTGTTTGATGGATAACCCATTTTAATCCAATTTTTGACCCGTATAAAAATTCAATATGTCAAAATAATCTTAATATTATAAATAGAAACTTAAAAAATTGGTTACGTTGAACTTTTGGTATATTTATCTGAAGTTTCATTTTTTAATGAATAGTGAAAAATACCAAAATTTAATTCAAAACTACATTTTCATATAATTTATTTATAAGGTTAAATTATGTTTTAGATTGGTTTTAAAGTTTAATTAGATACTATTTTTATCAATTAATTAAATTTAGGTTATAAGAATCAATTTCACATTTAAATTGACAACAAAAACAAATCAATCTTTTGGATGTTTCTACTTTAAAAACTAGTATTGTTGTCCCACCCCAAGATGATTTTTAAATTATTTTCTTCCATTTCTATGATTGGAATTTTGAAAAATAGAGTCCATATTTTTAATCATCATAATTTATTAAAGGGACTCCTCTCATCCCACTTCCTCAAACCTCTCAAGGCACTTCAACTCGACCAAGCTCTGCCTAAATAGCTCCTCAACATCCCTCCCCTAATCCTAGAGGCCTCACCTTGGTTAGGAAGAAATCCAATAAATCCTTTTGGTACAAACCAAAAGTAGTTACCAAATTAAAATGTAAAAAACTTCATCAACCTCTTTAGTTTTATTTCCATTCTCCATCCCCATATATCTCTTTATTATATGATTGTATAACTATACAAGTATCAACAATATAATTGGATGTTTTTATGCTAAGGGTTATACCTACACTTAAACACACTTTCATCAAATGGGTAATGAACATACTATTTTTTGTGTACAGTGATCTACTTCCTTAAAAAATGATAATTGATCATTTATTATTTACCACCTATCATGGTGGCCATTATAATAGAACTATGTCTATATATGATATATATGATATTTATAATGTCTTTATTTTTCTGTAATTTTAATTTAGAACATAAATTTATGATTTCCATCTTGTTTAAAAATGATAATTTTGTTTGAGGAAGTGTGGACTACAACTCCCTCAAAGTGATATGACTCGTTCATGCCATACCTGGAATGTATAAAGGATGATCTTAGTAAAAATATGTAACATATATAAAATAGATATGATATTAGAATAATAATATACAAATATAATTTACTTTTAATTATTATATTACAGTAAAGAAATGGAAGTATCATTCATGAGTACATACGTCATACAGTCTCCAAGAACAGTGCATTTCATTTCACATCTCCAAACATTACAGATTATTCTAAATTACTATGTACAAAATATATATGATAATTAAATCATGGTTTATATTCTAGAGATGATGAAATCACGATCTGTGTAATTGGAACAAAAAATTAAAATTCAAAAACATACTTGAGAAAACTAGTCAATTAACACCCAAAATACATTACTACAAAAAACCTCTAAAACAATGCTGGTATTTAGCTGCACTAGAAAATTGCACTAAAAAAGGGAACCCTTTATCATCAATTTTTTTTGCGCTGATAAAATTGAGTCTTTATCAACTCTTTATTTTATAAAAGATAAAGTTCCACAATAAAATGAAATAAGTAAAAAATAAAAATAAAAAATTTTATAATTTCATTGATTAAATTATTATTGTTAAAAAAGAATAAATTTTATATACAAATATATAAATTTTAAAATTTAATTAATAGTATATATTAAATATATAGTTATGTTAAATGAATAAAATTAAATAGTTAAACATATAAAAATATAAAATGAGTTAATTAAAAAAATATTAAACATTTTTTTAATTAAATAATTATAGATAAAAATGAATAAATTTAATATACATTTATATAGATTATAAATATTAATTAATAGTATATATTATATATATATATATATATTAAATGAATAGATTTTAATAAATAAACAAAAAATTAAAAAATGAATAAATTAAAATGTTATTTACAAATTTATTAATGAAATGATTATAAAACAATGAATTAGTATAATATACATATATATTAATTATATATAGTAATAAATAATATATATTAAATAAATATATTTATAATCTATAAAATGTTAACTAAAAACATATTAATGGCTTATTCATTTTTAATTTTGTCTGATTTTTCAATTTAACATATATCAAACATCATGTGTTAGACTGATTTCACATTCACACACACACACACACACATATATATATATATGTAATTAATTCATTTTTATAGTCAAAAAAACACAAAAATATATTTACGCAATATGTAGAAAAAATACTGCTAATATTTACATAATTTATTCCAATTTTAGTATATTTTAGAATTTTCATTATAACATGATATATTATGTTTTCGACCAATCAATTTTATTTATTTATATTTTAACACTATTAAAGTCAGGTTATTCGTTTTTTATATTTTTATAGTTTTGAATTTTTTAATTTTCTATTATATATATATATATATATTTATTTACTATGTTATAGTATTTTCAATATATATACCCATATTTTTTAATAATTTATATTTAATTAATAAAAATTTTCCATTTTTTAAATATTTTTATAGTGTTCACATTTTGAATCATTCAATTTCACTCATTTTTAAATTACATGTATTTAAGATCCTATATCGACTAATAATGTTAAAAATATATTTGTAAATAAATATTTATAAATAATTATTTATAATTGTATAATTACTATATATATTGATATATTTATAATTATTATAATTAAATTATTAATTTTTAAATTAGTATTTATATAATGATAAATAAATAATTATATACAATTAAACGTTTTTAAAATTATAATAAATATATTTAAATAATTATATTTATAAATCCATTATTGGTACTTTTTTAGCACTGATAAAGATCAATCTTTATCAACACTAAAAAAGACCTATTAAAAAATATCATTATCAGCGCTAAAACCTTAGCACTGATAAAGACTTTATTTATCAATGCTTTGTTAGTGCAGATAAATCTCAATCATTCTCAGTGCTAAAAAATAACTAATAAATATTCCTTTTATCAACTCATAACATTTTGGCACTGATAAAAGTGATATCTATTAATGCTTTTATTAAAGTGCTGTTAAGATAATCTCTGATCTATTTAGAAGAACCCTAACTGCGGCTCAATCACTCACATTTCTCAAGCTCTCATAGAACTCCTCTACAACTGGAGTGACTCCTCTACATTCCCTTGGACGAATCAAGTCTAGAATCCAATGTATTTTATTTTCTAATTTTACTCTATAGTTGTTTGATTTTTTGAGTTCTGCATTTTTAATTTTTCTATTCTTAACCGTGATGAACACTACATCTCATCTACATGCCACTAAAATATAATAAGTCATCCAGGGTGACTCTTGTGTAACACCAATATCCCAGCAGTCATTGCAGCAATAATAAGTCAATATAGAATTGACGGGAATTGCTATTAAATAACTATATAATGTTGAGCCGATGTTTACAGAGGATAAATATGGTCCTTCGATAGTGCGAGATATGATTCTATAAAATTATACTCTCATGAAATCTTTATTTTATACTAAATCATCTCATTATTTTATTAATTATTGTGTTGTGGATCATATGGTATTACATTTTGAAATGAAACCTCATGTGTTGAATCTTTGAACAACTTTTGGACAAAGATAATTTCTAGCATTTAACTATAAAACATGTTCTATAATTTTAATTGAGGCTAAATTTTTCTTGGATTTCCCTATTTTTGAGAAGGATATCTTCGACCTAATTTTAGGGATGTATTTGTTAACATCCTTCATGATGTGCATCAATTATTATACCCAATACATTATTTTCTAATATTTAGATGATGTTGAAAATCACATTAAAGTGTATTAGGATTTCAATACATGCACAATAGGACTATTGGTATAGATTATTGGGAATATAGTTTATTAAAAAAATATCCATAATTGGATGGTGAGTAATCCTTGAGAAGACAAAAGTGATGTTGAACGTAGGTGGGGTGCGATTCATTTCTTCAAGACCATTATAGTGGAGGTATTACAATTAATCTTTAAATAGGTAGACTTTTTTAGTTATTCCATTAGTGTAGGTACCTAGGACACTTTAATCCTTATTGAATCTTTGATGTGAATCATTTTTATCGATGTGGTTAGTTGGGAAACCTCCAATAGTCCTTATCAGCTATTCCTTCTAGATATGGTCATTATATATGGTTGGAAGATTATTTGTGGTAGAGTAGTCCATATATAAATTTTTAAAGTGTTATTATATAGTGATAGGTACAATCCTGGTATATTATACTCCTATCAATGGTCTTAGGACACATAAAATTCATATTATTTATTTATGAGTATCTTATATTTCATCTGGGATTGAGATTAGAACTCATTCATAATTTTATTTACTTCAATTTTATATATATGTAAACATAATGAAAAGTAGTAATCAATGTTAATTTTATTTATAATTGTCTTATATATATCTCTCTCTTCCTTACATATACCAACACAATGCCACCCCCTACTTTGAAAACTCATTCCAACTTCATACGAGACCAGTGTGAACTACCCATCCTTCTACTGTTATGAATGAAGTATAAAATACATAATAGTCATGAGAAATATAAATTAAATTTCATAAAAACGGACAATATGTTTCAAAAATAAGGTTGTGAAAATAAGGATTCATTTTGGTTAGATAGATATACAATACAATACAATCCATGCATAAAAGTATACAGTTTCATGCAACTTGCATGGAAAGTATTACTATAATGAAAAAATATATAATACTTCAATACTGTAGTAAAAATAACATTCACTACCTTTATTTAATCCTTATTGAGATGCTTAATTGTCTTACATCTCTTAATGATGGATTTGACTCCCTCTTTCAAACTAGCATTATTACTATCATTGTGGTTACAAAGTTCCTTGATGACATACCTCCCGCTCAGATTGTATTCATTAATATTTGTTAAGGCCAATTCCATGGCTTTTTATAACGCATCTACAAAATCATTCTTCAACTCTTTTAGCCTTTTATCATCCACATTTACTACTTTTTGGGAACAAAAAAAATTACACTGAAAAATTAATCAAAACCTAATGAATGATTTTTTGGTTTCATGATATGAATTTTCATATACAAATCATATAGTTACTTTTAAAAATAATTCATCAAAAATTACTTTTATTTTGAGTGAGGTCACATTGGATCCTATTAGAACTTTGTAGTTAAGCATACTTGGATGAGAGTACTACTACGATGATTTATCTATTTTGACTCTCTATGGTATTCCTCCCCCAATAAAAAAAATTCTCCAAAACTATTTTTTGATTTATCATCAATATAATTTCTCTAGGAAGATTGTATAAATGGCCCGTTTTCAAGATCTCTCATCTTCCTCACATAAATACCACCACAATTTTGTGTCTACTTTACCCCTACCCAAAAAAGAAAAATTTCAGGGTAGGTGGAAATAAATAAGTGTTTGTGAGTGAAAGTAAATGAATGCAGATGGAAGTCATGTGGATTTGAATGTTCCTTAATTCATTTTTAATGAAATATGTATGAATTCATAATTAAAATTTCATTTAAGTTATTTTTTTAACCTCATTGGAAACCCTAACTTCATCTTCCGAACATTTATTTCATTTTTTCATGAGACTCATCCCCCATATATTCTTTGTTTCTTGAAATATTGTTAGAAGTAGTCATCAAAAGTGATATTGGGAGGAATTTTTATTATAGTAGTTGAAGAAACATAGTTTGATGTCCAAAAAATATGGGAGATAAATATTAAACAAAAAAATCAATATTAACTGTTCAGAAGGTAATTCATTAAGGATCTTTGGAACCATATTGATGGCAGGAAGTATAGTATAAAAGAGGGACTCCAATCCATCATCAAAAGATGTTAGACAATCAACGTCTGAGGAAGGATTATATAAATTTAGTTAAGGTCAGTTGTACTACAATATTGTTGTATTATATCTTTGTTGAGGAAATTGATAATTTTCATGCAAGAAGAATGCAATTGTGGAATTTTATGGATAGAGTTTATTGTATTGGTGATATTCAAGACAAAATAAATGTTTAATACTCATGTAAAAAATATCTTCTTCACACGATGATGTTACAAATCATCTGGAATAATAGACTATTTATGGTGAAACTATAGAATTATTAGGGGATCAATGACATGTTAATGAAAAAAATAACAATGAAGAAACATCATAGTGCTGGATAAAATTATCAACGTAAGAGTTTTGGGTATAAAATTTTAGGTTGGTTAGAATCAACGTATCTAACCTATAGACCGCAAATATTCAATTTTTATTAGTTATATTGGGGTTACAACAAGGATTATTGTGCTAATTGATAATGATTCATGGCGCCATGTCCAACCTGTAATGAAGGAAATCTTTTGGAAAGATATAACACTATTGTTATTATATAATTTATTAATTTTAATAATGATTTATATAATGAAATGTTGAATTAATTTTCATTTGTCCTTGTAGACTTTATTTATATTAGAAGATATATATAATAAATTTTTCTTAATAGCCATAGGAAAATATCATAGAGGATTCTGAACTCTTCTCACAATGTAAAATATTATGGATGCTGAGTGGAAAATAAATCCCAACCCACCACTTAGTTATGCCATAGTATAAAGTAGGAAACATGGAATTTTTTCATCAATCATTGAAAATATAAATCATTTCACGTTCATTACATTGTATAATATATTTTATAATATTATTTTTTATCCAAATTTATGAAAAATTGATAATTTATATAAGATAAAAATAGTATTGAAAATAAATAACGTGCATCCAAACCAATGTAAACCTATCGTAAAGCAAGGATGGGGTACACTTAATTAGAGAAGGAATTGGTATGTATTTTAAATCAACAGTAAAAGTTTATATAAGGAACCATCCTTAAACCTTAACATAATCTTGAATTAACTGAATAATTCACATTGAGGATATTTTCAGGTTTAGAGTTTTAGAGAATTAGGATATAACTATTACATATAAAAATATTACAAAGTAGACACTTCTACACAGTTTCCATTTTTTTTACAAAACATGGAATCTGGAAAAAAAGAGTCATGTCTAGTTCCATATTTAAGACATCGTGACTTTTCCTTGATCCCATAATTGACCCTATTCCACAATATGTCCTGTGAAAAACATTTCAAAAACTTGGGGTGAGCATAAAAATCTTAGTAAGGGATACGCAAAGAATGAAAACTGTTAGTTTTTCAAAACATCAAGTAAACCATTAACACTTTAACATAAGTAATAATTTTCACCATTATGAAGTAGTAAATAATTTTCATTGAATAAAAGATCATTACTTACCCTTTTGTAACCAAAAGATTACCATAAAACCCATATAAAGAACACATAACATATAAAGGTAACTTGGGACATAAACATACTTAAATGGAATAACCATATGGTCGACTTCCACACATATCACTAAATGGAATAGCTATACGGACGACTTCCATACCCAGTGCATTGGAGGTTATAACGTAACCACCATTCCTGGTATTCACGACACCACCTGTCATATGGTTTATCACATAACCACCCGTCAAATGTCCAAGTACCATCATAACACATAAAATATTGAAAATATAAACATTTCACTAATAACATTTCATTTTTAATCACAAAGAAATAATTTCAAGATATTGAAATAATCAATCCATTTTAAAAAACCATTTCAAAAAAGATTTTTGAATCAAAGTGTCCCATACAAATTTAAATCTTTTAAAGGAATTATAATTTTAAAACATTAATGTCCATATAAATAAATACTCAAAACCATTTTTAAAACATGGACATTAAATATAAGGATTTATAATAATAAATCTTTAAACACTTAAAAATGATATTTTTGTTAAAGAGTTTTTAACAAAATGAGAGACTCTTGAATACAAATAATTGCGGAATATCATTTAATCAAAAATTTATAATATCATGAGAATAAACGAGATTCATGATATAATATGTAAAATGATAGTATATAAACCATATAAGAGTGAATTGGTGCATAACAACAATTAAGTCTCAATGGAAAGTAAATTGAGACGAAATCACTTATAAAGACGGTATCCTTAGATTAAGGATAAATAAATTGCATAATTATGTGTGACAAATATAAATACCCTAAATATGACTGGTAATTCAGTGTAAAACAATCATAGTTCATTCACACATATTCATAGGATGAAATATTCAAGAAGTATATGTTTAACCCAAATAATCGAAATTGGGTTAAAAAGTTCCCTTGCAAAAATTCGACAACCTAACTACGTCACTTTAAAATTCAAAAACTGATTTGATGAGAGAGAAAAGGGTTTCTCATCACTTGTAAATAAAATTTACATCAATAAGTACATAGAATAACATATCCCAACATAATAATATGTGAATTAAAAGACATAACAAAAATAAGTCTTTTAAAAAGAGGAGGGTGAAAGGTTCCCTTACCGATTTGGAAACTTAAAAAAACATATGCCACATGAAAGAAGGATCATACAATTAATATGTAAATAACCATAAATTAAATTATCTTACAAAAAGAATACAATCATGGGCAGTATATACACCACACAAAAGGAAGTAGTGGAAAATATAGCATGAATCTCACGGGGATAAAAAGTGAGATGAAAACCCCTTACCTCATTGTAATCAATCGAGTCATATGAACCAAAGTTAATAACCACCAAATGAACCATTGAATACCATGAATATAATTATAATAATGATAATATACATCAAAATTCAGAACACAATACAACACATGAAATAAATAAGTGGCTAACAATGGAAATCTCACAGAATTAAAAGTGAGATAAGAAATCCCCTTACGAAAATTCGGCAACCTAACGGCGCCACTTAAAACGCCCAAAAATGGATTGATGAGATAAAATAGGGTCTCTCATCATATTAATATAAAAAGTAAAATAATAGGAATATAAAAGAACATCCCCCAACATAAGAAATAAGTTCTTAAAAGAAGTGATATAAAAGAGAGTGCTTAAAAGAAAGAGAGAGGTAGGATCCCTTACCTCATGTCCGACTTGACTCGATCGTTATTTAATATTCTAAATAATAAAATAATGTTAATTTATAACTTCTTAAGAACCTTTTTCAATTTTATTATTCCTTTTATATAACTTATTACCATGTTATAAACATTATGTAATCATTTAAGTTAATAACGTTCATTTGGTTGATATTTGGTACTTGAGTCAAAAATAAACTGCTTATATTTACAAGTTGTTCATGTGGTCAATAGTCCATTATATCCATAATTATATTCATGATTTAAATATCATATATATACATATATCATATATATTCATTATATACATGTATTTATAATAGTACATAACATTTGGAGGTAAGAAATGAAATGCACCGTTCATGGAGACGGTAAGCCGTACGTACGCATGAACGCTACTTTCATTTCTATTTCATATTTTAATGGAATTAAAAAATAATGGTACATAAGTATATTATAAATAAATTATAATATCATATATAATATCATTAAATATATCCTTTATACATCCCACAAAAGGCATTAACGAATCACATCACTTTGAGGGGGCGGTCGTCCGCACTTCCTCTAATGAGATTATCGTATTTACCCACTATGGAAACCATAAAGGCTTGATATAATTGGGAAGTACAAAATCATAAGGAAATTATAAACATAATATATATCATATGTAAATACAGTGCCATCATAATGGCCACCATGAGGGGAGGTAGGAGATAATCGAACAATCATCGTTTCGTGAGGCGTTAGTTTTCCATCCACATAAACATTATGTTCTTCATCCATTATATGGAGGTGTGTGTAAGTGTAGCTATAATCCTTCTCATAAAAGCATCCTAGTATATTGAGGATACTGTAGTTGTTACAAAATAAAGGAAATAAAAAGATTTTAGGGGTTTTAGAAGTAAAATAAAATAAAACAATTTAAGAGAAATCGTTACCTTTAATTTGAGTAACTCCCTTTAGATTGAACCAAAAGGACTTCTTGAAGTGCCTTATGCCTAAGGTAAGGATTATAGGAGGAGGAGATAGATGTATGGAGTGTAATTTGGCATAGTTTGGATGATCCAAATAGCTTGAGAGGTGTGAGGAATTGGTTAGAAGTGGTCTCTTTTTATAAGGGAGAGGAGGGGCTCTTTAGGAAAGTGTGAAAATATTATTTTATAATTTAATGATATTAGATTTCTAATGGTCCAAATATCATTAAGTGCGAATATAAGATGACTAATATTCGAAATAAAATCATCCAATCAGAATTGGACATTTTTTGGATAATAATTTAATAATTATAATCTTATTTATTTAAATCATTCATTAATGAGGTAAATACTGCATCATTATTGTGTCATAAATAATTTAATTGATTTGATGTCTAAAAATTATAAAAAACTACCATGATATAGGAAATAATTTTATCTTTATAATTAATATTTACAGTCGAAAGGATAATTTATATAACCCCTTATAAAAATTAATTTACTAAAAGATATTTGATTTTGTCATTTTTGTCTTTACTTTAAGTTAATTAATCTAAATTGTCATTTTCACTCCCAAGTGGCTTAAAGGGGTCCCCAAATTAACCCAAATATGCCCATGGTCGTAAATGACTCAACCAATAAATTTTGGACAAGTTTTAAGGTAATTTTAAATTATTATAATATTCCTTTAACCTTGAATTACCCTATTTACCATTAACCACGGTAAATAAAAGTCAAATGTTACTATTCACCAAAAATTATTTTTATCTTAATGAACCAAATTTTACTTCTTGATAACAACCATGTATGTTTTATTTTTGAAATTCAATTCACATAAGTGGTAAATATTCATTTAAATGAAAAATTCAATTTTTTAACTACCAATAAGTGGTTTCACTATTCATTAAAAATTAAAGTTTTTCAGAAAAATACCAAAAATTAAGCCTAAGAATTACTTGATATTAAAAATTCAAAATTGATGTATATTTTTCCAAATTAAAAACATAGAAGTGGAATTAATTTATTTTAAAATTAATTACCGTTATCAAAACAAATAGCCTGTTTTTAAGAAACATTAACTATCAAAAGATTGATACTTGTTTATATCCAATTTTAAAGTGAAATTAATTCAAATGACCAAAATTGGATTAAATGGTAAAAATATATTTTAATTTCACTTTAAAACAAATTAAAAATATAATCTAACTATATAAATAAATTAGATTAAAAGGCACTTTTGGATTACAATACAATATTTTTTCACTATTCATTAAAAAATGAACTTTATCATAATAATACCCAAAAATTACCCAAAGTAAAATTTGATGTCCCCATTCTAAAGAAAGATTATATTTGGTCAATTAGAACGTATTAAAGTGACCAAAACTATATTTAAATAGGGTTCTCCATTAAAAGGTGGTAAATCGGTCTTTTAATGTAAATTATGCTTAAAATTAGATTCATTCACATTTTAAGCCTCTAAATTTTTATTGGATATTGTAAATACATTTAACAATCATGTATAATAATATTTTAGTTAGTTTTGTTCATTACCGCCTATACAACAGCTAGGAGTTAACTACCATTTAAAATTATAATATTATATTATTAGTGTGCCACATAAGATTTCAAAGAAACCCGTTGTTGCGTATCAGGTACGCTATTGAACATAACAACCCTTTTAAAGTAAAATTAATATTTAATTCACAAATATTAATAAATATTAAATATATCTTATTCTTTATTTACCTTGGATTTTACATCCTTCCCCCCTTTTGGGAATTGCGTCCTCACAATCTTAAAATTTGGGCTAGGAAAAATTATTGAAAGTCCCATATCGGAAAAAAAGAGTCAGTAAAACTATCACTTTAAAGAAAAGAAAGAGAAGTAAAATGGTCACCCGAGTTAACCCATACTAAGATTTTATGAAAACATGGATCTGGAGGAGAAAACAAAGGGTCAAGTTCTGATGGAGAGTGATAGGAAACATGATTAGGAGAAAGTTAACCACAAGAAAATCACAAACTAATGATGTGTGTAAATGGTCTTTGATTACCCAGTAGGAAATGTAAACCAAAAACGTTTTTGTTTTAAGTTCCTTTTCATAATTTCTAGGAATTCATCTTATACATAGAATAAAAACATAAGTAAATATACTTACCTTCAAGTAGAGTTTCATCTTTTAATAAGTTTCTACCAAAACTAATCATTTCTCTAAACGATGAGCATTCAAAAATACTTGGTCAAATCAAAAGCACAAGAATCATATTATAAAGAATCACATAATCCACAAAAGGAGAACTATCTATTTCCCTTGTATTTAGAAATCAACTAAATCCAAAATGGTTAGCACCCGATCAGATAATCACTAAAAGGATAATCCTTTATAAAAAGAAATACTACTCTTAATCTCCAAAATTTTTCTAACAAAACCCAAAGTTCAACAAAGACCATTCAATAAACAATTGTCCCTAAAATTCTTCAAAAGTAATCCAAACTATTATTGTAACCCAAATCTCATAAGGATTTAATTACATAGACTTCCAAGATACATCTTAACATTTATCTCCAAGTAACACCAGTTACTCATTAAGTCTCATATTGAAAAGTAATTAACCTAATCACATATTTTCCAAGATAGGTTAATCATTTTCATAAGTAAATCAAATCATCGTGTATCCATAATAAAAACATAGATTCTTCCAAACTAAAATTTCAACCATTATTCCACAATTGAAATCCCATAGTGATTTATCTTCTTTAGGCATATAGTGTTTCCTCAAAAGAGAGAAAATCTTCCACAAAAACCTTTTATAACTTAATCACTAAATCATTTTTCAATACTAATTATATCCATTTGATAACACATAAGTTCCAAAAACCAAATTATTCTTGTTCCATTAATTTTTTTTTACTAAAATAATAAGTCATACTAACCAGGGACTTCAAGTAGGCTAGTGGTTGGTGATGCACCCTTGTCACCCTTCGGTTGTGGGTTCGATTCATGCAGCCTTGCTGGATGTGACGAGTTTTCACCCATCCTACGGGTTGTCCTTTTATAAAGCTAAAAAATAACCCTAACATGTTTTAACCTCAATGGTTTCCTTATACCTCTAATTTTCATCCAAATTCATTATGATCTCAATATCTTAATTCTTGAAGTCCTATTTCACCACCATATGATCAAATAAAACAATCCCCAAAATGAATAACATCATACCTTGATCATGGTTTCAATTTGGTTTCATCATCATCTTGTTCACATAGGTAGAATGTCCATTCATTGCAACAATGATTTAGATATCCTTCAAAATCATTTGCTTCCTCCATCCAAATACACCTTGTACAATATGGGTCATATGGGTGTTCATAGAAAAACAGTTTTTGAAAATAATCATGTATGACATATAATTTCAAGACATCAAATAAAACATGATTTATATAAAACAGTCGAATGGAATTTGAGTTGAAAATTTCAATTAACGGTTATTTTAAAATACCATAAGTATGTGCTGAGAGAATATATTTTAAAATCAAATATAAATAGGTTGCGCAAGTGTCTCCTTCTTCAGCATCTTTTTTAAAATCATAATATGCTTCAAAATCCTGTGATAAGGTAAAATATTTGAAAATGCCTTGATAATATTTACCTTTCTTGAAAATATGAGAATATTTTGAAAATAGGATTTTTCTAAATACAACCCATGATCCAAAATGATAACAAGGTATAGTGGAGGTGTTTGATATCTCAAACAACTGGTTGCAAGTGAGTTGTATGCTAGAAAAAGTTTCACAATCATCCAAACATGACTTTGCAATAATTATTGCAAGCATGTCATCAGGAAGAGATAGGAATGTCATTTGAGATCCTCCTACTTGCATTTTTAACTAAATTTCCTTGATCTGAAAAATTTATAAAACAAGGATTTAACTGAAATAATAGATAGGGACTAACCATATGTCTAACAAAAATTCCTAATCCCTAAAGTTGTCTAAACCGACCTCTAATACCAACTATAAGGACTCAACCTTAAACCTTTACATAATCTTGAATTAAATGAATAATTCACATTGAGGATCTTTTCAGGTTTAGAGTTTTATAGAATTAGGACATAAATATTACATCTCAAAAGATTACAAAGTAGACACTTCTACACAGTTTCCATTTTTTTACAAAACATGAACTCTGGAAAAAAAGTGTCATGTCTAGCTCCATATTTAAGACAACATGACTTTTCCTTGATCCCATCCTTGACCCTATTTCATATCATGTCCTGTGAAAAACATTTCAAAAACTTGGGGTGAGCATAAAAATCTTATTAAGGGATACACAAAGAATGAAAACTGTTAGTTTGTCAAAACATCAAGTAGACCATTAATACTTTAACATAAGTAATAATTTTCACCTTTATGAAGTAGTAAATACTTTTCATTGAATAAAAGATCATTACTTACCCTTTTGTAACAAAAAGATTACCATAAAACCAATATAAAGATCACATAACTTATAAAGGTAACTTGGGACATAAACATACTTAAATGGAATAACCATACGGTCGACTTCCACACATATCACTAAATAGAATAGCCATACGGCCGACTTCTATACCCAGTGCATTGGAGGTTATAATGTAACCACCCGTCCTGGTATTCACGACACCAACCGTTATATGGTTTATCACATAACCACTTGTCAAATGTTTAAGTACCATAATAACACATAAAATATTGAAAATATAAACATTTCACTAATAACATTTCATTTGCAATCACAAGAAGTAATTTCAAGATATTGAAATAATCAATCCATTTTCAAAAACCATTTAAAAAAAGATTTTTGAATCAAAGTGTCCCATACCACATTGAAGATTTTAATGGAATTATAATTTTAAAACATTAATATCCATATAAATAAATACTCAAAATCATTTTTAAAACTTGGACATTGAAGATAAATATTTAGAATAATAAATCTTTAAACATTTAAAAATGATATTTTTGTTAAAGAGTTTTTAACCAAATGAGAGACTCTTGAATACAAATAATTGCGGAATATCATTTAATAAAAACTTTATAATATCATGAGAATAAATATATTCATGATATAATATGTCAATGGACAGTATATACACCATATAAGAGTGAATTGGTGCATAACAACAATTAAGTCTCAATGGAAAGTAAATTGAGACGAATTCACTTATAAATTCGGTATCCTTAGATTAAGGATAAATCAATTGCATAATTATGTGTGAAAAATATAAATACACTAAATATGTTTGGTTATTCAGTGTAAAAAAATCAGATTTCATTCACACATATTCATAGGATGAAATATTAAAGAAGTACATGTTTAACCCAAAGAATCAAAATTGGGTTAAGAAGTTCCCTTTCAAAAATTATACAACCTAACGACATCACATTAAAATTCCGAAACTGAGTTGATGAGAGAGAAAAGGGTATCTCATAACTTGGACATAAAATTTACATCAATAAGGATATAGAAGAACATATCCCAACATAATAAGATGTGAATTAAAAGACATAACAAAAAGAAGTCTTTTAAAAAGAGGAGGGTGAAAGGTTCCCTTATCGATTTGGAAACTTACAAAACATATGCCACATGAAAGAAGGATCATAAAATGAAGATGTAAATACCCATAAATTAAAGTATCTTACACAAAGAATACAATCATGGGCAGTACATACACCACACAAAATGATGTAGTGGAAAATATGGCATGAATCTCACGGGGATAAAAAGTGAGATGAAAACCCCTTACCTCGTTGTAATCAATCGAGTCATATGACCAAAAGTTAATGACCACAAAATGAATAATAGAATACCATGAATATAATGATAATCATGATAATATACATCAAAATTCAGTACACAATACAACACATGCAATAAATAAGTGGCGAACAATGAAAATATCACAGAATTAAAAGTGAGATAAGAAATCCCCTTACGAAAATTTGGCAGCCTAACAATGCCACTTAAAACTTTAAAAAATTGATTGATGAGATCAAATAAGTTCTCTTATCACATGAACATAAAAATTACAGTAAGTGTAATATAAAATAACATCCTCAAACATAATAAAAAATAGATTAAAAGAAGTTACATAAAAGAGAGTACTTAAAAGAAAGAGAGAGGTAGGATCCCTTACCTCGTGTCCGACTTGACTCGATCATTCTTTAATCTCCAGAATAATAAACTAAAGTTAATTTCTACTTTCTTAAGAACCTTTTTCAATTTTATTATTCCTTTTATATAACTTATTACCATGTAATTAACATTATGTAATAATTTAAGTTAATAACGTTCATTTTGTTGATATTTGGTACTTGAGTAAAAAATGAACACCTTATATTTACAAGTTGTTCATGTGGTCAATAGTAAATTATATCTAGAATGATATTAATGATTTAAATATCATATATATATATCATATATATTCAGTATATACATTTATTTATAATAGTACATAACATTTGGAGGTAAGAAATGAATTGCACCGTTCATGGAGACGGTAAGCCGTATGTACGCATGAAGGCTACTTTCATTTCTATTTCTTATTTTAATGGAATTAAAAAATAATGATAAATAGATATATTATAATTCAAGTATAATTTCATATATAATATCATTATCTCTATCCTTTATACATCCCACATAAGGCATTAATGAATCACATCAATTTGAGGGAGCGGTAGTTCGCACTTCCTCTAATGAGATTATCATATTTACCCACTATGGAAACCATAAAGGCTTGATATAATTGGGAATTAAAGAAGAATAAAGAAATAATAAACATAATATATATCATATATAAATACATTTCCATCATAATGTCCACCATGAGAGGCGGCAGGAGATAATCGAACAATCATCGTTTTGTGAGGCGCTAGTTTTCTATCTACAAAAACATTATGTTCTTCATCTATTAGATGGAGGTGTGTGTAAGTGTAGCTCGAATAATTATCATAAAAACATCCTAGTATATTTAATATACTGGTGTTGTTACAAAATAAAGTAAATAAAAAGAGTTTAGTGGTTGGATAAGTAAAATAAAAGAAAATAATTTAAGAGAAATCGTTACCTTTAATTTGAGTAACTCCCTTTAGATTGAACCAAAAGGACCTCTTGAAGTGCCTTATTCCTAAGGTAAGGATTCTAGGAGGAGTAGAGGGATGTAGGGAGTGTAATTGGGCAGAGTTTGGACGAGAAAAATGGCTTGAGAGGTGTGAGGAATTGGTTAGAAGTGGTCTCCTTTTATAAGGGAGAGGAGGGGCTCTTTAGGAAAGTGTGAAAAATATTATTTTATAATATAATGATATTCGGTTTCTAATGGTCCAAAAATAATTACGGTCGAAGATAAGATGACTCATATTCGAAATAAAATAATCCAATCAGAATCAGACATGTTTTGGAAAATAATTTAATCATTATAATATTATTTATTTAAATAATTCATTAATGAGGTAAATACTGAATCATTATTGTGTCATAAATAATTTAATTTATTTGATGTATAAAATTTATAAAACAAATACCATGATATGGGAAATATTTTTATCGTTCTAATGAATATTTATAGTTGAAAAGATAATTTATATAACCCCTTCTAAAAATTAATTTAATAAAAGATATTTGCTTTTGTCATTTTTGTCTTTACTTTAAGTTAATTAATCTAAATTGTCATTTTCACTCCCAAGTGGCTCAAAGGTGTCCCGAAATTGTCTCAAATATTCCCATGGTTGTAAATGACTCAAAAAACAAGGTTTGGACAAGATTTAAGGTAATTTTAAATTATTATAATATTCTTTTAACCTTGAATTACCCTATTTACCTTTAACCGCGGTAAATAAAAGTCAAAAGTTACTATTCACCAAAAATTATTTTTATCTTAATGAACCACATTTTACTTATTTATAATAACCATGTATGTTGGTTTTTTGAAATTCAATTCACAGAAGTGGTAAATTTTCATTTAAATGAAAAATTCAGTTTTTTTTAACTACCACTAAGTGGTTTCACTATTCATTTAAAATTGAAGTTTTTTAGAAAAATACCAAAAATTAAGCCTAAGAATTATTTGATATTCCAAATTCAAAATTGATGTCTATTTTTCCAAATTCAAAACATAGAAGTGGCATCAATTAATTTTAATATTAATTCCCGTTATCAAAACAAATAGCGTGTTTTTAAGAAATAATAACTATCAAAAGATTGATACTTGTTTATGTCAAATTTCAAAGTGAAATTAATTCAAATGAAAAAATTTGGATTAAATGGTAAAAATATATTTTAATTTCACTTTAAAACCAATTAAAAAGATAATCTAACCATATAAATAAATTAGATTAAAAGGCACTTTTGGATTAAAATACAATATTTTTCACTATTCATTAAAAAATGAACTTTATCAGAAAAATACCAAAAAATTACCCAAAGTAAAACTTGATGTCCCCATTCTGAATAAGGATTTTATTTGGTCAATTAGTATGTATTAAAGTGACAAAACTATATTTAAATAGGGTTCTCCATTAAAAGGTGGTAAATCGGCCTTTTAATGTAAATTATGCTTAAAATTAGATTCATTCACATTTTAAGCCTCTAACTTTTTATTGGATAATGTAAATACATTTAAAAATCATGTTTAATAATATTGTAGTTAGTTTTGTTCATTCCCACCAATACAATGGCTAGGAGTTAACTACCATTTAAAATAATAATATTATATTATTAGTGCGCCACGTAAGATTTCAAAGAAACTCGTTGTTGCGTATCGGGTATGCTATCGAACATAGAAAACCTTTTAAAGTAAAATTAATATGTAATTCTCAAATATTAATAAATATGAAATAGGTCTTATTCTTTATTTACCTGGGATGTTATAGTTTAATTATGTTATATGAAATATATTCCTCTTTTTATATATAGATTAATGAATCAATATCCGAGGCCAATTCCATCCCATGTCATGTGATATGGAAGGAGGATCATGTAAACAGAGAGGGTAAATTAGTTTATGAAAATACAAAAAAAGTATTGGAATAATGTGTATGTATGATATAATTTTAATTTTTTATGATTTATAACAATATTATATAAAATTATATATTATTTTTTAATATTTTTTATATGGTTTAGAAACAATAATAGACAACTTCCATACCATAAGAAAAGATACTTTCAGTAGATTTGAAGAAGCCTTAAAAATTTGGTCGCATTAGAGGATTATGTTTCAGAGTCTCCTATCAAAACATATTTTGAGAAGATAAAACCACATGAAGATACATATAATATGATGTGATTATTATAGACCAAAATAGACTCACTAAATGATATTTTTTTTCATTTTGTTTTGGAAAACCTATATATAAGAAATAATCCAAATGAACTAGTGGTAGAGAAAAGATCAGTACAAGAACCAAATGATCCCACCAGATTTGAGGCTAGTCATTCCCCTCAAACCGCATACCTTACCTGGGGTAATCATTTTTTTCATTACTCTTTATCCAAAATGTGAATCAAACAACTTATGATAACTAAATATTATTAAAATTCAACAGGGTACAGTAGTATGTGATTTGTATCTGTCAACACCCACGTAATACCATGCTACAATGGGTACAATGTATAATATACTGGGAGACCATCTACATAATCAATACCTCCCAAAATATCAAATGAGAGTGGGGATTGAGGTATCTTTTGATCCTATTGCTATGTTTCTTGTTCCACTTGATGGTATAGAAATTACAATGGTCAAAGCATCTACTAGAGTGTTCATTTCAAGACTATTTAATCTTATAAAGATACATGTGGTGCATCTTTATCAATTTTTTTTCATATGAATAACATGTAATAGTTGATGATAAAATGTCTGAAGTGAGTTATGATATTTCATATAGATAAAGAGGTGGCGAAACAGAAGGTCAAATCAAGAGAATATAGGGAATCCTCCAAGAAAAAATTATTTTATGAGAGTACGTTCTCCTCACCAGTTCGAGAGAAACATTTTTTATCATTACAACTTCATGCAGAGACCACATTTATAAATAAAACTATGTCTAACATTGTATATAAAGAATAAATATATGAATATTCTTTGATAGGAATAATTTTTCTCAAGACTTTAAATGAGATTCACAATCTTGAATGGCTGGGCATCACAATTATAAAAACATAAATATTGTACATTTTCATAATACATCTGTCCAAATAGTGAGCTGATATGATTATTAAATTTAATAAATATTCATATTTTATAGATATGTTTATATAAAATCTATATAAAGGGAATATTGTGTGAATAATGATTCGGAATCCTTAATTCTTGTATCATTTCTATGTTAGAAATTACATTGAATGAGGAGGAAATTAATAAGAAAAATGTTCATTTAATAAAGCATTTAATAAAAAACATTAGATTATAAAATCTTTTTGATTATTATAATTAAAAGGTAAAAATATACTATATAATCACATACAATATATTTTTAATTTTTGAATTACTTAATTTTTATAGGATCCTCTATATAATTATAATACTCAATATGGACACCCCAATTATTTATTTTTTGAATCCAATTCATGGATATGAAATAAACCAACCACACATTCTATGTATTGTGAATATGTAACACACTACAATCAACATTGTATAGATAAAATTTGAATTATTTGTTAATCCTCTATTTTAATAGTAATTTTTTATAATAGGTAATTCACTCAATACAAGCTTGATCATGGAATGAAGTTAGTGTCTGAAGGGATAAAGCCTTTGGATTACTACAAATGAAAAGAAATAAGGTATATATTGAAATAATTAACTATCAAAACATTTAAAAACAATTTACTTATTTGTTTAAATGCTTATGTAGTGTTTGAAACAAGATAATGACACAGATTATGGATATTATGCTTAAAATTTTATGAGATAAATCATAAAACATGAAAATATTAGTATCCCCCAATAAGAAATTTGTAAAAGTAATTAAAAACCCATTATATATATTTCATAGCCATTTGTTTGACTATATTTTATTTGTACTATAAAGATTGAATACAACCTAGTCACTCAAATTAAGAAATAAATTTGTTTAGAGACTAGTGGGTTGCATAATTTTTATTAGAATATATGCTGACAAAAAATTTAGGTCATTACCTACTATGTTTGTAATTTACTACAAGCTATGACCTTTGAAAGATATTTGGGGTGTGAAACATTAGTGTCATATTTCACATATATCATTTTGATATCTTTTTCAAGGATTAGGAGGAATTCAATTAGTTTAAAAGTGATACCCCACAAATAATAAAATTTTTTGGAAATTGTGAAGGAATAGGTGGAGGTGGAGGTGAAGGCAAAAGAGAAATACGATACAGAGTCGGAGGCAGAGACAGACATGGAGGAGGAGACAGAGGCAGAGACCAAGATAGAAAAAGAGACGGAGGAGGGTAATAAATGTTTCCTTGAAAATAATAAAATTTTTTGCTAATGAAGTATAATTAGGATCCTACCATGACTGTGTTTGAGAAAAATTGTTTAAAAGTTCAAAAACACTTTTTAATTAAGATGGGAGACATTGTGCAAGGGTTTCAGGTGACTTATTGAAATATTTTTTTCACCACCTATTTTGATAATTTTGGACAATGTTTAAAAATTCATTTGTGACATGTTTGAATTAGATTATTATCATAACCACACACTATGCCACCTATATGGTTTAAATTTGGTGTTTCTAGTTTAAAGTGATATTTTAGTAAAAAACACAAGTGGCACACTCAAAACAGAGGCAACACATTTTTATTATTTTTATAATTTAGTAAAATTATCCTTGAGTCATTTGGGATGTGTAGAAATCATCCTCACCTTAATCTGACACATGATGTGACCTGTATGACTATAATTGCATCTTTTTATTCAAAATTGATATTAATTTTAGTGGGAAAACAACTGACATACTCAAAACTGAGAAAAAACATTAAATTGTTTTGGTACTTAAGAAATCAATCCACAAGTCATTTATGGTGTGTAAGAATCATCCAAACCTCAATCCGATACACAATGTTATTGGTATGACTCCAAATGTATGTTATCAGCTTTATATGGATATTTTAATACCAAAATGTGTCACTCATGAAAAACATAGGAAACACACATGGATTATCTTTATAATTTGGTAAAATTATTATTAATTCATTTTTTATGTGTATGAATTAGTGTCATGTAAAATCCACACATGATGCAACCTATATGGATCAATGAGCATGTTTCCAGTTTAAAATGAAATTTTTGGTAGAAAAAACACAAGTGACTTACTCAAAATAGAGGAAACTCATTACGATTGTTTTGATACATTCAGATAATGATCCATGAGTCATTTGGTATGTGTATAAATAAGTCTCACTGTAATCCAATGCACGGTGTGATCGATATGACTCCAAGTGAATCTTTTTATTCAAAGTTGACATTAATTTTAGTTAAAAAAACTACTGACATACTCAAAAATGATAAAATATATTTGGATTGTTTTGGTACTTTAGAAAAATGACCGATAAGTGATTTTTGATATTTATTAGTCATAATCATCTCATTCTGATGCAAGGTGTGACCGATAAGACTCTAAGTGTCCATTATCAGTTTAAAATTGACATTTTAATACAAAAAGTGTCACTCACTAAAAAACATCAAAACACAATCAGATTGTATTTATAATTTTGGAAAATGATTCATAATTCATTTGTGATGTGTATAAATGAGTATCATATTAATCCCAAAAATGATTCCACCTATATGGTTCAAAGTGCGTGTTTCCAGTTTTAAATGATATTTTAGTAAAAAAACACAAGTGGCATACTCAAAATAGAGGAAGAGAATTATGATTGTTTTGAAACTTTAGGAAAACAATCCAAGAGTCATTTGGGACATGAAAAAATAAACTTAACATCAATTCGATGCACGATGTGACAGATATGACTCCAAGTGTATCTTTTTATTCAAAATGGACATCAATTTTAGTGAAAAGAACAACTGACATACTCAAAAACAAGGAAAATCCATCAAATTATTTTGGTAATTTAGAAAAATTATCGAAAAATCATTTTTTACATGAAGGAACCAACCACACATCAATTTGATGCGCGGTGTGACTAGTATAACTCTGAGTGTCCGTTATCAGTTTAAAATTGACATTTTAATACAAAAATATGCCACTCACTAAAAACCAAAATGACTTGATCGTATTGTGTAGATAATTCTGGGAAAAAATTGATGATTCATGTGTCATGAGTATGAATCAATCTCATGTCAATCCCACACATGATGCCACCTGTATGACTCAAAGTTCATGTTTCCAGTTTAAAATTACATTTTACTAATAAAACACAGGTGGCATACTCAAAATAGAGGAAACACGTTTTGATTGTTTTGATATTTTAATAAAATGATTCATGAGTCATTTGAGATGTGTATAAATCAGCTTCACCACAATCCGATACACAATGTGACTGGTATGACTCGAAGTGCATCTTTTTATCCAAAATTAATGTTAATTTTAGTGAAGAAAACAAATTACATACTAAAGAATGAGAAAAGTCATTCATATTGTTTTGGAACTTTTATAAAATGATATATAAGTCATTTTTGATGTATAGGAATTAAATGAACCTCAATAATACACATGGTGAGATAGGTATAACTCCAAGTGTCCGTTATGTGGTTAAAATTAACATTTTAATACAAAAAACACCACTCAATAAAAAAGGAGCGAACATGATCAGATTGTCTTGATAATTTGGAAATATGATTTGTAATTAATTTGTGAAATGTATAAATCATTCCCATGTCAAACCCACAAACGATATCACCTGTATGGATCAATGTGCATGTTTCCATCTTAAAAGTACATTTTAGTAAAAAAACATAAGTAGAAAAAAAAATAGAGTAAACACATTCTAATTATTTAAATACTTTAGGAAAATGATCCATGAGTCATTTGGGATGTGTATAAGTCTTCCTCAATTCAATCTGATTCACTATGTAGCTAATATGACTCCAAGTTCATCTTTTTATTCAAAGTAGACATTAATTTTAGTGAAAAAACAACCGACATACTCCATACTAAAAAAACACATTCGTATTGTTATGTTACATTTTTAAAATAATCGATAAGTAATTTTTGACATGTAAGAATCAACCACATATCAATCTGACGTACAATGTGATTGGTATGACTCTAAGTTCCTATTATCAGTTTTAAAATTGATATTTTAATACAAAAACTGTCACTCACTGAAAATTGAAAAATGTTCTTTGATTGTCTGGAAAATTTGTGAAAAATAATAATTAATTAATTTTTTATGTGTATGAATTAGTATCATGACAAACATACACAAGATGCCACCTGTATGGATCAAAGTGTGTGTTTTTTGTTTAAAATTTCATTTTAGTAATAAAAACACAAGTGGCCTACACAAAATAGAGGAAATGCGTTTTGATTATTTTGGTACTGAAGGAAAATGATACATGAGTCATTTGGGATGTATATAAATAATATAAACCTCAATATGACACATGGTGTGATCGGTATGACACTATGTGTGTATTTTTATTCAAAATAGACATTAATTTTAGTAAAAAAACAACTGAAATACTACAAACCAAGAAAACACATTCATCTTATTTTGGTACTTTAGAAAAATGATCCATATGTCATTTGTGATGTGTTGAATTTGACACACCTCAATCTGATGCACGATGTGACCCTTATGACTCCAAGTTCTCAAAATTAACATTAATTTTTATAAAAAAACAACCCGCATACTCAAAATTGAGAAAATGAATTGGGATTGTTTGGAAACTTCAGGAAAATGATCCATAAATCATTTGTGATGTTTAGTAATTTTTTACACATTAATTAGAATCATGGTGTGACCCGTATAACTCCAAATGAACCTTTTTATTCAATATTTACATTAATTATAGTAAAAACAACTCATATACTCTATAAAAGTTTTTTTCTTGTATTTATGGTAGAAAAATTATTTCATTTAAAATTTGAATTTTCATCTTATTTTGGTAATTTATGTTCAATTTTTGGTGATTTAGTGTGTTGTTATAGCATGATTCACTTTTTATAGTACTGTAGTGGGATGTAACATGACAGTGTAGTTTTCAAATTTATTAGGTCTACTAAATGTGATGATAAACATGGACTTTATCAACTCTTTTACAAGCGTCGATAAAGGTATCCTTTATCCATGTTTTCTAAAGTACCAATAAAGTTATCTTTATTTTTTATTCTTAAAGTGGTGATAAATATGTCTTTTATTAGCACGTATAGAAGTGACAATAAAGGATTCCTTTATCAGTGCTTTTTAAAGCACCTATAAATGGTCTTTTTATTAGCGCTAAATAAAAGCACAGATAAATAGTGTATTTTATCAATGCATTTATTTGTGCTGATAAAGATACCCTTTATTAGTGATTTTCTAGATCCTATAAAAGCCTAGGCTATTTAACCGCAATGATGTTGTCATCACTTTTCTAGTGCTGATAAAGGCCTACTCTAGTGCTGTTAAAGGCATGTTTTGTAGTAGTGATAGTTAAAATAATTAAAGAGTGTTAACAAAAGAGTAATAAAATATTATAAGGAATTAAAATATGGTATTATAAACTTGAGTATGGTTCTATTAAAATTTATTAAAATATTTTAAACCAATATTCATGAGGATAATGACAACAAAACAAAATAAAGTCTATGGTAAGATAATTTCATCTTATTTTACATTCCCTTGATAATTATTTTCTATTACTCACAAATTAAAATTTATTTGGAGTATATACTTCCTTGGGACATTTTATACAAGGAATATCCTTATTATAATGATATTATACATTTAATTTAATATTATTAATTCAGGGGGATTATGCTTTATAATTTTCAAATTGGTATGGGCACTTTGGAATGTTTAAAGATTATTTTCTTCAAGAATATTCTTATTGATTATCAATGAAATCCAACTTATTTTTGTGATTATATACATTATTTTAAAACAATCACATTATTTTTAAGTCAAAAGTATTATTTTTTACTTCTATGTATTTTGTTTTGGACATCACAAATCTCTTTATACTAAATTATTAAGTAAATAATTTACTTTGAATATAGTTTTAATTTTATCATACCCACACTATCCATCATACGTATGCTAATTATAATACTCATTGTTTCAACGTACTAACCATTTCACCATACTCAATATTTCATCATACTCATATCACTAAGTTGATACATCATACCCACACTGTCTATCGTATCCACTCTATCTATCATATACACTCTGGCCATCGTACTAATACTGTGCATCATACCCACATTGAATTGTATCAATACTTTTTATTATATACATACTGACATTATAACTCATACCTAACATCACAACAGCTATATCAATCGTACACATGTTATACTTTCATCACATCCATGTTTTCAATATTTATTCAAAACCCATGTTTTATAACAAGTGTACTCATGTAATCATTCCCATATATCTATTGTTTTAACCAGAATAATGTCATTGAGATAGTTATAAACTATTCAAAATGATTTCGTGTTTTCTATTTCAATATGACCATTACAATTCTAGGTGACCAAATCCCTTTGAATTATCGGGAGAAATATGGCCATTGGAGATAATGTGAATGTCGTAACCTGATCCCTATAAATATAGGTTCATTCGAACCGTATATATAAACTATTATATCTTCCAAGTTATAGAGAGAAAATATGCGACATCTCTCCAAATGCGTGAGAAAGCCTTGAAATTAGAACACATGAACGAATCGTTCCTGGTTTTTTTATTTCAATATGTTTTTTTTTCATTGTGATTCCAATCAAGTGATAACTATTTAGGTATTATGGGGATAGGTAGACAGTGCGATAGATCTTCATATCAAGGGCTTTCAAGGGTTTGAAAGATAGAGGTTCGGATTACCTGTAAAATTGAGGGCGTGAGGGGATAAAAATACAGACGTGCCGATCATTGTATCGAGGGCTTACTAGTATTGGTAAGACATACCTATTATCTTAGGTGAAAGGATACCCTACTCTTTCGAATAAAATAATTATAATACCATTTACTTTTCTACTGTATATTGTAATAAAAAGAGAACCCATTTTCTTCTTCTTTCTATTAGTATTATTTTATATTGTAATTTTTTCAGTTGCAATTTATTCTTTTTAGTATTGATTCTTTATACTATATAGCAGAATCATTTATAATTGATATACACTGATATTTGTATTCAAACTGAATACAATTGTTTCATAACCTATGGTATCGTAATTATTTTATCAGACCAAGAGCCATTCCAATCACTTCTTTTATTTTATAAGAGGAATTGTGAATTGTTTTTTTAATGTTTTATTAAACTAAGAACCTTACATAAAGGTTTTAATAGAAAATTCTAAACATACAATTCACCCATCTTGTATTTGTGCCATCTAATATCAATTTTAATCCAAAATTTATTATAATCATTTTTCATTATAAATTTACTTTAATATACCTATTTTCATAAAATGGATATTAGTATTTACAAAACCGTATACCATTTTACACACAGTTTCTACTTTGAAAATTATTTGATTATTTTGGGGATAAATTGATAATTCTATATTCATTATTCAATAAAGATATTTTGTAATGAACATTAATTATTTAGAATATTATATATGAGTAATTACTTGGATAAGCAATGATGGGAGTATCTCAAACTTTGTTCTTTAGGATTTGTTTCCTTTTAAACATTCTAAGGTGATAAAATAATGCACCGACACTTGGGTTATCGGGTCTCGGTGTTACATGCCAAACTACAATATATTAATAATAATATTATATAATGTGATAGTTATCAAATATCCATTTTAATGAAATTAATGAAATAATTAATGAAATTTTGAATATATTTTTTATATTTTTTATTTAATTATTTGGTTTTAGAAATGGACATAGAATCCGATTTAATATAATGAAGATGTTTTTATAAGAATAATTTTATAAACCCAAGGGTGTTATAATAAATTAAATTAATTTATATTTGTGAATGATATTAATTAAATATATATATTATATATTCAATAAATTATTTTTAACGTTCATCTAATAGGTTTTATCAGTATAAGATAAGAACAAAATCAATATTATGCAAAAAAGAAATATTTTTCCAAAGATTATTTTTTAACCTTTTAATGGTTCACATTTTATAAATCTAAATTTTTTCACCTTTATAAATTATATTTGAAAGATAAACATAATTTTTGAAATAATAACATCAAAATTATCTTGGGATGAATTTTTTGAAATTTTTCTGTGACGTTTCATTTCATGATAAATAGAGAATAATCCTGAATTTTAATTGAAAACTACATTTTCATCAATATAATTTATAGGGTTAAATTAAATTTTTATTTGGATTTAAAGTTTAATTAGATATAATGTTCATATATTATTCTAATTTAATTAATTTTGATCAATTTTATATTGAATTTGGATATAAAAACATTTAAATTTTATTAGAATTTTTACTTTATAAATCCTCTATCTAATTTCGTTTGTGGGATTAATTTTAAATTATTTTCTTCCACCTATGTGATTATAATTTTGAAAGATGAGTTCGATATCTGGAATCAGAAAAAATTATTATTTATTTTATGGTCGAAATAGTTTTTTAACAATAATATTAGTGAATGAAATTAAAATTAATTATAGTGATGAAGGTAGAAACAAATTCACATAGTCATTAAACATAGTGTATATGGTGTATAAATGACCCTAAACTTTTATAATACTATTTATAAGGACATATTTCGACTGTATCCATTCATTTCTAGAATTATGTGTGTTTTCTAAACCTCTTGGTTGGTAGAAACATGTGAATCACACACTTCTTTTTAAAAATACTAAGTATGTCCTCTCCCTCCCTTATAAAAGGGAACTCACTCCCACACTTATTAACACCTATAAATATATTTTCATCATAAAAATGTGAAACAATAAACTCCCAAAATCACATAAATCATCCTAAAATCCTCAATTTTGTAGGAAATCAAACCAAGAATGTCTTTTTGTATAAACCAAAAGGAGTTACATGAAAAAGAGGTAACACTATTCAATGAGCACTTTTGTTTTTTTATTTATCCCCCTCATATAATTCATGTGTTTATTATATAATAATATCAGTATTTTAATTATAAATTAGAGTTTTATATTGATTTTACCACAAAAAATTCACACACATCCCTAAAATTGGATGCACAATCACCGTTCTTGTGTACAATGGACTGTCACCTCACAAACTAATGTCGTTCCTTCTTCCATTTCCACTATTAAAGGATTTAAATAATGAAAATTTTATCATTTATATATAGTATATATTATTTTTATAATGTATTTATTATTTTTTAATTATTTTTTAATTCATACCTTCATGCCTTCTACTACGTGAGAATATGAAATCATCATTTCCGGATGCGTGGAAAACTGCCTCCCCAAATTGATGTGATTCTTTTCCTCTTTACATGGATAGTATTAAGGAAGGGTTTAATAAAAATATGAGACATATATAACTAAATATTACAATTTAATAATAATATACACATATATATTATTTATCTTTCATTAATTTAATATTATAAGATGATGAAAACATTATTCATGCATACACACGACCTACCATATCCAAGAATGGTTTATTTAATTTCCTATCCCAAAAAATTATGGATTACATTAAATAAATATGTAATGAATATATATAATATTTAAATCATGGTTAAAATTATAAAGGTGACGAAATCATGGTCTAAGTAGTAGGAACAAAAAATTACAAGTCAAAACATACTTGAAAATAAGGCAACTAACACCTAAAACGATGAAAATGATGAAAGATTATTATTGAAAGAGTTATAATATGTTATAAAAGGACTATATGTGATATAATAAATATAAATATTATTATGGAATAAGTTAATAACATTCTTATAACCATTATATTGGGGTTTAAAGAGCACTCAAAGAAAAGAGAGTGTATGGTAAGAGATTTTCATCTCACGTTTTTTTATCTGTGAGATAAAATGAAACATTCACCACTTACTTATTTTGTGGGGTTTAAATACTGAACCTTTTGATATATTATATCATGAATTATTTTATCACCATTTAATTTAAAATTATCATTGGATTATTATTACTTTTGGGCTTTCTGATTTGGATGTTACCACAATTGTAAGGGAAAGTATAGTCTCACTTTTATTTCTACGATACTTATTCCATATTCACCACTAGTTTATTTTGTGTGGTGTATATAAATTACTATTACATGTTATATAATTAAATTTTTTTATTAAATGAAAATATTTATTTTTTTATTTCACAGATCTCATGATTAAAAAGCTACTCAAGTAGTGTGGGATTCCATCTCATTTACATTCTACTGAGAATTATTTATTATTATGCACCAATTCACATCCATAATGTGTATATACTATACCATTGAAACTTAATATCATGAATAATTAATTATTAATTGTATTATAAGTTTCACATTTAATTATCCCATCCATGTGGATTTGAATTGAAAATTACCAAGTGCTAAATGTTATCATACAATCTCAATTCATTTTTTTTGTGATTTTTAACATTATATTGAAACAATCACTATATTGTAATAATTTTCCTCGTAATTTATATTTATCTTTAATATACACTTCATATTATGATTTATTTGATTCTTTCCAAAATATTATGCAATTTTTACATAAAATGTTTACTTTTACTCTTATGTTAATGGGGGAAAATGAAAAATTTGCATCCTTTACTCAATATAGATTTTTCATATGACACATTGCTTATCATTTAAATTCATTATTAAATATATGATTATTTTTTGAAATATGGAACATGAGTTGGGTACCTTTTAATGTAATCCCCTCGATTTATTGGTATGTTTCCTAAAACAAACTAGATAGGGTTTTGGCTGAGGCCTTACCCATTTATTAGATTTCTAGAACGAATCCTTGACATTATCATATTATTAGCATGAAGGCTTGAAATTATTAGATTCTTGTAATAAATCCTTGATAGTATAATATTCTGAGAAACAATACTTGATGATAAGTTTTATATAACTATCATTATGAATTCAATGATTATATATTCATTAATTGATATTCTATGTCATTTTTCGATTAGTAAGAATATCCATGGTTTAGTTTCATGATCATGAGATTATTTATATAAAATTATTTGACCATTTATTATTAATACCATATAATGATCATGTTTTTATTAAATTTATTATGGATCATCTATTTACCCTGTAATGTTGATTATACAAATTGATTCATTATTACTTCCACTATTCTTTACCCAGACTGAGAATTTGAGATCACCCTTATTTTTTTTACTTTCCCCAAGATTCCATGAAGTGTACAAGGAATGATATTCATGGATATTATATATGAAATAACTTTATTATTATTAAAAAAAATTATGTTTTAATATGTTTATTAATTTTTAATACAAGACTCATGTATATTTCTAGTTTACAAAGACTTATAAACTGTTCAGTTATTTGGGACATGGTTTTCTAGTATCTTAAGAAAATGTAATGATATTAGGTACTGACTCTGGGATTATGGGGTGGTCAATATAGTTTGTATCAGTGGATTTTTAGTAACAACCTTGGAAACTTGCTTTATGAAAACATGGATTCTGGAACATAACCTTATGTTATCTTTTAGGATGTGTATAGGGTAATATATTGAAGCAATGATGTTTATGATTACAATATTATCTATGAATATTTTTTTTTAAATTTATGCTAAGTATATCACTATTTATGGGATTATACATTATGCTAAATAGTGTTAGGATATAATCTATTATATTACATTATTTAGATATGGAACCTGGGAGGATGAAAGGTATCAATACTCATGTCCAATGTTGATGCATCCCTATAGAGTAATCCAATATAGATGGAATTGGAATTGAGAAAGTTATGGAAATATTAGGGTAGAATAATCAGGTTATGACACAAAACCTTGACTAGATGGATAAACATTTCCTTCATTGATATTATCTTATGTTGAATCACTTTAAGTGGTGAAGTCCTCCATCCTTTAGTGGGACTACTGATCCAATTACAGTTGAGTAATGGATTAAATCTTTGGAGAAAATATTTGCATCATTGGGATGTGGTTAAAAGGAAAAGGTTACACTTTATGTGTATTCTCATATAGATGATGCTGATTAATGTTGGTCATTTATCCAGAATACTTGAGAGGGAGAGGATAAATAACTCATGGGAAAGAATTCTTTGAAGGTTATATTTTTCTATAAATATTTTTCCCATGAGAAAAAAACTGAGATGAAGATAAAATTCCGTAGCTTGAAGAGAAGGAGGATGAATGAGTTATGGAGTATAAAGGTACCATTACAAGGTTATCATGGCATGTTATGGGATTCATATACAACATGTAATACAAGATTGACCATTTAGTTGAAGTGATTAAGAAAAGTATCTGAAGAGAACTGGTGTCTCAATATTTTTCTTCATATGATGAAATAGTCTTATGTTATATCAACATAGAGAAATAATTCCTAATGTCTTATAGAACCTAATGCAAGAAAGAGGAGAATGAGAAAAAAGTGAAAAAAGTGGTTAAAGAGAATAAGGGAAAGAAGGATTTTCTAAAATGTTATACTTGTGGAAGGAAATACATTAGTTTATATTGAAAAGGTAAAGGCGTTCAATTAAATTATGGAGAAAAAGGACACCATGATCAAGATTTCAAAGGCAAGAAATAATTTTCTAATGTTCAGTGATTTAACTGTAAGGATATGGGGAATTATAAATATGAATTCCCTAAGAACAAAGAGAATATACCCAATAAGAAGCTAATGGATCCGAATCAAGATTATATTACTACTACTGATAAAGTGTAATGATTAAAGTTCTTGGGTTTGGATTTAATAGTTTTTCTATACGTTTATTTTAATCAATGATATTTTCGTTGCATGAATTATGAAATGCATAATCTTTGTTCTGCAGTACTTTTTAATTAAGGATATGAAAGTGAATTTAATATGGTACTGATGACCAAGAAAAATGATTTAGTGACCTTATAATGTTTTATATATAGATATTTTTTAAGGGACATAAGTTTAACTATTTATAAAATCATAAAATATGATCTTTGTACAAGGTTTTGGCAATTAATGTAATAATTCACTATATGATGTTACATTTTCTAATGGAGGAAATAGAAATTGTTCAAATAAAATAATAATATTTTGTTAATTAAATATAAACATATCAATTAATTATATTTCCTTACATTCTTATAGAGTGAAAGAATTCCTCAACACTAGGAAAAGGGTCTCGAGACAAGTTTTTTTATTATCATCATTTTGGATGATATTGATGACTTTTTATCACACATCTAGTTTTTGGATTTGTGGTCATCAGCATTCGCATGAACATGTTCTCTATCACTCTCCCTCATAATTTTATATTTATATTTATCTTAAATGTCTACATTTTCACTAATGTTCCCCTATTTGAAAAACTAGTTTTATTTTGACCTTTTAATTTCCATTTCCTTATTATTAAAAAGTTATCTTATTAACCATTTTTATTATTTTATTTTTCAACAATATTATTTTTAAATATCAAACCGTTGATTACCGTGATCATGTATGAATTGTAAGGATGTAATTTATTTAATGTGGGGAGAATGTCACACCCCAAGACTTTACAATATTTTCATTTTTGAATAAATATTTTTTTTATGGATCTTTTATATGAAACAAAATGTTAATATTAGGATATATAAAAACATGATATTATCTATTAGTACATAATAAACTATGTTTTTTTTCTTGACACAAAATACTAAGTTCCTTTGATGGATTTTATTATACACATGACCGAGTTTTAGGAAACCACAATATACTATTAATTTTAGTTTTTAATATGATAGTTATAAAATATCCATTGTAATGACATGTATGAAAAGGACTAAAATATTTTTTAAAATATTTTTTAAATATGTTTATATATTTCTTCAGTTTTAGAAATGAATATAGGATCCAATTTTAATTAATGAAAATATTTTTATAAGAAAACTATTTTATGCAACAAAAGGTGTTTTAATAAATTAAATTAATTTCTATTAGTGAACTATATTAATAAAATATATATATATATATATATTATATTAAATTAGTTATTTTTGACCTTCATATAATAGGTTTGATAGGCACTAGATAAGAACAAATCCAATTTGTGCATAAAATTTTATATTTTTCTAAAGAAAATATTTCCCCCTTCTAATGGTGAACCTATTTTAAATATATATTTTGAAACTTTTAAAAATTATTTTTTAAAAAAATCACTTTTTAAATCATTGAGTCAAAATTAACTTAGTGTGTAATTATTTTTCTTTGATGTTTTATTTTTGATGAATAGTGAAAAATACTTAATTTTAATTGAAAACTGACTTTTTATCTAAATAAATTATAGGGATAAATTTTATTTTTAATTGGGTTTAAAGTTTATTATATCAATTATACATCTATTAATCTAATTTATTTTATTGGTATCAATTTTATATTGAATTTAGATATAAACAAAATTCAAAATTTTGAATATTTTGACATTAAAAACTCTTTTTCTTGTTCTATCTGTGGAATTAATTTTAAAATAATTTCAAACAATTTTATGATTTTACATTGGGAAAAAATATTACATATTTTAAATCATCATAATTTATAATTTATATTTTGTTATAATTAATTTTATACTATAAATTTTAGTGAAATCAATTAAAATTAATTACATTGATTATGGTCAAAACATGTTTACATAGTGGTAGAACATAGAGTATAATGTGTAAAAATGACCCTATAGTTTTCCAAAACCCATTGGACTAAAATTTTAAAAATATAATATTTCTGTATATATATATATTTTTTGTTATTTAATCTTTTTAGTAGGTTAAAACGTGGGTAATACATGATTATTTAAAAAAATGCCAAGTGTGTCATCTACCCCACTTATAAAAGTGCACTAACCCCCTCATTTATTCACACCTATAAAACAATTTTACTCATAAAAAACCCACCAAAATAATATCCCAAAATCTCTTCCCTTATCATAGAATTCTGAATTTGTGCATTAATCCAACCAAGGAAGAATTTTTGTATAAACCAAAATGAGTATCCCAAAAAAGAGCCAACGTTCTACAATGAGCATTTTTTTTAATTTCTTATCCACCCATTAAATTATTATTATTATATGTTGATTAGATAATAACATTAATATCCTTAGTATACTGATATGTTTTTATCTTAAGGGTAATATCTAAACCTTCACACACTTCCATCAAATGGGAAACACAATCACCGTTCATGTGTACGACGAACTACCACCCCACGAACAGATGTTGTTCGTTTTTCCATTTTCACCATTCAAGGTTGGGAATTATGATGGATTTATTTTACATATATGTTATATAATATATTTATATTTTATATTTTCTTATGGAATTATTTTTTAACACATACCTTCATGCCTTCCATTTTTACAGAATACGATAACATCGTTTGTGGACGTGTGGACTACAATCTCATTAAAGGGATGTGATACATTCACGCTTCAAATGAAATTTATTGAGGATATGTTTAATAATAAATTTTTTAATATGTGAAATAAAAATGAAACTTGAATTATAATATACACAGATATATCTGTTACATTTAATTCTATTAATATTACATGAAAATCTAAATTTTGTTCATGCGTACGTATGGCCTACTCTCTCTATGAATGGTGTATTTTCTTTTATGATATACAAAAAATTTATATTACTATAAATACATATATAATGAATATATATAATATTTAAATATTTTTTACAATGTTGATATTATTAAATCATTATCTACATTATCGAAACACAAAATTACCAGTCAAAACAAACTCAAAAAACGAGACAATTAACACCCAAAAAGATGAAAATGATGAAAGACTATTAATGAAAAGGTTATAATATGTTATAAAATAACAATATTTGATATACTAAATTTTAATATGGGTTTTTATAAGTTAATATCATGCTTAAAACCATTATATAAGAGGTTGAATAGTGTTTAACCAAAAGGGATTGTGTGGTAAGGGATTTTTGTTTCACATTTTAAACATGTTCGATAAATGTCAAATTAACCACTTATTTATTTTTTGTGTTGTATATACTATCCCTTGTGATGTATTTTATCATTAATTATTTTATATTAATTTTATTAAAAATTTTCATTTCATTATTATTACTTTTTGGGTTTCCGATTCAGATGTTACGACATTTCTAAGGGGATTTCTAGTCTCACTTTTATTTTTGCAATGCATATTACCTATTCAACACTAATTTATTTTGTGTGGTGCATATGCATACCTATAACATATTATAGCATGAATTTAATTTATTTTATGTTATTATAAGTTCCAATTTATGTTATTATTTCACGGATCTCATGATTCATATGTAAGTCACGTAGTACGGGAGTTAATCTCAATTTACATTCCATTGAGATTTATTTGTTATTATAAACCAAATAATATACATGTGGTGTATATAATTTTACATTGAAATATGATATCATAACTCTATAAATATTTATGGTAGTTTATGTTTCACTTTGAATTATTTCATCCAAGGGGATTTGATGTGAAAATTACCATGTGGTAAAGGTTATCGTACAATCTCAATTACTTTTTGTGATTATTAAATTTCTCTTGAAACAATCAATTTAATATAATAATTTTAATTGGAAATTATATTAATTTTTAATATACATTTTCATATATGATGAATATGATTATTTCTTAAACTGTATACCATTTTTACAAATGGTTTTTACTTTGAAAGTTATATGATTTAATTTATAGTGATAAATTTGTATCTTTTACTCAATACAGATATTTTATAAGGAACATTATTATTGATTTAAATTTATTTTACAATAAATATGGAATATTATTATAATTTAGTATATAGGTTGGGGACCATTTAATGAAATCGCTTTGATACATCAGAAAATTTCATGAAACAAAGTAGATATAGTTTTGGCTGAGGTCTTACCCATTTATTATATTTTTATCTCAACGTATTAATAGTATTAGATTTTATGCATGAATCCTTAACAGTATTATATTCTTGGAATGAATCCCTGATATTATTAAATTCTACGAATGAATCCTCAATGATATGTTTTATATATCCATCGTTATGAATCCCATCATTATGAGTTCAGTTATTGATATTCAATATGATTTTCTTGATTAGTTAGTTTTTCCATAGTTAAGTTTCATGATCAATGGATTATTTAAATATAATTATTTTTTCATCTATAATTCTTTCCATATTATGTTTATAATATTGATTAAATGGAATTTAACCTAGTTATTTAACTTTTCATAATGATTATACTCGTTGATTTATTATTTCTTCTACTGTGCATAACAATTACTGAGCATTTTATCTCAAATATATTTTATTTATATTCCCCAAGATTCCATGAAGTGTATTAGGAAAGATATAAAAGAATATGGTAGATGTAATAAAGTTATTTTTATTGAAAACAAATTATATTGTAATTTGTGTATTCAATTGTAATACAGAACTGTTGTATTTATCCTGTTTAAAAATAATACTAAACTATTCGGTCCTTTGGGACATGATTTAAATTTATCATATTCCAATGTAATGATATTAAGAAATAGATATGGGATTATAGGTATAAGTCCATATATGTTATATTTATCACATTATTTTTTAGATATATCATGACCTCCTTAGTTATTGACTATATCTTCCATGGAATTTTCACTCATGTGGCCTAGAGTTTTATGCTAGAATTCATTCTTTTCTTACTTGGGTAGATTACACTTATCTTTAACTCCACTAATGAGTTAGATATCCCCCATCATGTACTTTCATTTATTCATATTTTCTCCATTTATTCCATTGAAAATGAAAACCTTTTTATTAAAATTTTCCACATTCCCAAATAATTTTTTTTCTTTCACTTATAAAATTGTGACCAATGCAATCAACCACGAATATATATTTTTTTAATCAAGTCACTACCTCTAGTTTTGGAATTTCTTGATACAATGTTATTAAAAAATTCATCATTTACAAAGTGAATGACACAATATTTTTCATATTCAATCCTCATGAAAAAAAAAATATTTTTTGCAATATGTAATGTGCATCCACTATCATGGATCCAAACTCTATCATGATCAAACAATTTTAATAAAATATATATGAAAATATTTTTCTCATAATTTTATTTTCTTGATCTATGTTAAATAATTATATTCCTTTGGTGTTGTATGATATTGTTCAACCATTAAATCCATTGAACCATCCTCATCTGTCAAGTATATAAACTGATTATGAGTTTTCATCCTACTTGAAAACTCTTCAAGCTACTGAGATATCATTTTATTGATCTCTTTTGAAAGATCACTTTGTACCATAAATTATAAATTCATGGCCTCGTGTTCATAAAATTCACACTAAAAACAATAGTTGTTAAAAATATACTTATTATAGTAATTTATAATCATTAGTGTTTTACTCTCTTGAGCCCTATAATTAATTTTTTTCTATGAAAAACACATAATATCTATACCTCATCTTCCCAAAAAAATAACATTTAATTTATGGTGTACTATTTTATTCCATCACTCCTCTTATTGTAAATTATTTTGAGTTACTAAAATCATTATTCTTTCATTATGTGGGTGATTATAATTTGGCATCAAAATAAATTTATTTTATTCCTATCATCAATACCCTCTAAATTCTTTCCTTTACTATTGAATCACTACAATTGTTTGTGTCTTGTTTTTCTTCTGACTCCCTATGTTTGTCCATATATTCATTGTATTATCATAAACTCTAACTCTATGACATCATATCAAGACTTAGATATCCATATTAATCACCAATATTTTTTGTATCATTATAAATTCCTATATAAATTCCTCAATTATTTTGACATGATCATTTATAGAGTTGGTCAATCTACAAATAATATGTTCCTGTTATTAAATTTTGATCTTATAGTCAACCATTTTTTTTTGATTTTTACTGTATTTTTATATTTATGTAATTCATTATTATCCTTCAACTTCTATTTTTATCCCTTTTTATTCTATATATATAGTTAGGAATATCATAATACTCTTTTAAATTTCATTTTTTGGCCATCTAAAAATCAATTTTTTCAGGCGAAGAATATGGTAAAAATATATGGAAAACTATTCCCTAAAAATCAATAATTTCATATTAACTTCCCTCAAATAGTGGGTTTTCTACTAAATACATAAAAACATCCTCACTACTGTATTTATAATCCTTAATTGTTTTTCTTATGATTATTCAAAGCTTATATATTTATCTGAATGAAATTTTTTCATTTTGAATAATTTATTTGATGAACCCCTATTTCCTTTTACACCCTTAGATTATATATTTATGTGTTTTATCTCTCCATAATTATCTCATAGGTTATTTGGAAATATTTTAGTGAGATTCACAACATTTCTACACCGAAAGAATGTTTTTGGAATCATTCCATTGAATTTTTTTCCACTTTAGAGATTTATGGAAAGAAAGGATGTGACCTCACCATCTTCCATTTTGTTTGGGATTATCCTCTAACTTGATCATATTATTTTACATAAAAACCAATTTTTTAAATGTAGTGGTAACATTCTCTATAATTTCTTAATAATTTTTATATAATTTAACTTTAATGTACATATATGAATATCCTCAACAATGATTATCACCCGATAAAGTAATGATACAAAAAACACATTCAAGTGAATCTCTAATTCCTCATACTTGTTCTAAAGAACTTAATAATTATCATCACATAACATGGAATCCCCTTTATAGTTTTTAAGATATTTTTCTCACATAGTGTGTGTGTTTATCATGGGATAATTACCCTATAAAAATATTTAATACTTTGGTTGTTGAATAAATATACCTTCAGTATTAATCTAGTAATTCTTGTATCTATATACTGTCTAGGATTCCTTGTATGGTAACTATGTAGACATCCATTTCTAAAAAAAATAAATAGTTTCTTAGTATATTCTTTCTCAATTTGAGGTTGTTTCCATCGAATATTGTAATCACTTTATAGTTCTTGACCAATTACATTTATTATAAAAGAGAATACAACATTGATAATCATAAGATTTGGTACAACTTATTGGTCATAATAAAGGTAAATACCTTGAGAACATGGGTTGAATTAAGATAAATATGTCTTTCAAAAATTACATTCTCCAATGACCATACTAACATTAGCAGTAACACTAATATCTATCCTAATTGATACAAAAATATAAAGTAAACATGGAGGGACATAATAAAATTTACTTGGATCACTCAAACAAGGACAATCCAGAGATAATTAATTAACTAAGGGTTGACTTACCAAATTAGGTAAGAACAAAACATGTTCTTTATCATTATAAGTGTCCATACCGACAATCAATAATTTCAAGCCACACCCAAAATAAATAAATCACTACTAACAACCACATGGATAGATCACCACTCTTATATGGGTTGTTTTCATGATATCCATGAATCAAAATCATGTTTACATGAGTAGTGGAAGGTAAATTTTCATCAGTTTAATTTATTGGAAAATACCTATGAACCTCTAGTAAGAAAGCCACATGAATTTCCTTCCTTAATTTCTAACATTGTTTTGTAATTCCTCTACCAACCTCCCTCTTCCCAAAGTGCCTGAATCTATTTTATACTCAATATTATAACATTTGAAAAGAAATATATCTTCTTTATATAAGAGAATATTTATGTTACCCACATAATTGATTTTAAATTCACTATAATTTATATTGGAAAATTATTCACATTACCATCATAATTTCTGATTCATGATCACCCATTTAATTCCCAAATTACTCTCCTATAAGATTAGATATTTGAAATTTTAAAACAAATAACCAGTCTCCATCAAGGATTAACAATTAGAATAATTTTGTGATAACCATTATCTTATAAAACTACGAACCCGAACTCTAACACCTCTATAAAATTATAATATTCACCATGAAATGAAATCATAAATTATTGGATTTTAGGATTTACCGTCCATAAATAACTTGATGATGATAAATTCATAATTCCCCTACAACCTATACATCATGACATCACACATCTAGTAAATAGGTGGTCACATTGAATCTATGAATCCAAACTCTTTCATATCAAGTCTATAAGGTGTAATACACTTTCATGGAATTGACTACTTCATGTAGGTAGAATCATTAAAATGTGTGACCACCATTACCATAACATCAGTAGTCCTTCTGCATGATTTCCACTTATATGCTAAAGGAATTTTTTATACTTATTTTCATATATGACATGAACCACTATTCTTATGAAATGGACAATTCATATGAATCACTCTTTCTCTAGTTGTAAATGATTTCATGAAGTGGAACTCATCGTCATGGGGTGACCCACTTGATTAGACTCAAATATCCTAGAGCCTAACTTTCACGAGGATTCCATTCTTGGTGTAATCATATCCACATGATAACTACCTAAAAACCAATATCTCTAACATAGGGTTCTCACAACATGATGTAGGATATCATAACGCGATGTCTATTTTGTTGATAATATAACTAAATATTATTTATCCGTACTATAAAACTAATTTATCATTCTTTAATACTTTGTAAGATAATTATAATTTAGTACTTAACCAACATTAAAAAAAATACATTCTAAAAAAGAACCAAGTTATTATAAATAACAATGTTTATTCATAAAACATCTTAAAAACAAATTATAGATTTCATTAAACTAGGATATATTTTATTTAAAAGGTAATTCTTTGGTAGAAGCAATAGACTTTATAGAAACGTTTCACATGTTTCCTGACATGATTCCATTCAAATGTTTTTTGGTATTATTTCTCACGTACACTATAATGATAATAAAATGTATATGAAATATTATTTCATGAATGAAGAAATTGTAGAATAAGTATTTATCAGGTAACCATGATTATTTATCTTTGAAATTGATTTAAAAAGGTGTTATGTTAAAAAAGGAATTGTATATATTAAATAATTTCTCTAGACCCTACTATTCTATGATGGATAGATATTTCAAAGGAATGAATTTGATAAAGAGGGTGGTGGATAACAATCTATATAAAAAAAGATGATAAAAAGTACTCTAATTTTCAATTTTATGTTAATGATATAATTCTATCATGATACGGTGAGAGCTGTTGTTAGAAACATGTAAAAAAATAGAAGTTGAATTTTGAGATTTCTATGTTTGGAGAGATGAATTTCTTTATAGAACTGCAATCCATACAATAAAAAAAATATATTCTTATATTTAGGAGTTATATGAGAGATAATTCTTGACAAATATTGGTATGAAATATTCTAAAGAATAATTCAAACCAATGAATGTTTATGTGGAAGTATGCTATGATTATGTTTGGAAAATTGTGAATTATAAGAAATTAAGGAATAATTTTGGAGTAATTAAGTGTTTTATAGAATCAATACCAGATATTATTTATGTATAAATATTTTATCTCATTTATCAATGCAATTTAATGAAATATCACTTACTAGATATCAAGATAATTTTCATATATATCAAAGGATGATCGAGTTATGTTCAAATGTATAGATGAAGTGATGAATTGAAGTTGGTGGGATTCACTGATCCTGAATGGGCTAGAGATTATGGTGGTAGAAAGTTGACATTCTGAAGGAAATTCTCTATGATAATAAAATATAATTTTTTATACCTGAAAATACCATGAAAAATCTACATATAAACATATTTATATGATGTATCAATTCATTAAATTTAATATTTCCAATAGAGATGTAAATATATAGTATAATTCAATGAAGGATCATACTACTAATTTTCTAACCAAGGATATTAATAATTTAATATTTAAAGAGTTAAGGATAAATATACGTGTTCATCATTCTCATCTAACCTAAGAAATTTTTGGTATACCATTGGATTCTATATTCAATGAGGGATAAAGTCTATAAACCACATGATACATGGTTTAAATAATTCAATGATGTTTTTATTCCAGAAAAGTGGAATATTTTTTGAGTTGACTAAGGAGAGAAATAAATCATCAAAAAAATTTATTGTCACATAGGTATTGATTTTTTTTTAAAAACATTTATTTATCTAGTAATTTGGTGTCAAGATAGTTTTTCTTTTAGAAATGATTTTTTTGATGTACCTCAATGAGTTATTGAAGATAGAAACAAATCAAAATGGGGATATAGATAATTCTATGTAATTATTGAAGGGTTTTTATATTATATATAATAAATTTTATTAGTGTTAAAAATGTTTTTGAGATGAAGTAAAAAAGAGTTTCTAAATGATACAAAAAGAGAATTTTGATTTCTAAAACATGTATGTCCAAAAAAACCATATAAGAAGATATAATGAGATAAAAGGTGCTTGGAAGATAATGTGATAAATTCTATAAGTTTATAATCTAGAGATGATGATATAAATAGTTTAGTTTCCTTAAAAGGATGTATTTCTTGAATATTGGAAGATATATAAGTACCTGGAATAAATTTAGTCAGATATGTGATGATTATTTTGAACTACAAAATATTATCCATGTAATATAATAATCTGCATCTGATTATGTTCAAATATAAAAAGTTCAATATAATATTAATCTTTCTATAGAGTAAGGATTATCTCTAAGAAATAATTTACATTTTAGAAGGAGAAAAAAATCATATTATGTTATTTAATTCCTCAAGGATTAAATATAATGGTAGTTCGGGCATATAATGATTCAAGATGAGTTGGAATATGTTATTTTCCATTAAAAAATAGAATCCTCATGGGTATTCATATTCAAATTGAGATAATTTGAAAATGAATTAAAAATCCATAATGGAATTTTGGAAATGCTGATTCAAAAATTCATTTCTAAAAGTTTATTTTAAAAGTTAATGATCTAAAACATTTTAATGTGAATGTTTAATATTGATATAGAAAATTAAGTATAATAGGATCAGAAGATGCTTGATCCTAAAGGTGAATTTCATATCATTAATGTTCAGATGATCAAGAGGAAGAATTAATGGATGATGAATATTATTTTACAGCTTCATGTTTCAATATTAGAGTATATAGATGGACCAGAAATAGGAAGTTAATTTATATAGATATATAATACTTTCATAATTTTAAAATTTAGTGGAATCCACATGATTTGGTTTATGAATAATTCTGAAACATTGATAAAACCAAAAGGTATATTATAATGTGCTATATTTGTATAATCTCGAGGTCATGGATGATGAGAAAATAGGGTATAGAAAATATATGTTTAGAAAAATTATAAACGTGATTTTATTGTTATATAATTCTATGTATATCAAAAATTTTATGTTGTGACTCTATAAAAAATTCATGGAAAATAAAAATTTAGTGGATCTTGACCTGAATGAGAAATATTCATGACTATGTAAGAAAGAAAATAAAAATATTGAATTTTTACTAATGCCGTCATTGCTATATTTTTAAAAAATAATTAAATTAATTGTTGAGTATAAATGGAGGAGTAATTTTTAAAATAAGAGACGTTATGAAGAATTTGTGTTTTAGATATACGTCTTCCAAAAATCCATTGAGTCTAACAAAAACATTGGTGATTCTATAAAATCATAGAGTCTAGGGGGGTGTGAGGCGAAATTACATAGGATCATAGATTTGATGAGTTATACCCTAAAGCTCCAGGAATTGAGGTTCCACACAATAAGTTTCCAAAATTTGATATTTCGAGAAGGTAAATAATTTAATGACTCTAATGTATTGGATGAAAATTGATCATATTGGTGCAAAAGAAACATAAAAATAACAGATCTCTATCATTTCACTATGGATACTTTATTAATAGTAGGGAACCAAGATAATTATATTCAAGAGATTTTTTTATGATATATTATTGGGTAAAAAGGATATCTTCTCACTTGATGTATGTGTTGGGTAAAGAATGGTACCAACAAATAATTTTTAAAAACCTATATACAACTGTGATAAAATAATTGTGTTTGACTCTCCCCAAAAACAATTAGGACTTAGTCTCCCCTAATAGGGGTTAATCAAATAATAAATCATGTGTGAATTATTTTTATATATTTATATTTTATATACATAGGAAAAATATCATTTATTTAGAGGATATATACTTTAAAACATGACATAGGTTAATATAAATAAAGAGATTATAAAAAAGAGAAACAATGATTTGACTCCACCTTCTTTGTGTTACATCATATTCTTGTGCACTTCAAAAACCTTATATATGAAAAAGAAAACATAGGAATTTGATAATAAAATGAAACACAAGTAACCTAGTATGTTATCATATTATTTTAAAAAATCAAATATCAATTATGAAATTTGTAAATGGGTAAAGAAATTAATAATCCACAAATTCTCTATAAGATATTTCTTTCTCAATATGTCCATTAGCTAGATATAATTATATTATAAAAAATTCACATGAAATCCTATAACAAAAAAACTATTTTTTACACTAATATATAAAATTACATATTAATTTTAAATATACTCTATATAATTGAAAATAGTTCAATGGTAAAACAACCATTAGTTTGTAATTCTAGTAAATCATAGTCATAAGGAATTATTGAACCTGTAATCAAAACTATAAAAAGAAACAAAACATTAAAAATATAATAAAATTTAGAAAAATGGAAATGTTATATCCTCTAGTAGAGTCACAGTGAATTATAATTTAATGGATTGTGAGGTATTTTTAGCATGTATAAACTCAATATTGAAATTAAGAATAGTAACTAACTAATGGAAAAATAACTAGTCTTTAGGAATAGTAACTACCCATTATTAATAGTAAGATATATATTATAAAAAATATGTAACATAAATAAAATAGGTAAATATACATATTAGAATATAAAAAATTTATTTCTAAAATTATATAAATCAAAATATTTATAAGTGTGGATTTTTAATAAATCATATTTTTTGTATTTATTAAAAACATCAATTTTCATATAAAAATGTAGATATAAGAATTAAATAACATAGAAATTTATTTTAATTTTATTTTGATAATATGAAAATTATTTCTAGAATTAAAAAATCAAAATATTTTAGGGTTAATTTTTTAGTATTTTTCTGAAAAAGAGGAATTTCTTTAGAATTAAAAAAAACTACTTTGTCATATATCATAAGTTTTTGAAAATAAAATTAATTTAAAAATAACTCAATAATTAAATTTTTTTAAATAAATTAAAATATATTTAATGAGCAGAATAACTAAAATCAAAATAATATGATATGTTTATAAAACAATATTTAAAATTTGAAAGCCTAAATAATATTTTATTCTTATTTTTTTGAATATTTACATTAATGAAAATATTAAAATGATACCATTAATTTTTTGGAATCATTTAAATTAAAAAACAATATTATATTAATAACTATTATTAGTCATATAGATTGTTACTATTCATTATCTAGAGTAAAAAATAATAAAATACTCAATATTTTATTCAATAAACAACCCTCTCATTCACACATCCTCTACTCATTCTTCTTCACTTACAAACTCTCTACTATGCTAAATAATTTCCAATATTCCTCCCCAAAAAATTTCTTACCACATTACCATTTGAATCTATTTCACATTTTGATATTACTATTCATACATTATACAATTGTGATAATAGAGAGGTTTTCCAGGACATTATTTGAACTCATTGAACCAAGGGACAATAACTGATGAATGATATCATTCCATTAATTCAAACATAGAACCATGAATATTGCATCTTAGTTATTTTAAAAAAATAACATACATAATAAGAGTAAGGTCTATGAACAAATATGAGTAAACATTTGAAATAAACATGTAATTATTTTAATGTAAAGAAATTAATAATCATAAAAAATGATTCAGGATGTTAGGGGATGTATTTAAGTCACATTATTCTCAATATATGGGGTTCTTTCAATGTCCCCATTTTTTTAATTGTTGGTTCCCTTATTTATTTCTTATATACTCTTTATATATTATGCTATATTTCATCATTTACCTCATTCTTTTAGCATAATTTAATGTGTGGGTGGGTGTGGGGGGGTGAATTTCTATATTTATCTTATATATTTGTTTCTTAAAAAACTTATTATTTTATATATGAAACAATTTAAGTTTACTTATTCTACTCCTCAATGATTCTATGATTTTTCCTCTATCATTATCCATATAGAAAAGGTCTATAATCCTTTAATGTACATTTATTCAAACTTTTACTTCATAAAATTATATCATACCTTTTATATTGGTTAACTATATGATTAATAAAAAAAATTATGATTCATAACACCATAAGGTAACTCATCTTCCTTCCAAGGGAATATTTCCTATTTATGCTTAATGACTAATTAATTTTTTCATATAGAAAAAAATATCATATGTTATGTTGTGATGTGTGAGGCCAAAATTATATAGTCTCCCAATACGTTGGGTAATATTTCATCTCAAAAGGTATCATGAATGTTTCATGGACAATTATCCTAATACATCATGTTATGATGTATTTTAATTGATCATTAACATATGTTTTTGACATGTTTTATGTTGTGTCATTCTCTTGTGATTTCCATACATAAAATTTTCTTTTGATGCCATTTCTAATTCTCCATGCTTTTATGTGACTACTTTTGATTCAACTCTTTTATGTTTTCATTATTTATGATATATCACCCTCAAATTTACATTAATTACCTCTTACTAAGATTTTATGCTCACACACTTTTTATGTATATTTTTAGGATATCATAAGAAGTGATAGGAGAACAATGATATCTATGAAAGAATAATTAATACGGAAATGAAATATTATATATATTTTTTAAATTTTATATCTAATTCCCAAAACACACTAGAGATTTTGGTTTTTTGTATTTTCTGTGGATATTTATGGTAAAACTAATGTAATATAGTGTATAAGATATATGAGTTGTTTTATGGAAGGGATTCTGTGTTTTATTATGTATGAACCACTATTTATTACATTTATAATATCTATAATATCTGAAAAAAATATTATGGATTATTCATATCCAAAAACCACACATGGTTTTACACAAAAAACCCACAAAAAACTAATTTTCTATCTCCGGCAATACAATAAATTGAATATTAATTCAAAAACCAATAAAAAATATTTTTTTGTTGATATTTTATAATTTCATCCCACTCAAAAGTTAATGGAAACTAACAAATGATTTAAAAATGAAAATTTATTTTAGATAGTAGAAATTCAACATTATTGCCGCAAAATAACATTGTATGAGTACAAAAAAATATTGTTCGGTTACTCCAAAAAGTATTGATTTTTATGATCACAAATCATGTTTCTTACGATTCTAATGTATTTTGTGTTATTTGTTAATAATTTATTTTTCCATAGAAAATATGATAAGTAAGGGTCAGCTTTTCACAACACTAGATCTACCAAAGTGTATGAAAATACAATATATATAAAATTGAGGAAAAAATAATGAAATATCTCTATGTGTTAGAATTACCACACGTTAAATCTAAGGGACCATGAAGAAGAAACTCAAATTTTATAATAATTATAGCTACCATAAAAAAATAAAGTGATATCATGATGAATATATTATACATAATAAGTAACTAAAATTAACATGCCTAACTCGGCTAAGTTTTCTATATTTTAAAAATCTCTCACGTAAGGAACCATGCTGGTTGTATTAAGGAAGTCAATAAAACATAGAAGATAGTCAAAATTTATACAACTATTGGATCAACCACAAGTTTTATTCAACCAACCATGGATACTTCATTAACTATGAATTAAAATTTTGATATTTCAAAGATATACCACATATTGACTCTTATAAACCACATGAATGAAGTGTTATGATACCACAAGGTAACGAACCAAACAACATCTAGAGTTTTCAATAGATCATTAGGGTAAAGGTACCACATGGATATACCATATGATAATAATAATTCATAAAGAGAGTATATATTGACTATGAGGTTTTAAACCTACCATTCTTAAATAATAGATAATTGATAGATATTTTTGGTATTTAATGAGACCCGTCAGAGTAGATAAAAACTATCAGTTTTAGAATGATCATCATCCAATGACTACTTTAGGAAGAACTTTTATAAATTAGAGGAGTTTGTCACATGCATGTGGATGAGATAAGAAATTATTTTCTATGATTTAGGTAACTAAATTTCTATTGAACTAAATTAATCTATTTTCTATCTAAAATTTAAATAACTATGGAAAAGGTTGATCTAATGTGAACTCTCAGTCAAAAGCTCATTGAATATTAAAACATGTAATAAAACCTTACATATAAAATAAAGTCAATATGAGATTAGGCTACATCCTAATTCATAAAATTTATTATTTATCATCATTTTTTATTAATTTTGAGTCATGAATATTTTTTATTCATATTTGAACTTCTCTTGTACTGTAAATAAGTGTAATATAATACTCTCTAATTATTTATTCCCAAAATTTTCCCATTAATAATTATAGAAGAATCTTATTATATCTTGTATTGCCTTATATTCATTTTTATGTGTAAAGGATGATCCATATTCTGGATTTATTTATTATGTTTTAAAAAAAATTATTTGTATTGGATTAATGTTGATTTAGTGGAATAATATTTATCTTTTAGATAACTTATTTTTTAAATTAGAATGTATTTGTTTAATATTTATTTTACTTACTTTTTCATTAGTGTTTTTTGAAGTTTATTTAAAAGTAGAAGTCTGATAGTTTGAATTTATATGTTACATATACATTATGTTCGGTGTGAGTAAAGTTTTATCAAAATTTAGAATTATTTAAATGTTTTAAATATATTTTAAACATATCCTTGAGTAACTATTTTAATGTATTGAATTATATGTATCTAAAATATTTGTAAATTGGGATGTGTTTCAAGTTAAGAGGATTGAATATTTAAAATTTTCATACATAGATTTTTTATCATGTGAGATCAATTAACCACTACTAAGTATTCCATTGTGACTAAAAATTAGTATCATATATTTTTTTCTCAATGGTTTTATACTTTTTATAAATCCTTATCAAGTTTTAAGAATAATATTCTCTATTTTTTATACCTTTTAATTGAGGATGGTAAACCTAAAGGTTATTCTTCTAATCAACCTCCATTGTTTAATAGAACTAACTAATATTGATGGAAAATTAAAATTTATATATATCTAGAAAGAATGAGATTTTATTTATGGGGTATTATTGAAGATAAATGTGAAAAACATAAAATTATGATAAATTATTAGTGTTTTCAATCAAAGTATATATATTATTATAAGTAAAAGGTATGAATTATCTATTCCATGAATTGGATGAAGATGATATTGGTTGTTTTTTTTCTTTTTTTACTCCTTATAAAATCCAGGATACTTTATCTATTTCTCATAAAGGTGTGTCTAATTTTAAAGAAATACAATTAAATACATAAACTAGGAAATTTGATTCTTTTAAGATGAAACCAGATGAGTCCATTTTTGAAATGTATTGAAACTTTAATGAGTTCATCAATACTATAGAGTCAATTTGACATCATATGGATGGAAAATTGAATATTCTATGTCTGATGAGATGTTTAAATGATATATGAAAAAATATTTTTGTTTCGATCAGATAATCTTATGACATTACCATGTTTTAAGTAAAATAATTGATAAAAAAGATGATGATGTGTGAAGAAAAATTGAGAGAAGATAATAAAGATATAAAATTAAAGAATAAATTTATATAATTTAATAATTCAATTTTGGAATAAAAATAATTGATCAAAGTTCACTCATGTGGAAATGATTGTGACCTTAAGACTATTTAGGATATGGTTTATTCAACTAAAAGAATAAACAAATTCTATTAAAATAAAAAGTTTTCAAAAAATAAAATTTCAATGAAAATTACATTAAAAATTAAATTGAAATTAACAATGGATAATGGATGAATCCACGACTGAAATTATATTATGTGAGTTCCAAGTAAAATGAAATATTTAGGATAAATATATTATGTTGAAGTATAAAAATAAATATTATAATATAGAAATGATACCAAAGAATTAAATAAAAGAAACCTGATGTGATTAAAGTACTTCCCATGTGATTCATACTATAGTAGAGAAAATTCAAGTGAAAAATCCAATATGTGATTTATGGTAATGACACCTGAGGTACAAACTGTTATATATATATATATATATTGTTACTAATGTTTTCTAATAATCTAAAATGAAAATTTATGAACTATTTGAATAAAAAACCATGTTTGAGGATACCATGAATGAAATTAAAGGAAAATACTTGAATCTAAAAAATATTTATTCCTTATCTATTATTGTTAAGAGTGACCATACTATTTATAAATAAAAGAATACCTACATTGTAATGGAAAATACTGATTTGAAATTGGAAATTTAAAACATAAAAATGATCTAAAACAATTTTATAATGTAAGAATACTATGAATATTATGTTGGGTAATAAAAAACCACCCAAATATAATATTGGTATTGGATATATATTTGGAATGAAAAGGATTTCATATAAGAAATATGTTTTTACAATTTATTAGAATAATAAAGTAATCTATAGGCCATTAAGACTTTTTAGTTATGGGAAAAATATTTATTATTTTATCCCTATGAATTAATTTTTACGATTTTTTAAATAATATTGATAATACGCCTATGAAAAATATGGATTATATAAGAATCATGTTATATCTTTTCTAGACACAAGAAAGTATGGGTACCAAAATAATTTCTTATCTAATTTCGTGGATAATGTACTTCAATAAATATTACATAATTCTATGGAATTTTGATAGTGGATATTCCAGAAACATGATTAGGGGATACTCTATCGTAAAGAGTTTAGTAAAAGTGGATGAAGGATATATCAACTTTGTTAAAAATGTGAAGGAAAAATAATTGGTCTTGGAAAAATTGGAAACCTTGAAATTTTTAATAGATCTAAAGTTATATATGTTGATAAATTAAAATATAATCTACTTAGTATATATCAATTACACTATAATTATTCTAAATTTGAATTTTAAAATAATGCTTCTAAGATTTATGATTTTAAGAATTCTTTATTGTTTATTTATTTAATGAATAAAAATGATAATACTATTAATTTAAATTAATTATTTTCTCAAAATTTTTCCTAGTAAATATAAAATCAATTATAAATCTAACTTGAAAATTATAATTTAATTATATACACAAACTATAATTCCTAAAGGACAAAGTGTAAAAAACCTATATAAATGGAAACAACATAGAATTTATTTCAAACCAATAAAAGTAGTGTTTACCTCTCTACCAATAAAATTGTTTCACATGGATTTGTTTGGTCCTTTTAGAGTCTATAATCTAGGTGGAAATCATTATTCATATGTTATTTTTGAGTATTATTCAAGATTCACATGGGAATATTTATTAGCTCAAAAATTGAACCATTCTCATAAATTACAAAATATGAAAATCCTGCATATAAATTTATTGGAATTACCATAAAAACCATGAGAATTGTTCATGTCATATAATTTGAGAATTAATAATTTTAATTTTTATGCCCAAAATATGTCTCTAGAAAAGTTTTTATAAACCTCTAAGACCTTAAAAATGGATTTGTTGAAAGGATAATTAAAACTATCCAAAAAAGTTTCAGGACTATTCTTAGTGAATCTAGAATTCCTATCAACATTTGGGATGGTTTTTTGAATATAATTTTCTATATAATTAATAGGGTTCTTATAATATATCTCTTAAATAATACTCCCTATGAGTTATGTATTAATATAAAATCCAAGGTAAATTACTTTATAGCTTTTAGATTCTAGTTTTTTATTCTAAAGACCAAAGAGAATTTATAAAATGTTAAATAAATAGTTATAAATATTTTTTTTATATTATTCAACCACTAATAATGTATATATAGTCTTTAATAAATAATCAAGGATTTTAACATCCCGAGTTTTAAGGAAACACTATGTTCAATAGCGTACATGATATGCTACATCAAGCTTAAATAAACAATTAAAAATTATTATTTAAATTTTACCCTTATAACCTAGCCCTTGGAATGGAAGAAATGAATGGAATCAACTGAATTATGAAAATATAGTTCATACATGTTTATATAATGACTTTATGGTTAACAAATTAACTTTAAATTAAACTAAAATATTTTTGAATATTAAGGATGCTTTTGTAAAAAAACTATTTAAATATAAATAATTGTTTTTATAAAATAATCATATCACTCATTTTGGTTGATATTAATGACATAAGAATTCAATATAATGTTTAAAATTCGTCTTATGTATTTTTTAGACATGATATAAGAACAAATTCGTTTTTTTGAATAAAAGAAGTATTTTTCTAAAAAAACAATTTTGCAACCATTTGATTGAAATCCAATTTGAAATTTAGTTTTTGAAATATTTATATGATCTATTTGAAAAAATAAACTTATTATTTTGAATCAGGAAATAAAAATTTAATTTGGATAATTTTTTTATATTTTTCTGATAAATATAATGTTTTGATGAAAAGTAAAAATACGCTCAATTTTAGTTGAAAAAATCTTTTTTCCATCGAGATAATTTATTTGGTTAAAGAATATTATTTAATGTTTTTAAATTATGAAAATAATATATTTTTATAACTTTTAATAGTTTAGGTTATTTTTATTAATTCAATATTAAATTCAGATGTAAAAACATTTCAATATTTTGCAATGTTTTAACTTTTAAAACCCCTCTTTCTTGTTTTGACAATGGGAATTAATTTAATATTAATTTTTTTAGATATGTGTTTTGAAAATGGAAAAATGTATTCCATATTTGGAATCATTTATTTCAAATAATATAAATATGTCCCTTTTATTTTTGGACTTGATGAAAGGTAGTTTGAGTAATTATTATTTTCTACCACGGTTAAAGGGTAAATTAGGTAAATAAGTATAATCAAAATAATATTATAATAATATAAAACAACCATAACATGTGTCTTAATCCTATTGGATAATATATTGGAAACCATGAGATTACTTGGGTTGATTTTAGGACCCCATGGATTCACATGGATGTGATAATGACATGTTATAAAAATTAATTTAAAGTAAAGAGAAATATAACATAAACATGTATCTTTTACAAAAATAAATTTAATACATGGTTATATAAATGATAACATAGACTATAAATATTAATTATAAATATAAAAATACTTCCTACATCATGGTATTTTATTTATAATTATTATACATTAAATAAATAAATTTATTTAAAACACAATAATGATGTAATGATTAACTTATTAATTAAATATTCCAATAAATGATATTATAAAAATTAAAATAAATTTATTTTTAATATTTTGATTTCATACAAGATTTTTTTGGAGTAAATCGACATATTATGGATGGTAGAATGAATTGTTTTCAAACTAATAAAGTTGGTATGACTGTAAAAATCTCTATTACTAAATAGTGTCAAAAATGGACATCAATGCCTTTTTAAAACTAATAATATTTTATTAAATTATATAATAGTAATAAAAATATAATATTTTGAAAAATGACTTATATAATGTTAAAAGAATAATTAATGATCCACTTTTGGTTCTCTTTGAATTCTATAGTATTTATAGTAACCATATATTATGAAAATACAAGAAGACATGGTAATAGTTAATGTTTTTAATTAATGGTTAAAGCCAAAAGATAATGATAATTTTTTAAATATAAATTTTCTAAAACCTATTGGTTGAGATTATATCAACCCATAATCATATTATAATCTAAATATATCACTTTTGAACTATTATAATTTGATAATTAATTTATAATAATAGAATATTTCAAGTCATTCATAAAGTGCCCCTCCCCCCTCTTATAAAAGGCCACCACTTCTACCCCCTTACTCACACTTATCAATCCACTTGAATCATGAAAATTATACTCTAATAATATACCAAAATCAGTACCTTAATCCTTGAATCCTAACATTGGGTACAATTAAATTAAAGAAATCTATTTGGCTCATATCAAAAGGAGTTTCCCAATTTAGAGGTAACGTCTCCTCTGAAGATCCTTCCCTTTATTTTCCTTCTCCAACCCCCTAACATCTATTTATTACATTATTTTATAAATAAAGTATATAAAAAATAATAGTATTTCGTTATTATAATATTTCTACCTAAAATTACACAATCCTTCATCAAATGGATATAGAACATACTGTTTCTATGTACGGTGAAATACAACCTCATGAAATGATGATTTTTCAAATTTTTCCTACCACCTCTCATGGTTTCCATTATGATGGGAAATTATTTATATATGATATATAGTATATTTATACTGTCTCTATGATTCTGTAATTTTTATTTACAACATACCTTTATGCTATTCATAATATGTAAATATGATAATTTCATTTTAGTAAGTCTGGACTACCACCCCCTCAAAGTGATATGACTCGTTCATGTCATACAAGGAACATATAAAGGATGAATTTAATGAAAATATGTATCACATATAACATTCATATTATAATATAATTACAATATACCTATTTATCATTTAGTTTTCTATTCTTTATTGTGACAATGAAATGAAAGTAGCATTCATGAGTATGTACAACCTACCATCTCCATGAACGATGCATTTCAATTATAATCCCCAAAAGTTATGGACTATTATAAATACATATATATGTGATATATATGTTATTTAAATCATGAATATAATTATGGAGATGATTTACTTATGGCAACATGTCTAATTTTAATCAAAACAAGTTCATTGTTTTCTCAAGTACAAAACATCAACAAAACATACAAAATGAACTCAAATAATTAACTGATTTTTATAACATGGTAATAAGTGATATAAAATGAATAATAAAATTTTAAATGGTTATTGAAAAGATATAAATTAATCTAAGTTTATTATTAATGAAACTAAATAACAAACGAGCCATGTCAGACTCAAGGTAAGGGAATTTCTAAATTGAATTTCCACTCATTGGGTTTTACACATACTTCATTGATTAAATTAAGCCAAGATTATGTGTGGAATAAATATTTATTTATTTATGTTTTAATTTCAACTTCCATTTTTTTTATATAATGTTGATACACATAATCAACCCATTCAAAAATTCTTACATCATTTATATGAACTTTTTAATGGAAATCTTAACTCTATCCCATTTTATTGAGTTAAATATCCATGTCATTGGTATTGTTTTTCCATGATTTTGTGAGATTGTCAAATTATTGTTTTAAAATGAATATCCAATTATGTTGGGTTTATTTATATTTTTCAAACATAATTATGGAATTTATTTATCCTTAATCTAAAGATTCAATATTTGTAAGATACTTCGTCTCCATCACCTTTCATTGAGACATTTCTCGATGATGTGAACGTTTATTTCTTTATAATGTGTATATAAAACCCATTTCAAATTAATTATCCATATTATATATATACATAAGATATTTAATGTATTCTAAAATGTTCTAATTTCATGGGGTGTATAATTTAAATGTTCAAACTTGCAAAGTACTCTTTATGTAAAACATCATTTTAAATGTTTTAAAGATTAAATATTCTAAATCCTTATCATTCATGCCCATGTTTATAAAATGATTATAAGGAATTATTTATATAAACATGATTTTTTTGTTTATATTTTCCTTTTAAATATTTTCAAAGTGGTGTTATACACTTTTATTCAAAAAACATCTTTTAAAACGTTTTAATTATGTTTTAAAAGTGGATTGATTATTTCAATAACTTTGAATGTTTATATATATATATATATATATATAATTAATGGAATTTCTTGAATTTAATATTTTATTATGTATTGATGTTTACTTTATAATTTTACCATTTTATATTAAAATAATATATGTTTTAATTTATGAGGGTGTGACTTGTATAGATGAGATGTGATTTCAAAGTGGAAATATTATTTTGCATTTATTCTTGGATTATGTGTTATGATTATGTTATGGTTCTTGGGTTTTGCTTATGTATATAGTTGGTTCCATGATAAACCTTGGGCGGGTGATCCTATGATATCTCTCTAATAAATTGAGTAATGAGATGGAGTTAAATGTGAAGGTTTCTCCTAAGATATTTAGGGAATATACCGTGATGGGTATTCCAAATGTTACCATGAATGTTACTACCTATGTAGCCATGAAAGAAAAAATGTAAGTATGAAATGGATGCCACAAGTTACCCTTATGTTTTATTATTTCTATGATGTTTTGTAGGAATCTTATTATTATGTGATTTAAGATAAGTATTTTATGTTTTGTGGGTGAAAATTATGATTTTGTAAAAATGTTTTCATAGGTTTTAAATATTCATGGACTAATGGTTTTATTCCATATTTTATTTTACTTACTGATATTTTTATGGTGATAAAAAGTTTTTGAAATGTTTTCAATAGTATATAAGGATGGGTTAAAGAAAATATGAAGTCATGAATATTTTTATCAAGAAAAAGAAATCATGTTTTGATTAAAGGGTTTCATTATAGAGAAAAAATAGATACTGAGTGTAACTGTCCACATGTAATGTATGGGTGTATTTATGTAATAGTTATGAAAAAATTCAATAAAACTATAAAACTAAAATGATATTCTCTGTGAGTTCTTGATTTAACTCAAGATTATTTAATTTTTAAGGTAGGGGCCTGATAAGGGTTGTGGAAGAATCGGTATATGTCACATTTGATGAGGTAGATACATGTGATCTTAAACATTCTTTAGATGAACTTGAGGATGATATGTGAAATATGAATATCAATAATACCTATCAAACATATTTCAAGGTTACCTATTTACCTATAAAATATAATTAAAAATACCATGTGAACCATCTAGACCTTGAAGATGTCTTTGAAGAACCACACACCAGAATTCTTGTAATTCTTAGGACCCTTATATATCATACCTTAGATGATGTTGCATGTGATATAAATTAAGGAAATCATACCCGAACTACACTAAACAACTAAGTTGAAAATTAATTATTATTTTCTCAACATAAATATAAGAACATTCAAGAAGTAATAAATGATAAAAAATGGGCAATGTCTCTGAAAGAATGGTTGAATTAGTTTGAAAGGAACTAATTATGTGAACTAGTTTAAATTCCAAAATACTACCTAATTATTGTCACAAAACAACATCATAAAAATAAGGATTATGAATATAGAACTCTACATTGACACATTTCAATATTGTTCATACAAGGTTATAATCAAGAGGAAGAAATTGATTATGAAGTTACATTAAATCCAGTAGCTAGAATAATACATTAGAATAGTGATTTATTATGTAGCTCAACATAAATTAAAACTACATAAAATATATTAAAGGATTGAATTCATAGATGGTTATATTATTAAGGTTTATTTTGTTGAATTACCCCTGAATTTTGAATCCCTCATTTACCAAATCACATCTTTAAACATTCAAAAGGAAATTATTTTTTAAAACATGCTTGTATAGCTCAGTATGAGAGGCTAATCTATTTTATGATTTCAAATGGATTTTCAAAACATATTTTTAATACTATAGTATTTATTAACATAATTTAAAAAATATTTTTAGTTTTAAAAATAAAATTTAATTGTTTTATTTTTGGATCATATGATAATTCTATATGTATTGTGTTTTAAAAACTGATGTAAAATGAATTTTAAATGATATTAAAGGGTGGGTTAAAAAAACATGAAACCAAAGATGGAAATTTTTTAAATATAATTAAATAATAAAATATCTTTTAAAACAGTTTTTCTTGGATATCACTAAAGGAAGTGATACTTCAATGAGAACTACTAATAATCTACAGTTGGATACAACTGGGAAACTGATTGAACCAACCACTTATAGGGGTATGATTGGGATTTTAAATTATTTAATTTATATATAACATATAATTATGATTATTTTGTGAATGTGTTCTTGTTTTCAATAAAACATTAAATTATTATATTTAAATTTTATTAAATTAATTATTAATTACCCAAAAATATAACTAATTTTGGACTATTTTAATCTAGATGACATGATTTTTAATTAGTAACTTATTCTGATACAAATCTTGATGGAAACAATTTATATTGAAAAAAGTGCCTCTAGCACATGAATTTTTTTGATCATGTTTATAATACCTTGGTGTAGTAAACAATTTGAACTCTTATTCTTTTTCTACTTTTGATGTTGATTAAAAAGTTTTAGGTAGTTTCTATGGAAAAATTCTATGGATGAAATTTACATTAAAATACTTTAAGTATCCATTCCAACATGATCATATAAATTGTGATTATAAAAGTGCTATAACCATTTATATGAATTATGTATCACATTAGGAATAAAATAATTGATAAAAGACATCACTTTTTGAGGGACAATTTTCAGAAAGAGGAAATCACTCTTGAATTTATTGGTAATAAGAAATAACTCCATGATATTTTTATAAAGCCGTTGAATATAGAGTGATTAAATTATACCATACATGAATTTATAGTGATTAATTATTCTTAATTTTTTTTTCATGTTTCATTATTAATAAGGAAGTTTATTTATCTTAATGGTATTGAGTGATAGTTTGGAAAAAGTGATCATAATACAAAAGTTACAATGAGGAAAATTCATGTGGTTATTCGAACAACCATGAATGTCCTACTTAATATGAAATTGGTAATGCAGTAGATCATACTAATTTGACCATCTAAATTATTCATAAGACAATTTATGTGGTTGTTCAGCCTATCATGAGAGTTTGAATCCTTTTTAATCAATTTTTCTTTATTATTATTTTTTCTAATTTATTTCTTTTCTCATGTTTTACATCATCATGCACTACATGATCTAAAATACACCCAAATTATAAATCAAACAAATTCAATATATTTATTTAATACATGTGATCAACAAACCTCCCCAAACACTTAACTTCCTTTCTTTTTTCCCAATACATTCCATCCTCTCAAAACCTATTTGTGAAGATTGGTTGAGTGAAGTGACTGTTGGGTTTCGTAACTGGTGGTGACCATCCACATTTGAAGAAAAGAAAATCTAGACGATGTGAGTTTTCACGACTCACAACCTACATCTATCAAAACAATTATTTGTGATGAAAATTATGTGTATATCGAGTGTTTGGATTCATGAATATATTTAGTTTTGACTCTGATTCAATAAAGGGGTGAAAAATTTGGTACAACAAGAATGGATGGTCGTTCTTCCCAAGGTTAGTATAATAGTTTTTATCAAGATTCTATTTTTGAATCTGATGAAAAAAGGAAATATTTGGATAAGTGTGAATTGAGAAGAACTTGTTTTCACTTCTAAATAATGATAAATTTATCTATGGTTCTCTAAAAATGAATATTTTATAGATTTTGAATGTTGCTATCATGTTGGAAGTATGATTGAAACGACTGTCATTAAATCGTATCTAAGTTTAATTATTTTTAATTTTCAACAATCTATTGTCTAGTGGCACATGGGGTTGAACCCAGAATCCAGGAATTGTGACCATTATTCCTCGAAACTTTTCAACAAAAATACCCCACTATTATCAGTAGTTGGGTAAATTTTCTATTTTTTTTCTATTTTTAAATTTTATAAAGAAGTAAAGTAAAACCACATTGTTTTGGTATTTTTTTTATAACCTACAATGAAACATAAAGTAGCATGAAAATAGTAAGAAAAAAATAGATAGTATATTAATAAACAAACAATAATTGTAAAATTACTGAAGAAAAACTATATTATACTGGTTTTCAAATAATTCCTAATCACTTAAATTATGATTACAAAATACCACTTAAAAAGGAATGACTAATTTAATTTTCTAGGTGATAAGTCACTTAGGTTGAGAAATCTTGGATTTTATAAATTAAGTTCTATTTGTATGATTCTATTGAATACATTCAGAATTGATGTTATGATCAAATTATGAACAGATTAAAGCGATTAAGTGAAAAGGCATAAAAGTAATCCATAAAATGTATAAACTTACCAAAATTGAACATTTAGCTAACAATCATGTTCATTTTAATATATGAAATTGAAGACATTCTAGAATAGAGTAAAAAAATTAAAAATTAGAGGGGGAAGAACACCCCAAAATGATTCTATACTCCATGGATCTCCAGGAAAAGGGCTATCCAGGATCTCCTCAAAGATTATGCTCTAATCTGATGTGTGTGAAGTTGTCGAATGAGAGTCCCCCCCTAAAATTCTTGCTGCTAATATACCTTTAAAAATACTTCCATCTACTACACATCACCCCTTTTTTCCCTAGAATTCAAAATTCCTTCAACTGTTCCCCATATATGTGCGTTTTTAGTGAATCACATGTCGTTTGATCAATACTCATGTAACTAACTCCACACGAGTTAGTTAAAAGATCATAGAAATGTTTTTGTCTCCCCCACATACCTGAACAGAAAATAATAACAAAAAACAGTTAAAACTATTTAAACAATATAACGAAACAAATGATTAGTAATGTTAAATTACTTAATTAAAAGTTATTAGTTGAATATTTTATTTATTTAATATAAAACATTAATTATTAGTTATTAAATTAATTATTTTAATTACCTAATAATATTACTTAAATATTACTAGATGTTTTTTATTTTATTTAACTAAATATTATGATTATAGTTATTAATTATTTATTAAGTATTTGATTAGATGTAATTGTTATGTTTTTAATATTATTAATTTGGAATATTTTATTAAAATAGTATTATTAGTAACTATTTATTATATCATTATTAAATATTTTATTTTCATTTATTAATTTATAATTATAATTATAATTATTATATTAAATAGTTTATAATAAGAATAATTAATTTGAATTAGTTAATTTTATTTATATTTAATTATTAATATTTTAATTTTATAAATTATATTTTATTAATTTATTTTATATTCAATTTTATTATTATTATTTACTTAATCAATTTCAATATTATGTTTTATAATTTTTTTATTTTGATTTATTATTATTATTATTATTCTTTCATTATATATTTGTTTTTTTTAATTTTTTAATTCCTCCCCTATTCTTCTCTATGCAATAGGGGGGAGGGGTTTCTAGTTTTCCCTAAACCAGTGATGGCAGCAAGGGCTCAACCATCTCCATCCTCGACTCCGACAGTGAGTTCTTCAGTGCGATGGGATTGTAGATCATCAACCTAAGTGGTGATGCTCCTCCTTAAGTGAAACTCTACTCCCCAAGCTATAGATTCAGTTGTACAATAGGTTCTCCAGCTTATGGTAGGGATGGATTCCCCATTATCGAAGACCTCAGCTCATTCTTATTCAAACTGATAGATTCATGCAGCTCTAGATTGGTCAATATGTGGTGCTAAAGGAGATGAGGTTCTGTTTCTTCTTCTTTGTAGAAACCAGCACCAGCGACATAAGTCTTCTCCAGTCTTGGTTTGTGATGGCGGTGACTGTACCCGCTTCTTCTCCATCTACTGTGGTGGCAAATAGATCTTTTGGTTACGGATTCATTTTTAGATCAGTAATGAGCTTTGGAAATCCGGAGATGAATAATGGTTTCAGTTGTGATAAAGTTGTAGATCTAATTTAATTTTTTGATGAATTTGTGTGTTGCGGTGATGTGAGTAAGTGAGAAGAAGCAAGGATGATGTGGATCTCTGGGGGAGGAAATAGTGAGACCATGAGCAGTGATGAGACAAGGTAGACAGAATAAAATGGTTTCATGAGTTATAGTAGAAGAGATTAAAACCGGTGGCAAGGAATAAGTCAGTATGATAAGAGACTGATGGGATAGTTCATGTGAAACCGATAGTAGGATATGAAGGGTGTAACCGATGAAGAACAATGACACTGATGGAGAGGAGTGAGGAGGGTGAGAATGATGTCGATTTAATGAGATACCTAAGACGATGTGTCATGAAACCGATGTTGATGTGCATGGATATTGGTAGTAGATAAATAAATAAAAAACGGTCATCATCGATGGCAATGATGAGGTAAATCGGTATCGGGGGGTACCGATTCCTTAAAATTAATTATTTAATAATAAAATGAGATAATTAATATAATTAACTTAATCAATTAGTAAATAATAATATTTAAACATAATTAAATTAAATAAAATTGAACTAAAACATAAATCAATTTAAATTATTAATTGATTAACTTATTTAAATCGTAAAGCTATAAATACAAAACTAAAATTAAAATTTAAAATAAATTCAATTAAATAAATTGGAACTATATTAACACTTTAATTAATAAAATTAACTAATTAAAGATTAAAATACTAAAAATAAAACTACAACTATATGGGACACCGAAAAATATTGACCATAAAATTTTAACTGATTTCATTAATTTAAAATATTAAGGAGGATAATGTATTAAAATAATAACTTAATTATTTAACTAACTAAAAGAAGACTTAAAATAAAAAATAAATTATTTTATCAAATTAGAACGTAAGAACCTAACTAATACAAATTTATAGTATAATTAAATTAATATAGTAAATTTAATTTAATCGATATAAACTAAAACATAAAATATAAAATTAAAAACTAAGTTAATTAATATAAAAATAAGATGATTAAATGATTACTTAATATAAATGTAAAACTATAAAAAATTTAAGAAACTTAAAAGTAACAAAACTAATTGATAAATTATTAAAATAAAAAATTAATGTAAGATTAAGTTAATTATTTTAAAGACTAAAAATACATAATTTGTCATAAAAATTGATAAATTAATATATTTAATTATAGAAATACAAAAGTGTGATTATTTACAAAAATGGTAAATTAGGTTAATTAAATTACTCAAAACTAATAAAAATGATGTGGAAGACTATGTAAAATTAGAGTCACATAAAATTCCACCAAACATAAACATTGTTTGTCCTCAAATAATCCCATGTTTTATTATCATTGAAAAACATAAACGTGTTTTTTGATTCAGGTCAATATGTAGAATATCAAAGAAATTGAAAAGGAGGATAGAAACATTTCCATAGGATTTCAAAAAGAAATTATAAATCTAGTATTTCCCTAAACAAATTCTTATTAGTAAGAAAGAAGGCACTGAATCTTCTATCAATTAATGTGTCCTGCCTCATATACGATTCTGGTTAGTAACTCACCTCAATCCAAAATTAAGTTCTAAGTCCAAGAGTGACAACAGATTAGATATTTGTGGAATTAAAAACATAACCAATGGAACATTATACTTTGAACATCACATAGGTTCCTAAAATAATTATAATTTTTGTGTGAATCGACTTCTTGATATAACCTAAATGATTCCCATTTAAACCAATTGCATCTTTCTTTATTTGGTGTCCATTATTCCACTCACCATAATGAACACATTATTGAACCTAGAAAATTTATTTTATTTTTTCCAATCCAGGCATCATGTACTAAGCCCTATGCATGTGCACTTATTCTATGTGTACACAAGGATTATGGTTAATAGAAACACACCTAGCATTGATGGCCTCATAAATTCACTGTGGGATCCAAAATTCCACAATTACTTCAGTTTCAAAATATTTATAAAAAACTATTTACATTGGCTCATTAAGATGATTAATTTTTATTAATTTAAAAGAATAATTAAGTCCCTAGGAAGGATCTCAAACATCCAGTTCCCAGAGTTATGATTTTTATTCCATAAAAATGAATCTTAAATCACTCTCAAAAGAAGTTCCTAAACCATATTTTCACAAAATATGTAAGTATGATCACTCAACAATAATTCAACAACATTAATTTTAGATTTTAAGTAAGTATGAACTACTATCAAGTAACTATTCTTTGGAAAAACCTATTTGAGAAACAACATATATCCTAAATTGTGCACAAATTATAAAAAACTTTGACCATTATTTTATTTTTTTCACAAAAGTGTGAAGGAACTAAGAATTAAATGGCTTAATTAAAGAGATTTAATTTTTCATAGTTATGCTAAATTAAATATTGGTCCCCTCCTCCACACTTAAAACTGAAATTTGTCCCCAAAGTTGAATTCAAAATGTGAAAAAGAACAATTAATCGGTTAAGATTCAAAACAGGTTTTCAATAAAGTAGATTAATGTCTTTTATTGGGACTTATTAATGTTCAGAAGTAATGATTTCCACAAAATATTATTTTATATATACAGGTTCACTTTTTTTTAATGAAGGCAATGTCAAAAATTTCCAATACAGATCAGACAATTACATTTAAAACAAGTGGGTGCACAGTGAATAGTGTGTAACAGATTAAAAGATCATGTTCAATTATATTTTTTAAAGAGAAAAAAATACATACTATAACACTCAAAATATTTAAAAAAATTCAACAAAAAATAGTAATAGACAACCTACATGTACCCCCCTCATAGTGGGTGGTTTTAATAACAACAAAATTTTGTTTTCAACAATGAGGCACATGTATATTTTTTTAGCTCTCGCACAGGAAGTAAAAATTTTCCATCTCAAGAAGGTTTGAATAATTTTTTAAATAAAAATGTTGAAATAAATATATAGTATAATTTCCAGGAAAAAGACATTCATCATACTTTTAACACAAGTAAAAGTTTTTAAAGTATTACAGAGTAGAAAAATGAAACAAAAATTAACATTAAGGTAATTCCATGACATAATATTTTTCATTAATCCTTTAGTAAGGTAATTCCACTCCTTTAATGACACAAAACATAAGCATTCTAAAAGTCACAAAGCGGGTAGGCTGGGAAGAAATTTCCAGTAGAGACAGAGATCAATAAGAAAGCAACAAGCAACACATTATTCAGACACAAAATAATAATAGTATAAACAAAACAAAAACCTTTGATTGAAACCAATGAAGAATTTAGTTTTTAGTCTTTACTTAGACTTTATTAAATTATAAACATTGTTAAAAAAAACAAATGAAAAACCATGGGTTGCATCCCATGCAGTGCTAGATTTATAGTTACCAACTAGACTTAATTTCCCTCGATATTTCTATCCATGATAATCTAATGGGAATGAATTATTAAAAGTGTGAGATTCAGAATTATATAATGATTTAGATAAAAAATCAAACAAGGAATTTTCAAATTCAGTATTAAGCAACATTGTCAAAAATTCTTCCAAAATATTAGTTTCTAATATACTTTCCAGATCATCATGGTCTCTAGAGATCACTACCTCTGCTCTAAAAATGTTCAATAGTTTTCAAATAATATCAATAATTTGAAAAGGAATATTTCCATGGCTACCCCCACACTTAGGGGATAGCTCCAACCTAGAGACTAAGGAAAAACCATCAAAAATATTTTCAGCATTTTCTGAAAATGTTTCCATTATAGATTGTACAAAAGAAAACTCAGAAAACTCTCAAAAGATAGAATCATACTCAGGACTAAATATATGGTTCTTAATGCCCACATAAGACTAAAAATATTTTAACATTTCATGTTTAGGTTATAATTCATCATAAATTGCATCAAATTGGGTAGGAAAGAAGATTCCAAGAAAATAAACTTGTTCATAATGGGCACAATCTAGTTTTTCAACAGGACTCAGCCCGTAACTTTCTCCAATTTCAGAAATGATTAGATAGTCAAATTCATTATGAAAAAATTCAAAAATAGTTTGAGAAATATTAGAAGAATAATGTGAATCACACCCCAAACTGTGTTCTAAATAAATAATCTTCTCATCAAGAGAAGTGAGTGGGGAAAAAGAAACATCCTGAAGAAAACATTCAATAGGCTGGGGAATCATAATATCTGTGACCCCAAGAGGGATAGAACCATAATCAAATCAGACATCTATTTTCAAAAATTGATTCTCAACATCATATATCAAATCACAACCAACGTCATGTTTTGGCTTTTCAAACACTAAAAACTCTTCCACATCATCAACATTATGGAGAGTGAGTTTCCATTTGGACACATCTATAATAGCAGCAGCGGTTGTAAGGAATGGTCTCTCTATGATGATTGAGGCTTTTCATCACACTCCATATCTAAGATAATAAAGGATGTTCGAAATGTGAGTTTTTATATACTTCCTAATAGGTCGTCCACCATCCTAGAAGGGTGTGTGAGTGACCAATCAGCAAGTTGAAGACAAAAGGAAGTTGTATGAATATTTAAAAGACCTAGATTTATAAATAGGGAGTAAGGAATAAGATTTATGCTTGATCCGAAGTCACACAATAAATTAAGTTGATAAATTACTCTTATTATGTATTAAATGATAAAACTACCAGTTTCCTTCAATTTTATAGGAAACTTCATTAACAGGATTGAACTACACTCCTTATTAAGAATAAATTTATCCAACTTATTCCAATAATTTTTGTTTTTTATAAACCATTTTATGAATACAACATATGAAGGGATTTTATCCATGGCTTATAGTAATGGAATATTGATACTAATGTTTTGAATAATTTTGGGAAACTGCAAATTGTTAGGATCATTATTCTTATTCACTATATTAGGGAAGGGAATGTGATGGGAATAATTTTTTAGAATTGGTTGATTATTATCGTTCTCCTCAATTCATCATTTTTTATTTTAATTTTTAATTAGTTACCAATTTATTTTCCTTAGTTCATGTACTTCTTTAGATGTGGGTTCAACATTCTATTCATTTTGGACAAAGCTGTCTAAATTTCCATATTTTGTTTCAAGTAGAATTTTCTCCCCAGATTCATTTTTTTACCAATTTTAGTTTTCCCACAGTGTTCCTTTACTTTATCATAGGTGTAAAGACCATATCTGGTGGTGACATCCATGATATTTTATCTTTGATTAAGAATTTAAGTGTTTTTTATCTTTCCACTTTACTTATCTCATTGATCCCAATCCATTTGACATATTTTATGTTCTAAATTGTAAATCTTATCATTTTTATTATTCATTAATGAATTGATCTCTCCCAAAAACATATTATAACAACTATTTTAACTCCCCTTTAGAATTAGAAGATTAATCCCCATATTCATTTTGTAATGTTTTTTTGGGATATGGGTTAAGGTTTTGTTCAGTGGATTGCTTTGTCACCCCTTGATCATTCCATGACAGAATTGGGTAATTTTTATATTTAGAGTTGTGCTGATATGTGAATTGGACTTTTTCACCTTGGTTTCTAGATCTAAAATATACAAATTGGGCACTCTCTTAAAATTTTATAGGGAGGTAAAAATTGGGACAACAAGTATGAGTTTGATCAAACATCCTACAATGACAACATTTCTCCCATAAGACCCAATCATTAACAAAAGAAGCTTAGGATTGACCTCACCCCTGTAGACGAACCTCTTCCTAGAGAACATATGCTATGATTTTTGAGAAATTTTGCCATACAAATGTTTCAGATCATTAGCAGTGGATTCAGAATAGTCACCCCCACAGAATTGGTCAACTAAATTCTTGTTTTAAGGGGTGAGATCATTGTAAAAGGTCTTCATGATTAGATAGAGAGAAAACCAGTGATTGGGACTTTTCCTAAGAGACTTCTAAATCTATCCCATGCATCGTGAAATAACCCTCTCTCATCCTGAAAAACCCACTAATCTTGTGCCTTGTCTCAGAGGTGGTGTTCCTAGGATATAATTTCGATATAAAGGTAGTGAACACATATTCCAAGGACTAACAATTTTCTTCATCTATGCTTTGAAACCAATTCATAGTCTTCCCTTTTAGACAAAATAGGAACATTCTCAATCTAAAATCCTCATCACAAAGATCTCTTAGAGGTAATTGTTGTTCAGAAATATAAAACTCTCCAATAAAATCAAGTGAATCCTCTCTTGGACGACCATTGAATGAATTAAATTGAGAGAGGTGAGACTGCTTAATTTCGTAGTTCCTAGACCTATGGGACAACCTAATACAAGATGGGTTACTTGAAATAATTAGAATTTGAAACTCTCTAAGTCTAGGTAACTTGGGGGTTGGAACTATGGGATGTGGCAGATTCATGTTTTGATTATCATCTATATTATCCAGATTCTCTAATGAAAAACTCTTTTTAGGATCAGTTAAATGTTTTTCTAGTTCAGAGTTCAAAGGATATAATGTAATAGTGAATTCTCTTGTGCTCATGAAATGTGTGATATCAGAGTAAAACTAGCACAAATAGAAATGAATTAGAAGTGAAAAAGTAAGAAACGCCAATAATAAGTAGTGGTAACAAAAAAATAGAAAATAGTGGGAAATGAAGCAGTGAATAAAATAATTTTTTTTTACATTTTCATTTTTTTCGAATTTTAATTTGTATTTTAATTTTCTTAATGTTTTTTATTAAATAGTGGTTGTTGGTGCCCTTCCTCGACAATGACACCAAAACAATTACATGTACATCATTGAATCCTATCTAATTTAAATTATTTTTAATTTTCTAAAAACAATTTTCTAGTGGAATGTAGGGTCTAACCCACAGGGAAGGAATTGTGACCACTATTCTTATAAACGTTTTGAAAAAAACCCCAATGTTGTCAATAGTGGGGATTTTTTTTATATTTTTTACTTTTTTGAAGTAGTAAAGTAACACCTCATTTTTTTGTATTTTTGTTATAAACAATAATGAAACATGAAGTATCATGAAAATAATAATAAAAAAAGAGATAGTATACAAATAAACGAACAATCAGAGTGAAATGCACATGGAAAAACTATTTTCTACGGTGCTCCCTACTCTGCTCCTTGGATCTCCCAGAAAATGGATCTCCAGGATCGCCTCAATGATTATACTCTGTTCCGATGTGTGTGGAGTTGTCAAATGAGAATCCCCCCAAAAATTCCATTACTACTATTCCTTTAAACATCCTTTCATCTGCAGCACGTCACCCCTTATTTTCCAGTGACTTAAAATGTCCTTCACCTGTGCACCACACACATGCATTTTTTGGTGAATCACACGTTGTTTGAATAGAACTAATGTAACTAAATCCATGTGAGTTAGTTAAAAGAACATGGATGTGTTTTTATCTCCTTATCGTACCTACACAGAAAAGAAAAACCATGTAAAGTTAAAACTATTAAAACATGATAATAAAACAATTGATTATTAATGTTAAATTAATTACATAAAAGTTATTAGTTGAAGATTTATTTATTTAATCGAAAAAATAAATTATTAATTATTAAATTAATAATTTTAATTACCTAATAATATATCTAAAATATTACTAAGAGTTTTTATTTTTATTTAATTAGATATTATGATTATAGTTATTATTGTTTATCTTGTCTTTGATTTGATGGAATTTTTAAGTTTCTAATACTATTAATTTGGATTACTTTTTTAAATCAGTATTATTAGTAATTAGTTATAATATTTTTATTATGTATTTTAATTTAATTTATTAATTTTATTATTATAATTAAAATTATTATATTAAAAAGTTTATAAAAATTATAATTAATTTGAATTATTTAATTTTATTTATAAGTAGTTATTAATAAATTAATTTAATAAATTATGTTTTATTAATTTATTTTATATTCAATTTTATCAATTTATTTATTTATTTAATTTTGTTATTATCTATTATAATAATAAATATTTTGATTTATTATTATTATATTTTTTTATTATATTTTTGTTTTTTTAATTTTTGTAATTACTCCCCCCATTATTCTCTGTGAAACAGGGGGAGGGGTTTCTAGATTCCCGAAACTAGTGACGACAGTAAGGGAAAAAAATCTCATTCCTCAACTCCGATGGTGAGTTCTTTATTACAGAGGGATCATAGATCATCAACCCAAGTGGGGGTGATCCTCCTCAAGTGAAAATATCCTCCCAAAGATGTGGATTTAGTAGTCCAAGGGGGTCTCCGGCTTACGGTAGTGATGGATTCCCAGTTTTCAGCGACCTAATCTCATCCTTCTTCAAACCTATGGATTCATGCAGATCAAGATAGGTCTAGATGTGGCACAGAAGGAGAGGATGTTTCATTTTTTATTCTTCGTATCAACTAGTGCTAGCGATGTAGGCCTTCTCTAGTCTTGGTTCATGACGATGGTGGTTGGACCCTCTTTTTATCCATTTTTTGTGGTAGAAAACAAATTTTTTTGTTTTTGGCTTCAGATTCAGAATAGTGACAACCTTTAGAAATCCAGAGATGAAGAATTGTTACTGTTGTGAAGTAGTTGTAGATTTTATTTTATTTTGTTAATGAATTTGTGTGTTGGGGTGATGTGAGTAGCAGAAAAGAAGCATGGATGATGTGGGGCTTGGTTGGATGAAATGATGATACTATGAGGAGTGATGAGACAAGGTAGATGGAATTAAATGGTTTCATGAGTTTTAGTAGAAGAGGTGGAAAATGGTGGCAATGAATCGATCGGTGTGACAAGAGACCGATGAGAGAGTGCGTGTGAAACTAATATGAGTAGATGAATAGTGAAACCAATGACGAACGATGCCACCAATGGAGTGGTGTGAGGAGGGTGGGACCGATGTCGATGGAATGAGATACTGAAGCTGATGTGTCATGAAACTGAGGTTGATGTGCATTGGTATTGGTAACAAATATGTAAATAAATAAAACTACCGGAATTGGTGGCACTGATGAGGTAAATCGGTATCTGTGGCACTAATGCCTTAAAATGAAATCTTCATTAATAAAATGAAACAATTAATATAATTAACTTAATCAATAAATAAATAAGAATATATAAACTTAGTTAAATTAAATAACCTTAAACTAAAACCTAAATCAATTAAAATTTTTAACCGATTAACATATTTAAATTATAAATCTATAAATACAAAACTAAAATTAAAATCTAAAATAAAGTGAACTAAATAAATTGAAACTAGATTAACACCTTAATTATTAAAATTATCTGATTAACTCTTAAATACTTCAAACTAAAACTACAACTAAATGAGACACTGATAGATATTGACCTTAAAATTTTAACTACTTTCACTAATTTAAAATATTAAAGAATTCAAGGTATTAAATCCTAAATTAATTAATTAACTTACTAAAAGAATAATTAAAATTTAAAACACATTAGTTTAGAAAATTCAAACATAAGAACATAACTTATACAAATTGACAGTATCATTAAATTAAAATTGTAAAGTTATTTTAGTCAATCTAAACTAAAACATATAATATTACATTAAAAACTATGTTAATTTGTAACGACCTAAGATGATTAAATGATTATTTAACATTAATGTAAATTTATCAAAAAATTAAGCAACTTAAAATTAAAAAAACTAATCGACAAATTATTAAACTAGAAATTTAAAGTAAGATTAAATGAATTATTTTAAAGATGAAAAATACATAATTTTTTATAAAACTTGATAAATTAATATATTTAATTATAGAAATACAAAAGATAGAATATGTAGTAAAAAGTATAAAAATTGTTAATTAAATTACTAAAAAAATGATGTAGAAAACTATGTGAAAATAGAGCCACATTAATGAACTTCGAACATAATAAAGAACTCATGGAGCATACTAGAGGTGGAAAACCTAGTAGAATAATTTCCATAGAGTTGGATGGAGAGTACATGTTTCTTTTAGTTTATTTTGCATTTAATTTTACTCAATGAAGTGTAATTTAGAATACTAAGGTACCATGAACTATTTTTTTATAATTTTTGAACAGTAGTGTGAAGATATGTCTAAATATGTATCATATAAAAAATATATAAGAACATTTTTATTCAACCACTTTATTTAAAACTTCTCCCTATCCAAAATTTATTTTATCTTCATTGGATTTTAGAGGGCCCATTCCTTAGAGCGAGTAATAGTTTGAAACTTCTAATTGGATATATATATAAATTAATTAATTTAATGATATTGAAAATTAACTTCAATACATGGAGAAAAATGATGGTGGGTGATATTGAGAAAAATTATAAAAATTTCAACCCAACTACATGGGCATTGATTCAAAGTGATAATGTTTACCTAGTTTTGGAACCTATTGAAACCATTGAGTATTATTTTGATGATGATGTATATACTACTTGTTTTAAGTAGGAGAAAATTTATAAATAAGTAGCAGTTCATCTAAATGAAAATGAAATGAGGTATTATGAGGTAGAAGAGAGGAACAATCTAAATAAAATTCAAATTTCTCCATATACATATTTGATAAGAACTAGTGCTTGGAATTTTTCTTTGGGACCTCCTAAGTCTCCTTTCTCAATAATGTATCATGAAGAAGAAGTTAATTATAATGAAGATGAAATCAAGCCTTCCAAATTTCCAAATTTTAAAAAAATACATTCTTATTCATTGGATGATGATAAATATAGTGATCATGTTCTGCCCTTTCTTGATTGAAAGCAATAAATTAATGAAGTTGATGAATCAAGTTACAAAGATTCTCTAACTTTATAAGAGAAAGGGTGATATTCTCTTAATAATGTTGATGATTTCCATAGTGGATGTAGTCCTCCTTCAAATGGAGGATATTCCACCCATTTTTCATTTATCATTCCTTCTAAAAATTTAATAATTTAAGGATCACTTAGGAATCAAATAGAAATAGAACACAAGAATTAGAATCCCATTCAAAAACCCATATTTCTAAATGAACATAGATTGAATCAAACATTGGAATGAGTTTTGTATTTTTTGTTTATCCCAACATCTATGAAATATTATAAAGACCCGGAACCTGGTTTATTTAAACCATGATGTGGTGGACATATATTTTATTTTTTTATGGGGAGTGAATTTATTTTTTTGTTAAATATTAATGATATAGATTCAAGAAAAACATATTTTATATGGTAATATCTGTCTATTTCTGACCATGATACTTATTTTATCAATCTTCATATATATTCACAATATAGTACTAGTGATTACTAAAATGAATTCGAATTATACCTATTATATATGTTGAAATCATCGTTTATAAATTTTAGATCAAGCTTCCAGGATAACAAAGAGAAAATATTATCAATGGTAATTCCATCTATTTTGAATTACATGTATCTAAGATTTTTTCTAAGATATACCTTTTTTCAAAGTATATTAAATGATTTAATGGTAATATAGGTATTCTCCAATCATGTTTTCAATATTTTTTTATATCTCATGAATATAGGGACCATTTTTTTTAATGGATTATAGTGTTTTTGTGCCATCTATATTTGTTTCTCCTCAACATACTCCTATTAGAACTACATATAATAATTTTGATGATACACTTTTAAATAATATAATTCATGAATAAATTAAAATTGTGTTGGATGGTTTTTCACACACCCGAAAAAATACTATCTCTTGGTTTAAGATTCATGATTATATGAATTTTTATTTTGATTGAGGTGATACAAAGAAATATGTAAATAAGAAAAATAATAATCAATAGTTAAATTTAATTTTATCTGACTTAGATCATTTTAAAGAGTGAATTAAATTTTCTATTTATATCATTGGCTGTTGAACTAGATATGCCTTCCGTAACCCATGATTTTAATTATTTGGTAGAAAATCTCAAGAATCTATCACCTATCATTGATCTATTTATAAAGAATGAGGAATTATTTTAGAGGTTATGGAGAAATGATATGAAACATTAAATGATTCCACTCAACTAATGGATCTGTATCTATATAGTGATCAAACCACCATAATTTCACATATATCATATCTTATACCTTTTGTTTCTCTAGCCTATACATTCACATTTCCTTCCAAAACTCTATTTTTTTAATAAATTTTATTTTCACACCTGGTCAAACTATACAATATTTCACACTTCTTACTATGTGAATTTTCATTGGTGACCTTCCTCATTCAACTCCCTATCCTAATTGTGACCCTTTTATAAGAAAGGTGAAACCCATTTATCCTAAGCCCCAAGAGTGGGAGACATTTATTTAGATTCTAGTTAAAAAATCGAATTGGGTACCTATTATAATTATTAATTTTTTATGAACCACCTTTCAATGAATTTAATTTGTTCTTATGTTGATTAAATGTTATGAATATCCATTTAATCATTCATTTTAATTCATATTCTTATCCAATAATACATTTTTAATAATCTCAAGAGGTCAAGAAAATATGGTAACAAACGAATTGTCTATATGATATATATGTTATGATATGATTTCTATCTTAAAATTAAATAGTTTCTAGGTGTTGTGAAATTTTTATTTTACTTTAAAAATTTATTTCCATGATTTGTGAGCATAAAAAGGGGAATATTTTTAGTTTAGTCTAGAAATTCCTGGTAAAAATTATACAAAATCATGTTTCTTATGATTCTAATGTATTTATTATTTTTTATTCAGTATACTATTATTCATGGAAAATATGGTAAGTATAGATAAACCATGAATTTCACTAGACACACAATATAGTCAACCAATCTACTGCATATAAAATTGAAAAGACCGTAAAACAATTTGTCGAAGTTTCCAAACGATCACATGTTGATGCCAAGTGAATGTGAGGAAGACATGTAATTTTTCTAAGTGTTAGACTCACCACATGAAGAAAATAGATTGACTACATTATTAATTTATCAACCACAAGAATTAATTCAGGATACCATGCATGACTCAGTGCAGACTTCTCTACGTATTTAAGGTACTCTATGAAGAAACTCACTGACCAAATTTTGGAAGTTAATTGGCCGTGGAAGAAAATAAAAATTTATCCAACTATTGGATTGATTGAATGTAAATATTATATGAACCAAACATTTTATTTAACTATCTACAGATAGTCAATTAATAAATGATTAAAATTTAGAAAAGTAATGGAGGTACAAAAAAATCGACTCTTAGGGACCACTTGAAGGATGTGTTGAGTTACAGAAATATAATTGACTATAATAAAACTATCATGAGTAATAAAGTATTATAGAAATGACACATCAAATATATACTACATGATGGGTATACTTCATGAAGTTAGTCTACATCTATCGCAAGGTATCCAAACTACCATAACTAAATTATATTTCTCTAATAGCAAGGTTTGGAATTTAATGAGACCCATCATATTTTTTAAGACATATCATTATGATGACTATTATCCTCTAGAAATTACTCTGAGAAGAACTTCTATAAATTAGTGGAGTCTCTCACATACATTGGGATAAAATAAGTAGTGATTTTCATTGATATCTATGCTTATTTTTCTCCTCCACTATAATAATCCATTCTTTGGGTAAAATTTTAAAAATTAAGAGAATGCAGATTTTTTATAAACACCCACAATAGAGCTTAGTAAACAATTAGATTAGGAATATAACCATTGAAATCAACATAAATTAATAATATATTGGGATTCATGAAGCTTATTACACTTTATTTTCTCTCATTAGTTTTCATTACATTTTGAGTAGTGTCTATTTTTCTTATATGTCTATTATAAGTTCTATTGTATTGTAAAGAAGAGTTATTATTTTCACTATCTTATTATTTATTATCCATTTTTTACCATGAATACCTATAGAATAGGAATTATATATCCTAGAAAATGTTTCATACATTTTCATGGGTAAAACCCAATCTTTTGGGTGGATATATTTATTAATTTTTAATAAACATACTTAGAAATGGCCTACTGTGTAACGCCCCGACCCTAGTTACCCAGAGTCGGTGCATTATTTACATAACATTGGCATGATCACAAGAAAGATCAAATCTCGAAAGACCGATTGGTTTAGTAGCCTTGGAAACACTAGATATAATCATAAAGTTTTACATTACATTTCAAAGTGAAAAACTACTACAACAACAAAGTCTTCATGTCCACACTATTAACCCCTCATAATATCCCTGCAAGTCAATCATAATTTACTTCTTCACTACCTGGGAAAAATAAAACATAGAAAAGGGGTGAGCTCAAATGCCCAGTAAGGATAACAATATAGCGGAACATTCAAAATAAGCGTAAACATTTAAGGCAATGATTTACTAAAACAAAAGCCTTTTAAACTTGAACTTCAACATAGTATGGAAAAAGTAAAATGAAATAATGTCATTTACTTGTTCACATGGATATTCTACTAATTGAATAATCACATGCAATATCAATAACCACTTTCATAATGTTGGAATGCATAATGCCAGACTATCATAACCACATAGCCAAGGCCTCGTGCCAAGACTACAAATAAGATTTTGTCAAGGCCTTGTGCCAAGACACTAGTTTGTCTCATGAGACCTACCGATGCATCGAGGAGCTATAGCGGGCTCCACCCGTCACTTATTAAGTCCAATGCATTCCCATATGAAAAGGTTTAAACATAACATAAACATTCGTATTAAAACTAGCATACGAAATGTCAATAATTTCACCATAAACTATGAATGGTATAAAAATAGCACATCCACAGTCAAACATATCACAAAACCTTCAATACAATATAGAAGTTTTGTATCATAATAAATCAACTTCAAATAATCTTAAAATCCATCAAAGGATGTTGACATAGATGAAATAAAAATTCTTTTTAAAGAAGTATCTCCTTTTATTTTGAAATAATTTAAGATCCATATAAAATAAAACATTTTCTTTGAAAATATTCTTATAAGCTTGTATGGAAAGCTTCGACGATTTTATAACGGCAGAAAATAACCGCACCCGCCGTATAAGTTAAAAAAACATTCTTACCTCAATTCTGTCGAAAAGGTTAAAAAGGACCGAAAGATTCCTTTATAAACCACTTATAAAAGTCAAAAAGGGTAGAAATGACTTTAACTCATATTCTAGTAAATAGTAAAAAATGTTTTGAAATGCATTTTTAAGAAACATGGATGTGGATGATAAAGAGATCTCAGTAGATTATTACATATAAACAACCTCGGATAATGAAGAGATTGTGAAATAACCCTTACCTTGTACTTTTCCTTGGTTGGGGTAGGTTAAACTCCTGTATAATGGTGAAATAATTGTTATTAAATTATACAAGAATCATATATATTAATATGATATCATATATGATCTTTTAACATTGATTTGTTAATAATATCTTAGAATTATCGTCGTTTCGGGTGTTAACTTACTCATTTTCTTTATATGTTTTGTTACATAAGCCATGGTTGTTGTATCTTATTCATATCCAGAATGATAACTAGTCCTTAAACATCATTTTTAAATTATCAAATGATAATTATACTTGAATGGTTACGATGGAGAATGAATCGCATCGCGTTCGTGGAGACGGTAGTCCGTACGTACGCACGAGCGACAATATCATTCTTTTGATATTAAAATAATATATAAATGAATGGTATATCATATATACAGAATCATTAACATGTTATATTTATTATTTACATGAGTTATACATCATTATTATACCCATCCAAATAATATTATATTGAATAACAATTACACCACGACGTGGAGACGGTAAGCCGTACGTACGCACGTATGGTGACATGTTATTCAAAGGGTGGATAGAATACTGAATATGGTTGTACCATACTTATAATAACATCACAGTATATGTGAGATACTGGAGTTATTATTTTAGAATGGTAAGAACAAAGGAAGAAGAAGTGGAAGAAGAAATGAACTTAGAAAAGGGTGGTGAAATCATTACCTCTTCTTCGGGTTCTTCCTTTTGATTTGATCAAAAGGGCTCCTTAGGTTGGCTTTCTGATCAAACTAAGGCATCTAGGTTGTATTGAGGGATGTTGGGAGATTATTTGGGCAGAGTTTGTCCGAACCAAAAGGCTTTGAAGGTGTGAAGAAATGAGAAGGAGGAGTGCCCTTTTATAAGAGGGGTGAGGGGCACCTTTGGAAAAGCTAGAAATATTAATTTATAATAGATTCATATTCGGTTTCTAATGGCTCCAAAGTTGACTATTCAAAGGTTAAGGTGGGGATAGGTCGAAAACCACTCAACCAATAGAATTTAGACAGGTTTGGGTACTTATATTAACCTTATCTTTAAGTATTAACTCTAAGTTAATTCGTTTCAATTTTACAATGTCTCTTTGTATTTTTATATAATATGGTTAATAAACTTACTATATACATCCAAGAGACCCCCAAGTGGTACATTAATGATTAACCTATCATAATATAAGTCTCTTTGCCGAACCTTAGATTTTTAGGAATTTAATATCAATTAATAATATAATATTTGTTTTAAGAACTCTTTTATGTCAATTTTGACACTATTCAATAGTTGATTTTTGTGAAACTCATAACAGATTGATTACTTAGAACAAAGTCAATTAAATCAATCCTAATATATCATATTATCCTAGAAAATTAGTTTAATTCATTAAAAGTTTCATATTATATTTATTTGGGTATTTATAATATCAATTATTTTAATTTTTCACTATTATAGTAATTACTGCATCATCATTGTGTCATAAATTAAATAAATTATTAAATGTCTAAAAATTATAAATAAAATATCATTATGTAGGAAATCGTTTTAGCTTTCTAATGAATATTTATAATTGAAAATCCAACATGTATAACCCTATGTAAAAATTGTTCTTCTAAAAGATGTAAGCATATGCCATTTTTATTTTTATTTTAACTTTATTAATATAATGTGTCCCTACCACATACAAGTGGCTCCAAGGGGTCCCCAAATTGACCCAAGGATGACCATGGTCGGGTATGTGTCCACCAATAAGGTTAGGACACGTTTTAGGGTAATTTTGTATTATTATAATATTATTTTTTTAACCCTTATTTACCGGATTTACCCTTTAACCATGGTAAATAAAATATTTACCGCAGTAATTATTCAAAATGTCTAAAAATAAAAGTTACCTATTTACACAATTTGAACATCCTGATTCCAAATATGGAATCCATTTTTCTAAATTCAAAACACAGAAGTGGCAGAAATTAATTTAAAATTAATTCCCGCTGTCAAAACAAAAAGCGTGTTTCTAAGAGATAATAACTATCAAAAGATTGACACTTGTTTATGTTTGGTTTAATTGTAAAATTATGTCCAATGACCAAAATTATATTAAATGGTAAAAATATATTCTAAATATACTTTAAAACCACTCAAATTCATAATTTATCACTATTAATTATTTTGATTAAAAAAGTTGTTTTCAATTAAAATTTAGTAATTTTCACTATTCATCAAAATATGAAAGTTATCCGAAAAGTACCAAAATTTCACCCTAGACTAATTTCGATATTCCGAATCCAAAAATGAAGTCCATTTTGAAATATAAAATATATATGATTTCAAAAAGTAGGTATTACTATTCACAACGGCTAGTTTAATTAGTTGTGGTGTGTGTTAGAACTCGAGGTTGCGTACAACACACGCTATCGCATTATTCGAAGGGAAACGTACCGTAGAAGCTTGGGGTGTTACATTCTCCCCTCCTTCAAATAATTGCGTCCTCGCAATTTCTAGGGTATTACTGCATAAAAAGACTCGGGTGGTTCTTCATCATAAGTTCCTCGGGTTCCCACGTTGCCTCTTCCATCTTATGGTTTCTCCACAAAACTTTTACCAGACGCGTCGTCCGGTTTCTCAGTACTTGTTCTCTTGTATCAAGAATCCTGACGGGCTCTTCGCAATAAGACAGATCGGGTTCCAGTTCTAATTCCTCATAGGTGAGTACATGCGTTGGGTCAGGCATGTATTTTCTCAACAGAGATACGTGGAACACATCGTGAACTTTGGAGAGACTTGGCGGCATTGCTAATCGGTAAGCTACAACCCCAATTAGTTCTAGAATTTCGAAAGGTCCGATGTACCTGGGACTCAATTTACCTTTCTTACCAAAACGTATGACTCCCTTCCACGGAGATACCTTTAGGAAAACATGATCACCGACTTGAAATTCCAAATCCTTCCTTCGATTATCGGCATAGCTCTTCTGCCTACTTTGAGCTGCTTTGATGTGATTTTGAATTACCTTTACCTTTTCCATCGTTTCCTCCACCAGTTCTGGACCTACAAGTTTTCTTTCACCGACGTCATCCCAACAGGTTGGTGTACGACATCTCTTTCCGTATAACGCTTCATATGGTGCCATCTGAATACTCGAATGGAAGCTATTGTTATAGGAAAATTCTACCAGAGGTAAATATTGATCCCACATACCCTGAAAATCAAGTGAGCAAGATCTCAACATGTCTTCTAAGGTCTGAATAGTTCGTTCTGATTGTCCATCTGTCTGAGGGTGGTAAGCAGTGCTCAAATGAAGTTCAGTATCCAGGGATTTCTGAAGACTTCTCCAAAATCTTGAAGTAAAACGGGGATCACGATCAGAAACAATTGATAAGGGTACTCCATGAAGTCTCACAACTTCGTTAATATATAGTCTTGCTAGACGTTCCAGGGGTAGATCTTCTCTTATAGCAAGAAAATGTGCTGACTTGGTAAGACGATCAACAATAACCCATATTGCATCGTTCCTTCTAGGAGTCTTCGGTAGCCCCATGACAAAGTCCATCGTAACATTGTCCCATTTCCACTCCGGTATGGGAAGAGGTTGCATGATTCCTCCAGGCTGTTGCCTTCCAGCTTTGACTTGTTGACAAACCATACATCTTGACACAAAATCAGCAATCTCCCTCTTCATGTTGTCCCACTAAAAATGTTCCTTCAAATCTCTATACATTTTGGTGCTCCCAGGGTGTATAGAGAAATTGGAACTATGAGCATCATCCAGCAATTCCCTTTTTAGATCAGGTATATTGGGAACACAAAGTCTCTTCCCGAATTTCAAAATTCCATCTTCATACACAAAGTCTCTCAATCTCCCATCATTCACAGCTTTAATCTTCTTTTGGAATTCGTCATCATCGGTCTGAGAACTCTTAATCCTTTCTAGTAAAGATGGTTTGGCAACCATTTGAAAAAGCATTGATGTTTCACCTTCCCTGGTTATTCCCATGTCCATTTTCACTAGATCCATGAAAATTGGATCCCTTTCAATTCTCATATTGTTCAAAACTCCATGGTCTTTTCTACTCAAAGCATCTGCCACCTTGTTTGCCTTCCCCGGGTGGTAGTGTATCGTACAATCATAATCCTTGAGTAATTCAAGCCATCTCCTTTGCCTCATGTTGAGTTCTTTTTGTGAGAAAATATACTTCAAACTCTTGTGATCAGTATAAATCTCACATTTTTCACCATAGAGGTAGTGCCTCCATATCTTCAAAGCGAAGATCACAGCTGCTAACTCAAGATCATGAGTAGGATAGTTTTGTTCATGAATTTTCAACTGTCGTGATGCATAGGCAATAACTCTATCATTCTGCATAAGGACACAGCCAAGTCCTTTCTTCGATGCATCACTATAAATAACGAACCCATCATTCCCCGATGGTAGAGTCAATATAGGAGCATTGACTAATCTTCTCTTCAGTTCTTCGAAACATTCTTCACACTCTTTTGTCCAAACAAATTTAACCCCTTTACGTGTGAGCTTCGTTAATGGGTTAGCCAATCGGGCAAAATTCTGGACGAAACGTCGATAATAACCTGCCAAGCCAATAAAACTACGTACCTCAGTTATACTCGTAGGTGCTGGCCATTCTTGGATTGCTTTGGTCTTAGAAGGATCAACAGAGATTCCATCTTTAGAGACAATATGGCCAAGAAAAGAAATCTCCTGAAGCCAGAATTCACACTTGCTAAACTTTCCATATAATTCATTCCTCCTCAGAGTCTTCAAGATAATGCGCAAGTGATTTTCATGATCTTCATAGGTTTTGGAGTATACCAATATATCATCAATAAATACTACCACAAATTCATCGAGATACTCCTTGAAAACTCTATTCATCAGATCCATGAATACAGATGGTGCATTAGTCAATCCAAACGGCATTACAGTAAACTCGTAATGCCCATACCTGGTTCGAAATGCTGTTTTTGGAATCTCTTCCTTCTTCACACCCAACTGATGGTATCCAGATCGAAGGTCAATCTTTGAAAAGTATTGAGCTCCATGCAGTTGGTCAAATAAATCATCAATACGAGGTAGGGGATACTTGTTCTTTATCGTTATAGCATTGATCTCCCTGTAGTCGATACATAACCTCATAGATCCATCTTTCTTTTTAACAAAAAGAACAGGGGCTCCCCATGGAGAAACACTAGGGCGAATAAATCCCTTATTACTCAATTCCTCTAGTTGTTTCTTTAGTTCGACTAACTCTACAGTGGCCATTCTATAAGGGGTCTTCGATATAGGCCTTGATCCAGGAATGAAATCAATAGAAAACTCAACTTCTCATTATGGAGGATGTCCAGGTAAATCTTCCGGAAATACATCTACAAATTCTTTCACAACAGGTACATCCTCTATTTGAACATTCCTTTCCTCACCGACAGTTATTTCATTCTCTTCCTCCCCAATAATTGAATTAAGTTGAACTACTGGTGGTGGATCTAAATAAGAATTAGGTGGTGACGATTCTACTCTAAAAATAAGGTGCTCCTTATCATTATCATCAAGAATCGTAACCTCTTTCTTCTTACAATAAATCTTCGCATCATAGTCTGAAAGCCAGTCCATACCGAGGATTATATCAAACTCAATCATAGGTATGACGATGAAATCAGCAGATAAAGAAAATTTATGTGCTCTAATGGGGACTGATTCACAAAACTTTGTTGCAACGATACTTCCCTTAGGAGTTTTAACTGACAACTCCCTTATTAAATCAAATTGGAAATATCTAATTTTCTTAGCAAACTAGGAAGATATGAAACAATGCGATGATCCAGAATCAAATAATGCATTTGCTAAACTTGAGGAAACCATTAAATTACCTGCCACCACGTCTTTCGGAGCTTCTACCTCAGCAGTAGTGATAGCATAAGCCTGGCCTTGATCCCTTGGCCTTTTCTGAGGTAAGTTCTCCTGACGCTTAGGACATGCATTTGCATAATGCCCCATCTCCCTGCAATTGTAGCACTGAACGTTGGTAGCTTCCTTCTTCCCCTTGCAATCATGAGCTTGGTGGCCTTTTTCACCACACTTGTAACAGACTCCCATTCCCTTCAAGCAAGTACCAGGATGTTTCTTCCCGCATTTACCACAAGATGGATATTCAACCTTTCCCTTCTTCCCCTTATTTCCATTCCCAGATTGATCAGCAGGTCTCTTCTTCTCTTGCTTCACTTTAAAGTCATAAGACTTAGAGAATTCCTTTTCGGTCTTGATAGCACATGAGACAATGTCTTCGTACGATGAAAAGGATTGTGAGACTAATGCTCGATGGAGAAATGGTTTTAACCCATCAAAGAAACGATCAATCTTACTTCTTGGGTTGCGAATATAATCACCAGCGTACCTTGCTAACCTTGTAAAGTTAGCCTCATACTTTGTGACATTCTCATCCTCCTTTTGTCTCAGACTCAGAAATTGCCTTTCCATATCTGCTCGATGGTCATGAGGAAAGTATTTTTCTAAAAACAGATCTTTGAACTCCCTCCATTCCATATTTGATACTTCATCATCTTCCTTCGTATTTTGAATCAATGACCACCATTGATCAGCATCTCCAGTGAGGCGGTAAACTGCCATGATAACTTTTTCCCTTTCACTGCTCCCCAAAGCCTGAAATATTTTCTCTAGGGAAAATATCCATTGCTCAGCTACTAAGGGATTTGTATTCCCATTGAACGTTGGTGGTTGTTGTCTCATGAATCGATCTAACATTGATCCTCCACGCTGCGGATCAGGATGCTCCATACGGGTAAGGTTATTATTCATAACCTGAGTAAGTTGTCCCAGTATGGTGATTAGTTGATCAGCACCAGTTGCATCACCATCCCCACTATAATTATCTTGAGCAGGAGGGCAATCCCTACATGGAGTGCGTGCATTGATACGGTTTCCATTTCTTCCACTAGGCGCCATTTCTAAACAATGGCATAAACTAGATCAGTTTATGAATCAAAATACATAATCCCATACTTATAAAACACTTAACATAAATTGAACTATTTATGGATATAATCCATAATCATAAAAATGTTTTCTTTGAGGAAGTATATACTCATAAACCCTTCATAATGATTTGTAAAGAAAATGAGAGTTATCCTAAGCATATCCCCCGGGAGTGTCGTAACCAAGAGTGCAGCAAGGCCCGTTGTCGTGCACCAGTTCCCGTTCGAGTCTAGCTCAAAGCGGTGTTTTCGGGTTTTACCCCTAGGTACATCTGTGCCAGAGCCGCCTCTACCTGCTCGTATCCAGACAGGGATGTATTGCTCGGAAAACTCACAAAATCTCTACAATACCAAAATTCTAGGAAGTTCTTCTATACTAATCCTCAAAGTTCATCTTAGGTCTACGTGCTCTAATCAGAGTTTATCTAAATCTAGCTTCCAAGGTTTGTACTAAACTTCCTCTGATACCAACTGTAACGCCCCGACCCTAGTTACCCAGAGTCGGTGCATTATTTACATAACATTGGCATGATCACAAGAAAGATCAAATCTCGAAAGACCGATTGGTTTAGTAGCCTTGGAAACACTAGATATAATCATAAAGTTTTACATTACATTTCAAAGTGAAAAACTACTACAACAACAAAGTCTTCATGTCCACACTATTAACCCCTCATAATATCCCTGCAAGTCAATCATAATTTACTTCTTCACTACCTGGGAAAAATAAAACATAGAAAAGGGGTGAGCTCAAATGCCCAGTAAGGATAACAATATAGCGGAACATTCAAAATAAGCGTAAACATTTAAGGCAATCATTTACTAAAACAAAAGCCTTTTAAACTTGAACTTCAACATAGTATGGCAAAAGTAAAATGAAATAATGCCATTTACTTGTTCACATGGATATTCTACTAATTGAATAATCACATGCAATATCAATAACCACTTTCATAATGTTGGAATGCATAATGCCAGACTATCATAACCACATAGCCAAGGCCTCGTGCCAAGACTACAAATAAGATTTTGTCAAGGCCTTGTGCCAAGACACTAGTTTGTCTCATGAGACCTACCGATGCATCGAGGAGCTATAGCGGGCTCCACCCGTCACTTATTAAGTCCAATGCATTCCCATATGAAAAGGTTTAAACATAACATAAACATTCGTATTAAAACTAGCATACGAAATGTCAATAATTTCACCATAAACTATGAATGGTATAAAAATAGCACATCCACAATCAAACATATCACAAAACCTTCAATACAATATAGAAGTTTTGTATCATAATAAATCAACTTCAAATAATCTTAAAATCCATCAAAGGATGTTGACATAGATGAAATCAAAATTCTTTTTAAAGAAGTATCTCCTTTTATTTTGAAATCATTTAAGATCCATATAAAATAAAACATTTTCTTTGAAAATATTCTTATAAGCTTGTATGGAAAGCTTCGACGATTTTATAACGGCGGAAAATAACCGCACCCGCCGTATAAGTTAAAAAAACATTCTTACCTCAATTCTGTCGAAAAGGTTAAAAAGGACCGAAAGATTCCTTTATAAACCACTTATAAAAGTCAAAAAGGGTAGAAATGACTTTAACTCATATTCTAGTAAATAGTAAAAAATGTTTTGAAATGCATTTTTAAGAAACATGGATGTGGATGATAAAGAGATCTCAGTAGATTATTACATATAAACAACCTCGGATAATGAAGAGATTGTGAAATAACCCTTACCTTGTACTTTTCCTTGGTTGGGGTAGGTTAACCTCCTGTATAATGGTGAAATAATTGTTATTAAATTATACAAGAATCATATATATTAATATGATATCATATATGATCTTTTAACATTGATTTGTTAATAATATCTTAGAATTATCGTCGTTTCGGGTGTTAACTTACTCATTTTCTTTATATGTTTTGTTACATAAGCCATGGTTGTTGTATATTATTCATATCCAGAATGATATCTAGTCCTTAAACATCATTTTTAAATTATCAAATGATAATTATACTTGAATGGTTACGATGGAGAATGAATCGCATCGCGTTCGTGGAGACGGTAGTCCGTACGTACGCACGAGCGACAATATCATTCTTTTGATATTAAAATAATATATAAATGAATGGTATATCATATATACAGAATCATTAACATGTTATATTTATTATTTACATGAGTTATACATCATTATTATACCCATCCAAATAATATTATATTGAATAACAATTACACCACGACGTGGAGACGGTAAGCCGTACGTACGCACGTATGGTGACATGTTATTCAAAGGGTGGATAGAATACTGAATATGGTTGTACCATACTTATAATAACATCACAGTATATGTGAGATACTGGAGTTATTATTTTAGAATGGTAAGAACAAAGGAAGAAGAAGTGGAAGAAGAAATGAACTTAGAAAAGGGTGGTGAAATCATTACCTCTTCTTCGGGTTCTTCCTTTTGATTTGATCAAAAGGGCTCCTTAGGTTGGCTTTCTGATCAAACTAAGGCCTCTAGGTTGTATTGAGGGATGTTGGGAGATTATTTGGGCAGAGTTTGTCCGAACCAAAAGGCTTTGAAGGTGTGAAGAAATGAGAAGGAGGAGTGCCCTTTTATAAGAGGGGTGAGGGGCACCTTTGGAAAAGCTAGAAATATTAATTTATAATAGATTCATATTCGGTTTCTAATGGATCCAAAGTTGACTATTCAAAGGTTAAGGTGGGGATAGGTCGAAAACCACTCAACCAATAGAATTTAGACAGGTTTGGGTACTTATATTAACCTTATCTTTAAGTATTAACTCTAAGTTAATTCGTTTCACTTTTACAATGTCTCTTTGTATTTTTATATAATATGGTTAATAAACTTACTATATACATCCAAGCGACCCCCAAGTGGTCCATTAATGATTAACCTATAATAATATAAGTCTCTTGGCCGAACCTTAGATTTTTAGGAATTTAATATCAATTAATAATATAATATTTGTTTTAAGAACTCTTTTATGTCAATTTTGACACTATTCAATAGTTGATTTTTGTGAAACTCATAACAGATTGATTACTTCGAACAAAGTCAATTAAATCAATCCTAATATATCATATTATCCTAGAAAATTAGTTTAATTCATTAAAAGTTTCATATTATATTTATTTGGGTATTTATAATATCAATTATTTTAATTTTTCACTATTATAGTAATTACTGCATCATCATTGTGTCATAAATTAAATAAATTATTAAATGTCTAAAAATTATAAATAAAATATCATTATGTAGGAAATCTTTTTAGCTTTCTAATGAATATTTATAATCGAAAATCAAACATGTATAACCCTATGTAAAAATTGTTCTTCTAAAAGATGTAAGCATATGCCATTTTTATTTTTATTTTAACTTTATTAATATAATGTGTCCCTACCACATACAAGTGGCTCCAAGGGGTCCCCAAATTGACCCAAGGATGACCATGGTCTGGTATGTGTCCACCAATAAGGTTAGGACACGTTTTAGGGTAATTTTGTATTATTATAATATTATTTTTTTAACCCTTATTTACCGGATTTACCCTTTAACCATGGTAAATAAAATATTTACCGCAGTAATTATTCAAAATGTCTAAAAATAAAAGTTACCTATTTACACAATTTGAACATCCTGATTCCAAATATGGAATCCATTTTTCTAAATTCAAAACACAGAAGTGGCAGAAATTAATTTAAAATTAATTCCCGCTGTCAAAACAAAAAGCGTGTTTTTAAGAGATAATAACTATCAAAAGATTGACACTTGTTTATGTTTGGTTTAATTGTAAAATTATGTCCAATGACCAACATTATATTAAATGGTAAAAATATATTCTAAATATACTTTAAAACCACTCAAATTCATAATTTATCACTATTAATTATTTTGATTAAAAAAGTTGTTTTCAATTAAAATTTAGTAATTTTCACTATTCATCAAAATATGAAAGTTATCCGAAAAGTACCAAAATTTCACCCTAGACTAATTTCGATATTCCGAATCCAAAAATGAAGTCCATTTTGAAATATAAAATATATATGATTTCAAAAATTAGGTATTACTATTCACAACGGCTAGTTTAATTAGTTGTGGTGTGTGTTAGAACTCGAGGTTGCGTACAACACACGCTATCGCATTATTCGAAGGGAAACGTACCGTAGAAGCTTGGGGTGTTACATACTGTCAAGTGGAGAGGAATATGGTAAAACTTATAGTAAATAACTTTTTTAATTATACCATCTGTTTTTATATAATATTTACTAATTTTTTAATTTAATTTCTTCAATGTATATTTGAAATGTAAAAAAATATATTTTACATTTATAAGTGGTATATATATATTGTGTTTGTAGTGAGTAATATTATTTCCATTGTTAATATTATTTAAAATTTTCTAGATAGGTTTTGAGCATGTCCGTGAGAAATTATTTCAAAGTACAAAATTATATGTACCTACTGTATTTGTGAATAGGGATGTGTTTTTAATTGAGGGGGTTTAAAATTTATAATTTTCAAAAGAGTCATTTTTATCTTGGAAGCTCAATTCTTCCCTATCTATAACTTTCCATTGGTACCAACACATATTAAACATTTATAAGTTAAGGATATGTTACCTGAGTCTCTATATGTGTATGATGTAATTTTTTTGATATCATAATTAACGATATCCATATGTCATATGTTATGACTTATTGGAATTCAAGGTGTATTCTATGTGAATGATATGGGACATCACAAGAAGAAAAATGGTGATACTAAACCACTCCCATAGCCAATATTATCATGTGACTTATTTATATAATTATTTGATGAATCATATAATATTATTTATAAAACAAACTATTCCAAATAGAGTTGATGAATGATAATAACTATCATTACGATATATTCTACAAATGGAAATGATTATTTTGATAATTTCAATGATGAAACACATTAAATGATGAATGTATTCATATTAATAATTATTATGATGACCTAAATAATTACTCAAATGTTTCAAAACATTTTCAAAAAAATCATCAAAACATGAGAATGTCTGGATGCTTAAAAAAATAGATTGTATCCCTATAGTTATAATTTTTCACTTCATGTTTACTTTATAGGTTATGGGAACTATGGAAGTGTCCTTTCATGGTATGACCAACTCTAATTTTAGTTTTAATTTTTGTGTAATCATTACCACGCATGATTAAAAAATCTTGTCCAATTAAAACCAAACATTACATCACTAGACTAAAACACTGAAACTAGAAGTGTGGGATCTTAAAATATAATTTAAAATTAATTTATTAATATATATAAAATTACCTCAACTTTTAATTCAACTTTCATCGATGATCCATTGCAATAGATCTCATCACACCATCATTATGCTATAGGATCCAAGTGGAGAATCACTATAGTGGTAATCCACATATTAACCAGAATCCTTGAACGTTATCATAGAATCAACCAGTCTAGGAATGGATGATCCGAATTACGTATATTGTTCATGGTTGTTCACAACTGTATTCTTCTCAAATGATGAGGAAATTGTGGTGATCTCTTGAAGGATTGATATAGGAGGAATAAATATATTATTCTATATCTCTTGATGTATCATTATTTATTCTATACACCAAATCCTAGATATAGAAAGTGATATAATTATTTATTTCTTATAGAAGGTTTAGGGTCGACATTTCACACATAATCCCTTAACCATCTTTAAAATTCTTAGTTAACCTCTTGTCCATTAACAACACTATTATTATTATAAATCACTTGTCATGTTCAATAAATTAAGAATATTAATAAACATCAGTAATACCATTTCCCATCGGACCATAAAGCTCGATCCTCTTCCCTCATCATTATTTATCAAAACTTTAATAATGATTATTTAATAAATAAATGTCATTGTTTTATACTGTAAAAATTATAATAAATATTATATTCATATAAATTGAAAATAAATAATTTATTTTATTATTTAACTTACATATTCATTTGAATAAACTGTGGTTAAATTATAGTTTTCTACCAAATCGAATGAATCTCATTTAATATAAAATTTTAAATTCAATTATTAAATTTAACTAGGATTTTGGATACACTATGTGTGTGACCTTCTATGCCTCTTTCTTAATAGAAATTGGAATAGCAAACCAAAATCAATGGTTATAATCTATAATCAAGTAAAGTCTCCAAAAAAAATTAATTTCACAATGAAATCCAACCTCTAGCTAATTCTAACTATGTAATATAATAACTTTACCAAGATATCATGAATCAATCAGGTTTCATGTTCGTTTAATAAACCTATATGCTTGATGTCTCTTTATTTAAATTTAAAAAATAATGCCATCCACTGAAAACCACAAACAAGTAATTATAAAGGCAATTGCATTACCATAAAAGGTCATGTCATATCAACTTTCTTCAAAGGAAAAAAGTGATAAATCATTTATCACATTATCTATTCATAAAATATCATTAAGGTTCCATTTAACATATCCTACCTCATCATGAACATCTGCCATCATGGTTTTTGTCAATAAATAAAATTACATGATTCATGATATCCATTCATGATAATATTAACATCTAAGGATCAATACATAAATTAAAATATTATAATATACATTAAAACATGATAATGTGTTTTTCTTATTTAATGGGTCTATTCTCATAACCCCTATGATATATATTTCTAATGGAAAAAACCATGGTACGATGTATCAATGTCTTATTAGGTTCCTATACCTAATAGACTATATGTCTGTGTCCCATAAAATAATATCATCTATCTATATAATGTTATTTAGTAATACTATCATTTCACCTCTAAGTTTTCATTATTGTGGGGAACTTCTTTAATCATTTTAGTTCAACATATATTTATAAAATATTATCACATAAATATTTATGAAAAGGTAAAATAATGGTGTTATAAGAATAGTTATTTAACAAAAAAGAAATTAATCAAGTATTAAACATGTTGGTCGTAGGGAACCCACTCCAATGGACTCCCACTTTCACTATATCCAACTAAAAATAGAATTATATACACTATCTCTCAAATGATACTCATGCCTTTCCTAATATAAATATTTGTTCTTGGGGTACAAGATTTTTTATTCTTTGAATACTCTACTCACCCCAATGTCACCTCATTGAGAAAAATCCTTCATGAAATGAGAATTTTAAATTACAGTCTTTTCCCTTCTTTGTGACATTGAATATTTAAGGAGGGACACCATTGTAGTGTTATCACATTGAACTGTGATAGGGTCTTTACTACTAATAAATTCATCAATCTCTTGGCCAATGTTATAAATCCCTAATCATTAATTTGATAAATCGAAATACATTATATAGTCTTACTACACTATAGAATTAGAAACAACTAGGTACTTTGATCTATTTCAACTCATAGGTACTTTATTGCGAAAAAAGATATATCCTGATTATGAATTCAGATCATACTGATCTATCAGAAAGCTATCATCTACTTAACCTCCAATAACTAGTTATTAATTTTTTATATACTCTAGGTACATGTCATTATTTTTCCTTTGATACTTATGCATTGTTTTAATATCAATGTAATGTTTTTTTCCTAGATTCTATTGATATGTTACAACGACTCCCAAAGAGTAAGAAACATAAATCATCATATATAACATGGAATAATTGATAGGTCATATCTCAAAAGTGTATGGGATCTTACTCATTCTCTCTCTTTAATATCTTGTTTGAGGAAACATTTTCTTGGAAATATGTTTACTATGTGACACTAGAACCAATACCCTTTTATATTTTTCCATACCGAACCACTTTAATATTTGTTAAATTTATGAACCTTGACATAGTCCATGAAACCTCTTATACAAGTCACACATGATATTTATCCCTAGAATATATGCCTTTTTACATATTTCTTTCATAGAGAATCACTTCTTCATCCATGAATTAACCTCTTTTAGGGATGGTAAATCGTTTTTAACTAGTAATATGTTGTTAAAATGTACTAATATGAAAAAAATCTATTCCTGTTAAATTTTTTTAGACCCATTTCTCACATTTATTATTAATGATAACAAATTACTTTATTTTTTCATTGAATAAAATTCTCTTTAAACTAGATTCTTTATTTAATCCCTTAATGGATCTCTAAAACATGTATAACTATTTTTTCATTTACCAAAGTAACTAAACCTTTTGTTTTTTTTATTTAGAAACCCTATTGAATGATCCCATTAATTAATTTAGATTTTACATCCATTTTCCAAATCCCATAGTCATGGTAAGCTACTTTTTAAAACAGAATTTTTATTGATTTAAACATCTAGACTAAAAAAAGGTTTTTTTTCAGTCAATGACTTGAAATTATATAAAACATTTATTCACTATACATGATATATAGATATTCACTTTACCTTAAATGAAAATATATCTCTTGAATACCCACTTGCACTTAAATGTATTTACACAAACTGGTGGATCGATCATAACCTATACTTTGTTTTGATACATGGAGTGAATCTCAAAATTCATGGCATCTTTCAATCATGTAACTTCTGTGATCCTTACTACCTCCTCATAGAAGATATGATCACTATTTTCAACAAATAATGATTCACTATCATTGGTGACTAGTAAAAAATATCTATATATTTCTCTTACCACTCTAGTGCTCCCATGGGGAACTTGTGTTCTCGGAATAATTACTTCCATGAGGACATATGGAATTAGTTTTTGTATAAATTCTTATATAAATTGAACATAAAAATAAAAAAATTAAATATTTCTCATAGTATCCTTATTTATAATGTACTTATTCTCAACAAATAATACATGTCCTGTGACTATCATGTTCTTGTTATAATGGTTGTATAGATAGAATCACCATATTTCTTTCGAATAATCTATAAAGATACAATTCATGCATAAATGTGGTATTTTTCTTCATGGTATATCCTTATAATATTTTGGTAACCCCTTTCACAAATATGTGACAAAAAAGTATCTTTCCATTCAATAACTCAAAGGGAATATCATTTACCTCTTTAGTTGGAACTTGATTTTGTATATATGGTGTCATCAATAATATGTATCCCCAAAAGAAAAAATTATGTCTTGTGTGATTTATCATTGACCATAAGAAGTACAAAAAGGTTAGGTTCCTCCTTTCACTAACACTATTCCACTATGTGGTATAATGTGGATTGAGTTGAAATAAAATTCCATACTTTGGTAGAAAGTCGATAAAATCTTGGTTAATATACTCACAACATTAATCCAATTAAAGTATCTTTATTCTATTACTAATATGATTCTAAACTGCATTCTTTAACTCTTTAAAGTTCTAAAATTATTTATACATATAACTCATTAAGTAGATATAACCATGCCTGCTCTAGTCATCGGTAAATGTAATAAAGTAAGGGAATCCACCTCTAGCCTCTACATGAAAAGGTCTAGACAGATCAGTGTATACCAAATATTGAATCTTTATGGACCATTAAACTTTACCACTTAATAGTTTTTTAGTCAAATTTCATTGTAAACAATCATTCCGACATTCAATTAGTTAAAGCTTAAAGGAGTCTATGTATCCATTTTTATAGTGCTTTGTTAAAAACTTATCATTTACTAAACAAAGATGGTGATGAAATAACTAGGTGTTATATGTGTCATTCATGTTTGTTTCATTATCAATTTCCAATACTTGGTTTTCATAATTTAATACATAAATAACTCTATTCAAATATGTTATTCCATAACATATTATATCTTTATAAAAGTAAAAAACCATATTTTCAAAGTTGAAAATAAATATATCTATATCTAAAAAATTAACGAAAATAATATTATTGGTAACACTAATAACACAAAAAAAATTATTTAAAACCAAAATCAATCCTAGTGGTAATGAGATATGGTAGTATCCAATGGATAGAGTAGTCATACTTTCACCATTTTATCCCTTATATAACCTCATCTCTTATAATCCTATCAAATATACTCAGTTGCAATATGGTGATACAAATGTGAGCACCATAGGTGGTATATAATAACCAAATTTTAGATATGGAAATATTACTACCAATAATGAATTTACATGAAGCTTCTCATTTCTTCTTTTTTTGGGGTGGAATTACTCTTCCAATGGATCTACTTTCAACATTTAAAACATTCTACATCATGTTTATTTTTTATCCATTTAATCTTATTCATCTTGGAAGGATGGTGCTATATATCCTTATACTTGGAATAAGTCCTCATCCAATTAGTTAATAATTTTCTTATTCACAATAATTATAATGTGTTATTCACGCCCCATGTATATATCTATTTTTTAAAGTTTATTCCCACTCTTTATCATACTATAATTCACAATAAAATGTGAAATGATTTTATTTAGTTAGGATAGAATGAGATCTATGCACTACTCATCAAGGATCTTAAAAATATCCATAAAATCAATGTATAAAATCATCTTTAATACATGTTCCCCAATTGGCACTAACTCTCCAATCATTCACATGAACACTGCATTGGATATCTAATATCCATATAATTTCTCATATCATGATAGAGATCCTTATGGTGAGAAATGATGTCATGCACCTCCATATCATTATATTTCTTTAACATTTCATTGGACATAGAGGATATCATGAATTATTCTCTATCTATAGTGTCATCCACATACTTAAAATAGAGATAAAATTCTTTCCTATTAGCATATTTCGAAATGAACACAGGTATTGGGGTTTCCAACACATGTAATTTTTGTTTGTGGTGTTGTATAATATGCAATAAAATATATAATTCATCAAAATATCTAAAAGTGAGAAGGTTATACTTATCAACTATTAATCACATTTATATTATTTATGTTTTTGAAATTTTAATTTATAAAAATTGGGAGCATAAAATTAATACTTGTTTTGATGAAAAGAACATATTAATAAACTTAAATTAAAATTAAATTCTCTTAATATTCCATTACTTATTGAGACCTGATATTGCTCACCATAATTTTTGTAATATCTTATCACTTAGATATTCTAGTGTAATGGATCCATATTACACTTCTAATAACCCACACTTGATCTTAAAAAATATATTCTGAAGGGTCTTTGGTTGGAAAAACTTTACACATACATTAACTCATAGTTCCTTGATCTATGGTATTGACACCATAATCCCTAAATACTATTTTAAAATATTTCATCAACACATTCAACATAGTTAAACTATGAGATTATTGTGATTTCATCCCTTGATGTAAAACATGTTTGGTGTCCTAAAAACCCCAATCTCAAATTTCCATAATAATTTATAGTGCGCCAAATTGGGGTTTTTTAGTACATAGAACTACAAAGTTGATTATAACATATGTAGTGGAAGGATATACTGACATAATAATTTGGTTGATAGGTTTTTATATGTATTAATAAGCCCCATTTTAACATTTCACGTTCCTTATTAATATTAAGGGGATTTTACTTAAGTGATTAACCATATATTATAAAACATCTATGAAAAATCTGATTATGTTTTATTTCACAATGATTTATTATTAATTCATCTATTATGTGATCATATAACACCCAAAAAGTAAACTATTATCCATGTAAATTATATAAATAATACATAAATGGAATGATCATGATATTCTATAATAGTTAATTTATCTATTATATGTAAAACATACCCTCAACCCTAGGGGAAAATAGCTTGAACCATATCTTGGTTCGTATTTCATCATTCCTCCTTAGCTCATATGTATCACATTGATTTGTTTCTCCTCAGATCCTTAACTAATACTACATCCTATCAACTTGAAGTTCCATCCTTACTTAAGGTTTTAAATCACTTGGATGTGAGGGGATCCAATAGATTAGATAAAGGGGTTTACATAAATGAAATTGCTGACATGTAATCCCATACATAATAGGGAGGCGGGGATGACGTATAGGTCATCATTTTTATTCAATAATAATAAATTATAATAAAAAATAAAATATAAAAGATGGTATAATATCATGATCATCCACATGGAATTCGGCCACTATAAAACTATAATCTTGTTATCAATTACTTCAATTACTTATATAATTAAGAAAATACACCCTGAATTAATCTAATTAAATCATTTTATCTTAATTCCATTAAGGCATCCTTAACTCACGATCATCTATAATTTTAAAAAAAAATTAATTTCATTTTAAATAAATGAAGTAAACAAGTGTAATTGGAGCCAACATTGCGTGCTTATCCAAATTTTTAACTCGTAATTGATTTAACATATAATTTCCAATCATATTACATGGTGTGTAATTGTCGAATAAATGAATCGTGAAACACATATGTATTGGTTTGATTATATAATTAATTTTTCTTCATGAAAAACCAGACACATTGTATATACAACATTTCATAGTGTGTAATATAGTACACGAAATATATTATCTTCTCCCTATGTCTGTAGTAAATGAATATAGACTATCCATTTTACAAATCATAGAAGTGTTCAAGGTGCACATAGTGTAATAGGAGTTCATGGTGTCTGGCCTCAAAGAGGAATGACACATCCACCCTTATGTCATGTATTCAATACATAGATCATTGGGACACCCTACATTCTCAATCATGGGAAAATAGAGAATACAAATCATGTACAATGGTTTCATGATGTTTAGTTCTTCAAGACATGTGACAGTTTTTCCGAATCTACATGACGATCAAATTTTATCAAATCATACATCCAATATCAAGGGATCTATATGACTTTATCATGATATAAATACATGAAAAGGAGTATTAAATGTGTATATTAAATTTATATACCATATTTGTTTAGTCCAACGAGAGCCTTTGGAATCACATGATGGTGTTCTTGAAATGCTTCTTCGTTTCTAAAACGTTAACTAATTATATGTTATGTTACTGAGAATGAATAAATAAAGACACAATGATGTTCATATATTAAATATATATATAAGTAAAAGGGAACAAAATCACATGAAATAGTTAATCTAATAAGAAATAATTATAAATTAAACATTTGACCACTCTAATACAATATACAAGTTTCAAGAATAGAAAATGCATCCTTTGATGATATTATTAAATCAGATTGTATTCTTATTTTACATGAAACCATTTACACATGAGATTAAAATTTCATGTACCAAGAAAATAGTTGATTACATTAAATGATAAATATATATATTCTAGAAGAGGATGATCTTCACATGTAATTTATAATCAATTTATGAGAATATATAGAATTAAATAATCTTATAATTATTCTTTGGTTGATGATCTGGTGGAATAGATCTCATTGCAACATCATTGAACTATAGCATCCTAGTGTATAATCACTATAGTTGAGAATCACATGTATACCACAATATCTAAACATCATTTTGGAATCATTGAGTGCTAGAATGGAAAATTATGAATACATGTGTTGTTCATGGTATGTCACATCAATATTTATCTTTAATAAGGAATAATTGTTGGTTATCTCAAAAAGTATTGAGAGTTGAGTAAGAGATATCTCATTCTTGGTCTCTAGATCTATAGATATATCTCTATAATTTATAAACAACAAAATTCATATTTATAAAGTGATATAATTTGACATTTATTATGATATTTTTATGGTGGGAAAATCGCACATAAGGCCTTAACAATGTTTAATTTTTCTAGTTGAACCCATGTCCATTATTATTATTATTAATCACTTTACATGTGAAATTAATTAATAATATAAATAAATATAACTTATACAATTTATATTTGAACCATTAAGCTCGACCTTGTTTCCATCATTGATATTTACTGAATCTGAAATAATTTTTTTTAAAAAAAATATCACTAAAAATTTCCATGATAAATTAAATATATATCATATTAACTGAAAAACAAACAAATAATTATTTTTTATTATTAAAATCACATTTTATTTTGAATAAAATATGATTAAATTTAGGACAAAATCCAAAAAAAGTAAATATCATTTACTATAATTGTTAAATTCATTACTTGAATTTATCATCAATTATTGATACACTAATTATGTGGCCATATGGGCCTATTTCTTAATGGAATTGTGCATAACTACCAAAATTTCAGTGTTAGTATCTATAAACATGCCATGCATCCCATAGAGAAAGAGGTTAATATTGTAATGATATCCAAACTCCTACAAACACTTATGTTGTAATATAATCTATTTATCACGATATATCAAATCGAGAATGTTGTTTGTTGGTTCCATCATCCTATAGGCTTAATGTTTCATTATTTGAAATTTCAAAAATTTACTTACTAACAGAACACCATGGAATTGGATTTATAAATTTAGTTCCATTACCATCAAAGGGCCTAAAATATCATGTTCCATCAAGGTACATAAGGGATAAATCCTTTCTCACATTACTCGTTATTGAAATATCACTCGTGATGAACCTAGCATATCCTACCCCACACTGAAGACATGTCATCCTGTTTTTTGTAAATACATCAAATTAATTGATTCATTACATTCATTAATAATCATGTTAATGTAAAAGGATCAATACATATGTGTCATATATGAATATAAAATGACACATATAAATTTGGATTTTCTATTTATCTATTATATTCTTAAAAGCTTATATCTTGGATATTGTCAAGGGTGAACACCATTATAATATATCACAATGACTTATGTGATTCATACACCTGATATCATATATCACCTATTCTTCATTAGAAAATATCACCCGGATACAGAATGTTATTCAAGAATACTCTCATGGAACCTCTTGGTTCTCATTACGCGATGGACCTTCTATATCCTTTTTAATTTAAAATTTATTTTTAGAAAAGTATAAAATAAAAATGTCTTATAGGGAAAAACAACCATTTTATAAGAAATATTTATTAATATATAGAACATGTAATCTTTTACTAAACAATTTTGTTATATAGAACCAAATCCAACAGATAATCCTGACCGAAATACTTCCTCTCCCTTCTATTTTTACTATGAGAGACAGTAGCATGTTGTGAGGGTAGAGGAGGGTCCTACCCCTTCGATGATAAATTCCTTCAACTTTTGGATACACCACATAAGATGGAATCATTATCACACTTCTAAGTTATTCATTTAATATTTAGGATGAAGGAAAAATTATAAGCACTTATATGCAATGTATACATGATTTATTCATTTTAGTTATGCATGTTTTTTGGTTTCATGCATGGTATAACTAGGGAATATGGGTTTTAGTTATTTTGATATGTTTATTAAGTGTTAACTGATTCTAAAAAATATATCAGTGGTATCAATGCCTTAAAATGTTTTTTATTCATGAAATCATTTTGATTATCTAAATAAACTTGATGTCACGTGGATGACGAATTCTATATCATTAAAAATGACTGAATATTTAAACTATGGTTCACTATATTATATAGGATATTTTATGTTTTTATATAACCACACTATATGATATGAGATATCTTAGGTATAATACAACATTTTCCATCAGCTTGTTAATATATCATAGAATACAATATATGATTTTATATAAGATTATTTCACTATTTAATATGATGATAATAGAGTATCATATCATCTTAGGATATAATGAATATCATAAGATATGACATGACTAGAACTGATGGTGGATATCACAATAAACTAATACCTGTAGTAAAATATGAAAGATAATAAAGCTAATCACAGATTATGATAAACTAATATCATAAACTACGGTATACTGTAAAATTTAATTTTTCAGACCATTCAATTTTGAATTGAATTATTTAATTTATTAATTGTTTTAAATTTAAAAAACATATTTTGTGATATTAATTTAATTTAATTTTTTTTATAAATTTATTAATTATAAAATTTTATAACTAATTAATAAATATTTTTGATACATTTATTAAAGACATATTTCATAAAAAAATCAACAATATTAAATTTAAATATTAAAATATCCCTTTAACGTTATATGGAATGACATATAGTTTACATATAAATTGTTTACAAGGAAATTATAAGAGTAAATTCTGAAGTTCTTGTAAATTAAAAAAATAGGGAAAAATAAAAAGGATTATATATTTAAAATTATAAATTATTCATAATTATTTAATTTGAATTATTAAAATTAAAATTCATTTTTGGATTAAATTATTTAAACATTATCAGAAGTAGTCTTGATAGTTGATGTAATCAAGGATTAAATTATTATAAATGTTTGATTATATTAATGTTTATATAATATTAGAATATTATATATATATATAATAATTATATTCTATATGTTATTTATTTAATATAATTTTATATAATTATTAATACAAAATATTTCATATTGTGAGTAAATATAATGTGTTAATATTTATTTATTTATAGAATTTCGATAATTCAAAGTAAAACTATATTGTTTTTTCAAATTTATTTATTTATAAATAGCTTATATCTCATTAAATATATTTTGTTTCATAAATTTTACAATTTTTAATATTAATGAATACAATTTTGATATTAAAAATAGATGCATGACATACTTTAAAGAGTTAATATTCTTTTAAAAATTATCATACCCGCATATAAGGAGATACATGCTTAGTATGATAAATGATTTAAAATTATTCTACCTTGACTTTGAATTTTACTAGTTTATGAGATTGAATTAATAATTTAATTATAGATTATAAATATTAAGTCTTATAATTATGATATAATTGTGGTCACTCTTGAGTAAAGTATCCTTGTTAGAGGAACTTTGGGTTAGAATGGAAGAATATTCCTTTTCAAAAATCATGGTGGTTGACTATTTTTCACTCCATGATTACTTTTGTGGGGATTTTTGATTTGATATGATTACAAGAATTCACTTGAAAGTTTGTTATATAAATTATTATTATGATGCATTTAGATGTATATAAATACATTTAACTTTTAACTGTGGTTAGTAACAAAATCCATGAGTTATGTAAAGAGTGGCACATGTATGTGGTTGGAACATTTTGATTTGGTGTAAGGAATAATATTTGGAATGAAATCATTAAAAGCATGCATACATGTATAGGGTATAACATGAGATAAGATGGTGAGATTAAATCCATTTTAAAAATAATAAATGTTATATTCTTTCTAACAAGAATACTTATCAAGACATAAATCATTCAAGTAAATGGGTTCTTCCATAGTAGGGTGATCCATAATTATATTGTGTAATGTAAGCAAGAAATGAGGTGACCCTAAGAGTTAGGTGTCTCATATTTGGATTTATTTTAAAATTATTAAAGAAACCCTAAAATTTATGATACAAATGGAATGATGTTGATTTTAACCATATGATATTTTGGATTAATAGTTTTATGATAGACCATTTAAGACTTATATTTGATATGTTTGGGATACCGAACTTCTTAAATAACTAAGAGTAAATAAGAATTCAAAAGTGTACAAATTTCTTAGTGAAATATAGACCTTGGAACACTAATGGATATGAGGAATTTTAAAAGGTGTAATTATTTTAATGGAATAACATATAATAAATATCCTTATTAAAAGCATGTATATGACAATAATCATCATATAAAAACTTTTTCTATATATAAGAAGCATGATAATATTTTAAATTAATATTTAGTTATATATTAGAGATAAGATAATATTAATATAATAATATTATTATACGTGTAGAAAATATTAGAATATTTATTTATATAGAGAGAAAAATTCTTTGTGTTGGAGTAGTAACATTATGAAAAACCAACTGTGAATTTTATTCAAAAAAATAATAATAATGTTTATGATAAGAATATTTCACTTAAAGTAAAGTTTCAAAGGAATTAAATCACAATTAACTTTAGTATATTTAGTTTCTACTCATACTGTTTGTACCCATAAATTGGTGATATAGAAGATTACCTCTCAGGTTTGTTCACATTTTTGAATTTATTTTGGAATCATTAATGGACATGTTCTGAAAATGTTAATTAGGTCAAGAAATATTTTCCCAACTTTCTTAAAGAGTGGAGAATATATAATCATGATATGAAATGTTAAGGTTATAATGATTCATTGACAATAAAAGTGGGTGAATGTAAAAATAAGATGATGGAAAAATGGTTAAAATTTCAACAATTTTTCTTGTATTATCTATCCTCTGTAATTGAAAACTAAAGGAAAATTCATAAGGAATGTATTTTCTTCCATATAATGGAATTATCTAGAATACCTTATCATGTTTTAAAAAATACATATTAATTACATTTTAGGTATTGTGGTTATAAAAATAATTTATTAAATTTTGAAAGGTATTTTATGTTATCTATATATTTCAAAATTGTTGTAAATATAAATGGGTATAAAATAATATACAGAGTTGAGAGAGCTTGTAAATTTCATTCATGTGACAAAGAAAGGGTTTTATAAATCTTGGAATGCATGAAAAGGAATATACCAACACCATATAGATCTATAAAAATGATTTTTATAGTTAATTTTGTTTTTATATATTAAGATAACTTGTTTTTTAATAATTTTTTATTATGAAAGTCACAAGATGGTGGATTTAATACACATGGTTTAGGAATCTTTGGATTCTATAACATAATTTAGAAGAATATCAATGATAAAAATTTATTTCCAAGATAAACAAAATTATCCATATGTTTATTAAAGTAATAGGGATTTAATACCACCACTATAAGTAGAATATTTTAATATATTATTTTCATAATATAGTGAAAACCCCAACAAATTATATATAAGATATAGTGGTAAATAATTTATTTGAAAAATATTACCACTAGAGTAAATGCATATTATTTATTAACACAAAGGGGATTTTATATCATATAATGATATTCTAAAAATAATATATTGTCTAAGAGGCTAGTCAAAGTATATTTTAACATAAAGAAGTTAAAATTTAAAAACTAAAAGATTATTCCAGTCAAAAATTCAAAGTGAATACCACTTAATATCATAAAAGGCTTTGGGTATGTAATTTTTTTTAAAAGTCAATAGTTGTATTTCTTAAAAAAATAATTCAAGGAAAAAAGTTTAATGTAATGAGTTCAAATAATGGTGATCAAGATAAACTTAGAAGGATTTATATGTAAACAATAAAAGTTATTAATAACTTATTATTAGATAATGTGGAAAAATGTCAGTACTAATTTAAAATAAATAAACATTATAAATTTGAATCCTAAATGTCACCATTATTCAAAATAAATTTTAGTCACTAGATAGTTAATTATGATTTTTTTACCTGATATTCATATAATGATTTGGTGGGAGTTACCTAGATATATAATTAGTTTAACAGACACCTACAAGTGAATCAATCAAAAGGCTAATCCGATGGCCTACCAAATAAGACATGATTAAATAGGTAATTATTTTTGTTTTAAAAATCATAATTAATTTGATGAATATAAATGTATGGAATAATAAAAAGTTCAATCTCGACTTTGTCATTATTTCATGTTGGATGCATATACTCTTGACTCTAGATGATAATTGATCTTACAAAGTATGACATTGTGTAATCCCTAACTGAATTTAATCTTGGAGTATTAATGGACATGAAAAATTTTAAGGTTATTATGAGTATAATTATTGTTTTAGGATATATAAAATGTTCATGAGGTATAATACACATTTTTCACCAGATCGACCATAAATTATACCACATGGAGTATTATACACTATATATTCATAATACATGGGGTAAATAGTTCATATTTGGATTTCCCCGTTACCTAGAGTTGGTATGATCCTTTTAAATAGAAGCTTCATACTTTGATACCTTTCTAACTCAATACTTAAGGATTATATAATTAGAGGTAGGTTGGTTATGTAATTATAATGTAATCACATGGAGCTTAACCAATATAAGATTTATCCTCTCATATGATGAGTATTAAATCTAGGTACCCAGTTAAGAAAACCATAGAAAATATATAGTTATACTAAGATAAGACATATGATATTCTTATCTATTGAGTGAGGGGTATGTGATATTCTAGTCTAATGAAGTGAAAGAAATATGATGTATACATCGACCTAGTTAGTATATAATCATATAATTAAAAATTTATGAGTGGATTTAGATGATTGAAATATTCCATGTCCCATGCTCACTTGATATATTAGACATAAAGATCATATAAAAGCGTATTACTTTATATAATTCATGTTATGGACATAGATATGGAGATAAGTGTGCTTGATAGAGAGCATACCATTTCAATTTATAGCATGAGTAACACTGATTCTTTTAGAGAAGATGTTATTTGATTAAATTTATGACTTTAGTACTTTATAATTATCATCAATGAAATAAATTAATCTGGGGTAACACTTTTGGGGTTCACTAAATAACGATTAAGTTTTACATAAAGATATTCTATAAAATTGTTTAAAAGATTTAGAAAAAGGTGTTTTGTGAGGGTATTTACTAGGTGATGCATATAATGTTATATATAGTGAAATTTATGACGGTCTTCCAAAATTGTTTTGAAATTAAGAAAAATTTATTTTGGATATTTTTTTTATAATTTATTTTAGAGGATATAACATAAGGTAAACTGGAACAAAGTATTTTAGACTTTAGAGAAAGTGGGATAAGGAAATTGATATTCCCTAAAAACATACTTACATAAGATGTGATCATGATGATATCATAATGTATGATATCCATATGTTGTTTGTTTTTACCTATAGGAATTGAAGTCATATTTTATGAAAATGATAAGGAATATCATAAGGTATTGAATAGCGATACCACACCATTTTCATATCTATTCATTGTATATGACTTGGCTATATTATTATGTGATGAATCATAGGGTACAATTTATTAAACAACATATTATTAACATGGATGTTTGACAATATAAACTATAAATCAAATCACTTTTATTAATGTATATCATTATTACGAACATTTCATATGATGGAACACAGTAAGGATAGATGAAATAAAATTATTATTTTATGTAATGACTAAATAATTCACTGTAACATTTTCAAAATATCAATTAAATTTTATCAACACTCCAGAATATATTAAGGATTATATAAAAACTTTGAATATAAAAAGATATATATTATTAAATCAAGTGGACTATCCACTACCTAAATCTCTCTTCCTCTATCTCACATTATAATGAGATGAACTAGAATTCCATAAGAATAGAGGAGAATATTTCCCTTTTGAATAATGATTCCTTCAACCCATGTATACGAAATGGACGAGGGAGTTATTTGAAAAACAATAAAGGATATTATTCAAATCATGAGGATTAAGATAGATAAAAAATCTCTTTGTTATAAGGTATATGTGATTTCTTCATTTTTGATATTCGTTATATTGAGTTTCAGACCTATTAAAACATGGGAATATAGTTTTATAGTTATTTAAAATATATTGATTAAAAAACCAATAAAAAATAAAATTGGGAGAGATGAATAATATACAACTCCTCAATATATGATAGGTGTTCTAATATAAAGGTTCAACTAATGTTTCTTAAATTCCAGTGTGAAAAAAAAGTTATTTAGAATATCTTCAACTAGTTAATTCATTCCAATATAATTAATTTTTAAATAATATTTCTCTATCATATCTTAAATAAAGTGATACCATTTTTAGATTGGATTTATATGAGATTTTTGAATAATATTTTTCATCAAATCAGTGATAGTATTTCTCTAATAACTGATAATTATTTTTACCTTGAAATATTTACCTTGATCGTAAAATTTCTTGGTCATCAATAGTAACTGGTAGTTTCCATGATAAATAATATATATTTTACATCCTCTATGATAAGAGATGTTCACTCATAAAATTTTCTCAACTATCTTATACAAATTCTTACCATAAAAATAGTAGATTTTCTATACACAACGTCTATGTCCCATACCACATCTGAATAAGAAATTAGATCTCTATCATTTGATGATTTAAATACAAAATTAGAGTTTATAATAACCTGAATATAGATAATTATTATTTTTATAGGGGTGGGTTATCTTAATTTTGATTAATAAGAAATTATGCTTCCAAAAAATATTATACATGATATTTGTCCTTGTTAATTTCAAGTACAATATTCTCTCAATCATTATTCAATACGATGTGGGATTAACATCTCTAATATATTTGTATTGAGTATAGGTCAAACTATAAAATATATTGAATCTAATTGTCTCTAATTCATCTCAACATAAAATAATAAATCCCTTATGTATTTTTTCTAAGGTAAGTATGTTTATTCCATTATATTTTTTATTTTTATCTTGATTAAGTATGCAAGATCTCTGATCATCAATGAACTAAACACTACACTCATTAAATTTATATGATTTTCATTATATGTTTTTTTTCAAATTTGACATCATCAACATAGTTGAGTACTATATAGAACAAGAATAAACATAAAAAATTAATATATTGATTCCATGGTAAAATTAAAACATCTCAAAAATAGTTTCACAAATCATGGACCAATAGGTTTATTTTTATAGATACTATCTATATAAACATCTTATTTTATAACACTTACGAACCTTTCTGTATAGTTGAGACAAAGTAGTCTTACTGTAGATTTCTAATAATTTATAATGATATTCATAACTTGGGGAATTGAATCATAAAAAATAGGTTATCTTAGATGCATGAAAAAGATAAATATAAGTAATATCACTTGAATATCATAAGTGATCATCAGATGATCATACAGGTATAATAAAAAATAAGGATAATCCATACCCAACAAATCATAAATTATATTTCATGAACTATGATTTGTATAACATCTGAAATGAATAAAAATTGTATAGAAACATGAGTTAATAATCATGAACAATGAGAGATTAAAACATTCATGAGAATAAAAGACCATGAAACACCATTCAACTTTGGAACAAATGTTAGTATAAGGAATATTAATTTAATTAACCACACTTAATGGTTCACACACTTATGGTAAACTAAAATGTACTCATGAATACTTATCTCATCAGACATAAACATCAAAAAAATTCATTATAGGTATATGTAATACCCCATATATCATCATCTCTTCTTATTAGTGTCACATTAAATCAATCACTTATCAAATCATAAAGAACCTATAGAAATAAAAGGAATTCCATAAAACATTCCAAAGGAAAATAATAAAATTTTATAGAATAAATGACCCAAGGAAAGAAAAATGGGATTCATTATAAATATAATAAATATACCATGGAAGGAAACTGGGTTTTATATGGATTTAGTAAATTAAATCATTAATAATTCGCATCAAAAATAAAAACATGATAAACCCATGGAAAATAAACGGGTATCAAATGAAACCATGTACATATAGAGGTAAATAAAATTCAAAGCATATAATAAATCATATAATATTTACATCATATAGATAAAGGGTATATGGTTATGTAAAATATTTTACAAAATAAAACTACGTATGGTATCTTATTAAAAAACCTTAAATGAAATGAATCAAAAAATATGGCATTATTAAAGGAATGAGATTGGGTGAAAAGTTAGGATCATACATAATGGATAATAAAGTAAGAGAATGGAAATCATGGGCCATTAATCTAAAAGATATGGATATTAAATAGTTCATCCTGAGAATTATAGTGTATTTTACATTATAATAATATCTTTGATCAAGCATAATGTCTGTTAAAGGATATATATTTAGATAAAAAATCATTTTACAGATTATTAGGAAACATTTCATTGGAAATAAGAAACATCAATGATCTTTTTGAAAACATTTTAGATAGAAATATTTTATAAATAAATTAGAATATTATTTTATTTTATAAAACCATTAAACCTTAAAATAATGTATAATAGGAATTGAAAACTATTGAGGGAAGAATGTTCCACATAGAAAAAAATATTCATTTATACTTTGATTAAAATTTATCATATAGAAAATGTAAAAAATTTATTTAAAACTTTTTAAAGACAATCAAGTTGTAGAAAATCACCTTAATAAGTTAATAAACTATCGATATAGAAATTTTCAAAAGCATACAATGAATTAATACATTGAAAAAGGGAGGTTCCTGGATGAAAATTAGAGATAAGGTGTGTTTAAGGAAACAATTCAAGTAAAATTTGAGTGAAGGGGAGATAAAATATCTAGAGAACATAAAAACCCTATTTATATAAACTATAATTTATGATATTTTTATTTATAAAGATAAAAATTCAATAGTTGGATTAAAATTCATAATCAATATTATTTTAAAATAAGATTATCAATGAAACACATATGGTTTGAGTAACATTTAGATCAAAACCACATTCAAGTTGGGTATCTTTTGAATTGATATCAATTTAAATAAAGTACATGATATAGATATTAAAAACCCATAGAATAATTTAAAATTAAAAAATTTGATATAAATCACACAAAATTAAATTTTCCATTGTTAACATCAAGAAATATGTCTCATGAAAGTAAATTTTAGATAAAAACCCCCTTACCATGATTCCATGCTTAGTTATATTAACTCTAATATCCTTTATAATAAGAATAAATATGATAATAAATCATTTAAGAACATTTTTAATACACATTACCATTTATAAATATCATTTTTGACTATTATTTAAATTTATATTACTTATTTATAACCTATTTTCAATACTGAGTGTGGGAACTCATGATTATTTTGATCTAGTTTTGTCATAATGGTGTTGTTATTTGTTCGTATAAAAAATATTATCCTTAAAAGTTTATTAAAGTTATTGTAATGGATTAATTTTTACTATTTATAAATATATAATTTTCTTTCTTAATTACTTTAATATTTTTACTTAAAGATGAAATCGAGAACCAATATTTTTTAGTGATTTTAAATTTAACAAGGGTGTTTTCATAATTAATGATTAAAATATTGATGTTTATTTTCTACAATAAAATTAATTATTTAAATATTTATATCATATTATACCATCAATTACATTTTCATAATCATCCATGATATAATTTCATAACATCATTCAATTAGGTTATCAAACTGAGCCAAACATAAACATACCATAATGGATTATTATGCGGAGATTTAGTTGAAATATTACTACACCATTAGTGTTATAAAAAAATATAGTGTCTATTAGTGTGATATATTATAATTAGAAAAAAATTATTATAATAAGTAATGGTTATAAAAATATTATTTAAATTGAATAAAATACTTTCCTCTTCGTATTCATGTCTTAAATGGTTGAATTAACAATAATCATTTGTAGATTATAATATTAATAAATTATGCAATTTTTGATACTAAAACCATTATATTATCATAAAAGGTATATTTATCCATAAAATAAAATCCAATTACCATCTATGTTAGGAATTTATGAAAATAAAATGAAAATCAATTTTCCCAAGGAAGCGGCAATCCACACATATGAAAAGTAGACAATTTAGTATTCCATATAATAGAAGAAAAACATATCATGTATTATAATATAAGAATCTAAAATATTTTATAAATATAATAAATAATTATTAAATTCATAATTATGACCATACATTTATAGTGGTCAAGTAAAATAAAATACGATGTTTTTTTGGAGGTGATAGTTCACGAACACCCAAATTTCATTTTCAATTTTTTTTGGGAAAATGAGAAAGGTGGTTAAATATTTCACAATTATTATAATTAAAAATTATAATAATGATATTAAATTTATAACTTTTATTGGTGAAAATAAATTTTTGAGAGAATAAATTCACATAATGTACAAGAAAAGAGAAATGGCGGTTAAGAACTTATACCTAACTTATTGCATTAAATCCTTTGTAAATGGAGTTAATCCCTTGATAGGTGGAATTTTGGGAAGAACATAGCCTCACTAAGGTTTGTATGAGAGTTTAAGAGATATTGTTTTTATATTTTTGGTCTAAATTATGGGTTTTTTAAGAGGGGAAATGTGAATAAAAGTTCACCTTTTATAAGTGAAAATGAGTGGTATTTTGGTAAAAACCCAAATATTTTCAATAATGGAAATTCACTCTCATGGAAAATTCCATAAATTGATAAATAATAAATAATTAAATATTTAAGGTCAATAGAAATTTCAACCACTCAATTAAAAATGTTTTTAACATGTTTTCTCCATTACCTCTTAGGTTACTCATTCATTCCATTTTGTTTTTCACCGTGATAACTAGTTTTTTACCTAGGCAATTCATTCATTAGTCCCAAAAATAAAATAGAAACTAATACATAATTTAGAAATAAAGATTCAAAATTTTAATAACATTATTTTATTATTTTTTTGAAATTCATAACATTTAATTTCTAAATACTAAAAGTGTAATGTATTTAAAACAATTTTATTTGAAAAAATATGCCTCATGTAATAAAATGTAAAATATTAGTTTATCAAATAAAAAATGATTTATAATACTATTTTATCTTATTAAATTGTTATTATTTCTCAAAAAACAGATTCATGAATTTAAAATTTACACTTATATAAAACATTTTTCATAAAAGTGAAGTTATTTGTAAAACTATATTGTTCATCATTTACTTAAAAACAAATATTTTATGAAATATCCTAAAAAATATTATTAAGGTATGTTTGAAATGGTAAATCAAAAAATAGAGTTATATTTATGAAATTAAAATTATAATATGTTATAATATTATTTTATTAAAGAAAATACAATATTTAAAAAAAATTCTTATTTTAAAAATTGATGTTTTTAAAAATTAAGTGTTTTCAATTATATTTCATATACATTGTTTTTTAATTTTTAATAAGATAGTAAATATAATATAAGATTTTAAACTGTTTAAATTTAATATATTAGTGTGATATATCTGATACTTAATAACACATTTCTTTTAAATAAAATAAATGAGATTTTTATAAAAAATATGTAAAAAAAATAACATTAAATTTATTTATTTATACTCTAAAATATAATTTCACGCCTACCATGATTTTAAAATCCTTATTTTAGTTTTATATATACATCATATCACATTTTAAAAACAATATTATTAATATTTAAATTTATATACAAACAAATATATATTTAATATTTTTATATAATATTTTTATTTCATTATGAGTTATATTATTTTAAATTTATAACTTAAAAAGGCTTTACTAGGACTATTTGATATATGATCAGTGACCATATTTTCAAGGACCATATTTCATTTATATATATAAACTTACTAAATTATTTATTCCTTCCACTCTCATGTCAAAAGGAAGAGTTATTATTTCGTATAATAAATTTTTGCTAATGCTTTCACCTTTCACGACGACATTCCTTATTGTAAGTTATATTTGGACACTGGTGATCTTTATGGTTAAATAAAATATAGAACATTTCTTATTAATGAATAGTTTATTCTTTTCTGTCTATTTTACCATATTTTTTATGCACTTTTAATTGGATATGTTGTATTATTGGAGGGTGAAAATCAATGGTGTGTAGTACTTAGTTTTAGTTTATTTTTTTAATGTCAAACATATGAAAAAAATGTGTTTAATTTTGTTTATATATTGTTGGAACATTTTCTAATCATGTTTCAATACTTCAAAAAGAGTAAATAAATATTCTAAAAAATTAAAGACATAAATAATGATGATGATTATGATGATAATAAAAATATATCCTAAAAATTGGGTCACCACATTCTCCCCCCCATAAATAAATTACATCTCAGAAATTTAAATTCTCACTTATTAATGAAGATATCTAGGAGTATTTATATGATAACTCAAGGTTAAATTTTCTAATGAAGTATTGATCACATATATTCTCTTATAATAAGAATAATCCCAATATTGGGTTTCTTCATAGACATCTGAGTTAAAAAATTCACATTCATTAGTATTAAGACTTATTTTAATTTTCCTTGAGTTTCTAGTTCATATATTCATTTACATATTGTCAAATGAAATTCCCTATTTTAGTAATAGCTACACCACACACACCTATCTCTCGTCCCCATCATTCTACAACAGTGTGGTTCTAGTGGAAAGGTAAGGTCAAATGGGGAAGTTGCTGAAGAATACTCCTTCTCATTATAAGTCTCATTAAGATCTACATTAATACTCCTACCATACCTTTTAGTATATGATTCCTTCATACTTAACCACACCCCCTCCATATTATCTCTGGCCAGCATCGATAACTTTAAAATCTAACCACCCATCTCCTCACTAGCTTGTTCCCCATGTCTATGTGTTTTATTCTCCATCAAAACCTCTTGATTAAAGGTTAGTGAGGGATGTAAAAACCACTATGTCAACGCATTATTAATCTTCATATTCCCATAGAGGGCCTTCCAAGATGAATCTATTTTATATTAACATTTCAAGATATTACATGCGCTATATCTTCAAACCTAATTATTGAACTACTCATATCACTGAGGTTACTAAAAGCCTCATTTTTTACCAAATGAAAAATAATTTTTATACTATTACTTGAAAATGAGGCTTATATTATATATACACCATTGGAATGGTGCTTTAAAATTATTTAGAAACATTGGGTCATACACATAGAAATGGTGCATTAATAGATGATGGCGAATATGATTCGTTGATGTCATCTTTTATTTCAATGAAATTAATATCCCTCCCTAGAAAGTTATGGTTATTTTTTCCACCTACATCCATTTTTAATATCAATGATGTTATGGGTAATCCAATCATAATAATTGAATATAGATTCTATATTGAAATAGTTAATCAATTTCCATAATTATGTCAAATCTGTTCAAAGGATCGATGCTAGGATTTATATTATTATAAACTTAAATTTTTAAATGACACCACTATAAAACAAGATATTTTTTTTGATTAAGAAATCAGGGTGTAGAACACAGAAAAATAATCTAGGATTATATTAGAGAAAATAAACATCCTATATTGAAAATTCTAATAAAGGGGTTTCAATTATCAAAATTCATATCATTGGTAGTAATTAAATAGTATCCAGCTTATTTCCTTGGGTATGGTGGTTGTTCACATATATTATCCATATAAACCATGACATTATGACATTGTCTTAGATAATGTCTATCCTTTTCTCACACAATACATTGTGATGTTAGTAGTGCTTTCTGTGCACTTGTTCCACTCCCATCGTACTAACTGACCTCTTTATTTTCCTATAAAATTCTAAAACTCAATGAAACCCTATTACACTATTAAATATTCTTTTATTACCATTAATTTAAATTACTTTATGAATTGTTCCACTTTTTTTACATATGGGAAATTTAACATTCTTTCCTTCATAAACTTAATCACCTTTTCATTTATGAGACTCTATGATTCGCTTATTTGATGTATTCAGGACTTCCACTATGTTCACGCTACTAATCATATTTCATGACAACTAGTTTTTCCTAATCATAAGGCTTTTTAATCCCATTCCCATTTTTATTGATTTTTCATCAAGCTAATATACACATTGTACCTCAATCCCATGGATTATTATAGTTCCAACCACTATATAAATTCAAATTTTTGACATGAAAGATGAAAAATTAAAAATATGTGGTAATTATGAAAATCATAATAGGAACAAAAAATTAAAACATCTTATTCTTTGACACTATATGGATAGTCTATAATTGTTTTAGTTAAACCTATATCTTTTTTGGTTAAATTTTATATTTGGATTTTAAATAATTATTAACCTAATCCCTTAATGTAAAAATAAAATCAGTCCTTAAAAATGGTTCATAAAGTGTACAAGAACAACCAAATCATATCCACTAATAATTTAAATCTAGGTGTAATGTTATGCCACTTTTTTGTTCACCATTTCACTATTGAGTTAATACACAATACACACTCTTTGGGTTTATTTCCCACATGTAAAAATATTACAGATCCAATATCCACTTTCTCGTGTTTATATAGAGTTTTATTTGATAGGAAAACCACTTACTCATGACTTGAACAATATTTTAGGATATCATCCTATTCTTATAATCATCTATATGGTTTTCCACTATGATTTTCCAATAATAATTCTTAAAATAACTTCTCTTATATCCAAAAAATAACACTTTTTGTGATACCAACCATAAATACCCATGAATAACTTGACATAAATATTTCTTTGATTACGTAGTTAAATTAATACATCTCATAAATAGTTACAAAACCTAAGGATTTATTGGTTTAGTTTATTAGAAACTAGTTATATAAACATCTAATTTTATAATATATGTGAATACTTCTCTAGAATTGAGCCATTATATACTCTTTATATACTTATCATAACCAACAATCAACATTATAACCATTGGAATTGGAAACATAAAAAGGGGGTTATCAGATGCTTAGTAAATTTATCTATAATTAAGGAAAATAAAATATCAATAGTGAATATAAGATGATAACATATGTATAATAAAGATATAAAAGAATATACAAACAAAAAAACATAGATAATAAATCTTGGAATATTACTTGAAAAAATAGAAGAGATTAATCAAAAGATTGTGGAATCATAAGCCAATAAAAATAATTCATGATATCTTAACACAGTCATTATAATAATTGTAAAACAATGAAACATATTTTAACTCTGGAGTAAATATAAGTATAAGGAACATTACTTTCCTGATCCATGAAATCAACAACCACACTTATAAGAAACTAAAATGTAATCATTAATACTTATCTCATGAGATATAAACATTAAATCAATGAATTAAATAGTGATATAAGACCCCACTAGTCAAATCCATACTTTTGAGTGACACTTGAAATTAATCACCTATCATATCATAAATAACTCATGGAAAAAATGATTTTGATTTAGTATATCTTGAAGAACCCAAGGAAAAAATGGTCCTCAAATAGATTCACATAAAGAAATAATTAATAATTCCATCAATAATTATATCATGATAAAGGCATGGAAAATAAAAATATATCCAATGACATATAGTAACATTATAAATAAATACTAGTCTACCATAAATATAAGGAATATGTTATCTACACCGGATAATGGTTATTTGTTTTAGATAATAATTTCCTCGAAAACGACAATGTATAGACTCTTGGTTAACATCCTTTAACCAAATGTATCAAAAATATGGTATTCAAAATTGAAAATTATTGAGCAAAAAGTTAGAATCAAAAATAATTTATGATTAAAAAGAAAAAGGTAGTGATTGATAATCCCACAAAAATAGAATGGAATCACATAGGTTATATAATGAAATCAGGTGGACAGTTAACATAGAATAATATCCTTGATTATGAATTATGTGTGTGAAAGTATGCAGATATAGATGGAAACCATTTTTATGAGTATTAAGAAAAATATCATTGGAAAGAAGAAATGTCCATGATATTTTGAAAACATTTTAAATAGAAATATTTTATTAATAAAGTAGAATAATATTTTCTTTTGTAAAACCATTAAATACTAGAAAGTAAGTATCTTTGAAAATTACAAAGATGGTGGGAATAGGTATTCACATGGAAAAAGTAAAAACCATTATTTTTATACTTTGATTAAAATGAACCATACAGAAAGTATTGAAAATTTAATTAAATATTTTTAAGGAATAAATATTAATATAAAATTACCTTTTATATTTTTAAGGAATAAATATTAATATAAAATTACCTTTGATATTTTTAAGGAATAAATATTAGTTCAGTAAAACTTGACCTTCCTTGTAACTAGAGCTATCGAATGAATTCCAAATCTTGCGTAACACAAAATAAATATAGTGTTATTTTTACAAAAAATACAATCTAAGTGTTTAATATAGAACATAAAGAAATTGGTGTTCAATATAATGAAACAATAATATAGTTCTTTCTTAAAACAAAATCTACATTCATTGTTGTGTGAAATGAAAAATTTAGAAAAAGAATTAATTAATTTGAAAACATTAACACACAAAATACCGAGGTGTTCAATTATTCATCACCTTTAAAAATATATCAAATATAATATACTAATAATTCTACTTTTCCTTATACTAAATTCCATGATGAGTTAACACAAGTGATGGTTTGTCCAAATTCATTTTAGCAAAAGTAGAGTAGTCATATTCATTTTGTTATAAAAGGAATATTGTTTTTCAAATAAAATATAGTTTTCTTGTCTTATCTCTATTATCCATGGAGATCTATAATAAATATTTATAGTCCTTAATTTCTTACAATCTATATATTTTTTATCAAATAATGGTAATAAAAATTTTCAATAAAATAATTTCTCTTTTGATGCTTAGAATATTTTTGCACCCCTCTTTAAAGACATACAATTGTTTCTCATTTTTATTTACTTCTCCCCTATTTACAATTGGTTATTTTGTTGCCTATGTGAAAAAATAATTGACACTTCATCAATGGAAAATTTTCATGTCCTTTTTTCCACATAACCATATCATTCAACAAGATCTTTGATCTTTAATACTTTCTTCATGATTGAGATAAATCTATAAACTTTTTCTTTTGATAAATCATTGAATGTTTTTACTATCTATGGATTTTCGATCATTGAATCCAATTTTGTAATTCCACAAATATATTAACCCATAATTAGTGGAAATTTTGTTAAATTGGTATATAATACAAGAGGTCACATTTCATATTAGTTGATATTTTATAATTCTTATGATACTATATACATAAATAATTCATACATTACATTCAAACACTGAAAATACCTCATAAAAATTCAATAAATTGTTTTATCCCTCCAATCCTATAACTAGATAATTAATAATACTCTTATTTATTTTATAGGGAAAGGGAAAAAAATAAAGTGGTGAGTGTACAAGATCAGTAAGGGGTAGTGTATAATAGAAGATAACATGGAATTATCAAGGAATATACAGTAAAGAGGGAATAAATGACCAAATGGATACAAGATGACCATAATATATCCATGGAAAAAAATTAATAATTAATTACATATATAATAATAAATTATTTCCTAGTGATGAAATTCAAAATGTTATACATCTTAATTAAAATTTATAGGCGTTTTTTAAGTCATCATAACCATACCATCAAGGCCTTATCCCATGACACCATACATGATTGAAAAAATATAAAAAATATACAGAAAACTATATTTTCTCATGAGAAATACCAATTCATCAAGGATCTATATAATTTCATACCCCACTCATCACATAATAAATATAATGCATGCATCATATGAAAGTGTTTGGAAAAAATTACTTTTCATAATGTGGAAAAGGATTAATTTACATTCACATGTCATGATATTAAATACAAATCCACTTAAAAGTAATGGGTATATAAATGGTCAATTTTTTCTTAGTTAATTGAACTATTTAGATAAATGTATTTAAACCCATAACATTCAATTTTCCATCCCGAAGCATAGGAATGAATACCTCAGATACTTAGGAGTTTGGTATATTAGAAGATAAATATAATTATGAGTTTTGGAACCCTTACCTAATTATGTTTATGGATAAAAAATCTTAAGACCATTTTATAGAGATGACATGAAATAGATTCCAAAATACTTATCTATCTATATTAATTTCCATACCTTCTAAAGAGGTAAAATGATAGAAAAAAAGTATCACCAGTTTGTTTTTTGGATTGAAATGGAATGATGGGAAGGTAATTTTAGAATATTAGAGAGAATAGTTTATCGATTTCTAAAGGTAGGCCTTGGATAATTATTTTTCTAAAAATAGAAAAACATTCCATTTAACATGGTTTTAAACCATGGTATTTCACATTTAAGACCCATTTTTATAAAAATATAAGTTTTAGAACCAAAATTTATTAAATAATATTATAGTAGACATTAAAAATATTTATATTCATAAGATTTATTTTTAAAATATTAAAATCCATTTATAATATTTGGAAACATCTCTATAGGTTCAAAAAATTAATTTTATTATTAAAAATAAATAATTTTAATGAATATACATATTTTTAGTTTTTCAAGAATTTATATTATTTATTACTTCATCGTTATATAATAATTAATTCGTAATTCTTACTATTTATATATACTATATTTTTTAACTAAAAATGTAACAATTTCGTAAAATTATAAATTATTCATCATTTATTATCATCAATTTGATGATTCCAAATTTTAATTCCTTCTTATGGAAACAATTTTTATACATTAAAAATTTAATTATAAAATGAAACTCTTATAATATTTCAATATCACATGCTTTTCCTTGATAATTTTATCACATTTTCTAATAAATCTAATTTTTAATCTAATACATATATGTGTAATTGTAGTATCACTTATTAGTTAATATACATTATTTTATTATTCACTAGCATTTATAAAATTTATATTACTATTACAAAATTCTGATTCCCAAGGGGCATATTCTAACAGTCAACATACCCTTCCAATGGTCATATTACCCCCTAAATACAAATTTTCATTCTAACATCTAAAATCATTCATTATTATCTCATAATTTTTATATTATTTCAATTCCATTTCTTACTATTTTATTTATAATAACAATGTATGTTAAATTTCAGTTATAATTTTTACATTATTATTTTTCATAATTCAATAAGATATTGATGATTTATTTTCTTATGTGACTATAGCATTATTTTTAACCATTACTGTGAATGTAATTTTCAAGTGTTCATTGTACTGTGAATATGTTTACAAAGATATTGTAATTTTAATAATATTTTTATTTATTAAATCTATATCTTGATTCTTGTATTCTTCTCCCATTAAATAATTTTATCCTTATAATTTATGATATATATATGTTTTATATAAATATGAGTATCAAAAAACATATAGTAGAAACCCATTACCAAGGTACCCAAACTGACCCATGACATGTCCTGAAGGGTGTTCTCAATCCCTATGGGCTGAACTCATGTGTGTGTGCATCATGATATATATGAGTGGGCATGATTTCACCTGGATAAACATTATTAGACATGTAACTTCCTCTTGTAACTCTAGAATGAACATTCCATGAGTTGGATGATCTCACAGAAAAAATAAGTCATATAGAATAATAAGTAAAACAAAAAAATGTAAGGTACTATATATAAATTATTAATCATAATAAATACCCACAATTAATAACCAAAACATCTCAATATAACCCATGCCGAATTTCAATATAAGATGACCAACATAAACCAGAAGGGTATAAAATATGAGGTCTATGTGTCATAATATACAAGGAAAATAAAATACATAAATTGAATAATGAATAAAGCTTCCCATCTACATGTGTTAGAAAAAATTATTCTTTCCTTTAAACCAACACTATACTCTAACTGGAATCTAAATGATAACCATTATATCTAAGTGGAACATTTACCCGACCTGTAATATGATAGGTGTGATAAATTAATTCTTGGTAGTTATCCTCACCCAAAACAGGTAAAACATTTAAAAGTGAACTTGTGTCATGCTCGTTTAAAATTATAATTACAAAAGTAAACAATTAATTTTAAATGAAACCATTAATAATATGCCATTTATTGAAACTGATCATTTTTTGATGTTGAGATATATTAATTTTAAAACCCAACTACCCTAAAAAACATTCCAAAAAAATCTACATAAAAAATATGTGGAAGGATTGAAATAAGTATTTAAAAAACAAAAGATTGAAACTATAGAGGAAAATAGATTAAGTTTAAACAATAATTTTATGTGAAATAAATAAAACATAAATAATAATAAACATGGGAATAATAATCAACCAAACAATAATATGAAACCATCATATAATAAATATAAGTCAATCAATATAGTAATAGTACAATCATAATCATCATGTGAAATTCCCAAGGGAATTATGGTCAAGGAACATTGGGATACTTATATTAATCGATGCCTATACCTCCCTATTGTGCTTATATTTAATGCCAGGATGGAATCCTAAAATTATTGTAATAATCACTAGTGAGAGAAGAATTTTAAACTAGTGGTATAATCTCGACATTACTAGGTATAAAATCATTAATACATAGTTTTACTTATCCTATTATCCTTGTTATGTACAAGGGGTTATCATTATCAACTAAATAGAGGGGGGAAACATTAACCACATAATAAAACACAAAAAATTGAATAGATTATAGAAATTTAGAACCAATAATAATAAAAACACAATCTCACTTTTGGACACCATCCCTAGAATCATCCCTTTTTGTCAAGAGTAAAAACATAATTAATAGATACCCATTCACTCTAATTTTTTTACTTGAAAGATTATTGATATCACATCATATTTTTCCCAAAAACACTAAGGGGATCACCTAATGGGTATATTAATCAATAAATTCTTTTTTATCAACTTCAAACTAGGCCTTCACAATATCTCATGAAAATACCTATTTCAAAATATACATTGAAACCCAAATCTCATTAAAGGATTTTAAAAAGCATAAAAGGTACCACACTATAAATTATAGAAAACTTTTTAAAATATGATATTCCTTTCATATAAATAATTTGAGAATAAAAATAAAACTTTATTCATAAAATTCATTTTAGAACTGAACTTATGTTAATTAAAAAACACTAGATATGAAGAATTTATATGAAAATTTATTTGAGAATAGTCCCATGGTAAATATTCCTTTCCTTGAATATAAATTGGTTGAGAAAATCACATCATTTTGAAAATTTTAAAAGATACACTTAATATAATTTCAAATGAGATCAAACATGATGTAGAAATAAGAATGGAACCCGTGATCTTAAATATAATGAACTATTAATGGTCTATCCTTCCATAGTCTACGGATTACATAATTCAAGGTTTTATTACACTGCTAGGAGGAAAGATAACCCTAAAAAGAGGTGATTTGGGGTTGTAAAATTAGGGAAATCCCCCTGATTAAAATTGAGAAATAGAAAACAATATGACACCATAACATTATTGGGGAAATAAATAATGTGAAAAGGAATAATAAAAATATTTGAGGAGGTTTAGAACAATTTACTTAATGATATCATCATCAAAATATTAATAAAATTCATAGAAGAAACTAGAGGTAGGTAATAATAAGAGGGAGATGAAACATGGGATAATGGAAATCAAATGGTTGAAAAAAGGTACCCTGTGAGTTTTAAGAAGTTTTTTTTCTATTATAATCACTTTTAATTATATAATGTAATTATGGAATACAAATAATATGTTGAAATACATAAATCTTTCAAGCACTATCAGTCATTCATAATAAATAATAATCCCCAAAAGAATTTTAAATTTTGATTCATGATAGAGATGAATATTTTCACTATAAGAGCATTGGGATATCTTTTATATATCCCTCATAAGAAATGAAAAAATATGTCTCTTGAAAAAAAGGGAAAATATATGGGTTGCATTGTTATATGTAATATAATCTATCATAAATAGTATATACATAACTCTTAATATGTAATATAGTTCCCTTTGAAAAATTTTATATGTAATATATTTTTAAAATACATAATATATTATTCCAATATGTATGGTTTTCCCATTAAATAGAAAATTAATTTGTAATATATTATTTATATATAATATATTTTGTATACATATGTTTTTTACATTAGATTAAAAAATATTTATATAATATGTTTCAATATGCGATATATAATCATATATAATATTTATGATTTAGAAAAATTCCAAACACATAATACATTTTTCCTATGTAAGGTTTTTATTATATATAGAAAAACATATACAGAACATATTTTCCCACATGTAATATATATTTTTCTCATATGTAATGTTAATCATTTTTCCTAAAAAATATACATAATATATTTGGCTTAATTTATATATATATATACATGAAAATATGTAATATATTACCTTTGAGAAAAATCTAGTACGTAATATATTAAACATAAAAAAAACAATACCTGATATTCTATACATAGAGAAACTTTCACCGAGGATGTTAGAAATATATCATTACACATATCATTTCATGATTTTCTCATCCAAGAGTTAATATCTCCCTCGAGATTTAATTTTTCATAGATTTTGGAACCCCTATGTGTGCACCCTTACATATGGGGCCCCATAATATGTGAGTTACTCTTATGTATTACCTTCAACTTATAGTTACAATTACATATACAAGGATAATGTTGACTAATTATTACATATCATCTCAGTAACGTTTATATATCAAAACTCATGTATCAATTCTATTTTTTCACAATCCTTTATAGGGTGACTCTTACATATAGAAGTTATTTATTTTACCAAATATATGTTGTAACCCTTAGGATATTAATATATTAAAACATTTAAAAGTCATACCCTACGACTAATGTACCAAATCTTCCAAAATTCTCTAACCTCCTAGAATTACCTCAATAAAGGAAACAAAACCAACAACACTCTACATACAACCTGAATCAAGAAACATAGTTAAAAATAACTAAATAATATATATTACAAATTAAATGACACAATGTGTGTCATTATTTTTTCAACTATAAAAATTTTCTATGCTTTGAAATTACTATGTATTAAATAAGAAAAATTTAAATTACAAAGGATAATTCCATATACATGGAAAATACACATAAAACATCATAAAATCAGTAACTAAAACCATATACCAAGGTTTGGTTCTCCCAATAATAAAACATTCCTTGCTCTAAAAACCAAATATCATTAAAATGATAAACTAAACAAATGGAAACTAAATGAAAAATAAAAATCCAATTATAAAGGAATCAATATGAAATAATCGGATATTGTTTTTCAAAATTTATCTAATGAATTGATATAATCTACAAAATATAAAAAATTAATAATATATAAATCATTCCCAATATATATGAGGGTTATAAAATTTAAAAATATAAAGCATATTACTTTAAAAAATACTATTTTTATCATTGTAAAATAAAACAAGGAATAGTACAAAAAACAACACTTAAAACCATAATATTAAGTATCTACCTTATATCCCAATTCACTAACACAATGGATTCCTAACATAAAATTACATTTATACAAAACTCATGTTTTATTATCTTATAAAAAATCTGTAAAAACAGAATTCCTACTCATGATAAGTTAAATAGAACTGGGATGTATGTTGTGTTATATTGTCATCTCTATTTAAAGGATGAAGAGAACATTGATCACCTCTTTGTAGAGAGTGCTTATTCTTAGAGGTTGTGGAGATATATTGGATATCTATTTGGAATAAAAATTAACACATGAGGGTATATTCATGTAGTATTATTGTACATTTTCATGGATGGACATAGCGATCAACAACAAAATCTCTTATTTATTGACACTACCTCTATCAAAGAATCTATTTGGTTGGAAATGAAGTCTGATTTGTTTGGCAGTTTGACCCCTATTAGCGGCACATGGATTTTTTTTGTCCAAAGATCTATCTAGGCTACAATAATGCTATAGGTAGAAGTAATGCATATTACTTATATATAATTCAATACATTAAGGCTTCTTAGTATAAATGGAAAACCCCGGAATTCATCAATGTTGAAATACATCTTCTGAATTCCCCTTTTCCCATCATGGATGAATGTGAATTTTTATGGGTCCTCTTTAGGCATGCTAGAAACCTTGGGATATTAATGTGTTTTCCGAAAACATCTTGGTTTTGTCAAATGTTATTTTTACTATTTTATTGGAATTGTATTTTCATATGAGGATTAATTATGGGCCAAAATATATTCCATCAAGCATATTTTCCATAGAAACTAGAATCCTCTATGGATTGAGTCTAATATAGAACATGTTGATTAATCCCTTAATGCAAGGACTAGAGATGTACCTTGGAGATTAATGTATTCTAGGATTGAATGCCACAAATAGGAAAATAATATTCATATCATGGTATCACATGTTTATAGAGAAGACAATCAATTTGAATATTTGTTCTCAAAGAATGTAATCATGGAGATGAGCTACATGTGGTCATCCATGGCCACTTAGAATTGTGAAGTTATGGTTGAATCAGATATATGTGGAGTGACTTTCTCTGTATTATGTAAACCCATGTAAGACCTCCATATTATCCTTAACGTTTCTTTTAATAAATTTTATGAACAACTTTGTTTGGTCCTGGATTTTCCTGGACATGTGTGTTATATTATATTATATAAGTTATGTAAAAATAGAGAACATATAGAAGAAAATAGAACTTTAATTCATTAATGAAAATAGTTACATTGGTCAATGTCTAAACAAATTAAAATGTTATATATTACAAGGGGATAAAAAATAGAAAATATAAAAACAAATATGATAAAATATGGATCTCCCCAATTTACAAGAAGCATTCCTCCTATGAACAATACAATAAAAATGAAACAAAATATCAATAATCCAATCTACATTATAGAAAATTGAAGTATATAAAATTAAGATTAATTGAGGTGAATAATGAATTAGTATTTATTTAAGGTAATTTGATCGTTGAAAAGGTAATGTGACTATTGGAATAGTAACCAGATAGTTAAGAATAATAAATTGACCATTGAAAAGAATCACATGATCATTGGATTAGTAATTTGACATATAAATAATATAATTTAATATAAATGATATTTATCATGGGTAATTTGAGTAAGTATTAATATTATAATTCCATAAAATAAATATCATGAATAAAATCTCAACTAATTTGTAAATATTTCTTTCATAAACTGTTCTTCAAAAGTATTTTATAAAAAAATCATAAATTATTTATTAAAAGTTTAAATTAACTATGATATAAAATTATTTTGATAAAATAAATTTTATTATTGAAATAAACATATCAAAATTATCCACGGATGATATGTTTCTAATTTTCTAAAATACTTCAATTTTTAGGTGAATTGTAAAAATACATCTTTTTCAAAAACTTGTATATCATAAATTGCATAATTAATGATTTAATTAGGAACTAATAATTTATATATATTTATGATATAAAAAATATATTCAATTTCATAATTTATTCTTTAAATACAATAAACATGATTTTTAAACCTAAAAATTACATTCCAAATTCTAAAGTCAATTGTATTCCTTTAAAAAACAATTATACTATTTTTCCACATTCATTTTTAATAAACTATTGAATTAATATTATAAAGTGGTTTAACACCCTAAAAAATTTATATTATATGTATATATGATTCATTATATCAAAAACATCTCTATAACAAGGTTTACATTGGATATAGTATTTTATCCAATATTTTATTTTAAAAATTTCCCTCTCATCAAGTATATATAATCCCTCTCCATCCCTATAGAAAACCAATACTCCCTCACTTTTCAAAGATAATATCTACTAATTTCACCTCTAATAAGATTTTATAATCATTCCAAAAATTTTGGATTAAACCAACACAAATCATTGTGGAATTTTAATTCCATACAAGAGAAGAAACACTGAGAAAAGAGTAAGTTCTTATCAACTCTTCTCTCAGTTTTCTACTCTCTTATCTTGTTTCCTAATATTTTTTAGAAACACTAATAAGATCAATTTAAAAATATTTTAACAATATATAAATTTTTTTCACCTACCTCATTAATTATATTATTTAATTGTTGATATTTATACCACCAATTTTCTCTATTGGACAACACTCTCAATGATGGTCGGTTAACAACTGATGATGATGTTTCCAATTAGTTTGTTATCACCAACCTTATAGATTGTTATAATAATTTATTTATAATATATAAATGTATAAATATAATAATTTTATTCTTCGGTAATTAATTATATTTATGTATAAATGACCATGACCAAAATATTGAAATCTAAATGAAATTGATTTTTTTAAAGAAAAACATGATACCGAAATTATTCTCTTTTAATTATATTAATTATAAAATATAATTAAATTTTTATAATTTATAAATATTAACATATATTATAATAATTTACTTCTTGTTAATTTTTTTAATAAACTTATGATTATTATTCATGAGGTATAAAAATGAAATCATATTGTAGGATTTATGGTAAATTAATTCTCAAACCCAAACTCTTTCCTTCGAGTTACCTCATATTTCAAATTTATTTATATATGGATGTTCTAATAATCTATAAAATATGTCATTTAAATATTATTTCCATTTTATTTATGGGATATAAATGCTTTTACCCTTCTAAAATGTTTTTTATTTCATTTAAAATTATTTTTAAAAATAATTCTATTTCCAAAATATATCTTGAATCCACTTGACTTATGTATCCCTTAAAAGAAAAAATGATACTTTATGCCCATTTATGATCTAACTTATCCATTTTTTTATCATAAATTTTATTTAATGAAGTATTATATGTGAAAATTTATATGAATCCCATTATTTTCCATTGGTTATTTCTTAAAAATGATTCTTATCCTTCAATGTCGCATATTAGATTACGTGAATTTTATGATGTGATGTTGGGCCTAGAATTATATATCCCAATAATTCATTGATTAATTTAATATATCTCATGAAATAATTTTTATTATTCATGAATATAATGTTATAATTCTTCAAAATGATGATGTTATGATTTATGGACATATTTTTTTATGGAAATGATTCTAGATTTGTTCAGAACATAGTGTCATATTTGACCTCTATGATATGAAGTTTACTTTTTATGAAGTTTCTAATTACAAGTATTCCTTGAAATATTATATCACTATGTTGATGATGATATGATTATTTCATATGATGATTTTGATTATGCTCACCCATGTACTATTGATTCATGTCACACTTTCCACATCTTACTGGGATTTTATCTCACCGATTTCATTGATCTATATCCTAGGTTTATTACATGTACTAAGGAGAATGAAATATTTTATATTGATAATGAATAAGCATTTAAATAAAATTTAATTTTTACTTATGTACAAGTGTCATATGATCCTAATTTTTCCATGGTAATAAAACTTTGGATCCTCGATTGTAGCAGTATTATGTTGTTTATCTTAAAATTTATGTAGTAGTCATGTAAGGAAAAGTCAAGTCACTATAGTTGGTATCAGATCATGGTTTAGTTAATTTTATAATTACTATTAGAAAGAATTAGTGAAAACCTTAAGTATAAGACTATGTATAGGTAATAATCCTAGAAGAATCCTTTAATAGAAAGGATAAAAATTGGGATCCCATAATACATGACATTAGAGTCAATTTTTGAATAATAATAAATTATTTTTTCATGCTTTATTTAATTATGATTTGTTAAAAATATTTAAATTTTATAAAATGGTTAGAACTAGGAGAAACTAGGAAAAAAACCAATGTGAGGGAAAATTCAAAGTTTATAAAAATAAAATACCTAATGTGATGGGAGATGGAGTTCAATACTTTATGGAGATTCTTACACAGCTTCTCAAGCTATGAAAAATAACCTCAACCACATGAAAACTATGCCTTCACCCTTGTATAAACTAGATATCGATTCCTTCATGTGGTATGGACCTTCTTTGTTTAGTGGATCTTCTAGTCTTCTTATCACGAATAGTTGGTTAACTCAATGGATAAGATCTTTTCTATACACCATTATTCTTAGAAGGAGAAGGTTTCATTGGATATTTATCAATTAGATGAAGAGGATGATCAATGATGAAAAATAATAAACAATACTAATATGATTGATGAAATAGTCAAAATACGATTGTAAGACTCTAAGAAGATATTCCTTAATAATTATTACACTATAATTCTTAAAAAATATGGAGTGATAATTATTAGAGCCGAAAAAAGGATATTGAATCAGTGATTATTTTTGATGAAAACATCATAAGGATGTTAAGATACACCTTAATATTTTTTTATCAATAAATAAAGAAAAATAAAAAAATTCTTCTATGGTTTATAAGAAAAACTCTAAAAGGCTCTATCTATCCTTGAATATGGGAGTTATAAAGAGGTAGTTAAACATTATCTCAAATTAGAGATGGAGTTTTGTGAATGGTCCCATAGTTATGGAGATAAATTTTAAATAACATAGATTCAAGTTAGTGGTTAAAATAAAAGACATGGAAAGAGGATGAAACCACAAACATATAAAAAATTTGGGAAGAAGCATCATGAGGATTGCCTCAATGGGATGGGAAAATGATTCAAATAATAGAGACAAGTCCATAGCGCTTATGAATTTTGAAGAGATATGAAGAACTTGGAAAACATGATAGAGGAATGAAATAATCCCCAAAATGAACCACCCAAGGTTCAATTATTAATGAGAAAAGAAACTATTCTTTCACATCCACAATTCCTCAGGTTCTTAAGCATAATAATCATCAAGAACCACCAAATCCAAAGGAGTAAGAGAAATGTTATTACAAAATTACTATTGAAGTGGAGTATGAAAATAAAATCATTGATGGTACACTTCCTATTCCATGAATAAATGAAATTTTTTTATTTGATTCTAGTTATACTTAGTAATTTATATCCTAAAACCATTCTATAAGTATTTAATCGAATCCTTAATACATTGAAGTAGATATATCTTTAAAAATATCTATTGGTGAGATAATTTCAGACCAAATGTCAGAATATTATTTTATTAGTATATGAATTAATATTATTCCATAGAATCTCATAATCCTTCCAATGGTTGAATTTGAAACTATACTAGGCCTAGATTGGATCACATTATATAGATAACACATTAAACATCAATAGAAAAAAAATATCTATCTATATTTTGAAACATTTAATTTTCATGTACAAATGAATGGAAGATGATGAATCTATTTTGGATAATCCCTAAATGGTGTGGGTTATGATACCCAATGAATAAGCATACCTTTCCAAAATGGGTGAGTGAAAGGAAACCATCAACAATGAATTAATTTCCATTATTAGGAAACACACTAACATATTATCTAAAGCGTTTCCCATAATTCAACTAGATCGTAAGGTATAGTTATCAATAAAAATTATACATAGACCCACCCATATCTCTAAAATCCTCTATAAGATATCCCCTATTAAACTATAAGAGTTAAATAATATGTTTGAAGATCATTTTAAAAAAAATCATATTCCCTAGTGTATCACCTTGTGATGTTTAAGTGATATTTGTAAATAAAAAAAATTGAATAATGTGGCTTGGTATAGATTACAAGAGCTCAACAATATCAAAATAATGAACAAGTATCCCCTTCCAAGGAATGATGAATATATTCAGAAGATAGCCTATGTAAAAAAGAATATATTCAAAAGACATCACTCTGTACATGATATAGAAATTATGAGTACATAAAGATTCCCTACAATCATATTAATCACTGTAAAATATTTATGGATTTTATGAAAAGTGTTTTACAGACTAAATTGAATTTCTTTTGGTAGTATTCATTTTAGATATTCTTATTTACTATAATAGAAAGGAGGAAAGTGTCGAGAATATAAGATATGCATTGGATTAATGAAGTAGAAAATTTATGCAAAGTTCATCAATTGTGACTTTTTGATGCTGCAAGTAAAATTTTGGGGCACTTGTTAATATGTGATGGAATTTATATTCAACTTTAAAAGACAATGGCAATTTAGGAATGACCTAGACCCACTAGTGTCAAAAAAATTCACAGTTTTATTGTCTTAGTAGGGTACTACTATTGTTTTCTGAGAAATTTATCATGATTGTGTTTCCTGAAATCTAAGTTAGCATAGAAATTGGTAATGTGTGTTGAGAATAAATAATGTGATGAAAGATTTATGGATCACAAAAAGAGGCTAATAACTTCACCTATACTCAAACATCTATAATGTAAAGATTGATTTTTTATATACAGTGTTGTATTAAATAATATTTTGTGATGTGTAATCATGAAGAATGCCAAAGTGATATCTTACGCCTCATGAAAATTAATGATCCGTGAGAAGAACTATATGACACATGATATGGAGTTAACAAATATGATCTTCAACTCTACGATTTGGTGGAACTATTTTTATAGTGAGAAATGTGAAATATATTCACATCAAAAGATTCTAAAGTATATATTCAAAATAGAAATATCTCAACATGCATCAATAAATATGGTAATAGATAATCATGTACTACAACTACTCTATTCACTACCATTCAGGAAAGGAAAAAAAGGTAGTTGATGCACTTAGAAGAAAAGAACTTGTTACCCTATCCATGATATAGATTAAGAAAGAACCTATCTTCATGGATTTGAAAATGATGTATCTGGAGATCAAAATGGATGGGAAAATATCCTACATTCGAAAATGATTTCCTAACCTTCTATCCATGAGAATATCAAGGAGGAATAAAGAGGTGATATAGATCTTCAAGATAGGGTGAAATTTGTTATGTAATGGAATATTCAGGAGTTCCACATCGATAAATATGGTGACATTTGATTCATAACTAGGATTTATGTTCCTTCATCACTATATATAAAGAAAGATATAGTGAATGATGAACATAACTAATAATTCTCCATCCCTAATATAATTTATGGTGGGACAACATGAAGAACAATATCACTAAGTAAACCTCAGAATACATATTATGTCAAAAATTTAAAGTAGAGTGACAGAAGTTTAAGGGGATGATGAATCCATTACCCATACCCACATGGAAATGGGAGAGCATCACAAAGTAATTTTTCACCAGTCTCCCAAAGACATCTAATGGAAAAAATTATATATGGGTTTTGGTGTATCAACTAACCAAGACTTTCCAATTCATCGCAATTGGGAAATTTTTATAACTTGAAAAACATTCTATGATGTATATAATATAAGTGGTAAGGTTGTATGTGGTACAAAATTGTATTATATATTATTGTGATCCAAGGTTCAAAACAATATTTTCGAGAATTCTTCAACATGAATGGAGTACAGAATTGAATTTTACTATCACCTATCACACAAAACTGATGACCAATCTGAAAAGAATATTCAGATTCTTGAGGAAATGATGAGATCCTATATAATGGAAATTAATAAAGGATGGGATCAACATCTCACATTACTTGAGATGTCAAATAACAACTATTTTCTCACAAGTTTTAAAATTTCTCCATACGAATATCTATATAAAAATAAATGATGGACTACAACTCATTAAGATGAAGTTATTAAATGGAATTTACATGCAAACAATCTTATGAATGAGATTAAAGACAAGTTTCAAAAAAATTCACCACAAATAAAAGATGCTCAGAGTCAAAAAAAGATATATATATATATATATATATATATATATATATATATATATATATATATATGAAACCATAGTAGTGACTTGGAGGATGAAGCTGGAGAAACACATTTCCTTCGAATATCAACATGGATGAGAGTCAGGTGGTTTTTAAATAAATGATGTTAATCACTAGGTACATTGGACCATTTCATTCCTTGATAATATATGATTAGTGGACTATCAACCTTTATATCCATAAAATATTAATCAAGTTCATGATTTTGTCCATGTATCCCTCCTAAGGAAGTACAAATCAGATATCTAGCATGTGATTAATTCAGAGTTAGTAAAAATGGTGAATAGACTCCCATATGGGGATAATTCTATGAAGATATTGGACTATAGAGAAACATTTCTATGAAACAAGGAAACTCACCTAGTAAAAGAGTTGTGAAAGATCCATAAATATGAAGAGGAAACATGGGAAGAAGAGGAAACAATGAAATCGAAGTACTCTCATCCATTCCCAACTGAGAATATGTGGTAAAATTCCACAGTTAAAATTTCTAAAGGTTGGAAGAATGTAATGACTCCGACTTTTTAAATGAAAATTTTCTCAAAAATTAATGTGCATTATATTATATTATATAATAATTATACACATAGAGCTCATATAAAAACAAATTACACTTTAATTCATTATTGAAAATAATTACATTAGTCAATGAATAAATGCATTAAAATTTATAATATTACAAGGGGAAAAAATATAAAATAGAAAAACTGTAATGGTAAAATATGTATTTCTTGAATATAATAGAATCAAACCTCCAAGAAATAATACTGCAAAATTAAAACACAGAGTTAGAAATAAAATTGACATTAAATAACATGTAAACATAGAACCATGAGAGGAATTAATGTGAATAATGAATAAATTAAATATGTAGTATTTATAGGAGGTAATATGACCATTGTAATAGTATTGTAACCATTGTAATAGTAGCTTGACTATTGGGAATAATAACCTAATCATTGGGAATAGTAACCTGACCATTGAAATTGTAATTTGACCTCAAAATAATAAAATGTAGCACATATAATTTTTATCATGAGTAATTTAATTAATTATGAATATTATATTTCTATTAAATAAATATCATGACTAAAAACTTAAATAAAACATAATTTAATTTTTAATATACCTTATTTAATGTAATTTCATTAAATAAATTTATACATTAACCATGAAAATTACCTATCATAGAAACGTATTTTTAGAAAATGAATTTATATTTTTAAATAATCACATATAAACATTAAAATTCTTATTTTTCGGTAAATTCTTGAAATACACCATTTTTTAGGTGAATAGTAAAAATTTTGTTTTTTTACAAATTGTCTATATTGAGTTACATGAATAATGATGTAATAATAAAATAATTATTTATAGAACATGTGTCTCAGAAAAAATTATTAATGAATCATTAAAAAAATAAAAAAAATTTCCAAACCAAAAATATACTTTCCAAAGTCTAAAGTCTAAAGTCAAAAGTTTTCCTAAAAACTATTTTCCTTTTTTTTCACTTTCCTTTTTACCAATAATGTCCATTAGAATTATAAATGAGTTTAAATTCATAAAACCATTATATTAATTTTTATATATGATTTGTTATTTCATAAATATAACTGTTACATGGTTTACCTTGGTTATAGCATTTTATTCAATACTATATTCTAAAATCACACAACTCCTCATGTATAAATCACCCCAAAAAATATTCATTGAAGCACACTCCTCCCTCACTTACCCTAACAAATTATCTTCCCAGATAATATCTCTTAAATTTTAGTTCCATTATATACTCACTTTACAAAAAAATGGTCTGGAGACTCAACCTCATGACCGGTACCCCAAACCCCCACCCCTTTGCCACCCCATCACGCTATTAGTTCTAAAATACTATCTCTTAAGACAATATAAAACATAGGTATGGTGTATAGAAATCCAACTCCATTCATCATGGAATTCTAGTGGCGTACAAAAATATAAACATCGATGAAAGGGTAATTGTTTACCAACTCTTCTCTCGTTTTTTTCCTCCATTCATTTTGTTTTACCAATTTCATTCAAAAAAATCATGAAAGGTCAATTTTTTTTATTTGAATATCATATTAAGGATTTTAACTAAATATACAAACTATATTTTATAATTATTTACATTTTATACCTCTTTTCCCCCTCATTTAAATAGTCGTTCCCATAACTATTGGTTAAACACCAACAAGGATGATGAAAAATATTTTATTATCACCAACCTCTGTGATTTTCCTAATAAATAATTCATAATAAATTAATGTATAATTATATTTATTTTATTATTCTATAATTATTTATAGTAATTTATATGACCTAGAAAAAATTCGTGAAATAAAAACAAAATGAGATATTTTTTAAGGAAAACATTATATCAAAATTGTTCCATTTTAATGATGCGAAATAAGAAAAAAATTCCAATGATTATAATTGATAAATTCAGAAAAATTAAAATAAATTAATTTTAATAAATTATTTTAATAAATCTATTTTTAGTTTTTAATAGGTAGAAAAGTGATGAAATAAAGTTGTATTTAAGGTAAGGGTATTCTCAAACTCTAACTCTTTTCTTTGGGTCACCTAATATTTCAAATTTATTTATATATATATGTTCCTATAATATCCAAATTATGTTCTTTTAATATAATTATATTTTTCGTTCTAGGATCTATATGCTTTTACCCTTCTAAAATGTTTTCTAATCCATTTATAATACATTTTCAAAATTAATTCAATTTATAAAACAACTCTTCAATCCTCTAGAGTTGTTTCTCTTTTCCAAAAAATGACTATCTATGCTAGTGTTTGATCTCACAAATCCATTTGGGAATCCGAAAGTTAATTTTATGATGTATGATATGTGAAATATTTTTACATAATTCATTCTTTTTTTGGTAATTTTATGTCAATGATTGTTATCCTTCAATGTGGCAGGCATGATTATGAGCATTTAATGATGTGATGGGTCGGGCCATAATTGTATATCAATACAATGCATTGGGTAATATTACATATTTCAAGAGATAATATGAATTATTCATGTACATGATGCTATATTTTTTTCACAATTATGATGTAATGATTTATGCACATATGTTATGTGTAGACGTGACTTTGACTTTTCTCACAAGAATGTGTGATATTTGACATCTGTGATATGATGTTTTTTTGTATATTCCACATTCCAAATATTTAATAAATGTTTCCCAAATTATGTATATAATGACCATATTATTATTATATGATTATGTTGATTATTCTCACCCATATTCTATTTATTCATTCCCATTATTCTTCCTCTTACTAAGATTCTAGCTCATCCATTTCTTTGATGTATATCCTCATGTAATTACATGTACTAAAGGGAGTGTGATATTTTAAAATTATAAAGTATAAGGATTTAATAAAATATTTATATTTTATTATATAAAAGTGTTTTATGATCCTAATTCTTCCAAGACACAAACCCTTTAGTTCCTAGATTGTATCTCTAATATGTTTTTTTCTCATAATAGTGATGCAATAATCATATATGGAAATTTCATGTCATTGTAGAAATAGATAATTATAATGAATAAAAAAACTAAAAATACATAGATCAAACATATATATAAATTATCCTTGAATAATAATAATTTAAAGTGAAAATAATTTAATGATGTATACACATGCATATAAGAAATTTTTGGGATTATTTGAAATAATTTACACCACTTTAAAACTATTTACATTATAGAACACTACAATCACACTAATTCAAATCCCATGTTTTATTATTTTTTAATCTTCCAATTAAAAATATTTCATTAAAACACTTATGATAAAATATAAATAAATTATAACATCATACCCTCAAACCACTAAATGTTAATCTATATATGTATTGCGGGTTGAAACCACCAAATCACAAACCTATGTGTAGTATAGGGGAACATTATTTTCCTAATCAAAAAAATTTATTTAGAAAATCATTCTTAAATTTATTTACCACTAAATTATTTAACTCATTAATTTATTATCTCCTTTTTCAAGTCCACAAATATTCTTTATATCACTTCTCACTGGTTCAAATGAACATAAGTCATCTTTAGGGTTCATTTATTCAAATAAATTTTTTTAGTGAAGTTAAATGAAACTTTATAAAACTAATATGATATTATATAGTTATCTTATGGAAAAAGTGTACACTAGAATTTACAATAAAAATTATGAGACTAAACACATTTTACAAATTAAAATTACACAAAAACATTATCTCAATTCCTCAAAATTTTAAATTAGACTAGGTTGCAAAATTGAAGACATATAAATAGCATTAATATAAATAAGTTTAAATTTATAATATTAATAAGAAACATTAATTATAATGATAATAATTATACAACCACAGAAAAACCTTACATGGTGTAATGACCATGGACACATACTTTTGCATACACACACTAGCCGCGTAACACAATGGTTTACATATGAATTTAAATGCACTAACCCAATTGAAAAAATAGAAATTTGTCACCATGAATTTATTTATCCTAGGGAATTAGGAAAAATTAACTCAATGAATATTTATTAAGTTTATTGGGATTCTATATTTTAGATTTTATAGTGTATTGTGACATGTCTTTTTTCAAAAAAAAAATTATATTGAAATCAATTGAAGAGGCTTAATTTTAACCATGAATAATTTGAACATCACTAAAAAAATGGATTCACATAAATCTAACAGACATATTTGGTTTATATTTTTAGAGTGTTATGAAAAAATATTAACTAAAACTATTATGTATTTCTCATAAAATAGAAATTTTCTATTATATATGAAACTACTTAATCTATAATAAGTCTTCAACATTTGTAAAAAATTTGTCGACACAAAAAAATAGTCCAAAAATATCATGTATAATAATTTTATTTATGACCTATTGAAATGGAAACATAGTTAGGGTGAGATTAAAAGTTCAATAACTTAAAATATATTTCTAAAACTATCATTTTATGAACATGACATGAATAATATTGTATGAAATAAATGATAATCAAATAATTCCATATAACTGATCACATGAGATTTAAAGAAATCAATGTTTAAAATAAACACAAGGAAAATAATAATATATTTCATGGTGATGGATTATATAGTTTTACACATCATGTTCATTACCACCAAATCCAACTCTAAGACATTATTCTTACCATCGAGGTTGTAGTTTGAGATGACATTCCTACCACCAATGTCATAACCAAGATATCATTCTTTCATTAGGTATGAATATAAAAAATACCCCAACCATTTATGTCATAAGATAAACTAATTCATCAAGGGGATATATAATACCAGGTCCCACCCATCACATCTTGAAGTGAAATGCATTCACTCTATAAATTGTATGAATATAAAAAAATGCCTAATATAATTGCATATGGAAGAAATAAACATATTTATTATGTTCAAAACATGTGTAATGTAAACACCTTTCCCTAGGGCAATAAAAAGGATAACATAATCATAACCCATCCAGAAAAGAAGGTGGAGTGTTAAATAGTACATAATTAACTTTATTTAGTAATCAATAAACATTCCTATCAAAATAATAAGTATATATATTTTCAATACTTTTTTAGTAAATAAATGCATGAAATATAGGTGAACAACCTTCTATAAAAAGAAGTTAATATAGAGCTTTTACATAGGAAATATATTAGAATAAAAGTCATGCTTATAATAGATGATAATGTGGAAAGGAAAAGAAATTATAGATCATTTAATTCATAGAAAAGAATATTATTTAATTCATCTATTGAGTAAATTTTGATTATATCATTTGAACAATTCACATTTTCAATAATAATATATTTAGAAGGGAAATGACATAGAAAAACATTTCTTAGGGTTTAGAAAATTCAATTTGAAAATAAGGAATATCCTTGATATTTTGGGAAAAAATTAAAAAATTATGAGAGTAATAATTTCATTGAGAAACCATGGTGTTATAGAGATGGAGTTTTATAGATAATACAAAGATGGTTGAATGATGTGTTCACATGGAATAAAATATAAAAATATATTTTAGAAAACATTTTTAACATTATTGTAAAAGTATTATCTTACACAAAACTTTTAAAATTTATTTTTAAAAATGTGATTTAAGAAAATATAAAATACCTACTTTTGAAAAATCAAGTGAAAAATTGGATTCTTTATAAGATATTAAGATTATCAAAATAAATATTGGTTAGATGATAAAAAAATTATTTTGAAAGGAAGGAAGCTCCCTTTTAATATTTTTAAATAACTTTTTCTGAAAACCAGGTCACCTTCTTGACGTTATTAATTACATATAGGGATAACCAGAATAAAATTTTTATAAAAACCAAAATACGAAGAAAAAATAATTTGATTACATATAGTAGATGGTAAGAACAAGTTAAAACCCTTGAGAATGGGAATTTAGTATTTTAGGTTTATAAATAATTTATTTAATTTTTAGAAGACAAAATGTGAATATGTAGATTGATTTGAAGTAATTTAGAGAAAGAAAAAAAATAGAGGTGGAGTTGATTAATTATGATTATGAGCTAGAAAACATGTCTCAGTTTTTTAGTTTTAGGGTTCATATGTTATTATATTTAGAGAATAATTTTATTGTCAAATATTGGTGTCAAATATGAGAAGATGTGGATTAAATGGTCATTAAATCCCCTCCTCAACACAAAAATATATCTTTTATCATCTTCCTGTACCTTAGGGATTTCCAGTATCGAGTTTTCCAAGGCACAATATTTATGATATATTACCCTAAGTTAAACAATGGTCATGTTATAATTAGTGTTTCAATTTCACAATTAAAATTTTATTTAAATTAAATCAATTAATGATCATGATTAAACAAAATGAAATACATTATAATATTTATTCAAAATTACAACAAACTAAATAGATGAATGTAAATAAAATAAAATAAAAAATCACCTTCCCTCTTTGGATAGACTATCCTATAGCAATGAATAAATTAAACCCTTATTATATTGATGAGATAGTAATAGGGAAGGATACAATAAAATGAAAACATGAGTAAATAGGATACATTAATTGGTAAGGACCCTATGCATTAGAGCTTCTTTCCCATATGATTAATCTCATAAATAATCCTTTGGAAGTAGCACAACTCCTCATAGTTTATAAAACACCAAGTGGATCTAGTTTTATTTATATCTATATTAATGTGTATAAATATTAACTCTCAGGTAATTTATAAAATTAAATGGATGTTCATGCCATAAGAAAAATCATCATATGTAAAATACGTGAAATCATTCAAATCTAGTCATATCTAGCAACTTTCACGATGTGAATGTTAGATTCATCCTTTGAATGTTTATGGTCCCCTTTTGAAAGTATTTTCATCACTGTACTTCCTATATAAACATCTTGGATCACATTATTTTCACTTCTTGAACTTGATTCATGATTTGAATCATGTATTTGTACCTTTCTAATGTCTATTTCACTTAGTTCCATTGGTTTTGTGATCCAGAAGTGTCCTGTAAGAATCCATCATCATGGGAGGGAATATTTAAATGTAATTCATGGTATATTTTGGATTATATTTCTCATTTACTACAAAACATTGCATTCTACCAAATATAAACAACTCCATTAAATAAATAAGAAATAATTAATTATTTGTAAAATAAATATGGTGATTTTCAATAATAAAAAGAATTCATGAAATTTAATTATCAAACCCCCAAAATAAAATTCATACTTTTCTTTAATGAGATAATCTCAATATACTACAAAGTATTCTCACCTTACTATGTTTTAAATTAAATTTCAAAAAATGAAATTGATTAAGTATGAAATTATATAGTTAAGAAACACATAGGAGAACACATCATCACCACATTTTTAAAATGAACAAATCAACCAAGTGTTTCATTTTTATCATTTTAAAATTGTAAATCCATATCATCCCTTCTTTATTATTTTCCAATTTATTATTAATAAAAATTCAATTTGTAATTTAACTCAATTTTATTATTTTCACTCATCATATGAGAAAAATTGAAAAAAATAGCACATACCTCAAGACTATTACACTTAATATTGGCTTGCAAGGAATCTAGAAGGTCCACTTTGTAAAGAAAATAATCAATGTTAAACACGAGGGATTCATTGTATGGTTTATATGACTTTGATTCTTAAGGAAATTAGGTAAATTATATAAAATTTGTAAATCTAAAAAATTAATTTTTTCTATAATGTATTTTTCATGATATGAAATGAAATGCTCAATAAAAATATCTCATTATTAATTGAATCTCTCTATTTCTCCCAAAAAATAAATTGGGTTCATGATATGAGTAATCATAATGATTGAATCACCCTCTCATTCTTCTTTTTTTTTCAAAATATATGGTTAATAAAAATCCCACATCCACCACCTAACCACATGTTATCAAAATATTTTCGGTTTGGTAATAGAGTTTTTTTTATCCTCATAAAGCACTAACCATTTTTTACCCAGATAGGTGAATAATGAAAATGAATAGTGAAGGATATCATTCCCTCTCCCAAAACCACAATAAAACCCCCAGTAATGTCTTATCAGTGTAGTACCTCCCCATAAACAACTAATTGCCCCTTCCACACACTTATTATTTAAGATATCATTTAGTATACTTAGTGGAATGTATGAATGCATAAAATTGTATTGTAATGTGTCTCATTTCTAAAATGGATGGTCATGGATTTTGAGGGATTAAAATATGATTAATTCTTTGTGGTTCCAAGGATATAGGGTTAAACAAAATATTACTCAATCATAGTATATGTCATTATGTTCCGTCAAAGATTTTATAAGATGCTAATAAATTACTAGAAGAGAACATTCCAAAGTATCACAATAAACATGCTTTTATAAAGAATGGGAAATATTTTTCTAAATATATGTATTGATAATGAGAATGAAGGGTTGGGACAAACACTCATGTAAGTTAATATGAATAATAAAATAAATTAATAAAAGTATCCAAATTTCAATGTAGTATAAATCATGTAAAATTATTATTATGAAAAATTAAGTAGATACACTAAATGAGGATATGTAAAATGAAAAACAACACACATATATCTATTAATTACTTTCCCCATTTTTCTCATTAATTTTATTGAAAAAGAAATTTAAATTCTAGGTTGGGAAATCATTCTATATAGTTTATATCTTCTAGGTTAGTTTATTGAAGTAAGAATTAAATTAAGAGCATGTAATAAGTTTTTCAATGATCTAAAATGATTAAATATGGGGAATATAGTATACAAATTTAAAATTTAAATTCATACTACAATTAAAAATAAACATTAAAAATTGAAGTGTAGGTTATACCTGCTCCAGATTCAAAATTTGAGTAGCATTCAAGATGTGTATTTTCTTGATTTAATGATGTGACACATGAGCCTCAGTCTAGTTTGTGAGGTATCCTTAAGTGCATCAATTGTGACCCAGGTTCGAAACCAGGTGGAGGCATATTATTGAGTAATGTAACAGTATTGTAGCAGGCACTGTGAGGTTGTTTTAGCAGTTACTATAGCAGGTCTTGTTCGGTACTGTAGTAGCCATGAAATATTCACCTTAGGCCCCCAATTTGGGATTGGAGTCCTTAAGGCTTTCAGGACACCTGGGACATAGGGTCAGTAGGGCTTTTGGGCCACCTTCAAGGCTTTCGGGCTACATCAAGGCCTTCGAGCCACATGTAGTTTCACCAGAGATACGCTACAAAAAAAAGAGCAGCCCTAAAGGAGGATTCAGAGTAGGCACACTCTCCAGAGAAAAACCAATGGATTTGGAAAGAATTAGAGGGTATGGCTATGCCATTGGGACCAGCCTATTCGTGCATGGGATGACTATCCAGACAACCATGCTAAGGTGGAGAGCTTCCAACACGATGCAGATGCTAGGGAGGGGTAGTTCCTTGTAGTTCTAGTTTGGTTGAATTCCTTAAAGACCTTCAAGTCATGTAATATCTCTTAAGTCTACAGGCCATGTAATCTCGATCCTATAGGCCTTTTAAGGGTTCCCCTCATCCCTTTAAAGGGGGTTATCAAAAACCAATAAAAAATGAGGCCTTCGGGCCATTCGAGCATGATTCAGATGGTGTTTATGATTTAAGTTCCTTATGAATATTCTTCTTGTAATTATTTCTATTATTTTGGTAGTCCTAAAAAACCCAAACACCCTATTGAAATTACATTCCAATATAAATGAATTTTAAAAATTCGGGAAGATTTCATGTTCGTCAAAACTGAAAAATAAAAATAACTAAAAACACGAGTTTCCTCTTGGAAGTTATTTTGTTTAATATTTCTAGACAAACATTTTATATTTTAGATTCATCTCATGTGATATATGATTGGGAATATTCTACCCAGTTAGGGTCTAAAAAAGGCTTCAGTTGTGACCTGTATACATTGTTGTATTCTGATCAGTATCCTCTAAACAACTTAACTCTTCGTACTAGCATTACTTACACAATATCAATCAGGACAATACACCATTTCTTCTATTAACCTAAAAAACTATATGGAAGTTATTGTACCATCGATACCTGTTGTCTTTTCTCAAACTAGGTGGGGTGAGTCGCTGTTCTAGAGTCATTATTATTATTACTTAGCTTATGTTTCTTCTTTTTTAATACAATTAATTTGAGTATCCTATTGTAAAAATTATACTACTTTGTGCTCATCTTCAACATCATCAATGCCTAATGCTTCATGTATTTTTTATTCTCAGTGGTCATTGTACCCATTCACATCATATTTCTTCATTGTCTTGGGCATGATGAAACATACTTTCTCAATACCAACTCTTATACAGAGTTGTCTGATTTGTACGTCAATCAGTTCTCCCCTAGAGACTAAAATTTGTCATCCCAGAATGAGAGGTTTTCACTCCAAATCCATGAACAACACCAATAAATACACATGGATGTAAAATTTATTAACATTGAATATAATTTCTTCAGTGAAACTTTAGGGAAATTTCATTTTCAAGTCTACCATGTAGAGTGAAACTCTATTTTTCATCATCTCTTCTAAACCCAAGATCTTAAATTTTTTATATAACATGATACATACACTAGAACTTAAATCAAACATTTTGTTTCCAATTTTTTTGAACCAATATTAACTGAAATTGAAAACCTAATTGGGTTCGGTTTATTTTTCAGTATGTGGTTTGAAATGACAATTGATATTTCCCATGTGAGTGGAATGGTGCCAAGCACTTCCATATTCTTCGTCTATGTCACATTCTAAATCATAAAATTTTCATATGTCACCATGATTTAAATTGGTTCAATAAAAATAATATTAATATGAAATTTTTTTAACGTGTTTAAGAAATTTACCATTTTTTATATTAGTCTTCCCTTTCACTATCCTCTCTAGAAAATGTAGACTTGGATTTCTCTATGGAGGATATTCTATAGCTTATTTCTCTTCAACTACTTATTCCTAAATCTTTTCTATCCCTTTATCATCATGTTAATCTTGTTTTTATCATTTGTCTCTTTCTTGATTCAGGAGGGTCCTCCATGTTTTATTCACTTCATGGGGAAACTACTTTGAACTCTATATGTGGGAGTACATTGGGGAATCATATTATAAGTCCTCTAGGCCTCACTATGAGTTTTTGTTAATTTTCATACTTGGAATTTGAGGTTATATATTTATACCCTTTGATCCATAGATTCAACCTTTATCTCCTTTATAAAATAAATTTAATAATTTGAATAGGACGATAATTATTACATAGAAGCTATGGTGTATGTCAGGTAAATACTCAATGTATTCTCCAACGTGTGGAATAAGCTCTATAGTGATGTTTCTCAATGTAGATGAAACCTAGTGTTATCTGCTGATATCATTTCCATCATTTTTTAGCCTCTAACCCTAAAAATTATTTTGATAGTTATATTTTGAAAAATAACTTTATCTAAACACATTATAGGGGTTGTTTTTATTTTCCCAGCATAGTTTTAATTTCCTTTGTCATTCATTCCATTTGTTTTTCCATTGTGATATTATTGTTGACCATGTGATTGGATCGTCATTGTATTTCATAATTATTCCACTGAAAGTAGTTACTTTCCATATTATCTTGTAGGTTTTAACTTTCCTTTAGAGACTAATTTTTTAGTGATCATCCACTTGCTGCATGTAAAATCTATATTTTACCTTGTACAAGTACTTTTTGAAATATATTAATTATTAGTCATGTCTACATTCTATGAATTGGGATTTTTTTAATTAAATCCTTTAATCATTCCCAAGTCGTGTTGAGGGAGTCATCTTCAATTTTACTAAAATCCTGAATGTTTAGAAGAATGCCCATTTACTTAGAGGTAGGAAAAAATTTCTTAAGAAAATTACTTTCTAATTAATCCTATTTATTGATGAATTGGACTAGAAACCATTGATTCCATTCATTAACTTGATCTCTCAATGAGAATTTGAAGAGTAGAAGTCGTACCACATATCTTGATACATTCTAGAATCAGAAAGTGTATAAGAGATTGATGATGTTTTTCATATGCATGTTAGAGTCTTCACTAGATAAACCAAGAAAATGTTCCATGTTTGAAATCATTTGAAATTTCATTGGTTTAATCTTGAAGTGATTTACTATAATAGGTGGAATAAAGAAGCTTGGTAATAGTCTTCTGTTTGATGAATATACATAATCTATGTGTGTACATCACATTAGATCTCTTATTGGATCCCAAAAAATTTTATGGGTTTTTATAGCGACCCAAGCCTTTTACACATATCATTACACGATTTTAATCCTAGTAAAGCATCATATTTCAAGCCAAGGATCATAAAATCTTGTTTCTTCGAAGACTAAGAATATAAAACATATAACATGGGACTAAATAAAACATTTATTTTTCTATTATTTATAAATAGATCCTAATACCATTGTGATCATACATATTCAAATGATAACATGGGGATAACATTAACAAAGGTATGATCTAAAAGATTAGTAAGGGAATAAACATAAGAATAAAGTATTAGCACATGAGTTATAAGGCATTACCTAATGATACAAAAAGGCATCGAATATATGGAATCATAACATATACAAATATGATCATATAAATATTGATCCAAAGTAATGTGGATGAAACATAACAAATTAATTTAGCATGATTGGAGGCTCATTCCACATAGAGGATCACATGTCAATGCTAACCACCAAGACAGTTCCCCATGGTAGCACGCGTCAAGGCTAACCGCCAAGACCGTTGCACATAACGCCTCATGAGACTTAAAATTACCGAATGATTTGGAGTGATATCTGGGTGCACCCAATATAACATGATCATGAATATTCATTCCATTTATAGAGTCACACATGCTCAATTATATAGAAACATAAGGCTAACCACGAAAATAAAAGGGTATTAGAATCATGTCATAAAGTATAATAGATGGGTGTATAATACAGGTGTCCATGAATTGAATGAGTTAAAAAATACTTGGACATTGATAAGGAAAAATAGGCATATATCATGGTATGAGATATCAAACATAAGTGAAAACAAATACAAAGACTACTTAATAAATTTTAGCAGTAAATCGTTTTAATGTAGTTTTAAGGAAAATACTAAAGAGCCATTCAAATAGAAAAGGAAATAATCTTTTACATAAAAAATAAGTTAACCAAGAAGGATTTAATAATGAAAATAATGATTTTGTAAAATAATGGTTTCTTAAAACATGTGATAGAGTGCACATGAAATTGGGTAATACTTTGAGAAGATCCCTTAAAAAGGATTTTCTTATCGGGAAGTATTGTGGAGGGAACCACTTAAAAACGTGTATACACCCGATAGAAAATAATGAATGGATATTGATACATGAGTTTTGATAATGTATATAGAATTTAAAATATGTACAAAAAAATAATTGACAACTTAATTTGGGTAAAAGGAAAGACAGATCAACTTGAAGGAATAATGGATGTTCAGGTAGAATCCCTTACCTTCTGTCGGATGGTGTCTTTCACTTGATATTAATGTCCTAGATAATATAATTATATTAATTAATTAATATTTATAGAACTTATTATTCATTTAATTGATTTATTATAGCCTTATTGAGTTTATTCATTTAATGTTTTATGGGTTAAGAGGTTCAATTTAATTGTTTCAAAGTGTTTTTCCTTTGTTTTAAGGTTTGGTTTACTTATATACATGTGAGGATGAACATGTAATATGAGAATTGTTGTAAAGAATTGGATTTATATTTTATTATCGAAAATCTAGAAGATTAAATGGTTATAAAATTCATTTGGTTATTTGAAGTGAAGATGAGCCATTAAATAAAACAATAATGATAACTGTTTTGGTTAATTAGCGGTTTTTTATCTCAACAGACACATTTTTCATAATAAATTAATATCATGTGTACAGAATATTTTGTGAACCTTAAATTAGAAATATTACATATATTATAGTCTGGTTCAACCATAAAAATGGTTTCATCACCAGAAATGAATATGGTAATAGAAATTGAAAAAAATTTCATCCTTGAATGTGATAAATTAACACATCTCAGAAGGTGTTTTCATTTCTAGTATAAAAAGAGGGGGAAAGAGAGATGATGATGAAATATTCAATTATCATAAAAAAATTCCAATAAATATAAGATACTAGATTAATCATAACATTTTGATGAAAGGAGGTGAGGAAATAAAAATAATGAAATGAACATGAAAGAAAATAATTAAAATGAAAAGAGGAATTTACCTCTTGAATATATCTTCCTTGAGAACCCCTTTAGGGGATGGGATTTGTTCTTTTGAAGAGACAATGGTCTGTTGGATGTGGGAGAGCAGATTATGGAAATATTTGAGTAGAATTTGGACTAGGAACAAGGCTTGAGAGGATTTAAGAGAAGATGTAAAGAGGGGTGGTATTTATAGTGGAGTAGAGGATGGGTTTCCCATTATTTTAATCATTAGTTTAATATTTTTGATCAATAATGTGAATATTCATGGTTATTGTAATGAAAAACCATAAAGAAAGAAATTTATTTCGTACAAATTTCCATTTACATCATCCATGACTCAGGTATGATTCATAAATTCAGGTTTTAGCATTTATAATAAATTATTGTATGTCACTATTCATAAAAAAATCATCTGTTTCAGAAAAAAAACAAAAAATCACCCTAACCATCATTCAACATGTAGAATTTAAAATGAAATCCATTTTATGAATTTTTTTCCTAAATATGTGAAATTTAGTTTTTAATTAAATTCATAATTTTCATGAAATATACAAAGAATTATAATTGTTTTTCTAACACATTGAAAAATTATTTAAGGTCTAATAAAATTATCTTATGATCATAAAAAATAATAACAATAATTTATGAATTAATTTTATGAAAATAAATTATCTTTTATTTTATTAAATTAATTATAAAATTGTAATTAATTATACATGACTCCCAAAAATACCAACACTTGATTGATAATTTTAAAAATATTTACTTACTTATAATATGTTATAATAATATCATATTTTAACTTATAAGATGGATAAATTTTATTTATACATTCATTAGTGAGGTTATTATTCAATTGGTCAGTATACTATTCAATTGGGTCACCTTACTATTCCCAACATCAAGTTACTATTTCATCAGTATGTGTTCCTTTACTTCTAGATTTAACTTTAATTCCACACATTCAACCTTTAAGAGGTCTGTATTTTATTCTATAAGTAATCTTCTGTGATTATACTATAAGACATATTTATAAGAAGGGAATCCCATTGAAAAAACATTGGGTTGTTAAATTCTTCCTGTAACACCCCGAGATTTTATAAGATATATTATTTTTAATTTCATTGATCTTCTATTATACACTACACCATGATTATCTTGTACTATACACAACACCTCATTAGCTTGAAGTATATATAACTCTATTCTTGGCTTGCATTACACGCAATCGCAACCTACCTCGATAGCGTGTGTATTACGCAATACCGGGTTTCACTAAACAACGATATATTGTTATAATATTATTATGGACTAGCCATTATGAATATTATTAACTAAATTTTGAATTTTATAACATTATTATTCATCTTAAACATTATCTAGAATATGGTATGAGAACAAAATAGATTTTTCTTGTAAAATATGTATTTTTCAAAAATTGTAGTTTTCCCGCCTTTTTATAGCGCACCGACATTAATTATTGTTTTTGACATGTTTATAAGTTCAATTTTACAAAATAAAATTCTTCTTTGGAATTAGGATATAAAAATTTACTTTGGATAAAATTTTCATATTATTCTAATAACTTTCATATTTTAAAGAATAGTAAAAACACGCTATATTTTAATTAAAAACAATTTGTTTCATCGCAATAATTTATATGGTTAGATTTTATTTTTAATTGGGTTTAAAGTTTAATTATAATATATTTTTACCATTTAATCCAATGTTGTTCATTGGAATTAATTTCACTTTGAAATTGGATATAAACAAGTATCAATCTTTTGATAGTTTTTGTTTCTTAAAAAAACGCTATTTGTTTTGATAACGGGGATTTATTTTAAAATTAGTTAATGACACTTCTTTGTTTTGAATTTGGAAAAATAGACATCAATTTTGAATTCATAATATCAAATAATTCTTAGGCTAAATTTCTGGTATTTATCTGAAAAACTTCAATTTTCGATGAATAGTGAAACCACTTAGTGGTAGTTAAAAAACTGACTTTTTCATTTAAATAAAATTTTACCACTTCTGTGAATTAAATTTCGAAAATCCGAGAGACACGGTTAATATCAAGGACTAAAATGTGGTTCAATTAGATGAAAATAATTTTTGGTGAATAGTATCTTTTTACTTTTATTTACCACGGTTAAAAGTAAATAGGGTAATTAAGGGTAAAAATGATATTAATATTACCCCAAAACATGTCATAATTCTATTGGATAAGTGTAATTCGAACAAAAACAACCTTAGGAATAAAATTTGACCATTTAGGCACACTTGGATTAGATTAGAACATTTAATATTATTTTATTTAAAGAATAGTAAAAATAGTTAAAATCAAAGTTTAATAACTAAAAGATTTTTAATATAGGGTTATACATAAGATAAATTAGACTATAAATATTACTTATAAAGATAAAAATATTTCATACATAATGGTATTTTATTTATAAATTTTAGACATTAAATAATATAATTTATTTATGACACAATGATGATGTAGTAATTATCTCATTAATAAAATATTGCTATAATTGATGTTATAAATACCCAAATAAATGTAATTTGAGACTTGTTATGAATTCCACTACTTTTATAGGTTAATATGACATGTTAGTATTGATTTAATTATTATTTTTCTAACTAATCATTCTGTTATAATTTTCACAAAAATAAATTACCAAATAGTGTCAAAATTGACATAAAATAGTTTTTAAAAAACATATTATATTATTAATTGTTATTTTATTCCTAAAAATCTAAGGTTCAACAAAATGACTTAGATAAGGTTATATATATTAATAATAAACAACTTGGGGTTCGTTTGTCTTATTATAGTAAGTTTATTAACTTTATAGTGTAAGAAAACAAGAAGACATGGTTAAAGTAAAATTATTTAACTTAAAGTTATATGTAAATGATAAGGTTAAAATAGAAACCTAAACTTGTCTAAATTATATTTTGATGAGAGTATTTAGACCCATCCACACCTTATCTTTGAAATAAATCAATTTGGAGCTATTAAAAATTGAATATGACTTTATAAGAAAATAATAGTTTTAGTTTTTCTAAAGGTGCCCCTCTCCTCCCTTATAAAAGGGAACCTCCTTCCTCTCTTCCTCACACCACTTTGAGCATTAAAGATTGGCCAACCCCTGCTAATTTCTCTTCTCCACTTCCCTAGAAATATCCTAGAGGTCCTGGTCTTCTTCAAAGACTATATTTAGTTCCCTAAGAGAAGTTTAATAAGAGGCACTTCAAAGAAGAGGTAATGTCCATTACCGATTCTTTCAACTTTATTTATTCTTCTACTTCTTCTTCTTTAGTTGTTTCATTATGAAGTAATCACATAAGTATCAATTATAAAATGATATTTTATTATAATTATGAAACAACCCTATTTCACCATCTATCCATCCTACGGAAAACGAAATCACCGCACGTGCACACGTCCGAAATATTGTCTCCACGCCGTGGTGTAATCTATTTTTCACCACCACCTTAATTGGATGGGTATAATGGTGTAAATAATAACTATATATGATTATTGTAAAGTGATATTGATTCTGAAATATTATACATACACTTTAATACAATTCCATGATCATGGGAATGATATCATCTCTCGTGCGTACGTACGGACTACCGTCTCCACGACGCGATGAGATTCATTCTCCATGTTAACCATTCATGAATGATTATAAAGTATATATAATAAGTAATCATGAAATATATGAAATAATAATGATACTGGATTTATGTATATATATATGTGTGTCATCTACTTAATTCCATTCAATTCAATAAGGAAACGAAAACAACGTTCATGCGTACGTACGGCCTACCGTCTCCATGAATGGTGTATTTCATTCCATTTATTGATCTATCACATATATATGTATATTCTGAATATATATTACATATAAATCATGTTTTAAATTTTGAAATTAATTAAATCAGGATATAAGTAATAATATCATGAACAACAATTCCAAACATGTACGATAAATAAAACGATTTTACCCAAAACGCTGCTTTAACATGGAACATACAAAAGAACGGGTAATATAAAGTCATAAGTGAAACATATATGATATAATAACAATGAATATGATTCATTAATAAGTCAATTACATTATTTAAATCATTATACAGGAGGTTTAGATACGTACGAATCATATCAGACCTAAGGTAAGGGATAATTATTCCAATCTCATTCTTATCCGAGATTGTTTATTCGTAAGTATTTACTGGGGTTATGTTTATCATCCATCTCCATGTTTTAAAAAAATGTTTTCATAAAATGTTATTATTCTTCCATGTATGTTTAAATTCATTTTTACCCTTTTTTTACTTTTACCACACGGTTTGGAAGGATTCTTTATTTTTTTTACCATATGAGGAACGTTTTGAATTTTCCGGCAAAAGTACGAGAAGAATGTTTTTTTAACTTATACATAATGAAAGGATTTTTACGGGTTTTTATAAAGCCTTATTTTCATGAAGCTTCCTCCAAAAGATTTCATGAATATTTTATAAAAAATCATTTTTTTAAATTTCATGACATTTTTTCAAAAGAAAATGATTTTGAAGAAGAAAGGATATTTTCCTCAAGAATTAATTTCAAGTGTTTTATCAAAACCATTTTCCATCTAAGATAAAATTATTTCATATGTGTATGTTTCAAGTATAATGTCTCTATGATTCACATGGTTTCACTTTTCTTATGATGAAATTATATAAATTTGTTTTATATGGATTATGTTATAATGAAATGATGTTTATGAAACCCATTTTATTTGTTGGGTTATTATGAATGATGTATGTTTATTTTGAGGCACATGTAAGAATGATTTCATTATGAGATGGGTGGGACCTATATCTCCCTCCAATTCATTGGGTAAAGATTTATATCTCATGATATAGACATTTCTGGAATGGCAAGTAAATATGGTTCAGTAATACATGGCTGGAGAGGCATGTAAATCTGGTTCAGTAATACATGGCTGGAACGGCAAGTAGACCTGGTTCAGTAAGGGACTTTGTCCACTAAAATGATCTTGGCAGTAATGCCTTGGCTACAATGGAAATCATATCATCTGCTTAATGTTTTTCCATAATTAAAAGTTTTATTTACAAGCTATTTTATCATGATTGATGTTCTATTTTGATCTATGCCTTACGTACTGCCATGTTTTATGTCATTGCTCAAGATTTAGATGTTTAAACATTATGTTCATGTTTTTATGTTCAAATGTATATGGCTTGTTTTATTTTCTCCATACCTACCCTTATTGAGCATTTGAGATCACCATTTTTATGTTTTCTTTTCCCCATGATATAAATAAAGGTTGTAGGTAAGAAAAAAAAGGAGAAGATATTTATGGGAGATGTTGAAAATATTTCACCATGATTAGAAGATTACATTCCAAGTTTCCAAAGACACTAAACTATTACGGTCCTTGTATGTCTGTTTTCCTTATGTACTAAGTATTTAGAAAAAGTAATGTAATGTCCATGTACGTCAAGATTCGGGTCGTTATAGTTGGTATCAAAGGAAAGGTTTAGTTAACTTTTGGAAACTAGATGCGAAAACTTTAGTGAAATCTCTAGAGATATTTCTAATGTATGTCTAGGGATGTCCCTAAGGTTAAGTATACGTATAGTTTATAGTCCTATAATTTCACTAACAATATTAGAATTAAACCTAATATGTTAGATATTGATGGTACTCCCCCTTTATTATGTTGTTTTCCCGAGAATGGTATTTGCCTCTCACAATATTCTTTTTGGGTTTTAGAAAATGGATGGAAACAAGAAGATTCATGATAATGGAGGATATGATGGACAATGGAATGATATTCTTCAGGAGAAACCAAATGAGATGGGATTTGGAAGTCCAAACATCGTTATTATGCTTAATAAGAAATCTCATAATATTATCAATAATCTCAACTTTGGTAAGTTTGCTGACTTAGGTAAGAAGAGAAAGATGGAGATTCAAGATGATTATAGAGGAAGGAAAGTTCAATTTCCCTCATGTATATAATGTGGGAAGAGGCATCAGGGAGATTGTTTCAAAGGAAATGGAAGATGCTTTGGGTGTGAAAAAGAAGGACACAAAGCCAGTAAGTGCAAAGGAAAAGGTTTATTTAACACCATGGACAAGGATAATGGTATTGCTACGTAATCAACAATGATTAGATGTTTTAAATGTGGAATGTATGGGAATTATGAAAACAAAAACCCTAAGGGAAAATATCATGAAGAGAATCAGCATGGTCATATGGGTAGTATTTATGTGGATGATGATGAAGATACTACAAATGAAATATGAGATGAAATAAATGATGAAGATCCGTCAGTGGTTTAAGAAGTTAGTGGAATGATTATATGTTTATCAAGAATAATGTATGGTACTATGGAATAAAGAATCATCTAAGGATTGTTACATTGTTGTTTTTACTAAAGTATTTGAATGTATATGTTGAATGGTACCAGTAACCATGAAAGGTTAATTCATATATTTTTGGAAAGAAGATGATATGCGCATAATGAAGGGATTATGATATAATGAGATGTTTTATAGTATTGAAGAGCTCATGGCTGATATAAAGACCATGTGATATCATGGGTTGAGTATATAAAAATTTTGGGATTTTGGTATGTGGAAAGAGTTAACTTTTGACAGCATTCATGTTTTCACTCAGGTTCAATGGGTATTCATTTTTCAAGAGAATACATGATTAAGATATTCACATGTTTGGAATGTAACCAACAAGATATATCATATGATATATGGGGGATAAATGTAGGTATTCACGTGCTTGATATGTGACCTTTCAAGTAATCATTTTCTTTATACTATGAGATTGGATATATGTATTTTGGATAAGCCTAAAGAGTAGAATGGATTATGTTAGACACATGTTAGTATTGTTTAAGGCTAGAACCTTTTTCTATATTATTAATGGAATGTCATAATGATGTAATTTTAGAAAAAAGACAACCTGCAGGATGGGCGACAACCCATCACGTTGGATAAGGCTGTGGGAATCGAATCCACAACCGAAGTGCGACTGGACTTTATCACATACCATTGGCCTACAGGAAGTCCCTAGTTAGTAGAAACTAGTTTTTTATTAAGCGGTATGATATATGAAGTATTAGTTCATTTTTGGAATCATATACGATTAACCTCACCATAGATGGACTTATGTATATTTGATAACTTTTTCTAACCTTTTGTTTGAAACAGATGGAATGACCCATCATTGTACCACATGATCTATTAACACTTCACGAATAACAAATTCAACTTCATTTCTTAAAGAGATGAAGTGGAAATTGTTCAATGCACAAACAACAGTGAGATTGTACCAAAATCAAGCAAGTATTTCTTCTAATTCAAAATTTTCAACTTTAGGGAAATGATATTGAAAACCAAAAATGTTTTCCTAGTGCTATTATATCTGATGAATCAGGTGGTACCATAGATCATCACAAATTTATGGCTTTGTGATTGATGGCTTTTTCATAGCCATGTTCTCTACCACTCTCCATCAGAACTTGATAGTTATATTTTTCTTCCATATCCATATCTTTACCTATGTTCTCCTATATGGAAACCCAGTGATGATTTACTTTGGGTAATCGTTACATTTCATACTTTAGTTTTTAAAATTAAGTTTTATTATTCCTTTTTACGATGTGGGTTTCTATGAATAGTAAACAATTTATAACCCCGACGAATTTCGAGGACGAAATTCATTTTAAGGGGGGTAGAATGTAACCCCCCGAGATTTTATGAGATATATTATTTTTAATTTCTTAGATCTTATATTATAAACTACACCAAGATTATATTTTACTATACTCAACACCTCATTAGCTTGAAGTATATGTAACACTATTCATGGCTTGCATTACACGCAATCGCAACCTACCTCGATAGCGTGTGTAGTACGCAATACTAGGTTTCACTAAACAACAATATATTGTTATAATATTATTATGGACTAGACTTTATGAATAGTGTTAACTAAATTTTGAATTTTATAACATTATTATTCATCTTACACATTTTCTAGAATATGGTATGAGAACAAAATAAATTTTTCGTGTAAAAAAATGTATTTTTCAAAAATTGCAGTTTTCCCGCCTTTTGATGGTGCACCCACCTTAAATATTGTTTTTGACATTTCTATAAGTTCAATTTGATAAAATAAAATTCTTCTCTGGAATCAGGATATAAAAATTTACTTTGGATAAATTTTTCATATTATTCTGATAACCTTCATATTTTAATGAATAGTAAAAACACGCTATATTTTAATTAAAAACAATTTTTTTCATCATAATAATTTATGTGGTTAGATTATATTTTTAATTGGTTTTAAAGTGTAATTATAATATATTTTTACCATTTAATCCAATTTTGTTCATTGGAATTAATTTCACTTTGAAATTGGATATAAACAAGTATCCATCTTCTGATAGTTTTTGTTTCTTAAAAACACGATATTTGTTTTGATAACGGGAATTAATTTTAAAATTAATTAATGCCACTTCTATGTTTTGAATTTGGAAAAATAGACATCAATTTTTAATTCAGAATATCAAATAATTCTTAGGCTGAATTTTTGGTATTTATCTGAAAAACTTCAATTTTCGATGAATAGTGAAACCACTTAATGGTAGTTAAAAAACTGTCTTTTTCATGTAAATGAAATTTTACCACTTCTGTGAATTGAATTTCAAAAATCCGAGAGAAATTGTTAATATCAAGGACAAAAATGTGGTCCAATGAGATGAAAATATTTTTTGGTGAATAACAACTTTTTACTTTTATTTACCACGGTTAAAAGTAAATAGGGTAATTAAGGGTAAAAATGATATTAATATTACCCCAAAACATGTCTTAATTCTATTGGATAAGTGTAATTAAACCAAAAACAACATTAGGAATAAAATTTTACCATTTAGTCCCACTTGGATTAGATTAGGACATTTAATATTATTTTATTTAAAGAATAGTTAAAATAGTTAAAATCAAAGTTTAATAACAACAATATTTTTAATATAGTATTATACATAAGATAAATTCGACTATAAATATTAATTATAAATCTAAAAATATTTCCTACATAATGGTATTTTATTTTTTATTTTTAGATATTAAATAATTTATTTTATTTATGACACAATGATGATGCAGTAATTATCACATTAATGAAATATTGACATAATTGATGTTATAAATACCCAAATAAATGTAATTTGAGACTTTTTATGAATTAAAATAATTTTATAGGTTATTATTACATGTTAGTATTTATTTAATTAACTTTTTTCTAACTAATAATTAAGTTATGATTTTCACAAAAATAAATTACCAAATAGTGTCAAAATTGACATAAAATTGTTTTTTTTTTAAATATTATATTATTAATTGTTATTTTATTCTTAAAAATCTAAGGTTAGACCAAATTACTTAGATAAGGTTATATATACTAATAATAAACAACTTGGGGTTCTTTTGTCTTGTTATAATAAGCTTATTAACCTTATAGTGTAAGAAAACAAGAAGACACAGTTAAAGTAAAATTTTTTATCTTAAAGTTAAAAATAAATGATAAGGTTGAAATAGAAACCTAAACTTGTATAATTCTATTGTATGAGAGGATTTAGACCCATAACCCCCTTATATTAGAAATAAATCAATTTGGAATTATTAAAACCAAATATGACTTTATAATAAAATAATATTTTTAGTTTTTCCAAAGGTGCCCCTCTCCTCCCTTATAAAAGGGCACCTCCTCCCTCTCTTCCTTACACAACTTTGAGCCTTCGAGCTTGGCCAAACCCTACAAATTTCTCTTCTTCACTTCCCTAGAAACATCCTAGAGGTCCTCGTCTTCTTCAAAGACCATCTTTAGTTCCTAAGAGAAGGTTAAGAAGAGGCGCTTCAAAGAAGAGGTAATGTCCGTTACAGATTCTTTCAACTTTATTTCTTCTTCTACTTCTCCTTTTTTAGTTGTTTCATTATGAAGTAATAACATCAGTATCACTCATATAATGATATGTTATTATAAGTATGAAACAACTCTACTTCAGCATCTATCCATCCTATGGAAAACGAAATCACCGTGCGTGCGTACGTACGGAATACCGTCTCCACGCCGTGGTGTAATCTATTTTCCACCACCACCTTACTTGGATGGGTATAATGGTGTAAAGAATTACTATATATGGTTATTGTAAAGTGATATTGATTCTGAAATATTATACATACACTTAAATACAATTCCACGATCATGGGAATGATATCATCTCTCGTGCGTACATACGGACTACCGTATCCACAATGCGATGAGATTCATTCTCTATGTTATCCATTCATGAATGATTATAAAGTATATATAATTAGTAAACATTAAATATATGAAATAATAATGATACTGTATTTATGTATATATATATGTATTTAATCTAATTAATTCCATTCAATTCAATAAGGAAACAAAAACAGCGTTCATGCATACGTACGGCCTACCGTCTCCATGAACGGTGTATTTCATTCAATTTATCGATCTATCATATATATATGTATATGCTGAATATATATTACATATAAATCATGTTTTAAATTCTGGAATTATGTAAATCAGGATATAAGTAATAATATCAAGAACAAAAAGTCCAAACATGTACGATAAATAAAACAATTTTACCCAAAACACTACTTTAACATGGAACTTACAAAAGAACAGGTAATATAAATTCATAAGTGAAACATATATAATATCATAACAATGAATATTATTCTGTAATAATTCAATGACATTATTTAAATCATTATACAAGAGGTTCAGATATGTATGAAGCATATCAGACCTATGGTAAGGGATAATTATTCAAATCTCATTCTTATCTGAGATTGTTTATTCGTAATTATTTACTGGGGTTATGTTTATCATCCATGTCCATGTTTTCTAAAAATGTTTTCATAAAATTTTATTATTCTTCCATGTATTTTTAAAGTCATTTTTACCATTTTTTTACTTTTACCACAAGCTTTGGAAGGAATCTTTCTTTTTATTACCATACGAGGTACTTTTTGACTTTTCTAGAAAAAGTACGAGAAAAATGTTTTTTTAACTTATACGGCATGAAAGGATTTTTACGGTTTTATAAAGCCTTATTTTCATGAAGCTTCCTACAAAATATTTCATGACTATTTTATAAAAAATCATTTTTTAAATATTTCATGACATTTTGTGAAAAGAAAATGATTTTGAAGAAGAAAGGATATTTTACTCAAGAATTAATTTCAAGTGTTTTATCAAAACCATTTTCCATATAAGATGAAATTATTTCATATGTGTTTGATTCAAGTATAACGTCTCTATCATTTACATGGTTTTACTTTTCTTATGATGAAATGATATCCATTTGTTTTATATGGATTATGTTATGATGGAATGATGTTTATGAAACCCATTTTATTCGTTGGGTTATTATGAATTATGTATGTTTATTTTGTTGCACAAGTAAGAATGATTTCATTATGAGATGTGTGGGACCTATATCTCCCTCCAATGAATTGGGTAAAGATTTATATCTCATGAGATAGACATGGCTAGAATGGCAAGTAAATCCGGTTCATTAATACAAGGCCGGAATGGCAAGTAAACTCGGTTCAGTAAGGGAATTTGTCCACTAAGATGGTCTTGGCAGCAATGCCTTGGCTACTATGGAAATCATATCATGTGCTTAATTTTTTTCCACAATTACAAGTTTTGTTTACAAGATATTTTATAATGATTGATGTTCTATTTTGATCTATTCCTTACGTACTTCCATGTTTTATGTCATTGCTCAAGATTTAGATGTTTAAACATTATGTTCATGTTTTTATGTTCAAATGTATATGGTTTGTTTTATTTTCTCCATGCTTACCCTTACTGAGCATTTGAGCTCACCCTTTTTATGTTTTATTTTCCCTAGGATATAAAGAAAGGTTGTAGGTAAGAAAAAAAGGGGAAGATCTTTAGGGGAGATGTTGAAGATCATTCACCACGATTAGAAGATTACGTTCCAAGTTTCCAAAGACACTAAACTATTACGGTCCTTGTGTGTCTATTTTTGTTATGTACTAAGTATTCCATAAAATTAATGTAATGTATATGTACATAAAGTATCGGGTCATTATACTTACCCCATTATGAAATTTCTCCATCAAAATTTCAGTTTTCATTTTTTTCCATAAACACATGTGGGTACTTTTCCTTCATTTCTTCTTCTAATCCCCATGTTTTTTCTTCATACTTATTGTTCAGCCACAATAATTTGACCGGGTGAGTAGTATTATTGTGTAGAACTTTATATTTATGATCAAAGACCTTCACTGGGTGCTCCACATAAGAAATATCATTCTCCAACTGTACCAAATATAAAGAGAATACATGTGATGGGTCTCATAGGTACTTCATTAACATGTATATATTGAATACATCATGTACTTTAGACATGGTAGGTGGAAGTGCTTGTAGATAGGCCACATCTCCAACATGATCACTAATTTTGAAGGGGTTGATGTACCTATGACGTAGCTTTCCTTTCTTCACAAACCTCATGACCTTATTCCATGAAGATACTTTGTGGAATACCATGTCTCCAAATTTAAACTCAAGGTCCCATCGACGACTGTCTTCATAACTCTTTTGTTGACTTTGGGCTTCCTTGATGTTCTTCGAAATGGTTTTCACATTCTCCACCATTTTTTCGACCATTTATGGTCCTAGAATCTATCGCTCACCGGCTTCATCCCAACATGTCGATATTTTGCACCATGTACCATTAAGGGCTTTATATGGTCCCATTTAGATGATAGAGTGGAAACTGTTGTTGTGATATAATTTCACCAGTTGAATATGTTGGAACCATCCTCCATTGATGTCTATAGAACACTCTCTCAACATTTCATCTAGTGTATCAATAGTTAGCTCAAATTGGCCATCAGTTTGAGGATGATAGGTTGTGCTAAAGTTCTACTCAGTGCTTGGAGCATGCTAGATACTTTCCCAGAACATCGATGTGATTTTTAGATCTCTATCATATACAATAGATAGTGGTACTCCATTAAGCCTTAACACCTATTTGATATATATATATATATATCTATGTGTATTGATCCAATGGGAAGTCCTCTCGAATTTCTATTAATTGAAATATTTTTATAATATGATCCACAATGGCCCAAATAGCATTGTTTCCTATGGATGTCCATGGAAGTCCAGTGAAAAAGCCCAGGGTGATGTTATCCCACTTCCATGTTTGTATGTATAGTAGTTTCGTCATACCCTTAGAGTTTTTTCTTTCAACAATCACTTATTGAAATAGCCGACACTTTGATTTATATTCAACAATCTTCTTCTTCATATTTTCTCAGCAAAAGTTATATAAGAGATCTTGATACATCTTTTTGTTTCCATGGTTAATAGAGATGGCTGATCTATGTACATCATTCCAAAGATCCTTTCTTATATCGGGATCGTATGGTACACATAATCATGACCCAAATCTTAGAACTTCTTCCACATGAATTTTGAACTGAAAGGATTTCCCATTTCTGATAGCTTCCACCCTTTTTTGAATTTCCACATCTTTTCATTGAGAATCATTTATTTTCTCCATGAGGGATGGTTGGGAAATCATTTGATATTGGATTCATGATGTTCCTACCTTAATTATTCCCTTTTCCATCCTCTTCAAGTCAAAGAAGATATGATCACATTCAATTCTCATCATTGATAATGATGCAAGATCCTTTATACTTAGAGAATCTTCCACCTTATTTGCATTGGGTTGGTAGTGTATTGAGAATTCATAATCCTTCATGATATTAATGCATATTCACAAGTTCATATCAATATTTTTCTATGTGGATATATATTTTAGACTCTTTTTATCAGTATATATCTCACACTTATCCCCATAGATATAATGTCTCCAGATTTTCAATGTAAATATCCTAGCTACCAACTACAAATCATGAATGGGATAGTTTTGCTCATTTATTTTCATCTACCTTGAGGCTTAGAATATCACTTTATTATTTTGCACCAGTACACAACCTAATCCTTTCTTTTAGGCATTGTTGTACACCATAATGAGTTGTCCACTTGTTTGGAGTGTCAGTACTATGGTAGTGATAAGCCTTTTTTTGAGAACCCTAAAGCTTTTCTCACATTATTGAGTCTATAAAAACGTCACTACCTTATTGGTAATCATGATACTTGGGTCTTGAAACCATTAATAGTTCTTAAAAAATCATCGATAATACCGAGCTATACCTACAAAGATGTGGATCTTCGTTACAGATGTTGGCCTGGGCCACTCTACAATTGGATTTTTCATGGAAGGGTCCACATATATTCCTTTTCTAGTGATAACATGACCCAAGAATGATACTTCCTCCATCTAGAACTCACATTTATTGTACTTTTCATAATTTTTATCTCTTCCCAAATTCATTAATACAGTATTGTTTCGCACGGAATCCGGGGATGACCTCCTGGACGGGAGATTCAAACGTTCCGATCGGTTTCTAACGGGTTTGTTCGTAGAACCGGAAACATCCAATGATTCCACATCCGTTTGGACCTACTTTCCAAAGGCAGGCGCTCATTAGCTTGTGGGCTAATAAGGCTTAGGAATTTTCATTGGTCGAGAGGATGGGAGGTCGGACTCATCACACCTTTTTGAGGGGAATTATTGTCTACTCCGGGACTCTCTTTATAGATTTAAGTTAAGTTCGTGAATCCTTATTACATTACCAAGTATAAAATGAGCTTTCCTTTAGTTTTAACAATCAATGATTAAATATGCAAGAGATTTAGAGAATCTTTTATATGTATTCGAGGTTCTTCATCAATATAGAATCATCTATATTTGTTTAGAGATTCTTGGTCAATGGTATCCTTCAAAACATTTATATAAAAGTCTCTTGGTCATTTTGATGACCAGGCTGGTTTTAAAGCCACTCAGTGGGGCACTTGAAGTTTATCGTCATTCAGAAGGACAGAGATTATTTCAATGTTGGGATCGAACCCATGAATGGGCTACCTACGTATCCTTTGTTTTGAAAAAGGAATCAGAACCCACGTAGTTCGAGGAAATGGGATATGATGTTTTATGATTGATGGCTCAAAGATGAATGTCATAATTACTTTTACACTCTAAGCTCACGTGAATCATGCTCGGTGTGAGAAACAAGAGGTATTGGTAAAATTTAGACAATTGTGCCATAAAAGATGCAATCATAAGAATTTGTTTTGGGGCTTATGTATAGATGACTGCCCAGATAGGTGAAGGTTTAGGATTTACTTTTAGGAAGAAAATCCATGAACAGGGTCCACAAAGTTATATGTGCTTTATGGAGATTTGAATACTCTAATCTTGGGGCTTACTCCTAAGGAGGATGCCCAAATTAGGAGGGGACTTATGATTGGGTTTTATTCCTGAAAAGGAAACCCAAATCAAAGGGAATTTATGACTGGTTAAGAGAAATTTTAAGAGACTTGTGGCTTACTCTTAAGAAAGATGCCCAAGATTTATGACTAGGACTTATTCCTGAGAAGGAAGCCTAGGTTAGGGGACTTGGGGCTTACTCCTGAAAAGGAAGCCCAAGGTTATGACTGAGTCTTATTCCTGAAAAGGAGACCCAGGTTAGGGATTAAGGTTTGGGGCTTACTCCTGAGGAGGATTCCCAAGATTAAAGGACTTTGATTGGGGCTTATTCTTAAGGAAGATGCCCAAGATTTATGACTAGGACTTATTCCTGAGAAGGAAGCCTAGGTTAGGGGACTTGGGGCTTACTCCTGAAAAGGAAGCCCAAGGTTATGACTGAGTCTTATTCCTGAAAAGGAGACCCAGGTTAGGATTCTCTCATTTTAAAGGATGAGGTTGAATGAATGAACTCTCAATCTTTGATGACATAAAGATGTTTAAATCATTAGGTTTTGAGAGATATTTCACATAATTCCTTTCAGATAAGGATGTCAAATCAAGAAATCATGCCATAAATGGCTTTGAAGAGTATCTTGAAGACTGAATCTTGAATAGGAAGGGTGAAATGGCTTAAGAGGGGTGAAAAAGGGCAAGATGGGCACCCAAAAAGATAGGGGCGCGCAAGTATTGAAGGTCGCGCAAGTCCTGCGGCGGCGCGCAAGTATTGGTCGCGCAAGTATACTTGCGCGACATAAGGGATACTTGCGCGATTTTCAACCAGAGTTGAATTACTTGAGCGACTCTTTATTAAACCCTTTCCCATCCTCTTGAGGTTCTTCCAGAAGGGGGATGCGCAAGTTATATTGAAGGAATTAAGTCGGCGCGCAAGTGTTTGATAAGTTTCAACACTTAAGCCTTCCTTCTTCCCTTTAGATCTTCCATTCTAGGTAAGAAATTACCTTAGAAGTGTTCTGGAAGCTTTGAGAAGAGACTTGGGCGTCGGGAGCTTTGATCCGAGTTTCTGGGAGCCGATCTCCTTGAATGGGGGGCCCACAGGGTCTATTTATAGGCAAACGAAGACCCCGGGCGGTTACTGGGCGGTTATCAGATCTGTCGCGCAAGTCCCTTGCACGACCAGGATGGGTCGCGCAAGTATTGAGGCGGCGCGCAAGTACACTTGCGCGACCACGATGGAACTTGCGCGCTACATGGGCAATGTTCTCCTTTTCCATCCCTTTGTCGATTTTTGATGTCTCTTCAAAGGATTAATCACTTTGAGCTCAGATATTCCCTTTTCCGAACTTTAGATTCCGTGACGAAAAGGAGCGTCAACAAAAGTCCCCCCTCAGAGTTGGATCCGGAGAAAAAATGAGGATTTGACTCTGAGGAAATCGAATCCCTCTAAAGGAAAAGGGCGGCGCGCAAGTTTTCAGTGCGCAGAGGGAGGCGCGCAAGTCTGCTTCGCGCAGGCCTTAAACCCTCTGGTATGGCGCGCAGGTAGGCCTCCTGGCCTATAAATATGCTGCTTCCGGCCGGAGATGGTATCTGACCCCGAATTTTCTCGAGCTCTCGCCGCGCAAGTCTTTGTCGCCGCGCAGGTCTCCTATTTTCGCTGTTTCCTCGCTGCCGCGCTACTCTCAAGGTAATAAGGCTTGCGCGGCACACACTTGCGCGAAAAATACTTGCGCGACATATGTGCCACTTGCGCGACATCTCCATACTTGCGCGCCTTAATGCCTTAGCCATTTTTTTCTGATTTTCTCACAAATTTTATAAAAAAATAAAACCCATTTAAGAGTTTTAATTTATTCAACTCCTGTGCAGATTCAATGGCTCTTAGACCTGGATTCCTTGATGAACTGGCTAGCAAGCGGATAGATGATATGATGAATATCATTGGCCCTGATTACTATACTATCAAAAACAGCACTCTTCCAGATTTGGCTAAGTATCTGAAGAAATATCATCACGACTTTCCTCACTGCACTTATCTACCTTTGTATGGTCATGGTCATCTGCAAGAAGTCATTATTCCAGAAGTAAAGAATTATCTTCCATTTTCTTGGTTTCAGAATTATACCAATTTTGTTTCAGCAAATATCTCAGGCGGAGGAGTATTTCAAACTGCTGGAACAGTAGAGAAGGCGTATGTGATGCATCATAGCCCTTGCACACCAGATCTGAAAAAACATACACCTGAGCTTCAACCACATTGCCATCCTTCAATCTTCCGAGATGCTCAGATGGATCAGTCCAAAGGCTGGAAGAAAAGTTGGGATTTCCGCCCTGGGGGAGGTGTGAAGCCAACTTGGATGTGGGCATACTGGGTGCGACAGACTTGCGCAGAGTTTATTGAGGATCTGAAGAGAGCTGCAATATATGAAGCTGTTTGGGTTGGGCAGACATATATTTACAGACATGATATCTTCATGCCAGAGATACTCAGTCACTGGAGTCCAGCGACTAATTCTTTCCATTTGACTCATGGAGAAGTAGGTATCAGTTTGTGGGATGTCCACAAGATTTCAGGAGCTCCAATCTTGGGCGATATGTATGATGAATTCATTCCTCCCAAGGTGACTTGGAATGATCCAGAGAAGACTCCTGTTTTGGCTCGAGAATTATTCAAAATCTTTCATAAGCTCAAGAGTTCAGAGACCTCATTAACTCATTTCAGAAAAGATATCCATCCGGAAGAATGGATGAAGGTGTTTCTTACTGAGAAGAAAGGGATGGAGCCAAAGGAAAAAGGATCCAAGAAAAAGAAATCCAAGGATACCCGGCCCAGACGTCCTACCACTTACCCAAAACCTGAGAAGAGAGGAGCTCCTGGCACATTCTGGCCAACTCTAGAAGCAGGAGAGTTTGAAAAATGGGGCTATGAAGTGAATCAAAGAATTCCAAAGAAAACTCGTCTGGCGGGTTTCTTGGCAATGTGGCTCAGTATTTACCTCTTGCCGGTCAGAGATTCGAAGGGAGGCGTTAGGCCAGGGACCTTCGTCATTGCGGCTAAGTTAGCTGAGGGAAAAAATGGTTGGGTTAGCTACCCCCATTTTAGCAAAGATTCACAGGAGTTTACTTCATGTCTTCCAGGGTAAATCTCCTTTAAGAATAGTGGGACCATTCCAGGTTTTGTGGGGATGGATTGCCACTCACTTCAGGACTTACAATGTACAGAATGGGTTACAAATTCCTGGAAGCTCCTTCAGACCGTCAGTGCAAGCATTCTCTGGAATTGCTCCATTAGATGTCAATGGTTATGACATAAAAGTAAGACTAAGCATGTATAAGGAATTCAACTTCTTTCCTTATGGAAGTCCGCCATCTGGGCGGTTTGTTGATGATGGGAAAGCCCCTTTGGATTTGAGGGCATACATGCTAGCTTGCAGGGATGGCGTATTAGTAGCCAGGGTTGATGGAGAAATCATATGCGAGGCCTATGCTCCATATAGATTTGCACGCCAATTCAAATGTTTACAACAGATTGTTGTATCCCCTCCAGTACACGTCAGGTTAGAGCAACATCCGATGGTTGCTCGACAACTATGGTTGCTGACGTCAAGAGAGAAGACTGGAGCAGTATTTGATCTACCAGTTGAAAAAGCGGCACATTATCTGACTACTTTTTATGCCGAACACTGGATAGCATCATACCCTAAAGGGATATTGAATCACCCTGTATATCAAGTGGGAAAGAGGAAGAGGACTGTAGAGAAAGAAACTCTTCCTCATGAAGGTGCTGCTTCTCCTCCTGAAATAGGTTCAACAGACTCCTCCTCTAGAACTGATTCCTCGGATTATCATGATGGGGATGATGAGGCACAACCGGCAGCAAAGCGGTTTCGTGCCCGATATAATCCTCCGGCCAGAGTCAAAAGACCCACTCCATCAGCTCCTGGTGAGTTATTTGATTGTAATAACTTCAATCACTGATACTTTATAAAGTAATAAGTCTCACTTTCTTATTCTCTATCTGTAGTTGCAGGAGTTGGGAAGAAATTAAAATCAAAAATTGTAGGACCTTCCTCACAGCCTTTATATCTAAGACCAGAGGCTGTTCAGCTATGGCAGAGCTTATACTGTGATACTGAAACCGCCTGGCTGGATTTGTGTGAGGGTCTACAACTTCCTGGGATAGGATATCTTCTAGCCTCAAAAGACCTTCAATACGGAGATAACCCCAATGAAGTGCGGGCTTACATCAGAGAGCTGGAAATGCTCATATATGCCACCGATAATTCAACTCCTATCACCAGGCGGGTGAAGGAAATGATTGATCGTGGCACCACTAAGGGGGATGGTGGTTCTGGAGATGAGGAGTGGCAAGAGTACGTGGCTCCTGAAGATGTAAGTTTTCTTTCCTTATTTGCAACTTGATTTCAGTTGAAGCTTTGTTTCTTAAGAAAGTTATTTTCTTCATCTTGCAGCTTGCAAAGAAAGGGACCGGGGTTCCTTCGCCACAATATAGCCCTGGTGGTACCGCTGTTGGGGCTGCTGCTGATTCTCCTCGCGAACCAGGCGAGATATCTCCAGGCCAGCAGGCCATGAATGAGGCACTGGACATAGCCTTTCATTCGCCAATCCAAGTGCCAATAAAGGAGACAGCTGAAACTCCAAAAAAGCAAAAGAAGCCAAGGCAACGAAGGAGGAAATCCTTAGCTAAACGTTTCATTAGCAGTGGTAAGTCCTTCGAACAATCATGAGTTTATACCCATAATCATATGGTTACTCATATTTCTGAGGATTACAGGGGCTTCTTCAATTTCCCCCTTGAGGGAAGGGACTGATCCTTCTTCAAAGGCCGTGGAGGGTGCTGTAGAACAACCACAAACTCAAGCTGACTTGGTAGCTCCTGGAGAAGAGCTGCCATCCATTCCCAGTATCCCTCCTACTACTGAAGATGCTGTCCAGGGTCAGGGGTTGCAGGACATAAGTCAGCAAGAAGACATAGCAAATGCTCCCACTGGTGAGACTAACCAAGATTCTGAAGTATCATTGGATGAAATGATGAATCAAGGAATGACTTTTGAAGAATTTTATGATCATGCTAGATTGTCATGTGATTTATAAGACCTTGGGCGTGAGTGTTACCCTTCGCCCAAATTTTTCTTTTAAAAGAAAAATATTTCTAATCATGATGTAAAATAATATGCAGTTTCTTCCGTAGAAGCTGCTGAACTGCCAATGCCTGAAGAGGGTGTGGACACTGATGTCAACCCTATCATTGCAGAAACATTAGCTCAAGTAGAGCTAAATCCAATAAACTCTCCTGAGACCCATCTTAAAAATCCTGTTGAAACCGGGAAAGATGGGGAGAAGTCTTCTCATGTTGCTGAACCACCATTGGGTAAGGGATAACAATATTTGTGATTGTACTTTATTTGCAAGACAATCCATTCTTTTGTTATTCTTTAAGATTCAACTAAAATCTTTCAATTGATCATGTAGGGCCATCAACTGTAATGGCTAGATCCGGAGATGAGGCTTCAGCCTCTGCCCCAATGGGAATTGAAAGTGAAGAAGCCCAAGTCAGAGGGGAAAGAGCAGAACGAGGCACTTCTTTAAGCATGTTAATTCCAGATTACATACCCCCTTCTGACGAAGATGTTGAATCAGATCCAGAGATGCTCAAAGCGTTCAGCTTCTCACGACGTAAGGCGTGGAACAATATATGGAACATCATATCGGGGGTGCCCTTAGAAGAGCTACCATCAAAAATTTCCCGATTGTCATCCCAATTTGTTATAATGGGACTTGGTGGTTTTGGGTATGAAAAGATCCATGCTACAGTGAAACAGATTATCTTCAGGAGGGAGCAAATGCAGACAAGTCGCGAAGATTTGACCAGAGTGAAATCGTCAGTCAATTTAGGCGAATTTGAGGCTGCGATATCCCAGGCTGAAGCTGATTATGTTGTCAAGATGAAGGATCTGAAACAAAAAATCAAAGAAAAGGTCGTCCAGCAGGTGCAACTCCAGCAACAGTTAGATGCTGTTACTGGGGAACTTGATCAGCTTAATGAATCATTGGATGAAACTCATATAAATTGCATGAAAGCCATTGCCGATGCTAAGAAGGCACTTCAGCAAGCTGAAAAGAGTGAAGCGGGTCAAGTGCACGAGCTTCAAGCAACTGTTGATAAGGCTCAGGATGCTATATATCAAATGAAGACTTTTGTTGACAATCTCCTGTAATTTCTTGTAGAAGAGATTCCAATCTGTGGATGTCCTTCTAACTCTTGTATATCAATGAAAAACACTTTTGTCTTCAATCATTTGTACTCGCATTCTTCCATTACCTGCTTCGAATTTACTTAAGCCAATGGGCTTAGTAAGCATAGTTTGATTTTTACTAGGATTATTACAAATAACCCTACAAACTTTGAACCTTTTAACTGCTCAATATTACCTAAATCATACAAAAAAAATGTATATTTAGTGAGCTGGAACTTGACTTTTATTCAGAGTTCCTCTGTCTTTTGTGCGGGCAGTTTAAAGTCATGCAAGCCGGACATAAAGGGGCTAATGTTTAAGGTCGAAATAGCTTTGACCGAAAAATGGATTAAAATGGATTCAATTCCTTGATAATTTATCTGAAAACAAATTACCATACTCAAGTATGAGAGAAAATATGTAAACTATGACTTAAGAATATTTGAATCTGAGGAATGATATGAAAAAGAGCTAAATAGCATTAGAAGAAGTAGTTTCCAAGAATGAAGTTACTATTATTTAACAAAACCCGTTAGGGGGTTGAAATATGCAGGGCCACCTATGGGCATTGGCTGCATAGTCAAATAAAATAGCATCTTTTGGCTGACAAGTCTGTTATGTGGACTGTTTATGCAAGGCCACCTATGGGCACGTGCTGCATAGTTAGGCAAAAGAACTCTCAGAAATTTACTTTCCTAGTGCTAAAAGCCAGTGAAAGTTTATGGAGATTCAAATTTTCTAAAGCATAGAGTTTGTTGTATGGAAAGAGGTACTTGAATATGGAGAAGATATTTTCAAACAAGAATATCGAAGAACTGGATGAATATCACTCCTACGAAGGTCTGACCCAAACGTAGGGAAGAAGAATAAACCATAGACTTGAATACTTTCAGATCATGAAAAAGGATATGGGACAAATACGTTAAGGATGACTATTTTTGCGGATCCCTACATACTGTCGTTTAAGACAAATAAGGACAAAAGAGGCATTCTTCCCAAGAATGAAGTTACTATTATTTAACAAACCCGTTAGGGGGTTGAAAACATGCAGGGCCACCTATGGGCATTGGCTGCATGGTCAAATAAATAGCATCTCTTGGCTGACAAGTCTGTTATGTGGACTGTTTATGCAAGGCCACCTATGGGCACGTGCTGCATAGTCAGGCAAAAGAATTCTCAGAAGTTTGACATTTTTGTGACCATAAGTCATGAAAAGGGTTATGAAGATCTGAAAATATTTAAGGTTAGGATTATAATACATAAAGATGGGTATTTTCCAATGTATATAGAGATACATAGGTCAATGAAAACCATAATCATGTTGTGGCTGGGTCCTGAATTGAAACTTGGACTTCACTACGTATCTCATAAGAATGAGAATCAAGCCATACGTAGTTCTTGAAATACAGTTTAACGTCGTGCAGGACGAAAGGATGAGTGATCTTAGTTTTTTGGGTCATAGAATTCGGACCATAATAATGAATACACAGTGTGTGTTTTCATGAGGATTTTTCAGCCAAGGGACTGAAAGTGAAATTTGGGGTTAGGCCCAAAAGACTTGGGACTGGATTCGAGGGACACTCGAATGTTCCTACGTATCCCATAAAGATGGGAATCAAGTCCACGTAGTTCTAGAAACTACCCTTTGTACAAATTTGGTTCGTACATGTGAAGGGTGAAAAGGGACTTTAGTGCAATGATGGTTTTAACCTAAGATAAAAAGTTTAGGCATTACCATGTATGTACGTAGTCTTTTTGAAAATGAAAACCATGATTGAAAAAGAATCAATGTTAATAATGGTTCCTTCTCAAATGAGGAAATCAAAGAATATTGTAGTTTATTGTCGTACTGGACAAAAGTGTTGTATAGTTTAACGTCATATAACAAGGACGAAAGTAAATCAATGTAAAGATATTGATTCCAAGGGTGGTTTCACAAATCATCATCATATGAGATTGTGGTGAACCAATGTGAAGAGATTGTTTTTGGGCTTGAACCTTTGGGAGGTTGCCTACATACCCAGCCTGGAGGGCAAGGATCAAAGTCTGTGTAGTTCAATTAAAGAATGAATTAATGATCAAGTTGTTCTTGTGGACAATGATCTAAAAAAAATGTTGTTGGGACTTACACATGGTTAGTGGCCCAAAGGGAGTGTTATGGTTGATGTTCGCTCTAAGCTCACGTGAGTCATACTCGGTGTGAGAAACAAGAGGTAATAACAACCTTAACGATGTACAGTTTAATGTCATGTAGGACATAAAAAAGGGATTTTCTGTACAGTTTAGCGTCATGTAGTTAAGACGAAGGGGACAATATAGTTTAACGTCATATTGGACGAAAGGGGGATTGTGCAGTTTTAATGTCATGCTGGACTTTTGATGATTATATAGTTTAATGTCTTTCCGGACGTGAGGGACTTTTATACAGTTTAGCGTCATGTAGTTAGGACGTCACAGTTTAACGTCTTGCTGGACATATTTGCAAATAGTTTATGGTCGTATACATGGACCAGGAATGATGCAGTTTTAAGGTCATGCTGGACTGTTTATGGAACTTTTTCACAGTTTAATGTCGTGTGGGACGAAGTTGCAGTTTAAAGTCATACTGGACCATTGCTGTATAGTTTTAGCGTCATATAGCAAGGACGAACTGATGCTGTACAGTTTAAAGTCATGTAGCTAAGACTAAGGTGAATCAATATGAGGATATCAGTTCTGATCTTTTTACAGTTTATCGTCATGCTGGACGTTGGAAGTGCCACACAGTTTAATGTCATGTTGCTAGGACACAATATAGTTTAATGTCATCTCGGACAAAATATAAGAACTTTTATACGGTTTATTGTCATGTAGGACAAAATCAGGGACTATGCAGTTTAAAGTCTTGCAGTTAGGACTATTGGTGCTGCACAGTTTAGTGTCATGTTGCAGGGACATAAGTGCGAATAGTTTAAGGTCATATGCACGGACCATACAGTTTATCGTCATGCTGGACGTAGTTGTAGTTTAAGGTCATACTGGACCAGGAATGATGCAGTTTTAAGGTCATGCTGGACTGTTTATGGAACTTTTTCACAGTTTAATGTCGTGTGGGACGAAGTTGCAGTTTAAAGTCATACTGGACCATTGCTGTATAGTTTTAGCGTCATATAGCAAGGACGAACTGATGCTGTACAGTTTAAAGTCATGTAGCTAAGACTAAGGTGAATCAATATGAGGATATCAGTTCTGATCTTTTTACAGTTTATCGTCATGCTGGACGTTGGAAGTGCCACACAGTTTAATGTCATGTTGCTAGGACACAATATAGTTTAATGTCATCTCGGACAAAATATAAGAACTTTTATACGGTTTATTGTCATGTAGGACAAAATCAGGGACTATGCAGTTTAAAGTCTTGCAGTTAGGACTATTGGTGCTGCACAGTTTAGTGTCATGTTGCAGGGACATAAGTGCGAATAGTTTAAGGTCATATGCACGGACCATACAGTTTATCGTCATGCTGGACGTAGTTGTAGTTTAAGGTCATACTGGACCATTGCTGTATGAACCAAATGTAAGAGTCTTAGTTCTGTGAACAATATTTTGTGTTTATACAAAATACTTCTTCAGAAATCTGGCATTAGTTGGAGTCGTGATGTGTTCTCCATCCATTGAAATCAGAGAATACGCTCCATTGGAGTAGACCTTATGTACTGAATAAGGTCCTTCCCATTTTGGTTCAAGCTTGGGAGGCTTCTTTCCTGGTATCATTGGTGTTCTGAGAACCAATACCAATTCTCCCTGAATGAATGAACGAAGACGAACTTTTTTGTTAAAAGATCGTGCTATTCGATTCTGATAGATTTCCAAGTGGTGCAAAGTGCACAATCTTTTCTCATCTAACTGTTCCAATTCATTCAACCGCTTTTGGGATTGCTCATCTGTTGATAACTGATCACAAATGGCTATTCTGAGTGAGGGCAATTGGACTTCAATTGGCAAGACTGCTTCTGTTCCATATATCAATGAATATGGAGTAGACCGCGTTGCATTGCGAGTTGTAGTCCGATAAGCCCATAAAGCATGATAGAGTTTATCAGGCCATGACCTCTTATCTTTATCCACCATCTTTTGCAGTATATTTGAAAGAGTCTTGTTGAAGGCCTCTATCTGGCCATTAGCCGCTGCATGATATCGAGATGAATGGTTGGACTTAATGTTGTATTCTTGATACAATCTCTTTACCTCAGAAGAACAGAAGTTGGTGCCGTTGTCTGTCAATATGGTATGAGGGACACCAAATCTAGTAATGATGTTAGACTTGATGAAGCTAACAATGCATTTAGAACTGACTTCTTTGAGAGGTACTGCCTCTGCCCATTTGGAAAAGAAATCAGTAGCAGTAAGAATGTACTTAAACTGCTTGGCCGTAGCTGAAGGGTAAGGTCCCACCACATCCATTCCCCATGTGGAAAATGGCCATGAGTATTTAGCTGTATGAAGCAATTCTGGAGGTTGATGAATGAAATTGGCATATACTTGGCATGAATGACACTTCTTTGTGAAATTAACACAATCTTGTATCATTGAAGGCCAGAAGTATCCAAGTCTTCGAATTTGATCAGACAATCTATGTCCAGACTGATGGGCACCACAGACTCCTGCATGCACTTCTTTTATGATAGCCATTGTCTCTTCACCATCAATACATCTGAAGAGAACTCCATCAAAACCACGTTTGTAGAGAATTTTCTCGAGGTGGTTTGGACCATCATAAAGAGTAAAATTGACCACACGTCGCTGAATTTGTTCTCTCTTGGCTCTATCAGGTGGAATTGTTCCATTTTGAAGGTATTCCCTGATAGGTGACATCCATCCTGTAGTATGACCATATGGTTCAGGAATGGGACTAATTTCATTAATTTCCTCTGTTCTGACTTGAACATAAGGTGAAATTGCACGACGGTGGGCAATACCGATGGTTGTCTCGTCCCGATTTGGATCTGCTAAAGCTGTGGCTATATTAGCCAGTGCATCAGCTTGAGCATTTTGTGATCTCGGGACATAAGAAAATGTCGGTTCTGAAGGGAATTCCGACATTAACTCTCTGACGTAATCATACAAAGGGATTAATTCTTCTTTTCTGATGGCATAATCCCCATTGATTTGTTTGATTACCAGGTCTGAATCACCTTTTACCTTTAAGTGATTCACTTGTGCTTGAAGCGCTAACTCCAAGCCTGCAATGAGAGCTTGGTATTCAGCTTCATTATTGGTACCACCTTCCCACAACAAAAAAGAATAAGGTAACACTGCCTTATCTGGAGAAATGAGCACAATTCCTAAACCAACTTTGTTGAATTTAGGATTTTCCATTTTCTTCCCTGTTGGACTTCTAGAAGCACCATCAAAATACATTTCCCATGTTTGAGGATTCTCTTGAATAGAAAAAACTTCCTCATCAGGGAGTTCGATATCTGAATATGTGTCTTCCACTGAAGGGTGTTCAGCCAGGAAATCAGCCAGAGCTTGGCCCTTAATTGCCTTTTGAGACACATATTGAATGTCGAACTGCTGTAGAATAACCGCCCACCTTGCCAGACGTCCTGTAAGCATTGGACGACTAAGGATGAATTTGAGTGGATTATTACGAGATACCAATTGGACCTCGTGATGTTGCAGGTAGTGTCTCAGTTTCTGAACTGCAAAGATTAATGCTAGGCAGCATTTTTCAATACTCGAATACCGGGTTTCTGCTTCAAGCATAGTTCTACTGAGATAGTAGAGACTATTTTCATTCCCAGCATCATTCTTTTGAGCGAGAAAGGCACCCAATGATCTCTCTAAAGCTGTCACATAGAGGATAAGAGGTCTACCCTCAACAGGTGGCATGAGTACTGGTGGACTTAAGAGGTATTTCTTGAGAACATCAAATGCTTCTTGACATTCTTTAGTCCACTGGTAAGTGACTCCTTTTTTCAATAATTTGGTAAAAGGTAAACTTTTGCCTGCCAAATTGGCGATGAAACGCCGAATATAGGCTAAGTGTCCTTGAAGTCCTCTTAATTCTTTCAAATTCTGAGGAGGTGACATACCAAGGATTGATTTGGTCTTCTCAGGATCGACTTCAATACCACGATGGCGTACAACAAAGCCGAGGAATTTTCCTGAGGTTACCCCAAAAGCACATTTTAAGGGGTTCATCTTCAAATTATTTTGTCGAAGCTTGTGGAATATGATTTCTAAATCAGCCAAGTGATCAAAACGTTGTTTGGATTTAACCACCAAATCATCTACATAGCATTCAACAAATTTCCCTAGAAAAGGTTTGAAGATACGATGCATGGCGCGTTGATATGTTGCACCTGCATTCTTTAAACCAAAGGGCATCACCCGGTAACAAAACACACCTTGAGGAGCTCTGAAGGCTGTATATTCCTCATCTTCTGGGGCCATTCGGATCTGATTATATCCAGAATATCCATCCATGAAAGAAAGTACTTCATAGCCAGCCGTCGCATCAATTAAGAGTTCTGTAATCGGAACTGGAAAATCATCTTTGGGACAATACCGATTAAGATCTCTGAAATCGATGCAAACCCTAATTTGTCCGTTCTTTTTCTTTACGGGGACAATATTAGCCAACCACTTGGGATATTGAACTTCTCTGACGAAGTTAGCTTTGATAAGCTTATCCACTTCAGCCTCGATTTTGGAAGCATAGGTTGGGTGTGTTCTTCTCGCGGCTTGCTTGAATCCTCGATGTTCTTTTGGCAAACCCAAATGATGGGTGGCAACATCAGGATCAAGGCCAGGCATCTCTGTATAATTCCAAGCAAATATATCTTTATTTTGCTTTAGAAAAGAAATATACATCTCTTGTTCTTCAAAGGTCATGGCCGCACTAATTAAAGTGGGGCGTGGATCTTTCTCTGTACCCAGATTTACTTCTCTGAGTTCATCCACAGTGGTAGAGATACCCTCTTCAAATGCTGGAGGAGCATCTCTAAGATCTTCCTCTTCCTCTTCATCATGTGTTATATCTTCCGTTTCTACTTGCAAAGTAGATGAAAAAACGAAATTCTCATGATCATAAGAGATGTCAAAATTTTCACATTTTGAAGAAGAAGCTTCCATTTCCGTCCCTATTGATGAACAAGGGTCTTCTTTGGGAAATAAAGAGGAGATGATGGATTGAGAATCGACATCAACATTCACCTCTGGTGTTGCTATAACTTCTTCTGGCCTGATTAGCGAAGTATAGACTTGTTGGATTTCAGCAGACGAAATGAAAACGTCACCACTTATGCTTTCATCATTGCTTGGTAAGTTACCAATTTCTCCCATGTTGTCTGGCTCGATTGCCGTAATTGACATTATGGATCTTTCCATAAGAGTATTTTGATTTGGGCCTATTTTGTCAATTTGACTGATGGGTAACACATAATCTGTACTCACATGTGAAAATGGATTTATTGGAATTTTTTCCAAACCATATGGAGCATTAACTTTGGTAATTTCCTTTATTGTAGATTTTTCTCTTCCCTTCATGTGATAAAATTCCGCCTCAATGTATTGAGACTCACATGTTTTGAACGGGGCCTTATCACCATATAATGTTCCAACTTGACCATCGAAACAGTATTTGAGACATTGATGGTATGATGACGGAATAGCTGCATGCTGATGTAACCAGGGTCTTCCAAGCAAGATATTGAAAGCTGAGTCTTGATCAACAATCATGAAATCTGAATTGGAAACAAGATCTCCAAACTGAGTTCTGAGCGTAACTTCTCCCAGTGGTTCTTGTTCATTTTTATCATATCCTTGCAACATCATGGTAGAAGGAGATAAATCAGATTCTGTGAGGCCCAATCGACGAAGTGTGCGAATGGGCATGAGGTTGACTCCTGAACCATTGTCAATGAAAGCTCTTCGAACATCTATACCATTGACTTTGCCAGATAAGTACAAAGGTTTTATGTGCCCATGCACAACATCATCCTCATCTTTATCAGTAAAAGATATCACTGCATGGCATTCTGCATGATTATTCTCTATGTGATAAATTTCAGCTGCAGCAATCTCAGCTTCAAACTCTTGAGGACTTGACAAAGCTTCGATGAGTGCTTCCCGAAGATCTCTTGATAGATTCAAAGCATCCAAAATTGATAATTTGGCTGGTACTTGGGCCAAGTGTTTCAATATATCATACTTTTGATCTAGAGGCCTGTGTTTCCCAATAGGAATATGTGGTTTAGCAGGTATCTTGGAAGCAGATGCTTTGGAAGCTGATGCATCTTGTATTGAAGTTGGCAACATCTTTGGTTTTGGAAAATTAGACTGATTAGATCCATTTGCTTGCTGAGATAAAGAAGATGGAACCTTTAATCGGTCTTCCAAAATAATTGTGCCGAAGCTGAGTTGGCCATTAGCAGAAGAACTTGCTTGTTCATTTTGAGCTCGCTGAAGGGCTCTACCACGAGTTTCTGCTGCATATACAGTGCCAGCAGGGGTAGAATTAGAGTAGTGGCTTCGGAAAGATCCACGTTTTCCCCTATATCCTGAACCTCTAGAACTTCCTCGGGTTCCTTTATTTGATACAGGGAATTCAGGCTCATCAAGACTGGAATATGAATCTGTTAATTGAATCATATTAACAGAACCAAAGATCAATTCTTCGTCTGATAAAGACTCTGCCTGGTTGGCCTGTTTAGGCTGTGCCGTTTGGTGGGACGGTGCCCGTTACTTTGAAGTAGATGGCATGAAATCTGCCAGAGTCAAAGACAATTTAGGCTTTGATACATACTCATCTTCTTCTGATTCCTCTTTCTTCTTTGAATTACGCTGTCCTTTTGAGGATTTGTCCTTTGATGGAGGCTTTACTGCAGCTTTTGTAGGAGACACAATTGGTTTCTTCAATTGTGTTCGCAAAATGGAATGAGTCCGATTGATTGTCTTTCTGACCATCCAATCATCATATTTTTTCGCAGTTTTGCTTTTGACTTCCTGCCACTCGCCTCCTTCCTCTGGATCTGTAGCGGTAATACACGCTACATGAGCTGAAGAACCCTTCAATTTGACTTGTCCCAAGTCAACCATCTTTTGTAGGAGGTCTTTAAAGACAAAACACTCCTGGATGGGATGTCCCAACATTTGATGAAAGGGACAATAATTGGGACGGTCTTCATCTCCTTCCTTGTTTGGTCTCTTCGGCACTGGTAATTGAACCAAATTATTTTCCAGAGCTGAAATGAAGTAACCAGTAACTTGCTCACTTCGGAAAGAGTATGTTTTACTCTTCATATCCTCAAATTGTTTTCGTCGTTGATCTTTTTGATCATTTGGACGAAACAGCCTTTGTTGTTGGCGTTCAGGAGGTGGAGCCCTTCGAGAAGATGAAGGTTTTGAAGTAGAAATAGGCACAGGTGCCTGTTTAAGCATAACTGTAGCAGTTTCTGCTTTACCCATTCTTCTTCCTGGAGCTGATGGAATTACACGAGATTTAACCTTAGCCTGCATAAGGGAATCTTCAATCTGTTGAGCGATTGAAGTAAGGTCTCGAAACCCTCCTGTGTATTTCACAGGGATCAATGGCGTGCGTAATTCGTCACGCAAATTTGCCACACAGATTGGCAACAATTCCTCCTGAGGGAGTGATAAACTCAAGGAATACGTTAATCCCTTCCAACGAGCAATGAAATCAGAGACTCTTTCATTCTCCCTTTGCTTGCAGTTTGTAAGATCGAAAACTGTTGTTTTTGGCAAAGTTGAGCTGAACTGAAGAAGGAATTTTTGACGAAGATCCTCCCATCCGATGACTGACCGGGATTTCAAGCTTGTATACCAGACAAAAGCTGGTCCTTGCAAGGTTCGCACGAAGCATCTGAGTTTCACTGCTTCTTGTTGTTCTGGAGTTCCCATCATAGGATCACAACAAGACACGTAATGCGTCAAATGTTGTTCAGGGTCGCCTGATCCATTGAAAGTAGGGAAAATAGGGTTTCCAAAACTGGATGGAGGAGAAATTGAATCTACCCATTCAGGGTAAACTTTCTTTTCAGGTTGAACTTGCGCCCGTTTCCCTTCCATAGTTTCTAACCGAGCTGTTAATGACTCAATAGTAGTTATTAACTTTTGAGAAACGTCAGGTTGAACTTGGTTTTGGGTAGGTGCAATGAATGGAGCTTGGACAGCCGTGGAGGTTGGTGCTGCAACTAATGGTAGTGCTGCCAACCGTTGTTGCGTTTGACCCGTAGGATTAGACCTCTGTGGGTGTACTGATAAAGGAGGATATTCCTGATCCATCTCAGTAGTTACAACAAATTCCTTCGGCTGTCGGACTTCAGCATTCTTAAGAAGAAGACTACTCTGAAGTAGTTCTGCATTCAACCTTCTTAATTCTTTCATTTCTTCCTCCTGTTGTGCAAGCCTTTGCTCTAATGAGAGCGATTGACCTCCTTCAGAGGAAGGGTGAGAAGTAACCTGATTCTTTCCTTTCCCCTTATTGGATCCTTTTCGGAGAGGGGGAAGTGGGTTACTTGAAGGAATACCCAAATTTTGGGTAAGCCTTTGATTACGTGTGCGCACACCTTCTTCATTTAGGTCTGTGTGCGCAACTTCTTGAGCAGGAACCTCTTCATCTGATCCCTCTGATTGAGCCTCATCTGGTGAATCAGCAGCAACGGCAGTGATGACATTAATGGATGCATATTTCATGAAATCCTTTCTATCAGCATTTCTATGATATTGTCTCCTTTTATGTCCATGATAAGACATGGCATTCCGTTGACTTGACCCTTCAGGAATTTCTTTGTGAACCGTCACTTGGAGAGAATCTCCTGACATCTTGGCTCTTCGTTCCTCTTGAGGCTTATTCCCTAATCGAGAGAATACTGACTTTCTCTGAGGGAGGGATTGAAGATTTGAAAAAGTCCCCAGTCCGGTGGACTGGGGGTGTTCCTGTTGCTTCTGCTCAACTCCTCGAATCCCATTCGTTGATTCTGAGGGTTGGGTTAGAGAAGTCCCCAGTCTGGCAAGCTGGGGTGTCTCTTGAAATGCTATGTCTGAGATCTTCTTGAAATCTCTCTTGATCTTGCGGATCTTAGTTCGGAAATTAGCTGGATGCATTAACCTGTATCCACTTTTATCACCTGGTTCAACAGACCGTTGGATGATTTCCGAAACTTCTGTCATTTGATGACGTGTTTGCTCCAGACGAGAGGCTTGTGCAATATTCTCGCCTGCTTGGTGTAGGAGCAATTCAACAACCTGTTCTCTATATACTTGATTTTGAGAGGAACTAGTTGAAGCTTGATCTCGAGCAAGATTTTGATTATGAACAAAGCCCATTGACTGTGGCCGGCCATGGGTAATAACATTGCATGAGACCATTTTCGGCGGGCTTTGCTGACCGGAAAGCACTGTGAAATGTAGTGCTCCGTGAATACCCCATCCTCTGATATGAACATTAGATGGAGCATTGGAAATTAACTGACGCAATTTTCTCAGCGCGCCAAGGCATGAACGTTGAAGGGTTCTCTGTTGCTTTTCAGCCTTCGGATACCGAGAGACTGATAGAGATGCCAAATCAATCTGGCGTTGTAACCCTTCTATTATCTTAAGATGATTTTCATATTCATCGTAAGATAATACCTTCTTCTTTAATTGACAAAGAGTTTTCCATATGTTAAGACGAATATCATGGATTCCATCATCCGTCAACATCTTTGGAATGTCATACTGTGAATCAGCCAAAGGCCAAAACATGACTGGTACTTCACCTTTTGCCAGTTTTTTCCTCATGTTCAGCATTTCCTCTTTATCATTAAATGAAGATTCTTCTACCTGTTTGGACCAGAGTTGGTGTTTCCTTGTTGCTTCATCGGATTCAACAAGATTGGTAGAGGAATCACTATTCATGCTGGAAGATGAATGACCTAGGGAAGGTTCGGAGAATAACCTGAACCCCAAGCTATCTTCTGATGGAGAAAGAGTTTCACCTGCCGATAGTAAAACTTCAGACATGACTGGTTTTACGTTTGCAAGTGCCTCGAGATAGGAGGGCTTTCTCGTCACTACATTGCCTTCTGAAGAATTTTCGAGACAATGTGAATCACTACTGCGGAGAGGACTTTCACAGCGAAGTTCATCACCATGAGGAGGACCTTCATGATGGGTTACAGCAAAAGATGATATCTCTTGCTCCTTGGTCTTCTGACCACACAGAGGGTTCCTGTGGTTCTCATCTGAAGAAGAAACTTCAAGATTGACCGAATTTTCATGAAGCAAGTCTTCATGAGGAAGTGTCTGTTGAAGACCTTCTGGATTAATGTTCCTGTTATTGGGAACTGAGGGAGTAGAATCTTGAATTCCGACAGATAAATGTCTGAGGGCTTCAAGAACTCCAGCATCGAGCAAGGCCTTGTTACAGATTGGCCTTTGATCTCCTGACTGTGCTGGGCGGATCTTTTTCTTAGATGCCTTCTTACTCGCTTTAGAAATCACTTGATGACGAAAGTGATTGCTCTGAGCAGGTGTATGTGCCTGATCAGGAAAGATGGTCAGGTTAGGCTGACGATCATCACTCAAATCAGATGTATGTGCCTGACTTGGTTGTCCATATGATATGGGGGAGTAGGCCCCACAACCCTCTTGGACTGGAACAGATGTGTGTGTCTGTTCCGGAGTGAATTGTTGATGTGTCACTCCACTGCTAGGGATAGATTTATGTGTCTGTCCCTGAGATGATGCTGAAGCTGTTATGATATCCTGGCAAGCATCCAGAATATGAGCAGGAATTTGCTTCTGCTCTTTCACCATTGACAAAATATGTTTGGTGACTTCAGCCGCCGGAACAGGGATATACGTCCATTCCGGGCTTGGAGTAGGTGTATGTGCCTGCTCCTGTCCTCCTTTTCCTGTCAGTGAATTCTGACAGTACTCAAGTGTGGAGGCAGAGAGTTTAGTCTGCCTCCTGTTTGTCGTCGGGACTTTCCGACTGACTTCTCCGGGTGCTACCAAGCGAGACTGTTGGTAGACTTGATTAGTATTAGCAGGTGTATGTGCCTGCTGATTACACTTCGCCAAACGCTGTTGACGAGATCCATCATATGTAGTCAGACGAGCATGCTGACTAACTGCTGATGTATAAGCAGGTGTATGTTCCTGCCTATGGTACTCCGCCGGAATTGCCTGGCGGGATCGGCTTGATGCTGCCAGACGAGTCTGCTGGACAGCTGAATTAAAACGGGCAGGTGTGTGTGCCTGCTCGTTGTTTGCCACCAAGTTAGGTTGGTGGATTTCTCCGGAGATGGCAGGGATGACAACCTGCCTATTATTAACCGGATTCCGTCTCTGGTGATTCATCTTGCCTGCTCGGGTTCGAGGAACCTGAGCTGAATGCCTGGAGCCGGTACCCTCATCATGTTGAGGGTGCACTACCGCACGAGTCTGGCGGCGATTGTTGATGGGAGCCCTTGAGAAGGACTCCTGTCTCTTTGAATTAAGGTCCCGCGGGACCTGCTCATTCACTTCCTCAGAATAAGGGAGTGAATGGAAATTGCGTTCCGGGGATAACGACCCGAAACGGTTGGAGACGGTAGTCAGCACCGCCTGCTTCTTGATTGCTGGTCGCCGTTGTCCGGACGACCAGGTAGAATTGTTAACTTGGAGGGCTTGACGAGCGGCCTCCAGAGTTGGGATAGTACCGTTACGACGGTACTCCTTAACCAGTGCATTTGAAACACAGCGTTGAAGACGCTGAGTTGGTGATGTCATCCTCAGAGCGGATGACGTTCCAGCAGGAGTAGCAGCATTGGTTTTCATGGCAGCAGACCTCACAGTAGAGGTGTTCTCAGCAGCAGTATTCACAGGGGTGAATTTAAGGAAAGCCATTTTTTGTAGAAGATCTTGAAAAAAGAGTGCCTGTTCCATATAACAGACATAATCAAGATGAATCCGGCTACTGCATCTTTTGGATGATCATATGTCAATGATTGCCTTGTTGGCCCAAGGGGCCTAACATCTAAGAAGAACATCACTTTAACTTGGTTAAGGATTCACGTCGGGTTCACCATTTTTGTTTCGCACGGAATCCGGGGATGACCTCCTGGACGGGAGATTCAAACGTTCCGATCGGTTTCTAACGGGTTTGTTCGTAGAACCGGAAACATCCAATGATTCCACATCCGTTTGGACCTACTTTCCAAAGGCAGGCGCTCATTAGCTTGTGGGCTAATAAGGCTTAGGAATTTGCATTGGTCGAGAGGATGGGAGGTCGGACTCATCACACCTTTTTGAGGGGAATTATTGTCTACTCCGGGACTCTCTTTATAGATTTAAGTTAAGTTCGTGAATCCTTATTACATTACCAAGTATAAAATGAGCTTTCCTTTAGTTTTAACAATCAATGATTAAATATGCAAGAGATTTAGAGAATCTTTTATATGTATTCGAGGTTCTTCATCAATATAGAATCATCTATATTTGTTTAGAGATTCTTGGTCAATGGTATCCTTCAAAACATTTATATAAAAGTCTCTTGGTCATTTTGATGACCAGGCTGGTTTTAAAGCCACTCAGTGGGGCACTTGAAGTTTATCGTCATTCAGAAGGACAGAGATTATTTCAATGTTGGGATCGAACCCATGAATGGGCTACCTACGTATCCTTTGTTTTGAAAAAGGAATCAGAACCCACGTAGTTCGAGGAAATGGGATATGATGTTTTATGATTGATGGCTCAAAGATGAATGTCATAATTACTTTTACACTCTAAGCTCACGTGAATCATGCTCGGTGTGAGAAACAAGAGGTATTGGTAAAATTTAGACAATTGTGCCATAAAAGATGCAATCATAAGAATTTGTTTTGGGGCTTATGTATAGATGACTGCCCAGATAGGTGAAGGTTTAGGATTTACTTTTAGGAAGAAAATCCATGAACAGGGTCCACAAAGTTATATGTGCTTTATGGAGATTTGAATACTCTAATCTTGGGGCTTACTCCTAAGGAGGATGCCCAAATTAGGAGGGGACTTATGATTGGGTTTTATTCCTGAAAAGGAAACCCAAATCAAAGGGAATTTATGACTGGTTAAGAGAAATTTTAAGAGACTTGTGGCTTACTCTTAAGAAAGATGCCCAAGATTTATGACTAGGACTTATTCCTGAGAAGGAAGCCTAGGTTAGGGGACTTGGGGCTTACTCCTGAAAAGGAAGCCCAAGGTTATGACTGAGTCTTATTCCTGAAAAGGAGACCCAGGTTAGGGATTAAGGTTTGGGGCTTACTCCTGAGGAGGATGCCCAAGATTAAAGGACTTTGATTGGGGCTTATTCTTAAGGAAGATGCCCAAGATTTATGACTAGGACTTATTCCTGAGAAGGAAGCCTAGGTTAGGGGACTTGGGGCTTACTCCTGAAAAGGAAGCCCAAGGTTATGACTGAGTCTTATTCCTGAAAAGGAGACCCAGGTTAGGATTCTCTCATTTTAAAGGATGAGGTTGAATGAATGAACTCTCAATCTTTGATGACATAAAGATGTTTAAATCATTAGGTTTTGAGAGATATTTCACATAATTCCTTTCAGATAAGGATGTCAAATCAAGAAATCATGCCATAAATGGCTTTGAAGAGTATCTTGAAGACTGAATCTTGAATAGGAAGGGTGAAATGGCTTAAGAGGGGTGAAAAAGGGCAAGATGGGCACCCAAAAAGATAGGGGCGCGCAAGTATTGAAGGTCGCGCAAGTCCTGCGGCGGCGCGCAAGTATTGGTCGCGCAAGTATACTTGCGCGACATAAGGGATACTTGCGCGATTTTCAACCAGAGTTGAATTACTTGAGCGACTCTTTATTAAACCCTTTCCCATCCTCTTGAGGTTCTTCCAGAAGGGGGATGCGCAAGTTATATTGAAGGAATTAAGTCGGCGCGCAAGTGTTTGATAAGTTTCAACACTTAAGCCTTCCTTCTTCCCTTTAGATCTTCCATTCTAGGTAAGAAATTACCTTAGAAGTGTTCTGGAAGCTTTGAGAAGAGACTTGGGCGTCGGGAGCTTTGATCCGAGTTTCTGGGAACCGATCTCCTTGAATGGGGGGCCCACAGGGTCTATTTATAGGCAAACGAAGACCCCGGGCGGTTACTGGGCGGTTATCAGATCTGTCGCGCAAGTCCCTTGCACGACCAGGATGGGTCGCGCAAGTATTGAGGCGGCGCGCAAGTACACTTGCGCGACCACGATGGAACTTGCGCGCTACATGGGCAATGTTCTCCTTTTCCATCCCTTTGTCGATTTTTGATGTCTCTTCAAAGGATTAATCACTTTGAGCTCAGATATTCCCTTTTCCGAACTTTAGATTCCGTGACGAAAAGGAGCGTCAACAAGTATTGAAATGCTCCTCATATTTCTCCTTTCCCTTAGAGTAAATCAAAATATTATCGATAAAGACTACTACAAATTTGTTTTGGTAATCTCAAAAAGAATATATTCATTATATATATGAATATTTCTAGAGAATTAGTTAGTACAAAGGGCATCACTATGAACTCATAGTGTCCCTACCTCGTTCAAAAAGAATTATTGAGAATATATTCATTCCTCTCCTAGAATAGGTGATATCCCAACTGAAGTTCCACCTTAGAGAAATAACTGCCCCCACCTAGCTGATCAGTAAAGTAATATTTCTAATATAGTGGATAATTATTCTTTATCATGATTTAATTAAGCTTATAATAATCATTGAAGAGGCACATTGGTCCATTCTTCTTTTTAACAATGAGGACTGGTTCACCCCATAGTGAAGCACTCAGGTGTATAAAAACATTATATCGATTCTCTGGTAACTAATTCTTCAGCTCTTCTAGCTCAATGGTAGACATTCTTCAAGGATTAATTGATATATATAGGGATCTATGAAAAAGTTCTATTAAAAACTCATCCTCTCGATTAGAAGGATGACTAGAAACGTTTTCAGGGAATACATCAATGTAATCCCTTACGATGGTCATGTCTTCGAGCATGATTCTCTACTTTGTCTTGGTCTTTTGATATAGATATGCTTTCTCATAAGGTAGTAATATCCATACTTTAAAAAATGATTCTAAAAATAGATTCATCTTTCTATTTACACTTATAAATAATTGGAGGATGCTTCAGTATGTGAGGAGTGATCTCCCTTTCCCAGAATCTGGTGTTAAATTGCTATAAAGATAGAAAATTCATGCCCAATATAACATTGAACTCCACAAAAGGAATCGCTAAAATATTATTTGGGAGGTTTAGTCCATAAAAATTTACTTGGGAGGAGTTATAAACCTCAGAAACAATAATTTCCCCCATTAGTTGTTCTCACATATTACTTAACCTCCAAATTTTGAGGCGGTGTTTTAATAGTCCAACTAAGAATACATGTTATGAAATAATGTTTAGAACTAAAATAAAATAGTATGTTCTCTATTATTTAATTAATAGACAACATACATTTCACCATATCGTTATCTGGATCCACCTCATTATTATTGATAGCATAAGCCCTTCCTTGCTTCCTTGGAGGTTTTTGATGATTTCCTCCAACAACCCTTGGATTTGGGAAATTGTTCAAATAATTCACTTGTTCCTTGCATTTGGAACACTACACTATAGGTTATGTCTTGATCTGAACCTTCTTTTATTCTTCCATGTTAGTGGTATTATTTTTATCTATTGGATAGTTCTTAGTCAGATGTCCCATTCACCACATTTGAAGTAATTATTCCTTACCTTTAGATAGTTCCAAGAATGGTTATTCCCACAATTTTGACATGTGGTATGTTCGATCTTCTTCCCATAATGGGATTTATTTATCGAAACACCCATATTAGACTCTATTTTTCACTTTTTGTCACAGGTCCCATGATACCATTAAGAGTCTCCGATCTCTATTTCAACCTTCTGGGCACAACAGACAATCTCTTCATAACAATCGAAGTCACAAATAACCAACACTTTTCATAGACTCTATTTAGTCCTCTAAATAAGTGATCCACTATAATTTCAGTGTTCATGAAAAATATAGTGGAATATATTTCAAGCCTTGTGATGTTTTCTTCACACGCCCCGATGGACACATCTTCCTTCTACATTAGTATAAAGAACTCTCTTTCAATCTTGAGTTGGAGGGTTAGGGGAAAATATTTATTGAAAAAAAATTCTTCAATTCCTCTAAATTCATGGAATCAATTTCTTATTAGGACATGGTATTCTTCATTAGTGTCTGTAGAGACCCAAATCTTGAAATACATGGAAATTATGTCACTTTTGCGGAATACTTAATAAATTACAAAAAATAGACACCCAAGGACCGTAATAGTTTAGTGTCTTTGGAAACATTGAACATAATCTTTTAATCATGGTGAAAGATATTCAACATCTCCCATATAGATATTCCAATTTCGTTCTTACCTAAAACCTTTCTTTATACCTTGGGGAAAGGAAAACATATAAAGGCTGAGCTCAAATGCTCAGTAAGGTTAATCATGGAGAAAATAAAACAAACCATATACATTTGAACTTAAAAAAACATGAACATACTTTTTAAACATCAAAATCTTGAGTTGTGAATAAATCTTGGTAGTACATAAGGCATAGATCATAAAAAAACACAAATCATGATATATTAGAATGTAAATAAAACATGTAACTATGTAAAACAATTAAGAACATTATATGAATTCTATTGTTGCCAAGGGATTTCTGCTAAGACCATCATTGTGAACAAAGTCCATTACTGAACCGAGTTTACTTGTCGTTCCAACCCTATATTACTGAACCAGATTTACTTGTCATTCTAGCCATGTCTATCTCATTATATATAAATCTTCACCCAATTAATTGGAGGGACATATAGGTTCCACCCATCTCATAATTAAATAATTCTTATGTGTTCCACAAAATAAACATAAATCATTCATAATATCCCAAAGAATAAAATGTGTTTCATTAACATCATCCCATCATAAAATAATCCATATAAAATAAATGGATATCATTTAATCAAAATAAAAATCAAACCATGTAAATAATATAGACATTATACTTGAAACATAATCATACTAAATAATGTAATCTTATATGGGAAATAGTTTTGATAAAACACTTGAAATGAATTCTTGAGGATAATTTTCTTTCTTCTTCAAAATCATTTGCTTTTAACAAAATTCCAGGTAATTTAAATATAAAATGATTTTTTAAAAATAATCATGAAATCATGTAGATTAATATTCATTAAAATAAGGAGTAATGAAACCTTAAAAATATATTCATACCGTATAAGTTAAAAAACATTCTCCTCTTACTTTTGCCGGAAAAGTCAAAAAGTACTTCGTATGGTAAAAAAAAGAAAGATTTCTTCTATAACTTGTGGTAAAATTCATAAAAGGGTATAAATGACTCTAAAAATACATGGAATAATAGTAAAAATTTTATGAAATAATTTTGAGAAAACATGGATATGGATGATATACATAACCCCAGTAAATACTTATGAATAAACAATCTCGGATAAGAACGAGATTGGAAGAATTATCCCTTACCTTAGGTCCAATTTCTTCCTTATGTGTCCTAAAATACTATATAGTGGGTTTAAACATAGTATTAACTTGTAACAGAACCATAATAATATTTATGATATCATATATGATTCACTTATGACTTTATATTACTCGTTCTTTTGTCAATTTCATGTTAAAGTGACGTTTTGGGTAAAATCGTTTCATTTATCGTATGTGTTTGGACTTGTTGTTCTTGATATTATTACTTATATCCTGATTTACATAATTCCAGAATGTAAAGCATGATTTATATATAATATATATTCATAATATAATTATATATATGATAGATCAATATGTGGAATGAAATACACCATTCATGGAGACGGTAGGCCGTACGTACGCATGAACGTTGTTTTCGTTTACTTATTGAATGGAATGGAATTAAGTAAATGAAACATATATGTACATAAATAAAGTATCATTATTATGTCATATATTTCATTATTATTTATTATATATACTTTATAATCATTCATGAATGGTTAACATGGAGAATGAATCTCATCGTGTCATGGAGACGGTAATCCGTACGTACGCACGAGCGACGATATCATTCCCATAATTATCGAATGGTATTGTAGTGGATTATATAATATCTAATAATTAGTATCATGTTATAATAATCATATATAGTTATTATTTCCACCATTATACCCATCCAAGTAAGGTGGTGGTGGAAAAACAGATTACACCGCGACGTGGAGACGGTAAGCCGTACGTACGCACACGCGGTGATTTCATTTTTCGTAGGATGGATAGAAGGTGAAATAGTGTTTTTTCATATTTATAATAAAATATAAGTATATGAGTGATACTTATGTTATTAAATTATTAATAAACAAAAAAATAATTTGATGTAGAAGAAGAAATGAATTTGAAATAATCGGTAAAGGATATTACCTTTTCTTCGACGTGCCTCTTCTAAACCTCCTCTTAGGGAACTATAGTAGGTCTTTTAAGAAGACCAAGACCACTAGTATGTTTCTAGGGAAGTGGATAAGAGAAATGGATATGGTTTTCAGAGCCTTAAGGCTCAAAATTTTATGAAGAGGAGATGAAGGAGGTGCCCTTTTATAAGAGAGGAGAGGGGCACTTTTGGAAACCTCTAAAATATTAATTTATAAAAAACTCAAAACCCATATAAAAAACTCCAAAATGACTCAATTTAGAATATGATATGAGATAGGGTTGTAATATAATCCTCCAAGAAAATTTATACATGTTGGGAATTTATTTTAAACCTTATCAACTTGATTTATCCTTATTTAATCTGTTTAATTTTATTTGCGGCAATAATATTCTAAATTTTAAATTGTTATAAATAATTACTTATGAGTTGTGAATTATCCATAATTGAATAATTTGTGACACTGTAAATCATATAAATTTTAATTTATAATTTATAATTTTTTTTGATTTTTAAACAATTTAATAATATGTTATTTTTATAAAAAAGCAATACTGTCAAGTTTGTCACTATTCATTTATTTGAATTAAAAAAAATCCCCACCAAAGATATATTAGAAAAAAATTATTTAACAGATTCATAACATGTCATATTTATCTGAAAAATTCGTGGAGCACATTGAATAGTTCATATAATATTTATTTTAATATTTTTAAAACCATTGATTTGATATTTCAATCAATAAAATAATTTATAAATCACTATTGTGTCATCATTAATGATAATTATTCAATCTCTAAAAATTATAAATAAATTCAAATGATGTAGATAATATTATTAGATTTCTTTATACTATTTATTTTCTAAGTTTTAGGAATTATATCACTAAATTAAAATTATTACACTTATAAGATATGAGAGAGTGACATGTTGTCACTTTCTTTGGTTTTAATAATAATTACATCATTTTTATGGTCAAAAGTCCATGAAATGAATCTATTCTGACCCTTAGGTGATATGGGTCGTCTTTTAGTCATCAAATTGAATTTTTTTAGGTGTTAGGGTAATTTTATAATATTATTTTTACCCTTAATTGCCTGATTTACCTTTAAATGTGGTAAATAAAATTTACCATAGTTACTATTCATAATGCCTAAAAAATAAAAGTAGCCAATTAAAATAATTTGGACCTAATGATTATAAAAATGGAATCCATTTTTACAAATTCAAAACATAGTATATGTAGTAATTAATTTAAAATTAATCCCATTATCGAAAAAGTGGGTCTTTGTTTAAAACATTGAAAAAGTTGGAAATGATTTTACCTATGAATTTAATGTAAAATAAATTATAATGAAATAAATTATATTAAATGGGAAAAAAATATTCTATTTATTCTTTAAAACTATTCAATATTATAATTTAACCATATAAGTTATCTTGATGAAAAAATGTGTTTTTAATTAAAATTTAGCATATTTTTACTAATCATCAAAATATGAAAGTTAACAGAAAAATATAAAAAAATTATCCAAAGTAAATTTTTATATCTTTATTGCAATGAATATTTTTATTTTGTCTAATTGAACTTATAAACTTCTGAAAAACTAGATTTAAAGTCGGTGCACCATCAAAAGGCAGTAAAACAGAATTTTTTTTAAATTCATATTTTACTCAAAATATTTATTTTGTTCTCATACCATGATTTAGGATATGTGTAAGATGAATTATAATGCTATAAAATTAAAAATGTTATTAACAATATTCATAATGGATATTTAATAATAATATTAGAATAATATATCATTGTTTAGTGAAACTTGGTATTGTGTACAACACACGCTATTGAGGAAAGTTGCTCTTGCGTGCAACACAAACCAAGAATAGTGTTTGGGTATACTATAAGCTAATACAGTGTTGTGTATAGTGAAAGATAATATTTATGTAGTGTACAACACAAGACATCAATGAAATTAAAAATAATATTTCTCATAAAATCTCGGGGTGTTATATTCTACCCCCCTTAAAAAGAATTTCTCCCTCAAAATTCATCGGGGTTATAAATGGTTTACTAATTGAAATTTTCTTTCATATAATACCACATCGTAGAAAGGAATACTAAAACATAATTTTAAAAACTAATGTAAGAAATGTAACACTTACCCAAATTAACTCATCACTGGGTTTCCACATAAGAGAACATAGGTTAAAATATGGATATGGAAGAGAAATATTACCATCAAGTTCTGATGGAGAGTGGTAGGGAACATGGATAAGAAAAATCAAACAATCACAAAGACATAAATTTTTGATGATCTAAGGTACCATCTAATTCATCAGATATGAGGGTACTAGGACAACGTTTTTGGTTTTCAAGATCATTTCCCTAAAGTTGATGAATTTTTACATAATGATAAATACTTACTTGATTTTAGTGTAATATCATTGTTGGTCATTCCATGAACAATTTCCACTTCATCTCTTATTTAATGAAATGAATTTGAATTTTTCCTTCTTGAAATGCTATCAAATCATGCGATAGAATGATAGGTTATTCCATCAATCTCAAACAAAACGTTATCCAAAGTTATTAGATATACATAAGTCTATATAAGGTGAGATTAACCGTATATGATTCCAAAAATGGACTTATAATTCTACTATAATACCGCTTAATAAAATAAAAGAACTTATACTAACCAGGGACTTCCTTTAGGCCAGTGATAGGCGATAAAGGCCTGTCGCACTTTGGTTGTGAGTTCAATTCCCACAGCCATGTCTGACACAACGGGTTTTCGCCAGTCCTGCAGGTTTTCTTTTTTCTAAAACTATACTATTATAACATTTCATAATATCAAAAAGTTCTAGCCTTAAACAATATTGTATGATGTTTAACTAAATCCATTCCAATCTTTAGTCTTATCCAAAATACTTCTATCCAATCCCATAATATAATGAACAAGATTACTAGAGAGGTCATTCTACCAAGCATGTAAAAACCATCATTTATCACCCATATATCATACGATATATCTTTTTGGTCACATTATAAACATGTGAATACATTAATCATGTATTATCTGGAAACATGAATTACCATAGAACCTTAGTTAAAACATAAATGTTGTCAAAAGTTAATTATTTCTACATACAAAAATCCCAAAATCTCTATATACTCAAACCATGATATCACTTTGTCCTTATATAAGTCATGAGCTCATTAATAATATCCCACATATTATTTTCTCCTTATCCCTTCATTATTCTCATATCATCTACTTTACAAAAATATATTCAATCACTTTTCATGGTTACCGGTACCATATTCTTATAAAAAACCACAATGGACCAATACATAAATATTTCAATATACCACAAAAGTACCTCAACAACATTATTCATGAATTCCAATACATAAGACCTTAAATCAATCCTCTTCCATGATTGGCATGGAATAGGTCCTTCCTCGATTTAGAAGTAACCTCTTAGGTCAGGGTATTGAGTTGGGTAATGCCCAAGTTTTCTACAGATAAGACATTGAACCCCATAATAGTCTGTCACTCTATGACCCTTTTCCCCACACAGATAACATTTTACCCTCCATTTTAGTTATTCCTCAAGGTTCTTCTTACCTTCTTCTTGAAATATAGAACGATTCATCTTCCTTTCTCTATGTTCCACTCTATGAGAACATGCATAAAATTCTGTATTCTTCTTATTTGATGACTTAGGAATACCACTAAAGTTCACCTTGTTAATCATATATTGTGATGACTGATTCAGCATAATCATAATATCTTTTTCTCTAGGCATTACACAATTTCACTGCTCATAGTCACCAATTTTTCCATTGGAATCATTGTTAACTTAATTCATTCTCGTTCCCTCCATTGATTAAAACCATAAACCATAGTGTAAGAAATAGTTAAAATAACGACAACCCACATAATCATAAAAAATCACTTATGGGATGTCTAACTTCTCAAATATTCTTTAATCTATGACACCTTAGGTTCACCCTAGGTTATTCATGATCGTCAACATAATTCTAGGACTGTAACCTATAGTTATACTAAACCTTAGGGAAATCCCTAGACATACCTTAGAAATATCTCTAAGGATCTCACTAAAGATTTCGCATCCTAGTTTCCAAAGGTTAAATAAACCATTCCTCTGATACCAACTGTAGCGACCCAAAGCTTGACATACTTGGAAATTAAATTACATTTTTGGAATACTTAAATCATAATAAAAATAGACACCCCAGGACCGTAAAAGTTTAGTGTCTTTGGAAACTTGGAACATAATCTTCTAATCATGGTGAAAGATCTTCAAAATCTCCCATTAAGATATTCCCCCTTTTTTTTCTTACCTAAAACCTTTATTTATATCCTGGGGAAAAGACAAAATATAAAGGGTGAGCTCAAATGCTCAGTAAGGGTAAGCATGGAGAAAATAAAACAAACCATATACATTTGAATTTTAAAAAAATGAACATAATGTTTAGACATCAAAATCGTGAGTTGTGAAATAAATCTTTGCAATACGTAAGGAATAGATCATAAAGGAACATAAATCAAGATAAAATATCATGGGAATAAAACATGTAATTATGGAAAACCATTAAGAACATGACATGATTTCCATAGTAGCCTAGGCAATTCTTCCAAGACCATCATAGTGGACAAAGTCCATTACTGAACCGGGTTTACTTGCCGTTCCAGCCCTGTATTACTGAACCAAATTTACTTGTCGTTCCACACATGTCTATATCATGAGATATAAATATTTACCCAATTCATTGGAGGGAGATATATGTCCAACCCATCTCATAATTAAATTATTCTTATGTGTTCCACAAAATAAACATAAATCATTCATCATGACCCAAAGAATAAAATGTGTTTCATAAATATCATCACATCATAACATAATCCATATAAAACAAATGGATATCATTTCATCATAAGAAAAATAAAACCATTTAAATAATATAGATATTATACTTGAAACATAATCATATTAAATAAAGTCATCTTTGATGGGAAATAGTTTTGATAAAACTCTTGAAATTAATTCTTGATGAAAATATCCTTTCTTCTCCAAAATCATTTTCTTTTCACAAAATACCAAGTAATTTTAAAAGAAAAGTATTTTTTTGAAAACAATAATGAAATAATGTAGAGTATTATTTATGAAAATAAGCGGTTATGAAACCATAAAAATCTATTCATGCCGTATAATTTAAAAAAATATTGTCCTCGTACTTTTGTTGGAAAAGTCAAAAAGTACTTCGTATGGTGAACAAAAGAAAGATTCCTTTTATACCTTATGGTAAAAGTCATAAAAGGGTAAAAATGAAATTAAACATACATGGAAGAATAGTAAAAATTTTATGAAAACATTTTGAGAAAACATGGACATGGATGATAAACATAACCCCAGTAAATACTTATGAATAAACAATCTTGGACAAGAATGAGATTGGAATAATTATCTGTTACCTTAGATCCAATTTCTTCCATATGTATCCCAAACTCATGTATAGTGGGTTTAAACATATTATTAACATGTAACATAACCATAATAAAATTTATCATATTATATATGATTCACTTATGACTTTATATTACCCATTCTTTTGTCAATTCCATGTTAAAGCAGCAATTTGGGTAAAATCGTTCCATTTATCGTACGTGTTTGGACTTGTTGTTCTTGATATTATTACATATATACAAATTTAATTAATTACATAATTTAAAATATGATTTATATGTAATATATATTCATAATATAAATATATATATTATAGATAGATAAATGGAATGAAATACACCGTTCATGGAGACGGTAGGTCGTACGTACGAATGAACGCTGTTTTCATTCCCTTATTGAATTGAATGGAATTAGGTAAATGAAACATATATGTACATAAATAATGTATCATTATTATGTCATATATTTCATTATTATTTATTATATATGATTTATAATCTTTCTTGAATGGTTAACATGGAGAATGAATCTCATCGCATCGTGGAGACGGTAATCTGTTCGTACACATGAGCGACGATATCGTTCCTATAATTGTCGAATGGTATTAGAGTGGATTATATAATATCTCATAATTAGTATCATGTCCTATTAATCATATATAGTTATTATTTCTACCATTAAACCCATCCAAGTAAGGTGGTGGTGGAAAAACAGATTACACCACGGTGTGAAGATGGTAATTCCTACGTACGCACTTGCGGTCATTTTGTTTTTCGTAGGATGGATAAAAGGTTAAATAGGGTTCTTTCATATTTATAATAAAATATCAGTATATTAGTGAAAATTATGTTATTAATTTATTATTAATCAACAAAATTAAATGTAAGTAGAAGAATAAATGAATTTGAATGAATCAGTAAAGGATATGACCTCTTCTTCGACGCGCCTCTTCTAAACTCCTCTTAGGGCACTAAAGTTGGTCTTTGAAGAATACCAGGAACTCTATTATGTTTATAGGGAAGGGAAGAAGATAAAATTACTGGGTTTGGCCGAGATAGAAGGCTCAAAATGTTGTGAAGATGAGAGGGATGAGGTGCCTTTTTTAAGAGAGGAGAGGGGCTCTTTTGGAAACCTCTAGAATATTAATTTAAAATAAACTCAACCCCCACCTAAAAACCTCCAAAATGAATCAAATGAAAATATTAGATGAGGTAGGGTTGTAATATCATCATAAAATAAAATTTATACATGTTGGGAGTTTTTAAAACCTTATCAACTTGATTTATCCTTATTTAATCTTTTAATTTTTATTTTCTGTAATAATATTCTAAATTTTAAATTGTTATAAATAATTACTTATGTGTTGTGAATTGTCTATAATTGGATATTTTGTGACATTTTAAACCATATAAATTTAAATTTATAATTTTAAAATAATTTTGTGATTTTTAAAAAATTTAATAATATGTTATTTTTATAAAATAACAATAGTGTCAATTTTGTCACTATTCATTTATTTGAATTTAAATAAAATCCAAATGGAGGATATATTCGAACAAAAATATTAAATAGATTCATAAAATGTCATATGTATCTAAAAAATTCATTTATCACATTAAATAGTTCATATAATATTTATTTTAGTATTTTAAAACCATTGATTTGATATTTCAATCAATAAAATAATTTATACATCAATATTGTGTCATCATTAATGGTGATTATTTAATCCCTAAAAATTATAAATAAATTTACATGATGTAGATAATTTTATTAGATTTATGTATACTATTTATATTTTATGTTTTATGAAGTTTATCACTAAATTAAAATTGTTACACTTATAAGATATAAGAGAGTGAGATGTTGTCATTTTCGTTGGTTTTAATAATAATTACATCAATGTCATGGTCAAAAGTCCATTAAATTAATATGTTATGACCCTTAGGTGATATGGGTCGTCTTTTATTCATACAATATAATTTTTTCAGGTATTAGGGTAATTTTATAATATTATTTTTACCCTTAATTTCCGAATTTACCATTCACTGTTGTAAATAAAATTTACCGTAGTTACCATTCATAATGCCTAAAAAATAAAAGTAGCCAATTAAAATAATTTGGAAATAATGATTCCAAATATGGAATCCATTTTTACAAATTTAAAACATAGAAGATGTATTAATTAATTTAAAATTAATCCCGTTGTCGAAAAAAATAGGTCTTTGTTTAAAACAGTGCAAAAGATTGAAATGATTTTACCTATGAATTTAATGTAAAATTAATGATAATGAAATAAATTATATTAAATGGTAAAAATATATTATATCTATACTATAAAACAATTCAATATTATAAATTAACTGCATAAATTATCTTGATGAAAATGTTGTTTTTAATTCAAATTTAGTGTATTTTTACTATTCATCAAAATATGAAAGTTAAGAGAAAAATATAAAAAAATTATCCAAAGTAAATTTTTATATCCTTATTTCAATGAATAAATTTATTTTCTCTAATTTATCTTATAAACATGTCAAAAACTAGATTTAATGTGTGTGCGTCATCAAAAGGCGGCAAAACAACATGTTTTTGAAAAATATGTATTTTACCCAAAAATTTTATTTTTTACTCATACCATGTTCTAAGACATGTGTAAGATGAATGATAATGTTATAAAATTCAAAATGTTGTTAATACTATTCAAATGGATAATTCATAATAATATTAGATAAATATATCATTGTTTTTTGAAACTCGGCATTGCGTACAACACACGCTATTGAGGAAGGTTGCTTTTGCGTGCAACAGAAGCCAAGAATAGTGTTTGCATATACTAAAAGCTAATACAGTGTTGCATATAGTGCAAGATAATATTGGTGTAGCATACAACATAAGACATCAATGAAATTAAAAATAATATTTCTCACAAAATCTCGGGGTGTTACAGTGTCAACCACTGATCAGCTTCCCTATCAAAACGATAGACCGTCAGTAAAATTTTCACTTTTTCAAAGAATTGTAGGGAATAAAATATCTTTTAAATGGAGTTAATAAATTGTTCTGTGAGGAGGGGATAATAATATCTCCTAAACACGGGAGGCCTTTTCTGTATGAAGGATTTGGTGTAAACTTTCTCTTTACCTGGAGGAGTAGGAAATTACACATGATTCAATTTATTATTCATAACTTGAGATAGTTGATCAAGTACTATCATGTAGTTTTGAGCACCCGTGCCCATCACTTTTGAAATATCATTAGGGAAATATTCACATTCCCTATAACATTGGTTTTTGGAAAGTGTTATTTTATTTATTACCATTAACTATGAAAAGGAACATAGAATTAGGGGTCTTGAATACTTAGCTAATAATTATAAAGGAAACTATAAACATAAAAGGATAAACTTGTAAAATATAAGTATATCCTAAATTGTGATTCTCTAGGTACAAATATAGGTTATCCTTGATCTATTTCATAACTTATATTCTCATGGTATAATTTTTTATTCCATTACTAATGGTTTTTACTAGGATTATGAATTTACTAAAGCATATCCCTCATGAGTGTCAAACCATTAGTGCATGAAGGCCCATTATCGTGCACCTGTTCCCATTCGAGTCTAGATCAAAGCTATGTTTTTTGGGTTTTACACCTAGATACATCTATTCTAGAGGCACATCAACTTGTTTGTATCTAGTCAAGGATGTATTTTAATGATAAATCACTTACTCTATACTTACCAAAATTTGGGGATGTTTTCTTATACTAAGTCCCGTCCTTAAGGTTCTTACTAAAGTGTTATATTCATAATATGAAAATATCACCCGAACATACTTTTATTCCTACTATAAATACCCAATACTTTTACACATATCATTACATTATTTTAATTATTTTAAAACATCATATTATAATACAAGGATCGTAAAGTATAATGTCTTGGAATACTAGGTACATAAAACACAAAACATGGGACTGAGTAAAACATTTATTTATTTATTATTTACCAGAATATCAAAAATCTCATTGTTGTCATACATCTTCATAGGATAAATTATTGATAACATGAACAAAGGGGTGATCTAAAATCCCAATAAGGTAACAAAAATAAGAATAAATATTTAGCACATGGGATAGAAGGCATGACATAATGATATAAAAAAGGCATGGAACATATGGAATCATAACATATAAACATGGGATCATATAAAAATGGAGACATAGTTATGTGGCAGCAACATAAAGGTTGACTTTAACATGATTTAAGGCTCATTGCACATAGATGATAACCAGTTATGATTAACCACCATGACCGTTTCACATGGTAGCATGAGTGAAGGATAACATCCAAGACAATTGCACATAAAGTCTCTTGAGTCTAAATGCTACCTAATGAATTGTAGCGTTCTCTAGGTGCACCAATCATAATATATTCATGAATATTCTTACCACATATAGAATCATACATAGTTAATCATAATTAAACATAAGGGTAACCATGGAAATAAATGGGTATCATAATCATTTCATAAAGAAACATTTATGGGAGTAACACAATACTGTCTTTAAAAGAAACAATTTAAGACATACAAGGAAATTGATAAGTTAAAATTGTCACATATCATGTTAAGTGATTTAAAATATAAGTGAAAACATGTAAGAAGAGTATTTAAGAAATTTTATCATTAAAACGTTTTAATGAGGTTTTAAGAAAAGTACTAAAGAGACATTAAAATAGAAAAAGGAATAAACAGTTTTATAAACCAAAAGTGATCCAAAAAGGTTTTCATAAAAAAACTAATTTTATAAAAAAATGGTTTCCTAAAACAGATGATAGAGTAAACATGAAATTGGGTAAGAATCCAGGAAGTTCCCTTAAAATGGGTTTTCGTATCCGAAAATATTGAGAAGGTAACAACTTAAAAACATGTATATATCGGTAAGATAATAATGAATGGATCTTGATATATGAGTTTATATAATGTAAAAATCATTTAGAAGATGTACAAAAAAGAAAAGATAGCTTAATTTGGATTAAAAAAATATAGAGAAACCCAATGGAATAATGAAGGTTTTGGTAGAATATTATACCTTAAGTCTATTGGTGTCCTTCACTTGATCATAATTTAATGTCCTGATCTATATCACCACTAAACTGGTGGCCGGACTGGTCGCTACATGACCTCAAGCACATCTACCCATATTCCAGAGGTTGCCGACTAGCAACAAGGGTCTATGGATAGTTAGTCAGAATACTATACCCTCAAATTACAGTTCAATAATAGGAAATGGAAATAAAAAAATGGAAGTAGTCTAATATGTCACGACCCGACCCTACCCGGGCTCAAGCCACAACTACCCCAAGCCCGCCTCCATAGGCCAGGGGCTGGCGACCAGCGCCGAAGGCACAATAACTCGGGGAGGCCTTTGCCTAAGTACCTGAACACACACACGCAGCGAACTCAATGCTAAAGTGCAGAGTAAAAGAAAGAACAAGAAGAGTAAAAAGAACAACTACTATATATATATAAACCACAGAGTGTATCGACCTCTAACGGTATAAAGTACAAGCTGAAAAGAAAAGGGGAAAAACACGTGCCCAACCAAAAGTTCCACAACACGGCAAAAGGTAAAAAAAAGAAACAGCTGACGGGTCTCCCACCTCGAACCCGGCCACGACCACCGCACGTGGTCCAAGCTCCCAAGCTCCTATGCTCCACTAAGGTCACGCTCCACCTATCTGTCGTCTGTAAGGGCACACCAAGTGCGGGCAAAGCACAAGCAGGGGTGAGTATAAAAATACTCAGTAGGATACTCCGAAGGCTCGAGGGAGCAACAAAGGAGGTACTGAAGGGTGAGCAATAGAGCGAACATGAAAAGTAGAGAAGTACAACTGAAAGTGAAGTAAAGAGTCCAGCTCAACCCAACAAGAGAAAGGTACAAGACTCGTCCAAACACAAGGAGCTAGAAACGGTGAGAAGATGAACTTATCATCAAGTCTTTGCTACCTATAGCAGAAGAGTAGACTCATCCTACCATGAGAATCTAGACACAGAAAGCACGTGGCATACCCCGCACGTCTTCGCCTCTCCTGGAAGGAGAGTAACCGAACCCAAGTAGGGGGTACCGGAACATGGTATATACAAATCCATATGCTCAAAAAGAATCCCAAACAAGGTTGTAAGGGGATCTCCATCCCGTAGCTCAGCCCAAGAAAAGAGTCGCCAACAGTCCCAGAAGAAACACCATCGATGCCCAGCATCCCACACGTCTGCCCTGAACCGCAAGCCAAGGGGCTCAATTACCGCACCTTGATACTATTCGCTTTAGGTGGCACTGACTCGCCCGCACGGTTTTAGATCGCGTCACAAGAACGCGTCTCGATGGGGAAAGTGCCCCTCGTACTTGAGAGTTCTAGGGAAAGTCAAACCACACCTCGTCACTACCCTGTAGTCGAGAGGTCTCCTCAAAGTCAAGCTGTCACAACTCTGATCCGTATACCCAAGGGTCCCGCTCTGGTAATCATGGAGGAAAACCACATGCTAGCCTAGTAGAAAGGACTGATCATGGAATGATAACAGGTGTCCCACTGCCCAGCCCTGCTGGAGGGTAATTCATAACCAGATATCTGGTGACCCACTGCCCAGCCCTGCTGGAGGGTAAACCATAATACATCATCAGGAAACCCACTTCCCAGACCCGCTAGAGGGTAGACCTTAACACATCATCAGGCGACCCACTGCCCAGCCCCACTGGAGGGTAGACCTGGAATAAGTCGACAGGCGACCCACTGCCTTGCCTTGCTGGAGGGTAGACCTGGAACTAGACGACGGACGACCCACTGCCCAGCCCTGCTGGAGGGTAGGCCCTAAGAGGTCATTGGGTGACCCACTTCCCAGTCTCTGCTAGAGGGTAGACCCTAAGTGCGTCGGGCGACCCACTGCCCAGTCTCTGCTGGAGGTTAGACCCTAACTGCGTCGGGTGACCCGCTGCCCAGTCTCTACTAGAGGGTAGACCCTAAGTGCGTCGGGTGACCCACTGCCCAGTCTCTACTGGAGGGTAAACTCTAGAAGTCGATGAGTAACCCACTGCCCAGCCCCGCTGGAGGGTAAAACTCAGAACTGCCCTGGCCATCCCCACTGGAGGGTATAACACTGGCCAACCGAACACGGAGTGGGTATCGCGCAACCACCCAACTCCAGCACAAATCACCCAAAGGGGTTCAGCGCCTGTTCCATCACGGGGTGCCACTAGCACCGCTACTAGACGATCCATCTAGAACGAAACCATGGGGAGACCACTAAACCCTGCTGGTCAACAAACGAGCACAGAGCCAAGGGAAGAACTCCACCCTGCTGGTCAAACAAACACATAGAGGGACCCTGTACGTCGCGAGAGGTCAAAGTACGTAAAGTAGAACACGACACGCACATGGGGCCCACACGACGTGTGGCCCCAAGTCAACCCCAACCAAGCACACGAACATCTCAGGTACAAACCACACGTACCTCCAAGTGCTCCCATATACTCCCAGATTATACCTTGTTCCAGCCTATAGGCTATCGTGAACACGACACCCAACGTCAACGTGAAGGCATGATGTAACAAATCCAACCTACCACCTCATCGGCTGAGGCACAACCAACCACATATCTTCACTCACACGGGAGTGCATGTGATCACACGCCAAGGGTTCTCTGCAAACACAGTGAGAAGAACTGCAATCAGAGTGACTTTCACATTTAACAAGATCAAGTGAGAGGCTCTGCACAACCCAACAGATCACACCGTTGTAATCCTCTTGAAAAAACACGTGAGATAGACTACTCACTTTCCTCAAACGGATATCCGACTGAAAAGTCGCCAACACTGCCTCACGCCCGGACGACGTCCTGTGATCCCGAGCACCGGCCCCGAAAACAGTCGGGCGCATCGCACCAATGCAATCCCCTCGGGAAAACACGTCAAAAGCACTACCCAAATGAGTGAAATGGATCTTCAAAGAAAAAGGTGCATTCCGGCACACCGCACATGATCGGTGGTGCGTGGGACCCGCATCCCTTTCCCGAAACTCAACAGACGGATTGCACCATTGTGATCCTCTCGAAAAAGTACACGAAATGGACTATCCACTTGTCCAAAACGGTCGCCCGATGACTAAGATGGAAAATCACCGTCGACGCCCAAACGACCCTCGTGGGCCCTGCACCATCGTGCGGAATTACAGCGGGTGGACTACGCCAACGCATTGCTCTCGGAAAAACACCCAAAATCGACTGCTCGCACGCCCCAAACGGACGCCCGGTGAGAATGGCGGGAAACGCTGCACACAGCTCGAAAGACGGGCCGTAGGGCCCATGCCTCAAATCTAGTCTCAATGCCCGAAACTTCCTTGGAAACCTCCTTCTTAGTTCCAGGGGCGGAACGCCGCTGACGGCGCTCAAAACGGACGTCGGATGCATCTGCGCCGCCGAAAACAAGGATCTCAGGAAAAACGCTCGTCCACTAAAAGACACATCGCGCCTCCGCAGCCCCTCGTTTCAGGAATTAAAAATTACCAAAACAATCTCAAAACATTCCCCTAGATGCAAGGTCCATGCTTCCGCTGACGGCACACAAAACGGACGCCCGTAGCGAGAGCTACGGGCGTCGGAAATTTCAAAGGGGAAACTCCCTTGGGCCGGACCGGCCCGCGGCCCGGCCGTAGGTCTGGTTCGGTCCGCCACGGCCAGCTAGACGCGGCCTGTCGCCACCGACCGGCCTTGACAGACGGTCCCTTTCTCTTCCGCAGCGACCCGCGTTATGCGGGTCGCGGTCGCCGCACGCGAGGTCGCGCACCCCGCGACCCCTCTCCCTCTTCGCGATACGCCGATGCCGCCCGAGACCCACCTCGCCACCGTCCCCAGCCGCCTCCACCGCACTGTCCTGCTGCTGAGATGCGCCCACCGCCTGGAGCCGCTCCGCCACCGTCCGGCTCACCGCGCCGCCACCTGATATGGCCGGCCGCCGCGCCTACCCGCCGGAACACCTGAAAACCCCTCCATAAACCAGAAATCTTTGGAGAATGATTGCGGGTTGCTCAGAACACCAAAACCGAAACATAAAGATACGTTGGAAAGGAAAAAAACTCTACTATGCATCCATGGGCTTTTCCTGATAATTAGACAAAGTTTAGATACAAAAATATGAGGTCGAAGTAGGTACGGGAATATAAAATGCAAACGAAAAATCCTACCTCGTGGGCGTTGCCCGGAGCTTCGCTTCGATCCGCCGACATCACCGCACATCGCCGGAGTCTCCTCGCCGGACCGTCTCACCGAAGATTGAGGAGGAGAGGGAGAGGAGGGGCTTCCAGGGGGGAAGGGGAAGGAGATGAGGGTTTAAATAAATTAAAAAGAATTTTAATTAATTAAACCCATAATTTTCCCCGCATCCGAAACCGTTGGAGAGGTCAAAATTAAACCTCCCCTAGGGTAAACACCACCTCCTAAGCACAACGGTGGTCTTAGAATTTTAATTCGAGGCCCCATTCAACTGTTATTAAACTCAACGCCCGAGGGCTCCAAATTAAGAAAACTCCCCTGGGGCCATTTTTCATAAACGGCCCGCACCCGAGAAACTTATAACCCTCCTATGGTAAACGGCACGCTCCGAACTCAACAGTGCCCTCAGTTTTCCAATCCGAGCCACTGTTTAAGAGATACTAGCATTTCTCCATTAAACGAATAAATTAATTTATTAATTTATCCATTCAACCTTCCAAAAGCGAGTGAGGGGTCCAAACACCATGCACTGACATGTTTTATCTCATTTCTAGGGTAAACACCCCATTTCGGACCCATCCATACACTTGAATCTCTTATCCAGAACTCTGTTTAGGAGTTATCCTATTTATTTAGCATTTCCAGTGTGAACGCACATGAAATTTAATTCCGGCCAATCCGGGGCTCGGAATCGCATGCCGTCTGAAGGCACTGCTTTGGAATATTATCAAGAATATTCCAAAGTCTTTCACAGAAAAAACCAGGTTCTTACATAATTCCTTCCTTCAAGTGTTTCATCCTCGAAAAGCAAAACTAGGGAGCAACACAGGGTACTAAGCCCACACCTCGCTTTCCCATACCCAGAAGAACCCACGCACAACTCTGCGTCACCGCACACGGACCAAAGGATTGATCCGTTCACGCGAGGTCAGCCCTTGCTGACGTCGTGCACCCACTTCAGACTTCGGGGTTAGGGCAAGGTGGTAGGGCACCTCTCCATACCTTTGCATGGTATCAAACGGCCCAAAGGCTCTCGGGGTAGCTCACCTCCCCGAATGAACCTCTACGTCGCATGCCGCGACTAGAATCACCGCCCGCACCTGAAACAAGGCCCGATGATTCCCTCCTTTAGAATATTCATATGGTGAAACACCCAAGGATATCTGGTTATGCAAGGTTCCACAGTTGATGCACTCTTACATGCTCAAAAGTCGAAGGAGTCAACACCATTGACTAAAGGAAAAGGTCTCACGCCTTTTTCCTTACCAAAACAGGATTACACCCGACGCCCTGCGTCACCCTGGTAACACCTCAAACAAAGAGCAGGGAGAAAATCCTTTCACACGCAGAGCCTAACAATTCTACTGAAAAAAGTAGAAGAGTCCCAAGGGGTACCTCTCACCATCCCATGCTCTACAGGATCGTAGACATCCAAAGCTCGCGACTGTACGTGGTCCCAACCGTCAGCTCCCGGAGCCTGACGTGGACTGCATAGTGGTGATGGGGAGATATAGTAAAGTCATCCCCCACTACCAGATCCTCCCGCTCCTCTGCTAGCACCACCTCCCTGGGTATTACTCCGATCATGGCACTGCCTCTGCCGTGGTGGTGCGCCTGCTGCCTACCCAAAGCTCCCAGCAACTCAGGTCGGACAGTCTCGTGCCAAGTGACCTCACCCGTCACAAGCATAGCACTGATTCTCTCTGTGCTGCACTGGTACCCTCTGGCACCAATGTGGTGTACGACCACGCCCCTGAGTCCGGTTGTCAGTAAGCCACCTGCGTCGAGGTTCTTCTTGCCGACGCCCACTAGCTGCGGCAGACGTCTCAGCTCCAACGTGCCTGCTGCCACCACCAAATCCAGAACATGACAGGAAGCTCTCTCTCACCAGCGACTGATCTAGAAACATGACATATGTGGAAATGCCCAAGGGTACTATGAAAGAACAAATCTCTCGGTGGAGAACCCTCTCAAACTTCCGTGCTCCGAGGTTGTCGTCATGGACCAAGTCCGGGTAAAAGCATGCACGGTCTGCAAAACTAGTCGCGTACTCGGTCACCGTCATCCCTCCCTTATGAAACTGCAGGATCTCCTAAATCTGAACAGAGCGCAAGAAGGAGGGGAAAAAATCTTCACGAAACAACAACCGAAAGTCTCCCCACGAAAGCGACGACTCGTCAAGAAACTGAGTCACCAGACTCCACCAATGCCAAGCTGATCGACGAAAAAGGCTGGCTGCCAAATCCAATCTCTGATCTGTCGGTGTCTACACAAGCTTGAAAAGGAAAACCACTGTCTCTAGCCAAACCTCTGCTGCCTGAGGGTCTGGCTCACCACTGAACCTCAGTGGTCTCTACCGCTAGAACTCACGGAGCGCGCTCAACCTACGCTCAAGCCCTGTCTGCTCTACTAAAGCTTCCTGATTCTCAACAGGTGGGGGTGTTGCTATCGGCCCACTCGGAGAAAGGCCTCGCATGATGGGTCCTGGACTGAGGCCTCATAGCTCACAGGGTCGTCGTCACACACCCAAGCTGGTATCCTGTCCGACTGTCTTCGCGAAGACATCCTGAATATTATCAAGGAGTGCCGCTGTAAAATGAGCATATATGTATATACCAACAACAACAACGATGGGGAGATGACTCAAGAAGGACAGTCAAAGACTCAATCCTATGTGATGCACAAACAAATTCCCCTGCAACAAGTGTCTCAGCATGCCGAGTCGACAAGCGGGTTATCAAGGTTCTGGTGAATGGATACGTCGGCCGCCACACCATCACAGGACTCCCTGGCCTGAGAGCCATTCTCGAGACACGTTAACACTGTTGACCTAAATCCCAACCAATTCCATTTATTTTAGGGACGTCCGAACAGCGTCCCAAGGAACGAAAAACCTATGATACCACTTTTTCACGACCCGAACCTACCCAGGCTCGAGCCGAAACTACCCCAAGCCCGCCTCCATAGGCCAGGGGCTGGCGACCAGCGCCGAAGGCACAAAAACTCGGGGAGGCCTTTTCCTAAGTACCTGTACAAACACACGCAACACACTCAATGTAAAAGTGCAGAGTAAAAGAAAGAACAAGCAGAGTAAAAAAAGAACAACTTCTATATATATATAAACCACAGAGTGCATCGACCTCTAACAGTACAAAGTACAGGCTGAAAAGAAAAGGGGAAAAACACGCGCCCAACCAAAAGTTCCACAACCCCGCAACAGGTAAACAAAAAGAAACAGCTAACGGGTCTCCCACCTGGAACCCGGCCACGACCACCGCACGCGGTCCAAGCTCCCAAGCTCATATGCTCCACTGAGGTCACGCTCCACCTGTTCGTCTTCTACAAGGGAACACCAAGTGCGGGCAAAGCCCAAGTACGGGTGAGTATAAAAATAATCATTAGGATACCCCGAAGGCTTGAGGGAGCAACAAAGGAGGTACCGAAGGGTGAGTAGTAGAGCGAACAGGAAAAGTAGAGAAGTACAACTGAAAATGGAGTAAAGAGTCCAGCTCAACCCAACAAGAGAAAGGTAGAAGACTCATCCAAACACAAGGATCTAGAAATGGTGAGAAGATGAACTTCTCATCAAGTCTTCGCTACCTATAGTAGGAGAGTAGACTCATCCAACCATGAGAAGCTCGACACGGAAAGCACGTGGCATACCCCGCGCGTCTTCGCCTCTCCCGGAAGGAGAGTAACCAAACCCAAGTAAGGGGTACCAGAACATGGTATATAAAAATCCATATACTCAAAAAGAATCCCAAACAAGGTCAAAAGGGAATCTCCGTCCCATAGCTCAGACCAAGAAAAGAGTCGCCAACAGTCCCAGAAGAAACACCATCGATGCCCAGCATCCAGCATGTCTGCCCCGAACCACAATCCAAGGGGCTCAATTACCACACCTTGACACTATCCTCTTTGGGCAGCACTGACTCGCCCGCATGGTTTTAGATCGCGTCACAAGAACGCGTCTCGGTGGGGAAAGTGCCCCTCGTACTTGAGAGTTCTAGGGAAGGTCAAACCACACCTCATCATTGCCCTGCACTCGAGAGGTCTCCTCAAAGTCAAACCGTCACAACTCTGATCCATATACCCAAGGGTCCCGCTCCGGTAATCACGAAGGAAAACCACAGGCTAGCCTAGTAGAAAGGACTGAGCCTGGAATGATAACAGGTGTCCCACTGCCCAGCCCTACTGGAGGGTAATTCATAACCAAATATGGGGTGACCCACTGCCTAGCCCTGCTGGAGGGTAAACCATAATACATCATTAGGTGACCCACTGCCCATCCCTACTAGAGGGTAGACCTTAACACATCATCAGGCGACCCACTGCCCAGCCCCGCTCGAGGGTAGACCTGGAATAAGTCGATAGGAGACCCACTGCCTAGCCTTGCTGGAGGGTAGACCTGGAACTAGACGACGGGCGACCCACTGCCCATCCCTGCTAGAGGGTAGGCCCTAAGAGGGTGTCGGGTTACCCACAGCCCATTCTGTGCTGGAGGGTAGACCCTAAGTGCGTCGGGTGACCCACTGCCCAGTCTCTGCTGGACGGTAGACCCCAAGTGTGTCGAGTGACCCACTGCCTAGTCTTTGCTGGAGGGTAAACCCTAAAAGCCGATGAGTAACCCACTGCCCAGCCCCGCTGGAGGGTAAAACTCAGAACTGCCCTGGCCATCCCCACTGGAGGGTATAACACTGGCCAACCGAACACGAAGTGGGTATCGTGCAACCACCCAACTCCAGCAAAACTCACCCAAAGTAGTTCAGCACCTGTTCCATCACGGAGTTCCACTAGCACCGCTACTGGCCGATCCATCGAGAACGAAACCAGGGGGAGACCACTCAACCCTACTGGACAACAAACGAGCATATATCCAGGGGAAGAACTCAACCCTGCTGGTCAAACAAACACACAGAGGGACCCTCTACATCGCGAGAGGTCAAAGTACGTAAGGCAGAACACGACACACACATGGGGCCCACACGATGTGTGGCACCAAGTCAACCCCAACCAAGCGCACAAACATCTCAGGTACAAACCACACGTACCTCCAAGCGCTCCCGTATACTCCCAGAGTATACCTCGTTCTAGCCCATAGGCTATCATGCACACGACACCCAACGTCAACGCGAGGGCGTGACGTAACAACTCCAACCTGCCACCTCATCGGCTGAGGCACAACCAACCACATCTCTTCACTCGCACGGGAGTGCATGCGATCACACGCCAAGGGTTCTCTGCAAACACAGCGAGAAGAACCGCCATCAGAACACCTTTCACATTTAACAAGATCGTGTGAGAGGCTCTGCACAACCCAACGGATCGCACCGTTGTAATCCTCTTGGAAAAACACGCGAGATGGACTACTCACTCGCCTCAAACGGATATCTGACGGAAAAGTCGCCAACACCGCCTCACGCCTGGACGGCGTCCCGTGATCTCGAGCCCCGGGCCCGAAAACAGTTGGGTGCATTGCACCAATGCGATCCCCTCGGGAAAACACGTTAAAAGCACTACCCACATGAGTGCAACGGATCTCCAGAGAAAAAGGTGCATTCCGGCGCACTACACATGAGCAGTGCTGCGTGGGACCCGCATCCCGGTCCCGAAACTCAACAGACAGATCGCCCCGTTGCGATCCTCTCGAAAAAGTACATGAAATGGACTATCCACTTGTCCAAAACGGTCGCCCGATGACTAAGATGGAAAATCACCGTCGACACCCAAACGACACTCATGGGCCCCGCACCATCGTGCGGAATTACAGTGGGTGGACTGCGCCAACACGATGCCCTCGGAAAAACACCCAAAATCGACTGCTCGCACACCCCGAACGGACGCCCGGTGAGAAAGGCATGAAACGCCTCACGCAGCTCGAAAGACGGCCCAAGGGGCCCACACATCAAATGTAGTCTCAATGCTCAAAACCGCCTTGGAAACCTCTGCCTCAGTGCCAGGGGCGCAACGCCGCTGAATGCGCTCAAAACGGATGTCGGATGCATCCACGCCGCCCAAAACAAGGATCTCAGGAAAAACGCTCGTCCACTTAAAGACATGTCGCACCTCCGCGGCCCCTCATTTCGGGAATTAGAAATTCCCGAAACCATTTCCAAACATTCCCCTCGACCCAAGGTCCGCGCTTCCACTGACGGCGCGCAAAACGGACGCCCGTAGTGAGAGCTACGGGCGTCGGAAATTGAAAAGGGGAAACTCCCTTGGGTCGGACCAGCTCGGTCCGGCCGGTCTGCCCACAGCCGGCCCACGGCCCGGCCGCGGGTCCGGTTCGGTCCACCGAGGCCAGCTGGCTGCAGCCTGTCGCCACTGACCAGCCTTGACGGCCGGTACCTTCCTCTTCCGCAGCGACCCGCGTTACACGGGTCGCGATCGCCGCACGCGGGGTCGCGCACCCCGCGACCCCTCTCCATCTTCACGCTACGCCGGCGCCACCCGAGACCTGCCTCGCCCCGTCCGCAGCCGCCTCCGCCGCGCTGCCCCGCTGCCGAGACGAACCCACCGCTTGGAGCCGCTCCGCCACCGTCCGGCTCACCGTGCCGCCGCCTGATATGGCCGGCCGCCGCGCCTACCCGCCGGAACACCCGAAAACCCCTCCATAAAACGGCAATCTTCGGCGAATGATTGCGGGTCCCTCAGAACACCAAAACCAAAACCGAAAGATGCATTGGAAAGGCAAATTACTCTACTACGCATCCATGGGAGTTTCCCGATAATTCGACAGAGTTTAGATACAAAAATATGAGGTTGAAGTATGTACAGGAATAGAAAATGCAAACGACAAATCCTACCTCAGGGGCGTTGCCCGGAGCTTCGCGTCGATCTGCCAGCATCACCGCACCTCGCCAGAGTCTCCTAGATGGACCGTCTCGCCGGAGATGGAGGAGGAGAGGGAGAGGAGGGCCTGCCAGGGGGGAAGGGGAAGGAGATGAGGGTTTAAATAAATTAAAAAGAATTTTAATTAATTAAACCCATAATTTTCATCGCATCTGAAACCTTTGGCGAGGTCAAAATTAAACCTCCCCTAGGGTAAACACCACCTCCCGAGCACAACCGTGGTCTCGCAATTTTAATCTGAGGCCCCGTTCAAAAGTTATTAAACTCAACGCTCGAGGGCGCCAAATTATGAAAATGCCCCTGGGGCTATTTTTCATAAACGGCCCGCGCCCGGGAAACTTATACCCCTCCTAGGGTAAACGACACGTTACGAACTCAACGGTGTCCTCAGTCTTCCAATCCGAGCCACCGTTTAAGAGATACTAGGATTTCTCCATTAAACGAATAAATTAATTTATTAATTTATCCGTTTAACCTTCCGAAAGCGAGCGAGGGGTCCAAACATCCCGCGCCGACATGTTTTATGTCATTTATAGGGTAAAAACCCCATTCCGGACCCATCCGTACAATCGTATCTCTGATCCGGAACTCCAAATAGGAGTTATCCCATTTATTTAACATTTCTAGTGTGAACGCACTGAAAATTTAATTCCGGCCACTCCGGGGCTCGGAATCGCACGCTGTTTGAAGGAACTGCTCTGAAATATTATCAAGAATATTCCAAAGTCTTTCACAGAAAAAACTCGGTTCTTACATCATTACATCCTTCAATATTTTCATCCCCGAAAAGAAAAACTAGGGAGCAACACAGGGTACTAAGCCGACACCTGGCTTTCCCATACCCAGAAGAACCCACGCACAGCTCTGCGTCACCGCACACAGACCAATGGATTGGTCCGTTCACGCGAGGTCAGCCCTTGCTGATGTCATGCACCCACTTTAGACTTCGGGGTTAGGGCAAGGAGGTAGGGCACCTCGTCATCCCTTTTCATGGACTCAAACAGCCCAAAGGCTCTCGAGGGTAGCTCACCTCCCCGAACGAACCTCTACGTCGCACGCCGCGACTGGAATCACCGCCCGCACCTGAAACAAGGATCGGTGATTCCCTTATTCAGAATATCCATATGGTGAAACACCCAAGGATATCTGTTCACGCAAGGTTCCACAGTCGATGCCCTCTTACACGCTCAAAAGGAGAAGGAGTCAACACCATCGACTAAAGGAAAAGGTCTCACGCCTTTTTCCTTACCAACACAGGGTTACACCCGACGCCCTGCGTCACCCTGGTAACACCTCAAACGAGGAGCAGGGAGAGAATCCTTTCCCAAGCAGAGCCTAACAATTCTACAGAAAAAAGTAGAAGAGTCGCAAGGGGTACCTCTCACCATCCCATGCTCTGCAGGATCGTAGACATCCAAAGCTCGCGGCTGTCCGTGGTCCCAACCATCAGCTCCCGGAGCCTGACGTGGACCTCCTAGTGGTGATGGGGAGATCTTGTAAAGTCATCCCCCACTACCAGCCCCCCCCCCCCCCCCCCGCTCCTCTCCTAGCACCTCCTCCTTGGGTATTACTCCGATCACAGCGCTACCTCTGCCGTGGTGGTGCGCCTACTGCCTGCCCGAAGCTCCCAGCAACTCGGGTCAGGCAGTCTCATGCCAAGTGACCTCACCCGTCACAAGCATAGCACCGACTCTCTCTGGGATGCACTGGTGCCCTCTGGTGCCACTGTGGTGTAAGACCACACCCCTGAGTCCGGTTTTCAGTAATCCACCTACGTTGAGGTTCTTCTTGCCGACGCCCACTAGCTGCGGCAGACGTCTCAGCTCCAACGTACCTGCTGCCACCACCAACTCCAGAACGTGACAAGAAGCACACTATCACCAGTGCCTGATCTAGCACCCCAGCATATGTGGAAATTCCCAAGGGTACTACTACAACATGAATCTCTCGGTGGAGACCCTGCTCAAACTTCCATGCTCGGAGGTTGTTGTCATGGACCAAGTCTGAGTCAAGCGTGCATGGTCTGCAAAACTATCCGCGTACTCGGCCACCGTCATCCCTCCCTACTGAAACTGCAGGAGCTCTTAAATACGAACGGAGTGCAAGCAGGAGGGGAAAAACTCCTCACGAAACAACAACCCAAAGTCGCCCCACGAAAGCGACGACTCGTAAAGAAACTGAGTCACCAGACTCCACCAACGCCAAGCTGATCCATGAAAAAGGTTGGCTACCAAAGCCACTCTCTGATCTATCGGCGTCTGCACAAGCCTGAAAATGCAAACCAATGTCTCTAGCCAAACCTCTGCAGCCTGAGGGTCTGGCTCACCACTGAACCTCAGTGGTCTCTATCGCTGTAACTCACGGAGTGTGCTCAACCTGTGATCAATCCCTGTCTGCTCTGCTGAAGCTGCCTGCTGCTCAAAAGGTGGGGGTGCTTCTACCGGCCCACCTGGAGAAAGGTCTCGCATGATGGGTCCTGGACTGAGGCCTCGTAGCTCACAGGGTCGTCGTCACGCACCCAATCTGGTATCCTGGTTGGCTGTCTTCGCGGAGACATCCTGAATATTGTCAAGGAGTGCCGCGGTCAAATGAGCATATATGTAAATACCAACAAATACAACGATGGGGAGCTGACTCAATAAGGATAGTCAAAGACTCAATCCAATGTGATGCACAAACAAATTCCCTTGCAATAAGTGTCTCAGCATGATGAGTCGACAAGCGGATTATCAAGGTCCTGGTTAATGGATACGTCGGCCACCGCACCATCACTGGACTCCCTGGCCTGAGAGCCGTTCTCGAGACACGTTAACACTATTGCCCTAAATCCCAACCAATTCCTTTTATTTTAGGGACGTCTGAACAGCGTCCCAAGGAACGAACCACCTCTGATACCACATTGTCACGACCCAACCCTACCCAGGCTCGAGCCGAAACTACCCCAAGACCGCCTCCATAGGCCAGGGGCTGGCGACCAGCGCTGAAGGCACAAAAACTCGGGGAGGCCTTTTCCTAAGTACCTGTACACACACACACAACACACTCAATGAAAAAGTGCAGAGTAAAAGAAAGAACAAGCAGAGTAAAAAGAACAACTGCTATATATATATAAACCATAGAGTGCATCGACCTCTAACAGTACAAAGTACAAGATGAAAAGAAAAGGGGAAAAACACGCGCCCAACCAAAAGTGCCACAACCCAGCAACAAGTAAACAAAAAGAAACAGCTGACGAGTCTCCCACCTGGAACCCGGCCACGACCACCTCACGCGGTCCAAGCCCCCAAGCTCCTATGCTCCACTGAGGTCATGCTCCACCTATCCGTCGTCTGCAAGGGCACACCAAGTGCGGGAAAAGCCCAAGCAAGGGTGAGTATAAAAATACTCAGTAGGATACCCCAAATGCTCAAGGGAGAAACAATGGAGGTACCGAAGGGTGAGCAGTATAGCGAACAAGAAAAGTAGATAAGTACAACTGAAAGTGAAGTAATGAATCCAACTCAACCCAAAAAGAGAAAGGTAGAAGACTTGTCCAAACACAAGGAGCTAGAAACGGTGAGAAGATGAACCTATCATCGAGTCTTCACTACCTATAGCAGGAGAGTAGACTCGTCCAACCACGAGAAGCTAGACACGGAAAGCACGTGGCATACCTCGCATGTCTTCGCCTCTCCTGGAAGGAGAGTAACCAAACCCAAGAAGGGGGTACCAGAACATGGTATATAAAAATCCATATGCTCAACAAGAAGCCCGAAAAAGGTCGTAAGGGGATCTCTGTCCCGTAGCTCAACCCAAGAAAAGAGTCGCCAACAGTCCGAGAAGAAACACCATTGATGCCCAGCCTCCCGCACGTCTGCCCCAAACCGTAAGCCAAGGGGATCAATTACCGCTCCTTGACACTATCCGCTTTGGGCGGCACTGACTCGCCCACACGATTTTAGATCGCGTCAGAAGAATGCATCTCGGTGGGGAAAGTGCCCCTCATACTTGAGAGTTCCAGGTAAAGTCAAACCACACCTCGTCACTGCCCTACAGTCAAGAGGTCTCCTCAAAGTCAAACTGTCACAACTCTCATCCATATACCCAAGGGTCCCTCTCCGGTAATCACAGAGGAAAACCACATTCTATCCTAGTAGAAAGGACTGAGCCTCGAATACTAACAGGTGTCCCACTGCCCAGCCTTACTGGAGGGTAATTCATAACCAGATATCGGGTGACCCACTGCCCAGCCCTGCTGGAGGGTAAACCATAATACATCATCAGACGACCCACTGCCCAGCCCCGCTAGAGGGTAGACCTTAACACATCATCAGGTGACCCACTACCCAGCCCCGCTGGAGGGTAGACCCGGAATAAGTCGACAGGCGACCCACTGCCCAGCCTTGCTGGAGGGTAGACCTGGAACTAGACAACGGGTGACCCACTGCCCAGCCCTACTGAAGGGTAGGCCCTAAGGGGTCGTCGGGTGACCCACTGCCCAGTCTCTGCTGGAGGGTAGACCCTAAGTGCGTCGGGTGACCCACTGCCCAGTCTCTCCTGAAGGGTAGACCCTAAGTGCGTCGGGTGACCCACTTCCCAGTCTCTACTAGAGGGTAAACCCTAGAAGCCGATGAGTGACCCACTGCCCAGCCCCGCTAGTGGGTAAAACTCAGAACTGCCCTGGACATCCCCACTGGATGGTATAACACTGGCCAACCGAACACGGAGTGGGAATCGCACAACCACCCAACTCCAGCACAACTCACCCAAAGGGGTTCAGCGCCTGTTCCATCACGGGGTGCCACTAGCACCGCTACTAGCCGATCCATCAAGAACGAAACCAGGGGAGACCACTCAACCCTGTTGGTCAACAAACGAGAATAGATCCAGGGGAAGAACTCCACCCTGCTGGTCAAACAAACAAACAGAGGGATCCTCTACGTCATGAGTGGTCAAAGTACGTAAGGCATAACACAACACGCACATGGGGCCCACACGACGTGTGGCCCCAAGTCAACCCCAACCAAGCGCACGAAAATCTCAGGTACATACCACATGTACCTCTAAGCGCTCCCGTATACTCCCAGAGTATACCTCGTTCCATCCCATAGGCTATCGTGCACACGACACCCAACGTCAATGCGAAGGCGTGACGTAACAACTCCAACCTGCCACCTCATCGGTTGAGGCACATCCAACCACATCTCTTCACTCACACGAGAGTGCATGCGATCACACGCCAAGGGTTCTCTGCAAACACGGCGAGAAGAACCGACATCAGAGTGCCTTTCACATTTAACAAGATCGCGTGAGTGGCTCCACACAACCAAACAGATTGCAGCGTTGTAATCCTCTTGAAAAAACACGAGAGATAGAATACTCACTCACCTCAAAAGGATATCCGATGGAAAAGTCTCCAACACCGCCTCACGCCCGGACGACGTCCCGTGATCCCGATCCACGGGCCCGAAAACAGTCGGGCACATCGCACCAATGCAATCCCCTCGGGAAAAAATGTCAAAAGCACTACCCATATGAGTGCAACAGATCTCCGAAGAAAAAGCTGCATTCCGGCACACCGCACACAAGAGGTGCTGTGTGGGACCCACATCCCGGTCCCGAAACTCAACGGACGGATCGCACCATTGCGATCCTCTCGAAAACGTACACGAAATGGACTATCCACTTGTCCAAAACGGTCGCCCGATGACTAAGATGGAAAATCACCGTCGACGACCAAATGACCCTCGTGGGCCCTGCACAATCGTGCGGAATTACAGTGGGCGGACTACGCCAATGCGATGCCCTCAGAAAAACACCCAAAATCGACTGCTCGCATGCCCCGAACACACGCCCGGTGAGGAAGGCGTGAAACACTGCACACAGCTTGAAAGACGGACCGTGGGGCCCATGCCTCAAATCCAGTCTCAACGCCCGAAACTACCTTGGAAACCTCCGGCTCAGTGTCAGGGGTGCAACGCCGCTGACTGCACTCAAAACTGACGTCAGATGCGTCCACGCCGCCCAAAACAAGGATCTCGTGAAAAACGCTCATCCACTTAAAGACACGTCGTGCCTCCATGGCCCCTCGTTGCGGGAATTAAAAATTCCTGAAACCATCTCAAAACATTCCCCTTGACGCAAGTTCTGTGCTTCCGCTGACAGCGCGCAAAACGGACGCCCGTAGCGAGAGCTACGGGCGTCGGAAATTCGAAAGGGGAAACTCCCTTGGGCCGGACCGGCCCGGACCGGCCGGTCCGCCCACAGCTGGCCCGCGGCCCGGCCGCGGGTCTGGTTCAGTCCACCGCGGCCAGCTGGCCGCGGCTTATCACCACTGACCGGCCTTGATGGCCAGTCCCTTTCTCTTCCGCAGCGACCCGCGTTACGTGGGTCGCGGTCGCCGCACGCGGGGTCGCGCACCCCGCGGCCCCTCTCCCTCTTCGCGCTCCGCCGATGCCGCCCGAGACCCGCCTCGCCGCCATCCACAGCCGACTCTACCGCCCTGCCCCGCTGCCGAGACACGCCCACCGCCTGGATCCGCTTCGCCGCCATCCGGCTCACCGCGCTGCCGCCTGATATGGCCGGCCGCCGAGCCTACCCGCCAGAACACCCGAAAACCCATCCAAAAACCCTCAATCTTCGGAGAATGATTGCGGGTTCCTCAGAGCACCAAAACTGAAACTGAAAGATGCGTTGGAAAGGAAACAAACTCTACTACGCATCCATGTGCTTTTCCTTGATAATTTGACAGAGTTTAGATACAAAAATTTGAGGTCGAAGTAGGTACGAGAATAGAAAATGCAAACGACAAATCCTAACTCGTGGGCATTGCCCGGAGCTTCGCGTCGATCCGCCGGCATCACCACACCTCACCGGAGTCTCCTCACCGGAGATGGAGGAGGAGAGGGAGAGGAGGAGATGTCGGGGGGGAAGGGGAAGGAGATGAGGGTTTAAATAAATTAAAAATAATTTTAATTAATTAAACCCATAATTTTCCCCACATCCGAAACCTTTGGCGAGGTCAAAATTAAACCTCCCCTAGGGTAAACACCACCTCCCGAGCACAACGGTGGTCTCGGACTTTTAATCTGAGACCCCGTTCAAAAGTTATTAAACTCAATGCCCAAGGGCGCCAAATTACGAAAATTCCCCTAGGGCCATTTTTCATAAATGGCCCGCGCCCGGGAAACTTATACCCCTCCTAGGGTAAATGGCACGCTCCGAACTCTACGGTGCCCTCGGTTTTCCAATCCGAGCCACCGTTTATGAGATACTAGTATTTCGCCATTAAACGAATAAATTAATTTATTAATTTATCAGTTTAACCTTCTGAAAGCGAGCGAGGGGTCCAAACATCCCACGCCGACATGTTTTATGTCATTTATAGGGTAAAAACCCAATTATGGACCCATCCATACACTCGGATCTCTGATCTAGAACTCCGTTTAGGAGTTATCCCATTTATTTATCATTTCCAGTGTGAACGCACCGAAAATTTAATTTCGGCCACTCCGGGGCTCGGAATCGCACGCCGTCTGAAGGCACTACTCTGGAATATTATCAAGAATATTCCAAAATCTTTCACAAAAAAAAACGGGTTCTTACATAATAAATGATAAAGTAGCAGAAGTCAGGTTTTATAAATATTATACAAAACAAATGGCCAACACCAATTATACAACATATGCATGCATTCCATGCTAATGATACCAAAATGGAAAACAATGAACAAAATAACATGATTTAAATTCCAATAAAAAAATAAATATACATTGACTCAAAGCTCTAAGTGCGGCCTCCTCGAGCATCTCGAGCTTCCACTCAGTCCTCTGCTCCTATCACCCGAGTAAATGAAAACAACATAATCCTGTAATGAAGTAGAAGATACTTGGGTACCCCAGTGCAATGGTGATCTGAGTAGCGTGTGAGATATAAATATTAGTAGGCCGAGACCACTGGTGTCTACCACAAATATATACATTTAATAAATAATTTAAACCATGTGAAATCATGCATGAATAAAGTAAGCAGTACAATGTAACTATACACCCAAGTACCTTCTTCAGGCCTCAGCTATTGTATTAACCTATATTGTACAATTGTCATGCATACACAATAGTCATTACACAATCATCTTCATTTTTCAATTATTCAAACCTCATTAAAATATGAATGTTTTGAGATTCACCATAATCCCAACATCCCCCATATAAGTCACCCACCACAGATGTGTCTAAAGACCATATAAGTAATCAAAGTAAAGACTGAATCCAAGATTGTGCTTGGGATTGGATAACATGTCATATTCAATTTAATCTTTCATATACTATGTCTGAGCTCATCCACTAAAATTAGCGATTCACTCCTGGCTCCTTCCACTAACAGTGATTCACCTAATTCACTATTTGGAGCATTAGTCCTTGTCTCACAATGCACGGATATTTGTAGAATCATTCTATGTCCCATAAAAGGATATTTGTATGCTAGCTGGGTGTAGAACTCCATGCCTAGCCCCCCTGTGAGTATTTGGAGCATCAGTCCCTATCTCACAATCCATTTATCAATCATACATTTATATTAATCATTGGTGTAGAACATTATGTCTAACACCCCAGAACCATCCATTAATTAATTCATAAATTAATGAATGAAATTTGTTAATTGATTCAAAAACTAATTAACTACATAAATCACCTTTCAAATAAGTCAATAATTCATTAACCATTCAATATATTGACAATAAGTAAATAATTAAAAATTAATTATTCTTAGCAAGACAAATAAATAAATAAATCATAATTTAAATATATAAATTCATTAACAAGTATGAACCCATCCACTAAAACAGTGAATCATCTAGGACATTAAAAATTTACATGCACGTCATAATCATATCAAAACATGTGGAACAAAGCCTAGATATTTAGCAACCATCTCACACAACATTTCATATTTTAAAATAACTTCATCCAAGATAACTTAAGGTATAGAATAATAATACGCATAAAATGGTATTATTGGACAACAATCCTAATAATCAGAAAAATCACAATCTTAAATTAATGCATGAAAATTAATTAATTCAATAATTAATTAATTAAATAATTTCTCTTTAACAAGTTCATTAATTAATTAACAATTTACCATTTATCATGTAATAATTAATCCATCCATTAATTATTACCTGATACAAATTTATATTTCAAACATGTAAAAGTATTCAATATTCTCAATATTCAATAAATTCCACCACTTCCCAACTCCCAATTTTATAATTAATTCATCGATAAATTACCCTATCACTCAAACATCTCTATTCAAATCATTAATCTGTTTAAATATATTATTTAAACCATAATATAAATACATTCTTAAAACTAACACATGGTCAAGTACTCATTTATCTCACGTGGGAGACACCATTTAATAACAACAAAAGTGTAGTGCATAGACAAATCATATATCAGTACCAGCAAGAAGACATATGAAAGGCCATACCACATCAAGCCTGATATGACATTACCACTAACAAGCTGTTTATATTTAATCAGTATTTTAAGAAAACATAGTAGTTCCTTAATCAAGTAAACTCAATTTCTCAATTTATTTAAAGAATCTAATAGGCATTATTAAATAAATAGATAATGATTGGGAACCCTACTTCAGGGTGGAACCATTTTTATTCTGCAACAATTTAATGTACATAGTAGAAACCGGTCCACAACTGGTCTACAGTCGCATGCATGCACACCTTCATATATATATATATGTGTGTGTGTGTGTGTGTTTTCTACATTGATCAAAAAAATTTAATATATTAAACTATTACATAGAATAAAAGTAGTAATGAACAACGCACCATGAACTAGGTATCAGGAACTCATAAAAAAATTAATAGGCCTTAATATAACTTGTGAAAAACCAAACAACGGGTTTAGAAACATACACGAACTAATGGCTATAACCCAATTCATGGCCATCCGTCTTTCCCTTGGTGGTAGATGTCGGATTATGGACCAATGGGTCCTGAATCGACATTCGCATATCCAAAAGAATAGAGGAACACAAACGATCAGAATAAACCCAAAACTTAGGGTTTCATCTATGAAAACAATGCGAGAGACGAGTCAAACGGCTGATGCGAATTACAAGTTATACGCATACTTAGTAACCTTGACAAGGCAGACCAGAATTGTGAAGATTCCATGAGGAAGTTTTGTGCACAACGTGAAGTTTGGGAGAGGGGGTGGGGCACCTTTATGTTCTGCACGGAGGGTGTTCGTGCACTGCAGGAGCTCTTCCTGGGTGTCGTGATGCTACAGGGAAGGTTATCCATGGATTGCGTACTTCTAGAGTTCCTGAGGAAGTGGGCCATGAAGAGGAGGAGGTCGAAGATGCTTCAGCATCGTGCATGGAGGAGGAGAATCATGGGAGGTCACGCCACCTATTGGTCATGTCTCCCATTTTTATTTTCTCTTTTTCCATTTAATTAATCCACTTAATTGAATGTAATAATTAAAATAATGATAATAATTTTATTATTATTATAATACAAACTAAATAATTATCTAATATGTTAAAAACATCCAATTTGATTAAAAATGCTTCTTCAGTTATTATTCTCTTAATAAATATTTTTTAATTAAATATGAAACTCCCTATCGATAATTAAATTCTTTTCACATTTATTTAACTAAATAACCAAAAAAAAAATATCATCATAATCATTATTATTCCAACTTTCATTTATTTAAAACCAGACCCCCAATTTATTACAATATCATTAATTTTCTATTAATGATAAAAACTCTAACTCATAACCTCCATTTAATAATAATAATGTTTCATCGTGAACTTTGAAACTCCTCAATTAATTAAATGTTTTTGTGAATCCCAAAATTTATCTTTAATTTCTTCAGTTGACATTTAATTAATTCTTTAACATTTATTTAATTAAACAAAAACAACAATAATAATAATAAATTCATTATTATTATTATTATTAAAACTTTATTTTAATTAAAAAAAACTCTCATATAATCTTATTTAATTAAAATAAATAATTTAATAAACATGGTAAACTACCCAAGTTGGACTGTGACTGCGTGTTTCCTGTGTAGATCCATTAATGTTAAATTTTCTAGATCTGGTGCTCCTGAGCCTCATCGGGACACCCGCTAAAAATTATCGGGTAATTACGCAAGTCCAAAAAACAATACCTTTTGGTGTACCAACACATGGAATAAAATTTTAGATCCTGGTTTAAAAACTAACTTGTCGATAAGACCAAATAAATTAAAAACCTTCATATTTTAACCTGGTTCAAAAACACAAGGCATTATAATCTACCAACCTTAAAAACTTCTTGTCCCGGAGAAGCCATCGGAAACCACTACTAAAACAACCGACCTACCAAGGTCATCTAATCACGTCAAAACTGAGGTGTTGCATTCCCAACGCCAAACGAACCTTTAACCATTCAAAATCCTAACATATAAGCCTTAAAAAACATATCCAAAGCTCAGTTTGTAGCTTAAACACCGAAAATAATCTTATATATGAGGCCATTACAGGGACCTTGTCAACTAAAACAGTTGAATCTTAATCAACCAACATAACAGGTTGCCTATGCTTTCCTAGAATGATGTCACGAACCCAAAACCCCCATTTGCCCTTTATCTGAAGAAACACCATTAAAAATTTTAGAAAACAATCCGTATGTATAATAAAGTCCTTACCCGACCTCAGGTGAGATTTTCATGTCAATCCACCACAAGCGTATTTCAAAAAAAACTGTACCTTAATTCAATTATTGGAGTAGCCCAAAGAAACCATGCGTCCCGCATACTACCTAGATAACAACCACTCATTAATCCCAACAATATTTAAACTGTAGTGTGACGTAAGACCAACACTATCTTAGTGTCTCTATGATGAGGTCAAGATAGGGGGAATGCTCATCGTATTCAGAAGAGAACACTAAGATAAAACCAATGTCATTAAAAAGGTCAGTTAGACTACTACCTGAAACCTCTGTTCTAAAATATCGGCATCTCCTGCCGACACATTTATCGAAAACGAGGCGACACTACCCACTTTAAGATTTTTCATGACGTTAAAATAAAAGATCAGCCGCTCATCATTGCACTATTTCAGAACACTTAATAAATGCGTGTGACGTACCTCGAACCAAAATCACCACATCAAATATTGATCATAAAAGTCGTAGAATAAACCTATTGGTGTGCCGTAACACTTGATTACCATTAATTCCTCCTAAGTAGTGAGAGGAACATCCTTTAACAGCCTAAAACATTATAAGGGTACTACCTACCACATGTTATACCCTTACGAAACACAAATGAAGACCCTCTATCATGGTCCCGCAAAACTGATATCACCAAAAATAAAATCCCCTTTATCTTTTATCCATTTTAATTAATTCATTCTAACCTTTTAACATTAGAATAAATTTCCACAGACACACAGGTATATTTCCATAACAAGACACTTGGTTTTCAAAACAACACCCTATGGAAAAATAGGCATGCTATCACAAACATCCTATTTAAACATTTCATATATAGTGTTATCCAAATATAAATAGGAAATTTAGTATCAAAATTCCTTTTACCAAAATGGTTCCCTCCGAGGGTCCCATTTATTCAATCTGGGTTATGCGAAAATAAACTCAACAATAGTTCATATCAACCAAACTCTATAGTTTTACATTTATAAATATTTTCAAACATACTATAGTTATATATGGTTTAAACACATGGGTGGTCATATACCAATTGATAATGTTCCCATACACCTTACCACTGGTATTTGGCTCCCATTTATCACAGTCAACATTCATTTAAAATTTTAACTTTAGTATCCCTTTCACACATCAAAATATCTCTAGCATGATATCATAAGAAGTAACAAAATGACATGCTATAACACAGAAATATGGAAAAACAACAAAAAAATGGAAATAACTGAAGTACTACGACATATAATCACTCAAGCATGTTAAATCTATCACCAAAACATGTTATCTATAGAGACATGATAATGAAGATCAAAACATGTCATTTCACCCAAGGAACACAATCCGAATAGGCAGACATCGTACTAATGAAACTACATGGATTGTTATATACATGACATGTGAATCTCTAAGTTCCTAAGATGATGAATGTATGAGACTTTGTTTCCATATCAGGCCATGAATTTTTTTTTCAAAATCTTTGAAATCCATAAGGTGTGGAAAATCCACTAATAGCCCAAGGTGGAATCCTATCAACTGTAAACTCAAATACTACAAACCTTAATTCCTATTCCAATCCACTTGGTCATTTCCTGAACATGGGGTGATTAGTCTCAAGCATGACTATTAACCAAGTTCCTACACATTACTATTCTCTAGTCTACCAACACAAAACAGAAAGACAAAGGAAAAATACAAAAACCCAAACCCTTTGATACCACTTTGTAACATCCCGACTCGGCTCACCACTAGACCGGTGACCGGAACAATTACTACATGACCTCAAGAGCGTCTCTCCGTACGCTAGAGACTACCAACTAGAAGTGAGAATCTATTTATTGTCAGTGGGAATACTATACCCTCATGTTAGAGTTCAATAATAGACAATAGAAATAAAAAAGGGACATAGTCTAATAAATGATAAAGCAGCAGAAATCAGATTTTATAAATCTTGTATTAAACAAATATCCAACACCAATTATACAGTAGATGCATGCATGTCAGGGAAATGATACAAAAATAGAAAATAGTGAACAAAATAGCTTTCTTCTCATTACAATACAAAAATAAATATATAATGACTCAAAGCTCTATGGGCGGTCTCCTCGAGCATCCTGAGATTTCACTTGGTCCTCTGCTCCTATCTCCCAAGTAAATGAAAACAACATAATCCTACAACCAAATAGAACCTAATCTGGTACCCCAGTGCAATAGGGACCTGAGTAGGGTGTGATATATAAATCTTAGTAGGCTAGGACCAACAATGTCTACCACAAATCTAGACATTTAATAAATAATTTAAACCATGTGAAAGCATGCATAAATAAAGTAACTAGTACAATGTAACTATATACCCAAGTACCTGCTTCATCCCTCAGCTGGTGACTGAACCTGTATATCACATTTTTCATGCATACATGATAGTAATTACACAATAATTTTAATTTATCAATTATTAACAACTCATTAAAAAATAAAATTCTTGAGATTTATCCTAACCTCGACATCCCCCGTATAAGTCACTCACTACAGTTGTCTCTAAACACCATCGAAGTAATAAAAGTTAATACCAAATCCAAGATTGTGATTTGGCTTGGATAACATGTCATATTCAATTTTATCTTTCATATACTATGTATGATCCCATCTACTAAAATTAGAAATACACTCTTGGGTTCTTCCACTAATACTGATTCACCAAATTCATTAATAAGTATGAACTATTTATTATATTCAATTCACATACATAATGTCACAATATTTTTCATTAACCATTAATTCATTTCATGTACAACCAATTGGACCCACAGTCCAATCCCAATTAATGGGAGTAGGACATCATTTCTAGCACCCTCATGAGTATTTGGAGCATCAGACCTTGTCATACAACCCAGGTGTATTTAGAGCATCAGTCCCTATCCCATGAAAGAATATTTGTATGCAAGATGGGTGTGGAATGGTATGTCTAGAACCCCATGAGTATTTTGAGCATCTGTCCCTTTCTCACAACCCATTTATCAATCATACATATATATTAATCAATAGTGTAGAACACCATGTCTAACACCCCAAAAACATCCATTAATTAATTCATAAATTAATTAATCCAATCCATTATTTAATTGAATAAATAATTAACAACATAAATCGCCTATCAAATAAGTCAACAATTCATTAACCATTCAACATATCAAATGTAAATAATTAATTAACAATTAATTATTCTTATAAAGCCAAATAAATTATTAACTCAATATTAAATTATTCAAATTCTTTAACAAGTATGAACTCTTCCACTCAAATAGTGATTCATCCTTGATTTTAACAATTTACATGCACATCATAAACATATCAAATCATGCTAAACAAAGCCCAGATATTTGGCAACCATCTCACAGAACATATCATATTTTAAAAAAAGTTTATCCAAGACAACTTAAGGAAAGGAAAAATAACACACATCAAAATATATTATTGAACATCATGCATAATAATAAACAATTCACAATATTAAATTAATGCATACAAATTAATTAATTCAACAATTCATTAATTCAATCATATCTCTTTAATTAGTTCATCAATTAATTAACCATTTACCCTTTATCATGTACCAATTAATCCATCCATTAATTATTACTAGATTATAATATATATTCTGAACATGTCAAAAATATTCAATATTCTCAATATTTATTAAATTCCTCCATTTCCCATCTCACATTTTGATAATTAATTCATCGATCAATTACCCTATTACTCGAACACCTCAATTAAAATCATTTAACTCTTTACACATATTACTTAAACAAAAAATAAAAATACATTCTAAAAACCAACACATGATCATGTCCTCATTTATCTCATGGGGCGACATAATTTAATAACACCAAAAGTGTAGTGCGTCGAAAACTCATATATCACTACCAACAAGAAGACATGTGAAAAGACAAACCACATTAAGCATGATATGAAATTACCACTAACAAGAAGTTTATCATTAATAAGTATTTTAATAAATCATAGTAGATCTATAATCAAGGATACACACTTTCTCAATTTATTAAAATAATCTAATAGGCATTATTAAATCAATAGATAATGATTTGGAACCCTACCTCGGGGTGGCTAAAATTTTATTTCACAACACTTTAATGTAATTGGTGAAAACCAATCCACAACTGGTCTAAAGTCGCATACGCACACCCCTTCATATATATATATATATATATATCTGTGTGTGTACGTGCGTGTTGTCAACATTGATCAATAAAAATTAAATATATTAAACTAATACCCAGAATAAAAATAGTAATGAACATACCAAGAACTCATAAAAAATTAATAGGACTTAATATAACTAGTTAAAAACTAAACAGTGGGTTTAGAAACTTACCTGAACCAATGATGACGAAACAATTTGAGGCCATCCGCCTCTCCCTTGGCCTTGGATGCCAAATTATGGACTAATGGGTGCCGAGTCACTATTTCCTTATACTAAAAAATAGCGGAACACAATGATCTGATTAAACCTGATCCTTAGGGTTTCGACAAAGCAAACAAGGAGAAAGAGAGAGAGAGGACTGAAATAGCGGATGTGAATCTCAAGTTATACGCAGACAGAATCACCTTGAAGAGGCAGAAAATATTTGTGGGGAGTTTGAGAGGAATCATCACTCACAATGTGATGTTCGAGAGATGGGGTGGTGTGCCACTAGGTTCTGTCCGGAGGGGGGTCACACACTACAAGAGCTCTGTCTAGGAGTCTTTCTACTTCAAGGAAGGTCATCGAGGGGTTTCGCACTGCTGGAGGTCACAAGGAGGAGGGCCATACATAGAAGGAGGTTAGAGATGCTTCTACATCACGCATGGAGGAGGAGAAACATGGGACGTCATGCCACCTGCAGGTCACACCTCCCCTTTTTTTATTTTCTTTTTCCACATAAATTAATCAATTTAATTTCATATAATAACTAAAATAATAATAATCATTTTATTATTTTTATTATACCAACTGAACATTTATCTAATAAATTTAATTCTTCAATTTTAATTAATAACTCTTCTTCATTTATTATTCTCTTAATAAATATTTCGTAATTAAATATGAAACTCCCTATTGATCATTAAATTCTATTAACATTTATTTAACCTAATAATCACAAAAATAATAACAACATTATTATTATTATTATAACATTCATTTATTTAAAACCCAAACCCCTAATTTAGTTAAAAGTCATTAATTTAATATAAATGATAAACACTCCTTCCTATAACCTCCGTTTATTAAAAATAATGTTTCATCATTAACTTTGAAACTCTTAAATTAATTAAATGTTTCGGTGAACCCTAAAATCTATCACTAATTTCTTCAACTGTAATTTAATTAATTATTTAACACACATTTAATTAATCAACCACAATGATAAAAATAATAAATTAATTATTGTTATTATTAAAAACATATTTTAATTAAACACAAACTCTCATATAATCTTATTTAATTAATATAAATAATTTCTTAAATAGGGTAAACTACACGAGTAGGACCGCAATCACGCGATGCCTGTGCAAATCCATTAAAGTGGACTATTCTAGATTTGGTGCTCCCAAGACTCATCGGGACACCCGGTAAAAATTATCAGGTAATTACACAAGTCCAAAAATGATACCTTTAGGTGTCCCATCAATTGGAATAAAATTTCAGAGCTCGGTTTAAAAACTGACCTGTCGATAAACCTAAACAAATTCGAAAACCTTCATATTTTAACCTGGTTCAAAAACACAAGACTTTAAACATAATTTACTGGATAATCAAATTACATTCATTAATAAGAATTTAATGAATATATTATTCGTGTAATTGATTTATTATATCCTTATTAAGTTCATTCATGATATTTTTAATGGGTTAGGAGGTTCAATTTCATTGTTTGGGACCGTTTGTTTCCTTGGTTATAATGATCTCTCTACTTATATACATTTGGGTATATACGTGTAATATGAGAATGGTTTTCTGAAATTGGAGTTAAATATTATTAATAAAAATCGATATTATTACATGGTTATAAAATTAATTTTGTAATTTGGAGTGAATATGAATCATTATATAAAATATCCATGATAACCGTTTTTGTTAATTGGCAGGTTTTAATCACAATGAACACATTTTTCTCTTTATAAATTAATATCATGCGTACAAAAAATTACATAACCTTAAATTAGACATATTACGCATATTATATTCTTTTTCAACCAAAAAAATTCATTTCGTGACCATAATTGAAGACAGAAATAGATATTCAAAACTCGTCATCCTTGAATGTGGTAAATTAACCCATCATGGATGGTGTTTTAATTTCTAGTATAAAAGGAGGAAAAAATAGAGATTATGATGAAATATTCCATTATAATAATAAATTCTATTACATTTATGTTACTAGAGTTATCATAACATTTTGATTATAGGAGGTGATGAATGAAAAATAATAAAAAGAACATGAAAGAAAATAAAAGAAATGAAGAGTGGAATTTACCTCTTGAATATTTCTTCCTTGAGAACCTCTTTAGGGAAGATCGTTTGGTCTTTTGAAGAGACCAAGGGATGATAGAAGTGGGATAGGGTATTAGGGAGAAATTTGAATAGAATTTTGGCTAAGAAAAAGGAATCAGAGGAGTGAAGAGAAGAGGTAAAGAGGGGCGGTATTTATAGTGGAGGAGAGGAGGGGTTTCCCATTATTTTAATCATTAGTGTAGTATTTTTCTCAAGACTATAAATAATATTAGTTCTTCTGACCAAAAATAGTAAATCTATCATGTGAGTTTTAACCAATGGCCATTTACATTAACCCTGAATGAAGCATGATGCTGAAATTTAGGTTTTAGCATTTTTCATAAATTATCATATTTTATTATTCATAAAAAATTCATGTATTTTAAGAAAATCAAAAAATTCCCCCCGAAAATTTTTATACTTGTAGAATTCAAAAATGAACTCTATTTTATGAAAATTATTTTCTAAATAAGTGAAATTTAATTTTCAATTAACATCATAATTTTCCTAAAAATTAAAAATTTTAAAATGAAAACCACTTTTCAAACACTTTGAAAAATTAATTATGGTATCATAAAATTATTCCATGATAATAACACAAAAAAGTAATAATATATGAATTAATTTTATGAAAATAATTTGTTATAAATTTATTAAATTAATAATAAATTTTTAATTAAATATACATGACTTACAAAAATACCAACACTTAATCAACAATATTTAAAATTTTTACTTACTTATACTATGATAAAATTATTTAATTTTTTCACTTATAATATGGATAAATTTTATTTATAATTACATTAGTGAGTTTACTGTTTAATTGGCCAATTTAATATTCTAAATTATCACATTTCAATTCCAAAGGGCAAGTTAATATTTCATCGGTATGTGATCCTTAACTTCTAGAGAAAACTTTTATTTGACGAATTATTCATTTATATGGTTTATATTGTGGGTTTAAGTAATATTATGTGATTATAATAGAATAAATATTTAAATAAATTTAATTCCAGTGATAAAACATTGTTTTGTTAATGTTTCTGTTCTAGCCATGGTTATAGATTTCTTATTCTTCATTAGGATTTTATCAGGTAAGGGATCAATCTAAAAAAAATATTTTCCCTTCACGTGTATATTGTGTTCGTACATTAAGAAATTGGATTTTAAAAAATGTTGAAAAAACACCCTGTATAAATAAAGAAATTAAAAAAATTAATAAAAACCTAAAACTAAAATCCAACCATCCTAAAAAAGGAACCCAAATTTTATTTCTCGTGGGGCACTATCAATTACCCGTAGGGCTAACAAAAACAAAAAAATTATAAATCTCAACAAATGAAACCAAAAATACTATATTAAATATATTATACAGAAATATCGAGGTTGATCCCATCATAAAAAATAGTATATTTGGTTTTTAAATAGTTTTTTATTTAATTTAATTAAAAAACTATGAGAACGAGTTGATTTATTTGATTCAATTTGGAGAAATTGAAAAAAAGAGAAGAATATTGGTTTTGATAATAAGTTGGAAAACATGCAAGGGTTTTGTAGTTTTAAGATTTTCATGCATTTGGATTTAGAAAATAATTTTATTGTTATGTATTGGTGTTAGATTTCTGATGATGATGATCCAATAGTCATCAAATCACCTACATGGTATGAAAATACCCCTTTTCTCATTATTATACACATTATGGCATTGGTGAATTGAGTTGTATAGGTACCGTATTTTAACTCCATTAATCTTAATATGACAATGGTCATGTCAGAATTAAGGTAACCAATTTTGCAATTTGAAGTTTCTTTCATGTCTATCAATCATTGTTAATGATTAAACAAAGGGAAAGGGATTATTTTTTATTTAAAATTAAAGTGACATTAATACTTGAACATAAAGAAAATAAAATCCAAAAAAACCTACCGCCTTTGGGTAAATTACCCTATCAAAAGGAAGGAATTTCCCCCTTCATACTAGTGATGAGAGTGTTATATAAAAGAAGATAATAAAACGAAAACATGATGAAATCATAGAATTTAAAGGGTGAGAACACTATATAGCATTATTTCTCTCCCAAACATTTGGCCTTGAGAATTATCCTTTTGTAACAATGTTATAGATCATAATTTATAGAACTCTAGGGGGATAATGTTGCATTTATTTCACCATTAATGTGGCTAATAATATTTTCATGGGTATTTTACAACATTAAATGGACATTTTGGGTCAAAAGAAAAATCTTTCAAAGGAAGATACATAGAATATTTCAAATATCAATATGATCAAAAAATTTCATAGCGTGTCAGCTTACTTCACACTATAAATTTTTTGGTTCCCCATCATAAATTTCACTGTTCACTTCAAATATTGAAATAAATTATTTTCACTTCCTTAACTTGATTCAAAATGTGAATCATGTAATCCAATCAATGGAAGATCCTCTTTTTGAATCGGTTCTTCAGTTTCATGCCCCAGAAGTTTCCCATTGGAATCCAACATTTTCATAGGATATCTTTAAGTATAAATGATGGTTTATTTTGTTTTTTATGGAAAATATTGATTAAAATAAAGATATTTTACATAATTATTTATGAATATAAATTTCATTATGAAAAAATAAGTCTAAGGATAATAATATTATTGTTTCTTTGGATTCTTGGAAACACAAAACCCAATCGATAAGTTTTCTTCATCATCTCCCATTATGTTCTTCACAAATAGAACCATTGATGGACATATCATTCATAAGAAATAACTTCATAACCCTAGGAAAGGATAAAATATGAACTAGTGATCCCACATGATTGGTAAGGGTAAACTATAACATCCCAATTTTTATGAAGGAAGCAATATGTTCGATAACGAACAAGATATGCTACATCATTGAAAAACAAACAACTAAATATTATTATTGAAATGTTAGAATTATAAACGATATTTTATAATGATGGAAATGTTTATTATAGACCTAATTATGAAAATATTGTTTAAACATTTGAATTGAATAATTTATTTGGTGACCAATTATTTAAAAATCAAGATAAATCCATTTTTTAAATAAAAGGGAATTTTCTTCTAAAAACTATTTAAATGTGCACAACTATGTTTTATACAAACTAAATATAAAAATTAAACTATTTGGATTACATAAATCCATTATAAATATATATATATAATATTCAAAATATTATTTAATATTGATTATATTTTTTATAGACATGATATAAGAACAAATATGGTTTTACTGCATAAAAGATGTATTTTTATAAAAAGTATGTTTTTGCACCTTTTGATGGTGAACTAGTATTAAATAATGTTATTGACACTTATATAAATTATATTTGACAAAATAATATTCTTATTTAAAAAAGTTATATCAAAATTTATTTTTATTGAATTTTTGTTATTTTAGTGATAATTTTCATGTTTTGATGAAGAGTAAAAAAAATATAGAATTTTAAATGAAAACAACATTTTTTCTAAATAATTTGTAGTGATAAATTATATTTTTAATTGGTTTTAGTGTTTTATTAGATCAATGTTAAATCATGTAATAAAATTTAGGTAATTGTAATCAATTTCACATTGAACTTGGATTGAAAAAAATTCAATATTTTAATAGTTTTCACATTAAAAACTCATCTTCCCATTCCATCTATGAGATTAGTTTTAAATTAATTATATAAAATTCATTGATTTGAATTTTGAAAAATTGATTTCAAATTCCAAATTAAAAGGTTAAAATTTAAAACATAATCTCCTTTTATTTTTACACATTATGAATATTAACTTTAGTAATTTTTTTAATTACCATGGCTTACGGTAAATTATGTAATTAAAGGTAAACATAATACTATAAAGATTATAAAATTATGATAAAACTGGTCCAAATTTTATTTTATGAGAAATTTTCAACCAAAATCATCCTTGGACCAATTTTTTCGAGCTCTTGGATCCACTTGGATGACATTAATCCTTATATAGTATTTTAATTTATGTAATGTCAAATATGTCATACTGATGTTTTTAATAAGTATTATATTTTTAATATGTGGTTTTTTAAAATATATCTTTGACTATGATTAATAATTTAAAATATAAAAAATTTATATTCATTATGATAATTTATATTTAATTTTTAGGGATGAAATAATTAAAATAAAGGCCTGCAAAATGATGTTACAATAATTGTTTAATTTTAGGACATATCAAATAATTGTTTTTCAAAACATTAAAATTAATATAATTTGATATAATTAATATCATACATATATTTTCTAGATGAACTAGACATATTATGACTGTATAAACTATTTTTTATTATATCATGTAGTTATGATATTTTAAAAAATTCATGTAATGAATAATATGAAAATTGACATTAATCATATATTAATATAAATAAAATTTTATTAAATGATATAAAAATAATAAAAATATAAAATTAGGCCAAATTATTTTTATAATGTTTCAAATGTCCTAAATGATCAATTTTTATTTTTCTTGACATTTTATAGTAACCATATTAACCCTTAAGGAGTAAAAACACATATTGTCATGGAAAGAGTTAAATGGATTAAAAAAGGCTTCAAACCAAATGATGAGGGTAATAATAATACCTAAAGATATATAAAAATTACTATTTTAGATAATTTACATCCATATTTATATTATCTCTAAAATAATAACTTTGGAACCATTTTAAATATATAATTAATATATATTAATTTAATATCTTTAGAGTTTATAAAAGTTCCCCTCACCTCAATTATTAAAGGGACCTCCTCCCTCAATTTCTCACACCACTTTGAGAATTAAACCTATACCAAATACAAAAAATTTATCCTCCCAACATCCTTCTACATGTTATAGGTAACCTGGTCTTCCAAAAAAACCTACACTAGTTCCCTTAAGAAGATATATAAATGAAGTCAGCCGAAGAATAGGTAGTCATTTTTGCTAACTCATTCAAGTTTATTTCATCTTCTACATCCTATTAATGATTTTTTTACATGATAAATTAATAAATCATGTATCATATATATTATGAGATATTATTATGATTATGGGACAACCATAGTCTACCTTTTATCCATCCTATGAAAAATAAAAGAATCGCGCGTGCGTGCGTATGACTTACCATCTCCACGTTGTGCTATAATCTGTTTTTAATAATTACATTAAATGGATGGGTTTAATGATGGAAATAATTGATATATATGATAATTATGATGTGATATAAATTATTTATAAATTAATATACCATATTATCTATTACCCTTTCACCATTTAGGAAATGATATAATCGCTCGTGAGTACGTACGACCTACAATATCCACGATGTGAGGAAATTCCTTTTCTATATTAACCCTTAAATAATTATTATAAATATGTACATATTGATAAATTATTATTTCTATGACCATAATATAATTCTTGATATGATGGAAGTATACCAAATAATTAGTACTAACATGAAAAAATGTGCATGGGAAAATGAAGTAGTTAACACCCAAAACAAAGATAATAAAGAAATATAATTAACAAATGTGAGATAAGATAATATAAGATGATAATATAAAATATCATAAATATGAATATTGTTCTATTATAAATTATTAACTTGATTTAAAACATTATACCTGAGGTTTATATTTTTACAAAGGAAATCAGACCTATAATTAGGGTTATTTCACAGTCTCATTTTTATTTGATATTATTTATGTTTAAGTATCCGTAGTAGAATATATTTCCATATCCATGTTTTATAAAAAAAATTAAATAGTTTTTTACTATTATTCTACAATTTTTTAATAATTGTTCCCATGTTTAAATTTTAATAAATCAGTCTGAAAGGAATCTTTTTGTTCTTTTCCAAATGTAGTACTTGAGGACATTTTCAACAAAAAATACAGAATGATTTTTTTAACTTATGTGGAATAAGAGTATTTTTACACCATAATGACACCATAATGTAGATAAGATTAATTTATAAGTATACAAGTTTATTTTCATTGAATACATTTTCTTTTATAATTTTTTGCCCCTTTAAATAAATAATTTCACTAAAAAAACTATATTTTGCTCAAGAATTTTCAATGATTTTATTGGATTGTTTTCATATATGTGAACATTAGTTTTTTGATTTGTATGGTTTATTGAGTTTGGTCTATTATGATATCATCTAGAATATTTTGTTAAATGGTTGATTACTAGTTTGACTATAGATGTGTTATTTTTCTACCATTCACCATATTACTCAAATTGGTTCGTGATTATGTTTCCATATTAGAGAATATTGTTCACATTTCATATGTATATGTTTCTTAAGTTTCAGCCCATCCATATGAGAAATTCATTTCACTTATTAAGTAATCGATGAGGGCCAATATGGACCCCCTTATGAGTCATTTGGTCTCATGAGACAAATGAGATTAAGATTTGTCCAAGGCCTTACCCATTTATTTAAAAACTTCATCGCCAACACCTAGATGGTATATTTAATTTGTATATAATTATTCATTCCATTACTATGATATTAGTTATTTATTTCCACGATTTTATTCAGTTAGTATAATTTCAATGGATAAGTCTTATAGCTCATGGAATTGTTTATAATTAATTATTTGATTATTTTTTACACTGACTATATTATGATCATGCTTTTTTAAAATTAATGTGTCGAAATTATTTACCTTTATATAATTGTTATTTTTTAGCTTCCAATATATACATACTCTCACTAAGCATCTGGTCTCACCTATTTCGTATAGTTTATTTTTCCTGAGGATGCTGAAAATTAATTTTATTTATAAAATGAAGCAGTAAAGGTAAAATGGGAGACCTAAAGGGGATAGAAATGATTATAACCCTACGAATCCCTGAGAATAATATCCTTAGCCTAAACATGGAGAGAGCCAAGGAAATAAAAAACGACCAGATCCTCACCCTTTCTACTCAAGCGAGCAAGAGTATACGCCATAAATTTTTTACCCCTTAGAATGTGATGGAAAAGTTTTCCATGATTAGTCTCCAAAATGGAATGAAAAATAAGGTATGCAAGAGCCCATGGAATAGGATGGTTCCCCTTAATAGACTATAACATCATATTAGAGTTATAATCCACCTCCTCCGCTGGCATACCAAACTTCCTACTAATCTACAAGCCCAAAATAAGTGTGTACACCTCTGTGGCCAAGGAATCACCAGTTCCATAAAATGCATTGAAGACCATAAGAACTGAACCCTGTCAGTCCCAAAACACTCTTCCCCCACCCCTCATCACCCCATCGATATAAGACCCATCCACGTTGAGTTTTATACCTCCGAGCGGTGACATCAATCTGATCCAATAACCCATCGCCATGCTAGGAGATCAAGAAAAATTAAGAAGGTTGCACACCATCTCAAACCACTGAACCACTTTGAGCATCTGAACCATCTCAAAAACAAGATCCCAAATACTCACCAAGAGAAACAACGAATAACAAAATGAGACCATCTGAGAAGTATTATGCACCTCTGAAATGATCCAGCATACTGGGGAGAACATGAAAACACACACATTAAGGGTATTTATAAAAGACTAATGGTGCTTCCAATGAAGTTTAGATATTGTATTTTATTTTATAAAATGTAATATAAGATTCAATTATATATATATATATCTCCATGATTAGTAATCTATTTGATCATTTAGGATGTGGTTTCTTGTACTTAGCATGAATATAATTAAGTAATCTCCAACTTTGGGATATTGGGGTCAGAGAATTTATGGTTTGTATCAGAGAAATTTGATAGAAATATTGGAAACTATAATGATTTTAAAATGGAACCTTATTTATAAATATATCAAAATAATCTAATATTTTTAAGTAATGATTAGTTATAGAAAAATTTACAATTTATGTTATAGGAATCACTATTTTTGATATTATACATTATGTTTCATAATTTTATGATCTAATATAGTGTATTCCATTTTTTTGAAATGGAACCTAATGGAATTAATGGAAAAAATAGAAACACATGTAATATATGTACGAATTTACCTCCAATGAAATGTAACGATGTTGTAGCTAGAGATGAAACTAGTGCTGAAAAACTTATAACTGTAATTTGATAGATGACTCGGGTTAAGATAAATATATTTAGTCTTATAAAGAATCCTAATATACAACACAGAGGAAAAATGTTAGACCACTTCATGAGAGTACAACCACTATCATTAAATGAGACTACAAATCCTTTAGTAGATGAGAAAAGGTTATTATTTTTTTGAGATGATATTTTTTGATTTGGGATGTAATGAAAGGTATATGGTTTTCATAAATGTTTATCATCTCTAAGGATATATATATATATATATCAATAGTGGTCATTGATACAAAACAAGGATGAGGAGAAAATATAAAACATGTAATGCAAGAATTTTAATGTACATTTCTTAAAAAAATATTTTCCTTGTGAACATCTTGCATATATGTAGACAAAATTCCTAAACATGAGAAAAAAAGAGGATGAGAATGGTGTTAACTATGAATAAAACTTTACAAAGTAAAAAATGCATGATGTAGACTAAATATTTTACCCATGGAGTGACATTGATCATTTATTTGATAGGTTTACACCATTCATCCTAAGGGAAATGGTCTCCCAAAACATCTCATCATATGAGGAAACAGTGGTGTGTGTTATAAATATTGAGAAAGATTTATTAAATTCTTATGAATTCAAAGGAAATAAAAAGAATAATACAACGATGGAGAAATATTTGGATTAAGGGAATAAGGGAAAGAAGGATTTTCCCACATGTGATACTAGTTTAAGGAAACAATCTGGTACCTTATGAAAAGGAAAATTTGTTTTCTTCAAGAGTTCTCAGAAATACCATCATTGTCATGATTTCAATGGAATTAATGAAGCTACCAATGTTCAATTATACAATTGGAAGAATGTGGGAGATAATGAAAATGAATACTTTATGTGTTAAGGAAATTTAACTCAGAAGATGTAATGTTATCAAGGTTAATAATATGCTGTTAAAATAGTATAAATAGAATAATTAATGTATTTTTTATCTACTTATAAGAATCATATGTTATATAAGGATTTTATTGTAGTATTTTAACTTTATAAATTTGTAATATTCCATTTTTTTATTAAGGTTTAACGATGATCAAGTTATTCACATATGTGGTATGTGATAATAAGATCTATATTATTCGGTTAGGGGAATCTACTATTTAGTTTATTTGAAAAATTTAGTGACTATATTGAAATATTTTTCTTTGAATTTTGAAAAATGTAATTTAGATGGGACTTAAGGTAACAACTTATGGAATAGATTAAGTTGAAATTTGGATATTATTATATGGGATGAAAGTAAGATTTGTTGTTTTAGGTGACCTACACTAACAATTTTGGTTTTAATGAAAATTTAAAATAATATGGAATGATTAATGGATCTTATGAGTCATGAAATTACTTCAGGAGTGAATGTTTCATTTAGAAAATTCATTCCCAAGTGTAAGGGATGAAGTAAAAATAGATCAAAGAACAATGAAAATAGGATATTATACCTATAAAATGAAAATAAATTAAATATGTTCTTATATTTATAGTAAAATAATAACCCAACTATCAAAAAAATTATTTCTGAAATAAAAAATTAATCTTTTTAATTTTTTTACTAATAAATAAATGAAAATTTTAACCCATCACATATGAATGATTTTGAGATTGTTTATTTTCTCATGGCCTTGTTCTCTATAAATCTCTATTCTAAAAAGAATGTCTTTTTCACTTTAATGTCCATGTTTTTGTACATTGAACCATAGTATGATTTATCTGATGTGACCTTGGTACCTCCCTTTCATTATTTTAAACTGTTTGTTTCATTAATCCTTTTTCTAAAATCGAATTTCCACAGAGGTATTTTGAGAAATCAAACCCCTATTTTTTTATCCCAAGTTCAAATTATAGGGATTAAATTCATTAAATGGGGATGAATATAACTAATCTTTTTTATGTAAACACTATTTTTGATTGCGTACATGATATTCCACATCAAGTTTAAATTAACAACAAAATATTATTATTTAATGATATATTATAACCTAGCCATTAAAATGGATAAAATGAATGGGATTAATAGAATTTTGAAAACATGGTTTAAAAATTTAATTATAATAAATTATTTGGTGACTAATTAATTATAAATGAGTATAATACCCCTTTAAAAATAAATTTAAATCTTTTTATAGAAAAATGTTTAAATTTACCAAATTGTGTTTTATACTAATAAAATAAAAAATCACACTTTTTGTATTTTACTAATGAAAGACACACACACACACACACATATATATATGATATAATAAATATAATATCTTAAAATTTTCATTTGTGTTTTCTTAACATGATATAAGATTAAATCTAATTTTAAACATAAAATATATATTTTTATAAAAAGGCAGTTTTACCGCCTTTGGATAGTGTACCTATTTCCAATATAGTTTTTGACAATTTTATAAATTCTATTTTCAAAAATAATCTTTTTATTTGTAATAGGAATACCCAAATTTCATTTGATTTTTTTTATTTTTTTTGATAAATTTCATGTTTTGATGAATAGAGAAAATTTATACTATATATTAATTGAAAAATGTTTTTTCATATTAATAATTTATAATGCTAAATTAAATTTTTTATTATTTTTAATTTATAATTAGATCAAATTTATATCAATTAATCCAATTTAAGTAGTTTGAATCAATTTTACAATGAATATGGATATAAAAACATTTCAATCTTTTGTACATTCTCACTTTTAAAACTCATCTTCTCATTCCATCAGTGGGGTTAATTTTAAATTAATTTTAAACAATTATATATTTTTATTTTTGAAAAATAGTTTCCATATTTGAAATTAGAATGTGAAAATTTAGTGAATAAGTCCATTTTATTTTTAGACAACAAGGAAAATACCTTTATTAATTGTTTTAATTATAATTGTTTTGGGTAAATTTGGTAATTAGTGGTAAAAATATTATTACAAATATTGGAAATTTACACTAACACTTATCCTAATTTTATTTTATGTGTTAATATAGACTAAAAACATCCTTCCAATGATTTTATGAGGTCTCAGATCCACTTGGTTGAATTTATTTCTTTTATAGTATTTTATTTTAAGGAAAGTCAAATATATCAAACTCATGTTTTAAAAAAGTATTAAAATTTTAATATATAGTTATTCATAATTTAAATTCAACTAAAAATATTCATCGTAAATATAACGTGTTTATATTAATCATCATAATTTATTTTTAATTTTCATGGAATAAATAATTAAATTAAATTATTTCACAATGACGATGCAATAATTGTTTAATTAATAGACATATCAAATAAATGTTACTAAATTTTTTAAAATAAATATAATTTGATATAATTAATTTCATCCAAAAATTTAATAGAAGATATATAAATATTAGGTATGTGTTAAAGTTTATTTGAAGATATCATTTTTATGCTATTATAAATAAGTCATGCAATGAATAGTACCAAAATTGACATTAATGATATTTTAGATTAAATAATATTTATTAAATGATATAATAATCATAAAAATATAAAATTTGACCAATACAATTTTATAATGTTTATAATTTAATAAATGACCCACTTACAGTTTTTTTGTAATTTTATAGTATATATATTAACCCCTAAGGAGTAAAACACTTATTATCATGGTAAGAGTTAAAGAGATTAAATAAGGTTTAAATCCAAAAGACAATGATAATAATATGACAAAAACATGTATAAAAATTATGGATTTAAATGGTCAAGACCCATACTCATATTAACTTATAAATAAATAACTTTTAAACCATTTGGAATCAAAAATTAATTTATATTAATTTAATATTTTTTGTGTTTCTAAAGGTTCCCCTCACCTCTATTATTGAAGGAATCATCCTCCTTCACTTCATCACCCCACATTGAGACTTCAAGGTTAACCAAACCATACCCATGTCTCTTAAAAATACTAATATTTGATTTTGAGATAAATGTATTCCAAAAATACAACTCCATATCCCTTATGAAGAGATTTATTTGAAGTCCTCCAATGAAGATGTAATCATTTCTACTAACTCACAGAACTTATTTTCTTATTATACATCCACTTCATGTTTTTTTCCATGGTAATGTAATAACTCCAGTATCATCTATATTCAAATATTTTATTATAATTATGAGATAATAATATTATAACGTTTATCCATCCTATAAAAAATGAATGCTCCGCTAGTGCGTGCGTATGACTTACTATCTCCCCATTGTGGTGTAATATGTTTCTAATAATCACTCTACTTAGATGGGTACAATAAATAAATATATAGATATGATAATTATGAAATGATACTTAATCTTTAGAAAATTAATATACCATCTAATTAGTAACCCTTTTACCATTAATGTAATGACATTATAACTTATGAGTACATATGACCTACCTTATCAACGACATGATGCGATTTATTTTAAATGTTCACCATTCCAAAATGATTGTAAAAATTTTTATAATGAAAAAGATATGATATATATGACATTAATAACACTGTAGATATGAAAAAATTATGCATAATAATCAGGACATACACAACAAAATGTGCATAGGAAAATGAAGTTGTTAACACCCAAAACAAGGGTAATAACAAAATATTATTAAAAAATGGGTGACAAGATAATATAAGTGTAGGATCAAAATAACAATTTAGATGATCAATATACAAGAGGGGGGGTAAATTGTACACTTAAAAAATTCCATTGGAACCTTTAACGTTGGTTATGGATAACTATGTTTTCCTTAGACAAAGAAAATCTAGGTTTAACAATGTTAAACTAAGCAAATTCACAACACCTATAATCACCAACTGAATAGTTGGAACCAAGGTTTACAATATAAGATTCTACCTTAAAGCGTATAGAATCTTAAACTAATCAGAGCACAATTGTAAGGAAATACAAGAAGGTTATACTTTCCTTACAATACAATATGCAGAGGAAACAAACAAGTAGTAAAACTACAAGTAACAAACAATAACTCTTTTAACATAAAGAGAAGGGTATCCAACAACCTTGGATAAAGGTCTCTTGATTTATACTTTCAAGAAATTCTGTCTTACCCACACCAGGATAAGCTCTCGATATGATGATCGGAATCTCTGTATTTCTATCCCCGCAAGCCCTCAACTTCAAGGTAGTTGGAACCTCTATCTTCCTCAGCAAGGAAGCCCTCGAACATCAAAGTAGTCGGCACCTCTGTCTTCCTATCCCCGGAAGTCCTTGAATGTAATCACCAACATCCTGAGTCACACAAAGCAATCTAAACGAGTAGTTCAGTACGCACAAGGCATAAAAAGATTCTCTCTCTAGAAATCACCTTAACAACGTGTGTCCTTTAGATCGATCAACTTATTTCTATTCTTTTATTCAATCTCTGAGCTCTTTCAAATGAGCTTCTATTTATAGGAAAATTTCCAAAGGTCGGCTCCCTCCTCCAACGGTCATATTTTCCATGAAATTCGGAGGGACCTGTACACTTGTAACTCAACCAACGGTTAATTAGAAATAGAATAGATGGAATCGTTTTATAATAAACCATGTAAAACAGAATGTACGACATCGTTTTTAAATGAATCATATGTATGTAAAATCTAATCAATATTTCAGAGTGTAAGAAAGTTAAAAGTTCGGAGTCTAACCAAAATGAAGTTCGGAGTCTATGTTAAGAAATATTCAGATTCTGTTTTATAGGAATTAGGAATCTGGTTTCACCAGAGATCGGATTCTGAATTTGCAGAATTTAGAGTTGAACTACTTAAGAGTTCAGAGTCGAACTTCTTATGAGTTCGGAGTCAGACTCCTTAAGAGTTCGTAGTCGAACTGCTTAAGAGTTCGGAGTCGAACTTCTTAAGAGTTCGGAGTCGAACTTCTTCAGAGTTCAGAGTCGAACTACTTAAGAGTTCAGAGTTGAACTACTTAAGAGTTCGGAGTCAAACTTCTTCAGAGTTTGGAGTCGAACTACTTAAGAGTTCGGAGTCGAACTACTTAAGAGTTTGGAGTTGAACTCATGAAATATCGGAGTCCAGAATTCAGATTAGAACTTCATTACAGATCACATCCAGAATTCAGATCAAAAAAAACAGAATGCTCCAAATCGTTTCATTATATGGCTCCAGGATTTTGGGTATGAATCCGGTTTTTTGAAATTAAGAACAATATTGTTATGTATAAGAAAATCTTGGTTAAGGTAAATTTCCTTAAAGAAGTAAATTTTCCTTATGGGGGTAAAAATAATACTTTCTTAAGTATAAGGTGTTTGTGATTTTCAAAACAAGAAGGAATGGAAAAGTCATAAGTAAAACCTTATTGACTCAACAATCTCCCCCTTTTTGGAAAGTGCAAACATCCTTTTGAAAAAGAATATAAGGATTTTAAAAACAAATTCATTAGAATTTGAAATTTAAAACTTATCTCCCTTTGTTCATGGATACAAGTGAATACAACTAACTCTTCCTTAGGCATTGAAACTCTAAGGATTGTATTCTGAGTTTCCGGAGTAGAGTTTTCATTATTTTAACAATGAAAAACTTCATAGTGGGAAACTCCCCCTTTATTTAAGGATATTTCTCTTAGAAAATTTTCCTTTCTCCTTCTAAGGAGTAGTTCTTTTTCCTTCTCCCCCTTTGTGATTTTCAAAAAGAATTGAAGGGAATGGAAAGGAATGTATGGTACCTGAAACATTAGTATATAACAAGATACAACCAACCAGATAACCATTTTATTAGAGTTGGGAAAAAACATTTACATTGAAAGAAAACAACAACAAAAGATCGGAGTGGGTTCATTTGTCTTCCTTTTCCATAGGAATGAGATGCTTTAACAAGGATTTGAGTTTCTTCAAGTCTCTTTGATCTTACTCTAGTTGCCTCTCCAAGACTTTTACCTTTTCTTCTTGAGCTTTTAAAACCTCTTCCTGAGCCTCCAAGGCTTCTTTCTGCAACTTTATTATCTCATCTTGATTTTCCTTCTTCTGCTGAAACTCAATCCAGAAATATCTTTCAGTTTTCCAATATTGAGATACTGAGTTAAGCTTCCCATTTAGATCCCTGACCTGTTGATTCTGGAAATTTTTCTCCTGGGTCAACTTCTCACAAATCTCATTAACCTTTTTATCCTCCATTTCAAAAGAATTTTGAACTTCAGCTTGAAAATTTTCAAAGTGAACTAAATCTTCATCAAATATCTTAGACCACATGGTTACCTTACCGCAGGACTTACTATGCACATCATAATCGATCAGAAAACATTTATGTTCAGCTTCCAACTTCACAAACTTATCCATGACCATGAATAAAGAATCCGATTTCTGATTCATAGATTGTTGCAGCAACTAGCATCTAGAATCTATCATTGGAAGAATCAGAATTGTGTCCACCAACTTTCTCAGGGACTGAACCACAAAATCATGCCCGTGAGATGATGATTCTGAATCAGAAACTTTTCTTGGAGACTGATCTTCTTTATCTTGCACCAACTTTCTTCTAGAGGTTCCACCAACCTCTTTCTTCTTGATGAAATATTTTATAGGTGTCTCTATAAGAGTTTGCTTCCCCTTATCAGCTCTTGGAACAGGTTCCTTATCAAGGGATACTTCCTCAGATTCAAATACTTGAACTATCTGATCTTCATCTGGTTTATGTTTTTCTTGACCTTCCTCAAGAAAATTCCTCTCATAGTATTCTTCTTCATCATACAACACATTTTCTTCTTCTTCTTATTGATCATTCTTGCTAGATTCTTCATCTCCCTTACCTGAGGTAACTATCTTTTTGCGGATTCAACCTTATCTTTATAGTCCTGTACTTGATTGATCAGGGTATCCAGATCCTCACTCTCCTCTTCTTCTTCTTCTTATTCTTCTTCAACTTAAGCTTCTTCATCTACTGCTTCAGCAACTTCTTTCTCAGCTTCTACAACTATTCCTTTAGCCTTATCCTTTTCCAGAGTGACATAGTTTTTGGCTGGAGTTTCTGGTAAAGAAGGTTTACCACCAAAACATTCTAGAACTGGAAGCATTTCAGAATCCAACTCTGTATCTTTTAGCAAAGATCACACGAATTCATCTTCAGACATCTTCTTTCTCACTTTCTTTTCCTTCGCTTGTATCTATAGCTCCTCAACAGCATTTTCCTTTAAGGCTTTAGCCTCAGCAGGGTCCAGTCCGAATTGAGTATCCCCTTCCTTCATCATTTCTTTATCTTCCCTCCACTTTGATGCTACTTCATCTGTATATGTTTTCTGCTTCTTCGGCTTGGGGGGAGCAGATTGAGTTTCCTTAGCCTGAGGAATTTCTTCATCAGCAACCACTTACTTATCCATTCTCTTCTTCCTTTTATTTTTTGAAGGTTCTGGAGATTTTGTTTCTTTTTGAGATACTTCAAACTCCTCCACAGATAAGGGGTAAAATTATCCGGATTCAATGGAAAATCTCATCTTCATCCTCTTAAGAGTATCATCACTGACTAGCATGAGCTTGCAATTCTGGATCTTTGATTTGTAGGAAACCTTAAAGGGTTCTAGTAATCAAACTATCAACTTAGATAACAAGGAAGGAAACATGATAATCTGGGCTCTCAAATTTCCTTCTTTGATATTCTTGATCGTAACCAAGACATGCCTCATCAGATTTATCTTTATTAGATTTAGCAGAAAATCTAAGACATAGATATAACTCTTCTTTAGATTATCTTTATCACCTCTTCTTGGAACCAGAAAACCTTGAACCCATAGTTGAAGGATTCTATTGTTCGGAGTGAGACGATCAATCTTAATTGTTGAATCATCCTTAAGCCCAAGACACTTCAGTGCCTTCTCCTTATTGAAACTCCCTTGCACATCGGAAAGTTTGTGTGAGCAAAATTAAGCTTCTCCTTCATATGATAAACCAACCAGGCTCACTTCCTTAGTGTAAGAAAGTTTATAAGTCTTCCCATAAGACTTAAAAGAAAACCTCTATCTTCTATCTTCCATCAGGAAGGAAACAGACTCGTAAAACTCTATCAACAAATCAGTATAAACCAGAACTTGTTTATCTAACTTTCCTATATAGACATCCTCCCATCCATTCAGCCTAATATTCTTTGAAATAAGAGAATCGAGCTTATAAAAATCCGGTTGAACTAACATTTCCTTGAAAACTAAACACTTTGAGATAGGTTTCACAGTTGACATATCTTGAGAATTTGCTTCAACATACATTCAGAGTGAAGTAATCTATAATATTCAGATCAGCTTCACAAAGTTCGGAACTGGCCTTAAGAAGATCAGCAGAGCTTCGAGACGCAAAAGCTTGGAAAAACCGATGTGGGACGAGTCTTGGGGTCCCCTTTATATAGGCAGATAATTTGACCATTGGTCTTCTAAAAGCCATCTAACGGTTGAAAAAGCTTTGATCTGATCTGGTGGTTGAGAACAATCCCGCAAGGAAAATTTGACTCCGATATTTTGAGGTTTTTTAAAGAAAACATCCAGATTTGAGGAAAAACTAGAATCCGAACTTTTAAAAACAAGGAAAGTACCAGTAAGAAAAATTTTATTACAAAACTATAAGTAAGAAAATCATAACTTACGGATTAACAAGAAATATTGTTCGTAATTGGTAATATTCTTCTTGAAGAAAAAAAAACTTCATTAAGAAAGTTCAAGTATGAAAATCTCGTTACGAAAAATCCAGTCCAAAAATCTCCATTCCGAAACTTATCAGTATGAAAATTCCATTCCAGATGTTTTCAGTATGAAGACTTCTATTCCGAAAGTTCTCATTTCGAGAATTTCAGTCCTGAAAATTTCAGTTCCGGAAATTCCCATTCCAAAAATTTTAGTTTCAGAAATTTTTATTCCGGAAGTTCAGTTCAGAAAGGGTTTTTTTTAAAAAAAAATTAGTTACACTAACAATCAAATGTACTCCCCCTATAAATAGGAGTTTATTACTATTAAGATAATTGTTCAACAAGAAGTTAATGAAGAATGATTACCTTACAGTTATCATTCCTAACTTTTGTTTAATGTATTCAAATCTATCAGAGGGTAATGATTTTGTGAAAATATCAGCATGTTGATCTTGCATTCTGATAAACTGAAAAATGATATTTTCTTTTAAGTGTGTGATCCCTAAGAAAGTGATTCCTAATATCTATGTGCTTTGCACGAGATTGATGTGCAAGGTTCATACATAGGGCAATGACACTTGTGTTATCACACAATATTGGAGTTTTAGTAAAACGTAGGCCATAGTCTGTGAGTGTGTGTTGTATCCACAACACTTGAGCACAACAACTTCCAGCTGCTACATATTCAGCTTCAGCAGTGGAAAGTGCTACAGAATGTTGCTTTTTGCAGGACCAAGAAACTAATGAGTTCCTAAGAAATGTCAAGTTTCGGATGTACTTTTTCTATCCATTCTACATCCACCAAAGTTAGCATTAGAAAATATTTTTAGAACAAAATCATTTCTAGAAGTATAAAATAATCCTAGATCCATGGTTCCCTTTAGGTAGCGAAAAATTCTTTTCACTGCCTTTAGGTGATATTCCTTAGGATTGGATTGATATCTTTCACATAAGCACACTAAAAACATTAAGTCCGGTCGACTAGATATTAAGTAAAGTAGACTTCCTATCATACCTCTAAAAGACGTTTGATCGACTGGTTTCCCAGCTTCATCAACATATAAAGAGTTTGAGGTACCAATGGGAGTACTTATACTCTTAGTGTTCTCATAACCATAATTTTTGAGAATATCTTTAATATACTTATGTTGGAATATATAGGTTCCTTCTAGTTTTTGAGAAATTTGAAAACCAAGGAAAAATGTTAACTCACCCATCATACTCATTTCAAAATCAGACTTCGTTAGAATTGCAAAAGAATCAGTTAAAGATTGCTGAGTTGAACCAAATATGATGTCATCAACATAAATTTGAACAATCAAAACATTTTTCGTATATTTCATTATAAAAAGGGTTGGATCAGCATTTCCCTTAACATAGTTATTTTGAAGCAAAAATCATGTGAGTCTATCATAACATGCTCATGGGGCTTGTTTAAGACCATACAAAGCATTGGTATGTTTAAAAACATGATCAGGATGTTTTGTGTCTTCAAAACCAGGAGGTTGTTCAACAAAGACTTCCTCTTGAAAATAACCGTTAAGAAAAGCAGATTTCACATCCATTTTAAAAATTTTAAAATTGAATAATGCTGCAAAGGCATGTAGAATTTTAACAGATTCAAGTATATCTACTATGGCATAGGTTTCTTCATAGTCTATTCCCTCTTGCTGATTATAGCCTTTAGCAACGAGTCTAGATTTATTTTTACTATGACTCCATTTTCATCACACTTGTTTTTGAAAACCCATTTTACTCCAATAACAGAAGTTTCCTTAGGTCTTTCAACCAAGGACCAGACTTTATTCCTTTCAAATTTATTTAGTTCATCTTGCATGGCTTTGATCCAATCATCATCACCTAAAGCTTCATCAGTGCTTTTTGGTTCTAATTTGGAAAGAAATGATAGATGTTCTACTTCATTTATTAAGGAATTTCTAGTCCTTATAGGTTGATTTACATCACCAATGATATTATCACTGGGATGATTCTTAAGAAACACCTGATTTGGGTTTTTTAAAACCTGTTCATCAACATAGGGTAGAAAGTCTTCTAGGGTAAATATTTTAGAAGTATCTTCTTGAACATTTTCCTTATCAGAAGGATCTTCTATCAAGGGGTGACAATCCGTTTTTGAAAACACATCCGAGGATGTAGGTTGGGATATTTTAAAAACAAAAGGATCAGACTCATCAAATTTTACATGCACTGTTTCTTCAATAGTACAAGTATTTTTATTAAAAACCCTATAAGCCTTAGAAGTTGTGGAATAACCTAAGAAAATTCCTTCATCAGATTTTGGTGCGAATTTATGTAAGTTATCTTTAGTATTCAGAATGAATACTTTGCAACCAAAAACCTTGAAGTAGGATAGTCTTGGTTTTCTACCATTCCATAACTCATAAGGTGTTTTATTAAGAAAAGGTCTAATCAAAACTCAATTTATAGTATAACGAGTAGTACTTACAGCTTTAGCCCAGAAATGTTTAGCTATAGAATATTCACTCAACATGGTTCTAGTTACCTCTTGAAGAATTCTATTTCTTCTCTCAACTACACCTTTTTGTTGAGGAGTTCTAGGTGCTGAAAAATTATGAGTAATACCTTCCCTACTACAAAAAGTTTCAAAATCATAAATTTGAAATTCTCCTCCATGATCACTATGAATAGTTTTCAGTAGAAGATTTTTCTCATTTTTAACTTGTGATCTAAAATTTTTTAAATAATAAAAAGTTTCAAACATCTTTTCTAGAAAATAGACCCAATTAAATCTAGTGTAATCATCAACTAGAACAAACACATAGTATTTCCCTCCAATACATCCAGTTTGTGTTAGACCAAAAAGATCCATGTGCACTAACTGTAATGCATCAGTCGTTGAGACTTCACCAATTGACTTAAAACTAGATTTATGTTGCTTTCCATATTGACAAGGATCACAAACTTTAGAAGAATCAAATCTAAGCTCCGGTAGATCCTTAACTAGTTTCTTCTTAGAGAGGTTACATAAGTTTCTAAGGTTACAGTGTCCTAGTCTTCTATGACACAACCAGGAATGATCTTCCATTGCACTTAGGCAAGGTAAATCTTGGCTCATTAGGTCTTCTAAGTTCAAAGTGTAAACATTCTCTTGCCTATTGGCTGAGAGAATAAATTATTCCTTGGAATTGTGTACTAAGCACATATCATTCCTAAAATTCACAAGGTACACTTCATCCCATAACTGACTTATGCTAATGAGGTTTTGATTAAGACCCTTAACAAATAAAACATTTGAAATCAAAGTTTTACCTAGAAGAACAATATTACCAATACCAACAATTTCTCCCTATGCATTATCTTTGAAAGTTACCTTTCCTCCTTTCATTTTGATAATCTTTTCAAAATATCTTTTGTTACCAGTCATGTGCGGGGAACATCCACTATCCATGTACCATGTATTGTTGTTGGTACTTACTCTATCTTCCTGAAAACAAGAAAAGAATTAGACTTTCTGAATCCAAACTTTCTTGGATCTGGAATTTCCAGACAATAATATTTTATGAACCCACACTTTCTTTGAAAAATAGGCTTTATGAAAACCTAGAGATTGGGTTTTATTTAAAGAAAAATTATTTACCCAGTTACCACCACATTGACACTTGGTACAAAATGGGGAACTTTGTGTAACAAAGTAGTTGTTACTAAAAATTGGGTTTGCATGGGTATAACCAAATCCGGATTTTTTTCTTAAAGGTCGTATTTGAGAATACATTTTATCAAAATTTTCCTTACCATGGGTAAGGTTTGATAAACACTTATTTAAGGAAAATATTTTGGACTTGAGTTTGATAACCAAGTTTTTATCTTCAAACTCATTAGCTTTAGAACTAGAGCTAGGCTCGAAAACACATTTCTTAGAAATTACTTTTTCTAACTCTTTAGAAAGTTTATTCTTCTAAGAACTTACTTCCTCAAGATTTTTTGAAATACTGATAAAATCAGCATTTTTGTTATCAAGATCTTTGGAAAGATTTGATATCTCTTTTGTAAGAATAAAATTCCTAGAGTTTTCCTTATCAAGTCTCTTATTGAGTTTAGAGTTCTCAATCTCAAGAAGTTCAGAAAACCTAGAAACTTATTTATAGGTAGGTGAAATATTTTCTTCATGAGAAGAGGATTATTCATATGAGGAGTTATAAAACTTACTATCATTAGGATTTAAAGATACATTGGTCAATGATTCAGAATTTCGTACCTTAGCCATAAAGCAATGATTGTCAATAGGTAATCTGGCTATAAGACCAAGATTCTTCTTTCCTGAAGATTCACAATCAGAAGATTCATCTGAAGAGTCACCACCACTGGCACTCCATGTTTCATTTGCTTTTAGAACTTTCTTAGATTTGGTTTTGTAATACTTATTCCTGCTCCTTTCAGAATGCTTTTCTTTCCTTTCATTATTTTTGAGTAGAGGTAAATCTGGTCTAATATGTCAAACTCTCTTGCATTCGTAACAAGTAACTTCTCCATGTTTCCTTTCTTTCCTTTCCTTTTTCTTATACTTGGATTGGAAATTTCTCTGGCCGGCTATCTTGTTCATCCTTCGAGCAAGATTTGCTAACTCATTTTCTGATATTTCACTTTCACTAGAATCTGATTGAACAACCACCTTCTTAGACTTGGATCTGGTTACTCTCTCAGGAGTCTTAGCTTTCATATGATTTGATGTAGTTGTAAAAGAAACAGTATCATTCCCATTCTTCTTTTTGATGTTGTCCTCATCTCTCTTCATTCTGGTTACATGTTGTAGAAGAGTTCCGAAAAGCTCATCAAGATAAATTTGAGTGACCTTCCTGTTCTCATCTATAGCTGTTCTCTTTGATTACCACTCATTGGGTATAATATCAATTATCTTATCTATAAGGGCTTTATCATCTAACCCTTTTTCTCCCACAGACTGTAGGTTGTTGACTATAGTCATAAACCTCTGTTGAACTTTTCAAATTGGTTCACCATACGGAAAATTGAATCCATGGTACTCAGTTCTAAGCATAGCTCTCCTAGTTTCAATCACTTTAGAAGTGCAAAAGTGTGTAACTTATAACTTCTTCCAGATACAATTAGCTGCTTCACAAGAAGAAATTTGGCTATATATATTTCTAGTCATTGAACATAGTAAAGTATTGAGTAACTTATAATTGAGTTGATACTCTTGCTTTTCCTGGTTAGTGAAAGTTATAACTTCCTTATCAGGAATTTTATAATCACCAGCAAGCATAAAAAAATTGTCCACTCCAGTGTTGATAACAAAAGTCTTCATTCGATCTCTCCAGTATTCATAGTCATTACCATCAAAGATTGGTGGTCTTGTAGGATTTATATTGTCTATAGAACCAACATTCATTCCTTCCATACTAAAACAACTTGGCCAACCAAACTAGTTAGTAGAAAAAGTTCGTAATGACAATGTTCGGAATGATAAAGTTCGGAATGACAAAGTTAGAAATGACAAAGATCTGAATGACAAAGTTCTGAATGAAAAAGTTCAGAATGACAAAGGAGAAAGAAATACTTATACGTGAGTATGAGTATTTTAAAGACCTGCTCTGATACCAATTGTAGGATCGAAATAACAATGTAGATGCTCAATATACAAGAGGGGGGGTGAATTGTACACTCTAAAAATTCCTTTGGAATCTTTAAAGTTGGTTATGGATAACTATGTTTTCCTTAGACAAGGAAAATCTAGGTTTAACAAAGTTAAACTAAGCAAATTCACAACACCTCTAATCACCAACTGAAGAGTTGGAACCAAGGTTTACAATATAAGATTCTACCTTAAAGCGTATAGAATCTTAAACTAATCAGAGTACAAGTGTAAGGAAATACAAGATGGTTATACTTTCTTTACAATACAATATACAGCGGAAACAAACAAGTAGTAAAACTACAAGTGACAAACAATAACTCTTTTAACCCAAAGAGAAGGGTATCCAACAACATTGGATAAAGGTCTCTTGATTTATACTTTCAAGCAAGTCTGTCTTACCCACACCAAGAAAAGCCCTCGATATGAAGATCAGAATCTCTATCTTGCTATCCCTGGAAGCCCTCAACATCAAGGTAGTTGGAACCTCTATCTTCCTCAGCAAGGAAGACCTCGAACTTCAAGGTAGTCGGCACCTCTGTCTTCATATCCCCGAAAGTCCTCGAATGTAATCACCAATATCCGAAGTCGCACGAAGCAATCTGAAAGAGCAGTTCAATATGCACAAGGCATGAAAAGATTCTCTCTCTAGAAATCACCTTAACAACATGTGTTCTCTAGATCGATCAATATCTTTCTATTCTTTTATTCGTTCTTTGAGCTCTTTCAAATGAGATCCTATTTATAGGAAAATTTCCAACGATCATCTCCCCCCTCCAACGGTCATATTTTCCATGAAATTCAGAGGGACCTGTACACGTGTAACTCAACCAACAGTTAATTAGAAACAGAATAGATGACATCGTTTTATAAAAAACCATGTAAAACTGAATGTACGACATCATTTTGAAATGAAGAATATGTAATTAAAAGCTAATAAATATTTTGGAGTGTAAGAAAGTTAAAAGTTCAGAGTCTAACCAAAATGAAGTTCGGAGTCTATGTTATGAAATATTCGGATTCTGTTTTATAGGAATTAGGAATCTGGTTTCACCAGAGATCGTATTCTAAATTTGCAGAATTCAGAGTCGAACTACTTAAGAGTTCGAAGTCGAACTGCTTAAGAATTCGGAGTCGGACTCCTTAAGAGTTCGGAGTTGGACTCCTTAAGAGTTCGGTGTCGAACTGCTTAAGAGTTCGGAGTCGAACTGCTTAAGAGTTCGAAGTCGAACTTCTTCAGAGTTCAGAGTCGAACTACTTAAGAGTTCGGAGTCAAACTAATTAAGGTTTTGGAGTCGAACTTCTTCAGAGTTCGGAGTCGAACTACTTAAGAGTTCGGAGTCGAACTACTTAAGAGTTCTAAGTCGAACTCATGAAAGTTCGGAGTTCTGAATTCGGATTAGAACTTCATTACAGATCACATCCAGAATTCGGGTCCTAAAAAATAGAATGCTCCAAATCGTTTCATTATATGTCTCCGGGATTTTTGGTATGAATCCAGTTTTTTGAAATTAAGAACAATATTGTTATGTATAAAAAAAATCTAGGTTAAGGTAAATTTCCTTAAAGAAGTAAATTTTCCTTATGGGGGTAAAAATAATACTTTCTTAAGTATAAGGTGTTTGTGATTTTCAAAACAAGAAGGAATGGAAAAGTCATAAGGAAAACCATATTGACTCAAAAATAAGAGGCTCATATATGAAAACATAAATATTAATATGGTTTTGGGAGAAATTAACAACTAACTTTAAACCATTATATAATATTTTTAGATAAATATAAATCTAATAGGATATAAGGGTAGGGTTATTTCACAATATCATTATTATTCAATATTTCTTCTATTTATATATCCATTGTAGAATATTTTTCAATGTAAATGTTTTATAAAAAACATAAAAAAGTGTTTTTATATAATAAAAAAATGATTAAATTATTTTTACCCATGTTTTATTTTTTAAATTTCTTTTAAGGGAAAATTATTTCCATGTTCAAAAAATGGTACTTTATGAATTTTTTGAAAAAAAATACAGAAGGAATATTTTTTAAATTATTTAACTTGAGAATATTTTTATATAATACTGAAACCTTAATGAATTGATTCATCATTTACATGTTTAAAATGTTATTTTAAATGGAAATGTTTTCTTTCAAAACTGTGTTTCCTAATAATTAATCCATTTTAATGTAAAAAAACAATATATCAATAAAAAAAGTTCAATAAATTTTTTAGATTATTTTCATCTATGTCAAATTCCATTGTTTAATTGTATGATTCAATGATGTTTATCTATTATGATATCATATTCCATATTTTATTAAATGGTTTGTGATTAGTTTGAGTGTGGATGTTATATTTTGATATCATTCACCATATTACTCAAAATGGTTTGTTATTCTATTTACTGATTGGGAAATGTTATTCACATTTTTTTATATGTTGTTTATGTTTCACCCCATGTGATTATTTGGTTAGAGTAATTTCCATGTATATTTTTTCTAGATCATGGGATTGATTATATGGAATTATGTGATCATCTTTTATGCCAACCATATTATGCACAAGTTACTGATTAAATGGTAAGTGTTTCAGTTATTTACCTTGCCATAATTATTATTTCATATCTTATCCTATACACATACCCTTACTACTAACCTAATGTTACCCCGTTCTTATGGTGTTTCCCCAGGATTTCAATATGTATATTTTGACTAATATGAACGGTATATCTAGGAAACTAATGATTTTTCCAATGAGTTTTCTGGGATTTATTTTGTATTTTTAGTAAAAACATAAGATTCAAGTATGTATATAGTTTTCAAAGAATACTAAACTATTATATACTTTGGGATGAGATAACTTGTACATAATACTAATGTTATAAAGTAACAATTGAATCAGGCCTACTGGGGTCAGGAAAATTACCATAATAATGGAAATATATACACATAACATGGATATAATGGTATGAGAATATGATCATAACATTTGAAAACCATAACCAATATATCAAAGATCACAATATCTAGTCATTAAATTATGATTGAAAGTTCATAAGACATGATTAATAATGGAATCAAAGAACGTGATTCATGATATAATATAAAAATCATAATAGAATGATTTTTTGGCATACACACTATCCTAGAAATTCATTTCCATGCTATTCACTTATCACTTCCAAGACCATCATAGTAGATAAATTCCTTTAATGAACTGAGTTTACTACCCATTTTATTCCTTTCTTACTAAACCAGGTACACTTATTGTTCCATCATTGTCTTACTGATCTATATCACATCCAATTATAGTGTTGTCTATCTCACGAGATATTAAAATTTAATTAATTCATTAGAGAGAGATTGGTCCCACTCATCAAATAATGAAAACCATATTTATGTGTTCCACGAGATCATAAAAATTCATCATATCATTAACCAGGAAATTAAATAGTTATTATAAAAATTTCATCATATCCAAACCTATGGAAAAAGAAAAGTTTAATTATTATTTCATCATAGAATAATCAGGGAAAAGAAGTGGGTTTCATAATAATTTCTTCATCATATAACATGTTGAAGAGAAATAGGTTTCATAAAAATCATCATATGACCAAATAAACCACTTATAAGGATAATATAATTGGTATCCTAGGATCATATCCTAAGTAATTCATAGGTAAAACCAATTAATTTCGTCAAAAATGGAAAATAATTTTGAAATATCATTTAAAACATTTATTTAAGAAAATATTCCTTCCAATTCAAAAAATGTTTTTAAAAAAGTTAAAATATTTTGAGAACATTTTTATTTGAAAATAACCATAATAAAATAAATATCAATCTTTTAATAAATTAATGGTCATGAAATTTTAAAACAAATCATGTCATGCATGTTAAAATGAATGTTCCTTTCACATTTTTAATTAAAGACCTAAGGAATTGTTTTGAAAAAACATAGTGTTTCATTTCAATTTTTTTAAAAAAAAGCAACAAATGTGAAAATTAATCTTTCAAAAAAATAATATATTAGTAAAAATAAATTTAAAACACATTTATAAAATATTCTTTTTGAATAAAATAGGTTTTCTACTGAAGAGAGAAAGAATGTTGAATTTTCATAAAAATGTTTTTTAATTAATTTTAAGTGCCAAATAGTAGAAAAATTGTACCATTACTTGATGATATTATATATAACCTGAATAGAAAGAACTTATTGAGAATTATATAAAGATATATCATGATATCTCATCATTTAATACTTAATCATAAACTATCCCTATTAATTATTAGATTGTAACATAAAATCATTACAACTTTGGTAACATTGAATCATAATCCTTATAAAGGAATAACATAAAATGAAACTAAAAATATCATTAGGATAAATAAATTCATGATATAACATGTCAAATGGGTTTTATATACACCTCATGAATGAATGTAGGTGAATAACATAACATATGTCTCAAAGAAAGCAAATTTACACATTAATCCCCTACCTTAAGCCTTGAATTCTTTCGTACTCTTTAAAACATCATGTATAATAAATATAATTTTATTATAAATATATAAAGGAACCATATTAATATATATAATACCATATATTATTTTATTATGACATTTTAGTACCCGTTTATTAATAAATACATGTTAAAGGTATGTTTCGAGTAATAACCGCTTTGGTTTTCGTATATTTTATGATTTGTTATATTTTTTTTCCTCATACATTGATAATGGTACGATAATATCTATAATGATATAAATGATATAAATAAAATATATATTCATTATATTTTTATTTATAGTAATAAAAAAAATTTAGTGATAAAAAATAAGATACAACATTCATGGAGAAGGCAGGTCGAAAGTTTGCATTAACATTATTTCTTCAATTTTTGATTCAAATTGAAAGAAATAAAATTAAATGATATATATTATAATTAAATAATAATTCTTTTTCATATATATATAAAATATATATTAAACTAATACTTAATTAATTCATTTTAATGGATGAATGAATCACTTAACCTTGTGAGATAGTAGTCCACCATAAACACAAATGACGTTATCGTATTTCCACAAAATGGAAAGCATGAAGTTATGTGTGATGTAATAATTAAAGAATAATAATAACATAATTAATGTAATATATATCATATATAATAAATAAATACATCCTTATGACTATATTTTAGAGGTGTTAATGTAAAAATTAATTACATTGGTTCGCGAGCAGGCGGTATGCCGTACACAAGAACAGTGATTTCGTAACTTATTTGATAGAGTTAGAGATTTTCATTGGTAATTACAATAAAATAAAAATATATCGTGATATATAATATACTGAATTTTTTTATATATTCATGATAAAATATTAATTTAATGTGTTAGGGAAGAAATAAAAAAATCGCTCATTGATGATTGTTTACTCTTTTTTGAGTATCCCCGTTAAGTTTGCACTAAAATCCTAACTATAATGGGGTTATGTCAAAGATAATGATTATAGGATAATGGTATGTAATTTCATAATTGATTTGGATATGTCTTGGAAAAAATAATGTTGTTTGATGATGTGAATAATAGATTATAGTATATTGAATTTTATATGTTAGATAGAGGGTACACTTTGTATTTTTGTAAATTAATAAATGTTCCCACATTTTGGTTACGTAAAAGGGTTATAAATTAGGTAATTATAGAACATAATTAGAGTCATTGTCTAAATATTTCCATAAAATATTTTTAATACACTTGTATAAGATATTTTTACCTTAATCTTTTTTACCCCCCATTAATTTAATTATACCTTAACCACAATTTTTACTGCATTAAATATTTATTTTTTTCAAAAATTAAGTTCGTCTTATTAAAAATTAAAAATTATGATGATATAATATATGGAATTAATTTTTCTAAATTAACATCATATAATTGGGAAAAACTAAATTTATTTTTATCTCACACACATGATGAGTAAGTGGGTTTTTAATGTGAAAATGATCGAATGTTTACAAAGTATATATATCCAATTCCATTGGGTAATATATTTAAATGAACTAAATTAGATTAATATATGCATAAATGAACTAATTTAACTTTAATACCAATTTAAAATATAATTTAACTTTGTAAATAAATTAAATGAAAAAGTAGTTTTCAATTAAAATTCTATATTTTTAATATTCTTCAAAAATGATACATTTTAAAAAAATACCACAAATTCATACTACAATAATTTTGACATTATAAATTCAAAAATAATGTTTATCTTACCACAAAAAGTTTATGAATGTATCAAAAAAAAATTATTATTTTATTCAAAATTCATAATTTTTTTTGAGAATGTAGTGTTTTCAAAACAAATAATGACTTTACTGAAAAAATGTATTAAATTATCAAGAAGATTTATTAATATTAAACCATTGTGATTTAAATTTAAAAATTATTTATTACTTTTTATTTTATTAAGTCTAATTTCTTGGGTATAATGTTTACATTTTATTAACTTAATTAATAATATATCATGATTTTGTTAAAACCTAGGGTTATGTGAAAAGGATGCTAAGACAATGTTGTTTATAGTGGAAAATTAACTTGGTGTTGTATGTAATGAAAAAAATCAAAGAAATATAATTTTTTAAAAAATTAATAATTCATAAAAACTCATGGAGTTACATTCTACACCCTAAAAATGATGTTTTCTCTTGAAATTCATCACTATGATACAGTATTCACATTTAAATAAAAAAATTAATAATATATCCTGATTTTGTTAAAATTAAGTGTTGTGTGTAAATAATACTAATAAAAAGTTTTTTATAGTGAAAAATTAACAAGGTGTTTCATATAATGAATTAAATCAACCCAATCTAATATATTCACAACGTAATAATTCATAACAACTGGGGGTGTTACATTCTACCCACATAAAATAATTTATTCCCTTGAATTTCATCAATTTTATAAAAAAAATGAGAATACATTTGTCTCATCATATCCTCACGTTCCAATATATCTTTCTCAATATGATTGTTTCTCTACAAAACATTGACATGGTGTGTTGTATGATTTTGTAAAACGTTCTCAATATAATCAAGAATCTCTATTGGTTGTTCCAAAAAAGAAATATTTTTATCCAACGGTATGATCTCTATGTTTTTTATATGTGAAGGGTCATGTATGTACTTCTACTAGAGAGATATGTGGAACACATTATGGACTTTAGATTGGTTCATTGGATGTTCCATGTGATAAGACACTATCCTGACTGGAACAACAATTTCAAAGGGACTGCAATACAAAAGTCTTAGTTTCCCTTTCTTCTTGATTCTCATAACCTTCATCCATGGTGAAATTATTAGAAAAACCCAATCACCAACATCATATTCTAGATCACACCAATGATTTTAAGGTATAAATTTAAGGTTGACACTGAGATAACTTGATGTGATTTTGAATTAATTCAACACTCACTACTATTTAATATGTTATCTAATGTCTCAATAACTTTATGTATTTAACAAAATGACTGTATATTGGAGATAAATATTTATTTTACATGGAGGGATTTATAATATTCCATCTGAATTCATTAATGAAATATATTATTGTATGAAAACTGAACTAAAGGAAGGTGTTATTTGTAACCACCTTTGAAATCCAACGAACATGATGACAACTTATCCTTTAGAGTTTTAATTTTTATTTCAAACTAACCATCTTGTTTAGGGATCATATAAAATAATTATAATCAACTTCATATGAATATATTTCTTAATACTTTTCCAAAACATTGAGGTAAACCTAAGATCCTGATCAGATATAGAAGAACGTGGTTCTCCATGAAACCTTACCACTCCCATAATGTATATCCTATAAATATGATCTAGAGTGAAGTATTATATGATAGTAATGAAGTGTGATGACTTATTAAGGATATCAACTATAACCCATATATTAGTGATCACTTCAGTGGTTTTGGGGAGTCCAATGAATAAATCAATAGTGATTTTCTCCCACTTTCATTATGGTATGGGTAATAGATGCTAAATCTTATTTTCCTTTTTTCATTCATCCTTCAATTTTTTGTATACCATGCACTATGAAACCAAATCTATGATATCTCTATTCATTGAATCCCACCATATGTATTCTTTCAAATCAATATACATCCTCTTACTTACAGGATGAATCGGGAATTATGAACTATGAGATTTCTATAAAACCATTTTCTTAAAATCTGGTATAGAAGGAATGTACACATGGTTATTGAACCTAATCATTTTGGCATTATTATAGGTGAAATCCATAACATTTCAAACCTTATTTTATAGCTTTATATATTCCTTATACACATCTTTAATCATCACATGGATAGGTAGGTGATCATTCAATTGATGAAGATAAGACTTTTCCCTTACTTCAAGAATTCCAGATCCATCCTTTGAAAGTTGAGAAATATTTAATATTTTATAATCCTCATCATGGATAAGCTAGGATGATCCTTTATACTCAAATTATGATTTTCCATGTTATCTTTCCCAATATGATAATGTATTGAATAGTCATAATCCTTAATCAAATTTAACCATCTTATTTGGGGCATATTCTACTCCATCTTTATGAATATATACTTTAAACTTATTTGATCAATATATATATCAGAATTCTATCCATAAAGATAATGTCTCCTAATATTTAATAGAAAACATATCGCATCTAACTCCAAATCATGAGTTGGGTAATTTGGCTCATTAATCTTCAGTCCTTATGAGGCATAAACTATAACCATGTCATTTTTCATAAGAACAATTCTATCCATAAAGATAATGTCTCCTAATATTTAATAGAAAACATATCGCATCTAACTCCAAATCATGAGTTGGGTAATTTGGCTCATTAATCTTCAGTCCTTATGAGGCATAAACTATAACCATGTCATTTTTCATAAGAACATTTCTCAAAACCTACCTATATTACTAACTATAGATTAAATACCCTTATGAACATCATGTTAATATATGAACATGTTCACCGACTAATCTTATCTTCAGTACCTTTAAATTTTCATCACATTCATCTATCAAGAGGAACTTTTCTCCCTTCAAAATTACCTTGGTTTGTAGATTACTTAGTCATTGAAAATTTATAAAACAAAAATAATTGTATAGATAAACCAAAAAAACTATGAATCTCAGTCCACATAGTTAGTCTAGTCCAACATAAAATATCTTATACTTTTAATAGATTTACTGATATAACCTCTATTGATATTATGTGACCCGGATATGAAACCTTTTATAGCCAAAATTCACACTTTGTAATTTTTCCATATAGTTCATCATTCATTAGGGTTATTTTCATGATTCTAATGTTTTATTCATGCTCTCACTATCTATTTAATCTGATAAGAAATCCTATTATAAATACAATAAAAACTAATCAAGGTATTGTCTAATGAATCCATTCATTAAATATGTGATGATAATGGGGGAATTAGTAAGACCTTAAGGAATCGCTATATTTTAATATGGTCTGAACCTTATATGGAATGAATTCTTGGATATATCAACCTTCTTGACCCTCAATTGATGATATCCATAACGAAGTTAAATTTTGGAAGACTAATGAGCTCTTTTTAGTTGATCAAATAATTCAATAATATATAGTAGAGGATACTTATTCATAATTGTGATATTATTCATCTCCTAATAATCAATTAAGAGTCTCATTGATTAGTATTTATTTTTTCACAAAAAAAAAAACAAGTGCACCCCCTAGTGACACACATGGCCGAATGAATTTCCTTTCAAGGTTTTACTAGAGTTTACTTATAAATTTATTTAACTAAATTGAGAACATTATCTAGGGATACGTTGAAATTGGTGTTACATCATGTATGAGTTCTATTGAGAAATCAACTTCCCATTTTGGTGGAAGGCTAGGACACTCTTCTGGAAAGGAATTAAAAAATTACCATACAATAGGCATATAATTTATGTCCATTTTCTCCCCAACCATTTGAGATAAAAACTCATTCTAAATGAGAATTAGGACCCATATAATGGATGTAATCACCATCATAATTCCATAATTATATTCACTTTGATAGAAGACCATAGGTTGGTTTTGAATACCAAATGTGACTTCCCCACCCCAAATATTATTGTGGGATATATTTAGACAAATATAATCTATGACTAAGATGAAATAAAATTCATCCAAAGGAATAATTAAAATATTTTCAACAATCATATTCTAACCAACATCAACTGGGGATAAATCATAGACTAGAGATATGTTCAACGTACCATTAGGAGGTTTTACTGATAATTCCACATCTAATCATTTGGGTGGAATCTCTAAATATTTATAAAATTATTTAGTAATGAATTAATGGGTATATCTATAGTTAAATAATAAATTAGTAGTTCTATAGTGGACGATAATTGTACATTTGACATCATAATTATCGCACCCCTCCTTAGAAACCATGATCGCCTAAAATTTCCCCTTTAACCTTTACTTAAAAAGATTCTGACATTAATCATCATCATTGACACTCATTCTTCTCCACTAGTTATCATAACACTCATTCACCTTAAAAGTGCAACATTGAAGTGTGGGAGGTTCATTCTATTCAACTTTCTCTCTATTCCCGTCATTAGTTAACTTCTTCCCATAAATTTGGAAATCAATTGTCCGGTGAAATTCCATTACATAATTAAAACATTTACTATTACCACTAAGTAAATTTTCTCCATGCTACATTTCACTCATTGATTATAAACTAATTTTATTATTCTTCTACCAATGGTTTATATATTTTCTTTTGAACTCCATGTTCCTTTTCTTATCAAAACCATGAGAATGATACGTAACTCCAACTTCAATTTATAGATTGATAGTGCATTGAACAATATATTAAAATCTACATAAGTCTAATATGTCTAACATCCATTAGATATTTGGTTTTAATCTATTGATGAAATGATCATCCTTAAATTAAGGTTGGATGATAATACTAGAAGTGTACGTCTCAATTCCTATAAAATTTTCCCTATAGGTACCAAGAGATTCATCACCTATTTTTCTAATCAGTGCAAATCACTCTCAATCTTTTTGTGAAGAAAATGAGGAAATCACGTATTGAAAAATAATTCCCACAACATAATGCAATCCAAGGATTCAATTTCATCATGTTTATTTGTATTGTTGATAAGAGTTCACCATTGATTTTATTCACCTTCCATATAGTAGGCATCCAAAATGATATTTTCTAGTTCCAAACATTGGATAATGATAAATATTTTTTTAGTAGTACTGAGCCCTTTTTCCGAAACTATTAGATCAAAAGGCGCATTAAAAAAAGGTGGACATTTCCTTATAAAACAATTCATAGAATTTTGTTTCCACAATTGCTCATTTTGAACCCCGCCATGATTCGCAGTATGAGAAATTTGGGTGAGAATAGAAACAATATTTTTTACATTATCTCCAACAACATTGGGATGCTCAGGAAGAAGATTATTTCATTTTCATTTGCACTTAGGATTATGGTAGTTTTTATTGGTTCCATCAAGTGAATAAAACCAAAATACACAGTGTAAGAAAAAATAGTCATAGTGGTGACCAAATAAACTAGAAGAATAAATAATTCGACGTCTAAGTCATGATACCTTTATTTTATAATTTTAAATCATTGGTGTATCCTAGATCATACATATAATTCTTTTATTTAAATCATTCATGATTGTTTATAAAGAGATTTTGAATTCCTAAATCCTATCTCCTAGTAGTATCAAACTATGTGTGCAATAAGGCTAGTTGTATGGTACCAATTCATGATTGATCCTAGATCAAAGTTGTGTTTTTTGGGTTATTTATCCCACATTAATCTATTCTAGAGCCAAATCCACTTGTATTATCCAGAAAAAGATATCATTTTTTGAAACCACTCACTCTATCCTTTACCAAAAATTCTAGGACAGTTTCATATAAATTCACTCATCCTTAGAGTTATCCTCATAAATGTCTTTACGGATATCACTAAGGTTCTTATCATCATAGTTTTTAAAGGTTATCTAAACCTATACTCTGATACCTACTATTGTTACCATGATTATCATACATAAACAATTACATAATTGTTTATGAATATACATTACATTACACAAACACACATGTAATGACTATAATAATTTAGTGCCTTTGGAAACTTGGAATCATAAACACTGATCCATAAAAGATAAATATTATATCCCACTGTTTTTTTCAAAAACACCACACTTATTAGACATGTCACACATGATACATATATTCATAACCTAAGAAATGAAAACACAATAAAGGGTGAGCTTAGATTCTTCATAAGGGTAAATAAGGGAGATACATATGTATAACATGAATATAAGGGTATGAGAACATAAAAATAACATTTTAAAATCATAACCTAAATAAAATAATCATAATCTCAAGTCAATGAATAAATATTTGTATATCATAAGATAAGAATCATAAGGGAATCGATGAACCTAATCCATGAGAACATAACTTTGTCATCAGACATGTAATTTTTGGAATACCCTTAATCATTGAAAATAATTTCCATTTTAGTCAAGGCCAACTTACAATACCATCGTAGCATATAAAGTCATTTAATGGACTGGGTTCACTCACCATTCCAATCCTTTCTATCTCATGAAATATAAATCGTTTTCTAATACATTGGAGGGAGATATATGTACCACCCATAACATAATGAAAACTATATTTATGTGTTCCACAATATCATAAAATTCATCATATCATAATCCATGAAAATAAATGGGTATCATAAAAATTTCATCATATTATAACCTATGGAAAAAATATTTGTTTTATAATCATTTCATCATTGAAATACTCATTAAAAAATTTTCTTTCTTAACCATTTTCTTATGGTATAACCCATTGAAGAGAGAATGGTTTCATAAATATCATGCTATAAAAACATAAACCATTAAGATGGAGAATATGAACGGTATTATTGGATTATATCCCTAATAAATAATAGTTAATAGCAAAATATGTCATCCTAGATAGAAAATAATTTTCAATGACCGCATAAATAATTTCTTTAAAAAATATACACTCCGCTTTGAAAATTATTTTTTAAAAACAAGGAAATTTTTTTGAATAAAAAACAATTTGAAAATAAAATTGAAAAATTATAATTAAATCATTGATGAAATTATTGTTCATGATGTCGGAAAATTATGGTAATTCCATAAATATTAAAATAAAGATTACTTACACATTTTCATTAAAATACAAACAAGAATTGTTTTGTAAAACGACCACAACATTCCTTCAATAAAAATTAAAAATGACTAAAATGGGTAAATATATGTTTAAAAATCATAATGGAGTAATAAAATTTGGATGATATTTTTATAAAATATGGTTTTGGAAGAAAACAAATTTCTGACTGAAGATAGAAATTATGTAGAATTTTCTAAAAAATATTTTCCATGAAATTTCAAGTACCAAAGGAGAAAAAATGGAATCATTTTTGTTAGATATAAAAAATAACCAGAGGATAAGAGAAATAAATAGAAAAATTGAGATATAGACCATAATTTTTCAACAGTGGAGACATAATCATAAAGAATCCTGATAATTGATGAGACAGTAACATAAAATATTTATCACTTCAGTAACATTAAACCATAAACCCCATAACGAAATTACATAAAATAAAATATAAAATATCATGAGTTTGAATAAATTAATGATATTACATGTCAAATGGGTTTTATATTCATTTCATCAATGAATATAGGTTCAAAATATAACGTAACTCTCAAAGAAAGAAAATTGAGACAAAAATCCATTACCTTAAGCCTTGACTTCCATCATAGTCATTAAAACCTACTGTATAATAATTATAAAATTATTATATGTGTGTATTTATATATATATATTAAAGAACCATATTCATTTATATCACACCATATATTATTTTCTTATGACCATTTATTACTTGTTTATTCAAAATTTTATGTTTATGTTATGTGTAGGGTAATAACTGCTTTGTTTTTCTTATATGTTTTGACTTTTTATATTTTTTTTGAATTATTGGATCATGGTTATATAATTTTAAAAATTATAACCATGAAATAAATATCATATATATTCATTATATATTTATTTATAGTAATCTGTAAAATTTAGTGATAGGAAATGAAATTCAACATTCATGGGGACAACAGGGCGTACGTATGCATGAGAACTATTTTTTTGAATTTATTATCAGATTTAAAATGGAACATAATGATATATAATATAATTATAGAATAATTTATATGTAATATATATCAAAAAAAATATTAAACGCATCCTCAATACATTCCATATCAATTGTGAATTAATCACATCGCTTCGCAAGGCGGTGGTCTTCCATACAAATAGACAACGTTATCATATTCCAATAAAAAGGAAAGAGTGAAGGAATGTGTTATATATAGATTCAATAATCATAATAACATCGTAAATATAATATATATAATATATAAACTATACATCAATTATAATTACCATCCCTAATAGGTGGCAATGGAAAAAAGTAATGGCATCGGTTTACGAGGCGATAGTCCCCCTATATACAAAAAATGATTTCATAAACCATTTGATGGAAGTGAATATGCTTTTAAGTAATTAAATTAAGATAAAATAAACCTATTATATGTATGATATTTATTTTACAATATAATAATGACCTAAAAATAATTTAATGGGTTGGGGAAGAAAAACAATAAAAGTTATCACTGATGAATGTTAACTCTTATTTGGTTATCCCCTGTATGATTAAACTAAAATACAATCTAGGATTGATAATTGTCCAATATAAGTATTTAAGAATAAGGGGAGGAAATTTTTTAATTGATTTGGTAAGGTCTTGTTTAAGATAAAGAGGTGTGATGGTGGAAAGAAGATAGTAGATGGGGTGGCCTTTAATAAGTACGGGAGATGACACAATTTGTATTTTTGAAAAATAATAAGTGATACCACATTTTTCATATGTCACAAGTGTCCCAATTAGAAAATTATAAAACCTTATCGGTTTCATGGTCAGAATATGTCTAAAAATATTTTTTTGGACAATTGTATGGTATATTTATACCCTTATCATTTTAGTTTATCCCCTTGTAAACAAAATTTTACCATAACCGTGATAATTAATTTTTACTGCATTCACTATTCAATTTGGTCAAAAGTTATGTTGGAATTATTAAAAAGTATAAATTATTATAATTCAAAAAATTTAATCCATTTTTTAAAATTCCATTAAAATAAGAAAAAATAGTTAATTTAATATTTATCTTGCTGACGTGATAAGAAAGCGGGGTTTTTATAGTGAAAATGATCAATAGTTGACAATGTTTTGTACCCCATTTCAAGGTAAAATTTATTATAATGAACTAAATTTTATTAATATATGTATAAGTTTACTAATATAAATTTTAAAATAAAATAAATTTTAATTTTAATTTTTAAATAAATTAAATGAAAAGGAATCCTTCAATTAAAATTCATTATTTTTCACTATTCATCAAGAAATTAAACCTTTTAGAAAAACACCAAAAATTTATCATAAGATAATTTTTAAAAATGAATTAAAACAATATGTCTATTATATCAAATTAATTTTCTAAATTTTTCAAAAAATTAATTTTATTATTTTTCACAAAAGTTCATCAAAACTAGTTTTTTGAGAAAATAGTATTTTTAAATCATATAAATACTTTACTAAAAATTATATATTTTATTATAAATATTTTCTTATTTATACAAAATAATTATAATTAATAATTAATAATTATTTATTACTATTTATATAACTATGTTTAACTAGTTTGTTATAATAGTCAAGTTTAAATAACTAAATTAATAACATATCATGGTTTTATTAAAACCCATTGTTGTGTATAACACAATATAATACAATGTTATATATAAATAAATCTTTACATGGTGTTTTATATAGAGAAATACAAAAATGAAATTTAATATATTTAAAAAATTACTCTAAAAATTTATACTGTTACAAATTTCTCATTTCCCACAAAAAAATGCATGATGCCAAAATTGAATAATTCCATTAAAAAAACAAATAAATTAATTATTTATAAATCCAAAGTGATTAATTTAAATACTAAAAAGTTTGCATCAAATGGACGGGCCTCGTGGTGCCCGGAATAAATGTTCGATCTTTTTTTAATGTGGATGCATGATTTTAGTAACTTCTAAACTGGTGTCCAGATAAAAAATTCTTAGGGCACAATTATGTCTATACTATAGAAATCACATTAGGTGGGGATTAACATCTAATATCGTAGGTCAAGGGAAAAGGTTAATTTTTTGATGCTTTAAAGAAAAATAAAATAATATTAAAGAATTTTATTTTATTTCTTCTTAAAATGGCTCGCAGCGGCATTGTGATGCAATGACCAAGAAGCTATTATTTTTCATCAATGAAGAGGCATGAAAACGATGTATCTTAGAAAAATAAAAACATGGAAATAAATTTATTCAAATAATAGTTTGACAATGATGTGGGATCTAAGGATGATCCTGGAGAATTCCCTAATACCTCTGTAGAAAAAACGTTGGCGGATGACAATCGACGAAGGATGAAAAATCACCAAAATTGATAGATGTGTGGATCGAGATAGCTCTTCAACAGATCCTCGACAAGGAATGAATGATAGTGGATTATCTAATCCCACTTAGGGGTTTTAATTCTATGTGATCATTTTTCCATATTATTTCTTTCAACGACGAACGTTGATCAACCCACCAACAGGATGATCTGCGGATCAATCATTAATACTGGATAGGTACTATTTATGCATGATTAAAGAGGGTTTTAACTTAGTGGTTATTAGTATAATTTTGTTCCCCATTTTTTTAACAAGATGAACGATGGTTGGACGAATAAGGCTGACTTTTATTCCTTGGGTGTTCTGGTGCTCTCTCTATCTCTCTCTCATGTTCTTCACCAATGGACCACCATGGTTGCATTAGAATCTTTCTGGGTGGTTCCAAACATGGATGGACCCTAAAATATAAGATGCGATAATTTAGAGCATATAGAATTATAGATAACGGCCCATATACTATTAGGGTGCTCGCAGTTTGGAAAACGGGCCACCACGGAGACAATGACGACCCGTGGAGGGACGACTGACATTGGTGGTGGTGTGTGGCGGTACAACCACATGACAACAGTGTCCAGATGTGGATATCGCCACAATAACCACTATGGGGTGAAAAAACGGGACATCTAGCAGGTGGATAGCGGCAAGCATTGGTGGATAAAACATGGGGATCACGATCCAACTGGACCGCAGTGGCAGACCGTCGTGTCAAATGAGGGGGTTACCCTATATTGAACGGATAGGGATGTGGTGCCTGCTACATCTCAGGTTGTGAAAACTGGAACACTTCAATAGTACAGGTCATACCAAGTGGGTCAGGTCAGCCAGAACCAGGTCTGGTTGGGTTGGGTCAGATCGGTCTAACCAGGTCAGACCAAACTCGAATCCCACTGGCCCCTTTTAACTAAATTTCACATAACATTTAAACCGTGTGTTCATTTAATGAGTTTTTTTTTATGTTCAGGTCTTCGAGATGAGGCAGTCATTTTGAGACACTCTAATTGGGTTTTTGTGGAAGTCTACGTAAGTCCATTGACTTGAAGAGTAGGTCGTCTCGGAATAAGCACTCTAGGAGTGGAATCATGTGGCTGGATGTGATGTGGAGACGATGTGACTTGATGTATAAGTGACTTCAAGACTAAGTCACTCTGGGTCTAAATTATGAATCGGGTCTAAGTGACTCATTGGTTGTAAGTGAATCATTGAGAATAATTGACTCATCAGGGCTGAGAGTCTCATCAGGACTATGTGCCTCATCAATAATGAGTGTCTTGTGATTATGTCTCGTAATATTTTTTTTCATACTTTAGATATAAACCTGTGTGATCTTACAATAATTCTTTCCAACTTTTCTTTTTAGTCTTTGCTTCGTGGTTTTGGGGCATCATACTGAGTACTTTTTTACTCACCCCTTCATGGGATTTTCCCACACATGTTGTGTCTTTTTCAGATGACTGAAAATTTGACAGAGACCTTGGTGGTCGAGGGTTGGGTGGTTCTCAGTGAGATCAAACCGATGGAACATACTCCTAAAGCTTCAGGCATCATCCCTTCACCTACCCTTTAGGTTGGAATTTCTATAGATGAGCATTAAAATTTTTGTAACAGACTCTTCCTTTTTGGAAGGATTGTATTCTTTCCTAGGTCACCCTATTGTACATTACATTTATATTTCACTCTGGTTGTGTTATCCTTAGTGGTTTTTATACATGGTTCACATAGTGTTTTACTTTCAGCATTGTGTGCATGCCTACAGGTACATGTGCAATGCCTCCCTTGATAGTGATATGCTTACTCAGTGCTAGTCACTAGCCCCTATCCCATTGGAGGTGAGCTTGGGGACTCAAAACATGGATTCCTTTGGGACAGGTCGTGGAATAGTTTAATAAGAGGTGTAGGTTCAGTTCCACATTGGGACTGGAAGTGCATGTGGTTGGTTTGGGGAAATAGTGTTAAGTGTTTTGAGTTTAGCATTCAAGAAAAGGATACTAGTGTTGGTGAAGCAACCAATATATCCATACATCATGAATTTGGACACCTTATTTTGAACTTAGTACATGGAAATACTAGTTACAGGGAAATAAATGTACATGAAACATATAGGATTTTGAGTGTCTCCTCTTCTTATTCTATAGTCAGCTCACCATGTAAACCCTATTGAACGTGGTCTAACTTGATCTGTTTTAGGATGCCTCCATATAGAAAACCATCCAGGATTCTACTGCATGACCATGAGGACGATACACCTAGCGATGAGGAATCGGTATAGAGAACAATACTAGAGATATCCCCAACGAGTGGTTCACCAGTGATACCCCCACCCATCGATCAACAGTTTCGACTAGAACTACTGGTATAGGAGGTACACAGGCTCACTGAACTGCATGAGTTCTAGAGGTAGAGACCTCCCTGGTTCAGAGGTAAGACTAACCCCCAGTCAGGTGAGGATTGGATGGAGGTAGTTACACACGTCTTCTACCTTGCGAGGACACTACCCGATCAGATGGAGGTCCTAGTTGCAAGCCTTCTTTTGGGATCAGTGGGATGGTGGTGAATCTTATTGATTTAGGCGCATGATGAGACAACTCTCTATTTATTTAATTCTTAGTGCCTTTTCAAGAAGGAGTTATTTCTAGTGACTTTGCGCTCAGTACGCATACAAGAGAACCTAAAACTACATCAAGGATGCCAGATAATAGCTTAGTACTCGGAAAGGTTTACTGAGCTTTCATGTTACTCTACATACACGGTGACAGAACAATTCTTCAAGGCCTGAAAATTTGAGTAGGTACTATGATGAGAGATCAAGGAATCCATGGTATCTCTTAGAATCTCTAATAAGGTTGTGGTGATAAAGAGATCTCTAATCGTGGAGATCTTCCTAGGGAAGTAGGATCCAGTGGTAAGAGCTACCAGTAGACACCATGTAGTGGTGCCTTCAACTGTGGGTAGTAGGAAGTATATGTAGGGACCCAACATGACATCCCAGTGTGGTATCAAAGGGGGTTATAACTTAGTGGTTATCAGTATATTTTAGTTTTCATATTCTAAGGGGATGAAAAAAGGTCAAATAAATAAAGAAAATGTTTTTTCCTTGGATGTTCATGGTGATCTCTCTCTCAATCTCTATTGCGTTCTTCACCGACAGACACCCATGGTTGCATTAGATTCTTCCAAGGAGGTTCCAAATGTGGTCAAATCCTCAGATCGATGGTGATATAATTTGGATCACTTGGTAGTTGATATAGAGACCCATGGATCAAGAGGGTGTTCACAGTTCAGAAAATGATCCACCATGATGATGGTGATGACTCGTAGAATGAGGGTCCTTGGCTCGATGGCCGGTGGTGGAGATTCCTGTGGAAACTTTCATGGGGATACAGATAGGGTCCACCTATAGGCGACTGATAGAAGGCATAGGTAGATGTGGAAGGGGGGCCACGTCACATGGATGATGGGTTGTATTCTAGCTATACTGTGGGGGTGGGACCCTGTGACAACCATTGTGGTGTGGTCATGGGGCGTGCCGCTGTGGAAAAATCTGTGGCTGACTTGCATTGACCAGACAGGGACATAGTGCCTACAACATCCCAGGTGGAGAGAACTAGCCTAAGCTAGGGGGATGAGAAGAGTAGGTGCGCCAACACTGACATTGTGAAATGGGCCAAGTCGGACTGGACCGTGACCCCACTGACCCCTTTTTGACTTAATTATCCTGAACATTCAAACCATTTGTCCATTTTACAATACGATTTTGTCATTATAAACCTCGTGATGAGGCAGAAAATTTGAGATACTCTAAGCAGGATTTCAGGGAAGTCAACATACAACCATTGACTTGAGGAGTAGGTTCTCCCAGAACATGAGCACTACGAGTGGAATCCTATGGTAGGATGTGATGTGGACACTATGTGACATGATGTATACAAGACTGTAGGAATAAGTATCTTCAGGTCTGAGTGACTCATCAGGTCTAAGTGACTCATCATGTCTAAGTTACTCATCAGGACTAAGAGTCTCATCGAGATTAGGTGACTCATCAATATTGAGTATTATGTGATTATGTCTGGTAGTACTCCTTTTCCTTCTTTATACTTTTACATATGTGAGATAACTATACTTATCGCATTATTTCCTTTGTCGTATTTATTTTTTGGTTTCATAGTGTCCTAATGAGTACTATTTTACCCACCAATGCACTATATTTTTCCTCACGTGTCATGTCTTGTGTAGATAACCAGTATTTTGACAGAGACCTAGGTGGTCAAGGATTAGGTGGTTCCTAGTGACATTAAATATACATGGCGTACTCCTAATTCTTTATGTAGCTACACTTCACCTAAAATTCAGGTATGGTACTTTTGAATACAAGTTTCAATAATTGTGTTACATACTCTTCCTTTTTGGGGGTCCTTTATTCTATTCGGGGTCTGCCTATTATACATTACTTTTCTATTTCACTCTGGATGTGTTATCCTTAGTGATTTGCATGCATGTTTTACATATTGTTTTACTTTCATCATTTTGTGTGTGTGTATAGGTACATACGAAATGCACTCCTTGTATGTGATATTCCTACTTGGTGCTAGTCACTTAACCTGGCCTATTGAAGGTGGTCATTGGGGAGTCACGGAATGGACCCCTCTCGTATGGGTCGTGACAGACGTCCCAAGCCCTCTACCGAACCCTGTTCTTGGGTGGGTAGGATGTGGTCTGACTTGGAGTGTTAGTCTATGACCACCCAGATGGTATCATGCTTCCTTAAAAAGCATGGAAAACCTGTCACAAAGTCCATCGATATTCCATCCACTTCCACTCTGGCACCACAAGAGGCTGATCCAATATTGCTGAAATCTAGTGCTTTGACTTCACTTGAAGACAAGTAAGGCACCATGAAATGAACTCTGTCAATGCCTTCTTCATCCCCAACCACCAGAACTAACGTCCGAGATCATGGAATATCTTTTCCACACCTGGATGTACCACCAAAGGGGATGTATGAAATACCATTAAAACTTCCTCTTGAAACACTACTGGTACGAAAGTGTTCCCTCTCAAAAGGAAGACATTCTCACCACCTATCAAATATCCATTAGAGGATTTCCCTGTGGATAACAGAGCATGTTGGGTGTCACATTTGACATCCCCATTATGTGCCTCCCTAACACGATGTAAGAGTGGTGGAGTGAAAACCATAGACTGAAGGTAAGCTTCTCCATCACCTTCCACAAAGGATATTTTCACCGTGGCCAATTTCTCTATCGCCTCAGTTAGCAACTGCAAGTTGGTTCTCCTGCCGAGTTCATCTGCCACCACATTCCCCTTCCTAAGAGTATATACAATTTTGAACTCATAATCCTAGAGTAACTCTAGACATATCCTCAATATCATGTTTAGGTCATTCTGGGAGAATATATACATGTCACTTTTTTGGTGAGATTAGAGAGTAAAACGCTCACCCATTAAGAAGTGTTGTCACAACTTCAAAGAAAATATCACTACTGCTAGATCAAGATCATGGCTCACATAGTTCAACTCATGCTATCACAACTATCTAAAACTACAAGCAATAAATTCTTGTCCCTGGTTTCAGAAACAACCCATTTTAGTCCTTGATGCATTTCAAAACACTATATACCCAACTCACTCCTTTGGATATCTCAACCAAGGGTGCTCTTAAACATCCTCTTTAGCTCTTGGAAACTCTAATGGAATTTATCAGTCCTCATGATGGGTTTTCACTTCCATGAAAAAGCGAATAAGGGTGCATCCAACCTAGAAAAGTGAGACACAAACATCTGGAAGTACCCATACAAACCCAAGAATCTCTTAACCTCAGTCACACTCTTAGGTGGATCCCAAGAAAGCATTGCCTCTACTTTCACTGACTCCACTGCAACTGCATCCTCTGAAATGAAGTGTCCCAAAAAGTGGACACCCCGAATCTAGAACTAACACTATGATTTCTTCCAAAAAATATTGTTCTCTCATATTGTATCCAATATAATCCTCAAGTGTGTCACATGATCCCCCTCAAACACTGGGTACACCATGATTTCATCAATGAAGACCTTGATGAACCGATCAAGGTAATTCTAGGAGATCCTCTTCATGAGTCCCATGAACACTACTGCAACATTGGTTATGTCTAATGGCATCAATAAGTACACATAGTGGGAAAACCAACACCCGAAGGCTATCTTCGTTACATCCTTATCTTGTACAAGAAGCTGATGACAGCAAGATCTGAGGTGTATCATAAAGAACCACCTCTCTCCCTTCAGTTGATTGAAGAGGTCATTGATTCTTAGCAATAGATATGTGTTCCACACAGTCACCTTGTTCAGGAACTGGTAGTCCAAACACAATATGAAGATCTCATCTGCATTCATGGAAAAAAATTGGGGCCTCCCAAGGTGAAACAATGGACATCATGAAGCTCTTCCTCAACTGATTCTCTAATTATACCCTCAACTCACGAATCTCCATAGGAGCTATCAGATATGCGAGTGTGGATATCAGTTCCTTCTAGGGGAATATGTCAATGAAGAATTCAAACTCCCCATGAGGAGGTAATCCTGTACCACCTCAAGAAAGATTTCCTTGTACTCATTAACCACTACATGAAGTTGAGGACTCCTCTCAAACACTCGATTGAGGTTAAGGCTAGCCATCTAGTGAGTAATCGGTTACACCCTCCTCAGAGAAAGCCCTTCCAGCACTACTAGCATTCCATTTTCACCAGTAAAGGGAAATTTGGTCCCATATTCACAGACATGCTGGACTCTATGTCTAAAATAGTCCATCATAGCATGGAATTTGGATAACCAATCGATTCCTTGAATGACTTCATAAGGCCTTGACGATGCTACTAAGAAATCCTAGCTGAATCCCTCACCTACAAGAGTAGCTCACACTTCCAGGACCAATGTGTGATTGTTGAATACCCTCCCGTAGGAGTCTCTAATTATTAAGATCGATCCAATGGCTACACCAAAATATCTAAGATCCAAAAAGGTCCATGGAAAGAAAAAGTGTGACTATAACTTGTGTTTATAAGAACTAAATATAGGGAAGAGAATACATAGATCATTACTATAATCACATCAAGAGCATCAGGATAATAATCATATATCTCTTGAAGCTGATCACATCCTTATCCACCAGCTCCTAGAGCGTGTGGTGGACCACCTAGGGGTGGTGGTGGTAGTACCTTGAACATCTCCAAACCGCCTGCTGTTGTGCCAGCTCCCCTACCACGTCTGCCACCCTAAAGACCACAAAGGAAGAAAAATATGGACATGGATGAAAATATCCTATAAAAATAATGGGGTTTATTCGTTCCAATATTAAATATTCATTTAAAATTGTATTTCATATTGTAAGTTGATATTTATGAAAATAAGTAACTTCGCATGATAAAAAAGTAAAATACCATAGAGAAATTTAATTGGAAAGATAAATGGGATTTATATGATTATCATCAGGTGGTGATTTTTTTACTCAATGAGAAAGAATTTAAGTTGAGAAGACTATTTTGGCTCAAGTAATTTTAAAATTAAACCCCCTTAAATGATATGATTTAAAATGAAACCTTAAATTCCATGAATAATTATAGGATAATTATGAAATATATTTAATGTTTAGTAGAAAAACCATTCCAACAAAAATATGGTGTATAATTAGAAATATTTCCCAAGGGGTGAGAATTTGATATAATAAATCCTTACCTTGTTTATGAATCGTTCTGCGCAGGTCCTCAACATTATGAACAATAAAATTAAATTTATTAGATATTTTATTAGTTAATTTATTCATATATATTTAATTTGATATATTCTATTTATTATTATTTTCTATTTATTTATTATATAGTTTATTCTTATCTTTATGTGAAAATTTAATTGGCTCTGGCTTATTTTTGATAAATTTAGTGATTGAAAATGATATTTTTATAATAATATAAATAATCAATATAACCATTATCGAACCATATGAAAATAAATATTTTCATAGTAAAAATTAATTAAATTATTATTTATGTTCCTAAAATTATCACTGATAGTGCATTATAGAATTGTTAAAGTAGGTGGCTAAATGAACCCTGAACAAGAACATGCTCCATCTCAATCATTGATTATGGTTAAGAAGGTGCATACTATCATTATAATAGAATAAATATTAAATTTTTCTATAATTAATTTTTTTTGAATTATATTTAATGTGGTTTGGATAAATAATGAAAATCAATATGAAAGAAATAAAAACTCTTTTTGTGAAGGTGATAGTCCGCACAATTCACAATCAATGTTCTTATATTTTATAAGAATATGAAAATGAATAAATAAGATTTTTTAATTAATATAATAACACATATGTGTGATATTTTTACTAAGGTTATTATATAAAAATGTGAAGGATAGGTTTTGAAAAGAAATATTATGAATAATCGGATACAGATTATGTAATAGTAACACTTGGACCTTGAATATTGTCTTGAATATATCCATAAAATGAAGGGATTTGAATAACTAATTGAAACCATAGAATTATGAACTTTTTAGAGGTGTTTAGGATTAAAAATTTGGAAAACCAATTAGGAATACATTTGATGAAATGGGTGTGGAATTAAGAGGTGGAAGTGTCCCTTTTTATAAGTGAAGAAAATGTAACTTTTGTGAACACCATTTATTTTTCTATTATATGATGAAAATATTTAAGGGTAAAAGTTTCCTATAAATGACAAGTAATGGATTTCGAGCTGATATTGGGAATATAAATCCTCAGAAATGTATTTACACACATGATTGAATCATGTTTAATGTCATTTACTCCTATATTTTTTAATTTTATATTTTTTTTCTAATATAACTAGTTTTTTCCCAATTAACTTATGTTTTACTAAATATAAATAAAAAACCTTAATAATTTGGGTGTGATGGACCTAAATTTAATCTAATTAAATTTTCTAATAATATAAAATCAACTTTCCATAAAAAAATTATATATAGGAAAACATATTTTGTAGAAAAAAGTTGTCTTATATATTATGAGATCTTGGTATTATTTAACATTGATTAGAAAATAAATGCGTGTTAATATAATTATATATTTTTAAAAATTAATATTATATTTATTATTTAAAATTTATTAAATTAATTTATTAGATAATAAAAAACAGTATTAATAGAAAAATTTATTTGAATACAATAATTTGACAATTATCATAGCCATTAACTTTAATCTTAGTAATCATACTCTTGAAAAACTGAAATTTAAATTATTAAATAATATTTTTATGTTTATATAAAATATGAAATCTGTATTTATATATTTAATTTATGTATTTTATGAAATATAAATTTTTAATATAAGTGAATAAAAAATAGTATTTATACAAAAATATTACTTACATATCCAGAATAATATTCATGTGTTTTATAAATAAGAAATAGTAATTTCAAATTATTTATTTTAATTTATTATTTTTATAAATTATATAAAAGTTTTTTAAGAACATTTTAGTCATTATTTTATTATGATAATATCATAATACCAATGGTTTTAGTAATATCGATGTTTTTAGACTATTCACCTAAAAATCAACTACATTAGAAAAATAAAAAATTGATATTATGATAATATTAAAATTATGAATCTAAAAATTTATATTATTTTTGAAAATTAAAATTATAAAACATCAAAATTTATCTTTTAAAGAAAAATATGAAAATATATTGAATTTGTTTTTGAAGGAAAACAATTTTTTTTAAATACAACTATTCTAATTATTGTTTCCTATAAATTAATAATAAAATTGTTGTTAATATATTATTCTCATAAAAAATATATTTTCCCCATAATCTAATAATATTCTTAAAAACACATAAAAAGGAATTTTTGGAAAGGGTATATTTTAAATCATTTGTTAGTATTATTAATTATTTATCCACACTAATTGAATTTTCATCAATGACATAGTATTAATAATGACCTTGAATTTTATTTCTATATATATTTCATAAATTGTGTATATATATTTACCTTCCATTTCATGGACTATATTTTAATAATTATACAATGTTTCATGATTTAATTTGGTCGATGTTTCATGTGAATAATACTATTTAACACATTAGGGTTTCGAAGGAAAATATAATTTAAGATCTCATAGTGTTACATTATCCCTCATAAAATAAATTGAATATTCATAATTTTTAATTTATTATTTCTATGGAATATATTTGAGTGTATAGAAAATATAGATAAGATCCAAGGTTTAATTTCTAATATGATATAAATCATACTATTTTATATACTAAGAAACTCAAGATTGGGTATCAAGATATATATATATATATATATATATACTAAAATTAATTTCTATATAAATTGTATTGCAAATATTTATGGATGATTGATGATCTAAGTAATTATTCAGACAAGATTGGGAGAGATCATTCTATCCTCTTCAAAATGTGCTCTCTATAGGGATGGACTCTTCTGGTCTACCTCGTAAGGACATTTCCATCACAAAGCACTTTCAGGTTCAAAACATACATCGTTCAATCCGAATGAACCTCCTATTATCCAATTTTTGGGAGAAGGTTCCATCATATTGGTTTTCGAACCAGATGTAGTCATGTAAAGAATAGGGATATGTATATTCTTAGTTTTTTGGTTACATATCTTATAAAAAAGGGCCTAAACCCTAATCTTATGAAAATATGAATGCATGAATTCCCCAATGTTGAAACCTAAAAAAATGGTGATTGATGCTTTTGGGGAATGGTTACTTACATGTTATTATAGAGAAAAATAAGGATGTCAACATGGCTTCGTGTTCAAGAACTCTCAATCTGAAACTAGGTTTTTTTGTCTCTAAAAATGGGATGATAATTTTAATCTGTTCAATCAAAAGCACCCCCATGCATAGGTTTGGGTGAGGATTCATGGAATTCGATGGATTTATTGGAATCATAATATCATGAATGATTTAGCCTCTTGAATTGGCACTCCTCTAAATATTTACCAATAAACAATTAATAGAGATATTGGTCATTATGAACAAGTTATTACTGTGATTGATATGAGGTTAGACCCCCCATACCGAATTTATTTGGATGTGAATGATCATATAATATAGATAAGTTTTGAATATGGAATTTTCCCATAATAATTTTAACATTTCAGTGTGATGGAAAACATTATTAATAACTATCATGCGGTAAAGAAGATTTTAAATCTTGTGAATGAAGACACGGACTGGAAGAAGGTATCAAAAGTCAAAAAACCAAACATAATGGAATATGTAAAGAATGCTTCACCTGTACAATTCAAATATAAGATATGATAGTCAAAAAGAACAAGAATAGTATGGGAGGACTTGGTGGAAGTTTAATAGAAACAACAAAGATCCCCGATTGATTTTTTTTGATTCAAAGTAATCAAACTAAGGTAGGAAAGCAGTGTCATGATGTTTATGAAGCCTTATTTTTGTACTTACCAAATGATGTATTATTAACCATCCTTAACTGGCATGAAGAAGTATTGTTGATTGATATGATAAACTATGACATAATTAAAGCAACTATTTAGGATAGACATATGTAAAATTACAACATCCAGTCTCCATATCCAAAATAAGGGGCTAGTACTCTCCAGGTAAAGAAAGAAGACATGTCTTTAGAGGATGAAAAACCTATCAAATGTTCTAGGAGGGATATGAACATTTCTTCAGCTCCTATTTTGAAATCAACAGATGATATCCCACCAGATATTAATCTAGTGTGTCCCATGTAGTCTTTAGCAAAAAAACAATTTATCTAAGAGGCCCACATGTCCATCATGAATATGTTACTCCCATTAAGGATTTAAAAATTCATGACTCAATCCCAAATCACGAAAAATATGTGGATCCTACAAAAGGACCAATTCCTTCTCCAAAGATTGTGTCTAGAAAATAAAAAACATTACAGGAATTGGAGATGAAAGAAAAGGGGGGTTCCACCCCCAAACCAATGTTAAAATAAAGATATAATTCTAAAACTGTTAGGTAATATCTGACCCTAGTATAGAGGGTTCTCTGAGGATCCTTATAGGTAGGTAAAAACTTGACATCATTGTAATCAATGAACCAATGAAAAACTTCTCTGGCTAAGGTTTCAATTATTATATATGTGGATTTTTAGTTCTGGCCATTATACAATCTGCTTCCAACCTAGATAAGATTTTTTTCTAGTAAATAATTCTATGGAAATACTAATATTGATCCATGAGGATGAATAAATCATCAATTTTAGTTTTACCAAATATGTACAAAACATGTTCTACTAAATCGTTTATTCCTCTAATAACTATATTAATAGGAGGTCATGTTGAAGGCACATGAAAAATTTGTCTAAAAACATCAGGGACTCTAGAGTAATCACTGTATACTTCAACATGATTTTTTATGATGATGAGGACATTTGAATTGTTTTTAGAAATGCCTCTTTCAATGATTTTAGAACTTCTGTTGGGGAATCCATGATAAAAGAAATAAATCTCATTGTTACAAAATTCACTTGGTATGGAATTCATCTTAATGTTATGTGAGAAAATCGAATTGAAAGGGACTTTGTGAATGATTTCACCCTTGGAAGCTGGAAAATGATATGTGTGTCACCTTGGATAAACATAATTAAGATCACCAATCCTTCCTGGAGAGGATTATTGATAGCACAAGGATTAATCCTAACCCATTCAGATTTCACAATTCTTGGACCAACCTTATGGAATGTACAAAAATTGTCCAAGACACATAGGTCTCAGAGGAACTCAATCCCAATACAATTTTGTGCATCTATAATTTCAAAATGCTCCAGATCAAACAAAAATATTGGAGAAAACAAGTTTCAACTTTCATGATGATGAAATTTATGCTCTTGAGTATTCTCCACATGTCCTTAAAGAATCAATCACAAAGAACTAATTCTTTAGGGATTTGGACGAAGATTCTAAGATGACATCTAAGCTACAAATCCTCATAATGATAAGGTACAAAATTATAAGAGACACCTCCCAAATCAGATGGCTAATAGAGGGGTATTGAAACAAAAAATTTCAATTCCCTTCAAAGGGTTAAGAAGGAAAATAGGCCTCTCTAGCTTATCAAATATGATGATCGTATAATTGAGGAAAAAATGACTCTTATCAACCGCATTTTCTCTTTCTATGTAATTATTTTCAATGGTCCCCCAATGGTCTCACGTCTCAAGGATAAAATCATTCCTAAGCTGTTTATGGAAGGTGATAACGCTTTCCTTACCTCTATCCCCTTGGATTTTGAAATTAACAAAGCTCTTTTGGGACTAAAAAACGAATTATCGCATAGTCCAGATGGATTTACAATGCACATTGTCCATTTTTATTGGGAATTGATTTAGTAGGACATGTAAAACCTGGTAATGAACTTCTTTAAAAGTGGTTCCTCAAACTAAGGCTTCAATGTTTAGTTAATTTCCTTAATCCCAAAAGTGAACAATGCCAATGACATCACTCAATTATGTCATATTTATCTTGTTAACACCTATCGTAAAGTGATCACAAAAATTCTTTCCAACTGACAATGTAGTATCTCTGACATAATCATTTAAGAGAACTTGTTTGGATAAATTAAAGGAAGTCACATCTAAGATTTCTTTCTCCCTGCATCAGAATGTGTGAATATTCTCATAAATTCCACAAAAGGAGGAAACATTTCTCTGAAAATTTATATTTATAAGGACATTTATATAATATACTAGGGTTTTATAAGTGATGTTATATTTTACTTTGGATTCAATATAAAATATATTTAGTGTACCATAGACCTTCTTAGATCATCTTATATTCCCATTCTTATAAATGGGTCCCTATAAGGATATTTGAAATGCTCCTGGGGAGTGAGGCAAGGAGACCCTCTTTTTACCATTATATTTTCCATAGTAGAGAACTACCTCGGAAGGCTCATCGTTCACATGGTGGACAAGGGTGAAGTCTTAGATATCAGGGTTGCAAGAGGTACTTATGCTCCATCACGTATTTTTTTGCTGATGAAATTATCATATTTATATAGGGACATCAGAAAAATATTAACAATATAAAGAGTTATCCCTTGCATTATGAAATTTCTTCAGTCCAAGAGCGCAGTTGGGAAAATGAATTTGTTTACTTCTAAAAGCGTATTCTAGGTCCATAAAAATCGTCATTCATCAATAATTTAGTGAATTCTAGAAATATCTATCTAATTTACATATATTTCATTCCCTTTATTTAGGGTAAAGCCTTGGGCCTCTCATTTCACTGATGTTGTGAGTCCGATAAGAATAAATCTTACCTCATGTAAAGTAAAAGAATTATAAATTGCAAGAAGAGTTTGTCTTGTTAAACATGTGTTGGTTTCAAAGATATTCTATTTTTTATGGTGTATTCTTGGCCAACCACAGTGATAATAACCATAACTCAATAATGAGGAACTTTTTCTATAGTGCTAGTATTTTGGAAAGGGAAATCATCATATCCTCTTGGAAAAAAATGTAGCTTTCTTAACAGTCAAGATGGCCTTGTAATAAATAATATGGAATTTTACAATCAGTCCCTTATTGATAAATTTTTATGAAGGATAATAATCATTAATAATGAATCCATGGACTTCCTAAGAAGAGGAATATCTTATTAATCTGATTAATGGGAACTCGAGTTTTATGGATTCCTCCATATGGATCATTCTTAAGAATGACTTCCACAAAATTCACATGTGTTCTCATTGGCATGATAATAGGAACTCCGATATGAGATTATGGTATGATAATTGGTTGGTATCAACATTGATTGATCGGGTTAACTCCAATACCTAAGATATTGAACACATCATCTCTATAAAGGGGAAGTTAGAAAATCTGGATACTCTTCTTGAAGGAATCACTAAACATGTCTCCAATTATCACATCCTCAATTATTTAGACATGCTCATTTGGGATTTATCCCTCAATGGTATTCTAGACTCAAAGAACTTTTACATGCACCTGCTTCAAGGAAACCGAAATAGGATTGGTACCATCATCCAAAAATGGCTTCCTCTATCCGGATTCACACTCTTTTAGAGGCTTTCTCTCAACAAGGTCCTTATTGATTCCAACATTTATAGGGTTTTCATTTATCTTTACTCTAATTTCATCCTTTTTCATTAGTATAGGGAGGATGTTGATCGCCTATTTTTGTGTTTTTGGACTTTCCCATCCATCTAGAGAGACCTTTTTTGGGATCTTTGAGATAAAAACACTCCTTGATGCCTCCCTCTAAGAGATGATTCTTCATATCCTCAGCCAACATTTTTATGAATAAATTTCACTATTCATCTGAGCTTCTTGTGGGGAGCTATTACATACAATATAGTGCATTTGAATCAATTATTTTCCTGAGAAGAAAAAATTCAATGCCAAGTCTATTATTGATGAAAAACATATACAATCTGAAATTCTAATTCACTTCACACTATTCAATAAAACAACATAGTGTGGTATTTCTCCATTCTTAAGAGGTTGGTAATTTCAAGGAAATTCCCTAAAACCCGTAGCACTCTCAATGTCATCTGGACTCCTCCTCTCCATTGATGGTTTAAATGGAATAGTGAAGAGGCATCAAGAGGAAACCCTCGGCTTGATGGTTATGAAGTCATTTTCGGAGACCATAATAGATATGTGGTTGATTCTCTCCATGGACCTTGTGGCCATTCCAATTCACTCAAGGATGAGATGAAATGTTTTATCCTAACATTTTTCTATGAAAGGAAACAAAACTAGAACAACGTATGGTTTGATTATGAATCCACTACCATCGTTCAAGATGGCCAGATGGGTGTGGTAAATATTTCATGGAAGCTGATAGTTGAATGGTAATTCTTATAGAATTATCTCTCTATCATTAATTATATCATCATTCACATCATTCGTGAGTCCAACTACCATGCTGATGGTCATTCCAAAAAAGGTGAGACTGATAAGGTGTGCCACTAATCTAGCACTCTTCCAAGTAATATTCTTCCCATATTCTAAAGGGATAAATGTAAAATACCCTCTTTTAGACTCTTGTAATTTTTATTTATCTTAATATTAGATCCTCTATGTTCACATTTATCAAAAAAATGATGTATGATAATGGGTTGATTTAAGAGGTGTTTTGAAATTTTCCAATATGAAAAATTATATGATTCATTTTCATAAAGTGTTATTCATATCCTAATTCCATTTCAAATTAATGAAAAAATATTTGTATGAAGTAACTTCCTATATAACATAAAGAATATTTAATAATAATCATACCACCATGAATTTTTATATATAACTCAATGCCTAATATTTTTTAAAAAATATAATGTAATAATAAATTGGAAAATCTAAAGTTATGAATCACTATATTTTCAAATAGTAGTTGTTTCATAGTCTTTTTCTTTTTCCCATGGTCTAAGAAGTTCTTGGATACTATTTTCCCCATTTTGTATTGGAATAGTGCATTTATATGTATAGGGACCAATTAAAATGAAATTTAAGCATTGAATTTTATATCTTCTCTTTTTTCCCTTGTATTTTTGTGCTCAATGAACATTATTTTAAAACATATAAGGAATTATTATTCCCTTCAAACAATCCTTGAGGTGTTTTCCCTCATTCTTGACACATAAGAAATTCAATCTTCTTTCATTCATCATCACCACAAAATATCCATGAGAATCCAAATTCCATTTTGTTGGTGTATTTTTTTTTTAATAATGTTCATTTTTTTAATCATGATTTGTGATGGATGGTTTTCATAATCATAATATTCCTTACTCCAACTCATATCTCATTAAGTTTCTCATTGGGATATTCTCCACATTTTCCATAGTAACCATTGTAAACATGGTTCGTTCATTCTCTAGATAGTACTAAAACCCAAAGAATTTAACACAAGAGATAAATACCATATTTATTTATTGTAAGGTAATGAAAATTAAAATAAAGAAGGTATTACTCATCAATATTATTAAATTATATTTCATTTGAACTAAAATAACAATCTGTTCAATCTAGGTTTCTATAGGACAGGTTTAATCATATTCCATAACCAAATTTAAAAACATACTCAATCCATCATAATAACACATACAGATAATGTGATTAAGCAAAGAATATCTCCTAAGATTGTAAATACGGGTGTGAATTTAGGTCAATTTATCATGTAACATGTGATGATTGAGTTAATACCCAACATTCCCTTTTCGAGGTTATTACCCCCCTGGTACACCTGTTTCAGAGCATGCATCTTATTTTAGTATAAAATGATAGATTTAATTTCCTTAATAACTTCAAATTCTAAAATTTACTAAAGTAGTAGTATTTTATCCTATACACTTACTTATTCCATAGGATTATCCATAGGGTATTCACTAACTTTTTGTTATCAGAATTAATAAAATATTCAATATTACATCTACTAACCTAAATGGATATCTATACCACTACAATTATTATAAAAAATTATCTTATCACCTCTTGAATGATTCTCAACTAACTTATTAACCTATGAAACTAAATAAAGGCACCTTTGGTAAAAAGTGTAATTCCCCAGACCCATGCTCCTATAATCTGGTGTGAATAAACACCTATATTAGATGATGGCATACAAATCAACTGAAGAGACCCAATTTTATCCATAAATACTGAAAACAACACTATAAAATATTGGTTCATTTACATTTGAATTACCTTTTATGTTTTGAGTTATAGATCATTATAAAAACATTTAATTAATAGGCCCATGAATTTCTCATTAAATTGATATTTTCACTTATATGAAACTATATAAATTGTAACAAGTCTTCATTGTCTCCCATAAATTCTCTACACATGATAACTTCCAGAAATTCATATATAATACTTATATTTATAACATGGGGAAATATAATCATAAAAAGGGTTATATCAAATTCTATGTTTGGTAAAACGTATTTCATATATTACCAATGAATGAATATGAAATGAATAATATAGTAGGAAATAAATGATATTCAAGTAATAACATATATTTTATCACATGAGATTAAAAAAATCCATGGTAAACAATGTAGAGAATCACATGGTAAATAATAACTGAATGCATGGTGAAAGAATGAATAATTCTGGAAATCATGATATACAATATAAAAGTATTATATAATAAATTTTCATTCCTCTCAAGGTCGTAGAAGATGAATTATTCTTACTATAAGGTGATAATAAAGACATCATTATTCTATTGTGATGGTGTTTTTGAAGAGAGGTATGTTACAAGTGATAGATTTTTGGTGGATGGGTATAGTTTCACAATCATTGACACTGTGTTCACTATTTTTGTTTCACATCCACTCTCTGGTGGTTTCCAATGGGGTTTATTCATGGAACCAGAAACACCAAACAATTCTCATATTCATGATGATTTGTGGGCCTTCATTCAAAAGATAGGTCATAATTGAATAATTTTCCCAATGATTCTTAGGAACTCACATTAGTTAAGTGGATGGGAGTTCAGGCTCATCACACACTTTTGGGGAAAGTTTTCATACTCTAGACTCTCTTATATATTTAATTCATATTTGTGATTATTTTAAAACCATAAAACAAAAATAGTCACCCTTCACATTTGTAATAAATCACATATTCATACAGGATTAAACTTACATATATATCAAAGGATATATATTAATTGAAACAAATGTATGTTTTGAATATTCCCAATTGATATATCCACATATATACATCAGAGGTTCTCTATATCATTCTATTGTTTTGTTGTAAAGGCATTATTTATTGGATCATAATTTAAAGCCTCAGGATTGGGAACTCTATTGTCCATTTCCATACACAGAGGTTGTTAGAGTTATTATATAGGGATCGATCCTATAATATGGGATTCATACATATCCTTTTGAAAGGAATCAAAACAAATCTAGTTCAGTTCCACTTAACAAGAAACTTTGTACCTTTTAGGGTTATATGAAAAGGGCTATACAATGCAGTTAGCGTCATGTTGAAAGTAAATCTAGGCAGAATATTCCAAATAAATTATGGTTTGTGACATACCCAACATGGACCTTTCTAGGTGGTCCCATGATGAATATATTCTAAAGGTAATCAATTGGTCTTAAAAAGATTATGATCATGTAGAGCTATCTATCACTGGGAATCATAGGTTGAAGATTTTAAGATAAATAAGCACCAAAGGTAAAATGGCCATTAGGGTTATGGAAGGATATTATTAGTAATTTTTCCAATAAATGAGTTGTTGGATTTGGAATTTTGGGTTTGATCCTCAAGGAGGCATCCCAAGTATCCCATTATAACTAGAATCAAAGCCCACATAGTTGAAGAATTCTAGGGCTTACACCTATGAGGGAGGACCAACTGATAATATTTGATCATTCTTGTAATATGATCATCTCTGACCTATAATACCACATGAATCATTACCATTGAGAGAAACCTGAGGAAGTAGATGATCTAGTACTTCACACAATCTCTTTTGTCCTTTGGTGGATTAGGGTGAGTATAGAAGGAATCATATACCCTACAATAAATCCTAAGGGGTTACTCAAAGAAGGATGACCATATTATTCCCCTTCTGACAGGTGTATGAGTGGATGTGAGAAATGATATGATTAACAATAGTGTCTTGTCCTATGATTCACTTCACATTTCAGGAAACTGATGTTATTTCCCAACCTAAGAATCCATCGTCCACCATCCCTAAGGATGGAATCTCCATTTCCATGTGAATGAATGATTTTGAACATTATGGGTAACCCACATACTGGGGAGGTTAAATGTGGAACTTACTTTACCATGAGAAGGTGTAATCGGATGGGGTACATGCTAGGGTGTCTTATTGGCTGACTGAATCTGGAATCCATGGGGCAGGTCTCAATGATAGAACTACTAGGTTTTGAATAAGGGAACTTGAAGTCATTTGGACTATTCAAGAAGGTTACTATATGGTTCCAATTTCTATAATAGAAGTAGGTAGAAGGATTAAAAGGGAAAACTAATTTATAGACACCCCATTCCACATATCTTCCACTGATATATGGGGTGGTGGATCATGAAGGGTGTTCTTCCAAAATGTGGGACTTCTTTACATTGGGTATAACAACCCTACTCTTTATTTAACATCAATACATGACTTATAAAACGAAATTATACTTAATACAACCCAAATAACTTAAAATAATAGCGACTTTGGGAATAAAGTACATAGAATAACATCTTGAACACGGGTAGAACAAAATTATTAAAAATTACATTAACATTCTTCTAAAACTCTGTGGCTTTTTATAGTTACACCAGATATAATGGGAAAAAACATAAGAAAGACATATCATGATACTAAACATTACCCAATGCATTTAAGCACAATATAATTCTCGGTACACCTGTCCCATTCATATCAATATCATGCTTAAGTGTGCCACATAGATCTTACAACAAGTATTCATTCATCATAATAATTTATTCCATGATAATGTAGTGAATAAAACATAAATTCAAGTCCACAATTAAAATTAAATTTTCATAAATGTGAACACCCTTGATATGAAATGGATTTGTATTCACTACACAATTCGTTTGGCATGAAAAAACGTGGTGAAAGTTATATAGCATAAAGGCATATCTTAAAAAAATAAAATAGTGGGATTATGAGAGAGAATGTGGTATCTCATCATTTATTCATCAAATTTACATGATTAAGGAAACTTGAAAATATATCCCAACATTATAAATAATAAATAAAAGTAATTAGGTAATGAGAAAACATGAATAAAGAAGAGGATCCCAGCTATATTTTGGATTGGTAAAAGGTGTACATAAAGGATCATGGGAGAATTAATGATAGAGAATGGGGAAAATCATCATTTATAAATTAAATTTAATGTATGGATAATATGTAAGAAAATATCTGAAAAATGGAAAATTTATTTTTAGATACATAACATAGAAGAAGTGATTGAATTGAAAAGAGAAGAGATGAACCCCATACAAAATTCTTGTATAGTAACTTGTGTACATAAAGGTTCATGGAAGGATTAATGAGAGTGAAAGGAAACAATCATTATATATAAATCACATTTACAGTTAGAGGAATATGTAATAATATATCCCAACATTACCAAAAGGAAATATAGAGACATAACTAAAAGAAGTGCTTGATAAAAAGAGGAGAGTGGAGCATGCCTTACATGAGTGTGTGACTCCAAAAGCATACAATGGGATTTTTTAGGGATTAGGGGAACATTTTTGAGACTATAGATTGTTTATGGAAGAGTATGGTCATGATAAATAGAGTTTTAGTGAAGATAAATGGGAGTTTGCTTGGGTTTATATAGGAAATGAGGGGGATTTCTTTATTATTTAGGCTTTGATTACTATATAATAAAATATAAAAAACTACAAAACAACCCATTTTTTATGATGGTTTCCACAAAATAGGATTGTTTTTATTTTATATGCCTAAGGTCTGAAATAATTAAAATAACTCCCCTGATTAGTTGGAGGTGAGTCACACTCTTAAAGAAATTATTTCAAAACATAAAAATAAATTAATTGTTTTGATGGAATCATAATGGATTTATAAAATTAATAAAATGTACATAAAATAACATTATTTTAAATTTAAAACATATATTTATTCGTTTATACCCATTATTGTATTTTCTATATCACTTTCGGGTCATTATGATGTCATAATACATAGTGTATATTTATATAGTTTTTCATTTTTATCCAAAATTTTGACTGTATCAGAAAATTATGAAAAATTCACCATTCGATTATTTATACAGTTTTGTTCAAAAAATAATATTCACTTTTCTAAATAATTATATATATATATATATATTCCCCTTTTAAAATAATAATCATCATTTAATAAGAAATGATGGGTTTTTGTTAATAATAGTTTTCGAACACATATAAAAATTACAATTAACTTTAGAAATACTATACTAACATTTATATTTATTAAAAATAATTTCATAATAATAATTTATTAAAATATTTTTTATTTTAAAAATCCATTAATTCAACAAAATAAATTTCTTAATTGAAGTGGAATATTACACAAAAATATTTTTAGTGTTTTAATATGTCAAAATTAAATTCATTCATAAATTAACAATAATATAATAAAAATATATTCGTTATAAAGAATAATGTACATAATAATATTGTTGGGGGTCTTGATACATACCCATTTAATATACCTAAAAACACCCTAATAGTACGGTGTGCGCTGGTTGGACTTTCATTGGGTGGTTCGGTGAACATGGTTTGGGTCATGATCTCGATGAGCATGAACTTCTCCTATAAATAGTTTTACTAATGATTAAGTTGTTGAATATAATCTTGGGATTGGTCAAGGGAGAATCCTAGAGATGATATCTCCCTCCAAAGCTCTGATAAATGGGCTTTATAGGGTATGATCAAACAGGTAGCGGACATAACATCTTTTTTCTATTTTAATAGATTTTCCAAAAGCTTATATTTATACTAATCATGTGATCAATGTTCAAAGAAAAAATTTTCAATGGTAATGATATGTTATGGTCATTAAAATCCATTTGGATATTAAAAAAATAAGTTCATGTTTTTTCAATAAACATAATACATAACTAGACATTTAATTAAATCAGAAGGTGAATTTTATCTGCAATAGTACATGTCATTACAGTGTTCCCCCATTATGAAATTTGAACCTAGAAATTGTATTTTCCATCACCAAAATAGATGTGGGTAACACCATTTCATCTCCTCCTCAGGATAAAACATTTATTCTTCAAACTTGTGGTTTATCCAAAACACTTTGACCATGTGCATTGTTTTATTTTGTTGAATTGTTTCTCTATGATCTAAGATCTTCACAAGATTATATTCATAGGAACAATAATTCTCCAATGGTACCACCTATGAATTGAGTACATGTGAGGGGTATGGTATTTAATTCCTCATAAGGGATACATTTTATACATCATATACTTGAGATAGGTTCATTGGTAGTTCTTGTATATTGGCCACCACTCCAATGTGATCAATCATATCAAAGGAGCTGATGTATCTTAGACTATGATTTTCCTTCATCCAAAATATATTCACTTAATTTCATGGAGATATGTAGAGTAATACCATGTCTCCAACATCAATATCGAGGTATTATTGATGATTATAAATAGATATCTTCTGTGAATTATTAGATGCCTTTTTTTCTCTAAATGGTCTTAACATCTTTCCATATTTCGTCAACCATTTTAATACCTAGAAGTTTTTGTTCCTCAAAATCATCCCAACACGCTGGTGTTTTTAAAATACTCCCATAAAGGAATTTATAGGGATCTATTTGGATGCTCAAGTGTAAACTGTTGTTGTAAGAGAACTCGACCAATGGAAAATTTTGGTCCCATCCTCCTTTGAAGTCCTTAGAACATTCTCAAAACATGTATTCCAGTGTCTAAATTGTCTGCCTAGATTGGCCATCAGTTTTAGGGTGATAGTATATACTGAAGTTTGGCTCAGTGTGGGGAGAATATTAGAGACTTTTCTAGAACATAGAGCTGAATCATGGATCTCAATTGGATACAATCGATGCTGTTACTCCATACAACCCCACCACTTATCAAATGTATATACATAAAATTTTATCCAGTGGGAAGTCTTCTTGAATGATAAAAAGTGAGAACACTACGTAATACGACCCACCACAACCCATATACCATTTTTCCCCTAGATGTATTCTAAAGTCCATTGATAATTCCCTTGGTGATGTTTTCCCAAATCTATTTTGGTATGGGTAATGTTTTCATCATCCGCTTAGACTTTTGACATTAAACCTTAACCTTCGAACATACTAGGAACATTGATGTATATTCAGTTGTATTTTTCTTCATATAGTCACACCAGTAGTGCTCACTGTGATATTGATACATCTTTGTGATTACTGGGTGAATGGATAAAGTCAAACCATGTGCATCATACAATAGTTCCTTCATTAATCACGATTTTATGGAACACATTTTCTTGATCTAAATCTCACAATTCCATCTACATTAAAATTGAACTCTGAGGATTTCATTTTTCTTATAGTTTCCACTTTCTTATAAAATCCCATATCATTTACATATTTTATCTTATCCAAAAAATATGGTTGAGAATTAATTTATGAAAGGATTGATGTTATTCCCTTCTTTATGATTCCAATGTCCATCCTCTTTAAGTTTAATAATACTGAATCCTTCTAGATTCTCATCAATGATAATGTTGTCATATCCTTTCTACTTAGACTATATTCCACTTTATCAAATTTTATAAGATGGTAGTGGATTGTGTAGTCATAATCATTGATGATATATAACCATCATTACTAGCTTATATTAAGAACTTTTTATGTGAATATATATTTGAGTCTCTTGTGATCAGTATATATCTCACCCTTCTCCCTATATATTTAATGTCACTAAATTTTCAATAAAAAAATCCCAACTCTATATCATGCATGCGATAAATTTTCTCTTCAATTTTCATCTACCTTATGGTATAGACTATCACATTATAATTTTTCATCTTTACACAACCTAATGAAATATTTTAAGCATCATTTTATACCAAAAATAATTCCCCCACTTGTCAGTAGAGTTGGAACCGGTGTATGGATAAGCATATTTTTCATATCCTTAATACTTTATTCACATTATTTCATCCAAATAAACATAACTCCCTTCAGAGTTAACTTGGTAAGAGGGTTTGAAAATCATGAAAATTTTATAAAAAATCAGAGACAATACCCAGCTAACCCAAGGGAATTATAGATATCTATTAATGATTTTGGCCTCAAACATCCTTTAATTGAATCCATTTCTAAAGGTTCTATAATTATCTCATTTCAGGAGATGATATTCTCTAATAAAGAGGATATCATTAACCAAAACTCACATTTTATGTACTTTTCATATAGAATACATTTTTGTATGGTCTTTAGCACCATGCTCAGATGATCCTCAGGATCCTCCTTGATTTTGAACTATATTAGAACATCGTCTTTAAAGACCCCCAAAAATTTGACGACTAAATATCTAAAGATTATATTCACTAGATACATGAATATTTTTAGATCCTTAGATAATCCGAATGACATCACTATGAACTCATATTTCCTATACCATGTAAGAAACTTTGTATTGGGGATATCTACATTCCTATCCCTTACTTGATAATATCCTAATTGAAGATCCTCATTGGAGATGTGGTATGCCTCATATAGCTGATAGAAAAAGTCATCAATATATGTTAGATAATACTTATTAATTATTGTGATCTTGATGAGATTATGATAATAAAAACAAAGGGATAATTATCCATCATTATTCATGATGAAGAGGACTAATACACCCCATAATCAAGACCTTGGGAATGCGAACCCTTTACCAAGATTCTCAAATAGTTGTTTCTTCTTCTCCACAAGTTCTGCAAAAACCATTCTATATACAGTCTTGGATAATATAATCACCCCTTGTATAAGCTCAATTTAAAACTGAACCTTTCAATTAGGAGGATGACCATGAAATTCCGTGAGAAAGACATCAGCGTAATCCCAAAAAATAGGCATGTCTTTGAGGATTGTTATTTCCATTGACTCAATAATTTTCGTAGGTTATGGTTGTTCATAAGAAATAATACCCACTATTGTGATGATGGTGTTAAATAAGATTCATCCCCTCCCTATACATGTATATAATCAAGGGTCAATTTTCAATTCACTGAGTGATTTTTTCTCATGGAAATTTATGTTGGATCTATATAGGGAAACCCAATACATTCCTTGAATTTCATCCAATTACACCGAAGAGAGAATTAAATTATTGTCATGAAGAATATTCCCATAAGATTCAACATGTTATACAAAAATAATAGATGTTTCCCATGATGATATAAAATCGTTTCAATTGGTGACTCTATGTTCTTATAAAACATACAAGGTATGCTAATTGGGCATGAATTGAAATAGAATATAAAATTAAATACTCTAAATTAGTAGTTGAATGTACTTATCTTATAATGATCCATCTCAGCACAGTAAATTCTTTATTTCCTCAATATTAGGGATTGTTGATGCTCATCATGATTGTTATCCTTCAGTGTAGATCCTTTCCTTAGATAATGTCTAACTTATCCAAATTTACCACATAAAACTATATATAGGGCCCTAGAATGGACTTTGTTTCCATCAAACATCTTAATTATTTTACCATGAAATTTGGATACATTATACCATATGTTTTCATATTTTAAACATGTCCCAGTTCCTTAATGACACTTCCCTTGGTGCATCTTTCCACATTTTTCTCACAAAGAAATTTCATCTTCTTCCTATTATCACCTCAATCAGATTAAAATCCTTAAGATGTTGTCTTCCACTTACTTGAATAAATTATGAATTCAACTATTTGCAAGTAGATAATTGTGGTTTTTGATATTTGGTTAGGCCCCATCTCAATATGTCTAACTTGAGATCTTATCTGACTAGGAATCTTATTTGGGAAGTCATCACATTGTCCATTGCATTTGATGTTTACCCATTTCTACAAATTTCCATCCATTGGTTTGAATAAAAGGAAAATTAGGGATGATTATTATTTTAAAACAATTAAACACAAAAAGGGAATCTAATGACATTAAACAGATAAATTATATATTAAATTTATTTATTAACTTATGAATTTCTTGGATTCAATAGATGTTATCCATGATCTATTTCCTAGCATATGTTGTTATGTAATTTTTTTATTCCCCTAATAATGGTTCAAAATGAGATTATGAATTTAAAAAATCATTTCCCATAGGAGTGTCAAACCTAGTGTGTATTAAGGATCATTTTTTTGTTCTAGGTTACCTAGAGTCTGGCTTGAGACATCTTGTCAATGTTTTTAAACCTAGGTACATTTGTGTCAGAACTATGTCTACTTGGAGTATCTAGACAAGAATAAATTTGTTTGATAAACCTCTTACTCTATAATTACCAAAATTTATGGATTTTTTCTTATTCTTAGAATTATTTCTATTTTTTACTAGATATTTATAATCCAAAAAAAACTAAAACATTTCTCTAATACCAACAATAAAAATATTGGTATTTATTTCACATTAATACATGATTTATTATATCAAATAACAAATAAAATATCCAAAAATACAAATAAGTATATATATATATATATATATATATTTATTAGGTACAAAGGATAACATATTGAACATGAGATACAATAACATTACTGAAAACTTCTTTAATAAGATTCCAAAATTCCATGGTTTTTTAAAACTGCACAGGATATACTGGGGGAAAACATAAGATAGGGGGAGCTATAAATCCCAGTAATAGAATGAACGTGGTATAACATAAAGAAAATAATAAATCTTATATAATATTCAAATCAATGTTGAATAAAAGAAACATGAATAATAAGGCATGATATAGCATGATAATCATAACATAGGGATTGTGGAAACAACTTACAACACTGGATGATTGACAGTGGTCGAGGCTAAACCCACCCAGAATTTATAGTGGAAAAATTATCATAATGTAATTTGGCTCCCTTTATACCAAACATTATGTATCATGATACTAAAAATTACCGAATGCATTATAATAATATTTAATTTTGGGTGCACTCATCACTTTCATATCAATATCATGATTAAGTGTTCCATATAGATCTTATAATATGGATTCATTCAACATTATAATTTATTACAACATAATTGAGTTTAGAATACAAAAATTTTAGTCCCAAATAAAAATTATATGTTTATAAATGTGAAAACCCATGATTGGAAATGAGTATGGTATTCACTACAAAATTGGATTGGCATGAAAAAACATGGGGAAATTTATGCAGCATAATGACATCAGTTAAAGAATTATAAAATTTGTTTATGAGAGAGAAAGGGGAATATCATAACTTATTAATAAAATGGTAAGTAATAGAGACATGAAAATATATATCTGAAAATTAGAAATTCGAAATAAAAGTCATAAGGTAATGAAGAAACATTATTAAAGAAAAGGATCTTACCAATATTTCAGTATGGTAATGTGTGTACTTAAAAGATCATGGGAATTTTAATGAGATTTAAAGGGAGATATCATAATTTAAAAATTATATGTATTGTATTTGGAATATAGAGGAATTTATCCCAATTTAAGAAAATGTAATTTAAGTAACATAACATAAAAGGAGTGCTAGAATAGAAAAGAGAATAGAGGAATCCCTTGCAAAATTTCAGCATAGTATTAAGGGTACATAAAGGATCGTGAAAAGATTAATGAGAGTTAAAGGAATATATAATTATTTATAAATAAAATTTAATATAATGGTAATATATAAAAACACATCCCACCATAGTAAAAAGTAAATTTAGAGACATAACTTAAGAATTTCTTGATAAAAAGAGGAGAGTGAAAGATCCCTTACTTGATTGTGTGACTCCAAAAGCATGAAAATGGATTCTTTATAGCTTAAGGGATCCTTGGTAGGAATTTTGATAGTGGAGGGTATTGTATGTGCATGATAAAAGTATTTTTAGTGTTGATAAATGGGATATTGTGTGGGATAATATAGGCAATGGGTGGGGGGTTTATTATTTAGGTTTTAGACTCTATATAATAAAATATCTAAAACCACAAAACAAATTTTCCCATGTTTTATACCAAATATGAGTGGTTTTTATTATTTTATAAGTCTAAGGGAAGAAATAAATAAAATAATTCCCTGTATTATGTGAATGTGAGTCACACTCTTAAAAAAATTGGTTATAAAACATTAAAATATATTAATGGTTTTTGAGGATTCAGAATGGATTTATAAAAATAAGCAAATAAACATAAAATTGAATTATTTTAAAGGTGAAACATAGATTAAGTTTTTGATACCCTTTATTTAATTTATTTCATCTATCTTGGGTCATTATGACATCATAATACTGAAAGTATATTTATAGATATTTAATTTTTACCTGAATATTCGACCATCTTAGAAAATTATGAAAAATTAACCATTGGATAATTTTGATGTGATGATTCCAAAATTAATATCCCTTTTATCTAAATAATTTTATAATTTTTTTATTTTCACTTTTTAAAATACTAATCAATATTTAATATGAAATTTTGTTTTGAGAATAATAGTTTTCAAAACCTTATAAAAATTACATTTGAATTTATAAATATTATATGATCATTAATATTTAATAAAAATAATTTAATAATAATATTTTATGAAATTATTATTTATTTCTAAAAATACTTCAATTCATTAAAATAATTTCATTAATTGTATTTGAAAATTATCCAAAAATACTATTCATATTTTATAGTATCAAAATAAAAATTATTTATAATGTAAAAAAACATTATGTAAATATATTCATTAAAAAAAATAATGTACATAATAATATTTCTATAGTATTGATACAAATCCATTTAACACACCATAAAATTCCTTAAGACTAAGGTGTGTGATGGTTGGAATTTCATAGGGTGGTTCAGGGAACATAGTTTGGGACATGATCTCGATGAGCTTGAACATCTCCCGTAAACAGTTTCAGTCATGATTAATATGTTTATCTTATCTTGGGATTGGTCAGGGAAAATCCAATAGATTCTATCTGCCTCATAAGCTTGGAAAAATGTTATTCATTGGGTATCATCCTACTAGTTGTGGTCATCAATTCTTTTTTCTGTTTCAATTGGATTTTTCAAAAGCCTATGTTCATAGTAATCATGTGATCACTATTTAGTGGATATATTATCAATGGTAATTATAATTAACGATAATTTAAATCAAATTTGATATAATAAAACTAAATAACTTCATGTGTTGTCTATAACTGTAATACATAATAATACATTTAATTAAATATAAATAGAAATTTTATTTATAAATGTTCGGGTCATTACAGTGGGATTACATTGATGGTGTAGGGATATTTACTTTGTTGGTGGTTAGATAGGTCTATTCATGAAGGATCCCTTTGTAAGGTATCCATTTTTCTTTTCCTCACGATCTGTGGTAGGTGAATTACCTGAGAAATAATTTCTTCAATATTCATACATCCTTCTACTATATTTATCTTCTTTTCTTATAATACAAGTTTTCATAAAGAACAATACATAAATATTTTCCTAGAGTGTTATGTTTTATACATAGTAATCCTAACTACCACCCACAATGTTTTTGGACAATGGGGTGACCACCTCATAACAAAAAATATTTTCTTTTGAGAGGTGCATGATTCCACCCCCTCACGATAGACAATGAGAAGTCCTTTATGGGGGATATGAACAGGATGAATCATGCCACAAGTTAATTCAAAATTGTTTTAAGGGGACTAATTTCATCTAATTCCCATATAAAAAGAAAATAATTTTTTCAGGATTCAAGTTCATGCATCATGATTCATATGAAATTTCATTAGGAGGTGTGAAATTACCTCATAATGAAAAAAAATATTTTGCAGGAACACCACACAGAAAGGCAGTCCCACATAGTGAGTGTACATTATAGAAGGGATTTGTTTCTTTTTTTGGTTAATTTATATATTCTAACAATAGGAATAGTTTATAAAAATTTTTCTTGTTTTCCCAAATTAATAAAACCCTCCTCAAATTCATTGAGATTTTTTTTGAGATCATAAAATATCCCCCATCATAAAAGGTTCTTACTAGTACAAAAAATAGCATATTTTGAGGAGGATATCAGACCAGTCAAATTCTCTATGATGTTTATGTGGAACCATAGGAGGTCCCACTCCTATAAAAATTTTCTAGTCCAAATATTTTTATCACATTGTGAACCATAATAGATATATATCTCACCTTGACCCTTTATATAATAACCCTTTTCACAAATAAATTCATTTTGTTATCTGTCAAAAACCAGTTGGGGTACCCTGGTACCCAAACACCCAAGCTGTAACTAACACGGGGTGAAGTGAATTCCCAATCTCCATAGGTAGGTGACTAGAACCTCAAATAAAACCTAATAAAACATGGAACGGTTTTCCCACATAAATATTGGAATAACAAGTTACAAGTTAGTATGATCAAAAGAAAAAACCATATTGATAACATAACCAAAAGTCAAATAGGAAAAAGACCCAAATTACAATATAAATGTACTATAAAATAGGAATATAACAACCCATGTCTCAATATAAACAACATACCAAATCTAAAATATCATCCAAATATATAACCTCCAAGTGGTACATTTCCTTTGCTCGAACCTAGAAGGAAGAACTCTATAAATTCCCAATGGAATAGGTAGGGTTTGAGCTAAAATTCTAGTAGGGTATCACTAAAAATTCCATAATAATACTCCAAAATTATTTACCAAATAGATATTTCAATTTTAAATAGGCAGTTATGGATGTTCAAGAGAATATTTAAAACAAATAGTGCTTTACATTTCCAAAAAGGAAACATTTATAAAAAACTGATTAAAAAAATTTAAATAAAAAATTAATTAAATTTATATGGAATGTGTAATGAAATTTTACAAAAAATGGAATTTATATAAAAATAATCACAAATGAGGAACATGGTCATCTACCAAGATGTATGATAGTTCTAGGTTATGGTATTCCAACACACTCTTATAGGTGATCATGAAAATATGTTTACACACATCTCTCATACACTGATCAAGGAGAACTCACCATCGTCCCCTCAGGAATATGACTAGATAAATATTTTTTGTAAGATATATATATAATCAGTAGTATGTTGTTCCAAATAACTCACCAACTACCTAGGATTTCATGATATCTAAAAATAATCAATTATGGGAAATTTATTTCAAAACCGTTCAAAATAAAATTATACCATTTTCCATTTAAATATACCAATTTCCCTTTATGAACCAAAAAGGGTTTTTAATCAAATAATGCATTATATAGGATAAAACCAATGGGTAATTATCGATTCAATTTTATCCATTTTTTTAAAAAATATGAAATCAATTTTAAAATTAAAATTCAAAATTTAGTTCTTCAATTCAATTCTATAATTTAAATTCATAATTTACTATCAAATTTCCACACACACACACATCCCAATTAAAGGGAATTAGGGGTTTTCCCAAATTTTCATGCCAAAGAAAATCCAAACCACATTCCAAAAAAATTATTTTCTCACAATTTAATTGAAAGTAATTTAATTTAAACCAAGTAATTTATGGTTAGATCAATTGGAAAATCATAAACGAAACCACCTACTATAGATCATGAGATCACAAAACACAACCCCCACAATAGGAAACTCCAATGTAGATTGTCAGTAATGGAGAATCAAGAATCAAACGTAGATTGTATATATAAAAAATGGGGATTAGATCCTCAAAAATGCCAAGTTATAAAAGTCATAAGGATGAGATTAGAAGAATGTGTGAGATATATGATGGGGAAATAATTCTTACCTAAAAGGACCGAACATGATCATATAGCTTATATATGCCTTGATGAGGGTTTATAGGATCCAAAATTGGTCCTTTATATCCCTCCCAACCTACTAAATCATAATATTTTAAGTTAGGGTTTAGAGGGGGTCTAAAATATGTTTCGAGGGTTTTTTAAGAATTTCTTGAATATCTAAATGATGGTTGTATGGTTAGATGGGATGGGTCGTGTGATTTTTCAAACCCTGCACCCTAACTGTACGCCCCTACTAGTGGGGTTGTAAATTTTCTCCTTGGTGCATGAACGGTTTTCAAAACACGATCCAATCAAGAAAACCCTCACCACATGGGTTTTTACAGTTTTCATATGTAGGGGGGTTGTTTTGGGTTAACTGGGCAGCAACCATGCACAACACAAGAGCTAATCAAAATTTCCAAAATTTTAACCAAAGCACCTCAAAATGAGACCCAACCAATGAATGGTCAATAGTGGGGTTGAGGTGTTCTTAGAAATAGTAATAGGATGTTTCAAAATCCCCACCATAGAAACATTATCTCCCCATAAAGCCTGTTAATAAGCTTCCAAGTCAAAAATATGAGCCACTTCTCTCTCATCAGTTCATCCCTCTCCTGAGTCCCACTAGTATCCAATCCATTCTACCATAGAACTCAAAACAATGTTATGTTCCTCCCATGAAGTACCTTGTTTTTATAATTAACTATCTTGAATATATGGTCAATCACAGATAAATCATGATCAACATCAAGATAACTCCAGTTTTGAAGATGAGATACATCAAAAAGATACATTTGTTTCTATGATACATGGAACATATTATGTATCGATGTTAATTTTATATAAAGTTTTAAATGGGAATAAACATTCCCCACCTACTAAAAAATCTCAAAAGGCCCCACAAAATTGGGGTAATGTTTCCCTTTCCTCGCAACCTGTTAATATCCCAAATAGGGTGAAACATTCATGAACACCTTGTCACTAATTGAAAACTCCAATGGTATATGATGAAATTAATCATAAAACTTATACCATCACTATGTCATCAAAATCCAATAACAAATTAACTGAATCTTTGATGTAATCTCTTGAACCATTCTTGGTCTTACCAAGGAGTCTTCATCAATCTCCAACCAACACAACAGATATTTGCAAGGCTGGATATACCATAACTCAAAAAGAGTCATCCAAATCACGGACTAGTAAATATTGTTATAAGAAGAATAACATAGCCTTAAATGATCATCCCAAGATCCACCAATGTCATGAATGTTGGCACAATTAATTTCCTCAAAATATTGTTTATCTCTTTTGGGTTAGCCACCCTATTACAGATGATAGGCTTTCCTAAAAAAAACTATGATCCCAGTGCCTCCTGATGACCTATCCAAATTAATAAGTAAAATAGAGATCATTATTAGAGACTATAATAGTTGGATATCCATGAAAATGAACAATATCATTCATATGGATACTTCCTAACTCTTATATTTTTGTTCTATCAGGAATGAGTATAAAGTGAGACGATTTTGTCAACATGTAAATCCCAACACATATCACATTCTATTTTTTTCTAGGTATATAGAAACCCATCCAAAATGTGCATAGAGATCTCAACCCCATTTCATGTTGCCACTAGATATCGCTGAAGAAAACTCTAAGGTGTTCGTGGATCTGCCTTGACCTGTTTGCATGTATAAAAATTAGAGACAAAATTCAAAAATGCCATGTATTGTACCTTACCACCAAAATCAACATTGCATTTCATAGAACATCTTCATGGTTCATGGGTTCAATTCCCACTATTAATGATATTAATCCCACATAACATCATTCTATAAATGAAAATAAACAATGTACTTGTTCGAGATACATAGAAAACCCTCTGTGGAGAACATCCACACAGTAATGGTATCTACACCATAGATAGATTCTATAATTCTATGGAACACATCATCAAGATGATGTTCCTAATGAATCATACAAATAAGATAAGAGGTCAACTAAACTCTGAACAAAGCAACCTCAGGCCTTGTTTTCCAAATCCTTATAGGAAACTATGCCAAAAGAACATTGCAGTTCTATGCTTCCAATAATTCTTTCATTGCATGGGTTAGAAGTTTCTTATTTAGAGTATCGACAATGACATTTCCTTTTCCTCGGGTTATATGTGATGTAAATTTCAAAATATTGTAGGTACTCCACCCGATTATTATAGAGGAGATTCAAATATTTTTTAGGGATGCTATAACTCAAGCTGTTGTGTTTAGAATACATAGTACAACATTCTCTAAAAAATTAATGTTTCCCACTCTTCAGTGAATGCATCACAAATTCTAGTTTGAGATCCTGAGTCTATTAATTCTTCCCATTTACCTGATTTAACGAGATCCATAGGCAATGAAGTGATCATAATTCATAACAACACAACAAATCCCGAACTTCCGGCATCACAGAAGACCACATCACCTTGTTCGACCTCCGAAAGAGTCAATATAGACATAGTTTTCAAATCATGTTTCATCTCAAAAAAGAACACTGAAATTTTTCATCCCAATAATACATTACTCCCTTTTGAGTTAGAAGCGTCATTGGAGAAACCGACATTGAGAAGTCCTTAAAAACTAATGGAAATATCCATCTAAACTCAATAAGGTCTTAATCATGAAAACATTTAATGTTTGTTCCCATGTTATGATAGCTTTGACCTTCACAGGATCCATTGATATTCCAATTTCCAATAGTATTTCTTCCATGAACTTTACTTTTTAAATATATAAATCATATTTTGATAGCCTGCCATAAATTTACTAGTTTATCCACAATTCCAGAACGCCCCTCAGATGATGCACTTGATCCTCCTCACACATGGTGTAGACAAGGATTTCATCAATAAATACTACCATTCAAATATATATATGATCATGGAAGATCATATTCATTAAATACATGAATACTGTAGTAGAATTGGTTATTAAAATGGAATGAAAATGTACTCATAACGGCCTTATCAGCTCTAAAAAAGAGGTTTATATAATGTCATATTATTTTATTCTCAAATTATGTCAACCACAGTAGAGATCAATCATAAAGAAACAATTTTTCCCTTTCAACTGGTCAAAAAGATCATCAATATAAGGAAAAAGAAAATTTTTCATTACTATATCCTGATGGAGTTTTTTGTAATCAATGCATAGGCGATGCGATCCATCATCTTTCTTAGAAAATGGAGCATGTTCCACCCAAGGTGACATAATCATGAGTATTAATCCTTTATATAAAAGGATTTTTAATTGATTTTTCAATAATTTCATATTATCTATTTATATATAGTAATAAGTAGAAGATACTAGTTGAGTACCAGGCAATAAATTGATAGAAAACTCTACCTCCCTTACTTGTGGTAGACCAGAGAAATTAGAGTGAAAAACATCGGGAAACTCAATGAAAAGTAGAGGGAGACCATCCCTAAAATATTCTCACTCCAGATAAAAAGAAAAATCAGATATAACTATCCCAAAATCTAAATAATAATGTTCGTCTCTACTCAAAATCAAGTCTAATTCTCTATAAATAATACAAAACACTACATTGGTTTTATTAAAGGAGACCCACCAAAGATAAAAATCATTAAAATATTTATTGACAGTAAGAAAATCCATTTTGAAAATTACGTCTAGCAGTTTCATGTTGTGAACAAAAAAAATACCAAGCAAGCTCAATAGCTAGTAAAGATACAAAAACAAGAAAGGCTATGTAGAACCACCTCTCTATTCATTCTGAGGGGTTTAGTAATATCCATTGCAAAAGACAAACGCTCTGTATAATGATTAAGATGAATCACAATACAAGTTCAAATAAATGAATGACATGCACTGGTGTCAAATAAATAATTCACTAATAATTAAGTTATAGTAATGGTACCTATCACTGATGTTGAACCTATATCTTCTACCTCTAGAGACTGTTCCACTTTTTGAAGAATCATAATTCTAGATGCCTGTGGATAAAACCACATTGTTCATGAAGTGTCTGATTGCACCACCTTTTTAGTACATTCTAAATATATCATTTTACTATGTGAAGTGGATTATACATGGAATACCTTATGAAATTAGACTAAACATCAACGGGAACCACATGTATTGGGTTCCTCATTGTAAACCTATTTCAAGAATCTAGGTTTTTAACACTAGTGAGAAATCAAAGGGATTTTGTTAGGCAATGTAGAACATCTAGACAAAATTTTATATCAAGAACCACTATGAGAACTATCATGATTCCTATTCCATTTATGAGAACTCGTAGAACTGTCACTTAGAGAAAAAGGAACCCTCGATAACCCTAAATTGCTATCCAGGTCCATTTCCACCAAAAATATTTATTTATAACATTAGCATAAGAAGGAATCTTCAGTAAGAAAACCAGGGAACAAATATTAGATTAAAGTATGATCTTCAAATATCGAGTCATCATCATATCATTTGATATAAACTTAGGTGAAAACTTTACAATATCAACAAAATGATTTTTATATTATGTCATGATCCAATTAACCTTCTCATGTTTGAAAAAATCAATATCCTTAGAAAAAACATCAACTCTTGATATAAATAGTTAGAGAAAATATATTTAATGTCTTTCCACTCAAATAACTCATGCTTTTTTGCCATTACCATATTTTCCTACCATCTCTAGGTGGGTCCATCTAGCTTGAAGGTGGAGAATTTCATGTTCATTTCCCCGAGAATCACCATGAACTCCAACATAAGCTTGATATTAATCAACCAATCCTCAGCTAGTTGATGATAATTGGGTAATTGGAATGCTACTAGATTTTCGTGAAGTAACTCCTTATAAAAAATCTTGATACCATCCCTCTGATGTACCAAAGCTGATGCCTAAATGGGAATGGGATTAGGTTCCTATCCTAGAGCGTGGACCGCATGTAAAATAACATCAAATATGATTTGGCCACTATAGGTTTTTTTCAGTATGTTTCATTAGCATCTTCCTCCTGGATCGAATTCACAAGTCTTCTTAGAGGAATGGTTCTACAAAACATCACCATAAAACATTGAATATATTATATTAACACTCAAATAGAGCAATGAGGTAAATTAATACCAATATATAGAAAAAATATTTTTTAATTTCAATCTATCCAAATCAATAGTAGGAATAATTCAAGAAATAATCCTAAACTCATCTCTCCCAAACCACCCCTGGTGAGATAGGGTTCATTGTGGTGATAGATGAACATGAACTCAATCGCAACTACCTCTTAGGTCCATACAAGATTAAAAAAATTACATACTGACATCAAGGAAAGATGATTAACCTACACCATTGATTCAACTTTTTAATAAAATTTCCTAGATACCATGGTACCCTGAAACCCAAGCTGACATTGACATCTCATGAAGGTGTCCCCAAACCACATAGTATTGAGACTAGTACCTAGAATCAATAATGATAAATATAGGAAAATTTTTTCCACATAAAAAGAAAAATAAATAGTTACAAGTTAGTAGGTTCAGAAGAAAACTCCACCGGGAGAAATTTACCATAAATCAAAAAGGAAAAAAACCAAATTACATCAACAATGTACCATAAAATAGGAATATAAAGAACCCAAGTTCAAATAGACACAAAAACTCAAAGCCAAAAGATCAACCACTACCACCACCTTCAATTGGTGCTTTCCCATTGCTCGATCATTTTAGGTGGATATCTATAAACACACAAAGGACCGAGTATGGTGTGAGATAAAATTCAGGCATGGTCTCACTAAGGATTATATAATTATATGCCACAATGATTAACAAAACAATTCATTAAATTTTAATGAAATTTTCATGGAAGTTGAAGATCATATTTAAAATAAAAAATGTCTTCCATTCCAATTAAGGGAAAAATCCCTAAATAGTGTCTTAATAAAGATTTTATATAAAAAAAGTTTATATAAATTTACAATGCATGTGTAGTGAAATTTTACAAATAATTTTGTATATATCAAAATAATCACAACCGAGCAACCTGGTCATATTCTAAAATGTATAATAGTTTCCCATTATGGGATCCCCATAAGCTTGAATTGGTGATCAAAAAAATATATGTACAAACATCCCTCAAACAATAGTCATAGAGAAATCTTCAGCATCCCATCAGAGATGTGACCTGCTACATATTATTTTTTTAGAGTTATAAAGTACAAATAGAGTGTAAGCCCAAATAACTCACCAAATACCTATGCTTTCATGTGTTTTAATAAAAATCAATGATGGAAAATTTATTTTACAACTAGAAAAAATAACATTAATCCATTTTTCCATTTTAATATTCCAATTTCCATTTAAACACAATTTTTCTTTAATAAAATTGTTCTTCTTTTAGGATAAATCCAAAAGATTCTTATAAAAAATTAATCCAATTTTCTATAAAAATTTGAAATCAATTTGACAATTTAGTTCCCAAAAATGATACAATTTAACTTCACAATTTTCCATAAAATTTCCATAAATACACCCCAATTCCATGGAAATAGGGGTTTCCCCGACTCTCATGCCAATGAAAATAAAAAACAAAATCCAAAATGAATTGGTTTATAATAATTTAATTGAAATAAATTTAATTTAAATAAATAAATTTATGGGTAAATCAATTAGACAATCATAAATGGAACCACCTACCATAGATCAAAGGATCACAAAAGACAATGCATGAAATCAAAAACTCTAATGAATAACGTCAGAAAAAAAGATCTGAGAATAAACCCATGATTCAATATCTAAAAAAAACAGGGATTAGATCCTCTAAAACCTGTATGTATAACAAAAAATAAGTAGGAGAGGATAAGAGATCATGATATAGAGAATAGGAAAGTAATTCTTATTGGGAAAGGAATGAACAACAATATCCTATCTTTGATCCTCGTTGGAGAGGTATTGGATGAGAAAAATTGGGTCCTTAATAGCCCTCCCAACCGAGGAAATTGTTATATCCCAATTTAGGGTCAAGTTGGGTTTCCAAATAGGGTTTGGGGAATTTTTAATAATTTTCAAAAATAATTAAATCTCATGTGCACGGTTAGTAGGTCGAGGCCACATGGGTTTTCAAACCATGCAACCTTATTGTGCAACCCTACTCATGGGTTTTCACAGTTTATCCTTACTGGGAACATGGTTTTACAAGTTGTGTTCCAACCATGAAAATTGTCACTACCTGGATTTCCACGGTTTCCACTAGTAGGGCGTACAGTATGGGAAATTTGTGCATCATCCATACACTATCTAAGTGTCATTAAAAATTTCTCAAATTTTACCTAAAGAACAACTAAATGATACCTAATGAAACTATGATCAAAATAGGGGTTGGTTGGTACTTTAAAATATTAAAAGGATGTTTAATGGTCAGAATTTTCTATATATTGAAAAATTACCATGAACAAACTGACCTTTCTACAAACTAGTCTTCACACTTCAGGATATATTTATTCTCATATAATTATTTTTTTAATGGTCTGTATAGTCTAATAAAGGCTGTAGATCATACCATGTGTCCACATAGTGATTAACATGCTCTGAGGAATTTAATACTTTGTTAAATCTGATTTATTTTTCTAAATATTTATGAATAAAGAATGGGTTATGATCAGAATCCATTTTCATGTTCAATGTCCACGATTGGGTGGTGAATTATTATCTCAAGAAATGTTGTAGTCAAACCATGATACCATGTTATTAATTAGGATGGTATCATGAGGAATATTTTTTTTATATAGGTTCTAGACAATCCATTTTCTGATAAAATACATCTATAAAACATCAAGCTATAAGCAGGTGAAGTAATTGTGCATATTAATAGAAACCATCAATATGAACGGTTCTAAGATTCCTTGAATCTTTTTTATGTAAAAAAAATAAAATATAGGTCATGTTATTCCTGAATCGATTAAAGGGGATTATTCATTTTGAATGGTTTCCAATGGAATCATAACAACCACTTTAATCTTGACATATAGTTATTATCCACTATTCATGAATACCCATCCATTTTTAATCTCTCGTGTAGATATTTCACTAGGGTTGGATATCTACATAATATTTTATCCCATGAGGTATTTTCTATAATTAATGGGTCTAGGAATTCTGGCTGCATCATAATTTCATAAAACTTCCCGTATGGTTAGAGGGCATCAGTTTATATCAGGATATCTAGTTTTCCAAATTTACCATGTATCCTCTAGGTAGAATCTTTTCAGAATTGATCTTTCATTGGTTCTCATGTTACAATATGTTATACCTATCACATGGTGATGATGGGATTAGTTTGTGGTAGATCTACTAATTTTGGGAATTCCCATAATTAGATTTTTTAGGAATTTGTTCATATGACTAAATTAGGGTTGGATACCGAACATGCTTATCCATTAGCAAGAGAATTATTGATTATGGTAGAGAAGTCACTATATAGTCTACTTCATATCCATTCCCTTATTCCTCTAAGTGATTGTATATAATTTTTCTTGAATGATATCAGGTAGAGGTTAGAGGTTCAGTGTACCAGGACTCATCCTAATCAACAATCATGATGTGTTCGATGTTCATAATGGGCAACTATCGAGGGAATTTGACATACCATATGGGGATACAAAATATGGCCAAATACATCTTAATACTTTTGGATAGAAGTATTTTTATCCATGTGTATTAGTGGATGTATTTTCATGTCCTAAGATTCTTACACTGGTTTTAGAGTTTGTTCCATGAGAATATTTCACACATTGGAATTGAGATATCCTATCAACAACTTTTTACCCACCCTCAATCGTATTTTAAAATTTTTGGGTCACATACAGAGGGTGAGGTGTCTTTATTGCATGAGTGGGGAACTCTAATTTTTATATTGATGTATAACATAACACATTAAATGTTATGAGTATCAGTATACGATGTCAATTCCTCTTTCCAATTTTCACCCCAAACTACCTAACATTTTCGTTGTTTTCCCAATATCCCTATACATTGTTAGTGTTGTATTGACACTAAGGGATCATGTCTTCTTGGTTTTTACCCATATTCAAAAGCATCTGGTGTGGGGATATATAATGGTAGGGGACCGTGGATGAATTATACTATATTTTATCATATTGAGATGGTATTTTGGAATCTCATATAGATACTGAAGCCATATGTGAACATTATGCCCCTTATAGGTTCACCTGGATGATTGGGTGTTTTCAAAAGGCTACATTTTCACCTCTTACTATGGCTAAGAGGTAATATCATAATTTCATCATTTTTAAACTTTGGATGATGATGACGCATGAGTATATGATCATGGAAAACAGTTTTCCTTCTACTGATGCATCAACCAATTTTTTTTGGTGATTATATTAAAACAAAAATGGAATACTATCCTAATAGAATTTTGGTGAAACTGATCTCATGGGTGAATATGCCATTGAATTTTCCAAGTTCAACACATATCATGTTTCTAGAACCTTTTTCTAATATAGAAATCCAGGTATTTAAATGTTCAAAGTATTTTACGGGGATTCATCTTCAAGTTCCCCACATATTAGATGTGGTACATACCCATACTTTTTGCAAGAAATTGTTGATCATTTCATTTATGCTGGTACCAATAAAATGGAATCTCACACATAATTAGTATACCCCAGCTTTACTGAATCTATCAAAAAAAAATAAATGGGAATAAATGATTGAGGAATTTTTGAAACCTCATTGTATATCTGGTCAATCCCATTTACCGTGAACTTGATTCTGGATATATACTTACAGAACTGGATAAATAGAATCTCGATCCCATGATTTCTCTAAAAACTATAATATACAAAATTGGTATTTTCACCATGTTTTAATTATAATCATAGTTACCCCTATAGAGAAGTTTTTTGATAAGGTGTATAGTCTTCATCAATATTACATTATCTTGGTAATGGTGGGGTTTGATTACATGTATTTTTACATAATTACCAATAAGTTCTAATTTATTTAGAGGATTTTGGATTTGAAGAAAATGATCTCGTCAATTTAATATTCCCAACTAGAATTTATAATAATTTAAAGGTACTAATACAGAGCTACATAACTTAGTTATTAAGGAAGTGGAACTTTATGATCATATCATTTTAAAGATGATATAGCTACAATATTATGTGGCATCTCTAGCTTGGGTAAAGGAACAATTTTTATTGGAAAAAACAATGATTGATTCCATAAAATGAAAGAGTGTAGAGTTATATGACCATTGAAAGAAAACATAATTATTTGCTAAATATGAAGTTAGGAACATTTTCAATAGTGAGTAGTCCTTAAATTATTCATGTTAGTAATTATCCATTTTTTTCACATAATTGGCCAATTATTTTCTAAATATATTTTATTTGTTTATAATTTCAAATTAACATTTAGGAGACTCCGTGATGTGGATGTTCCTCTTATGTTTTTAAAATTAATGCAATCTTTGTTGTTCTAAAATATGTTTTTTCATACATTATCTTAATATAATCATGCATGGTTTTTAATGGTAATGCCAATATATCCTAAATCGTTCGACTACTGAGTATCAATATTGGTCTTAACTATGAACATTTATGCTGAGTTAACCTATTTCCTTTTATTTTTTGATGTATCGTGGATGAGTATTAATATAATTACCATCACCATAACACCATAGTATGAATTTTTAAAAGGATAAATACTCTTGTACCATAGTTTTTTGATATCTGAATAGAAAAATCTTTAAAAGATATTTTCAATGCTCAAATTTTCAAAAGGCTAAGTGACCTATTGAGCATAATTTGACTATTGATAGATTCATGTGATAGAATATAATACATTAACGTTTTTTCCTTCACTGAACTATTTTTTCCTTAATCCAATTTGAAATAATCTTAATATGCATGACTCATATTATTCTTAGATTACCCTTTAGGGTGTTTCCACCTGACATGTTTTGTGCCTTTTCTCCAATGGCCCGAAGGCCTGTATTTTTTTATTGATTTTTGATAGTCCAGCTTTTAAGGGGTGAGGTGGAACCCTTAAAAGGCCCATAGTTGTATGTTTTGTGCCTTTTAAATTTCAATTACTTGATATTTTTTTGATCATGCGGAGTGCATGGATTGTCAATAGAGACTCCAATTTTCCTCACTCGAATTTTTCTAAGGTTTACATTTTATGGGGTTTTTAAACCAAAATAGTTTTAAATGTCCTTTAATCAGTGGTTTAGGTTATTTCAATCTAGACCAATTCATTTTTTGTTTTATGTCAACCAGGCTTGACCATGAGTTACTCGAACAAATTTTTCTGGTCTAGAAAGCTTCAACACCTTTTGGATGTGAAGACTACATTTTTGAAGTCCTAATATTAGAATTTTTTGTATGTAGAGATATGGTATGGGATGAACAAAACATTTATGACTTATGACCAAGTTTGAGAAGTATTTTACATATTGATGTCTTCATGACATACTTAAATAGAATATTTTCTTCCGGAGGTTGAAGGTACCTGTAGTTGACAAACCACATTTGGAGGTGTGTTATGTAGACCCACATCTAGGAATATTATGCATCGTCATGAAAAATGAATCATTCAGAGACTAGTTCTATTATCACTGATAGCCAAGGGATGTTAGTAAATACGTGACTTTCTCAAGTCCAATATGTGTGGTTTTTGAAACAAATGATTCCAGGTATGAAGGGGGTATTTATTTCATCATTGGCCACAGTAGGGAGACTTCTCACATTTATTTTATTTGTATGTAAGGATGGGCGATATTTCTCCAATTGAAAATTCTCCAATTAGGGGACCCAAACTATATTTACCTATATAGATTAGGAATTTATTTAAGAGATAACAGGTAGACATGTTTCTCTTATTTTATAATGGCTACTCCTTGGATAATGAATCCTGAAGTAACTATGTATCACTTTGATATTTGAATAAATGCACACATAGCTCTAGGGAATGGGATCCTTATGACGACCTAACTCATATGTAAGGAATTAATACGTTTTGGAATCCACTCTGAAGAATTTAAGGTCATTCTTGGGGGAATAAATATTGACTATAATTGGTTGTGTAAAAGTTTGATATTGTAAATGAGATAAATCACCCAACTTATCAGAAATCAGGTAAGCCATTATCAGTTTGAGAAATAAGAGAAGATTAGAGTGATATTTGATTTGTGATAATGTACATGGTTTAAGGTTGTTTTCAATGGTAATTTCATGACCTTTTATCTTATGGTGGATACACCACCTCACAAACGATATGATTTTTTGTGAATGGACTAAATATTCCAACATTGTCTAGACATGAGTGTATGTAAGTGAAGGAATTTGTAAATTAGGAAATTTGGGGTCCCCCGACCCAAAGGAACAATATGGGGAAAACATGCATGGGATTACCATAGACCAAATTTGAAATGTGATTTACATTATTCAGTCATCAGGACATACTAATATAAACAGATTTTCACCCAGGGATAAAGGCACCTCCAGTTGAAATTCTACTTTTGGAGGTGTATTATATAGAGCCACATTTTGGAATATTATGAAAATAATAAAAAATTTGTTGAATACCTTTGTCACCAATAGCCTAAGGAATTTTTTTTGATCTTTGTTTCCCAATAAATGAAGTGTGATTTGTGAAAGGAAGATTTATGGATTATTCTTGGGGCATTTTTACTAATGCAAGCTGTAACAGAGAAAAAAAGACCTATATAGTTCTAGTTATTATGAAGGATAAATGGATTGGGTAGTTATTCATGGATAGTCCTATAATAGAGTATTCATGAATCACGATATACTTTATTGTTATGAGAATCAATCCACTCATAGTTATAAAATAAATTTATGATATGAGACAAGCACCAGGAATGATCATCCTCTCAGGTGAGGGAAAAAAGTTTTTTTAGTTTTATATCATATGGTTGGGATAATAACCATGAAATATAATATCTTATGTAGATGTTGTTTCACTATAGTTTAACGTAATATATCAAGGATGTATGGTGTGCCTTCAATTATCATTCATCCAAGAGTATTTTAACCCCTATGTGTGTTGATATATCTTCATAATGTAGGTAAAACCCCTATTAAATTGTGGTTGGACCAGGATATAGAATCTGAATCTCACTACATATCACATTGAGATGAGAATCAAGAGACATTTATTTATTATATAAAGGGACTCCTTGCATGGATCATGTTCTTTGTATAGGGATTGAGAATTGTTTCATTAAATTACAGATAGATTATGATGTAGTGTCTGAGTATAATTATGAATGTCACTGAGATTAGAATAAATGAAAATGTAATTATAGATTAAATATTTTCCCCACATATATTTGATTTCATATATGGGGAATCAAGGGGGGTGAACATAGTTTTATTAATGAAAGGATAAAAACCATGATGGACTCCCCTATAAAGATCGAGTCCACACACAAGTGAATGGGGGATTTTTTTGGGTTGGGGCTGGGTCCTGGTTTATGAACTCATACATCACTATGAGCCTCATTAAAATGAGAATCTAGTTTCACTTATCTCTATAGATATAGTGTAATGGGATATTGTAACATGGTATGGGGGTTAGTTCTGGAAAGGGTAATATCATTGTGAATTTCAACATCTTGTAAATTGGAAATTCATCATGAATTTTATTATTATGATGTAAGTACTTAAGTTGTTTAGTTTTAGTGTCATGAAACAGGGATGCGGGTTTCTCTGCATGAAGATAATGTAATATGGATTATATCATTCAAATGAATTTTTACGGAGATTCTTTAATTTCATGGTACTTGGATTTTGAAGTGACCTGAACGTGAGAGGATTCTATTACTAGGATTCATATGCCTATGTGATTTATAACCATTGTGATAAAAATTAATAATGGGAGTTTCCCTTTATCGCATGGGGTGATTCAAAGAAATCTGATGAAGAAAGGGGATAATACTAGAATTAGGCGTCCTATAAGGAATGGACCATGAAAAAAGTTATTTTACATCATGCAAGAGGGGAAATCAAGCATGTTGTTTAATATATAAAATAGAGGATGTTCAATGTTTGTTTTGGGCTATTTAATCCAGGACCAATGGTTTTTCATTTTAATATTGTTCTATAATGACCATTGCGTCATAGAAGACATGATAATGAGGGATATAGGGCTTGTTCATTAAAGCACCCTGTGTTTTTGGGAAATAATATCACATAAAAGGCATCCCAAGCATTCAGGAAATCATCCCACATAAAATTATTTCTAGGCATAAGTTAAATCATGTCATTCACAAAGAATCCCATGATTTTAGGATATCATCACACATGAAAAGCTTCCCATTCATTCAGTAAATCATCTCTTGTGAAAAGTTTCTAAGGAATTTAGGAAATAATCTCATACAATAAGTTTCCTAGGAGTTCGAGAAATCATGTAACATAAAAGGTTTCCCATTGTTTTTGTTAAGGGTTTCTAGTATTGTCTCCCAGGGAATCATATTCTTAATTCATAATGTATAACATCATTTTAACATCTTGTGTTGAAGAAATTGTCATGAAAGTTGACATCTAGTGACACTGATGGTATTGGTTATTCCTTTTAGGGTTGTACGACATGGATTTCTTTGTGTTGTTTAATATGATTCGACAAGGAAAAATGGTGATTGTTAGTTTAGGTCATATAACTTAGACCTTCTATTATTAGTCATAAGAAATAATTCTTGAGAAATCTCACATTGGTAAGGGAACAATACGCCCACCATCAAAGGTGATCAGTAAATATTTACCATTGGAATAGGCTTAATGGAAGAAAAAAATAAATTATCTTTTTGGATCAAGATTCAAAGCATTCATCCTAGTTATCATCAGTTTCTGAGAGAAAATAATTGTTTTCTTTATATGTATGAACGAAGGTAAATTTTCTTATTGAGATCTCATGCTATGTAATTTTTATAAACCTCAATGTGAATTACAGTATATAGTTTCTTCTCATTGGTATGTTCCAATTCATCCTAACGGTTTTAGGACTGATCATCTGGGTAAAATTGAGTGCAAATAGCAATGTGGAGTGAAATTGGACTTCGATGAGAAAAAATGATTCCATCCCGTATACTAGTGAAAATGGGTCACCTGCCTATTAGTATGATTTGTGGTATGGTAGTCATAGAAGGTATGTAGAATCATGTTTGGATTGTATTTCTTCTCCTTTTTGATATTTTCTAGATTATATTTGACAGTGTTTTGTTTAAATCATCTATCGATCCATTTATTGTTTCATGCTATTGAGATGAATGGTTGGAATAAATGTTATAATCATCAAATAATATTTTAAATTTGGAAGAACTATTTTTTTTATTTTTTTCCTTCAATATAATTTGAGAGAAACTAAACATAGAATCAATGTTATAAATCATGAAATTGATGTTAATTTTTAACCATACTTATTTAAGGTGTATTTGATTGGCCCACATGAAAATGAAGTCAAAAATGGTTTGAATAAACTTAAATAAGGGTTTTTATTAATATAATATAATTTAATATTACTAATAATATTTATGTCATTATATAACTATGGCTATTATATTATTGTAAGGTAAATAAAATGGAAAAATATAAGGCTAATACACCCTTTGGGAAATTGAACCTTTCTTTAAATAATACTTGAAAAATAAAGGGTTAGTATAAAAAATTGAGACTGTAAGTTTAATAATTTGGGATATAATTATATTATTTTAAAACTATATATTTTTAGGAAAATATTTCATTTAATGGGTGTGGCCAGTAGGGGTGTGAGTGTCTCTTTAATAAGTGATGAAAAAGGGAACTTTTTTGAACATGCATTACTTTTCAACAATGAAATGATACTATTCAAGTGTAAAAGGTTCAAAAAGTTTGAAATAATGTATTTTGGTGTGATACGGGGTTTATAAAGCCTCAAACATGTACTTACACACATGTTTTAATCATTATTGAATTTATTTACTCCCATATCTTTAATTTTAAAGTTTTTTCAATTTACCAGGGTAACTATTTTTTAAGAAAGTAACTAATGATTTACTAAACCTATAAAAAACCCCTATAAAAATTTTTTTGTATGATGAAAATTAATTTAACCTACCTTTAATAAAATTAATTTGATAAATAAGAGAAAATAATGTTATTAATAAAAAAATTTATATATAAAAAAACGATTTTTGTTAAAAAAATACATTTTAACCAATATGTGTACTTAATATTAATTATCATTGGTTATAAAATAGATTTTTTTATATTAAATAAATATTTTATTAAATATAATATCATATTATTTACTTAAAAATATGAATTTAATTTATCAAATAAAAATTACACAACATTAATAAAAAATTCATTGAAAATAACTATTTTTTCATTATCATGGGTATTAAATTTATTATTAATAATATAAATTTTATTCCTCCAACATAAATTGATCTTATTATAAAATAATATCATTTTAATCTAAAATATTAAATCCATTTGAATATATTAAATTTCTACAAGCAATGAAAAATCATTTTAAATATAAATGAATAAATATAGTTTTTAGAGTAAAATATTTCTTCTGTTCCCAAAACAAAATACACGGGTTTTATGAAAAAAATCTTGATTTTAAATATTTTATTTTAGTTATATATATATATATTATAGAAAATGGTTTATGAAACATTGATTTCATTCTTTTGATCTGATTATTTCATTAAACTAAATATTTTAGAAACGTTAATATATTTTCACTATTTGCTATAAAAAACTACTTTTTAAAAGAATCAAAAACTAATATTAGGATAATATTATCATGATAAATAAAAATTTATGCTTATTTTTTGAAATTAAAATTCTGAATATTAAGAATTTAACTTTTAAATAAAAACCTAAAAATATAAGGAGAAATATTTTCTTTGGAAACTAACATTTTAAAAATATTAATTTTTTATTATTACTTATTATAAATTACTAATAAAATTTGTGTTACTAAATCATTCCTATAAGAAATAATTTTATCTATATTATTTTAATATTATTCAAAAAAACAAACACTATTTTTAACAAGGATTTATTTAAAATCATAAATTAGTCTTATTAATTATTTAGGTATACAAATTGAATTTTCATCAATTCCTTAGTATTAATAATTTTATTTTTTTATTTATACATATATATCAGAATTTTATTACATATTTTTTTATCCCACATTTCGATAGCTACATTTTAATAGTTATATAATTTTTCTTTGTTTATTTTGGTTCGATATTTTCTATGAAACAATCTATTGAACAAATTAAGTTCTAAAAGAAAACTTTATTTTAATATCCTGGATTTTTTACATTTAATCTCAAATTTACCTATAATAATTACATTGATACATTATGTTGACATTTTTATGTTTCTACCCTAGTGAATTTGGTTTCTATGATTAATCAAATTTAGTTTTTCAATATCAATCATATATTCAAGAACAAAAAATATCAATAAAAAATATAAATATATAACTAAAATGAATAAACAAAAACCCTCCCCTATGATCACCATCCATAGAAGAATCCCCTTTTTTATCAATAATAACATCATAACATGAACATCCCCCATTCTAGTCAATTCCATCAACCCAATATAGTATCAATATAATTTCATATATTACACAAGAAAATGAGGGTGATCACTTTTTGTGTATAATTTATTAAGAAATCATTTTTTATCAATTTCCAAGTTTTAATTTTCAACACAAATTTATAAAACATGTTATAAAATCTATTTTAAAAACCAAATTAACAAAACACCATCAAGGAAGATAAATAAGAATAAGAAGGAATATAACACACTCTGAATTTCTAACAAATTTTCTAAAAATATGTCATTCCTTACTTAGAAATAATTATAGAATGAAAACCCACCATTAATAATAAATTACATTTAGTAAGATCATCTAAGGTATTTAAAAAAGTAATTTATTTGAAAATTTATATGAAAAAAAATTGATCATATAAACATGATGAGTTCCTCCACCTCATAATAGAAACTGAGTGGAAAAAAAGATTAATTTGGAAAATATTGATAGATATATTTAATCTAATTTTAAAAGAGTTTAAAAATTAGATAGAAATAATAAATCAACCCATAATATTAAATATAATTATCTATGCGTTGACAAACCTATCTAAATATGCTAAATTTACTAACTTGGTTATTATACCCCTACCAAGAGGTAATAAAACCCCCTAAAAGGAGACTAAATACCATTAAATTATAAAAATTACAATTAAAATAGATCAAACCAAACCTTAGGTCTCTATTACCATTTTATGGAATTAAACAAGGATAAATAAAATGAGAAAATGTAAAGAGGGTGAGGTTTAGAACAATTTACATAAAGGTATCATCATCAAAGAATGAATTAAATTCATAAAAAAGACAAGAGGGAGGGGAGATAAAGTTGGGATGACACCTAGGCTTCTAGAAGTTGAATGGATTGAAAAAGGGACCCCAAGGGTTTTAATTTAGAAATGGGGAAATTTTGGAATTTTAGAAATTGAAAAATTTTAATTAATTCATCACGACGAGACGCACAGAATTAGTGTGTGATTACACTGCCAACGCGTTTAGAAAATAATTTATATTTTCAAATAACATGGTATAGTTTTTAAAAAAAATAACTTGATTCAATCAATAATTTTATTATAAGAAAAATAATTATTCTATCTGAAATATTTTTAATGATATAGAGAATCATAAAAAAACAATTAACATGTTTTAACACTTAAATTATTCAATTACTATCTATTTTCATTATAAATAATAATCACCCAACCAATCATAAAATATTATTCAAACTAGAGATGAATATTTTCTCTTCTTCACCAAAGGGATATCTCTTACGTATCCTCAGATGGTATGCATAGGATGCCTCTCAAGATATGAAAATTTATAAAGGGAAGGTTATCACTATGATATGTTATATTTTTTTTTAAATGTTGGGGCCGAAGCCTCATTTTTATTATTAAATCAAAGCAAAGTCCTCTTTTAACTGGGTAGAGGGAAACCCATTACATAGCCCGAAGGCCTAGTGGGCTTGTAGTCCATTACTATGATATGTTATATAATTCATCATGCATAATATGTATATGTGTGTGTGTCAATATATAATATAATCACCTTATAAATTTGTTTATAAGTAACATAATTTTCAATTACCCAATGTATTCTTCCAATAGGAGTGGTTTTTCCCTTAGAAAATAAATTTGTAAATGTTTACTTATTTGTAATATATTCTCTCTACTTTACGTTTTTCCCTTAGCTAGAAAAACTAATATGTAATATATCTGAATAAATTATATATATATATATATATTCATATGTAAGATCTATAAGTTATCCAGATTTTCAATAATGAATATAATTCTCACATGTCAGGTTTCTATTTATCCAGAAAAACTTAGACATAATATATTTACATATAAGTAATATATATATATATATATATTCTCATATGTATTACTTTTTTACCTTATATAAAAAACATATACACGATATATTTAGATTATGATATATATATATATATATTATATTTCTTTGGAGAAATATTCAATATATAAGATATTAATCTTTGAAAAAACAATATGTGCATTTTAGACTTAGTGAAATCCTCCTTGAAAATGTAAGAAATATATAATGATAACCCTGGCTATGATATGTCTTCTTCTTCTAGGATTAATATTTCACAATTTATAGAATCCCTACATATAGAACCTTATGTATATATTATTTCAAATGAGACCCATATTTATGAGAGTTACTCTTACATATTTTATTTGTTATGGATTTAACTTTAATTATATATGGGAACTCTATATTGACTATTATATATCATCTTCTTTACCTTTACATATTGACATTTTCCTATCGATACTTACATTTTTTCCAACCTTTCATAGGGTGAATCTTATGCATTATTGTTTTTCATTTTTATAAAAATCTTCCAGAACCCCCAATTCATTTAAATCATTGTATTAAACTATATATACTATACAATTAAGGGAAAAAATTACAAAAATTTATAATACCTATCAAAATTAACTCTAGAAGTCAAATTAAAGATAAAAAACCCGACATCTAGTACATATTAAAAATGATAAATAAAATTTATTTAATAATATATTTTAAACAAAAAAATAACATTGTGGGTATTATATGGGTTATTTATCATCATTTCTTTCATAAGATCCCATGTTTCTTCCTCTAATGTGAGATTACTCAAAAATTAATTTCACTATTTGAATCATCTGATCCTGTAAAAACTTCTCTCTAGTATCAAAATCATGATCAATACATCAAATTAACATATTTATTACTCCAAATACACTTATTTAGTGGTATCTATGTGTGTTTGACCTATCATATAATCTCTTAACTTTGAGACATGAAATATATTATATAATTTAGAGAATTTTGGAGTCCTAGTTATTCAGTAAGACATATCTCAAATATTATCTAAATTTTCAAAAGTCTCAATCTATCAATGAATTATTTCTATTCTCTCTAAACCTTATAACAATATTCAACATAAATAACTTCATGAAGAAATAATCCACTACCTTTAATTATAAACCATTCATCTCATTATCCTCAAATATTTTCTACATACCTAAACTTTTCATGATATGTTTTTAAATAGATCAGACATTCTCAGTTGTCTCCTCAAGGAGTTGTAGACTAACTAGTTTTGATTATCTAACTTCATCCCAATAGGTTTTAGTGTAACATATTTTTATCATACAATGATTCATACAGTAAAATTTGAATTCTTGAATAAAAGATATAATTGAATGAAAATTCCACCACTAGTAGATACCAGTCCCGTATATCCCATCTATAAAGATAATATAACCAAGAAATGAAATCTATTGGATAAAAAAGTTTCAATTACATAATTTACCATATCAATCATTTTTTCTAAAATATAAAAAAAATCACAAATGGTTCTCATTCTATTCATATATTTTGGAGTATATAAATTAATCATCAATAAATAATACAAAACATTATCACTATAATCCATTAAAACTATATTCATAAAATCCAAAAAAATTGGTGGTTTGTTAGTTAATATAATGAAAATTACTATAAACTAAAATGTCCACAAATTGTATGAAATCATATCTTTTTATATCATGCTTAATAAAATTAAATGTAGACAACTAGAAATAAGTGTGACCACTTAAAAATATTTATCACCTTGATGTTGATCAAACATGTCATCAATGTGTGGTAAAGAATACATGTTCTTTTTATTAATGGATTTAATTTCGATAAAATTGATATAAAAATTCTATAAATACACTTCATTTTTTCAAATAGGACATGGGATCCCCAAGGTGAGACAATAGGGTGTTTTAATACCTTGTCACACAACTCTTATAGTGGTTTATTGAAATACATAAATTCTATAGAGGATATCATATATGGAGTTTTGTATTGGGGTTTTTCATTAGGGATGAGTTTAATGGTAAATTAAACTTCACATTTAAGTAGATTTCAATGTAATTAATTAGACAATACATCAATTTATTCTTTCATAATAGTTACACCATCAATTATTTGGATATCCTTCTTATTTATGGGTTTATTTTTGTGTCCTCTTCTCCCATAATTTCATTGATATTATCCAATAGAGGTGATTCTATATAATACCCAGATAATAGTGTCTATTCTCTAAAAGTAATGGATTCTATAACCCCTATAAATTCATAATATATTTTTGTATGCAATAAATCTTCGGATTCTAATTTGATAAACAATCCATCCCAAAAAAATTTCCCATTAAAACCGTAGTTATAACAATCAAGTTTGAAACAATTGAATATCTATGTATCTCAATACAAACTTCCCAATATATCCTTATTACAATAATATTCTCACTATGTGTTTTTATTGAAAAATATATCCTTAATATATCTGAGGATGATTCAATGTACCTAAAAAAAATTATAGATATAAATTAGTGTATAGATCTAAAATAAAATAATCCATGGGGAATATTTGAGTTTATAATTAAATTATATATTATTACATAATTATAGACATTAAATTTCATTTTAGTAATTTTTTATGCTTTTCCTTTCTTTATTTTACTCTTCTAACATATATTTCCTTGATTTATGGGGAATGGATTTGGTGAGTGTTTCATTTATTTTCAGTTGAATAATTTTACATTGGTATCTTCTCTTGTTCCCAATAATTCATAAGATTTATGGGATTTACATATACACATTAAGAAAACTCTTATTCCATTCTAGAAACTCATAGGGTGTTTCTTTCCATTATTAGTACATGTTGAATATTACACCCTTTGTTTTTTCTCCTTTTCCAATGGTTACCCTATACAAAATGAAAATATTTTATTTTTCACCCACTTTACATTAAAAAATAAACTTGGAGAGCTCCTTATCAATCTTGATGGTACTTGACACTATTTTATAATATGTTAAAAAATTTTAAGATACTAATTCGCTTTTAAGTCTTTGGATTTATCATATTATGAAAGTGTGAGATCCATATTTTTGGGTTGTGTGAAAAGTTAGAAAAATGTATTCTTATCCTTGTAAAAATATCCGCATACTCAAAAACTTTTTCCTCTTCTATTTGTATTAAATTTAAAATTATCATTTCTATATCATCTTCTGGCTCATAAGGGGGTTACTTTTTGAATAATATCACCTTAAAATAATTACTTTCCAAACTATTTATCTCCTCTTTATTCTTAGAAGTTTGAATCAATGACCAATATTCATCAATATAATCCCTTATATGATATACTACCATGATAAAATTATCCCTATCATTATAACCAAAAGTGAGGAATAAATTATCTTGGTACATGATCCATTTTTTATTTATCAGTGTATTATTGGTTCTATTGAAATATTGAGGTTTCTACAACATGAATCATTCCAAGATTATTAGATAATGATGAGGGGGAAATATTGATCCATATATGAAAGTTTTTTGGAGATATAAGGATTCTTATTCCTTGATATAGTGATAATTTTATCATCTCTAACACAATATTCATTGGATTTATCTACTGGGAAATCCTTACACTGATTAGGAGTGTTAATAAGGTATATTATCCTTCTATTTGGTTTCATTTAAAAACAGTGGAATATACTAGATTAGTGCATCAATAAAACATTAAATTATAATTCTTATTAAATTATTTGTATGTATAAAAAGTATTTCAAATGTAATTTCATTAATGGATTGCAATAAAATTATAATGTCTACCATTTTTCTTTTAAATATTCTTCCAAATGTTTCAACGAAATAAGATTTGATAATGATTATAACACCCTGACTCTGATAACCTATTGAAAATGATTATTTTATTTCATTGTAAAAAATATAAGATATCATTTTATATAAGATCTATTTTTTTAATTGTCATAAAAGCCAACATATATACATTATTTTTCCATTAAATTTGAACAATTAAATAATTCATCATAAAAATTGAATGAAACATTATTTTTCCACAAATAACATCCTTAGATCATTTATAATACTCTTCTTGGTTTCCCAGGAAAAATTAAAAAAATAAAGGGGGAGGTTAGATTCTTCACAAGGGGTAATTTATAATGGATGTTAATATGGAATAATCATGGAATAAACAATATGTTATGAATAAATAACCAAATGGTTGTAGGATATGGAAAAAAATATCCATGTAAAATATTTTACCATTAAGCTTAAATACCTCATTGGGTGAATTAGGGTATGAAATATTAAAACATATTCCCCTTTGTGTATTTTTCATCATTGATTAACAAAAATATATTCCCCCTCATTCCCATGGAAATGAATGAACCGAGACTAAAACATGAACATGGGAAAAGTTTCACTTGGTTCACCATCACTGGGTTACATGCAAGTAGTATGCAATACAAATGTTTCTAAGTACCAAATCTACTATAGTTCACTACTATTACATTTATGTATTATACACAATGTCCCTCCTAGTTCACTATCATACACATATTTTTATCGCACTAATCTCACAATATAATTGTGTCCATTTCTCCTTCAAAATATTCTTCCATTGATTTCATGAATCAATGTTGTTTGTAACTAATTTGGTGTGTTATAAAGCTCAAATTTCATTCACATGCTGAATAAAATTATATGACTTTATTTTTGGGTAATTCCTTCTGTTTTGGACAGCTTTAACATTTGACAAACATTAAAATAAAAATAATGAATCTCATTAGATTTTAGATATTTTTTTGTTTTTTAAAGAACTCTTAAATTTAACACAACTTTTTAGATTTTCCATTGAACTATCAAATTTAACACCTCAATTGGTTTACTGAAAAACTCACTTGGTCATATAGAAAAAACCCATTTATTCATGAAACTGGTATTTGTTAAACTACTTCACTTGAAAATTTTATTAATGAATATCTTATACAATTTAAGATACCTTATATTCTATAATGGTTGTGCACTTAAAATGAGGGTGTTAGAGGCCTATTTATAGGCATGACCGACCCTTAATGCAATTTTCATGAGCACCACCTACCATTCCCAGAAATGTCATAGTTCGATAAACATAAATAATTTGATATCTCATTTAGTGCACAAGTCAATGATGCAATGAAGAATCCATATATATTTCCTAGATGTTCACATGTTTTTCTATATCGTGAATCTATAACTTTAACAAAACAATAAAACTTTCATGAAACACATCCGTTTTATATTTTTTAATGACTTTTTCTTTGTTATTAACATTTTCAAAACATTGAATCAAATCATTCACCTTTTCATTCAACATTTTAACATGCGTTAAAATGTTTTCTTTTCATTGAAAATAGCTTTTCCCTTCCCCCAAATTTCAAAATTATGACATTTTGTAAACACTAGTAAATTCAAACACCTTATACATGAAACACCTAAAACACTTTCTAGTTCTTCCACACATCAATTATCCTCTTTAATGTATATGTTCAACCCATATTAGAGAACCTTCCACTATCCTAGAGCATTTTATATTTAATTTTACAATAAACACATCATATCTTCATTACTAAGATTTTCAGTTTTATTTCCCAATAAACAAAACCAACCCAAACACTAAAATGTCTCCATGAGGGATTTTTACAAAAATAAAATACGACAAATCATAAATTACACGTATAATAATAAATGATTTCATAGTGGATTTATGAATAATGTTGGATATTATAATCAAAACATTGAGACCTCATCTAATACATCACTACTATTTCATCAAGATCTTATTCCACAATATTACACATGAGGGGGTAAGAATACCCAAAAATAACAAAAAACAGTTTATCTCAAGAAATATATCAATCCCTTAAGGGAATGTATAACTCTAGGACCCTCTAATTACATAATATGAACAATGAATCAATCATATGAAAAGTTTGGATAACTATACATGTCATAATATTCAAATGAACCATTAACATACAAATGTCTTAGTTTTCAATACTTATATATATATATATATCAATGTAATGGGTATAAAAATTATATAATTTTCCTCAGTCGATTAAATTAAAAGTCTATATAATATCTATCAATATAGTAATAGTTATAGTATATTTACAATGTTATTGATGGTATCATTTAGAATGATGTAGGATGGTGGGAAACCCTCTTCGTATTGGGGTATTAAATGTTATGGTTAGAGACAAAAAGAATGATGGAACCATCCCCTTTTAGAAAAATAATGTTAATTATATAGAATTATATTAGAATTATAATTTCATATGATGGTGTTATAAAAAGAGTTAATGGTATTTTTTATTAATAATACAATCATGAATTTTTAATAATGAATTATAATATCATTACATATAGAAATGTAGATGAATATAAAGGAAGTTCATAAGAGATATATTGACAAAGGTGTAAAAACATTACCCTTATATATCCATTCCAGAATCCAAAATGAAATTTATAGATCCTTCATCCAGAGATCTTAGAAAAGAGATGTAGATAATTTTTTGGGAACCCTAACCTCGCAAAGTCTTCTAAATAACTTTCAAGATAGGATTTCAAGAGAGAAAATGGGAATATGTTTGAGACCCTTATCAATATATTCCTCTTCCAAAACCTTATTTATAGGGAATATGATATAGAAAAATGTTCTCAATGGTTTTATATTGGATAGAAGGGAGATAATTTGTTGTAATTTATTCAAAATGGGGGAAAATTATTTATTAATTTGTAAACATTGGCCTTAGATTTCCATTTCTGGAAGAATATAAAACCATTTGAATACCCATTATCTTTAGGCATGGTGTTTGACATTTAGGATATGGTTTTTCATTTTCACTAGTTTATGAAAAAATATACCATAAATTTTACTATTTTAGACATGGATAGTTTGTTTGAATAATTGATTCAAAAATATATAAAATAATGTTTAGGCATTGAAAAAATCTTTTTTAGATCAGAAAATTGATTTTATTATTTTAAAATTCATTATTTTAATAAATATATATATTTTTGGTCAATAAACCATTTTTTAGTAAAATATTTTAAAATGATAATGAAGTCATAAATCAGATCATATATTAATGATATATTTATTATTCACAAAAAAATCTATTGCCTTTAAAAATTCAAAATAATTCACCATTGGATAATTTCAATATACTGGTCTAGAATTTGAATCCATTTTCATGAAAATAACTTTCCATTTTTATCAATTTAATTATTATATTAAACAATTAATTTATTATAAAATCTTATGTTTAGAGCTAACAAATTAAAAAACTTTTTAATATACATTCTTTTTGTTCTAAAACATATATAGTTAATTATATTACTATTTATTGGTAAATTTTAATTACTAATAATTATTTGTTTTATTGTTACTAAATGATATTATGTATTTTATTGTTAATTTTTTTGTATAATAGTTATATTATAATCAAAACAGTCTAATTCCCAAAGGATTGATTTTTTTTGTCACATTACCCTTCCAATTGTCATATTTCCATTTTAATATAAAATATTTTGTAATATCCAAAATTAATTATATGATTCTATTAGTTATTATACTATATATATTCCATTACTTATTTCTCTTTATATAATAACAATGTATTATTCATATTATTCATTCCTTTTGGAGTATGACCCTTTAGAGTTCAAGATTTTTTATTTCCCTATATTTTTTCTTTTTGCACCAATAGTTTCATCCATTATTGTGAATATAGTTTTATATTTTGTATTGAAATAAGATTTTGTAAAAAATGACTTATTATTTTAATAAGATTATTATTTAATATATACAAATATTAGGTTTTTAAAAATTCAATTTCAACTAATGCAGTTGTGTGTTTATTTATTTAGTGTATTCTCAAAATTCTATTTACCTCTTCCCATTAGTTATTATACCAATAAATTTATAAAATAAAACTTCTTATAAGAACTAATTATTTTCATTTAATCCGTAATATTATTTCCTAATGTCATGATCCCTTTGTTAGGGGACCCATTTTTTAGATCGCATTAATATCATAATTATTATCTTCAATTACAATAACACGTTTTTCAACTTTCATATTGAAATAAAAAAATTCACTAGAATCTAATTTGATATCTCCTTTGACATACAAATAGTCCTCCAACTAAGTGATTTTAGTTTTCATCCAGTCAATGCACTCTATGACTCATTTAATAGTTCTATATTTTTTATATTCTATTTTCATTGAAGATAGAGATATATAAGAGCAGTTTCAGGATTATAATTAATAAAAATAACCTGGGATGAATTTCTTCTTATGTATTGATTTGAAATTTTTTTAACTATTTTTAACACTTTATATCTTCGGTATGACTTAAAACTATGTTTCTGTTTCTTGGAAATCAACCTCATCATCATACTCTTCCTTCCTCGCCAATTTTTTTTCTAAAATATTATTTCAGGTTTGTTTTCCAATTTGATGTCTCTATTAGAGTTAAACTTCCATTTCTATTTTTATGATTAATAAAATTCACTATATATACCCTCATGCACCATAAAAATGTTTTTTTTGGATATGACCAACTTTTCTATTTTAAAAAAAATCCAATGTTATTATTTCATCAAATATACCTTTCTATATCTGTAATTTTCTTGATAAAATTGATATAAATTCACCACTTATATCTTTTTTATTTATGTATTCATGAAATTAATGCTTCTCCTGGGATTTAAATGTAATTTTCATTTATAAATGTCCTTATGTGCTTTTTAGATTCCCCTTAATTTCATATGAATCTATGTTAATATAAAATTCATCAATTGATAGCTCTAAATGATTTTTGTATTATAGATATAAATCATTTTTATTATTCAAACATGGATATATCAATATAATTTTCTACATAATATTGACATATTTCATCTTATGATCGATTCAATGAATATATATAATAACCTCAATTTCCTGGTTAAAGAAACCAACAATATTTACACATGGATTCATCCTTAAATTAATTAATTTTTTATATAGTACATATATATTTGAATAATTATATTTTCGAAATATGTGATGGATTGGAAAAATGTTTTGATTATGGGGGGTTTAATTTCCTCTAGAATCATTCTAGTTAGGTTCACTATTTTTATCTCTAATGGAAACTCCCAACAACTCCCACATCTATAACTGAGTACGTACCTTCTTTCCAAAGGTAGGTGGTCCTTTGGGGTTCCATACCCAATGACACTTAGGAAGTCACAATAGTGGAGAGGATGGAAGGTATGTCTCAAAACACCCCATTAAGGGGAATTTTTTCCAATCTCAGAATCTATTATTGATTTAAGTCATGTTCGAGAATCTCTTCCTAATCTAGATATGAGACTAGTTACCTAAACAAAATGATCATGTTTTGAACCATTAATTGTAAAACAAGGTCATTTAATGGGTCCATATAAATGTGTACAATGTTTTTTTATCCATTCAGCATTAATGGGTAGAATCTTATATTTTGAATCCATATAAATGGTCACTCCAATGATTATTGTCATACATGGTTGTGATTAATATTTCGAGGTTGGGATTCACCCATTATGAGGCATCCTACATATCTTATTTATGATAGGAACAAAAACCCACGTAGTTCATTAAACCCATGAAGTGTGGCATCATGTGGAAATGACATATATGGGGGGAATAAAATAACTAGGTATTGAGCTCAAACCATAGGTATGCATCCTATGTATTCTGGTTTTTAAAGGAATCAATGTCATCATAGTTAGATCATTCCCTTGGGAAATTTTCTGAGGTAGATTCCCTTATATGTGGGTATTAGTATCATTCCACTAATCCGGGATTATACATGGAGGTTTCTCTATCTTTTAGGGATTCATGATGCGAATGATATGATAATTTTGAGTCGGTAAGCACTTTTTCTCTATTCTTGGTGTGAGAAACAAGAGATAGTATGTAATCAGTCTTACTATATATGGATTTGGGAATTATGTGTTTTGAAAAGCCCTATAGATGATTAATAGAAATATTTTGACATAGAAAGTCATACTACATGACCTAGTAAAAGTTATAATAATATTTTAAATTATTTAGTTTCATTTTCAATCCACGGGTGGATAAGGCAGAATAATTATCCCATTAGTGTTATTGGGTCTCATAGTTGGAATGTTAGAGACATCGTAGGACTCACAATGAGGTAGATACCCATGTGATATCAATCCTTAAGAAGGAATCCTATATATATTGGATATGTATGGATTCATATCTCTCATAGTTCAGTTTCAATTAGGCTTACACACTAAGTTTTCCATTTGGATATTTGATATGGATCTTGATCCATGGGATGGAGTCCTACATATCCTGGTTATGGAATGAATCAGAGTTTTCATAGTTCAGTTGGATCAGGGTTTACACGCTGAGGTTTCCCTTATATATCTACTGGACAATGTTATCATGTCATCTGATGATGGATTGATATGTATTGATCGTCTACCTAACATGTTTGAGGATGTCTGGGTATGTCCTGGTTGACTGACATACGTTTATAAATACAATCTCATGATCTAGATATCCTGTTTGAGGTACATTTTCTGATATGAATGACTTGTATAGAAAATTTCTCATGAACTATGTGGATTTTCCAGAGGACATCACTTGACCAAGGGTAGCATATATGGAGGATGTCAAATGATCTTGGATAACATGTCTTGGTTTAATTTCAAGACTTAACAGACACATACGGAGGACATAACATGATTTGAGATGACATATCTAAAGGATATCACATGATCTCTACTAACATGTCTCAAAGTCAATGTGAGACCCAAATGAATTTTTCTTATCTCACCACATAACAAGGGAGACAAGTTTGGAGGACATCACATGATTTTTATGGAAAGAATGGGGGACTTCGTAAGACATGGGTGGTATGCCGGAAGGGAATCTTTTTAATTTCTCTAACATTTCCAAGGGACATCTTATGATCCAAATAGTATGTAGAGGGAGCATCACATGATTTATGTTTCAAGTTCCAGTGACATCTCATGATCATGATGAGTCATGTGAGGTGCATTAATATAAGCATATATTTTATTCACATAAGTGTCCATTTTTTGTTCTTTATTGTAGACATTATTTCATATTTAACTCATGATTGTCCAGTGCAAGATTTTGTTAAGTTTTACATGACCCAACCAATATGAAGGAACTACTTTTCATAATTAGACCGATACGTCTAAGTACTTCATTTGATCATGAATGATCAGAAAATGTTCTTATGCATGTCTTCTTATCCCTTAGGGGATCCTCTAATTTTTACCCAATAGAAAACCTTTATAATCATGTGATCGTATTCTCCATGATATCCACTCCTACACTCCCATGTGTGATAGATCGCTGGTTTCTTTTTTATGGTGTGGGGGGGGGGGGAGGGGGGTTATTTTCATCTATGCCTTTGTTATACAAGATCTTGCACAACAGGCATCATGAAGATTTGTGTAGGAACTAGTGGAGTCTTTTAATATCACATTCTTTACATGATCCTGTCGTGGGCTGTCCATAGTGTCACGTGATATTTATTGACTGTGATAATTTTCCACAATTTCCATTTTTATTATCCCCAGGAAAATCCAAGGGATCTCACATGGCCATGTGTATATGTCAGGGGGATTCAATAAGGTCATTCCTTTACGACTAGTGGTATTCACAAGATCATGATGCATATAAGAAGAATTTGATGAGATCAAATGATTTTTTTCTGAGGTAATTCATGAGAAAAAGGATTACTTATAGGGTAATTTCTTGGTATCAGGTCGAAATGTCTTAGGGAATTTGGGAGATCATGATGGCTTTCCAAGGGGGGCCTTGTGTGAACAATGGTATCCGCAACAGGAAAATTAACCCCTTCCATGTAAAGGCCAACACACCCTAAGTTTGAAAGAATAATCCACCTCTTCTTCATTTATTTCCTTTTTATTTTATGAGTGATGTGGATCTTGTGACTTTATGTGAGTGTTGTTAAATAAAATCACTCTCTGTATCTTTGATGAATCTCCTGGATAATAATAGGTTTTGTGGTTTTGTGTGAGCATTGTCATGGACATCCATTTGGTTTGTACTTGGAGTCAAAGGGGGAATCATATAGCTCACAGATGTGTCTAAATCCTTTAATATAATGGAATTGGAACCATAATACCTTCGCGTGACACAGAGTACATGTCACTAGGGGTTCATGGGGTCTTGTAAACCACATAAATGCATCAAGTGAAAATCAAAAACCAAAAAATTATTGTACATTTTTCATATTTACAACCTTTATATTACAAGGGTTTTTCATGATTTGTAGGCATATTCCAGGTGACAAGTTGTCTGACTTAGAGGGACTCATCTAGTAGCTGATGCATGATCAACGAGTGAATTTGATAACATCAAAAGAACAATTTAGCCTTTCCAAGGGGAATTTCATGATCTATGGATGATCAATCAGTGTGTGTGAACTGTCCTCATGAACATCTAATGGTAATTTGATCACATGATTTCGAGGATTCTAAAATATTCACATATGTTTTCATATTCTTTTCGTTTTATGTATAGATAAAATTATACAACTACTTTCATTATTTATTCCATTGTATATTTATTTATTCTCAATTAGTGTGTGTAAAAAATCCCCCCACCATCAAAAGTGACATCTATAGGAATAAGTGATGATTTCAAAGGAAAGTAAATGCTCTTATAAGACTTTAAGAATTTTATCAAATGGTGTCAGGGGAGTTGTTCGGTCTTTCGAGTGACACTTGGTATTTCATGGAGTTTCTCATAAATAGGGAAATAGAGGGTGGCTCATTCATTGAAAAATCTAACTCTCCTGACCTACTATGATTTGGCTCCATTTCATGATCCCTTTGTATGAATGTTTTCAAGAATAAATAAAAAGAAATATCTAGAAGAATGATTCCTTATAATTGTTTCACAATATCTATCTATGATGAATGATTTGTACCCACACTTTCTTGAATCATCCATGAATCTATCATTGGTAATTTCTTGATCCTTGTTATATGTACTTATCTATGTTGTTTTATTTATTGGTTTTATAGGATCTTCTAGTTAGGTCAGATGATCAATTGATCATTGTATGGATTGCCTGACCTTATCGGGGTCAAGAGATCTCAAGTCTTATGATGGATTTTATTGTCATGACATGTAATTTAAGTCAATATTTTCATGATATCCCCATGGTTCATTCAATTTATGATACCTATATTAGGTCAAACAATCTTGAATTTCATTAGGGTTCATGTGATTCACATAATGCTTCTAGTGTTTTATTTTTTATGGGGGTTCTACCTCATTTGAATCTTACTTCATTATTTTTATGTAGATGTGTTCCATGTAATGCCCCGACCCCAGTAACCTAGAGTCGGTGCATTATTACATAACATTGGAATGATTGCAAGGAATTAAGTCCTGAAGGACCGATTGGTTTAGCAGTCTTGGAAAATAGATTACATACATGAATGTAACATTACACTTTATAACATACTAAACAACATAAATAATCCTTTATGAACACCATTATTCACTTGGCTTAACCCTGCATATCAATCACAATACACTACTTGGAATCCTGGAAAAATAAAACATAGAAAGGGGTGATCTCAAACACTCAGTAAGGGTAAGAAATACAACGAAAACTTTCAAAAATAAGCATAAACATTTAAGGCAATGTATAAAACTAAAACAAAATCCTTTTAAACTTGAACTTCAGCATAATATGGAAGAAATAAAATGAAATAATTCCATTTACTTATTCCCATGGATATTCTACTAATTGAATAATCACATGAAATATCAATTAGCACTTTCATAATGATGGAATACATAATTCCAGGCTATCATAACCACAAGCCAAGGCCTCGTGCCAAGACTACAACAATGATTTTGTCAAGGCCTCGTGCCAAGACACTAGTTTGTCTCATGAGACCAACCGATGCATCGAGGAGCTATAGCAGGCTCCACTCATCACTTACTAAGTCCAATTCATTCCTCATATGAAAAGGTCTAAACATAACATAAACATTCGTATTACAACTAGAATAATAAATGTCAACACTTTACCCTTAAACCATGAATGGTATAAAAATAACACATCCATAGTCAAACAGATCACAAAACCTTCAACACAATTTGGGAGATTTGTATCATGATAAATGAACTTCAAAACAAGTTTAAAATCCATTAATGAATTTTGACAGGGATGAAAATAATTTATAAAACTCTTTGAGAGAAATAACCATTTTTCATGAAAACATTTAAAAGTCACACAATTTAGAAAATAATTCATTTAAAGACATTTTTGAATGAAAGTGTCCCATACCACTTTGAAACCGTTGAATAGAATTAACATTTTAAAAACATTCATGCCCATATATTTAAATCCTTAAAACCCATTTTTAAGACATGGACATTAATGAGAAATATTTAGATGAATAAATATTTAAAACTTTTGAAATGATGTTTTAGTAAAAAAATTCCCTTAAAAGAATCCTTTTGAAAACTCTTTCATAAAACATGTACATGGATAATAAACATGTCCCAGTAGATACTTACGTAAAAACAATCTCAGATAATAAAGTGATTGTGAAATCATCCCTTACCATTTTTGTAACACCCCAAGCTTCCACGATACGTTTCCCTTTGAATAATGTAATTACGTGCGTTGTACGCAACTTCGAGATTCTAACACACCACAACCAATCAAACTAGCCATTATGAATAGTAATACATACTTTTTGAAATTTTATAAATTTTATCATTCGAAATGGACTTCAGTTTTGGATTCGTAATATCAAAATTATCTTAGGGTAAAATTTTGGTACTTTTCGAATAACTTTCATATTTTGATGAATAGTGAAAATTACTAAATTTTAATTAAAAATAACTTTTTTAATCAAAATAATTAATAGTGATAAATTATTAATTTGAGTGGTTTTAAAGTTTATTTAGAATATATTTTTACCATTTAATACAATGTTTGTCATTGGATGATATTTCACATTTAAACCAGACATAAACAAGTGTCAATCTTTTGATAGTTATTATCTCTTAAAAACACGCTATTTGTTTTGACGACGGGAATTAATTTTTAAATTAATTAATTCAAATGATTTTTTTTTTTGAATTTGGTGAAATAGAAATAATTTTTGAATTCATAACATCAAATATAGCTTAGGCCTAATTTTTGGTATTTTTCTAGAAACATTCATTTTTTGATGAATAGTGAAACCACTAAGTGGTAGTTAAAAAACTGAATTTTTCATAAACATTAATTTTACCGCTTCTGTGAGTGGAATTTCGAAAATCCGAGAGACACGGTTAATATCAAGGAGTAAAATGTGGTTCATTGAGATGAATGTTTTTTGGTGAATAGTAACTTTTTACTTTTATTTACCACGGTTAAAAGTAAATAGGGTAATTAAGGGTAAAAATGATATTAATATTACCCTAACACGTGTCCTAATTCGATTGGACAAGTGTATCTCGACCAAAACAACATTATGAATAAAATATTATCATTTAGGTCCGCTTGGATTAGATTAGGACATTTATTATTATTTAATTCAAAGAAGAGTTAAAAGAGTTAAAATCAAAGTTTATTTACTAAAACATTTTTAATATAGGGTTACACATAAGATAAATTATATTATAAATATTAATTAGAAAGATAAAATGATTTACTACATAATTATATTTTATTTGTAATTTTTAGACATTATATAATTTAATTTATTTATGACACAATGATGATGTAGTAATTACCATAATAGTGAAAAATTAAAATAATTGATATTATAAATACCCAAATAAATATAATTGGAGACTTTTATTGAATTAAACTAATATTCTAGGTTAATATGACATATTAGTATTTATTTAATTGATTTTTTTCGAAGTAATCATTCTGATATGAGTTTCACAAAAATCAATTATTGAATAGTGTCACAATTGACATAAAAGATTTTTTAAAACAAATATTATATTAGTAATTGATATTAAATTCCTAAAAATCTAAGGTTAGGCCAAGAGACTTATATAATGATAGGTGTATCATTAATGGACCACTTGGGGGTATATTGGATGTATATATAAATTTTATTAACCATATAATATAAAAATACAAAGAGACATTGTAAAAGTGAAACTAATTAACTAAGAGTTAATACTTAAAGATAAGGTTAGTATAACGAACCAAACCTGTCTAAATTCTATTGGTTGAGTGTTTTTCTACCTATCCCAACCTTAAAATTTAAATAATACACTTTGGAGCCATTAGAAACCGAATATGAATTTATTATAAAATAATATTTCTAGCATTTCCAAAGGTGCCCCTCACCCCTCTTATAAAACGGCACTCTCCCTTCTCATTAACTCACACCTTCAAAGCCTTTTGGTTCGGCCAAAACCTGCCCAAATACTCTCTCAACTTACCTCACTACAACCTAGAGGCCTTATTTTGATCATAAAGCCAACCTAAGGAGCCCTTTTGATCAAATCAAAAGGAAGAACCCGAAGAAGAGGTAATGTTTTCACCCCCTTTTTTCAAGTTCCTTTCTTCTTCCACTTCTCCTTTAATTGTTATTTCTATTCTAAAATAATAAATCCAGTATCTTCTATATACTTTGATGTTATTATAAATATGGTACAATCATATTCAGTATTTTATCCATCCTTTGAATGGCATGTCACCATACGTGCGTACGTAGGGCTTACCGTCTCCACGTCGTGGTGTAATTGTCATTCAATAAATTATTATTTGGATGGGTATAATAATGATGTGTAATTCATATAAATAATAAATATAACATGATAATTATTTTTTCTATATGATATACCATCCAATTATATATTATTTTAACATCAAAAGAATGATATTGTCGCTCGTGCATACGTACGGACTACCGTCTCCACGAAAGCGATGAGATTCATTCTTCATCGTATCCATTAAAGTATAATTATCATTTTTTGATTTAAAAATAATGTTTAAGGACTTGATATAATTCTGGATATGAATAAGATACAACCTATCCATGACAAACATGGATTACGTAACAAAACATATAAAAGAAAACGAGTAATTTAACACCCGAAACAACGATAATACTAAGATATTATTAACAAATCAATGTTAAAAGATCATATATGATGCCATATTAATGTAAAGTATTCCTTTATAATTAAATAAAAATTATTTCACCATTATACAGGAGGTTATCCTACCGTCTACCAAGGAAAAAGTACAAAGTAAGGGGTTTCTTATCTCACTTTTAATTCCGTGAGAATTCCATTGTTCACCACTTATTTATTGCATGTGGTGTGTGTACTGCCCATGATTGTATTCACTATGTAATATACTATAATTTATGGATATTTACATCATCATTGTATTATCCTTCTTTCATGGGTGTATGTTTCGTAAGTAACCAAATCGATAAGGGAATTTGAAATTTCAATTTCCATTTATTCAGCTTTACGCAAACTTCATTGATTATTTTACTCTGAGATTATGTGTGGAATCACTATTCATTTGCTTATGTCATAATTTCCACTCCCCTTTTATTTGGATATACTTTTGATACATATAATCACTCCACTAATAATTTCTCAAGTCATCGATATGAATTTGATAAGAGTAATTTTAACTCATTCTCCATTGTCGAGTTAAACATCCAATTCATTGGTGTTGTTTTTACAAGATTATGTGTGAATGTCCTTTGATTGTTTTACACTGAATATCCAATAATATTTAGTGTATTTATATTTTTCACACATTACTATGTCTTTGATTTATCTTTAACCTAAGGATACGACCTTTATGGGAGATTTCATCTCAATTTACATTCCATTGAGACTTCGTTGTTGTTATACACCAAATCACTTTTACATGGTGTATATAATGTACTTTGACATAGTATATCATGAATGACTTTATTCTCAATATATTATAATGTTTTGATTACCTCAATTATTTGTATTCAAGTTTCTCTCTTTTGGTTAAAAACTCTAACTAAAATACATTTTTAAGTGTTTTAAAGATTGATTATTCTAAATCTTTCTCATTAATGTCCATGTTTTAAAAATGGTTTTAAGGATTTATTTATATGGAAATTAAAGTTTTAAAATCAAAATTCATTTTAAAAGATTCAAAGTGGTATGGGATAATTTGATTCTAAAATCTATTTTAAATGGATTCTTGACAAACAGTGTGACTTTTAAATTATTTCAAGAAAAAGGGCGATATTTCACTCTAATTGTTTTGATGATTATTTTCATCTATGCCAATATCCTTCATCATTCTCGATTGAGGTTAATATGATACAATATAATCTTCCATATTTTATTGAATGAGTTATGTTTGACTGTGGATGTGCTATTTTTATATCATTCATGGTTTGTGGATAAAGTATTGACAAGTTTATGTTATGTTTAAAACTTTTCATATGAGGAATGCATTGGACTTAGTAAGTGACAGGTGGAGCCCTCTATAGCTCCTCGATGTATCGGTAGGTCTCATGGGACAAACTAGTGTCTTGGAAAAAGGCCTTGGAAAAATTTATTTGTAGTCTTGGAACGAGGCCTTGGCTATGTGGTTATGATAGTCTGGAATTATGCATTCCATCATTATGAAAGTGGTTATTGATATTGCATGTGATTATTCGACTAGTAGAATATCCATGTGAGTAAGTAAATGGAATTATTTCATTTTATCATTTCCATATTATTCTGAAGTTCAAGTTTAAAAGGCTTTTGTTTTAGTCATACATTGCCTCAAGTGTTTATGCTTATCTATGAATGCTTCTGCTATATTGTTATCCTTACTGAGCATCTGAGCTCACACCTTTCAATGTTTTATTTTTCCCAGGATGTGATGAAGTAATTTATGAATGACCTGCATGGATAGTATGAGGGGATATGAAGACAAGATGTTGTTGTAGTTTTTTTTACCTTATGTTTTAATGTAAGACTTATGAATATATATAGTGATTCCAAGGCTACTAAACTAATCAGTCTTTCAAGACTTGATCTTTTTTGTGATCATGCCAATGTTATGTAATAATGCACCGACTCTGGGTAACTGGGGTCGGGGCGTTACAAATTTGGTAACTTACGAAACATACACCCCAAGAAAGAGGTATCATACAATGAATATGTAAATACACATAAATTAAAGTTTATTACATAATGAATACAATTATGGGAGGTAAATACACCACAAAAAAGGTAATAGTGGCAATATGGCATGAATCTCACGGGAATAAGGAGTGAGATGAGAACCCCATACCTTGCACTTTTCTTTAGTCGATGGTACATTTAGCCTCTTGTATGTAGACTATAGTACGTTATTAAATTATACCAGAACCATATTAATATTTATGATATCATAAATTATTCATTTATGATTTTAAACTACCCATTTAATAATAATTTCCATGTTATATTAGTATTTCGGGTAATAATTGCTTTCTTTATCGTACATGTTTTAACATGTTACTCTTGATTGTATCACTTAGATCAAGATTTAAATACATCCAAAATATAAAACATGATTTATTTAACATATATATTTATATTATAAAAATTTATAATAGATGTATATATGAAATGTAAAACCCCATTTATAGAGACGGTAGTTCGTACGTACGCATAAACGCTGTTTCCGTTTTCAAATAGTATTGAACGAAAGTAAGTGAATAAGATATATGTAAGTTCATAAATAATTATATATATAAATATATATATATATCCAGTAGAATTATTATGTCATATATTATATACTTATTAGTAATATATATTTTTATAATCGTCGATGAATGGTGAACTTGGAAATGAATCACATCGCGTCGTGGAGACGGTAATCCGTACGTACGCACGAGCGAAAATATCATTATTTTGATATTAATATAATATATAATTTGATGGTATATAATATATACATAATCTTTAACATGTTATATTTATTATTTACATCAAATACACATCATTATTATACCCATCGAAATAATAATGTATTGAATAACAATTACACCACGATGTGGAGACGGTAATCCGTACGTACGCACGTATGGTGACATGTCATTCAAAGGGTGGATAGAATAATGAATTTGGTTATACCATAATTATAATAACATCACAGTATATTGATAATATTGGAGTCATTATTTTATAATGGAAACAACAAAGAAAAAGGAAGTGGAAGAAGAAAGGAACTTGAAAGAGGGTGGTGAAATCATTACCTCTTATTCAGGTTCTTGCTTTTGATTTGATCAAAAGGGCTCCTTAGGTTGGCTTTCTGATCAAACTAAGGCCTATAGGTTGAAGGTATGATAGTTTAGAGGGTATTTGGGCAGGGGTTGGGCAAGGAAAATGGCTTAAAAGGTGTGAAAAAAAGAGATGGGGGAGAGCCCTTTTATAAGAGTGGTGAGGGGCATCTTAGAAAAAACTTAAAATATTATTTTATAATAAATTTATATTAGGTTTCTAATGGCTCCAAAGTTGATTATTTAAATTATATGGTGGGGATTGGTTTAAAAAAACTCAACCAATAGGTTTTAGACAAGTTTAGGTTACCATTTTAACCTTATCATTTAGATTTAACTCTAAGTTAAATAATTTAACTTTTACCGTGTCTTCTTGTATTCTTACACTATATGGTTAATAAAATTACTATATACTGACATTAGAACCTCAATTGGTTCATTAATGTCATATATATTATTATATAAGTCTTTTGGCCGAACCTTATTTTTTTAGGACCATTATATCAATTAATAATATAATATTTGTTTTAAAAACTATTTTAGGTCAATTTTGACACTATTTGATATTTATTTTTTTTAAATAATAAGAACATGATTACTTCAAAAAAAATACATTGAATCAATCCTAAACTTTAATATTCACCTAAAAAATTCGTGGATGTCATAAAAACGTTGAAATTGAATTTATTTTAATATTTATAATACCATTTATTTGATTCCTTCATGAATAAATCAATTACTACATCATTATTGTGTCATAAATAAAGTTATTTATTTAATGTATAAAAATTATAAATAAAATACCCGGATGTAGGAAATCTATTTATATTTCTAATTAATATTTATAATCTAATTTATCATATGTAAAACCATATATTAAAAATGTTGTAGTTATTAAACGTTGATTTTATCTCTTTTAACTCTTCTTTGAATTAAATAAAAATAAATGTCCTAATCTAATACAAGTGGACCTAAATGATAATATTTTATTCCTAAGGGTTTTTTGGTCGAATAATACTTAGAAAATAGAATTAGGACATGTGTTATTGTAATAATAATATATTTTTTACTCTTAATTACCCTATTTACATTTTACCGCCGTAAATAAAAGTAAAAAGTTACTATTCACCAAAAATTATTTTCATCTCAATGAACCATATTTTACTCCTCAATATTAACTGTGTCTCTCTGATTTTCGAAATTCATCTCATAGAAGTGGTAAAATTATGTTTTTTGTGAATCTGCAAAAGCTCCTAGGAGGTGGGTAAAAGACAGTAAAAAGTTCGATAAAACATTTTATATATCTAAAATTATTATATACTGACTCCATTGAATTACATTTAATTTATATAGGTATTATTTATCTATTTTTACCTAAAATAAATTTAAACAAAATAAATTATTATTTAAATAAAAAGCCGGTTTTAAATAATAACTTAGTGTTTTTCACTATTCATCAAAAATTGAAAGTTTTCAGAAAAATAACAAAAATTTACCCTAGGATAATTTCGATATTCCGAATCCAAAAATGATGTCTATTTTACCAAATTCAAAACATAGATGTTTCATTTATTAATTTAAAATTAATTCTCATTGTCAAAACCAAAAGGCGTATTTTTAAGAAATAATAACTATCAAAAGATTGACACTTGTTTATGTCTAGTTTAAATGTGAAATTATGTCCAATAACCAAAATTGTATTAAATGGTAAATATATATTCTAAATATACTTTAAAACCACTCAATTTTATAATTTATGACTGTTAATTATTTCGATTAAAAAAGTTTTTTTTATTTAAAATTTAGTAATTTTTCACTATTCATCACAATATGAAAGTTATCAGAAAAACACCAAAAATTTATTGAAACTAAATTCTTACATCCCAATTCTAAAAAAGAAGTTTATGTTTTCAAATTGAAAATATAAAAGTTTCAAATATTGGATTTAAAAAGGGTTCACCATTAAAAGGCCGTAAAAGTGCATTTTTTTGAAAAATGCATCTTTTATCTAAAAAAATGAATTAGTTCTTAAATTATATCTAATAAACTCATAATATGGATTCTAAAATTATAAGGATTATATATGTAGTTCAAAATTCAGTTAATACTATTCATAACCACTTTTGAACTGCTAGTTTGGTAAGATATGGTGCGCTTGAACTCAGTGTTGCGTGTAGTTCATGTTTTTGAATTACATTGAAGAAATAGCGTTCTATGAAATCTTGGGGTGTTACATTATTCCCTACCATAAATTTCTTCCTCGCAATTTGAAACTTTTATTCGAAAATAAAAGGTTGAAAATAGAAAATATCTTTGTGGGATAAGCCACATCGGAAATTGGGTTAATAAAATTTAGTCTTAATAAGAGGAAAAGAGAAATGAAAGGGTCACCACCAAATTATGATATCGATTTGGAGAAAATTGGTGGTAATTATAGACACATAATTAGAGGAAAAATGTAAATATTTAATGGGAGTTAATGAGGTCATCAGTCACAAACAATTGTAGAATTGAGGGCCTCAAAGCCATCAATCTATGATGATTTAAAATATCATTGGTTCAACAAAACATAAAGTATTAGGATAACACATTTTTGGTTTTAAGATCCCTTACCTAATGTTTAAGAATTAATTTCATCATATAATAAGAGAAGAATATATATATATATATATACTTGACAAGTATAGTTCCATCCTTTCTCTAATTTCTACCACAAACTCATCTTTCACTCTAAAAGATAATAGAACTTAAAGAAACATTTATCCTATTCGTATAGGGTTCAAAAAATGAATTTCTAATTCATCTACCAAAACTTTTAAAAAAACTACATTATTCAATCCAAGAATCATGAGGGCCAGTGGTAGGTGATACACCCTTGTTGCCCTTCGGTTACAGGTTCAAGTCTTGCGGCCTTGTCGGACGCGACGGGTTGCCGCCTGACCTCCGGGTAGTCCTTTTTATAGAAATCCAAAAATAGCTTTAACAATAGTATCCAATTTCAAACATAATCCATTCCAACCTTTATACTTATCCGAAATACTTATATACAAACTCTCATTCTAAAATTTGTAAGGAAGTTAAACACAATGAGGATACTTTTTTCCAGGTAATAACATGTGAACACCTTCATCGTGTATTCTTTTACTACACTGCATCATCATGAATAACCAAAATCAACCATCTCTTATTCCAAAATCACTATCTCATTATCAAGACCATATTAAGGATTACCTTTCCTTCAACCATTTATTTTCCAAAAAGTGTAGCTTACTATTATGTCACTTTTCTAAGAACCATGTAATCTCGAATCCTCAATAAAATAGTACTGCAGTACAATCCTTATTTATCTCCATAATTCATGTAACCAGTATACTATTGATACAACACTCAAATGAAATAATTCTATAATAACAACATAAGAACAATAATTTTTCTTCTCCATCCGAGGTAGTATCATAACATGATTATTATCAAATAACATCATTTGTAGTATACTCTTATGAATGGGATATTGATTGGCGTAGTGTCTCAATGCCTTACAGATGAAGCAATTTACATTTGAAAACTTTTTCTTACCCTTTCAATCACATACTTGGTGTCCTTTTTCTCCACACTTATAACAAACTCACATTCCATTCAAGCATTTACCAAGGTGATTCATTCCAGATTTATCACAAATTGGAAAATCCTTCTTTCCCTTATTCCATTTATGCATATTTCTTTCTACCATCCTTTTTTTCTCTAGATTCCCTTCAAATCCATAGGACTCAAAGAATTCTTTACTTATATTATTAACACATGATACTGTTTCTTCATATGATGATAATACATGGGAGACTATTCCCTTCTAAATTATGGATTAAGACCATGAATGAAATGATCCTTCTTACTCTTTGGATCATGCATATTGCTGGAGTTCTCATTCCTTCTACTAGGCACCATTTTCTAAACAATGGCATACACTAGGTCAGTTTATAAATCACAATTAATAATTCCAAACATGCAAAACACCTAACATAAATTGAATAATTTATGGATATAATCCATAATAAAAAATGTTTTCTTTGAGGAGATATATACTCATAAACCCTTCACATTGGTTTGTAAAGAAAAAAATGTATCATAAGCATATCCACCAGGAGTGTCCTAACCAAGAGTGCAGCAAGGCCCGTTGTCGTGCACTAGTTCCCATTCAAGTCTAGCTCAAAGCGTTGTTTTCGGTTTTTACCCCTAGGTACATTTTTTTCAGAGCTGGCTCTACCAGCTCGTATCCAGACAGGGATGTATTTTCTTGGAAAAATCACAAATCTCTACATTACCAATATTCTAGGAAGTTCTTCTATACTAATCCTCAAAGTCTATCAAAGGGTAATGTTCTCTAATAAGAGTTTATCTAAATCTAGTTTCCAAGGTTATTTCTAAACTTCCTACGATACCAACTGTAACGCCCTAACCCCAGTTAACTATAGTTGGTGCAGTATTACAACACATTGGCAAGATTACAAGGAATCAAGTCCCGAAGGACCGATCATTTTAGCAGTCTTGGAAAATAGATTACACACATGAATGCTAAATTACACATTATAACATAAAAAACAACATAAATAATCCTTTATGAAAACCATTATTTCCTTGGATTAACCCTACATATCAATCACAATTCACTTCTTGGAATCCTGGGAAAATAAAACATAGAAAGGGGTGAGCTCAAACGCTCAGTAAGGGTAAGAAATACACCGGAAACATTCAAAAATAAGAATAAACATTTAAGGCAATATATAAAACTAAAAAAAAGCCTTTTAAACTTGAACTACAACATAATATGGCAGAAATAAAATGAAATAATTCCATTTACTTATTCACATGGATATTCTACTAATCGAATAATCACATGCAATATCAATAACCACTTTCATAACGATGGAATGCATAATGCCAGACTATCATAACCACGTAGCCAAGGGCTCGTGCCAAGACTACAAATAAGATTTGGTCAAGGCCTTATGCCAAGACACTAGTTTGTCTAATGAGACCTACTGATTCATTGAGGAGCTATATCGGGCTCCACCTGTCACTTACTAATTCCAATGCATTCCTCATATGTAAAGGTCTAAACATAACATAAACATTCGTACTAAAACCAGCATATGAAATGTCAATACTTTACCCATAAAACATGAATGGTATAAAAATAACACATACACAGTCAAATATATCAAAAAACCTTCAACACAATATGGGAGATTTGTATCATGATAAATCAACTTCAAAACAAGTTTAAAATCCATTAAAATATTTTGACATGGATGAAAATAATTTGTAAAACTCTTTGAGAGAAATACCCCTTTTTCATGAAAACATTTAAAAGGCACGAAATTTAGAAAATAATTCAAATAAATACATTTTTTAATGAAACTGTCCCATACCACTTTGAAACTTTTGAAAGGAATTAACATTTTAAAAACATTCATGTCTATATATATAAATCCTTAAAACCCATTTTGAAGACATAGACATTAATGAGAAAGATTTAGATGAATAAATATTTAAAACATTTGAAATTATGTTTTAGTAAAAAAAATCCATTAATATACTCCCTTTTAAAACTCTTTCATAAAACATGTACATGGATAATAAAGATGTCCCAGTAGATACTTACGTAAAAACAACCTCAGATAATAAAGAGATTGTGAAATTAACCCTTACCAATTTGTTAACTTATGAAACATACACCCCATGAAAGAGGTATCATACAATGAATATTCAAATACACATAAATTAAAGTGTATTACATAAATAATATAGTTATGGGAGGTAAATACACCACACAAAAGGTAATAGTGGCAATATGGCATGAATCTCACGGGAATAAGGAGTGACATGAAAACCCCTTACCTTGCACTTTCCTTTAGTCGAGGGTACGTTTAGACTCCTGTATGAAGACTATAGTATGTTATTAAATTATACCAGAACAATATTAATATTTATGATATCATAAATTATTCATTTTTGGCTTTATACTACCCATTTAATAATAATTTCCATGTTATATTAATATTTCAGGTAATAATCGCTTTCTTTATCGTACGTGTTTTAACTTGTTAATCTTGATTGTATCACATAGATAATGATTTAAATACTTCTAGAATATAAAAAATGATTTATTTATCATATATATTTATAATATAAAAATTTATAAAAGACATATATATGAAATGGAAAACACCGTTTATGGAGACGGTAGTCCATACGTACGCATAAACGTTGTTTCCGTTTTCATATAGTATTGAACAGAAGTAAGTGAATAAGATATATGTAAGTTCATAAATACTTATATATATATATATATATATATATATATATCTCCAGTAGAATTATTATGTCATATATTACATAATTATTAGTAATATATATTTTTATAATCATCGATGAATGGTGAACTTGGAAATGAATCTCATCACGTCGTGGAGACGGTAATCCGTACGTACGCACGAGCAAAAATATCATTATTTTGATATTAATATAATATATAATTGGATGTTATATAATATATATAGAATCCTTATCATGTTATATTTTTTATTTACATCAAATACACATCATTATTATAGCCATCCAAATAATAATGTATTGAATAACAATTACACCACAACGTGGAGATTGTAATCCGTACGTATGCACGTATGGTGACATGTCATTCAAAGGGTGGATAGAATAATGAATTTGGTTGTACCATAATTATAATAAAACCACATTATATAGAATATACTGGAGTTATTATTTTATAATGGAAACAACAAATAAAAAGGAAGTGGAAGAAGAAAGGAACTTGAAAGAGGGTGGTGAAATCGTTACCTCTTCTTCGGGTTCTTCCTTTTGATTTGATCAAACGGGCTATTTAGGTTGGCTTTATGATCAAACTAATGCCTCTAGGTTTAAGGGAGTATAGTTGAGAGGGTATTTGGGCAGGTTTTGGCTGATCCAAATGGCTTATAATGTGTGAATAAGAGAGAAAGGGGAGTGCCCTTTTTAAGAGGGGTGAGGGGCACCTTAGGAAAAACCTAAAATATTATTTTATAATAAATTCATATTCAGTTTCTAATGGCACCAAAGTTTATTATTTAACGTCTAAGGGGGGTATAGGTCTAAAAAAACTCAACCAATAGGTTTTAGAAAAGTTTAGGTTACCATTTTAACCTTATCATTTACATTTAACTCTAAGTTAAATAATTTAACTTTTACCATGTCTTCTTTTATTGTTACACTATATGGTTAAGAAACTTACTATATAATGCCAATAGAACCCCAATAGTTTCCTTAATGTCATATATATTATTTTATAAGTCTTTTGGCCGAACCATAGGTTTTTAGGACCATTATATCAATTAATAATATAATATTTGTTTTAAAAACTATTTTATGTCAATTTTGACACTATTTGGTATTTGTTTTTTGTTAAAATAATAAAACCCTGATTACTTAAAATAAAATACATTAAATCCATAATAACATGTCATATTCACCTATAAAATTCGTTTATGGCATAAAAAAGTTGAAATTATATTTATTTTAATATTTATAGTACCATTTATTTGATTCTTTCATGAATAAGGTAATTACTACATCATCATTGTGTCATAAATAAATTTATTTATTTAATGTCTCAAAATTATAAATAAAATACCATGATGTAGGAAATATTTTTATATTTATAATTAATATTTATAATCCAATTTATCATATGTAAAACCCTATATTAAAAACATTTTAGTTATTAAACTTTGATTTTTAACTCTTTTAACTCTTCTTGGAATTAAATAATAATAAATGTCCTAATCTAATCCAAGTGGACCTAACTGATAATATTTTATTCCAAATGTTGTTTTTGGTCAAATTATACTTAGCCCATAGAATTAGGACACGTGTTATGGTAATAATAATATCATTTTTACTCTTAATTACCCTATTTACTTTTTACCGTGGTAAATAAAAGTAAAAAGTTACTATTCACCAAAAAATATTTTCATCTCATTGAACCAAATTTTACTCCTTGATACTAACCGTGTCTCTCGTATTTTCTAAATTCAGCTCAGAGAAGTGGTAAAATTATGTTTTATGTGAATTTGCAAAAGCTCCTAGGAGGTGGGTAAAATACGGTAAAAAGTTTGATAAAATTTTTTATATATCTAAAATTATTATAAACTGATTCCAATGAATTACATTGAATTTATATAGGTATTCTGTATCTATTTTGACCTAAAATAAATTTAAACAAAATAAAATTATTATTTAAATAAAAATCTGGTTTCAAATAATAACTCGGTGTTTTTCACTATTCATCAAAAATTGAAAGTTTTCAGAAAAATACAAAAAAATCACCCTAGGATAATTTGGATATCCCACATCCAAAAATGATTTCTGTTTTACAAAATTCAAAACATAGAAGTTTCATTTATTAATTTAAAATTAATTCCCGTTGTCAAATCCAAAAGGCGTATTTTTATGAAATAATAACTATCAAAAGATTGACACTTGTTTATGTCCAATTTAAATGTGAAATTACGTCCAATAACTAAGATTTTATTAAATGGTAAAAATATATTCTAAATATTCTTTAAAACCACTCAATTTAATAATTTATGATTGTTAATTATTTCAATTAAAAAAGTTGTTTTTAATTAAAATTTAGTAATTTTCAATATTCATCAAAATATGAAAGTTATCAGAAAAACACCAAAAATTTATTGAAACTAAATTCTTATGTCCCAATTCTAAAAAATAAGTTTATGTTTCCAAATTTAATATTTAAAAGTTTTAAATACTGTATTTAAAAAGGGTTTACCATTAAAAGGTGGTAAAAGTGCATTTTTTGAAAAATACATCTTTTATCTAAAAAAATGAATTAGTTCTTAAATTATGTCTAAGAAACTAATAATATGGATTCTAAAATTATAAGGATTATATATATAGTTCATAATTCAGTTAATACTATTCATAACCGCTTTTGAACGGCTAGTTTGGTAAGTTATGGTGCGCTTGAACTCAGTGTTGCGTGTAGTGCAAGTTATTGAATTACATTGAAAAATAATGTTCTATGCAATCTTGGGGTGTTACATTCTAGGTATGGTATTTCTTCTGCTGAAGATATCTAGAGGACTATAATTTCTTGGATCTATAAAACGAACCCTCGTTATTGTGTGCATTCTGAAAATGATGTTTTAAATAGTCTTATATCGTATGATCTTTAAAGTTATCCTTTATCACACCAGTTTCCCCTATAAGGATTAGATCTGCTAGATGATCTTTCCATTCCATCTCATAACTACAATCATCCATCTTTCTAGGTGTCATTATCCCACAATAATATACATATGTAAGTTTCTATGGATGTCCAACTGGTTATATCATAGTCTTAGGGGTTGTCCTATATGATCGGGAACTGCCCTATGGGTCCAGACACTTATTATTTCACCCATGAGTTCATTTATCAAAGCTATATGAGCATATTAATCTCTTATTTGGACAACATATGATGTTTTTGGAGAATTACACTTGACATTCATCCGGGTTGAAACATTTCTGATGAATGGGTGTGACTATTATGGTTTTGATAGATCTATTCATAATTTCCATAATTTCTATATGATTTCCATATTTATGAGATCATATGTCTTTCCCAGTTCATCTTCCACCATAATTTGGTACTTCTTAGAGAAATAATTATCCATTGGTGCAAGGGTTCCAATTTATTCCATATTTCCTACATAGAAGCTTGAATCAAAATCTGGGATATCCATCATCCGGTCAGGATATCCCCCCTTTAGGAAATTCACAATGAGTTCTGTCCTACTACGGATGTCAATGAAGACCCCACACAAACTATAGTTTTAAAAAGTGTTATGAAAAACAATGTGAAATTTTCTTAAGGAAATAGATGAATATGTGGTCACTTATCTCTTTTAAATAATGAATCAACATTTTCTTATTTTGTAGTGGATTTCGACCGGTTGTGGTACGCCCTCACTTGTGCACTTCTCGGAAGGTTCGTGATAACACTGGATCATATTAGGAAATACTAGAAGCCATATAATACACATAATGTGGTTACTGGGTGAGTCTAGAGATATCCTTGAACAATAGGGAGGTGGGTTTCATGTCTATGTTCTTGAATGGGTTGCTTCTCCAGGCAGAGGTTGCATGATCGAGAATTTGAGTTAGCACATTAGTGGTGGAAGTTTGATTAGCAGTGGGATGACCACTCAAACTTTTGGGACCAATTCTCACTTTCCGTTACATTATTTTTGGACATATGTAACATGGAAACATCCATTATATAAATCTTTGTCCTTTCTAGTTTTTATTCAGCTGGATATGGGAGAGTTTCCACTATAATAGTTTCCAAAACACTACTTAGATTTCTGATGCCTTTTAACTCCCCATGAATCTAAATATTTTCAAGGTTGAGGTGATTTAATTGGGTCTTGATGAGGTTAACAACAAGTTGAAATGATCTGACCATTTCAATTTTATACCTTATCACATGCCACTTAGGAAAATTATCGATAATTTTAGTGGCCCCCTCAATGAGTGGTCATTTAAGATCACCCTTCTGGATGGGGTTCTAGCAGCTATGTTGTATGGGTTGATTATTTGAATATTTTATACTCCTTAGAAGTTTTCTCATCAATACATTATACATCCAAAGGTTTTCTCTCCTCCCCTCATCTATTATGTGGGGTGAAAGACATCTTGGGGTTATCCACGAGCATTGGATTATACTGGAATGTGAAGATACCAATGCTGAGATTATCCTTCCACTTTTAGTTACCATTTTGTGGTAGAACATGTTTATAAATACATTTCACTTAATGATGTATATTTTTATAGAATATTGTATGGGTATTCCACCTTTTCTTCTTCTTCTTCATGCCATCCAATTATTTCCCTTTCTAGTGAAATTACTCAAGCATTTGTAGAGAATTAGTCATGAAGGTGGATACTTTGGTATCAGATTCACTCTTTGATCCATCATATTACTCTATAAAAACTTATTTTATCAATGATAACATATTCACTGGATATTTAATGTTTTGGGGGATGGAGGCTTTGACTGATATCCATTATAATAAATCATCCAACAAATAACCATGACATGGAGAGAGTTATCTGTTAGCCTGATGGGATTACGAGATTTAGATGGAACTCCCATGGATTTAATAATGAATGAGGATTAAGTGGAATTATAATAGATCCATCATATCATATCTGAGTATCACATCGACATTTATTTCTTGGACACTCGGTTTTCAAGACATGAGTATAACATAGCTCACTCCGAGTTTGATCTTTTACAGTCATCCTCTTCATTTGAAACTACTAAGAAAAAAATTAGGGATGTATCTACTCTTATTGAGACACTTATTCCTAGGTAATAAGTAGAATATATGGGGAGGGAAATGCTTTAGTTGTCAATAAACTCATCCCAGTGGACACATGCTAACTTAGATTTCTCAAAAGTATAAATTTTATTGTAGTTTGATTTTTGATGTTCTTTTTTTGTTTGGACTGAATCCTCAGAGTGCCTATGAAATGTGTAGATCCCTAGTTTTTCATGATATCAATGAATATATCTTAGGAAATTTATATTTCATTGTCCAGATATCATTTATTTTTTATATCCATGACATTTCATTGGTCTGATGTTTCCTAGATCATCAGTGATACTCACCCTTCATATTATATCAAGTAAAATTGAATTCATGGATTTGAATGTCTTAACCACAATAGATTATTCTTGATAATTAATCATTAATTCCCACCCACATGAGATTTCTAATTGATTTATGTTCTCTAGAAATATTTTACATTACCAAATTCACAAAAAAATAATATGGGTATAATATATGTTCTAGAGGGAGAGATCTCTATATTGGGCTAATGTCATCAGACATAGTGAGCATAGATTTATTTTTTCTAAGGACACATAATGGTCCTAAAATCATTGTATAATTTTATTCATATTTACCTAATTCATACCTAATCTTTATATTTGGGATGAATTAGTAGGCATGGACTGATCTTTTCCTCAAACACCAGCTTACTGGTTTTTGGCCTTACATGTTTTGTGCCTTTTTCTAGTCTTGAAAACTACATCGTTGTTGTGTTTTAGTTTTGGGACTTCTAGATCATAATTTTTATTTATTTAGTTTATGGTATTTTATCACATAACTTCTATTGTTTTTATTTAGGTTCTTCTAGATCAGACCATCTATTGTTGTTTTTTATGGTCGTTTTCTTCTGACCTTTTATTGTTGAAGTTTACGGTCTTCAAGATCATACCTTCTATTACTGTAGTTTAGGGTCTCCTAGATCTGACCTTAAAATAATTTAGTTTAGGGTTAACTATCTCAGATATTCTATTGTTGTAGTTTAGGCTATTCTAGCTCAAAAAATCTTTTTCCATGCAGTTTAAATCTTTACTTCTATGACTTTATTGATAAATATGGAATGGGGAAGCCATTCCAAGGATGATTGAGAACACCCTAAGGTGTCGATTTTTCTGTGGTTCTTGAAATGTTTATGAGGATTTTGGAGTTAATTTTCTACAAGGAGTATATAAATATGTTTTTTATGTCAAATCCCTTAGGCCTTGGTATCATGGTCAAACCGAGGTTTCCCCACTCATTCCCAATGCATATGAAAAATGTATGGGGTTTGCATTGGATAAAGGTAAAATATAAGGGAAATTGATCCCACCTAGGTTTTTGTAATATGGGTGGTGTAAATCATGTGTCTCAGATATTGAATTGATGAATCCTGAATTGGGGTATATATACTGGGGTGGCCAAAGACACCCTATGTTTCTTAGTTCCTCCAAGGATTCCTCAAGGCTCATGAGGAATGGATTTCCTTTTCTATAAGGAGGAGATTATTTGAATTGGTATTTCAACACACTTACACATGAGTACATAGGTTATATATTTATGGTAATGTGGAGTTCATCCCAACTCTTTTGGGATGCCTATGAAATATTTTTGAAGACACCAACATCTAGTCAATGAAGTGGGGTATAGTAAAAAGAAATATCTAGGAAGGGTAATGGAACCCTAGGTATGTTTATCTTTTTGGTTGGAAAGATATATATCTATGCTCTGAGTTTTTCAAATATATGGTGTGGTCCATCAAAATTTATGGGAATGGAGTGTCACATTTCTACATTGAGAAAGGGTATAGTACACAGTGAACTAATGTTGAGGATATAAAATTACCATAAATATCCTGGTTACAGTTATTGTCAATCATATTCTAGAATGATTGGGTCATGAGGATGGTATAATAAAATCATGTCGTGGATGTCCCAAAGAACAATTAACTGTTGAGTTCTTCCATGGTGACATCGGGATCACATGAATATGAAGTCCCAACATATAAGGCCATGATGTCTCTAGTTGGTAAATCTAAGCCCTTATGAATCCGAAGAATGTTCAAACCAGGAGATATATCTTCCATTAAAGTGCCAATAATGGTTTTCAGCATCACGAGGTTCCAAAATAATTAAATTTGATTCTGGGAAATTTTATAATTCAAGAAGGGTTAAAGCACCAAAACAATTGTGTCGCCACCTAGAGAACAAGTTATCGCACTGAGGATATGTAGAAATTCAATACTACAAATTTTTCCTAGACCAAGGGGTCCAACGAGCATATCATATCATTTAATAGGCATAAATAATAAGACTTATTAGATTTATTACTCATTCATTTATGCTATATTTTTTTCCTAGACTCCGGATATTAATATTTTAGTGAGAGAAGACCTGACTTTTTCTCAAGCCGCCATATGTAGGGTTTCAACTAGAAAAGTTTTGTGTATATTTTTCTAGTAGAGAAGGGTACTATGACATATACCGTTAAAGGGTAAAATTCAATTTCATTCAACATTGAACAAGGCGCATGCAGTTTATGGTTGTGATGCCAATGGACCTATTATGGGATAAATGTTATAGAAGATCTTAATTTGAAACCCCAGATTCCAGATTTCTCCAACACCCATAGGAGCAGAGAGATGAAAATGATGTAAATCACAAATCAAGGTTCTCAGGTCACTAGTAATGGTATGGGAAAATCTTGTTTGGGATGGCCTAGAACACTCCAAGGTGTCGATTTTTGTAATGGTGACATCAAGATCACAAGGATCATAAATCCCTTCATATAGGGCTATGATTTATATGGTTGTTAGGTATAATCCTTTATGAATCTATAGAAATTTTAAACAGGGATATCTATCTTCCATTGCATGGTTAATTAATTGTTTATAGAAACCAAAGGCTCTAAATACAAGAAGTTTGATTTATGGATTGAGTGGATTAAATGATGATAAATAATCATCATCCTATGGTTGAACGGGTTAAGGATCATGAAGTCGTTTGATATTGGATGGTTATGGGCGATGATCTAGAACTTTAAACAGCATATATTAAGGATTAAGTTTTAAAGTAATTTTAATGTCATGAAACTAGGACATTTTTCTTATAGTTTAATATCATGTGGTAAGGATGTTCCATTACTTGTAGTTTGACAACATGTTGTAAGGACATGGGAACTGCTGTGAAAAATTGTGAAAGAATTAATTGAGGGAACATTGCACTGGTTGAGGCATTTAGATACAGGGTAAATATGTTATAAATAAAAGGATTATTGGTTGGTATAAATTTCCATGATCCCTTCATTCACTGATTTGACACATTCTCAAAAAATATGTATATGTATCTGACTCATGTGTATTGAAAAATAGCTTCTATGACTCAAACCATTCTTGAAAAGAGGTATATATATTTTAGTGTAGTTTAATGTCATGTGTCTTGGACATTATCCACATAGGTCTGGGCCATACAAAGTTATGGGTGTATTTCTATAATTTTATATGTTGTTTTTAAACCCATGTTTGGGTATCTTGGTGTTGTTACATGTCCTATGATATCATGAATCACGACATAAATAGGTATTTTTTGAAGGTTCCCAATTAAGGTCTAACATATACACAGATATGGGAAGACATTTTTTTTGTTTTTGTGTTCTAGTTGGACCCAGGATTGGGGATTTGTGTATCACTATATATCCTATGATGAATGGAATAATTCCAAATGTATTTATTGAAGGGTAAACACGCTATATAGGTCAAACTCGTATGCTGAGGGATAATTTGTTCCATTAATTGTTGTAGATAGTCCCAAGATTAGATATTCTGGTGTAACTATATATCATATGATGGCAGAAATCAAGAAAAATGTAATTCTTAAATGGGAAATGCACTATACAGGTCTGACCTATACACATTGGTGGGAATTCTACTCATCTATTTTAATATTTAGTCCTGGGATTAGAGATTTAGTAGTCACTATGTATCCTATGATGACATTAATCAATCCAAACATAGTTCATGAGAAACCATGCAGTTTAATTTCTTATGGAAATGATATAGGATCCCAGACCTGAATAGAAAATATTGTGAATGGTCCAATGAATAAAGGTATGGGAGCCACTGTGTATTATGTAATTGTGGGAATCATTTCACACATAGTTCTTGACAAATCATATATTTTAACATCATGCATCAAGGATTTATGCTCCCCAATGGGAATCCTAAATATTGTGATTGGGCCCAAGAATAGAGGTATGGGTGTAACTACATAACCTATGATAAAAAAAATCAAGTCGCTTGTAGTTCAAGAATGGAGGTGTGGTTGGAGACCAACACCAGGGATAATGGTCCTCTTAGGTAACACCCATGATAATGTAATGATTTTTCCATGAAATAGATATCAACCATGAGGTTTGACATCATGTGGTGAGGAATCACGATGTGCTTTTATAGTTAGGAATTATGAACATGATAACCCTATCGTGAACTATTATGACTTGGTTATGTGGGGATACCCTAATAAAAATTCCAAATCTCACATGATCTATAATGAGTATTAGAAATAAGGAAAGTAAAAGGATCCTCTTGAAAAAATTTGAAATTATGTAGAGGACATTGACATTTTGTATCAAGCGGGGGTCAGTCCAAGATTTGAGATCAAAGAGTCCCTACATATATCATTTAATGATATTCAAGTCCTATATAGTTTTGGAAAATGTGAAAGTTAGTCTCTTTAGGAGAAGACATAAACAGTGAAGATTAACATCATGTGTTAAGGGAAATGTGACTCGATGGGAAAGAAGAAAAATATTAGGGATCCATGTAGTTTTACATCACGTGGGGTGAATATCTTCTGGGCAGTTAAACATCATGCAGTAAGGAAAAAAATGTTTTCCAATTTAAAGTCTTTCTTTCATGACTACTTCAATATAGTTTAGTGTCATCTAGTAGGGATGTCTTTGTGTAGTTTAACATCATGTGACCAAGAAGATAGACTGTTTATGGAAGATAAGAAATATATTTTTTAAGAAACCTCACACTGATTGTGGGTATGATACATTACCAATCCATATTATCCAGTTATTAAGATCTATTTTAGTAGAACTTAGGTATGATGTAATTCACTTCTCACTTGGGTTCCAAAATTGGTGGTTTCTTCCTTGGTATCATCAAGATCATGAGAGAAAATAATATTTCACCACGAAGGATCAAATAAAGGTAAAACATTTTATTAAATGTCCCTGTGATTTGATTCTGATGGTCATTGTGGTTGTACAGTGTACATAGTCATTTCTCATCGAGCCACTCTAATTTATCCATCCACTTTTCAGATTTCACATCATATGATTACTGTCTCTATATAGCTATTTTATGGTTAGGAATGTAGACTTATATGTGAAATACATCCTCTGTTATGTAAAATAATGAGTGTAGAGTTTCTTGTATTTTAGTATGTGTGGTGGTACGGTAGGACCACAAAGCAAGCATGAGGTTTTTGGTTTGGAATTTATTACTTCATTGACCATCATCTCGAATATAGATGAAAGATTCATATTGAATTCATCTACTTTTTTCATTTTTCTTTGCATGATAGTGGGATGAATGATTTGAAAATATTTTTTAATCCTAGTATAATTTCATTAACTCTATAGAACAGAATTTTGTGTCTTTATTCATTAGTATCATATGTAAGAATCTGAACCTAGTGATGATATTGGACACTATGAATTTGACTATATTCTTCTTCCGGAATTCTATTAGTTTTATTTCCTTATCCCATTTCTATAATATGTTGGTAAAAGTAATTATGTACTTAAACTTATTATTTATGGTTGGGGTATATAAAATTTTGGGGGTTGATGGAAAAAGTTTTTGTGGATATGAAATTCATTAAATTTCATGGTGAATTCCACACATTATTTTATCAGGTTTTCCCAGTAGTAACATAGCCTTCTGATTTAGTGGGAGAGACTAGACCCATACTAATTAGTGATGTAGGCGGGGTATATAGACTTCTTATATGAAGGAAATAGTCTATCCTTATGTTATTCTTTTGAATAGGTTTCATTCAAATCATCACTTTTAAAGGGATTTTTTATCATTAGGATCATCTAATAGGGTAAAATTTGATGCTTGGTGCTCGATCTATTCCCTTACATATAATTATACAATGAGGAAACCATTTTGGAGATATCCAAAAATAGGATCCATATTGAGGTAGATATCAGTTCATCATGATCTCGGGTAGTTTTGAAAATATTTATCACTTATATGTCACAAATTATGATGTATGAGAGAATCCTTCGATGTATGATGTAGAATATCAATTCCTCCAGATCTGGTTTGGAAATGATTGTGGATTTCTTATCCAATGAATTGACACAAGCATTCTATGATTGGGTGAAATGATTTAATGTGGGATTAAAATAGAACTCTACTGTCATTCCCCTAACATTATAGTGAGAGGGGAAAATTCTTCCTTTTTATGGAATATTCACCGTTGATCTTTGTTTCCCTGATATTTCACACCCTGTGATGGTTTTATATTTTTGAAAGGTTTTCAGTGGGTTTTTGTGTGGAACCATACACACACTATTGTTTTATATCCATGTGGAGTCTCTTTCAAAAGGTAGGTGATAATTATGGATTTTGACCGACGGTGCTTAAGAACTCACATTGGTTGAGATGATAGCAGATTGGTCTTATCACACCCTTTTTTGGGGAATAATATACTACTTTGGGAATACCTTGTAGATTTAAGATATGTTCATGAATCCATCATAATAACCATTTATTATGAGGGTTTCTATTGATATTAGAAATTGATTATTATCTTGTATATAATTTATAATCATATGTATATATCTGAGGTTCTTAATCAAAAGAGATATATTTTTATATCCAAGGATATCCATCAATGGTATGCTACTATATACAACTTAGAGAATATTTTCTTGTTATCACAATGCTAGTTTTACAACCACATAGTGGGGTACTTGGAAGTTTTATATCATCTAGGTAGATGAAGGTCACTCTAGAGTTTATAGTCATCTAGGGATATGTGAATTGTTTTTATGTTGGGATAAATCCCATAGATGGGATTTCTACATATCCTTGTGAAAGGAATATGAACACGCATATTTCGATGATGATTAATGGGGAACATAATAACTTTTAATGTCCTGTGATAAGGGCTTAATCAAATAGTATAATGTTATGTGGGAAGGAAATCTAGGCCAAAGGTACCTAGATATTGTTTGGTGCGGGACTTGTGCCGAAGAACCCCAAGGATCTTTGAAGGGATATGAGTTTCAAATATAAATTAGAACCTATTGGGGGTATGGTCCAGAGAGAACATTGTTGATTTGTGAGTTTGGGTTTTAACCTCATGAAGGATTCCTTTGTATCACATTTTGATGGTAATCAAACCCCACCTACTTAGGTAAGTCTTATTGGGGAGTATGGTGTTTTGAGAAAAATACATCCGGGTTACTCTTAAAGAGAATTCCATGTAAAGGGACCATGATGGATGTCTTGAATCATGGTGTCTTGGTAGATTTTCTGGGATTATATCTAAGGAGGATACCCATAGGATGGATTTTTGGGGTTTATCATAACAGAGATTCCCTAGTGAATTGGGTGTTATGATTGGTGCTAACACTTAAGTAGGACACCCCTTTAATATTTGGAATTAAATAGGATTCCAACATATCTTGGTTAGAGTTAGAATCATATTTATTATAGTTCAATATTTTAGGGATTATCCACTAAAGATACCCTAATGAAATAGGGTTATTATTAGAGTTAACTCCTGAGGAGGATACCCCATTGAGATCGGGCTTTAGATATTCATCCTACAAATCCTGGTTAGATATGGAATCAGAGTTCTCATAGATTAATAATTGGTTCTTCTGTATTGAGTCTTCCCAATATGGTTTGTACTGGTATGACTGGGGCTTAATGTTTTCTAAGATCATGTGGATATAATGACTAACATTAACCTATAAGCCCACATGATTCATGATCAATTTTACAAACTAGAGGAAACATATGATCTGTTAAACCAATCATTTTTTCTTCTTCTCTGGTGTAAGAGGCTAGGGATACGAAACTTACCTCCCTTCACATTACATTAGATATGAGTCCAAGGAGAGGAAGGAATGATGGTGAAGTATGTATAGGTAGAGAAGATAAATACTATAATATACTAAAATAAATACGATGGGCTTAATCTAGGAGGTATTCTCTAAAATGGTTCTGTATAGGGAGGAGGATGTAATTCAATGTCAAAAGGAAAGGCATGTTTGATCCTTATCCTCACTACTAGGAACTGGATGCTCTAGGTTTCATGGATGAGAAGGGGAAGACATGGTCTAAACCCTTATCTCTAATACTAGGAACTCTATGAAATTTTCATTGGGATAAGGGTTCTTGTTACCATGGGGATACATACTCACATTCACCCTGAGAACACTAACTGCTCAATCGTTCAAGTGTGGGGAACCTCTGACCATAGGAATACATACCCAAATGGAGGAAACACTAGTGTGCCACTCTCCATGGTTGTGTAAGTACAATGGTCTTGGTGGAGGGTTTTATTTGATCCATCTCAGTCAAGTGAGACAAAATAGGAGAGTGCCTTCCATGGAAGGCTTTGAATAAGGCCTAACATCTTTCACATGCTAGAAGGTTGGGTGAACCAAGGAGGCTTGCATAAGATGTTCTTTACGTAGGAAGTTATGGGCGAACTCGGATCACCTTGGGTGATAGACAACCTAAGTGACTACACTAGTGGGATATTTTCTCAATAAATCATAGGTCCCCACATTTATTCCATGAAATGGATCATGTATGTTATTTTTTTAGGAAGAGTGATAGAAACTAGTCTTTATTTATGGGTTGAGAAAATGTATTGTGCATTTGTTGTTTATTTTAAGCCATTCATAGACTTTAATCAAACTATCCCTCTTTAATTACCTCCCATTTATGTATTAGTAATCTCCTTATAATTTTTTAGAGGTCTCGTGCAATGTACTAAGGTGATCATAGCAGTAGTTGTCCATAGAGAATTTTTCTACTTTAAAAATAAAGACACCAAGGTCCTATTTATAGGAAAAAATTGGGCCCTAGGTGAAGGTGTTGTTTTGAGTAGGTGTCAAAAGCGGGCTATCTCTCATGGGTGGTCATGAATGGTTCTGCGTTGGTACTATTCAAGATAACACTGTTTTTGTGCACTTGGTTGAACGACATGCTCCATACCATGGGGGATGCAGCCCTAGACCCCTACTCAGGATCGCATTCAGCCTATGGTCCGTGCCCTTTAGGTCAGTCCCTACTCTATCATCCCTGACCTCCATGAAAAATATAGAGCCCCACCGTGAAATTTTCAAACATGGTCAAGGATGCTTTGGGTCACGTGACATTGAAATCCAATATACTCCTTCATTCATCAAAAACAAGTATTTCTACTCCAAAACAAACTTTTTTGTCTAGGTGAGGTTAATATATTCAATTTTATGAAAATATCATGGAAGAAATTTCATGTTGTCCACAAAATCCCCACAATGAATTAGATTCACTCAGAACAAAATGAATCTAGTTCTAAGGTAACTTTAGTGTAATTTGATGCATTCCAACATCATTTTGTGGTTTTTAGAGATACCTATGGTTTGGGAGGATGCTATAATTTTTTCCTAAGACACGGGGCCTAGAAAGAATAGTTTGTTTGTTTCTAGGTTTCTATAGAAAACCCTAAACACATTGTGTATTTTTATTTCATTTCCATAATTTTTTCCCAAGCTCAATATGAAGGAAACATAGCAGGCGAGACTTGGATTTTTCTTAGACATCCTTTTTTTTTGTGTTTTTGATCGAAATTTTTTGTTCCAATTTATTTTAATTGCTCAATATTTTTTCTAAACCATACAAAGCATAGTTTTAGAGTGATAAGACTCAAAATTTGTCCAGAGTTATTTTTAAATGTTCTAAATATAGTGAGTATTTTTTCTCGTTGTATTGGTAGTATAAATTCATGAGATCCAGACTAATGAGGTTAGGGTTTTATATTTAATATATTTGACCATAACATTAGAAATAATGACCCAAACACTAATTTCTGGTAAATGATGTTCCATATTCTTCATATACACCCTTGTAAAATATTGAGACACATTTTTTTGTTTCTGAATCTAAACCATGGTATTCGGGAATAGAGGAGGTATCTCCTATGGATGAAGTCACTAATGGTTTACAATCCCTTTATAAGGGATATTTTTTGTGAGGCCAACTAGAGAACATACTACATAGTCAAGTAGTGGAATCCTTTCACAGAAAGACCCATTATATGGGAGAATTATACAAGGCTAACTGGGGAATGTACTAAATAGATAGGAAAAATAGTCCGCAATAATTTTGACATTCTATTGTTGATTACTAGTGGATTATTAGGGAGATTCAGATTTATCAAGACAAAAAGGGTTTTTTTCTAAGAGAAAATGTATGATAATAAAAGGAATTACTTTATTGGCATTGGATGTAAATGAGGAGCTGCTCCTACATGAATAACTTGAGTAGAGGGGATATATTTTGCGTGACGGTTGTTGACAGGGGGAAGGACCCTTTCTGAAAATGGTTATTGTATCATGAATTTTAAATTCATGTGATCTAGAAATGGCCTATGTAGTTTAACATAATATATTTTGGATGTTATGATATGCAGTTTAATGTCATGCAGCAAGGACATTATGATATGTAGTTTAAATTCATGCAGTAAATAAATTTTTCTATGTAGTTTAAAGTCATGATATATAAACATTATTCAATTCAGTTTAATTTCAAGCAGTAAGGACATTATGGTTTGCGGTTTAATGTCATGCAAGAAGGAAATTATTCTATAGAGTTAAAATTCATGCAGCATGGTCAATAGGGGGGTCTATAATTTATGGTCTTTAGCTTTGATCAAAATGGTTTATGATTCTCTCATTCTTGGTAATTTGGGTGGAAATGTACTACTACAATCCGGTGTAAGAAGATACAATTGTAAGTTGGGATTTTCATATTCCCAAATCTAAAGGATGATATGGAAAATGGATTACGAAGATAGAGGATTTATCCCCCATTGACAAAGTTACCAATGGTTGGAGAACCCATTAGGAGGGCTATTTTATGAAATTCCCACTGGGGAATGTACTATACAGTCAAATAGTGGAATAATTTGGTTGAAATGTCGATTATGTAGGAAACTTATGCAAGGAAAACCAGGACATGTACTTCATACTCATACAATGGTGTCATATATAAATCTCACATTCTATCACTAAAATTCTATGTAGGTTTATGGAGATATGTATTTCCCTAGGAATAGTGTTTGGTTTGTAGGAGGAATGTACTTAAATACGATAGGTGTATTTCAAGTCATACTTTTCAATGATTCTGTGGAATTTTTACTCTATGTAGGTCTAATCCAAGTGTAGAATGTATGATGTTTGTAGTTTTAAGTCATATGAATAAGATTTTAATACCACGGAAACAACCAGTGATATGTGGAATTATTTGACCAATCTCGTTTTTGTATACTTTGGACATGATGTTGAGAATTCTAACCCACAACTATAGAAGGTTTTTGATTAGGAGATAAGACACATAGAAATATTTAAGGAATGAATGTTGACCTTGAATCATGGGTTCTAGTATATTATCATCAAAGCTCATGGGAATAGAAGATGCTAATCCAAAGGGTGATGTTTCTAATGGTCGGCAAACCTCTTATGTGGGATGTTTTACGCAATACCAAATTGGGTGCATGCTACATAGTCAAACTGTGGCATCCTTTGGATAAAAATCTCATTATGTGGGAGACTAATTCAAGGACAACTGAGTAATATACTCCATAGTTAGTAAAATTAGATCTCAAGTATTAGACATTCTAAAAACAAAATCCATGGAAAGATTATAAAGATATGAATGTATTCAAGATAAGGAGTATGAAATGAGAAAGGGGAATTTTCCAATGTACAAATGAAACATTATAATTGATATGTGATATGAGTTTTACATCCCTTTTAATGATCTAACTCATATGTAGAAGGGGGACATCTCTTATTTCCAGGGTGGGATCCCCAATGAGGGGATTTCAAATAAAAGTCACATGCATGGACTTTTTGTTTCAATGAAAGAAATCGGAATTTTTTTACCCCATGGATGGGACTTGGACCTAAGGCCTAGTCATCACTACGTATCTCAGTAGGATGAGAATAAAGACATATGTTATTCTCTGGGTACTGTGTAGTTTAAATTCTTGTGGTAATGACATTATACATTCATTTTAATTCCATGCAGTAATGAAAAATGGGTCTTGACATAAAGTGAAATGGAATATTGTGGTTGGACTAGGTCATGGGGCCCTAGAATCACTATGTATCATGTCCGAGAAAGAATTAAGACACACATAGTTCTTAAAAAAATTCACCTCCATGTTTGAATTCATAAGTGGATGATAATGGGTGGGTTGAGAATAGTGCATCATACATAGGATGAGAACTCATATTAATTATTATCATGTAGATATAACTCATACATGTGAGAGTGAGAGTATTTAATCTATTTCTGTATGACTAAGACTAGGAATTAAAGATCTATATGTCCCTACATATCTCATAGGTTTGAGAATCTGTCCATACATAGATCTTGAAGAACCCCATAGTTTATCGTCATGTGGAAAGGATGAGGGTGATTCATGATGTTAAGGAATATTGCGGCATGACCAAGGTGCAGGACCTAGGTTTCCCTGTATATCAAGTTGAGGAAAGAATATAACCACACATAGTTCTTAAAGAAATTTTATAGTTTGTTGTCATGCGATAAAGACATACAATGTGTCTTTTATGGTTTTATAGCCAAGACCATTGATATCCTGAAGGGGAATTGAGACACCTTATTTATAGAGAGAACTCCTTAACCAAACTCCTATGCTCATGTGAGATGCGCTTGGTGTGTGAAAAAATGAGTGGTAAAGGATTCTTCTACATCACAAAGGTAACAAAAGTTAATGATATGGACATTTCAATATTGTGGTGGCTATACCAAGAGATATAATCTAGTCATTTCTACATATCTCAATGATATGAGAATCAAGTCGTACATAGTTCCTGAACACCCATGAATTTTAATTCCATGTGATATGGATGAAGTTGAAATAACATGAAAGGATAGAAATATTGTGGTTGGGATAGAGTATACAAATTGGGTGTCACTAAGTTTCTTTCTAGGGAAATAATCAAGCCACATATAGTTATGGAGAAATGTTCCCTATGGTGGTTTTATTAATACAATAGGGATTGAAGGGAATTTTTTATGGTCACAGTTATACCAAATATTGGATATTTGGGCATCACTACGTATCTCAATGGAATTAGAGTCAATCTATATGTAGTTCTTGAATATTGTTTCCAACACTCACTGCATATTGATATAAGGAAGGGGTATTTAATATTTCCTAGAATAAGGGTTTGGCCCAAGAAAAGAGATTGTATGAGAATTAATCCATATGTTATGGAATTGTTCTCTGTATATATTTGGTTCTTGTATAGATAATTTTGAATTGTTACTTTTTAGTCACAACTAGTACTGATATTGGAGACACAATAATCACTATGTATCATTAGTGTAATGAGAATCATTCCACACATAGTTCTTAAAGTGTTTCCTTGTGCAGATCTGATTCAAATACATGGAAATACCCTTTACTTATAGTCATGGTTGGTCCCTATATTAGAGATTGGTGCTTCACTATGTATCTAATTATAATAAAAATCAATACACGCATAGTTATTGAAGAATCATGTATTTTACCATCATGCAACGAAGATGTAATTCACCTAAGATAAAGGAATCATTGTTTCTAGACTAGGGGATATGACCTAGGTGTCACTATGTATCTTTCCATGGAATGAATCATGTCATGCATAGTTCTTGAAATCTCATGTAGTTTAACATTATGTGATAAGGACATTATAATGATAGGACTTATACCTGCAATAAGGGTTCAGGTTCCATTGTGGTGTGTAAATTATGTGAGTGGTGATTATGCATAGAATCTTTCCATATTTTGAGCGGCACAATGAGTGTCTACTTGGGGGTATTTTGGTGGCTTTCTTAATGTAAAATGAGGTAGATGTTATCCACATAGTTTAATGTAGTGTGGTGTAGAAAATGATGTTTTTCAGTTTTAGGTCATGCCACTAGGACCTCATGTTATGCAATATATCGTAGTGTGACAAGGATGATGATGTTACACAGTTTAACATAATTCAACATTGATGTATATGGTTCTATTCAATTTAACATCTTTATTCTAAGAATAACTCTGTGTGATTACAGAAAGTAATTTTTCAAGAAACATTCATTGGTATGAATTTTAATGAGCTCTCTATTCAGGAGATCAATGAATAATCTCTGTTAGAGTGGACCTTGTGTATGGATTAATTTTCCTCCCACATGTGTTCATGATTTTGAGGAATTTTTCCTAGTATCATCAGAGTCCTAAGAAACAATACCAGTTCACCTTAGAGGAATTAATTGAAAAATTATTTCTTATATAATGCTCACACTATCAAATTCTGATAGAATTCCATGTGATGCAAGGTATTCAATCAATTTTCATCTAGTCACTCCAAATCATCAAGTATTTTTTGGGATTACTCATTTGTGGATATATGATCATAGATGGATAATTGGGGATATGGAAACTAAACCTTAATATGAAGGACTACTTCTATCCCATATACCAGTGAATATGGGGTTTCCTGTGTGGCAGTATGAGTCATATTCTGGAAATCCCATAATATATGTAAGATATTTTCAAGACAAGACACCTTATCTTTATCCACTATATTTTGGAGTATATTTGATAGGGACTTTTTGAAATCTCACATTTTTTCATTAGACACTATATGATAGTGGGAATAATGTTTGGATTTGATATTGTATTCCTGATATAGATTTTAGACCTCAACAGAATATAAATTGGTTTCAATGTCTATCAGTATGGTATGGGGATAAAATATCTGGTGATGATGTTGGTTATGATGAAGATGATGATGCTTTTGGCTCTGAATTCTTTGAAAGGTATTGATTTAGTCCATTTTGAGAAGAAATTAGATGTATTAAATATGTACTTGAAGTATTTATCCATATATAAGGGATAAGGCCCCACTACATCCCTTACCCATTTAGAAATTGGCCAGGTGTATTTAGATGCATGTAAAAATTTTGGGGTTTGATGGATGAAGTTAGCATGCACTTGGATGGTATGAAACCTCTTAGTGAACTCTGTGAAATCCTACATCATCAAAGTCCATAAATAACCAAGCCTCTATATATGATCAAAAATACTATACCCTACCTTGTTTTCACTACAGTCACCATCATGTACTTATTCTATGATATCCATAGTATTGTCTTCAATGACACATCTGATGGGGATTCTGTCAAAGCCTCGTTTTTGGAGTACATTATAGTGATTTTCACCACTATATAGAGTGAAATTTTCCACTCATCCCTAAATATTATCTTTCCCATTTCTATCTAGTGGAATCAATCCATCTCAGAGTTATTATGTGATAGGTTTCATCCATTTCATTGTAGTATAATAAGCCTTGGTAATGGGGTTGATTTCATTAATTTCTTTTGTTTGTATTTGAACAAAAGGTTAGACCATGTAATTATGAGCAATGCAAATGATTTTTTCATCCCAGTTTGGATCTTCCTAGGTTGTGGGGTAATCTTCCAATGCATCATCTTGGGTGTTTTTTGATCATAGAATTTATGTCAATGTTATATATGAGTTAAAATTTTCCATTAATCATTATAAATAATATCAAATGGTTTTTATCTCCTCTTTCCTAATGTCATAATCTCTGTTGATTTTCTTGATTGACAACTCTGGTGGGGTGGTTTCTATGATTTTGGGATAGTCAACATAAAGTATTCTAAGTTCAAGAAAAACAATGACCTTGATATGATCTCATATTTTTTCCTTTCCTATTTATCATTACTGTTATATCTCTTTTTTGATGATTGGAATTCAGAGGACTAGTATTTTGATGAAGCAGGCTTTGCTGATGTAAAAATGGTAGGAGGAAGAGTCAATTATTTATTCTATGTTTTTTGAATGACCTGAGTCTGGTTGATTTTTTTCCTGACCATCCATTCACAAAAATTCTATGCACTCTTGATTATATCTTATTTCCACTCATTGTCCTCCTCTGGATCTATTGAAGAAATACATTCTACATGGGTGGGTGAAATTTTCAGTTTCATCTGCCCAGAGTCCTCCATCTTTTGTATGAGTTATTTTAGAACAAAACAATCTTGGATGGGGTGCCCCATCATTTGATGTAAGGGGAAATAGTCTAAGAGATATTCTTCACCTTCTTTGTCACACTTATTGGGCTTTGGAAACTGAACTAATTATTTTTCCAGTGCCGAGATGAAATATCCAAGGACTTGTTCATCATGTAATGAATAGAAATTGTGTTTGATATCCTAAAAATGTTACCTATTTTGATCATTTTGATAATCCAGAAAAGGCATCTATTGGTTCTATCATCGGGGGTGGATCCCAATAATATGATGTGTTCTTTTTATGTTAGGGAAGGTATAAAATCCTTCTTGATTGTAACTGTAGAGGTATATTCTTTTAATTTTCTCCTCCCTTAAGATGATGAAATCACTGAGGAGTTTGATTTGATCTCTACGATGTAATTCTCCACATATAGAGAAATTGATGCAATATACCGAATCCCACCTATGTATTTCATATGGATCAATGTTGTAGGAAACTCATCACAAATATTCCACACACTAATGGGAAAAACCATTCTTGAAAGAGTGGTAGGTTTAACAAATATTTCAATCCTTTTCCTCGAGAAATGAAATATAAGACCCTTTCATTCTCCATTTGTTTACAGTTCAATAGATTAAATATTGATGTCTGATGTAGCGTTGAGATGAACTAGAATGGGAACTTCTAAAGTAGATCCTCCCATATACTGATTGATCAAAAGTGAAAACTCATATACCATACAAATTTTGGAACCTGCAATGATTTAACAAAGAATACGAGTTTCTATGCATCATATTGTTAAGGGGTAGCCATCATGGGATCACATCGAGAGATGAAATGCATCAAGTGATGCTCAAGGTCTCCTGATCCATTATAGATTGGAAATATAGGATTCCCTAAGTTTGGAGGGGGTATTTGGATATAATCCTTTTGGGCAATCCTTATTTTGTGGATATTATAGTTCACATTGATCTTCCATAGATTTCAATCGAGGCATTAAGGACTCAATAGTGTTTATAAGAATTCAATAAACATATGGATAAATTGGGAACTAAACAAGTGTGGCGGCTAGAGCCATAATAGTTTTAGTGAATGGTGGGTGCATTGGTGGCAGGACTACTTTTAATTTCCACGGATAACCTATAGGGTTAGGCCTAAGAGGATGTGCATGATCAGGTTCTGATTGTTCACCCAACAGAGGGAGTTCTTGATATCCTACTATAGGATATAAATATACTAGTTGATATCCAACATTGAGCATACATTCCATATCTTCTTCAGTAACTATATAAAACCATATTTGTTGAGGTATCCCAGCAGGAAGTGTGAGTTGAGGACCGACTTGTAGAACATATCTAACAAGATGGTTACCTTGGAGTAATTTTATATTGTGTCTCCCTAGTTGTTTTATATCATCCAACTTCTGATTGAACCATTGCTCCAGAGAAAGGGACTTAACTTATATAGAAGTATGGTGAGGTATAATATGACCCTTACATCTTTCCTTATGGAGTGCCTTTCAAGGAGGTGGATCTGGATTATTTGGGGGAGCACCCAAATTTTTATCAAGTCTCTAGTTCTAGGTATGTAAACATCCTTCATTTATTTATGTATGGAACACATCATGAACCATAACATCCTCTTATGAATCCTTTAAACTATAATCATGTTCTTGAGGATTTACTATGACATTATTTATGATGTTCACTGACGCGTAATGTGTTGATGGAATTCTGTTGGTATCTTTATGAGGTAACCTTCTGATGCGTCCTCTATGAGGCCTTTTCCTCTCTCTTGTTGATTCTCAAGGAGCTTCTTGGTGAAATGTAACTTAAAGGGAATATATAAATAGTTTAGTCTTGAATGTTCTATATAAAGGAACTGAATCACGGGATGTAATGAACTGAGAGGATACACTTTACTGAATTTTCCACAATCAAGAGAATACTTTTTTCCACTGAGGAGGGGATTATTGTGGTGAAAAATATCTCAAATCTAAGGGATGGGGATGTTCATGTTCTCCTTTCACAACCCTTCGGGTCTGGTTTGCGGTCTACGAGGGTTAGGTTAAAAAAATTCCCCATCCTTGTGGGCTAGGGCTGATTCTGAACTACAATGGCTGACATTACCAAGGTTAGTCTTCTAATTTTATGGATTTTTTTTGAACATAGGCTGGGTGAATTATTTTCAACGCACATACAACACATATTTCCAAATACCATTGTTTTATTTCTAACATATATGAAATATAACAGCTTACATACTCTAAACTAGAGGCTTGCTCAATATTCTCATATGCTTGATACAAAATTCCCCCAACAAACTGCTATATTTAGGCCCTACATCAATGAGATTCTGTCAGGGCCTACTCTGGTTGAGCATGTCTTCGGTCAAGGACATATTCTTTTTTCTAGATCTGACCAAATTTTATAACATTTCATATTACAAATATTGGTGGACGTTTCTTGTTAGAGAGTGCATTAAATTCAGTGCTTCATGTTCACCCCATTCACTGAAACAGACACCGATTGGGGTATCTGTGATCAACTATCAAAACCTGATTAATGCGTCGGGAATTTCACGTTCAAGGGATCCTTATAGTTTCTTTATTACTGGATTTCATAGTGATAGGAGAGATTCCATGTCAATTTCTCACTAAAAACCTTCTATTAAATTGATGTGTCTTTGATACACCTAATATGGTAATATATGTTTTTTTAAGTGATGAATAGTTTTCCATATGTTGAGGTGGATTTCAAGCTCACAGTATTCCAAAAAAACCACTAAGAGTTTGTATTAAGGGGTGACCAAAGGCCAGAACATGACTGGTATTTCCTCTTTAGCCTATTGTTTCCTCAAGTCTAACATATTTTATTTGTCCTTTTGTTGAGTTTCATCTACCCGATCGGTCCAATGTGGTTATTTTTCAATAGTTTTATCAGAATCATCCATATCAGTAAGGATTTAATCTATTTCACTAGAAGGTATGTGGATTAAAGTTAGTTCAGAGAATAATTGTTTCCTTTGGATCTCTTACATTTGAGAAATGTTTTCACATTCATTGTCAAGGAATCATACATGACTGGACTTGTTTTCGAAATTCCTTTCCATTGGAGGGATTTATCTTCACTACATTTCAAGTTAGATAATTCTCTTGACTATGTAAGAAACTTATGCAGAGAGAAATTTCATAGTGAACCCATCATTTAGAGGACCATCAGGGAGGATTATAGTAATGGGAATACCCTCTTAATCCTTGGTCTTCTGTCCACATAAAGGGTTGTCATGGATCTCATCAAGATATAGTCTCTAGATATTGAAAATATTATTTTAATGAAGAATGCATTAAGAATGATGTGTACAACATGGACCTTCATAATTACTGATACATCTCCCGTTATTTGATAATGGGAGGGTATGATATTGTTCTAACATAAATAAATTTCTAAGGACTTGAAGATCTCTAGTATTAAGAAAAGACAGATTGTAGATGGGCTCTTGATTCTCCAAATGTGTTTGGTGAAACTTGTTCATGGAGACCTTTTTAAATGTGGCTGGGGAGACTTACAGGGATAAGAGGTTTTCATGGGTTGGTGTATGTACCTTTCTTGGATTTTCCATTTCGATAGGTCAATTATCTCTAGTTGGATTGGGTGTATTTTCCTGATCCAGTTGTCCGCATGATATGGGGGAGTTTTACCCATTTCCCTTCTCTATTGGAGAGGAGGTATGTATCTTCTCTATGGTGAAATGTGGACGTGTCACCTTGCTTGTGGGAATATAGTTATGTTTCCTTCCCTATGCTACTATTTTTAAATTCATTATGATATTTTGGAAAATATCTAGGATATGGGTACGGATATGCATTTTCCCTTTTGCCATTATTAGGATGTGTTTGGTGACTTTGGAAACTGGAACAAGGATATAGGTCTATTCCATATCGCGAGTATGTATATGTACATACTCTTTCCCCCCTTCTATACCAATGGATACTGATAGTACACGTGTGTGGGGACTGAGAGTTGAGTTTTCCCCATAATTGTCATTGGGTATTTCTAACTAACTTCTCCTTGTGCAACTAAATAAGGCCCATGGTGGGATTCTTTGAATTCTCCGAAACAAGTTTTCTAGTAGGATTTATGGTTGTAAGTAGGTGTATGTTCCAACTTGTGAGTTTCCACCATAATTGAATGACATGATTCTTTAGGTTCCATGATATGAGTCTACTAGCTAGTTGAAAAAAGGTAGACGGGTGTATATTCCAACTCATGATTGTCACCGAAATTGGGTTGGTAGTATCTTCCAAAGGGGGAAAATGTGGGACCCTACTCCATATTGGATTATTTTCACCCCTAGATGGCCCTTTCTTAAGCATATGTTTGAAGGACCTACGTCGGATAACCAAATTTAACACCCTCATCATGTCGAGGGTTTATTGAAATTTGGTTCTGGTGGAAACAATTATTTCCAGAAGACCGTGAGAAGGACCTCAATGTCATTGAGATGAGACTTTATACGGGCCTATTAGGCGACCTCTAGGGTCGAGATGGTACCATGATGGTGGTACTCTCAAACCAACCCATTAGAGACCCAATGTTTAAGATGATGTGTTGGTGATGGTGTCCTCTTCATGGATGAACACCTGAACTAAGTGGTTAATAGAGAATTCATCGATGGTTGATGGAATATCTCCATTGGATTTAGGGGAATTTTGAAAAGTTCCTAGATATATGACATACATGAATAAGAAACCCGATTAATGAATCAACTTTTTTGATGAACACATGCACACCTTATTTCCTCTTCTAGCCTCTTTTATCAATTTAATGGGGCCTGAAATATGGGTAAAACAATAAATGTTGTTAAGGATTAATTTTGGGTTCACCATTTCTTGTTCACCTTGGATTTAGTGTCCCATGCCAGTTCTCTATTTCTGAACAGTTTCCAATGGGTTTGTTCATGGAACCATAAATACCCAATGGGTTTATATCCTTGGGGACATGTTTTACAAATCCATGAACTCGTTAGGGATTTTGAATAATGATTCTTAAAAACTCACATCGGTCAAGAGGATGGGAGGTCGGGCTCATCTCACCATTTTGGGGGGAATAATTTTGTAGCTTGGGACTCTCTTATAGATTTAAGAACTGTTCATGAATCCTTCATTAATTCCCAAGTAGGGAACGAGTTTCCCTAGAAATTAGAAATTAGTTATTAGAATGTATAGAATTCATAATCATCTGTATGTATTTTTGGTTATTCATCAATGGTGATATTTATATTTATCTGAGGTTCTCCTTCAATGGTATTCTCTAATATATTACTTAGAGACACTTTGTTTTTTATCATGAAGCTGATTTTCTAGACACATAGTGGGGCACTCTTCAGTTTATTATCATCCTGGGAGAGGAAGTTCACTTTTATTTTTACCATCATCTTGGGAGATGTGAATTTTTTGATGTTGGGATCAAACCTATAGATGATATTACTATATATCATTATAAAAGAAATTGGAACCCATGTTGTTTAGAGATGCTTAATGAGGAACATAAAAACTTTTAAAGTCATGTGATAATGAGCCAACCTTATAGTTTAATGTAATGTGGTAAGGATGTCTAGAGGGAAGATTCCTAGTCAATGTTTCATGTGGGATTATCTATAAGCAGCCCAAGGAACAAGGGATATGAGTTTCCAAGTTGAATTTGAACCCATTGGGGGAATGTACCATATAGAACATGGTTGATTTGGGATTCTAGTTTTGAACCACATGGACGCATCCTACCTATCCCATTTGGACAGGATTCAAATACCATGTAGTTTGGTAAGTCTCATAGGGGAGTGTGGCACTTTGAAAAAAAATATATTTTGGATTTCTCTTGAAGAAGATTCCTTGTAAAATGTATAATGAGGGATTTCTAGACTCATGGTGGTTTGAGGGGTTTTGGGGGATTTTACATAAGGAGGAGGCCCATGCGGTGGATTATAGGGCTTAGTCTTAGGGAGTATGCCTAGGGGAATTAGGGGTTATTATTGGGGATAACTCTTATAGAGGATACCCTATTGATATTGGGCCTTATATATGCGTCCTACCTAAACCTATTGGACCAGGAATCAGAGTTATCATAGTTCAGTAGTATGGGGAAAACGCATTGAGGCCACCCTTGTGAAACATGGTCATGATTGGCGATAACTCATGAGGAGGATACAACTTTTATCTCTAGCCTTGGGTAGAAACCCTAATAATCCTATTTAGATAAGTAATTAGAGTTCTTGAAGTTCAATAATTGTGCATTACACATTGAGTCTATCCAATGGGGTTTATATTGGTATAAATGGGGCTTTCACTTGATGATGATTCCCATTGATCTTGGGCCTTAGGTTTGCATCCTACGTATCCTAGTTTTATTAGGAATCACTGTTCTCATAGTTTGATGGTGTTGGAATGGATCGTGTGTATTTTAGGATTAACATTTACCAATAATCCCATGTGAGTCATTTTTTGTGTGATAATAAAGTTGAATCAAATGATCTGGAAAACCAAAAAATAAATCTTCTGTGCTGGTAGAAGGGTCGGTGGATATGGAACTTCCCTCTCTCCACATTAAATTGGATGTGAGTCCAAGGTGATTAGTGAATTATCTTTAAGTACATAGAGGTATAGATTAGTAATATTAATCCCTACTATAGGAAATAATATGGGATTACTCTAGGACAGATTCCCAAAAATGGATTCCATAATGGGAGGAGTATGACATTCAATGTCAAAAGTAAACACAAGTGTGATCCTTATCATCCCTACCACGAACTGGAGGCTCTGGGTCTCAGGGATGGGAAGGGTAGGAAATGGTCATAACCCTAATCTCTAAGACATGGAACTTCCAAAAACATTACACAAGGTATGGGTTCTCATTAACATGGGGATACATAATCAAATGCACCTAGAGAACCCTGCTCGTCCAATCAGGAATGTTTGGGGAACCTCTAACCATAGGAATACATACCCAAATGGAGGACACGACGGTGTACCCCTCACTATGTTTGTGTAAGTCTGGAGGTCTTAGTAGAGCCTTTGAGTTGATCCCTCTCAGACAAGGGAGCCAAAGGAGGTGATGGACTATCATATATGGATTTTAAAAAGGCCTAATGGATGACACGTATGGGATGGATGGTAGAGAAAACCAAGGAGTTTTTCTCAAGAGGTGCATCATGCATGCAGGTCTAGGTGAACTGGATGCACCTTGGATGATGGACCGGCAGGGTGACTACACTTGTTCGAGAATTTTCTCAATCCTTCATGGGTCTCCACAATTATTCCTAGAAATGACTTGTGTAAGTTTCTATTCAAGGAAGGGTTACTCGCAGTAGTATTTATTTAATTATATTTTGAGAGAATATCTTGTACATGTGTTGAATATTTTTAAACTTTGGGTCGACTTTAATCTCATCATCCCTATTTAATTCCCTCCCATTTATGTATTAAAAAGCTACCTAGAAGGTTTTGGAGGGATTGTGTGAAGGACTAGGGTGACCAGAGTATTATATGGCCTTGGGGAACTCATCTTCTTTAAAAATGATGAAATCAGTGCCCTATTTATTAGAAAATATAGGTCTCTAGAGAAGGTTTCATTTCTCATAGGTTTCATGCGTAGCTTGATTGAGTAGGGATCCACATAGGTACCTTTCAAGTTGATAGTGTTTTGGGGGACTTGGGTGAACCATTTACTGCATATCTCAAGGGTTGTGTGCTCGCACCCCTACTTGGGATCACTCTTGGGTTGTGGTCTTGGAACTTTGGTCCTGTCCCTTCGCTACCATCTCTAATCCTCGTGAAAAATTCAGAGTCCCACCACACACTTTTCATGCCTGGTTGATGACGTTTTGGTTCTCATCACATGGAAAACCCATTTGATCCTTCTTTTGGCATAAATATGCTTTTCTAACCCAAAAACATATTTGGTGTCTATGTGAGGTTCAAAAATTCAATTCCATATAAAAGTTCATAGAACACATTTCAGGGTGTCAATAATCATCTTTTTCACTAGTTCGGAATCATCATTGATGCTCAGGTAGGATATTTACAACTATTGGGATAGTTCCAAGACATAAAAGAGTATATGGTATTCAGCCTCATTATCTGTGAAGCCTTCGAATAGTGATAATTATTAGAGAAAAATTTCCTTTTTAGGAGAAAAAAATACAATCCATAAGACAACCTGATTGGATTTTGGTTTTTCCAGTCTCTTACTGATAGGAATTTGGGAGGTTAAATAAAAATACATCTATCATGTCTAGGGAGTGTCATGGGCATAGTGAGCTCCTCATCTGGATGTTTGGTGTCTACTACTATACTTTTTGGATAGGGATGTATATGAGGAATGTATCCAAGGATGGACCTTTCACTGACTTCTGTGAAAAAAACTCAATGTTTTACTACTATAGAATAACTATTAATGGGGCTAAATTCTTAATCAACATGGGACATACAAGGATGTAGTTCAGCAGATCAATATGGGATACTCGTTGGACTTCGTGGTGTAGCATGTAATGCCTCATTTTTCACTAAAAATATGAGAAATTTTTTAGTTCATAGTGAAATCAAAATATATAGTCTCTATACCTAGCATCATTTGAATGAGGTAATAACAACTTCTCTCACTCCCTATATTGTTTTTATATGTGAAGAGGGCACCAAGATATCGTTCCATTGTGAAAAAATATAATATTAGCTACTTGAGGCTCTCAAAAGATTATTGATAATCATCATCCCATTGATAGGTGATCCACTTCTTCATTACCTTGGGGAAGGGGAGATATTTTTCAGATAGTTATTCTATGAAACACTGAATATATGTGAGGCTCCCTTATATCCCCCATGGTTCTTTGATATTTCAAAGGGGTGAAATTTATATAATTTCTATAGACATTTCAAGGTAAAATTCAATGCCATAATAGGGTTCCAAAATTAATTGGAATTTCATAAACACCCACCTAAAATCACATTTTAGCTGATTAATGTTCATAATATGTTGTTTCAACTTTATAATACTTTTTTTGGTCCATGAAGTAACCATATCATTTGTGGTATTTAACGTCAAGTTCATCAATATAATTGTATACAATCGTTCCCAATATGGGCTTAAATATGTAATTCATGGCATATTAACAGTTTTATCTAGATGTATTTAGGGAAAATATCATGACTTCATATAATAATTTTCCATGGGGTGTTGTGAAGTTAGTGGCTTCCCAATCCCTGATGTCCATAGTTATTTTATTTTTACCTTGGGTACCCATCAATGAAGGAAATTTCAAGGAAACTAAAATTTGTATCGAAAAATATCACTAATATCAATAATGGAAAATCTTCCTTTTTGATGTGTCAAATAAGGTCCTAAAATTGATGTCAGTCCAAATTTTCCCATTATTTTTTATGATAGGTACGATGTTAGTGAGCTAAAAAGGGAATTTCTATTCTAAAAAATAAAATTCTTTGATCAAATTTTCAATGATTTCCAATGCATTTGTAGCTTTAAAGGAGTGTGTCATCCTAGATTCATTCTTAAAACCACACTGGTTATCGGGTAATCCATGTTGGTGTGTGTCCACATTGGAATTTAGTCTGAGAATTTCTATATTATTTAGACAGAACTAATATCTATGTTTCATTAGAGGTGTTATGTACATACCATTCTCCTCGATAGTCATGTAGACACTAATAAGTGTAGGGTGTGGGTATTATTTTGTTCCCACATTTATCTGAACGATCTCATCGATAGTGGTGGAAAATCCTTCCCCAAATTTGGGAAGATCATTCATGTGGTCATCTTCTCATTCTTCCATCTATGAGTATGCTGATTAATTTTCACAAGAGGTGGTAAATATTATATAATATCTATCACTATCGTCAGGAGAGAGGCCACGGGAAGCGTCATTGTCATCCCCTACTACTATAGTTGTTGCATTGTGATTTTGAAGCTAATATTATTTCATGTTGTCACTATGGATATAAAGTGATTGGACTTTTGGGTTTGTGTCTTCTACCTTGATTAGGTTCATGGAAAGCTTGTAATCATTGTCGAGCATACTCTAAGAATTATCAAGGAAATACTTGTGTCATTAGGGGATGAAAACTATATATTTTCAACCACCATTGGTTGTTTATCTTCTATATCAAGGAAAAATTCCTAGTTATATATGGCTATATGGGTATAGAAGGGGGGAATGTTTTCCATGTAGTACGTTGACCTTTCCTTAAATATGGTATTTTAGACACTGGTGGAATGTTGAAGGTACCACCATGTGGATGTGAAGCTAGTGCCTTCTAAGTAGGACATTGTATGTGGTGTCTTAATGGATAACCATGAACTCAACATTAGATGTGAGATTCCAAAACTATTCTTTGAGTGTGATCTTCCAGATTGTTATTTGATCACACTTATCATACACTTGAATGGTATTCATTGTGTGAGATTGATCCCCTTTTATATATCCTAAATATTGGAGTGTTCAAATCGGGATGAGGTTGATCCCATAACCATTTTCAAATAGGTCCCTTTGGGTGTGGACACTATTGAGTCTACCTAAAACATATAGGGGCATGATGTGTCCCTGGATGACCTCTTCTGAATCCTGCACTTTGAATGAGATGGTGATATGGAATTATGATGGAGTGGTCTCCACTTGATAAAACAAAAAATATAGATACTTCTATCTCGAACACTTGCGGTCTCTATATGGATTCAATGAGTTCCTCCATGGGTCATTTCTAATGATAGAACACATCCAATTTTGAGAACTTTTGTGGTAAAAATACCTTCTATTTTAGAATTTTGTACTTTTTTTCTAGAGGACGGTTCTTCTCGATGTGTGGTTTCTCTTTATTAGGAGGTTCAAAAGCTGGGTCTTTTTAGGTGTATTGGAATGGTTCTTATGAAGAGTGTGAGGTATAATTTTAATCATGTGGGTTGGCCTATATGGGCTTATCCATTATCATTACTGATAAGATAACTCCTCCCCCCGTAAGGTAGTCATGTAAGACAACTGGGAGTAGAAGACCATAGGAGGGTTCTTGAACACCTACATGTCACTTTTGGTCATACATGAATTCATTCCCATCAATATCAGCTGTATATATTCTCTATATGGGGACATGAATGAATTAATAGTTCTAAACATGCCTCTAATGTCATCTGTGTTCTCGACTCGTGCACCTTCAACCTCCGGTTCCTCGTCCAGTTATGGGGAACTCATACATAGATGAATATTCATCATAATAGAAGGGTAATGATAAGTGTATTATGTTAACAGAACCAAATATGGCCAATCTTTCTAATGGGGGTTCCATTTTGTAAGGATATTCCATTTCATTTGATGTTGCAGGGCAGAAATATGTAATAGTAAATTCCTACACAAGAGATGGATATGAATCCTCCTATTTTTCCTCTTCCTTTGTATGATGTTCACATTCACCTCTTGAATTAATATATGATGTTTACTTCATAATAAGAGAACCATTATGTGTCTATGAAATTGTTCTCTGAGAGTGTCATGATCTTAGTCAACTATCCTTCGAGTCATCCAGTTTTTAAATGTTTTTCCATGCATGGATGGTGCTTTTTTCCAATCACCTTCATCTTTTTACCGGGAAATGGTTATCCCAATCACCTACATAAGAGATTTTCCCATGATCTATTATCTGTAATCAATCATGTGTTTAATGATTTCATTGAAAATTAATCAATCATGGATTTTGTGACCCAACCTTATATGAAACATTTAGTAGCCAGGATGATTGGTGTGGTTGACCTCATTGGGATTCCAAGGTTTTTGTATCATTAGTAGTTTATTATCAATTAATACGAGGAAATTACTAGGGACTTTATCATTATGGAAGGAGTGTGTTTTATTCATTTGTTCCTCAAATACTGAGTGACCCTAGTTTTTTTTCACTTTTCGATGAGGGAAACTTTTTGGTTTCTTCCACTCGATAGGAGGTGCTATGAGTTTTGGGTCCTGCTTAGGTTCTTTGTAACGACCTGACCCTTGTTACGCAGAGTCGGTGCATTATTACATAACATTTTCATGATAAAAAAGATCAATTCTCGAAAGACTGATTAGTTTAGTAGCCTTGGATGAACTAGATACATTCATAAGGTTTACATTACATCATAAATGAAAAACATCAAAAAACATTGTTTCCATAGACAAAACTAAGATCACATAGACTATCCATGCATGTCATTCATAATATACATATTCTCATCCTTGGAAAAATAAAATGTAGAAAGGGGTGAGCTCAAATGCTCAGTAAGGATAAAAATATAGTGGAAACTTTCATAAATAAGCATAAACATTTAAGGCAATGTATAAAACTAAAACAAAAGCCTCTTCAACATAACCTTTATCATAATATGGAAAATATAAATCAAAATAATTACATTTCTTCACTCACATGGATATTCTAATAGTTGAATAATCACATTCAATATCAATTGCCATTTTCTTAATGATGGAATGAATAATTCCAGACTTTCATAACCACATAGTCAAGGCCTTGTTCCAAGAATACAAATAAGATTATGTCAAGGCCTTATACCAAGAAACTAGTTTGTCTCATGAGATCTACCAATGCATCGAGGATCTATAGAAGGCTCCACCCGTCACTTACTAAGTCCATTGTATTCCTCATATGAAAAGGTTTAAAGATAAAATAAACATTCATATTAAAACTGGCATACAAAATGTCAATACTTTGTCCATAAACCATGAATGTTATGAAATAACACATCCACAATCAAACATATCACAAAAACTTCAATACAATATGGATGTTTTTTATTATAATAAATCAACTTCAAACAAACTTAAAATCCATGAAATCAAAACTTTTTTAGAGAAATATCACTTTCTATTTTGAAATCATTGAAAAGTCACATAATTTTAAAAGAAAACATTTATATTTGAAAATATTTTTTTAATATTTTAAGGGAATCTTCAACGATGTTATAACAGTGGAAAGTTTCTGCACACGCCATATATGTTAAATAAAACATTCTTACCTTAATCTTGTCGAAAAGGTCATAAGGTACCTTGTTTGGAAAACGATGGAATGATTCCTTTCAAACCACTTCATAAAAAGTCAAACAAGGGTATACATGAATTTAACCCATAGTCTAGTAAATAGTAAAAATGTTTTGGAATACATTTTAAAGAAACATGAATGTGGATGATAAAGAGGTCCCAGTAGATACTTATGTAAAAACAAGCTCAGATAATATAGAGATTGTGAAATTAAACCATACCTTGAACTTTTCCTTGGTCTAGGGTTGCTTAACCTCCTATATAATGGTGAAATAATTGTTATTAAATTATACATGAATCATTTACATTAATATGATTTCATATATGAGCTTTTCACATTGATTTGATAATAATATCTTAGTATTATCGTCATTTTGGGTGTTAACTGATTCATTTTCCTTTATATGCTTTGTTACGTAAGTAATGTTTGCTCGGATAGGATGTATCTTATTAATATTCACAATGATATTAAGTCTTTAAATATTATTTTTAATCATCTAATGAAAATAAGACTTAATTTTATACGATGGGGAGTGAATCTCATCACGTTCATGGAGATGGTAATCCGTACGTATGCACGAGTGAAAATATCAATCTTTTATATTAAAATAATATATAATTGGATGTTATATCATATATATAGAATAATAATCATGTTATATTTATTATTTACATCAATTACACATTATTATTAAACCCATCCAAATAATAATGTATTGAATAACAATTACACCATGACGTTGAGACGGTAAGTCGTACATACGCACGTATGGTGACATGTCATTCAAATGATGGATAGAATAATGAATATGGTTGTACAATATTTATAATAAAATAAATATATATAGAATATACTAGAGTTATTGTTTTAGAATGGAAACAACAAAGAAAGAGGAAGTGCAAGAAGAAAGGAACTTGAAAGAGGTGATGAAATATTTACCTCTTCTTCAGGTTCTTCCTTTTCATTTGATCAAAAGGGATCCTTAGGATGGCTTTATGACAAAATTAAGGCCTCTAGGATGAAGGGAGGAATGTTGGGAGGATATGTGGGTAGGGTTTGGCTTAACCAAATGGCTTGGAGGTGTAAATTAGAGAGAAGGGGGAGTTCCCTTTTATAAGAGGGGTGAGGGGTACCTTAGGAAAAACTGGTAATATTATATTATAATGAAATCATTTTCGATTTATAATGGCTCCAAAATAAATTATTTAATGTATAAGGTGGGGATGGGTCGAAAACCACTCCGAAAATAGGTTTTAGACAGGTTTGGGTCACTATATTAACATTATCTTTTAGATTTGACTCTTAGTAAAATAGTTTGACATTTACCACGTCTCTTTGTATTTTTATATTATATGGTTAATAAACATACTATAAACGTCCAAGCGAACCCCAAGTTGTTTTTAAATGATAAAAATATAATTATATAAGTCTTTTGGAAGATCCTTATATTTTTAGGAATAGAATATCAATTAATTATATAATATTAGTTTTAAAAACTCTTTTTTTTCAATTTTGAAACTATTTGGTATTTTGTTTTTACTAAATTTATAATAGCATTATTACTTCGAAAAAATTCATCTAACCAACCATAAAATGTCCTATTATCCTATGAAATTAGTTTAATTCATAAAAAGTCTCAAATTACATTTATTTGGATATTTATAATATCAATTATTTTAATATTTCATTAATTAGACAATTACTGCATAATCATAGTGTCATAAATAAATTTAATTACATAATGTCTAAAAATTATAAATAAAATACCATTATGTAAGAAATATTATTATATTTCTAATGATTGTTTTCATCTAACTTATCTTATGTGTAACCCTATATTAAAAATGGATTAGTTATTAAACATTGAATTTAACACTTTTAACTCTTCTTTGAATTAAATAATAATAAATGTCATAATCTAATCCATGTGGACCTAAAGGATCATAATTTTTTTCATAATTTTTTTTTGGACGAATTAAACTTATCCAATAGAATTAGGACATTTTTTAGGGTAATAATAATATCATTTTTACCCTTAATTACCCTATTTTCTTTTAACCATGGTAAATAAAAGTAAAAAGTTATTATTCAACAAAAATTATTTTTATCTTATTGAACAACATTTTATTTACTGATATCAACCATGTCTCTCGAATATTTGAAATTTAACTCACATAAGTGAAAAAATTAAGTTTTATGTAAATTTTCAAATGCTTCTAAGAAGTGGGTAAAAGACGGTAAAAAGTTCGATAAAATTTTAATATCTCTAAAATTATTATAAACAGACTTGAATGAATTACATCGAACTTATATAGGTATTATGTATCTATTTGGACCTAAAATAAATTTAAATAAAATAAATAAAAATTTAAATAAAAATTTGGTTTTAAACTAATACCCATTGTTTTTCACTATTCATAAAAAATTGAATGTTTTCAGAAAAATACCAAAAATTCACCCTAAGCTAATTTCGATATTCCAAATCAACAAATAAATCCCATTTTGAATGATAAAATTTATAAAATTTCAAAATGTGGGTGTTACTATTCATAACTACTAGTTTTATTGGTTATGGTGTGTTAGAACTTGAATTTTCCTACAACACACGCAACTGTATTAATAAAAGAGAAGCGTACTATGGAAGCTTGAGGTGTTACATTCTACCCTCCTTCAAATAATTTTTTCCTCGAAAAATATAGAGTATTACTGCGTAAAAAGACTCGGGTGGTTCTTCATCATAAGTTCCTTGGGTTCCCAGGTTGCCTCTTCGATCTTATGGTTTCTCCAAAGAACTTTTACCAGACGAGTCATTAATTTCTCAACACTTGTTCTCTTGTATCAAGAACCTTGACAGGCTCTCCGCAATAAGATAGATTGGGTTCCAGTTCTAATTCCTTATAGGTTAGTACATGCGTTGGGTCAAGCATGTATTTTCTCAATAGTGATATGTGGAATACATCGTGAACTTTAGAGATACTTGGCGACATTTACCAATGGTAAGCTACAAACCCAATTCATTCTAGAATTTCGAAAGGTACGATGTACTTGGGTCTCAATTTTCTCTTCTTAGCGAAACTTATAACACCCTTCCATGGAGATACCTTCAAGAAAACATGATCTCCTACCTAAAATTTCAAATCCTTCCTTCAGTTATCAGCATAGCTCTTCTGCCTACTTTGAGATTCTTTGATGTGGGTTTGGATTAACTTCCCCTTTTCCATCATTTCCTCCAAAAATTCTAGGCCTATGAGTTTTCTTTCACCAACATCATCCCAATAGGTTGGTGTGTGATATCTCTTTCTGTATAATGCTTCATATGGTGCCATCTGAATACTTGAATGGAATCTATTGTTATAGTAAAATTCTACCAGAGGTAAATATTGATCACACATACCTTTAATTTCAAGTGAGCATGATATAAACATGTCTTCTAAGGTTTTAATAGTCCGTTCTGATTGTCCATCAGTTTGGCGGTGGTAGGCAGTGCTCAAATGAAGTTCTGTATCGAGGGCTTTCTGAAGAATTTTCTAGAATGTTGATGTAAAATGAGGATCACGATCAGAAATAATCGATAGTGGTACTCCATGAATCCTTATAACTTCATTAATATATAGTCTTGATAAACGTTCAATTGGTAAATCTTCCCTTATAGCAAGAAAATGTGCTGACTTGGTAAGATGATCAACAATGACCCATATTGCACCATTCCTTCTAGGAGTATTTGGTAGTCCCATGACAAATTACATCGTAATATTATCCCATTTCCACTCAGGTATGGTAATATGTTGCATGACCCCTCTAGGCTGTTTCCTTCCAGCTTTCACTTGTTGAAAAACCATACATCTTGACACAAAATCAAGAATCTCCTTTTTCATGTTGTACCACCAAAAATGTTCCATCAAATATCTATACATTTTGGTGCTCCCAGGGTGTATAGAGAAATTTGAACTATGACCATCATCCAAAAATTCTCTTTTTAGATCAAGTATATTGGGAACACAGTGTATCCTACAAAATTTCAAAATTTTATCTTAATATACGAAGTCACTCAATCTCCCGTTATTTACAGCTTTAATCTTCTTTTCAAACTCCTCATCATAAGCTTGAGAACTTTTTATCCTTTCTAATAAAGATGCTTTGGAAACCATTTGAAAAATTATTCATGATCCACCATCCATGGTTATTCCCATATCTATCTTTACTAGATCCATTAGAATAAGATCCTTTTCAACTGTCATCTTGTTCAAAACACCATAATATTTTCTTCTAAAAGCTTCTCCCATCTTATTTTCCTTCCCCAGGTGGTAGTGTATCATGAAATCATAATCCTTGAGTAGTTCAAGACATCGTATTTTCCTCATGTTGAGTTCTTTCTATGAGAAAATATACTTCATACTCTTGTGATCGGTATATATCTCACATTTTTCACCATAGAGGTTGGGTCTCCAAATCTTCAAAGCTAAGATTACAGCTGCTAACTCAAGATCATGAGTGGGATAGTTTTGTTCATGAATTTTTAGCTGTCATGATGCATAGGAAATAACCCTATCATTCTGCATAAGAAAATAACCATGTCATTTGTTTGATGCATCACTATAAATAACAAAACCATCAATCCCCGATTGTAGAGTCAATATAAGAGTATTGACTAATTGTCTCTTCAGTTCTTCAAAACATTCTTCACACTATTTTGTCCAAACAAATTTAACCCCTTTACAAGTGATCTTGGTTAATGGGTTAGCCAATTAGGAAATAATCTAGATGAAACACTGATAATAACCTAATAAACCAATAAAACTGCATACCTCAGTTTTACTCATTGGTGTTGGACATTCTTGGGATGCTCTTGTCTTAGAAGGATCAAGAGAGATTCCATCCATAGAGACAATATGGCCAAGAAAAGAAATCTCCTAAAGCCAGAATTCAAACTTGCAAAACTTCCCATATAATTCATCTCTTCAAAGAGTCTTTAGAATAATGCGCAAGTGATTTTCATTATCTTCATATATTTTGGAGTATACCAAGATATCATCAATAAATAACACTACAAAGTCATCAATATATTCCTTGAAAAATCTATTCATTAGATCCATGAAGACACAGGGTGCATTAGCGAATCCAAAAGGCATTACTTTAAAATCATAATGCCCATACTTGGTTTGAAATGCTATTTTCGGAATGTCTTCCTTCTTCACACACAACTGATGATATCCAGATCGAAGGTCAATCTTTAAAAATTATTGAGCTCAATGAAGCTGGTCGAATAAATCATCAATTCGGGGTAGGGGATATTTGTTCTTTATTGTTATAGCATTGATCTCCCTGTAGCCAATGAACAGCCTCATAGATCCATCATTCTTCATAACAAAAAGGACAGGGGATCCCCTTGGAGAAACACTAGGGAGAATAAATCCCTTATTACTCAATTCCTCTATTTGTTTCTTTAGTTCCACTAAATCCACAGTTTCCATTCTATAGGGGGTCTTCGATATGGGCCTTGATCTAGGAATTAAATCAATGGAGAACTCAATTTATCGTTCTAGAGGACATCCATGTAAATCTTTTCGAAGCACATCAATATATTCTTTCACAATAGGTACATCCTCAATTTGAACATTCTATTCCTCACCCACAGTTATTTCATTATCATCCTCCCCAATAATTGAATTTAGCTGAGCTACTGGGGGTTGATCTAGATAAGAATTTTGTGGTGACATTTGTAATCTAAAGATAAGGTACTCCTTATCATCATCAAATATTGTAACCTCCTTTTTCTTATAATAAATTTTCACATCATGGTCTAAAATCCAATCCATACAGAGGATTATATCAAATTCAATAATGGGTATGATGATGATATCTGCAGATAAATAACATTTATATGCCTTAATGGGAAATTATTCACAAAAATTTGTTGCAATGATACTTCCCTTAGGAGTTTTGACTGAAAACTACCTTGTTAAATAAAATTGGAAATATCTAATTTTCATAGCTAAATAAGATGATAGGAAACAATGTGATGATCCAGAATCAAAAAAATCATTGACCAAACATAAGGAAACCATTAAATTACATGCCACTACATCTTTCAGAGCTTCAACCTCAGCAGTAGTGATAGCATAAGCTTGGCCTTGATCCTTTGTCCTTTCCTTAGGTAAGTTCCCCTGACACTTAGGAAATTAATTTTCTTAATGCCCCTTTCTCTAAAATTGTAGCATTCAACATCGACAGCCTCTTTCTTCCCCTTGGAATCACGAGCATAGTGGCCTTTTCACCACATTTGTAACAGACTCCCATTCTCGTCAGGAAAATACCAGGGTGTTTCTTCCCACATTTACTCGAGGATGGATATTTTACTTTTCCCTTCTTCCCCTTATTTCCATTTCCAGAGTGTTCAACAGATATCTTCTTCTCTTTCTTTTATTTAAAGTCGTAAGACATAGAGAATTATTTTTCTATATTGACAGCACAAAATACAATACATTCATACAACTGGAATGATTGGGAGACTAATGCTCGACAGATAAATGGTTTTAACCCATCAAATAAATGATCTGTATAACTTCTTGGATTACGTATATAATCTGTAGCATGCCTCTCTAACCTTTAAGGTTAGCTTCATACTTTGCGACATTCTCATCCTCCTTTTTCCTCAGACTCAGAAATTGCCTTTCCATTTCCACTAGATGGTCATGAGAAAAGTATTTTTATTTGAAAATTTCTATAAACCCCCTCCATTCCATATTTGATACTTTATCATCTTACTTTGTTTTTTGAATCAATGACCACCATTGATCATCATCTTTAGTGAGGCGGTAAACTTCCATGACAACTTTTTCCATTTCGCTACTCCTGAAGGCGTGGAATATTTTCTCTAAAGAATTTATATATTGCTCAGATACTAGTGGATTTAACCCCTATTAAATGTTGGTGGTTGTTGCCTCATGAAGAGATATAACATTGATCCTATACACTTCGGATCAGGGTGCTCCATACAGGAAAGTTTATTATCAATAACCTGAGTGAGTTGTCCCAATATGGTGATTAGCTGATTAGCACCGGTTGCATCACCAACTCCACTATAATTATCTTTAGTAGGAGGGAAATCCCTTCATGGAGTGCGTTCATTAATACGGTTTCCATTACTTCCACTTGGCACCATTTCTAAATAATGGCATAAACTAGATTAGTTTATGAATCGAAATACATTATTCCAAACCTGTAAAAGACTTAACATAAATTTAATAGTTTATGGATATAATCCATAATCATAAAAATATTTTCATTGAGTATGTATATACTCATAAACCCTTCATAATTGTTTGTAATGAAAATGATAATTATCCTATTCATATCCCCTAGGAGTGTCGTAACCAAAAGTGCAGTAAGGCCCATTGTCGTGCACCAGTTCTTGTTCAATTCTTGCTCAAAGTGGTGTTTTCAGCTTTTACCCCTAGGTACATCGGTTCTAGAGCCGTCTCTACCTTCTTGTATCCAGATAGGGATGTATTTCTTGGAAAAATCACAAAATCTCTACAATACCAAAATTTTAGAAAGTTATTCTATACTAATCCTAAAAGTCTATCTTAGGGCTATGTGATCTAATCAGAGTTTATCTAAATCTAGTTTCCATGGTTTGTACTAAACTTCATCTGATACAAACTGCAACGCCCTGACCCTTGTTACCTAGAGTTGGTGCATTATTAAAAAACATTGGCATGATCACAAAATATCATGTATCGAAAGATCGATTAGTTTAGTATCCTTGGAAGTACTTTATACATTCATAAGGTTTACATTACATCATAAAACAGAAACTACAACAAAATTGTTGCCATAGAAAAAATTGAGATTCCATAGACTATCCCTACAGGTCAGTCATAATATACTTATTTACATCCTAGGAAAGATAAAACATAGAATGGGGTGAGCTCAAATGCTCAGTAAGGATAACAATATAGCGGAAACTTTCATAAATAATTATAAATATTTAAGGAAATGTATAAAACTAAAACTAAATCTTTTCAACATAAAATTAATCATAATATGGAAATTATAAATCTAAACAATGCCATTTACTTATCACATGGATATTCTACTAGTTGAATAACCACATGCAATATCAACACCCACTTTCAAAATGATGGAATGCATAATGCTATACTTTCATAACCACAAAGACAAGGCCTTGTTCCAAGACTACAAATATTATTTTCACAAAGCCTTGTGCCTAGACACTAGTTTGTCTCATGAGACCTACCGATGCATTGAGGAGCTATAGCAGGCTCAACCCGTCACTTACTAAGTCCAATGCATTCCTCATATGAAAATGATTAAACATTAACAAAAACATTCATATTAAAAATGGCATATGAAATGTCAATACTTTATCCATAAACCATGAATGGTATGAAATAACACATCCATAGTCAAACATATCACAAAACCTTCAATACAATATGGATGTTTTGTATCATAATAAATCAACTTCAAACAAACTTGAAATCCATGAAATCAATACCTTTTTAGAGAAATATCTCTTTCTATTTTGAAATCATTTAAAATTCACGTAATTATAAAAGAACTTATATTTGAAAATATTATTATAATCTTGTAAGGGAATCATCGACGATGTTATAATGGTGGAAAATAGCCACACCCGTCGTATATGTTTAAAAAAACATTCTTAACTTAATTTTTTTGAAAAGGTCATAAGGTACGTTTTTTGGAAAACGACGGAAATATTCATTTCAAACCATTTTATAAAAGGTCAAAAAAGGTTATAAATGACTTTAAAACATAGTCTAGTAAATAGTAAAAATGTTTCAGAATACATTTTCAAGAAACATCGATTTGGTGATAAAGAGGTCCCAGTAGATACTTACATAAAAACAACCTCAGATAATAAAGAAAATGTGAAATTAACCCTTACCTTGTACTTTTCCTTGATCAGGGGTAGGTTAAACTCTTGAATAATTGTGAAATAATTGTTATTAAATTTTACAAAAATAATTTACATTAATATGATATCATATATGATCTTTTAACATTTCTTTGTTAATAATATCTTAGTATTATTGTCATTTTGAGTGCTAACTGGTTCATTTTCCTTTATATGCTTTGTTACATAAGTAATGGTTGTTATGGATAGCATGTCTCTTATTCATATTCAAAATGATATTAAGTCTTTAGAAATTATTTCTAACCATATAATGAAAAATAGTCTTGAATGGATACGATGGGGAATGAATCTCATCGTGTTTGTGGAGACGGTAATCTGTATGTATGCACGAGTGACAATATCATTCTTTTGATATTAAATTAATATATAATTGGATTTTATATCATATATACAGAGTAATTATCATGTTATATTTATTATTTACATCAATTACACATAATTATTATACCCATCCTAATAATAATTAATTGAATAACAATTACACCACGACGTGGAGACGGTAATCCGTACGTACGCACGTATGGTGACATGTCATTCAAAGAATAGATAGAATACTGAATATGGTTGTACCATATTTATAATAACATAATATTATATTTAAGATACTGGATTTATTTTTTTAGAATGGAAACAACAAATAAAGAGGAAGTTGAAGAAGAAAAGAACTTGAAAGAGGTGATGAAATATATACCTCTTCTTCAGGTTCTTCCTTTTATTAGATCAACCGGGCTTCATAGGTTGGATTTCTGAAGAAATTAATGCCTCTAGGATTAAGGGAGTAATGTTGGGAGGATATAGGGTCATGGGTTGGCCAAACAAAATGTCTTTGGAGGTGTGAATTAGAGGGAAGGGGGAGTGCCCTTTTATAAGAGGGGTGAGGAGCACCGTAGGAAAAGCTAGAAATAATATTTTATAATAAAATATTTTTCGGTTTCTAATGGTGAAAAAATGAATTATTTAAATTATAAGGTGGGTATGGGTCTAAAACCACTCAACCAATAGGTTTTAGAAAGGTTTGGGTCACTATATTAACTTTATCTTTTCTATTTAACACTTAGTTAAATAGGATGACATTTACCTTGTCTCTTTGTATTTTTATATTATATGGTTAATAAACGTACAATAAACTTCCAATATAACACCAAGTGGTTTATTAATGATAAAAATATCATTATATAAGTCTTTTTACCGAAACATAGATTTTTAGGAATAGAATGTCAATTAATAATATAATATTTGTTTTAAAAACTCTTTTATGTCAATTTTGACACTCTTTGGTATTTTGTTTCTGCTAAATTCATAATATCATTATTACTTCGAAAACAATTTATATAACCAACCCTAACATGTAATAATAACCTATAAAATTAGTGGAATTCATAAAAAGTCTCAAATTACATTTATTTGGATATTGATAGTATGAATTATTTTCATATTTCATTAATTAGGTAATTACTACATCATCATTGTGTCATAAATAAATTTAAATATTTAATGTCTAAAAATTATAAATAAAATACCATTATGTTGGAAATATTTTTATATTTATAATTAATATTTATAGTCAAAATTATATTGTGTTTTACCCTATATTAAAAATGGATTAGTTATTAAACCTTGAATTTAACACTTTTAACTATTCTTTGAATTAAATAATAATAAATGTCCTAATCTAATCCAAGTGGACCTAAGGGATTATATTTTATTCCTAAGGTTGTTTTTGGTCGAATTACACTTATCCAATAGAATTAGTACATGTTTTATGGTATTAATAATATCATTTTTACCCTTAATTACCCTATTTACTTTTGACTGTGGTAAATAAAAGTAAGAAGTTACTATTCACCAAAAATTATTTTCAACTTATTGAACAATATTTTTTTTACTGATATCAATTGTGTCTCTCAGATTTTTGAAATTCAACTCACCGAAGTGGTAAAATTAAGTTTTTTTTAAATTTGTAAATGCTTCTAGGAGGTGGATAAAAAATGGTAAAAAGTTCAATAAAATTTTTATATATTTAAAATTATTATAAACTGACTCCAATTAATTAAATTGAACTTATATAGGTAATATGTATATATTTTGACCTAAATGAAATTTAAATAAAATAAATAATTATTTAAATAAAAATTCTATTTTAAACTATAACCCAGTGTTTTTCAGTATTCATCAAAAATTGAATGTTTTCAGAAAAATACCAAAAAATCACCCTAACCTAATTTCGATATTCCAAATCCAAAATTGAAGTAATTTTTGAAATATAAAATTTGTAAAATTTTAAAAATTTGGTGTTACTATTCATAACGGCTAGTTTGATTGGTTGGGGTGTGTTAGAACTCGAAGTTGTGTACAACACACGCTACAGTATTATTCAAAGAGAAGAGTACCGTGGAAGCATGGGGTGTTACATTCATGGACGAGAACTACTATTAGTTTGAGAGTAATGTTTATAGTCTCTAATTTGTGGATCCTTTTCCTCTTTTCCAATTCCTTGAGCTAAGATTTAGCTCGGACCTCTGAAATGGTGTCTTCCACATTTTGTTCTGTTTCTACAAACTCAAAGAATCCACCAATATATTTCCTTAGAATAATAGGTGTATACAACTCATCCCATATATTTTCAGCATCGAGTTCTATAAATTACTCTAGAAAGAGGGGGATACTATGAGAGTAGTATAAAACATTCCAATTGTCTATAAAGACATAAACCCTCACATTTTCTCATTTCATACAGTTTCTTAGGTAGACAATTCTTATTTTCATAGAATGCAGCTAAACTAGTAAATGAACTAGTGACTAAGGTCTTAAAAGCATTCAATAGATCTTTTTGGAATGTTGTTATACCAAACAAAGGATTTCCCAATCAGAGTTTTTACAAAACACCTCTTCTTGGTCACATCCTACTAATATCAAAGGCCCACCATCATACCATATTGGGATATGAAGGGTGTGATATGTTGTTTGAGGTGTCCCATGACGTTAAAGGTGTAGAATTTAAGATTTTATATATTGGGTGGAGGTAAATGTCACACACTCATTAGGTTAATAGATTCTTCTCAGGATGCATAGGTTTATATCTCCCTTAGTCTACTTCCATTCGAGTAGACAGGGACTCTATAAAATTGAAAAAATTTAGAGGTAATTCTATCTAAGTTGTCTCTCATCTATTAAGAGAAGCTGGGGACTCATGAGGTGGCCATGTTATCATCTCCTACTAATTCTCAATCTGTGATAAGACTGAATGATTTCCCTAGATAGGGAGAGGTTGTCATCATAATAGAGGAAATTCATGATCATTTTCTGATTCCTCATTTATGAATACTAATTTCCTAGATCCAAAGCTATTATAATGCTCAAATGAAACTATTGTAGGAATATTAGATCTTACATGATGTGTGGGAGGAAGGATATTTATATTAGTCTGAAGTTGATAACATGTTGAAATGTTTCCCCTAAGTATATCCCCATTGAGTTGTTTGATAATTTGAATCTCCTTCTCATATTGTACCATTTGTTTCACCATGAAAGGGATTTTGGATCATCTGGGCAGTGATTGGGATGTATCCACACCTTTCCCTTCATCCTTATATGTTTTTATACATAGACGTGGCAACACGATAGTTATAGGTGCAAGGTTTTGGATCCTCTAGTTTTGGGTACGTCCAACATTAGTGGGTGAATCCAAATCCTCCTCTTAGTTTATATTTTTTATTTTGTTTTCTTTTTATTTGTGTCTCGATCCATATTGTCTATTTTGTTAAAGATTATTATATTCGTAGTGGTATATTTGGAAATAGTAGTTTTTCCATTACTTTCAATACAACAATATGATTATGCACTTCCTACATTAGTGATGTTTCAAAAACCCTTAGCTATATTTTTCTTTTTTTATTACTACCCAGATGTGGTTTGATTACCTTTATTGTATGGTCCTCCTATATTGGCATGTGAGTAGTGACCATAAGATATTCCACTGTATTTATTGTCAAGCTTTCCCGAAATATGAGAGGTTCATCTTGTGGTGGGTAGAGTAGATGGACTATGGACTACTAATATTTATCTCCCATACTATAAAAGAATGGTTCCCTCTATGGAGATAATGATGATGAAAATTTCCCTATCACTGTAGGTTGGGGAATACTTAGGGCCAAAATTAAAATTTTTCAATCCTGTTTTTAAGGATTCAATGGTTCTGGTCGAGGATTTGATGTCACCTAGGATATAAATTTAGATATAAATGCCCCATTATAATGAGATGTGATTGATTTTGTACTGGTGTTGATTTTCCCATGAATATATTAGAGAATGATGAACCTGGTGATGTATATTGAGATATAAATACCCCTAGCTCAGTGGGTTGTGTTTAATTAGCAGCTTCTATAGATATTTCTTGAATCCTCTTAGGATATGATGATCAAAGGGGTGGAGGTGGTGGAAGATATTCCCCCCAACATAGTGGGCTATGTTCTCTCCTAAAAAACTACTATGGAAGATGATATTTCTATCGGTTTGATGTGGAATAGTTGTTCTCATGCAGGATATGGGTGTACTGGAATCCCATGATGTGAGTAAAATTATATGATAATTTTTTGGTTTTATTGCAACATTATATTATATGATTGAAATTAGTACCTTTTTCATTGAGGGGGCTAGATAAATTTTTTTTGGCTATCCACTCCCTCTATTTGTTATGTCAGGGCATCGTTGAAGTAAGGTAATTCGATTTTCTTGAGCAACTAGATTGCATGTTTCCCAATCCTGTGACTTCTTAGGAGGCTATAAAATTATAGGACACTGCATTTGAAGATTTATATTTCTTATTTATTGTGATAAAGTTAAAAACTCCATTATTTCCCCATCCTTGAGTAAAAATACACAAAATAGATTCAGATATTAGTTATCAAGGTGAATTGATGTAATGGAGGCAAGAGTGTTGTTAATTTTCCCTAATATTTTCTGGGTTTGGGTCTCAGGCCATGTAGATAGTAGAAATTTCTAGATAAGAATAGAGTATCTTAATGGCCTTAAGGTGACCCTCATATCCTACATAAGGGAGGTTTAATCCTTCACACACTGATGAGTTTCTCACACATTTTCATATAGGTAAGGCATGTACTCCTTCTCTAGATATTTTGGGATCGTAAATTCATTAGTCATGAGGGGTCAGAACATAGTGCAGAGGTTGTTTCTAGAAAACTACCTCTATTTTATAATTTATTGATCCTATTAATTAGACATACATGCCTTTATCTACTTAGACCACATAATGGGTTTCTTGGGGTCTCCTACTGACTGAACTGGAGTGTTGTTGGTAGTTGATAAGGAACTATATATGGTTGACCCTGATGTTTTGATCACCTATATATCTGAAGGATTAAATGTTTTTATCAACTCTCTATATGGAGGTATCTCAAAAAGGGAGTATTTTTTAATCCGTGGGAGATATCACCATGGGTAGGTTGACCATGGTGGATGTCAGGAGTTGAGTCCATGCGATCTGTCACCACACTAGCCTGAGGACTATCACGATAATGGTTTCCTTCTGCTTCACTTGTTGAGTTTGTGGAAACATAGGGTATATATAATGTATCTCGAACAACCTCAAGGACATTGTAATCGAAAACATTATCTATATAAGAATTATTCTTCATTATGGAAACAATATTCCAAAATTCCTTTAGGAATTACATAGGGATATGAGCCTACTATACGATAGTTACCAGAATATATTTATAATTTCATGGATCTTTGGTGTATGATCCCACTATTATGAAGCTACTGAAACATGCCATGTAGCTTCACTAATAAGAATATTATCTTATCTAGAGGCATTTTTCTCTCTTAATTACTGATCTTGAGTCCTGAAGAGGATATAAAACCAATCCTCAGTCTTTAGAGTATGTCACATATCTTTTTTGATTGGTATATTAGTATCTGCTAAACAATTTTCCACTATCTCTTGGTGAGCCTCATTTTTAATGAGAAAATGATCTTGGTCCTAATATTTATTCCCTATCAGAATATGCTAAAAGACATCCAGAATGGGATAAGGGATATGATCTTCCTCTTATATGGTCTTAGAAGCATGTCAGTGCAGTCGTTCTTCAATATAAATAGGGACATGATCCTGGCATCCATGAGATGATGGAATATGACTTTTAGATTCACAAAAAGGATTATAATCCTATCCCATGTCATGTTCCACTCTCACATGGTGATCTTTTTTTAAAGTGGTCTATGATCCCAAACCAACCCCTTTTTAGTATAATTTTTGCCTTTTGTGAGAAGAATATGATCCTATCTCGTGGCATGTGAAACTCCCATTAGTTGATAATCGGTTGGAATATGAATATGAGCCTGGTATAGCACGTCATACTTTAGTGGAATATACCAATAATAATCCTAGAAGAGGTTAAGAATGAGTTATTGTTATAGAAAAACAACTTTTTCATATTTATCTTATTTTCATGTGGTCCTTGCTATAGGGATAGAATACATGCATTTCACTGTATTTGTATGAGTGTTGAAATACACTATCTGAGTTCTTCAACTATTTCTAATATGTCATGTCACTTAAGAAAAGTGTGTATAGGAATTCTATCCTAAACATTTTATGTCTCCACTATATAATAGAAGATGTATCCAATTGAATTTGGGATATGGGACCACTTATATCCACGTTTTTCCACCTTAATATTCTGATGGACTTCATGCATGTGTGTTGGGATATGCTTCTCCACCATGATTTCTATAGGAATAAGGTCTCATACTTTTTCCAAATGAGTAGGGATACGATCCTACTCACTATATACTTTTGAAATATTATATAGGGAATTATTAATATATGTGTGGATTTGATTCCACTTCGAGTTGTCTATAGATTTCTATGACCAATGTGTCCTCCTTGTTTCTCATACATTTGTGTAAGAGGTGGTAGTATGTCATATGGTTCTATTAGTATGAAATTTAAGGGAACTTGGGGGATGAATCTGGAGACAACAATAGACATGAGCCTAGCTCAGTGGATCTAGAACTAGAAGGGATCTGTTGTTGACTCCTTGATTCGCCATCATTGGATACTAGAGGATGTGCATTTCATGCTCTAGGGAAAAGCTTCTAAAGCATTTTGCGGTTCAACGGGAGCCACTAGACTTACTGTATCTTTCTTTAGACAATTCATACTCGTAAATTTTTTCATTTTGATACCCTCATATTAATCCTCAAGGTTAATTATCACACCATGTAGATGGTTTTCACAAACCATTGCATTATCCACCTCACATTGATGGTGTAGGGAAAGTGAGGTCATTTTGAGATCCGTGGGGGATGTATCTAGAGCGGATTTTCTAGAACGGTTACTGGATGGAGAAATTATATAAATATTGGATGTTTTTTAGGAGAATTTTATTTTAGTTATGAAGAAAATAATTTTCATGTTCATTGATTAGTGATTCATCGTAGGCATGACACATGCACAATCAGATATGTATGGTTAACATAATTGTCTTTTCTTATTCTACGTAAATCAATTCTAATCAAGATGTTTTATTATAGCTAGTATGGAATTGTATCATGATAACACAAGATACAGAGGATCAATGGATTTTTTTATTCATTTGAAATATTAATCTCAGGTTCCCTCTTTTTGTGTAGTATATGCAAACAAAATTCATTGACATATAGTAAACTGATCATTTTTATATTTTATATATTTACAAAGGGGTCACTATATTTTATTCATTGGAAGATAAGTATAGCTTGGCCTGGTAGATTGATTGTGTGTGTTTGGGGGGGGGTGATGTTTTTTACAATCATTCAAGTCCGGTTCACCATTTTTAACTATAACTAAAACTCCCAATGACTCACACATCCATAGTAGAGTTCAAACCTTCTTTATAAAGGTAGAAGATCATTTGGGGTTTGAGACCCAACGATGCTTTGGAAATAACATTGGTTGAGAGGATGGGAGTTCATTCCCATCACACCCTTTTGGTGGGAATTGATAACTACTATGAGACTGTCTTATGAATTTACGGCATGTTTGTGAATATCTTCATATTCAGAAATGACACAGGTTCCCAAAAAAATGATCAAGTGGTGAAACCTTCCATGTTCAAAAGAGGTCTATTAATGGGTACATATATTTATTTCTAAGGGTATTAATCAAATTTGAATTAATAGGTAGATGATTATTTATTGATGTCATATAATAGAGTACTCTAGAGTTTGTTTTCATCCCTGGAGGAAAATAATATTTCAAGGATGGGATTGAGCCATTATGAGGTATCTACATATATATTAATAGCTTGAATCAGAACCCACATAGTTTCTTAAACACATTATATTTCATATATTGTTGAAAGGGAATATATAGGGGATTAATAGGAACTATGTATTGATCCTGAGCCTCTAGAAGGCATCCTACGTATCCTAGTTGTGGTAGGAATTAGAGTTGTCATAGTTCGATCACTCCCTTGGGACATGCACCTAAGTAGATACCCTTGAATGTGGGTAGTCATATGTTCCATTGATTAGGGATTTCACTCTTAGGATACCATGGTTTGTGTAGATTCCTGATGAAAATGATATGAACACTGAATCTATAATACCCCACATGATCCATGCTTCGTGTGAGAAAAATGGATAAAAAGTATTCAGTCTCCCTGCATACGGTTACATGACATACGTTGTGGGATAGACCATTGGATATTTAATACAGATATCGTGCCATAGGATAAAAACTATGTATCGTAGTTGTGGTAGGAATCAGAGTTCCCATGGTATATCTTTATACTTTATTATCTGGTGGATGAGGAAGAATAATTAGCCCATTGGAGTGAATTGGGTCTCGATGGTTAGAAAGTCAGATACATGGATGGACACGAAATGAGGTGGATGCCCATTTGAGCTTAGACCATAGAAAGGATTCTTACTTATCATACTTATGTAAGGAATTATACTTCTCATAGTTTAGTTTGATCAAGGAATACAGACTGAGGTTTCCATTTAGATATTTTATATGGAATTCATTCCTTAGAAAGGGATCCTATGAATCCTGTTTATGAAAAGAGTCGGAGTTCTCATAGTTTAGTTTGATCAATTCATAAAAATTGAGGATGCCTTAATATATACACTGGACAAGCTTATCATGTCATGGGATACCTACTTGGAATATCTTAATCATCTTCCAGATATTGTTGAGGATGTTTGGGAATTTCTTTGTTGACTCGTGGACTTGTCCAAATACAATAACTTGATCCATCTGGCTTATCTGGGGGAAACTTCATGATCTAATATCTTGTCCAGGGGACATCACATGGTATGTATAGATTTCTCGAAGGACATCGCCTGACCTAGGACAACATGTATGGAGGACATTGCATGATCTAGGGTGACTTATCTTGGTGTCATCACAAAACTTTTCTAACACGTCCAGAGTACATCACATGATCCATGATGAATTTTTTAGAGGATATCTCATGATATAGGATGAAATGTCTCAGTGTCAATGTGAGAAAAAACTTAATTTTTTTGGTGTCACCACATAACAGAGATGATATTTTTGGTGTACATCCCAATATTTGGTTGGCGTGCCTAGGGGACTTCAAAATACTTGGGTTTTTTGCGCATATTTTTTCATGAAACCTGCATTTACATGACCAATAAACATCACATGTTCTAAATAATATGTCAAGGGAGCATCACATGATTTGAGATACATGTTCCAGTTCTATTGTATGATATTGACAATTCGTGTGAAGTGCAAGAGGATAAGTGTATATGTTATTTATTAGAACAACTGTTGTTCTTTGCTGAAAAAGGAGAATGGTTTGTGGTTTTTGTCAATCCTCTCATGGATGATCAGATATATTGTAAGGAAATGGGTTATAAATTTCATGTTGAATGTAGTTTTGAAGGTGATGTTGTTTCCCAGTGATTTCCAAATATTTGGGTCAAAAATTTGGATAATGGAAAGAATTGTGAAAGTGGTTCTTTTTGAAGGCCTTATGAACATATGGAAAAGGAAAGAGTTTCATAGATATGTGATTCTTGATTATTATTTCAGAAAGATTAATAGAACTAAGATGGTGCACTCTATGATTACGAGATTTTGATCTTTGAGCTTCACGAATGGTATTCATCTAGAATAAATATTTCATTTCTATTGAAAAGGCATGGTTTTTGAAAAAACTGCAATTATGATTTCTAAGAAATGATGATTCGAAATTTGAGATGGTATTTCATTGTGGTTACGATGATATCTATGAACCAGAGATTTCAGAAGAGCTTTGCGATATGGAGGAAGCACTACGAAGACATTTTTGGCTGATTCAGATTTCATTCATGAAGAAGCATAGCTTCGTGTTCGACCATGCCTATAAATAAGAGGCCTCTCCTCTTCATTCTGAACTATTTGAAGAGAAAAAATCTAGGATCACTTTGACTTCACGAAACAAGGGGTGCTCTGTGGATTAGATTTTTCTATTTGAGCTTGAACATCGGGAAGAGAATTTTAAAGTCATGGATGATGCCAATGATTCTATTTTATGTGGGATTCATGGATATGGGGTGTTCTACTTTGGCTTATTGAGCTTCACAAAGTAGGTTTCTCTGCAAGGTAGTGAGCACCGCAAATGGTGTTTCTTTGCAAGGAAGTGAGCTCCATGAAGTGTTGTTCTCTATGAGGTATAGATCTCTGTGAAGGGTTTAACTTTATGAAGGGGCTTTGAAAAGGGTTTTCAGGGGTATTAGTGTTGAGTGGTTAGGGATTTCAGTGAGCATATACTCATATCCTTGATGCAATTAGTGTCTCATACCGGATAGATACAAACACTTCAATTCCAATCTATTAAAGCAATCTTCAAGTTGATAAACTAAGTTTGACCTATCTCATAGTAGTGATCTAGGGGGAGTGTACAGAAGTGTTCTGAGGGAAGCAGTGAGAAATCCTTGAACTTTTTTAAGGGAACTATTCTTGGAACAGATTTTCTATTAAAAAACTCTTCTACTCTACAACCGGTGAAGATTAGTTGATTTAGGTACAATGGATACACTTTCAGCATATTCTTCTTAGATGTAGCCCTTTGCGATGATCAAAGAAAACGTGATGTGTCATTTCCTTGATTTAGTTTTACTAATAGATTTAAAATGTTCCTCCCAACATGAGAACAAGATACAGAACATAAAAAAGAGAATTTTGACACCCTAATTCATCCCTCCATTCTTAGGGTGTTTTGGGGTCTTTTATGTGGTATCAAAGGCAGGTTGCTGGTGTTGGATCTGTCTTTTACCGTCAGGGAGAATTCAACCAATTTCCAGTGAGGCCCTCTCTTCGATGGAAATAATTTTTGGATTTGGGAGAACCTAATGAGATCCCATCTAATATCCCTTGGAATGAAAGTTCTATTTTACACTGTGCAAGGAATACAAGTTACTAATCCAACAGGGCTTGCTATGACTGATGTAGACATGAAATTTCATGATGTTGATCCTAAAGCATAGAATGCTCTCACCGCAACCCTTTCTAATCAAATCTATCTATAAGAACTGAGTTTCCCCTTAGTAAAGTCCATGTGGGATAAAATATAAAATATTTATGAAGGATATATCATAGTGAAGGAGGAGAAACTACAAGTCTCACATAATAGGTTTGACGATATGAAGATTTATCTTGATGAGAATTCACACTCCTTCGTCAATAAAACTACTGAAGTGGTTGGAGAAATTCAAGGTCTAGGAAATGAAATAAAACATGTTGATATTGTAAAGAAAATATTTAGAAGAATTCCACCCATGTACAATTTAAAGGTGTCCTCCCTTCTGAAAATATATCTTTCCAAGATCCCATTGCATGATCTGCTGAGTAGCCTGGTGGCATATGAAATGAGCACTACAAGAAATCTGGGCATTTGAGTCTGGAAGAACGGGCGACCGCCAATGGCGGTCGCTAAAGGTGGGAATTAGCGACCGCCATAGACGGTCGATGAGCTCAATTAAAAAATTTTGTAGCTAAAACACCCCAACCCTAACACACCCCGACCCCGACCCCCGACCCCATCCCTTCGCGGCGAGACCTGCGACCGCCGCCCACCCCTCTTGCCATGCTGGATGCTACCGCTGACCCTTTCTCACCCTCTACTTCCACCCCCAATCCCCTCTACAGTTTCCAATTCTCCCCATTTCCTTTAAAAACATAGTGATGATGCCTCTGTCGCTGCCACATCCCCCCCCCCATCTCCCTCACCACCACCACCTCGTTTGTCGGCCTTCACCACTACCCTCTCCGTCACGGTGTCTCACCTCACCCATTGCTGCTACCCTCTCCTTCGCGATGCCTCACCATAATCGATCGCTGCACCCCCTGCTTGAAGCATCGATGCTCCTCTCTACCACCGCCTCCAATCCAACTGCTGCCTACAATCATCACCGTCCCCTCAGGTAATCCCTAATTTTAGATTTATCTCCCTATTATGTAAACCCTAATTTCAGTTTTAGGGTTTTAATTTTGCGTACCATCCTTTGTTTATAAGTTATTATTCTTCTTCCCTTCTAAAAAAGCTCAACTCATACTCTACTATACATTATTTTTGCATCCCCTTAAAGGCATACAACATTGATTGTGGCTAGGGAAATCCTGAATTCTACATTCTGAAACATATATATATGCTCTGTATATATGTGTTCTACATATTTGATTTGCATACACAAGATATATATATGTTTTGTATTCCAATTTATCTCCTTTTTTTCCAACTTTTATGTTCTATATATATAGATCATATATATTCCAATGTCATGAAACATGGGACAAAAAATATATGTATTCTGCATATATGTGTTTGTTTGGGTTTTTTATATACTTCCATTTATTGTGCGGTTATATAATTATGGTCCCAATTTTGGTGTTCAGTTTTATCCAAGATATAATTCTAGCAATAATGTTCTCACGATTTGGTAGGGCTTCACTGTTTTTTATCTCCAATTTCATCTCACTTCCTCCATAAATTCCCCCCACTGATTCTAACAATTGATGATCTGGATACTTGGGTATGAACCTTCTCTCGCTTGTAGCTGCCATCGAATCTAGTCAATCCCTCCGCTATGGCCGTGCCCAATTTCACTGGTATCTGCCACCCCCATGTTTTTCAAAGTCCAAAATAATTAACCCTATTTCTAGAGCATTACAGTGGTTTTGAATTTTAAATTTCATTCATTTTATTCTGCTAATTTTACTCACTACAATCATTTTGTGATTATTTTATAGAATCTAATTTTACTCACTGTAATCATTTACATGATTCCATTGGATCAAATTTCTCTTAATCTCTTGAACATTATACATTCTCTATGATGACATTAATAATTTGTTCCAGATCCTCAGTATTTAAATAAATCTTGATGAAATAATTATATATTTTTTAATTTGTTAATCCAAGAAGGAGGCCTTACTAGATTTCCACAAATATGGGTATACAATAGCTTAGTATCAAGTCTTCCTAACTGTGATGGCATCTAAAAGTAGTGGTTATAGTCATTAAATACATAACTTTAGATCAACCTAGAATAATATTTGGGGATAATATCTTTAATCTGATCAAGATGATCAACTGCATCCGCAATAGACATATTTTCCAACTCCGGTGGAACAATCCATTTGGAGGTAATGTCCATGTGGAGGTAATGGGTTTCTACATCCAATTTTGGTCTAAAAATTTAGATCAGACTACCTAGATAGATACCATTAATCCTGTGGAATAATGGCTCTCTAATAGCCTCTAATAGTAAGCCAAATAGAATATCCCATGTAGAAAAAAAAATTCTTCTTAGAATCCTCTCAATATAACTTTCATTCATAAAGGTAAATGAATCATTTGGTAACTACAGAATATGTGAGATGTAGCTGGAAATGAGAGACCCATTGAAGAAGCTTAATTTTTTAAAGCTATGACTATTAAAATATGTGGGTTTGGCACATTTTTTCTATGACACTATGAAACATTTCTTTTTATAGATAGAACCATTCCAAATAAAGTTGTAGTAATCCAAATTAATCCATGACTCGACACTGAATCCCAAAAATGAGGATAACCCACATCCAAGGATAACTATAGGAAGCCCAAATCAAGGTGAATGGTAGGACACCTTGAATTGCTTAATAAAAATAGCGTCAGTGAAAATTTTGTTGAAATATCCTTTTCTATAGAAAGAAGATCCTCATGAGGTTTCTATGTTCATAGGCTAGTAACCTATATTTCTATCTATATTATTTATATAATTCATAAACCCCTTTTTTGAGCATTTACCTCAAAGGTGGACTCTTCTTCTTGCTATTTCACTTGATTCCGTAAATAAAACTCCACTTTGTAGACTGTTCTTCACTGATTTTCATCTTTCTTTCCATGTTTAACACTATCAAATTCATTTTAATAAGTGTTAATCTATTATGTGTTAATATGAAACAATATTTTTTTATCCTTTCTATCTTCTTACTCTATTAGTGTTTATGTGACTAAATCTTCTCTTTTTTTTTCATTCTGCCTTTTTCTAATCTTATTACATATTTACACATGATAGTTGTTAGTACCCCTCATTGTGGAAGTTCTCTTCTCCTTCTGGTAGATCGACTTTTCAGGTTTTTTGATTAATCAAGATTCATTGTTCAAGGATATTCTACATATATTCGAACAAATTTAATGAAATCAAATTGATATATTCATGATCAATTTCTCATGATGTTTCATGATATATGTACCTTCATACCCCATTGTTTTTTAGATACTTTGGGTAAGATCACAAATCCCAAATTTCTCTGAAAATCAAAAAAAATAAGTTTCAGTCAGTCAATTCTTTGATTAACTAATTGGTTAATTAATTTAAGAAAGTGACTTTAAACACTTTTAGGATGTTTTAAATTAATTTGTTTACAATTTTTAATACAAATAAATTCATTCTTTTAAATAAAACATAATTAATTTTATTATTTAAATTTGTTTTATTTATCTAGTTTTCTATTATATTTAATTTAATTGGTTAATTTATTAATACATTTTTTAGTTGTATTAAAGTTTAATTTATTTAATTTTTGTTGTGTTTTCATTTACAGGTGCAGCAGTCGCATGGTCCTCTGCCACTGTTTTCATGCTCACGGTGCCACTGGTTCCTTCACGCACCGTTTCACACTTAATATCTCAGCGCTTACTCACCGATGCCACCGTTATCCATTTTTACTGTCCCACCATGTTCATTCCTTAAGGTCTCACCGTTTCCCCCATCCACCATTTCCTTTCCACCGGTTCTCACCTCACTGTGCACTGTTTCAGCACTCAGTTGTGGCACCGTTTTAGATTTATTGTCTCACATTTTCTTTACGATGCCACTTTTCCTCATGCTTTCACAACAAACCAGAACCTAAATCGTCAGATCTAAGGTCGCAGAACCACCCGAACCCCATCCGCGCAATGTCCTTCCCACTTTTCGCTGCAAGCCGGTCTCACCTCCTCCATCCCCTACACTGCTGGTCGAACCTCCCTGAACCCCGTCGACTCCCCTCTCACTGTCACAGGAAACACAACTCCTTCACCGCTTCGCACCGTACACCAGCACAAAAAATTGAACACACAATAATAAATAAAATTTCGAACAGACACGGCTAATTGAACCAGAAATCCACAACAAATTGAAGATCAAAGAACCCCGAAATCAAACTATAGATCCACTGAGATCTGTTAAAACTAGAAAATCCAGATCTAAACCCTCAAATACCAACCTGTGCTTCCTCATATGTGAACCATCACCGCTCCCAATCCTCCTTGAGTGAATCGACCCCCCTTGCTACCTCCTCACCTTGCCTCTTTGCACCGCAAACCCACACTAGGAGACCCGCACTTCCACCTCGTCACATGAACCCCTGCTCGACTGCGTTCCACCTCTTCCTCTCCCTCAAAGCTGAAGCCGCCGGCGATCCTGCCTTCATCGTTTCGTCCCCTGTACCTATTCCTTGCTCACCACTAACCTTCTGAAGTTGAGCCGCAACCGCACTACCCCTTCCCTGAAGCCATCGCGCCACCCTCCTTATCCTTCACTGAAGTCGAGCCGCACCTGAACCTTCCTTGCGCCGCACAAACAGAACCCCCCCCCTCTTCTTTTACTTTCATTTTTCTTTTTATTATTATTATCTATATATTATATTATAATATATAATAACACACATATATATATAATAGACAATTATATTGATATTAACATATATAATAAATATAATTAGTATAAAATTAATAATATATAATTATGTACATTATTTTTATATTATGTGTTATATATCATATACAATAATAGTAATAATAGGTATATTAATAAAAGTATATAAACTTATATATATAATATTAACTTCATTTATATCATATATGTTATTAATAGTTATTATTTTAATAATAATATTAGATATTAGTATTTTTATTTTAGTGATATAAATATATAATATATATAAAGATAGTTTCATTTCTTTTGTATCTGACTCACATGCATTTTTTGCAGTGGGAGGGTTGTGTCACACCGCGCACACATCATTTCATTCAGTTAGGAGCAACTGCTCTAGTGACAAGTGCGGAGGAGGCAGCACAGCGAAAGCTCCACGTGAAGGCCAGGAAACACCTCGGGCGAGATTCCAGAGATTTCTACTGTTCATTAGCATTCGTAACGGGAATGAGATCATTGATACGCTGGAGGGAGGAGTGCGGGTGATCGAGCGGGGGAATCATCGATCCAGACTGGGGAAAGAGAGTGAGAGAAACATACAACATCATAGAGGCTAGAAGATTGGAGTGCCAAGAGCAGCAGATCAGCGTTTCATACCTTTATTCCTAGGGAGGTACATCAAGAGCACTCCAACATCACTTACACCATCAAGCAGCGTGAATTAGAACTTTCGAGAGATAGAGTAGGGAGTCGAACATATTTATTTTTCCTTGTGCTCTGTTTTTATGAAACTCATTTCAACATGAACTTCATTGTTTCTTATTCTGGTTTTCACTAAATCCAACCATTATGTTCAGCTAAATTTCTGTGGGGGGGTTAAGCTGGCTAGTTAAGTTTTGTTTACTCTGATTTATGCACTGCACCATTTTCCGGAACATCTATTTCACTATTTACGAAACGAACTTATTTTCAAAACAACAAGTTCGAGTGAAACTGATCTTGATTTAATCTTAATGAAAACTATTTCAATCTGAGGGACTCATTGACAAGTGAGTCGTACTCAAAAGAGAGAGACACACTGAACTCATCTGACAAGTTGAGCACAGTGATATCTGAATTTTTAACACCATTGGATGGAATGATTTTTTACAGTCGAAGGACTGTAAGAGTTATTTCATCACAAACTAACTAGACGACAAATCTGGCCAGTTACTTTAAGTCAGATCCATATTTCTTAAACTTCAATGCATGATCAAGGGTAAGAAATATTAAAATCGGTCAGTGGACCTTCTCCCCCTACTCATCAATTGGTTGTTTTCACTACAATTTCTATTGCTTTCTTGTCTTCTTCCTTCCTCTCACCTGTTCACCTTTACTATCTCATACACTAATTTTCACTCACTCTACTTCATCGCCACCATTTTTTTTGTGTTTTTTTTTGTTTACTTTTTTTTTAGATTTCCAAACACAACATTAGGCCTCCCTGTGGTTTGACCCTGTCTTTCCACTGTCCTAAGTAGTAAGTAGGTTATAAATTTTATTTTTTCACTTGTTCCCAATGACGCACGGTCGTGCAATAACCAATCATGATAAATGTTTATGGAAAATGAATTAGATAGGTTCATGGAGGTGATAGTTCACATGTACGTACAAAACGATTAATTCCTTTCCCATTTAATGGAAGTGGAGTGGGATTTAGGTGGTGATATTAACATAAGAAAATCTCAGTATATTAAGGATACTGGATTTATTATTTCATCATGGTTGGATGAGGTTTGAAAGAAGTGGAAGCAGAAATAAAATAGAAATACTTAAAGAAAATGATACCTCTTCTTCAGTTGATCACCTTTGAAGAACAACTTAACACCTCTAAGGAGGGTGTTCTTCCTAAACTAAGGCCCCAAGAATGTGGGGATGAATTATATGAAGTATTTTTTTCAGATCTTTTATGAACCAAAATGTTTTTAAAGTGTAATTAATAGAGAGAAATGAGATCATTTTATAGTAGAGAGGAGGGGCACCCTTGGAATTATAAAAAGTATTAAATTAATATAAATTCAATTTTGATTCCAAATGGGTCCAAACTAATTTATTTAGAATATAGGATTATTATAAGTCTAAATATAATCATTAAGTAATAATTAGAAAAGTTTTCTATATTTTTTAATCCTTATCTTTTTTTAAATTCTTTTAACTCTTACCGTTTTATCAAGTAATTTGCACTTTAAGAGTTAAAATAATTACCAAATCATGAAAAAAGACCAATTAATGAGTCATTTATGATATTTTTATATTTATATAAACATTTTTGTCTAAACTTGGATTTATCAAATTTTATATCATTTAATTAAATATTTTATATTTTAAAATATGAATTATGTCAATTTTGACACTATTCATTACTTGACTTTTTTAAAAATAATAACAACTTGATTAATTAGAAAAAACTACATTAACTCAATACTAACATGTCATATTGATCCATAAAATTAGTGTATATCATAAAATAGTTCAAATTATATTTATTTTAATATTATTGATATCATTTATTTGATTCTTTCTTTAATAAAGCAGTCACTACATCATCATTGTGTCATAATTAAATTTAATTATCTAATGTATAAAAATTATAAATAAAATACCATGATGTAATTAATACTTTTATATTTATAAGTACTATTTATAGTCTAATATATCACTTATATAACCCCATATTAAAATTATTTTAGTAATAAGAATCATGTCTATGATATATTTGCCTTTACTTTAAATTAAATGTTATAAATGTCATTATCACACTCAAGTGGCTCCCAAAGGCCAAATTTTCATCCCAAGGGTTGTCTTAGTCATCCATAACTCATCCAATAAGATTAGTACAAGTGTTATGGTAGTTTTATATTATTATAATATTATTTTTACCCTTATTTATCTATTTTACCCTTTAACCGTGGTAAATAAAATACTAAATTTACTATTCAACAAAAATTATTTTGATCCTATTAAACCATATTTTTATAATTATTACAACCATGTATGTTATTTTTTAAAAATCCAATTCAAAAAAGTGGAAAAATTAAATTTAAAATTAATCTCGTCATCGGAATGAGAAAACGAGTTTTTAAAAAGTAAAACCCATCAAAAGATTGATATGTGTTTATATCAAATTTAAATATGAAATTACTTATAATAACCAAAATTGGATTAAATTATAAAAACATAATCAAAATATACTTTAAAACAAATTAAAATTATAAACTAACAATACAAATAAATTAGACAAAAATGCATTTTTGAATTAAAATGCCGTATTTTTTATTATTCATTAAAATATGAATTTTATCAGAAAAATGCCAAAATTTCAATCAAAGTAAATTTTTATGCTCATCTTCCAAAGAAGAACTTTATTTTGTTAAATATAACATATAAAAGTGACAAAAATTATATTTAAAAATGGTTCTCCATCAAAAGGTGGTAAAACTACCTTTTAAAAATATTAGAGTATTTTATGCTCAAAATTGAATGTATTCTCATTTTAAGCCTCTAAGATTTATTGGATGAATGTAAAAACATTTAAAAAAAATAAACATGATATAGTTAGTTCTGTTCATTCCTTTTAATACAACGGTTAGGTGTTAACTACCATTTAAAATAATAATATTAATATTGTATTATTTTTTCGTATAACTTAGTCTTGTGTGCAACGTAAGATTTCGAAGAAACCCGTTGTTGTGTGTCAGGTAAGCTATCGGAAAAAGCATCCCCTTTAACATAGAATTAATATCTTATTAATAAATATTAATATATATGAAAAATTATTATTCTGTAATTACCTGGAATGTTACATTCTGAAGGAGACGATATTCAAGTGGTAGAATCCTCCTCCTTTATCTTTTAAATTCTTTATTTCTTTCTTTATTTATACCATATCCTCACCACCCCTATCCAAAGTGTCATGATAACTCCATTATCATATATATACTATAATTTTATTTTTTTAATGTAATATCCATCATCAAACCTCTTCTATTCTTATCTTATTCTAAAAAATGAAAACATCATCTGTGACTTGTCAATTCACCACCTTCATGGATGACGAGTTTTCATTTTCCTTTACCACCTTAAAGGCTGGTCCTAAAACCATTATTATGGGTAAAAAATATTTTAATATGTTTATTATAACTTTTTTAATTCTATGTAACTAATTAATATACATAATATTAAATAAAACAAAACTAGTTTGTGATGGTCGAAAAACCCACCAAAAATAAACAAAACATTTATCATTAATGTTTTATATAATGAATCATCTACATATAAGAAAACAAAATTATATATGTGATCATTTAAAAATTTTAAGTATATTAATACCATTTCTTTCCACTTCTTTATTTTTGCTTCCATTTGGAAAGAATTCCCATAATTATACTCAAGAGAACCGACCATAAAATCATGAAACGAACACTCCTAGAATGATGAAATTGAACTCTATAATTCATAAAAATAGCCATAAAAACTTAATAAAATTATAATAAATCAAATAAATGAATAATAGTTTCTGTATTTAGTAATTAATGAATCTAATTTGATTATCTAGGACATTAAGTACAAGTGAATAATGCTTTCGGACATGGTAAGGGAATTTTTAACCCAATTTTCATTTGTTGGGTTAACCTTCTACTTCATTGATTATGTCATGATGGATTATTTGTGAAATGAATTTTGATTATATTATGCTGTATTATGTTTATTTATAGTTAATACACATGTTCCATTCATTTTATTTTATTTCACTTCAATGATATGATATTTGTAATGGAATTTCCTTTAAAAATCCCCTTTAATGTCTCTTTTAAGAAATTGTTATTTATTAACATATATGGTATGAACAGAATTTTCCTCTTTCATGAAGCTTTTATTTTTTGAATATTCCTTTAAAAGTTTACAATTTTATTTTCAAATAAAATTTTTTCATTTATGAGTACGTGGCTTTTTTAAAACAAAAAGGGATTTCAAAATGGAAAAATTATTTTCCTCAAGAATGTTTATTTTATGAAAGCTTTATGTGTTATGTTTATGTTATGTTTCTTGGAAATTTTTTATGATTATAGGTGGTTTGTGATAAAACAAAGTTGGGTGAGCCTATTATATCTCTCCAATGCATTGGGTAAAGAGACAAAGTTAACTAGTTAGGTTTCTCCTAAGAGATTATGGGTATATACTATGATGGTTATTCCAAGTGTAATCATGATGGTTACTACTTGTGTAGTTGAGAGAGCTACTTTATATGTAAGGGTGATATGAAAATGATACCACAAGTTACATTTATGATTTATGTATGTTTTATATGTTTTTATAGGAAACTTGTGATTTCATAAGGTAAGCTAAAGATTTTATGTTTTATATGTAAAAGTTATAACTTTGTGAAAATGTTTTCATTCATGGACTAACAGTTTATTTATTCCTTTTTATGTCTCTTACTGAGATTTTTGTGCTAATCCCAAGTTTAAAAAAAAATCACAGGGTTTTTGGATGAGTAAAGGAATAGAATAATTCAAGTTTAATGTTATGAAGTTTTGTTATGGAAATGAATCATGTTTTGTTCTAAAAGTTTCATAATGTGAAAAAAATGGATATTGAGTAGAAGTGTCTACTTTATAATATATGAGTTTATATGTATGAGGTCATGAACTAATTATCTAAAACTCTAAACCTAAAATATCTCTAGTAATGTATGAAAGTGAATTCTAGTTGAATAAACTAGATTATGTAATGTTTTAGGTCGGGTCCTTACAATATAATATATTATATATACAAATATGATTTTGGAATAAATTAATAACATTATTTAAACCATTATACATGAGGATAAAGTATGCACAATTAAAAGGAAGCATGAGGTAATAAATTTCTTAAATCAACTTTCATTCATTGATTTAAACTTATACTTCATTGATTATGTCATGTTGTGATTATGTGTGAAATCTTTTTTTTCTTTTCTTTTTAAAAAAAAAGGAATCCCTGGCTGTTTCCTTTTCAAACCCTCTACACCAGAAAACCCTACTCTCCAAGAATGGATCACTCTGGAGAGATCCTCATCCAAGAAGGGTCCATTGCCAACTGAGATGGAAGAGCGTCCCAGAGTGTGACAACCCGATAGGAAATGGTTCGACACAGCAATCTGTTAGCATAGGTGGATCTCACCTCATTCACCCACCCAGTCGAGAACTGGGTGACCTAGAAAGATGAGTGTATCCAGAGTGAAGGATAAATTTCCCCAAGAGTGGAATCCTAGTACTTGAACCTTATACCTCCCAAATAATGACATTATTGTGACCCTCTCCTTCACCACTACGTCACTGCCAAAGCGGCTTGTGTAAAATAACTTTTGATTGTCTTATGTTGTATTTACACTTGTTTTATGTATATTTATAGTATATACACATAATCAATTCATTTTATTAATTCTCACTTCAAAGATATGTTCTTTGTAAGGGACTTTATCTCAATTTTCTTTCATTGAGACATATTTTGATGTTATGTGCCTATATTATTTTTTGAGGTGTATATAATTCCCTTTTGAAATGTTATATCATTGATTTATTTTATTCTCATGATATTTAATGTTGTGTTAAATGTTATTCTTTCATGTGGAATATGATTTAACTGATTACAAATTAGTAAAAGAATTCGTCTCAATTTCACTTCATTAAGACATATTTTAATATTATGAACCTAATTTATTTTCTATGGTGTATATATTTCCCCTTTGATTTATTTTTTATCATCATTCATTGAAATTTTAATTTCTCTTTAATATCCATATTTCTTGTATAGTGGATGTGGTTATTATCTAAATTGTATACCATTTTTACATATGATGTTTCCTTTGAAAGTTATTTGATTAGTTGGGGAAATAATGTTAAATCTGTATCTTTTACTCAATATAGATACTTGATGATAGGGAACATTGTTATAAATTAAATCGATTATTCGATATATGAGGAATGATTTAGACATTCAATAATAGGTGGGGACCTTATATAGAAAAGTGTCTTGATACATCGGTAGTATCATGAGATGAATAATTTTTTCAAATTAAATGGGTTTTTACCCATAAAGATTAAACTGTATTGTGAAAAGTCTTGACGGTAAAGGTATCATGTGTCTAGGAAACATGACACCCAATAATTAATAATTACCTTCATTAAGATTTCAGTTATTATTAGTCATGATATTTCCATTATGATATTATCTTTGGATTCATATTATGCTCAATTTATTGATTAAATAGAATTTTTTCAATCATTTAAACTACTATAATTATTATTCCTTATCTTATCATGATTGAAAAGTTATTTATTAAATGGAATGTGTTTTCAATTAATTACCTTTTCATGTTGATTATTCTTATTGATTCATGATATCTTTTATGGTACTTAACCCTTACTAATAATTTGACCCTAACTTTGTTTCATTTCCCCAAGAATCTATGAAATTTACTAATATTGTTATGTAAGGACAAGAAAGAGAGAATAATGTTATTCTCAAAAAATAATTATGTGTAAATTTTTGTTTTCAAATGTAATATGGGAATCATGTATGTATCTAGTTTACCAAGACTACTGAACTATTCGGTTGTTTGGGATGTGATTCCTTATATCTTATGTCAATATAATAAAGTAACCATTGGGTTTGGGCTATTAGGGTTGGGGTCATTATAGCTGGTATCAATGAAAGTTTAGTAGAAACCTTGAAAACAAGATTATGGAAATTTTAGATTATGGAACATAACCCTATGATTGACTTTGAGGATAAGTCTATGTATAGTATAATATCTTATAGATTTGGTAATGATCATGGATAACCTAGTTTAAACCTAAAGACTCATATATTGAGAAGAATGTGTCATTATTTAGATATACTTTGAATAATATTAGCTCACTCTAATTAGTGTAGTTTGATGATTACACTTTGTTTTTAGGTTTTAGTCAACGGTGGGAACCATAGGGAACTGGGTTAAAGTTGAATGTAATATACAATGTTTAGTTGATAAACAAAATGGGGTGAAGACTAGAGTAAAGGATATTTTGATTATGCCAATAAATTATCATGATATATGATTAAAAAATTACACCTTCACCAACTCTCAAACCTTCTAAAGAAGAAAAATATGGAGTTCACTAAGAGCTTGGATGGTAGAGACCGTGGAGAAAATAACATTTAGTTTCTTATATGTCAAGAATGTGAGAAAAAAACCCAAGTAAATGTCTTAGAGGAATAGGAAGATGTTTTGGGAGTGGAAAATATTAATATAAAACAAGTAATTTCTGAGGAAAAATGAAAAGTTTGGAATAATAATCTCTCTAAGGTATTATCAATGGTTGAATGTTTTAAATATGTGAAGTATGGGAATTAAGAAGATTGATGTCCTAAGGGGAAATCTCATGAATTGAATCAGTAAGATTGTATGATAAATGGTTATATTACAGATGATTAAGAGACTACAAATGACATATAAAAGTAATGAGGTATTAAGGAATAAGATGATAAGTCCTAGATAATGGTTTAAGAAAGTAGTGGAATGATTAATGTTCTTATGTTTGGATTTAATAATTATGTTATTGAAGTATTTTATCAGTGATATTATGGTTATAAGAATCATGAGATATATAAGGATTGTACTACAGTAATTATTCTTTAAGGATTTGAAAGCATGTGATGAATAATACCAGTAATTGAGATAAGTGATTATGTTTCAAGTTGATATTTTGGAAAAAGAATATTATTTGGGGAAGATATCCCTAAATATGTGCCCAATGATAAGGATGTGATTATGTATTAGTATGGGTAACCATTAAATTGGTTAGTGATTTGATGGTTTATGTCATCATTGATGGATACTATAAGTTTGGATTTAAGGATATATTCAACAGCCTGAGATTTTATTTTTGGAAGCATGCATGTTTTCATTAAGGTTTAAAGGTGATCAAGGTATTCATATATTTGGTATGTGACAATAAGAGATACATTATTTTGTTTAGAGAATCTAATGTTAAGTTGATTTGTGAAATTTAGTAACCTTCCTTCTAAATTTTTGAACTTTGAATTTTGACAGATGTATTTTTGATAAGTCTTAATGTTAACTACTTATGGAGTGGATTAAGTTTAATTTTAGATATTATTGTTTTAGGTTAAATTATGATTTATCATATTGAATAACTAATTCTAACCATTTTGGTTTTGGTAAATATTTAGAGGACGAAGGAATGACTTGTGGACCTTATGATTCATTAAAAGTGATTCAAGCATGAAAAAATCATTTTGAATATCCATATCCTAGTGTATGAATCGATGTGGAAATAAATTGAAACACAACCAAAGGATAGGATTATGCTTATGATGTGGAATGAAATCAAGAAAGTTTATTTTCTCAAGTGTTTTATCTTGATAGTAAAAGAATACTTCAAATCTAGGAAAATTATTTTAGAACAAAAATGTTATCCATTTACTTTTCTTGTTGAGGAATCAGTGGTCTTTTAATCCATCACAGATTTATGGTTTTGTAATGGTGAACATTATAATGACCACGTTCTCTATCACTCTCTATCAGAACTTGATAGTTCTTTTTATCTTCTATATTCATATTTTCACTTCCCACTTACATTCTTCTATATGGAATCCTATTGTTTGTTATTCCCAATGACCTTCGTACTTTAATTTATTTCTTTTAAAGTGAAATTTTTATTAACCCTTTTTTATGATGTGGGTTTCCCAAAAAGGAATTTTCAAATATCAACCTTTTATTTTCAAAGCGAAATTTCAAATTACTAGGATACAATTTATTAAAGGGCAGAATGTAACACCCAAATATTTTACATTGTCTCTTTTTAAATAAATTTTATCTCTTCGATAGCTTACGTTGTATACAACACCTAGCTTAAACGAGCAATGAAATATTATTATGAGATCATTATAACCTAATAGTTAAATTGAAAGGTGTGAATAGGATTAACTATATTATGAAATACATATTAAGTTCATATTCAATAAAAATTTATTTATTTTTAGGAAATAAACACATAATTTTTAGTAGTCATTTTATTCTTCAAATATATGTTTTCTTCAAGAAGTGTTCTTTATTGCTTTCTATTTGAAAATAAATATAATTTTTGACACTTTTAGAAAATGTATTTGATAAAATTAAATTCATTTTTGAAAACAGCATATTAAAATTAGCTTAAGGTGAATTTTTAGAATTTTTTTTGAAAAGATTGATTTTCTGGTGAATAGTGAAAAGTACCGATTTTTATAAAAATGTTATATTATTTATATTAAAAGGTATCATTATGATTTAAATTTGACCTCAAAGTAACATAAGTACTCTTTAGTTATATATATATATATATATATAATATAATTAATTTAATTTTAATTATCCTTGTACCTTATTTTGATATAAGTACAATTTTGAGCTTAAAAATGCATTTTTCAAGAAAATTGTTTTTCATTTCATTCTGTGGGATTAATTTTAAATTAATTTTGAAACTTATATGTATTCAGTTTTGAAAATTGGATGTCATATTTGGATTAATAATGTCCAAATTTAGTAAACAGATCTCTTTTATTTGTGTACAATATGAAAAAATAACCTTGATAATTTTTTGTTACCACGGTAATGGATAAATTGGGTAATATAGGTTAAAAATAAAATGAAAATGACTAGAAAATGACCATAACACTTGCCCCGGTTTTATTATATGGGTTAGTTTCATCCATAATCATTCAAGGCTCAAATATATAACCATTTTTTTCTATTAGGAAGTGATTATGACCCTTATAATATTTTATTTAAAGAAAAGTCAAAGATTTTGCATTCATGATTTTAATAACTATAACATTTTTAATAAGTTGTTATCCATAAAATATCTTTGAGTATAAATAATATTTTTAAATCTAAAGAAATTATATTCACCATGGTAATTTATTTTTAATTTTTAGTGAAAAAATAATTAACTTAAATTCTTGCATAACACCGATGTAGTAATTATTTACTTAATAGAAAAAACAAATAAATGATACTAAAAATATTAAATTAAATATGAGATAATTAATTTCATATGTGAATTTTATATATTAACTTTAAATATTATGTTTGTATTAAAACATTTGGTTCAAAATTATCTTGTAGTATTGATATTTTTAAAATTCAAAGTAATGAATAGTTTCAAAATTAACATTAAAGGTATTTTAAAATAAATAATATTTTATTAGATGATATAAAATTACTAAAAATATTAAATTAGTCCAATTTATTAGGATATAGTTTAAAATATCAATAATGATACATTTATGGGTTGTTTGTCATTTTATAATAACTATATTAACCCTCGGATAATAAAAATTCATGTTGTCACGGTAAGAGTTAAAGATGTTAAATAATGGTTAAAACCAAAAGAAAATGGTAGAAATTTTTTCAAAACATTTCTAAATTTTATTAGATTAGGGTATTTCAGACCATCTTCATCTTATCTTCTAAATTAATAGGTTTGGATCCATTTAGAATTGAAAATTAATTTATATTAATTTAATATTTTAATAAATTCCAAAAGTGTCCATCACTTTAATATAAAAGGGCACTCTTTACTTTACTTCTTTGAACCACTTTGATTCATCTATCTTGACCAATTACTAACCATTTCTCTTCTCAACATCCTTAGTCATGTTCTACAGGTTTTGGTCCTTCCAAAATACCTTCCCTAGATCCCTAAATAAGATATCTAAAGGAAAGTCACCGAAGAAGGGGTAATCATTTTTACAAACTCTTTCAAGTTTATTTATTCTTCTACTTTTATTACATATGTTGTTTCCATACTAATTTAATAAATCTAGTATCATATATATACTTATATGTTATTATTATTATGAGACAATCATATTACATTTTTTATCCATCCTACGAAAAGTAAAAGCACCGCGCGTGCATACGTACGGCTTACTGTCTCCACACAGTGGTGTAATTTGTTTTTTTTTACCACTTTACTTGGATGGGTATGATGAGGAAAATAATGGATATATATATATATATATGATACTTATGTCATGATATTTATTCAGTAAAATTAATATATCATTAATTTTCCTACACATTCACCATTAAGGGAAAGATATTGTCGCTCGTGCGTACGTATAGTCTACCATCTCCACGAGGTGATGCGACTCATTTTCTGTATCCAACATTCAAGAATGGTTCTAAAAATGTATTTAATGATTAAATATTATAATTGTAACATTAATACCTGTATATGATGGAACTATATCTTATGTAAGAGAATCGGGACTTTCATGACAAAACAAGCCTAAGAAAACAAGGCAATTAATACCCGAGACAATGAAAATAATGAAATATTATTAATGAACGAGTGGTTATATGTTATAAAAGGATTGTATAAGGTATTATAAATATGAATATTGTTGTACCCCACACTCTTTGATTTTCATGATCACAATCACTTTCATATGTGTTTAACATTGTTTTAAGTGTTTTTGTTTTATAGGCAAAAGATTGCCAAGGAAATGGGCCATGAAGCACATCAAGTGGACTGAATTTCAGTCCACCGGCCAACCGGTGTGATAGCACCGGCCAGCCGGTGGACCTGGCAGAGGCATTGCCCACTTCCAGGTTCCACCAGTCAGCCGGTGGCTCTGTCACCGGCCAGCCGGTGGCAACCTGATGAAACAGTGTGAGCTACTGTCTCCCCACCGGCCAGCCGGTGGCTCTGGCACCGGTCAGCCGGTGCTGACTGGGCAGAAGGCCTTCTCAACAACCAAGGCACCGGCCAGCCGGTGGCCCTGCACCGGCCAGCCGGTAGCCCAGTCAAACTAGCCGTTGCAGTTTGACCAGGCTGGCCCACTTGGCTCCCAACGGCTCTTTAAGCCTCTCCAACGGCTCCGAAGGCTCCCCAAGGGTTCCATGCCTATAAATAAAGGCCAAGGAAGCCCCGGACAACCACCGGATCATATACGAAGCCAACGGACATATTTTGTATCATTTGTCCAACCTCCGGCGACTTCCCTCAAAGGAACCTCAAGTGCTCCAACAACTTCCACATCCAAGGAGCTCCATCAAAGAAGCTTGGAAGCGGCCTTCAACATCTTCAATCAATCAAAGGCGCCCAAGACTTCCTCAAATACGGTTTTTATTGTTTTATTTATTTTGAGCTTTAAATTTGGGTTTGTGCCTACAAACCCCAAACTCTTTCTCATCCCCTCTTTCTTTTGGGTTTCACATCACCATTAAGGTGTGAAAAGGTTGTCAAGCTTTCCTTTAAATAGCTTGAGACATAGGTGAGTTATCCTTCACCTGTAAGAAGGATAGTGGGTTCTTGCTAAACCATTAAAAGCAAGTGGGTTCTTGCTTAACCACCAAAAGCAAGCTGTAATAGGTCCTAGAGCTACCTCAAAGCCTAGTGGGTTTCTTGCTAAAACCATTGAAAAGCAAGCGGTAGGAATCTCTCAACGGTTGAGTTGGGAGCGGAGACGTAGGCCGGGTTTTTGGCCGAACTCCGTTAACAATTTCTTGTGTGATTGCCTCTTTTATTTTCCGCTGCACATACTTTGATTTCACTTTGATTTTAAATTGATAATCTTTTTTTAAAAAGGCAATTCACCCCCCCTCTTGCCATCCTTCCCGTTTTTCTCTGATCCAACAATTGGTATCAAAGGGAGTATTTGAATAATTCCCTAACCGGTTTCAAATTAAAGATTTTTTTTAATGGCATCTACCTCTTTCGCCCCCGAGGGCTACTCATTGGGTCGGGCTCCATTTTTTGATGGGACCGACTATAATTATTGTAAAACCCGCATGACTACCTTTCTTAGAAGCATAGGATATCCTATTTACAAAATTGTCATGCAAGGTTATTCTTTGTCTTCCCCCGACGAATCCAAATGGACCCCCGCCGATATTAAGAATTTTGAGCTTGATGGCAAAGCCATGAATGCTCTTCATTGTGGGTTAGATAGAAATGAATTTAATCGTGTTTCTACTTGCTCATCTTCACATGAAATTTGGAATCTTTTAGAAGTGACCCATGAAGGCACTAATAAAGTCAAAGATACTAGATTAGACATGTATAGACAAGACTTTGAATCTTTTTCAATGCATCCAAATGAGTCTATTTTTGAAATGTTTACACGCTTCACTGACGTTTGCAATGGTAGAAAATATCTTGGTGATGATGTTTCAGTTGAAGCAATGGTCAAGAAGATTCTATGGGTCCTTCCGAGCTCATGGGCACCTAAGGTGACGGCTATCCAAGAAGCTAAGGATGTAAAGAACATGCCGGTCGAGGAGCTCATTGGATCCCTAATGACCTACGAGATCACGATGAGGAGGCAAGCTCAAAAGGAGGGCACACCAATCAAGACACCAAAGAACATTGCCCTCAAGGTTCAAAAAGAAGTAAGCTCCTCCTCATCATCCTCATCTTCCTCATCTACTTCATCTTCAAGCGGCGACTCGGAAATGGAGAATATCGCCCGCCAAATGCACAAGTTTATGAAGAAGCACAAGAAGAAGAAATCCCGCAAGCACCGAAAGCAAGAACCCACCGAAAAATCCGAGCCCAAGGTGAAATGCTACGGGTGTGGCAAAAAGGGCCATTACAATCCCGATTGCCCACTCAACAAGAAACGGGCCACGCAAAAGGAAAAAGGAAAGAAAAAGGTCCTCAAGGCGACATGGAGTGACACCTCCTCATCAACCTCCTCCTCCTCCTCCTCCTCAAGCGACCAAGGTACAAAATGCCTAATGGAAAAACATGAGGTATCATCATCCTCTTCCTCTTCTTCCTCCTCTAGTTCTTCTAATTATTTTAATCATTTATCATATGAAGAACTCCAACATGCTAGAGACCAATTAGAAAATGGTTTTAATGAACTTTCTTCTAAATTTGTTTCTTTGAAAAAGAATTTCAAAAAACTTTCCTCCGAAAAAGAACAACTTCTCAAAGAGAAGGAGGAACTCTCCCTAAAAATCCAAAATTTCCCAAATGTTGATTCTTTGGAATCAACCATCAAGGACCTTAGAGAATCCCTAGCCAAGTTCACCCAAGGTGAACAAAATTTGTCCAAACTCTTAGGTTCTCAACGAGTTTCTAGAACCACCAATGGACTTGGCTATACCAACCAAGCCTCCTCCTCCCATGCACCCACTATTTTTGTAAGGGGGAGCTCCCAATAAAATTTTTGCAATTATTGTAAAAAACCCGGGCACCTCATTTATGAGTGTGATTGCAAAAATGCCTGGTACGGTCAACCTAAATCTATTTTCTATTCCGATGAGTTCTATAGGAGAATACCCGCCATGAGACAAGTATGGATTGAAAAATCCCTTCTAGCGAGTCTCTTCGGGCCTAAAATTGTCTCTTTTCAAAATTCCTTTCCCCGGTGATTCATTGTTTTTATTTAGGGGGAGAACTTTCTAAATTGTTTTCAAACCTTGTCTCAAAACTCTTAATTTCAAAAATTTAATTTGGTTTCAAATTTCAAATCTCAATTGGTTTTTGATTCAAAACTTTCAATTCAAACTGTTATTCAAATTTTCATTTCAATTTCAAAAATCTCCATTGATTTTTCAATTCTCATATCTAGTTTTTCAACGTTTTCCCTCAATTAAGTTTTATGCCCCATTCTATTTTGATAATCACAAAGGGGGAGAAATTTCTTGATTGATTGGGGGAGAATCTTTTCTCTCATGCTTAGTATTTATTTTCAATTTTTCATTTAAAGGAATCTTTTCTCTCATGCTTAGTATTTATTTTCAATTTTTCTTTTAAAGCATGCCTTTCATTTAAGTTTTTACATTGCTTAGATAAGTGATTGTGATCATCAAAATAGGGGGAGATTGTTGTACCCCACACTCTTTTATTTTCATGATCACAATCACTTTCATATGTGTTTAACATTGTTTTAAGTGTTTTTGTTTTATAGGCAAAAGATTTCCAAGGAAATGGGCCATGAAGCACATCAAGTGGACTGAATTTCAATCCACCGGCCAACTGGTGTGATATCACCGGCCAGCCGGTGGACCTGGCAGAGGCATTGCCCACTGCCAGGTTCCACCGGTCAGCCGGTGGCTCTGTCACCGGCCAGCCGGTGGCAACCTGATGAAACAGTGTGAGCTACTGTCTCCCCACCGGCCAGCCGGTGGCTCTGGCACCGGTCAGCCGGTGCTGACTGGGCAGAAGGCCTTCTCAACAACCAAGGCACCGGCCAGCCGGTGGCCCTGCACCGGCCAGCCGGTAGCCCAGTCAAACTAGCCGTTGCAGTTTGACCAGGCTGGCCCACTTGGCTCCCAACGGCTCTTTAAGCCTCTCCAACGGCTCCGAAGGCTCCCCAAGGGTTCCATGCCTATAAATAAAGGCCAAGGAAGCCCCGGACAACCACCGGATCATATACGAAGCCAACGGACATATTTTGTATCATTTGGCCAACCTCCGGCGACTTCCCTCAAAGGAACCTCAAGTGCTCCAACAACTTCCACATCCAAGGAGCTCCATCAAAGAAGCTTGGAAGCGGCCTTCAACATCTCCAATCAATCAAAGGTGCCCAAGACTTCCTCAAATACGGTTTTTATTGTTTTATTTATTTTGAGCTTTAAATTTGGGTTTGTGCCTACAAACCCCAAACTCTTTCTCATCCCCTCTTTCTTTTGGGTTTCACATCACCATTAAGGTGTGAAAAGGTTGTCAAGCTTTCCTTTAAATAGCTTGAGACATAGGTGAGCTATCCTTCACCTGTAAGAAGGATAGTGGGTTCTTGCTAAACCATTAAAAGCAAGTGGGTTCTTGCTTAACCACCAAAAGCAAGCTGTAATAGGTCCTAGAGCTACCTCAAAGCCTAGTGGGTTTCTTGCTAAAACCATTGAAAAGCAAGCGGTAGGAATCTCTCAACGGTTGAGTTGGGAGCGGAGACGTAGGCCGGGTTTTTGGCCGAACTCCGTTAACAATTTCTTGTGTGATTGCCTCTTTTATTTTCCGCTGCACATACTTTGATTTCACTTTGATTTTAAATTGATAATCTTTTTTTAAAAAGGCAATTCACCCCCCCTCTTGCCATCCTTCCCGTTTTTCTCCGATCCAACAAATATGACTTTAGAATAAATTAATAACATTATTTAAACCATTATATAAAAGGATAAAGTATACACAACTAAACGAAATCGTGAGGTAAGTGATTTCTTAACTCAATTTTCATTCATTGAGTCAAACTTTTTCTTCATTTATTATTTCATGCTGGGATTATGTGTGAAATAACTTTTGATTATTTTATGTTGTATTACCACTTGTTTTATATGTATTTACATTTGATACACATAATCAATTCATTTGATTAATGCTCACTTCAATGATATGATCTTTATAAAGGACTTTGTCTCAATTTTCTTTCATTGGGCCATATTTTGATGTTATGCACCTATATTATTTTCTGTGGTATATATAATGCCCCTTTGACATGTTATATTATGAATTTATTTTATTTTCATGATATTTAAAGTTTTTTTGAATGTTATTATTTCATGTGGCATACGATTTGACTGATTACAAAGTGGTAAGAGAATACGTCTCAATTTCACTTAATTGAGGCATATTTTAATATTAGGAACCTAATTTCTTTTTTATGGTGTATATACTTTCCCTTTGATTTATATGTGATCATCATTTTTAAAAAATTTCATTTCTCTTAAATATTCATATTTCTTGTATGATGGATATGATTATTGCATAAACCATATACCATTTTTACATACGGTGTTTCCTTTGAAAGTTATTTGATTAACTGGAGAAATAAAGTTAAATTCGTATCTTTTACTCAATACGGATACTTAATGATAAGGCACGTTGTTATGAATTAAATCGATTATTTGGTATATTAGGAATGTTTTGTACATGCAAGAATAGGTAGAGACTGTATATAGAGAATCATCTCAATGCATCAGTAGTCTCAAGATATGAATAAGTTGGAAAAATTAAATGGGTTTTTACCTATAAAGATTAAATTTTCTTATGAAAATTCATGATGGTAAAGGTATCATGTGTCTGGGAAACATGACTTCCAATAACTAAGAATTTCCTTCATTAATATTTCCGTTATTATTATCCAAGATGTTTTCACTATAATATTATCCTTAGATTCATATTATGCTCAAATTATTGATTAAATATCATTTGTTTCCAATCATTACACTACCATCATGATTATACCTTTTCTTCTCATGATTGAAAAGTTATTTATTAAATGGAAAGTGTTTTCAGTTATTTATTTTTCCATGTTGATTATGCTTAATGATTCATGATAGCTTCTGCAGTACTTAACCCTTACTAGGTATTTGAGCTCACCTTGATTTTCTTTCATTTCCCCAAGAATTCCTAAAGTGTACTAAGATTTTTATGCAAGGATATGAAAGAGGGAATAATGTTATTCTCAAAAAAATTATATGTAACTTTTTTTTCAAATGTAATATGAGAACCATGTACGTATCAAGTTCACCAAGACTACTAAACTATTCAGTCATTCGGGATGTGAATCATTGTATCTTATGTTAGTGTAATAATATAACCACTAGCTCTGGGCTACTAGGTCTGAGATCATTACACATGTATTTTGTAATAACCTGGATTTCCACAGGCCCTTTCCTTTATAAAAATCCAATGTTTAGGGTGTTCTGGGAGGTAGCGGTGTCTTATTTCAAGAGTTTGCCAAATTTCCAATTTTTGGGTTGGTAGGTCAGGGCATCGGTAGGTCGAGGCATTGGTGAGTCAGGGGAATCAGCGTTGATAGGTCTTCGCATTAATAGATCACCCATTGGTGGCTCAGCATTGGCGACTCACTCATCGGTGACTCATTTCCAGTTTTTCTCAGTTCTTCCAGTTTCGCCCCTATTACGTGTTTATCTCCGTGAAATGGTAACTTATCAAGTCACAACCATGTGTTGGCCTATATCCACCATTTCCAAAGGGGATTATTAATTTCATCGTATCTTTTAACATCCCACTAGCCATATAACCGCCGAGTCGCGTGGTCAAACCACGATCCGATTTTCAAGTACTTTGAAATCATCTCCCTAAGCCCTCGTTTGGTCGCGCTCGTTTGGGAAGAAAAGAAATGATACAGGACGATTGGAACTGATTTCTCCCATTTGGCTATGTCAAAAGTAGCGAGAGGAAGGCAACACACCGAAACGGGGAGAAACAGATTTCTCCCCTGTCAATGATTTCATTGGTTTTGGAATCGTCCCAAAATCGGGACGATTCCGACGGAAATCATCCTCCGCTTTTTCAATATTTTTTAAATTCCCAAAATTATCCCTAGTATTTATAATTAATAATTTATAAATAAATGAATAACCATTTTCTGAATAATTTAACAGTTCATGCATGAGTAATTTATAAATAACTAAATAAATTTTATTCAACGTAATTTATAAATAATAATTTTTCTATATTCAATATAATTTATAAATAATATTAACAATTAAATATTTTTTTTTGATAATGTGTATATAAATAATTTTGATTATAACTAATTATGTGTGTAAATAATCATAAATAATTTATAAATAATTTTAATTATAGATAATTTTGATTATAATTAATTATGATTATCCTGAATTAATAGTTTATATAAATATTTTATAAATAATTTTGAATTAATAAATATTTGAATTAATAACTATTTTGAATTATTAATTACTTTGAATTGATAATTTTTAATTAATAATCATTTTGAATTTATAATTTTTATTACCTTTAATTAATAATTTTGAATTAATAAAATATATAAATAAATTTGATTATCTTTAATTATTTTTTTAAAATTTTAAAAAATTTATTAACATATGTTCGTAGTTTAATGTTTACCTTATTTTGATGATATGAAAGAAATGATTGATTAAAAATAAAATTTTTTTATTATTTTTTATAAAAAATATAATAAAAATACATTTTTTAAAAGGTTATTTGTTTCATTTAACATAAATTGTTGACATGGTGGCATATGTGGTGTCCGTGGGGATTTAATCTATGGTTGTTTTTTATATTGGGCAAGTATGCCTTTTAATCTTGTGTGTATGTATAATTTTTTAACAAATGTTATTTGTGTCATTTGCATCAAAACGGTTTCATTTCTTTTCTTTTAAAAATTGTCACCAAACATGATGGAGATAAATCTAAATAATTTATTTTCTTTTACTAAGTTATTGATCCAAACACAAGGATAGAAATCACAATCATTTCTTTTCTTTTCTTTTCTTCTGTAAACTATCAAACCATTTCTTTTCTGTTACTAAAATCTTACCAAACACAGTGTAATTTTTAAGATATCACCCTTTCATAAACCAAGATCTCTTCGTTCCTTCTTCCATTTCATTTCATGTGGTACGCCTAGAGCCTTCCTCTTTAGACGAGTCGTGTGTTTTTGATAGAGCCCCTCCTGCTCGGTTTTCTTGAAGATCTTTCACGTGACTCACACGATCCCCTATTCTTGGCGCAAGGATGAACTTCGATCCTTTGATCATCCAAGTAGGGATTTCTTTTTCTTCTCATTAATTGTGCATCATGTGGTGTGGAAATGCTAATGAACCCTTGTGAGCAACGGTTTAGAACTTTCTTAAAAAAAGAAATAGATAAGAATTGGATTTGATTAAAAGATAACGCGAGTAAATAATATAATGGGTAGAGAGTGGTTTGATATTGATCGCCTGTTTTATTTATTATCTTTGATTCAGTTATGGTTGACATGGCTATATTCCTTCTGAAAATCATGGTCGTTGGTGATCTTTTTTTTCACACAAGTGATGTTCTCTTTTGTTGAGATGCTTGAACAATGACAACAATATTAAATCTGCATAATCACATATATTTGGTTAAATGAATGAATGTCTCAGGATCAAACATGTTCTATGATCACTAAAATTATAATCCATTGGAATTAAAGAACTTCTACAGACTAAATCTGAATATATACACATCATGATGATAGGTGTGGCTGAGTGTTGTGTTCTGTTGAGTTTTGTATCCTTGCGTGAGTTGTGTGGTGCTGTTGTTGGGAGCACGGCTGTAGGTACTAGGTTGGACAGAGGAGTTGATTTTAGGAGAAGGGAGTAGTATGGGTGTGTAGTGGGGTTGTGTTTAAAATGATAGTTATAGTGGGATTTGTGTGTGGGTTGGTACAGGAGAGGTGTGATGGAATCTCAATTCGATAGATTGATTGATTGTGGAATGGATGAACTTGTAGGCAGCTAAACCGCCTCTTTGTTGTGTTATGGCCGCGAAGTGATGTCGGGCAGTGGGATAGTGGTGTGGTTATGGAGTCACTATGTAGTAGGGCTGTATTGGGGAATTGTTTGGGTAGCGGGGCTGCGGGGCTGGGTTTTGAGAGGAGGATTGTGCGGTATAATTTTGAAGAATGATTGTTGGAAAAGGTTGAACATGTCTCTAGGAAAAATGGGGGGTTCGTGCAGTGGGACTGTAGGTCTAGTTTTGATTGTTATTTTGATATGGTTATGGTTGGTAGTTTCCTGGTAGTGTTGGAATGGATTACAGTGAACCCCTTACTTAATAAATGGAAAGTGGTTAAATAAAAAGGGGTCAGACTCATGTTTTGTTGTGACTGGTTGTACATTTAGGGGTGGTGGCAAAGGTGGTTTATGTGGGTTGGTTGTTGTTCGGAAACTGGTAGGTTGGGTTGAGTGTTTGTTTACCTATATATATACACATTATAGTTTCTTGTGATTTCTATACGCAGCCCACCCTTATTGAGAACTATATGTCGAACACCTCCATTTCATGGGGGAGGTTTTTTTTCCAATATCCTGGTAGAAGGATGGATGGCTGGTTATTGACTTTCTTCCTCTCACCCTCTTTCGTATCTTACCGCTCAGGCATATCCAGGCAGTCTGTAATGTCTTGAGACATACCATGGTCCAAGATTCTATAGGCAAAGGTTTGTTTTGGATGAGGGGCTGAGGTGGTTGTGAGTTGGGTTTGTTTTCCCAAGTGTCTTCGGGATGAGGCACAGGTGTCTTCGGGCGAGTAGTGCGGTAGTTGTGGCCCAGGTGTATGCGGGCGGGATTTTGTGTGGTTGAGGCCCATGTGTGTGCGGGTGGGTTGTGGTAGTGGGACTGCATATGGGAAGAGTGGTAGCGTCAAGATGTTAGTTGTTAGGGACAAGCACTCAACTAGTGGGAAAGTGGTTTGGGGTACCCAAATATCGATGTGCAGATACTATTACTTTACTTGACTTGCGTTATTTGGAGAGTGTGTCTTGATGAGGTTGGGATGGTTAGTATTCCTTGGTAGGTGCTTTAAGGTTATACTATTTTCTCACATGGGCATTAGTATGTTTCCCCCACTTGTGCACGGGTAGCTTTATTTTCTCTATTGAGTATACTTGTATGTTAACCCTATGTATATAAAATTGTTTTCAGGTTTCCAGGAAATATTTGAGGGCCGCACTGGACCTTACTAGCTCGGGCATCAGGATTTGTTGTTATTGCTGCTTAGACTCTTTTCTTTTGGTACTTACTCTGGAGTTTTCATTGTACCTTGTATCAGATTCACTTTTGAACATGCATGTAGGAATGGATTTTGGATTTACTTTTACTTTTAGTACTTGGACTTGTTTGGGATTTACCATCTTATCTCTCGATCTTGTTCTATAAGAAGAGAAATGTCTTCCACCTCTGTGTGAGATTCTATACTCTTGGTGATAGTCGCCACTCTGGGGCCTATTGAAGGCGGGACTCGGGGGGTCATTATCTCTCCTTCATCTTGAGGAAGGAAGGGTGGGGCACTTTGTCGTCCTTTCCCTCATCTTGACGAAGGAGGGTCGTGACAAAATGGTATCAGATGGAGGTTTGTTTTGGTAGTTTGAGAGATAGGATGGAGTTTGGTGATAGGCACAGTGAGGATTGCATGGGATGGTAGGGAAATGGTGTTAGGCAACCTTGGTGCATGAGATAGACCAGGGAAGTCTGACTAGGACACGGGATTTTAGGGCCCCCCGTGATCCGATGCAAGGACTCTGGGCCTACCGAACGACCAAGAGAGGCTACACCGATTGTAGGGTAGAGACCCTAGGAAAGGTATATTCATCATAATTACTTGTGTTCTTATGTGTCCTTGATGTTTTGGGAATTTAAAATAAATAGAGTTAAAACAAAATTTAAAATAAATTTTCAATACTACTAGGGATTAGGACTTCCTTGTTTCTCTTTTCAGCTATGGCACCTGGACGTCTCCCATGTGTGATACGAGCAGTCGAGGCCTGATAGGTTGACCCGGTTGATCAGTGCAAGGCCGATCAAGATGAGGAGGATGACCACTAGAAAAAGATGCTCTGTGCCTTCTAGTGGAAGACTCTGGGAAAGTACGAGGGTAGCATCTCGGATATGAAGATGGAGAGTTGGCTCGAGGAGCTGGTGATCACTTTCAGCTTGATCTGAGCTCCGAAAGAGTACTGGGTTCCTCTGGCAGTGAGCCAGATATGAGGAGCAATGTGTCAGTGGTGGACGTTTTACCTCAGGGAGAGGAAGGAAACTGGGATTTCGTGGGTTGACTTTGAGAGGGAGTTCTGGGAAAAATTCCTTTCTTCCATGATGAAGGCTGAGAAGTGGAAGGAACTATTCTCCCTCTAGTAGGGGAGTATATAGGTGAGGGAACTGGGTATCAAGTTCAAGAATATCCTATGCTTCGCATCAGATCTCTTCCCGGATGAGGAGTCCCAATCAAGATTCTTAGAGGAGGCACTCTGACCTTCTCTCCAGTATGTTGTTACTTCTTTCACTCCACCAGCGTACTTAGAGGTTCAGATGAAGGCCAAAGTAGTGGAGAGGATGAACACACTGGGAGGTGTGCTGCGAGAGGGGATTCTGTCGAGTTCGTCAAAAGGGAAAGTTGTCAGTAGTAGGTCTCTGATGTTAGGGCCTTCCAGGTTTCGGCCAGCGAGGAGTAGGCCTCAAAAGTTCCAGTTTCGATCTCCAGGTCCTCGCCCTTTCCTTATGGGCCTAAGGTCGAGGTTCTTTATCTTTGGAGGTTGTGGACATATTCAGAATCAGTGCCCAGTTCGAGCGGCGTACAGTGGGGGTGGATAAGCCCAGCGCCCACCCCAGCAGCAGCAATTGTCGGTCATGCCCTTCCAGCAGCAGGGTTAGAGAGCTCCCGCTCCACCAAGGGTAGATGGTGCTGGGGGAGGCCGACCCCAGGTTGCTCCTCAGGGACTTGGACCAGGGCGTGGTCAGGAAGGTGGTCGACAGAAGAGAGGTAGAGGAGCTAGGCACTGGCAATTGCACGCCACAGAGGTAGCATTTCTAGCGGGGTCATAGGTTTTTTGAGGTACAATCATTCTGTTTAGTAATCTTGCGTGTGCTTTGTTTGATTTAGGAACCTCGCACTCCTTTTTTTCACCCATTCTAGCCTATGCTCTCAAACTAGACATAGAGAGACTTCTCATGCCCCTGGAGTTGAGTATGCCAACTGGAGATCAGATCAGTTTGTTTGATGTTTGTCAAGGATGTAGATTGATGTTGGGGCTACATCAGTCCAATGGGGATCTTCTTATACTGTAGATACAGTCATGCAATGTCATCTTGGGCATTGACTAGTTGTTTTTTGTGCACATTGTTATCGTATGCTTCCGTATAAGAGTTGTATTCTCAAATATGGGCGGCCAATGCGTAGTTTTCATTGGCGAGCAGAGCTGTCAAGAGGGAAGTCGGCATGTGGAGCATCTTCTTTCCTTGTTAGTCGAGCTGTCAATGGGATCAGCATTTACAAAGATGGTGGAAGTTCTGAGGGTTGTCGGTGATTTCTTGGATGTCTTCCCCGAGAAGGTTGTGACTCTACCCCCTCGACGTGACGTTGAGTTTAGGATAAACTTGCAACCTGATGCCCATCTGATTTCGATGGATCTCTAAAAAATGGCACCTTCTGAGTTATGGGAGTTGCGTATTTAGGTTGACGACCTGATGAAGAAGGGTTTTATCCGACCAAGTGTGTCACTGTGGGGTGCTCTAGTCTTGTTTGCAAAGAAGGCAGACGGTGGCCTAAGGCTGTGCATAGACTACCAGAGACTGAATCAGGTGACGGTCAAGAACTGTTACCCCCTTCTGAGGATCGATGATATTTTCGACTAGTTAAAGGGGAAGGTTGGTTCTCTAAGATTGATCTACGGTCTGGTATCACTAGTTGAGGGTAAAGGGTGACATCCCAAATAATGCTTTCACGTGCAGGTATGGGCACTTCGAGTTCGCCGTCATGCTCTTTAGTGTCACAAATGCGCCATCCGTGTTCATGGGACTCATGAACTCTATTTTACGTGATTACCTGGACTAGTTCGTTGTCGTGTTCATCGATGAAATCCTGATCTACTCAAGGTCAGAGGAGGAGCAGGTCGATCACCAGAGGACTGTCTTGGAGATCCTCCAACACCACCAGCTCTACGGAAATTTGTCCAAGTGCAAGTTCTGGACACGATAGGTGCACTTCCTCAGACATGTAGTGTCTCATTAAGGGATAGAAGTGGACCCATCAAAGGTTGAAGTAGTTGTTTCTTGGGTAGCACCCAAGAATGTGGCGTAGGTTCATGGTTTCCTGGGTCTGGTAGGCTATTATCGGAGGTTCGTACTCGAATTCTCTTAAGTTACAACTCCTTTGATAGCCTTGACCTGAAAAGACCAAGCCTTCGTATGGAGTGAGTAGGTACCAGGCAGCTTTCAGCTATCTAAAAGGGAAGTTGGTCAGTGCCCAAGTTCTTAGGTTGCTAGAGGAAGGGGTGATGTTCGAGGTGTTCGGTGACGCTTCCGACCTAGGCTTGGGATGTGTGCTAATGCAGTAGTAGGGAGTAATCTCATATGGGTCTAGGCAATTACATCCTCATGAACATAATTATTCCACCCATGACCTAGATCTTGCATTATTCGTGTTCGCACTAAAGTTGTGGTGACATTACCTCATTGGAGAGCACTTTGTGATCTTCACAAATCACAAGATCTTGAGGTATATCTTTTCCCAGTGGGACCTAAACTTTCGGCAGCGAAGGTGGATGAAGTTACTCTAGGATTACAACTTCGAGATCTCTTACACCCTGGGGAAGGAAAACGTGGTGGATGATGCCTTGAGCAAAAAGTCACAAAAAGAGGCAGTTCGGGAATCCACAAATTCTTGGAAGGCAATGGAGGAGTTGGCCGCTTTGTGCCTGGACACTGTGGAGGGAAGTGGTCAAGGCTGTCTGTTTCAACTGACAGTGTAGTCTTCCTTGGTGTGGTGAGTAGAGGAGTCTCGGTGGGGAGACTTAGAGGCTGAGGTGATGCATGATCGCATTGTCCAGGGTGATGCTTCAGAGGGATTGTTAGAGGATAGCCAGAATCAGATGTTGTTCTGTGGGAAGCTGTTTTTTCCAATGTTAATACGTGAGGGAGTTCTCCATGAGTTTCATGTCTCACCCCTAGTAGTGAATCCAGGAGTTTCTAAAATGTACCAAGGCTTGATAGAACTATTTTGGTGTCCCGAGTTGAAGCAGGAAATGGTGGAGTTTGTGGCAAGATGCCTAGTGTGTCATCAGGTTAAGGTCAAGCGTTGTGTTCTCGGTGGTCTGTTGCATCCCTTAGACATTCCCGAGTGGAAGTGGGATGACATCTCGATGGATTTCATCACAGGTTTACCCAGATCTCAGGGAGGATGCGATGCTCTTTGGGAAGTTATGTATCAATTGACAAAATCCGCTCACTTTTTAGCAATCAAGGAGACAAGAACAGTAGATGCCTTGGCAATGAGGTGTTTTGATGAGGTGGTGCATCTATATGGAGTTCCAAGATCCATCGTATCGGATCGAGATGTACGGTTTACCTCATGAGTCTAGAAGGGATTGCAGCATGCTTTTGGAACCCAGTTACGCCTTAGCACAACTTTCCACCCTCAAACGAATGGTAAAATAGAGAGGACCATCCAAACGTTGGAGGACATGTTATGGGCATGTGACTTGGACTCCAAAGGATCGTGGGTATGATATTTTCCCCTAATAGATTTTTCTTACAACAATATCTATCACTCAAACATTGGCATGGACTTGTTTTAAGATTTGTATAGTAGACCGTGTCATTCACCCGTGTGTTGGAAAGTGGTAGGGGAAACAACTCTTCATGGACCAGAGGTAGTGTAGAGCACAATGGAGAAGGTTCAGCTTGTGTGTAAGAGGATGAAGGCGGCTCAGGACCGGAAGAAGTCGTATGTCAATCATAGGAGGAGGCCTTTGGAGTTCGAGGTTAGGGACCAAGTGTTCTTAAAGGTCTCCCCTCAGCATGGACAGTAGAGGTTTGGTAGAGGGAGCAAGATTTCTCCCAGGTTCATCAGACCTTTCTAGTGTTGGGATGAGTTTACGAGGTGACGTATCAGCTGGCATTGCCACCACGGTTGGAGAAGATCCACGATGTCTTTCATGTCTCTCAGCTCCGTCAATATCTACACGATGACTACCACGTCCTAGACTGGTGAGATTTGGATATATAGGAAGATGCAATGTCCATGGAGCGACCAGTAAGAATTGAGGATCGTGAGGAGAAGGCGTTGCGTGGATGGACCATCCCCTTGGTTCGTGTGCTCTGGAGGCATAGTGGTCTCGAGGAGAGTACCTAGAAATGAGAAGCAAATATGCCTACCCAGTACCCATAGATGTTCTGAGTTTTTCTCTTGTGTCTTCTTTGTGTCTTGCTTATGATGTAATGTTTTAACTCACTTGCTATATGATAAGTTGTTTCCTTGTTCTCTGATTTTGTGTGAAAAGTCCTAACTATGGGGAGGGGATAACTTGATCCCTAATCAAGATGCATTAATGTGGATGTGATTAAAACCATGCAGGTGAGTCAGTGCCGCCCAAAGCGAATAGTATCTCGACATGGATAAAGTAGCTCCCTAATCCATATGTCTGGATAGCATGACCTTGGTGTATGTGTGATTGTTTGGGGAAGTGTGGGTCCTTAGTGTTGCACAGTTGTTCAGGAGATTTATGTCAAGGAGGTGTCCTTGGAAGTCGAGGGTTTTCTCTCCAAATTTAGAACAACCCAAGGTGGTTTACTCCTGAGAGGTATCTTAAGGGATTGTTGTTTGGACCTCTTTTCTTATGGGTTAGTTTTAAATTCTTGATAACGAGAATAGTTTGAGAGCTATTTGATGTAATAACTTGGATTTCCCCAGGCCCTTTCCTTTGTGAAAATCTAGTTTTTATGGTGTTCTCGGAGGCAACGGTGGTTCATTTCAAGAGTTTTCCAAATTTCCAGTTTTTGGGCCAAGGTGTCAGTGAGTCAGGGGTGTCACCATTGGTAGGTCATCATGTTGGTAGGTCGAGGCGTTGGTGAGTCAGGGGCGTCAGTTTCGGTAGGTCGTCACGTCGGTAGGTTGAGGCATCGGTGAGTCAAGGGCGTCAACATCAGTAGGTTGAGGCATCGGTGAGTCAACGTCAGTGACCCACCCATCAGTGACTCATTTCCAGTTTTTCCCAGTTCTTCTAGTTTCACTCTTGTTACGTGTTTATCACTGTTAAATGGTAACTTATCAACTCAAAGCCCTACGTTTGTCTATATCCACTATTTATGAAGGGGATTATTAATTTCACTGTATCTTGTAACATCCCACCAACCTTATAATCACCAAGCCGCGTGGTCAAACCACGATCTGATTTCCAAGTACTTTGAAATCCTCTCCCTGGTTTTTAGGATCTTGTCCTTTCATAAATCGAGATATCTTTTTTCCTTCTTCCTTTTCGTTTCTCGTGGTGCGCCTAAAGCCTTCCTCCTTAGACGAGTCATACGCATGTTCTAGAGCCCCTCCTGCTCGATTTTCTTGAATATCTTTCCTACCATTTGCACAATCCCATGTTCTTGGCGCAAGGAGGAACTTCGATCCTTTGATCATCCAAGTAGGGATTTATTTTGCTTCCCTTTAATTGTGCATCATGCAAGGTGGGTATGCTAATGAACCCTTGTGAGGAAAGGTTGAGAACTTTCTTAAAAACAAAAAATAGATAAAAATTGGATTTGATTAAAAGATAACACAGGTAAATAATATAATGGGCATAGAGTGATTTGATATTGATCGTCTATTTTATTTGTTATCTTTGATTCAGTTATGGTTTTCGTGGCTATATACCTTCTGAAAATCATGGTCGTTGGTGGTCTTTGTTTGCAGACAAGTGATGTTCTATTTTGTTGAGATTCTTGAACAATGACTGCAACATTAAATCTATTTAATCACGTATATTTGGTTAAATAAATGAATGTCCCAGGATCAAGCTTGTTTTGTGATTACTCCGGTAATAATCTAGTGGAATTAAAGAACCCCTACTGACTAAATCTGAATGTATACACATCCTATTGATAGGTGTGACTGAGTGTTGTGTTCTTTTGAGTTTTGCAGCCTTGCGTGAGTTGTGTGGTGTTGTTGTTTGGAGCACGGCTGTAGGTACTAGATTGGACAAAGGAGTTGGTTTTGTGGGAAGGGATTAGTATGGGTGTGTAGCGGGGTTGTGGTTAAAATGATAGTTATAGTGGGATTTACGTGTGGGGTTGTACAAGAGAGGTGTGATGAAATACTAGTCCGATAGATTTATTGATTATGGAATGGATGAACTTGTAGGCTGGTCTCGAAGCGACATTGGGAAGTGGGACTGCAGTGTGGTTATGGACTCGCTATGCAGTGGGACTACATTGGGGAATTGTTTGGGCAGCAGGGCTGCAGGGCTAGGTTGTGAGAAGAGGATTGTGCAGTATAATTTTGAATAATGGTTGTTGTAAAAGGATGAACAGGTGTCTATGAAGATTGGGGGTTCGTGCAGTGGGATTGCAGGTTTGGTTTTGATTGTTGTTTTGATATGGTTATGGTTGGTAGTTGCCCGGTAGTGCTGGAATAGATTACAGTGAACCCCTTACTTAATAAATAGCAAGTGGTGAAATAAAAAGGGGTCGGGCTCATGTTTTGTCGTGACTGGTTGTGAATTTAAGGGTGGAAGCAAAGGTGGTTTGTGTGGGTTGGTTGTTGTTCGGAAACTCGTAGGTTGGGCTGAGTGCTTGTTTACCTATATACATACACATTATAGTTTCTTGTGATTTCTATACGCTCCCCACCCTTGTTGAGCACTATGTGCCAAACACCTCCATTTCATGGGGGAGGATGTTTTTTCCAACATCACGATGAGAGGATGGATGGCTGGTTACTGACTTTCTTCCTCGCACCCTCTTCCAGATCTTGCTGCTTGGGCGTATCATGGTAGGTTGTAATGGATTGAGGATTACCATAGTCCAAGATTCTTTGGGAAAATGTTTGTTTTGGATTAGGGGCCTAGGTGGCTGCAGACCGGGTTTGTTTTCCCAAGTGTCTTCAGGATGAGGCTCAGGTGTCTCTGGGCGAGTGGTGTGGTTGTTGTGGCCCAGGTGTATGCGGGCGGGGTTTTGTGTGGTTGAGGCCCAGGTGTGTGCGGGCGGGTTGTGGCAGTGGAACTGTGTATGGGAAGAGTGGTAGCGTCAAGACTTTAGTCATTAGGGACAAGCAGTCAACTAGTGGGAAAGTGGTGCGGGGTACCCAATTATCGATGTGCATATACTATTACATTACTTGACTTGCATTATTTGGCGAGTGTGCCTTGGTGAGGTTAGACTAATTAGTATTCCTTAGTAGGTGCTTTTAGGTTCTACTGTTTTCTCACAGGGGCATTAGTATGTTTCCCCCACTTGTGCATGGGTAGCTTTAGTTTCTCTACTGAGTATACTTGTATGCTCACCCTATGTATATAAATTTGTTTTCAAGTTTCTGAGAGGACTTCGAGGGCCGCGTTGGACCTTACTAGCTCAGGCGTCAAGATTTGTTATTGTTACTTCTTAGACTCTTTTCTTTTGGTACTTACTTTGGATTTTTCATTGTACCCTATATCAGCTTCACTTTTGAACATGCATGTGGGAATAGATTTTGGCTTTACTTTTAGTACTCAGAGTTGTTTGGGATTGACCATCTTATTTACCGATCATGTTCTATAAGAAGGGAATTGTCTTCCACCTCTGTGTAAGATTCTATACCCTTGGTGCTAGTCGCCACTCCGGAACCTATTAAAGGCGGGACTCAGAGGTCATTATTTATCCTTCATCTTGAGGAAGGAAGGGAGGGACACTTTGTCATCCATTCCCTCATCTTGAAGAAGGCGAGTCGTTACATATTTAATAGTGATCATGTCAGATCACTTTATAGTTTGAGTAGCATTGACACTTTGCTATAGGATGCTCTTTGCTTACATATATAGATCGAGAGATTCGTATTTGTTGTCAATGTTATAAAGGCATGTGGGATCACACTTTGTGATTGACTGAATGGGGATTGAGTTTGACTTGGAGAGAAACTCTCAAAGTGTTTCTTAGTTAATCCAAAAGTTTTTTGGATGGGTATTCAAATGGTATTTCATGTGATGTGATACAAAGTCAACTTAATAATATATTTCCAAAAAAAATTCAGAAGATATCAAAAAGGTGTTTTGGATATGGTTTCACAAGTTATTTTATACGATACAATATAAGGTGAAATGACACAAGGTCTATTATGGTTTAGTGCAAGTGCGATATGGATGGAGATATTCCCTAGAGCTATAGACTGTATATGATGTATGGCTATATCAAGTGCATGTTATATCAAGATGCATGCATGGAACAAGATTTCATGCATGGAATAAGATTTCATGCATGCAATAAGATTTCATGCATGCAATAAGATTTCATGCATGTCACTGTCTTTAATTAAATGAGCAACCGAATATTAAATGTATTAATATTTGATTGATTAAAACTCATTTAAAGTTATGATGTGTTAATATATTACATAATATATAATGCGAGAGTAGAATTTACATTCACGAGATGAATGCACTAGTTGTGGCATCTACTCATGTGTTACAAACGCATGGGTAAATGCAATAGCAGTCGAAGAGTGTCTTCAACGAGCTATACAAACCATTGTCATATGACGATAGTGTGTGTGGATGATCTCACAATTCTAGGATGAAACTCTTCATCACCACAAACCCTCTTCATTCCTCTTCTTTGCATTAGAGGCTCTAAAAGACCGTGGAGATCTAAGGGATCTCATCCAAACATCAGATGATTTTCTCGACCCATGGATACATTACGGAGAGGGGATGTTGTTTGGGTACCCTTGGTGATTTTTATCAAACCCATGCAATGGTGTTTAAATATGTTATAGAATGTCACACCCAGACTTCGCCTTTCAGTATGTTTTTAATTTTAATTTTTATCTCATAATTTTACCTGTCTTTTTAATAATTGTTTGGTTTGAAATGAGGGTCGAGCCCGATATGAGTTTTGCGCTTTTGCGCTGATAAATGAGTGTTGGTTTGGTAATGCCCGATGCGCGGACATGGCACACGACTTCTCCAGTTTAACGAGCGGTCTGCCCGGTGCGCGGGTGGTTAACTAAACTAATGAAAATAAAATTATAATTCTTACAATTCTTCTTCTTATTATTATTAATATTAACATTATTGTAATTAATATTTTAATTTAGTTAACATTAAAATTTTAACATTGTTAAATTTTTATTATTAATATTGCTATTATCTTTTTTTTATTATATATTCATTTAAATATTCTTTTTTAGGTTAGTCTAATCTTTTTTTTAAGTTTCCCTTCCATTTTATTTTTTTCCACCTTTTTCTACCTTCCTTTTTCTTCTCCTTTTATTTTCTCTTATTTTTTTCTTCTTTCTCTCCCTCACTTTCTCTCTCTTCCCGTCGCGCGTGGGTTCCTCTTCAAACCCTACAGCTCCGCTTCTTTCTTCCCCCATGTCGCGGCGCATTCTTCCCTCTCGTTCTACCTCCCGGCAACCACACTACCTCACACCGCCTGGCCGACCTCGCCCTCGCTGCCCCGCACTGCTCGGACCAGCCTCGCACCGAAACCCCTGCCCCGCACAGCTTTCCAACAGCCCCTCTCCCTTGGTCGCGACTCTTTCCAGCGGTTCCCTTTTTTTTGGCACCCTCTGCCACACCCGACCAGCATCTCGAACCCCTCAGTGTAGGTGCGGAGTACCCCAGTTGTGCATTCTTCCATTTTGGTGGTGTTGCGGTTAGGGTTTAGATTGTGTTTTGTTTAATCTTGATTCAATTGTGTGATACCTTGTTTTAGGGTTTCTTTTGGTCGACTTGCAGTGTGTGTGGCGTGCAGTGGAAGTTGCGAATTGTTTTGTGAAGCTTTCTACACACTGGTAGGTGATTCCGCGTGTAAGGATTGATTGATTAATTAGGTTGCTTGTTTACTTTATTTAATATATTTACTTTATTTAATATATTTATTAATTAGTTTCTGATCTGCGTAGTTAGTTTTATTTGAAATTTGATGTGCTTTTGTTTTTTTTATAGTGTGTTTTTGCAATATTAGTGTGATCTCTATGATAATCCATGATGAACCATTATTTAGTGTTTGTTAAAGCATGCAATTAGTTTATTAGAATGTGCAGGAGCTACTGTTTGTGTTTTGATGTGGCGTCGGTATGTGCCTTGTTATAAAAGAGGTTTTGTGTGGGTTTTGGTATCTTGAGTTGTGCGGCATTTTTTTTAACTGTTAAATTAATTTTTCTACTGTTTGATTAATTGTAGATATGATTTTTAAAACTGTACAGCTGGTTATTTAACTGTGTGGGTAATACAGGTTGAGTTTTGAAAACTTTTGGTGTGCGTAGTGTTTCTAAATGAGTTTTTTTTTGTATGTGAAAGTGCGGCGCAAGACTTAGATAACACCATATGTATTTTGTGTATTTGACTTTGACAAGCAATGTGAACTTGGAACCTTTGAGCACAAATGGGAAGCCTGGATACTAGGTGGGCAGACTAGATCTAGTGTGCTAGTGATACGGGAGCGACTTTGGCCTAGTTCACTTAGTTGGTTTGACAACTACAAAACCAACTATACTTTGGATGATATTTGGAGACCAATGGGTTATTGATTTGTTTCCCTACTAGTGGCTTGTGCACAAAAACGTATGTTGTTGTGGTTCCTATTCCTTTGTACACTGAGACGCGATGTTCTAGGGTCCCATTTTAGGCTAATACCTATAGGGCCTCTCCAACTATTTGTGCTCCTGGACTACAGTACACTCATCGTCGACATATGGTGTGACTTTTGTTTTTGGTATCATAAAAGTAAAAAAGTGTTTTTATTTTCAAAAACCATTTTCCATTTAAATTTATTTTTCCTCAAACTGTTTACATTAAAATTGTTAAAGCATTTATTTCTTTTCCTTGGTTAAAATTGCAACTATATTAGTATTTAATCTTTATATGTGGGATCTTTTTTTGTGTCATCCTATTGGGTGTTAGCTCACACCCTACTTACACCCTTGAGTGTAAGTAGATTTGATTATGTTTGGTATAGGTAAGGGTCCAGCCTTTGGGAATGGTGGTTCAGGTTGTTAGCGGACTACTTGGTGTGGCGTTTTAGAGATGACTTGAGGGTGGTGTCCTCTCGCCAGGTGGCGGTTTTTGTGTTGGTTTTTAGTCACCCTACCAAGTGGTAGTTCTTGTTTGGTTTTTAGATTAAATATGTAACTCAAATTTTGGTTTCTGGTTAAAGGCTTATTTGGTTGTGACATTCATATTTGGTCTATTTTATATTGTTGGTTGCTTTATTTACACTTTTTTATTCAGATAAATCTTTCCCAAGATTTATTTTGATACTCGGGCAATTGTGCCAGCCTGTGGGGATTGGGAACGCCCTTCAGGCCTTGCTGCAGGTCGGGTCGGGCGTCGGTTGGATGACGACCCGATTTGGTTTGTGAAAAAATGGCATCAGAGCAGATTTTGTTGTTTGGGTCATTTTATTTGGGACGAGTCTAGTTTGATATGAGCTAGGACTGTCAGGGCTCAGAATTCTGGTTGCGAGTATGGTGTCTGGCCAGCACACCTTGTGGCAGACCTTGAGTCGCCATGGGGTGTCGGGATGCTTGTTTGACTTCTCTTCCAGGTGGGACGTGCAGGCTGCAGGCTGTGTGTGGACATCGGGTGGGGAAGAAGTGGTTTGGACACAATGTTACTTTTGCATGTTTGGTTTACTGATGATTATTGTCCTTGCTGAAATTTTATTTTTCTTCTTACATGATGTATTAATGATTTTCTTTTTGTGATTGTTGCTCCTTGTAGCAAGATGCTTCCTTGGAGAGCTTACACGCACCCACGGGAAGAAGATGAGGAGAGTTCTCCCTCGCCGCTTAATCAGAGGTTGGTGGAAGCTGTAATCCAGGTTGTTCAGGCTCTAGGACAAGGAGCGACTCCTGCGCCTACACCTACTCCAGTTAGAGAAGGGGAATCTGGTTCAAAAAGGGACAAAGCCTAGGAATTTCTCAGGAATAAACCCCCTTCATTATGAGGTAGCACGAAGCCTCAGGAAGCGGAATAATGGATTGAGAAGATTGAGTGTATGTTCAAATTCATGGACACTCCTGAAGAGGTTAGAGTGAAGTGTGCTTTGTTCCTGCTAGAAGGTCTCAGTCGAAGGTGGTGGGACTCAGTGGTCCAAGCTGGGAAGCATGAGAAAATGAGCTGGAAGGACTTTAAGGCTGTCTTCAACGACCAATACTACCCTAAAGTCTTGACGTATTCTAGATCCCAAGAGTTCATGGATCTTGTTCAGGGGGACCAGTCGGTGATGGAGTATGCCAACTTCTTCGTCGAGCTAGTCTGGTATGCACCTGAAATAATCTCTAACAAACAGATGAAGGCTTAGAGGTTTGAAAATTGTTTGCAATCAGATATCTACTCTCAGGTAATTCTATTCAAGCTGAAGACTTATGTTGAGGTGGTTGATCGAGCTTGTATGGTGGAGATTGACCGCAAGGGCAGGTCTGGTTCCATTGGGGCTATGTCAAGGTTTGGTAGTGGCAGGTCATCCGAGAAGAAGAGGAAGTGTGATGAGAAAGGGAAGAAGAGTGGTGGAAGCTCATGCCATCCTCCCAGGCAGACTTCATTTGGGGCTTTTGGTGCAGGGTCTGTAGTGTGCCATCAGTGCGGGAAGGCAGGACACATCCAGACTGCATGTGCCTCCCCTCCCAAGCCTTTTTATCAATGAGGAGTTATGGGACACGTGCAATGCTTTTGCAGGGTGGTCCACCCTTACCAGAGTGGGACTGGATCTATGGCTTCCAGATGAGTGCCATTTTAGTCGGAGCCGACCAGGACGACGAGATCTCGGTTTGGTTGTCATGGTGGCAGGACCGGATCGTCTTTGGGGCAAAGCCATATCAGGGCAGAGCCACAGGCGAGCGGTCGTTCTCAGGTAGGGACCAGACATCTGCATGTTGTGGATCAGGCACCAGTGGGATCTGATGCAGGACCTTCGACTTTTTGAGGTACCATTCTGATTGCATCTTCTATAGCTGCAGTTTTATTTGATGTTGGTGCTGCAGTTTCCTTTGTATCTACCTGTCTTGTGAACTTGTTAAACCTACCGACTGAACTGCTATATTTTTCCATGGAGTTGGTAACACCGTTGGGGAAAAAGAGAAAGCAAGGCCTTAGGTATCCATCGTGCGTGCTCTCTGTGTCAGGAGTCGAGATGCAGTGGGATTTCTTGGTTCTGGATATAGACATGTTTGATGTGATCTTCGACATGGACTGGCTGGTGCGCTTCCAAGCGCATATTGACTGCTATCAGTGATGGGTTAGTTTTATGGAAACTGATGGGAACCCCCAGGTATTTCTTGGGGAATGGGATCCTCAGTCGGGTCGTGCGGGACCTCCACTTCCTGAGTTGGAGAATCTTGCTTATCATTTATCGTCGCTCGCATTGGAGGACGATAGTGGCACTTCTCGGAGTAGATTATCTCCTGTAGTGGATGAGTTTCCAAAGGTATTCCCAGATAATTTTTTAGGCTTACCCCCGGAGCGGGACGTGGTGTTCTCGATTGAGTTGGAGTTGGTAGCGGTGATGCACGCCCTGAAGACTTGGCGTCACTACCTCTTTGGGGAGAAATTTGTAGTCTATTCTTACCATAAGAGCTTAGCCTACATCTTCTCACAGAATGATCTAAATCGGAGGCAGCGTCGTTGGATCGAGTACATGCAGGGGTTTGACTTTGACATTGTCCATACACCAGGCAAGGAAAATGTGGTGGCGGATGCTCTGAGTAGGAAGGTTTCGGTGTATACATTGAGGAAGCCTAGTGATGAGTGAACTTTGATGGGGTTCTTTGCTCAGATGCACTTGGAGAGCAAGGAGCACAACAGAGGTGCATTCTTGGACAGTATTCAGTTGACTCCTACCCTTCTGGAATTGCTTCAGCGAGAACAGCCCGGTGATGAGCTATGTCAGTGGTCTATGCAGTTTCTTCATGGTGGGGAGACTTCTTCAGAGTGGTCTTTGTCTCCCGAGGGGATTTTGTGCTTCAGGGGTTGTGCAATGGTTTCGTTATCCCTGCAGAAGGTGGTGATGCAGGATAGCCACCAGTCTTAGTGGGTCGTCCATCCTGGTACAACCAAGATGTATTATGATGTTCATCGCTAGTTCTGGTGGCCAGGTATGAGACGAGACATAGCTGACATTGAATCGAGATGTTATACTTGTCAGCAGGTGAAAGCAGAGTATCAGAGACCATTTGGTATGCTTCAACCATTGCCCATTCCTACCTAGAAGTGGGACGAGGTCGTCATGGACTTCATTGTTGGATTGCCTCGTACACCTCGGAGAAGGAACGCTATTTGGGTAGTGATAGATCATTTGACCAAGTCATCTCACTTTGTCCCGATCAAATATACAGTGAAGGTGGATGAGCTAGGCCATTTGTATGTTCAAGAGGTGGTCAGACTTCATGGTGTGCCGCCGGCGGTTCTTTTTGACAGGGACACCCGCTTTACCTCTCGGTTTTGGGAAGGCCTCCAAAAGGCTTTAGGGTCGTAGATTAGGATGATCACGACATACTATCCTCAAACGGATGGCCAGAAAGAACGGGAAAATCAGATTCTAAAGGACATGTTTCACGCATGTGTGTTGGATTCCGGAGGCTCATGGGATAGCCATTTGGGATTGGTTGAGTTTTCTTATAATAAAAGTTACCAATACTCTATTATAATGGCACCTTTCGAAGCGCTCTATAGTCGGCATTGTCGGTCTCCTTTGTGTTGGGATGAGGTTGGCAAGACCACCCTTCTGGGACCGAGCCTTGTGCATGAGACATCTGAGAAAGTCAGGTTGATCAGATAGTGGTTATCGATAGTTCAGAGTCTCCACAAATCTTATGCTGATCAGAGGCATCGGGATCTTGAGTTTTTAGTGGGTGACTGGGTGTTCTTGAAGGTGGCCCCTCGTTTGGGTCACCGCCGCTTGGGAAAGCAGGGGAAGCTGATGCCGAGGTATGTTGGGCCTTTCGAGATTACAGTGCGGATTGGCATGGTGGCTTACTGGTAAGCTTTGCCTTATCATTTGATGTTGATTCACGATGTATTCCATGTTTCTCAACTGAAAAAGTACAATCTCGATCCATCGCACATGTTGAATTGGGAAGAGTTTGAGATAGAGCCTGATTTATTAGCGTTTGAGCGGCCAGTGCGGATAGTGGATTCTCAAGAGAAGGTGCTTCGTGGAAAGTCTATCCCATTGGTTCGCATTCTTTGGCAGCATGGGAATGAAGAGCATTAGACTTGAAAGCGAAAGTCATGGGTTGAGCAGGAGTACCCATTTTTATTCTCTGATCAGTCTTCGAGTTGACTTTTCGATGACGAAAAGTTTTCATGGTGGGGAGAATTGTCACACCCGAACTTTGCATTTCGGTATGTTTTTAATTTTAATTTTTATCTCATAATTTTACCTGTCTTTTTAATAATTGTTTGGTTGAAATGCAGGTCGAGCCCAATATGTTTTTTGCATTTTTGTGCTGATAAATGAGCATTGGCTTGGTAATTCCCGGCGCGCAGACAGGGCACGGGCAAAGCCGTGTGGCTTCGCCAGTTTAACGAGCGGCCTGCCCGGTGCGCGGGTGGTTAACTAACCTAATAAAAATAAAATTATAATTCTTATAATTCTTATTATTATTTTTATTATTAACATTATTGTAATTAGTATTTTAATTTAGTTAACATTAAAATTTTAATGTTATTAACTTTTTATTATTAATATTGTTATTATCTTTTTTTAGATTAGTTTAAATATTCTTTTTTAGGTTAGTCTAATCTTTTTTTTAATTTTCCATTCCATTTTTCCACCTTTTTTTATCATAATTTTTCTTCTCCTTTTCTTTTCTCTTATTTTTTTTCTTCTTTCTCTCCCTCACTTTCTCTCTCTTCTTGTCATGTGTGGGTTCCTCCTCAAACCTTACAGTACTGCTTCTTTCTTCCCCCTTGTTGCAGCTCTTTCCTCCCTCTTGTTCTACCTCCTGGCGACCACACTGCCTCGCACCGTCCGACCAACCTCGCTCCGACTGCCTCGCACCGCCCGATCGACCTCACCCCCGCTGCCTCGCACCGCTCGGACCAGCCTCGCACCAAAACCCCTACCCCTCATAGCTTTTCGGCAACCCCTCTCCCTTGGTTGCGCCTCTTTCCGGCAACTCCCTCTTTTTTAGGCACCCTCCACCTCACTCAACCAACCTCTCAAACCCCTCGTCGTAGGTACGGAGTACCCCGGTTGTGCATTCTTCCATTTTGGTGTTGGGGTTTAGATTGTGTTTGGTTTAATCTTGATTCAATTGTGTGATACTTTGTTTTAGGGTTTCTTTTGGTCAACTTGCGATGTGTGTGGCGTGCGGTGGAAGTTGCGAATTGTTTTGCGAAGCTTGCTACACACTGGTAGGTGGTTCCATGTGTAAGGATTGATTGATTAATTAAGTTGCTTGTTTAATTTATTTAATATATTTATTAATTAGTTTTTGATCTGTGTAGTTAGTTTTATTTGAAATTTGATGTGCTTTTGTTTTTTTTGTAGAGTGTTTGTGCAATATTAGTGTGTTCTCTATGATAATCCATGATGAACCATTATTTAGTGTTTGTTAAAGCATGCAATTAGTTTATTAGAATGTGCAGGAGCAGTTGTTTGTGTTTTGATGTGGCGTCGGTATGCGCCTTATTATAAAATAGGTTTTTTGTGGGTTTTGGCATCTTGAGTCGTGCGGCATTTTTTTTAAATCGTTAAAATGAATTTTTCTAGTGTTTGATTAATTGTAGATATGGTTTTTAAAACTGTGCAACTGGTTATTTGACTGTGTGGGTAATGTAGGTTGAGTTTTGAAAACTTTTGGTGTGCGTAGTGTTTCTAAATGGATTTTTTTTGTATGTGAAAGTGTGGCGTAGGACTTAGATAACACCCTATGTGTTTTGTGTATTTGACTTTGACAAAAAATGTGAACTTGGAACCTATGAACACAAATGGGAAGTCTAGGTAGTAGGTGGGTGGACTGGATCTTGTGTTCTAGTGATACAGGAGCGGCTTTGGCCCAGTTTCACTTAGATGGTTTGATGACTACAACACGAACTGAACTTTAGATGATGTTTGGAGACCCCTAGGTTATGAATGTGTTTCTCTACTAGTGGCTCGTGTACGAGAACGTATGTTGTTGTGATTCCTATTCCTTTGTTCACAGAGACGCGATGTTCTAGGGTCTCATTTTAGGCTAATACCTATAGGGCATCTCCCACTTTTGGTGCTCTTGGACTACATTACACTCACCGTCGATATATGGTGTGACTTTTTTTTGGTATCATAAAAGTAAAAAAATGTTTTTATTTTTAAAAACCATTTTCCCTTTAAAGTTATTTTTCCTCAAACTGTTTTCATTAAAATTGTTAAAGAATTTATTTCCTTTCATTGGTTAAACTTGCAACTGTATTATTATTTAATCTTTATATGTGGAATCTTTTTTTTGTTGCATCCTATTGGGCCTTAGCTCACACCCTACTTACACCCTTGGGTGTAAGTAGATTTGATTATGTCTGGTACAAGTAAGGGTCCAGCCTTTGGGAGTGGTGGTTCAGGTTGTTAGTGGACTACTTGGTGTGGCATTGTGAAGATGGCTTGAGGGTGGTGTCCTCATGCCATGTGGTGGTTTTTGTGTTGATTTTTGGTCACCCTACCAAGTGGTAGTTCTTGTTTGGTTTTCAGATTAAATATGTAACTCAAATTTTGATTTTTGGTTAAAGGCTCGTTTGGTTGTGACATTAAACTTTGGTCTATTTTATATTGTTGGTTTCTTTATTTACATTTTTTTTATTCAGGTAAATTGTTCTCAAGCTTTATTTTGATACCCGGACACTTGTGCCAGCCCGTGGGGATTGAGAACGCCCTTCGGGCTTTGCTGCGGACCGGGTCAGGCGCCGGTTGGATGGCAACCCGATTTGGTTTGTGACATAGAATCCCTACGATGTACAGTACAAATGGTTTACAACATTTCTTCATTTCAGTTTTATACTTGGTTTCATATTTCTTTCATGGAAGATCCTCAGACTAGGGTTTAACTCACCTTTGCGGCTTCTGATAATTGTTATTACTCTTAAAACTCTTTAGTGGTCACCCTTCTTGCCTTGAAAATCCTTTGACCATACTGTCCAGAGCTACACTAAAATATCACATAGTATCTATTGTGGTGTGAGAAGTTTGGTGTGAAGTATTCCATTATGGTGTGATTGGCCACCAGCTCTTCGATTTACTTACACAACCTCCTTCATAGCATGACTGACATGGTTGTGCCATGATTTTTCCCTTCATTACAAAATCACCTTCAAAACTCCTTGAACTTTCTCCTTTATTCCTCCCTCTTCGTCCCTCTATATCTCCTCTGGTATGGTCCAGTTGGTCTCATCCAACTCTAGTTGGGTGAAACATAGCGAAGCGAGATGTTAAACGCTAGTCGATCGCCTGCTAAAAGAGATATGTATGGAGTGAGTGTTTCAGGGACAGGAGGCCCACCGAGCCGGTCTCTAGAGTAAGGGCACTTCGAGTGGGGGGGGGCATGAGCGAAGTCTACAGTAAAAATAATGTCAGGGCTTCTCCCAAACTTTATACCAAGCTAAATGTGATTGAAAACAAAGACAACACCTCTACCAACATGTAAGCTATAACTTCAACATTCTCCGATGATCCAATAATCTTTAATCTAAATAACCTTGATTCCAATATTAATAAATAATTTTTATCAACACAATGATAGGTTAAAATAGATTCAGACCTTCAAAAATCTAAATGAAGGAAAAATAATTATAAGAAGAAGACGGGGACATAAATAGAAAATCGCACTTAAAAATCCATCAAAGTGATATTTTTATTTCAGTGGAGAAGAAAATAATTCCATAAAATGATTCTCAGAGGGGACCTCCATTTTTTTACAGTGAAATCCAATATAATTTAAACAAATAAGAGAGGAATTAGTTACCAATTGGAGTAGGTGGTAGCCTCCCCTTGTACAAGCCTCAAAAATACGTAACAAATTCTGAACAAAGTCCTTGAATTTATCTCTCATGGATATCTCTCAAATTTCTAGATCTTGTACTTTAGGTGTATTGCCTTGATCTTGAGGTGGTGGGTTAGTGATTTAAAGTTGTTGATGCGAGAAGGCCTTGGATAAATTGAGGTAGTTGAGTTGTCTAAAAAAACGGGCGGTGTGGTCTTAGACTATGGTGGAGGTGAAGTATAGTAGGAGATGGTTTGAAGGCTTACATGGGATCAGCAACAAGCTTCAAGGGTGATAATCTGTTGATCACCTTGTTTGCCACATAAACACACCTCAAGATCCATTTGTTTGTAATGGAAAAGGCCGGCCCTTTTTCCTCCCAGTGAGCCATAATGGATTAGTAGCACACGCCATGCCTCAAAGCAGCATGATCTCGAAAATTCCAGTGGCCCCCGACCTTGATAGTAAAAAAATAGACCCTTAGCTAGCAAGAAAAAGAGCAGTAACAGACCTGGGTAGTGTGAAAGTGGTGTTTGGACCCTCTTTTGTCTTCTTTGAACCAGTCTTCTTCAATCTAGAATCAGTCGACCTCGTAATTGATTCCACCATTGAACCAGCCCAGATGGCATGATCAGATGAATAACAACATGTATGCCATGCCTCCTCTTGCATCGGGAGTGGACCCGAGTAGTAGCGTGACACCCTGGAATATTTTCCCAACCAACCCTACAAGAGCCTCCTTATCAGTAGACACAGATCCCTGTAGTGCATCCTGAGCAATTGTGAACACCCTGGGATGATTCTGTTATCTGCATAGTACCCTCCTTTAGTTGATTCATTGAGCTATCCCCCACCAATTCAGTTTTGTAGTGCATAGACCTCTGTGTAGTGGTATGATGATGGAACGTGAAACCCTGAACAATCCTCAGTGGTATATTCCAGAAGACGAACGAATTATAGAGGAAGTGGAGAGGGAGAAGCGGAGCGTGAAAAGAGAGATACACTACAAGGAGAGGCAACTTTCTCTCTCACACGCCCCAAGCCCCAGGGTCGTTACAACAATATCACTCTCACTGCCTCCTATTCCCCTCCCTAGTTCCCTCTTAAACAACCTGGTGAGAGATTCTTTAACATTCTGGGGACCACCTTCATATTGGGGATCATCTTAGGTCGTTACATTTATTGGTGGGACACCTTTTCCCCTTTGGGAATAAACCTTCCAAGGCCCAGCTGCCTCTCTTGCTCTATCATTGCCCCTATTGGCCCAGCAGTCTTATCCTAAAGACTAAATGTGGGGAATTGATTTTGAATGACAAACCTGTCCTCCCCAGTAGCTTCTTCTTTTTGTCACCCCTGCCACCTAATTGTAATCTAAGCGTTTTTATATTTAAATTACCTATTCTATTACTCTTCCATTTATATGTTTTCAATACATGCATGAAAAATGTTTTCATTTCTTTTATTATGCTCCATTTCTTTTTGATGTTGGGCTTTCGCGATGGTCTCTGTTTTGGGTCGTTGTGTCTGGTTTTACTGCTTTGTCCCTTAGCTTATGCTCTCCTAACTTGTCATGTCACTGATTCTGTCGTGGGATGCCTCCTGGTCATTGATTAGCCTCACCGCCCTTTTGATCGCATCCCTACATGTGTTTGATGTTAAGACGTTCAGTCTGTTCGGCGGTTCGGATCCTTCGCGTGTGGCACTTTCTGATTCAGTGGTCTATTTCGAGTGTTTGGTGTTAAGGCGTTCAGTTTGTTCAGCGGTTCATCTCCTTCATGTGTGGCACTTTCTGATTCAGTGGTCTATTTCGAGGCGTTGCACGGTGTCAGGGGATTGATCACCCCTTTGGGAATAAACCTTCTTAGCGACCCCCCCCCCTCCAATGGTGAAGAAGTGTGGACTATCCCTGTTTCAGAAATCCTGAAGAAGAACCTGGCCAGATCTCGACACATCAAAGAAGATCCAATCGTCGTGAAATTGGTTCATGTTCATCCAAGTTGCATGCGAGAGATTTAGATGGTTGGACATTTTTCACTGTCTGGCGTCGTAAGTTCTTCAATTCTTTTACGTTTTCTGTCAAAGAAATTTTATTTGAAGAACTTGTTGTAACTTGTATCCCTTCCCTCTTTTGAGCTTAATAAAATGTGTTCATGTATGGGTAGTGTTATTGTCGTGCATGTAGGTCCACAACAGACCGAAGCATGTTAAATCTTGTGTTCAATACTTTTAAAAATAATTATATATCAGTTCATCTTGGCTATTTCTTAGGAGTGTACATCTTTCATTGTCCCCAAAAAATTGGTATCACAACCATCAGACAAACAATGGCTCCAACTAAGTATGAAATCAAAAAGTTTGATAGTGATCATGATTTTAATATGTAGTGAATTAAAATGAGGGCCCTGGTTGTACAGTAGGGAATTATTAATGCTATGCATGGCCCAAAGAAACCTGTTGTAACTCATTATGATGACGGTTAGACCTATGCTACACACCAAGATATCTCTATTGACATTCTCGTTAAGGCCCATAGTTCTTTAGTGCTTTCTTTAGGCGATAAGGTGCTTAGAGAAGTGGCATATGAATCAATCACTGCTGGAATTTTTTTTGAATTAGAGAAACTTTACATGACTGCATCTCTTGTTGGCAGATTGTACAAAAAATATCATATGTTTACTTTTAAAATGTGCTCTGGTGTTTCTATTAGAGAACATTTTGATGAATTCAATAAGATCATGTTTGACCTGACCAATAAATATGTTAATATAAATAATTAGAATCAAGCAATGATCCACCTAATTTCTCTTGGTAATGCTTATAACGAATGGGTAAAAACTATGATATATGGTCAAGACTCATTGACGGTAAAAGAAGTCAAATTAGCCTTGATTTCTAAAGAATTTCACTCTAAACTTAGGGTTTAAGGGTAGAGTTTGTTCGCTAGAGGTAGGCCGCATTATTGTTGGAGTTGGCGCCCTTGAACTAAACTTTGTATACTTTATGATAACATGTATTCATTATTTTGTATATTAATAAACTCTTTATCACATCATGATTATTATTCTGTGTGACATAGTATATGATAATTTCCTAAGTGTAGTTGTCGCACTGAAAGGTCATGCTAGTTCCCCGTTATAATGAATCCAGAAGGGTCACGACATTATTCTTAAATATATATATTTTATAGTTGGATGAAATAATTTGAGACACAAATGATACAAGCTAACATTGGTGGAGACTTATATGACTTTGAGGCATCTTCTCATGGTGTACGTCCTTAGTAATATCCAGTGTAAGATATTATGATAATGAGACCCGCCAGTAGGGAATCCACATTTATATGTGTAATTGGATGTTCCTATCTGCGGACGTGTATATTGATCCTTAGACATTAAGATTATTATTGGTTGTTACAAGTAGCGTATTTTGATGTATTGACAAAAATCATGACGACATATGTTCGTGGTGAGCTAGGATATGTTGGGTGCATCACAAGTAATATTTCATTAATTAATAACACGAGAAAAGATTTTTCCCTTCTGTTCTTTAATGGAAGGTGATATCTCAGACCCTTTGATGGAAATGATATAGCCTAAATAAATCTATGGTCATGGTGCTCTATAGGCAAGTTCGATTTCCAGAAAATCAAAGAAAGAGACATCGAGCACATAAGTTGATAGCACCAACATGCAACCTGCTTGATTAAAGATATCGCGATAAAGGAATTATATTACACAGTAAGCGGTATGAGGTATTATGACATTATAATATTAACTTCTTTCTTTATTGGTGTCTTGGTGTATTGCTAGAAGTTAACCTTTATCCAGAATCTCAATTAAATAATATATTATTATTTATTATTTAACAAATTGAATAAATATTATTCTCACACATGGTTTAATAATTATTCATGTTTGCTTGATCACATATATCCTTTCACCAGCTATTCGAGAGAATATTATATGAGCAAAATATTTAATAAATATTTATTTGCTATTTTGTGAATACAATATTTATTTATTTATTGGAAAATAATGCAGTGATATTTTGTTTATTAAATAAATAGTCATTATTCAAGCCCTAATAAATATTATGGAGGAATGGAGGACCAAGTTCAATGGTTCGGTGAGAAATAATATATATTGAATATTATTTGAATAAATAATATTTAATTCTAATTCGTGAGTTTAGTGCATGTCAATAAATAATAATATTATTATTATTATGGATATGGGGTTCTGTGGGGATTAAATAAATAATACAGGGTACTTGTGTAATTATTTATTTCTAATCCTAGCAGTATATAAACTCAATTATATTATTTTTCCAGTGAGCCAATTTATTTTTTTGTTGTGCACAACGAAATTTGAAAAATCCTCTCGAAGCCCTAAAGAACTCTCTTCTCCAAGAAGGCTCTCAAGAACGGAGGGCGATCTTTCTCTGTCTTACACTCGAGTCTAGAGAGATCAAGGAGAATTCTTTGGAAGTGATTCTCGGGGCAATCAAAGGTGAACGATGCAAGCGATGAGATCTATCAATCTAGCACCCGGAGATCCCTACGACGATGTTCGGAGATTTGCGGAACACATGTAGATCACCGCTAGAGGGAATATATCCTTGATTCCTACAACGCAACGATGGTACGACATAGATTCATTGTCAAATCCATCAACGAAAAAATAATTTCACATAAGGTAATTCTTTAATTGCTTAAATTAATTATAAATAATATTTGACGAACCTGCGTTTTGATTCTGACAATTATCCATTATCTATATTCTTTGATTCAATTTCATTGATCAAGACATTTATCATCGGGTAAATCTCAAATTAATCATCGATCGTGACAAAAACCAAAGTTGGGCACGACCCATCTGACACTTTCACTGTGCTTGGAACCTTCAATTATAAGGGTAAAATGAAAAATAGTAATAAAGAGAAGGGTAAGAACAATAAGAAACCCAAATCAAGTTCTAAGTGTGAGGATAGGAAATTTGTGTGTTACATTTGTGGTAAGCTCGGACGTAAAAGACTGTTAAGGAAACGTCGGGAGCAAGAAGCTTTGTAGGGTTAGGGGAAAATCCATACATCCACAGAGAGGTAGAACACTTCAATATAATCAGGAGCAGAATTACAGGGAGATTTTTAGAGTTTTAAACGCACACAGAAACACTAGATTGAATGAGCTAATATAGAAGATGATGCAACTATGCCACCAACCAAACAATAAATCTGTTGTGCTACAGTGCTCGGTGGCTGAAAGTTTGCTGAGCTACAGTATCATTGTCTCCAAAGTCTGAGATGTTGCAATAACCATGGCAAAGTCTGCAGTGCTACAATGCCCTGTCGGTATCTCCTGGTCAGCTCTACTACAGTCTGGTCGGATTTACTACAGCGCCCAAAATTTGAGTCGAGGGTCTTCGGCCCCCGACCCCTGGAGCAGGAGTGCGCTGCCGTCTGCAACCCCCAGCGGCCTCACCACGAAAGTCGAATCATAGGAGCTGAGTTTTGGTCTGTAGTTAGGACCGTTGGCATTCGGCCCAACTTCATTTAAACGGATCAGGTTACACCATTCCAACATAGACCTAAGTGTAGAAAACCAAAACAGAATCCTGAGACTAAACAACCTATTGACCATTCCCTTTTAGTGGATTCTGGTTATGATATTGTTGAATTCCGGAATGTGTCTAGGAAAGTGCTCATTGATGAGTGGGTCTTAGATTCTAGATGTTCTTTTCATATGTGTCCTAATAGGGAGGAATTCCTTGAGTTAACCGAAAGAGTAGAAGGAGAAGTGTTATTAGGCAATAATAGGAGATGCAAGGTCTTGTGAATAGGTTCTGTTTTGATAGAACTTGGTTCATCGCTTTGTCAGATGTTAGGTGTATACCTGGCCTCTATAGAAACTTGATCTCCCTTGGGGTTCTAGACCAAAAAGGTTTTATTTCTAGGTTTGGATCAAACTGTCTAAAATTATCTAGTCTCTAGGACAATTATAAAGGGATCCCAAGTTAATGGGCTTTGTGTTTTGAATGGAAAAAATACCTTCTAGGCAATTAGATAGTGTGTATGCTACTAATACAAATACTACATTCTTATGGCATAGGAGAAGGGCATGTTAGCGCCAAGGGTCTTGAGGAAATTAAAAAACAAGGACTGTTAAGTGATATCACACTTACCAACCTTCCCTTTTGTGAAGATTGTGTCATGGGTAAGTCTAAGAGGGTGAGTTTTAGTAGGACATCATTTAAAGCTCCTCAACCTTTACAATACATACATTCTGATCTTCGGTGTCCTTCTAGGACTACCACCCGTGGTGGGGGGATCCTATTTTGTCACCTTCATTGATGACTACTCTAGAAAAGTGTGGATTTATATTTTTAAAATAAGTCCGATGTGTTTGAAACTTTCAAAACTTGGAAAACCTTTTTAAAAACCAAATTGGGAAGAAGATTAAAACCATGAGAACTGATAATAGGCTTGAATGTCTATCTACTGAGTTCAGTCAAATCTATGGATCTTAGGAAATTATTAGAAATCAGGCTATTGGGGACCCCCCCAATGGAATGGGCTTTCTAAACGTATGAATTGCACCATTCTTGAGCAGGTCTAAAGCATGCTTTCATGCTCGGACCGACCCAAATCTTTCTAGGCAGAGGCTGCCACTATGATTGTCTACCTAATTAATAGGTTTGCATCCACTGCCAACTAATTCAAAACCCCAGAAGAATTGTGGATTAACAAACCACCTTCGTATGGTCATTTAAGAGTTTTTGGGTACGTTGCATATGCCCATGCCAAAAATGATAAATTAGAACCAAGGGATCTTAAATGTGTCTTTATGGGATACCTTGAAGGTGTTAAAAGTTACAAGTTGTGGGTTGATAAACCTGGATACCAAAAGTGTGTAATCAATAGAGATGTTGTGTTCCATGAGTCCTATTCTCCAAAATCCAAAGTTGTCACTGATGATAACATTGATACACCTCACACTGAGGTTGTTCGATATAGATTGTCAGCCTAATTTGAGGCTTCTGTTAAGCTTACTACACCTACTCCTCAAGTTGTTACCTGAACTGAATCTAGTTCTGATTCTGATTCTCATTCTAATCCTCCTAATAACAATGATGATCATCAACTGACCCAAGATAGATCTAGGAGGGTCCCTAGACCTCCTGCTCAGTTTAGCAAGTATGATATGACTTCATTTGCCTTTCATATAGCCCAAGATCTCATTGATGATGATCCTCAATTTTATAAGCAAACCATAAATGACAGAGATTCCAAGCAGTGGATCACTGTCGTGGATAAAGAGATTAAATCTTTGAATAAAAAACATACTTAGTCTATTGTTAATAGGCATGTTGATTCTAAAGTCATTGGGTGTAAGTGGATTTATAAAAAAAGAAGATAATACAGCTGAAAATAAAATAAAGTTCAAGGCCAGATTAGTAGGAAAAGGATTCCTTCAAAGAGAAAGAATTGACTATGATGAGACTTTTTCCATGTTGTTAAACACTCTTCAATTCGGTTGCTTCTTTCTTTTGTTGTCTTCCATGATTTTCACATTAAACAGTTGGATGTGAAAACTGTTTTTCTCCAAGGTGACCTTAATGAGAAATCGTACATGAAACCTCCTGATGGTTATTCTAAAAAAAATCAAACCTAACCAACTATGCTTTTTAAATAAATCATTATATGTTTTAAAGCAAGACTCTAGGCAATAGTATAGGAAATTTGATTCTTTTATGCTTGAAAACAATTTTATTTGGAATCAGCATGATGCATGATAGGAGTTTTGAGGAAAGTATTCCAACAGATTGTCCCTAGCGGCCTCTTGTGCTCTATACTTACCATAGGATGGGTAGTAATGTGCGTAGGGAACATGAGGCTTAATGACTCCAGGGGAAAACTTGTAATTATTATTGTTCATTTTGTGGGAGGGAAGTATGAGTAGGAATTAGAATTTCCATAAGTTTGATTGGGTTGGGAACAGAGTCAAGCCTGTGCACCTAGGGCCTGGGAGAGTCTAAAGACTTCTAGGAAGAGTCTCGAACAGTAAGTTGTTCTGCTTCAAATTTTTAGATTTGTAGAATTCCTTCAAATTCAACCTATACTTCTTGAAATTTCTATCAACTTGATGCATTCATTGAGAGATTCTAGATAGAGGAATTAAGAAGTATTTTGGCCAGTGGATTGAAGTGAGGAAGACTCGACATGAAAACTTATGTCCACACATATGGAGACTAGAATGGCGGTAGTGGAGATTTCAGTTACTGAGCTAAAAACAGGTATGCAGTCACTAATGGTAGTCATAGATCGGCTCGTGAAAGGTCAGGAGGAAAATGTGGCTCGGGATTCCAGCAGAAACAAGTCTGAAATAGAAGGAGATAAAGATAGTGGAATGCAATTTGATGGAGAAGGAAGTGAACTCCAAACTAAAATTATAGACGAAGTACATAAGTGGCGCGACTCCAGTTGGCACGACTTGCGTGCTCTTACTCAGCATGTAATTATGTCAACATTCTCTGGCGATGATCTGATAAGCTGGATTACATGAGCGGAGACATATTTTACATTCATCGCACTCAAGAAGAGATAAAGGTACCTCTAGCTCAGTTATGTATGGAAGGTATGGTGCAATACTGAATAATTTCATTGGAAGTCAGTCAAAATGGAACTTACTTGGACATAACTTAAGGAGGAGCTACTTAGAGGAATTTGCGGGGCGTTGAAGGTTCTAATTGGTGATGTTGAATTCAAGGTTGATGCATATATTTTTGATACAACATAACCAGATTTAGTACTTGGGATATCATGGTTTGAAACTTTAGAACCAGTAACTATGGAAAAATATCATGATGAGTCTTGAATGGGGAGGAAAAGGAGTCACGTTGCAAGGGACACGACAACTTCAACATAGTCTGATGGAAATGCAGGAATATTTGGGTGGAGGACATTGTCGAGTGTAGGGTTTTCTTTGGGAAGCAGAAACATAAATGGATGTGGAGTTTTAGAAATTTGCTCCAAAACAACAAAACCAACTTGGTGGACTTCTAAAAGACGGTATAAAACCATTTTTGAGACACCTTGAACTTTACCACCGAAATGAGAAACAGATCATGCAATCAACTTGAGGGCCAAGGTGGATCTAGTTAATATAAGGCCTTACTGCTTATGAGATGAAAAATGAAATTGAAAAACGGGTTACAAAACTACTAGCACAGGGGTATAAGGCATAGTGGCAGTCCCTATTGGATTGGTGTTTCCCGATCCGGTTGGGTTGAATGCTTGTGGCCCGCAACTGTCGCGGGTCGAGCTCCGCGGTAAGCTCATTGGGAGTTGCAGGGGGCAACGCGCCCCTTTTCCTCGCGTTCTTCGCATTTTTCGTGGGATGACAAACAACAGATTGTTGCGCGTCCGTTTCGCAACTCAACGATCCCAAATTGGAGATTCGACGTCACGACAACCTAGCGGAGGTGCGACGATGATAGTGGACGACGAACCGGCTCGGATCGCGAGAGACCGTTCTTCGAGCGTTCTCCGTGCAGGTGGATCGATACACGTTTTCAGGGCCGATCGGAGGCCCGAAAACAATGGAAACAGCTTTGCGACATTGGGGCGACCTAGAATCTGAAGTTTCATGGCAAACGAATTGTCAGAACGAAGATCAGAGCTTCATCGAGGCGCGGCGAAGCAATTCCGCGATTCTGGAAATTTTCGGAACACATGGTGTGTATCCTGATGAACACGTCATGTGGACCGGCGACGACGGCTAAGGTTTGCGCGCGACAAGCGATGAAGAACACGGCGTGCCTCCGGGGAGACACGACGTGTGGACCCCACCCAGCGGTGACTGGAGTCCCGAGCAACAGGAAGCATAGACACGGCGTGTGACATCTCTCACACAGCGTGTGGGTCCTTACATGGGGCTCGGCGTGTATCTCGGATGATACATGGACACGGGGTGAAGTACATGCCATGTACTCCACCACACTTCCATATGAGGCCAGTAACGCGGGTTACCCCGTGTGCCGATTACACGGGTTGACATACATGGGTTGAGGCCATGTACATGCACATGGCCAGCGTACACGGAGCAGACCCCAAATACCTTGACACGGCGTGTGATCCTTCCTACATGTTGTGTAGTTGCAATTTACATGACAAGCCTTACGACACAGGCCGTTGTACACGGGCAATACCCGGGGTCAGAAGACATGGCGTGTGACACTTCTACACGATGTGTACGTTTCGATACATGACTTGATCTTCTTGTCCACCGTTCCTTGGACAGGTTCTGTTTGGGTTAGTTCCCCCTTTTCTCATTCCTCTGAAGGTCAGGTATCATTTCCATTCACAAGAGTATGATCTCTTCAGCAGGAATTTCCGATATAGAGTCAGGTATCCCTTTGAGAGGCCCGGAGCGAGATCCTCTATCCATTCTTGACCCTAGGTAGATTCAGGTATCAAAGTGACTATTCCTACAGGATGTCGATCCTCTATTTAGCAGGTGAATCCGGATGAGTCGCGATATCCGTCAAAGCCCTAGTAGTGATCCTCATCTGTATATCGTGATCTTTCCCCACTCAGGAGCGTGTTCTCCCAGAATGAGTGTATCTATCTCTCATGGCTTTTTCCGACGAACAGTACTTCTCAGACATACGTCATCAAGACCATCAGACTCGTGGAGTGAGTTCTCCCAGACAAGTGCTTCATGGAACCTTTGAACTGAATCCCTTGCGGCGTTATGTAGTTGGGTGACTTCTCTAGACTACAGGTCTGAGTTTTGAGTATATCTGGATGTGATTCTCTTCTTATATGTTCGGTAGACATATACTATGTAGAGCCGATTGTACATTTACCTTGTGTATTGCTTTGTGGTTTTCGGGGTCCCCTACTGGGTATTGTTATACTCACTCCTGCATAGGCTTTGCCCGCACGTGTCGTGTCTTGTGCAGACGAGCGACCTTTTGACGGAGTGCAGGGTGAACCAGTACCGGACTGAGCTTTCTGAGTTCCCTACAGGCCGAGGTGTTCCTACGGCTATGAGCAGCAGTCCTAGTACCTCTTTGTTCTTACAGGTTGAACTTTGTAGTTTGCAGACCCTTGTTTTTTGTGGGCTTGTATTCTGGCCCAGTTTACTTTCAGTACTTTACTTTCCATTGAACTCTGTTGGTTGGGTTTAGTTGTATGCATGCATTTTATTCCTTAGTAGTTTTTTCTACATTTCAGCATTTGCGGGATTGGAGATGTGTGTGTGTACAAATATTTAGGCAATGCCTCCCATGTTAGTGATATGCTTACTCGGTGTTAGTCACCAGCCTCTGGCCTATTGGAGGCAGGCTTGGGGAGTCGTGGTGCGGGCCCCACTGGGACGGGTCGTGACAGAGTGGTATCAAAGGTGATCGGTTCTACCTTAGGACCAAGATTCTGTGAGATTGGTTTGGGGGAAACAGTGTTAAGTGTTTCGAGCTCGGCTTTCAGATCAGAGACTCCAGTGTTGGTGCGGGCGGCCGACGCATCCACGCACCAGGACTCTGATAACCTGTTTTTCGACTCGATACATAAAAACACTAGTTTTGGGGAAGTAAAAGAATGGTACATGCATCATATAGGAATGAGTTGTGTTTTCCATGTCCTTTGTGTCAGCTATCCAGATATACTCGTTAACCATGGTACATCTTGTTTCTTTACAGGATGCCTCTGTGATGCATACCCGCTAGGATTCAGCAGCTCGATCACGAGGATGACCCCCTCAGTGATGAGGCTTCGGTACAAGGACCAATTCCCCAGGCGTTACCTCCAGGTGGTGCACCTGCTATCCCACCACCAGTGGAGCAGCTCGTGGTACCTGCAGTACCGACCGACGAGGGGTGCAGGCTGAGCGTGCTCCATGAGTTCCAAAGACAGAGACCCCTCGGGTTCTGAGGCGATCCCGACCCTCAGGCGGCGGAGAACTGGCTTGAGGCGGTGACCAGAGTTTTCTATCTAGTGAGGACACCAGCGAACCAGATGGTGATCCTGGGAGCGAGCCTTCTTCAGGGTTCAGCAGGACGATGGTGGAGTCTGACCACACAGACTCACGACGAGGAGACTCTTTCGTGGACAGAGTTTGAGCGACTCTTTAGGGAGGAGTTCTCTCTGGTTACGCTGAGAGCAGTGCATATTCAGGAGCTTCTCCAGCTCCAGCAGGGCGGTTTGACGGTGGCCGACTATTCATCGAGGCTCACCAACCTCTCTAGGTACTCGATGGATATGGTCAGTGATCAGTACTTCAGAGCTCGGACCTTCAAGCGAGGTCTACGACGGCACATCTGAGCTAGTGTCGTGCCTCTATGCATTTCGACTTATGCTAGAGTGCTCGAGCGAGCCTTGGTGATCGAGAGCTTCTTGGCAGAGCAAAGGCAGCCGATGGTAGTCAGCAGCAGGCAGACAGGTGCAGAGACCTCGACAGTAGGGAGCCGACATCAGGCACAGGTATCAGGACATGGGAGATGTCACAGGAGGACCCAGGACAGGGGATCGACAGTCCAGAGCTCTCAGGATGGATCCAGTCAGCCTAGAGAGAGACGATGTTACTCATGCGACGGTAGGGGACATCTCGCTAGAGACTGTCCGACCCGTCGAGCTGCTGATAGGGAGGCAGTGGATGGACCACCGAGGTAGAGGCAGAGAGTGGAGCAGACAGACCCACCGGGCGGCAGACGTGGCAGAGGAGCAGGGAGAGATGCAGGTGGTGGAAGACGCTTCGATCTACTTCCACCACCACTCCTAGGAGGTCCACACCAGGCTCAGGGAGCTGGGGGACAAGGGTGAGGATAGCACGCTACCTCCCTTGGAACACTTCCATCGACTCTCCCTAACTCACTGTCTTGGGTGAAGTCTTACTCAGTTTAACGACTTTTAAGTTGCTTCAGTAGATTGGACATTCAAGTCTTTGTCTCTGATTAGCATGAGACTTTGCTTGCACCGTAGTCCTGAGTTGATGCACTTGAAATCACTATTCACTTAAACCAGATGTACAACACTGTTTGCGAAGCTCCCAGCCTTCGTGAAACCCTCTTTATGTTTCAAAGAAATTTTAGCGTTCGCGAACCCACACACCTTCATGAAGCTCCCAACCTTCACGAAGCTCACAACCTTCATGAAACACTAAGTCTTCACAAAACACTCAGTCTTCGCGAAACTTCTGTTTTTTTTTAAGTTTTGCATCAGTTAAGACTTAACTAGTCTTTTTGCGATGCTTAAACTCGCAAAGAATTTTGATTCACAAAGCTTCCAGCCTTTTCTCAATTTCTCTTCGCGAAACTGCTTTTTTTTTTAAGTTTTGCATCAGTTAAGACTTAACTAGTCTTTTTGCGATGCTTAAACTCGCAAAGAATTTTGATTCACAAAGCTTCCAGCCTTCGCGAATTCATAGCGATTCAGCCTTTTCTCAATTTCTCTTCGTGTCAAATGAAGTGTGTGTGGTCGCCTATTTATAGACTCAACCCTTTGCGAAGCTTCCAAGCTCTCAAATGCCTTTTTTTGAACCTCAAAATTCATGTTCGCGAAGCTCTTAGTCTTCACGAAGCTCTTAGTCTTCACGAAGCTCTAGTGAAATTTTACCCACCTGTGAAGCTTCTCGTAGTCGTGTAGATACCGTCAGCTCATCGCGCATTCACGAACTTTCAAACATTCACGACATCAGATGCCTTTGCGAAGCTTCATATCTTCACGAAACTCCAATCCTTGTGAAATCCATGCCTTCACCATAGTTTCAAAGAGTCAATCGTGGAAATCCATATTCCATGAAGCTTGTCCCTTCCTCCGGATTTTGAACTTAAAAATTTGGCGACACTGGAAAAAGACTTCACCTTCAACACTGAAGTCATCTTCACCGTAAGATCACTTCCCTTGCAAACTCCCTGATCAACCCTAGTGTGGATTGACAACAAACACAAAATACACTCTGTTTCCAGCTATGAAAAGCATTGGTTCCAACACTTTTCGGTCTACTTTGACGGGGAGTTTAGAGGAAGCGGTGCCGCTGAAAATTCTTCTTTAGAGGCAAAAAGGCTTGTGGTTTGCACCAAACCATTATGGCCCAGCCACTACACAACTGCAAACTCCTGGTCTAAGAGGATGCATGGATGAAGTTTTTCAAAAACATCGAGATTAAGCCGCATTGTTACCCAAACCACCAACACCACCATGGGCTTGTCCTTCACGGTGTCTTTCAGTTACTATGCGCTTTGGTAGAGACCTGATGACTCGGCTCTTGACTCGGGTGGTTAACCAGCCAACAATGGTTCCTATGATATTGGTTCAGCCTTCTGTTAAGCAGGCCTTTCAAATTGAATTCCACAAAGGTCACTAGGACTGAAATCAGGTTGTTGGTTCTTATATAAGAATTGCAATGCAGGGCATTGGTTGCATTGATGTAGTTGTTCATACTAAGGCTGAAAGTTATATCATACCAGGGTCATGGAAAATGCCCAACAAGCATTGCAAAAAAATGCTTGACAGAGAAACCAGATTTCCTGATGATACTACCAGTGCACAATTGGGGTTTAGCTTGGTTGTTGTGTTGACAAAGGCCTTGTACTTAGGAGGGTTTGCTAAGGAATCCTTAGAATTTTTTGATGCTAAAGTTGTTGGTCAGACAAGGCGTCATCCCCCAGTATTTAACACTTGGACTTATCGTTCAACATCGAAACCGAAATTGGAATTCAAGTAGCAGGAATGATCTAGCAAGGAAGCGACGTGGGCAGATCATGTTGTCATCTGAAACTATGCAGCGCGATCTATTTATGCCTTTGGTGAGGCTTCCATGAATATTATGTACCGGAAAAGTTGGCCACTGTATCTTAGTACAAAGAATACCATCCTGAAGAAATACGATGGAAGATTTAAGGACATATTTCAAGAGATATATGTGACCAAATGGAAATCAAGGTTCCAGGCTGTTGGGATTTGGTATAAGCACGGACTTAATACTGAAATGGTTTCTTATGCCCGGGGGGTTATGGTTGGGTATTCAAGAACTCAGTTGGAGATGTACATAGTGATTTCTTAGCTCAAGGTGTTGAATCTTCTGGATTAATGACATCTGTTTTGGTTTACCCGGACGGGAAGTCGATAGAAGCGGAAGCTGCCCATGGCACGATGACACAACATTATAGGGATCATCAAAAGGGTGGTGAAACAAGCACCAACACCATAGCCTCAATATTTGCTTGGTCTAAAGTATCGTATAGAATGTCAGTGAAATTTGTTGGAGTCTGCATCCCACATCGGACTTGAGGTCTGGTGTGGTCTTTAATATTCATTATAAATTAACCCCAAGGGCTCCTTTAGAGTGTACACCTTGGGGGTTCGGGTCATCCTATTTTCCCATTCTACATGGCATCAGAGCGGGTTTGATCCCTCCCTCACATTTTTTTTTTCCATTTAGGGTTCTACTTTTTTTTTCTCATGCGGGGGGGGGGCGGCGGCTCCCATCCAAATAGTCGGACGCCCCCCCCTCCGTTGCTCCTGCCGGTCATCCCTCCCGAGCGGCAGCCTCCCGCCCCGGCTCTGTCCGGTGGCTTCCCCCTCGGAGCGCCTTCCCTTCCGGTGCCCGCTCCTCCTGCGCGTAGGCCCTCCCCGCCACGGCTCCCCCAGCCGGCGGCCCTCCTTCCCGGTGGCCCTCGCTCAGCGGCGCTCTCGCCCTCGCGCTCGGGTTCCATCCCGGCGGCCCGTCCTCCCAAAGGCGGCTCCCCGGCGTCCTGCTCCCTCTCGCGCGTCCTGCTCGCGCTAGGGTTCCATCCCAGCGCCACCGCTCCTACGACACCTCCCCGTCGCACATCCCATCGCCCCCGTCGGTCCCGGCAACCACGGCTTCCCCCCGGTAAGCCTTTCCTCCCGGCGCGTCTCATCCCGAGCGCGACCCTCCCAGCGCCCCTCTCTGCGCGGATAATCTCCCGGCTCCAGTGACCGTTCTGCCTCCCGCAACAGCCAGCAACGGCTCCCGCATTCCCCGATGGTTTTTCCGGATCCCCGCATCAGCCAGCTCTCTCCAGGCGGCCCTCTCTCCCGGCGGCCCTCTCTCCCGGCGGCCCACTCTCCCGGCGCGGCTCCTCAGTCGCGGCCCTTTTTTTTCCTGACGTTTCTCCCGCATGGGACTCTCCAGCGACACTCACTCCATTCCTGCCGGCTCCTCCCAACAGCCGGCCTCAAGCCTCGCCGGCCCCTCTCTGCGCGACAGCCGACCTCCATTCCCGGCCGGCTTCCAGCGCCGCCTCCCGCTGTCCTGCTCCCTCGTCGGCCTCCTCCTGCGCCCCTCTTCCGGCAGCCAGCCGACTCCAGTTTCTCCCAGCGGCTGCCCTGCTTCAAGTTTCGGCTCTCCGGCACCTCCTGCGGCATCCCCGCCTCGTCGGCGTCTCCCGATGAATCCCGACAGCCGCATCTCTATAAGTCGGCATGCCCATTCGCTGGCGTAGCAGCTCGACCACCTAGGATTTGGGTCCGTTAGCGTCGCCAGATCCCGCAACGATTTATGCGGAGTCCCTGCCTCCCGTCGCCGGCCCCGCAAGTGCGGTTTTCCCGGTGCTAGTTTGGATTTCTCGGCGTTTCATCGACCGGCCCCACTAGTGCGGCATTTCTGGCACTCCGTCAACCAGACGATCTGAGTGGTTTCTTCTGCTGCGCCCGCAACATCATCCATCCATCATCTTGAGGGGGAGCTTCGATCGTGAGGGGGAGCAGCAGCCTGGCAGCTTTATCTATAATTCTGCTTTATGTCGTCTTGTTTTGTCATCAAGCTGGGCATGTCCAGCTTGAGGGGGAGTGTTAGGGTCTGTTTTGTTGCTTTCTTTTCATTATGTGTCCAAGCTAGGCTAGGTACACCTAGCTTGAGGGGGAGTGTTGGAGTCTGCATCCCACATCGGACTTGAGGTCCGGTGTTGTCTTTAATATTCATTATAAATTAACTCCAAGGGCTCCTTTAGAGTGTACACTTTGGGGCTTCAGATCTCTCTCTTTTATTCTCCTCCGGAGAGCCGAAACTTAAAGCAGGGCAGCCGCTGGGAGAAACTGGAGCCGGCTGGCTGTCGACAAATCCCGGCAGCCGCATCTCTATCCGTCGGCACGCTCATTCGCTGGCGTAGCAGTTCGACCACCTAGGATTGGGGTCCGTTGGCGCCGCCATATCCCGCAACGATTTCTGCAGAGTCCCTGCCTCCCGTCGCCGGCCCCGCAAGTGCAGTTTTCCCGGTGCTAGTTTGGATTTCCCGGCGTTTCATCGACCGAACCCACTAGTGCGGCATTCCTGGCGCTCCGTCAACCAGCCGATCTGAGTGGTTTCTTCTGCTGCGCCCGCAACATCATTCATCCATCATCTTGAGGGGGAGCTTCGATCGTGAGGGGGAGCAACAGCCTGGCAGCTTTATTTGTAATTCTGCTTTATTTCGTCTTGTTTTGTCATCAAGTTGGGCATGTCCAACTTGAGGGGAAGTGTTAGCGTCTGTTTTGTTGCTTTCTTTTCATTATGTGTCCAAGTTAGGTACACCTAGCTTGAGGGGGAGTGTTGGAGTCTGCATCCCACATCGGACTTGAGGTCCGGTGTGGTTTTTAATATTCATTATAAATTAACCTCAATGGCTCCTTTAGAGTGTACACCTTGGGGGTTCGGGTCATCCTATTTTCCCATTCTACACAATTCAATTGTGCTTCCAGACTGGTCGGGCAGGCGAGTGAACATAGCAACGCACAAGAAGATGATCAAGCCATGAGACTTGCACGCAAGGAAACCACGCCAAAAAATCATCCCACTTCTCACCTTGAGGACAATGTGAAATTCAAGGGGGTGGTAGTGATAGGTATTTGTGGGGGTTGTTTGGGAAATTTGTTAGGGCCAGCTGGGTGGAATATGCTTAGGTGGAATATGTTGGGACAGCTGGGTGGAATATGATGGGACAGCTGGTTACACCCAACCACCAGAGAAAATATTATGGGGAATAAGCTAGGGTGGGGCTAGCGGCTGTTACAAAACCCACGAGGGGGGAGGGGTGTTAAATAGGGGAGAGCTGGAGAGTAGAGGATAGAGGAGAATATTCTTCAAACGAAGGGGGATGTTAAATAGGGGAGGGTTGGAGACAATAGAGGATAGAGGAGAATATTCTTCAAATTAGGCGGGTTACAGGCTTGTGCGAGAGGTCTTTGAATGCTCATGAAGTATCTCTTTCTATTTTTTCCTTATTCTTCCCCCCTGATATCTTGTAATCCTAGTTTAGCCTTTTCTAGAATACAAGTAGTCTATTCCAGATCTTTATCAATCCCCCTCTTGAAAAGTGACAGCCCGATGGTGATTATCATCCAACTGCTTTATGTAAATTTGGGCACAAGATGACTGATGTTGAAGCTGCTTAAGAGCCTTATCGCAGTTTATCAAGGCCAAAGTTGCAGCTTCCACCTTTACTTCACTAGGTAAGAAAGTAAGAACAGCTGGAGATTTCAGCCCATAGACCAACTCAAAGGGCGTGGAGTTGATGGAGGCGTGTCACGTAGTGTTGTAACACAATTCGGCCCACAGTAACCAGAAAGGTCATACCTTTAGCTGCTCACTTAAGGTAGGTCTCCAAAAAGCGGTTGACGACCTTCGTCTAACCATCTGTTTGTGGATGGTAGGTCGAACACATTTTTAATTTCGTCCCTTACAACTGAAAGAGTTGTGTCAAGAAATGGCTCAGAAAGAGAGGATCACGGTCTGATAAGGATACCATGGAGCCTGGCGGCCTCTTTAACAAAAAACTTTAGCCGCTCCCTTAGTAGAAAAAGGATGTTTTAATGAAAGAAAATGAGCATACCTCGATAGTCTGTCAACTACCACCAAAATCACGTCATACCCCTTAAATTTGGGCAATCCAGTAATAAAATCAATGGAAAGGTCCTCCCATATTGCCTCTGGAACTGGCAGGGGCTGCAAGAGTCATGCTGGGGAAAGAGTGAAGTATTTATACCGTTGGAAACTATCGCATTGTTGAACATAGTTTAAGACGTGACATAACATGCCAACCTAATACAAATTTTCAACCAACTTGCAGTAAGTCTGATAGTAGCTATAATGGCCACCTTGAGGAGAGTTATGAAACTCCTTGGGCAACCGTGGAATCCATGGGGACGTTGCTGGAAAGTCGAGTCATCCTTCGTAAAGCAAGGTACCATGAGAGAGGGTAAACCCATTGGGGGCATAGCTGCTTGCTTGGAGGTGTTGGAGTACCCTCCTGTTAAAGGGTCATCATGAATTCACTTTCTTAGATCACGACCCTCTGACGAGGACTGGCAAAGGGAGAGTTCAAGCGAATCTGCCTTTCAGGACAAAGCATCCACTGTCGAGTTTTCCCTACTAGGTTTGCATATGATTTTAAATTGATACCCCAACAGTTTTGTGATCTAGCACTGCTGGTCAGCTGTGGTGATGCACAGTTATAATAAGAACATTAAACTCCTCTGATCAGAATAGACGGCAAAGGTTCGACTAAGAAGGTAAAGCCGCCAATGTTGAATGGTCAAAACCAGAGCCATAATTTCTTTCTCATATGCTGATTTTGACAAATTCCGTTCAACTGAAGCCTTGCTCAAATAGGAGATGGGCATGTGATTCTGCATGAGCATCACGCCCACGCCCAGACCAAAAGCATCACATTCAACTTCAAAAAGTCTCGATAAATAAGGCAATGCCAAGACAGGGGTGGTAGTAATGGTCTGCTTGAGTTGGTCAAAAGCATATTGCGCCACTCTGGTCCAAAGGTAACAATCCTTTCGTGTCAAGAAAGCGAGTGGCTGGGCAATTTTATCATACCCCTAGATAAACTTCCTGTAGTAATTGGTGAGGCCAAGGAAATCACGAACCCCTTTAACGAAAATGGGTGTCGGCCAATCCAGGACCGCCTAGATTTCAGCAGGATCCATAGCAACCCTCGTCTGAGAGATGATATGGCCCAAAAACTCAACTTCACGCTAAGAGAAAGAGCTTTTTTTCCACAAAGTGATTGTCTTGGAGGGTTTGTAAAACAGTCTTGAGGTGCTGCAAGTGGGAATCTCAGCCCTGACTGTAAATCAAAATATTATAAAAAATGATAAGGATGAATCGACGCAAGTAGGATCGAAACAAATCATTCAATGTAGCCTTAAATGCCAAAGGGGTGTTACCGAGGATAAACGGCATCACCGAGCACTCGTAGTGGTCATTGTGTATGTGGAAAGTCAATTTCTCGACGTCTTTTGCCTGCATTCTGATCTGGTGGTAACCAGACTTAAGATCCAGCTTGAAAAAAACAGCCCCATGTAATTCATCCAATAATTCCTCAACAGTTGTAATGGAAAATCTGTCTGGAATGGTTGCCTTGTTGAGAGCCCGATAATCCACACACATCCGCCACATACCACCTGTTTTTTACTAATAAAACAGGGCTGGAGTAGGCACTTATATTGTTTCGTAAGGTACCCAATTTGAGCAACTCCTGAACTTATCTCTCGATTTCATTTTTATGGGAATGCGGAAACCTATAAGGGTGTACTGACACGGGCCCTTGCCCCTAGACCAAGGTAATTTTGTGGTCACTGGAACGTTGTGGTGGTAATCCCCCGGGCTCGCTAAACACGGTCAGTAAATTAAAAAGTAATGCATGCAGTTGTTAATGTTGAAAATCCATCTGATTATCACTGGTAATTGTGGTAATTGCTCCCAGCATTCGCTGAAATTCATTTCCACTTGAACGTCTGACAAGAGCATGCGGGGAGGTGACCACCAGACCTGCTTACACCGCCCCAGGAGGGAATAAACCTGATTGCCAACCTTAAACTACATAGTCTTAGTCTTCCAATTAATTTGGTCTTCCCTGAGAGTCTGTAGCCAGACAATTCCCAGAATGAGATCCAAACCTCCCATGTCCAACACTTGAGCATCAATTAAACAGGTATACTCATTCAAGTCTAGCTGTAGTTGGCTACATGAAACCCCGTGCCCACAGTGGATGCCCATCTCCAAGCTTAACCCATCGTTTGTTTGTTCCTTGGACAGCTAGACCCAGCATTGTAGTGAGTTTGGGAGAAATAAAGTTGAGTGGTTCCGCTATCCAACTGGATCAGGATTGGAATCCCACACAGCCGCCCTTCCACCTTCATGGCAAACAAGTCCTCCCCCTCCCAAGCCAGTGGACAAGAGTTTGAACCTTGATAGTCTAGCAGTTGACATCCTACCTCATCTGGTACTACTCCTGCCCAAAGACTTCTGTTGGTGTGACTTCTCCTTCCTCCAGGCGCCCTTCATCCTCCCCTAACATCACAACTCGCATTCTTGGATTGAGGTGTTTGTGCATTGGATTATACGGTTTCCCACATCTAAAGCATAACCTCGTCTTCCTTCTTTCTTCTCAATCTTGGGGGGTTAGGTTGTTGCGGAAACACCAGGAGTTGTAGCGACATAAAAGGTTTGCAGATGAAAGACAGAAACAAAAGAACGAGAAGATCACATGATACAGTGATTTATGTGGTTCGAGAAATAATCCCTACGTCAACGAAGAGTCAGAAAATTCACTATGATCGGGAGCAGAAATACAGGGTATAATCAGAGTTTCGGGCACACAGAAACCCTAACATGAATGAGCTCATAAAGAAGACAATTCATTGTTCTACCAACAACACATTAAGTCCACTGTGTTATGGTGTCACAGTCATCCAAGTCCAAACTGCTAAAGTGACCGGTGGCTGGAAGTTTACAGAGATACAGTACCACTGTCTCCAAAAATCCGAGATGCTACAGTGATTTGTGCCAAAATCTGCACTACTGTAATGTCTTGTCACATGCAGCTATAGTAAGCATGCATTGTTATAGTGTCAGGTCAGTGTCGTATGATCAAGTCTACTACAATCCGATCAAAGTTTCTATAGAGCCCAAAATTTGGGTCGGGGGCTTTCCTCCCCCGAACCCCCGGAGCAAAGGCGTGCTGCCCCCTGTGATCCCTAACGACCTCATCACAGAGGTCAAACTGCGAGAGTTGCGGTCTGATGTATAGTTTGGGCCGCTAGCATTTGGCAAAACTTTTTCCAAATAGATCGGGCTATACCATTCCAACATAGGTGTCGCACCCCTCTACCACCGGAGGGGTGTTGTTGTGAGGACTCTTGGTTATGCTCCCGAACCAAAGGTCCCATTCTTTTGTCAGGCTAAGATGTCTACCAGTGTTGGGTTTGTAAATCGGGTCTGGAAGTCCATTGTCATTTGTTCTGTTTGCATCATGTCCATAGATGCGATCCTCCTCAAGTTAGGAACTCCACCCCTTTCCACACAACTAGCTCGACATGGCGTGCTAGTCGCATTGTTTGCAGTCGGGTCTCTAAATTATGGATTCAAACCCAATTTTGAATCTCATCGCACAATCCATGAAGGAAATAGCCCACATATTACTGGGAAGGCCCCCTCAAAATTCTCCACCAAAAGCGCTTGTTCTCCGTACCAAAAACTCTGAAAAATTAGGTAGGATAGGTATTGGATCATCTAACCTCACTTAAAAACACCTATCCTCCAATGCAAGCGCTTATACAACCTCCTAAGCAAGAAAATTAGGTGATGATTATGCAATTATAAAACAAGAGATCAGTCTGCAACTCAGTTTTAATAAAATTAGAATAGGATGAGTTTAAAAAAGAAGAATCTCCCACATATACTTCAGTTTTTAACTATTCTTCAGCTTTTAATTTCTTCGAAAAATAGTTTTTGGAAAAATCAAGTAGAGGGTGTTGTCCCGAGACTGACCACACTAAGACTCAAGAGGAGGGTGAATTGAGTTCTTGGAATTTTCTTGATTTAAAAAACCACCATCTTTAAAGATATGATTACCTTCTGATCTTTTCTTAGGAAATAAAAGCATAAAGAAAAATATGAAACTCAAAGATTTATAGTGGTTTAGGAAATAGAAATCCCCTAGTCCACTCCACCAGCGCTCAACGCCAAGAGTTTGATGATTTTCACTATACCAATTCTTTTGTTGGGGACTGTTAGTACTTTTTTCAAGGACTGAACGACTGAGTACATGCAGTCGACACTTCGTACGGAAGCAGGAGCTTTAAACCAGGCTCCAACAAGGTTTTACAAACAACACCCTTCGGGGTTCTTTAACCAGGAGGGTGAATTGAGTTCTTGGAATTTTCTTGACTTAAAAACCGCCATCTTTAAAGATATGATTACCTTCTGATCTTTTCTTAGGAAATAAAAGCATAAAGAAAAGATATGAAACACAAAGATTTATAGTGGTTCGGGAAATAGAAATCCCCTAGTCCACTCCACCAGCGCTCAACGCCAAGAGTTTGATGATTTTCACTATACAAATTTTTTTGTCGGGGACTGTCAGTACTTTTCCCAAGGACTGAACGACTGAGTACATGCAGTCGACACTTCGTACGGAAGCAGGAGCTTTCAACCAGGCTCCAACAAGGTTTTACAAACACCCTTCAGGGTTCTTTTACCAGGAACCTTAACAACACAAGAGAGTAAACAGAGAGTTTACAAATAATGCTCACAGTTGTAAGATACAACTGACAGGAGAGAAGAAAATCTCCAGAAAAGATGATAAGAATAAAAAGCAACTCGAGGAGAGTCTTCTAAAGCACACCAAAGATGAACTTGATAGCACAGTTGTAGAACAAATCTTCTTCTTCTTCTTCTTCACAAAAACAGAGCAACACACAGAGAGCTTTGAGAAAGTTCTAAGTTGATAGTTCAAGCGCATCTCTTCTTTTTCACACCCAAATATACATGCAAAAGGTCTCTTTTAATCGCACAACATCAGATCTATAAAAACCGAGATTGGAACATAAATTTCACATGTCCTTTTCTTGGAAATACCTCAGCAACAGTACTGACCATTAAATTATCCTTGAACTTATTTCTGCTCTCGGTACTCGTAACTTTTTATAATCATTTTTGCTATAAAGAGGCAATCCAACATTTAATGAATGCGCGACAACATTAATTCCCATTGAAAGTACACTAACTGTAATAAATTGCAGATTGTAGAACAACGTAGTCGATTGCAAATCACCACATAGCCAAATTCTACAGATTTGAATTCATGGAGTCGAATGATCCACATAGTTGTTCTTCAAGTAGCTAATTTATCCATGTAATGTAACCGAATTTGCGTAGATCTTCTTCACGTAGCTGAATTTCTTCATGTAGCCTTCTTGATCACGTAGCCAAATTTAACGTAGTTGAATGAATTATGTAGTCATTTGGAACCACATAACCGATTTCACCATGTATCCAAATCAGATGGTCGATTGCTCCATGTAACCAATTCACGTAGGTGTTTGATCTAGGTAGTCAATTGCTTGCGTAGGTGATTCATCGACATAGAAGGATATGTTGGAACATTAATAGTCCAACAATCTCCCCTTTTTTTATGAGTACAAAACCCATAAGACATTAAACATTAAATTTTTAAAATGTTTTACAGGATTTTGCAGAAAATTAAATAATATATAGATCCTTTTAAAATGTTGTGCTTATCCTTTTCTTCTCCCCCTTAATTAGACACTTCTCCCAACAAGGGTACTTCTTCTCCCCTTTGTATTACTTGGGAAAACTTCTCCCCCTCTTTTTGTCATTAAAAAAGAAGGGAATGGAGAGGGAAAACATTTTTAATTTAGCACTTAGGTATGAGCTGATTAAGTAAAGTGCTAAAACTGAATTTGAAATTATGGCAAGAATGGAATTCATTAATCAAATTAAAGAGATTAATAACATTAAATGAAAACAATCGCTAAGAAAAACATAAAAAATGAATAGAGGAATTGCATTAATTGTCAATATTTGTACAAAAATGTATCCACTCAACACCCACAAAAATACATATACAAAATACTAGTCAGAAGTTTCTGGCTTATAGATAGGGTCAAACTTGGAAGGTGGTTTGGGTGGAGGTAACTTGAAAGTAGGAGAGGTCCTAGAGGTAGTAGGAGGCCAATCACTAGTGGCAACACGGCTTTCCCAATCTCCACAGTAGCTCTATCTGCAGAGCCAACTGCTGATCTATCTCTTCGATCCTGAAATCATATGATCCTACAACTAAAAAGTCTAACTTCTTTGGAGAGCCTGAGGATGAAGTTTCCTTTCTAGATCTCTCAGCAGCTAAGACAACATCCACCTTGGATTGCTCTTTCTTATAGACGCTGGCTGGATCATAAAGTACATCAACTCTGTCTGGTACTGCGAAAGGTGACTGGAGGAGCTGGGCCGAGAGTTCTTCTTCCACTTAGATAATACAAAGGATTTGCACACATATCAATCCTCTTGATGATATCTGACTTGCAGAACTCAAGAATAACAGTAAATGTATGTCTATGCATTTGAGCAACTCAGGAGAGACCATTGTTCGGCATTCCTTTACAGAATTCAAGCTGACCAGAAGTGAAACACTGAGAAGCACTAAACAAGGGAGCAGACTAAGGACTAGATGAAATAGCTGGAAGGTCTAAGTACAATTTCTTCAGAATCTGATCCCCACATTCTTGCACACTGACCAGACTTCCATTCATAGATTGTACCTTCCTTTCCATATTGGCTATTTGCCCTACTAAAGCTTGGGCTACCTCCTAAACAACATTGGATGGAGGTTGAAACACTGGAGCACTAGCAGTAACAACAGCAGGCCCAGGTGCAACTGAAGCAGGTACTGCAGGGGCAGGTACAGCAACTGATTGCACACAAGGAATAATCCTAAGAGACTTATAAACAACAAACTCTTTCCCTGTTGTAACAACTAGAATAGTTGGAGTTGCTTCAGATTCTGAGGAACTGGAATCCTCTTCAGAGTACATCCCTTCAACTTCTTCAAAGATCTTTACCAGCAAGTTTGTTATTCTCTGATGATTTCCGGTTACTGGACCAATAGATCTAGAAATCATCCCCTAAATATCATGAGATACTTCCAATATCTCTTTTAGTTTTCCACCAAAAGATTCTTCAAGATACCCTACATGGTCATTCAAAGAAACATCTATCCCAACATCTAGCTTCCTAACAGCTTCTCGGGTGTCCTGGAAATCACCCAAAAGATCCTTCTTGAGATCTTGCATAAGCACAGGTGAGAACATATCACACTGAAGAGATTGAATCTGAGAGGACACAGAATTCAACTCAGAAAGCATCTGATCAATCCCATTCTGAAAGTCAGGAACCACTGAAGGTGCAGATGAAGAGTTGACAGTTGGTTGAAACTTCTCAAGGAATTCAAATTGAAAACCCTTAAAATGGGGTTTGGGTATGCAAGTGGTGACTTTGCGTGTGTAATATATTGTTTGGTTTGTGATATGTGAAAGCGTTACACTGTGAATGTGGAGCTTGATTGAGCACAAAAAGGGAACTCCGGGTACCGAAGTGAACGGATTAGGACTAATACGCTAGATGATACGTAAGTGGTTCGTCCCGGTCTCGTCTAGCAGGATTGATGTTACAACACTAACTAAACTTTTGTGATGATTGAAGACCACTAGGTTATGGATGTGTTTCCCTACTAGTGACTCGTGCACGAGAACGTAGATCATCACTGTGAATGTGGAGCTTGATTGAGCACAAAAAGGGAACTTCGGGTACCTAAGTGAACAGATTAGGACTAATACGCTAGATGATATGTAAGTGGTTCGTCCCAGTCTCGTCTAGAAGGATTGATGTTACAACACTAACCAAACTTTTGTGATGATTGAAGACCACTAGGTTATGAACGTGTTTCCCTACTAGTGACTCGTGCACGAGAACGTAGATCATTGTGGTTATTATGCCACGTTTACACCAAGGTACGATGTCTCTAGCGTCCCACGCATGCTAGCTACCTTAGGGGATTCACCAGCAGTGCTCTACCATTCATGACATGGTGCCCTCCGTCGGCATACGGAGGACAACTTGGGTGCGTGTGTGTACTTTATGAATTTTTCTCTTCCACTTTAAAATAGTGTTTCTAAAATGGTTTTTCTCGAAGTATTCCTTTTTGACTTTTAGCTTGTAAATGTTTTCCTTAGAAAGCGTTTTAAAAGTATGATTTTGAATAAGCATATTAAATTATCTCTTTGATGTTGTGGCATGGAATTTTTTTATTGGGTGATATCCTTCTGGGCTCTTGGCTCACACCCTACATACACCTAAAGGTGTATGTAAACCTTGTTCTTTGTGTATCCCAGGTTGAGGCATCGTGCTTAACGATGGTGGTTCGGGTTGTTGATGGTCTTCTCGTGCAAGTTGGTGTTGATAGCTTGGGTATGTGGCTTCTCTTGTTGCTTGAAGGTTTGAGTTAAACTTTTAGTTTTCCTTTGTTTTCGTTTTGTTTTGGAATGTTGCCTCAAGTTATAAACCTTTAAATCTGAAATGTGTTGTCTGTTTCAGTTTTAGTTTATTATTTATCTTGTTAGATGTTTTGTGTTTACTATTTCAGGTAAATCGTTCTCACGTATTATCTTTGATACTCGGGCACTTGTGCCAGCCCGTGGGGATCGAGAACGCCCCTCGGGCCTTGCCGCGGACCCAGTTGGGCGCCGGGTTGGATGGCGATCCGGCTTGGTTCCTGACACAGAGATCTTTGAGAAAGTTCTAAGATGATAGTTCAAGCGTTTCTCTTCTTGTATCTATATTCTCTTCTTTTTCACACCCGAATATGTATGCCAAATGTCTCTTTTAATCACACAACATCAGATAAAAAAACTGAGATTGGAAATTAAATTCTGCATTTATGGTAAAAATGATTATAAAAAGTTGCAATTACCGAGAGCAGAAATAAGTGCAAGAATAATTTAATGAATTGCACAACAGCATTAATTTACACTGAAAGTACATCAACAGTAATAAATTGCATATTACAAAATGATGTAATCGATTGCAGATCACCATGTAGCCAAATTCTACAGATTTGAATTCATGTAGCCGAATGATCCACGTGGTCGTTCTTCACGTAGCCAATTTATCCACGTAACCGAATTTGCGTAGGCCTTCTTCAAGTAGTCGGATTTCTTCACGTAGCCTTCTTGATCACGTAGTCAAATTTGACGTAGTTGAATGAATTACGTAATCATTTGGAACCACGTAGTCGATTACACCACGTATCCAAAGCACGTAGCCGATTACTCCACGTAACCAATTCATGTAAGTGTTTGATCTACGTAACTGATTGCTCACGTAAGCGATTCATTGACGTAGACGATTTCGCGATGTAGTCGTTTCACGTAGACGATTTTTCATACTTAGGCAATTTATGTAGCCGATTCCGTGACGTAGCGGTTTCACGTAAGCAAATCCTTCACATAGCCAATTTTTCATACTTGGGAAAATTTTAGAAAACTTCCAGAATTTGCAGATTTAACAACCGAATGACTCGGATAATGATAAAACCTGATGACCACACTTAAAAACACAAACATCAGTAACATATGAAGGGTATTTGAGATCATTAAAACCTAAAGTACATGGCATATGTTAGAAAAACATTAGTAGTCCAACAGAGAGAGTGCTTCCTGTTAAAGGTTAAGTTGACCTGAGTCCCACATCGGACTTAGGTATCATGTCATCTTTATTATTCATTATAGACACCAAGGTCTCTCTTAGAGAGACATTTTGGGTATTGGGTCATCCCTCTTCCATTTTAACATGGCATCAAAGGAGGTTCCCTCACCCTAACCCCCTCTCGTTGTCTCTCTCCTCTCGGTATAGGGTTTCATCAAGCTTCCCCCAAAGGGGCAGCGACGACCCCCATCTCCAGTAGGCCTCTTTTCTAACGCCGCCCCTAGGTCTTGATTTTATAATAGTTGATAGAGTTTCCACAATTACGCATCTCACTGCCATATTTGAAAGAATCTAAATCAATGGCTTCCTCCTCTCAAGCTCAATCTCATTCTAACATCACTCCATTTAATTTTCCACTAAATTCATCAATATTTTCAACTATTTTCATTGAATTGTCCATTATGGGAATGTGTCCAAGTGATAGTGTTCTTCTAAACGAAGGATGTGCTCTTGATCTTGGTCTTGTTTAACAATTAGGATCATCAAGGTTTGTTCGAAAGACACTTGATTCTCACCTTCTACCCCTAAAGAATTTTGGTTTTCCTTGTTTTGGAAGAGATAACATGGTCAATTATGTGCAGAATGTGATAGGAATTAGGGGGGGGTAATATCAATATATGAGGGGAATATACTGTGGGGCCCAAGGAAATATTTTAGGGAATATTATTAGTTTTTTAGTGGGGGAATTAAGTTATAAATAAAAGGTTGAGGGTGAGAGAGAGGGTAGTGAGAGGATTGTAATTCAGGCTGCACTTGCAGATCGACCTTGGGCTTGGGAGTCTGCCTTTGGCTTTGGGCGGGAGTCTCTCGATATTTCTTCCACCCCCACCCCCACCCCTCTTTCTACTTGTATTTTATGCTAGTTATCTTCTATAATACAAGTAGTCGGTCTCTGTTTTTATCAATTAGTCTGACCTGCCCTTGCTCCCTACTATCGGAGCACCCCACCATTTCTCTGCCACGTCCGGCCTCACAACGACGCATCCACTATCGTCAGCTCCCCTTCTGGAGAATTTCATCACACTCGAAGGCGACACCCACTGTTGATCGAACGAGTCGCGCACTGACCTGCTGTAACGTGCGCGGCTAGGAGGACCGCTCCATATTTTCTTAACAATCAGAGGCATTACACATCGGCACGACTCAGCTCGTCGGTAACGCACCCACTAGGCTCCACTACGACGTTGACCCGCCCGATCACATCTTGCGGAGCCGCATCACGCCGCGCGCAACCGACTTCTGCCTAAGAAACTTCGCACGTCGGAGAGGAACCATGCCCGCCTTCGACACTACCATCCGTGACATCAACAAAATGGGAGACAACCATTGTTGTCGTTGTGCACACTGCTGAGGAACAACGCACCGTCGGTCGGTATGCTCGGCCAGTTTCGACTATGAGGAGCGAGGTCCGTTTGGGAACGACGTCCTTTCAAACACGACCAAAAAAAAGTATTAAAAAAGAGAAGAAAAGTGCAGCTCGTTTGCTACCAACCTCGTTCGGTTTGCAGACCCAACCATTGGCAGCACCACACCGCTATGGAGACATGCTTCACCAAGATCTGCCAGCAACTTCGGAGCGCCTCGATTCGATTGGTGCATGAGCAAGCAAAATTTTGGGACACTCTCAAACTTTTGGGCCAACGTCTTGAGACGATGATGCCGCAAGGGGAGGCGACTCTGCCGCCTCACCTAACCACGCTGCCAGAGGCGCAAACAGCGACATCTTGCACTACGACTGCAAACCCGATGCCACATGGAGGGGCAGTCCCATGCATTGGAGTCGTCAAAACAGGAATGCCGCATCGAGTGACCAACCTGGAAGATCGCCCACTTCACCAACAACGGTGGGATCTGGTGCAACAAAGGAGGGCACTCGTGCTGACCCTATAGCAGCAGTCGCAACACATTACGTTCACTCCCGTGTTGACGGATGGGTTGCCAACGGAGGGTCCCGCCCAATCCCCAATGGGGGCCTCACTTTGCGATGAGGCGACACAGACTGTTGTGACTCTGTCGCTGCTTCAAGTGCATTACACGACATTTGCTGGGACGAAAGTGGAGCAATGCGACAAAGTGATGTTGTCAGGACTGATCACAGACGACCAGCCCACACTCGGGAAATTCAAGGAGCTTGTCCAACCTGCTGATATTTTTTTCCGGCACTTACATAGAAAATTGTGGGCCCATTCTGCAGTGCGGCGCATATGGAAGATTGCGTGGTATTCCTGCCCTCAGTTTTATGAAAGGTGACTCGTATGGGAGATCGCTTGGTCTGTCAGTGCGACGCACCATCTTGGAAGGAGGCTGGTATGGGAGATCGCTTGGTCTGCCTGTGCGACGCACCACCTTGGAAGGAGGATAGTATGGGAGATCACTTGGCATGTTTGTGCGACGCACCACCTTGAGGACAAGGTGGTTTTTCAGAGCGGCAACAGTGATAAGAACTAGGGGGGTAATAGTGTCATTATATGAGGATAATATACTGTGGGGCCCAGAGAAATATTCTAGAGAATATTATTAGTTTGTTAGTGGGGAAATTCAGTTATAAATAAAGGGATGAGGGTGAGAGAGAGAGGGCAGCGAGAGGATTGTAATTCAAGCTGCACTTGCAGATCGGCCTTGGGCTTGGGAGCCTACCACCGTGGTTTGGCTTGGGCGGGAGTCTCTCCCGATCTTTCTTCCTCCCCCTTTTCTGCTTGTATTTTCTGTTAGTTATCTTCTATAATACAAGTAGCCAGTCTCTATTTTTATCAGAATGCCATGAAGTGTGTTGAAAATAGCCAAAATATGTGCATGATAGTTCTTGTTAATGATTCCTGCCCTCAAAGCCTTGCATGGTTATCCTCAAACAACCCACAAAGAACTAAACTAATGTGTTATCACTGACAATACAGTTAACAAAATTCCAATACCAAAAACCGTGAAAACATATTGCAGCAGTGGATATTTTAAATTTTCAGCTCACACAAAAGTTTATAGGTACTAATAAATGATTTTCAGGTGAAAAAGTGATTTCATAGAGTAGAAATTCAGTGTTATCAGTGCAAAAAAGCACTAAAACAGTAGTGATAACATAACCAAGCGGATTGAAAATATCCAAACAGTAGTGATGACATAACCAAGCATATTTCAACAATTTTCAGTTCTACAAGCAGTTCAAAAAATATATTTTTTTTAGAATTTTTTTAAACGGATGGGAAAAACCCTAAGAACACACCTCTATCATACCTCGGAAACGACACCAAATTTTTGATAGGTCGTCCCTATCAAAAATAGTTTTATTAGTTATGACACCCAACGCTACTAGTATGGTAGTGAAGGGGTAAAATCCAAAGAGAATGGAGGACTGCAATTCAAGGGATTTATATATTTTTTTGGCATTTTATCAAAATAAAAAAAAAACTAAAATAACACATTAGTAAACAATAGAGAAAGGGGATGAAGGGCAAGGGGTACTTGACCTGTTCGGATTTTTAAAATATGTTTCAACATTCTAAAATAATGGCTAATTCATGATCACTAAACTGGGACAACCATCATTGTCATTGTTAAGCAATGAGGTTGAACCCCTACTTTCCATTAGTTTATTCTGTCAAATTAAACTAAAGAATAAATAATTTATAGATGATAAAAATAATGGGCATTCGCATGTTGAAAGGTAGGACACAATCAACTCTGTCGAGCATAAATTGCACCCATTGATCATCATCGAAGATTAAAAGGTGTACAGATCCACTTGGCAATCATGAATTGCATTGGGCTACATGCACTGTTCTTGAATGTATCCTCTAGTTGTATTTGTCATTATTAACTAGTGAATGAATGGATGAACTCGGGCTGAAATGAAAGATGCATGTGTCTATGTCATCTCTTTATCTTAGCATGATATTTAAGGTAGCAGTGCAGTGAAAACAACCCAGAAAATTAGATAGAATTAAGAAATAAAAATAAACCTCATTACCGATCAAGATCCCTTGAAACAAATCAGAAAATAATTTTTATCGACTCAAAGATACATAAAAAATAGATTCTTAGACATGCAAAATTTTAGAATAAGAAAAAGTAGTGGAAAGGGAAGAAAAGGACATGAAAATAGAAGAACCAGCCAAACAACCTCACGAAGTGGGATTTTTATTTCAGGGTAGAGGAAAATAGTTCTAGAAAATGATCCCAGGAGGGGATATCCTCCCTTTTTCTACAGTGAATTCTAGTAGGATTTAAAGGAATAGGAAGAGAGAAATTAGTCACCTATCGGAGTATGGGACGACTTACCCTTTAACAAGCCTCAATAATATGTAAGAAATTCTCAACAATTCCCTTCAAATTCTCTCTCCTCATGGTTGTTGCCAAGTGCCCTGTCTGGAGCTTTAGGCGGGCTGCCTTGGTCTTGGGGAAGTGGTCTGATGCTTTAATGTCAATGTGGGCCTTGACCTAGGATAAATTGAGGTAGTTGAGGTGGCTAAATAAAAATTGGGTGGTGCGGGCTTGGACTAGGGTGGAGGTGAAGTATGGTAGGGGCTAGACTAAAAGCTAACATGGGACCTGCAACTGGGTTCAAGTGACGGAAATTCGCCATGCACCTTGTGTGCAGTATCAACACAACTCGAGCTCCATCAATTTGTAGTAGTGAAGGCCTACCCTTTGTCCTCACAGTGACCCATAATGGATCAGCAGCACACACTATGCCTCAAAGCAGCTCTATCTCATAAATTATTATGGCACTCGGACTACCTATCATCAATCTGAAAGCATCCGACCACCCAATTGAACCCATTGGTGAACAAACCTGGATAACATGATCAGCCTCTTGCATCTGAAGCAGACCCGAGTAGCAGTGTGACACCATGAAGTATTTCCACGGCCAGCCAACACGAACCCCCATAGCAGCGGACACGACTCCCTGTAGCGTATCACGAGTAGCTACGAACACCTCGGGATAAATCTACAATCTTTACATCACCCTCTTTTGGCTGATACATCGAGCTAGCCTCCACCGATTCAGTTTTACAATTCCCATCCCTCATGTACAGTGGCCCAAACACTCCAAGTCGATCTGTGATAGCCACCACGCACCAACCTCGGACAGACCATAGCAGCGATCTGCCAACTCCCAAACAGCAGACCACCTTGTTGAAGTGGGCAGCCCAATCCAGTGATGGCAATGAAACCGAGATTTTCCCCTCCTTACTCTGAAAATGACAGCAGTGGTGGGGCATCAATCGAACAGCCACCAACTGAATATTTTTCCAGGCGGAAAGGATGAACGAGTCAGCCCTATCTTTTTGAAAATCGGGACATGTCCGATAGGATTTACAAACCCAGTTCAAATAAATTTTAAGGAAAATAACTATTTAGGATCAAAAGCACTTTTGAAACCAAAAACATGATAAAATACCAATGAAAAATCAAAAATATTATAAATTTTTAAATAAAATGCAATTACACCTCATTCTAGAATGTGGAAGGTTCTTAAATGGAATTAAGAGTTTGTTTTGATTTTTTGGTGTCATTATCCCTTAATTTGGGTGTCATGATTTTTGGGTGTCATTATCCCTTAATTCAATTGCACATTCATACAAAATGTCGTCCAAAAAAATGATTAATCAAATAAACATTTCAAAATGTATTTTCAGAAAACTCGTGAATTTCTCAAGATTCCAAAACCACAGGTGTTCATTCAATTTCCCAAATAAACTAGAAAACAATATGATCAACTGTGTAAGATGGATTTTTTGAATAAAACAAACTCAGAGTGACTTCTACAATTTTAAACAAAAGATGAATTTTCATTCACACTTGTCATGAATTTTCAGATTCTGTCATTTCAAATGATGTTCAATATACTGTAAAAAAATGTATTTACAAAAGTATTTGTAAAATTAAAATCAAAAAGTTTATTTGAAATGTGAATCAATAAATTTCACATGATTTTTTCAACATTAACATTCAAAAATTGAGGCTAAGCTTGATTATTCAACCCAAGGCACTAAAAACACCAAAAACACCGATTATGTATATTTTACATGGATTTTTGATATGAAACAGGGGATGTTTTTTTATGAAATTCAAATTAAAAATTCCATAAATTCACATATCATCAATCTCCCCCTCAAAAGTGGGAGATCGAAGCATGAATCCAAGTATATATATTTCTTATAATAGGGCAGAAATGTCTTATTAAGAGGAATTATCTATTTAGGGAAGTTTTTTAAAGGGGGAAGTTGTGAGTTCGGTGTACACGTGTGTGTGTGTGAAGTTGTGATTTCAGCATGTCTACATGTGATTTTATAATGAAATCTATTGGTGTGTTTGTTGAGTATGTGTGCAATAAATTATTTTAGAACATATACGGGAAGATTTTTTATGAGAATGGAATATTGAGAGTATTGGATGTGAATACAGGTTTCTCTTATGGAAAATGTTACACTTGTTATTCATTATTATTGTTTCCATCACCTTGTACGCTCACATGAGCATGGAATGTCTGGATAATAACTAATTACTAAGAGTTTGAGGGTTTTTTGGATTGATAGAGGTTTATATTTGTTTGTTTGTGTAAGAACCCGGTTCTTATTCTTGAGGTACGAGTTTCTTCCTTTCCCTTTTTCCTTAAGTGTTTTTGAGAAAATAAGGAAAGTGGGGTACAATTCCAAATTTTTGGGTACACGTCGTGTACTTTGAGCGTGTGGGATGAGTACACAGGGCGTGTAGGTCTGTCGGTGATGAAGGGTGTAAAAACTGACTACACGTTGTGTACTTGGTTTTTACACGCCGTGTAATCAGTCGGTAGGTGCACAGTAAGGTGGTGGGAGTAGCCGCCAGCAGAGCGACGGTACACACCGTGTAATCATGTCGACAGATGAACAGTGAGGTGGTGGGAAGTGACCGTCGAAGGAACAATTAAAAAAAATGGAAAGTACACGCCGTGTACTTGAGAGTACACGCCGTGTAGTTGTGTTTTTTTGTTATAAAACGGTAGTAGCTTCCTCTTCCAACAGAGGAAGCTTAGAACGCCGGGAAGCTGTTGGAGAGATGGCCGAAACTTGGAAGAGTTCTCGAACGAACACCGGGACTCCGATTCCTTCGCCGATGATCACGTTTGGACCGCGCGGGTAAGCCCTTCCCTCTCCTTGTGTGTTTCTTTCCAATTATTTCCCGAGAGGAAGTTATTTGAGTTTGAACGGGTGAACGTTTATCCCAGATCTACGTCGTTCACGGACGATTCGGGAGGCGTCGTTCACGTATATCGATCAGTGGAGATCGAGGTAGGTGGTCTGGTGTTTAATTTCAACTGTTGAGTGTTTTTGTGTACCGTTGTGCTATGCGCCCATGTTTGGGGTGTCGTATGGTTGATGCCTTGACTAATTAAATACCTAGAATTGCATAGGTAACTTAATGAGTAAGTAATAACCGTTGTTTGGGATCGTTGCCTTGATCCAAGGCCACCCCGTGGGTGTGTTTCCTTTGTTTAGCCGTTTGACTAGGATACCCGAAGGTATGCCGTGATTTAGCATGCTTTGAGTTTTCTTGAGAGAAAATGTATATATAATTGCTTGCTTATGTGTTGGGCTTGGCCCAGTTACTTGCTTAGCCTGAGGGCAGTGTTTTGTTTAGCATGAGAGCAACTTTTCTTATGCCTGTGGGCAATAGCTTCCGTGCCTGAGGGCAATATCTCGTACGCCTGAGGGCAATATTCGTTATGCTTGAGGGCAATCACCTGAGAGTTTCGATTCTGATTACCTGAGGGTAAGGTTTTGGCATGTCTGAGGACACTGTCTGCTTGAACATATACTGTGGTGATTTCTTATGTTATACCCGCCAAGCTAAAGCACAGGCTTGGTATTGTTTTACCTTCGACTTGTTAGATAGCATGTTGTAGTTTTTACTGCGACACTGTATAGGAGATTGTTGGCTGAGGCTGATTCTCGGGAACTTACAATTCAATTATATTGAATTGTTAAATAATAATTAAATGGTAATGGAACCGGTAGGAGTAGCTGCTTTTGAGTACTTCCTAGCTTACTGCTTTTCTTTATTTGCATACTGTTGCTGCACATTTTCACTGTCAGTTGGGCACGAGCCTTTGGTGGTTGCCTGAGATTTATTTCTCACACCCTGTTTGGGTCATGTCTTGGGCCCAATTAGATTATATTGTTGTAGGTGTTGATAAGGGCAAGAGTCCCTATACAGGTACTTGATTGTTGCAGAGGAGTAGGAGAGCAAGGGACCGAGCTTAGGTTTGAGATGTTGTTGAGTTCCTGTTGCACTGTTTTAGTTTTGATTTGTTATACTTGGTACTTGTGTTGTATTGTATCTGATTGCAGTGTATCATGTTTTGACTGCTTTATTAGAAATAGGACATATTGCACCATCATATATGTATGACTATTGGCTATCTTTGGATTCTGTACCGTTGTCCTTTCAGCTTTGTATTGTTTACTGCTTCCGCTTTTGGGTATGTTTATATTTTTCCACTGCGCTACACTTTGAAAAATGAGGGCATAGTTTCCCCACTATTAGACCAAGGCCCTCGCTGCTAGTCGGCAGCCTCTGGCGTTTGAGGAAATGCGCTTGAGGTCATGTGACCAACTGGGTTCGGGGCACCCGTTGTGTGGCTTCCGGAACCGGGACGTTACAGTTTGACAACAAAATGAAAGAGGGAGATCACCGTGACTAGACTAAGTGTTTTATGAGGAGAGATTGTTACAATCAAGAAGACCTTGATATGAGTTAAATTTAAAAGAGATGAAGTGGGATAATGTCAGAGTTGTGCTTCAATCGTAGGTGAATTTGAAGTGTCCTTGGACTTGTCGATTGTTTGAATTTGTTGTCAACCCTAATTGAGTATCAGTGGAAGTGTTTGAAAAGTTTTTTAGATGGTTGGAAAGGGATGAAGGCGGCTTGGAGAAATTTTGAACTCATTCTGGAAACCTGGACAAACTGTGAAAGGTGACAAAGTATCAAGCATAGAGCTTATGTACCGAGCATAAGGCTTTGCTAGTTGACCATAAGTCTTTATCCTTGAGCGAACGACTTTGGTGTTGATCATAAGACTTTAAGTCTATAAACATAAGACTTTGGCGATGATCCCAAGGCTTTAAGTCTTTGAGCATAAGTTTTTGAAGCACCGAACGTAAGTCTTTGAGCTAGAATATGCACCCCATCATAAGCCATCAATGGGCGTAATACTTTGAGTGCTCGGCGTAAAGCTTAAATACTTCGACAATTTTTGAGTTTCTACTGGGTGTAAAACCGAGCTTCTATAAATCGAATTTTTTGATGAAACAAAACTCGATGATGCAATGACCATTCTTTAATGGACAAAACATCACATATAAAATGTGATTCAAGCTAAAACAAATGAAATTTCAAAAACGGTGTTTATTACTCTTATCTGTTAGAAGTTATGAGCCAAAATATCTGAAAAACTCTGTGATGCTCGAAGTTGGAGTTGTTTAAGAAGAAGGTTTTTTAATCTGGAATGTTATTATTATGATGTTGTGCTAGTATTAAAATCCTAAATCATCCACTGATCGAGCTATGATGCAAGCCGAGTTGTTGAGATGAGTTTTTTAAGGTAAGTTGGGTAATCTTGTTTATGTCGTGAGTTGTTTAAAAGAAAGTGGAGTATTGAGACTGAACCAGTTGAGTCAATTGATAAGTGAATGAGATGATTTTGTCAGTTAGTGTTGTTGCATCTTGAGTAAGAAAAAGAACCGACTGCACTGAATATTTGTATGCTAAGGTGTTTTGGTCAATCGAGTTAAAGCAGCGTGAAAAGTGATGTCATGTGGTTTGCTTTATTGGGAAATGTAAAGAAAGTAGTGGGAAGCAAAAAATGAGAATTCTATAATGGTGCCTTGTGCAGACAACCTTAAAGTCTTCCTGGTTTTCCTTTTACGGGTACTCAATTCAATGAGCTCCATTTGATGTTATTAAATGGAAAGCCTTTTGAGAACATCGAGGTTGAGAAAATCGTGAGATGTGAAGGTTATGGGTGCAGTAGAAGCGCCAATAGGGCATGCCCAACCTGACTTTTTGTCATAATCAATGATTAATTTGAGATGTACATCGAGGAAGAATGTTGTGACCAACAGAATTAAATCAAATATTATTTGACTTGAGAAAGCTTAAACAAAACAAAGGATCATCACATAGTGATTTATAATCAATTTAAGCAGTTAAAGAATTATCTTACTATGAATTCTTTCTTTGTTGATGAATTTGACGTCTCTACGTCATACTATTGTTGCATCACATGAATCAAGTGTAGATTCCCTCCAATAGTGATCCACACATGTACCATGAACCTCTGAGCGTCGTCATAGAAATTTTCGAGTGCTAACACAGAAATTATCAACTCTTACATCATTCGTCTTAGATCACCATGAGAAATTCTTCTAATAAGGATTATTCTTGATCTCTCTGGAATCAAAAGGGGAGGTGGAGGAGGATTGCTCTACGTTTTTTAGAGCACTCTTGAAGAGGGGCTCTCTAATGCTTGAGTGGATTTTCTAGAGTTGTTTTATACAACCAACACAATGACTAGCATTAGAGCTGAAGATAATATAATTGAGTTTAGATAGTGATAGAGTTAGTGTTGGGACCACTTTGTGTATAAGGTTGTATTTGTTGTTAACAGCTGTCAATGAAGATCAAAATGAAGAAGGAGATGAAGGGTTTCATGTTATAAAGTGATCATGAAACATCTCACTGTTCAAAGAGACCATACAAGAACCTAATTGAATAGACATGCATTATTTCATGATGAATCATGTGAAGATTTGAAGATTTAAGAATGATCATACAAAGCTGAGAAGATAACGCCAGTCATATTCAGTGTTGACTGAAAAAACTGATGTTGCTGGAAGATATGGAAGTTGAAGTACTTTCCCTATATAATCTGACGATGCTAAAGGTGACCGATCAAAGACTATATATCATGACATATAAGCTTCGTGATGAAAGTAGATGATTGTTGAAGAAGAAAGATGACAGTTAATTAGCAAGGGTGTTCTTGCTAAAGAATATATTTAAGGTGGTTTTGTTTCCCAGTATTTATCAAATTGTTGGACCTCAAAACCAGGATTTTGTTTTTGGCAATGGAAGGATTTCTGCATAGGAGTGAACGAGATGTGGAATGACGAAGGAAATTGGAAAAAGAAGCAAATTGCGTACCTTAGAGCATGGACTGCATACCATGTTCTGGGAATGGTTCGCGACCGCGTACCTGGCAGCGGAAACGGTACGCAAAGCGGTGCACAAAACTAAAAATGGTTTGCAGCGACGATACACGATGAAGGAATGCGGTACGCGGAATACTAATGGTTCACCACAGAAAGAGTTGTGGTACTGGAAAGGCTCGTCGTTGGCAGAAGAGATGCAGTATGTGGACCGGCAGATACATGGTACGCGGTGAAGGTTTGCAGTTTGCAGGCGGGTCGCAGTACGCGGTGGAGGCTCATAGTATGTGGAAGGAGCATAGTCTACGGTGAAGATTGTCCCACATTGAAAATTTGGGTAAAACGGATTAGCGAAATTTGCAGAGTTATTTGCCTATATAAGGAGTACTAATACCATCATTTAGAGAGAGTGATTTTGATAAGAAAATATCATCACTGTTGAAGAACTCGGTTAAGTCCGAAAGTGGTACTCAATAGAGATTCTGCATAGGAAAAAGTGGTACGTGAAAGACGAAACAATTCGTGAAATTGGAAGGAGTAGTCCGCGGAATAGATTTTGTGTAAGAAAAGGTGGTATGCGGGAGGCGAAATAATTTATAGAATTTGAAGAAGAAGTCCACGGAAGGAAGGAAGAAATGGTACGCCAAGGCGGTATGCAGAGGCAGTGCGCGGAGCAGGCGTGGTGCGCGGAGCAGGCGTGGTGCGCGGAGCAGGCGCGGTGTGCGGAGCAGGCGCGGTGCGCGGAGCAGGCGCGATGCGCAGAGCAGAGGCGGTACGGAGAGCAGGTGTGGTACGCAGATCAGAAATAGTCCGCAGAATCAGGAACAGTTCTCAGAAACAAAAATATCATAAAGGGAGTTTGTATGAGAAAACTGAATATAAAAGAGCATCAATTTGGGACTCTAATGCAAACTGTGTCTCGAGCTGAACAGAGACAAAGACTTTCATGCCAATTTGTTGAAACGACCTTTAAGTTGATAAACTGAGTGAGACCTCTTCCAAGGCAGTGAGCCAGGGAGAGTCAACAGAAGTGATCCGAGGGAAGCAGTGGGCTATCCATGAACCTTTGTAAAGACAATATGCCTGGGACAAAGTGACTGTACCCAAACCTTTGTAATCCACAACCAGTGAAGATTAGTTAAATTTGGTATGACCGATAACCAGTCGGCATATGCTCCTTGGATGTAGCCCTTAGTGGTGAACCAAGTAAAAAAGTGTCGTGTGATCCTTCTGAATGTGAATGTTTTTAATTACTGCACATATCTATCATACAGGTTTTAAAAAGGGTTCCTACCAACGTGGGAACAAGATCCAGTAAAGAAGAGAAAAATTTGACACCCTGATTCCCCCCCTCTTAGGGTGGTTCAGGGTCCTTCAGTTGGTATCAGAGCACAAAGGTTTATGTATGTTGGATACTCTTCAGTAATTCTATTTAAAAGAGAATTTGAGTTTTCTTTCCTGAGTCAACAATGGAGAGAAATCTTGATGAAAGTTTAGTTATCTCCGAGCAGAAGTCTATACCCAACAAGACCAAAATGAATAGGAAAAAGAAAGAGAAAATACAATTGAAGAAGTCCCTTGTAACGACCCAATATTTTTTAAAGGAAATTACTTTCTTATAAATATGTCATAATCACATTAACTACTAAGTGCTATGAGACCCTTAAAACATAAGTTTGTCACTTCTGTGATGTGAATTTCAAAAATCCGACATATACAGTTGCGATCAGTAAGTTATTTAGAGTCCAATAAGAAAAACTTAATTTTTGGTGAATAGTAACCTACCCTTATGAATAGTAACATACCCTTATGAATAATGATATACCATAATGAATAGTAACCTTACCTATGATAATATATAAATAATATTCAAGTTGAAAGTACGATATACCCATATTTTAGAATAAGTTAATGAATGTTTTAAAACTGGTTCTTGATAATAAATTGTGATTTTAATTAAATATTAAATTAATTATATATAGAAAATTATTTTTGAAAAATGGACTTCATTTTTGGATTCTAGACGTCGAAAAATGGTTAGGGTGAATTTTTGAGATTTTTCTGAAATACTTTATTTTTTGATCAATAGTAAAATACAGTAATTTACTGTATATATACATTATAAGCTAAATAGACTATTCCTAACATCATGGATGATTTCACCACCCTTAATCCAAATTCACATGATAAAATTACTATTCTTGGTCATGGAATACTTACTATTACTTTTCTTGTGAAGAAATAATAAACTAATGAGTTTTATATTAAGAAATCCCCTCTCCTCCACTATAAAAACCCCCTCTCACCCCTCTTCCAATCACACCTCTCAAGCCTTGTGCCTTCTCCAAATTCTGGCCAAATACCCTCCCAACCTCCTCTCCCACGTCCAGCAAGCTTTGGTCTTATTAAAAGACCAAAACCTCTCCCTTAAGGAGGTTCTCAAGGAAGTTTGGTTCAAGAGGTAAATTCCTCTTTTCAATTCTTTGTCTTTCCTTTCAAGTTCATTTGTTTTCTTTTTTCTATTACCTCTCTTTATCCAAATTTTGTGATGACTCCAGTAACTTATATGTACTGAAATGTTGTCATGATAGTGGAATAAGTTATCATCATCTCCCCCTTTTTACCTTCTTTTATACTTGTATCAAGAACACCATCCGAGATGTGTCAATTTTACACATTCAAGGACGATGGACTTTCGATTTCTTTTATCATTCTAAATTCTGGTCATTAAACCATTATTGTTATGGTTGAACCAGATTATTATATATAATATAACCTATTTAAGATTCTGTAATCCCTCTGTTCAAATGATATTAAGTTATAAAGAAAAACGGGTTCGTTGTAATCAAAACCCACAAATTAACCGAAACAATTATCATTAAAGTTCTATATGACAATTCATCCTCATTCCATGTAACCAAGTTATATAAATGAACAATAACACCTATTTATGTTCATAAATAATATATAATTTCAGTTCTGAAGATTTACATCCATTCCACTTCATTACTTAAAAACAAGTGAACCGAATATGAAAATAAAGGAAACACTCCAGAAGGACGAAATTCAATACAATAACTTATCAATAAAGACATAAATGAACTAACTAGAATTATGGTAACTAAATACATGTCTAATAGGTTCTGAAATAAGTTATTAACAAGTATAATTTCATATTCCAGGAGCTTAAGTACAAGAGCGGAACACGTTTGGAGTTAAGGTAAGAGTTTCTTTATCTCTCTTCCATTTTCATGAGATTTTCCATATTCACTACTAATAATTTTGTATGGTGTATGTATACTGACCATTGATTTCACATATCATGAATATCTTTATCTTAATGGTATTAAATCTATAATTTTTATATTATTAATTTTTGGGGCATACGAATCGTTTGATTACAAAGTGTAAGGGTTTTTCCACCCGAACTTCCATTTTCATTCAGGATACTTTCATTGTCTAATTACCTTAATGAAATTCTTATGTATTGTTATGTACTCATAATATATTCTATGTGAGTATCATATATATGTTTACAAACCAGAACCCTTCCTTCTTTTATGGATAGTTACACATTTTAAAAGGAACTTTCAAAGTAGTTTTCAAAATACAAGCCTGATTCAAGGGAATTTCTCAAATTCTTATCTATTTTCAAGGAAACTCTATAATTTGTTTTTGGGAACCATTATCCTTATAAAATAACTCATTTTATTATGAAAATACTATCTGAATTCACTTCTGGTTTTATATAAATATTTTTCCAAAAGAACTCTTCTTTTCAAAATAAAAGAGCATTTATCTCAAGAATTGCTTAATGATTTTATAAGAGTTTTTTTGTCTAATTCAACACTCTTGTTGATTCCATGGTATTATTGGGTTTAATAATTTATGAATTCATCTACCAAACTTTATTTAATGGTTTATGACTAACTCTATTGTGGATGATCTGTCCTAAAACCATTCACCATATTATTCTGAATGGTTAGTGTTTATGTTCAATAATTGGGGAAAGTTTGTTACATTTCATATGATAGTTTCAATATGAATGTATATGTTGTTTATGTTTATCCCCGCTCATATGAGTAATGAATTGGACTTATTATGTGATGGGTGGGTCCCGCTATAACCACTTGATGTATCAGTAGGTCTCATGAGACAAATAGACGTGGAATTGGCCGAGGCCTTTCCCAATGTGATATAGATTTTGGCCGAGGCCTTAATCATTAGACGTCTTGGCTGAGGCCTTGACAAAATGTTTCAGAATATCCGGCATTATGCATTCCATCCTTATGAGTTCAGCTATTGATATTCCATGTGGTTATTCGATTAGTAGAATACCCATGATTTTGTTTTATTATGAAATTATTTACTCAGCTCATTTTCCTGCCATAATGTGTTCACGTTTATTATTAAAGGTATGTGTTTTCAATTATTCACCATATCTAATGTTTATATTATCTTTCGCTATATTGCTTACTCTTACTGAGCATTTGAGCTCACCCTTTATTATGTTTCATTTTCTCAGGGCAAGAAGAATTTAATTATGAATGACATGCTGAAATAACATAGGAGTTATGGAAGTTGTCTAAGGAGTTTTTATGTTGTTTTTCATTTCAAGTTGTAATGATGAACTTATGTATGTATCTTGTTTCCAGTAATACTAAACTACTCTGTCCTTTGGGATTCACATTCCTTGTATGTATGCCAATGTAATCAAACAAGGCACCAGCTCTGGGCAACTGGGTTCGGGTCCTTACAGTTGGTATCAGAGGAAGTTTAGTAGATACTTAGAAACTTGATTTAGAAAACGTAGAATTAGGGAAGAGTCCCTAAGTTAGTCTTTGAGGATATACATACAATAATGTCTTGGTATTTTGGTAAGGAATAGATTATGTGGATCTTTAAAGCAATACATCCCTGTCTGGATACAAGTAGGTAGAGGCGGCTATAGCAGAGATGTATCTAGCGGTAAAACCCGAAAACACCGCTTTGAGCTAGATTCAAACGGGAACTGGTGCATGACAACGGGCCTTGCTGCACTCTTGGTTACGACACTCCTGAGGGATATGCTTAAGATAATTCACATTTTCTTTACAATCCATTATGAAGGAGTTTAATGTAAATATTCCTCAAAGAATCCATTTTTGTGAATATGGGATTAGCCATGCGTAGGATCTCAATTTTTCTAAGTACTTTTAAGTTAAGATTATACATTGTGATTCATAACCTAATATAGTGTATGCCATTATCTAGATATGGTGCCTAGTGGACGGAATGAAAATCACATGAATGCACGTGTCCCCTGTAGGGATTTTCCTCCGACGCAAGACAATGATGTTGGCTCTGGTGCTGTGACTGGTGCTGAGAAACTCATAACTATACAGGGACAACTTACTCAGGTTATGAATAATAACCTTACCCATATGGAGCATCCGGATCCATAACGTGGAGGAGCTATGCTAGATCGCTTTATGCGACAACAACCTCCATCGTTCAATGAGACTACAAACCCTTTTGTAGCAGAGCAGTGGATATATTCCCTCGAGAAGATATTTCTCGCTTTGGGATGTAATGAAAGAGAGAAGGTTGTCATGGCAGTATATTGTCTATCGGGAGATGCGGATCAACATTGGTCATTAATCAAAAACAAAAAGGAGGAGGAAGAAATAGAAGAGATGGAATGAAGGGATTTTAAGGAAATCTTCGTAGAAAAATATTTCCCTCGTGAACAAAGAGCATATATGGAGAGACAATTCTTTAATCTGAGGCAAAAGGAGGATGAAAATGTTTCCAAGTATGAATCCAACTTTACAAGGCTGGCAAAACATGCTGTAGACTACATACGAAATCCAAGGAGCAAAATCGATCAATTCTTTGATAGCCTAAATTCATTCCTCCAGCGGGCACTGGTCTCCCAAATTTTTTCATCATATGAGGACATAGTTTCATGTGCTATCAAGACCAAAAAAGAATTCTCTAAGACTTATGACTTTAAGGGAAAGCAAGAAAAGAAGAAGACTGCTCAAAACCATGGGAAAGGAAATAAGGAAATAGAGAAGAAGGGATGAGTTGAATTTCCACCATGTGACAATTGTGAAAGGAAACACCCCAGTGCGTGCTTAAAAGGAAAATGAGTATGCTACAAATATGGTCAGAAAGGCCATCTTGCTGGTGATTGCAAAGGAAATAAGGAAGCCAATGATGTTTGATGCTATAATTTTCAGGAGATGGGGAAGTATGCTAATAATTGTCCAAAACTTCAAGGAAATATGCAGCAAAAGAGGCCAAGGGAGCAAGGACAAGCATATGCGATCACAACTGCAGAGGTTGAAGTTCCGCATGACGTGGTGGCAGGTACTTTGATCATTTCATCAAGCTTAGAAAATACTTTATTTGATTGTTGATCATCGCATTGTTTCATATCTTCCCTATTTGCTAAGAAAATTAGATATTTACAATTTGATTTAACAAGGGAGTTGTCAGTCAAAACTCCTAAGGGAAGTATCATTGCTACAAAGTTCTGTCAATCTGTTCCCATTAGGGCATACAAATGTTCTTTATCTTCTAATCTCATCATCATACCCATGATTGAATTCGATATAATCCTCAGTATGGATTGGATTTTGGATCATGATGCAAAAATTTATTGTAAGAATAAGGAGGTTATGATTTTTGATGACGATGATAAAGAATACCTTATCTTTAGAGCGGAATCGTCACCACCTAATTCTTATCTAGATCCACCCCCAGTAGCTCAACTAAATTCAATTATTGGGGAAGAAGAGAATGCAATAACTGTGGGTGATGAAAGGAATGTTCAAATAGAGGATGTACCTATTGTGAGAGAATATGTTGATGTGTTTCTAGAAGATTTACCTGGGCATCCTCTAGAATGAGAAATTGAGTTTTCCATTGATTTAATTCCTGGTTCATGACCCATATCGAAGACCCCTTATATAATGGCCACTGTGGAATTAGTGGAACTAAAGAAACAACTAGAGTAATTGAGTAATAAGGGATTTATCCACCCTAGTGTTTCTCCATGGGGATCCCTTATCCTTTTTGTTAAGAAGAAAGATGGATCTATGAGGTTATGTATCGACTATAAGGAGATCAATGTTATAACAATAAAGAACAAGTATCCCCTACCTCGCATTGATGATTTATTTGACCAACTGCATGGAGCTCAATACTTTTCAAAGATTGACCTTCGATCTGGATATCATCAGTTGAGTGTGAAGAATGAAGACATTTCAAAAACAAAGTTTCGAACCAGGTATGAGCATTACGAGTTTACAGTATTGCCTTTTGGATTGACTAATTCACCCTCCGTCTTCATGGATCTAATGAACAGATTTTTCAAGGAATATCTCGATGATTTTGTAGTGGTATTTATTGATGATATCTTGGTATACTCCAAAAGCTACGAAGATCATGAAAATCACTTGCGCATTATCATGAAGACTCTTAGAAGACATGAATTATATAGGAATTTTAGAAAGTGTGAATTCTGGCTTCAGGAGATTTCATTTCTTGGCCATATTGTCTCTAAGGATGGAATCCTAGTTGATCCTGCAATGACAAAGGCAATCCAAGATTGACCCACGTCAACAAACATAACTGAGGTACGCAGTTTTATTGGCTTAGCAGGTTATTATCGACATTTCGTATAGAATTTTTCCCGACTGGATAACCCGCTAATGAAGCTCACACGTAAAGGGGTTAAATTCGTTTGGACAAAATATTTTGAATAATGTTTCGAAGAACTGAAGAGAAGATTAGTCAATGCTCCTATATTAACTCTACCATCAGGGAATGACGAGTTTGTTATTTATAGTGATGCTTCAAATAAAGGTCTTGGTTGTGTCCTTATGCAAAATGATAGGGTTATTGCTTATGCATCACGATAGTTAAAAATTCATGAGCAAAACTATCCTACCCATGATCTTGAGTTAGCTGCTGTAAGCTTTGCTTTGAAGATATGGAGACATTATCTCTATGACAAAAAATGTGAGATTTATACTGATCACAAGAGTTTGAAGTATATTTTCTCACAGAAAGAACTCAACATGAGGCAAAGGAGATGGCTTGAACTACTCAAGGATTATGATTGCACAATACACTACCACCCGGGGAAGGAAAATAAGGTGGCAGATGTTTTGAGCAGAAAGGATCATGGAGTTTTGAACAAGATAAGAGTTGAAAAGGATTCTATTTTCATGGATCTAGTAAAGATGGATATGAGAATAACCATGGAAGGTGAAACATCAATGCTTTTTCAAATGGTTTCCAAACCATCTTTATTAGAAAGGATAAAAAGTTCTCAAGCTGATGATGAGGAGTTTCAAAAGAAGATTAAATCTTTGAATGATGGGAGATTGAGTGACTTCGTATATGCAGATGGAATTTTGAAATTTGGGAAGAGACTTTGTGTTCTCGATATACCTGATCTAAAGAAGGAATTATTAGATGATGCTCATAGTTCCAATTTCTCTATACACCCTGGTAGCACTAAGATGTATAGAGATTTGAAGGAACATTTTTGGTGGGACAACATGAAGAGGGAGATTGCTGATTTTGTGTCAAGATGTATGGTTTGTCAACAAGTGAAAGCAGGAAGACAACAACCTAGAGGAGTATTGTAACCTCTTCCCATACCTGAGTGGAAATGAGATAATATCACGATGGACTTTGTCATGGGACTACCAAATACTCCTAGAAGGAACGATGCAATATGGGTCATTGTTGACCGTCTTACCAAGTCAGCGCATTTTCTTGCTATAAGAGAAGATCTACCACTTGAACGTCTAACAAGACTATATATTAATGAATTTGTGAGACTTTATGGAGTACCCCTATCGATTGTTTCTGATCGTGATCCACATTTTACATCAAGATTCTGGAAATGAATTCAGAAGGCCCTAGATACTGATCTTCGTTTGAGCACTGCCTACCACCCACAAACTGATGGATAATCAGAATGGACTATTCAAACATTGTAAAACATGTTGAGGTCTTGTTCACTTGATTTTCAAGGCATGTGAGATTAGTATTTACCTATCGTATAATTTTTCTACAACAATATCTTCCATTCAAGTATACAGATGGCACCCTATGAAGCATTATATGGGAGACGATGTCGTACACCAACTTGCTGGGATGATGTTGGTGAAAGAAAGATCATGGGCCCATAACTTGTTAAAGAAACAATGGAAAAGGTGACGATTATCCAGAACCATATCAAAATAGCTCAAATTAGGAAAAAGAGCTATGTAGATAACCGAAGGAAGGATTTGGAGTTTCAAGAAGGTGATCACGTTTTCTTAAAGGTATCTCCATGGAAGGGTATTATATGATTCGGTAAGAAGGGAAAGTTAAGTCCCAGGTACATCGGACCTTTTGAAATTCTGGACCGAATTGGAGCCATAGCTTACCATTTGGAAATGCCGCCAAGTCTCTCCAAGGTTCACAATGTGTTCCATGTTTCAATGTTAAGAAAGTACATGCCAGACCCAACACTTGTACTCACTTATGAAGAAGTGGAACTTGAGCCCGATCTATCTTACTGTGAAGAGCCTATCAAGATTCTTGATGCTAGAGAACATGTATTGAGAAATCAGATGACTCGTCTGGTAAAGGTTCTATGGAGGAACCATAAGATTGAGGAAGTAACAAGGGATCCCGATGAGATTATGTTAAAGGCATATCCAAATCTTTTTAAGTAATATTTTGTGAATTTCGAGGATGGATTTTTTGTAAGGAGTGGAGAATGTAACGACCCAATATTTTTTAAAGGAAATTACTTTCTTATAAATATTTCATAATCACATTAACTACTAAGTGCTATGGGACCCTTAAAACATAAATTTGTCACTTCTGTGATGTGAATTTCAAAAATCCGACATACACAGTCGCGATCAGTAAGTTATTTAGAGTCCAATAAGAAAAAATTAATTTTTGGTGAATAGTAACCTACCCTTATGAATAGTAACATACCATTATGAATAGTGATATACCCTAATGAATAGTAACCTTACCTATGATAATATATAAATAATATTCAAGTTGAAAGTACGATATACCTATATTTTAGAATAAGTTAATGAATGTTTTAAAACTGGTTTTTGATAATAAATTATGATTTTAATTAAATATTAAATTAATAATATATAGAAAATTATTTTTGAAAAATGGACTTCATTTTTGGATTCTACACGTCGAAAAATGGTTAGGGTGAATTTTTGGGATTTTTCTGAAATACTTTATTTTTTGATGAATAGTAAAATACGGTAATTTACCGTATATATACATTATAAGCTAAATAGACTATTCCTAGCATCATGGATGATGTCACCACCCTTAATCTGAATTCAAATGATAAAATTACTATTCTTGGTCATGGAATACTTTCTATTACTTGTCTTGTGAAGAAATAATAAACTAATGAGTTTTATATTAAGAAATCCCATCTCTCATCCACTATAAAAACCCCCTCTCACCCCTCTTATAATCACCCCTCTCAAGCCTTGTTCCTTCTCCAAATACCCTCCCAACCTCCTCTCTCATGTCCAGAAAGCTTTGGTCTCATTAAAAGACCAAATCCTCTCCCTTAAGGAGGTTCTCAAGGAAGTTTGGTTCAAAAGGTAAATTCCTCTTTTTAATTCTTTGTCTTTCCTTTCAAGTTCATTTGTTTTCTTTTTTCTGATACCTCTCTTTATCCAAATTTTGTGATGAATCCACTACCTTATATGTACTGAAATGTTGTCATGATAGTGAAATAAGTTATCATCATCTCCCCCTTTTACCTTCTTTTATACTTATATCAAGAACACCATCCGAGATGTGTCAATTTTACACATTCAAGGACGATGGACTTTCGATTTCTTTTATCATTCTAAATTCTGGTCATGAAACCATTCTTGTTATGGTTGAACCATATTATTATATATAATATAACCTATTTAATATTCTTTAATCCCTTTGTTCAAATGGTTTAATTTATAAAGAAAAACAGGTTCGTTGTAATCAAAACCCACAAATTAACCGAAACAATTATCATTAAAGTTCTATATGATAATTCATCCTTGTTCCATGTAACCAAGTTATATAAATGAAAAATAACACCTATTTATTTTCATAAATAATATATAATTTCAATTTTGAAGATTTACATCCATTCCACTTTATTACTTATAAAGAAGTGAACCGAATATGAAAATAAAGGAAATAAACACTCCAGAACGACGAAATTCAATACAATAACTTATCAATAAAGAAATAAATGAAATAACCAGAATTATGGTAACTAAATACATGTCTAATAGGTTCTGAAATAAGTTATTAACAAGTATAATTTCATATTTCAGTAGCTTAAGTACAAGAGCAGAACACGTTTGGAGTTAAGGTAAGAGTTTCTTCATCTCACTTTCATTTTCGTGAGATTTTCCATATTCACTACTAGTACTTTTGTATGGTGTATGTATACTGACCATTGATTTCAAATATCATGAATATCTTTATCTTCATGGTATTAATTCTATAATTTTTATATTATTAATTTTTGGTTCATACGAATCGTTTGATTACAAAGTGTAAGGGTTTTTCCACCCGAACTTCCATTTTCATTCGGGATACTTTCATTGTCTAATTACCTCAATGAAATTCTTATGTATTGTTATGTACTCATCATATATTCTGTGTGAGTATCATATATATGTTTACAAACCAGAACCCTTCCTTATTTTATGGATAGTTACACATTTTAAAAGGAACATTCAAAGTAGTTTCCAAAATACAAGCCCGATTCAAGGGAATTTCTCAATTTTTTTTCTATTTTCAAGGGAACTCTATAATATGTTTTTGGGAACCATTATCCTTATGAAATAACTAATTTTATTATGAAAACAATATCTTAATTCACTTTTGGTTTTATATAAAGATTTTTCCAAAAGAACTTTTCTTTTCAAAATAAAAGAGTATTTGTCTCAAGAATTGCTTAATGATTTTATAAAAGTGTTTTTGTCTAATTCAACACTCTTGTTGATTCCATGGTATTATTGAGTTTAATAATTTATGAAGTCATATACCAAATTTTATTTAATGGTTTATGACTAACTCTATTGTGGATGATCTGTCCTAAAACCATTCACCATATTATTCCAAATGGTTAGTGTTTATGTCAAATAATCGGGGAAAGTTTGCTACATTTCATATGATAGTTTCAATATGAATGTATATGTTGATTATGTTTATCCCCGATCATATGAGGAATTCATTGTACTTATTATGTGACGGGTGGGGCCCGCTATAGCCCCTCAATGCATCGGTAGGTCTCATGAGACAAATAGACGTTGAATTGGCTGAGACCTTTCCCAATGTGATATAGATTTTGGACGAGGCCTTAATCCTTAGATGTCTTGGCCGAGGCCTTGAAAAAATGTTTCAGAATGTCCGACATTATGCATTCCATCATTATGAGTTCAGCTATTGATATTCCATGTGGTTATTCGATTAGTAGAATACCCATGATTATGTTTTATTATGGCATTATTTACTAGGCTCATTTTCCTGCCATAATGTGTTCACGTTTATTATTAAAGACATGTATTCACCATGTCTAATGTTTATATTATCTTCCACTATATTGCTTACTCTTACTGAGTGTTTGAGATCACCCTTTATTATGTTTCATTTTCTCAGGGCAAGAGGAATTCAACTATGAATGACATGCTGAAATAACCTAGGAGTTATGGAAGTTGTCTAAGGAGTTTTTATGTTGTTTTTCATTTCAAGTTGTAATGATGAACTTATGTATGTATCTTGTTTCCAATAATACTAAACTACTCAGTCCTTCGGGATTCGCATTCCTTGTATGTATGCCAACATAATCAAACAAGGCACCAGCTCCGGGCAACTGGGGTCGGGTACTTACAGTTGGTATCAGAGGAAGTTTAGTAGAATACTTGAAAACTTGATTTAGAAAATGTAGAATTAGGGAAGAGTACCTAAGTTAGTCTTTGAGGATATACATACAATAATGTCCTGGTATTTTGGTAAGGAATAGATTATGTGGATCTTTCAAGCAATACATCCCTGTCTGGATAGGAGCAGGTAGAGGCGGCTCTGACACAGATGTATCTAGGGGTAAAACCCAAAAACACCGCTTTGAGCTAGACTCCAACGGGAACTAGTGCACGACAATGGGCCTTGCTGCACTCTTGGTTACGAAACTCCCGGGGGATATTCTTAGGATAATTCAAATTTTCTTTACAAGCCATTATGAAGTAGTTTAATGTAAATATTCCTCAAAGAATCCATTTTTTGTGAATATGGGATTAGCCATGCGTAGGATCTCTATTTTTCTGAGTACTTTTAAGTTAAGATTATACATTGTGATTCATAACCTAATATAGTGTATGCCATTATCTAGATATGGAGCCTAGTGGATGGAATGGAAATCACATGAATGAACGTGTCCCCTGTAGGGATTTTCCTCCGACACAAGACAATGATGTTGGCTCTGGTGTTGTGACTCATGCTGAGCAACTCATAACTATACTGGGACAACTTACTTAGGTTATGAATAATAACCTTACCCATATGGAGCATCCAGATCCATCACGTGGAGGATCTATGCTAGATCGCTTTATGTGACAACAATCTCTATCGTTCAATGGGACTAAAAACCCTTTTGTAGTAGAGCAGTGGATATGTACCCTCGAGAAGATATTTCTTACTTTGAGATGTAATGAAATAGAGAAGGTTGTGATGGAAGTATATCATCTATCAGGATATGTGGATCAATGATGTTCATTAATCAAAAACACCAAGGAGGAGGAAGAAATAGAAGATATGGAATGGAGGGATTTTAAGAAAATCTTCTTAGAAAAATATTTCCCTCATGAACAAAGAGCAGATATGGAGAGCCAATTCTTGAATCTGAGGTAAATGGAGGATGAAAATGTTTCCAAGTATGAAGCTAACTTTACAAGGCTGGAAAGGCATGTTGTGGACTACATACAAAATCCAAGGAGCAAAATCGATCGATTATTTGATGGCCTAAAGCCATTCTTCCGGTGGGCACTGGTCTCCCAAAATTTTTCATCATATGAGGACATAGTTTCATGTGCTATCAAGACCGAAAAAAAATTCTCTAAGTCTTATGACTTTAAGGTAAAGCAAGAAAAGAAGAGGATTGATGAAAATCATGGGAAAGGAAATAAGGAAACAGAGAAGAAGGGAAGAGTTTAATTTCCACCATGTGACAATTGTGGAAGGAAACACCCTGGTGCGTGCTTAAAAGGAAAAGGAGTATGCTATAAATGTGGTCAAAAAGACCATCTTGCTGGTGATTGCAAAGGAAAGAAGGAAGCCAATGATGTTCGATGCTATAATTGTCAGGAGATGGGGAACTATGCTAATAATTGTCCAAAACGTCAAAGAAATATGCAATAGAAGAGGCCAAAGGAGAAAGTAAAAGCATATGCGATCACAATTGTAGAGGTTGAAGTTCCGTGTGATGTGGTGGCAGGTACTTTGATCATTTCATCAAGCTTATCCAATACTTTATTTGATTCTGGATCATTGCATTGTTTCATATCTTCCCAGTTTGCTAATAAAATTAGATATTTCCAATTTGATTTAACAAGGGAGTTGTCAGTCAAAACTCCTAAGGGAAGTATCATTGCTAAAAATTTCTGTCAATCTGTTCCCATTAGGGAATACAAATGTTCTTTATCTGCTGATATCATCGTTATACCCATGATTTAATTCGATATAATCCTCGGTATGGATTGACTTTCGGATCATGATGCAAAAATTTATTGTAAGAAGAAAGAGGTTACAATTTTTGATGACGATGATAAAGAACACCTTATCTTTAGAGTAGAATCGTCACCACCTGATTCTTATCTAGATCCACCCCCAATAGCTCAAATAAATTCAATTATTGGGGAAGAAGAGAATGAAATAACTGTGAGTGAGGAAAGGAATGTTCAAATAGAGGATGTACCTATTGTGAGTGAATATGTTGATGTGTTTCTAGAATATTTACCTAGACATCCTCCAGAACGAGAAATTGAGTTTTCCATTGATTTAATTCCTGGTTCAAGGCCTATATCGAAGACCCCTTATAGAATAACCACTGTGGAATTAGTGGAATTAAAGAAACAACTAGAGGAATTGAGTAATAAGGGATTTATCCGCCCTAGTGTTTCTCTATGGGGAGCCCCTGTCCTTTTTGTTAAGAAGAAAGATGGATCTATGAGGTTATGTATCGACTACAGGGAGATCAATGCTATAACAATAAAGAACAAGTATCCCCTACCTCGCATTGATGATTTATTTGACCAACTGAATGGAGCTCAATACTTTTCAAAGATTGACCTTCGACCTGGATATCATCAGTTGAGTGTGAAGAATGAAGACATTCTGAAAACAGCGTTTCGAACCAGGTACATGCATTACGAGTTTACAGTAATGCCTTTTGGATTGACTAATGCACCCTCTGTCTTCATGGATCTAATGAATAGAGTTTTCAAGGAATATCTCTATGATTTTGTAGTGGTATTTATTGATGATATCTTGGTATACTCCAAAAGCTACGAAGATCATGAAAATCACTTGCGCATTATCCTAAAGACTCTTAGAAGACATGAATTATATGAGAAGTTTAGAAAGTGTGAATTCTGGCTTTAAGAGATTTCATTTCTTGGCTATATTGTCCCTAATGATGGAATCCTAGTTGATCCTGCAAAGACAAATGCAATCCAAGATTGTCTCATGCCAACAAACATAACTGAGGTACGCAGTTTTATTGGCTTAGCAGGTTATTATCGGCGTTTCGTATGGAATTTTGCCCGACTGTCTAACCCGCTAACGAAGCTCACACGTAAAAGGGTTAAATTTGTTTGGACAAAAGATTGTGAAGAATTTTTCGAAGAACTGAAGAGAATATTAGTCAATGCTCCTATATTGACTCTACCATCGGGGAATGACGAGTTTGTTATTTATAGTGATGCTTCAAAGAAAGGACTTGGTTGTGTCCTTATGCAAAATGATAGAGTTATTGCTTATGCATCATGACAACTAAAAATTCATGAGCAAAACTATCCTACCCATGATCTTGAGTTAACTGTTGTAATCTTTGCTTTGAAGATATGGATACATTATCTATATGGTGAAAAATGTGAGATTTATACTGATCACAAGAGTTTGAAGTATATTTTGTCACAGAAAGAACTCAACATGAGGCAAAGGAGGTGACTTGAACTACTCAAGGATTATGATTGCACGATACACTACCATCCGGGGAAGGAAAATAAGGTGGCAGATGCTTTGATCAGAAAAGATCATGGAGTTTTGAACAAGAAGAGAGTTGAAAGTGATTCTATTTTCATGGATCTAGTAAAGATGGATATGGGAATAACTATGGAAGGTGAAACATCAATTCTTTTTCAAATGGTTTCCAAAACATCTTTACTAGAAAGGATAAAAAGTTCTCAGGCTGCTGATGAGGGGTTTCAAAACAAGATTAAATCTGTGAATGATGGGAGATTGAGTGACTTCGTATTTGAAGATGGAATTTTGAAATTTGGGAAGAGACTTTGTGTTCCCGATATACCTGATCTAAAGAGGGGATTGTTGGATGATGCTCATAGTTCCAATTTCTCTATACACCCTGGTAGCACTAAGATGTATAGAGATTTGAAGGAAAATTTTTGGTGGGACAACATGAAGAGGGAGATTGCTGATTTTGTGTCAAGATGCATGGTTTGTCAATAAGTGAAAGCTGGAAGACAACAACCTGGAGGAGTATGGCAACCTCTTCCCATACCTGAGTGGAAATGAGATAATATCACGATGGACTTTGTCATGGGACTACCAAAGACTCCTAGAAGGAACGATGCAATATGGGTCATTATTGACCGTCTTACCAAGTCAGCGCATTTTCTTGCTATAAGAGAAGATCTACCACTTGAACGTCTAGCAAGACTGTATATTAATGAAGTTGTGAGACTTTATGGAGTACCCCTATCGATTGTTTCTGATTTTGATCCACGTTTTACGTCAAGATTCTCGAAAAGACTTCAGATGACCCTAGATACTGATCTTCGTTTGAGCACTGCCTACCACCCACAAATTGATGGACAATCAGAACAGACTATACAAACATTGGAAGACATGTTGAGGTCTTGTTAACTTGATTTTCAAGGCATGTGGGATCAGTATTTACCTCTCGTAGAATTTTCTACAATAATAGCTTCCATTAAAGTATACAGATGGCACCCTATGAAGCATTATATGGGAGATGATGTCGTACACCAACTTGCTGGGATGATGTTGGTGAAAGAAAGATCATGGGCCCAGAATTTGTTGAAGAAACAATGGAAAATGTGAAGATTATCCAGAACCATATCAAAATATCTAAAAGTAGGCAAAAGATCTATGCAGAGAACTGAAGGAAGGATTTGTAGTTTCAATAAGGTGATCACATTTTCTTAAAGGTATCTCCATGGAAGGGTATTATACGATTCGGTAAGAAGGGAAAGTTAAGTCCCAGGTACATCATACCTTTTGAAATTCTGGACTGAATTGGAGCCGTAGCTTACCGTTTGGCAATGCCGCCAAGTCTCTCTAAGGTTCACAATGTGTTCCACATGTCAATGTTAAGAAAGTATGTTCTAGACCCAACACATGTACTCACTTATGAAAAAGTGGAACTTGATCCCGATCTATCTTACTGTGAAGAGCCTATCAAGATTTTTGATGCTAGAGAACAAGTATTGAGAAATAGGACGACTCGTCTGGTAAAGGTTCTATGGAGGAACCATAAGATGGAGGAAGCAACATGGGAGCCTGAGGAGCTTATGTTAAAGACATATCCAAATCTTTTTAGGTAATATTTTGTGAATTTCGAGGACGAAATTTTTGGAAGGATGAGAGAATGTAACGACCCAATATTTTTTAAAGGAAATTACTTTCTTATAAATATTTCATAATCACATTAACTACTAAGTGCTATGGGACCCTTAAAACATAATTTTGTCACTTCTGTGATGTGAATTTCAAAAATCCGACATACACAGTCGCGATCAGTAAGTTATTTAGAGTCCAATAAGAAAAACTTAATTTTTGGTGAATAGTAACCTACCCTTATGAGTAGTAACATACCCTTATGAATACTGATATACCCTAATTAATAGTAACCTTACCTATGATAATTTATAAATAATATTCAAGTTGAAAGTACGATATACCTATATTTTAGAATAAGTTAATGAATGTTTTAAAACTGGGTTTTGATAATAAATTATGATTTTAATTAAATATTAAATTAATAATATATAGAAAATTATTTTTGAAAAATGGACTTCATTTTTGGATTCTACACGTCCAAAAATGGTTAGGGTGAATTTTTGGGATTTTTCTGAAATACTTTATTTTTTTGATGAATAGTAAAATACGGTAATTTACCGTATATATACATTATAAGCTAAATAGACTATTCCTAGCATCATGGATGATTTCACCACCCTTAATCCGAATTCACATGATAAAATTACAATTCTTGGTCTTGGAATAATTTCTATTACTTGTCTTGTGAAGAAATAATAAACTAATGAGTTTTATATTAAGAAATCCCCTCCCCTCCACTATAAAACCCCCTCTCACCCCTCTTCCAATCACTCATCTCAAGCCTTGTGCCTTCTCCAAATTCTGGCCAAATACCCTCCGGACCTCCTCTCCCATGTCCAACAAGCTTTGGTCTCATTAAAAGACCAAAACCTCTCCCTTAAGGAGGTTCTCAAGGAAGTTTGGTTCAAGAGGTAAATTCCTCTTTTCAATTCTTTGTCTTTCCTTTCAAGTTCATTTGTTTTCTTTTTTTCTATTACCTCTCTTTATCCAAATTTTATGATGACTCAAGTACCTTATATGTACTGGAATGTTGTCATGATAGTGGAATAAGTTATCATCATCTCCCCCTTTTTACCTTCTTTTATACTTGTATCAAGAACACCATCCAAGATGTGTCAATTTTACACATTCAAGGACGATGGACTTTCGATTTCTTTTATCATTCTAAATTCTGGTCATGAAACCATTCTTGTTATGGTTGAACCATATTATTATATATAATATAACCTATTTAAGATTTTGGAAACCCTTTGTTCAAATGGTATTAAGTTATAAAGAAAAATGGGTTCGTTGTAATCAAAACCCACAAATTAATCGAAACAATTATCATTAAAGTTCTATATGATAATTCATCCTTGTTCCATGTAACCAAGTTATATAAATGAAAAATAACACCTATTTATGTTCATAAATAATATATATTTTTAATTCTGAAGATTTACATCCATTCCACTTCATTACTTAAAAACAAGTGAACCGAATATGAAAATAAAGGAAACGAACACTCCAGAACGACGAAATTCAATACAATAAATTATCAATAAAGAAATAAATGAACCAACCAGAATTATGGTAACTAAATACATGTATAATATGTTCTGAAATAAGTATTAACAAGTATAATTTCATATTACAGGAGCTTAAGTACAAGAGCGGAACACGTTTGGAGTTAAGGTAAGAGTTTCTTCATCTCACTTCCATTTTTGTGAGATTTTCCATATTCACTACTAATACTTTTGTATGACATATGTCTACTGACCATTGATTTCACATATCATTAATATCTTTATCTTCATGGTATTAAATCTATAATTTTTATATTATTAATTTTTGGGGCATATGAATCGTTTGATTACAAAGTGTAAGGGTTTTTCCACCCGAACTTCCATTTTCATTCGGGATACTTTCATTGTCTAATTACCTCAATGAAATTCTTATGTATTGTTATGTACTCATCATATATTCTATGTGAGTATCATATATATGTTTACAAACCCGAACCTTCCTTATTTTATGGATAGTTACACATTTTAAAAGGAACTTTTAAAGTAGTTTCCAAAATACAAGCCCAATTCAAGGGAATTTCTCAAATTCTTATCCATTTTCAAGGGAACTCTATAATATGTTCTTGGGAAACATTATACTTATAAAATCACTCATTTTATTATGAAAATAATATCTTAATTCACTTCTGGTTTTATATAAAGATTTTTCCAAAAGAACTATTCTTTTCAAAATAAAAGAGTATTTATCTCAAGAATTGCTTAATGATTTTATAAGTGTGTTTTTGTCTAATTTGACACTCTTGTTGATTCCATGGTATTATTGGGTTTAATAATTTATGAAGTCATCTACCAAATTTTATTTAATGGTTTATGACTAACTCTATTGTGGATGATCTGTCCTAAAACCATTCACCATATTATTCCAAATGGTTAGTGTTTATGTTCAATAATTGGGGAAAGTTTGTTACATTTCATATGATAGTTTCAATATGAATGTATATGTTGTTTATGTTTATCCCTGCTCATATGAGGAATGCATTGGACTTATTATGTGATGAGTGGAGCCCGCTATAGCCCATCGATGCATCGGTAGGTCTCATGAGACAAATAGACGTGGAATTAGCCGAGGCCTTTCCCAATGTGATATAGATTTTGGCTGAGGCCTTAATCATTAGACATCTTGGCCGAGGCCTTGAAAAAATGTTTCAGAATGTCCAGCATTATGCATTCCATCATTATGAGTTCATCTATTGATGTTCCATGTGGTTATTTGATTAGTAGAATACCCATGATTATGTTTTATTATGACATTATTTACTCAGCTCATTTTCCTGCCATAATGTGTTCACGTTTATTATTAAAGGCATGTGTTTTCAATTATTCACCATGTATAATGTTTATATTATCTTCCGCTGTATTGCTTACTCTTACTGAGCGTTTAAGCTCACCCTTTATTATGTTTCATTTTCTCAGGGCAAGAGGAATTCAATTATGAATGACATGCTGAAATAACCTAGGAGTTATGGAAGTTGTCTAAGGAGTTTCTATGTTGTTTTTCATTTCAAGTTGTAATGATGAACTTATGTATATATCTTGTTTCCAATAATACTAAACTACTCGGTCCTTCGGGATTCACATTCCTTGTATGTATGCCAACGTAATCAAACAAGGCACCAGCTTCGGGAAACTAGGGTCGGGTCCTTACATCCCTCTTATCTAAAGAAGAGGTAGTATATGGTTCTCCATGCCATTAGGAAAATGATGATGTTTCAGGCTTGGAAAGAAAATAGCAAGGAGATCGGGAGGTATGTGATTGTACCCTTGATCAATCTTCTGCCTTAGATGAAATTGATAGACTATGAAAATACCTTTATGATATCTTCAAAGATAGAGTCATTGGTATTTGTAGAATATTTCAAAGTTTGCAGGAGGAAATCACCAAGCTAAGAAAAGAATTGGACTCTATGGAGGAAGGCTTGGTAAAGAAAATATCAGGATGTTATAAGCTCTCTAGATAGATTGAATCCTTTGAATAAACAAGGAGGAAACATGAAATAAATACATAAAAATGGTTCAAAGAAGTTGAAGAGGAAGAGAGAGTCAGAAAAGCTCTTTAAGAAAAGATCCATGTGCTTGAAGGGAAATTGAAAAATTGCACTAATGTCAAGGGTCTATAATTAGAAGGGATATCCAAGAAGATCAAGGAAAATGACTCTTTGATTCAGAATAAAATGATGTTGCATGATGAAGAAGTTGTTAGAATGAAGAAGGCTTGTGAAGATAAGATGACTATAATTAAATATCAGAAGGTCATTCTCAATAGAAAATGTCTATAATTGGATGCTCAGTTGACCAATCTTGAGAAAACACATATTGAGACTTCACAAAAGAATGAAACAGTTACTTCTACTACTCAATGCTCATGGTAATATTCTACCGTCAAAAGACATCCAACATGTGATAAGAAGATCATGACTTCACTCATTGGTCTATCACAAGCAGCTGAGAAAGTAAAGGTACCATCCATACCAACTTGTACTATTGTTTCTAAATATGTTTCTACAAAAATTACAGGTTGGAAGAAAAACTCTAAACAAGTATGGATAAGGAAATGTGATGAGAAGAAACCTACCACCATGGATAGGGTGGATAGGAAGAAGAAGCTGGAAGATGGTTCCCCAAATAGAGCACAACACATTAAGAAGAATACCCAACAACCTTATATAGGAGATATCAAGAAGACAAAATTTGTGGGTCAATGTTGGTGTTGCAACAGATTTGGGCATTGTGCACTGAATTGTTGGTACAATCCCTTAAATGAAAAAGCATAAATAAAGCCTATATCAAAGGGAAGAAAGCTAGAGAAGAAAAAACAACATTCGTAGGTCTAGAATCATCTGTTCACCACAAACATATTTGGAATGCTTGATAACATATGTGATGTATGCAATGGAAGTGGTCACAGGGTAGGTACATTCCCATCTCAACATGCATTCATTGTTGATAAGAAAAGATGACCTCCAATGCCGGCTAAGTATAAATAAACTACCTTAGGAAGAAATCAGAAGAATATTTTGAACACACATTTCCCCAAGAAGATCTCATGTAGGGAATATGAGAATACCCTAGATTTTAGATCCATGAATTTGAAGGACAATTCATCCAAAAGAGAAACTAAGAGGGATGGCACTAAGATGAACCCGTGTCGAAGATCCAAACCTACTGCAACAGTTCCAAATGATATGTTGGTCATCTGGCCAAAAGATTTGGAAAGAATGAGGAAACTTAAAGATGAAAAGTCCAAGGATTGTGGTAAAGGAAAAGTAAAACTTTCAAACGATGAAGATAAAGTGCATGAGAGAGTGCAAACCAAAGGAAACACACGTGTTAAAGAAGTTCCATGTGAGAGATGTATGAAATCTGGTCACATTACAAAATGTTGTCTAACATTAATAATAGAGAAAGAAGCAGTCCTTAAAATGAGTAAGAATGTATCATTCATGATGGCTGTTAAGAAGAACAAATCTCCACAAAAAGAAGAAGAGAATGTGAAGAGATCTATGCCACATCAGTATGGATAAGAAAAGATGCTCAGATATGTGAGCATGAAGACTGAAGTAAATGGATCATCTTTGTTGAGAAAACCATCTCAGCCTTCCTGATCACATTGAAGAAGCAAGGAGAAACCACCTTATTCCCTTATTCATTTGTGTAATGTATTTGTGATGATAATACAGGGAATTGAAGGTGAAGCATGCTCTCAGGGTGAGAACCTAATAAGTAGTGAATGATGTCAACTCTTGATAGCTAATATGAAGAAGTTTCTATCCTTGGAATATTCTTCAATTGATATTCAATGATTAAAATGATGAAGGATTTCCCTTGATGAAGTATTTACCTTGATGAAGATGATGAGGAGTATTTCCCTTAAGGGGGAGACAAATGAAGAAGCTGCCAGAATTATTACTTCAATCAGTATTAAATTCAGTTGGTATTAAATTCAATTTCTCTAGAAATTTCTTGAAGAACATGTCATTGGAAAAGGTATGTCATTTATCAATCTCTCATCTTTGGTTACTCATAATTAAGATCATTTTACAAATGGAGAGTAACTGAATTAATCAGTGACATAAGAAGAACAGAAGTTCCCCAAAGCCACTTATCATGACAACTGTACTTGAATGTTTTTGATGTGTTTGTTGAAGTGAGTGTAGTATTTTTAGGTTGATTATTCCCTATCACATTCAATTTCCTCATCCTAGAATGAAAGCAGAAAACACTTGAAGAAAAAGTACATGAGTTCTCATCTCATGAGGTATCATGATCAATGAATGGAAAAACTTATTGTCTAAATCAAATCCTCTTGTTTCTTGCACTGAGAAATGCTCAAGTATACTTAGAGTGAAATGATTGATGGAACATTTCTTAAGAAAGGACTGATATCCATTTCCCATGAACTTTTTATTTCTTGTCAATAAGGGGGGATAGAAAGTGAAATGAATGTTTGAAAAGTGAGCGAAAAAGAAAAAGAAAAAGGGGAGAGAGAAGATTCTCATTTTGATATTGACACATTCATTTGAAGAGGGCTTTTTGATATTGACAAAAAAAATACAAAGGGGGAGATTTTTGGGACCACATTATGTATAAGGTTTTTTTTGTTGTCAACAGTTGTCAATAAAGATCAAAACAAAGAAGGAGATGAATGGATTCATGTTATAAAGTGATCATGAAACATCTCATTGTTCAAAGAGACCATGCAAGAGCCTACTTGAATAGAAATGCATTATTGCATGAGTGATCATGCGAAGATTTAAATATTTAAGAATGATCATAAAAAGCTGAGAAGATGACGCCAGTCATATTCAGTGTTGTATGGAAAGAATGATGTTGCTAGAAGATAGAGAAGTTTCAGTACTTTCCCTGTATAATCTGACGATGCTAAAGGTGATCAATAAAAGACTATATATCATGACAGATAAGGTTCATGATGAAATTAGATGATTTTTGAAGAAGAAAGATGACAGTGAATTAGCAAGGGTGTTCTTACCGAAGAAAATATTTAAGGTGGTTCCATTTCTCAGTGTTTGCCAAATTGTTGGACCTCAAAATTGGGATTTTGTTTTTGGCAATGGAAGGATTTTTTCATAGGAGTGATTGAGATGAAGAACAGCGAAGGAAATCAACAAAAGAAGAAAACCACGTACCTCAGAGCATGGACCGCGTACCATGTTCCGAGAATAGTTTGCGGCCACATACCTGGTAGCGAAAATGGTACACGAAACGGTGCGCATAATCGAAAACGGTTTGTAGCGACGATACACAGTGAAGGTGTGCGATATGCAGAATGATAATGTTTTACCAGGGAAAGAGTTGTGGTACGCGAAAAGGATCATTGTTGGCAGAAGAGATACAATATGAAGACCGAAAGACACATGGTACACGGTGAAGGTTCGCAGTTCGCAGGAGGGTCACGATACACGGTGGAGGCTCACAGTACGCAGAAGGAGAATAGTCTGCGGTGAAGATTGTACCACATTGAAAATTTGGGTAAAACAAATTAGTGAAATTTTTGGAGTTATTTTCCTATATAAGGAGTGTTAATACCATCATTTAGAGAGAGTGAATTTGATAAGAAAATATCATCATTTTGAAAGAACTTGTCTAAGTCCGAAAGTGGTACTCAATAGAGATAATTCATAGGACAAAGTGGCACGCGAAAGATGAAACAGTTCCTGAAATTGAAAGGAGTAGTCCACAAAAGAGATTTTGCGTAAGAAAAGGTGGTATGCGAGGGAGGAAATAATTTGCAGAATTTGAAGAAGAAGTCCGTGAAAGGAATAAATGGTATGCCAAGGCGATACGTAGAGGCGGTGCATGGAGTAAGTGTGGTGTGCAGAGTAGGTGCGGTGCGCGGAGCATGTGCGGTGCATAGAGCAGGCGCCGTGTGCAGAGTAGAGGCGGTACACAAAGCAGGCACGGTACGCAGAGCAGACGCCGTACACCGAGCATGCACGATATGCAGAGGAGGCGTGGTATGCAGAGCAGGCACAATATGTGGAACAAAGGCAGTATGCGGAGCAGAGGTGGTACGTGGAGCAGGCATGTTATGCAAATTAGAAACAGTCTGCAGGATGCAGAATAATTCGCGAAAACGAAAATATCATAAAGGGAGTTTGTAGGAGAAAAATGAATATAAAATAGCATCAATTTGGGACTCTGATGTAAGTAGTGTCTCATGCTAAACAAAGACAAATACTTTCATGCTAATTTATTGAAGCGACCTTCAAGTCGATAAACTGAGTGAGCCAGGGGGAATCAACGGAAGTGATTCGAGAGAAGTAGTGGGCTATCCCTGAACCTTTGTAAAGATAGTATGCCTAGGACATAGTGACTGTACCCAAACCTTTGTAATCCACAACTAGTGAAGATTAGTGGAATTTGGTACGACCGAGAACCGGTCGACATATTCTCTTTGAACGTATCCCTTAGTGATAAACCAAGTAAAAAAGTGTTGTGTGGTCCTTCTGCATGTGAATGTTTTTAATTACTGCACATATCCATCATACAGGTTTTAAAAAGGGTTCCTACCAACGTGGGAACAAGATCCAATAAAGAAGAGAAAAAGTTGACACCTTGATTCACCCCCCTCTTAGGGTGGTCTAGGGTCCTTCAATTAGAAAATAATAGTTTCACATGCACCCTTTTTATTTCCTAAATCCCTATGGAACCTCATGTCAATAATAATAATAATAATAATAATAATAATTGACATGTAAAAAACCAGTGAATTAATTAAATGTTATTTCTTGAATAAACTATTTAAAATTTATTCAAATAGTATTTAATATATATATATATATATATATATATTATTTCTCACTGAATGTTTAAAATCAATCTGTCATTCCTCCATAATATTTATTAATCCTTGAATAATGACTTATATAATAAATAAATATCACTACATTTTTCTCCAAAAAATAAATTACTACTATATTAACTAAATAACAAATAAATATTTATTAAATACTTTGCTCACAAAGTATTCTCTTGAGAATCTAGTGACTGAATATACATGATCAAGATAACCATGAATAATTATTAAACCACACACAAAATAATATTTCCTTTACATGTTAAATAATAAATAATATTTAATATTTAACTAAGGTTCTGGATACACTTAGTATATAACCCTATTGGTCTCTTTCTCAATGGTATTAAGCGGAATCACCCAAAGTCCAAGGTTAGATCTATCAACATTCCAAGATATCCATAGATAATAAATTTAATGTCTCAATGACATACAACCTCATATATATGCTTATTGTGTAATATAATCCTTTTATCATGATATTTATAGTCAAGCATGTTTCATGTCGGTGTCATTAAACTATGTGCTCAATGTTTCTTTCTCTGACTTTCTGGAAATAAACCTGCCCATAGAACATCATGGCTATAGATTTATTTAGGTTGTTTCATTCCCATAAAAGGACCTGTGATATTAACTTTTTGTTAAAGACCATAAGGGACAAATATTTTCTTGCATTATTCATTAATGCAATACTACTCATGACACACTCAACGTATCCTACTTCATTGCGAGCTTATGTTGTTATAGTTTTCATTAATACATCAAAGTACATGACTAATAATATTCATTAATAATAATCTTAAAGTATAAAGATTAATAAACACACACACAAATAGAAACATCCAATGACACATATAAATGTAGATTTCTTACTAGCAGGTCGTGTTCTCATAATCTCCTGTACTGGAAATTACCAAGGGCGTACACCATGAGAAAGTGTCTTAAAGTCCTTTAAGTCTCCACCCATGATAACCTATATCATTTGTGTCTCATAAAATGGTATCATCCAGCTATATAACATACATTTAAGAACACTGTCATGACACTTATGAGTTTTCATCATAATGGGGAGTTGTTATGACCTTTTAGTGAAAAATTTACTCTTAAGACATTATCACATACTATGTCACATAGAAGAACGATCATGAAATGATAAAGATTTTATTAATATTCAAGACAATGAATATAGTTAATCATAAAATACACAAAAATTGGTTCTAGGGCACTAACTCCAACTAACCCCCACTTGCGCTAGAGCCAACTGCTAACAAACTTCAGTTCGTTATCTCTCACATGATACTCATGATTATGCTGAGATAAATCTTTAGTCAAGGGGTTCACCATGTCTTCTTCCATGGAAACTATGACAACCCATATTTTTAATACACCTTAATTCATGATCAATTATATAATGGTACAGATAATACAATCCTAGAATATCGTGAGGCCTAATGTCTTTGAGGAATTAAGTACATAGAATGATAAATTAAAACATGGGTACAACAACATTATTTAAAAACTCAACAATATGCACTTAAAATCCAGTGATCTTTTAATACTGCACAAAATAACCTGGGGATGTACATAAGAAGGGGATGATCTATAAAGCACAGTAAGAGAATAATCAAAGTATAACATGATGAAAGTAATACATGTGAGTCAATAGAAATATCAAGGTAACATAATAGGGGTTATAATCATAAAATTGAAACTTGAAGCATGATATAAGATGAAAACATAAAGGATTCATAGGAATGTGGAAACAACATAAAACATGACATCATAAACATAAGTTAATCCTAACTAAAAAGACATTATAACATAGTCTGCTTAGGATAACCTCTCATGCACCATTCATGGTATCTTATGAGATAAAAATATTAACCAATGAATTGGAGGGATATATAATTTCATCCCCACCCATCACATTCATATCATGTACATGCATAAGTATGCCACATAGATCATACAACATAAGGATGTCTTTCATCACTTTTAATCCGATGATTAAGGAGTGTGGGTAACATACATGGATGCCCCCAATAAATGAAGGATAGGTACATCTAGGTGAATAACCTTAAGTGGAAATGAGGATGGGTATTCACTACAGAAATGTTTGGTATAGAAAATCATAGGATAATTTCAACAACATAACAGGGGTATATAAAAATTCATAGAAGGGTTTAATGAGAGTTAAATGGATCTCTCATCACTTGGGAATCATTAGGAAAATAATTGGTATGTGTATAAACATATCCCAACATGAAAAATTAGAAATAAAAAGGCCCACTAATATAAAATATATTTATCACGATGTGTTTTTCACATCAGTTATGAAATAACTAACATGAAAAACATGGGGCCTTTATTTTCAACGTCGGTTATCTAATATTTGACATTGAAAATGCAGTTTATCACATTGGTTATTCAATAAATGATGTGAAATACTATTTTTTCACCCCGGTTATTGGATAACCAACATGATAAACCTTTTAAATTTTATAAATCATCAGGTGGACTGATCTTGGGGTCATTCTTTCTCATGAAAACGGTCTATTTTCTCCCATGTGGTGAACCCCAACTCCTCGTTCTTCAATCCTATGGAATATGATCTCATTTATTTGGCATTACCACTGTATTCCACCCTCAAGTATCATTGGTTTCCACTTTCTCTCTCTTAGTGTCGTATTTCCACTGTATTTGAATTCTCATTCATCCCCTTTCTAATATATATTTTCATTTAATGTTTATTATTTTGATTTTCTAGGCATCAAGATATGTTTTAATTAATGAATGTTGTTTTGGGATTTTTTTCTTGAATGATCTCTATCGCCACTAATATATTTTCATATCTTCATTGTTTGTATTTTTTGTTTCGATTATTCACACATATGAGGTATTGTTTAATAGATGTATGATTATTTAGAGATTAAGGATTGATTAAATGATTATTTAATGAACTCATATTATAAATAATTTTAATTTACAAATTAATATGTGTCTAGTGTATTTTTTTATGCATTGGAATAAATCTTTTAAATGTATAATAAATTTTGAAGTTTGAATATATTTAGGTGATAATGTTGTCAGCACGATACGTTTTGATTTTTTTATGAAATAATGATAAGTAAATACATTCAAAGTGTTTTTTTACTAAATATGATTTATTTATTTTATTTGTGAAAATTTTTATAATATTTTTTATTTTTATTTATGAAAGTAAATTTTAAATTAAATTTCAAAATATAATAACTTATTTTCAAATCATGATATCTGTAATAGGTAACAATGAATCATAGCTGGATTATTATACTATGAATAAGTGACGAATGTGAGGACGATGTCAATGATTTTTTAGAATTTTCTAAATGAAATGTCCCAAACAACGACTTTTTTTTCTATCCACGTTTGAAATTTTTAAATATGAAGAAGTTGAAAAGAAGAGAAATCAAAGATCATTTAATTTTTCATGGTTTTAATCCGAGTTACAACCCATGGTTTTGACATGGTGAAACTAAGAAGAATTCCAGATTTATTGATGATAATGATTTTCAAGATGATAAGTCTGATCAAATTGAAGAAATGATTTGTGATATTGAAGTATAAGTAATTAGGAAAGAACTGATAATTGAACATCTATATGGTGATGCTAAAAAAACTATTATATCCAGGTTGTATGGAATTTATAGTTTTATCAATGATGTTATGATTGATTAACTTGAAGGTGAAAAATAGATAGAGTGACAAGATTTTTATAGAGTCGTTATAACTATTGAAAGTTATACTTACTAAAGAAAATGATTTTTTAAATTTTCATTATAATTCCTATAAAATATTATGCCCAATGAGTTTGGGGTACAAGAAGATACATGTCTGCCCGAATGAATGTGTGTTGTATAGGAATGAATATGAAGGTCTGTCAGAGTATCCTAAATGTGGGACATCATGGTATAAGTTAAAAGAAAAATCATAGTTTTATTTAGTAGTTACAGAGACTCCTACCAAGGAAATTTGGTATCTTCCTACAATTCCTCATTTGAAATGATTATTTTCAATTTAAAATGATGAAAATAGGTTAAGATCACATATAGATGAGTAGATATCTAATGAAAATTTATGTCATCCAGCTGATTTTATATAGTGGAAGAAATTTGTTCAACATTTTTCTACAATTGGAATTGAAGTTACAAATCTCATAATTAGACTATAAACAGATGAAATGAATCCATATCGAATCCTTAATAGTAAACATGGTTCATGACCTGTTTTATTGAAAATTTATAAATTATCACCCAAATTTTGTATGAATCATAAATATATCATGTTGAGTTTAATTATTTTTGGACTAAAATAGATTGGAAATGATATTGATGTTTTTTCACCATTAATTGAATATTTAAAACTTTTATGGTAGGAAGGTATTAGAGTGTACGATTCTTATAAAATGGAACTTTTTCAATTGCATTCAATGATTATGTTCACTATAAATGACCTCCAAATATATGGAAACTTTTTTAGATATAGTGTTAAGAGACATAAATCTCATCCAATTTGTGAACAACATACTTCATATTATCAACTGCAACATGGGAGAAAATGGTATACATGGGTCATCAAAGGTTTTTTTTCTATGGATCACTCTTATCGAAGATTAAAAAGGGAATTCAATGGATCATAATAATTTTATATTACTCTAAAACCTATGTTCATGATCAGTATTTTGAGAGGGTGAAAAACATTAATGTCACATTTAGAAAGACATAAAAATCAGATAATGATAGAAATATTTAGAAGAAACAATCAATATTTTTTGAACTTCCATATTGGAGATATCATGAGGTCAAACATAACATTGATGTCATGCAATATTAGAATAAAGACAGGTTAAAGAAGAATATATGTGATAGATTTATTGGAACATTGTTATATATTAAAGGAAATACTAAAGATAGGTTGAATGTAAGATTATACTTACTCTCAATGGGAATACATTTAGAGTTAGCACCCACTTCTAATGGAAGACGAACATACTTACCTCCAAATTTTCATACATTATCTAAGAGATAGAAAATTAGCTTTTTTCAGTGTCTTCATGGCATCAAAGTGCCAAAGGGTTATCCTTCAAATGTAAAAAAATTTGTATCACTAAAATATTTAAAGTTGACAAGTATGAAATCTCATGATTGTCACATAATGATGCAATGAATCCTACCTATTTCATTGTGTGGAATATTTCTCATCCATATTAGAATGACTATCATGAAGGTGTGTTATTTTTTAAATTCAATTTGCAATAAGGTGATTGATTTGAATTCATTGAAAAATTTGTAAAATGACGTTGTTTCTATATTTTTTTAACTAGAAATATATTTTCCTCCATTTTTTAGATATCATGGGGAATTTAATGGTTCATTTGGTGTGATAAATAAAGCTTTACGAACCTATATATATGTGTTGGATGTATCCTTTTGAAAGGTATATGAAGATATTTAAGGGATATGTTAAGAATCTATATTGACCTGAATCCTCCATTATTGAGAAATATATTTCTGAGGAGGTTGTAGAGTTTTTTATAAGCTACTTGTCTATAGTGGAGTACATCAACTTGCCTATATCTCTCTATGAATGATTCAATTATGAGGGAAAGGGGATACATAGATTTAAAGTAAAATCATTTATAGGTGAATAGATAAAGCAGATACATTTATACATCTTGAATAACATAGATGATGCTCAACCATATATAACATTGCATATTAATGTGTTAAAACAATGTTATCCAAAAAATAAAGATATATGGATTTTGAATGAGAATAATAAAACTTTTTTTCCATGGTTTAAAGAGATTGTGCATGGTAGATCAAATGCATTAGAAACATTAATATGGTTAAAGGGTTATCCAATTATAAATTTGATAACATGGTCTGAGTATGACATTAATGACTATATATTTCATACGGAAGATCAGGATAATAGAAGTGTGGTTCAAAATAGTAGTGTATTGGTGTTATCAAAAGCAATGTATTTTTTTAGTGCTAAAGACAAAAACCCAATATTATTATCAAGTGTATATTATGGAGTCATTGAAGAATTATGGTAGCTGATTACATTAAATTTTGAGTTCTAGTGTTTAACTGCAAATGTGTTATTGGTAACAACAATGTAATACATGAAGGATTTGGTGTGACACTAGTTAATATGAATAGATTGGAATATATAACTGATCCTTTTATCATGTCAACACATGGAAAACAAATTTTCTATGTTCTTAATCCATCCAATATGCATTGTTCTATCATTTTACAAGGAAGAAAATAGTATGTTGGTGATAAAAATCTTGATGAAGATGTTGATTTATGTGAGATCCCTACTTCCATGTAAATATTAACATAGAATATTGATGACCATGTTGTAAACATGGTTTGTGCCATATAGAACGACCATGATAAAGGAATTTGGGAAAACAATCCTTTATTTATTTCTTAATATTAATGGTAACACATTTATTTATTATTTAATTATTTAAATTTCATAAAATGTTTGATATATTAGTTTTTTTTATTAAAACACATATTATAACTAATAATTTAAATTGTTTGTTTAAATTAGTTTAGTTTTGGTCAGTTTAGCCTTACTCAACTTATGTTTACCCTTATATAACTTTTTTATTTGTTGATTTTATGGAAAAATAATTTATTTTAATTTAATATGTTTAAAATTAAAAAAATATATAAATTCATATATTCAAAGAATATTCTTTTTATTGTAAAAAATAGTATAATACATTGGAGCATTTTTACTATTCACGCACCATTTTTTGAGTAACTCTACTCTATAATGGTGTATTACGTTGGATATTCTCTAATGAATATAATAAAGAGTGGTTTTTTTAGTATTGTTTTTCTTCGTTTGTATCATTTTAAAATTGTTATTCAAATTTTTATATAATAGTTGGATTTTGTAACGCCCCGACCCCTTTACACCGGAGCCGGTGCATTACTTGTTACATTGACATGGTTAAAAGGAAATAAATCTCAAAGGAACGATTGGTTTAGTAGTCTTGAAGAAACTAGATACATATATTTAACTCAAATTACATTGGAAAAGGTTAAAAAATACAATACATAACAAAAACTAAAAACTAAATCCACAGAAACTCAATAAATGATATCCTCTTCATAACTTATTGAAGGTAAACAAATGAAATGGGTGATCTCAAATGCTCAGTAAGGGTTAAAAATATCATAAGCATGAATTCAATAATAAGTGAATCATAAACAATTTGACATAATCAATATGACATAGTGAATAAATGAAAAACTCATGCCATTAACAAACTGAGAATGAAACTGCATCCATAGATTTTGTCATAGTGAAAACCTCATGGATAGTAATAACTGATAATGAATAAAGAGAATGATTATTAATTGGACGTCATGTATCTGGCACATGATACCATAATACCGTTAAAACAATTTAGTTCTATGGGTAGAAACCTGTCTAATTTTTGGAAACAAACTCGAAGGGTTTATTGCCAACTGATTTGTTTCATGAGACATATCGATGCATCAAGGGGATATAGTGAGCCCCACCCGCCACTACAAGTCCAAATAATTATTTATACATATAATTAATACAAGTACAATCTGTAACGACCCGAATTGTCATTAATGTAAATCCCTCTTGATCTAATTAAATGTCTCTTTATGTAAAATGTTTATATAAAATGTCAACTTCTCTGGTTTTATGTTAAGAATTGTGACCGTTGCTTTTATAGCCATTGAACAGTGATCACATGATTAGTATAAATATAGGGCTTTAACAAACCCAATTTACTCAGACAAAGGAAGTGATGACCTCATCCAGTAGAATTGCTCCATACGAAGCCTATATGTCGGAGCTTGGAAAAGAGGTGACATCTTTGGGCTTCGCTCTTAACCAATCCCAAGCTGAGATTTATCATGTCAAGCTCGAACGGGACCATCTACGGGAAAAGTGGAAGTTGATAAAGATTACCACTCGAGTGATGTTATCTGAGCCACCCCAAGAGTCTGTTACCACCGCACACCTTACCCTTAGGTCTTATGCAGCTATTTTAAGGGGTTTTGTAACAAATCTCTAGTACTATGTTCATGTACATTATTTTTGTATATAATAATGAATATACTTTCTTGTCATCATTGATACATTGTAAATAGTTTTTAAAGTATAAATAGTGTTTTTAGTTATTATTTAATTAAGAATTATATTTTATTAAATTAAGAGATTTTTGAATTAAATAATATTTTAATAAAATATTATTATTGTTATTATTAAATTAATTTTTATTAAATATAAACGATCATATAATTTTATGAATGTAATTGTAATTTTTATTAAGGTTTGAAAGCCATTTTTGTCAAAACCCGTGAATTTTCGATAAATGTCAGTTTTTATTTTAAAAGTGAAAATTAACATATTTAGAAAATTATTTAGATAAAATAAATGTTATTTCTAGAATCAGGATGTCGAAATTATCCAACGGTAAATTTTTCATAATTTTCTAAGACAATCAATTTTTTGGGTAAAAATTAAATACTGTTTAAATATATAATGTGTTTTACGACATCATAATGACCCAATAGTGATGTAATAAAATACTATAAGCTTTATGTTCGGCCAATATATGTTTTAAAATTAAAATAATGTGATTTTGAGTTTGTTTGACTTACTTTTCAAAGCATTAATGGACCCTTCAAGACTTATTAAACACCTTGTCTTTTTAAATTGTTTTCCATGGGAGTGTGACTCACCTCCACATAAGCAACCCTACTATTTTAATAAGTTCGGAATTTGGCCTTATAAAATATTTTTTTCTCTTCCCTTTTCCAAAAACCATGGGCAAAAACCATGGGATGGTTTGTGGTTTGGATTAATTTAATATAAGGGGTCCCAAACCTAAATAATAAAGAATTCACTCACATTTCCTATATAAACCCACCCAAGCTCCCACTTCCTCCTCACTCAAAGCCTTTGGAGTTCGTCCAACCTATGCCCTACTCTCTCTAGAATCCTCTCAAGGTGCCCCAAGCTCCCAAGAAGCCTCTCTCAAGCCTCTCTCAAGCATTTGGAAGCACACTTCCAAGTAAGGTTTTTTTTCTTCCTTTCTCATTTTTGTCCAATTTTCTTTAAGTTGTTTTGCCCTTTTAATTTCAATTATGAATTTTGGGATATGGTTTTCACCTCTCTCATACTGCCCTCTTTATGTTTTAATGATGGGAGACCCCTTTCTCTCTCATTAAATCCCTCCCATGTACACCCGTTACTATGCCGAAATTCCGAAAGGAACTTCTCTCTCCTCATTTACATTCAAGAAATAATTTTGTATCATGAATCTAAATTACATTACAATTGTTGGGACATGTATCTATATGACCTCCTTACTATACATTACATGTAAACATGATTAGGAACCCCTTTCTCTCTCATCAACCATTTTTATGAATTCTTATGCCATGCCATTACACTGCCGAAATCGCACCGATTTTCTAAGCCAATGCCATTGTGTAGTGAATACCATGCCCATTTATCCATCAAGGGTATTAACCTTTATGCACATTTACTTATTGATTATAAACTTTCATGTATGAATTCCACATTCCTTTATCATGGAATAAATTATTATGTTTTATGAATCCATGTTGTATGATCCATGTGGCACACTTATATATGAAATGAAATGTTTAAGAAGGGTGAACCCTTATAGCTCTCCAATGCATTGGGTAAAGTATAGTATCATGATACGTCATGTGCAATGAGTGTTGACTCATGCTAATTTAAGTGCAATGAGGGTTTACTCGTGCTTCATGTGCAATGAGGATTTACTCATGCTCTATATGCAATGAGCCTTGGCTCATGCTAATTCCATGTTAAGTGTTGTTGCCACATTTCCATGTTATGATTATCATGTTTTATCATGCCTTTATGTTCATGTTTCTATTGTGCTCTATTGATATTCCTATTGTTTAACATGTATTTCACTCTTCATATATTCCATGTTTATTCCCTTACTGGGCTTTAAAGCTCACCCCTTTTCTTATGCATGTCCTCAGGTTATCCCATGAAATGCTAAGTACGAGGGAATGTAGTGGTCATGTAAAGGAAATTTTCAATAAAGATGTTGTACTTCATGTTTTAAGTTTTTATGTAATGATCCTAATCCCCAAAGACACTAGACCTCTCGATCATCCATGTTGTATTAAGTGAATGGTTTATGTAATAAATCATGTTTAAGTTTGCAATAAAAGCCGGGTTGTCATAGTTGGTATCAGAGGATAGGTTTAGTTATTTTTTAGATTAGGATTAGAAAACCCTAGTAAAGCCTTAGAGACAATACTAAGTATAATAAAAACATACCTATGTTTTTCTAAGTACTGAGTAAGTGGTTTATCAAAAAAATACATTGCTGTCTGGATACGAGCAGGTAGAGGCGGCTCTAGCACATATGTATCCTAGGGGTAAAACCTAAAAACACCGCTTTGAGCTAGACTCGAACGAGAACTAGTGCACGACAACGAGCCTTGCTGCACTCTTGGTTACGACACTCCTGAGGGATACATTTTGATAAATTTACAAGCTTAGTATGGACCCTTATTAAGGGAATTAAAAAAAATGCCCCTAAGAATATATGTTAGAAAGTAGATCTTGAAAAACCTAGATTGAAGCCTATAGACTCATGAGTTAAGGAAATAAAAGTTTATTTTTAAGTCATAAACTTTTGTCTTTGGATTACCCTTTATGTGTTACCCCCTAACTTTCCTTTTATTCCATCCAATGGCTAGTAATAGGAGGACTTGGGCTAGAAACTGGTGTGAAGATCAGTGTGATGACTGTACTAATGAGATGCCCAATCCAATGGGAGCAGGAATCGTGAAATTTGTCATGCTTCTCTCTCAGCTAACTTAAGATTTGAATAGAAACACGAGTCAAGAGTAATGTCCAAACCCCCCCTAAGAAAGAACAAGTTGCTATCGAGAGCTTCATGAGGCAAAGACCTCCTACTTTTAGTGGATCATCCGATCCCACGATCGCTGAACAATGGATCAACTCCATTGAAAAGATATTCTCCATCCTTCAATGTTCTGAAAAAGAGAAGGTTATCCTGGAGGCTTATCGTATGGAGGGTGAAGCTGATCAATGGTGGACGTTGATCAAAAATACGAAGCCTGAGGAGGAGGTCGAGGTGTTGGAATTGAAGGATTTTCAGAAGATGTTTTTTGATAAATATTTTCCGCGCACCCTCTGGATTAAGATGGAAAGGGACTTCCTTTCCCTCAAGCAAAAAGAAGAAGAATCTGTTGGAGCATACGAGGCAAACTTCACAAGGCTTGCACGATACGCTTCTGGCTTTATCGTTACCCCCGAATGTAAGGTTGACCGATTCTTTGGTGGGATGAAGCCTAGCCTGCGGAAAGCATTAGCGATCTGTGACTTCGACAGCTATGAGGAAATTGTCCAATGTGCCCTCAAGGTAGAAATGGAGATCGGGGAATCACAGGGGTATCATGGGGACAAGAAGCGTAAGGTGGACTTCAATGCTGGCGGTCCGATGGATAAATCCAACGGTGCTAAGAAGATCCAGCACCCCACTTTCCAAAAGTATGTAAAGAAGCACCCTAGAAATTGCCTCAAGGGGACGAGAAAATGCTTTAGGTGTGGAAGAGAAGGGCACCTAGCTGTTAACTATAGGCAAGAAAGACCCGCGACTGCGATATAGGAGAGGAATGCTCCGTTCGAACCTCAACGCGTTGTTCATTGCTACAAATGCAAAGAACTGGGGCATCTTGCAAATCAGTGCCCTAATCCAAAGGTTTTCGAAGGCAACCAATAACCTCCAAGGCAGCAAGGAAGAGATTTTTCCATCACTTCTGCCCAAGTGAACCCCGAAAACTAAGTGGTGATAGATACGCTAGTTATTAATTCAAGAATAGCGAACGTACTTTTTGATTCAGGTTCTATGCATTCTTTTATATCTCGAAAGTTTAGTAGAACAATCCCCGCACCACCACAAATCATGGAAGTGAAGATGTCGGTGAGTACGGAAAATGGGGTAATCATTGCATCCAATGAATATAAGTCCTCCCCTATTATAATTTGTGGATTGAATTTCCCAGAGAACCTCGTCATACTCCCTCTGGTGGAATTTGATGCAATTCTTGGCATGGATTGACTTTCCTTATATAGAGCCAACATAAATTTTCGGGAGAGGGAAATCACACTCCATATGGAGAATCGACCCCCGATTCTTTACAAGTGTAAGGAGGAAGATGAATCTCCTTTAGCTCCATCATCTCAAGCATGGATATTACTACCCTATGAGCACACGTATCTGGCTCAGATGATTGAGTCCAAAGAAGAAACCATCCTTGAAGAAATTCCTATTGTGAGGGAATTCGCTGAAGTGTTTCCCGAGGAACTGCCTGATCTTCCTCCTAGAAGAGATGTTGAATTCTCAATTGAACTTATACCAGGGGCTCTACCAATATACAAGACTCCATATAGAATGGCTGTCGTGAAGCTTGAAGAGCTGAAGAAACAACTACATGAGAATCTGGATAAAGGGTTTATACGCCCAAGTGCTTCACCATGGGGTTCACCAGTACTCTTCGTCAAGAAGAAGGATGAGTCAATGCGCCTTTACATCGATTATCGTGAGCTCAAAAAAATCATGATAAATAACAAGTATCCTCTCCCACGAATTGATGACTTGTTTGATCAGCTGCATGAAGCATAATACTTCTCCAAGGTGGACTTGCGGTCGGGATATTATCAAGTAAGGGTGAAGAAGGAAGATATCCCCAAGAATGCTTTTTGTACAAGATACGGGCACTATGAATTCATAGTAATGACTTTCAGACTCACCAATGCTCCAACAATCTTCATGGACTTGATGAATAGAGTCTTTAGATATTACCTAGACAAATTTGTGGTAGTCTTTATAGATGATATTCTAATGTACTCCAAAACCAAGGAGGATCATGAGGAGAATTTAAGAACTGGACTGGAGACTTTGCGTAGGGATAATCTCTATGCAAAGTACATCAAGTGTGATTTATGGTTGAAGGATGTCTCATTCTTGGGCCATATCATCACAAGAAATGAGATATATGTGGATCCCTCCAAAACATATGCAATTGAGGGATGACCGAGGCCAACATCGGTAACGGATATCCGTAGCTTCTTGGGGTTAGCTGGATATTATCGACAATTTTTGAGAAATTTCTCACGATTGTCCAACCCTCTTACCAAGCTAACTCGAAAGGGAGTAAAGTTTTCTTGGAGTGATGAATGCGAAGAAAGATTCAAGGAGTTGAAAAGGAGGCTTATCACTGCGCCCGTGCTCACTTTACCCATAAGTGGGGAAATTTTTGTGGTATTCAATGATGCTTTGATGAAGGGCTTAGGCTGTGTGCTGATGCAGAATGATAAAGTGATATCCTATGCCTCAAGGTAGTTGAAAATCCATGAGCGAAACTATCCAACGCATGATCTGGAGTTGGCGGCGGTGATCTTTGCCTTGAAAATATGGCGGCATTATCTCTATGGGGAGAAATGTGAGATATATACTGACCAAAAGAGTCTTAAATATATATTCACACAGAAAGATATTAATATGCGCCAGAGAATATGGATAGAGCTCATCAAGGATTATTACTGTTCAATACATTACCACCCTGAGAAAGCGAACAAGGTGGCAGATGCCCTAAGTATAAAGGACCCAACGATTCTATCAATGATGAGAATTGAGAAGGATCCAATCTTCTTAGACTTGATGAAGATGGACATGAGAATCATAAAGAATGGAGCATCATAAATCCTTTCACAAATGATTGATCAAACATCTGTTTTGGAAAGGTTAAAGGATACTCAAAAGGATGATGTGGGAATTCAGGAAAACGTGGAAGCTATCAAAAAAGGGAAATCCTTGGAGTTTAATGTTAATGAAGAAGGAATTGTGCGATTTGGGAAAAGGCTATGTGTTCCATCATGTCCGGAGCTGAAGAAGGAACTTTTGGATGATGCACATAGTTTAAATTTCTCTATTCACCCAGGGAGCACAAATATGTATCGAGATCTCCGAGAAAATTTTTGGTGGGATAATATGAAAAAGGAGATCGTTGAATATACATCAAAGTGCCTAGTGTGCCAGCAAGTGAAGGCAGGGAGGTAGAAGTCTAAGGGGATGATGCAACCATTACACATACCAGAATGGAAATGGGAGAATATCACCATGTACTTTGTCACCGGACTTCCGAGGACATCCAAAGGAAACAATGCAATCTGGGTTGTTGTGGATCGTCTTACAAAGACTGCACATTTCATTACTATTCGGGAGGATTTCTCATTGGATCAAATGACACAGATATATATCAGGGAAGTGGTAAGGCTGCATGGAGTGCCACTATCTATTGTGCTTGACTGAGATCCAAGATTCACCTCTAAGTTTTGGAAGAGTCTTCAAAAAGATCTAAATACTGAACTGAACTTCAGTACGACCTATCATCCTCAAACTAATGGCCAATCCGAGAAGAATATCCAAACCCTTGAGGATATGTTGAGAGCATTCTCAATGGACTTTAAAGGAGGATGAGATCAACATCTTCCTCTGGTCGAGTTCTCTTATAATAACAGTTTCCACTCGAGCATCCAAATGACACCATATGAATCCCTGTATGGGAAAAGGTGCAGAACACCGGCATGTTGGGATGATGTCAGTGAACGTAAGCTACTTGGACCAGAAATGGTCGAGGAAATGGGGGAGAAGGTGAAAACCATTCAGCAGCATATCAAGGCAGCCCATAGTCGACAGAAGTGTTATGCAGATAATCATCGACGAGACCTTGAGTTTAAAGTTGTAGACATGGTTTTTCTATGCATATCTCTGTGGAAGAATGTCATGAGGTTTGGAAAGAAAGGGAAGTTAAGTCCAAGGTACATCGGCCCCTTCGAGATTCTTGATCGTGTTGGGGCTATGACCTATCGACTAACACTTCCACCTACCATGGACAAAGTACATGATGTCTTTCATGTATCCCTCTTAAGGAAGTACATACTAGACCCTTCACATGTACTCTCTTCTAAGGGGGTATAGTTGGAGGATGATCTTTCTTATGAGGAGCAACCAGTGAAGATCTTAGATCGTAGAGAAAAAGTTCTATGAAATAAGACAATGCCCCCCGTCAAGGTGTTGTGGCGAAACCACAAGTTTGATGAAGCGACTTGGGAATCAGAGGAAATGATGAAGCTGAGTTACCCACATCTGTTTTAGTATGGTAAAAGGAAATTTCGAGGACAAAATTTCTTAAGGGGGGAATATTGTAACGACCCAAAGTTTCATTAATGGAAATCCCTCTTGATCTAATTAAATGTATCCTTATATAAAATGTTTATATAAAATGTCAACTTCTTTGGTTTTATGTTAAGAATTGTGATAGTTGCTTTTATAGCTGTTGAACAGTGATCACATGATTAGTATAAATATAGGGCTTTAACAAACCCAATTTACTCAGACAAAGGAAGCAATGGCCTCATCCGGTAGAATTTCTCCATACGAAGCCCATTTTTCGGAGCTCAGAAAAGAGGTGGCGTCTTTGGGCTTCGCTCTTGACCAAGCCCAAGCTGAGCTTCATCATGTCAAGCTCGAACAGGACCGTCTATGGGAAAAGTAGAAGTTGATAGAGATTACCACTCAAGCGATGTTATCTGAGCCACCCTAAGAGTCTGTCAGCATCGCACACCTTACCCTTAGGTCTTATGCGGCTATTTTAAGGGGTTATGTAACAAATCTCTAGTACTATGTTCATGTACATTATTTTTTTATATAATAATGAATATACTTTCTTGTCATCATTGATACATTGTAAATAGTTTTTAAAGTATAAATAGTGTTTTTAGTTATTATTTAATTAAGAATTCTATTTTATTAAATTAATGGATTTTTGAATTAAATAATATTTTAATAAAATATTATTATTATTATTAAATTAATTTTTATTAAATATAAATGATCATATAATTTTATGAATGCAATTGTAATTTTTATTAAGGTTTGAAAGCCATTTTTGTCAAAACCCGTGAATTTTCGATAAATGTCGGTTTTTATTTTAAAAGTGAAAATTAACATATTTAGAAAATTATTTAGATAAAATAAATGTTATTTCTGGAATCAGGACGTCGAAATTATACAACAGGGAATTTTTCATAATTTTCTGAGACAGTCAATTTTTTGGGTAAAAATTAAATACTGTTTAAATATATAATGTGTTTTATGACATCATAATGACCCAATAGTGATGTAATAAAATACTATAAGCTTTATTTTCAGCCAATATATGTTTTAACATTAAAATAATGTGCTTTTGGGTTTGTTTTACTTTTCAAAGCATTAATAGACCCTTCAAGACTTATTAAACACCTTGTCTTTTTAAATTGTTTTCCATGGGAGTGTGACTCACCTCCACATAAGCAACCCTATTATTTTAATAAGTTAGGACTTTGGCCTTATAAAATATTGTTTTCCTCTTACATTTTCCAAAAACCATGGGTAAAGACCATAGGATGGTTTGTGGTTTGGATTAATTTAATATAAGGGGTCCCACACCTAAATAATAAAGAATTCCCTCACCTTTCCTATATAAACCCACCCAAGCTCCCACTTCCTCCTCACTCAAAGCCTTTGGAGTTCGTCCAACCTCTGCCCTACTCTCTCTAGAATCCTCTCAATTTTCCCCAAGCTCCCAATAAGCCTCTCTCAAGCCTCTCTCAAGCCTTTGGAAGCACACTTCCAAGTAAGGTATTTTTTTCTTCCTTTCTCATTTTTGTCCAATTTTCTTTAAGTTGTTTTGCCCTTTTAATTTCAATTATGAATGTTGGGATATGGTTTCTCACCTCCCTAATACTGCCCTATTTATGTTTTAATGATGGGATACCCCTTTCTCTCTCATTAAATGCCTCCCATGTACACCCGTTACTATGCTGAAATTCCGAAAGGAACTTCTCTCTCCTCATTTACATTCAAGCAATACTTTTGTATCATGAATCAAAATTCCATTACAATTGTTGGGACATGTATCTATATGACCTCCTTACTTTCCATTACATGTAAATATTATGAGGAACCCATTTCTCTCTCATCAACCATTTTTATGAATTCTTATGTCACGCCGTTACGCTGCCGAAATCGCACTGATTTTCTAAGCCAATGCCATTGTGTAGTGAATACCATGCCCATTTCTCCATCAAGGGTATTCAACTTTATGCACATTAACTTATTGATTATAAATTTTCATGTATTAATTCCACATTCCTTTATCGTGGAATAAATTATTATGTTTTATGAATCCGTGTTTTATGATCCATGTGGCACACTTATGCATGAAATGAAATGTTTAAGAAGGGTGCGCCCTTATAGCACTCCAATGCATTGAGTAAAGTATAGTATCATGATACATCATGTACAATGAGTGTTGACTGATGCTAATTTAATTTAAACAAGGGTTTATTCGTGCTTCATGTGCAATGAGGATTTACTCATGCTCTATGTGCAATGAGCCTTGGCTCATGATAATTCCATGTTAAGTGTTGTTGCCACATTTCCATGTTATGATTATCATGCTATATCATGCCTTTATGTTCATGTTTCTCTTATGCTCTGTTGATATTACTATTGTTTAACATGTATTTTACTCCTCATGTATTCCATGTTTACTCCCTTACTGGTCTTTATAGCTCACCCCTTTTCTTATGCATGTCCTCAGGTTATACCATGAAATTCTAAGTACAAGGGAATTTAGTGGTCATGTAAAGGAAGTTTTCAATAAATATGTTGTACTTCATGTTTTAAGTTGTTATGTAATGATCCTAAGCCCCAAAGACACTATACCTCTCGATCATCCATGTTGTATCAAGTGAATGGTTTATGTAATAAATCATGTTTAAGTTTTTAATAAAAGTAGGGTTGTCATACAATCTACCTTCTCAATATCTGTATATAGTAGAGGATACAGATTCATCAATATTTCCATAGTTAAAACAACATTCCAAATAAACACCGCATGTAAAAGGGTATACAGCTTAAGACAATACTCATATACATGAAAAAATAATATGGATATATAATATATTTAAAATTTAGAATGAAAAATTATCTAAAATGGGCAGTAGATACACCACATAAGAAAGATTAGTTGCACAATACCAAGAAGGTCTCAATGAAATGGAAATTGAGACAAAGTCCCTTACCATATTGTAATCAATTGAATCGTATGACCAAAACTTAATAAACACCAAATGAATCATTGAATACCATAAATATAAAGGTAATAATGATAATATATCACAAATGTCAGTACAAATATACCACATACAAGAAATAAGTGGCGAACAATGGAAATCTCACGGAATGAAAAGTGAGATAAGAAACCCCTTACCTTATACTCGAGTGTGTTCTTCATTTTTTTTAATGACATGAATAATAAAATTTAGATTCATTAATTAATAATTATAGAACCTCATATACATTTAATTTATTTAGTATAACCTTATTAGGTTCATTCATGACCCTTTTCATGGGTTTAAGAGGTTCAATTTTATTGTTTTGGAAGCATTTTCTTCCTTGGTTTTCATGATCGGTTTACTTGTATTCATAAATGGAAGTTCGTTTGATGTGTGGTTAAACATATAGAATTGTTAATATATCTTATTAATGAAATTTTATAGATATAAATGATCTTATAATGATTTTGGGTTGTATACCATGATGACGAATCATTAGTTAAAAGTTATTTACAAATGTTTGGATTAACTTGACGGTTTTGTTCATAATGAACTTGTTTTGTATTATTATTTTATATTATGAGTGTGTAAGGATTAAATAATATTAGTGAGATTAAATACATATATTCTGATCTCGTTCAACCATAAAAATGGTTTCATGACCAGAATTGAACATGGTAATGAAAATTGAGAACCCGTCATCCTTGAATGTGATAAATTAACACATCTCAGACAACATTTTCATTTTTAGTATAAGAGGAGGGGGAAAGAGATATGATGATGAAATATTACATTAGCATAATATAATTTCATTTCATGTAAGTTACTGGAATTATCATAGAATTTGGATTAGGGGATATGAGGAAAGAAGTATAAAATAAAAGAACTCAATATAGAAGAAAAATTGAGAAATCTCTCACGAAAATTCAGCAGCCTAACAACGTCACTTAAGATTTCATAAAATAGTTTGATGAGAGAAAGGGGTTATCTCATCAATCTTAAATAAAATTGACAGAAATTGGAATATGGAATGACATATCCCAACATAATCCGATTTAAAATAAAAGAGAAAACATAAAATGAAAGCTTTAAGAAAAGAGAAGGGGGTTGATTCTCTTACCTTGTAGAGTAACTACCAAAACTTGAAGGTTGGGACCTTGGGGGTTTGAGTAAACCTTGGGAGGACTCCTAGGGAGGTAATTATAATAGATCATTGAGGATAATGAGTTTTTAATGAAAGAAAACGAAGGGGGTGAGTGGGTATTTATAGTAAACGAGAGAGAGTTTTTTATTAATTAAAAGGGACACCTCATTAGTGGTTTTTGCAAAACCATGGGCTTTCCCATGGTATTTGCCCATGGTTTTATCCACTTGGGACACCTCATGTCACATTTTACTGTACACAAGTCGACCATTCTTTTCTATTAATTATTACATTGTTATGATGTCATTAAACTACCGAAAACTCAAAACTGTATTTTTACTATTAATGAAAAATTCAAGTATTTTAGAAAAAACCAAAAATTCACCCTAACCATTTTTCGACATGTAGAATTCAAAAATGAACTCCATTTTTTGAAAATAATTTTCTAAATATTATTAATTTAAATTTTAAATAAAATCATAGTTAATTTGAAAAATAACAATTTTAAAGGTATAATTAGTTTTATATCACATCGAAAAATTAATTAAGATCTCATTATATTATTACCTTAAGAAAATAAAATATTATCATTATTTACTATTAATAAGGGTCATATTACTATTCATAAGGGTATATTACTATTCATCAAAAAATCAAGTTGGTTCTATCAGACTCCAAATGACTTACTGGTCACAACTCTAGATGAGCGTTTTTTGAAATTCAAAACATAGAAGTGGAAACTTTATGTTTAATGGCTAGGTTATGACTATATCCTAAATAACCAAGTGTTGTTTCAAAGGAACACATTACTTTATGAAATATAGGCTATAAATATAATATATTTAATAGAAGCATATCATAAAATGTTTGGGGTGTTATATTATTCCCTCCTTTGGAAATTTCATCCTTGAAATTTTATGTATAAATCCCACCAAAAAGATGTGGGTGGTTCTTCTTCATAACATCCTTAGGTTCCCATGTTACTTTCTCCATATTATGGTTTTTCCAAAGAACCTTTACTAGATGAGTTATCAAATTTCTCAATACCTTATCCCTTGTGTCAAGAATCCCGATAGGCTCTTCACAGTATGACAAATCAGGTTCCAATTCTATTTCTTAATAGGTGAGTACATGAATTGGGTCTGGCATGTATTTATTCACCAATGACACATGGAACACATCATGAAGTTTTTAGAGACTTGGCGACATTTCTAAATGGTAAGAAATAACTTATATTCTTTCTAGAATTTCAAATGGTCCGATATACCTGAGGCTCATTTTCCCTTTCTTACTGAACCATAAGACACCCTTCCATGGAGATACTTTCAGAAAGACATGATCTCCCGCTTGGAATTCCAAATCCTTTCTCTAGTTGTAAGAATAACTCTTATGCCTACTTTGGGCTACTTTAACATGGGCTTAAATTGTATTTACCTTTTTTGATAAGTTATGGGCCTATAAGTTTCCTCTCACCAACTTCTTCCCAAAAAGTTGGAGTTCGACATCTCTTTCCATATAATGCTTCATATGGAGACATTCGAATAATATAATGGAAATTATTGTTGTATGAAAATTCCACCAATGGAAAGTATTGATCCCACATACCTTGAAAGTCAAGAGAGCATGATCTTAGCATGTCTTCTAGAGTTTGAATAGTCCTTTCAAACTGTCTGTTAGTTTGGGGGTGATAAACAGTACTCATACGAAACTCATTATTCAAATACTTCTAGAGAATTTTCCAAATTTTTGATGTAAAATGGGGATCAAGATTAGAAATAATTGATAAGGGTACTCCATGAAGTCTTACAACTTCATTAATATATAGTCTTGCTAAATGTTGAAGTGGTAAATCTTCTCTTATAGCAAGAAAATGTTCTGATTTTGTAAGACGATCAACAATGACCCATATCGCATCATTCGTTCTTGGAGTATTTGGTAGCCCCATGAAAAATTACATCATAATATCATCCCATTTCCATATAGGTATAAGAAGGGGTTTCATAACTCCTCCATGATGTTGTCTTTCAGTCTTCACTTGTTGACAAACCAAACATCTTGACACATAATTAGCAATCTACCTCTTCATGTTGTCCCACCAAAAATGTTCCTTTAGATCTCTATACATCTTTGTGCTATTAGGGTGTATAGAGAAATTAGATCTATGAGAATCATCCAATAGTTTCCTCTTTAGCTCAGGAATAGCGGGAACACAAAGTCTCTTTCCAAATTTCAAAATGCCACCTTCATATACGAAGTCAATCAACTTCCCATCATTTACAACTTTAATTTTCTTTTGAAACTCCTTATTATCAATATGAGAACTTTTTATCCTTTCCAGTAAAGAAGGTTTGGCAACCATTTGAAATAGTAATGATCTGTTACCTCCCATGATAATTCCCATATCCATCTTTACTAGATCCATGAACATAGGATCCCTTTCAAACTCCCATCTTGTTCAGAATTCCGTGGTCTTTTATACTCAAATCATCTTCCACCTTATTTTCCTTTTTGGGGTGGTAGTGTATTGAACAATCACAATCTTTGAGTAACTTGAGCCATCTCCTTTGCCTCATGTTGAGTTCTTTTTGTGTAAAAAAGTATTTCAAACTCTTGTGATCCGTGTATATCTCACATTTTTCACCGTAAAGATAATGTATCCATATTTTCAGAGCAAATATTACAGCTGATAACTCAAGATCATGAGTTGGGTAATTTTTCTCATGAATTTTCAACTTCCATGATGCATAAGTAATAACTTTATCATTTTTCATAAGGATGAAACTCAGATCATTCTTTGATGCATCACTGTATATTACAAATCCATCACTTCCAAATAGAAGAGTCAAAATTAGAGCATTGACCAATCTTCTTTTCAATTATTAAATGTATTTTGTAAATTATTTCATCCATAAAAACTTAACCCCTTTACGTGTGAGCTTGGTTAGTGGGTTAGCCAGTCAGGCAGAATTCTGAATGAAACGCTGATAGTGACCTGCTAAGCTAATAAAACTACGTACCTCGATTAAGTTTGTTGGATTGAGCCATTCTTGGATTACCTTTTTCTTTACAGGATCAATTATAATTCCATCCTTAGAGAAAATATGTCCTAGAAAATAAACTAATTGAAGCCAGAATTTTCACTTGCTAAACTTCCCATATAATTAATTTCTTCTAAGTGTTTTCAAAATAATCCGCAAGTGATTCTCATGGTCTTCATAGATTTTGGAGTATACCAAGATATAATCAATGAATACCACAAAAAAGTTATCAAGATATTACTTGAAAACTCTATTCATTAAATCCATGAAAACAGATGGTGCATTAGTCAGTCTAAAAGACATCACTGTAAACTTTTAATGCCCATACCTGGTTCGAAACTCTGTCTTTGGAATATCTTCCTTCCTCACACATAGCTGATGATATCTAGATCGAAGGTCAATCTTTGAAAAGTATTGTGCTCCATGAATTTGATCAAATAAATCATCAATTAGTGGCAGAGGATACTTATTCTGTATTCTAATAACATTGATTTCCCTGTAATCAATGCATAGCCTCATGGATCCATCTTTCTTCTTGACAAAGAGGACATGGGATCTCCATAGAGAAACACTAGGTCGAATAAATACGGTGTCACTCAATTCCTATCGTTTTTTCTTTAGCTTCACTAACTCCACAATGATCATTCTATAGGGATTCTTTGATATAGGTCTTGTACTAGGAATTAAATAAATAGAGAACTCAACATCTCGCACTGGAGGATGTCCAGGTAAATACTCTGGGAATACGTCAATGTATTCTTGTACTATATTTAAATATTCAATTTGAAGATTTATTTCCTCACCCATAGACATTGGGTTCTCTTCCTCTCCAAGAATTGCATTCAATAGAGCTACTAGGGGTGGATCTAGATAAGAATCAGATAGTGAGGTTTCTGCTCTAAAGATAAGGGATTCTATACCATTTTCAAAAATTGTAACTTCATTTTTCTTGCAATAAATCTTCGAATCATAGTTTGACAACCAATTAATACCAAGAATTATATCAAAGTAAGTCATTGTTATGATGATAAGGTTAGCAACTAAATCACATTTATGTGTCATAAGGGGGACTGATCGACATGCCTTTGTTACAACGATACACCCCTTAGGAGTTTTGAATGAAAAATCTTTTATTAAATCAAATTGGACATGTCTAATTTTCTTGGAAAACTGGGAATATATAAATTAATGTGATGATCCATAATCGAATAAATCATAGGTTAAGTTTGAGGAAACAATTAAAGTACCTACCACCACATCATTAGGAACTTCATCCTTCGCAGTTGTAATCGCATAAGATCTCCCTTACTCTCTTGACCTTTTCTAAGGAATGTTTCCTTGGTGCTTAGAACACTCATTTTCATAGTATCCTGTCTCACTACAATTGTAGTATTGAACATCATCAAAATTTTTCTTCCCCTTTTATTCATTAGATTGATGACCCTTTTCTCCACACTTATAGCAGACTCCCATGCCTTTTAATCATTTCCCAAGATGATTATTTTCATAGTTCTCGCATAATGGGAATTTATTCATTTCCTTGTTCTTCTTTGATGCTTCACCTTTTCCTTGGTTATCAGAGTACCTCTTCTTATCTTGGTTTCCCTTAAAAAAACTTGTTCTAGAAAATTTCTTCTTTGTTTTGATGGTACTTGATACAATTTCATCATATGATGAAAATGTTTGAGAATCCAGTTCCCTTTGAATACTTGGATTAAGACCTTCAAAGAAATGATCAATCTTGTCTTCCGAGTCTCATACGTAATCTATGATATACCTGGTTAGTCCTATGAAGGTAGCCTCATACTCTGCAACACTGTCTTCTTCCCTTTGCTTTAAGCTAAGAAATTTTCTCTTTATTTCGGTTCGTTGCTCATGAGGGAAATATTTTTCAAAGAATATTTCCTTAAAATTCCTCCATTCCATATCTTCTATTTCTTCTTCCTTAGTGGTATTCTAGATCAAGGACCACCATTGATCAATGTCACCCTTGAGACAATATACTGCCGTCACTACCTTTTCATTTTTATTGCATCTTAATGCCATGAATATCTTTTCAAGGGACTTGATCCACTACTCAGCAACCACTGGATTAGTAGTCCCACTAAAATATGGGGGCTTATACCACATGAAACAATCCAATACAGGTGTGACATAGTTATTCATCACAACCTGAGTAAGTTTTCACAATATGATCATGATCTGATCTGCTACAACATTGACTATGTTGACTTTGTCAGTGGGGAGATCCTTACATTGCCCACAAGTATTGATTCCCCTTCTTCCATTAGGCACCATTTCTAAATAACGGAATACACTATATTAGGTTACGAATCTCAAATATAAAAGAACTTAACATAGATTGAAATTCTATGCATAACTAATCTCATAAACATGGCTTCTCTGAGGAAAAATTTACATTAAAATCCTTCATAATGGATTGTAAAGAAAATGTGAATTATCATAATCATATCCCCTGAGAGTGTAAATACCAAGAGTGAAGAAAGTCCTGTTTTCATGTACTAGGATACCCCGAGTCAAGCCTGAAACTCCTTGTCGGAGTTTTCACTCCAAGGTACATCTATGCCAGAGCCACCTTTACCTGTTTGTATCCAGACATGGATGTATTTGCTATAAATATCCACATAATATATTCCTTACCAAAATTATAGGATGTTCTTTCATGTTTTTCCTCAAATACTACTTTAGGTCTTTTTTCCCTAATCTACATTTTCCAATCTAGTTTTCAAGTTTGCTACTAAACTTCCTCTGATACCAACTGTAACGCCCCGACCCCTCTAGACCAGAGCCGGTGCATTACTTGTTAAATTGTCATGGTTAAAAGAAAATAAATCCCAAAGAAACGATCAATTTAGTAGTCTTGAAGAAACTAGATACATATATTTAACTAAAATTACATTGGAAAAGGTTACAAAATACAATATATCACAAAAACTAAAAACTGCATCCACAGAAACTCAATAAATGATCTCCTCTTCATAACCTATTGAAGGTAAAAAAGGAAAGGGGTGAGATCAAATGATCAGTAAGGGTTACAAATAGTAGAATCATGAATTCAATAATAAGTGAATCATTAAAAATTTGACATAATCAATATGGCATAGTCAATAAATGAAAAACTCATGCTATTAACAAACTGAGAATGAAACTGCATCTATAGATTTTGTTATAGTGAAAACCTCATGGATATTAATAACTAATAATGAATAAAGAGAACAATTATTAATTGGACTTCATGTATCTGGCACATGATACCATAATACCGTTAAAATGGTTTAGTTCTGTGAGTAGAAACCTGTGTGATTTTTGGAAACAAACTCGAAGGGTTTGTCGCCAACTGATTTGTCTCATGAGACCTGTCGATGCATCAAGCAGCTATAGAGGGACCCAACCACCACTAAAATTCCAAATCATTATTTATACATATATTTAATACAAGTACAATCTGCCTTATCAATATCTGTATAGAGTAGATGATATAGATTCATTAATATTTCCATAGTTAAAAGAACATTCCAAATAAACACCGCATGTAAAAGGGTATAAAGCTTAAGAAAATACTCATATCCATGAAACCAGAATATGAATATATAATATATTTACAATTTTAAATGAAAAATGATCTCAAATGGGTAGTAGATACACCACATAAGAAATATTAATTGCACAATACCAAAAAGGTCTCAATGAAATGGAAATTGAGACAAAGTCCCTTACCATATTGTAATCAATTGAATCATATGACCAAAACTTAATAACCATCAAAATAATAATTGAATACCATTAATATAAAGGGAATCGTGATAATATATGACAAATAGAAGTAAAAATATACCACAAACAAGAAATAAGTGGCAAACAATGGAAATATGACGGAATTAAAAGTGAGATAAGAAACCCCTTACCTTATGCTCGAGTGTGTTCTTAGTTTATTTTAATGACCAGAATAATAAAATTTAGTTTAATTAATTAATAATTCAAGAACCTCATATTCATGTAATTTATTTATTATAACCTTATTAGGTTAATTCATGGTCCTTTTTATGGGTTTAAGAGGTTCAATTTTATTGTTTTGGAAGCACTTTCTTCCTTGGTTTTCACGATCAGTTTACTTGTATTCATGATGGGAAGTTCGTTTGATGTGTGGCTAAAAATACATAATTGTTAATATATATTATTAATTAAATTTTATAGATATAAATGATCTTATAATTATTTTGGGTTATATACCATGATGATGAATCATTAGTTAAAAGTTAATTACAAACGTTTGGATTAACTTGGTAGTTTTGTTCATAATGAACTTGTTTTGTATTATTATTTTATATTATGAGTGTGCAAGTATTATAGAACATTAGTGAAATTAAATACATATATTTTTATTTGGTTCAACCATAAAAATGGTTTCATGACTATAATTGAACATGGTAATGAAAATTGAGAACCCGTCGTCCTTGAATGCGATAAATTAACACATCTCGGACGGTGTTTTCATTTTTAGTATAAGAAGAGGGGGAAAGAGAGATGATGACGAAATATTGAATTAGAATAATATAATTTTAGTTCATATAAGGTACTATAATTATCATAGAATTTTTATGAGGGGAGATTAGGAAAGAAGTATAAATGAAAGGAACTCAAAATAGAAGAAAAATTGAGAAATCTCTCACGAAAATTCAGCAGCCTAACGACATCACTTAAAATTTCATAAAATAGTTTGATGAGAGAAATGGGTTATCTAATAAATATTAAATAAAATGTACATAAAGGGGAATATTTAATTACATATCCCAATATAATCCAATTGAAAATAAAAGAGAAAACATAAAATGAAAGCTTTAAGAAAAGAGAAGGGGGTTGATTCTCTTACCATATAGAGTAACTTCTAAAACTTGAAGGTTGGGACTTTGGGGGTTTGAGGAAACCTTGGGAGGAATCCTAGGGAGGTAATAATACCAGATATTCAAGGATAATGAGTTTGGAATGAAGGAAAACGAAGGGCGTGAGTGGGTATTTATAATAAATGAGGGAGTTTTTTTATTAATTAAATGGGACACCTCATTAGTGTTTTTTGAAAAACCATGGGTTTGCCCATGGTATTTTCCCATGGTTTTAGCCATTTGGGACACCTAATGTTATATGTTACCATAAAAAACTTGAATGACCTTTTATATTAATTATTAAATCATTATGATTTCATTAAACTACTGAAAACTCAAAACTGTATTTTTACTATTAATGAAAAATTCAAGTATTTTAGAAAATACCCAAAAAATAACCCTAACCATTTTCGATGCGTAGAATTCAAAAATGAACTTGATTTTTTGAAAATAATTTTCTAAATATTATTAATTTAATTTTTAAATAAATTATAGTTAATTCAAAAAATAACAATTTTAAAGGTATAATTAGTTTTATATCTCATTGAAAAATTAATTAATATCTCATTATCTTATTACCTTAAGAAAATAAAATATTATAATTATTTACTATTCATAAGGGTCATATTACTATTCATAAGGGTATGAAACCATTCATCAGAAAATCAATTTGGTTCTATCAAACTTCAAATAACTTACTGATTAGAACTCTAGATGACCGTTTTTTGAAATTCAAAACATAAAAGTGGAAAATTTATGTTTAATGGCTAGGTTATGACTATATCCTAAATAACCAAGTGTTGTTTCAAAGGAACACAATGCTTTATGAAATATAGTCTATGAATAGAATATATTTAAGAGAATCATACCATAAAATGTTTAGGGTGTTATAGATTTGTTTTTGTTCATTTATGTCATTTCATATCTCATCAATGTTGTTAGAATTTTAGTTAACTACTTAAAAAATATGAATAAAAATGTGTCTAGTTTAGTTTATCTTTTGTTTGATCATTTTTCAATTTTTTAATTAATTTTATATGCAATAGTTAACTTTTTATATTTGTGTATTAATTGTTTGTTACTTTGATTTTTAGGATAATGGCAGATGAAAGATTTGATTCACTGTGAGCTTCTAGGGAGGACTGTACACATACATATGGGGAGGACTGTACACTTACTATTTTTGAGGATTCTTCTCATCCTTCTACATAGGATCCATCTACTTCCATATAGAGAGAGAATACTTAGAGGGTTGGTAAATGTGGAAGCACACATTTACCAAAATTATTAGTTTATCATAGCTGGGACCAGAGGATACTGGTTCAATTTGATGATAATGATATCACTAGGGGTCTAAATTGAAAACAATTTAAGATTTTTTTTGCAGTGCAAGCTAAAGGAAAAGTTAGTATTTTGATTTATGATTGAAGAAGTGTTGACAAAGTGACACTATCTCAATTATGGGAGAAAATTTTGGTAAGCTAATTTATTATTATTTTACTTATCATGAAATGTTTTTAATAATATAGGTTTCCCCCCTTGTTATCAGATGACATATGATATACCTGATATTGAAGGAGTCAGGAAGAAATTTTTAGGACAGACTGCTAGAAGATGGAGGGATTTTAAATCAAACCTCACATCAGATTTAATTTTTAGGGATATAAAACATCAAAATCCATGTGATATATATGCATTTCTAAATAAAGATACATGGAAGAAGTTTGTTAAAATTGGATGATAATAATCATTTTTGGTAAGTGAAATGTTATATTTTAGAAGTCTTTATATATTAATAATCATATTAATTATCTGTTTATTCTTAATTTACAATAAACAAGGTGATCGCATCAGGAAGACCAATCTAAAAAATATACCCTCATACTTTATCTCATAGAGGGTATACATTATAATAAGAAAAAATAATAGCTAAGAAATTTCAAAAACCAAGAGCTGAGTCTTCAGGATATACAGAGGTTGACCCTCCTTCCCCTCTAGTTAGACATAAAAAATGGAAGAGGGACCAGATGATAAAAAGGGACAATGTATTATGAAAGAGTCAAGGGTTTTAGCTTCAAGAATTGTAAGAATCTATTTCATTTATTTATGTTATTTAAGTTAAATCAATTCTTTATATATTGTGATTCACTAGTGTTTTTTTAAAAATATTATATACAAGAATCCCTTTAAGAGTAGAGCACACTAGGGACCTTCATAGCTGAGTGTTGGAATGGTATTTTAGCTACTGCATTAGGAAATATTAAACACCTGAGTCATGTATGAGGATACACGATAGGTGTATCGGTAAAAAAAGTGTTTGGACGTTTTGAAGCTTCTTCAATAGAGGATGTTTATAAAAGAAAAATTGAAGCTTTAGAAGTTAAAGTTTGGGATTTGGGTGAGACAATGAAGGATCAGATCATATATTCGATGTTGTTGATGTTTGCAGACATACAAAGACAATTTTTGGCTATTGATCCCACTCCTCCACCTCCTCTAGTAGATCCCACTCCTTCTCCTCCTCCTACTTATCAAACTCCTACACCTCCTCCTCTACAACTTCTCATTTATTATGATTTATATGTTGAGGATCCCCAATATCATATTGTTTCATATATGATTATATATTATATTAGGGATATTTTTCATCATCAACATATAGAGATAGAGAAGATTATGGTCACTATACAAGATATTATAGATAGATCAGTAAGAATACCATTTTCTATATATGAGGCCACTACAGTTAGACAATGTATCGAACATTTTTAGTTTGTCCATATATAATTTTTTGAAAAATTAACATTGAGGTATGTGTAGATTATATCCTTTATTTCATGTTGGTGTTAAATTTGTTTTAACATTTTAAAATTTATATATTGATCTATTTTTTATAGGAAAACTTTAAAGGTAAATACATACTATAACAACCTAAGATTTTAAAATAGGAACATCATGTTCGATAGCATATAAGACATGAAAAACTGAGATTATATGAGAATGTAACACCCCTATACTTTATTATATATTTCCTTTTAAATAAATTGATTCTCTTTGATAGTTTGTGGAATACACAACCCTAAGTTTAAAAGAACCATAGTATAATATACTATTATAACCTAGCTGTTAAATTGGTGAGTATTAATAATACTAACTAAATTATGAAAGTATATGGTTTACACATATATAAAATAAATTCAATGGTTATATATTGATTAGAAATAAAATAAGAACCATTTGAAATAAAAAAGAATGTTTTTTGAAAAACTATATTTATCTAAAAAGTGGTTTAGTTTCACATTTCATGCATAATTTAAAATTAAATTTCAACATATTTATAAAATTTATTTGAAAAAGTAAATATCATTTTTAAAATTTACATCTCAAAATTATCTTTGGGTGGATTTTTGAGAATTTTCTATAAAGATTTTTTTCTCAATGAATAGTGAAAAATAATGATTTTTATTTGAAAACTGCCTTTTCGTTTAAATTATTTACAAACTTAAAATATATTTTATTCTAGTATTAAATTAAAATTAGTTTAACTATATTAAAATCCAACTAATTTAGTTCATTGAAATCAATTTCATATTAAATTATGATATAAAATATTTTTAAACTTTTGAAAGTTTTTCTTTAGAAAAACCATTTTTGACGTGACTAAGAGTTTAATTTTAAATTGAATTTTGACACATATGTGAGTTGAATTTAGAAAAATGTATTCCATGTTTGGAATAATTATAATTTATATTATCTAATGAGTTCAATTTAATTTTTGATCATTATGAATAGTAAAAGCAGTAAAAATTAATTACCACGATTAAGGTGAAAATGGGTTTACCAGGGGGTTAAAGCAAGAAGATAAGGGTTAATATTTATTTTCATTTCATTACACCCATCATGAAAAATGGAAACAATGTTCATACGCACTTACAATCTACCATCTTCATGAATGATATAATCCATTTTCTATCTCTAACTTTTATAGATTATTATAAAAAAATATATAATGAATATATTTTCTATTTATATCATGTTTAACATTCCTGAGATGATTTAACCATGATAAAAGTAAAAGTACTGAAAATATGAAATCAAAACATACATGAAAAATGAATCAATTATCACCCAAAATAGTGATTTTAACAAAAATATTGTTAATAAATGGGTGATAAAAGACTATAAGTAAATCATATATAGTGTGAGATATATGATTATGGTTATTTAATACATTTATAATAAACTTATATTTATTATACATGAGTTTCAGACACATAATAAGGAATTCAAATTTGAGTTAATGGTTTCTCGCCTCACTTTTACTTCCATAAGACGTATGCCATATTCACAACTAGTTTTTTTGTGTGGTGTATATACCACCAATTTGATATGTTATATCATGAATCCCTTTATATTTGTGATATTTAATGTTTCATTTAAAGTAATTCCTTTCATTGAGATTATGATTTAAAAGTTACCAAAGCGGTAATGGTTTATTTTATAATATCATTTTTTATCGATATTGTTTATGATTAAATTTATGATGATAAAATATTATGATATATCAATAAAAAAATTTGTGAATTTTATTATCCTATTTATATTCATGATCTTTTGAAGTAATAGTATCATTTTTCTCTCTTTGGTACTTAAAATTATTGTGAAAATGTTTTTAAGAAAATCTAACTTTATTTCTCTATTCGGTCGAAAATCCCTTTTCTTCCAAAACCATGTTTTTTAAAAATGTTTTTAAAATTATCCAAATGATTTATTATACATTTTAACCCATTTTTGACTTTTAAAAAATGTTTTGAATGGAATATTAATGTCATTTTCCAAACAAGACCCGTTTGGATTTTACTGTAAATGTGAAAGGAGTAATTGTTTTAATGTGTACAATAGGTATGAAATTTCTCACCATCATAACCAATAAATGTTTTAGATATTACTTTATAAGTTTTAAAGGATCTTTTCAAGATTTTTTTATAATAATTTGCAAATTTTTAGTTTTAAAAAGTGATTTTCAAAGTGGAAAGGTTATTTTTCTTAAGAATATTTTTATTAAACTCTTTATAGAAGTTCTACTCATCAATGAAAAAAAACCTTATTTTTATTATTAACCCCTAGGGATATGTTGTAATGATACAATTATTATTATTTCTATGGATGGTTTATGATCAGTTTCATCGGTGATATACCAGTTTGATACCATTCATACTACGTTGGATGGTTTATGATTATGTTTATTGATTGAGGTAATTATTAACATTTCACACAATATTTTTTCAATATGAATATTTATGTTGATTATGATTCAACCATATAATATGATGCATGCATTATAATAATAAGTGATAGCTGAGGCCCGCTATATCCCCTTGAATCATGGTAGGTCTAACGAGACAAACTAGATTGAGTTTTTGGCTGAGCCCTTATCCATTTGTGTAAGATTTATTGACAATATGCATTGATGACATGGTTATGCTATCTAGAATTATTAATTCCTTTATTATGAGATTATTTATTTATATTCCATGTGATTATTTTATTAGTTATAATATCCATGGTAATGTTTTAATCTCATGTGATTATTTATATGACATTATTTTATTATCATTTATTCCTACATTATTATTATTCATGATCAAGTAATCAATTAAATGACACATGTTTTAGTTATTTACCTTACTATATTTATTATGTCTTATGTATTCATGATATCTTTCACTGTACACATACCCTTATTAAGCATTATAACTCACCCATTTCTTATATTCCCTTTCCCCAGGATGCCAGAAAATATTTTATGTATGATATGCATGGACGTACTAGAGGGAATAAATATGATATTAAAGAAAATAATTTGTTGTATTTTATTTTTTCAAATGTATGTGAAATCAAGTTTTTATATATCTTACCAAGACTACTAAACTATTTGGTCCTTCAGGATGCAATTTCTTATATCTCATGCCAATGCAATAAAGTAGACAGTAACTTTGGGCAACTGGGGTTGGGATCTTTATAGTTGGTATGAGAGGAAGTTTAGTAGAAACCTTGGGAACTAAATTTAGGAAAATATAGACTAGAGAACATAAACCTATGATATAAATTGAGGATAAGTATAAAAGAAAATCCTAAAGTTTTGGTAAGATAGATATTATCTGGTTTTCCTAGAAATACATCCTTGTATGGATACTACAAGTGGGCGTGGTTCTGGCACAGATGTACCTAATGGTAATAACTTCAAAAAACCATGTCAGTCTTGACACGAGTGTTACCTAGTACATGAAAATGGGCCTTACTGTGTACCTGGTTTGACACTCCCAAAGGATATACTTTGGTTAATTTACATTTTATTTACGAACCATTATAATGGATTTGAATAGAAAATGACTGTTAATGACCTATGATTAAATATGAGGTGTGTTAGATTGAAAATAAGGTGTCATGATTTAGACATACTAGGAATTATTTTTCATTATTATATGGTTTCCCACTATGATTATTGTTACTTACACAATGTTTTTTTGGTTTTAGTTAATGACAGAACTAGAAAGAACTAGGTTAACATCGAATGCGATATACAATGTGTTAATGAGAAACCAAATGGGATGATGATTAGAGTGAATGATATTGTGATTATTCCTAATTAGTTATCACAATATATAATTAATAACTTTCACCTTAACAAACTCTTAGGCTCACCAAAGAAGATAAAGATAGAACTTGTTGAGAGCTTAGGTGTTTGAGACCATAGATAAAAGAAGATTCAGTTTCCTATATGTTGAGAATATGGGATGAAACACATAATTGAATGGCTTATAGGAATGGGAAGATTTTTTGGGTGTTTAAAATAAGGACACAAATCAAGTAATTTATTAAGAAAAATGAAAATTTTAGTTGAAGCAATGGATGGGAATAATGGTCTCCTAGTGTATCATCGATGGTTGAATGTTTTAAATGTGGAAAGTATGGGAATTATGAAAATAAATGTCCTAGAATGGAATTATTGTAAAGAAAATAAGCAAGGTTGTATGATTAATGGTTATATTAATAATGATAAAGATATTTCAAATAGAACATGAAAGTAAGAAAGTATTAAGGAATAAAATGATGAAGAATAGTGAATGGTTTAAGAATGAAGTGGAATGATTAAAGTTCATGTGTATTTTGATTCATGAATTTTATTGTAGAAGTATTTTATTAATGTTATTATTAATATAAGAATCATAAAATGTATAAGTATTATACTGTAGTAGTTTTTATTTAAGTATTTGATGACATGTGTTGAATGGTACCAAGAAAAGTGATTCAGTGACAAGTTAATATTTTAAGAAATCACATGATTGAGGGAAGATAACCCTTAATATGTGCTCAATGTTTAGATAATAATGATAAATATATGTTTATGGGATAACATTGGTGACCTTCAAATTGGTTAGTGATTTAATGGTTTATGCTATCTCTTCCAGAGTTTATTGAATGTTTGGATTTATGGAATATATTTGACAACTTGGGATTTTATTTCTGGAAGTATGCAAGTTTTCATTAAGTTTTTATGGTGATAAAGGTATTAAAATATTTTTAATTTTACATTAAGATCCACTTTATATTTTTTGGGTAATATAATGTTGATTTAGTGACCTACCTTCTAAATTTTTGGACTTTGAATTTTTTCACATGTATTTTGGATGAGTATTAAGGATAACCATTTATGAAATGGATTAATTTGAATTTTTTAAGTTACTAATAAGGTATTATAGATTAACGCATTATTGGATAACTCATTTTAACCATTTTGGTTGTGGAAAATATAGGAGTAATAACTTGTTACTCTTTTATGGATCTTATAATCCGTTAAAAGTTAATTTTAGTGATTCAAGCATAAAAAATACTATTGGATATTCATTCATTAGACTAAGAGATGTAGTATCAATTGATCAAATCAAATACAAAGGATGAAGTTGTTCCTATGAAATATAAATATATCAAGTAACTATATTTTCTTATGTTCTCAATCTAGATGGTAAAGGAATTCCTCAACTTTAGAAAAAGGGCCTTGAAAAAAAATGTTATCACAACACCTTCATTTCTGATGAATCAAATGGTCCTTTAAATCATTAAAGATTTATGATTTTTAGGTCTTTAACTTTCAATTAATCATTCAATTTCTTGTGATCAATGATCTATATCACTCTCTATTAATCCATGGGTGTTACTATTCTCTTCCATGTACATGTTTTCATTTCCCACCAATGTTATCACTTGGAAACCTAGTAATGTGTTATTCCAAATAACCTTTGTACTACCCTTTCTCTCTTATTGAGATAAAGTTTTATTAACCCTTTTTACAATGTGGGTTTATAATAAAGGTATTTTAAAATTACAAATCCTTGATTATCGAGAACAAGATTAAATTGTGAGGACACGATTTATTTAAGCGGGTAAAATGTAACACCTTGAGATTTTAAAATAGGAACATCATATTTGGTAGACTATAAGACACGCAACACCGATATTAGACACTAATTTAACACCCTGATACTTTATGATATATCTCCTTTTAAATAAATCCATTATCTTTGATAGCATGCAGAATACACAACATTATGTCTAAATGAACCATAATATAGTATATCGTTATAACTTAACCATTAAATTGGTGGTTATGAATAGTAATAAATAAATTATTAAAATTATATGATTTAAACATATATACAATAAAATCAATGATTATCTATTTATTATAAATAAAATAATAACCATTTGAAATAAAATGAACTATTCTATGAAAAACTGTATTTTTCTGAAAAGCAATTTAGTGGTATTTTGCACACATAATTTAAAAATAATTTTTAACAACTTTAGGAAATTTATTTTGAAAAATAAAAAAATTTTTTGAAATAAAATTCTCAAAATTATCTTTGGGTGAATTTTTGAGAGTTTTCTAAAAAGATTAATTTCTCGATGAATAGCGAAAAATAAAGATTTTTATTTAAAAATTGGACTTTAGTTTAAATTATTTTCAAAGTTAAATTATATTTTTAGATTAGATTTAAAATAAAATTAGTTTAATTATATTAAAATTTAACTAATTTATGTAATTGGAATCAATTTCATATTGAAGTATGATATAAAAACTTTTTAAACTTTTGGAAAATTTTCTTTGGAAAAAGAGTTTTTTGACGTGTCTGTGAGTTTAATTTTAAATTGATTTCTTCCACTTATATGAATTTAATTTAGAAAAATGGATTATATATTTTGAATCATAATAATTTATATTATCTAATAATATTAAATTAATTTTTGACCATTATGAATAGTAAAAACAGTAAAAATTAATTATTATGGTTAAGGTGAAAACGAGTTTACCAGGGGTTAAACTAATAAGATAAGGTTTAAAATGACCTATAAAGTTATAAAATTACAATTTTATGGACATAATTAGAACTTATAACATATAACTTTCAATAATTAACCATTTTGGAGGCTTTTGGAATGATAGAAACATGGTTGTAATTCATTCTTTTCAAAAAAAATCCACGCATGTCCCCTCCCCCACTTATAAAAGGACACCCCTTCTCCACTCTTCATAACACTTCAAAAACCATTTGGTTTGTACAATACTTGACCAAATATCTTAATTTATTATCTAATCACATAATATAGGAATTATTTTGATTAAAAATCTATCCTAATAAGACTTTAGGTATAAATCTAAAAAGACTCTCCTAAGAAGAGGTAAAATTCTTAAATGTGAGTATTTGTATTATTTATTCTCCCACCTCCTTAAAATATTATTCCATTATGATAATATAATAACACTAGTATCTAACATTTTATTTTATTATTATAACCTAAATCCATATCTAATTCCATCAAATGGAAAACAAAACCGTCAATCGTGTGTACGACAGACTATCACCTCACGAACCGTTGTAATTCGTTTTCCATCACCACATTTCAAGGCCAGATATAATGATGGATTTAACATATTTATAATATATTTATGAAATTATTATAATTATTTAATTATGATATCACATATACCTTCTTACTTTACATTATATGGCGGATATAATAACATCACTCACATGTACGGTGGACTATCGCTTCACAGAGCGATGTGAATTTTTTCTCACTTATATTTTAAATAGAAGGTAGTAAGGGTAAAGTTAATGAATATATGTGATATTTATGAACTAAAAACAATTTTTTAAATATATTATCTCATATAAATTCTTACCTTACCATCCATTGGAAAACAATAACATCGCTCGTGCGTATGTGTGGACTACCACCTCCATGTAGCGATGTGAAACGTTTTTCATTTTATTATTACATGGATGATAATAAGGATGTGTTTGATTAATATAAATGATATATATTAAATAATAATAATTATATAATTTTTAATTAATATTTATTTTCCTTTCATTCCATCCGTTGAGAAAAATGGAAACAACGTTCATGCGTACGTACGACCTACCGTCTCCATGAACGGTGTAATCCATTTTCTATCTCTAACTTTTATAGATTAATATAAATATATATATATAATGAATATATGTTATATTTATATAATTTTTAAAATTATGGATATTATTTAACCATGATAAAAGTAAAATGACTAAAAATAAAAAATCAAAACATATGTAAAAAATGAAGCAATTATCACCCAAAACAATGATTTTAACAAAGAATTATTAATAAAAGGGTGATAAAAGACTATAAGTAAATAATATATGGGGTGATATATATGAGTATGGTTTTTTAATATACATATAATAAACTTAAATTTATTATACAGGAGGTTCATACACATACGAAGGAAGTTGAACCTGAGGTAAGAGTTTCTCGCCTCACATTTACTTTCATGAGATGTATGCCATATTCGCCACATAGTTATTTTGTGTGGTGTATATATTTCCCATTTGATATTTTATATCATTAATCCCTTTATATTAATGGTATTTAATGTTTAATTTGAATTTATTTATTTCATGGGGCTTATGATTTAAAATTTACCAAAGTGGTAATGGTTTATTTTACAATCTCATTGTTTATCAGGATTGATTATGATTAAATTTATGATGAAAAAATATTATGATCCACCACTAAAGAAAATAATTAATTTTATTATACTCTAGTTATTTAGAAAATTTTAAATTAATAGTTCCATTTCCCTTTCTTTGGTACTTAAAATTATTTTGAAAATGTTTATAAGAAATTTCGACTTTATTTATCTCTTCGGTCAAAAATCATTTTCTTCCAAAACTATGTTTTCTAAAAACGCTTTCAAAAATGTTTTTAACATTCTAAAAATGATTTATTAAATAAATTTTTACCAATTTTTATCTTTTTATAATTTTTTTGAAAGGAATCTTCATGTCATTTCCCAAACAAGGACCATTTGGCTATTTCTGAAAATATGAAAGGAATCTTTGTTTTAATGTGTACAGAATGTAAAGAATTTCACACCATCATAACCAATAAATGTTTTAAATATTACTTTATAATTTTTAAATTATATTTTCAAATAAAAGTTTTTTTACAATACTTTGATAATTTTTAGTTTTAAAAAGTGATTTTCAAAGAGGAAATGTTATTTTTCTCAAGAATGTTTTTAATAATATCTTTATGGAATTTCTATTCATAGATGAAAAAAACCTTATTATATTTATTACAAACTAGGGAAATGTTGTAATGATGTCATAATTATTATTTCTCTAGATGGTTTATTATTATTTTGACTGGGGATGTACCATTTTGATACCATTCATATTTCTCTGGATAGTTTATGATTATTTTTATTGATTGGGGTAATTGTTAACATTTCATACACAAGTTTTTCAATATGAATGATTATGTTGATTATTTTCACCAGTTTTATACGACGAATGAATTGTACTCAAGAAGTGATGGGTAAGACCCAATATAGCTCCTTGATGTATCATTTGGTCTCACGAGAAATACTATCTTGGGATTTTGGCTGAGGCCTTACCCATTTATGTAGGATGTATTGGCATGAGACCTTGAAGCTATGGTTATGATGTTTGACATTATGAATTCCCTCATTATGAGATTAATTATCAATGTTTCATGTTATTATTAAATTAGTTAGAATATACATGGTTATGTTTCATGATCATGTGATTATTTATATGAAAATTTATGATCATCATTTATTCCTTTTATATTATTGTTTATTCTCATGTTATTGATTAAATAAAATTTGTTTCATTTATTTACATTTCCATATTTATTATGTCTTATGCATTCATGATAAATTCCATTGTAAAGATACCCTTACTGAGCATTAGAGCTCACCCCTTTATTATGTTTCCTTTTCCTAGGATGCTAGGAAATATTTTATAATTGATATGTAGGGACATGTTGGATGAAATAAAGATGATCTCAAAGAAAATATTTTGTTGTATTTTATGTTTTCAAATGTATGTAAAAATAAAGTATGTATCTAGTTTACCAAGACTAATAAAATATTTGTACTTTATGGATACAATTCCTTGCATCTTGTGACAATTTAATAATGTAAACTCTAACTTTGGAAAACTAGGGTCGAGGTCTTTACACATACTATATAGAAAACAATAATTAAAGGTTGTGATGACTTCAGATGCAACTTCTTCTAGACTTGATAGATTATCAACATATTAAAATTTATTATTGTAATTTTATGACATTACAATGGATCCTAACATTTATGGGTATGCAATAACTATGATTCTCTTAAATACAGATATCATGGAGATTGTAACTAGAGATGAGTTGGGAATCAACAAGATGTAGGTATTTTCCATGTAAGTTGATTACTGTATATCTTTCAGTTATTTTAATTTATTGGAACTTAATACTTTTATTTTTTTTGTATTAGATATCTTTATAATTTTTTTTCAACATGATACAACATCGGTATATGGATTTATAGACCCTCAATTTATTTCACCTATAGTGAGGATAATCAGTGACAATGAAAGAATACTTTATATTCTAGAAATATTTGAAAATATTGCAATTCAATGTTGGGTGTTTCCTTATCTTCAAAGGTATGGAACATATATTTCATAAAGTGTTTTATCTATTAATTGAATAACCGCTAAATTTATTATTATTTTTATATTTGTGTTCATTGGATATTGGATGTATTTTTTCTAAGGTAGAAGACTCTTTACTGGCTATGCTCTATCCCTAGTGAAATGTGAGATAATTTTAAGAATGTATTGAAATCATAAGTTTAAATATTTTAATACTTGTATATATTATAAAAAAACTTAAATTTGTTTCATACATATTATTTTAAAATAGGGTATGGGATTAATTTAGAAAGATAATAGGAAAGTAGAGCACAAATATCAGATATGTAAAAGCAATGGATAATTCTTATTTATAATTACTACATTTTGGTTGTAAGTACTTAATTTTTTTATTTAAAATATTTTTTTAAAAATAGATGTTTCATCTTTAAGGAGTAATGTAATGTGGATACTGTATTCTAATATTTATGCTTGAAATAATCACAATTGGGACAATTACAAAATTTCAAAAGGTTAAATTTTATTATAAACCTTTCCTTTAATTTTTTATTTGTTATCTTCAGAATACATGTTTAAAGATTTATTTATAATTTTTAGCTTTTTTATGATCCTAGGTATTATAAAAAATAAAATCTAATACACTTACAAAGAGAATGGGAGAATTATTTCACAAGTCTAATTGAGTTTTAGTTTATTTTCAATATACATTGTAAAGTTTAAGTTTAAAACTACAGAGTTAAGATGTATTGATTTTAGGATGTTGTTTTTTGGTATATTTCTAATGTTTATCTATTTATACTTTTCTATTGTACCATTGGGTTAGTCATTTTGTTATTATATATTAAAAAAACATAAATTTTCACATCAGTTATTTTATAACTGACATGACAAATTAAACAGAACATCAGTTTTTAACAACTAATGCGATAAATGGTTTTTAGCATCCATTTTCATATAACCTATGTGGAAAACAACCTCCAAATATGAATTTTTTTAGGTTTCTAGGATGATTTTTATGGAACATATCATGTCAGTTATTTTAAAACTAATGTGATATATAACACGTTGAGATTTTAAAATAGGAACACCATATTGGATAACATATATGACACGAAAAACCAAGATTATAAGAGTATGTAACACCCTAGGACTTTATGATATATTTATTTTTAAATAAATTCAATCTCTTCGATATGTTTTGATGTAAGAAACATCAAGTTTAAATGAAACAAGATACTTTATTAAAATATTATTATTTAAAATTCACCATTGTAACCTAGTCATTAAGTTGAAGGGTATGAATAATACTAAATAAATTATGAAAATTATATGGTTTACACATATATAAAATAAATTCAATGATTATATATTTATCGGAAATAAAATAGGAATCATTTGAAAGAAAAAGATTTTTTTTCTTCTGAAAAGCTGTATTTTTCTAAAAAGTGGTTTCATCGTGCTTTGTGCACATATTATTAAAATTAGTTTTTACCAATCATAGAAAATTTATTTGAAAAAATGAAATTAATTTTTTGAAATCATAATATCAAAATTCTATTAGATTTAATTTTTTTGGATTTTTTTGGAAGGTTTTATTTTTCGACTAATAGTGAAAAAATACCTATTTTTATTAAAAAATGCCTTTTTTATTAAAGCATTTACAATCATAATTTTATTTTAACGTGGTTTTAAAAGTAATATTATTTCAATAATATATTAATTAATCCAAATTATGTCATTAGAATCAATTTCATATTTAATTTTGATATAAAAACTTGTTAAACTTTTGAAAGTTTTTCTTTTGGAAAACCGTTTTTTGACACGTCTGCAAGTTTAATTTTAAATTAAATTCTATAAATTTTGTAAGTTGAGTTTGGAAAAATAGATTCCATATTTTTAATACCAATAATTTATATTATCTAATAAGTTTAACTTAATTTTTGACTGTAATGAATAGTGAAAACAGTAAAAATTATTTATCATAGTTAAGGTAAAAATGAGTTTATTGTGGGTTAAATTTAAAAGATAAGGGTAAAAAATGACCCAAAACTTGTCTAATTTATATTTTATGGTCATTTTTAGACCTTATATATTATAAGGTATAAAAAAGTCCATTTTTTATCCTTTTTTCATGATAAAAACATGGGTGTAATTCTTTCTTTTCAAAAATACCAAGTGTGTCCTCTCCCCCACTTATAACAGGTCACCCCATCCTTGTCTTTCTATACTTCAAAAACCTATTGGTTCAGAAAATACCTAAAAAAATAACTCTATTAATTCCCCCATCACCATATAATCGTTTTTTGGTTAAAAATCTAACCTAGGAAGGAATTTGGTGCAAACCAAAAGAAGTTTTCTGAAGAAGAGGTAACATCCTTAACCGAACATTTTATTTTACTTCTTCTTCCATATCCTTAAAATATTATTAAATAATGATTATATAATAACCTAATTATCTTAAATATACATATATGTTGTTATTTTAAGGTAATTACCTACAACCATCTCCTCCTCCCTCAAATGGGAAACAAAACCATTGATTGTGTGCACGACGAACTACCGCCTCGTGAAACAATGTAATTTGTTTTCCATCATTGATTTTCATGAATAGATATAATGTTGTATTTAATTTTTATATATGTTATTTATGATATAATTATACCTATGTAATTATAATATTACATTTACCTTCTTACTTTTCATTTTATAGAGAATATAATAAGGTCACTCGTGTGTACGATGAACTACCACCTCATGAAGCGATCTAATTCATTTTTTACTTAAAATTTACATAGAAGGTAATAAGGATTAATTTGATGTTAATATATAATATTAATGAAATATTAGTCATTATAGAAAATAAATATATCATATAATTTTTTACCTTACCATCCATTGAATAAATGATAACAACATTCTTGTGTATGGAGGACTACCGCTTCACGAAGCGGTGGGAACCATTTTTCACTAACACTTTACATGGAAGGTAACAAAGGATAATGTTGGGTTCAAAAAAGTTTGTATGAAAGATTAGAATTATTTTATGTGATTTTTAATGTATGGATTAAAATCAATCAAATTATTTGAGTAAGATTAAAATGGTAAAGTACCAAGAGCCGCAAAGGGACCCTGCCTACAACAAAGCATGCTCTCTATGTAAGTTGCTACTCTACATAGAGCTTCCACATAGCATCCCTTCAAATGAATTTTTATTTGTATGGAAATTAATGTTTTTTAGGCCCCATGAAAATGAAATTCTCTTTGCAGGGTGAGGCATCTTTTTTCAATCCCCTCACAAATGAAATTCGCTTTGCGGGGTGAGGTGTCATCCTCCCCCCATAAACAAATTCATTTGCAGGATGAGGAGGCCTCTTGAAAACCAAAAATAATTAATAGGTGGAAGTTTTGATTCCAATAAAACTAGGATAATGTTTACATTCATACCCTTATAAAATTCTCACACAGAGAGTGATGAGGAGTGGGTTTTTTATTAGTGTAATGGTATGATGGAGAAGTAGAGAGATAGTTTGAGCAAGCGATTTTAGAAGGTAATAATTTACTGCATATCACAAAGTAAAAGTGGGAATAAGAATTATTCTACATAGAAAAATAAGCAATATGTATAGAAAATCACCTATGTGGATAACCATCCACATAACATACCCATTTTTTGACCACCACTCTGCCAACTACATGTGGATGAAATCATTGTGGACCACCATCCTACATAAAAAACAGTATACATGATGTGGTATTTCAGTCTCATTACCCTTCCATTTAGTGTTTAGCCTTATCTCAACCCCTTTGAAAATTTTCCAAACAAACCTCTCTGTTAACCTCTCCCATGAAGTGCTAAGACCCAAATGGACCCCTTCATGAAGTACCATGCCAAGGTCTCTTCCAAAGCCACCTGATATGTGTGATTAGAGTACAGGGTACACCAGCGTTCCCTCTTGATCATACATTCCCATGGTAAATGAGGTCCTATTAGTAACCCACCTAACAAGGGGGACCCTCAGAATGATCTCAATCATACATTCCTATGGTAATGAGGGTCTTAACCTTAGAGGTAATGCCATGGGCCTCCCCATTTTAGACAGGAAGGGGAACCACTTTATTTTACCTTTGACGAGGGAGAATTCCGCATCCTCTTCTCATCCCCTCTAAAATCGGGAGTAGGGAATCCCTCATAGAGTAATCCCCTAGCATTTCTTATGGTCCACATCCACATAAGTGCATAATTCCTAATCCTGGTTACGAAAAAAGAGAGTAAAAAGGATTTAGATCCCTTTCTCTCTCCCATAACCTCAAATTGGTTACCAAAATAAAAGAGGATATGGGCACCTCAATTCCCTTTCTCTCTCTTGTAACTCCGGCCTCATCCACCAGTGGGTGAAGGAGATTGTGTGGTTTTTCAGATCTTCTACTTCCTCTTGTTTTTTCACACTAAGCATGAATCATGTGGTCTTAGAGGTTTTTGATGATCATGACATTCGCATGATTACATACCTATCTAGAGAGAAGATTTCATTTATGAATCTTCCTCCCACCTTCATGGGCCTCCTCTAAAGGTGTAATCCCCAAAACCATGTCACCATCCTCTCAAAGGGCTATATTACCTACAAGACCAACCTTTAAAGGGCCATATTTCTAATGAATCACACCTATGGGAATCCTATTTGGTATAAGACCCAACCACACACACTTATGGGCCTCCCATTCGGTATAATCCCCAACCATACCCACCTATGGGACTCTTCTAAAGGCAGAATCCCCAACCGTCCAAACTATGTGAGCTTTTATTCCCAACCAAATGGGATACACAAGAAGCCTCCCTAAGCTCCAAACCCAACACCCCAAATTCACCCTAATGTTATTTGGTCCATATCCCTAGTAGGGTCATATTCAACTTGGAGGGACATATTCTTTTGGAGTCTCTTTCATCACCATCCTTATTGGACTATATTCCCTGTAATATCATGCCCCCACCTGGGAGACTATATACCTTCCAGGTCATACGAGCCACTTTGGCGTAAGTCATACACCATCCATTGACTATGCATTGTTTGTTTAGACTTCCTTACTACATGATGTTAAAATTCAAGGTTGGGTCATCATAATATGACCTTAAAAGGTATGATGTTTCTTATTAAGTGGAATTGAACTATGTAGTTTTGATTCCTTTCATGAGGATACATAGGAAGTCTATCTCATGGGGACGATCTTTCCATTAAATCAGCTTCCATATTTTTGGATGATGTTAAATTCTCAAGCACCAAATTGTGTTACTTAAAACTAGAATCATGATGATAAATGATATAATAATCTATAATCTGCTTACAAAAGGGTATCATTGATGGAGAACCTTAGACACATACAAATGTCTCCATCGATTTAGAACCTTGTATATATACAAATGGTTCTAAAATCAACACATGCAAAATAATTGATTATTGATACAAGGATGATCTTTATGATATTTGGGATTTAATAAAGGATTCATGAATACATCTTAAATATTTAAGAGAGTCATAGAGTAGAAGATAGTTACCCCCAAAAGGGTACGATGAGCTCGACCTCCCATCATCTCAGCTAATTAATTTTCTAAAGGTCTCATTAAAGAAATAAAAGCATCTGCCTGCCTTTGGAAAGTAGGTCTTCATTGACTCAAAATGAGCATGGGTGTGAGACCGTATTAGAAAAAAAATGGTGAACCCAATATGAATCCTTAATCAAAATATGATTGTGTCACCCATATGTTATCCCCCTTCTTTGTGAAAGAAAGAGGGCCAAAACATGGATCTAAAATAATTAATTACACATGAGTTTTTTTAATCATATGCTACTTTTATGGGGTATTCTTGTTTGTGTTTTTCATATGTATCTAGGAACTTTTGAAAAGAACTCCCTTTAATCTAATCCAATAGTGTCCTTTCAACCAAATCAAGCTTTTGCATCTGCTGTTGGGTCCTTATAAAATTAAATGACATCGTCATCAACCCAATGTCTTTAGTTCCAAGTCTCAAAAATTCTCATTCAGGGGTACCACCAAAATGGTACCATCCAAACCCTGGAGTTATCTCAACAAGTCCTCCAACTCATGAAACCCCACCAGATGCCTGGTCAATGATGGATCGTGGACCAGAAGCTGACCACACCAATTTCTGTGTCAAATTGTTTCAAGATTCTATCCTCTAAATGTTGTAATAAATTCCACCCTTATCTTAGGAAGGCTGATCAAGAGGTCACCAACAGCCTCATCCAAACAGCATAGGGGTCCCACCAAAGGGCTCATTCTAGAATCCACCACTGTCAACACCGCGCTGTAACAAAACCTCGACATAATGGGGGTACTATTTATGATATTTCGGCTCAGGTCACCCAAACCTGGGAACTCATGATAGTCAACCAAGGAAAATGAATAGAGTACTAAGAATAGGGTCGTACCTATATTCCATCTAAAGAAACCCGCCAGTCAAATTCGGTGACAAATAGTGAGCTAACACAAACACCTAACCACATTAACCAAGCCTTCCAGTATAGTTATACAACATCCAGAGAATCCCTACAATCAAATATGATAGTAAACCATGAGAAGACACACACACACACACCTTCACACATCCACCAATCCCACTGATATAGTTTAGCGGCACCCGAAGAAACAAGTTGGAGGATTCTGACTATAAATAGGGGGAAGACCCATATATCTACCTCTAAACCTGATTATTATCAATATATACTGATAATAAATGGAGGAAAAGAGTAGGAATACATCCCTTCTCTAGCTACATAATGGGAATATATTCTCATTCCAGCTGAAGAAGTCACTCCTTATATCTTGGAAATTATTTAAGGATAAACATCTATTCCTATCAACATTCTACAATTTTTCCAAGATATAATGACAACATCGGTGGTGACTAAGAGTCAGATACACAACCCCACCTCCGCATTTGAAGTTACTTGGATGAATAATTCAGAAGCCACTATAAAGCAGATCCATATCTATGTGCCCATCTAGGAGGGTCATGGACATCCCATGATAAATGGTCAACTAAATGAGGCCCAAATCACTATTCTAATTGGAGGTCATCAATATACCCAGGTGTTCACTTTAGGGTAGGCACATATCCTTTTCATAATTCTAGAGACCTATCAGAAAATTCTAGTAGTGAAATGGGAGCTAATCAAACAGGCTTCCATGTATGAAAGAAATCACCCACAATAGGTGTCTCTAATCACCTAGAGGAATAAATCTAAAAATAGGCCTCACCAAAGTTGATTGGTAAATTAAGTGTCTATCCATGACCATGCTTTTCTAAATTCTGGTGTTCTTGAATCCCTCAGATGTCTATCTATGGAAGATCAAGATCCTAATCCTCCGTTATCAAATTACGAGGATAGTAGAGGCAATTGCAAATGTCCTCCCCACAATTTGACTAACAGTAGTTCTAGAGGTCCTCCCCAAACATCTGATTATGAAGACTCACTTCATGACCATAATCTGATTGATCTCAAGAGCCCATCTTCCGATGAGTGCCGCGGTATCCCTCCACGTGGCCAGAAGATCAAATAGCAAAAAGGTCCTCCCCTTTCTACCATCTTCTCTGAAGGTCCTCCCCAGGGCATATGTTGTAGAATTTCTCTTTACAGTTAGACATTAATCCATGATTGTAGTCCTCCCCATTATGGAATTAACTATGAAGGTCCTCACCACAATGAATCTTCATTTCATTAAGAAGGTTCTCCCCTTGACGAATCAGCTTTGAGAAAGAACTCCTACCGCGAGGCGCTTGGGAAAATGAGGTCAACCATGCCTGATGCCTCTTCATTTATAAGAGATATTCTTTCTCAACTAGAAGACAACCCAAGGAAATGATTATTCTTCAAACCCTCCTTGAATTTACTATCTTCTAATACAACATAGTAAATACCTATCAACCCCATTGTTTATAATTAAGAAATGGGAAAATGTCAACTATGGTCAGATCTAGCTGAGGAACTTATCACAAAATATAAAGAAGACATGTTTCTTATGAGTAGACATTTGGATAAAGAAAACATACCAGTAATGTTATAGCCTTTATCCACTCCACATTTTAGCATTTCAAATGCGTTGTTGGATTATTGTGTGCATGAAATATTCATAAATATATAGACCACTCTTCATAAATTGAAAACAAAGGTATTGTCTTACAACTAATACCCAAATCGCATCAAGGTAATAGAATAGATGCACCATCAAATTGATTTGGAATCCCTCCTAGATGCACGACACCCAAAATTGGAAAAGCAGTAAGGATACCTTTAATGCACATGTCTCTATGCATTAAGTGAATTGAATAATCTAATCACTAAATCCCCATCCAGTGTTCATATCAGAGGATGGGGTGAATATGAGGCATTACATTTCATCTTTCTCCCTAGTCAACAAAGTTCACCAAATGCGACATCGTGTAATTTCATAGCCTCAAGATGAATTCAAGAAATATATTATTCTCACCATAAATGGAATGATCAATAAGAAATGGTCTATAAAAACTCTCATAGACATCAGGTTAGAAGATATCAAGCCAACAAAAGACTCTTTCATCAAGAATATGAAAATATCAAGAAAACCTCAAACTTGAGGGAATTCAACTATCAGATAGCATAAATTTATTGAGAAGCAAATGGATTGGTTATAGGTTATGTAATTCACCCATCCCATGTTTGAAAAAATCTATATAAAATTAGAAGAGTAGTTGTAACAATTGCATCCATGGAAGTATAGGAGAAACCCTATCCCATAGGGTTGGGAAAATTTTAAACACAATCCTCTAGGAAAACAAATCAGGACCAAAACATTGTGAAAGTGGAATAGAAGCACCCACAACCCACAAAATTGGGGTAAATTTTACCTCAACCTCAACTAAAGTCAGTATTTTCTCAGTTGGAGGAAGTTCCACAAAATAAATCTTCCCAGTTCATCCTGTACCATGATATAGTTTCTTATTCAGGGATTCAGAAAATAAAATTATCTAGAGGTTCCCTTTAGATTACCCTTCACTAGATGGATTCAAAGGGACCCATAAAATAAAGTATGAGAACCCCTAGTGGTCATAAGTATAAATAACCTTCTAAGATCACAACTTCCCCCATGAATCATAGCTCTTCTAGTAGATAGTCCTAGAGAAACCACCTCTCCCAATATTCTGAGACCGATGAAATGCTTGCAATGTAGTTAACGTCAGTAAAAATCATTGAAATTTTTTACAATACTACAAAACATTAGGCCAGTTATTAAGAATAAGAGGAACATATATCCATTCAAAATATGCTCCAAACTAAAATAGATGAAGAAGGTGTGCATACTAGAAGATAACTCTTTTGAATGTTTCATTAACTCCTCAATGAGTATCAACTAAAGAAAAGGGTAAAGATGTAGTTAAATACCAATTATTACCCAAGGTTATTGAACACATTACACTTAAAGAAAGACTATCTTAGTATGAGGTAGAAATGATATAGCTAAAAAGGCTTAATGCCAAACTACTCAGGGTTTATATTCCCACATGATATTTTCTTCCAACAGAACCTCATTTCACTCCTCCAGATGATGTCCCTCAATAAGAAAATCTCATCATATCAGTGAAAGAATATTTTCAATATCCACTCAAATTAGGATAAAAACAACCAATCTATTTGGAACCAGTGACAGTTGAATACTGAGACTTCCCTCTATTGGACAAACAACCAGACCAATGTCACCTAATCATAAGTGAAGATATGACCAACATATTTAGTTTAGATTATTGTGACCCTACTCTATCTCCCACTTAGTTGACCATTCCCATAACACTTGTTGATACTATTGAGTCATCAAAATCCTGACTATAAGCTATATAAGGGAAACGTGCGCTAGTGAATCCAGAAAGAAACCCTTACCCTGAATGGGTAGATGTAACACTTCCCCTACTTAATTTTGGAAATCCTACATTTTCAATGTTTGAAGGTTTAGGAGATCTAGATCAACATCTGATGAATTATTTATCTCAATGTGGACCCATGATGAGAATTTTTTTTGCAACCAGAAGCCACCAAACTATAGCGTTTTGTACAAAATTTGCAGGGACTAGCTTTCATGTGGTACACCAGCTTACCTACAGGGTCAATCAAAGGATGAAAATAATTATACTGATAATTTATTTACCATTTTAGATCAATGCTGCAAAAGAAAATAGTCCTAGACCTTTCAAACTATAAGAAACAAGAAAATGAGATAGTCTTAGACTTTATTTTCAGATAGAATGTTCTAACTTACTCCCTGAATTTAAAATTTCCATAGAAAGATTTGTTAGATCTTTGCATAGAAAACTTTTGTGTTGAGTTGTGAATACCACTCATTATAGTGAAGTACATGAGTGGGTTTCAAGATCTTGTTGTAGTTACACAATGATAGGAAGACTTCATATTGAAAACCAGAGCCAAATCTAGACCAGTACCAGAAGCTTAGGGAAAGAGGATATGCAAGTCATAAACTGAAGCCTTCACTCTAAAACCAGTCTCAATATCACTCCCTGCTCCGAATCCTGCACCTTATCATACAACACCCCCTATAGGTTGAAAAAAGTATCAAAAATAACCTTTTTGGGATGAAAGGATAGAGCCATAATGCTCCTAGTTTTAAGAATGGAAGAACAAAGCCTACTCCTTTCGAGATGAGTAGGTTCTTGGATATTTATTACTAGCCTTGGAAAACAACCTAATAACTCTTCTAGGACCTAGAAGGCCTGATCAAGTTGGCCTTGAAGATCACCTAAATTATTGAAAATTTCATCGAATGTTAGGAAACACCATCCATGATTACTTTGTTTTCAAAGATATCCTGTAAAAGATGGTTGATTCTGGTTAGATAAAATTGGGGAAACCACTGACACAAGTAGCATGTGTTTCCACCACCACATCGGAAGAAAAAGGTGAATGGAAGAAAGTCACTAGTAATAATGCATGAAATTTTATTGGTTGGATGACTCAAAAGATGATCAATTGAACTCATGTTATTCCTTGAGCATAGTTGAAGCAACCAATTGTGACTCCCGCCACTTCTTCTATGGCACAACCAACTCCATCGACACCAAAATCCTCCAAAATCAAATATTCTAAGAAATAGAATGGCCTAAAGAATGGAAAACAAACACAAGAAGATGAACCTATACCTAATCCAAATCTAACTTTGGATCTCTCAGACTTCATGATTTTAGTCCCAAGAGAACGAGCACTATCCCACCAAACTGTACAACAGGTACCACCCCACCAAACGACACAATGGGAACCAAACCATCAAATGGAGTCCTCAACATATAAAGAACTAATATTCATATATATTAATGAAATTAATTTAATGGACCCCTTATTTGATGATGAGAGTTATTATGAACCCGAGAATTCCATGCAAAATTGGGGAGACACGAATCAAGACCATAGAAGCTAAGGAAATAAAGGGAGGAATAACCATAGTCAAATAAAAAAATACCAGTCATATCCCTACTAGAACTATCTATGCAACTAAAACCCATGGGAAATACCTTTGATAAGTCTAGTGGGAGTAATAAAATGTCTCTAAACATGTGAAAAATCATTCTAAACTGATTATTTTGGAAGATCGATTGATTCATAGGTGAAAACCTAACCATCCCAGGCAAGTGGGTAGGCCAAGGTGACCCAATCCAATAATAGATAAAATTTCATCCACATCTGATCCACTAGCTGAAAAATCTACCCTAGGCATGTTAGCTCCAAAAATTCCTTCTTGGGAATAGTTCCCCATAGAAAAATGTAGATTCTTGACCCAAAAGTACAACATATTGAAGTAATTAGCCTTAATTATGGAAAATATTTCAATTCAAGATGACTTCAATCTGTCAAAGGATCTGTAATAAGCATTTTTAGAGGCTCTGTTGCGACCTGAAGAATTCAAAGATGAAGTTTTTTTCACTGACATATAGAAGTTGATCCTGTAGAATGCCATGTGGTTGTCTATTTCACCAAATAAGACAAAGATGATGTTATATAGGGATACATTAGGACCCTGTATATATCTAGAAGATTAGATGACATTGACATCTGTCAATATTTAATTCATAATGGATCAGAAGTCAACCTGATTCTTATTAGAATGCTTTACCAACTAGGATACACTAAATCCAATCTACCCACTTCCACTCTAATTCTCCATAGGTTTGATAAAATTGAATAAAAACCTCTCAGATGCATTAATATTATAGCTCAGTTCAAGGATTAGGTGTCCGATTCTGAGTTCTTAGTCGTCTGATAAGATACAATTTTCAATGTCTTTCCAGAAAGTCCTTGGTTTCACCAGCATGCAATGATCCCTTAATCATACCATCAATACCTCAAATACTATAGTAATAGGTAGATTTAGAAATTTCATGGTGACCAATATCTCTTTGAGTATTGTGAATATCAATATATTGATGTAGAATTCTACTATAGAGAAGGAAAGAAACCCATAACTGATGGTGTCAATCAGGTCACTACTCCAAATGGTCTAGAAATGACACTAGTTAACCCATTCAAAGACCTTGGTGATGAATACATGCTGCCCATTAGTCAAGTTGAATTCATCAGCTCAAAATTAGATATGTTCTCACTGGTCTTCATGAAATCAACTACTTTAGTTAATCCCGAGATAATTGAAGAATTTTCTGATTCCTCTGTCGGAAGCGATACTTCATATGGAAATGCTCCAATTTTTTTAGAACTTCAACAAGCCACCAATTCATACATTAAACCTATAGAATCCATGATATCACTGTTGGAAGTTAGATCTTAATAAATTGACCTTTCCCTTGAACTCAATGATTCCCTTTTGTCTTTTACCCATCCTGACATGGACATAAAGGAAGAAGAATAAGGAAAGGAATAAGAGAAAGAAAATGACCTTAGATATTCTCCTCTAGAATTTGAGGAAGGAGTCTCCACCACTATCGATGAACTCTGATAGATAAATATGGGTACAGAGGAGGATCCATGACCAACACTGATCATTATAGCTATGCCCCTCAATTAATAGAAAATTTAAACCTCTTTCCTAAAGTAAAATTGAGATGTGTTTGTTTGGAATTACAAAGAGATGCTTGATCTGAATTCTAATGTGGTTACCCATTAACTAGGTCTACTAGAAGACCATCATGGCTACAAGTAAGTATCTAGAAGGACACATCTGACTCATGATTCTAAGTTCAAATTTAAAGTTAATAAGATCATTAAAGATAACTTCATTTGGGAATTCTATTACCCAAAATGGATCACCAACATTGTCCTTTTTTAAAAAAATGGTGGGAAAACTAGGGTTTTCATCGATTTTAGAGACCTTAACCAACACTGTCTAAAAGATGACTTCTCGGTTTTGATTACCAAACTTATGATTGATTCAACGGCTGGATAACAAGATCTTTACTTCATGGATGGATATTCAGGGTATAATTAAATATGAATGGATCTATAATATGAATAATCCACCACCTTTATGCATCCTTATAAAGTATTCAGCTATAAGGTGACACCTTTCAGTTTATATAATTCCAGCACTACATATAAATGTGTCATGTATCACATCTTTAAACTCTTCCTGGGAAAACCAGTCGATGATTTGGTGGTTAAATATCAGCAATGTTCTGATCACCTTGCTGATTTGAAAATTATCTTTGACAAACTCCAATAACATAGTCTGAAGATGAATCTCCTAAAATCTATTTTTAGTGTTACTTCAAGAAAATTTCTAAGATTCATCATATGCCATCGTGGCATCAAAGTCAAACCTGAAAAGACTAAGGCAATTCTAGGTATGTTACCTCCTCAGAATCTCAAAGAGTTGAGAGGATTGCAGGGACACCTTGCCTAAATTAAACACTTCATAAATTTTTACCCTTCACAAGAATAATGAAGAAAGGGGTTGTATTTTAGTGGACTGATGACTGCAAAAAATATTCAACATCCTCAAGAAATATCTCTTGAGCCCACCAGTGTTGATGCCACCAGTCAAAGGAAAACCACTCATCCTGTACATTATAGCTCTAGAGTGATCGCTGGGTGCCTTCCTTGCATAGAAAAATGATTATGGTAGTGAAAACAATCTTTGTTATCTCATTCAAACCATTATTAAAACTAAGACTCAATATTAAAATATTAAGAAGAACTGTTTGGCGTTGATTTTCACAATTCAAAAATTAAGGAATTACCTGAAAAAAAACGAGGTCCATTTGATCTCTTTAATTGACCTTCTAAAATATATCCTCAATTGTCCCATGTTGACTGGACATTTAGTATGATGGGTGGTCATTCTGCAGGAATTCAACATCCATCTCATATCGCAGAAGGTGATAAAAGGACAAGACTTAGAAAATTTCTTGGTATAATATCTCTATGATCCAACACTAAATCATGTATCACATTCACAAAATGCTCAAGTAGATGCATTAGAAAATGCTACTACAGCCTTAATAGATCTAGATCAGGATGAAACAGTTATCAGTATCACCCATCATAGAATAGTATTTCCATTTATTCAATGTGGCATGGAAAAGATCAATGAGATCAATTATACCTCTAAACCAGATAATGTTGTGATTGGGTGGATGAATCCATCCTAGAATACATTAAAAATGTTACCCTCCCTCTAGATATAAATGGAAGAGAAAAAATTTGATGATGGATGGTCAATTTCACTATCTATGACAGCCCAGGTCATTAAAAATTTCTTTATAAGCAAAGCTTCGATGAAATTATCCTTAGATTCATTGAAGGAGAGGAGAAGAATTCCAACATGGAAGAAGTTCATGCTAGTACTTGTGGTTCCCATCATTCAGGAACCAATATTTTTCAATAAATCAGGAGGCTTGGGTATTTCTATGCTTCTATGACATGTGATTGCACACAATTCACCAGAAAGTTTCATTCCTTCTATGTGCACTCCAACTTCATCCATTACTCCCCATAGTTGCTGCATACAGCTAAATATTTTTGGCCATTCACTGTATTGGGGATGGATGTCATAGTTTCATACCCTCTAGCTATGATCAAGTAGTTTAAGTATATCCTTACTGTTACCGACTTATTCTCTAAATGGGATGAGGTAATACCTATTAAGGAAGTTGGAACCAAAATTATCATCAATTTCATGAAGTCAAACATCATCACCATGTTTGGTTTCCCTCAAAAAATACTAATGGATAATAGCATCAACTTATGTTCTCTTGAATTGAAGAAGTTGTACTAGGAGTACAACATCAAGTCCAACCATTATTCCTGCTACTATGTGGTAAAAATGGACAGATAGAAGCTTTAAAAAAAACTTTATCAAACATTATATAGAATATTATGGATAGATAAAACAAGTCTTGGCCTGATAATTTCCTACATTCCTTATGGGCCTATCAAACTACAACCTGCACTACTAATCAGGAAACCCCATATTCACTGGTTTATAAAACAAAAGTAGTGCTTCCCATCAAAGTTCAATTACCCTCACTTCAAATAACAATATATGAACAACTCTAAAATGATGAACAATCATAAAATTAGTTTGATGAGTTAGATAAACTCAATGAGAAAAGGTTGTATACCATACATCATTTAGAAATATACCAGAATCAGATATCATGAGCCTTCAACAAGAAAGTTTGTATTCACTCGTTCTTTCAAGCATATATGGAACTAGTCCTCAGAACCCTAATGATACCAAGGAAGAAACCCCTAATGTTTTAACCAAAGTAATAGGGACCTTATTCCATACACAAGGTCCACTCCAATGGAGCTTACTCATCAATCACAATGGATGGGAAATGCTCTACACCCCCTACCAATGAAAGATTTATTAAGAAATGATTCATGTGATACAATAAGCTATGGTAATCCTCCTAGGTGTAAGACATAATCATGTCCTCAACACATGGAATTAAACTTTATCCTTATTTCATATAAAACTGATATACATCATACGATAAATATGGGATGACCAGAACCTTCATCCTGGCCACATGACGTTAAACTACATGGTTTCCCTTTGTCTTTATTGCATGATATTAAAATGCATAGAATTGTTTTTCCTATATTCATAGCCTTAAAAGGCACATATATTTTCCTTTCCTCACAATGATAAACTACATGAAATTTCATCCTAGTCAGAAGATGTTAAACTGCATAAAAACATCCTTTCCATAAGACATAAAACTACATGGTTTATGTCCTTATTTCACAATATAAAACTACACAAAATTTTAGTCTGTACTTGAGTGAATCAAAACCTTTGGTATTGGTATCTTACCACAATTTCATTTTAAAACTATGTGTGTCTTGATTCCCATTCACATGAGATACATAATGATGCCTAGACCTTCTGTATTCAGACCCAACTGCAAATTCACCGAAAAACCATCTCTTTCATGTGGTGATATCACCCCAAAATTCTCCCATGGGCCTCCTCTGTAGGTGTAATCCCCAAACCATTATCCAGGTCATATGACATTACACTGCGTGGTTTCCCAACCTCATCTTTTCTGCATGATTTTAAACTACATAACATCATTGGTCCTATTTTCATGACCTTAAAAGACACATATATCATCCTAGTCACATGACATTAAACTGTATGACAACATCCCTGCCGCATGATGTAAAACTGCATGGTTGACATCCTCACTGCATGATGTAAAACTATACAACATTTCAGTCCTTACTTGAATGAATCACAACCTTTGGTTCTAGTATCCTACCACACCTTCATTCCATAACTATATATGGATTGATTCCTATCTACACATGATATATAGTGATTCTTATACTTCTTTTCTTAGAACCATCATCAAATCCTCCATTTTGAAAGATCATTTTCACCAACCTTTGACCCCTAAGGCCTCTCTTCATGTCAGGTTTTTCACTTTTTTGGTTGGAGAGAACAACTTTGCACCCTCATATTGGTCAAAGATTAATGACCTTAAATAATTTCAAACATATGGTCCTAGTCGTAATAAATAAAACTAAAAGACACTATAGTCTGAGTTATAAGACTCTAAAATACATATCCTAATGTCTCAGTCAAAAGACATTAAATAGTACAACGATGCCCTTATAACATGACATGAAACTAAATGGATCACTTCCTTGTTTCATGACATAAAACTGCATAACATTTCAATCCATACTTGAGTGGATCACAGTCCTTGGTGTTGGTCTCTCATCACACCTTAATCCCAGAACTACGTGTGGCTTGATTACTTCCATCACAAGATATGTAGTGACACCCAGATCTATAATCCTGGGTCCAGCCACAATATAAAAATGTCCCCCTCCCTGTGTATGGGTCAGGCCTACACAAGGAGCTTCTATCCAAAAACTACATGTGGATTAATCCTCATCTCAATAGGATACTTAGTGATGGTCAGACCCTATATCCTAGACCTAACCACAAAGTAATGTAAATACCCCCACTTCTACATATAGACAAATATTTATGCAGGATACTTCATGCTCCATGGACAATATCAATTCAAATTCTTCTTTTATGCTTAGATGAATCCATTCCATACATCACAATCCTTTTCCTAGGGAAAATTAGATATTCATAAACTTTCTTTGGCTATCAATAATAGAATGACATATTCATGAGGATACCTTTGTTTTGACTATACATAAAATTCCCCAGTTTGTCTCTACATAAGTTTCCCTTAAAATTACTATCAACCAAAGGCATATTTTCCTCATGATAGACCTCTTCTATCTATATAAGCCTCAACAATACTATGCTGGAAACTTATTTTCAAACATTGTCCATGGTCACTCCTTGGTTACTTGTCCCATATCACTTCTCTTAATATGAGAACCCCCAAGAACTTGGTTTACATTTTACTTCATCACATCTGAATCATGTCAGAACATCCATAACCCAGTAATCCTTATATCACTCATCATTTTCACATTTTGTAACCTTCATCCTTGACACATGGTATTAAACTACTGGGTTTCCTAAAACTACGTACATCTTTATTCTAACCCTTGTGAGATATGTAGTGATGCCTAGTTCCTACATCTTTTCCCAACCACCACATGATATAAGAATCCCCTATTATTACTTTTAATAACTTATTTCTGGTGAAAGAAACATTTTCCACTCCCTGTTTCTCACACTGAGCATAGCTCATGTGGGATTAAGAGTCTTGGTGAAGTCATTCCCACATAATCAAGGTGAATTAATTCACGTTGGGTTTAACATGGTTTTGGATAAAAGGCCTTAAAAGGAACACCAAATTTCCTTTCCAAATGATGTTAAACTCCATGATTGATGTATCTTATATAATATAAAAAATTTCACATTGCTATAGCCCTCACCTAAGAGGACCATGAGCCTGGGTGTTAGTCTCCCACCACCCCTCTTTCCTAGAATTACATATGGATTGATTCTCACCCTTATGAGATATGTAGTGACACCTAAATCCTATATCTTGGTCCAACCAAAATATAAAAAATGCCCCCAATCTTCTATGTATGAGCCAAATCTTCATAGGTGAGTCTAATAGGGATTCTCACCCCTTTTATGATCCAGTATTCAAAAAAATTCCCCCTATCCATATGAAAATTTAGTCAAGTGTGGAGAGTCTTTATGATGGAAACTACTTTTTAGAACATAGTTCATCGTCATTCCTTTATCTTTTCTAGAAATACGTGTGGCTTGATTCTCTCTTTGATAAGATATGTAGAGAATCCTGAGCCCTATGTATCAAGACTATCTGTGATAAAAAAATACATTCCCTATGTATAGTTTAGACCTACATTGGAAACATTTTCCCCCATTCTATAGTATTTTTGACATGAAATTATCCTTCCAAACTCATGCACCTTCCTTACACAAATCAAAATATGTGTCTAGGAAAATAGAAATTTCCATAAGCTTTCCTTGGCCATCAATAAGAATTTTAGATTCCCAAAGGACACCTTTGTTTTGACTATGCATAATAAGACCTGGTTTGGATCTTCTTAAGTCACCCTTAAAAGGCCAGTAAACCAAAGGAATATTCTTACTCATGAGAGATATCTTCTATCTCTATAATTCCAAGAAATTTTATGCTGAAAACTATCTTTCAACCATAGTATAAGGTAATTCCTTACATCATTGTCCCATATAACTTTTCGAATTCAGAATACCCTATATTTTAACTTATAACCTTCCATCTTCATGCATGAAGTATGGTGGAACATTCTCGATTAGATCACCATGGAATGGAAAATTATTAATATTTTGGTAGAATCAATGTGACCTTAATCCACAACAACCATACATCCCCACAACACAACGTTAAACTGTGTTTCCTATGTCATTTTCATAATTATGTTAAACTTTATGACACTCATCCAATCCATACGACATTAAACTATAAGGAAAGTTCCTCAAAACATGACCCTAAATGGTAGAAATTATGGTTCCTTGTATCATGAAATTAAACTACATGACACGCGATCAATTCTATATGGACCCTTTCCTACATGAGATCCAGATCCATGAAAAGTTACCTAGTACTATATTTAGAGAATCATATTATTTTGATCCCATACCAGAATAAAATATGCAAATTCCCTTACTCGATATAATTATTTGATCTATATAGGGGTCCCATCCTTTCTTAAGGATTCATTGGCCATAGTTATCAGTCCTTGGACATGATTTTTTATTGACATCAATCATGAAATCGGATTGAGGAAAAAATTCCGCCACATGTTCCCTACCATTCACTCTCATGTGGATTTAAATTATTTCCAAAGTTTCTTCTTGTTTCTCACACTGAGCATGACTCATGTGATCTTAGAGGACCCAAAGAGTCATTTTTACTAGTAGGAAACTTTACCCCATGACCCATTTATTGTGACCTCCTTCTTTCCCACATGAGATCTTGATTCGTGTAAAAGTCTTTGGAACACAAACCATTTATGATTTAGGATATTAATACCCCATTTCATATGTATGAGTTCGATCTATATAGAAGATTACGAAACATGTTATCCGATTTATGGACACACGCTAAGAATAGAATTCCCTTCTCCTACACATGAGTCATATATATATAGGGATTTTCATGTTTAGGGTCTACAACCCTAGTTTGAGATTACTACTCTCATAACTATTGGTCAAATTTGTTCAAACTAAAACAATATCTACATTTTTTGTTCCTACAAGACCCTAAAACTGATAATGAAAAGAGACATAACACTCTTCTAGTTGAAAAAACATGAAGGGAAACCCAGAAAAAAGTCAAGTCCCAACTCTCTAGGTCTTTGACCTAATGAAGATTTAAGATCATTTTTCTATTCCCATCATTTTAAGTTAAATACCCTAATACATGGACACTCTAATGAATGATTAAACTCTAGTATTACTATTAAAATTGTAAGGGAAATATGTATTAAATTCATATATGATTGAGGATAAATCCATTTTCATTTCGTATATCAATAAAATAGAGGAGCATAAATAACTTGAATTCCCACTATTACAAGGATTGTTCAATAGATTCAAAGAGTTGAATCATTACATGTTTAGAATCCTCTACTGCTCAACGTAGCTTTGATAATATAGCAGCTTCTATTTTCATAATAGCTCATAATGCCTCTTCCTGATCAATAGAGTCTTTCCTGACTTTCTCTACCACCAGCACAAGCCACTGCTCTTCATTAGACACTACATTAACATGATCCATCTCTTGATTCAGCTGATCTATCTATTGATGGAGTTGTTCCACTAGGGTCATATATTATTAAACATGGATTTGGTGACAATATACTATTCTATCATGATCATAAGCCTCACTAAGTAGAATTCTTCTAGTGGAAACAAAATGAGCCATGGACTTTTTGATTGTGAGTTGAGACTACAACACACTCACCTTCTATCCGATGAAATCCACCTCCTTTATGTTGGAATGCATGGAATGGTAGTCAATCTCCCTACAGCCAAGCACATAAAACATGCGGTGTAGTTTGGACAACCATGATGGTAGATCTAAAATAGGGGTCTGAGAAATCATTTTCTATATATTCATCCACACTATATTCCAATAAATGCAAAAATTATCAAGAGTCTCCTAGTCTATGTCATAATCTCTCTCATAATTAATAATGTATTCTGAGACCATGTTAACAAGGGAAGACCTATCATCAACATTTTACACATGAGAGGGCTCTGTAGCAGTTGAAGCTAGGTTTATCTCAGCTAATTATAAATTTGATGTATCTTGGAATTCAAACACTTTCACAAATGCTACAAAAAAGGTATTCAACAATCAATGTTTGGTAAGGAGAATTATTATTTGTTCAAAAAGTTGAGAGACTCAATTTCATTTTTTGAGGCATCTACCTCCTCGATCATCACCACCCCACTAGATGTCATTACAAGCACTTTCCTTTCAGTTTGCGCATGGGACTCAAAAGATAACTCTCTTGGAGAGGCATGTGCAATGAGTTCATGTTAGTCCATATCATTAACCTCTATAATGTCACTCACAGATACTGATATCATAGGAATTATCATGAGAGAACTGAGAACAATAGTTGAACTCAAATCTTCTTGGGACCTCATTGATGCTTCCCCCACCATTGCTTTATCTGGGGGAAGGTCATTCAAACCTAAATATAGAGAATATTATCCCTCAAATTCCATTCTATAAAAAACATATATTGATCATAAATATTTATTTAGCTCATATTTCCTAGGAAATGTTGTTCCCACCACATTTGACTCCATAGGAAAAGGGGATGCAGACTCTCAAATAGTTGGAAGCTTCTGACTTGTAGAACCTATGAAAACCCCTACACCAGTTGATTAATTAATATGACTAGGTATATGTCATTGAAATTAAGAAAGAAGGATATAATGATTAATTTTTGTCCCAGATAGAATGTGGATAGCTATCTTCCTCACTTGCATATGCTTCCTGATTTCCCATGGTGGTAATTCCACAGGTAACATAGAGGGTGGAGGAGGGGTGGGAATACCCTTACACGATCTACAATCATCGCCTTTATATGTTCAGCTACCCTAGGAGAGCCTTCTTTAGTGACCCTCTCACCCTCAGGAGCATCCAATATGATAACAGTTCCCCCTTTGTGTATTCCAAATAAGGAATGGGTGATGGATCACCCCTCACTCCTAAAAAGATAGGATAAGGGTAGAAGATAATAAAGGTTAGAAGATTATGGTGGTTGTAAAAATAGGGTTGATGTAAGATCTCATATTACCTCTTTACTGGAATCAATCCCTACCACAATTTCTACCACCATCTCCCACACGCATTCGGACCAATGAATCCCACATTTGAATGAATGGATATATGCTTCCATCTCCTTAAGACATGCAACAATTTCTTCAGGATTTTCTTGGAATAAAATATGCTCATGTGTGGTGATCAGCCCATAACCAGGCAGATCAATCTCCTCTTCCTGAAGCACCCTTAAATATCTTCATTAGAATCAATCTTTCTCTAAGCATCCCATTATTTCCAAGATTTGGGAAATGCTTCCATGATAGGGATCAATAATGTAGAGGATGATCTTGTAGGTGAGGTGGGATCAAGTCATCACACCTATTTCCATGTAATTTCTAGTGTCATTCCCCTTGGAGAAGGGTGCTTCTGAGGCCCCAATTGCAAGGAAGAAGGCATCTCACCAAGTTCATGTGGAGCTAGAAATATTCCTCATCAACCACCTATGAACCACTATTATTATCTACACTCTCTCTTTAGTTTGGACCTAACATTTCAATTACCTGATCCAGAAAAATATATTGACCACAGAGATAATGAATGAAAGATTCAAGGTCCCAGATGCAGGCTTCCATAAAATCTGGATGTTCCATATAAGAAATGATTTCAAGTGTAGTTTTTTCACCATACCTAGTCAGAATGATCACCTCATCCAAAAGGAAACACCAAATCCCATTAATGGGCATAAAATTCCTCCATGTGTCCCATTCCCTCTAAGATAGGGGATATGAAGCTTCTTTAGGGATGAACAATTGAGAAGATGGTTTGGTATCTTGTTTTGTAGGGGCATAACTATTATTTTGAGTAGTTAGACCCCAAATCCTCAACCTTTTTCTCTCCATTTTAGAAATGAGAGGTTTACTCAAGGAAATACCTTTTTTCAGCCTAAATACCTCAATTTCCTACTCTTTATCCTCCTCAGACTTAGGAATGGGTTTACCTATAATGATAGGGACCTATTTCTCCAACTGATCATCTGGGTATGATCGAATCTATGATTTGACATAAGATCTGGAAAGTGTAGGCTAAATACCATTAGACATAAGTTCAATATTGGAGCTCGTGTCTTCCCGTGTGAGCATAAACCAAATTTGATGAGCATCCATCTGGTGATTTTCTATTTGTGAGCTATTAATCAATAGAGGGAACCTATTCTAGATGTAGTGAAACTGATGGGAAAATCAGCAGGGTGAATACCCTTTGCAGATCAGTTTTCCATCAATTCTGGAAACCAGAACACCCTCCCTCAAGGAAATGAGGTACCCTGATATGGTGTTATCGATAGATGCATCATTTATTAAGATACCGGTGGGAGAGGGATATGAGGTGTTCAAAAAATGGCTATGATGATTGAGCCAATCCATTACTTTTTGTTCTCCTAAAATCATCGATTTCACCTCACTTGTACATTGTAAGAAAGGATGGAATTGAGAATCTAGAATCTTATGGTCATTGATGAACTCATATCCTCATAATAGGGATTATATCTAGCCCCACAAAACTTTAAATGGGCCCATGAGCTAGTAGGGTGACTTTCCCCTTCTTATACGACCTAGAAAATGATAAATCTTCACTAGTATCGGGATCGTAAGACTAATGTGCCTCCCCATGGACAGCTGGGACACCATCAAAAAGGTTTTAACTCTAACTATGATGTTGGATTCACACACTATTAGTATCCAAAAACTAAGAAACATCACCAAGAAGGTTTCATGTCAAACCAATCGGTCAATATTGGGAGAAACTTTCTGACCCAATTGATTAAAGCGATCTTCTTCAAGCATCGACTGGTAAGTGCTGACATGTCTCTAGGTGCTAAGAGTTAGACACTTCATTTTCCTCCTTTCATGAAGCCCATGACCATTTGGTGTGGAAAAAACATAAATCCAATCAGAAAAAGGTACGTCTAGCATGGGGTGATGTTCGACTTCTTTAGAGTCAATGAATATAAAGAATGGTTTGTGGGGAAATGAGAATGGAAAGTATCCTTTAGCTATTTTTACAATGAAAAATCATTATAAAGACATATTACATTTAACATTAAAGAATGTAAAAGTGAAAGATGGATATTCAAGTAACATATCAAGGTACGTTGACTTGAAGCATCGAAAGTTACATGGATTGAAAATTCACTAATCACATATTTTTATGGAGAAGTTGTTGCCATTTTATTTGCATAATACTTTACATAAAAAATTAACTATGGTTCTAGTTGAGTTTTGTACCTTTTTAGAGATCTTTTTGGAAAAAATCTAAATCTAAATGATGTTTATAAACTTCAAGAAAGAATTTTTTTCACACTATGTAATTTGGGGATGTTATTTATCCCTTCATTCTTCACAGTCATGATTCATTTGACTATTCATTTGGTTGAAGAAGCTAAACTTGGTGGACCTATAAACTATCGATGGATGTATCCAATTGAGAGGTATGCTGATATTTTTTTATTTTTATTGGTGAATTAGATTTTATCAAATCATTGCGTAATTTTTTTCAATATGTTTCTTTTTTTTTTCATTAGGTACTTAGGTCATTTGAAATCATATGCGAGGGATAAATCTCAACTAGAAGGCTTTATTGTTGAAGGTTACATAGCTAAAGAGTGATTGGACTTCCGTTATAGGTATTTGGATGGGATTGAGACTAGATACAATCATGCTAGATGTGCTGACTACATCTCCACTAATTCTAGTTCTGAAACCAGTCATCAGTATTTCCAACTATTGGAAGACCAATTAAAAAGTGGTCAAATTTTAAACTAACTAAATTGGAGTTTCTATAAGCACATAGATACGTGCTACTCAATAGTGTTATTTTGGATCCATTTATTGAAGGATTGTGACTGTAAATAAATAGGTGACTAAGGGGTTGAGCTCAAAATGATCTGGAATTAACAAAAGCTATTAATAAAGAGCATGTTGAATGGTTCTCCCATTATGTAAGTATATAATCATATTAATATTATTGATGTATAGTTATTTTGTCTATGTTAAAAGTAACATCTTATATATTTTTGGTCAAGATAATGAATTTTGACAATTGAGCTAAAATATCAAATGATTTGAAGTTTTTGGTTCGAGGAACTCTAAGGCAGGATAAGAGATTCGACGCCTATAATATTCATGGCTTCAGGTTTCAGACAATATATTGTGAAGAAGGCTTAAAAACTCAAAATAGTAGTGTATTTACATTTTAGAGGTGGGATACTATGGGAAGTTAATTGATATAATTTAAGTAAACTATCATGTCCATTTTTCAGTGGTCTTATTCAAATTAAAGTAGATCTACATTGATAGGGGTATAATGAAATATTTATTACATTTTACTTCTGTCAACTTATCTCGCTTGATGGATACTAGTGATCATGCAGAGCATGATCCATTTATCTTGGCTTCATAAGCGAAGATGGTTTATTATGTGGATGATAAAATACACGAATGTTGGAGTGTTGTTGTAAACTTAAAGCAGAGAGACTTATATGATATGGGAAATGAAGATCAATTGGTGCTTTGTGAGTGTGAACCTCATCAACCACCAAATATTGAATAGTTTTTTCTCAATAATATCAAAATGATAGAACTTGTAAGAGAGGGTGAAAATGAAGGACTCATTGTAATGGATGTTGATAACAATGAAGATAATGAAGATGAATATAATTGAATATATAAATTGGTAATGAAATTATATTATAGTTTCTCATTAATAAGTGTTTTTTTACATATATAAATTGTTCAAGTTTTTTCTTTCTTTTTTTTGTAAAAATCTTTTAGTTTTTAATTTTTTATATATTTAATATACCTTAACCATTTGAAATGAAATAATGTCGAGAACAAAAAAATTTCAAGATTCTATCCAATCAACATCTCAGAGTATGCCACCACCACTGTCATCTTCTATGGATCCTAGTGATTCGATTATACCTGAGACTTCTAGCGAGCCATTCATTTCCCTAGATTTCATTAGTATCCCACCACCTGATTGACCTACAGTGATAAAGTAGTTGGTCACCCCTCCATCTAGGGGATATTGGCGGGTTACCGTTACTGGTATGTATGTCATTTTTTTTAAAAAACTTTATATTTTATTAATTATTTAATTCATTTGTCAAATAGATAAAGAAAATCATAGAAGGGATATAAATATGAACATAATAGATGTATGGGACCTGAAGAACTTCAAGATTATTTTTCCATTTTATGAGTTTGGGATTCCTACCAATGATGCTACCGAAATACATAGGTAGATTCTTGGGAATATTTCTTGAGAGATAGTGAGCTTTCCCATTAATAATAAATACTAGAGGCATATTCCTACAACTTGAAAAAATTAGGTATTTGATACTCAAGTAAAGGCAATGTTCATTTAATATTCCTTGATAGCTAATTTAAAAGACATGAGTAAATTTTATAATATACTTATAAAGTTTTATATTTTTTATTTCTAGATGTTTTTTCATTTTGATGTCCCTAACTCTATTTCACACCCATGGACTTTGAAAAGAACACATACAAAATCCGTAAAAAAAAACTAAAATGACACTTTTATAGATAAATCATGAATTTTGAGTTATATCAACTACATCTTATGCCGAATTTACATGTGGTTTATTTCTACACATCAAAAATAAATTATAGATCATTATCTATAAGTTTGAAAGAAATCCGAGTTTGTTTTCTCGGTTTTCACTCGATAAACACTTATTAAAGGTACAAAAGTATTTAAAAAAAGTATAAGGGGGTCAAAATAAGAAAAACGATGTCATATTTACCTAAAATTAAGGGACAATGACAGTAGATTTTATTGTGAAATGTAGGAACTAACAAAATGTCATTCCAAATGACAGTTTACCCGTTATGACAGTAAATTCATTTTTAGTGTTTTAAAAAACTAAAACATGCATGGAATGGTTAAAACTAGTCAAAGAACATCGGATTGTCTTGAAATACGGGGACAAAAATTGTAGATATAATTGTGAAATGTAGGAACTGATGACATATCATTCTGAATGATAGTTTTTATGTTATGGATGTAAACACATTTTTAGTGTTTTAAAACACTAAAACATGCATGGAACGGTCAAAACCAAACAAATGATGTCAGATTTTTTTTAAATCAGGGTCAAACCACCCTAGATTTAATTCTGAAATGTACCAACCGACGACATTCCATTCTAAATGATAGTTTTATCATTATGGATGTAAACATATTTTTAGTGTTTTAAAACACTAAAACATGTGTGGAATGGTAAAAAACAAACAAAAAAGATCGTAATGTCTTTAAATCTTGGTAAAAACACCATAGATTTAATTATGAAATGTAGGAACTAACAACACATCATTCCAAATGATGGTTTTCCCGTTATGGCTGTAAATGAATTTTTAATGTTTTAAAACACTAAAATGTGTGTGGAACGATCAAAAATAGGAAAAAACATTAGATTATCCTAAAATCAGGGTAAAATGATTGTATATTTAATTGTGAAATGTAGGAACTGATAGTACGTCATTCTAAATGATGGTTTTCCTGTTATGACCGTAAACTCATTTTTAGTGTTTTAAAACACTAAAACATGCATGGAGCAGTCAAAACCAAATAAATGACATCATATTGTATTAAAATTAGGGGAAAACCATATATTTAATTATGAAATGTAGGAACTGATGACACATCATTCTGAATAACGGTTTTCCCATTATATCCATAAACATGTTTTTGGTGTTTTAAAACACTAAAACATGCGCAGAATGGTCAAAACCAACCAGACAATGTCATATTTTCCTGAAATCTGAGACAACCACTTTAGATTTAATTTTTAAATATAGGAACCAATGACACATCATTCTGAATGATGGTTTTCCCGTTATAGCCATAAATGCATTTTTAGTGTTTTAAAACACTAAAACGTGTGTGGAAAGGTCAAAACCAGGAAAATGACCTCTAATTCTCTTGAAATCAGAGGAAAATGACTGTAGATTTTATTTTGAAATATAGGAATAGACAAAATGTCATTATGAATGACAATTTTCCTGTTATGTCCGTAAACACATTTTTAGTGTTTTAAAACACTAAAACATGCGTGGAATGGTCAAAACTAGTAAAAAGACCTCATATTTATGTGAAATAATGGTACAACCACTGTATATTTAATTTTGAAATGTAGGAACCAATAATGCATCATTCTGAATGACGAGTTTCCCGTTATGGCTACAAACACGCTTTTAGTGTTTTAAAACACTACAACGTGCACAAAATGATCAAAACCAATAAAATGATGTTGGATTGTCTTTAAATTAGGGGAAAACCATTGTAGATTTAATTTTGAAATGTAAAAAATAAAAAAATGTCATTCTGAGTGATAGTTTTTCCATTATGGTCGTAAATATGTTTTTAGTGTTTTAAAATACTAAAATGTGCATGGAATAATCAAAACTAGACAAGCGATGTCAGATTGTCCTGAAATCAGGGAAAACACCATATATTTAATTTTGAAATATAGGAACTAACATAATTTCATTACAAATGATGGTTTTCTCATTATGTTCGTAAACATGTTTTTAGCGTTTTAAAACACTAAAACGTGCATAGAATGGTCAAAACCCTAACAAATGACTTCAGATTGATGTGAAATCATGGGATAATCACCACTTATTTGTTTTTAAAATATAAGACATTCTCTAATATCAAATTTTTTAATTTTTTTGTTAAATAAATTTCAAGCACACCATACGTTGCTTTAAAAATAAATTAGAATATTTATTTATCCCTTTTCAGTTTCAAGTGTTGAATCTTATCTTAAATTGAAATGTTTATTTTTTTAAAATGTTTTTCATTATATATTATTTTTTTTATGTTAAAATTAATTATTTCTGATTAACAAAATAAAAAATTTTATGTGCAACAATCTGAATATATTCTTTGTCTTTTCTATTTCGCATTTATTTTCCTAAATGTTTTGGTTTTTCATTGTAGGTGTAAGATGCTGGGAGTAGGTAGGAGGTTTACCATTTTGATCCATGAAATTTTTTAGAAGGAAGTCGTGATGGTTCTTAGTTTATGTGGTATGTTAAAATTTTAGCAATTATTATATTTTAATTCTGATTTATTATGTTTAGTTTTAATTTTTGTTTCATTTTTTGTTACAATTGATGAGATGACATGGTTAGTTTCAGTTGATGAGATGAAGTGGAGGTAGATAGATGCATTGTAGTTCATGAAATGGATGTATATTGGGAATGAGTTGTTGTTGGACATATTATATACATATATATTGATAACCGAGGTATTGGTTGATGCATGGGGTGACTGAGACTTAGGTTATGATGGTCTTGACTATTTTTATGACTATAAATGTGTGATGTATGGATGATGGGTTTATAATATATTAATGTTTGAGTTTATATAATGTCATTTATTGTATATTTATAGTTTTTTATTAATTTTTTTTAAATCAAAACAGATTTAGTGGTAGTTTGTTGTAAGCACTGCTAAACATATATTATTGAATGTATTTAGCGGTAGTTAAGATTAATCGACACTAAATGTTTTATGGTGATTAATTTTATTTTTTTATTCCCAAGGGATATTTTTTTATTAAAGAGCCTCCCCTAATTAAACAACAAAATACCACTAAATTTTCAATGACACTTAAAGAAAACCACTAAAAAATAAAATAAACCTCTGCTAATTGACTAGTGACCGTGCAATATGCGATGGTTTTAGGAACCATCACTAAACAATTAGGTAGCAGTTTAAACCACCATTAGACCACTAAATAACCACTTCTAACCGTCTATTTTTTATAGTGAAAATTCTCATTAAATTTAATTCCCTCAATCTATGAGTAACTTTTTCACACTAATCTTTCTTTGTTTCTTATATCTTTACCATCTTCATTCAACTTGTTCTAGAAAACCCACTTTGTACCAATAAATTTTTTGTCAATTGGTTTAGGTATGAGTTCAAATATATCATTCTTTTATATTTGATTCAACTCTTCACTCATAGACTAAACCCATTTTTAATTCTCAAAAGCTTCATTCACATATTTTAGCTCATATTTTTAATACATGGAAGTATATGTAATAACTTGTGATGTTCTTCTTATTTGAACCTTTTTATTTTGATAACCAATTATTTTTTTGAGATTCCACTTGATTCCTTATCTTGGGATGATATTTTATAGACTCTTCTTCATCACTATAAATAGATGAGTTTGATTCTTCATATCGAGTAGGATTACAATTTTTTGTATCCTTATCAGATTTGTTAACAAAAATTATTCAATCTTGTTGATCTTCCTTATCAACACAAGTTTATTTAGAATCTTAATCAGAATTTTCACTAACTTTCACATCAATAGAGTCAAATAATCTTTCTATCTCTTTTTTTGAAACATTTGTATCCACTTCCTTTTGGAGCGTATCCAAGAAAAATTCCATCTTCACCTCTCTGCTCAAACTTCCCAAGGTTTCCACCTTTCTTCTTTATGATGTATGGACTCCCAAAAAATATTAAGTGATTGAAATTTGGAGTTTTTTCATAAAAAATTTCATATAGAGTCACATCTAAACTTGGCCTATAGAAACATTAGTTTTTAATATAAACAACAGTGCTCATGGATTGCCTCTAAAAGCATGAGAGAGACTATATTCAAGTAACATAGTTCACCCCATTTCAACGAAGATTCTATTTTTAATTCCAGTAACACCATTTTGTTGAGGAGTGTATGGTATACTAAAATCATGCCAAATTTTATTATTCTCAAGATAACTTTCAAACTATTCATTTTTATATTCACCACCATTGTGTATTCTCATCTTCTTTACTGAATACTCACATTCACTCTCATTTTCTTCCTAAAACTTTTAAAAAATTTCAAAGAATATAACTTATGTATCATATAAATAACACAAGTAATGTGAGTAAAGTCATAAATGAAAGTAATTAAGTACTTATATTTATGATTTTATTGTTTTTTCGTTGGCCCACATTTATTAGAATGAATAAGTTCTAGGGGTCATTTTGAACAAATGTCAACTTTCTTATGCACATATTTTGAAATCTTTCCTTTCTGAAAAATTATGCAACACCAATATCTTATTATCGACATACCAGGAATACCAATGTCACTAAATTTCTTTGATAACTTGGTCATGTTTCTCTAACACATGTTTCCCAAAATTTTATTCCACAATTTTTTTTTTCTGCCATGCTTAAGTAACAAGAGTTTTGAACCTCACCAAATTGGAACAAGTTTCCTATTGTACATATGTATCTTTGTAAATATCTTTCCATCTTCCTCTATTTTGACAAAAAAAACAATCTTTTTTGAAAAAATATTATTAAATTCATAAAAAAATTATGAAACACTTAGAAGGTTTTATTTTAGCCGATCAATAAAAAAATCTTTCTTGGACTTTAATTTTTCCTTCCCAATAATAACAGATCCAACACCTTTGATTCCATGGGATTCATCATTTCTAAATATCTTTGTTCCTTATTTAAAAATAATTAAAATAATTTAATAATTTTAAGTATCCTTTCATATGAGAAGAACACCCACTATCCAAGATCCAAGGTTTTTCTCCTTTTATAGCTTTGAGAGTGGTTTTAACAATAAGATATTTTTTCCCTTTATATTTCTTCATAACCGGCTTATGATAATTATTAAGAAACTTTTTTTTACAATAAAAAAGAAATAAATAATTTTTCAAGATATATAGGTTGACTAAATATTTCAAAAATAGTTTCCAAAAGTTGGATCCTATTTTAAAATTTCACACCATCCTTCTCAGGTTTCTTCAAAACATCCTTTCAAACTTCTTCCTTTTAAAGGATTGAATCCTCCCCAAATTTTTCCTTCTATAATTTATGGAATAATAGTAATGTTTTTGATTAAAACAACACATATTTTCCATATGTCCAAATCCACTACAATAACATCATTATCCATAGAAAGAATATTTTCCTCTTTAACCTTCATAATATCTGGATTTGTGAGGATGTTTCTTAGATACTTCATTATTTGTATTTTAAAAACTTTATTGACCACCAATATTTATGTTATCAACCCGAATATTTTTTTAAGCTTAGTTTTCTTTTCAGGATTATCAAAACTAGAAGTTGAAGTAACTTTTTCAGACTAATAATTTTTAGAAACTTCTAAATTCTCCACTTTGTTGATTTTGGCCACTTAAATAACTTTCGTAAATTTCTTATTTTCAGAAATAGCTTTAACTTTCTTCTCAACCTTTGAAGGAAAATTTTGATCCTTTTTAAGTTTACCCTTTCCCTAACTTTCACTAAATTCAGAGATATAATTCTTGAAACTTGTAACCCTCTGCTCAACATTATAAAGTTTTTGTTGGAAAAGTTCCAAATATTCTTATTTTTACTTTAACTTTAATAGCAAAAATTCATTCTGATTCTTTTATTTCTCAATCAATTTCTTTAAATCATCAATGTATTCCAACATCTTAACTTTCTCATCAAGAAAAAATTATTGATTTTTTTTGAGTAATTTTCATTTTTCAATTTCATGATTTCTTTCTCAAGACTTAATATTTCTCAGATATTATTTCAATTATTCTTTTAGATGAAATTATAATCAAGTTTCTTCTTCTTAATATCTAATGTTTCTGAAATTTCCATTTTTTACTATTACAATAAATGTATTCTCTCCAGCATTCTCAGTAGACTTTTCAGATTCAGATTCACTGTCTTCTTATTCTTTATATTTAAATAAAAAAACTTCTCCATTTAGGTTTAGATAACTTTTTATATTTCCCTTCAGAATAAGATTTATCATTATCACTTGGTTCTCCCATGACCTTCTTGGCCTTTAATCATATTCATCACTATACTCTTATTTCTTTATTCAAGGAAAATTAGTCACAAATTTCCCAATGACTCCACATTCAAAAAAATTAATGGGATATTTCCCTTTATACTTTCCTATACCTATTTTCACATTTTTCAAAAATAATGATAAAAATTCATCAAGATTTTTACATACATCATTTTTAGAATTAGAATTAGCAACTTCTTCTTCTTCAAGAACCTTCTTATACTTTCCTTTCTTGGTAGTCTTTAAGGATATTTCTCTATCAACTTTTTTTTCCTTTCATATATTTCTACCTTCTCATTTCATAACTAATGAGAGTACTATAAAAATCATCCATAGATAATGTTTTTGGGTCTCTATATTCTAGTGAGGAAACTTTTGCATCAAAATTTTCAGGAATAATTCTCAAGATCTTTTAAAAAATAGTATAATATTCCAAATTTTTACAAAGACATATAATAGTGATAACAATGTCATTTACCCTGGTAAAGAAGTTACCAACAGATTCATACTCACCCATCTTGAGATCTTCATACTTCAACTTCCAGATTTGCAACTTGGCCTTCTTCACCTTTGTATTTCCTTCATAAATTTTCTACAACTTATCCCAGATATCTTTAGTAGTTGCAACACCCTTCACTCTTAAAAAATAACTTCTAGAAAGTAATGATAGTAAATCATTCTTACTCAAGAGACATAAGATAAGTAAACATTATATCTTTACAAATATGATAATTCTTACCATTGAATACCAAAATCCCCTAACTGTTCACACAATTAAGATTCTCTATCACAAATTATCTTCAAAAAATTTATCAAAGAGTAAATGAATGGAACCTTTATTCTAATACCAATTGATATTGCCTATCCAGAATCAATGTATCAGCGAGAGGGGGAGGGGGTGAATCAGTGATATATTTTTCTTTTAAGTTTCCTTTATTTTGAAACAACCTTAATCTCCTATTAAAGATTTATCAATTTTATAAAAATAAAAAAATCACACATCCATAGGAACATAAGTATTTATAAGGTCCACTACTCAATAAGAGTAGCTACATCCTTGGTATGATTTGGAAACAATCCAACACCACACGATCCACTAAAAAATAATGCTTTTGTGTGGATAAAAAATGGATATACCCTTAAACTTGTGTAGAACTATGTTCAATACAACAGTGCATGTTCATAAAGTAACATGAAATGATATAATACAAGATTGTGTAACAATGTAGACACTATTAAATGTGTTCCATGAAATTTTTCTATAGAGCGAAGATATAGTTTTCACATACACAAAAAATTTCAAGCATGGGTAAAGATGTTTTCACCATTAAGGAATAAGATGTGGTCTAGATATCTATGTGCCAAAATACTACTCCATACCGATGGACAGGTGGAATTATTTCCCCATCTAGGAGTAGGTAGTGGATTTCCAAGATCGATGATGAAAAGGTGTCGTTTGATTAAATTCAAATATCTTAAGTTTCTCATGAAAAGAAATGGTGTATTTACCATCTTAAAAAGTGTATATATCTTCAATACCTTTTATTTGACTGGCCGTGGAGGCCAAACAGACTTACGGATCAAAATTTATGGCAGTCTGAAGACGAATAAATTTCACAATGGGACCTATGCGGAGGACCTGCGCAAAGGACCTACGCGGAAATATAATTTCTACACCCCTACACAAAAGACCTACATAGAGTAACTATGTGGAGGACCTATGTGGAAAACTTCCCTTCGATTAGGTCCCCTCCATGCCTATAAATAAGACCCTTGGAATCCCCATTTCAAAGACAAAAAAAGTTGGAAGAAGTCCCAAATCTCCCGTTGTGTAGCTCTTTCACCAAGATCCCACAAATTTTCTCAGGTATCTCTCTAAAACACGAGAGAAGAGAAAATTAAATGAGGAAATGTGGTTCAAAGTCCCATAAAGGTCTAGAACACATGGAGATGCACAACGCCCCTGCGCGACGCAGTTGCGCGACGCACCTGCATGACACACCTGCGTGACGTACCTGTGCAACACACTTGCACGGAGCACCTGCGCAGAGTACCTGCGCGGCGCACTTTCATGGAGCACCTGGGAGGCGCACCTTGGCAAAGCACCCGCGTGACCCCACTGGTCTCTACTACAGTGGCTGCATGCCCCAACCCCCGCTCAGGATCCATGTCGGGCTACGGTCTTGGACCTTCGAGCCGGTCCCTTCACTTATGTCACTGACCCCCATGAAAAATGGACAATCGCACCGTGAACATTTCAGGTCGGGTCGACAATATTTTCCATTGTGCACTTTATGTGGCCCAACTTCCAACCTTGGAATAACATGATTTGAGACACTCCATCACACTCAATGAAGTTCCTTGAGTCGATTTACTCCTCTTGGTTCCTTTCACATGTTACGAGTTTGGACTCCCCTTATGGATTCCTCAAGTACAATGAGTCGATACACTCCTCAAGAAACTCATCAAACCTCATCACCTGAATCCTATGCCAGGTTAAATATCAAATGGGTACCCTCCTTAAGAGTAATCCCCAACCAATTACTAAATGATCCTCCTCCTTATGAGTAATCCCAAACCAAACCTCAAATGGGCATCCTCCTTAGGAGAAAGCCCCAACCAAACCTCAAGTGGGCATCCTCCTTAGGAGTAAGTCCCAACTAAACCTCAAACGGGAATCCTACTTAGGATTAATCCCTAAACAAACCTTAAATGGGCATCCTCCTTAGGAGTAAGTCCCAACCAATTTCCAAATGGGCATCCTCCTTAGGAGTAAGCCCCAACCAATTCCCAAATGGGAATCCTCCTTAGGAGTAATCCCCAACCAATTCCCAAATGGTCATCCTCCTTAGGAGTAAGCCCCAACCAATTCCCAAATGGGAATCCTCTTTAGGACTAAGACCCAACCAATTCGCAAATGGGAATCCTACTTAGAAATAATCCCCATCCAAAGCTCAATGGGCATCCTCCTTAGGATTAAGACCCAACCAATCTCAAACGGTAGCCATCCTGGAATAATCCTCTAACATTCATCCCTTCTTACTTTCATTGGACCCTTATCCAATGTAAAGTGAATAGGGGGAGGGATCGTCGCTTCCCCCTCTTCCCGGGATGTCTCGACCTCATCCATCATTGCCACCATAAGTGCGCTCTCTTCCACCAGTGGAGGGGGAAAGTGTGTGTCTCATTGTTGAATCTTTCACATCCTCTTGTTTCTAATATCGAGTATCACACACGTGGTCTTAGAGATTTTTAATGGTTGAAACATTTTTACAAACACCCACGGTGAATGAACTATAAGAACTATAATTCCCACCATAATCAGGATACATAGGAATCCTTATCAGGGAATGAGATCACTGGATATCCTCTTCAGGAATACAAACCTAATTCCTTTAATCTGGGCATCCTCATTAAAAATAATCCCCAAATTAAACCCCCCAAATAATCAAGGCATCCTTTTTAGGAAGTAAGTCCAAACTCATTTCTCTCAGAGGACTATACTCTCCTATGAGACTCACCGAACTACGTGAGATTTGATTCCCATCCACATGGGATACGTAGGAAGCGTCCTTGAGGTTCAAACCTAACATTTCAAATCAACCCTGTTCTCTTTGGACCATATTCCCAATAGGGTCTAATATTACATGGAAACCCATATTATTTCTCAGTTTCTTGGGATGATTATACATAAGTCTCACACCAAAATTTGACTAAGCACCTTTCTCTTATATGTCCATACCACATGACATTAAACTATATGGCTAGGTCCTTATCACATGACCTTAAAAGGTATGATGTGTCCCATTAAGTGGAACCAAACTCCGAGGGGTATGTGTAGAGACCCGAAGCTTGACATACATGAATATTACATTACTTTTGTGGAAAACTTAATACATAAGAAAAACAAACACACAAGGACCGTAATAGTTTAGTGTCTTTGGAAACTCGGAATAAAATCTTCTAATCGTGGTGAAAGATCTTCAACATCTCCCAATAAATATCTTCTCTTTTTTTTCTTACCTAAAACCTCTCTTTATATCCTGGGGAAAAGAAAACATAAAATGGTGAGCTCAAATGCTCAGTAAGGGTAAACAAAAGAAATATCAATCACATCATATTCATAAGAACATATCTTTTGGAAATCTTAACCTGCAAAAGAGATCATGATTTCATAACATGGGATAAATCATAGTAGTGAAATGTAATCCCAATAATCATAACTTAAAACATGAAACTTTGTGGCATACACACATAATCATATAGAATCATTTCTTATTAGTAAAAACTCATTGCCAAGACTATCTTAGTGGATAAAGTCCCTTTCTGAACCGAGTTCACTCCTCGTTTCAGTCCTGTTTCACTGAACCGGTATAACCTACCGTTCCAGCCATGTCTATCACATGAGATATAAAATCTTTACCCAATACATTGGAGGGAGATATAGGTCCCACCCATCTCATAATGATACCATTCTTATGTGTGCCACCAAATCATAAATCATGCATCATTGCATAACCCATGTAATAAAAATGGGAATCTTAAACATCATGACATCATAAAACAATTCATATTAGATAAGGTAATTCATAAAAATATTTCCATCACAACATAATCAAGTAAATGTAATAATAGGGATAGAAACAGAACCCTATATTATCTTAGATGGAAAATAATTTTGATAAAACACTTGAACTCCATTCTTGAGGAAAATATCCTTTCTACTTCAAAAACATTTTCCTTTCTTAACATTTCATACAATTTTAAACTAAAAGAAGTTGATTAAAAATAAACTTGAAAAATTGTAAAGGAAGATTATTGGAAATAATGTTTTAAAAATCCATTCATTCCGTATAAGTTAAAAAAACATTCTTCGTACTTTTGTCAGAAAAGTCAAAAAGTACCTCATACGAAAAACGACAAAAGATTCCTTTCATATCCTTTACTAAAAACTCACCGAAGGGTAAAATTGGATTTAAACAATTTTAGGTGGATGTAAATAATATTACATATTGAGGAAACATGGATTTGGATGATAAAATACACCCCAGTAAATACTAAAGTATAAACAATCTCAGATAAAAATGAGATTGTGATATTTCCCTTACCTTAGGTCCGATTTGCTTCGTAAGTGTCTGAACCTCCTATATAATGGTTTAAATAATGTCATTGAATTATTCCAGAATCATACTCATTTTTATGATATCATATATGGTTCTCTTATGACTTTATATTACCCGTTCTTTTGTAAATTCCATGTTAAAGAGCGTTTTGGGTAAAATTGTTTCATTTGTCGTCCGTGTTTTGAATTGTAATTATTCATATGATTACTTAGATAATGATTACTTAATTACAGAATATAAAACATGATTTATATATAATATATATTCATAATATACATATATATAATAAATCAGTAAATGGAAAGAAATACACCGTTCATGGAGACGGTAGGCCGTACGTACGCATGAACGCTGTTTTCGTTTCCTTATTGAGTTGAATGGAATTAAGTAGATGACATTCATATATATACACATAAATCTAGTATCATTATTATGTCATATATTTTATGATTACTTATTATATGTACTTTATAATCATTCATGAATGGTTAAAGTGGAGAATGAATCTCATCGCGTCGTGGAGACGGCAGTCCGTACGTACGCACGAGCGATGATATCGTTCTCATGATCGTGGAAATGTATTGGAGTGTATGTATACTATTTCAAAATCAATATCACTTTAAAATAATCATATATAGTTATTATTTACACCATTATACCCATCCAAGTAAGTTGGTGGTGGAAAATAGATTTCACCACGGCGTGAAGACGGTATTCCGTACGTACGCACGCGCGGTGATTTCATTTTCCGTAGGATGGATAGATGGTGAAATAGGGTTGTTTAATAATTATAATAACATATAAGTATATGAGTGATACTGATGTTATTACTTCATAATGAAACAACCTAATAAGAAGAAGTGTAAGAAGAAATAAAGTTGAAAGAATCGGTAATGGAAATTACCTCTTCTTTGAAGCGCCTCTTTGAGATATCCTTTTAGGGCACTAAAATTGATCTTTGAGGAAGACCAGAACCTCTAGGATAATTCTAGGGAAGTGGAGAAGAGAATTTGGCAGGGGTTGGCCGATATTGAAGGCTCAAAGTTGTGTGAGGAAGAGAGGGAGGAGGTGCCCTTTTATAAGGGAGGAGAGGGGTATCTTTGGAATAACAAAAACTATTATTTTATTATAAAGTCAAATTCGGTTTTAAATAGTTCCAAATTGATTTATATCTAATCTAAGGTGGGGATGAGTCGAAATACTCTCATAAAATAGAATTTAGACAAGTTTATGTTCCTATTTTAACCTTATCATTTAGATTTAACATTAAGTTAAATAATTTTACTTTTATCGCGTCTTCTTGTGTTCTTATACTATAAGGTTAATAAACTTACTATAAGCAGCCAAACGAACCCCAAGTTGTTTATTATTAATATATATAACCTTATCTAAGTCATTTGGCCGAACCTTAGATTTTTAGGAATAAAATAACAATTAATAATATAATATTTGTTTTAAAAACTATTTTATGTCAATTTTGACACTATTTAGTAATTGATTTTTGTGAAAATCATAACAGAATGATTAGTTCGAAAAAAGTTAATTAAATCAATACTAACATGTCATATTAACCTAGAAAATTAGTGGAATTTGTAAAAAGTTTCAAATTACATTTATTTGGGTATTTATAACATCAATTATGTCAATATTTCATTAATAAGATAATTACTGCATCATCGTTCTATCATAAATAAATTAAATTATTTAATGTCTAAAAATTACAAATAAAATAATATTATGTAGGAAATGTCTTTATATTTCTAATTAATATTTATAGTAGAATTTATCTTATGTATAACCCTATATTAAAAATTATTTACTTATTAAACTTTGATTTTAACTATTTTAACCCTTCTTTAAATAAATTAATAATAAATGTCCTAATCTGATCCAAGTGGGCCTAAATGGTCATATTTTATTCCTAAGGTTGTTTTTGGTCGAATTACACTTATCCAATAGAATTAGGACATGTGTTAGGGTAATAATAATATCATTTGTACCCTTAATTACCCTATTTACTTTTAACCGTGGTAAAAAAAGTAAAAAGTTACTATTCACCAAAAATTATTTTCATCTCATTGAAGCACATTTTAGTCCTTGATATTAACCGTGTCTCTCGGATTTTCGAAATTCCACTCACAGAAGCGGTAAAATTAAGTTTTATGAAAAATTCAATTTTTTAACTACCACTTAGTGGTTTCACTATTCATCAAAAAATGAAAGTTTCCAGAAAAATACCAAAAATTAGGCCTAAGATATATTTGATATTAAGAATTAAAAAATTATGTCTATTTTACCAAATTCATAACATATTAGTTGCATTAATTAATTTAAAAATTAGTTCCCGTCGTCAAAACAAATAGCGTGTTTTTAAGAGATAATAACTATCAAAAGATTGACACTTGTTTATAACTGGTTTAAATGTGAAATTACATCCAATGACCAACATTGTATTAATTTGTAAAAATATATTCTAAATATACTTTAAAACCACTCAAATTAATAATTTATCACTATTAATTATTTCTATTAAAAAATTTCTTTTTAATTAAAATTTAGTAATTTTCACTATTCATCATAATATGAAAGTTATCCGAAAAGTACCAAAATTTCACCCTAAGATAATTTCGATATTCCGAATCCAAAAATGAAGTCCATTTTGAAAAATAAAATTTACAAAATTTCAAAAAGTGGTTATTACTATTCATAACGGCTAGTTTTAATAATATTTTAATAACATATCGTTGTTTAGTGAAACTCGGTATTGCGTACTACACACGCTATCGAGGAAGGTTGTGACTGCATGTAATACAAGTCAAGTCAAGGATGCGTGTTGTGCAAGCTCCTTTTGGTGTAGCGTACAACACAAGACATTAATGAAAAGAATATTTTTCATAAAATCTCGGGGTGTTACATTCTACCCCCCTTAAAATGAATTTCGCCCTCGAAATTCGTCGGGGTTATAAATGGTTTACTACCTGAAAGTTTCTTTAATAGAAACCCACATCATAAAAAGGAATACCAAAACCATTCTTTAAAAACAAAAGTATGAAACGTAACGGTTACCCAAATAAACTAATCACTGGGTTTCCACATAGGTGAAAATATGGATATGGAAGAGAAATCTAACCATCATGTTCTGATGGAGAGTGGTAGAGAACATGGCTATGGAAAATCCAGCAATCTCAAATCCATAAATTTGTGACGATCTAAGGTACCATCTAATTCATCAGATATAAGAGCACTAGGACAAATTTTTTGGTTTTCAAGATCATTTCCCTAAAGTTGATGAAATTGGAATTAGAAGAAATACTTTCGTGATTTTGGTACTGTGTCACCGTTGGTCATTATTTGGACAATTTCCACTTCAAATCTTAAAGAAATGAAGTTGGATTTGTCATTCGTGAAGTGTTAGCAGATCATGTGATAGAATGATGGGTCATTCCATCTGTCTCAAACAAAAGGTTACAAAAGTTATCAAAAATACATAAGACCATCTATGGTGAAGTTAATCGTATGTGATTCCAAAAATGAACTTATAATTCATATATCATACCGTGTAATAAAATAAAACTAGTTTCTACTAACCAGGGACTTCCTGTAGGCCAGTGGTAGGCGATAAAGGCCAGTCGCACTTCGGTTGTGGGTTCGATTCCCACAGCCTTGTCCGACGCGATGGGCTGTCGCCCATCCTGCAGGTTGTCCTTTTTCTAAAACTACATTACTATAACATCCCATCAATAATATAGAAAAAACTTTTATCCTTAAACAATACTAACTTATGTCCAACATAGTCCATTCTAATCTTTAGGCTTATCCATAATACTGCTGTCCAATCTCATATTATAGTGAAAACGATTACCAAAGAGTTCATATAAAAAGAATGTTAATACCATCTTTGATCCCCGTATATCATGAGATATGTCTTGTTGGTCACATTCCAAACATTCGAAGGCCTTAATCATGTATTCTCTTGAAAAATGAATACCCATTGAACCTTAGTGAAAACATTAATTCAGTTAAAAGTTAACACTTTCCATATACCAAAATCCTCAAAATTCTATATACTCAAACCATGATATCACTTAGTCCTTATATCAATCATGAGCTCATGAATACTGTCAAATATGTCATTTTCTCGTTTCCCTTCATTATGCACATATCAGCTTTTTTTCCAAAAATATCTCAATCACTTTCCATGGTTACCAGTATAAAATTATTGAAGACCATAATAGACCAATAAATAAATATTCCAATACTCAACATTATTTTGGAATCCCATTACATAAACACTTAATCATTCCACCACATCGTTGTCATATTCAACATCACCAATGGTGATCTCATGTGACTTCCCTTTGTCCTTTTCCTTAAGTGGTTGCTCATGTCGATCATCACTAACCCTTGGATTAGGGCATTTATTGGCATAATGTCCCATCTCCTTTCACTTGAAACATTGAAGTGTAGTAGGTTCATTCTATGTATCCCTTCCTTTGTTTGCATAATTAGACATATTATTCCCATCATTGCGGAATTCAAATGCCCTATGACCTTCCTTTCCACATTTGAAACATTTACTTGTCCCTTTAAGACAATCTCCACCATGCTTCTTTCCACACTTTGAGAATAAGGAAACATTCATCTTCTTTTCACCATTATTCTGAGATTTCTCCTTAAACTCCATCTTTCGTTTCTTGTCAAAACTACTAGATGAATAAGTAACACCAACTTCCATTTCTACCTTGATAGCACAACACACAATTTATTCATAGCTACTGAAGTCTCTTATAGCTAATTCCCTTCGAATATTTGGTTTTAAGCCACTGAAGAATCGATCAACTTTAATTTCAGGTTGGATGATAAAGCCAGATGCATACCTTGCAAGCCTTGTAAAATTCGCTTCGTATATACCAACAGATTCATCATCCTTTTGCTTTAGTTCAAGAAACTCCTTCTCCATCTTTGTTTGAAGAATATGAGGGAATTACTTATTGAAAAATAAGTTCTTGAACTCGTCCCATTTCATGGACTCAATTTCATCTCTTTGCCTCGTATTCTTGATAAGATTCCACCATTGATCAGCTTCACCTTCCAAACGATATACTGCTAAGATGACTTTATCATGTTCAGAACATTGAAGAACTGAAAATATCTTTTCAGTGGTACTGATCCATTGTTCAGCAACAAGTGGATCATAAGACCCACTGAAAGAAGGTGGACGTTGCCTCATGAAGGACTCAATAGAATATTGTTCCCTTCTCTACTCATTTGGAAGTCCAGAATGATTCATAGCTTGTGTAAGTATAGCAATAAGATTTTGCACTCCATCTCCCATAACATTTGTTTGTTCAGGAGGACAATCATTGCATTGTCCATTGCATTTATCAACACGGTTCCTTCAGGTTCCAGCCATCGTCTAAAACCCAAAAAGAATAGTGTGAGAGGCAAAAATTATGCTAGGGAAAAAACATAATAAAGGGGGAGTATCCTCAATATCTAACATCTTAGGTTAAATTCTATGATCGTTACCATAGTTCTAGGACTGTATCCTATACGTATACTTATCCTTAGGGACATCCCTAGACATACCTTAGAAATATCTCTAGGGATCTCACTAATGTTTTCGCATCCTAGTTTCCAAAGGTTGACTAAACCTTTCCTCTAATACCAACTGTAGAGACCCGAAGCTTGACGTACATGAATATTACATTACTTTTGCGGAATACTTAATACATAAGAAAAACAAACACACAAGGACCGTAATAGTTTAGTGTCTTTGGAAACTCAGAATAAAATCTTCTAATCGTGGTGAAAGATCTTCAACATCTCCCAATAAAGATCTTCCATTTTTTTTTCTTACCTAAAACCTTTCTTTATATCCTGGGGAAAAGAAAACATAAAAGGGTGAGCTCAAATGCTCAGTAAGGGTAAACAAAATAAATATCAATCACATCATATTCATAAGAACATATCTTTTGGAAATCTTAACCTGCAAAAGAGATCATGATTTCATAACATGGGATAAATCATAGTAGTGAAATGTAATCCCAATAATCATAACTTAAAACATGAAACTTTGTGGCATACACACATAATCATAGAGAATCATTTCTTATTAGTCAAGACTCATTTCCAAGAATATCTTAGTGGACAAAGTTCCTTTCTGAACCGAGTTCACTCCTCGTTTCAGTCCTATTTCACTGAACCGGTATAACCTACCATTCCAACCATGTCTATCTCATGAGATATAAAATCTTTACCCAATTCATTGGAGGGAGATATAGGTCCCACCCATCTCATAATGATACCATTCTTATGTGTGCCACCAAATCATAAATCATGCATCATTGCATAACCCATGTAATAAAAATGGGAATCTTAAACATCATGACATCATAAAACAATTCATATTAGATAAAGGAATTCATAAAAATATTTCCATCACAACATAATCAAGTAAATGTAATAATAGGGATAGAAACAGAACCCTATATTATCTTATATGGAAAATAATTTTGATAAAACACTTGAACTCCATTCTTGAGGAAAATATCCTTTCTACTTCAAAAACATTTTCATTTCTTAACATGTCATACAATTTTAAACTAAAAGAAGTTGATTAAAAATAAACTTGAAAACTTGTAAAGGAATCTTATTGGAAATAATGTTTTAAAAATCCATTCATGCCGTATAAGTTAAAAAAAACATTCTTCGTACTTTTATCGGAAAAGTCAAAAAGTACCTTGTACGAAAAACGACAAAAGATTCCTTTCATATCCTTTACTAAAAACTCACCGAAGGGTAAAATTGGATTTAAACAATTGTAGGTGGATGGAAATAATATTACATATTGAGGAAACATGGATTTTTATGATAAAATACACCCCAGTAAATACTAAAGTATAAACAATCTCGGATAAAAATGAGATTGTGATATTTCCCTTACCTTAGGTCCGATTTTCTTTGTAAGTGTCCGAACCTCCTGTATAATGGTTTAAATAATGTCATTGACTTATTCCAGAATCATAATCATTGTTATGATATCATATATGGTTCACTTATGACTTTATATTACCCGTTCTTTTGTAAATTCCATGTTAAAGAGCGTTTTGGGTAAAATTGTTTCATTTGTCGTCCGTGTTTTGACTTGTAATTATTCATATGATTAATTAGATCATGATTACTTAATTCCAGAATATAAAACATGATTTATATATAATATATATTCAGAATATACATATATATAATAAATCAGTAAATGGAAAGAAATACATCGTTCATGGAGACGGTAGGCCGTACGTACGCATGAACGCTGTTTTTGTTTCCTTATTGAGTTGAATGGAATTAAGTAGATGAAATTCATATATATACACATAAATACAGTATCATTATTATGTCATATATTTCATGATTACTTATTATATGTACTTTATAATCATTCATGAATGGTTAAAGTGGAGAATGAATCTCATCGCGTTGTGGAGACGGTAGTCCGTACGTACGCACGAGCGATGATATCATTCTCATGATCGTGGAACTGTATTAGAGTATATGTATACTATTTCAGAATAAATATCACTTTAAAATAATCATATATAGTTATTATTTACACCATTATACCCATCCAAGTAAGGTGGTGGTGGAAAATAGATTTCACCACGGCGTGGAGACGGTATTCCGTACGTATGCACGCGCGGTGATTTCATTTTCCGTAGGATGGGTAGATGGTGAAATAGGGTTGTTTCATACATATAATAACATATCAGTATATGAGTGATACTGATGTTATTAGTTCATAATGAAACAACCTAATAAGAAGAAGTGGAATAAGAAATAAAGTTGAAAGAATCGGTAACGGAAATTACCTCTTTTTTGAAGCGCCTCTTTGAGATCTCCTTTTAGGGAACTAAAATTGGTCTTTGAGGAAGACCAGAACCTCTAGGATATTTCTAGGGAAGTGGAGAAGAGAATTTGGCAGGGGTTGGTCGAGCTTGAATGCTCAAAGTTGTGTGAGGAAGAGAGGGAGGAGGTGCCCTTTTATAAGGGAGGAGAGGGGTATCTTTGAAATAACTAAAACTATTATTTTATTATAAAGTCAAATTCAGTTCTAAATAGCTCCAAATTGATTTATTTAGAAGATAAGGTGGGTATGGGTCGAAATACTCTCATAAAATAGAATTTAGACAAGTTTAGGTTCCTATTTTAACCTTATCATTTAGATTTAACATTAAGTTAAATAATTTTACTTTTACCGTGTCTTCTTGTGTTCTTATACTATAAGGTTAATAAACTTACTATAAGCAGCCAAAAGAACCCCAAGTTGTTTATTATTAATATATATAACCTTATCTAAGTAATTTGGCCGAACCTTATATTTTTAGGAATAAAATAACAATTAATAATATAATATTTGTTTTAAAAACTATTTTATGTCAATTTTGACACTATTTAGTAATTGATTTTTGTGAAAATCATAACAGAATGATTAGTTAGAAAAAAGTTAATTAAATCAATACTAACATGTCATATTAACCTAGAAAATTAGTGGAATTCATAAAAAGTTTCAAATTACATTTATTTGGGTATTTATAACATCAATTATGTCAATATTTCATTAATAAGATAATTACTGCATCATCGTTGTGTCATAAATAAATTAAATTATTTAATGTCTAAAAATTACAAATAAAATACTATTATGTAGGAAATATCTTTAGCTTTCTAATTAATATTTATAGTCGAATTTATCTTATGTATAACCCTATATTAAAAATGATTTACTTATTAAACTTTGATTTTAACTATTTTAACCCTTCTTTAAATAAATTAATAATAAATGTCCTAATCTAATCCAAGTGGGCCTAAATGGTCATATTTTATTCCTAAGGTTGTTTTTGGTCGAATTAAACTTATCCAATAGAATTAGGACATGTGTTAGGGTAATAATAATATCATTTTACCCTTAATTACCCTATTTACTTTTAACCGTGGTAAAAAAAGTAAAAAGTTACTATTCACCAAAAATTATTTTCATCTCATTGAACCACATTTTAGTCCTTGATATTAACCGTGTCTCTGGGATTTTTGAAATTTCACTCACAGAATCGGTAAAATTAAGTTTTATGAAAAATTCAATTTTTTAACTACCACTTAGTGGTTTCACTATTCATCAAAAAATGAAAGTTTCCAGAAAAATACCAAAAATTAGGACTAAGCTATATTTGATATTAATAATTCAAAAATGATGTCTATTTTACCAAATTCAGAACATATCAGTTGCATTAATTAATTTAAAAATTAGTTCCCGTCGTCAAAACAAATAGCGTGTTTTTAAGAGATAATAACTATCAAAAGATTGACACTTTTTTATAACTGGTTTAAATGTGATATTACATCCAATGACCAACATTGTATTAATTTGTAAAAATGTATTCTAAATATACTTTAAAACCACTCAAATTAATAATTTATCACTGTTAATTATTTCTATTAAAAAATTTCTTTTTAATTAAAATTTAGTAATTTTCACTATTCATTAGAATATGAAAGTTATCCGAAAAGTACCAAAATTTCACCCTAAGATAATTTCGATATTCCGAATCTAAAAATGAAGTCCACTTTGAAAAATAAAATTTACAAAATTTCAAAAAGTGGTTATTACTATTCATAACAGCTAGTTTTAATAATATTTTAATAGCATATCGTTGTTTAGTGAAACTCGGTATTGCTATCGAGGAAGGTCGCGAGTGCATGTAATGCAAGGCAAGTCAAGGATGCGTGTTGTGAAAGCTCCTTTTGGTGTAGCGTACAACACAAGACATTAATGAAAAGAATATTTTTCATAAAATCTCGGGGTGTTACAGTATGATTCCTTTCACAAGGATACGTATGTAACCCATTTGATGGGTACAATCCTAATATCAAAACAAACATTCATCTCCCTAGATGACAATAAATTCTAGAGTGCCCCACTGAGTGTCTTAAAAACCAGTATCATCATAACGACGATTAAAAGAATCTTTAAATAGTATATGAGAGGATACCATTGATGGAGAACCTTGAATACATATGGATATCTCCATTAAGGAAGAACCTTGAATACATACTGATGATTATAAATTTTACACATGTTAATAAGTGATTGAAAATTCCAAGGGAAACTTATGTTATAATTGGTGAATTAATAAGGATTCATAAACATATCTTAAATTTTAAAGAGAGTCCTAGAGTAGATAATAATTCCCCCCAAAAGGGTGTGATGAGTCCGAACTCACATCCTCTCGACCAATGCACGTTCCTAAGTATTGTAAAGTTCAAACTTGACGAACGTCTGCCTTTGGAAAGCAGGTCCCTTTTGGATAAAGAACCATTGTAAGTTTCTGGTTCCATGAATAAATCCAATGAAAACTACCTAAAAGTAGCGATTCTTAAAATAAGAACACACATTTCAAGGAACGATGAAACAAAAATGGTGAACCCGATATGAATCCTTAACCAAGTTAATAATGTTACCCACCTGTCAGACCCCTATCAATTAATAAAAGAAGGACATACAAAGGATTCAATCACACATGTATCCATCTAAAATATGTCTCTTTAATGGAGTATATCGTTGTCTAAGTTTTTTTCCCAGAACTCCCTTCAGTCTAAAATGCATTTCTTCAAGATGACATCTGTGAACATCTCGACCACTGCTCAGGATGGATCCTCATCCACAAGAAGAAAGTTATCACCAATACAGCATCTTCAATGTTGGGTCTCCAACATGATGGTAAAGGAGTACCATTAGTACAATACAATGCCAACTTTTGAGGTTTCCCAATAATCCCTCCAGGTCAATAACAATCCTCGATCGTTCGGACAACAATGACTAATGATCAAAAAGCAGACGATGGAAACCACCATCGTCAACCATTTCAGGTCCTTATCCTCAGAATGTAAAAAACAAGTACCTCCCATACTATAGGGAGGTAGATCAAGAGGTCACTCAGGGCCTCAATCCAAGGATTCATGGGTTCTTCCTGAGGACTCCCACCAACAATCGCCACCAGAAGAATCGCGCAGTAGTGAACCCCCAACATGATGGGGGTGTTTCCTATGGATGTTCGGTCCAGGTCTCTCAGACCCAAGCTTGCAAGAAGAATCACTGGGGATAACATTTGATCAACAAGGAGTAGGTTTTTACCTCTTCCCTCTCCAGAGAAGTCCATCGACCTAACTTAATGGCGAACAAAGAGAGGGCACATACATCCATTCGTCCTAATTCTACTGCCCAACAGACTCATCTGACAGCAACCAACCAATACCACCAGGAAAATTTAATGGAGTACCATGAATGGGAACATACACATGTTTAAAAATTATCATCCAGTCAGCAGGATCATCTGACTGCATTTAAAGAATCCCACCAATCCAATGTGGTGGCAACTGGTAAACAGGAACATACACCTGCTTACAATCACCAATTTTGCCAATGGTATATTCTGTGAATATTGAAGGAGGTACATCAAAAATACTTGATGGAAAACATCCAACAAGCACATAAACCTACCAAAATTTATCAATCCTTCCAATAGTCTCGTTTGGTAGCACCCAGAGAAGTCAGACGGAAAGCTCTGATGACAAATCTGGGGCAGACCCAACTCTCTTCCCCCATGCATGAGTATTGTCAATACCCATTGATATGAAAAGGAGGACGGGAGCAGGCACATACACCTACTCCCAATACGAAATGGACATATATTTCCGTTCTAGCTGCTGAAGTCACCAAACGCATCTTATCAATTATGAAAGGGCAAACAGAAATTCCTGCCCATATTCTGGAAGCATGTCAGGATATTATAACAACTAATTCAGAAGTACCAGGGGAACAGACACATAAATCTATCCCCACACATGGAACAACACATCAACATGCCATCCTGGAGTAGATATAGACCTCTGTTATAGTCCAGGAGGGTCATGGGTCATACTCCCCCATATAATACGGACAATAGGATCAGGAACATACACCCTTTTCAATTGGAGGTAATCAGTCCGTTCTGGTGACCACTCTAAGGCATGCACATACACCTTCCCATGATAACCATTTTTTCCAGAAAGTGGACCCAAATAAGTATAAGAGAACATCCAAGAAGAAGTCTCTTCAAACATAGTTTTAAAATTAAGAGTTAAGCTACAATTTGGCTCCTCTTAACGCTGAAGATCTTAAATCCATTAGAAATTTATCTATTGCAGCTCAAGATCCTACCCTATCATTACCAAATTACGTGAGTAGTAGCAGTAATTCTAAATTTCTCTATTAGACACTTCATCATGAAGGCTTGCTTCATGAAAATTCAGTCAATCCAGGGAGCCTATCTCCATATGAGAGCCACGGAAACCCTCCGTGTGGCCAGATGACCAAGGAGTAAGAGGATTTATCCCTTTCTATAATCCGCCATGGTGGTCCTCCCTATAATATAATTCACTAAGAAAGTTCTCTCCGTAGTAGTATTTCTCATTGTCAAGATAATTCTATAATTGACAATGTAGTGATGAGAAAACCCTCCCATCTCGAGGCACTTGCCAACACAAATCCAGTCATGTCTAATGCCTTATCATTGACGAGTGAAATAATTTCTCAACTAGAAGACATCTTAAGGGAACTATCATTATCCAAACCTCACTTGGGTTATTTGTCTTCTAATAAAGAGCATCCACTTTGGTCAGACCAAGTAGAGGAATCTCTAGTGAAAGACAATGAAGATATGTTAAACATGAGAAAACAACTGGCTAAAGGAGAAATACTAGTCATGTTTTGGTCTTTGGAAAATTATCAATATAACATTCCAGAATTTATTGTAGAAGATTGCATTCATGATATCCGCCTCAACTTATGGAAGAATCTTCGTCATATGAAAACCAAAGTATTACCATATGATGAATATCAAAATCATGTAATGTTAATAAAAGGGTTGCAACACCAAATTGACTTGGCATCTCTCTTAGTTTCCCAACATCCAAAAGTTGAAAAGCAGTAGAGAACCCTTCAGCGTGCATGCCTCCATTCTCTAAGGAGGCTATATCAGTTAATTTATGATTCCCTATATGGTATTTGTATCAGAGGGTGGGGTGAACACAGATCATTTCATTTCACTGCACTCCAGAATCAGCAAAGCCCACAAAAAGTGGCCTCATGCAATGTTATTTCCCACAGCCAACTACGATCAACATATTTTTTATGTAATCAAATGTACGCTCAATAATGGGACTCAACTAGCTCTCATCAGAGTCTGGACCAAAGAAAACAAGTTGTTGAGTCACTTTTACATCGAGCATCTGATAATCTTGAGCATGCCTCCTGCTTAGAGGATGTCAGCCATTGGATAATGCAAATGTCTAAAATAGAACAACAATATTATGAAATAGGTGATTTGAGTGGTTGTTGGATAATGCACCCAACTAATGTCCGAACCAAAATTTGTAAAATCAGAAGAGAAGCTCCGTGAATCTCAACCATAGCAGTTCAAGAACCACCTGAGCTTGTAGGGATGGGGGATCATTTAATTCAACCTTAAAATTCATTAAACAAAGTTCAAAGGTTTGAAGAAGAAGAATAGGAACAGCCCCAACCTATAGGGTTGGGGGCTTTTTCACATCTACAATCCCCTCCTCAATGGAAGTCAGTTTTCTCCCAATTAGGAAAGAAGCCATAAAGAGAGAACACAAATGAACTATCCAAGGATTCCATTTAGGTTACTATTTGCCAAACATCTTCTGAGAATCCATCATATAGGATAGAAGAGTCTCATGGAAGATACAGAGGGAGAAGATCTTACAAAGATATTAACAGAATGCCATCAATTCATTATGCATCAGTAAATGTCAACAACACCATTACAGAAGATCCTCAAAAAAATGAGTCTAGTTCAGGGGAATCAGAAGATGAAGTTTTTATCCATAATACGATATATATTGAAGAAAATGAAGAAGGTGTATGTCCCCGAAATCAGAGGCTTACCCAGAATCTAGGTATGACTTCAAATAAACAACTCCCACCCCTCCAAAAGGCGTCTAACATGGGGAAAGGTAAAAGTCAGATTGTTTCTCACTTTTCCATTGGATAAGGTAAATCTCTTTCTCTTGAAGATATATTTTCACAACAATAAGAGGAAATGAAATATTTGAAAATAATCAATATAGAGTTACTTCAAAGCAGCATTTCTACTAGACATACTCCCTAGGTAGATCCTCAACTTGAACATCCTATAAGAGCTCCTCAGAAAAAAGGATTTATGGTAACTACAGATGCAAATAATGAATTCCTTCCCTTGGGTACACATCCAAGATAGGATCAAACACATCCTTATAGGCCTGTTCCTATGGGTTATCCAAGGAAAATACCAGCACCACCACAAGTGGTTTTTCCGGTTATTGCACAAGCTGAAGCTCCAGTTGCTATACCTGAATAGGTTATAGATCATCCAGATATTCCCCAAATTCTTATGAACACAATTGAGGCATTAACATCTCGATTGGAAGCTAGGAAGGAACGACGTGCAGCAGTTCAGCTGGAAAAGTGAGATTACCCTGAATAGGTGGATCCAATCCCTCCACCTCCAAATTTTGTGAATACCACATTCCCAATATTTAATGGTTTAGGAGATTCAGAACAAAACTTAACAAATTTTGTTTCTCATTGTGATCCCATGATGGGAACTCCTAAAAAAAAGAAGTAGAAAAGCTAAAGTGTTTTGTGCACTCATTATAGGGACTAGCTTTTTTCTGGTATAGAAGTTTGCAATCTCGAACAATTACTAGATGGGAAGATCTCCATTAAGAATTCCTTTATCAATTTAGCTCAATGCTACCGAAGACGATAGTTTTTGATCTCAAAAATTTTAAACAAAGGTAAAATGAAAGTGTCTCAAATTTCATTTCTCGATGGAAAGGATTAACATATTCCTTAAATCTGGCACTCCCTCAGGAAGAGTTTCTGCCAATTTATGTATAAAATATACATGATGAATTACGCACACCACTGATCCCTGTGAAATACACAAGAGGGTTTCAAGACCTAACTTCAATTGCCCAGTAGGTGGAGAATTCCATTGCAGAAGCTAAAGCTAAATCTCGTGAACTTCCATTAGCTATGGGAAGGAGAAAAAGGAAAGTAGAGGCTACTATAGATACACTTAAGAAAGAATCTGTACCTGCTTACACTTCAAAACCTTCATCGTATCGAAGGGATATACCTCCAGAGCATCAACAACAACGACCACCTCATCAAGGTGATTAGATAGATCAAAGGTAGAAACAATTTGATGAGTTAAATAACAAAGTTTATTCCTTCCAAAATGAACAAGTTCATAGTTACTTAATCTCAGCTTTGGAAAATAATTTAGTTCAGTTTCCAAGGCCAAAGAAACCAAACAAATAAGGAGATGAAGATCTTCTAAACTATTTCCCCTTTCACTTGATGTTAGGGTATCCCATTCAGGTGTGTTTTGTTTTCAAGGACCTCCTACAAAAAATGGTAGACTCTAGAAAGTGAAACTAAAAAGTTCATCATCTCAAGTAGCATGTGTTATTGCTACTGATCCAGAGAAAGAAGGAAAATGGAAGGAAGTCAAGAGTAAAAATGTGCATAAATATGATGATCGGATGATTAGGAAAATGATCAACCAAACTCATTCCATTCTATGAACATAGTTGAAACAATCGATTGTGTCTTTCGACACTCCTTCTACAACAAAACCACCTTCATCAAAAGGTTAATCCTCAAAGATGAGATGTGATCAGAAGGAAAAAGAGCAGTCATAAGAAGACAAGCTCGTATCAAGGCCAAATTTTTCCATGAGCCTGGAAGATTTCATGCCATATGATTCAAAAGAACGGGCACCGCCCCACCAAAAGGCACAAACATAACTAACCTCTCAAGCATAATATTCATCAGATGAAGAATTTATCTTTGGTTCTGTCAACGTTATCCACTTAAAAGATCCTTATGCTAATGGTGATTCTGATTATAATGAGTCAGAGTTCCTTATACCTAACTAGGGAACTAGAGGAAGAGGCCAAGTTCAAGTATACATGGGAATACGTGGGAATTCATGAAGCCACTATTTTAACTCTAGCCCTGCTCAAACCGTATATGTGGTGGAAACTCGTGGGAGAGACCTTCAGCTAGATCAATAATAACAAAGGGATTCTTCCATGCAAGACAGGTTCGGTACTAACATGATTATTTTAGAGGACTAATTAGAAATCACATCATCTTATTCTCAGAAAGCTGATAGACCTATTTAGTCTAATATACCAAAGTAAGGAGTATTTCCAGCTTCTGCTCTGACACAAGGTTTATCTACATCAGGAGCGTCAACATCCAAGGTACCTGCAAAACCACATTTCCATGCTAAGAAACACAAACCTCTGGACCAAAAGTATGATGTTTTGAAACATCAGGCCCAAATACCAGCCAAGTTGTCAATTTTTAATTCCTTGAATCTATCAAAAGATCTTCGAGAATCACTTATTGAGGATTTTTTAAGTCCTCAAGAGTTTGAAATCGAAGTTGTTACTGCAAAGGTTTACCATATAGAGAATGATCCGGTAGAATTTCCTGTAGTCATATATTTTACATATAAATATGAATATGATGTTTTACATGGAAATATTAGGCCCTTGTATCTATTTTTCAAGGTCAATGACATAGACATCTGACGAGCCTTCATTTATAATGTCTCTAGAGTCAACCTCATTCCCGTTCGTACACTTCGACGATTGGTCCTGACTGAATCTGAATTATCTTCTTCCACTTTAATGTTGCAAGGATATGAAAAGAATGAGCAAGGACCCCTGGGATAGATTACACTCAGAACTCAGTTTGGAGATCTTGTATCTAATTTAGATTCCATGGTTTTTCGTTAGGACACAACCTTCAACATTCTTCTTTGAAGGCCTTGGCTACATCAACATGCAGCCATACCTTCATCAAAATTCTGCTTGGAAGGCCTTTGGAAAAGATCCCAGCAAACCCATTCATACATTTTAGTATAGATTATGTGTTACCTATCAATAAAATTTAAAGGGTAAAAACAATTCCAAAAAACTCATCCAATAATTTCCATAATGTCAATTGAGGCAATCAAGCCTGACAATATAGAAGAAATTATTGATTAACCAAGCAGTGATGGAATCTTAAATGGAGATGTCTTTATTTCATTTGCTAAACTACAAAAAGCCTCTACTTCATCAATCAGAATAGAAGAAGTTGTATCAATTATAGAGGAAGATAAATATGTAGATTCCAATCCATCATCTCCTCTTTATTACCCCAGGAAGACCCTTCATTGTCAATAGGGTCAGAAATGGTGGCCTCTTCTTTAGGATGTTCAAATAATAAATCCTCCCCTAACTCTAGAAGTTTTTTTGTCATTTACTCTGTAAGTAGAAATAGAATAAGTAACACATAATGAAGAAGAAGAAGAAGATCTCAGGGATGCTCCTCCAGCATTTGAGGAAGGTGTTTCTACCACTATGGATGAGCTCAAAAAAATAAATCTGGGTATATAAGAAGATCCATTCCCTACTCTAATTAGTGTGGCCCTGACTTCTTAATAGTAATAAATGTATACTTAATTTATAAATAAACATTGAGATATATTTTCCTAGAATTATACAGAAATGATAGGACTTAATCCTGATGTAGCAACTCATTATTTGGGTTTCCCAGAAGAACATCGTGGATTCAAACAAGCAGCAAAAAGAACACACCCAACTCATGCCTCTAAAATGAAAGTTGAAATTGATACGATTATAAAGGATAACTTTTTTAAGGAAGTTAAATATCCCAAATTTCTAGTCAATATTGTCCCAGTGAAAAATAATAATGGAAAAATCAGAGTTTGTATTAATTTCAGAGATCTTAACTATCATTGTACTAAAGATGGATTTACAGTTTTGATAATAGAACTTTTAATCGATGAAACAGCTATATATAAATCTCTTTCCTTCATTGATGGATACTATGGGTATAATAAAATCCATATGTCCCAGAGGATGAAGAATCTACAGCCTTTAGAGCCCCTCACGATGAGTTTTTCTATCAGGTAATGCCCTTTGACTTAAAGAATGAAGGTGTAACATATAAATGTTCCATGCACCATATCTTTAAACCCTTATTAGGAAAATTTGTTGAATGTTATGTGGATGATTTGGTGGTCAAATTAAGATAACATTCCAATCACTTGGATAATTTGTAGATCATATTCAATAAACTTCGGCAACACAGTTTGAAGATGAACCCCTTGAAATGTTCTTACGGGGTAACCTTAGGAAAGTTCCTTGGCTTCATTGTACACCATCATGGTATTAAAGTTGATCCTGAGAAAACAAAATCAATCCTTGGCATGTCACCTCCTCGAAATTTGAAAGAATTAAGAGGAATCCAAGGACACTTGGCCTATATTTGGTGTTTTATCGCTAATTTGGCAGGAAAATGTTTTCCCTTCACCGGATTAATGAAGAAGGGAGTCACCAATCAATGTACTGAAGACTTCCAAGAGGAATTTGATACCCTCAATAAATATCTCTTGATTCCACTGGTATTAATTCCACATATTGAAGGAAGACCACTTATTCTCTATGTGACAACTTTAGAGTGATCACTAGGTACCTTCCTTGCCCAGAAGAATGATACTGGGAATGAAAACAAACTTTACTATCTCAGTCGACCTATGCCTGATGAAAAAACTCAGTATTCAAGTATTGAAAAGTGCTATCATAAATTAATCTTTGAAGTTCAGAAATTGAGGCACTACCTACAACATCATGAGGTCCAATTGGTATCTCACAATAACCCACTCAAATTTATCATCAGTCATCCTCTGCTTACAGGACGTCTGGCACAGTGGGTAGTTATTTTGAAATATTTTGATATCCAGTTTGTTCCTCAGAAGGCAATAAAGGGCCAAGCTCTAGCCGTATTCCTTATTGAACACCCATATGAGGAAGATACATCATTGAATACTGAACTTCCTTATAAAGAGGTCTTCTCTATTCAATATAATCCCCAAACACGGGAGATGTACTTCAATGGTGCCTTCAAAAGTTCAATAGGGAAGAGAATGGAAAACCCTAAACTCAAAAAAGTTGGGTTAGAAATTGTACTTATCTCCCCATAAAAGGAAGTGTTTCCTTATTCCTTCCTGTTGTCAGAAGGCGGTACCGACAATGAAGCATAATATCTAGCTCTCATCACAGGCTTGGAATTGGTACATCAGGTGCAAGTGAATCACTTAAAAGTGAAAGGTGATTCATAATTGGTAATCAAACTAATCAATGGGGAATATTATATTAGAAAATATGAGTTAATCCCTTTATGTGATTACATTATAGGGTTAATGGCTGAATTTCCCTTAGATCCGACATTGTCTTATATCCCGCGATCACAAAATGCCCAAGATGATGCACTAGCTAATGCAGCTACAACCCTGGAAGATCCAAATCAGAATGAGATAGTCATCAGCATAGCCCATCATTGTGTGGTCTCACCTTTTTTTCAAAACAGAATAGAGGAAATTAATTAAATTAGCCCTATCTCAGAGCCATATGGTCATACCACGGAATAGAGAATACCCATCATGGAATACCTTCAAAATGGAGTACTTACACCAGATAGGGATGAAAATAATAGATCTAACAACAAGCAACCAATTTTACTCTTTATGATAGTCTAGATCATCAGAAAATCCTCTAAAAATGAGGATTTGATAGAATCCTATTTAGATGTATTGATGGAGAAGAAACTGCAGCTGTCATGAAAGAAGTACATTTAAGAGTTTGTGGTGCTCACCAATATGGGCATAGACTTTTAGATCAAATATGAAGGCTTGGATACTTTTGGCCTTTAATAATGAAGGATTACACAGATTTCACTAAGAAATGTCATCCCTTCCAAGTGAATGACAACTTCATTCATCAACCCCCAGAGTTTCTACATACAACTAAATACTTATGGCTATTTTCCACATGGGGAATAGATATAGTAGGACCTTATCCTCAATCTACGGATATGAAGTTCAAGTATATTCTTACTGCTACTGACTTATTCTTTAAATGGGTTGAGGAAATTCCTATCAAAGAAGTTAGATCCAAAAGAACTGTTAGTTTTTTCAAAACTAACATCATCACCAGATTTGGTGTCCCTCATACTATATTGATAGAAAATGGCACTAATTTTTGTTCTGTTGAGGTAAATAAGTTATATCAGGAGAACAATATCAAATACAACCTTTTATCTCATTATCATGTAGCATCTAATAGACAGATAAAGGCTTTCAATAATACCCTATCAAATATACTCAAAAATATGGTTGATAAAGATAAGAAATCTTGGACAGATAAAATTTTTAATGCTTTATGGGATTATCAGACTACTACTCGTACTTCCACCCAAGAAACTTTTTATTCATTGGTATACGGAACAGAAGTAGTTCTGCCAATTGAAATGCAATTTCCTTCACTCAGAGTTGCAATCTGTGATTAGTTTTCTATAGATAAGAGGTCTTAGAAACAGTTTGATGAGCTAGAAAGATTAGACAAGAAAAGTTTTCATGCTTTTCATCATTTATAATTCTATCAGAATAGAATAGCGTGAGCCTTTAACAAGGAAGTTCACCTATGTTCATTTCTTTAAATAGAATTGGTATTGGTTCTTATGACACCAATGATACCAAGAAATAAACCTCCAAAGCTTGAGAAAAAGTGGAAAGGAACTTATTCCATACATAAGGTATACTCAAATAGAGCTTATGACTTAATCTCAATGGATAGAGAGCTTATTACAACTCCAACCAATGTGAGATTCTTGAAGAAATACTTTGTGTAGTTACAAACATCACCCTCGCTGTAAGATGGAAAACTGCATAGCCCCCATGTCCTCATTGCAAGACTTAAAACTAAATAGTAAAAATTCATAGTTTCAAGACATTAAACTGCATAACAACCATAAGCGTCCATGTTGCATGATGTTAAAATGCATATAATCTTTGTCCTTGTCGCATGACATTAAACTACGTGACATAAATTGTTTTTGTTATATGACATTAAACTGTATGGTTAATGTCTTCTTTACTTGAGGTTATGAGTTTATATATGTAAGAATAATTGACATCATTGCTACTACTTAGTGGCACATGAGTCCCTCTTTTCCCTATGTCCAAGTTAGATCTGCACAGGGACCTTATTTCAAGAACTATGTGTGGCTTGATTCTCATCTATATGAGATATGTAGAGAAGCCTGGATCTCAAATATTGGGCCCAGCTACATCCAATTTTTTTTATTTCCATTTTCTTCTCCTGTATATGAACTAGATCTATACAAAGTGATATTTTAAGAAACATGATTTTATTTTCACACCATCTTGTGTCTTAAATTTAATCATTCTTCTAGAATGTGTTAAAGCCCCCTGTATCCCATGTCAAACTTTATTGGTGTGGGAAATGAATGTTTAAAGAACTACGTGCGGCTTGATTCTCATCTATATGAGATATGTAGAGACACCTAGATCTCCAATCTTGGGCCCAACCATGATATATAAAAATACCCCCTTTATTCTTTATATAAGAATCAAACCTGCATAGGGAATGTTTAAAGAACTACATATGGCTTGATTCTTGCCCCCAACAAGACACATAATGAAACTTGGGTTCTACCCATTAGTCCAGTTACAATATATATTTCTTTTCACATCAGTTCATCATTTTCCTTACCACATGATGTTAAACTACATGAAAATATAACACCCCTATTCTTCACTTGTGTCACCTTTGTGTTATAGAAGAAACCCTTATTGCTCCTTGTTTCTCACACTGAGCATAGATCACATGGGATTAGGGATTGGGTAAAAGGATTATCTATATAAAAAAGGTGTCTCAATTTCTTATGGGGATATCAATTTTTTCACTACATTACTTAAAACTGCACATTATAATGTCCTCGGTGCATGACTTTAAACTGCACATTACAATATTAGTTAAAAGGAAACAAAGAAAGTATCCATTTGACATATGAGTCATATCTATGTAAAGTAATTCAAACTCATGGCCAATATTTATTCAAATATTTCTCATGTGAATTGAGCATAACCCCCTTCCATATTTCACACTCTTAATATTGAATATTTTCAGATCTTCATAATCTTTCTTATAGTTTCTGGTGAAAGAGTTTCTAATATCTGAGAACTCTTTTTCCTGAATATGTAGTACGTGTCCTTAGATGGCCTTCAATAAAATTTTCCTACATAATAGGCCTTTTAGTCAAAATATTACACTATTTGGCTATGCATTATATGCCCTAGTTGGCCTTACATAATACAACCCCCATAACGGGTTTTTCAAATGATGGTAATTTCATTCTTGGTTATGGTGTCTTTATCCCCTTCAAACTTTGATGAAAATATACAATAATCTGTATTTTAAAATAGTAATTTAGGTATATTTTTCCCATTATCTTTCTCTCGATCCAAAAGTCTTCAAGGCCATGGTTTACACATCTATCTCTCCATGTGTTCAATGTAATATGAAATAACCTTGGATCACTTGAACACATATCATATATTTTTTCTATTTATGGTCTTAGTTGTATGACCTAAAACTACAAACACCATCCTCCCTACGTTTGGGTATGAACTTTGTAGAAACCCTATTCCTCCGATTCTTTGGAAATCATGATTGGAAATACCCTCTCCATATTCAGGTACATTTCTCTATAAACCAAACTCTATTCTTCAGAAAATATGAATATCTATAAACTTTCTTTGACTTTTATCAATAGAATGTCAAACTTATGAGAGCTCTTTTTCTTGCCTATGTAGTACATGCCCTTAGGTGGCCTTGCATAAGTTACCTACATAACAAGTCAGTTAGTCAAAAGATACCACTATTTGGCTATGCAACATATGACCTAGTTGGACTTTCAAAACACAACTACCACAATGAGTTTTTCAAATAATGGTAAATTATTTCTTGGAAGTGACTTTCTTTAATGTTTTTTATCCCTTTTCTCATATCATTCTTCAGATCCAGAAATTACCAAATCATAGTTTATAATTTTTCCTTACATACCTGAATATGGTAGTATGTTTCCAAACAAATTATCAAGAAATTGGGAGAGTCTCATACCTTTGTTCAAAGATAAAGACCTTAAATTAAAGCCACACAATGTCCTTACTGCATGAATTAAAACTACACAGTATAATTTCCTCACTGTATGACTTAAAACCGCATAATACAATGTCCTTACTGTATGACTTAAAACTGCACAGTATATTGTCCTCATTTCATGACTTAAAACTGCACAGTACAATGTCATCACTGCATGACTTAAAACTGTACAGTACAATGTCCTCACAACATGACTTAAAACTTCACAGTACAATGTCCTCACTGCATGACTTAAAACTACACAGCCTGATATCATAAATTCCCCTTTCTGATAAATTTTAACTATTCCTCATATACCAAATTTGTGTAGAAATGGTTTTCCTATTCATGAAATATGTTTTCATAGATAAACCTTTATTTTTAAAATTCCTTTCCTTGGAAAAACTACACATTGTGGTCTTAAGTCACCCAAATATTATTTTACCTTATCAATCAATAGTAAAATGTTAAATTCCTAAGATCTTTTTTTTCCTGAATATGTAGTACATGCCCTTAGGTGGCCTTGCATAAGTTTCCTAAATGATAGTCTTGTCAGTCAAAAGATGCCACTATTTGGCTATGTATTATATGCCATAGTTGGCCCTGCATAATACATCCCCGATAATGGGTTTGTCAAATAATGGTAACTTTGTTCTTGAAAGATACTTCCTTTATGTTTATACAAGTTTTATATTTGGTGACCATAAAAAATCATGACTCAATATCCCCCTTGGAAATATTTAAAGAATATTAGAGCAATTCTTATCCACTAAGTCTTATTTGGGATTTAATTTCAAAATTTATGGTCAAATATGTTCGACCTTAAACACTAGCCCTTTATAGTCTAACATACATGAATCTAAACTTCAAACAACAAGATACATAGAACTCACTAGATTAGAAACCCGTAAAGGGAACTCTGAAAAAAAGTTGAGTCCCAACTCACTAAATGTATATTTTGTATGATTTAGGTAATATTGAGCAATAATAGTCAAAAGACACAATGTATGTAGGGTTGTCTATATGACCCTAGAAACAATCAAACTATTCTCGTTAATCCCTAAGGCTTAGGAAAAAAATTTGAGCATCCTTCCAAACTTGATGTAGATCCAAATTTAATAAAATGATGTTGTAATGCATCAAAGTTACCTAGTTTTACCTTAGAACAAGATTATTTTAGTTCCTAATGAATCAAATTCTAAGGGGGGGCTTCTGTAGACACCATTAAACATGTTCCATGCACTTTTCTTTAGAGTGAAGATATGATTCTCACATGGAAAACAAATGTCAAGTATGGGTAAATATGTTTTAACCATGGATGAAGAAGATGAGGGATGGATTTCTATGTGGCAAAATATTACTCCACACTGATGGAAAAGTAGAATGATTCCCCCATATAGGAGTAGGTAGTGGATTTCCAAGATCGATGATGAAAAGGTGTTGATTGATTAAATTTCAATATTAGAATTTATTCTGAGAAGACATGGTGTATTTACCATCTTAATAAGTGTATATATCTTCAAGACCTTCAATTTGACTGGTCACGGAGCCCAAACAGACTTAGGGATCAAAAGTTATGGCACTCAGAAGACGGATAAATTTCACAAAGGGACCTACATGGAGGACCTATGTGGAAGACCTATGCGGCAATATAATTACTACACCCCTACCTGGAAGTCCTACATGGAGGACCTGAACAAAAAACTTCCCTTCAACCAAGTACCCTCTTTGCCTATAAATATGACCCTTGGGCTCCCCATTTCAAAGATGAAAAATGTTGGAAGAAGTCCCAAAGCTCCCGTTGCCTATCTCTTTCGCCAAGATCCCCCAAATTTTCTCATGTAGCTATCTAAAACATGAGAGAAGAGAGAATTAAATGGGGATATGTGGTTCAAAGTCCCATCAAGGTCTAGAACACATGGAGATGTGCGACGCACCTGCGCGACGCACCTGTGCGACGCACCTACAAGACCCACCTGCATGACCCACCTGCACGAAGCCCCTGCATGAAGTACCTGCACAGAGCACCTGCACGACGCGCTTGTACGGAGCACCTGTGTGACACACCTTGGCGGAGCACCTGCATGACCCCACTGGTCCATACGACAACAACTGCACCCCTGCACCCCCATTCAGGATCAATGCTGGGCTGCAGCCCTGGCCCTTCGGGCCGATCCCTTCACTTCCGTCACTGACCCCTATGAGAAATGTACAGTCGCACCACAAACTTTTCGGGTCGGGTCGACAATATTTTCCCTTATGACCTTTATGTGGTCCAACATCCAACCTTGGAATACCACGATTTAAGACACTCCATCACACTCAATGAAGTTCCTTGAGTTGACTTAATCCTCTTTGCTCCTTTAACATGTTAAAAGTTTGGACTATTCTTATGGATTCCTCGAGTACCTTGAGTCGATACACCCCTCAAGAAACTCCTCAAACCTCATCACCTGATTCCTATGGCAGGTTAAATATCAAATGGGCATCCTTTAGGAGTAAGCCCCAACCAATTACCAAATGGGAATCCTCCTTAGTACTAATCCCCAACCAATTCACAAATGGGAATCCTTATTAGGAATAATCCCCATCCAAAGCTCAAAGGGAATCCTCCTTAGGAGTAAGCCCCAACAAATCTCAAAGGGTAGCCATCCTGGCATAAGCCTATAACCTTCATCCCTTCTTCCTTTCATTATACCCTTATCCAATGTAAAGTGAATAGGGGGAGGGCTCGTCGCCACGCCCTCTTCCTGGGTTGTCTCAACCTTGTCCACCATCGCCGCTGTAGGTGTGCCCTCTTCCACCAGCGGAGGAGTAGAAGTGTGTGTGTAATTGTTGAATATTTCACATCCTTTTGTTTCTCACACCGAGTATGACTCACGTGGGCTTAGTTATTTGTGAGGATTACAACATTTGTACAAACACCCATGGTGAATAAACTATGATAACTCTGATTCCCACCATAATCAGGATACATAGGAAGCCTTCTCAGGGCCCGAGCTCACTAGATATCCTCTTCAATAATCCAAACCTAATTCCTTTAATCTGGGCATCCTCCTTATGAATAATACCCAAATTAAACCCCCAAATCATCAAGGCATCCTTTTCAAGAGGTAAGTACAAACTCATTTCTCTTAAAGGACTATAATCTTCTATGAGACTCATCGACCTACATGGGATTTGATTCCCATCCACATGGGATATGTAGGAAGCCTCCTTGAGGTTCAAACCCAACATTTCAAATCAACCCTGTTCTCCTTGGGCCATATTCCCAACATGGTCTAATATTACTTGGAAACCCATATTCTTTCCAAGTTTCTTAGGCTGATTAGGCATAAGTCTCACACCAAACTTTGACTAAGAACCCTTCGCTTATATGTCCATACCGTATGACATTAAACTATATAGCTACATCCTTATCACATGAACTTAAAAGGTATGATGTGTCCCATTAAGTGGAACCGAACTATGAGGGTTTTGATTCCTTTCACAAGGATACGTAGGTATCCCATTTCATTGATACGATCCCAATATCAAAACAAAAATTCATCTCCCTAGATGATAGTAAATTCCAAAGTGCCCCACTGAGTGGCTAAGAAACCAGTATCATCATAACGATGATTAAAAGAATCTTTAAATAGTATATGAGAGGATACCATTGATAGAGAACCTCGAATACATATGAATATATCCATTAATGAAGAACCTTGAATACATACTGATGATTCTAAATTTTACACATGTCAATAAGTGATTGAAAATTCCAATGGAAAATTATGTTATACTTGGTGAATTAATAAGGATTCATAAAAATATCTTAAATTTTAAATAGATTCCCAGAGTAGATAATAATTCCCCCCAAAAGGGTGTGATGAGTCTGACCTCCCATCCTCTCAACCAATTCATGTTCCTAAGAATTGTAAAGTTCAAAATTGACAAATTCCTGACTTTGGAAATCAGGTCCCTTTTGGATAAAGAAATGTTGTAAGTTTCCAGTTCCATGAATAAATCCAATGGAAACTGCCTAGATATAGTGATTCTTAAAATTAGAACACACATTTCAACGAACTACGAAACAAAAATGGTGAACCTGACGTGAATCCTTAACCAAGTTAATAATGTTACCCACATGTCAGACCTATATCAATTGATAAAGGAAGGCCAAGAAAAGTATTCAATCACACATGTATCCATATAAAATATGTCACTTTAATGGATTTTATTGTTGTCTCAGTTTTTTTCTCAGAACTCCCTTCAGTCCAAAATGGATTTCTTCAAGACGACATCTGTTGACTTCCTAACCGACTCAGGCTAGATCCTCATCCATGAGAAGGATGTTATCACCCACCCAACATATTCAACACTGGGTCTCCAACATGATGGTAAAGGAGTACCATTCGTACGATACAATTCCAACTTTGGAGCCTGCCTGATAGGCCCTCGAGGTCAATAACAATCCTCAATCGTCTGGCCAGCAACGACCGATGATCAAAAAGCAGATGGTTCCAACCACCATATTCAACTGTTTTAGGTCCTTATCCTCATAACACAACAACCAGTACCTCCCATACTACATGGAGGTAGATCAAGAGGCCACTCAGGGCCTCCATCCAAGGATGCATGGGTCATTCCTAAGGACTCCCACCAACAATCGCTGCTAGCAGAATCACACGGTAGTGAACCCCCAACATGATGGGTGTGTTGCCTCTAGACGTTCAGCCCAGGTCTCTCAGACCCGATCATGCAATATGAACTTGCAGGGACAATGTACGATCAACAGGGAGTAGGTTCTTACCTCTTCCCCCTCTGGAGAAGTCTATCAACCTAACTTGATGGTGAATAACGAGCGCGTACATACACTCTTCCATACTAATTCTACTGCCCACTAGAATCATCAGGAAGTAACCCACAAATCCCACTAGGAAAATATAGTGGATTACCATGAACCGGCACATACACCTGTTTAAAAATTATCATCCAGTCAGCAGGCTCGTCTGACTGCATTTAAATAATCCCTCCAATCCGAAGTGGTGGAAACTAGTAAATAGGAACATACACCTGCTTACAATCACGAGTTCTTCCAGTAGTCTCGTCTTCCAGTATTAAAAGAGGTCTGTCAACCATACTTGATAGAAAATATCCAATAGACACATACACCTACCATCATTCATCAAGCCTGCTAACAGTCTCGTTTGGTAGCACTCGGAGAAGTCATTCAGATAGATCTGACGGAAAATCTGGGGCAGACCCAACTCTCTGCCCCCATGAATGAGTACTATCAATACTAATTGACAAGAAAAGGAGGATAGGATTAGACACATACACCTACTACCGATATGAAATGGACGTATATTCCCTTTCTGGCCGCTGAATTAACCTAACACATCTTATCAATGGTGAAAGGGCATACACAATTTTCTTCCCATATTCTGGAAGCATGCCTGGATATTATAACAACTACTTCAGTAGTAACAGGGGAACAAACACATAATTATGTCCCCACACATGGGATAAAACATCGACATGCCATCCCAGAGTAGATACACACCTCTGTTTCAGTCTAAGAGGGTCATGGGGCATACTCCCCCATATCATACAGACAACAGGATCAGGAACATACACCCTTTCCAATTAGAGGTAATTAGTCTGTTCTGGTGACCACTTCAAGGTAGACACATACACCTGCCCATGATTACCAATTTTCCCAGAAAGTGGCCCCAACTAAGTACAAGAGAACATCCAAGAAGAAGTCTTTCCAAACAAAGTTGTAAAATCAAGAGTCAAGCTGCAATTTGGATCCTCTTAATGCTGGAGTTCTTGAATCCCTCAGACATTTATCTATTACAGCTCAAGATCCTGCCCTCTCATTACCAAATTATGGGAGTAGTATTAGTAATTATGAAGTTATCCATTGGACACTTCATCATGAATGATTTATTCATGAAAATTCGATCAATCTAGGGATCCTATATCCGGATGAGATCCACGACAACCCTTAGTGTGGCTAGAAGACCATGGATCAAGATGATTTATCCCTTACTATAATCCACCATGGTGGTCCTTCCTATGATGAAATTCACTAAAAAAGTTCTCTCTATAGTAGTATTTCACATTGTCAAGATAATTCTATAATTGAAAATGTAGTGATGTGAAAACCCTCCTATCTCGAGGCACTTTCCAACACAAATCCTGTCATGTCTGATGCCTTGTCATTGACGAGTGAAATACTTTCTCAACTAGAAGACATATTAAGGGAATAATCATTCTATGAACCTCCCTTGGGTCATTTATCTTCTAATATAGAGTTTCCACTTTGTTTAGACCAAGTAGAGGAACCTCTAGTGAGAGACGATGAAGATATGTTAAACATGAGAAAACAATTAGATAAAGGAGAAATACCAGTCATATTCTGGCCTTTGTAAAATTATCAATATAAAATTCTAGAATTTATGGTAGAAGATTGAATTCATGATATCTGCATCAACTTATGGAATAATCTTTATCATTTGAAAACCAAAGTATTACCATATGATGAATATCAAAATCATGTAAAGGTAATAAAAGGGTTGCAATGCCAAATTGACTTGGCATCTCTCTCAGTTTACCAACATCCAAAAGTTGAAAAGTAGTAGAGAACCCTTCAAAGGGCACGAGTCAATGATCTAAAGAGGCTACATCAATTAATTTCTGATTCCTCATCCTGTGTTCATATTTGAGGATGGGGTGTACATGGAGAATTCCATTTCACTACACTCTATAATCAGCAAAGCCCACCAAGAGTGGTCTCATGAAATGTTATTTTCCATGGTTGGCTATGATCAAAAGATTTTGTATTTAATCAAATATACACTCAAGAATAGGCTTTAACTAGCTCTCATCAGAGTCAGACCCAAAGAAAACAAGTTGTTGGGTTACTTTTACATCAAGCATCTGATAATATTGAGCAGGACTCTTGCTTAGAGGATGTTAGCCATCAAATAACACAAATTTCTAAAATATCTCAACAATCTTTTGAAACAGGTGATTTGAGTGGTGGTTAGATAATTCACCCAACTAATGTCTGAACCCAAATCTGTAAAATCATAAGAGTAGCTGCGTGAATCTCAGCCATAGTAGTTCAAGAGCCACCCCATATTATAGAGCTAGGGGCTCATTTAATTCAACCTTAAAATTCATTAAACAAAGTTCAAAGGTTTGAAGAAGAAGAACATGAATAGCCCTAACCTATAGGGTTGGGGGATTTTTCACATCTACAATCCCCTCCTCAACGGAAGTCAGTTTTCTCTCAATTTGGGAAGAAGTCACAAAGAGAGCGCACAACTAAACTATCCATGGATTCCCTTTGGGTTACTATTAACCAAATAGCTCATGAGAATCCATTATATAGGAGAGCATAGTCTCATGGAAGATACAAAGGTAGAAGATATTACAAAGATACTGACATAATCCCATCAATGCATTATGCATCAGTAAATTTCATCAACACCATTACAGAAGATCCTATAGAAAATGAGTATAGTTCATAGGAATCATAAGATGAAGTTATTATCCATAATATGGTACACACTGAATCAAATGAAGAAGGTGTATGTACCTAAAATCAGAGGCTTACCCAGAATCTAAGTATGACTTCAAATAATAAACTCCCACCCCTCTGAAAGGCATATAACAAGGGGAAAAGTAAAAGTCAGATTTTATATCAATTTTCCACCAGAGAAGGTCAATCTCTTTCACTTTAAGAGATATTTTCATAGAAAGAAGAAGAAATGAAAGAGTTAAAAATAATCAATATAGAGTTACTTCGAAGAAGCATTTCTACCAGATGTACTCCCCCAGACAGATCCTCAACTTGCACATCCTATAGGATATCCTTAGCAAAAAAGATTTTGGGTAACTACATATGTGGATAATGAATTCCCTCCATTGGGTACATAGCTAGGACAGGATCAAACACATCCTTATAGGTATGTTCCTGTGGGTTATTCAGGGAAAATACAAGAACCACCACTAGTGGTTTTTCTGGTCGTTTCACTTGCTCAAGCTCCAGTTGCTGTACTTTCACAGTTTATGGCTCATCTAGATATTCCCAAAATGCTTATGAACACAATTGAGGCATTAAAAAATTGATTGGAATCTATGAAGGAACGATGTGCACCAGTTCATTCAGAAAAGAGAGCTTACCCTAAATGGGTGGATTCAATCCCTCCACCTCAAAATTTTGTGAATACCACATTCCCAATCTTTAATGGTTTGGGAGATTCAGAACAACACTTAACACATTTTTTTATCTCATTGTGATCCCATGATCAGATCTTCTCAACAATAAGAAGCAGTAAAGCTCAGATGTTTTTTGTAGTCATTACAAGGACTAGATTTTGTCTGGTATACAAGTTTGCAATCTCGATCAATTACTGGATGAGAAGATATTTGTAAGAAATTACTTATTCAATTTAAATCAATGATACTGAAGATGATAGTTTTTGATCTAACAAATTTTAAACAAAGGGAAAATGAAAGAGTCTCAGATTTCATTGCTCGATGGAAAGGATTAGCATATTCCTTAAATCTAGCGCTCCCTCAAGAAGAGTTGCTGCCAATTTTTGTGGAAAATATATGTGATGAATTATGTACACCACTGATACCTATGAAATACACAGGAGGGTTTAGAGACCTGCCTTTAATTTCCTAGTTGGTGGAGGATTCTATTCTGGAAGCTAAAGCTAAATCTCATATAATTTCATCAGCTCTGGGAAGGAGAACAGGTAAAGAAGAGGTTGTTACAGTTACACTTAAGCAAGAACCTGCACCTACTTCCACTTCAAAACCTTCATCGTATCAAAGGGATCCACCTACAGAGCATCAGAAGTAAAGACTGCCTCATCAAGGTGATCAGAGAGATCAAAGACATAAATAGCATGAGGAGTTAAAGAGAAAATTTTATTCCTTTCTGAATGAACAATTTCCCGATTACTTCATCTCATCTCTGAAAAATAATTTGGTTCAGTTTCCAAGGCCGAAGAAACCAAACAAAGAAGGAGATGAAGATCTTCCAAACTATTTCCCCTTTCACCAAATGTTAGGGAATCCCATTTAAGAGTACTTTTTTTCAAGGACGTCTTGAAAAAAATGGTAGACTCTGGACAAGTGAAACTGAAAAGTTTGTATGCTCAAGTAGCATGTGTTATTGATACTGACCTAGTGGAAGAAGGAGAATGGAAGGAAGTCAAGAGTAAAAATGTACATAAATATGATGATTAGATGATCAAGAAAACGATCAAGAGAATTCATTCCATTCTATGAACATAGTTGAAACAACCGATTGTGTCTTCTGCCACTCCTGCCATAATAAAACCACTTTCATCAAAAGGTCAATCCTTAAAGAAGAGACATGATCCGAAGGAAAAAGAGCAGTTAGAAGAAGACAAGCTCGTATTAAGGAAAAAGTTGTCCTTAACCCGGACAAATTTCATTCCATCTTCTTCAAAAGCACGAGCACTGTCCCGCCAAACAAAATAACCATAACTAACCTGTCAAGAAGAATCTTAATCAGATGAAGAATTGATCTTTTGTTCCATCAACGTTATCCACTTAACAAATCCTTATGCCAATGGTGATTTTTATTATAATGAGACAGAGTTCCTTGTACCTAACTAGGGAACTAGACTAAGTGGCCAAGGTTGAGGATATAGTGGAAGACGTGGGAATTTTAGAATCCACTATTTTAACTCTACCCATACTCGAACTGTATATGCAGTGGAAACTCATGGGAGAGACCTTCAACGAGCTCAACAAGAACAAAGAGATTCTTCCACGCAAGACAGGTTCAGTCCTGACATGATTATTTTAGAGGACCAATTAGAAGTCACACCATATTCTTCTTAATAAGTAGATAGACCTAGTCAATCTAATCTACCAAAGAAAGGAGTATTTACAGCTTCTACTCCGACATAGGGTACATCTACATCAGGAGCGTCAACTTCCAATGTACCTGCAAAACCACATTTCCATGCTGGGAAACACATACCTCTGGACCAAAAGTATGATGTTTTGAAATAGCTGGCCCAAGTACCATCCAAGTTGTAAAATTTTAATGCCTTGAATCTTTCAAAAGATCTTTGAGAAAAAATTATTGAGGCTTTGTTAAGTCCTCAAGAGTTTGAAACTGAAGTTTCTACTACTGAGGTTTACCGTATAGAGAATAATACTACAAAATGTCATGCATTCATATCTTTTATAGACAAAGATGAAGATGATGTTGTACATGGACATATTAAGCCCTTGTATCTATTTGGAAAGGTCAATGGCATATACATCCGATGATCCATCATTGATAATGGCTCCGGAGTCAACCTCATTACTGTTCGTACACTTCGACGATTGGGCCTAGCTGAATCTGACTTATCTCCTTCCACTTTAATGTTACAAGGATATGAAAATAATGAGCAAGAACCTCTAGGTGAGATTACACTCAGGACTCAGTTTGGAGATCTTGTGTCTAATTCAGATTTCATGGTTGTTCGTCAGGACACAACCTTCAACATTCTTCTTGGAAGGCCTTGGCTACATCAACATGTGGCCATAACTTTGTCATACCACCAATTTCTCAAGTATTATTTCAATGTTAAAATCAGGACATTGTATGGTGACAAGGATCTATTCAAAACATGTGAATCTCAATACATTGAGGCAGAGTTTTATCATACAAAGGGAACGGGGTCCATGAAAAAGGAGGTAACTAGAATTAATTCTCCGAATGGTTTGGAAAAGATCCCAGAAAACCCATTCATACATTTGAGTACAGATTATGTGTTACCTATCAATCAAATTTAAAGGGTAAAAATAAATCCAAACACTCTCCCAATAACTTCCATAATGTCAATTATGGAAATCGAGCCATAAAATATGGGAGAAATTGTTAATTCACCAAGCAGTGATGGAAGCTTAAATGGAGATGTCTTTATTTCATCTGCTGAACTACAACAAGGCTCTACTTTTTCAATTAGAATAGTAGAAGTTGTATCAATTATAGAGGAAGACAAAGATGTTGATTCCAATCCATCATATCCTCTTTATTACCCCAGGAAGACCCTTTATTGTCAGTAGGGTCAGAAATAGTGGCCTCTTCTTCTGGATGTTCAAATACTGAATCCTCCCCTAACTCTGGAATTTTTACTTCATCATCTACTATGAAAGTAGAAATAGAAGAAGTAACACATAATTAACAACAAGAAGAATATCTCAGGGATGCTCCTCCAGCATTTGAGGAAGGTGTCTCTACCACTGTGGATGAGCTCAAAGAAATAAATATGGGTACAAAATAAGATCCACACCCCACTCTAATTAGTGCAACCATGACTTATGAAGATCAAGAGGTGTATAATTAATTTATAAAGAAAGATTGAGATATATTTGATTGGAATTATACAAAGAATTTTAGGACTTAATCCCGATGTAGCCACTAATTATTTGAGTTTTCTAGAAAAACATCACAGATTAAAACAGGCAGCAAGAAGAACACACCCAACTCATGCCTCTAAAATCGAAGCTGAATTTGATCAGATTATAAAGGATAACTTTTTCAGGGAAATTCAACATCCCAAATGGATGGCCAAAATTTTCCTGGTGAAAAATAAGAATGGAAAAATCTGAGTTTGCATTGATTTTAGAGATCTTAACTGGCATTTTCCTAAAGATGACTTTCAAGTTCCAATCACATAGCTTTTAATCAATGAAATATCTAGCTATGCAGCCCTTTTCTTCATGGATGGATACTCCGGGTATAATAAAATCTATATGGCCCCATAGGATGAAGAATCTACAGCCTTTAGATCCCCTCAAGGTGTGTTTTTCTATCGGGTAATGCCCTTTGGATTAAAGAATGCATGTGCAACATATCAACGTTCCATGCACCATATCTTCAAACCCTTATTAGGATTTTTTTGGAATGTTATGTGGATAATTTGGTGGTCAAATCCATACAATGTTCCAATCACTTGGATGATCTGGATACCATATTAAATAAACTTTGGCAACACAGTTTGAATATGAACCCCTTTAAATGTTTTTACGGGGTAACCTTAGGAAATTTCCTCAGATTCATTGTACACCATCATGGTATCTACGTTGATCCTGAGAAAAAAAAATCAATCCTTGGAATGTCACCTCCTCAAAATTTTAAAGAATTAAGAGGAATCCATGGAAACTTTACCTATATTCAGCATTTTATCGCTAATTTGGCAGGCAAGTGTTTTCCCTTCACCAGATTAATGAAGAAGGGAGTCACCTATCAATGGACTAAAGACTACCAAGAAGAATTTGATATCCTTAATAAATATCTCTTAAGTCCACCATTATTAATGCCACCTGTTGAAGGAAGACCACTTATTCTTTATGTGATAGCTTTAGAGTGATCACTGCATGCCTTCCTTGCCCAGAAGAATGGTGTTGAGAATAAAAACAACCTTTACTGTCTCAGTAGAATTATGCGTGATGCATAACCTTGGTATTCAAGTATTGAAAAGTGTTGTTTTTCATTAATATTTGCAGTTCATTTGGCAGAGGTACCCTTCTCTTCATTATATTAATATTTGCAGTTAATAAATTGAGGCACTACTTGCTACATCATGAGGTCCAATTGACATCTCACAATAACCCGCTCAAATTTATCCTCAGTTGTCCCATGATTATAGGGCATCTGGCACAGTGGGCAGTTATTTTGTAATAGTTTGATATCTATTTTGTGCCTTAGAAGGAAATAAAGGGCGAAGATCTAGCCGACTTCCTTACTGAACACCCATCTAAGGAATATACATCATTGAATACTGAACTTCCTGATGAAGAGGTATTCTCTATTCAAGATAATACCCAAACATGGGAGATGTACTTCAATGTTGCCTCCAGAAATCCAACAGGGAAGATAATGGAAACCCTAAACTCAACAAAGTTGGGTTAGGAATTGTACTTATCTCCTAAGAAAAGGCAGTGTTTCCTTATTCCTTTCTTTTGTTAGAAGGCGGTACCGTCAATGAAGCATAATATCAAGCTCTCATCACAGGCTTGGAATTGGAACTTTAGGTGCAAGTGAATCACTTGAAAGTGAAAGATGATTCAGAAATGGAAATCAAACAAATAAATGGGGGAATATTATATCAAAAAAGAAGAGTTAATACCTTTTTGTGATTACGTTAGAGGGTTAATGGATGAATTTCCCTCAAATATGACATTGTATTATGTCCGGATATCACAAAATTCCCAAGATGATGCACTGGATAATGCAGCTACATCCTTGGTAGATCCAAATCGGGATGATACAGTCATCATCATAGCCCATCGTCGTGTGGTCTCACCTTTTGTTCAAACCAAAATGGAGGAAATTAATGAAATTATCCCTATCTCTATTCCATATGGTCATACCATGGAATGGAGAATACCCATCATAGAATACCTTCAAAATGGAGTACTTCCACCAGATAGGGATGAAAAGGAACAGATCCGACAATGAGTGGCCAATTTTACTCTTTATGATAGTCCAGATCATTAGAAAGTCATCTACAAACAAGGATTTTATGGAATCCTCTTCAGATTTATTGATGGAAAAGAAACTATAGCTGTCATGAAAGAAGTACATTTAGGAGTTTGTGGTGATCACCAGTCTGGTCATAGGATTTCTGATCAAATCCAAAGTCTTGGATACTTTTGGCCTTCAATAACGCAGGATTGCACAGATTTCACTAAGAAATGTCATCCCTAACAAGTGAATTCCAACTTCATTCATCAACCCTCAGAATTTATACATACAGCTAAATACATCTAGTCATTTTCTACATGGGGAATAGATGTAGTTGGAACTTATCATCCAGCTACGACAAAGCAGTTCAAGTATATTCTCACTGCTACTGAATTCTTCTCTAAATGGGATGAGGATATTCCTCTCAAATAAGTTGGAGCCAAAAGCATTATCAGTTTTGTCAAAACTAACATCATCAATAGATTTGGTGTCCCTCATACTATATTAATGGAAAATGGCACCAATTTTTGTTCTGTTGAGGTAAATAAGTTATATTAGGAGCACAATATCAAATTAAACCATTCATCTCGTTATCATGAAGTGGACAATGGATATATAGAGGATTTCAATAAGACCCTATCAAATATACTCCAGAAGATGGTTGATAAAGATAAGAAATATTAGACTGATAATTTTTTCATGATTTATGGGCTTATCAGACTACTACTCGTAATTCCACCCAAGAAACTCCTTATTCATTGGTATATGAAATAGAAGAAGTTTTTCCAATTGAAATGAAATTTCCTTCACTCAGAGTTGCAATCTATGATCAATTGTCTACAGATGAGAGGTCTCATAAATGGTTTGATGAGCTAGAACGATTATATGAGAAAATATTGCATACTTTTCATAATTTATAAGTTTATCAGAATAGAATAGCGTGAGACTTTAACAAGAAAGTTCACCTCCATTCATTTCTTCAAGGAGAATTGGTATTGGTCCTCAGGACTGCAATGATACCAAGAAATAAACCTCCAAATCTTGAGCCAAAGTGGGAAGGACCTTATTCCATACAAAAGGTCTACTCAAATGGATATTATAACTTAATCTCAATGGATGGAGATCTTATTACAACTCCAACCATTGCGAGATTCTTGAGGAAATACTATGTGTAGTTACAAACATCGTCCTCACTGTAATACTAAAAAATTCATAGCCCCCATGTACCTAATGTAAGACTTAAAACTACACAGTAAAAAGTATTAGTTGTAAGACATTAAACTGCATAACAACCATATGTGTCCATGCTACATGACGTTAAAATGTGTAGCATCTTTGTCCTTGTCTCACGACGTTAAACTGAATGACATCATTTTTCCACATTACATGAAATTAAACTATATGGTTAACATATTATTTACTTGAAATTATGAGATTCCATATGTAAGAATCATTGACATCATTGTTACTCCTTAGTGGCTCATGAGTCCCTCTCTTCCCGATGTATAAGTTAGATCTGCATAGGGACCTCATTTGAAGAACTACATGTGGCTTGATTCTCATCTATATGAGATACGTAGAGACGCTTGGATCTCCAATTTTGGGCCCAACTGTAACCACAAATTTTTTATTTCCCTTTTTTTCTTCTGTACATGAACTAGATCTATACAAAGTTATCTTTTAAGATACATGATTTTATTTTCATACCATCTTGTGCCTTAAATTTAATCATTCTTCTAGAATGTGTTAAATCCCCCTGTCTCCCATGTCAAACTCGATTGGTGTGGGAAATTAATGTTTAAAGAACTACATGTATCTTGATTATCATCTATATGAGATACATAGAGAATCCTTAATAACTAATCTTGGTCCCAACCACGATATAAAACCCCCCTTATTCCTTATATAAGAATCAAACCTGCATAAGGAATTTTTAAAGAACTAAGTATTGCTTGATTCTTGCCCCCAACAAGACCCATAGTGGCACTTGGATTTTATCCCTTAGTCCAGTTACAATATGTCTTTCTTTTCACATAGGTTCATCTTCTTCCTTACTGCATGATATTAAACTGCATGGAAATCTAATAGCCCTATTCTTCACTTGTGTCACCTTTGTGTTACAAAATAAACCCTTGCTACTCCTTGTTTCTCACACCGAAGATAGCTCACAAGGGATTAGGGATTGGGTAAAAGAATTATATATATAAATAAGGTGTGTCAAATTCTTATGGGGCTATCAATTTCCTCACTGCATGACTTAAAACTGCACATTATAATGTCCTTACTGCATGACTTTAAACTGCACATCACAATATTAATTCCAAGGAAACAAAGAAAGTCTCCATTTTACATATGAGTAATATCTATGTAAAGGAATTCAAACTCATGGCCAATATTGTTTCAAATATTTCTTATGTTCATTGAGTATAACTGCCTTCCATATTTCACACTCTTAATCTTGAATATTTTTAGATCATAATAATATTTGTATAGTTTCTGGTAACAGAGTTTCTAATACCTAAGAGCTCTTTTGCCTGACTATGCAGTACGTGTCCTTAGGTGGCCTTGCATAAAAGTTTTCTACATAAAAGGTATATTAGTCAAAAGATTCCACTATTTGGCTATACAACATATTCCCTAGTTGTACCTGCATAATACAGCCCCCATAACGGGTTTTTCAAATGATGGTAATTTTATTCTTGGTTATAGTGTCTTTGTACCCTTCAAACTTTGATGACAATATACAGGAATCTGTATTTCAAAACATTTATTCAGGTATATTTGTCCCATTATCTTTCTCTAGATCTAAAAGTATTCAAGCCCATGGTTTACACATCTCTCTCTCCATGTGTTCAAAGTAATATAAAATAACCTTGGATCACTTGACCACATATCATATCAAGTCAGTCAGTCAAAAGCTACCACTATTTGGATATTCCGTATATGCCCTAGTTATCCTTTCATAACAAAACTCCTGTAATGATTTTTTCAAATAATGGTAAGTTCATTCTTGGAAGTGACTTCCTATAATGTTTTTATCCCTTTTCCTATATCATTCTTCATATCCAGAAAATCCAAAATCACAGTTTACAATTTTCCCTTTTATACCTGAATATGGTAGTATGATTCCAAAAAAATTATCAAGAAATTGAGTGAGTCTCATAATTTTGGTCAAAGCTAAAGACCTTAAATTAAAGCGACACAATGTCATCACTACATGACTTAAAACTACACAGTACAATGTCCTCACTGTATGAATTAAAACTACACATTATAATGTCCTTACTGTATGACTTAAAACTGCACAGTATAATGTCCTCACTGCATGAATTAAAACTACACAGTACAATGTCCTCACTGCATGAATTAAAATTGCATAGTACAATGTCCTCACTGCATAACTTAAAACTGTAAAATATATTGTCCTCACTGCATGACTTAAAACCGCATAGCATGATATCAGAAATTCTCATTTTTGATAAACTTTAATCATTCCTCATACAAAAAATTTGGGTAGAAATGGTTTTATTATTCATGAAATATGTTGGAATAGATATCCCTTTATTCTTAAAATCCCTTTCCTTCGAAAAACCAGAGATTTTGGTCTTGAGTCACCCAAATCTTATTTTACCTTGTCTGTCAATAGTAAAATGTTAAATTCCTAAGATCTCTTTTTCCTGACTATGCAGAACATTCCCTTAGGTGGCCTTGCATAAGTTTCCTACATAATAGTCCTGTCAGTCAAAATATGCCACTATTTGGCTGTGTAGCACATTCCCTAGTTGGCCCAGCATAATACAACCCCTATAACGGATTTGTTAAATAATGGTAACTTCATTTTTGGAAGATACTTCCTTTATTTTTATACAAGTTTTAGATTTGGTGACCATAAAAAATCATGACTCAAGATTCCCCTTGGAAATATTTAACAAATATTAGATAAATTCTTTCCATTGAGTATTGTTTGAGATTTAATTTCAAAATTTATGATCAAAGCTATTCGACCTTAAACACCAGCCCTTTATAGTCCAAAATACATGAATCTAAACTTCCAACAACAAGAGACGTGGTACTCACCATATTGGAAACCCGTAAAGGGAATTATGAACAAAAGTTGAGTCCCAGCTCACTAAATGTACATTTTGTATGATTTAGGTAATATTGAGAAATAATAGTCAAAAGACACAATGTATGTAGGGTTGTCCATATGACCCTACCAATAATCAAACTATGCTCGCTAAGCCCTACGACTTTGGAAAAAATTTGAGCATCCTTCCAAACATGATGTAGCTCCAAATCTAACAAAATGATGTTGTAATGCATCAAAGTTCCTTACTTTTACCTTATAATAAGATTCTTTTCATTATGAACGAATCAAATTCTAGGGGGGGGGGCTTCTGTAGACACCATTAAATGTGTTCCATGCACTTTTCCATAGAGTGAAGATATAATTCTCACATAGACAACAAATGTCAAGTATGGGTAAAGATGTTTTCACCATTAAGGAAGAAGATGCAGGCTATATTTATATGTTCCAAAATACTACTCCATACTAATGGAAAAGTGGAATGATTCCCCCATCTAGGAGTAGGTAATGGATTTCCAAGATCGATGATGAAAAGGTTTTGATTGATTAAATTTCAATATACGAGTTTCTTCCAAGAAGACATGTTGTATTTACTAACTCAAGAAGTGTATATATCTTCAAGACCTTCAATTTGACTATTCGCAGAGCCCAAACAGACTTACAGATCAAAAGTTATGGCACTCGGAAGACAAATAAATTTCATAAAGGGACCTACACAGAGGACCTACGTGAAGGAACTATGCGGCAATATAATTTCTACACCCCTATGTGGAAGACCTATGCAGAGGACCTACATGGAGGACTTGTGCAGAAAATTTCCCTTTGACTAGGTCCCCTCCATGCCTATAAATAGGACCCTTGGGCTCCACATTTCAAAGACGAAAAAATTTGGAAGAAGTCCCCAAGATTTCGTTGCGTAGCTCTTTCACCAAGATCCCCCAAATTTTCTCAGGTAGCTCTATAAAACATGATAGAAGAAATAATTAAATGGGGAAATGTGGTTTAAAGTCCCATAAATGTCTAGAACACATGGAGTTAGGCGATGCCCCTATGCGATGCACCAGCGTAATGCCCCTGCGCGATGCCCCTGCACGATGCCCTGCACGATGCACCTACGCGACGCACCTACGTGACACACCTATGAACCACACATGCACGACACACCTGTTCCGAGCACCTGCATAGCACACCTGCACAAATCACCTACGCAATGCACCTTGGCGGAGCACCTGCGTGACCTCACTGGTCCATACTGCGACTGCTGTGCCCCCGCACCCCTAATCGGGATCAATATCGGGCAGCGATCCCGATCCTTCAGGCTGATCCCTTCACTTCCATCACTGACACCCATGAAAAATGGATAGTCGCACTATGAAATTTTCTGGTCGGGTCGAAAATATTTTCCATTGTGCCCTTTATGTGGCCCAACCTCCAACCTTGGAATACCATGATTTTAGACACTCCATCACACTCAATGAAGTGCCTTGAGTCGACTTACTTCTCTTGGTTCCTTTCACATGTTACGAGTTTAGACTCCCCTTATGAATTCCTCGAGTATGTTGAGTTGATACACTCCTCAAGAAACTCCTCAAACCTCATCAACTAACTTATATGCCGGGTTAAATCTAAAATGGGAATCCTCCTTAGGAGTAATCCCCATCCAATTCCAAAATGGGCATCCTCCTTAGGAGTAAGCCCCAACCAAACCTCAAATGGGCATCCTCCTTAGGAGTAGGCCCCAACCAAACCTCAAGAGAGAATCCTACTTAAGAGTAAGTCCCAACCAAACCTCAAATGGGCATCCTCCTTAAAAGTAAGCCCCAACCAAAACTCAAATGGGTATCCTACTTAGGAGTAATCCCCAACCAATTCCAAAATGGGCATCCTACATAGGACTAAGCCCCAAAAAATTCCCAAACGAGCATCCTCCTTAGGAGTAATCCCCAACCAATTCCCAAATGGGAATCCTCCTTAGGAGTAATCCCCAACCAATTCCCAAATGGGAATCCTCATTAGTATTAATCCCCAACCAATTACCAAATGGGAATCCTCCTTAGGAATAATCCCCTTAAAAAGCTCAATGGGCATCCTCCTTAGGAGTAATCCCTAACCAATATCAAAGGGAATCCATCCTAGAATAAGACCCTATCCTTTATACCTTCTTCCTTTCATTGGACCCTTGTCCAATGTAAAGTGAATAGAGGGAGGGCTCGTCGCCTCACCCTCTTCCCGGGTTGTCTCAACCTCGTCCACCGTCGCTGCCGTAGGTGCGCCCTCTTCCATCAACGAAGGAGGAAAATTGTGTGTGTCATTATTAAATCTTTCACATCCTTTTGTTTCTCACACTGAGAATGAATCACGTGGGCTTAGAGATTTGTGAAGATTACAACATTTGTACAAACACCCACAGTGAACGTACTATGAGAACTCTGATTCCCACCGTAATCGGGATACGTAGGAAGCCTTCTCAGGGCCCGAGCTCACTGGATATCCTCTTCAAAAATTCAACCCTAATTACTTTAATATGGGAATCCTCCTTAAGAATAAGCCCCAAATTAAACCCCCAAATCATCAAGGCATCCTTTTTAGGAAGTAAGTCCCAAAAAATTTCTCTCAGAGGGCTATAATCTCCTATGAGACTCATTGAACTACGTCGGATTTGATTCCCATCCACATGGGATACGTAGGAATCCTACTTAAGGTTAAAACCCAACATTTCAAATCAAAAATATTCTCCTTGAGCCATATTCCCAACAGGGTCTAATCTTACTTTGAAACCCATATTCTTTCCAAGTTTCTTGGGATGATTAGGCATAAGTACCACACCAAACTCTGACTAAGCACCTTTCTCTTAGATGTCCATACCACACGACATTAAAATGTATGACTAGGTCCTTATCACATGACATTAAAGGGTATGATGTGTCCCACTAAGTGGCACCTAACTAAGAAGGTTCTGATTCCTTTTACAAGGATACATAAGTATCTCATTTCAAGGGTATGATTCCAATATCAAAACAGACATTCATCTCCCTAGATGATAGTAAATTCTAGAGTGCCCCACTAAGTGTCTTAAAAACCAATATCATCATAACGACGATTAAAAGAATCTTTAAATAGTATATGAGAGGACAACATTTATGGAGAACCTCGAATACATACAGATATCTTCATTAATGAAGAACCTTGAATACATACTGATGATTCTAAATTTTACACATGTTAATAAGTGATTGAAAATTACAAGGGAAACTTATGTTATAATTGGTGAATTAATAAGGATTCATAAAAATATATTAAAATTTAAAGAGTCCCAGAGTAGAGAATAATTCCCCCCAAAAGGGTGTGATGAGTCCGACCTCCCATCATATGGACCAATGCACATTCCTAAGTATCATAAAGTTCAAACTTGACAAACTCCTGCCTTTGGAAAGCATGTCTCTTTTTGATAAATAACTGTTGTAAGTTTCCAGTTCCATGAATAAATCCAATGGAAACTGCCTAAAAGTAGTGATTCTTAAAACGAGAACACACGTTTCAAGGAACTATGAAACAAACCGACTAAGAAAATTTCACTAATTTATTCAAAACATGTTACTGTTATGCCTTGTCAAATTTAACAAATATAAACTTCAAAACAATTATTTACTTTCCTACCTTTTAGTAGGTAAGAAATTCAATGGAATTCGTAATGATAGTCTTACTGATATCCTAGTCTAATTACTCAGTCTGATTTCTCAGTCTAGAAATATAAGTATGCCAAAATACCAATGAAATAATTCTAAAATACTTCTGTCTTAGTCCAAAAATCCTAGTATGATTTCTCGATTTGATCCGATAACCACTAAATACAATCTTCATTATTATTCTTATTTCTATAAAACTATCTTAGGAATGCTCGATCTAAAAACTCCTTCCCACTAAAACTTCAAAACTTCTCCCTCCTACTTCACATATGAACAATGTTCAGATCCCTTAGAAAGTACCATGTACTTTATTCCTTTTATAAGAAATCCAAAAATGGTTTAGGAGGGAATCTGAAACATTTTCCCACTTAACCAAATTTTCCAAAAAGTCAATTTAACCTTAATTTCAGATATATCTTTGACTTCACCAGAGCTTCTCAAATCTTTTCATTTCTTCTTAAACCTTTTTGAATCTTCTCACTACTTCAACTGGATTCAAACTTTCTAATCATTCTTCAGTCTAATTCTAATTGTAATTCTAATTTCTTCATTAAGATGAAGACATATGTACAATAGTATATTATTCATTATGTTTCTCCATACCAACTGAAATACAAAAAAACTATGAAATAATTCTTCCAAAAACATTATTTTTACTTCATTAAACTTTCATTGTCTTTATTTTTCCATAAACATTATCATAACTTCTAAAGATTTTTGTTCTTCCTCAACAACACTTCAACAATAGGTTCAAACGCACTTGATAACACTTTTTCAACATTTTTCAACAACTTCAAGAATTTCCCCTTTTATTCTTTTCCTCAGACCAATGATCCTACATCTGATGAAATAAAAAATTTCATGACTCTTATTGGTGTTATCCCATGCTTCATGGACCCGTATCTATTTCATTCCAATGGATCAGTATTACCTCCAATCCTATGAGTTGGTGCCACATATTTTATGATGAATCTTGAACCATTTGATAAAACAAAAAAAGTTACTATTTATCTTTTAACCTAATTGAAACGAAACAAATCATCATGATGAAAATGGTTGAATAAATTATTGATCTTCATCTAGTTAATCAGTCTCTGACTTTATTATATACATCGGTCCCAATAGACTCCTTTTTATTTTCTTTTTAAGTTTTCCCAAAAATTCTCAATGAAAGTAATTCTTCCTCCAATTTATTGATGGCACATTGTGTCCAATGTACATGTGTCAATAATATATTCTTTCATTTTCTGATTATGCTTCACATGAAATTTCAGCATTAACCAACTTCTTTCTCTAAAGACTTTCCTCTTGTGGTTTATTAGTCTAACTTAAAACTAACATCTACATCTTCTCATGTTTCAAACAAAACTTCATGGCCTTTAAACAATTATATGTATGATGATCTGACACCGATGATCTGAGACCAGGAATATTTTACTTCATAAACTTTTTTATTCCAAAAATTTCCACTTGTATCATGGCTTCCTCATGAATTTAAGAACTTTAGGATTAGTGCAGCATCATCTGACTCACAGTGGGAAATATTTTAACTTCCTAACCTTCTAGCATCTTATTTATTTATAACCAACCCTCAATCTTATTGGAAGAACTTGTTCTCCCCCTTTCCTTCATAAGGATAGCATCAAAAGTTTCCAAAAAAAAAATATGATTTATGAGAACTCTCATATCAACAAAGAATCATCATATTTACATAGGATCCATTTAGACTTCTATATTACTCCTCATTCCGATTCAAAACTTTCATTTCGAACCCAATGTGAGTCAGATGAACCTTTTTTCCCAAAAAAATTCTTCATAAATCAATGGAATTTATTAACCATTTTTCATCTAATACTATGATTATGATTGTGAGGCTAATCAACAACTACTAAACAGTGAGGTGATTTGTTTTCCTTTAAAAAAAAGTACAATACCTTCACCACAAAAACCTTTTATCTTCAATTAACAACTTCTTTACAACTTGGTCTCAATAGAATGGTTCTTTCAAACTGACCATCCATCTGAGGGTGATAAGCTTAAATATTAATTCTATATCTAATTATTACTGAAGGCCTCTCCAAAACCTCGAGTTAAACCTCATATTCCAATCAAATACAATATAGAGTATAAATACATATAGTATTATCACTTCCCTTATATATATCTTGGAGAGTTGGTCAAGAGTTAAATCTTCCTTGATTACAATGGAATGCACTGACTTAGTAAGGAGACTTAATACCACTCAGATGACATTATTACCTTTAGGTGTCTTGGTGATTTCTATGAAAAAGTCTATGATTATGTTTTCCCATTTCGATACTAGTATGGGAAATAGTTTCATTATACCTTTAGACTTCTATCATTCAACCTTGACTTGTTGGAATACTAATAATCATGATACAAATTATACAATATCCCTCTTCATGTTATCCATCATACGTTTTTCTTCAAATATCTATACATCTTAGTTCTTTCTAGATGAAAATAGAAGGATGAGCTATGCACATCATCCAAAATTTCCCTCTCCAGTTCTAGTTTTTATGGGACACATATCTATGTTCCAAACCTTATAACTCCATCTTTAGTAAAGTTGAACTCTAGAATATTCACTATATTTTTATATAACACATCATCACACTTCAGAGCCTCCCTGATACTCTCATGAATAAATGGTTGATCAGTAATTTAAGCAAGGTAGGATAAGTATCCTTTTATTATTCCTTTTCCCATCCTTTTTATATCCAATAATATTAGATACCTTGTAATTTTAATCATGGATAGAGTTTCAAAATCCTTTTTACTCAAATAATCTACCGATTTGTTCTCCTTCCTAGGATGGTAATGGAATGAATAATAATAATAATCCTTGGTTAACTCTAACCACCTTATTTGGTGTATATTGATATCCTTTTGTGTGAATATATATGTGGGACATTTATAATCTGTATATATGTCCCAATTCTCCCCGTAGAGATAATGTTTCCAAATAATCAGTGTAAAGAACACAACATCCAATTCTATATTTTATTTTTGGTAGTTTTTCTCATGGATATTTAATCAGCAAGAGGCATAAGATATCACTTTTTCATCATGCATGAGTATTCAACCAAATCCTTTTTTGAACACATCACTGTAGATCACAAATCCTTCCCCATTGGATGTTAATGTGAGAATAGATACATAAATTAACCACTTCTTAAAATTTTTAAAGATTTATTCACATTAATAATTCTAGACAAGCTTCACCCCTTTTGAGTTATCTTGGTCAGTGGGATTGAAAATCATAATAAGTTTCTCCAAAATAGATGATAGTACCCAACTAATCCAAGGAGACTATAGATTTTCATCATAGAGGTTGGTCTGTTCCATCCTTAAATTGCCTATGTTATTGAAGGATCATAGCTATCTATTTTTTGGTGATAACATGCCCCAAGAATGTTACCCAATCCATACAAAAATCACATTTACTATACTTTTCATACATATTTTCTTTCTTCAAGGTATTTAGTAAAACATCTAAATGCTCCTCGTGCTCCTACTTAATTTCAGAGTAAATAATAATATCATCTATAAAGATTATAAAAAATTTGTTAAGGTAATCAATAGACTCTATTCATTAAGTTATTGAAGATTATTTCAATATTAGTGATTCCAAATGGAATCACTATAAAATCATAGTGCTAGTACCTTATAATAAAAGTAGTCTTGGGGATATCCTCATTCTTCACCTTTACTTGATAATTTCCCAACCAAAGATCCAATTTAGAGAAGTAATAGTCTACACAAAGTTGACTTAACAAGTTATTAATTCATAGAATAGTATAATTGTTTTTTATCATGATTTTTTGAGTTCATGATAAGTAGAGGGGAATTGACCCATTCTTCTTCTTGATGAAGAGGATTGGTTCACCCCATGGTGAAGTACTTGGGTGTATAAAACCTTTATCTAGATTATCCTATAGTTTTTTCTTTAGCTCATCAAGTTCAAAAATGGTTATTCTATATGGAGTCTTAAATATTTTAAAATATCTAGGTTTAATTTTGATCAAGAAATCAACCTCTCGGCTAGGAGGAATATTAGGAAATTCTTCATGAAACTCATCAACTAATTCCCTTACAATGGTCATGAAATCAAGGATGATTTTTCTTTAGTCTCAATAATTTGATCTAGATATTATTGCTTACAAGGAAATAATATCCATGCTTGAGATGATAATACCAAAGGATATTCACCCACTTACTTACACTTGTATAGAATCATAGGGTGATTTATGATACAGAGGGTTATTTCCTTCTCTCAAAAAATTATGTTGGATGTATATAAGGAAATCCAATCTATGCCCATAATATAATTGAATTACTATAAAGAGAGTATCACATGGTTTTCTAGGAAATTAATCCCCCAAATTTTAATAAGGAAGGATTTATATACTTGGGATGAAATAATTTCCCTATTTACTACTTTCACTGATAGCTCCACTTCTATGTTTTTTAGTGGTGTTTGAATAGTTTTATTAAAATTGCATGATATGAAGGAATGTGTATAACCAGAATAAAATATTAAATTTTATATACTTGAATGAATAAATAGAATACCAATCACCACTTCATTATTAGGATCCACCTCAGCAGTTGTGATGGAATAAGATCACCCTTGATCTATAGGCCTTATAAGTTTTTGTCATTGAAAACCATTGGATTAATGTATTGATTCACATAGTTTACTTATTCCTTACAGTTAAAGTATTGGATGATAAACTAAGGGTTGAATAGATCAATCCTTTCTTCCATCACATTGGTGGGGTTATACCATTGAAAATTTCTATCTAGGTTCCATTGTTTCCGACATCTAAAGAATTTACTTTTCCCCTTTAATTAAATTCTGGGATGCTTCTTCCCACACTTTTGGAAAGTGTGATGTTAGAATTTATCCCCCCATGAGTCTTTTATATCACACTATCAAAATTAAAATCCATTCTCCACTTCTTATCTCTAGATCTGTGATACCCTTGAGATTCTATAATATCAATTTTGACTTTTAGGGCACATCAGACACTTTTCTCATAGCTTTAAATGTCTCAAATTACCAAATATTTTCATAGACATAGCTTTAGCCCACCAAATAAGCGGAAAACTCTATTTTTGGGGACAATGAAAAAACTAGAGGCGTATCATGTAATTCTTGTAAAGTTATCTTGATATTCCATGATGGATTCATCATCTGTTTACTTGAGGCTAAGAAAATCCACCTTCATTTTAAGTCATAGAGTATAGGGAAAATATTTATCAAAAAAATTTTTCCAGAATTATTTCCACTCTATCGGTTTGATCTCCTCCCCAAGCTTTATATTTTTGATCAAATTCCACCATTGATAATCTCACCCACCATGCGATAAATATCTAGTATGATCTTATTTTTATATATATTTAAAGTAAAAAACAATATATTTTCAATGTATTTGATCCATTTTTTTATGTTTAATAGATCATAAGATCCACTAAAATTTGGAAGCCTTTTTCACATAAAGGTATCAATTACAACTTGATACTTATTAGGGGGATGTGGGTTTTCCCCCTGATTCAAGTTTCTATTCAAAACCCAATTTAATTAAGAAATTATTTTCATAAATTTCCTAACTCCTACTCCTGTCAGGTTGGGTATCTAATTTAGGTATTTAACACATTTCCCATCACACTGGTTATTTACTTGGTTCCTCATATTTACAACCATTGAATAAAAATAAAGGGAAAATTGTGGAAGATAATTTTTAAACTATTAAACACATAAATAGGAAACCATGATCATTAAATGGATAAATCATAAATAAAATATATTCCTTAACCTATTAATTTAGGTTTCAATCTAAGTTCTCCATGATCTATTCCTAACATAAAGTATTATGGTCATTTATGTCCCCTTAATAATGGTTCATAATGAGAGTATGAATTTGCTAAATCATACCCCCTAGGATTATAAAAATAGTTGTGCAAAAAGGCTTATTTTTAATACACTAGGTGGCAGTTGATTCTAACTCAGTGTGCCCTTTTCAGGGTTATTACACTTAAATAAAATTTTCCTAGAGCCACATCCACTTGTAGTATCCTAAAAGGGATGAATTTTCTTGAAAAAAAACTTCCACTACACTTTTACAAAATTTAGGGATGTTTTAATGTGTTTAGACTTATCCTTAAGTATTTCCATATAGTTTTCTAATCCCAATCCCCAAAATTAACTTGAATTTCCTCATATACCAACTATGAAAACCCATATCTTTTATACACTTTATTTTATGATTTATTGCTTAAAGATACAATTAATACAACCCTATAAGATCATAAGTCATAGTGTTGTTGGGAAATTAGGTACATATAATAATAACTTGAAACATGGGAACAAAAAAATTATTTAAAAACTCCAGAACATGCACTTAAAATCCATTGATCTTCTAATACTGCATGGGAAAACCTAGGGATGTGCATAAGAAAGGGGTGAGATATAAAACCTAGTAAGGGAATAATCAAAGAATAACATGATGCAAGTAATACATGTGAGTTAATATTAATACCAAGGTAACATAATAAGGGTTAAAATCATAATATTGAACCTCAACTCATGATATAAGATAATAACATAAAGGCATCATAGGAATGTGGAAGCAACATAAAACATGACATCATAAACCTAGTTAAGGATAAACACCAAGAATTCATAACATGGTGTGATTAGAATAACCACCCATTAACCATACATGGTATCTTATGATATAAAGACATTTTCCAATTCATTTTAGGGCTATATAATTTTTGGACCACCCATCATATTCATATCATATACATGCATAAGTGTGCCACATATATTATACAACATAATGATATATTCCATAATTTTAATCCCAAAATTAATAAGTGTGGTTAAAATACATGGAATTACCCAATAAATTAAGGATAGGTACATATAGGTGAATACCCTTGATTGTAAATTAGGATGGTTATTCACTACACAAATGTTTGGCATGAGAAAACGTAAGATAATTTCAACAGCATAACAGGGGAATATAAAGATTCATAGAAGGGTTTAATGAGAGTGAAATGGGTCTATAATCACTTTTAAATCATAAATAAAGTAATATTTATGCGTATAAACATATCCCAACATAAAAAATTGGAAATCAGGAGGCATAATATAAAGAAAGTACTTGAATAAAGAGGAGAAGTGGATGATCCCTTACCTTGAGAGGGTGATTATAAAATCTTGGGAGAAGCTTATTAAGATATTTAGGGCACCCTAGGAGGGATATAGAGAGGTAATATAATATTAAATTCATGATTAATTGGGTTTGAGTGAATATAAATGGTATTTTGGGTGGGGTTTTATAGAAAAAGACCGGATAATTCTTTATTAATTTCTAAACATAGGTTTTGGACTCTATATGATGACTTAATACAAACTACAAACCATAAAATGGGGTTTCCCATGGTTTCTAATGAAGATGAGTTTATTTAATTATTTTATAAGGATAATAACCTAAATCCTTACAATAATACCCTTGGTTATGTGTAAGTGAGTCATGTTTATAAAGAATTGATTTTAAAACCTTAAAATATAGTATAGGTTTTGGAGGATTCATTAAGGGTTTATAAAATCAATAAAATAACTTAAAAACATAGTATTTTATTGGGGTAATATAATTTTTGGTATTTTATACTCTTTATAATATTTATTACATCAATTTTGGTCTTTTTTGATGTCATAATACATATAGTATAATTATATTGTATTTATTTTCTACCCAAAAATTTGACTATCTTAGAAAATCATGAAAAAGTTACTTTTGGATAATTTTTATGTGATGATTATAAAAATAATATTTATTTTATCAAAATAATTATCTAAATATGATAATTTACACTTTTAAATAAAAAATCCCCATTTATTGAAAAATACGGGTTTTTTTGACAATAACAGTTTTCTGGCCCTTATAAAAATTACATTTTACTTCTTAAAATTATATCATCATTTATATTTAATAATAATATTTTATTAAAATATAATTTATTTAATTGTTTTTTGAATTCATGAAAAAGTGTGTCTTGATTGAAACTATATATTTTCCAAAAATACAATTTGTGTTTCATTGTATCAAAATCTAATTTTTATCAAACTTATTATTTAATCATTATAAAGTAATAATAAAAAGGATAAATATAATCATTATTTTATTAAAAATAAAAATACATAAAGTTATGCCGTTGGGGTGGTTCTATGAACATGTCTTGGGTCGTGATCTGAATAAGTTCGAAGTTCTTCTGTAAAGAATTTTGGTAGTGCTTTAGTTGTTGAATATCAACTTAGTCATGGTCAAGGAAAAAACCCAGTGATTCCATATCCCTTAGAAGATCTGGTAAATGGGATTCATAGGGTAAGATCCTGCTAGTTTAAACCACCACTTATTTTGTCTGTGTAAATTGAAATATATCATAACCCTTAATATATACTAATCTAAACAATCACTATATAATGACTATATTATCAATGTTTATGATGCTTAATGGTCTTTTTAAATATGACATGATATAACTTATAATTTTCAAAATATCTAAATTAGTGCATGCGTTTTCTATAATTTCATTTCCTAATAAATCATTTATTCATTTAAAAACGGAATTTAATTTATAAATGTTTGAGTCATTACATAAACTCTACTCACTGCAACTTCACCCACACGATAAAAATCCCTCAAAAGGTGATACTTCTAGACTATGTTCTTTGTCCATTGGTGTGACCTTAGATCATTTTTAAGAGCCACCACTATAGTATTATCACTATATAATGTGATATGGTCTTTACTGCTAGGTACCACATCATGTTATTGGAAAAATATTCATACCCAAATAACTTATTTGGTAGAATTAGAAGTAGATATATACTCAGACTCTAGTGTAAAATCAATAAAAACTATATGCCTTTAACTCTTCCATCTCACAACTCCTATATTGATATTTAATACATATATTGATGGTGAATTCAAATCATTCTGATATGTTTTAAAGTTAGCATTAGTATAACCCCTTATGACTAGCTCCTTGTGTCCTCTATACACTAAGAACATATCCTTAGTTCTTATCAAATACTTAAGAATAAACTTAACAATTGACCATTTTTGTTCACCTAGATTATCTTGATATCCACCTACCATTTTCAAGATATAGGAAACATAAATACTAGTATATAACATGACATTCATGATTGATACTATCAAAAAAGCATATGAGATATTACTTATTATATCTGTCTCCTCTTATGTATAGGAAAACATTTTCTTAGAAAGATGTATGCCACGTGACACTAGAACCAATATTCTATTGGATTGTTCCATACTAAATCTATTTAATATCTGGTCAATGTATATACCTTAACATAGTCCAAGTATCCCCTTGGATCTATCATGAATGATCTTGATCCCTAGAATATAGGTTAATTGATATAATTCCTTCATGGAGAAACACTTGTTTAACTATTTATTAACTAATTATAAGACTGATATATAATTTATAATAAGTAATATGTCTCCAAAATTTTCTATTATGATATCAACTACACTCCCATTAAACTTCTTGTAAACACATGGCTCATATTTGTTCTTAATGAAACAAAATTATTTTATAGCTTCATCAAATCGATTTTTTCATGACCTAGATAATTTCTTCAATACATAAATTGAAATCTACAACTTTAATATCCTTTTTTTAATTTCTTGGGATCACAAAACCTTTTTGTTGTGTTATATAGACATCTTCCTAAAGGTTTCCATTAAGGAAAGTTGTTTTGACATCCATATACCAAATTTTATAGTCATGCTAATTTGTAAAAGTAAGTATAATTATAATGTATTTAAACATGGAAACTAGAGAGGGTGTTTCATTATATTCAAATTCTTTATGATATTTAAACCATTTATCCTCTATCCATTCCTTATAGGTATTTACTTTACCTTTCATGTCTAGTTTTCTCTTGAATACCCATTTATGCCCAACAAGCTTTACATTAATTGAAGGATTGACCAAACATGGTTCTGATACATGGAATCCATCTCAGAATTCATGGATTCATTCCATATTTTAGCTTAGGAGATCTCCACTACCTATTTTTAGGAGATAATTTCATTATTTTCAACTTTTAATGAGTCAACATCTTCGGTGACTAGAAAACCATATATTTCTGGTCCTATTACCTCTCTGATGCTCCTACACAGTACTTGTGTTTTGAGAACAACTTCTTCTATGGGGACCTATAGAATTTGTTACTATACCAACTCTTGGGCATCTTTAGCATCAACTTCTTCGAAGTTAAGATTTCTCCCACTATATTTTTTGAGGATGTGTTCCCTTTCAAGAAATAAAACCTATCTTGAGACAATTAATTTCTTGTCTAAGGGGTTGTATATACAGTGTCCCATTATTTCATTGGTATACCCTATAAATATACACTTCATGCCTCAAGGTTCAATTTTATTTCTTGAGATTAAATTAACAAACACCTCACATTCCCATACATGAGTGTGCAACAACATAGGTTTATTTATATAAATCATCTCATATAAAATATTTTTTATTGCCTTAGTTAGTACTTGGTTTAGAATGCATACTGCAACATGTAATACAAATCACCAAAAGGATAATGGTGTTGGAGTTGGTTCCCTAGAAACCAACTTCTTTGTACAATATCATAAACCTATAATCATTGGATGCATATTAATAAACTACTTATCACATCATGATTTTTCTTCTATGTGAAATAGTATGTGATAATTTCCTAAGAATAGACATCACAATAAAAGGTCATAACTGATCCCAACTATGATGAGAACCCAGAAGTGCCGTGACACTATTCTTGAATATATGTTCTATGGCCGTATGATATCATTTTAAGGGACAAAAATGATATAGGCTATCAGGGGTAAGGAATCATGAAACTTTGAGGAACCTTCTCATAGTGTGCGCCCTTGGTAATATCTAGGAGAATATTATGAGAACAAGACCCACCAGTAGGAAATACACATTCATAAGTGTCATTAGATGTTCCTATCTAAGGATGTGTGTATTGGTCCTTAGACTTTAAGATTATTATTAATGGGTATTATGAATTTCACACTTAGATGTATTAAAGAAAACTGTGACGACAGATGTTCGCGGTGAGGTAGGATATGTTGGGTGTGTCATGAGTAATACTACATTAATGAATAATGCGAGAAAGTATTTTTCACTTCCAAGAAAGTAGATATCTCAAGACCTTTGATGAAAATGATATAGCCTAAATAAATCCACGAACATGGTGTTCTCTAGGCAAGTTCAATTCCGAGAAGTCAAAGAATGAGAAATCGAGCACATGGGTTGATGGCACTTGCATGCAACCCACTTGATTAGAGATATCAATACAGAGGGATTATATTACATGGTAAGAGTTAGTATGAGGTGACATGTCATTGAGACATCAAATTCTTTATCTTGGATCCCTTGACCTGTTGCTAGATAGTAATCTTGGACTTTAAGAAAGCCCGCCTAATGCCAATGAGAAAGAGGCCTAGAGAGTCACACACTAAGTGTAGCCAACATATTAGTTAAATAAATATTATTCCAGGTTGCGGTTTAATAATTATTCAAGTATGCCTGATCGCATTTATTTAATCACTATTTATTTGAGAGAATATATTACGGATAGAATATTTATTTATCAGAGAATAATGCAGTTATATTTATTTAATAAATAATAGTCACTATTCTTGGCCTGATAAATATTGAGGAGGATTGGTGGACCAAGTTATGGGTCCGTTGAGAAATAATATTAAATATTATTTGGTTAAATAATATTTAAATATAATATGCAAGTTAAGAACATGTCATGGAAACAATATAATTGCTATTATTATTTGACATGGGGTTTCACATGTAATAATAAATTAAGTATTAGAATGTGTGATAATTATTTATTATTACATAGTGAATTAAATTCTCTATTATGTTATTATTCTTTAAAATATCCAAGGGTTCATTTGATCTGCTAACCAATTGTTGTGTTCACAACATCCTTTTAGAAAAGCTCTCAAGACTAGAGAACTCTTCCCTCTCTAAGAAAGCTCTCAAGAACGAGAGAGATCCTCCTCTAATAGATCAAGGAGAATGATTTGGAATAAATTATTAAGGCGATCGAAGGTGGACATCACAAGCGCAAGGATCTTCTGTGCTAGAACCTGGAGACTCCTTTGGTAATGTCCGGAGATATATGAAGCATGTGTGGATCACCACTAGAGGATTTCTATCCTTGGATTCTACATCTCAACAAAGCCTAACCTCATACCCGTGGTCGGACACATCAACGAAGAAAGAATCACCTTGGAGGTAATTCTATAATTTAATTAAATTAGTGATAAAAAAAGTATGTCAATCCTCTCTTCTCAGTTTTGGGTTCTCTCCTTTTTCTTTTATCTTTGATTCAATTCTATGGATACTGGCGTTCATCATCATATTGATCCCTGATTAATCATTGATTATGAAAATTATCAAAGTTGCGTACACCCCCATCATGTGTTTCTGTTGTGCCCGAAACCTAGAAGTGGTATCAGAGTGATCATATTTTCATTTATAATTATTTAAATAATTCATTGATGATTTACACTTTAATAATTTAGTTTTTCAATTCATGTTTAATTATTCTTGTAATCTGAATTTCAAGATCCGTTCCTCCCTTATCATTTCTCATAGATCTAGCATAAATGAATAATTTTATGATTAAAATTAAATCAAGGAACTCATCAGGAAGCGCCAAAGGTTCTGTTTAGATTACACAAGAATGCACATTGTGTAGTCGGATATACACAATGTGTATTTGTGTTCAATAAATCAGGAGTAATTTGGAAATTACTCAATCCATGTGCATTAATGACACATGGTTTAGTTAATTCTTACACCGCATATTGAACAATACAGAATGATGCACGGTCAACTGGACTACATGCCATGTGGCCCATTGGACATGGCGTGTATTCCCTTTGGGTCAGGGTCAAGTTGTGTATCCCATACACAGATTTCCCAGATGGTGACCGTGTAACACAGAGTATACATGATGTGTGTCCCACTAGACATGACGTGTACTCCAAAGATTCTGAATTACACCTCACACATCATTTCCCTAGGCATGTACTTTGGATGTACGGTGAGGAGGGCACACACTATGTACTATTTCCAGATTACACAGATTTAAAAATTTTATTATTATATTATGAAACCCTTGAGACATATACCTTCATGTGGGCGTAAAGATGGGACACAACATGTGATAGGTGTTTGATATATATATATATATAATTAACATCTACATAATGTTCAAAGATCTTCACATCATGTATGAGTTGTATTATAATTATAATTCTGCATGCATGTTACAAGTCATAAAGAATAAAGTGTATACAAGTATAAATATATGCTGGGTAGTTTGGGATGGGTATTCAATGGGTTTCTTCCAAGGCACAAGTTATGTACAAGGTTATGGATGAGAATCTCAAGGAAATTCCGAAAAGGATTAAGATAAAAAGGATGGATTAATTAAAGATAATGATTAATCTATTCAATCATAATTTATCTTAATAAGAATGATTAAATAATTGAATGTTAGTTTTATTAAATGCGTAATTCATTGCATATATGTGGTTGATCATGAGCTAGACCAGAACTTTGTATGTTATTGGTTCCCATTAAATTTATTTATTAAATTAAAATTGTTGTCCTGTGTTCCTTCTCCTCATTAATATGTAGGTCTTGCATGCCCATGGTTTCTTTTATGTAAACCCCATTTTACTCCTCACCTACATGTGAGTTAAAATAAAATGCAATGGATGGATCTCGTAAGCTAGTATAAGTGGTTCAAGTTAGAAGATGAGGTGAAACCAATCCAAGGATATACAAATGTGGATAGGTGGAAATCTGTAAACACAAACCTTAAATGGTTTAAGGTGTTTCTACCCTAGGTCAGGGTTAGTTTATCAACTACTAGATAAAATAACCAAGTGTAAAGCTCATGATCATACCCTTTATTTTATTTCTATTAGTTGTATGGTTATTCATTATGGATGTTTTACACAATCACATAATTAATGAACTAACAAGAATACAAGATGGAACTAAAATAAAAATGTCTTATGGGTAAATATTATCTATACGTGGTTAATCACTTAAGTATATCCAACTTAACATTAAAAATCATGCGAAAAGATAATAAGTGTCAATTTATGCATAAAGGATAAAATCTCTCAATTAAATATTAAGTCATTGTAGCCTTCTATTACTTTGATTAGAATCTAACCATAGTTTAAAGTGATTGAACAACCCTAGTTGGGGTGCTTTCAATTATTGGGGAATTCGAATGTGAAGTTTTGGGTTGACATAACTTAGTTTACATAAAGGGTTGACTGTACTAGAAGTACATGGTGTAACTGAGAGGTAAAGGTTGAGGAAATCCAAAATTAAGAATTTCAGGATTGGGGAGTCCACTCAATAGATCAAGGAGCTATGGTTTAATTCATTTGGAATTTGGAATGCCTATATAAAACCTTTCAAGTTGCTTGACCAACCCTATTTGGGGTAATGTGAAGGGAAATATGGATCCTTGCTGCTAGAATGTCCAAGAAACATGATATTTTGAATCCAATGGTAGGGGCTATTAGGTTTTGAAAAAATAGTGGGAGACTAATATATATATATATATTTATTTTTCTATATTTATCAAGATAATGTACTAAAATTCAGTTCATCTTAATTTTTTATAAATAAAAATCAAAATGACATCAAACATATCATTTTAATCCATACCTGAGAAGGAAAACCTTCTCACCAGAAATAATTTCCAAGAGTGGAAAAGGCGCCTTTGGGTTATCCTTCTCTATGAGAGGAAACCTTATGTACCAGAAGATCCTTTACCAGTTGTTCCTAGAAATGAGGCGAGTGATAAGGAACTCTCGGTGTATGAGAAAAATCTGAATGATGCTACAGATGTTTAGTTCATCATGATATCATCCATGAGCGATGATATTTTGAAGCAACATGAGGAAATGGATGCTTATAGCATAATTTCTCACCTTCATGATCTTTATAAATATAAGGAGAGGCAGGAGAGGTATGAGATATCCAATGCTTTTGTCACTACTAAGCTTGGTGAGTCTACACCAGCTGGACCACATGTAGTCAATCTTATTCGATACATTGAGCATCTATACATCTTAGGGATTAAATTCCTAGATGATTTGCATATAAATATCATATTATTATTGATACCTGAGACCTTCTATTTTTTTATTATGAATTATAATATGAGAAATAATGAGAAGAGTATATCAAAGCTTCATACCTTTATTCTCTAAGTTGATAAGAACATGGGGCATGAAAAACCCACAATCCTTATAATTAATAGGAATAGGAAGGTCAAGGAAAATGGGTCTAAGATTTATAAACAATTTAAAGCCTCCAAGCACCGTCCGACCAAGAAGAAGAATATCTAGAGGCAGGGAAAGGAAAAGGAGGCATTATACTTTGCATGTGTAATATCAATCTACTAAAAGAGAAATTGTACCCAGAGGAAAGGGGAAGCTAAAGGTGCATTCGTTATCGAGTTCAATATTTCTATTTTTACACATTGGGTAGTAGATACAACTTGTGGGGATCACATTTATATTCAAATGTAGTAACCAAGTAGATTCCAGAAAATCTCCAGAGGAGAGGTGGATATGCGAGCTGCCAACGGTGCGAGGCTGGCTACCCTTTCCATTGGTGACTACCACCTTACAGTGCTAATGGGAATGATTTTGGTTTTACATGGCTGTTATTATGTACCTAGTTTTAACAAGAACATAATTTCTGTATCAAGTTTATATACATATGGATTTATTTTCATGTTTGGAAATAAATTGTGTTACTTTTATAAGGACAACATATGTTATTTTATGGTGAATTTAAATAACAGTCTGTATGTATTAAATTATGATAACCAAGTGTTGGCAATTGATAATGAACCAAGTTCACATGACTCATAAAACACCCAGTTGTGGCATCACTGCCTTGGTCATGTAAATGAGAAGCGCCTGACAAAGCTCTATCAAGATGGTTATTTAGACTCTTATGAGCTAAAAATACTTGATAGATGTCATGTTTTTTACAAGGGAAAATGACCAAACCACCATTTAGTGGATAGGGTGAAAGGTACACAGAGCTTCTAGGATTGGTACACACTAATGTGTGGACCATTTCCAGTAGAATCTAGAGGTGGATATTCTTACTTCATTACTTTTATCGATGGATTGAGTAGATATGTCTATGTTTAATTAACGAGGTATAAGTCTGAGTCCTTTGAGAAACTCAAGGAGTTCAATAATGAAGTATAAAATCATCTTGGTAAGAAGATAAAGAAGCTTCGATAAGATCTAGGTAGAGAATATCTTAACCAAGAGTTTATCGACTTTTTACAGGATTTTGGGATTCTAGCTCAACTCACTCCACCTTATAGACCATAATATAATGGTGTTAGTGAAAGGAGGAACTGTAACTTGTTGGACATGGTAAGGTCGATAATGAGTCATGCAGATCTTCCATTATCCTTTTGGGGATATGAATTGCAAACTACGACATACACATTAAACCAAGTGACAACTAAGGTGAAAAATGGTATTCCCTTCGATCTATTAAGTGGAAGGAATCCCACTTTATCGCATACACATGTATGGGGATTCAAGGAATTTGTTAAGTCTTTATCAAACAAAAAATAGCACCCAGGGGCTCGAAGTGTATCTTTATAGGGTATCCCAAGGAAAAACGAGATACTACCTATACAACTGCTCAGATAAGAAAGTGACTATTTCTAGACAAACTGTCTTTCTTGAGAGGGAGAACATCCTAAAAAAGGATAGTGGGAGAAAGATTGACTTAGATGAAGTTGATGCTCAAGATACATAGGAGTTGGTACAGGAACAAGTTTCATAGGTCCCTATGGAAGAGGTAGTTTTAGAAATAAAAGTACTACGTAGGAGCACAAGAGAGGTAAGGGAACTGGAGAGATATTTTTTCCTTGTCACTAAGGATGGTGACTCATTATTGTTGGAAAATGATGAACCTCTATCCTAAAAGGAAGAAGTAAAAAGCTCAGAAGCTGCAAGATGGCTAGAATCTATGAATTCTAAGATGAATTCCATGTATCAAAACTAAGTATGGGTTTTGGTCGATGCACCGGTTTATGTAAATCGTGTTGGGTGTAAATGGGTATTCAAGAAGAAAATGGACATGGAAGGTCAAGTTAATACATATAAAGTAAGGCCAGTGGCTATGGGTTTTAAAAAACATCAATGAATTGACTATGATGAAACCTTTTCTCCATTTTCCATGTTTAAATCCATAAGAATCATACTTTCTATAACAGCTTTCCATAACTATGAGATTTGGCAGATGGATGTCAAAACTGAATTACTTAATGAGAACCTTTAAAAAGATGTCTATATGACATAACCAGAAGGGTTTGTGTCACCAGGTGATGCTAAAAGTGTATTAAAGTTTCATAGATCCATTTATGGATTAAAGCAAGAATCTAGGTCATGGAACATTTGATTTGATGAATCCATAATATAATTTGGTTTCATTAAGAATAAATGTGAGCCATGTATTTACTAGAGGTTTAATGGGAATGCATTCATTATACTAGTAGTGTATTTTGGTAACATATTTCTTATTGTAAATGACATACCAATATTGCAGTCGGTCAAAGATTAGGTGAACAAGTGCTTCTCCATTAAGGACTTAGGTGAAGTAGCCTATATTCTAGGGATCAAGATCATTCATGATAGATCCAAGAGGCTTCTTGGACTAAGTCAAAGTACATACATTTACCAGATACTAAATAGATTTAGTATGGAATAATTTAAGAGGGTCTTGGTTCCAATGTCACATGGTATACATATTTCCAAGAAAATGTGTCCCCAGAAATAACATGAAAAATATAGGATGAGTAAGATTCCATATGCTTCAGTGGTAGGATATATCATGTATGCCATGTTATGTACTAGAATTGTTATTGGATATGCACCAATCATGGTAGGAATATATCAATAAGATCTAGGAGAACACCATTGGACTGCTGTCAAGACTATCCTTAAGTATCTAAGAAGAACTAAGGATATGTTCCTAGTGTATGTAGGAGACAAGGTTCTTGTCATCATAGGGTATGATGATTCTAGTTTTTAGAAAGATCAGAATGATCTAAAGTCACAATCAGGATATGTTTTCTATCTCAGCAGAGGATCTGTGAGATGGAAGAGTTCAAAGTAGCCATTTTCTCTGATTCTACAGTGGAGTCTAAATATATAGCATCTTTTGATGTAGCCAAGGAAACTGTCTGGATTCAGAACTTTGTCAAGGAGCTTGATTCATGTGGTGACTATCATTAAATATCCCATTACATTGTATTGTTATAATACTACAGCGGTGGATCTTGAAAAAGATCCAAGTTCACATCAACAGACAAAGAAAATACTATGAAAGTATCACATCTTGAGGGATTTCTATCAAAGGGGTGAAGTTTCAATGAGTAGAGTCTCCATGGAAGAGAAAATGGTGGACCCCTTGACTAAAGGCCTATCTCAGTAGAAGCATGAATATCATGTGAGAGCTAGCGGACTGAAGGTTTTTAGCATTTGGCTCTAGTGAAAGTGGGAGTCTATTAGAGTTGGTTCCCTAGAAACCAACTTCTTTGTACTTTATGATAAAATTGTATTCATTAGATTAATATTAATAAAATACTTATCACATCATGATTATTCTTCCATGTAATATTGTATGTGATAACGTTCTAGGAATAGCTGTCTCATTGAAAGGTCATGGTAGATTCCTACTATGATGAGAACTCGGAAGTGCCATGGCACTATTATTGAATATAAGTTATATGGATGGATGATATTATTTTAAGGTAAAAAAATGATATAGACTATCAGGGGTGAGGACTCATAAAACTTTGATGCACCTTTGCATGGTTTGTACCCTTGGTAATATCCAGGAGGATATTATGAGAACAAGACCCGCCAGTAGAAAATCCACATTCACAAGTGTCATTGGATGTTCCTAATTATGGATGTGTTAATTGGTCCTTAGACATTAAGATTATTATTAATTGGTATTATGAATCACATACTTAGATGTATTGACTAAAATTGTGACAACAGATGTTCGCGATGAGGTAGGATATGTTGGGTGTGCCACGAGTAATACTACATTAATGAATAATGCCAGAAAGGATTTGTCACTTCTACGAAAGTAGATATCTTAGGCCCTTTGATGCAAATGATATAGCCTAACTAAATCCATGGCCATGGTGTTCTCTAGGCAAGTTCAATTCTGGGAAGTCAAAGAATGAGAAATCGAGCACATGGGTTGATGACGCTTTCATGCAACCTACTTGATTAGAGATATCATGAAAAAATGATTATATTATATGGTAAGTGTTCGTATGAGGTGAAATGTCGTTGCAACATCAACTTCTTTCTCTTTGGTACCTTGACCCGTTTATAGATAGTAATCTTAAACTTTAGGTAAGCCCACCTAATGCCAACGAGAAAGAGGCCTAGAGGGTCACACACTAAGTGTACCCAATATCTTAGTTAAATAATTTATTTATTTAAAAATTTGAATAAATATTATTCCCAGTTGTGGTTTAATAATTATTCAAGTATGTATGATCACATTTATTTAGTCTCTAGTTATTCTAGAGAATATATTTCAGACATAATATTTATTTATCAGTGAATAATGCAGTTATATTGATTTAATAAATAAATAGTCATTATTCAAGGCCTTGTAAATATTGAGGAGGATTGGCGGACTAAGTTATGGGTCCAGTGATAAATAATATTAAATATTATTTGGTTAAATAATATTTAAATATAATGTGAAATTTAAGCACATGTCATGGAAACAATAGCATTGCTATTATTATTTGACATGGGATTTCACATGGAATAATAAATTAAGTAACGAAACTTGTGCTAATTATTCATTATCACTCGGTGAATTAAATTCATCTTTATGTTATTATTCTTTAAGTTATCCAAGGGTTTATTCGACCAGATAAACAATTGTTGTGTGCACAACATCCTTGGAGAAAAGCTCTCAAGCCCAGAGAACTCTTCCCTCTCCAAGAACACTCTCAAGAACAAGAGAGATCCTCCTCTACTAGATCAAGGAGATCACTTTGGAAGTGATTCTCAAGGTGATCAAATGTGTACATCTCAAGCACAAGGATATTCCATGCTAGCAACTGAAGAATCCTTTGATGACATCTGGAGATACGTGGAGCATGTGTGGATCACTACTTGAGGATTTCTATCATTGGATTCTACATCACAAAAAATCCTCACCTTTGAACCATGGTCAGATGCGTTAATGAAGAAAGAATCACCTTGGAGTTAATTATATAATTAAATTAAATTAATTATAAATGAAATATGTTGATCCTCTCTTCTTGGTTTCAGGTTTTCTCCTTTTTCTTTTATATTTGATTCAATTCTATGGATACTGGAATTCATCTTCGTATTGGTCCTGGATTAATCATAGATTATGAAAATTATTAAAGTTAAGTACACCCACATCTTGTGCTTCCACTATTCCCAAAACCTACAAATGGAAGATATTCATGAATCATCATTGACCTTACCATGTCAAGAAAGGTATGATTCCTCCTTTAACCAACACCATTACTCTATGGTTCATAAGGTGTAGTTATTTGGGATAGAATCCCAAACTCTTATAGAAAATATATAAACTCTTGGTTAATATATTCACTTACTTGATTAGATTAAATATTCTTTATAATTTTAGCAAGTTGATTATCTACTTTATTCTTGAAATCCTTGAATTTATCAAAGGACTCAAACTTATACCTCATGTAGACATATACACATCAACTAAAATCATCAGTAAAAGTTATGAAGTAAGAATATACACCTCTAGATTCTACTGGAAAAGTTCCACACAAATCAGCGTGTACCAATCCTAGAATATCTATGGCCCTTTCACCCCATTCATCGAATGGTGGTTTGACTATTTTGACTTGCTGAAAATCATGAAATATTTAAAGTGGTATTAGATCAAAAGAGTCTAAATAACCATATTAATTTAGATTTTTCATATGATTCTCTTTTACATAACCAAGACGGTGATTCCATAGTTAGGTGTTATATGTGTCAGGAAAACATGATTTGTTATCTATTACCAACACTTGTTTTTTGTAATTTAATACATAAATACCATTATTTAGTTGTTCCATATTATAAAAATAATGTCTTTTTAAAATATTAATTCCTTATTTACAAATTTGAAAATAATTCCATCCATTTTAAGGCAAGGAATATATATTAAGTTCTTAGAAATACTTGGAAAAAAATAACAGTTCTTTACAACCAAAATCATTCCAGTTGGAAATGGAAGGCAATGGTATCCTATTACCAAAGTAGAAATTCAGGATCCATTGGTTTCTCTAATATCCACATCTATTTTGTAAATATTTCAAAATCTAATTAGTTCTTTTATTTGGAAATAGATGCACACATTGCAATCTATATCTAATACCCAATGTGTAGATATATAAAGATTACACTTGATAGAAAACAAACCTTTATATTCCCCTTTCTTTTGGTTACAATTATTACTCTAGTATAATAGATTTCCACATGAAAAACATACTACATATTTTTTCCTTCATATACCTTTGTATATTTTTCTTATTAGAAGGATGGTTCTTGGGAGCTTTATACTTAGTCTGAGTCTTGGGAACATTTACCTTGTCCTTATTTTTCTTATTCACCATCAGGATTGTAGGTTTTTCATGCCCCATGTCCTTGTCAATTTGGTGAATGAGAGTAAGAATTTCTAAAAGTTCTTTCTTAATATCTATCATGTTGTAATTCATTATAAAATTGGAGAAAGATTTAGGTAGTGAGTAAATGATTAGATTTATACATAGAACATCATGGAATTTAATGCCAAAGATGTTTAAGTTCTCTATGTTGCTAATCATCTTGAATACATGAGGATTATCTAAAACTAAATCTCAAATATTTCATGTGGATAGTTCAATGGAGATCTCATATATCTCTTGTCTCTCCTTCTCTTGATAGAGACCATAAAATTGATACATCATGATATACACATCCATATATTCACGTTGATTTATAATCTCATTAGACATTGAAGATATCACGAAACATTGGAAATTTGTTGCATCATACAAAAGTTTCTTGTACATAGATAATTATTTCTCACTATCCCCTTGGCCAGGTGTTTCAGGAATGATATTTTCTAGCACATATAATTTCCTTTTATGGTGTTGAATAGCACACAAGTGCCTTTTTTCATTCTTAGAAATTGGCACAAATTAGAAGGTTATCATTCTCAAGTATGGATCATAGTGATATGGTTGAATTCATGTGAGCTATCATTTCTAGAATTTATAAGAGCATAATTTTTTTACTTTATTTGATACAATTTAGATAATAAATATTTATTTATTAATCTCCCACTATTTTATCAAAACCCAATAAACCTCATAATTAGTTTCAAAATATCGTATTTCTTGGATATTTTAGTGTTAAGGATCCATATTCCCCTTTGCATAACCCAAACAGAGGTCTGTAAAGATATTTTAAGGTATTTAGGTAGGTGTACCATGCCAATTGGTTTTGCTTGTGGCACTTTGATCTGTTGAGTGGACTCCCCAATCATGAAATCTTGAATTTGGATTTCCTTAACACTTCACCTACTAGTTTCACTAATTATCGTGAAGGATATCAACCATTAATGTGAACTAGGTTAGGTCGATCCAAAACTCAAGATAGAAATTCCCCAATAATTGAAAGCACCCGAACAAAGGTTGTTCAAGAACTTTGAACTATGGATTGATTCCTTCCCAAGTAGTAGAAGGATATATCAACTTAATATATATAGTTGAGATATTTTTATGTGTAAGTATCCCATTATATCTTTATCACATGATTTTTAATATTAAATGGATTTACTAAGTGATTAACCATGTATTAGATAATTTTTACACATAACCCAATTTATTTTAGTTATGTCTTGCATGCTTGTTAAATTATTAATTCACGTGATCACAAAAAACATCTATAACTATATTAACCATGTATCTTGATAAAAATAAAACAATAAGAGTGGTATGATTCTAATATTTTCCTAATGGTTAGTTTATCTATCACATGATAAACTAACTATCGACCTAGTGGAAATAACCTTGAACCATAACTTGGTTCATTTTGCATCTTTCCACCTATCCTCCCATGTATCTACTATATTGATTTTTCCTTAGCTCAAAACTTAAACCACCTCTAATCACTTAAGATATCCATCCATTACATAGCTTTAATTCACATGTAGGTGAGGGGAAATAAAGGATTGGTTTAAGATGTTTACATAAAAGGAAACCGTGGGAATGCAGACCCTTACATAATGAGAGAAGGGATGATGGACATAAAATTAATTTAATTTAATAATAAATTAAAAGGAAACTAATCACATACAAATCTATGGTCTTTTCTTATGATCATCAACATACATGACACAAATATAAAATTTAATAAACTATTATTTATTCCCAATCATTCTTATTTTAGATAAATCACACTCGAATCAATTAATTATATTATTTAATTAATAAATTATTTTATCATAATTCTCATCTGAACTTTTATGAGATTATAATACACCATAATTTTAAATAAATTAAATAATTTATTTAAAATTGACCAAGTAAAAATCATGTACCACTGAGGCAATATGGTGAGTACCTGTCTGAACTACCCAACGTGTATGATATTCATATATTGTTTACTCATGTGGAATGTATAATACACATCTTATCACATAATTTCATGGTGATTAATGTCAACTGAATGACACAAAAACACATGTTATTTACATAGAGTCTTATGTTTTAATTCACGTAGAGTAATCACAATATTAAAAATTATACACAATATGTAATTCCTAATATTATAAAGAAATTAATTAGATATTTAATATATATAAAAAATCTATTTCATGGAATGTACAAGTAAAATAAATGAAATACAAAATACATGCTTATAAGGTTTAAGAATTATAATAAATTAACTTTAAAATCTACGTAATCAGGTAATATACATGGCATATAATATCCATATACAAGTCATGTATATTTCTTTACCATCTATCCATGGCACATGCCTAGGGACTGTGCGTGTGATGCTAATGATTTTTACATGAAAAAATTCATTGTTTTTTAATTTTTCATTCCCAAATTATTAATTGATTCACTCTTTTAAGAGTATTTATATTTTAAATATCATTTTGGAGAAAAGGATTTAAAAGAGACAAATTATAAGTCTATTTTTTTTAATTTGTGTTATATTGAAAATATTTTTATCTTTTTTTATCATTTTAGGTAAAAAATGGGGCCTTTTTTACTTAGACTAAAGAACCAGGAAGTATGAATAAAGGAGTCCACATGGGATAACCAAGAAAATAGGCTGCATAGGAGGAATAATACTTACACAAAGCGTACACATAGGGTTAGAAAAGGCCTACTAGGGCCTGTGAAGGTATGAAAAGGTTATTATGAGGTATGTAAGTGTATCAGGAGCCCATAATCAAAGCAGTATTTTGAGTCGATGAAGGAGAAGATACATATAATAGGAATCATCCTCCTATAAAAACAATCAATGCAGGACTATTCCCATGCATGACACCGTACATCATTAAAAAAAACATCACCATTCCACCGGAATCTGCACTACTTGATCATAAAAAGAAACCACCACCACCTGCCACCCTCGACACTGTACGACCATGAAATACACCATGAGATCACAAAAAAAAACTATATTTCCACCATTGTGAGAGATCGCTCTTGAGAAAAATGCCACTGTAAAGGGAAAAAGTATCCATGATCACTACTAGAGATTAATACGAACTCTTTGAGGATGAATTCATGCCATGAAAGGGATTAAGAGCTTGATATGGCTATTGAAAAATATGAATGATGATGTTAAAGGGAACATATATGGAAAGTCCATTAGATGTGCTACCATTGCACCTAACTTTCTATCGATGGCTTACTACCATTGACCAACCTCCCCTACCATTACATGCCATCGTTGGTTGCTTATGTTGCCTAATTCAATTGGATTATTCCATTGGTTTCTTCTGTTAGAGTGCTACTATCTCCCTACCTTCACTATCATTTCTCTTCTACCACCATCCATTCTCGATCTTATACTATTAGACTTTCTAATTTTGTCTGGGCCTACTTCTACTAATTTGATTTCACTACCAATGCTACCATAAACCATGATATCAGTGTCATTATTCCATAAATACATGAACATATCCTTGATATCATCATTTTATTTTGTTTCCTTAATATTATGAAGGCAGCACACCTTCAACTGAGAAATCCGATCATGAAGTATCCACTAAAAAATCTTGAATCCCATGTTGCATTTCATGGTCAACATGTATGTTGGGGAGGGAGAATGAAACAAGGTGGTATATGTTGTGGTAATTAAGAATCCATTGGATTATAGAGAAGTAAGTGTTTGAAATGTGCATGGTAAAATTTTATGAAAGCATTTTGAAGGCAAGGGAGTGAGTTAGGGTTTTTTCACATAGAATAAATTGAGTTGAAGCACCCACTACCGTGAACATGAGCTTGAATAAATGTTTTTGAAGATTAAATAGATTTCCATGTGGAGATTGAATTCCATATTTAAAGATTTTTTATAAATATAAGGAAGCATATTTGAAAATTTGATGAAAATACGAAAATTCGGCCGAACCACAATATCTCTCTCATGATCGGTATTTCAAATAGGGAATATTTTGAAAAATGATTTTGGAATAATTTAAATAAATTAAATTTTAAAAAATGTGTTCATGAGGAAGAAAACCTTTAAGGATTCCTTTTAATATAAATAAAATCCATGATTCTGTGCATGGAGATATATAAAGGGAGGTGGATCATGGAAGAAATGGCTGAAGAAGATTAACTTGTTGCCCTGATTTTTTTCTTCTTTCCTTTTACTTTGATTTATTCTTAATATATCATCTAATTCTATAATATTTGTTTCATATTTAGTGGAGGTTTATACCTTTTGGGTGATTGGGGAAGGTATGAAGAACCTCTTGTGATGCTTGAGTCTATGATATTTCAATAAAAATGATGATCTCTTTTTATTGTTAGTTGATTTCAATATTTAGTTGCAGATTTAATCCTAATTGTGATTGTATTTAAATTAATTCTATCATATTATTTATTGCCTTTATAGATGATCCAACATATCCATATACTTAGTTTTAGATCATATCATTTGAATGATTTGAGCCTAAGTATTGAGTGTTTAGCAAATTCTGATACGTGAGGAAGTCACAGTGGTTATAATTGTTTTACTTGGGAATCCCAATACCATATTGGGTATTTCCGAAGTGAATTGAGGGTGATTATATGTATATTTCACACATTGGAAGGAGGGTAGACCAAAGTATAGAATTTTTTAGGATAACATCACCTTTATCATTAAATAAAGGGCGAAAATGGGAAGTGATTTTGAAACAAATCACTTGTCAATTAAAAAGGGAAATAGATCTATTTAAGAATGTTGTGATAACATTACAATTGGGAAGCCAAACTTGAATCGATAACTTGTCTCTTAATCTGATTTTAAAGTTCTTGTTTCATTGCTTTCTTTATATTAGAAATCAAAATACCATCATTGATTTTCTCACTTGTGAAAACTAGATTTAGACCAATCTTCTATGGAGACAATCTAGGTTACCACCACTACTACATTCCCCTAGAAATTAATTAGCTTTCACCACACCCTACAATAGGTGTGAATCAATGTTCATAATTTTACATGAAAAAATAAATTGTTTTTTAATTTTTTATAACCAAATTATTATTTTATTTACACTTTTGTGGGTATTTATATTTTAAATAAAATTTTGGGAAAAAGTAAATAAAATAAACAAATTAAAAGTTTATTTTTTAATTTGTGTTATATTGAAAATATTTTGACAAATATTTTTATTATTTTTTTGTAAAAAATGGGAACCTTTAAAACTATTCCTAAGGAACTAGGAGGAAAACATGAAGGTAATCGCATGGTATTACTATGAAAATAGGTTGCATATGAGGAATAATACGTACATGAAGAATGTGTACATGGAGGGATAAGGCCCCTTGGTATAATCCCATGTTTTTGTACCAGATAAAAATTCAAATGAATTTGAATTTCTTCTCATTTAGTGGATGGTCCATTTTGTAAACTGAGAATCATATCATAATTCCAAGAGTTGTAAAAATTCAATGTGTTGTTTTTAGACTTGGATTAAGGCCTGAGGGGTCCCTAGAGTGTTTTGTTGAGTTTCAAGAGCAACGGGACCCAAAATTTCAATTTTTGGGTGGACTGGTAAGGGCGCATGGTTTGTCTGAAACCGCGCGACCCACCCATAAAAACCATGTGGTACCTACAGGTGAGAAGGAGTTACCCACATGGGCTACACAAAGTTTCTCAAACCGTACACCTAGCCTATACAGTTCGTGCCATTTAGGTAGTGTGCGTGCACTTTTTATCACACATTTGGGGTGTGGTTTGGCCAAAACATACATGAAAACTGTGCGGCCAAACCACGTTCACTCGTCTTTATTGGTAAAATTACCATTATACCCTTAATGATATTTTAAACATTTTTCCTCTCTTTTATTTCCTCCCTCCTTCCACGTAAAACTCCTCTTCTCCCCTTATGGATCTCATCCAACACCTAACCTAGGAATGGAAAGATCTCCTTCATTTGTTGTTGGAATCGAACACCGTTGATCTTTATGGATTCATCTTAGTAAGATCCTTATTACTCTTTATTTTATTCTTATTTTATCATCACTCTTTCTATGAAATTTCGGGGTGAGATAATTCTATTTATTTTTAGGGAGTTTTCCTATTTCTTAATTTTATCTCAATTCAGAGAAAATCAAAGATTGATATCAGATGCGTGGGTCATCCATGGTATAAGGTAGGTGGTATATATATTTTCCCTTGAGTTCTGTCTATTTTATAAAATTTTGTTGTGTGATGTGTGTCAAACTTACCCAGTGTCTCGGATAAATAATAAATTGGCTTAAATTAAATTTCTTGGAACACCCTATGATGCCTTTAGACTCCTCTTTATATGGTTAGAGGTTATGAACTCAACCCAAACCAGCCTTGAGAGGATTTTATTAATTGTTCATGTTTAATTAACTTGTCTTCCTCTATTAGATCCACCCATTTGGTGTTCCATTTTATTTATTTATTAAATGGTGATGCTCACTTGTATAAAAATCACCTTGAGGTGGGTTGTTTATGCTTTTAGTTGGAATTGGATTACCTAAAGTGAACTAAATGTATTGATTGAATAACAATGTCATGTTTTCTAATAAATCCCATATATTGAGGTGTGCTATATTTTAAGCAAAAAATGTTAAGTTTATTGGTTTTTTTGTTTAGATTGGTGTTCTTGGGACTTATTATTTTGTAATTGAAATGAAAAATGGTTATGGCCATAACCTTTAGAATTCATGGTTTGTGATGTGTTTTGATTATATTCTTATACTCATACTTTACACCTTGGTTATGATAGGATAGGGTAACATACTTGGCCTCTTTAGTTATTTAAATTTAAAAGGAAGAATGTATTGTTTAAATTTATTTTATTAATGATTTATGGATTTCATGAGTGATACTCGAGTTCCTTCTATGGAACGCTGAGGATGGGATCATTGTGTGTGTGTGTTTAGAATCTCCGATGAATTTTTCATACACTGGGGGTAAAACTGGTACACTAGGATGGGCCACTACAAGAAAAGAGATGGTTAGCAGTGGTTCTAGTAACCACTATAAAATAAATCTAGTTAAAAAAATATAATATAGCACCGGTTTCATAAAACCAATGTGATTTATTTTATATTTTCAATTAGAAGAGGTTTCAATTAAACTATTTCTAAATGATTTAAAAAACCATAACACCTCCCCCCGCTTCCTCTGTTTGACCCCGACCCCTTCCCCCAACCACTACCTCCCCCAAACTCCTCCTCTCCTCTCCTCGAAGGTGACCTCGAGCTTGTGAACCAAGCTTGTGACCTGTGACCCCCATGACCCCCCTCCGACCCCGACCCCCATGACCCTCCCCCCTCCGACCTCCTATCTAGCTGACTCACTGACGACATGAAACCCCCCTCTGCCCTCCCTATACCAGAATCATTTCTCATCCTCAATGGCAATACATACCCCCTTACAGGTTTAATCCTCCTCCCTATAATCACCCTAAATATATTATTTCTCAAAGGATTTGTTTTCTTGTAATTTCTCTCCATAGTTCTGATTTTTATGTTTACATGGTATTGTATTAAACTTTATTAATTAGGAAAATTCATTCCATGAATGTTTATTGAACTGTCTATATATATCAATTAATAATTTTTTTTTGTAATAACTCTATATCTTACATTGGATTATACAGTTTCTAATTTTCATTTGATAATAAATGTTTTATGATTTATTTATTATAGTTTAATCCCATTTTCATTATTTCATAATCACTATGTATTTTTATTACAAAAGTAATGAATTACATATTCTTCTATTTAATTAATGTTTATTTAAGTTATATGATTTTTCTTTATGATTTATTTATTGTGTAATCACTCTATATTTTAATTTTGGATTATAAAATATCTAATTAATATAATTTTTTGTAATTTCTATGTAGTTTATTTATGGATTATGAGGATTTTACATGAGAGAGTATGAAACCAATATGTTAAATAGGAAAATGATTCATATGAAAAACAGATGAGGTTATCCAACAATGTAACTGGGTTTCACATTTTTTATATGATAATAAAAGATGAAAATCATCCACTTAGGAAACTCATGAATTTATCTAAATCATCATCCGGACTATTTGTTGAAAATTATGTTTAATAAGTCACATATTATTCAAATAAAAATCATCAATCATTTTTGGAACATCATTTTACGTCCTTATGTATTTTATTCTCCCCTCCCAAATGAAAAAAAGTTAACATTTGTATCCTTCAATATTCCCCTTAGATAATATTTTTGGTCCCCCGAGGTGGTTTGTGCTGTGTGTTGCATAATTATAACTATTTCTACTTATCATTTCCAAATTTAATAGTTTATCATAAACATGTAATCCCATAATTGAGATTCAATTATACTTCCACTAGATATTGAAATGAGATTTTAATTTTCAAATTATAAGATGAAAATTATTCCCTGAGAATGCTATGGGTCAATTATTTTAAAATTTGAGTTATTTTTTTGTTTCATTCAACCATGTCTAGTCAAAAATGACATATATTTATAGTTTGACAATTTTAACACTTTGCATCGAGATAAAAATATTGGGAAGTAATATAAATCTTCAAAATACCATAATTATAATGTTTCTTAATTATACAATACTTTCTTTTCATTTTCATTTGGACCATTAATAAATCAATATTTTAATCACTGTAACTATATATCTCATGATTTAATTCATTTCATCTTTACTTATTCAATTTTTCATTGATATGATATATTAATTTTTGTGTAACAATTGTTTTTTTGATATTATTATTTTTTGGATTGAGACATAGGATGTTGGCGCTGTAGAGACAGGGTCTTGAAAGACACATGGGTTCAGATTTCCTATTCTATAATTCCATATATAAGTAAAAGTGAAAAAATACATGTTTTAGGAGGCCTTTTCTGGGTTCTTATTATTAATTCACTGGGGAGCTTGCAATTTAGGTATAAGTTTTTTCACGTTCAAATGAAATTGTAGTTGAAGTCTTTATGGTTAATGCCAAGAAGATATTTTGTACATGCTTTTAAAATCCATGATCATCATTCATTATTGATATGTTTCATTGAAGGAATTAATTTTAATACCCTTATATACATGCTACTTTATGGTTTCATGTTTTTCCTAACTTTGGAAATTCATAGATATACTCATTGTGGGTTTTTCACTCACTCATCTCATAGTTTCATTCCATATTTACTATTTATTCTTCTAATCTCTTGGTTTTATTCTATGTTTACTATTTATTCTTTTAATTTTTTTTATTCATACTCAACACATTATTTTTAAAAATAAAAAAATCTGATCCCGTGCAATTGCACAAGGGGAAATACTAGTTACTATAATGGAATAATGGATTAAATGTTTTCAATACTTTTTATATTATATATATATAATAAATAAAAAAATATAATTTTTTGTATTTATAAAACAATTGTATATAATTTTTCAATCATATGTAATATTATAATCAGAATACTGATTTATTTGATTAAATTAAAAAATTAGTTTTCTTCAGCTATTGAAATTATATCCATAAAATGTAAATTTTATTTTAAATAAATATTATCATATTATTTAATAATTCTATTGTCTTTTTTTGGGAATAAATTTCTGATTACTATGATTAATTTTGATGACCATGATAATGATAAAAATATTATTTTCAAAGAATTGTTTTATTAATATTTTGTAACATTTAACTAATAAATTAGATTGATCTATTTAAAATAATGACACTATAATTATGTTTACAAACATATATGATTATATTATCACAAATTTTATTAGTAATCAATGTATTATAATAATAAGAAAAAATAATTGTAAAATATCATTTTTCAACATAAAATAGTTTTCAAATATATAAAATGTTGTATTTTAAATTTAAATTTTATCATGATTATAAATTTCATTACATGAAATTCATAAAAATAAAGTATGAACACACCAAAATTTAGTTAGATGGGTTATTTTATATGTTTAGTAAAACATAATTTATATAGGTGGATTATTTTGTTTGAGTTGGGGTAGTTTGTTTGGAGATACTAATGGTCATGAGAGATTGTACTTCGAGCCTACAATTGAGATAATGAAAATAAGGAAATGCATCAAGAATACATAAAACCATCATAAAAAGTTGAATTTATACTACTTATTTAATTAATTTTGTAATCATTTTATCTACCATTTGTAAGTCAATTTCCTTATCATTTTTATCTAATACTTATTTAGTTTTGTTCACAGATCTTTTGGGAAGTCATATTTTACTTTAAACTATCTATAATAAGGTGCAAAGGAGATAAAATGTTTCTTTCTACCAGTGTTACTACGATGTTTATTTTCATTGCCTTTCTTTGTCGAACAACCAACACTGCATATCGATTCAATGTTATTAGCTGAAAAATATATATTTTTATTGAAAGTTATAATATTATAGGAAGCTCATGTTCCCATTATAGTGATTTCTCATGATATAATGGGCACATGAGCTTCCTCTAACTTTTTTTCTTTCAACAACGAGAAAAGTTTTTCAGCTAAAAACATCGAGTAAATATACAATCTTGGAAGTTCAACAAAAAAATACAATAGAAATCATGGAAAAATTTGTATTTTTATTTTTTTGAGACTTTGGGACATGTAGAAATCAGCCACATCTCAATCCAACACAGGGTTTGACTGGTATGAGTCCAACTGCTTAGTTTTATTTAAACTTGACATTAATTTTAGTGAAAAAGACAATTGACATAATTAAAACCAATCAAACATATTATAATTATTTTTTTTACTTTAAGACAATGATCTATATTTCATTTTCGATGTGTATTATTCAACTACACCTCAATCTGATACATGATGTTCCTGATATGACTCAATGTGTTAGTTATCAGTTTAAAATCGATATTTTGCTTCAAAAATTTTCACTCACTGAAAATCGAGAAAACACACTTGGATTTTATTGATAATTTAAGAAATATATTCATAATTCATTTGTGATGTGTGGGAATTTATCTCATGTTGAACTGATACACAATGTGATTAGTATGAGTCAAAGTGCATGTTTCTAGTTTAAAATGAAAATTTGGTAAAAAAGAAAAATGATGTAAATAAAACTAATAAAATGAATTCAAATTGTTTTAATAATTTATGAAAATAATACTTAATTTATTTTAGATTTTTTGGAATTTTATTTACCTTAATCTAATGCACAGTGTGACCAGTATGACTCAAAGTGCGTCTTTTTACTTAAAATTGAGACCAACTTTAGTAAAAAGGATAAATGACCTAATCAAAACCACGAAAACGAATTTTTATTGTTCTGATAATTTAGGAAAATGGTCCATAAGTCATTTGAGATATATAGGAATCAACCACACCTCAATCCAATACACAATGTTCCCGATATGACTCAATGTGTTAATTATCGGTTTAAAATCAACATTTTAATTCAAAAAGTTTCACTCATTGAAAATAGAGAAAACACGATTGGATTTTCGTGATAATTTAGGAAATTGATTCATAAGTCATTTTATATGCAGGAATCGGTCTCACATGAAACCGATACACTATGCGATCGATATAAGTCAAAGTGTTTGTTTTTAGTTTAAAATTCCAATTTGGTAAAAAAGACAAGAGACATAATCAAAACTAAGAAAACACATTTAGATTGTTTTGATACTTTAGGAAAATAACCCATAAGTCATTTGAGATGTGTAGGAATAATCTTCACTATCAAGAAACCCTCCCTCCAATGACACCCCTCCTAATATGGCAATGAAGAATGAGAGATAATGGCCCCTGAGTCCAGCCTCTAGTAGGCCCTGGGTTGGTGACTAGCACCAAGGGTGTAAAAATCTCACAATATGGGAGGCATTACCCTTTTTAAGAAACAATATTTGGAGATATGATGGATCATACACACATAAACTCCAAGAAATAATTCAAAGGAATCCAAATCCATCCCACATGCATGTGTAACATAGAACTGGTACCAATACAAAAGTGTCCAAAGTAAATATCCAAAAGTAAAGCTATGCAGAAACGTAACAACTATCAAGATCTGAGCTAGTAAGGTCCAACACAATATACAAAATAGTCTTGGAAACCTGAAAGTATTTTATATAGGTAGGGTGAGTATATAATTATAATTAGTAGGAAAATCAAAGTCTCTTGTTCACATGTGAAAGAGGCATACTAATGCACCTATGAGAAAATAGAAGAACCAAACAACACCTAAGTAGGTATACTAACCACCCAATCTCACCAAGGCATGTTTACCAAGTAATTCAAGAAAAGTAATATAATATAAAGTACATCGATGATAAGGTCCCCTTACCACTTTCCCACTGATTAGACACTGTCACACCCTAACAGAAAATGTCCTGGAACTCCCACCTATTCTGAACATATCACATCATATCCCACCTGCACACACTTGGGCCTTACAACACATCACATCTCATCCCAACGACACCTAAGAAAGCATGTCACAACTCACCCCGAAGACACTTGGGGAAAAAACTATCATGCCCATAAACACCTGGGCTTCCACATCTCACCACATCCTACCAGAAGAAACTTGGGTCGTCATTTCCTAAAAGAGGAAGTAGGGGAGTAGGTGGCCATCTATTCATATTCCCCCTGATGTTGGGAAATAAACCCTCTCCCATGATGATGGGGGTGTTCGACACATAGTGCTCAACTAGGGTGGGGTGAATTTAGAAATCACAAGGAAAATACAAGTGTATACATATATGATACCAAATATCAAGCCCAACCTAAGGGTTATTAGATAAAAAACTATCTTACAACACAATCACCTTTGTCGCTACCTCTAAATGCATAACACCACAGATCAAGCCACATAACCCATTTTATATTCCCAACCAAATTTATTTAACAATTTCCATTCCATTATCCAAACCAACCCACACCATTTCCAATATTTATTAAATAATTATTTATTCATCCCATCACTATCCAGGAAACTAAGCAACACAGAAGTAGTCATTTTAGAAGGTGAATATCCTTGATAAATTAAGGCAACTTCACATTAAGGACACTTCATACCATGACCTCTTGGTACAAGGTAAAGCTTTCTGCATATTACTCATGAAGAAACTATGGGTGAATTTCCCATACCAACCCAAAGAAAACCCCCAACTCAAAACCACATCCAGCAATATAACATAGCACAACCAGTTCCGAAGCCCTACTGCATAATCACATCACTCCCCTCATAGCCCCATTGCACAACCACAAAAAACATCTTATAGGTTCACATAAACATTTATCACATTCCACCACTTTTCTTTGGGGCGTTATCACACAAACCAAATCCTGGGGCAACCAATTCATTATCCAACTATACGTGGTTAACCACTTTTCATTTTTGGGTGATACCACAAAAATCTTAATCAAGGAAACAAACAAAAAATATGTATCCATTTAAAAAAAATCCACCAATGGCCATAATTTTCAGCAGGGCATCAATACCAAACAATCACAAGATCACAAGTAATATCAATATTGTAAAAGCATGCAAACAAACCCCATTTTCCCCTAAATTTCAAATAACTGATTATTTATATTCAATTTGGTTATAATTACCATGATTTATAGATAAAAATAAGTAAACCCCCTCCCAAATGATGTAAAATAAAGAGAAACAAAGGGAATCCTACCTCAAGGAATCTTTCCAATTGTTGCACATCATAAGGCAAGGAAGAATTCCTACGAACCAAAACTGCACCACAAAAACTATAGGTAAACCGATACCACACCAAGGATCCATCAAAACACAACTGAAAATCACCCCCAAACCAAAGAAATACCACCACAGTGGATGACTGGGAGAATAATGGAATAAAACAGATGAGAAAGAGAAGGGAAATCACCATGAATCGACCATGGATCACCAACAAACATACACTGGGATCAACGAATCAAAGAGGGAGGGAAAGGGATCGAAGAACAATTTGGGGAACCTAGGGTTTAACCAAAATGATAGTAAAAAGAAAAAAAAATATGAATTAATGAGGGTTTGGCCGAAAAAGTATTTTAAAATTACACATGATCAGGGTATTACACATCATGAAATCCCATTTCACGTCATGTAATACCCGAGGTTCAGTTTTCACTAAAAAACACATTTCCCCTTCATTTTATTTTATTTTATAACCCACAAATATCACACATCGTGAAACCTACAAGACAAATCGTGTAACCCAGTTACATGACATGTAATCCCCCTTCTATCTTTTAGCAACTGAACTTCCCCAAAATCCTCCCGAACACTTCCAATGACCAAATACCACAATGTAATAGACTAGGAATGCATATACTGTTACATAAAATACCTCTCAGATGATTCTCACCCTCAAGAATCCAAAACCAAGCCCAGAAGAAAAAGGGATATGAACAACCACCAAATGAGATACCTCTCAAGGGTCTCTTCATACCTCAAGCACTACCACCATCTAAACCCACAAAACCAAGTGACCAAAAACCACAAGCCCCCTCCTCTTTCACAACCATACTTCCAAAAAATCACTACTCAGCCATCTCAACCTCCATGAAACCCAAACCACCAACCACTACAACCAATGAACTGCATGGCCATACAACCAACAAACTGCACCATCCCTAACACACAAATTGAATAATTCCATCTTAAATGTCAAGATAATATCAGCTCTGTGTGGTACTGACTTGCCCACATAAGTTAAATCTCATCATAGTTAATGTGTCTCGATTATGAATCTATTTATCCTATTTCCACATGTCAGGACTTTATCACATATCACACTAAACACAATCATAAAATAAGAAAACAACTCATCTCATAAAACAAAAATGATCTAAACATCACATTAAAAGAAAAAATAGAGAAAAAAAAATCTCAAAACAACTCTAGGTACTGGGAACGCATCTGCGTCTCTCACTCCCAAGTACTCTCCTCCTAAACACCATGCCTCCACTACACATGAACCAAATGAATGGGCTATCCATGAAACACCTTCTCTCGATGATCCTGGATCCCCACTGGCTGCTCCACAAACATCCCATCATCCTCGATATTTAACTCTCTCCAATAAATTACATTGGATCCATCTTGTAGATATCTATGAAGTTGAGAGATTTGGAAGAAATTGTGGATCCTCTCCAACATCAGTGGCAATGCAAAATGATACACCGCCACGCCAACTTACCCCAACACCTCAAAGGGTCCAATGAACCTAGGAGAAAGCCTATTCCCTATACCAAACCTCCACTAACAATGTTGAGGGGAAACCTTCAAGAACAAGTGGTCACAACCTCGAACTCCAATGGCCTCCTTCTATGACCGGTATATGACTTCTACCAGTCCTGCACTACTTTCATCCTATCATGAACAAGCTGAACTTTTTTTTTCGTTCTCTACACCACATCAGGACTAAGAACAATCATCTCCCCAACCTCCATCTAGCACAATAAATAATGACACAATATTTCACACAAGGCCTAAAATGGATCAATGCCAATGGAAGAGTGATATCTATTATTATAAGAAAACTCTAACAAAGACAGGTGTCGTACTCAAGATCCACCGAAGTCCAAGATGCATGCCCACAACATATCCTCCAATGTTTGGATGGTCCAATCTGTCTTAACATATTTATGAGGGTGTAAAGTAGTGATACGGTGTAATTGGGTGCCAAAGGCATGCTGAAATCTCCTCCAGACTTGTAAGGTAAACTTCACATCCTAATCCAAGACAATGGACCTCAAAACTCCATGAAATCGCACCAGATCATCCATGTACCTTGTGATCCATGAATACCAAAAAGCACTCCTCAATGAGGTAATGCTGCCATAACTTCAGTATAGACATAATGATTGTTAGTTCCAGATCTTGGGGGGATTAGTTACTCTCATGGGGATGTAACTGCCTAGGCCCATAAGAGATCACTTCCCACTGCTGTATCAACACACATCCCAAACCCAGACAATAAGCATCAAAAAACACCTCAAACATCACCCCTTACTTAAGAAACCAGAGCACTAGAGCAATAACCAACTTCCCCTTCAGGGAACCGAATGTTTCCTATTACTAATATCTCCACACAAAAGCCTGGTCCTTCTTATTAAAATCTATCAAAGGGGGTAAAATTTGAGAGAAATCAGGTAAAAACCTCTGATAATAGTTGAGAGACCAAGGAAACTGTAAACCTATGCCACATTCTTGGGTTCTACCCAAGAAAAAACTACTTCAATCTTTGATGAGACTAATGACACACCCTGTTGAGACACCACATGCCTAATTAAATGTACCTATCATTCCCAAAACTTACACTTGGACAACTTTCCATAGAGCTGGTGGAATCGAAGAACCTGAAAGACCATCCTAAGATGATCAACATGCTCATCCTCTTACTTTGATTAGATTAAGATATCATCGATGAATACAATGACAGACTGATCCAGGAACTCACAAAACAAAGAGTTTATAATCCCCATGAACACGATTGGTGTGTTTATAACACCAAATGGAATGAATACAAACTCAAAGTTCCCATACCTGCATATTAAAGTAGTCTTTGAGATATCACCATTATTCACCCTCAAATGGAAATATCCAGATAGTATATCGATCTTAGAAAACCAACTTTACCCTCTCAGCTGGTAAAAAAGACCATCTATCTTGGGAAGAGGGTAGTAGTTCTAGAATGTCACCTGATTTAACCTCTGTTAGTCTATAAAAACCCTTATACCACTATCTTCCTTCTTTCAGAACAACACTAGACTACCCCACAATGACACACTGGGCCTGATAAAACCCTTATATATTAGGTCATCTATATGAATTATCAACTCCCAGAACTTAGAAGGTGCTATCTGATAAGGATCAATCAAAATCAAAGAAGCACCAGGCTACAAGCATATCCTGAACTCAACAACACGTCGAGGGGGTAGCATTAAAACCTACTTAGTGAAAACATCCCAAAACTCCCCAATGAATCTGATAATCCCCACCATTTCACCATCCACCAATTCCACTGATAGCTCAGTCAATGAGGAAGAAAGGGGATCCACACACCGACTACCCACCTAACAACCCCACTCACCAACGAAAACCGCACATTGACCATACACATATAAGAACATGAATATACAATGGAAGCAGTTGATAACATCATGTATGTAATATAACCAATCGATGCCAAGGATGACATCGTATAGCTTCATCTGTAGTAATAAGAGATCCCCATGTGACTGATGCACTCCCGTCATCAGTCTACACCCCCATAACACATCAAACAAGCTGGTTTATCCTCCAATTGGAATACTCAACACCAAGGGAACAAGAATTATCTCTCTCTCTAGTCCTAGAGAATGTTCTAGAGTGGGTGGAATAAAGGAGTGATAATCTCATGAATCCAACAAGGCACAAAAAGGGTACTGAACAAACTGATCGTACCTCTGACAATCTAAGGCCGTACTAGAACTGCTTCCTCCACTGCGTGCAACTAACCACGCCCATATCCTCTGCCTCTCTACTGATGAAAAAATCCACAACCATGCTCAGGTTGCATTCCTTGAGCATGAGGGACATCCTAAGGTCATCTTTTACCTGATCCATCTCCCCTAGGCAGAGAAAAATCCTGATTTCCTAGCTATTGAAACTTTCTCATCGACAACTACTACTGAGGCTGATGTTGATCCTTTACACCTCCACCAAACTGATCTCGAGTAGCCACTTGGCACCGATTCTAAAGATGGAATCGAAACCCAAAAAAGAAACACATCGGACCCAAGCCCATAAGAAAGGTACAAAGACCGCTGGTACTAGAAGGCCATAAAGGATGCTTCTAGAGTTTTCTCCTCACCAGTAAAAACCTTGAAGGTCATAGCACATGAGATCTACCATTGATAACTCTACCTCTCAAAGATATCTTTTGGATACCCTCTCACTGTATACCTCCTCATGAGTGCATCATCGCAATCACCTCCACTTTCTTCTGAACCTCCAAATATGTTGAAAACATAAAAGGATTAACTTTATACTGGATAGAAGGGTGGAGTGCCTCATCAATATGTCTCACACGAGACTCCTAATATAAAAAAAGATCTGGGAAAAAACAAAGAAGGTCCTTGAACTTTATCGTAAGCTCCCACACCGACATACTCCCCTACCAAAGGGAGAGTATCTCCTGCATATTCTCAACCTTCATGGTTGATAAAAGGAACTCTGCTTAAAACTCATTCTAGAAGTCAATCCATAAAACTTACACCTCATTTTGATCCCCCAGATAAAGAAACAAACACTGACACCCAACTCCCCACATCTGACTAACTGCCAAAGGAAACTTGTACTCTATCAGGGCCCATATCAAACCGAAGGCAATAACCAGCTCCTCTATCCAACTTTCTCTCTCCATGTCAGATATGCTATCCTCATACTTTCCCAAAGCCTACCATTTAAAAGAACACAAAATCCTCTTCCATTAATCATAATCCTCATTTAGATCAACCTGTGATGATCAAATAGATCATCCTGCTAATACTCCACTACTTGACCCACACGCGGATGACAACCAAGATCCATAGCTAAAAGTAAAACAAAGATTTCCTAAGCTTGGGTAGTATGGAATTTTATTAAGATTCATTTTAATTCATTTTGACCTTCCCAAAACAACCCAATTAAAACAAGAATACAATTCATTATGATGCATTTACCTTTCCTAGGTCTCTACCCTATAAGCAGGTCCATATCACTTTGCCATTCAATAAGCTCAGAGCCCGTGTATTAGATCTTGGGGGCTTTAAAATCCCATGTCCCAACTGGTATCCCTGGCCTATGTCATGCACCAAGGTCAACTAGAACTATTTCCATACCATCCCATGAAATCCTAACTATTCTTAACTTCAAACTCCATCCCATCTCTCAACCATCACCTCTGATACCACTCTGTCACGACCCCCTCCCTCCAAAGATACCCATCCTAGGGTGGCAATAAATAAAGATAGATAATGACCCCCAAGTCCCACCTCAAGTAGGCCCTAGGTTGGTGACTAGAACCAAGGGTGTACAAATCTCACAATATGGGAGGCATTAACCCATATAAGAAACAAGATCAGAAGATATGATGGATTATCTATGTCACGAACCAGCCCGGGTCGACCCTAAACCGGTCACCCGAGCTGGCCCGCGGCATGGCCCGAGGGGCGTTCCCGATCCCCACGGGCTAACAACTAGTGCCGAGCATCATAGTTAAAACTTTGGGAATGATTTGGCCCATAAAAGATAAATAAGTAAATAAGAATAAACAGAACAAAAGCACTAAACTCTAGCAGCAGAAAGAAAAAAAACCAAATAGCAGACGTACATCCATGTGACCCTTTAGTCAAATCCAAACCAAGGACAACATTGCTCCCAAAATGAGAAACTCATCCAAGAAAACTTGAACAAGGTAAACCTGTCACTGAAATGATAAAATAGGCATGATCATTAAAAATGCTCAGTAGGGATGCCAAAGTAAACCACAGAATCCAACAAAGACCACTTTCCAGGAACAATCCCAAAAACACTAGTTTTCACATACAAAGATAGAAAATTGGGTTTTAATATTTTAAAGGAAAAACGATCCTGATTTACCATTTCAAAAACCAACACACGTCACGACCCATTTTCCACAAAACAATGCATTTCTTGAAAACTGAATTTCAAATCCATGTTTATCACATTTGTAAAAAAGAAGAACAGATAATAAGTAAATGCTAGAAACCAAGTGAAAGTAAAAGTAAACAAGCAGATATAAGCAATAACCATGGGTGATCCTAAACATCCTTAGAAAACCCCTAGACGTACTCGGTTTTAGACTACCTGCCGGCATGGTACTCCATAGTCAATAACAAACTGGCCACCCTAATAGCCAACCAGTGGCACATCCCTCCTAGCCTATCCACGACTCTAGGGGGGTACTAACCCGTCTAATCAGGGCTAGAAAGCAAACGTCACTTGATAATCTATAAGACACCCAGGAACCCATGGTGATTTCGATAATACTGTGTAAGTAGGAGGCCCTCGCACACGTGACTCATCTCACCGCACTTGCCAACCCCTTACACGGACACCAACACACGACAACCCTCGAAGGGAAGTCCCCCTATAGAGATGCCCACAAATATGCATATATGAAATTATTTCACATTAAACAAAGTGACGACCAGGCCTTCACAGCATGTGTAGCTTCAAAACATTTTGTAAATGAGTCAAGTTGCCAATCGGGCACACACACTTTTCCCAAAAGTAAGTACAAACACCCCATTCAAAACCCAATACCAAACGGGCCTTCAAACCGAAAAACCATTCAATTCATACCAAAGGCCAACCGGGCCAACTTCTTTTCATCCCTCTTTGAAATACCAAACCATTTAATCAAAAATCTATCTTTAAGAAAATATAGTTTTTATGTGTCATTTTCATTTGGAGGCACATCCATGTGAGCACCAAGTGCTCCCATGGATGTGTCAACATCCAACGACACATCTATTTTTTTGAATAATCACCTTAGAAACCATTTTCATAAAACACTTATCATTGAAACCAAACCCAATTATTTCACAACACTTTATAAAAGCAAACTGCATCTTTCAAACCAACCACCCTTTCCAAAATTTTTCTAAAACAACCTATTGGTTCATCATTTTGTCAAACAAACACACTAAACCAAATCTTACATTTACAAAACACAATCACTATCAATTACAACCAAACACATCACAAGTCACTCAATTTAACTTTACCAAGAACCTATTCATTTAATATAAACCAACATCAAAAGCCACTTTCAGAAATTTAAAACAACAATACAACTATGTCAAATGATTTTCATAAACACAACAGAAATGAAACGATATAAAAGAATTAATTGAAAACATTCAAGCGCTCAAGGTTTTAATCAAAAAGGGAAAATGGTTGGAAACACCTACCTCGGTTAACCCATGTCCAAAATGCACACTCTTCCAACGGTAACCATCTTCACACGTCACACAGTCGTGTGCACGTGTCTTTTATGTGCATATATACATACATACATATATATGTATATATATATATGTATATATATATATTCACCATACACCGATATACCATAGGTATACATATCCTGAAATGCAAATAGCGAGACATTGCTAAATTAATAATCCAGGTAAAGTCGACTCTAGACCAGATAAAGACCTCAAGGGTCCGCAACTCAATTTCACATTTAAATTGGAATAAGAATATATAACAATGTATAAATATATCCTTACCCAAATATCGGTGATAAACGTAGTCGCGCTCACCCGCGGTTGTTGGAGCGTGATCCAACGGTCCCGACAAGCTGCTCACACAACCTTGAACATATAAACCTGTCACCGCATTAAACCGAAATCGAAAAAACGATACTCAACACAACTAAAGGAAAATCTCACCTCTATGATACTACCACATCGAGGAACCAATTTGGATAAAGAACTCACGGTAAGAATAATCGGAAGGAAGGGGGGTTTCACGCTTCTAGGGCTGTCCAAGAAGCCACTACACCATGAAGGGGAGAAACTGCAGGGCCTGTGTGCTGCTTTGGGGTTGCACTACAGGGAATGGAAACTAGAGGAGGGTCCGACCATGGGGGGGGGGGAGGAGGAGCACCGGGGGTTGACGAACGGACGACGACGGTTCGCCGGATCAGATCCAGACGGGAGGGGGCGGCGCTGGCGCGGTCGGGTGAGGGAGCAGGGGGCGGGCCGACGGCGGGCTGGCAGAGGTGTACGGTGAGGCAGCGGCGAGAGGGACGGTGAGGTAGAGGCAGCCAGTGGCCGGAACGCTGGGATGCAGCCAGTGCAGGGCTACAACGCGCAGGAGCGGACCAGGGGGGCGGGTGGGTGCTGCGCAATTCCGAGGGGGGGGGGGGGGGGGCGCCGCCTGGCTGGGTAGATTAGGTTTCCATTTTTTTCATCTTAATAATAATAATAATAATAGTTATTATAAACATATATACATATATAAATATATATATACATATATGAACCTACTTATATAAACATAGATACATATATACATATATAAACATATAAACACATAAGAATATAATGTTAAAACATATTTATTTATAAACATATGTGTATATATATATACACCTATAAAAATATATACACACACACATATATATATATATACACATAACGTTAAAACATAAACATATACAAATGTAGATACACATATATATACAAATATATAATCATATAAACATACATATACATATATATCTACACACATAACGTTAAAACTGGATGACCGTGCGGTAGTTGCGCACCGTACGGTACCCAAGCGGACAGTGCGTCTTAAACGTACGGTGTTCGCGCACTAACCCAAACCATCAACTCATCCTAACATTAAAATTTTAAATCGGGACTCACCTGCACTTGCACAAAATCACCCGATGCCAAGAGAAATAAATAAATAAAATGACTAAAAAAAAACAGGTGTGATAATTCTCCCCACAAAAAACACTTTATACCCCCAGAAAGTCACCAAGCCAAAAGTTATCATAACTTGAGTCTGTGCCCAGGAAAAACCATAAGAAACTGAGAGGCTGGGGGTGACCATTACCAACACAAGTCACACCTGACCAAATCGAGTACAATCATTGTCCGAGGTTGAGGGGAGAACACATGAGGGTTCTCCCCACCACAGAAATTTACTAACACAATGACCTTGAAACTCGAACACACCACCCCAGGGGGGCGGCAATGCGGGAACTCCCCAAATGAACTCATCCAAACTTCTCAATGCTAACGGAACAACTCCACCCCTAGGATTAAAACTATTTTGGAAAAAATTGGCACACTGAGACTCCAGGAAAGAGGAATTCCCTAAAAAACTCAAAAACAATAAATGAAAAGCCACGAAGAGGTGTCCGACCTAATAAAGATCCCAGAAATGAAACCCTTTAATTTTGTAGAACCAAACGTCCCTGTAATGTACGCAGCTGAGACCATCCTCAAGATCAAAATGGGTTCGTTTAGTCATGAACCCAATGTCTTTCAAAGAATCTAAATGATTTAGAAACTACACCAAGAGAAAATTAGGCCACTTGGATTGCAGAATAACGAGATCATCGCGCAACCTCAACAAGGACGAGCTTACAATGACGACAAGAATTGAAAAAGAAAACTGTGGATATTTTCCTTTAGAAGGCTGAAAACATGGACTGAACCAAGGTTCCACACACTCTCGGCAATTCTTGACTGTGCGAGAGCTTCACCCTGAGACCTATGGTTGGGGCACTGATGGCTGAAGCATCCTCTTCCTCACAGTCAGACATTTGCATTCTCTAGTCCCCAACTTCTTCTTCTTCTCGACGATTCAATCGAACACAACTGTGACATGTTTTTTTTCAAAGGAACAAAAGATAATGGCTTAGAATGCCCAAAGAGGCTACACAAGAGGCACAAAAGAGAATAGTTAGACCACATGGAAGTCGGCACCAACGAAGATGTTGTCTTAGCGACAGGTTCCTCTGGCATGCACTCCTTTCCAGATGGGTAACCCTCACTAGAGACAATTACCATCAAACACACCCCAAACTTCAACGATGGCGAGACATTTCACTATTAATAGTCCAAAACTAGACCCTCAAATAAACTTGAGATGGTACGAACCCTAACAACCCTGGGAGTTCCCAACAACCTGAGAACCCACTCTAATTCCACAACCACACAACTACCCCTCATGGACTTTGATTACTTTGATCGATAGGCAACATGCAAAAAGAACTGAAAACTGGGCATGACTCATTAGCAACCTTAGCGACCTTTCTGGGCGGCATACTAAGAACAACACGAAAAAACCACTAAAAACGACATATAGCCAACACTCAATCAAATCAACAGCCCGTTCCAAGGGCAACAAACTCATAAGCTAAACATATACAAACATAAGTAAAAATTTCTTTTCCAAAAACCGTCATTTATTTTAAATTTTAAAACTCGCCTATGGCCCCTTATGGACTATCAAATGTGTGTTCACCAAATCCCGGCTACATTGCTCGCGGACAAGTGCTCCCACGCACTCTCTACACATATTGATGCACATGTGATCCTCCATAAGGAATACCAAGGTTTGAACACTTCTTTCCTTTATCAAATCCAAACAAGAAATAAAATTTTCTAAATCGAAACACTCCCACTTTAAAAATTCAGTTTACCAATTTCAAAAAAATTTAAAAGGAACAATTTTCCACTTTAAAATCGCTTTCATTTTTAACACAAGATCACATCAACCGAGATCAAAATGAAACACAGTCAATAACAAACCACCGGAATGAGGAACTAGTTCATATGCCTAACTCGGAGACATGGTGGTGAGCCATATCCCAAGTAAGGTATATCACTAAAAGGACCTTGAACTGGACACTTGGACTCCAAATGGGTCACCACCCCATGTGAGGCCACAACATGAACCAGTTCGCCTTCATTATCATCCCTCAAACCATAAAAATCAAAGGTAAAAGACTCAAAACCCAGACTACCCATGGTAACTCAGGTCTTGTCACGGGCGGTGGTGATCAAGAACCAACCTGTAACCTACCTCATGAGTCCCGAAAAATCCTAATCTCATTCTACCAGACATCTGAAATATCAAGAACCCGCCTCTGATACCATTTTGTCATGAACCATCTCGGGTCGACCATGAACCGGTCACCCGAGCCGGCCCGCGGAATGGCCCGAGGGGCGTTCCCGATCCCCACGGGCTAGAAACTAGTGCCAGGAATCAAAGTTAGAACATTGGGAATGATTTGGCCCATAAAAGATAAATAACTAAATAATAATAAATAGAAAAAAAGAACTAAACTCTTACAGTGGAAAGAAAAAAAACCAAATAGCAGACGTACCTCCGTGTGAGCCTTCAGTCACCTCCCAACCAAGGCCAACATTACTCCCAGAATGAGCAACTCATCCAAGAAAACATGAACAAGGGAAACCTGCGACTGAAATGATAAAATAGGCGTGGGAATTAAAAATGCTCAGTAGGGATGTAAAAGTAAACCACAGAATCCAACCAAGGCCACTTTCCAGAAACAATCCCAAAAACACTAGTTTTCACATACAAAGATAGAAAATAGGGTTTTCATATTTTAAAGGAAAAAAAATCCTAATTTACCATTTAAAAAACCAACACATTCCACGACCCGTTTTCCCCAAAACAATGCATTTATTGAAAACTGAATTTCAAATCCATGTTTATCACATTTGTGAAAAAGAAGAACAAGTAATAAGTAAATGCTGGAAACAAAGTGCAAGTAAAATTAAACAAGCAGATATAAGCAATAACCATGGGTGATCCTAAACATCCCTAGAAAACCCCTGGATGTACTCGGTTTCAGACTACCTGCCGGCGTGGTACTCTATAGTCAATAACCAACTGGTCACCCTAATAGCCAACCAGTGGCACATCCCTCCTGGCCTGTCCACGAATCTAGGGGGTACTAACCCATCTAATCAGGGATAGCAAGCAACTGTCACTTGATAATCTATAAGACGCCCAGGAACCCATGGTGATTTCGATAATACTGTGTAAGTAGGAGGCCCTCGTATGCGTGACTCATCTCACAACACTTAACAATCCTTTACACAGACACCACCACATGACAACCCTCTAAGGTAAGTCCCCCTGTGGAGTTGCCCAAAAATATGTATATATGAAATTTTTCATATTCAACAAGGTGCTCACCGGGCCTTCACATCATGTGCAGTTTCAAAACATTTCGTAAATGAGTTAAGTTGCCAATCGGGCACACACACTTTTCCCAAAAGTCAGTACAAACACCCCATTCAAAACCCAATACCAAATGGGCCTTCAAACCGAACAACCATTCAACTCACACCAAAGGAAAACCAGGCCAACTTCTTTTCATCCCTCTTTGAAATACCAAACCATTTCAACAAAAACCTATCATTAAGAAAATATAGTTTTTATGTGTCATTTTCATTTGGAGGCACATCCATGTGAGCACCTTGTGCTCCCATTGATGTGCCAAAATCCAACGACACATCTAGTTTTTTGAAGAATCACCTTAGAAACCATTTTCATAAAACAATTAGCATTGAAACCAAACCCAATTCTTTCACAACACTTTATATAAGCAAACTGCATCTTTCAAACCATCCACCCTCTCCAAAATTTTTCTAAAACAACCTATTGGTTCATAATTTTGTCAAACAAACACACCAAACCAAATCTTACATTTCCAAAACACAATCACTATCAATTACAACCAAACACATCACAGGGAACTCAATTTAACTTTACCAAGAACCTATTTATTTAATATAAACCAACATCAAAAGCCACTTTCAAAAATTTAAAACAACAATACAACTATGTCAGATGATTTTCATAAACACAATAGAAATGCAACGATATAAAAGAATTAATTGAAAACATTCAAGTGCTCAAGGTTTGAATCAACAAGGAAAAATGGTTGGAAACACCTACCTCAGTCAACCCATGTCCAAAATGCACGCTCTTCCAGCGGTAACCATCTTCACACGTCACACAGTCGTGCGCACGTGTCTTTGATGTGCATACACACACACACACACACATATATATATGTATATATATATATATATATATGTATATACATATATACACCATACACCTATATACCATAGGTATACATATCCTGCAATGCAAATAGCGAGACATTTCTAAATTATAATTTAGGTAAAGCTGACTCTAGAACAGATAAAGACCTCAAGGGTCCGCAAATCAATTTCACATTTAAATTGGCGTAAGAATATATAACAATGTATAAATATATCCTTACCCAAATATTGGCGATAAACGTAGTCGCGCTCACCCGCGGTTGTCGGAGCGTGATCCAATGGTCCCGACAAGCTGCTCGCACAACCTTGAACATATAAACATGTCACTTCATTAAAACCAAATCGCAAAAATGATACTCAACGCAACCAAAGGAAAATCTCACCTCTATGATCCTACCACATCGAGGAACAAATTTGGATAAAGAACTCGCGATAGGAATAATCAGAAGGAAGGTGGGTTTCACGCTGCTAGGGCTGTCCAAGAAGCCACTACACCCTGAAGGGGAGAAACCGCAGGGCCTATGCGCTGCTCGGGGTTGCACTGCAGGGAAGGGAAACTAGAGGAGGGTCTGGCCATGGGGGGGGGGGGGGGGGGGGGGGATAGGGAGGATCACCGATGTAAAGACCCGTAAATTTCAAGGGATTTTTTTTCTTAATTTTCTTTGGAATTTTACAAGAACGTAGTTTCTGACGGCACCTGATTCCGAGGCCCGGTGTGCCCGGAATCATTTTCCGAAGTTTGGCTCGGGTACGTTCAGTGAACAGACGAGCGAGTTTTTCTAACTTTTGAACCGGTGCTCGGAATCAAATTCCGAGGGCACCGATGAAATCGCAGCGCCGATATTTTCTTAAAAACACCTCTTCCGGAGTTGCTTTTGCTCGGTTGTGGTTTTTAATTTTTGGGTTTAAAGTTATGAAATAAAATAAAGTTGTGCGACAATTTTATTTTTATTTCACTTAAGCCACTTAAAAGACACTTAAAGATGCTTAAGCTGAGTTGATGCGGATAAGGTGCTATCCAAAAATATCCTACCCTCTTGGTAGGATATTTGTGAGGTGGGGCCCGCACGAGCCCCACCGTTTCTTTTCCGCTAAGTAACTCACCCGCGAAAACCCGTCATTATGAAAGTCAACTGACGTGTTTTCTTAAATTCTTAACGCACCATTTAATTGGGAGGTTTTATTTGTTGAATTAATTCTATGAATTAATGGGTCGTTACTTATCTCTTTTTCATTTGTTGGCACGTTAATAAAATAAGACCAATGCTTTTTCTCCTTAAGTGTTGTTCGTTGAGAGGATTTGATAGAAACCTCAAGTTCTTCATCCTCCTTCACGAAGAATGCGAAGAACGCGAAGAACGCGAAGAATGCCGACCTCCGACGAAGAACGCCGAACCCGCGGAAATCGACGATGCGATGCCGTGTGCCGCGACACCGACGTTTCCTCTCTCACGACGTTCTTTTGCGGCGTTCCTTCATCCGTAACAAAAATCTTCGATCATCCATTGAGGTGAGAGATTGCGGTTCTTTAAATTTCTTTACAGATTATAACAACACATAGATTTAATCGATATAATTAAATCTGTTGTTTCTTGGTCCTCAGAGTTCATCGACGCAACGCCGGATACCGCGACGACGCGATGGTCCCCTCCTTCCGCGACGATCAATTCCGCGAAGAACGCGCGTGTGACGACTTGACGAGGTAGGGGTTTGTTGTGAAATAATTTATATTCCCGTGATTGTTTCTTTTAAAATAAAGAACCCGTTTTCATAAGAAAAATTTTAATTTATTAAAATTTTTATTTGTTATGTTTTCTATGTGTTGATTATTCTTCCCGATTATTATCGCCTAACGCGGAGGGTGCGGGACAAACGAACACGGCCCGACAACCCTCCGCAGTTCTTCGTTGTTGTGAGGATTTGGCGAGCGACGAAAAAATGTGCCGCAAGGGCGATTTGATGTTTCCGCAGTGAAGAACGGGACCCGGGACGAGCAACGGCACAGATGGGAACGGAATCGGACCACCGGAGCGACTCCGGTGGCCCGCGGAAGCCACCGGTGGCCGGAGGCGGCGGCGCCCCAGCGCGCCGCCGGAGGGAGCTGCCGCGGCTGCGCGGGTCCAGCGCACACAGGACGCGGCTTTGCCGCGTCCGTTGACTAGGGCGGCCCCCCGCGGGTGCTGCGGAGTTGTCATGCGGGGGCAGCGTGCCCTCCGCGTTGCTCGGCCGCTCGGCCGAGCCGAGCCAGGCCGCGCCCTGGCCGGGCCGGACTGGGTCCATCCGGGTCAGACCCGGGTCGAGCCGACCCGGTTCGGTCGACCCGATTCGGGCCGACCCAGGGGGGGGGGGGGTCGGGCCGGGTCGGCCCGGGCCCAGACCCCCGTTTCCGGACCTTTTCGGTCTTTTTCCCGTAACATGAGCTACGAGCCTCCGATTGATGCACCGTCAGCGTAAACGCGATCCTTAGATCAAGACGGTTGTTTCGGTATACTACACTCAAGGTTTCTGGATTCTTTGGGTTCGGCCGGGTTGGTTCGTACACGAAACCAACCGGGTCCTCGGAGCAGAAACGCTCATATCTTGAGCTTCGGGCGTCCAATTGACGTGCCGTCAACTTCGTTGAGTTCATATAAGTGAGAAGGATATTTTGGCATACTCCACCCGAGGTTTGGATGCAGGTGGAGTACGGTCGGGTTGGTTTTGCCTTAAAAACCAACCGGGCCCCTGGGACGAAAAAGCCAATAACTCTCAGACCGGGCGTCTGATTGACGCGTCGTCTGCGACGTTGAGTTCCTGTTGGCGATATGGAACTTTTGGATACATAAACTTCGAACCTTGTATCAGTTGATGTATCAGCCTCTCGGCTCGTGGAGCGGACCCTCCCGAATGAGCTTGCTGTGTGCGGGAGCCCAAGAGCTGGCTGCGACTGCTACTGTGACTGCGACGACGACTGTGCAAAGATCCTCAGTGGACTGCGACGACGACTGTGCAGAGATCCTCAGTGGACTGCGACGACGACTGTGCAGAGATCCTCAGTGGACTGCGATGACTACTGCACTCAACGATCCCACGTGGATCAGTGCTACAGATCCTGTGTGGATCCGATCCTGTGTGGGTCAGCGCTCAGCGGTTCTGTGTGAGCCAGCGCCTACAGGTCCTATGTGGGCCCGATCCTGTGTGGGTCTTTGTGGGGGTTAGTTACCTATTGATCCTATGTGGGTCCGATCCTGTGTGGGTTATTGCGGGGGTTAGTTACCTATCGATCCTTTGTGGGTCCGACGACTTAGATGGACCAGTGATCATCTTTATCGTCATCCGAAGAAGTATACCTGTGTGAGCTGAATCCTATGTTACTCTCCTTTGTGGATTGTGCTGAGCTATCCTGTGTGGATTTACTGTTTACTCTCCTTTGTGGATTGTGTTGAGCTATCCTATGTGGATTACTTTTTCTCTCCTTCATGGATTGTGTTGTGCTATCCTGCGTGGGTCTACGTTTTGCTTCCCTGTATGGACTGGGTTGTGCTTGGGCTCGGGTGTTGGAGCCGAACGAGAATTGATGACTTAGGTATATGTATGGGCATATACCTAAGAAGTGTCGGATGTTACTTCGTGATTGTATCTTTCCTTTGTGGATTATCCTTCATGGATTCTGGGAGACCTTCGGGGGTCTCGGGATCCCTACTGAGTAACTTATACTCACCCCTGCACGGGCTATGCCCACACTTCGTTGTGTTGGTTACAGACGACGGACATCGCTGATCGTGGTGGAGGATTGCGGAGCAGGATGGTACCTGGAGGTGGACCACTGGGCGGGACGTACTCGGAGCGGACAGCTGGACCGAGGATCTGTGGAGGCTATCTATGCTCACCCTTCACGTGGGACTTCCAGAGGACGGCTTGACACTGCGGATTTTCTTTTTTAGTTGATCTTTTTCCCTTCAGTTGTACTTTACAGTTGGGCTTGTATTTCTGGCCCCTTTTACTTTCAGCACAGCTTGTTACAGTTTTTACTTAGTGTTTACTTTTCCACTTGTTTACTCTATGGTACTTGTTTACTTTACAAAGGCAATGCCTTCCCTATTTATCGGGATTTACACCTTGGTACTAGTCGCCAGCCCTTGGCCTATGGAAGGTGGGCTTGGGGTAGTCACGGAATGGGCCCCGAGGGCGGGTTGTGACAACCAGTGGCCGGTGAACGGACGACAATGGTTCACCGGACCAGATCCAGATGGGAGGGGGCGGCGCCGGTGCCGTCGGGTGAGGGAGTCGGGGGCAGGCCGACGACGGGCTGGCGGAGGCAGACGACGAGGCGACGATGAGAGGGCTGGTGAGGCGGAGGCGGCCGGAGCGCCGGGATGCGGTCGGCGCAGGGCTGCAGCGCGCAGGAGCGGACCGGGGGGTGGGGGTGGGGGGGGGGCTGGCTAGGTAGATTAGGTTTCCATTTTTTTTCATCTTAATAATAATAATAATAATAATAATAGTTATTATAAACATATTTACATATATAAATATATATAAACATATATAAACCTACTTATATAAACATAGATACATATATACATATATAAACATATAAACATATATAAAAATATATATAAACATATATACACATAAGCATATAATGTTAAAACATATTTATTTATAAACATATGTGTATATATATATATACACCTATAAACATATATACACACATATATATATATATAGACACATAACGTTAAAACATAAACATATACAAAAGTAGATACACATATATATACACATATATAAACATATAAACATACATATACATATATATCTACACACATAACGTTAAAACTGGATGACTGTGCGGCAGTTGCGCACCGTACGGTACCCAAACAGACAACGCATCTTAAACGTACGATGTTCGCGCACTAACCCAAACTATCAACTCATCCTAACATTAAAATTTTAAACTGGGACTCACCCACACTTACGCAAAATCACTCTATTCCAAGAGAAATAAATAAATAAAATGACTAAAAAAAACGGGTGTGACAATTCTCCCCACCACAAACACTTTCTGCCCCCAGAAAGTCACCAAGCCAAAAGTTAGCATAACTCGAGTCCGTGCCCAAGAAAAACTAGAAGAAACTGAGAGGCTCGGGGTGACCATTACCAACAAAAGTCACACCCGACCAACTCGAGTACAATCATTGTCCGAGGTTGAGGGAAGAACACGTGAGGGTTCTCCGCACCACAGAAATTTACTAACACAGAGACCTTGAAACTCGAACACACCACCCCAGGGGGGGGGGGGCAACGTGGGAACTCCCCAACTGAACTCATCCCAACTTATAAATGCTAACGGAAAAACTCCACCACTAGGATTAAAACTGTTTTGGAAAAAAATGGCACACTAAGACACTGAGAAGGAGGAATTACCTACAAAACTCAAACATAATAAATGAAAAGCCACAGAGAGGCGTCCGACCTCTAAAGAGCCCAGAAATGACCCCCATTAATTTTTCAGAACCAAACGTCCCCGTAAAGTATGCAGCTGAGACCATCATCAAGATCAAAACAAGTTCATTTAGTCATGGACCTGACGTCTTTCAAATAATTTGAACGATTTAGAAACTACACCAAGAGAAAATGAGGCCAATTGAATTGTAGTAGAACGAGCTCATCGTGCAACCACAACAAGGATGAGTGACAGGGATTATAATTTACACATTTTTTTAATGAATTTCCATTGTTTTAAACATCCCAAGATAACATTTTGAGCTTATATGTTACAATTTTGTATTTAAGAAGTATTTTAAGTTTAAATGCAAAAATGACCAAATTCTGCATTTTGGACAGATTTTCACTACAGGGGTATTTTGGTCATTTACAAAAAAATATATATCCAAATTTTATGATTATAATTTTTTTAGAATCCTAATTTAATTTCCTTCAACTTTTTCTTCTGTACCAGGATCGGATTCGACCATCTTGAGGTCCAAACAATTCAATGAAGTTGAAGATTATTCAGGAACACCAAGGAAGCTTCCTAGAAATTTCATCCAGAAAAAAGAAGGTTCAGTGAAATATCCATAACTCGCTCAAAACGACTTTAATGGAGCTGAAATTTTGTGGCTATACGGATAAGAATATTTTGAACACGTTTCATTAATGAGGCCACGCCTTAAATGGCCTTTTTCAGGGACGTTAATTCCGTACAAAACGGTGTTTTTCGGTTTGATGATTCTGACTGGACAGAATAAATTGTCAGAGTAAATTGGCCATAACTCATTCATAACTTGTCCAAATGCTCTGAAATGTTGAGGGTGAACGTCCAAGACAATTATGAACAACATTGAATAAGGGATCAACGCGTGAAGAGGTCATTTATGGGGTCCAAAACGCGACAACATTCGGAGGACAGAAATCTGGCTATAAAAGGAGGAGAGCTCCTCCTCCTCAAGACATCCCATTCTCCACCCCATTCCTTCTAGGGCACCAAGGAGAAGAACTTCTCAGATTTTTTCTTTTATTTCTTTTATTTTAAAATGTCTCTCCTCTCCCGCATTATCTCGCTTACCCCATCCATGGAGGGGTAGTTTCATTTGACTGATCGGAAAGAGGGGAGACTGGACGTATGTGTTGTGCTTGAGTTTTGTGATTGAAATGAATAAAATTTGTTCTTCTTTCTTCTTCTGGTTCCAATTCTTAATTCAGTATTAAATTCCGAATGCGGTTGTGTTAAGGTTTTTATTCTGAAATTATAAATTGCTTTGGTCGATGATCACATCTCCCTCCACCCAATTCTAATCTGTATACGGTGGAACATGATTAGGGTTGGGTGGTGATTGCTCGACGGTTGTCAAGCACGTGTGTAGGATTGTATGTTGAAATCTTGGTTTATTAGGGAACAACAATTCCAGGTCTGGGATTTCTCTAATTAATCAAGAGACCATATACAACCCTAAACACATTGGAAGGAGGATAGACCAATCTAAGGTTTTAGAAAGGAAAATTCTCATCACATTTATCTGACTAAGGGAGAGAGAGGACTCGGTAGATAAATCTCTCTATTACCAGTTTAAGGAAGAAGAAGAGATAAAATTTGGAAACCATGATGGCACAACACTAAGTCTAGCCGAACCAAATCCGATCACCGACTTTATAATTTGTTAAAATCAATCAATTTCTGTTGTTTGTTTCTCTCATAGTCATTCATATTAATTAAAACCAATCTTTTTAAGAAAACCAACAAAAAGTGACAACCTTGTTTTGTGTGCACTCCTCTTCGGGAGACTACCTAGGATCAACTGCTATACTATACTTAGGTAAATAAAATATTGTTTTGCCACGCCCCACGACAGGCGTGCGTCAAACTTGGCGCCGTTGCCGGGGAGGCAGTGCCACAATCAAATTGTAAATATTTGAATTTTTTTCCAAATTAAAAAAAACAAACTTTCCATGTTGTTTTCAAATGACTATTTCTTTAATTCATGGAACAATTACCCACCAATAAATGAACCAATTATTGAATCGACATTTTCCGCAGAGGATGGTGTTTCTTCTATTGTTAGACAGGTGAGGTTATTTTGGAAAACAAATAATGATGAGAAAACATTCAAAGAATTCATAGATGGTCTAAGGGAGGACATGAACGAAGATGTTTTTGAAGCGATGGCACGAAAGCTAGATGAGTTCTCCCATTACTTTCCAGAATTTTATGAAGTATCCAAGGTCCAAGAAGATCCCCCATTAGTCATACCTGATTTTTCAATGGAGATCCCAGATATAGTGGAGCCTGACTACCTGCCTATATCTTCTACTACTCAACTCCAAGATGTGATTTCAAATGAAGAAGAGATTGAACCAGACCCAACTCTGAGAGATGATCCTTCCATGAACTCTACCTTTTCTGATTTTATTCAATCTGATTTGAGCATCACTCCTTATAATTTTAAATTTTCAGATTTGGTCAATCCATACATTGCCTTAAAAGAAGATGAAAAAGAATATGCACCTGTTGAGGAACACCTGGAGCTCCCTAAAGATATTGATCATCTACTTGAGGAAGTCCATGAAGAGATACAAGTGGCTATTCATGAAGAACCAAATCTAAAAGCTACCTACCTTAAAAGGGAAGATTTTGAAATTAATATTTCAAATTTAAATGTTGAATCTCCCTTTGATTATTCTTTTCATGCAGCACATCTGGAGAAACCACTAGATTTTGAAGAAAACGTTGCACAAGTAGAAACCGAAGTGGAGGAGGATCCATACTTCATCCTACCCCCGCCATGCAAGCTATACCACATTGAAAAGGGGGTGGATCTGGTTTACTCTATACATGGATTCCTACTCAACAAGGACAATGAAGAACATTCTGGGAAAAGCCACATGTGGTGGTTCAAATCAAAGAAGCTACATCCACCATCAGACTTTGGATAACAGCTGGTACTGCCCACTGGAGGCAGTAAAAATTCAGGGCCCACTTGGGGGATCGTACCAATACTTATCCCTTACTTTATATGAATTTAGATTTCAATTTCATTTCTTAGAAGTAGTTTAGCATTCATCCCTTTCCCCCTTATCATTTTGAGCTTTAATGACATGATACTTGTTCTTAATTTTGAAAATTTCTTTTGTAGGATCATGATGGCAGAAGGAAGCCCCAAAAATTTGTTAAAGGGGATTGAATCTTTATTTCAAAAGGGATTTCATTTTTAATTTTTAAATTTTTAACTCTTTAAATTTTTTGTCTAAAACATGTTTTAAGCTTTAATGATAAGAATTGCATACCCTCACTTGAATTAATGTTTTACTCAACTTATCTAGGAGACATGAGTTTCTTAGTAATCTTGTGATGCCATGTGTTAGATTTCAATTGTAATGAGATTGAATGATTAAAATGGATAATTAGATGATTAAAGTTAAGCAAGGATATTGAAATAAGGACTCATGATTTAAGGTAATTAATTGATTCATGTAAATGAAATTTCCCTTCCATTTTTCATTCATTGAATTTCTGAAATTCATGTGAATTAATTTGTTATTATTAATCATGCCATGAGTGATTGTCCAATATCATATTCTCATTCCTGAGAGGATTTCTAGACCAAATATTTCCTATTTTATCTTGAGCATATTTCTTGAGTGATCTTGGGACGTGCCACCTGCTAGAACTTGTATTGAAACTTGTCAAAGCTATGACTGTACAAAACCACATTTAAAATGATTGAGGCATATCTTTGGCTATCCACATTTTATCCTAAGACCCACCTTTACATTTATCCTTCATAAGCCCTTAGATTCCATGAATTTCCTTATAGGTTTAAGCCACATTACAATCCAATTTTCCTTACCTACCTGCACTTTTAGTATTTTTGCATGGTTATTTCAAGTTTGAGTGTGGGGGAAGGGCCTTTCGTGTGCATTCCTTGGGATATGTATCATTTTTGGGTGGTGTAATGTGTGCGTCATAATTTTGGGCAATTTATTATTAGAAAATTGGGCATGAGTCATCATTTCATTATGCTTCTTTCATTTCATCCGGTTCTCCAAAAAAAAAGAAGAAAAAAAAATTCAAAATAAAGCTGTGCCTTTCTGGAGCTTTACAAAAAAAAAAGAAAATAAAGCTGTGCCTTTCTGGAGCTTTACAAAAAAAAGGGAGAACTTGGATGATATCATTCTTTGTAATCATTTATTGACTCATGACCCATGTCATTGAAAGGGGAGTGGTGTTGTGATTCACATTTCAAGGGGATTTGAGTGAGGTTCATCTTGTGTTTTCACTTGATTAATCATGCATTGTACTTAAGAGTCAAACCTCCTACTTCTGGCCTTAAATTATTTCAATAATTTACCCACCAACCCTAATCCACAGAGTCATTTGAACCTTTATTGCAAGTCCTCATGATTTTATGTGTGTTTTGTCTTTACAAAGTGGAGAAAGTAGTACTTTACAAGCCTATGGATAAGGAGCATGTTCTCATGATATGAGTATAACTCCACTATTAATTGTATCATGAGTGATGAGAGAAAAGATTCAAAAGTGAGGTAGGTCATGATTTGGCATGTTTAATAATAATAAATTGAGAAGCTTGAATAAATGAAAGGAGAAGCTTCATTATTTTTCAAAGGGGAAAAGTAAAATGCATGAATTGATTGTTTCTTTGAAAAATGGGAAATTAAATTGTTATTTTTTGTGGAACTGGAAAATTTGATTGGAAATTGATAATCATTTGATTTTATTCCATTTGAAATTTAAATATTGGTGACATTGGTGCCCTTTGAATTCCATGTTGAGATTTTATGCTTGAGGACAAGCATGGTTTAAGTGTGGGGGAATTGACAGGGCTTATAATTTACACATTTTTTTTAATGAATTTACATTGTTTTAAACATCCCAAGATAACATTTTGAGCTTATATGTTACAATTTTGTATTTAAGAAGTATTTTAAGTTTAAATGCAAAAATGACCAAATTCTGCATTTTGGACAGATTTTCACTACAGGGGTATTTTGGTCATTTACAAAAAAATATATATCCAAATTTTATGATTATAATTTTTTTAGAATCGTAATTTAATTTCCTTCAACTTTGTCTTCTGTACCAGGATCAGATTCGACCATCTTGAGGTCCAAACAATTCAATGAAGTTGAAGATTATTCAGGAACACCAAGGAAGCTTCCTAGAAATTTCATCCAGAAAAAAGAAGGTTCAGTGAAATATCCATAACTCGCTCAAAACGACTTTAATGGAGCTGAAATTTTTTGGCTAGACGGATAAAAATATTTGGAACACGTTTCATTAAGGAGGCCACGCCTTAAATGGCCGTTTTCAGGGACGTTAATTCAGTACAAAACGGTGTTTTGCGGTTTTATGATTCTGACTGGACAGAATAAATTGTCAGAGTAAATTGGCAATAACTCATTCATAACTTGTCCAAATTATCTGAAATATTGAGGGTGAACTTCCAAGACAATTATGAACAACATTGAATAAGGGCTCAATGCGTGAAGAGGTCATTTATGGGGTCCAAAACGCGACAACATTCGGAGGACAGAAATCTGGCTATAAAAGGAGGAGAGCTCCTCCTCCTCAAGACATCCCATTCTCCACCCCATTCCTTCTGGGGAACCAAGGAGAAGAACTTCTCAGATTTTTTATTTTATTTATTTTATTTTAAAATGTATCTCCTCTCCCGCATTATCTCGCTTACCCCATCCATGGAGGGGTAGTTTCATTTGACTGATCGGAAAGAGGGGAGACTGGACGTATGTGTTGTGCTTGAGTTTTGTGATTGAAATGAATAAAATTTGTTCTTCTTTCTTCTTCTGGTTCCAATTCTTAATTCAGTATTAAATTCCGAATGCGGTTGTGTTAAGGTTTTTATTCTGAAATTATAAATTGCTTTGGTCGATGATCACATCTCCCTCCACCCAATTCTAATCTGTATACGGTGGAACATGATTAGGGTTGGGTGGTGATTGCTCGACGGTTGTCAAGCACATGTGTAGGATTGTATGTTGAAATCTTGGTTTATTAGGGAACAACAATTCCAAGTCTGGGATTTCTCTAATTAATCAAGAGACCATATACAACCCTAAACACATTGGAAGGAGGATAGACCAATCTAAGGTTTTAGAAAGGAAAATTCTCATCACATTTATCTGACTAAGGGAGAGAGAGGACTCGGTAGATAAATCTCTCTCTTACCAGTTTAAGGAAGAAGAAGAGATAAAATTTGGAAACCATGATGGCACAACACTAAGTCTAGCCGAACCAAATCCGATCACCGACTTTATAATTTGTTAAAATCAATCAATTTCTGTTGTTTGTTTCTCTCACAGTCATTCATATTAATTAAAACCAATCTTTTTAAGAAAACCAACAAAAAGTGACAACCTTGTTTTGTGTGCACTCCTCTTCGGGAGACTACCTAGGATCAACTGCTATACTATACTTAGGTAAATAAAATATTGTTTTGCCACGCCCCACGACAGGCGTGCGTCAATGAGATTACAACGACGACAAGAATTGAACAAGAAAACTTTGGATATTTCCATTCAGAAGGATGAAAACATGGACCGAACCAAGGTTCCACACACTCTCGGCAATTCCTGACTATGCGCGAGCCTCACCCCGAGACCTGTGGTTGGGGAACTGATGGCTGAAGCATCCTCTGCCTCACAGTCATACATTTGCATTCTCCAGTCCCCAACTTCTTCTTCTTGTCGACGATTCAATCGACCACAATAGTGACATGTTTTTTTTTTCAAAGGAACAAAAGATAATGGCTTAGAATTCCCAAAGAGGCTACACTAGTGGCACAAAAGAGAATAGTTAGACAACCTAGAAGTCGTCACCGACGAATATGTTGTCTCAGTGACAGGTTCTTCCGGCATGCACTCCTTGCCAGATGGGGAACCCTCACTGGAGACAATTACCATCAAACACACCCCAAAATTCAACGATGGAAAGACATTTCACTGTTACTAGTCTAGAACTGGAACCTCAAATAAACTTGAGACGGTACGAACCCTAACAACCCTGTGAGTTACCAACAACCTGAGGACCCACTCTAATTCCACAAACACACAACTGCTCCTCACAGACTTTGATTACATTGATCGATAGGAAACATGCAAAAAGAACTGAAAACTGGGCATGACTCATTAGCAACCTTAGCGACCTTTCTGGGCGGCATACTCATAACAACACGAAAAACACCACAGAAAATGGCTTCTATCCAACACTCAATCAAAGAAACAACCTGATCTAAGGGCAACAAACTCATAAGCTAAACATATACAAATATAAGTAAAAATTTCTTTTCCAAAAACCATCATTTCTTTTAAATTTTAAAACTCGCCTATGGCCCCTTATGAACTATCACATGTGCGTTCACCAAATCCCGGCTACATCGCTCGCGGACAAGTGATCCCATGAAATCTCTGCACATATCGATGCACATGTGATCCTCTATAAGGAATACCAAGGTTTGAACACTTCTTTCCCTTATCAAATCCAAACAAGCAATAAAATTTTCTAAATCGAAACACTCCCACTTTAAAAATTCAGTTTACCAATTTCAAAACAATTTAAAAGGAACAATTTTACACTTTAAAATCGCTTTTATTTTTAACACAAGATCACATCAACTTAGATAAAAAAGAAACACAGTCAACAACAAACCACCAGAATGAGGAACTAGTGCATATGCCTAACTCGATGACATGGTGGTGAGCCATATCCCAAGTAAGGTATATAACTAAAAGGACATTGAACTGGACACTTGGACTCCACATGGGTCACCACCACATGTGAGGCCACAACATGAACCAGTTCGCCTTCATTATCATCCCTCAAACCATAACAATCAAAGGAAAAAAGACTCAAAACCCAGAATACCCCTGGTAACTCAGGTCTCATCACGGGCGGTGGTGTAAAGCACCAACCCATAACCTACCTCCTGAGTCCCAACAAATCCTAATCTCCTTCTACTAGACATCCCAAATATCAAGAACCTGCCTCTGATACAATTTTGTCACGAACCAGTCCGGGTCGACCCTGAACCGGTCACCCGAGCCAGCCCGCAGCATGGCCCGAGGGGCGTTCCTGATCCCCACAGGCTGGAAACTAGTGCCGGGCATCAAAGTTAAAACATTGGGAAAAAATTTGGCCCATAAAATATAAATAAGTAAATAATAATAAACAGAAAAAATCACTAAACTCTAGTAGTGGAAAGAAAAAAAACCAAACAGCAGACGTACCTCCACGCGACCCTTCAGTCACCTCCCAACTAAGGCCAACATTGCTCCCAAAATGAGCAACTCAGCCAAGCAAACTTGAACAAGGGAAACCTGCGACTGAAATGATAAAATAGGTGTGATCATTAAAAATGATCAGTAGGGATGCCAAAGTGAACCACCGAATACAACCAATACCACTTTCTAGAAACAATCCCAAAAACACTAGTTTTCACATAAAAAGATAGAAAATAGTGTTTTAATATTTTAAAGGAAAACAGATCCTGATTTACCATTTCAAAAACCAACAAACGCCACGACCCATTTTCCCCAAAACAATGCATTTCATGAAAACTGAATTTCAAATCCATGTTTATCACATTTGTGAAAAAGAAGAACATATAATAAGTAAATGCTGGAAACCAAGTGCAAGTAAAAGTAAACAAGCAGATATAAGCAATAACCATGGGTGATCCTAAACATCCCTAGAAAACCCCAGGATGTACTCGGTTTCAGACTACCTGACGGCCTGGTACTCCGTAGTCAATAACCAACTGGCCGCCCTAATATCCAACCAGTGGCACATCCCTCCTGTCCTGTCCACGACTCTAGGGGGGTACTAAATCGTCTAATTAGGGCTAGAAAACAACCGTCTACTACTGGAAAAAGGAACTATCCCCACGGTTTTTCCCAAAACCATGGGGATAGACCCCCCTATACCCATGGTTTTGGAAAACCGTGGGTATATGTGTCTTTTCAAGACCTATACCCATGGTTTTCCAAAACCGTGGGTATAGGGGGGGGAGGGGTTCTATCCCCACGGTTTTGAAAAACCGTGGGGATAGGTCCTGGAAAGTCACATATACCCACAGTTTCCCAAAACCGTGGGTATAGGGGTACCTATCCTCACAGTTTTGGGGAAAACCGTGGGGATAGGTCTGGGCTAAAATACCTATACCCATGGTTATGTAAAACCGTGGGTATAGGTCACTTTTGTGTGCGCAGGGAATTTCTTTTCCGTGAGAAGGAATTTTTTTTGGCGGGAACCCTATAACCACGGTTATTCCCTCTATACCCATGGTTTTTATAACTATATTTAACAAAATATATATATTTATACATATAGGTGAAGTTAGGGTAGTGGTTAGACGCAGTGTTTGCAGAGAAGAGGTTGTGGGATCGAAACTCGGCACCTGCATTATTTTAGGACCTATACCAACGGTTTTGAAACCGTGGGTAAAAGAGGTTGACATCGTGGAAATTGGTTATGTTTCGGTGACACGGTGGCAGGACACCTATACCCACGGTTTTGGAAAACCGTGGGTATAGGCTGGGGAACTATACCGACGCCGTTCCAACCCACGGTTCCCAAAACCATGGATATAGGCTATACCCACGGTTTTGGGGGCTATACCCACAGTTTTGAATCGTGGGTATAGGCTGTTTTTCCAGTAGTGGTCACTCGATAATCTATAAGACGCCTAGGAACCCATGGTGGTTTCGATAATATTGTGTAAGTAGGAGGCCCTTGCACGCGTGACTCATCTCACCGCACTTGCCAACCCCTTACACGGACACCACCACACGACAACCCTCGAAGGGAAGTCCCCCTGTATAGATTCCCACAAATATGTATATATGAAATTCTTTCACATTCAATAAGGTTCCAACCGGGCCTTCACAACATGTGCAGTTTCAAAACATTTCGTAAATGAGTTAAGTTGCCAATCAGGAACACACACTTTTCCAAAAAGTCAGTACAAACACCCCATTTAGAACCCAATACCAAACGGGCCTTCAAACCGAACAACCATTCAACTCACACCAAAGGCGAACTGGTCCAACTTCTTTTCATCCCTCTTTGAAATACCAAACCATTTCATCAAAAACCTATCTTTAAGAAAATATAGTTTTTATGTGTCTTTTCATTTGGAGGACCATCCATGTGAGCACCTAGTGCTCCCATGGATGTTCCAACATCCAATGAAACATCTAGTTTTTTGAAGAATCACCTTAGAAACCATTTTCATAAAACACTTAGCATTGAAACCAAACCCAATTCTTTCACAACACTTTATAAAATCAAACTGCATCTTTCCAACCAACCACCCTTTCCAAAACTTTTCTAAAACAACCTATTGGTTCATCATTTTTTCAAAAAAACACACCAAACCAAATCTTACATTTCCAAAATAGAATCACTATCAATTAAAACCAAACACATCACAAGGAACACAATTTAACTTTACCAAGAACCTATTCATTTCATATAAACCAACATCAAAAGACACTTTCAGAAATTTAAAACAATAATACAACTATGTTATATGCTTTTCATAAACACAACAGAAATGAAACAATATAAAATAATTAATTGAAAACATTAAAGTGATCAAGGTTTGAATCAAGAAGGGAAAATGGTTGGAAACACCTACTTCGGTTAACCCATGTCCAAAACACACGCTCTTCCAGCGGTAACCATCTTCACACATCACACAGTTGTGCACACGTGTCTTTGATGTGCATATAAAATATATATATATATATATATATATATGTATATATATATATACATATATACACCATACACCTATATACCATAGATATACATATCCTGCAATGCAAATAGCGAGACATTGCTAAATTAATAATTTAGGTAAAGTCGAATATGGACCAGATAAAGACCTAAAGGGTCCCAAAACTCAATTTCAAATTTTAATTGGCGTAAGAATATATAACAATGTATAAATATATCCTTACCCAAATATCGGCAATAAACGTAGTCGCGCTCACTTGCAGTTTTCGGAGCGTGATCCAACGGTCTCGAAAAGCTGCTCGCATAACATTGAAAAAATAAAAATGTCACCGCATTAAACCCAAATCACAAAAACGATACTCAACACAACCAAATGAAAATATCACCTCTATGATCATACCACATCGAGGAACCAATTTGGATAAAGAACTCACGGTAGGCATAATCGGAAGGAAGGGGGGTTTCACGCTGCTAGGGTTGTCCAAGAAGCCACTACACCCAGAAGGGGAGAAACTGCAGGGCCAGTGCGCTGCTCGGGGTCGCACTGCAGGGAAGGGAAACTAGAGGAGGGTCCGTCCATGGGGGGGGGGGGAGGGAGGAGCACCGGCGGCCGGCGAACGGACGACGACAGTTCGCCGGACCAGATCCGGACGGGAGGGGGCGGCGCCGGCGTGGTCGGGTGAGGGAGCAGGGGGAGGGCCGACGGAGGGCTGACGGAGGCGGACAACGAGGCGGCGGTGAGAGGGCCAGTGAGGCGGAGGCAGACGATGGCCGGAGCACCGGTATGCAGCTGGTGCAGGGCTGCAGCCCGCAGGAGCAGACCAGGGGGGGGGGGGGCGCCTGGCTAGGTAGATTAGGTTTCCATTTTTTTTCATGTTAATAATAATAATAATAATAGTTATTATAAACATATATACATATATAAATATATATAAACATATATAAACCTACTTATATAAACATAGATACATATATACATATATAAACATATAAACATATATGAACATATATATAAACATATATACACATAAGCATATAATGTTAAAACATATTTATTTATAAACATATGTGTATATATATATACACCTATAAACATATATACACACATATATATATATATATACATAATGTTAAAACATAAACATATACAAACGTAGATACACATATATATACACATATATAAACAGATAAACATACATATACATATATATCTACACACATAACGTTAAAACTGGATGACCGTGCGGTAGTTGCGCACTGTACGGTACCCAAGAAGCAACGCGTATTAAACATATGGTGTTCGCAGACTAACCCAAACCATCAACTCATCCTAACATTAAAAATTTAAACCGGGACTCACCCGCACTTACACAAAATCACCTGACGCCAAGAGAAATAAATAAATAAAATGTCTAAAAAAATGGGTGTGATAATCCACACAGAAACTCCAAGACATAATGTAAAGGAAGAAAAAACCATCCCACATGCTTGTGTAAAATATAACTAGTACAAATAAAAAAGTCTCTAAAGTAAATACCCAAAAGTAAAGCTAATCAGCGATGCAACAACTATTAAGATCCAAGATAATAAGGTCTAGCATAGTCTGTAAAATCCTCATGGAAACCTGAAAGAAGTTTATATATGTAGGGTAAGCATACAAGTATACTCAGTAAGAAAAACAAAGTCTCTTGTGCACATGTGAAATTGGCATACTAATGCCCCTGTGAGAAAACAATAGAACCAAACATCACCTAAACAGGTATACTAACCACCCAAACTCCCCAAGGCACACTAAATAAGTAATGAAATTCAAGTAATATAATATGAATCAAATCACTGATAGGATACCCCACACCAATTTCCCACTAATTATCCACTCTCACACCCTAATAGAAAATATCCTGGAACTGCCACCTCTTCCAAATATATCACATCACATCCCATCAACACACACCTGGTCCTCACAACACATCCCAACCACACATACATGGGCCTCACAAATCATCTATCCTGTACACACATGGGCCTCAAAAACTTCAAATCTCATCCTAAATACACTTGGTAAATCACATCACAACTCATCCTGAAGACACCTGGGAAACAAACCACCACACCTGAAAACACCTGGGCTACTACATATCATAACACCCTACCAGAAAAAACTTAGGCTATCATCTCCTGGAAGAGGGATCCTGGAAGAGCAAGTGTCCAACCATCCATCCTCACAAGGATGTTGTGATAAACACCGTCCCTTGTGATGATGGGGGTGTTCGGAACATAGTTCTCAACTAGGGTAGGGTGCATTTAGAAATCACAAGGAAAATATAAGTGTATACATATATGATACCAAAAACTCAATCCCCACCTAAGGGTTATCAGAAAAACAAACCATCTCATAACACCATCACCTTTGATTCTACCTCTAAATTCAAACTAACACACATCAAGACACAAAACCCATTTCATATTCCCAACCAAATTTATTTAACCATTTTAATTCCATTAACCAAACCAAACCACACAATTTCCAAAATTTATTAAAAAATTATTTATTCATCCCATCCCTATCCAAGAAACTAAGAAACACAGAAGCGTTCATTTTAGAAGGTGAAGAACCCTAATAAATTAAAAAAGATTCACATTAAAGACACCTAATACCAAGACCTCTAGTTACGGGGTGAATCATTCGGCATGTTACTCATGAATAAACTCTGAGCTAATTTCCCATACCTACCCAAAGAAGACCCCCAACTCACAACCACATCCAACAACATAACATAGCACAACCAATTCCACATCCCTACTATATAATCACACCATGGCCCTCACAACCCCATTGTACAACCACAAAAAACATCTTACAGGTTCACATTAACATTTATCACATTCCACCACTTTTCTTTGGGGTGTTATCACAAAAAACAAATCCTAGGGAAACCAATTCATTAGCCAGGTATTCATTGTTATCCAGTTTTCATTTTCGAGTGATACCAAAAAAATATAAATCAAGGAAGAAACCACAACAAATGTATCCAATACAAATAAATCCACCAACACCCACAATATTTAGTGGGGCATTAAGCCCGAACAACCACAAGATGAAAAGTAATATCTAATCTATAAAAGTGTGCGAACAAACCCCATTTGACCTTTAATTTCAAATAACTGATTCTTTATCTTTAATTAGGTTGGCATAAACATGATTCATAGGTAAAAATGAGTAACACCCCACATGATTCAAAATTGATAGAAATAAAGAGAATCCCACCTCAAGGAAGCTTTCCAATTACTACGCACTATAGGGTAAGGAAGAACACCCGCAAACCACAACCTCACCATGAAAACTGTGGGTCTACCTATATAGCACCAAGTATCTATCAAAATATAGCTTGAACAAAACCCCAAACCAAATAAACACCACCAAAATAGATCCATAGGAGAATAATGGAAGAAAATGGATAAGAAGGAGAAGGGAACTCACCACGGATCAACCACGAATTTCTAAAAAACATCCACTAGGATAAAAAGATCAAATATGGAGAGAAATGGATTGAAGAAAAATTTGGGGAACCTAGGGTTCTCAGAAAAAGAGAGGAAAAACAAAAACACAACCAATGAATGAGGTTTCAGATGAAAAAGAATTTTAAAACTGCACATGATTAGGGTATTACATGATGTGTAATCCACTTTCACATCATGTAATACCCGAGGTTTAGTTTTTACTAAAAAATATATCAACCCTTAATTTTTTTTATTTTCTGACCTCTAAATATCAAACATCATGAAACCTCTAAGAAAAACTGTGAAACATAATTTCGTGTCGTGTAACCCAATTACATGACGTGCAATCCCCCCTCTTCCAGCTTTTAGCAACCAAACTTCCCCAAACTCTCTCTGAACACTTATAAAGACCAAAACCCACAATTTAATAGACTCTGAAGACATTGAACCTTACACACACCTAAATCTAATGCATGGTGTCACCAGTATGACTCAAAGCATGTATTTTTATTTAAAATTGACACCAATTTTAGTAAAAAGAAATAATGACTTACTAAAAACCAAGAAAACACATTCATATTATTTTGAAACTTTAGTAAATTTATCGATAAGTTATTTGTGAAATGTAGAAATCAACCTCACCTTAATCTAATACACTATGTGCCTGATATGACTCAATATGTCCATTATCAATTAAAAATAATCATTTTAGTTCAAAAAGTTTCACTCACTGAAAACCATGAGAACACACTCTAATTTTATTTATAATTTAGGAAATCTAGGAAAAATTCATTTTTGATGTGTAGGAATAAATCTCATGTCGAATCAACTCCCGATGCGATCATTATGAGTCAAAGTGCATGCTTCCAGTTTAAAATGAAAATTTATTAAAAAAGCAAATTCATATACTCAAAACTGAGAAAAAATATATGGGTTGTTTTGATACTTTAGGAAAATGATCCACAAGTCATTTTAGATGTATAGGAATTAGTCTCACCTCAATACAATGCACAATGTGACTAATATGACTCAAAGTGCATCTTTTTATTTTAAGTTGACATTAATTTTAGTAAAAAGGACAAATTACCTACTCAAAATAAATAAAACACAATTGGATTATTTTGATACTTTAGGAAAACTATCTATAAGTCATTTTTGATGTGTAGGAATCAACCACACCTCAATCTGATACACTATGTTCCCAGTATGACTCAATGTGTCCGTTATTTGTTTAAAATCAACATTTTAGTTTAAAAAGTGTCACTCACTAAAAACTATGAAAACTCACTCAAATTTTCTTGATAATTTAGGAAATTTATTCATAATTTATTTTTAATGTGAAAGAATTAGTATCACATCGAACCGACACATGATGTTATCGATATGAGTTAAAGTGTTTGTTTCCAGCTTAAAATGATAATTTAGTAAAAAAGACAAGTGATGTACTCAAAACTAAGGAACCACATTTATATTGTTTTGATACTTTAGTAAAATTATTCATAATTCATTTAAGACTTGTAAGAATTATCCACACCTCAATCTGATTCATAGTGTGACTGATAAGAATCAAAGTGTGTCTTTTTATTTAAAATTAACATCAATTTTAGTAAAAAAGAAAAATTACCTACTCAAAACCAATTAAACTCATTAATATTGTTTTTATACTTTATTAAAATGATATATAAGTTATTTTTGATGTGTAGTAATAAACCTCACCTCAATATGATACACGATGTGTTTGGTATGAATCAATGTGTCCATTATTAGTTTAAAATTGACATTTTAGTTCAAAAAGTGTAACTCATTGAAAACATAGAAAACACACTCAAATTTTCTTGATAATTTATAAAATTGATACATAATTAATTTTTGAAATGTAGAAATCAATCTCACTTCGAACTGATACATTATGTGATTGGTATGAGTCAAAGTGCGTGTTTCCAGTTTAAAATGACAATTTAGTAAAAAAGGCAAGTGATGTACTCAAAGTATAAAAAAGAATTCATATTATTTTGATAACTTAGTAAAACGATCCATATGTCATTTGAGATATTTAGGAATCAACCAAAACTCAATCTGATGCACGATGTGACTGGTATGAATCAAAATACGTATTTTTATTTAAAATTAACATCAATTTTAGTAAAAAGGAAAAATGTCCTACTCAAAACCAAGGAAACACATTTATATTGTTTTTATAATTTATAAAATTGATCCATAATTAATTTTTGATGTGTAGGAATAAATCTAAACTCAATATGATACATGATTTTCCCAGTGTGACTCAATGTGTCCATTATCAGTTTAAAATTGACATTTTAGTTCAAAAAGTGTCACTAACTAAAAACTAAGAAAATGAACTTGGATTTTATTGATAATTTATGAAATTTATTATTTTTTAATTTTTGACATGTAGGAACTAGTCTCACACTGAACCGATACATGATGTGATCAGTATGAGTCAAAATGTGTGTTTCCATTTTAAAATGGAAATTTAGTAAAAAAGACAAGTGATGTACTAAAAATCAAGTAAATGAATTCAGATTTTTTTATACTTTATGAAAATGATCCATAATCCATTTGAGACATGTAGAAATTAATATCACCTCAATCCAACACACGGTGTGACCGGTATGACTCTAAGTGCATCTTTTCATTTAAAATTGACATCAATTTTAGTAAAAAGGACAAATGTCCTACTCAAAACTAAGAAAACACTTTCAATTTTTTTTTGATACTTTAGGAAAATGACCCATAAGTCAATTTTGATGTGTATGAATCAAACCTTAATCCGATAAACGATGTTCCCGATATGACTCAATGTGTTCGTTATCAGTTTAAAATCGACATTTTGGTTTAAAAAGTGGCACTCACTAAAAACCAAGTAAACATGCTTATAGTTTATTTATAATTTATGAAATAAATTCCTATGTCATTTATGATGTATAGGAATAAATATCAAGTCTAACTAATAAACGATGTAATCTGTATGAGTCAAAGATTGTATTTCTAGTTTAAAATGACAATTTAGTAAAAAATATAAGTAACGTACTAAAAACCAAGAAAATGAATTCATATTGTTTTGATAGTTTAGGAAAATGATCCATAAGTAATTTTAGATGTATAAGAATCATAATCAACTTAATCTGATGAATGGTGTGACCAGTATGACTCCAAGTTCATCTTTTTATTTAAAATTGACATAAATTTTAGTAAGAAGGATATATAACCATCTCAAAACCAAGAAAATGCATTCTGATTGATTTTACACTTTAGGAAAATGATCTATAATCCATTTTGGATGTGTAGGGATTAACTACAGATCAATCTGATAGACGATGTACCTATTATGGCTCTAAGTTCATCTTTTTTATTTAGAATTGACATCAATTTTAGTATAAAGTACAAATAACCTACTCAAAACCAACAAGACACATTTGTATTATTTTGATACTCTAGGAATTGATGAAACATCATTTCAAAATATGTTTTTTCTGTGATGGCCATAAACATGTTTTTAGTGTTTGAAAACACTAAAATGTGCATAGAATGGTCAAAACCACAATAAAGGACCTAATATTAATGTGAAATAATTAGACAAACAACACTGAGTTGTTTTTGAAATATAGGACATGATGTGATATCAAAGTCTTTAAAATTTATTTATTAATTAAAGTTCAAGAACAACACACGTTTCTTTGAAAACAAATTAGAATATTTACTTATCCCTTTTTAGTTTTAAGTGTTGAATTTTATCTAGGTATGTTTATGTTTTTAAAGTGTTTTTCATTATATATTATTTATTTTATGTTAAAATTTACTATGTTTTATTAAAAAAATAACAAATTTTATGTGAAACATTCTAAATATATTCTGTTTATTTTTTTTCTTTCAAATTTCTTTTCTTAAATGTTCTAGTTTTTATTATAGGTGGAATATGCTGGTAGTAGGCAGGTTGACCATTCTGATCCATAAAATTATTATGGTTTTCTACTGTAATTCTAATTTATTATGTTTAGTTTTAATTTTTTTACTTTTTTATTATAGTTGATGAGATGATGTGGTCAGTTTTAGTTGATGATATGATGTAGAGGCAGACAGATATAGTGAAGGTTGTGATGTGGGTATATATTGAGCATCAGTTGTTGTTGGAAATACTTAATATGTATATATTGATGACTAAGGTATTGGTTTCAATACTACAAAATAGTCATTTAATAGTGCTATAAATGGCCTTTATCAGCACAAGAAAAGTTCTGAATATGTGAGTGATGTTAAAATCCCATGACTTTTATTAGCACTTATATAACACTGCTAAAGGAACCCTTTATGTGTGCTTTTATAAGCGTTGATAAAGGTTCATACTGTAGTATGTTGTTATATCACACTGTAGAACCACTGTAGTGTGCTGTAACAACACACTGCAACACACTAGAAACACACCAAATATTAACAAAAACAAGTTCGAATACAAAATTTAAATGAAATTAAATTTACAACAAAAATACTAGAAAAAATACTATATTATAGGCATTTAAAACATTGGTTTATACAATTACATAAAAAAAATTATTATATACATTCCAAAAAATCATAACTATCAATGTTTCCATAATTTCCATTGACTTTCTTTGTCGAACTGACAACACTGCATGATTATTTTTGAATAAACCACCTCAACTCGAAAAAAGAATACACCTATATAAGAAAATAATTATTATGAGAAATACTAAAAAAAATTGAACATATATATGGAATAATAAATTAATTATATGAATAATTATCTTACTGTGTAAATATAAATATTACCTCTATGATTGAGATGTGGAGGGAACCAGAAGGAAAGTGATAAATGTGAACACTATAAGAGTGAAATATTTTGTGGGAGTTGAATTATGTAGAAGTTTTGGTGAAAAAAGGTATGAAATATGTACAGAGCACCCCAACTCAAAAAAATAATCCACCTGTATAAGAAAATAATTATTATGTGAGTAATACTAAAAAGAAATAAATTAAACATACATATAAAACAATATATTAATTCTATGGAAAATGATTTTATTGTGAAAACAAAAATAATTCCTCTGTAATTGAGCATAGGAAGTTTCATTTATATTCCTATAAAGGTATTGGAGGTAACTTTAAAAAAAGTGATAAATGCACCACTATAAGGATGAAATGGTTTTAAGGGAGAAGAAGCTTGAGAGCTGGACAGAGCACCCCAAATAGAACAAAAGAATCCATCTGTATAAGAAAAAAATTATTATGTGATTAATACTAAAAAGAAATAAATTAAACATAAATATGAAAAAATATATTAATTCTATGGAAAATGATTTTACTATGACGACATCAGAATTACCTTTGTGATTGGTTAGAGACAACACCATTTCTCTTCTTGCAAAGGCATGATACATTGAAATAAATATTTTAAAATAAATGAAATCTACAAGGAATAATGAAAATTAAATCAACATTTCATTATATAATTTTTCTATAAAATAGAGATAGTATATTGTAACATTAACTTTTCATCTATCCAAAGGATTTCCTTCATTATAGTTTGTTCTTCTGAGGGATTGGTAACATCATCATGTGCAGAAGACATTTTCTGCATGAGTAGTCAAACATTTAATTTAGATTATGTTAATAAAGTAGATAAAATATAATATTATTAGGAAAAACGTAATATATAAAAAAACTTTTACCTTCTCATTGAACTATATTTATTTTTTAAACGGTTTCAAGGATTTGGTTCTTCTTTCGAGAATCCAAATCCCCTCTTTGTTAAAGTTATAGATAATTATAATAAGGGAAATATGGATAATTTCTACTAGAATATATGAGCACCAAGATATTCCAAATCCAACAATAAGGGTTATTGGAATTTGAAAAAATAGAGGGAGATAAAGGCAGAAAATAAATGATATTATCACTAAAATTTATATCTGTAAAGTAGAAGATGGATAAAGTAATGACCCTAGCCTGAATTACCCAAAAAACACCAGGTCAGATCATCTTATAACTTATAATACACCTCAACGTCACCAAAGTATGGTTTAAACTTTGGGTGAAAAAACTATAAATGAGAGGTTATCCCCCTCCCCAAATAGAAACAATTAGTACCATAGGTTGAAAAAAAATTCTAGCATGACCCTTGAGGTCAATGGACATGTATACCGAAAATCATCATCACCCGATATAGGAATACCCGTTAGAAAAAAAATATGGAAATAAATGATGTAATAGCTATATAGACACACATACATGTCACACCGGTATAAAAACTCACTTATAGTCTATAAGAAACATCAAATAGATAAAAAACCTGATATTCAAACATGATGTGAACTATAAAGGCACTATAATGATTCAAAAAGTGAAGGATTTATGTGATAAAACCTCATGTGATTAACTGGGGATGACCCATTTGAATCTTCTCCATAAGAAAACTAAGGACTATAGTGAATTATAAGAGGAAATAGATCCTATGATATATATAACCAATAGAAAAACATACATCACTCCACTAACTTGGTTTCTGAAAAATAGCATTTGAAGCTGAATGTCCACTGAGGTGTCCATGAAAGGTGTCAACATATATATAATCATTAGGGAACCACCAATGTGACTCAAATTATTAGTCAATAAACAAGAATATACATGAAGATGTTCCCCCATGCTCGGCAAGGGTGGGGAGGGTGGGGAGGGGTTTGGGGCATGGTCGTGAGGTCAAGTCCTCGAGCTAGTGATTTACCTGTATTTTCTTTGTCGCATTGTGTTCCACTTTCGCGGGTGTACCCATTTTAAAAAAAAGAACATACATGAAAATTTCTACATATTTATATACATATATGAAAAAATTATTTTGTAAGAAGATATAAAACATAACAATAAAGAAAAAATGAATAAATCCAAGGTTCAGTGTTAGATATAAACAATAGATCATACATCGGTAGTCAATACAAACAATAGACAAAAAATTGTTCCCTAAACAACTGATCATAAACAAATTATAAACAAGGGATCATAAATAAATCATAGAAGAAGAAAAAAAAAACGAAATCAAAAATACAAAAAGAAAATAAAAAGGCCAACCTTGCTAGGTTGAAGAAAATCTAAGACCCTCTTCAGAAACCCTAACTGTAATCGAATACCAGATGTCAGAAGAGATATTTGAACAACTGGAGGTAGTCGAGTGGTGTGATTCGACCTTCGATTCACAAAGGAGGAGTTCCAAAAGTGGGTAGCTTCCGTGGAAAGTTTCTATATCATGATAATTTCGCAAATGGTCAGAGTTTTTAAAATAGACCAGGACACTTTTATTAGCGCTTAAAAATAAAAGCTGATAAAGATATGTCTTTATCAGGGCTAAAAAAGCTCTGGTAAAATAAATATTTATTAGCGCTAAAGTTATAGCCCTGATAAATATTAATTTTATTAGTGCTTTGTTTAGAATTGATAAAGACTATCTTCATCAGTGCTAAAAAAGCACTGATAAAGATGATTTTATCAACGCTTATTACTGAAGCGCAGATAAAGGACTAATAATTATAATTATAAATAAAAAATTATAAATATTTATATATACTTAATAAATATATATAAATATAAATATAATACATATATTCCTTTTTAAATATATTTTTTACAATTTTATAATTATTTATTTATAATTATAGAAATATTTTTAAAAAATAATATTTATATCATTATATATATTTATATAATTATACATATATATATTTACTAAATATATATAAATATAAATATAGTAAATTTATTATAAATTTAATAATTATTTAAATATATATAATTATTTATTTATAATTATATAAATACTTTTAAAAATAAAATATTTATTTATTTATAATTATAAATATATAAATGTATATTTATAAATGTATTTATTTATAAATATTTTTTTACAAATATTTTTTTAACATTATTAATGAATTTCTAATTTTAAGTGCTTGCATATATGTTAAAAATGAGTGAAATTGAATAAATTAAGAATAAGTACAATTTAACAATATTGAAAAAATGGATAGGTTTTATGTGTGTACATTTTAATATATAAAAATGCATTAATTACGTATATGTGAAATAAACAGAACACACATTTGATCTTTATTAAATTGAAAAATCAAACGACATTCAATTATAAGTTGATTAATATGCAATTAGTCAATATTTTTAATTCATATTAATTTTTAATTATAAACCATTATTCAATAAATATATGAATATTTAATGTAAAGTGCATAAATATTTTTTAATATATAAATCATATTTATATACATTAATATATATCTATATATTTTATATATACAATTTAATAGCATTAATTATCATAATTATCTAATTAATAAAATGTTTAATATTTAATAATGTATAATTAATCTATTTATTTTATCAATAATTATTTAATTAATACAATTTTTAATATTTTTTTTAATAAAAACATTTTTTATTTTTAATATATTTAATTATTTCATTTTATTTATTTGGACCTTTATCAGTGCTAAAAATGCACTGATGGAATAAATATTTTTCAGTGCTAAAAATAAAGTGCTAATAAAGGATACCCCTTATCAGTGCTAAAAATAAAGCGCTGATAAAGGTTCCCTTTATGAGTGTTAAAAAATGGAACTGATAAATGGTTAAATTTATCAGTGCTTTATTTAGCGTTGATAAATATGCCATTTATCAGTGTTGTTTTCTAGCATTGATAAATACCAATGCTATTAAAGGCCTGTTTTGTGGTAGTGTTGACGGATGTATGGGTTGACCAAGATTGAGGTTATTATGATTGTGGATGTTTGTATATATGACTTTGGATGTATGACGTATATATGATAGATTTATCATATATTCGTGTTTTATTATAATAAATGTTAGTTTATTCTTAAATATTAATAAAAAATAATTTATCAGTGGTTTTTAGTAACCGTCACAAAATACATTAAATAAAATATGTTTTAGTGGTGGTTAATTGAAACCGCTGATAAAACAAATCGCTTCTCATATATTCAGAAGCGGTTAGTTTCATTTATTTATATTCCACTATTTTTTTAAATATAATAACTGATGCTAAATAAACATAAAACTGCCACTAAGTGTTCCAAAAATGACATAAGAAAACCATTGTGAAATAAACAGAACCACCGCAAAATGACTAGTGACCGTGCAATACATAATGGTTTTATTAACCACATTTATACAATTAGGTGATGGTTTAAACCACTGTTAATGGATTTTTTTTATGATGGGATCTCTCTGTATTAATTTCACCTCAATATGATCGATTCCGGTTCCCTAGGGAAGACACCTTTGACAGGATCGTTGGTGAGATGGTTATACAAGTCCACGAGTGAGACTTGGTCTCCTAAATGAGATACCAGGTATTGAATCATAGTTTGTTGTCTCACATTCGTCTAGGAGTGAAACTTTCAAGGCCTTATACAGATCGTATTGGACACACTCCGATGGCAGTGAGCCTTACGGTGCTCCTAGTGCGATATGTGTGATCCTTGTTAAGGTTTTCCTTAGATGGGAACACAATTCTACTTATTTATAGTTGGTAGTTTCATTTATAGAAAAGGCCAATGGTTATATTTGATATCCAACAGACACATCTATTGTTTCACCCAAAAGGTGTTGTTAATTCCTCTAGGCATGAGTCAAATTAGAAATTTATAATGTCACGAACCATACTATCTACAAAGGTTTTTTATAGTAGAAGTGTGGGGTCATACCCATAGAGAGCGGGGAACATAGTGATGACAATTCTAAACTAAAGGTTGGGTCGGTCCAATTTTAGTTTGATTTTATTAAACTAATGTGAAATTAAAATAAATTAATTTCAAAAGAGAAACAAAAATAGGGTAATCAGTTTCCAGGGTGGTATTTATAAATAAATAAATTCTACTCTACTCACAAAATAATTATATTAAACAGCTAAACAACCAAATAGTTTTATCAATAGAATAAATCTTCATTCCCAATCAAACCACCCTATAATCTCAATTCATTGTGGTTAGATGAACCAAAATAGTTAATGTTCATTTAGTTCAGATTACCTTATGTAGAAGAGAAATTCCATTCAGTGGTCACGAATAAATCATCTCGATCATGATGGGGTTCGTTCATTATTGAAAACATATAGCCAATGAATCAATGAATAATAAAGTATATTTTTAGGTGCAACATGATACTATCGAATGAAATCATCTTTACAAGCAAAGGTAAATCAACCCATGATGGTACCCACCCCCTTTAACCATTATCGCTCCCCCCTATGGGTTTTAACTGATCATTTTCGAGTGGTCTCTGATGATGAACGAACCAATACCCATAATACAAAGATTAGAAAAGATTGAAGGATAAAGAGAATGAATGAAGATAGAAATTGGAATTAAAATAGAAATCATTCAATCTATTACATCAAAGAAAGGAAAGAAAAACAAAACTGAAATAAAAACCTATCTATGGAAGTGAGGAGCCTTATAGAAGCCTCACGGTGGTCGCGCTTGCTTCCTTAGGTCTAGAGTATTTTAGAATTACTTAGATGGGTAGATGAGGGTGCCTTTTATAGGATTTACTGCCAAAACCCATGGAACATGTCACATTTAATTTTCAATGTATCACTATCATCATGACGTGTACCCGACATACACGTCATGTACTTCAGATCTGAGTTTTCCTCCACCACGTTGAATCTGTGGAAACTTCGTACACTGGTTTGACTCTGGTCACATCTTGTATTGGAGTTACAAGATGTGTACTTGTAGTTCATAGCATGTTTCTTCATCACAACTTGTTCTATGTGGTCTCCATCATGTCACGAACTACACATATTGTACAGTAAGTACACAATGTGTACTGATTCTGCTCTAGAATTTCATCTTCCTTCTCTCTAAAAAATTCAGCGTTTCATTGCTTTGCTCATGGTGCAAAGTGTCATTTTGTTCCAAATTTTCCATGTTTTCCTTATTTTACTTCACAAATCAATCCTCCATAAGAATTTACAAAAAATTAATATCAGGCACATAAATTACATCAAAAAAATTAATATGCAATGAATTCATATGTAAAAACCTATCAAAATCTATATACAAAATAGAGTTATCAAATAACCCCACAATCAAAACTTTTCTCATCCTCAAGTAAAACCTTAACATCAAATCACCAGGGGTCCATACATAAACAAGGGAATTTTTAAATTATAATTCTCACAAAAAACGTTATAACTGAATATTGTAAAAGTACAACACGTACCCAATAAAGAATCCAAAATCATGCTTCATTTATAAAGTGCAATTCACAACATTTTTCCATTTTCACACACAGTTTTCAACTTTTCAACAACACCCATGCCATTTATGATTTACCTCACCATTTATTTTTTTCCACTCATCACTCAAGGTAAGAATTTAATGGATATATGTCCATACCCCAAGTATAAGTTCCAAACCATATGTTTGCATTGAATCTACTTTCTACACCATGTAAAGACAAATATCACATTTAATCATGAGGGATTTGAAATAAGGATCAAATGACTATGTGGATAAGGGTAGGTAGGAAAAATGTTGAAAATAATGTACATCTTAAGGAGGATGTTAAAGTCTAATGTACAATTCATGATATTTAAAAGAAAAGATTATGAAAATGCCCCTCAAAAAAATATAAACTCATCTCACACCCCCCAAATCACATAGTAAGGCCCACAAATAATGTATTCATAATGAATGATAGTCCTATATTGTTTCTATTTTTTATATTTTTTCTCTCTATATTTTTTCTTTTTTTTTCAAAATTTATGATTGGAATAAACCTCACATCCATCACCTAACCACATATGATAAAAATCATCGGTCCAAAAAATGGTGATTTTTGATTCTCCCAATTCACAATCCATTTTTTTTCATTTTTTGGAAGCTTCCCTAAGATAGGTCTAACTTCCACCATCTAACCACATATGATTTTTCAATCATCAGTCTAACAATGGTGATTTTTGACCTACCCAAGAAATAACCCATTTTTTTCAATTTTTATACTTATTTTTTAACAATAAGAGGGATATACAATGGAATATAATGAATGTAAAAATGAACCTTCCCCAAAATCCATGAAAACATCCTACAGTCTCCCCTCAAGATATCACATCCCATATCCACCATAAAAAACCCTCCCACACACTCATTAAATTGAATATCATGAAAAATACAAAGAGTTGGGTAGGAAAGGAAATGATGGATTGTAATGTATCTTATTACTAATAAGGTAATCCATAGATTCTATAGTCTAAAGGAGGATCAATGTGTAGGTGGGTATTTGGATAAAACGTCTCATTAAAAAATGCCTCAATTATTTCAAAAGTGAATCTGTACAGTCATAGATTTGACAAGATATAAATGAAAGTTCAAGTTAGTTTATATGCCCCAAGTTGTACTCAAGAAATATGCTCAGAAAAACAGGAAATTTTTTATTCAAATGAAATATGAGTCAATTAGTTCATGGAATGAAAATCAATACTCATTTTACTCAATTCATGCTTCTAGGAATCAACATCATGAAAATCAATCGTATCAGCAATCATTTTCAAGAAATCCAAAATTAATGTAATCAATTGGCTTCCAAAATTTCAATCCTTTTCATTTATGGTCATCATATTTCAAAAATTTCCAACATGTAAAAATATTTATCCTCAGTGATGATTTCTCCTAGATCAGTGAGTATAAGGAAAATAATTCCAGATTTTTTGTGGGAGAATATAATTCAATTCAGTTCATACAATAATTCAATTAATTTTTTAAATAATGTGCTAGAAAAAACTAGTGGGGTAAAGATATAAACAAGTATAAATAATACTCCCCTTCCATTGATGCATCTGAATGAGTATCTTTGATTATATCTTTCAAGGTACATGATGTGTAATTTGATTACATGACATGTAATGTTCATGTTTTTAGACTCTCCAATCGTTTCTTGCTTCTTTTTTTCAAGGAACTAAAATATAAAAGTAAATAGTGAAAGTACAGGCCATTAAGAATTCAAAATATTTTTATCAAATAGGAAAAGAGGAAAACCACATGGAGATTTACTTAAACTAATAAAATAAAATAAATCTACATCCTATAAAGAAAATTTTAACATCTGGGATGTCTCTTAGTAGCTGCTCTTTTTTATGTCTATTCAGCTCAACCTTTTACCTTTGTTAGATAATTGAAACATGGTAAAAATCTAACCATCTTGGATTTAATTTTTTTTGTCTTTGATGTGCATTTGGGGTTGTCTTTTTCTTCATCTTCCATTAGTTATTATTTTTTAGTTGTGGGCTACAATTTGAGGACAGATGTAATGAAAATAATAGGAAATCAAAATCTGACCAGATTTTGTAATTATCCTTCTCCACCACTAATTATTACTTATATTCCTATAGTTCACATTTTTAATTGATTTTTTAGTTATATCCTCATTGTTATACTCTTATTCTTGAAATTTTTAGAGGGATTACCATTTATATTAAGTCTCAATAATACCCATGTGATCGATGGATGTTTTCTCATTATCCTATTCATTTATTTTGTCTTCTTCCCTAATAAATTCACTGGATTGTACCTCAATGAACTCCTAATCATCCTTCATTACCACGTCTTCTTCCTCAGATTCTATTGATTGTATTACTTTTAACTCCTCCTCTTTTTCTTATTCAACTATCCAATCACCAATTTCCATCATTTTTCTTTCCTCTTCATCGCACAATTTCAAAAGAAATTATCTTTGATCTTATTGGTATTTTTGTTTGTATAGAAGGGATGCTTGAGGTTCTATTACATATTCTTGATCTAGTGGTTCATATTTTTCAATGTTTACAACATATTCTAGGTAATGTTCTTTGTTCTCTCCCTCTGATTTTTCTTTCTTTTTCGTTTCCGTAGTATTGGGTTTCTCCACCTTTTGATCTTCTTCATCTTTAAAAAAAATCAATCCCTACATTAGATTTTAATTGTAATTTGCATAAGAGAGAATTTAAATTTAAAATAAAATGAAAAAAATGAGAAATTAATTCTCCCTATTCACTGAGTTGGGTTTCATGGTCATTCATCTGCTTATCCAACACTAGAATGAACTCGGAGATCAAAGTGGCTAGTATGTCATCTGAATTATGCTCCTGAGGTTGATAGAAGGAATGGTTTTCTTGAATGTAATTTTCTTGAGTTTTTTTATTTCAATAGCTTATACTTACTATAATTCTTGATGTTTATCATCTTCAAAGTCACCTATATATAAATTAGAGGCAAATGGTAGGCAAAAATTAAAATTTAAAATCATTTTGGAAAGGTGAGTAGTCAATTATCATTTCTCATTGAGTTTTGGCTCCTTATTTTCCATCCTCTTGTCCATCACATCAATACCCTGGGCAAGAAATCTAGATAGTAATTATTTGGGATGCATCTCTTGAGTTTGTTGAAAGTAAGAGATGTATTGATTGTACTGCTCAGCCCAATAATTTACTTGGTATCTTTGATATCCAAGAGCTCCTCCATCGAGCTGGTAGTAGGTTTCATTCTACTGTTGGGGTTGTAATTAATCGTACTCATGAGAACATGACTCATCCCGACCGTTTTCATGCTTTATCCAACATTCTGAATTTAGTGATTTCCATATGGTTGGATACTCCAGATATCTATTTTTAATTTATTAAAATAATTTTGCAATTAAAATAAATGGATTTCAAAAGAGAAACATAAGAAAGGGGAATCAGTTTCTAGGGGTGGTTTTTCTAAATAAATTAATTCCACTTTACTCGCAAAATAATTATATTAAATAGCTGTACAACCAAAAAATTTTATCGATAGAAGAAATGTTCATTCCTTATTAAACTACCCTAAAATATCAATTCATTATGGTTAGATGAACCAAAATATATAAAGTTCATTTAGTTCATATTTCCTTATGTAAAAGATTAATTCCATTAAGTGGTCATGAATAAATATTCTCGATCATGATGGGGTTTTTTCATTATTGAAAACATATGGTCAATGATTCAATGAAGAATAAAGTATATGTGAAGGCACAACATGATACTATCAAATTCAATCAACTTTACAAGCAAAGGTAAATCCACCAATAATGGTACATACCCCCTTTAACCGATCCCGCTCTCTCCTATGGGGTTTAGCCGATCATCGTCGGGTATTCATCGATGATGATTGAACCAATACCCATAGCGGAGAGATTAGAAAAGAGTTAAGGAGAAGAAGAATGAATGAAGAGGGAAATTAGAATTAAAATATAAAGCATTAAATCTATTACATAAAATAAAGGAAAGAAAAAAAAACAAAAAAACCTATCTATAGAAGGGAGGAGCCCTACAGAAGCCTCCCGATGGTCACACATTCTCCCTGAGGTCTAGAGTATTTTGGAATGCACATTTAATTTTCAGTGTATTATTATCGTCATGATGTGTACCTAGAATACACATCGTGTACTTTAGATTTGAGTTTTCCTCCACCATGTCAAAATACACTAAAACTTCATATGCTGGTTTGACTCTGGTCACATCATGTATTGGAGTTACACAATGTGTACTTACAGTTCACATCGTCTTCCGTCATCACAACATGGTCTATGCGGTCTGCATCATGTCACAAACTACACATCGTGTATGCTTAGTACATAGTGTGTACTAATTCTACTCCATAATTTCTTGCTTCCTTCTCTTCAAAAAATATGGTGGTGCACCACTTCGATCACAGTGCGAAGTGTCATTTTGTTCCATATTTTCCATGTTTTCCTTATTTTATTGCATAACTCAATCCTAGATAATAACTTCCAAAACATTAATATCAATCTCATAAATTATACCACAAAAATTAATATGCGATGAATTCATATGTAAAAACCTATCAAAATATGTATACAAAAAAGAGTTATCAAATACCCGCACACTCAAACCTTTGCTGATCCTCGATAAAAACCTCAACATCAAATCACCATGGGTCCATACTTCAACAAGGGAATTTTCAAATTATTATTCTCACAAAAACAAGTTGTAACTGAATATTTTAAATGCACAACACATACCCAATAAATAATCCGAAATCATGCTTCATTTATAAAGTGAAATTCATGACATTATACCCTTTTCACACAGAATTTTGAAATTTTCATCAACACCCATTCCATTTATGATTTACCTCACCATTTAATTATTCCACTCATCAATCAAGGTAAAAATAAAATGGAGTTATGTTCATAACTTAAGTACATGTTCCTAACCATAGGCTTGCATTGAATCTACTTTCTCCACTGTGTAAAGAAAAATATCACATTAAATCACGAGGGATTTGAAATAAGGATAAAATGACATTGTGGCTGAGGGTAGGTTGGTAAAATTTTGAAAATAAAGGATCAAGAAGAAGGATAACATATAATGTACAATTTATGATATTCAAAAGAAAAGATCAATGAAAATTAGCCTAACTAAAATATAATGTCATCTCACACACCCCCAAAGCGTAGAGTAAGGCCCACAAATAATGTATTCATAATGAATGATAATCCTCACTTTTTTCTATTCCCCCTTTTTTCTATCTCTTTTTCTTTTTTTCCAAAATTAATTATTAGAATAAACCTCACATCCATCATCTAACCACATATGATAAAAATCATCGGTTCGAAAAATGGGGATTTTTGATTCTCCCAATTTACAACCCGTTTTTTTCTTTTTTTGGAAGATTCCCTAGGATAGGTCCCACATCCACCATCTAACCAAATATGATTTTGAGATCATCGGTCTAACAATGATTATTTTTGACCTACCCATGAAACAACCCATTTTTTCTCTTTTTATACATGTTTTTTAACAACAAAAGTGATATACAACAAAATATAATGAATGTAAATATGTAACTTCCCCACAATACATGAAAACACCGCGGAGTTTTCCCTCAAGATATCACATCCCAAATTCACTATAAACAACCCCTCCCCCACACTCATTCAATTTAATATCATGAAAAATAAAAAGAGATGGGTATGAAAGGAAATAATGTCTTGTAATGTAGCTTAATCCTAACAAGGTAATCCATGTATTCTATGGGATAAAGGAGGATCAATTTGTAGGTGGATCTTTGGATAAAAGGTATCATTAAAAAAATTCCTCAATTATTTCAAAATTGATTTTTTATAGTCATAGATTAGATAAGATATAAATTCAAGTTCTAATCAGTTACATTCCCTAAGTTGTAGTCGATAAATATGATCAGAAAAATAGGAAATATTTGGAACATAATCCTCTAGGGAATGGGAATAGAATATGAGTTAATCAGGTTATAGAAAAAAATCAATAATCAGTTTACTCAATTCATGCTTCCAGGAATCAACATCATGAAAAGAAATCATATCAGTAATCATTTTCAAGAAATCCAAAATTAAAGTAAGTAATTGGATTCCAAAATTTTCATTTATATCTATTCATTTATGGTCATCATATTTCAAATTTTCCAACATGTCAAAATATTTATCCTCAGTGATGATTTCATCTAGATTAGTGAGTAAAAGACAAATAATTCTAGAATTTTTGTGAGAGAATATAATTCAATTCAGTTCATAGAAATATTCAATTTATTTTTCTAAATCATATTCTATAAAAAACTAGTGGTGAAAATATATAAACAATTAGAAATAATACTCCCCTTCCATTGATGCATCTGAATTAGTCTATTTGAATCTGTCTACCCAGGCACATGATTTTTAATCTAATTACATGACGTGTAATTTTCATGTTTTCAGCCTCTTTAATCATTTCTCGCTTCTTCCTTCCAGGGACCTAAAATATAAAAGTAAACAGTGAAAGTACAAGCCATTGAGAATTCAAAATATTTTTATCAAAAATGAAAAGAGGAGAACCACTGGGAGATTTAATTAAACTAATAAAATAAAATAAATCTACATTCTATAAAGCAATTTTTAACATCTGGGTTTCCTCCTAGTAGTTGCTCTTTTTTATGTACCTTCAGCTCGACCTTTTATCTTTGTTAGCTGATTGAAACATGGTACAAAGCTAACTATCTTGAATTTAACCACTTATAGATTTTATATACATTTGGGGTTGTCTTTTTCTTTATCCTCCATTGATTATTCTTGGCGAGTGGTGGGATTCAATTTGAGGACATATGTAATGAAAATAATAGGAAATTGAAATATGACCAGATTTTTTAATTCTCCTGCTCCACCAATACTTCTTCCTTATCTTCATCTAGTTCACATTTTTGAATGGATTCTTCAGTCAGAGCCTCATTTTTCTTCTATTCTTCTTGAAATTTTAGTAGGGAGTCCCATTCATCTTTAGTATCAAGAATACCCATGAGGTTGATGGATGTTTTCTCATTGTCCTCTTCCTTTAATTTGTCTTATTCCCTCATAAATTCACTATATTGTACCTCCTTGACCTCCAAATAATCCTTTTTTAGCACTTGTTCTTTCTCATATTCTATATATTCTATTACTTTTACCTCCTCCTATTTTTTCATCTTCAACCATCCAATCACCAATTTCCATCATTTTTATTTCCTCTTCATCACACAGTTGAAAAAGAAATTGTATTTGTTATTCTTGGTATTTTTGTATGTATATAAGGGATTCATTAGGTTCTGGTACATCTTCTTGATCTAGAGGTTCATCTTTTTCAATGTTTCCAACGTACTCTAGGCAATTTTCTTTGTTCTATACCTATGATTTTTCTTTCTTTTTCGTTTCCACAGTATTGGATTCCTCCACCTTTTGATCTTCTTTGTCTTCAAAAAAATCAATCCCTGCATTATATTTTAATGATAAGTTTCATACCAGGGAATTTAAATTTGAAATAAAATGGAAAAAAGGAGTAATTAATTCTCCCTGTTCACTGAGTTGGTCTTCATGTTCATCCATCCACTTATGCAACACTGGAATGAACTCAGAGATCAAAGTGGCTAGTATGTCATTTGAATTATGCTCTTAAGTTTGATATAAGGAATGGTATTATTGAATGTAATGTTCTTGAGTTTATTTTATTTCAATAGCTTGGAATTCCTAATCTTCTTGATGTTTATCATCTTCAAAGTCACCTGTATATAAATTAGAGACAATTGGTAGGTGAAAATTAAAATTTAAAATCATTTGGGAAAGGTGATTAGTCAATTCTACCTACTTATTGAGTTCAGTATCCTTATTTTCCATCCTCTTTTCCATCACTTCAATACACTAGGAAAGAAATAAAGATAGTATTTCTTCAGGATGCATCTCTTGAGTTTGTTGAAAGTAGGAGTTGTAATGAGTGTACTGCTCAACCTAAAAATTTCCTTGGTAGCTTTTATAGTTTGGAGATCATCCATTGGGTTGATAGTAGGTTTAATTCTTCTATTATGTTTAGAATTAATCGTACTCATGAGAAAACAAATCTTACTAACCGTTGTCATGATTTATCCACCCTTATGAATTTAGTGCTTCCCATATGGTTAGATACTCCAAATATTCAATGTATTTTGGTGGTGGTGCGGCACAATACTAGTTCATTTGAAAACTCATCATGCACACCAAGAAACACTACCACAAAAGTAATACATGATAAAAAAATTAGATATAATATTAATTACCTAAACTAAAATCATCAAATAGAAATGGGATAAGAAAAGTATTTGACCTAAGAAATTAGTCTTGAGTCGCCCGCAATACTCCACTACTCCCAAAAAATGGCACCAAAATTTAATGTGCCTGAAAGGCATCATTAATTCCTCCAGGCATGAGTCAAATTAGAAATTTATAATGCCCTAAAACATACTATCTACAAAGATGTATTATAACAGAAGTGTGCTATCATACCCACACAGAGAGAGGAATAGAACGATGATAATTCTTAACTAAAGGTTGGGTCGGTCCAATTTTAGTTTGATTTTATGAAACTAATTTTGAAATTAAAAGAAATAAATTTCAAAAGAGAAACAAAAGATTGGAGAATTAGTTTCTAGGGGTGATTTTTCTAAATAAATCAATTCCACTTTACTTGAAAAATAATTATGTTAAATAACTACACAACCAAACAATTTTATCGATAGAAGAAATTTTAATTCCCAATCAAACTACCCTAGAATCTCAATTCATCATGGTCAGATGAGCCAAAATATATAAGGTTCATTTAGTTCAGATTAACTTTTGTAGAAGATTAATTCTAGTTATTGGTCATGAATAAATAATCTGGATCATGATGGGGTTTTTTCATTATTGAAAACATATGTATAATGATTCAATGAAGAATAAAGTATATTTTTCAGCACAACATGATACTATCAAATGCAATCATCTTTAAAAGCAAAGGTAAATCAACTAATGATGGTAAACACCCCCTTTAAATGATCCCACTCTCCCCTATGGAGTTTATTCGATCATCTCCGGGTGGTCCCGATGATGAATGAACCCATACCCATAGCAGAGAGATTAGAAAAGAGTGAAGGAGAAGGAGAATGAATGAAGAGAGAAATTAGAATTAAAATAGAAATCATTCAATTGATTACATAAAACAAAGTAAATAAAAAACCAAATAAAACCATATCTATGGAAGGGAAAAGCCCTAGAAAAGCTTCATGGTGTTTGAGCTTTCTACCTCTAGTCCAGAGTATTTTGGAATGCCTTGGAAGGGCAGCTGAGGGTTCCTTTTACAGACTTCTCTAACAAAACCCTAGGCACGCGTCACATTTAATTTTTAGTGTATCACCATCGTTATGATGTTTACTTGGAATTCACATAATTTATTTTAGATCTGATTTTTCCTTTGCCTCATTGAATCCACATAAACCTTGTATACTGGAATGACTCTAGTCACGTCATGTGCTGGAGTTACATGACGTGTACTTGCAGTTCACAACATGTTTTGTCATCATGACTTGTTCTACATGGTCTACATAATGTCACAAACTACACGTCCTGTACGCTCAGTACATGATGTATACCGATTCTGCTCCAGAATTTCCACCTTCCTTCTATCTCAAAAATCTAGTGGCATGCCGCTTTTCTCATGATGTGAAGTTTTTTTTGTTCCACATTTTCCACATTTTCCTTATTTTGCTGCACAACTCAATCCTGCATAAGAACTTCCAAAAGATTAATATCAGGCACATAAATTATATCACAATAATTAATATGCAATAAATACATATGTAAAAACCTATTAAAATATGTATAAAAAATAGAGTTATCAAATACCCCCACACCCAAACCTTTTCTCATCCTCAAGCAAAAATTCAACATCAAATCATTAAGGGTCCATACATAAACTAGGAAATTTTCAAATTATGATGCTCAAAAAACAAGTTATAACTGAATATTGTAAAATAACAACACATACCCAATAAAGAATCCATAAATCATGATTCATTTATAATGTAAAATTCATGAAATTTTTCCCTTTTCATACACAGTTTTCATCTTTTCATCAACACCCATACCATTTATGATTTACCTCACCATTTAATTTTTTCACTCATCACTCAAGGAAACAATTTAATGGATTTATGTTCATACCTCAAGTACATGTTCTTAACCATAGGATTTCATTGAATCTACTTTCTACACCATTTAAAGACAAAAATCACATTTAATCATGAGGGATTTGAAATAAGGATCAAATTTCTCTTTGGATGAGGGTCGGTAGGTAAAATGTTGAAAAATAAAGTAAGGCTCAAGGGGGAGGCTAAAATCTAACGTACAATTCATTACATTAAAAAGAAAATATCAATGAAAATTTCCCTCACTAAAATATATTGTCATCTCACACACCCCTAAAGCACCGAGTAAGGTCCACAAATAATGTATTCATAATGAATGATAATCCTCTCTTTTTTCTCTTTTTTTCTTTTTTTTTATCTCTTTGCTTTCTTTTTTTTTCTTCAAAATTCATGATTGAAATAAACCTCACATCCATCACCTAACCACATATGATAAAAATCCTCAATCCAGAAAATATTTATTTTTTATTCTACCAATTCAAAACCCACTTTTTTTTCATTTTTTGGAAGATAACCTAGGATAAGTCTCACATCCACCATCTAACCACATATGATTTTGAGATCATCGGTCTGACAAAGGTGATTTTTGACCTACCCAAAAAACAAACCATTTTTTCTCTTTTTATATATCTCTTTTTTAAAAACATGAGGGATATACAATAGAATATAATGAATGTAAATATGAACCTTCCCCAAAATCCATGAAAACATCCTGCAGTCTCCCCTCATGATATCACATCCTATATCCACCACAAAAACCCCATCCCCACACTCATTCAGTTGAATATCATGAAAAATACAAAGATTTGGGTAATAAAGGAAATAATGGTTTGTAACGTAGCTTAATACTAATAATTTCCTCCATGGATTCTATGGGATAAAAGAGGATCAACGTGAAGGTAGGTCTCTGGATAAAAGGTCTCATTAAAAAAGTGCCTCAATAATTTCATAAGTGAATTTTTAGAGTCATATATTTGACAAGATATAAATGAAAGTTCTTGTCAGTTTACATTCCACAAGTTGTACTCAAGAAATATATTTAGAAAAATAGAAAATATTTGGTACGAAATACTCTTGGGAATGGGAATAGGATATTATTCAATTTGGTAATGTCATGAAAATAAATAATTATTTTACTCAATTCAATCTTCTAGGAATCAACATCATAAAAAACAATCATATCAGCAATCATTTTCAAGAAATCCCAAATTAAAGTAAACAATTGGCTTCAAAAATTTCCATTTATATATATTCATTTATGGTCATCATATTTCAAATTTTACAACATGTCAAAATATTTCTCCCCAGTGATGATTTCTCCTAGATCAGTGAGTAAAAGACAAATAATTATAGATTTTTTTGTGGGAGAATCTAATTTAATTCTGTTCATGCAATAATTCAATTCATTTTTTAAATCATGTGCTATAAAAAACGAGTGGTGAAAAGATATAAACAAGTAGAAACAATACTCCCATTCCATTGATGCATCTAAATGATTCTCTTTGATTCTGCCTTCCCAGGTACATGATGTGTAATCTGATTACACGATGTGTAATGTTCATGTTTTCAACCTCTTCAATATTTTTTTGCTTCTTCCTTCTAGGCACCTGAAATATAAAATTAAACATTGAAAGTAAAATCCATTGAGAATTAAAAATATTTGTTTCAAATAGGGAACCAGGAAAAACAAAGGGATATTTATTTAAACTAATAAAATAAAATAAATCTATATCCTATAAATAAATTTTTAACACCCAGGTTGCCTTCCGGTAGTTTCTCTTTTTTATGGCTATTCAGATCGACCTTTTACCTTTGTTAGCTGATTGGAACATGGTACAAAGTTAACCATCTTTGATTTAACCACTTCTAGATTTACTATGCATTTGGGGTTGTATTTTTATTCATCCTACATTGGTTATTATTTTCTATTGGTGGGATGAAATTTGAGGACAAATGTAATGAAAATAATAAGAAATAAAAATCTGACTAGATTTTGTAATTCTCCTGCTCCACCACTACTTCTTCCTTATCTTCCTCTGGTTCACATTTTTGAATGGATTCTTCAATCAGAGCCTCTTTATTTTTCTCTTCTTCTTGAATTTGTAGGAGGTAGTACCATTCATCTTTAGTCTCAAGAATACCCATGAGTTCGATGTATGTTTTCTCATTGTCCTCTTCCTTTATTTTGTCTTATTCCCTCATAAATTCACCAGATTGTACCTCCTTGACCTTCTAATCATCCTTCTTTACCACTTATTCTTCCCCGAATTCTATATATTTTACCTTCTCCTATTCCTCTTCTTCAACCATCTGATCACCAATTTCCATCATTTTTCTTTCCTCTTCATCACACAGTTGAAAAAGAAATTCTATTTCTTCTTCTGGGTATTTTGTATGTATAAAAGGGATGCCTCAGGTTCTAATACATCTTCCTGATCTAGAGGTTCATATTTTTCAATGTTTTTAACATACTCTATGCAATGTTATTAGTTCTATTCCTCTAATTTCTCTTCCTTTTTCGTTTTCATAGTATTTGATTCCTCCACCTTTTGATCTTCTTCATCTTCAAATAAATCAATCCCTGCATTAGATTTTAATAGTAAGTTGCATACTAGGGAATTTATATTTGAAATAAAATTGAAAAAACGAGTAATTAATTATCCCTATTCACTGAGTTGGGATTTGTGGTCATCCATCCGCTTATACAACACTAGAATAAACTTGGAGATCAAAGTGGCTAGTATGTCATCTGAACTAAGCTTCTGAGGTTGATAAAAGGAATGGTCTTCTTGAATGTAATTTTATCGAGTTTGTTTTATTTCAAAATATTGGAATTCCTCCACTTATTTATGTTTATCATATTCAAAGTCACCTATATATATAAATTTGAGACAATTGGTAGTCATCAATTAAAATTTAAAATTATTTTGGAAAGGTGAGTAGTCAATTTTCCCTACTCTTTGAGTTTAGGCTCCTTATTTTACATCATCTTGTCCATCACTTAAATACCCTAGTTGATTAATCTAGACATTCTTTCTTTAGGATTCATCTCTTAAGTATGTTGAAATTAGGAGTTGTAATGAGTATACTTCTCAGCCCAACAATTTCCTTGGTGTCTTTGATATTCGGGAGCTCCTCCACCAGGTTGATAGTTGGTTTTATTCTACTATTGGGATTGGAATTAATCGTACTCATGATAACACAAATCATCCTAACCATTGTCATTTTTTATCCACCCTTCTGAATTCAGTTCTTCCTATAGGGTTGGATACTCTAGATATTCAATGTCTTTTTGTGGTGGTGTGGCACAATAATGTTTCATTTGAAAACTCATCCTACACACCATGAAAACTACCAAAACCGTTATATATGATAAAAAAATTAGCTACAATATTAATTAACGAAACTAAAATCAATAAATATAAATGGGATAAGAAAATTCATTGTCCTAAGCAATCAGTCTTGAGTCACCTGCAATGATCCGCTGCTCCCCAACAACGACACAAAAATTTGACTTGCCCGAAAGGAATTGTTAATTCCTTTAAGAGTGAGCCAAATTATAAATTTATAATGGCCCAAACATACTATCTACAAAGGTTTATTATAGAAGAAGTGAGAGGTCATACCCATAGAGAGTAGAGAACACAGTGATGGAAATTCTTAACTAAAGGTTGGGTCGGTACAATTCCAGTTTGATTTTATTAAAATAATTGTGAGATTAAAATAAATGAATTTAAAAATAGAAACAGAAGATAGGGGAATCAGTTTCCATGGGTGGTTTTTCAGAATAAATTAATTCTACTTTACTCACAAAATAATTATATTAAATATCTGTGCAACCAAATAGTTTTATCTATTGAAGAAATGTTCATTCCCTATCAAACTACCCTAGAATCTCAATTCATCTTGGTCAGATGAACCAAAATAAATAAAGTGTATTTAGTTCAAATTTCCTTATGTAGAAGATTAATTCCATTATGTGGTCATGAATAAATCATCTCAATCATGATGGGGTTTGTTCATTATTGAAAATATATATCCTATTATTCAATGAAGAATAAAGTACACATGAAGGCGCAACATGATACTATCGAATAAAATCATCCTTATGAGAAAAGGTAAATCAACCAATGATTGTAGGCACCCCCTTTAACTAATCCCACTCTCCCTTATGGGGTTTAGCCGATCATCATCAGGCGGTTGATGATGATGAATGAACCAATACCCATGGTGGAGAGATTAGAAAATATTGAAGGAGAAAGAGAATGAATGAAGTGAGAAATTAGAATTAAAATATAAATCATTAAATGGATTACGTCAAAGAAATGAAAGAAAACCAAAACCAAAATAAAAACCTATCTATGGAAGGGTGAATCCCTAGAGAAGCCTCTTAGTGGTCATGATCACTCCCTCAGGTCCAAGGTATTTTAGAATGCATTAGAATGGTGGATGAGTGTTCCTTTTATAGGCTTTTCTGCCAAAACTCGTAGCTCACATCACATTTAATTTTTAGTGTATCACTATTATCACAATGTGTACCTGTCATACATGTCGTGTACTTGAGATCCGAGTTTTCCTATACTGAGTTGAATCCTCAAAAACTCCGTACGCTGGTTTGACTCTGGTCACGTCGTGTACTGGAGTTACTCGACGTTTACTTGTAGTTCATAGTGTGTTCCATCATCACGAATTTTTCTATTCGGTTTTCATCATGTCACGAATTAAACATATTATATAGTTAATACAAGACATGTTCTAGTTTTACTCCAGAATTTCCAGCTTTCTTCTCTTTCAAAAATATGATGTCACACCGCTTCGCTCGCAGTGTGAAGTGTCATTTTTTTACATAATTTCTATGTTTTCCTTATTTTACTACACAACTCAATCCTACATAAGAACATCCAAAACATTAATACCATACACATAAATTATATCACAAAAATTAATATGCAATGAATTCATATGTAAAAAACTATCAAAATATATATACAAAATAGAGTTATCAAATACCCCCACAATCAAACCTTTTCCCATCCTCAAGAAAAACCTCAACATAAAATCCCCAAGGGTCCATACACCAACAATGGAGTTTTTAAATTATGATGCTCACAAAAACAAGTTATAACTGAATATTGTAAAAGCACTACACATACCCAATAAAGAATCCAAAAATCATACTTCATTTATAAAGTGAAATTCATGACATTTTTCCCTTTTCACACGTAGTTTTTCAACATTTCATCAACACCCATTCCATTTATGATTTACATTAGCATTTAATTTTCCACTCATCAATCAAGGTAATAATTTAATAGAGTTATGTTCATACCTCAAGTACATGTTCCTAACCATAGGCTTTCATTTAATCTACTTTCTCCACTGTGTAAATACATATATTACATTTAATCATGAGGTATTTGAAATAAGGATCATGTAAAGACCCGCAAATTTCAAGGAAATTTTTTTCTTAATTTTCTTTGGAATTTTACAAGAGCGCAGCTTCAGACGGCACCTGATTCCGAGGCCCGGTGTGCCCGGAATCAATTTCCGAAGTTTGGCTCGGGTACGTTCAGTGAACGGACGAGCGGGTTTTTCTATCTTTTGAACCGGTTCCCGGAATCGAATTCTGAGGGCACCGATGAAATCGCAGCGCCGGTATTTTCTTAGAAACGCCTCTTCCGGAGTTGCGTTTGCTCAGACGTGGTTTTTAAATTTTGGGGCTTTAAGTCAGAAATAAAATAAAATTTGTGCGACAACTTTATTTTATTTCACTTAAGCTGCTTGGAAGCCGCTTGGAAGCCACTTGAACTGAGTTAAAGCGGATAGGGTGCTATCCGGAAATATCATACCCCTTGTTAGGATATTTGTGCGGTGGGGCCCGCACGAGCCCCGCCGTTTCTTTCGCTAAGTAACGCACCCGCGAAAACCCGTCAAAGTAACTGAAAAGTCAACCGACGCGTTTTCTTTATTTCTTAACAGACCATTTAATTGGGCGGTTTATTTCATGAATTAAATGGGCTGTTTCGCTCGTTTAATTAATTCAACGAACTGATGGGTCGTTACTTACGCTTTTGCGTTTTTTGGCATGTTTATAAAATAAGACCAACCTAAAAATCCTTTGAAAGGATTTGAGAGGACCTTTGTTTCTTCATCTCCCCTCCTCGCGAAGAACGCGAAGAACGCGAAGAACGCGAAGAACGCCGGCGACCGGAATTCGACGACGCACACCGTGATCTGCGACGTCGACGAGCTCTACCCGCGACGTTCTTCGGCGACGCCTCTTCTTCCGCGGCCGATCCTCGTTCGGCAATTAAGGTGAGAAACAAATCGTTTATTTCTCCCTTTTTATTTTCAATAACAACGGATTTAATTAATTAAATCCGTTTGTTCTAGATCCGGAGATCGTCGGCGCGACGTTTTTCCCGCGGTGCGACGAACGTCCCTTCCGCGACGAGCGATTCCGCGACGACCTCACGTCCGACGACGACAAGGTAGGGGTTTATTTCCTTGATGATTCTTTCCCGTGTTTATTCTGTTGAAATAAAGAACCCGATCACGGAACAATTTTAATTTATTTAAAATTGTTGATTGGTTTTTCCTTTTCCCCCGTTGAGTTTATGACTAACGCGGAGGGTGCGGGTCTAACGAACAAGACCCGGCAACCCTCCGCCGATCTTTTGTTGTGCGGATTTGGCGGACGACGACGAACCGTGCGGCAAGGGCGATCCGTTGATCCCGCAGTGAAGATCGGCCCCCGGGAGGAGCAATGGCGCAGACGGGAGGTAAAACGGGCCACCGGAGCAACTCCGGTGGCCCGCGGAAGGCGGCGGCGCCCGGCGCGCCGCCGTGGATGAGTTCCGCCGCGACTGAAGCCGTGGCGGCGGCGGCCGGTTCCGCGGCCGCGTGGAACCGGGGAGGGACGCGGCGTCCCGGCCGTGTCCGCGTGACAGGCGGCCCCCCGCGAGGCCGCGTTTTCCTCCAAGCCGCGGGTCAAACCCGCGGCGGTTGCTTCGGCCGCTCGGCCGAAGCCGAGCCGGCCGGTCCGGTCGGCCGGGCCGCGCCCAGGCCGGACCAAACCCGGCCTAGCCGGGTCGAGCCGGGTCGGGCCGACCCGGTTCGGCCGACCCAGGGGGGGTTCGGGCCGGGTCGCCCCGGGCCCAGAACCCCCGTTTCGGGCCCTCTTCGGTCTTTCACCCATATCATGGGCCTGGGACCTCCGATTGACGAACCGTCAGCGGCTACGCGATCCTTGGATCGATACGGTCGTTTCGGTATATTATACTCAAGGTTTCCGAAGACTTTGGGTTCGGCCGGGTTGGTTCGTACACGAAACCAACCGGGCCCTCGGAGCGGAAACGCTCATAACTTGAGCTGCGGACATCCGATCGACGTACCATCAGCTGTGGTAGTTTCCTCTAAGTGAGACGGAACTTTTGGCATACTCCGCCCAAGGATCGGACACAGGCGGAGTATGGTCGGGTTGGTTTTGCCCTAAAAACCAACCGGGCCCCTGGGACGAAAATGCCAATAACTCTCAGACTGGGCGTCCGATTGACGCGCCGTCTGTTGTGTTGAGATCCTGTTGTCGATACGGAACTTTTGGATACATCAACTTCGGACTACGTGTCAGTTGATGTATCAGCCTCTCGGCTCGTGGAGCGGACCCTCCTAAACGAGCTCGCTGCGTGCGGGAACCCTAGCGCTGGCTGTGACTTCGACGACAGAGCAGAGATCCTCCGTGGACTGCGACGACGGCAGAGCAGAGATCCTCCGTGGACTGCGACGACGGCAGAGCAGAGATCCTCCGTGGACTGCGGCGACGGCAGAGCAGAGATCCTTCGTGGACTGCGGCGACGACTGTGCAGAGATCCTCAGTGGACTGCGTCGACTACTGCACTCAGCGATCCTACGTGGATCAGTGCTACAGGTTCTGTGTGAGCCCGATCCTATGTGGGTCCTTACTACCGGTTCTGTGTGAGCCACTGCCTACAGGTTCTGTGTGAGCCCGATCCTATGTGGGTCTTTTGCGGGGGTTAGTACCTATCGATCCTTCGTGGGTCCGACGACTTAGATGGATCAGTGATCATCTTTGACGTCATCTGAAAAAGTATACCTGGTTGAGCTGAATCTTATGTTACTCTCCTTTGTGGATTGTGTTGAACTATCCTATGTGGATTTACTGTTTACTCTCCTTGTGGATTTGAGTCTTGCTTTCCTTTGTGGATTGAGTTGTTCTTGAGCTCGTGAGCAGAGCTAGAATTGGGGACTTAGGTATATGTATGGGCATATACCTAAGTCGAGTCAGATGTTACTTCGTGATTGAATCTTTCTTTTGTGCTATATCCTTTGTGGATTTCGGGAGACCTTCGGGGGTCTCGGGGTCCATACTGAGTAGTTATACTCACCCCTGCACGGGCTATGCCCGCACCTTGTTGTGTTGGATGCAGACGACGGACAGCGCTGATCACGGTTGGGGCGTGGAGCAGGACGGTACCTGGAGGTGGACCGCTGGACGGGACGTGCTCGGAGCGGACGTGGGACCCGAGGAGCCTGGAGGCTATCTGTACCCACCCTTCAGGTGGGATTGCCAGTGGACGACACGAGGCCGCCGTCTTTTCTTCAGTTGCTGTTCTTTACTTTTCAGTTGTACTTTCAGTTGGGCTTGTATTCCGGCCCCCTTTACTTTTCTGCACTTTACTTTCCGCTTGCTGACTCTGTGGTGGTTGTTACTTATAAAGGCAATGCCTTCCCTGTTTACCGGGATTTTACGCCTTGGTGCTAGTCGCCAGCCCCTGGCCTATGGAAGGCGGGCTTGGGGTAGTCACGACACGGGCCCCGAGGTCGGGTCGTGACAAATTGGTATCAAAGGTGGTCGGTTCTACCGCAGACTCTGATCGTCTTTTCTTTCTATGTGAAGCAATAGTGTTTAGTGTATTGAGTGTGGTTATCAGTTCAGGGAGCCCAGTGTTGGTGCGGCGGCCGACGTATCCGTACACCAGGACCCTGACTCCTGATTTCCGACTTAATGCATGAAAACATTGATTGCGTGTGTGTTCCAAGTTTTCTTTGTGATTACTTGTGTCAGCTCACCGGGTATACTGATCTGCTTTATGAAAGTCTCAAGTTTTCCTTGTGATTACTTGTGCCAGCTCACCAGGTATACTGTTCTGACTGTGGTGCTCTTGTTCTCCTTTTCAGGATGGCCCCGCGACGACAGCCAGCTAGGGTTCCGAGTGTAGGGCGCGACGGCAGCCCACCGAGCGACGAGGCCTCGGTGCAGGGCCCTTTTCCAGTAGTGGCGCCGGCGGTCGCTTTACCCGCCGAGCCACCGATGCTACCAGTACCAGACACTGACGATGCACGTCGCCTTAGGGCACTGCATGAGTTTCAGAGCCAGCGACCGCCCAGGTTTCGCGGTGAGGCGGACCCCCAGGCCGCCGAGGACTGGCTAGAGGCGGTGGTACGGATCTTTAGGCTAGTGAGGACACCAGCAGATCTCATGGTGATTCTCGCGGCGAGCCTCCTGCAGGCGGCGGCAGGACGATGGTGGAGCTTGATGCTCCAGGTTCACGATGAGGCATCCTTGCTCTGGGCGGACTTCGAGAGCCTCTTCCGCTCTGAGTTCGTCCCGACCACCCTCCGAGCGGTGCGCATCCAGGAGCTTCTCCAGCTGCGCCAGGGCAGCATGACAGTCGCTCAGTACGCGGCGAGGTTCACTGACCTATCTCGCTACTCGACCGACATGGTACGAGACCCCTTCATCCGGGCCCGGACCTTCGAGCAGGGCTTGCGACAGGAGATTCGGGCGTCGCTGATCTCCCTCAGCATTCCGACCCAGGCGGGAGTGCTGGAGCGAGCCCTCCTGATCGAGAGCTTCCTGGCAGAGCCTTCTTCAGCGGCGAGACCTAGCGCAGGGCGGAAGGTAGCTGAGTCTTCGGCAGCAGGTAGCCGACGGATGACTCTCGGGTCCAGGCAGACCAGACCCCCACGCAGACGGCCTCAGGACACCGGCTCAGCAGTGCGGGGCACACAACGGAGTGCCAGCCTTCCGAGAGGCAGGCTGTGCTACTCCTGCGGCGGGCAGGGTCACATGGCTCGTGACTGCCCGACTCGCCGACCTGAGGAGCAGCAGACGGTGGAGGGGCCACCCAGGCAGAGGCAGAGGGTCGACCGTGGCGGTCCGCAGGGAGGAGGCGGACGAGGCAGAGGAGCCGGCCGAGCAGCGGGTGGTGGGCGACGCTTCCAGGCTCTACCCCCACCACCACCAGGAGGGCCACCTCGACCACAGGGAGCTGGCGGGAAGGGACAGGCCCAGCTCCAGGCAGTGGAGGCCTACGACCCCGACATGCCAGAGATGATTCGAGGTACGATCTGTGTCTATTCCACCCTTGCTGCAGTACTTATAGACACAGGAGCGAGTCACTCTTTCATAGCCTCTGCCCTTGTTCGGAGCTCGGAGATTCCGACTGAGCCGTTGGCTCGATCCTTACGGCTAGAGACTCCTACGGGAGCAGACTCGACGATTACGCACTGGTGCCAGTAGTGTGAGATTACTCTAGGAGGCGAGAGCTTCGGCTGGGATCTCCTTGTAGTGGCGTCGAGGCCTTACGACGTCATCTTGGGCATGGATTGGCTATCCACGGTTCATGCCCAGATCGACTGTTTTAGGTGCAAGGTGCGATGTGTTCGCACCGACGGGAGCAGGTTTACCTTCACCGGCGAGAAGGGAACCTTTTCAGCACAGGATGGACTTCCGCGGAGGAGAGTGCAGCCCATCACTCATCAGTTGGCTAGCCTCATCCTAGGAGCAGTGGACGTGCGGAGTCCAGTTTTTCCTGCAGTGGTGGACCAGTACGTGGACGTCTTTCCCGACGACGTTCCAGGGCTACCTCCTCATAGAGAGGTAGACTTTTACATCGACTTGTACCCCGGGACAACCCTGATATCTGCTCCAGCATATCGGATGGCCCCCGCCGAGCTTCGAGAGCTGCGGGTACAGTTGGAGGACTTGCAGAGCAAGGGGTTAATCCGACCCAGTGTTTCACCCTGGGCTTCCCCGATTTTGTTCGCCAAGAAGGCGGACGGGAGCTTGCGACTGTGTGTCGACTATCGTCGCCTGAACCAGGTGACAGTGAGGAACAAGTATCCGCTACCACGGATTGATGACCTCTTCGATCAGCTCAAGGGAGCGCGGTGGTTCTCGAAGATAGACCTCCGGTCAGGCTATCATCAGCTCAGAGTTCGAGACGAGGACGTGTAGAAGACGGCCTTCAGGTGTTGGTATGGCCATTATGAGTTCTTGGTTATTCCGTTCGGCGTAACCAATGCTCCAGCAGTGTTCATGAGCCTCATGAACAGGATCTTCCAGCCATACCTCGACCGATTTGTCGTGGTCTTCATTGACGACATTTTGGTATACTCGACGACTGAGGAGGAGCATGCCTACCACCTGCGAGATGTTCTAGACACACTCCGAGAGCACCAGCTTTATGGAAAGCTCTCAAAATGCCAGTTCTGGTTACGTGAGGTCCATTTCTTGGGGCACGTCATTTCTGAGGCGGGAGTTGCAGTGGACCCCGCGAAGATCGAGGCAGTGCTAGCTTGGGAGCCACCCAAGAGCGTGACAGAGGTGCGAAGTTTCTTGGGCTTAGCCGGATACTATCGGAGATTTGTGCCAGACTTCTCCAGAGTTGCGGCACCACTCTCAGCCTTGACAAAGAAGGGGAAACCCTTTGTGTGGTCAGACAGATGTTAGCAGAGCTTCCAGGAGCTGAGACAGAGATTGACCAGCGCACCTATCTTGAGGTTGCCTGAGGAGGGAGTTGGATACGTAGTTTACTGCGATGCATCAGGGACTGGACTCGGGTGCGTCCTGATGCAGGAGCGGGCCGTGATCGCCTACGGATCACTTCAGTTGAGGCCGCATGAGCAGAACTACGCCACTCATGACCTGGAGTTAGCAGCAGTGGTCTTCGCTCTGAAGACTTGGCGGCACTATCTGATGGGCGAGCGCTTCACAGTCTTTTCTGACCACCAGAGTCTCAGGTATATCTTCTCTCAGAAGGACCTGAACCTGAGACAGCGGAGATGGCTTGAGTTCCTCCAGGACTATGACTTTGAGATAGTCTATACTCCTGGGAAGGGGAACGTGGTAGCCGATGCCCTCAGCAGGAGGACGGGCATTCAGCTACTTGAGGAGGCGACGGAGCAGCTAGCCTCCTTGCAGATATCCTTCGTGGATAGAGACGGAGCAGCCTTTCTTCAGTCTCTCACAGTCTCTCCTCCACTTCTACGGCGGGTCAGAGAGGCTCAGCGTGGGGACGCTGACTGTGAGACCCGGCGTGCACTGATATCCTCAGGTCAGGCGCCTGATGGCTTCTCCCTTGGAGCAGAGCACGACATCCTTTTCAGAGGACGTACCTTCGTACCAGTCGCTTTACGAGAGGAGGTGCTGAGAGAGTTTCACACTTCTCCCTTGGCGGTGCATCCCGGAGTGGCGAAGATGTACCAGGATCTCAGGCGACAGCACTGGTGGCCGGGCATGAAGAAAGCTGTGGTAGAGTTCGTTTCACGATGCCTCACCTGCCAGCAGGTGAAGGCAGAGCATCAGGTACCAGCAGGCTTGGTACAGCCCTTGGAGGTCCCGGAGTGGAAGTGGGACGGTATATCTATGGACTTCGTGACTGGACTTCCACGCACTTCCAGAGGTCACGACTCCATTTGGGTGATTGTCGACCGACTCACCAAGTCGGCACACTTCTTACCCATCAGAGAGCAGGGCTCAGTGGAGAGCTTGGGACGTCTTTACGTCCAGGAGATCGTACGGCTTCACGGTGTGCCATCGTCTATCGTCTCCGATCGAGATGCTCATTTCACTTCCCGGCTTTGGAAGGGGTTGAAGGAGGCGTTCGGGACGCGGCTCCATCTGAGCACAGCCTTCCACCCTCAGACGGATGGTCAGACGGAGAGGACCATACAGACACTCGAGGACATGCTCCGTGCATGTGTTCTCGACTTTGGTCGCAGCTGGGAGGACCACCTACCCTTGGTGGAGTTCGCGTACAACAACAGATACCACTCCACCATCGGGATGGCACCATACGAGGCTTTGTACGGCAGACCCTGCAGATCACCGTTGTGCTGGACAGACCCTGGGGAGTCAGCACTCGTGGGACCAGAGATGGTCCGAGCCACGACAGAGAAGGTCCAGATCATCCAGGAGAGGATGAGGACAGCTCAGAGCCGGCAGAAGTCATATGCTGACAGGAGGCGGAGGCCACTGGAGTTCGAGGATGGCGACCACGTCTTTTTGCGTGTCTCACCTCGACGTGGTTTACGGAGATTTGGCCGTGGCGGCAAGTTGTCTCCACGCTTCATCGGGCCTTTCCAGGTCCTCAGCAGGATAGGAGAGGTGGCTTATCGCCTGGCTCTACCACCTCAGTTGCACCGGGTGCACGACGTCTTCCACGTGTCTCAGCTGAGGAGATACGTGCACGACCCGACGCACATCATCGACTTTGGGGAGCTGGACGTGGACGATGGGGCGACTTTTGCGGAGGTCCCAGTGGAGATCGAGGATCGACAGGAGCGGGTCCTACGTGGGCGGTCGATTCCTCTTGTGCGCGTCAGATGACAGCACGGGAACCTCCAGGAGAGCACTTGGGAGCGGGAGGCTCAGATGCGTGCTCAGTACCCCCATTTGTTCCCCTAGTTTTTGATGTATCTTTACGGGGACGTAAAGCCCTGAGGTGGGAGTAATGTAAAGACCCGCAAATTTCAAGGAAATTTTTTTCTTAATTTGCTTTGGAATTTTACAAGAGCGCAGCTTCAGACGGCACCTGATTCCGAGGCCCGGTGTGCCCGGAATCAATTTCCGAAGTTTGGCTCGGGTACGTTCAGTGAACGGACGAGCGGGTTTTTCTATCTTTTGAACCGGTGCCCGGAATCGAATTCTGAGGGCACCGATGAAATCGCAGCGCCGGTATTTGCTTAGAAACGCCTCTTCCGGAGTTGCGTTTGCTCAGACGTGGTTTTTAAATTTTGGGGCTTTAAGTCAGAAATAAAATAAAATTTGTGCGACAACTTTATTTTATTTCACTTAAGCTGCTTGGAAGCCGCTTGGAAGCCACTTGAACTGAGTTAAAGCGGATAGGGTGCTATCCGGAAATATCCTACCCCTTGTTAGGATATTTGTGCGGTGGGGCCCGCACGAGCCCCGCCGTTTCTTTCGCTAAGTAACGCACCCGCGAAAACCCGTCAAATTAACTGAAAAGTCAACCGACGCGTTTTCTTTATTTCTTAACAGACCATTTAATTGGGCGGTTTATTTCGTGAATTAAACGGGCTGTTTCGCTCGTTGAATTAATTCAACGAACTGATGGGTCGTTACTTACGCTTTTGCGTTTGTTGGCATGTTTATAAAATAAGACCAACCTAAAAATCCTTTGAAAGGATTTGAGAGGACCTTTGTTTCTTCATCTCCCCTCCTCGCGAAGAACGCGAAGAACGCGAAGAACGCGAAGAACGCGAAGAACGCCGGCGACCGGAATTCGACGACGCACACCGTGATCTGCGACGTCGACGAGCTCTACCCGCGACGTTCTTCGGCGACGCCTCTTCTTCCGCGGCCGATCCTCGTTCGGCAATTAAGGTGAGAAACAAATCGTTTATTTCTCCCTTTTTATTTTCAATAACAACGGATTTAATTAATTAAATCCGTTTGTTCTAGATCCGGAGATCGTCGGCGCGACGTTTTTCCCGCGGTGCGACGAACGTCCCTTCCGCGACGAGCGATTCCGCGACGACCTCACGTCCGACGACGACAAGGTAGGGGTTTATTTCCTTGATGATTCTTTACCGTGTTTATTCTGTTGAAATAAAGAACCCGATCACGGAACAATTTTAATTTATTTAAAATTGTTGATTGGTTTTTCCTTTTCCCCCGTTGAGTTTATGACTAACGCGGAGGGTGCGGGTCTAACGAACAAGACCCGGCAACCCTCCGCCGATCTTTTGTTGTGCGGATTTGGCGGACGACGACGAACCGTAAGGCAAGGGCGATCCGTTGATCCCGCAGTGAAGATCGGCCCCCGGGAGGAGCAATGGCGCAGACGGGAGGTAAAACGGGCCACCGGAGCAACTCCGGCGGCCCACGGAAGGCGGCGGCGGCGCCCGGCGCGCCGCCGTGGAGGAGTTCCGCCGCGGCTGAAGCCGCGGCAGCGGCGGCTGGTTCCGCGGCCGCGCGGAACCGGGGAGGGACGCGGCGGCCCGGCCGCGTCCGCGTGACAGGCGGCCCCCCGCGGGGCCGCGTTTTCCTCCAAGCCGCGGGTCAAACCCGCGGCGGTTGCTTCGGCCGCTCGGCCGAAGCCGAGCCGGCCGGTCCGGTCGGCTGGGCCGCGCCCAGGCCGGACCGGACCCGGCCTAGCCCGGTCGAGCCGGGTCGGGCCGACCCGGTTCGGGCCGACCCGGTTCGGCCGACCCAGGGGGGGTTCGGGCCGGGTCGCCCCGGGCCCAGAACCCCCGTTTCGGGCCCTCTTCGGTCTTTCGCCCATATCTTGGGCCTGGGACCTCCGATTGATGAACCGTCAGCGGCTATGCGATCCTTGGATCGATACGGTCGTTTCGTTATATTATACTCAAGGTTTCAGAAGACTTTGGGTTCGGCCGGGTTGGTTCGTACACAAAACCAACCGGGCCCTCGGAGCGGAAACGCTCATAACTTGAGCTGCGGACGTCCGATCGACGTACCGTCAGCTGTGGTAGTTTCCTCTAAGTGAGACGGAACTTTTGGCATACTCCGCCCGAGGATCGGACACAGGCGGAGTACTGTCGGGTTGGTTTTGCCCTAAAAACCAACCGGGCCCCTGGGACGAAAATGCCAATAACTCTCAGACCGGGCGTCCGATTGACGCGCCGTCTGTTGCGTTGAGATCCTGTTGTCGATACGGAACTTTTGGATACATCAACTTCGGACTACGTGTCAGTTGATGTATCAGCCTCTCGGCTCGTGGAGCGGACCCTCCTAAACGAGCTCGCTGCGTGCGGGAACCCTAGCGCTGGCTGTGACTTCGACGACAGAGCAGAGATCCTCCGTGGACTGCGACGACGGCAGAGCAGAGATCCTCCGTGGACTGCGACGACGGCAGAGCAGAGATCCTCCGTGGACTGCGGCGACGGCAGAGCAGAGATCCTTCGTGGACTGCGGCGACGACTGTGCAGAGATCCTCAGTGGACTGCGTCGACTACTGCACTCAGCGATCCTACATGGATCAGTGCTACAGGTTCTGTGTGAGCCCGATCCTATGTGGGTCCTTACTACCGGTTCTGTGTGAGCCACTGCCTACAGGTTCTGTGTGAGCCCGATCCTATGTGGGTCTTTTGCGGGGGTTAGTACCTATCGATCCTTCGTGGGTCCGACGACTTAGATGGATCAGTGATCATCTTTGACGTCATCTGAAAAAGTATACCTGGTTGAGCTGAATCTTATGTTACTCTCCTTTGTGGATTGTGTTGAACTATCCTATGTGGATTTACTGTTTACTCTCCTTGTGGATTTGAGTCTTGCTTTCCTTTGTGGATTGAGTTGTTCTTGAGCTCGTGAGCAGAGCTAGAATTGGGGACTTAGGTATATGTATGGGCATATACCTAAGTCGAGTCAGATGTTACTTCGTGATTGCATCTTTCTTTTGTGCTATATCCTTTGTGGATTTCGGGAGACCTTCGGGGGTCTCGAGGTCCTTACTGAGTAGTTATACTCACCCCTGCACGGGCTATGCCCGCACCTTGTTGTGTTGGATGCAGACGACGGACAGCGCTGATCACGGTTGGGGCGTGGAGCAGGACGGTACCTGGAGGTGGACCGCTGGACGGGACGTGCTCGGAGCGGACGTGGGACCCGAGGAGCCTGGAGGCTATCTGTACCCACCCTTCAGGTGGGATTGCCAGTGGATGACACGAGGCCGCCGTCTTTTCTTCAGTTGCTGTTCTTTACTTTTCAGTTGTACTTTCAGTTGGGCTTGTATTCCGGCCCCCTTTACTTTTCTGCACTTTACTTTCCGCTTGCTGACTCTGTGGTGGTTGTTACTTATAAAGGCAATGCCTTCCCTGTTTACCGGGATTTTACGCCTTGGTGCTAGTCGCCAGCCCCTGGCCTATGGAAGGCGGGCTTGGGGTAGTCACGGCACGGGCCCCGAGGTCGGGTCGTGACAGATCAAATGAATCTATGGTTGAGAGTAGGTTGGTAAAATATTGAAAATAAATTAAGGAAAAAGGAGGAGGATAAACTCTAACGTACAATTTAAGATATTCAAAAGAAAATATCAATGGAAATAACTCTCACAAAAATATAATGTCATCCCACACACCCCTAAAGAACAGAGTAAGTCCCATAAACAATGTATTCATAATGAATGATAATCCTCTATTTTTTCTATTTTTTTCTTTTATTCTCTCTCTCTTTTTTCTTTTTTTTTTCAAAATCCATGATTGGAATAAACCTCACATCCATCACCTAACCCCATATGATAAAAATAATCAGTCCAAAAAAATGGTGATTTTTATTCTCCCTATTCATAACCAATTTTTTTCATTTTTTGGAAGCTTCCCTAGGATAAGTCTCACATGCACCATCTAACCATGAATGTAAATATGAACCTACAAGAGGGATATATAGTTGAATATAATGAATGTAAATATGAGCCTTCCCCATAATCCATGATAACATCCTGTAGTCTCCCCTCAAGATATCACATCCCATATCCACTATAAACAACCCCTAACCCACTCTCATTCAATTGAATATCATGAAAAATACAAAGAGTTTGGTTGGAAAGGAAATAATTTCTCATAATGTAGCTTAAACCTAAATAGGTCATTCATGGCTTATATGGGCTAAAGGAGGGTCAATGTTTAGGTGGGTCTCTAGATAAAAAGGTCTCATAAAAAATGCCTTAATTATTTCAAAATTAAATTTGTATAGTTATAGATTTTACAAGATATAAACACATATTCTAATTAGTTTACATTCCCCAAGTTGTACTCAAGAAATATTCTCAAAAAAATTAGTAATATTTGGTATAGAATCCTCTCGATAATGGAAATAGAATATGAGTCAATCAGGTCATGGCATAAAATCAATGATCAGTTTACTCAATTCATGCTTCTAGGAATCAAAATCATGAAAAGCAATCATATCATTAATCATTTTCAAGAAATACCAAATTTAAGTAATAAATTAGCTTCCAAAATTTCCATTTATATCTTTTAATTTATGGTCATAATATTTAAAATTTTCTAATATGTCAAAATATTTCTCCTCGATGATGATTTCTCCTAGATCAGTTAGTACAAGACAAATAATTCTAGATTTTTTGTGTGAGAATCTAATTCAATTCAGTTTATGCAATAATTTAATTAATTTTTTTAAATTGTGTGATATAAAAAAGTAGTGTAAAAAATATATAAAATAGTAGAAACAATACTCCCCTTATATTGATGAATGTGAATGAGTCTCTTTGATTATATCTAGCTAGATACATGATGTGTAATCTGATTACACAACATGTAATGTTCATGTTTTTAGCCTCTTCAATCATTTCTTGATTCTTCCTTCTAGGGACCTGAAATATAAAAGTAAATAGTGAAAGTACACGCCATTGATAATTCAAAATATTTGTATCAAATAGGAAAATAGGAAAAACACATGGAGATTTATTTAAACTAATAAAATAAAATAAATCTACATCCTATAAATAATTTTTAACATCTAGGTTGACTCCTAGTAGATGCTCATTTTTATGGACGTTTAGTTCAACCCTTTACCTTTATTAGCTAATTGGAACATGGTATAAAGATAACCGTCTTGGATTTAACCACTTCTAGATTTGTTGTGAATTTGGGGTTGTCTTTTTCTTTATCCACCATTGGTTATTCTTGGCGAGTGGTGAGATGGAATTTGTGGACAGATGTAATGAGAATAATTGGAAATTGAAATCTGACCAGATTTTGTAATTCTACTGCTCCACTGCTACTTCTTACTTATCTTCCTCTAGTTCACATTTTTGAATGGCTTCTTTATTCAGAGGCTCTTTTTTCCTTATCTTCTTCTTGAAATTTTAGGAGGGATTCCCATTCATCTTTAGTCTCAATAATACCTGTGAGGTCTATGAATATTTTCTCATTGTAACCTTTAATTTGTCTTCTTCCATCATAATTTCACTGGATTATACCTCCTCGAACTCATAATCATCCTTCTTTAGCACTTCTTCTTCCTCAGATTCTATAGATTGTATTACTTTGACATCCTCCTCTTCTTCCTCTTCAACCATCCAATCACTAATTTTCATCATTTTTAATTCCTCTTCATCGAGTAGTTGCAAAAGAAATTATATTTGTTCTTATTGGCATTTTTGTATGTATATAAGGGATGCCTCTGGTTTTGATACATCTTCTTGATCTATAGGTTCATCTTTTTCAATGTTTCCAACATACTCAAGGTAATGATATTTATTCTCTGCCTCTAATTTTTCTTCCTTTTTCATTTCCACAGCATTGGATTCATCCACCTTTTTATGTTCTTCATATTCAAACAAATCAATACCTGCATTAGATTTTAATGGTAAGTTACATACTAGGGAATTTAAATTTGAAATAAAATGGAAAAAATGAGTAATTAATTCTCCTTGTTCATTGAGTTGGGATTCATGGTCATCCATCCACTTATCCAACACTAGAATGAACCTGGAGATCAAATTGGCTAGTATGTCATCTGAATTATGCTTCTGAGGTTGATAAATGTAATGTTCTTGAGTTTTTTTTATTTCAACAGGTTGTACTTATTCCTATTCTTGATGTTTATCATCTTCAAATTCACATGTATATAAATTATAGACAATTGGTAGGTGATAATTAAAATCTAAAATCATTTGGGCAAGGTGAGTAGTCAATTCTCCGCACTTTTTAAGTTCAGGCTCCTTATTTTCCATCCTCTTGTTCATAACTTCAATACCCTAGGTGATAAATCTATATAGTTTTTCTTTGGGATTCAGCTCTTGATTTTTTTGAAAGTAGGAGTTGTAATGGGTTTACTGCTCAGCCCAACAATTTCCTTAGTAGATTTGATAGTTGGGAGCTCCTCCACTGGGATGATAGTAGGTTTCATTCCACCATTGGGGTTGGAATTCATCGTACTCATGAGAACATGACTCATACCAATATTTTTCCTACTTTATCCACCCTTATGAACTCAGTGCTTCCCATACAGTTGGATACTCCAGATATTCAATATCTTTTGGTGGTGGTTCAACACAATACTGGTTCATTTGAAAACTCATCCTACACACCACGTAATACTTCCAAAATCATAATATATGATAAAAAAATTGTCTACAATATTAATTAACTAAACTAAAATCAGTAAATTAAAATGGGATAAGAAAAGTATTTGACCTGAGCAATCGATCTTGAGTCGCCTACAATGCTCTACTGCTCCCCGAAAACAATGCCAAAATTTGACAGACCCAAAAGGCGTCACTAATTCCTCTGTGTGTGAGTCAAATTATAAATTTATAATGTGCTGAACCATACTATCTACAAAGGTGTATTATAACTAAAGTGCGAGGTCGTACCCATAGAGAGTAGGGAACCCAATGATGAAAATTCTTAATTAAAGGTTGGGTTGGTCCAATTGCAGTTTGATTTTATCAAACTAATTGTGCAATTAAAATAAATTAATTTCAAAAGAGAAATAGAATATAGGGGAATTAGATTCAAGGTGTTATTTTTCTAAATAAATTAATTCCACTTTACTCACAAAATAATTATATTAAATAGTTTCACAACCAAACTATTTTATTGATAAAAGAAATGTTCATTCGCAATCAAACTACCCTAGAATCTCAATGCATCACAGTTAGATGAACCAAAATATCTAAAGTGCATTTAGTTCAAATTTCCTTATGCAGAAGAGTAATTCCATTTAGTGGTCATGAATACATCATCTCAATCCTAATGGGGTTCAATCATTATTGAAAACATATGGCCAATTATTCAATCAAGAATAAATTATATGTGGATGCACAACATGATACTATTAAATGAAATCATATTTACGAGAAAAAGTAAATAAACCAATGATGGTACGCACCCCCTTTAATTGATCCCACTCTCCCCTATGGGGTTTAACCGATCATCATCGGTTGGTCACCGATGATGAATGAACCAATAACCATAGTGGAGAGACTAGAAAATAGTGGTAGAGAAGGAGAATGAATTAAGAGAGAAACTAGAATTAAAATAGAAATCATTCAATTGATTACATCAATGAAATGAAAGAAAAAAAACTTAAATAACAACTTATCTATGGAAGGGCGGTTTCCTATGGAAGCCTCTCGGTGGTCGCGCTTTCTCCCTCAGGTCCAGGGTATTTTGGAATGCCTTGGAAGAGTATCCAAGGGTGTCTTTTATAGGATTTTTTTCCCAAAAACTATGTACCACATCACATTTAATTTTTAGTGTATCACCGTCATCACAACGTGTACCTGGCATACACGTCATTTTATTCAGATCAGAGTTTTCCTCTATGTTGAATTTGCAGAAACTTCATACATTGGTTTGAATCTGGTCACATAGTGTACTGGAGTTATACGACATGTACTTGTAGTTCACAGTGTGTTCCATCATCACAAATTTTTCTACACAGTCTACATCATGTCACGAACTACATGTATTGTATACTCAGTACACAGTGTGTACCAGTTTTGCTCCATAATTTTCATCCTTCTTCTCTCTCAAAAATTCAATGTCGCACCGCTTCGCTCACGGCGTGAAGTGTTTCTTTGTTCCATATTTTCTATGTTTTACTTATTTCACAACACAAATCAATCCTTCATAAGAACTTCCAAAAAATTAAAACTAGTCTCATAAATTATATCACAATAATTAATATGCAATGAATTCATATGTTAAAACCTATCAAAATATGTATAAAAAATAGAGTTATCATTTACCAAGCCCATTCAAATGCTTTGGGTAAGCCATCTCATGATACATATTCCATACTATTTTTAATTATCCCCTATCCCTTATCAAAATCGTACAGGTTTCCTATGGTTTATATATTTACAGATTAGGCTGAAGATGGTATGGTTGGCTAGGTGTCCCTGAGGAACTTGAGCCAACTTGGTTATTTATTTATTATTTTTCATTGATTCTTTACTTTTTTATATAGGTACATTGCTTATTTTATATGTATGAACAAAATTATGCTTTAGAAACCATTGGTGGTGGACTAATGAGTATATCTCACACCATGTTTGGGCTGCCATTGCACTAGGGTATCCGAACAGACCTCTTTTATTGTAGGATGACAAACCTTGGCTATTTTATTGTGCTATAATTCTTGTACCTGGGAGTTAGGAGAACATGTGTGAGATAGTACTCGAGATTCTCATGGATCTAGCCATTGGGATTTTATTATTTTATTGTATTGTACCTTCCTGTTATATTTCTCTTCTTCTCTTATGCTTGCAATATCATTTTGGACATCCATGCATCATCATAAATGGAATTGACCACCTTTTATATTTAGTTTATATTTCATTTATCTTCCAATATTTTCATTTATGTTTACTCCTTACACTATATTTTGATTTAGACCTATTTATAATGTTGTGATACTCTAATCACAAGGGTATAGTCTCCCCATCATACCACCATTAGACCCTTGCTGATAGTTGGTAGCATATGGCGTATGATGAGGTGTGATTGAGGCTATGTGGTGTCTGATTTAGTGTCCATTTAGGATGTGACATTACAAAGTGGTATCAAATCATCATTTTTTCCTTTGTTATACTATTTTGGGCTCGTAGATAGGAGACTAGGAGTGTATCGACACTTAGTAAATTTTTGTGCCTGTGAGTGATCAACCCACATATGGTGAAAAGTTCAAGTGTCTTGGGATGTGAATTTCATTCGTGATGTTCGTTATTATAGTTTATTTTGATTTTACCTTGAGTGATTAGTGTGATTTACACTGCTTAATAATTTATATGATTTATAGCATTTACCCTTATCCTGGTATGACATGGATATAACATTACATGCATCATTATAGGAACATAGAAATTCACATGCCATGCATTTTCCATTCCATGTAGGTTGTATTTCTAGGTTGTTTGAAATTGTTGTTGTGCCTTGTGTGTTGTTTTCTTGATTTTTGTATGCCATGCTGGGTTCTCTTAGTAACATGTTTATTTTTCACCTTCTTAGATATTTTATTTTCATGCCTCTATAATTTAAATTGTTATGTCCTGCATATATGCCATGTTTGTGTGTCTTCTACTTGTGTAGTAGATTTCCAGGCTTATTTACTTTCTTATGCTTATTTAGAACACCTAGTGTTTCAATTATCATGTCAAATTTCTTACCATGTTATTAAACTTATTAATGAACTTTGTTTTCAATTTTCATGTTTCTATGATTGTTTAGCATGGGATGAAACATGGTGGCAGTGATTAAATGGGAGTCAATTTAAAATTTGTAAGGTGTGTGGGTGCCTTATAAATTGGGAACTAATGAACCATATAATTAAACTATTATTAATGTTTTCTATATACTTAAATATTATTTTATAAATATTAAATATGTTTAACTTCTATCTTATTTTAAACAAATTTGTAATGGTTAAATGAGATCCAATTTGTCCAATTAGTAAAGTGTATGGGCACTTTTTGAATTGGAACATGCTGAACCATATAATAAAACCAATATAGACACACCTTATATATTTAAAGGATTTATTATAAATATTGAATAGGTTAAATTTTATTTTTTTATCCTGGATAAAATGCTTACAGTTAGATGGGAGTTACCCGCAACTTGTAAATTGTATGAGCACTTTATACATTGAGGGTAGTAACCCATAAAACCGAACCATCTATTATAAGAATCCTATCTAGAAACTTCTATAAATATTAGTATTGTTATGTTTTGACTTTAATGTTTTGGCTACCTTTATTAAGTCCAATACCTTTTTTTCTTGAGGCTTTATGACCCTTATGAAAAAATTTATAAATACACAACTGGACCCAAGTAGGTCAGTTGGGGCATGTTTCTTTAGGAATGAACCACTAAAGGTGTTTTAAATATTAATGTTTAAAATTTTTGGGTTGCTTTTAATTGAAACTAAAATGTCTTTATGGGACCCTTGTAGGTCGCATTTTCTTTTGGTGTTCCTTAGTTCTCAACCCCATGGGGGTGTGTTTATGGTATGTGTTGAGGAAGTTTTAAAATTACCATAGCCTCCTTTATGGTTTTTTATAAATTTAAGGTGGCATCCCTTATGACTATACCCACTTTAATTAATATAAGACCTTTTAATCTACTTGATCTATTTTTTTTGAGGTCATATAAATAAATGAATGGTGTTCAAAATAGATTTATCTGATAAAATGGCCTAATTATAATGGGATTTCACTAAATAATAATGCATAAAAAAGGTAATTTAAGATGAATTTCATATTTTTCCTTATAAATAGTGTTAGTTTATTTTTAAAACTAAGCATTGAAATGTTAAATAGTTAAATGATTTTTGGTTTAATTCCTCAAAATAAACCTTATATGGTGTTTTAGATCGACCCTTGTGTAAGGATAGTTTAAATCCTTTTAACATGTTGCCTTGAGTGGATCCCTTGAAATGGAAACATGATAATTTTCTATAGCTCTATTCTCATTTATATTGAACCTAAATAATTGGATTTTAAACCTAGAAACCTTTCATAAGAAGTACCCCATTTTTTGTTGATTCTTGAGCTTTGATAAGAGGATTGCCTATTTTGGGTAACACCGTCAGATATTTAAATCCCTCGTTAGTTTCTTACAAGAAGTTTCTCTTATGTGGTGTTGTTTAGGTTCCACCTATCCATAGTTTGAATTTTAGTTCCTAAATGAATCATTGGTTGACGGGTGATTGTTCGGAGAGTTAACCCCTTCTTACGATGTTAGCATAGTGTAATGCTCATTTTTAGTAGGCTGGGAATGCCTAGGGAATGTTCAGACGCTTAGTAGGTCATGTGACCCTTCTTCCTCCTCTACAGTGATGGATGACTCAAAAATTTGTTAGTCGAGTTAATAGTCATATGGGGTAATATGGATTCATGTTTGAGATTTCGCAGGTCATTCAATACTCGAAGGCATATGGCCATTAAGCCTATGGATAGTATTGGGAATGTGGTACTGGATCATTTAATCTCAGATAGTATGTGTTAGTACATGCAATAACATTGAGTTTTTAAAATAGTATATCAAATCATTTGAGTTCATTGTTTATTGTTTAATTTGAATTTGTAACACCATGAATTCCAGTCAACTCTGTAATGAAGTAACATGAGCGTCTAGAGGAATCAAACTTTTCCCAATGCTCGAGATGATGTTTTAAGAGAATCAATTATTTTTTATGTTGGTTAGTCATTTTGTATTTTATGGAGAATGCTACGGTGAATGCAGAAATAACTCAGGATGAGATTTATGTGTAAGTCTAAATGTGAACCTAATCTAGTGCTCTTAAGAGTGGCTAGTTTGTCTTTCCTTCAGGTTGATGCTTTTTAAAGTGTGATGGCCACATCTGGGACTGTGGTCAGTGGTCGATGGAGTGTTCCATGGTATGAGTCTTCTTTCTCAGTAAATCCAATGATAAGGACACTACTACGGTGGGGATCATTGTGTAAACTCTTGTTAAATGTGTTCTTCTAGGTATAAGGAGCACAAACTAGAGAACCATTTCAAAATGGTCGTTCTAGCCTAAATTCCCTTGATTCTGGTGAGTTTTGAACCATGTTGGTTCTTCTGAAGGAGCACAAAGATGAATGGTTGGGTGGGTATTCAACCTTTGATGAAACCACTAGTCGGTATGGGCCTCAGTGGTTGTTCTTGAGCGATTGCTGTATGCCTTGTGTGGTAAAGGCATGGTGATCAGTTAATGGTGATGTGTCAGTAGGTGAAACCAAGCTTTATTTAAAATAATTCATCAAATGATGGTTTGACTATTCTTATTTCAACAATTGGAAAGGTTGTTTTGAGGCCATAGCAATCACTTTTCCCTCTTGGTAGTAGGAGGGCCTCAGGTCATTTTGGGAAGCATTCAAATCATCTTAGTGTACTATCGGTTAAATAACGATAATTTCTCCTATATTTTCATCATCTGGTTACATTAAGAGAGTATTGGCCTTACACCATTATAAGATTTTAAAAACCATTGGGCTTGTTAAGTGGTATCTATCATAGTGTACTCCAAAAGTGTGGTTGTTCTTAGAAGCATGGTTAGTCTTTAGTGATACCTAGATTCCTGAGTAAGAATGCCTTGGATGGACTTAGGGACACCTTCTATTTCTTTTGACCTGATTGATGAGTTAGATTCCTCTTTGGGGTTAGTCAGTGACTTTAAAACATGGATGTTTATCCTTGAAACAACATCTAACTTGTAAGATTATGGGTATGGTTTTCCTTGGATGACCTCCTTAGACCCCCCCAGTTTGACTCCGAGGTTACCCAAACTTCAGTCGGGCTCGAAAGAGGGTGTTTTCACCACGACGATTCAAATTTTCTAGATCGAGAAATGTTTCTATGTTCACACCATGTTAAAATAGGTTAAAGTGGGGTTTTGTCTAGAGATATCACCAGAAGATGGTAATAGGAGACAATGAGTGTGCTCTTAGAAAATCTCGAGTTACATATGTTTAAATTATTTTAGTTTAGTTTTTATTGTACACTGGCCATCTAAGCCTAGCATTTTGAAAATGGTTGTACGGTAGTGGATTGAACCGTCTCCCTATGGGTTTTTTAAATAAGGTCAGTTTGGAATCAACCCTTCAATCTAACTGTGTCTCCTGTCGTGAGAATCATTGGAACTCTATTTGCATGTTTTGAAAGATAGTTCCAATGGTAGAGATGCCGTGTTTCAAAATTAGCCCTTAAATGCTAGAACATATGGTGGAAGCACTATAGGAAGGGTGGTTAAAATTGATGATGTAGAGATCATTTATCTAGTTTCAAGGGCTTGGGAAATCTCTGTTTCAATGCTATAGTTAACAACAATAGGCATTATCTTGAGTTTCCACAACCTATGTGTCGTATGTTCGGATGACACTTGAAGGTGATTTGGACATTTGGAAACATAAAATGGTCATTTGAGTGATAATTCAAAAACTAAGTAAGTATATTTATGTTCTATATATTTCCCCAAGGATTCTCAGTGATGAGAATTTTTAAGGTTGGGAGATTTTAGTGTCTCCTGTTTTTGAACCGGAAGAAAATCCAAAGGAATGTGAATTTATTCGTTTGGTGGATGGTACATTTTGTAAACTGAGAATCAGATCATAATTATGATAGTTGTAACACTTAAATTTATTTATTTTTAGACTTTTTAAAGTCCTTATGGGTCTTTCAGGTGTTTCATTGAGTTTCGGGAGCACCAAGCCCAGAAATTTTAAGTTTTGGGTGGACTGTTAAGGGCACACGGTTCGTCTGAAACCATGTGGACCACCAATAAAAACCATGAGGCACCTATAGGTGATAAGTAGTGACCTGCATAGGCTATACATAGTTTCCTAAATCGAAAACCTAGACCACACACTAAGTGTTATTTAGGCAGTGTGTATTCACTATTCATTGCATGGTTGGCACATAGTTTGGCCAAACCGTGTAGGAAAACTTTGAGAACCTCTCCTCTTAAGTAGTATCTTTTTCATATTTGCTGCATTGTGTGTCCAACCATCTTTCTAAACCATGTGTCCAAACCATGAAACCATGTCTATGATGGGTAAAATTATTATTATACCCTTAATGATCATTTAAACCTTTTTATCTATTTTCTTTTCTCCCACCAACCATGTGAAGATCCTCTTCTTACCATGTAGAGATCCTCCAATTCCTAAACTAGGAATGGAAATATATTCTTTTTTATGTTGTTGGAATACAACTCCATTAGTCTCTCTAGATTACTCTTAGTAAGCTCCTCATTCCTCTTGATTTCATTCTTCGTTTATCATCCCTCTCACTGAGTTATTTTGGTGTGAGCTAATTCACCCTATTTTCAGGGAGTTCATCCATTTATTCATTTTCTCTAAAACCAAAGAAAATAAAATATTGATATCAGATATGTGGGTCATCCATGGTAAAAGCTATGTGGTCTATAGCTTTTCCCTTGAGTTCTGTTGCTTTTATAAAGGGTTGTTGTGTTCTGCATTCCAGACATACCCAACGTGTCTACTAAAAAATAAATTAGCTTAAATTAATTTTTTTGGACCACCCTATGATTCCTTTAGACTCCCTATATGGTCAGAGTTTATGACCTCAAACCAAACTGAACTTGATATGGTTTACTTAATTGTTCATATTTACTTAACATGTTTGCCTCTATTAGAGCCACCCCTTGGGTATGCCTTTTTTATGTTTGTATTAAATGGTGATGATTGGTTGTATAAAGACTACCATGATATGGGTTGTTTATGATTTGAGTTGGAATGGGATTCCTAAAGTCAACTAAATTAATTCTCTAATAACAAGGTCATGTTTTCTAATAAAACCCCTATGTTGAGGTGCACTGTTTTCTAATCCAAAAATGTTAAGTTTATTGGTCTATTGTTTAGATTGGAAGAATGCCTAATTCATGGTCATTATTGTTTTTTAATTTAAATGAACAATGGATGTGGCCCTCTCCTTTATAATTCAGGTCTTGTGATTTGTTTTTATTACATTCTTATCATCCTACGTTTCACTTTTGTTACGATAAGGTAGGGTTACATACTTGGCCTCTTTAGTTATTTAAATTTAAAATTAAGAATTTATTGCTTAAATTAATTTGATTAATGAATTATGGATGTCATGAGTGATAATTTGGTTCCTTCTATAGAACGTTGAGAATGGTCTCATCGTGTGTGTGTTTAGCATCACTGATGAATTGTGCATATATTGGGGGTGAAACTGGTATGCCAAGATGGAATCCCCATGCGTTACTCTTACCTCAATATGAGCAATACCGGTTCCCTGGGGGAGACACCTTGGACATGTTAATTTGTGAGAAAATTGTACCAGACCATGAGGGATACTTTTCCCCTATGTGAGATACCGTGTATGGGTTCAAAGGTTTTTGTCTCACATTAAGTTGGGAGTGATACTTGCGAGACATTTCATGGATCACATTGGAAGGACTCTGATGGTAGTGAGCCTTATGGTTATCCTGGCTTGATACGTGGGATCCTTGTTAAGGTTTTCCTTGGATGGGACCAAGATGATTCTTATTTAAAATCAGTAGTTTCATTTAAAAAAGTATAATGGTTATATTTGATATCCATAGGACACATCCACCAAGCCCAATCACATTCTTGGTGTCATCCATCTCATGATACCTATGCCATACTATTTTTCATTTTCACCTTTCCCTTATCACAATTATAAAAGTTTCCTATGGTTCATACATTAGGCCAAAGAAAATTTGGTTGGACAATTGTCCTTTAGGAATCTGAGTCAACTTGGTTCTTTATTTATTATTTCATATTTATATTTTACTTTGGTATATAGGAACAATTCTTATTTTATATGCATGAACTTGATTATTCTTTGGACACCATTAGTGGTGGACTACTGAGTATATCACACATCCTATTAGGGACACCATTAAACCGAGGTACCCAAATAGACCTCCTTGGTAATAGGATCATGAACCTTGGTTATTTTCTTATGCTATCATGCTTGTACCTAGGAGTTAGAAGCACAAGACCGAGCTAGTACTCAAGATTCTAATGGATCTAGCCTTTGATATTTTATTGTTTTATTTTATTTTACCTACTTGTTGTATTTATATTCTTATCTTATGCACATAGTATCATCTTGTACATGAATTCATATTTATAAATGTCATTGGACATATTTTATATTCAGTTTATATTACATTTATCTTCCACTACCTTGTCATTTATTTATAATATTTCCACTGTCTCTTTATTTACACCTGTTTATACCATTGTGCTACTCTAATCACGAGGGTATAGTCTCCCCAATGTACCACCATTAGACCCTCACTGCTATTCAGTATCCTTTGATATATGGGGATGTGCTCTTGAGTCCATGTGTGTAATGACCTAATCTATTATAAATAAAACTCTCCTTTTTATTTATTTAAATGTCTCATTATATAATATGGTTATAGAAAACACATGAACTTATTATGTTTTATTATATCCAATTGGATTGAAATGAATATTAAGTATCATTACCTTTGATAATATAGCCATTGAATAGTGATCACATGGTCAGTATAAGTATAGGGTTTAAAAAAATCCAATTGACATAGAAAAAGGAAGTGATGGCCTCAACTAGTAGGATCATACCCTATACAGCCCATTAATCGGAGATTCTAAAGGAGATATCATCTTTTGTTTTTGACCTTGACCAATCCTAAATTGATATACAACAACTTAATCATGAGTGAAACCATTTACAAGAGAAGTTCAATCTCATCGTGATCACGAACCAAACCATGTTCATCGAACTTCCCCATGAAAGTCCCACCATTATGCACCTTACTCTTAGGGAGTATGCTGGTGTATTACATTGAGATGTATCAAGACCCTAGAAATAGGAATATTTAAATTATTTTTTATATAATAATTAATATATTTTCATCCTATTATTGTTACTTTGTAAATGATTTTTATTTTGATACAATAAATCACAATTTGTATTTTTAGTTAATATTCAAATTCAATTATTAAATTTATGAATTAGTTAATTTTTAAATAAATAATATTTTAATATTATTAAATAATTATTATTATATATAAATGATCATATAATTTTTATGATGTTAAATGTAATTTTTATAAGGGTTTGAAAACCGTTATTTTAAAAAACCCATCATTTTCAATAAATATCAGATATTAGTTTAAAAGTAAAAATTCACGTATTTAGAAAATTATTTAGATAAAATTAATATTATTTTTGGAATTCTAAATTCTAAATTATCTAGTGTTTAATTTTTCATATTATTCTTTGACATTCAAATTTTCGGGTAAAAATTAAATACTGTATAAATATACTTTGTATATTATGACATCATAATGACAAAAAAAATATGAAATAATTACTATAAATTGGATACATAACCAAATATATGTATTACTTTTAAATAATTAGATTTTATGCTTATTTGATTTATTTTTTAAATCCATTATGAATCCTCCAAAACATATAATATATTTTAAGGTTTTAAAATTATTTCTTTAAGAGTGTGCCTCACCTCTACATCAACAAGGGAATTATTTTATTATGTTTGGTCCTTGAACTTATAAAATAATTAAAAAAAATCCCATTTGGTAGAAACCATGGGAAAAAACCAAGTGATGGTTTGTGGTTTTGGTTATTTTATTATGTAGATTCCAAAACCTAAATAATAAAGAAATCACCCTATTTTCCTAATAAACCCACCCAATATCCCATTTATATTCACTCAAAATCCTTGTATCATGACCAAAATCTTTTCTCCACTCCCTAGAGTCCTCCTAAGGAGCACCTAATCTCTCAAGAATCCCATACCAATCCATTGGATTCACACACTCAAGTAAGTGATTCTCCACTCTCCCCTTTTATCAAGAACTCCTTTTATGTTATGCCTTTTAATTTTAATTTTCATATGCTGGGATATGTTCTTCCATACCCCCTTACTTACCATTTGATCTATAAATTATTATATCTCCTTTCACTCTCATTTTACCTCCTATCAACCCTTATGTACACCTATTACCATGCCAAAATTTTGTAAGGGTTTTTTATTTCTTTTCTTTATTTAAGCTTCTTCAATATCATATGACTTATATTTCGAATTAATTATATTAGTACATGTATTGACACATCACTATTAATTTAAATTTTATTTCTAAACGATTAGATACCCCTTTCTCTCTCATCAACCCATTTTATGAATTTTTATGTGACATTGTTATGCTGCCAAAATTTCATCACGATTTTTCATACCAAAACAATTTTATAGTGAATAACTACCCATTTTTCTATCAATGGTATTCACCTTTAGGCACATATAATTATTTATTTGGGACTTAAATTTATTTATTCCACATTCCTTAATCATGGAATAAATAATTATGGTGAATGATTCCATTTTGTATGATCTATGTGGCACAATTAAGCATGAGTATGAAATTAATATGATGGGTGCACCTAGATAGAACTATAATTAATTGGGTAATGTTTAGTATCATGATACGTCATGTTGGGATTGGGAGTGAATCTGATTCCTTTATGGGACTTGTTCCACCATTATTTCTTGGTGGGTTTAGCCTTGGAATATATTTATGAAGTAATGTTTTAAGTTGTTTCCACATTTTCCATGTTAGGATTATCATGTCATATCATGTATCTTTGTTCATGTTTATGATTATTTTTATGCCTTGTTGATATGACTATTGTTTAACATGTATTATCCTATCCATGTTATTCCATGTTTATTACCTTTCTGTGATTTATATCTCATCCCTTTATTATATTTTTTCCTTAGATTATCCCATGTAGTTTTAAGTTCAAAGGATTATTCTGAGCACATTAAAGAAGTTTTCAATAAAGATGTTGTATTCCCTATCTTATGCTGTTATGTAATGTACCTAATTACCAAATAAACTATAATTCTGGGTCATATGGGTTGTATTAAGTCAATTATTATGTAATAAATCAGTTATTAATGTGAAATAAAGAGAAGGGTTGTTATAATTGGCATCAAAGGAAAAGTTTAGTTATTTTTGGGATTAGGATTAGAAAAACCCTAGTGAAATACTTAGGTATAAAACTAAGTATAAGAAAACATCCCTATTTTTTTAATTATGAAGTAAGTGGTTTATCAAGAAAATGCATCTCTATCTAGATACTATAGGTGGATGTGGTTTTGGAGCAGATGTACCTAGGAGTAACAACTCTGGCAAGATGTTTCGAGCCTGACTCAAGGTAACCTAGTACATGAAAATGGGATTTACTGTCCAATTGGTTTGAAAATCCTTTGATATATTCTTTGGTAAATTCATAATCTCATTACAAACCATTATTGAGGGAATAAAAAAAATTCCCATAAGAATACATGTTAGGAAATAGATCATGGATAACATAGATTGAAGGATATAAATTCACAAGTTAAGCAAATAAATGTAATTTATAAGTTATACCTTTAATGTCATTAGATTCCCTTTTATTATTTTAATAGTTTAAAAATACACACCCCCATTTTTCCTTTTATTCTATCAATGGCTATAAATAGGAGAAATCAAGTAAATAATCAATGTGATGGGTAACATGATGACTGCTCCAATGAGATGCCAAACCTAATGGGAAAAGGAATTAAAAATTTCTTGATGATACTCTGTCAGCTAAATCGGGTTTTGAATAGAAACTTGGATCAAGAGGAGCATCCAAACCCCTATAATAGATAAAAATCCACAATAAAGATCTTCATGTGATAAAGGTATCCTATATTCAATGGATCATTTGATCCCTTAATCGCGAAAAAATGGACCAACTCTATTGAGAATATCTTCTACATCCTTCAATGTTTCAAAAAAGAGAAGGTTATTATGGATGTTTATCATATAAATGGAGAAGTTGATAAGTGGTGGAAATTAATCATGAATATAAAGCCCAAGGAAGAGATCAAAATAATTGAGTGGAAGGAATTTTGGAAAATGTTTTTCGATAAATATTTTCCTCGCACTCCCTGTCTTAAAATGGAAAGAGATTTCATTACAATCTAGTAAAAATATGAAGAATATATTGGGGAGTATGAGGAAAACTTAATAATACTTGCATGATATTCCTGTAGTTTTGTCTTTACCCCTGGATTCAAGGTTGACCAAATCTTTGGTGGTCTAAAACCTAGTCTAAGAAATGACTTGGTGATCTGTGAATTTGATAGATATGTAGAAATTGTCCAATGTGCCCTCAAATTTGAGATGAAGATCAAAGAATCTCAAGGGTATCATAGGGATAAGAAGTGTAAAGTGGAGTTTAATTTTGGAAGTCCAATGGAGAAATCTAATGGTGCTAAGAAATTCCAACATCCCACTTGTCAAAGGTGTGGAAAGAAACACCCCAAAAAATTACCTAAAGGGAATAAATAAATACTTTAGGTGTGGGAAGGAAGGACACATGGATAATGTTTACCAACAAGAGAAAATCACTAATGCACTGGAGGAAAGTAATTATCTAGTTAACCCTCAATGAATTTTTAATTGCTTCAACTATAAGGAACCAATACACTTTTCAAATCAATTACCCAAAACAAGGGTTTTCAGAGACAACCAACAACCTCCAAGGAAACAAAGGAGAGATTTTTCCATCACAACTACTAAGGTGGATCCCAATAAATAAGTGGTTACAATTACTCTAGTTATTCATTCAATAATAGTGAACATGCTTTTTGATTCCAGTTCTATGAATTCCTTCATATTATGAGAACTATTAAAACACCACCACAAATCTTGGAAGTAGATCTATCAGTGAAAATAGAAAATGGGATAATTATTACAACCCAAGTATATAACTCCTACCCTATCAGAATTTGTGGGATGAAATTCCTAGAAAACCCTCTCATACCACCTTTTATGGAATTTGATTCAATTTTGGGCATGGATTGGATTTCCATATATACATCCATCATAAATTTCTATGAGAAGGAAATTACCCTCTATATGGAAAATTGACCCCTGATTCTATACAAGTTCAAGGAGGAGGATGAATATTATTTAGCACCATCTTCTCATGCATGGATATTATTTCCCTAAAAAAATAATATCTAGATAAAATGATTGATTCTAAGGAAAGAAACATCCTTAAAGACATGATTATTATGAGGGAATATGATGATGTGTTTCCTGAGGAACTTCCTGGTCTTCCTCCTAGCTGAGAGATTGAATTTTCAATCGAGCTTATACTTGGAAAATTTCCAATATCCAAGACTCTATATAGGATGGTTATTGAGGAACCTGAGGAGCTAAAGAAACAATTATAGTATAATCTAGATAAAGGGTTTATATGCCCAAGTTCTTCACCATGGGGTGAACCAGTCATATTCATCAAGAAGAAGTATGGGTCAATGCACCTTTGAATTGATTATTATGAGCTCAATAAGATCACGATAAAGAAAAAGTATCATTTTCCACAGATTTATAACTTGTTCGATCAACTATGTGGAGAACAATACTTCTCCAAGTTGGATTTATGGTTTAGATATTTCCAAGTTAGGGTGAAGAAGGAGGATATCCCCAAGACTGCTTTTCGTATAAGGTACGAGCACTATGAGTTCATAGTAATTCCATTCAAACTCACTAATTCTCAAAAAATCTTCATGGAATTGATGAATAGTTTATTTAGTGATTATCTTGAAAAAATTTTGGTAGTCTTTATAAATGATATTCTAATATACTCTAAAACTAAAAAGGATCATGGGGAGTATATGAGCACTATTCTAAAGACCTTATGAAAGGAGAATCATTATGTAAAGTATAGAAAGTGTGAGGTTTGGTTGAAGGAAGTCTCATTATTGGGGAATATCATCATAGAAATGGTATATCTGTATATACTTTTAAGATAAAAGAAATTGAAGGATGGTCGATGCCAACATATGTGATAGATATATGTAGTTTCCTTGAGTTAGCTGGATATTATCATCGATTTGTGATAAATTTCTCGTGATTTTTAAACCCTCTTACTGAGATAACTTGGAAGGGAGTTAAGTTTCATTGAAATGATGAATGTGAATAAAGATTAAATGGGTTAAAAAGAAGGCTCATCATTACCCCTATTCTCACACTACCCACAAGTGGATAACTTTTCATAATATTCAGTGAAGCATTGAAGAAGGGATTGGGTTGTGTGTTAATGAAAAATGACAAAGTCATAGACTATGATTCAAGTTAGTTGAAAGTTCAAAAACAGAACTATCCAACACATGTTATAGCGTTGGATAAAGTGATATTCACTTTGAAAATATGGTGGAATTATCTCCTTAGGGAGAAGTATGAAATATATAAAGATCAAAAAATATCTCAAATATATATTCACATAGAAAGATATGAATATGAACCATTGAAGATGGTTAGATCTGATCAAGGACTATGAATACTCTATTCACTAAAATCTTGATAAAGTGATAAAGTGGAATATTCTCTAAGTAGAAAGGATCTAGTAATTTTATCATTGATGAGAATTTAGATGGACTCTATCTTATTATAATTGAAGAGGATGGACATGGGAATAATAAAGGAAGGAACATCATCAATCCTTTCACAAATGATTTCTCAGCCATCTCTTTTGTAAAGGATGAAGGATGATCAAAGAAATGATGTGGAAATTCATAAGAAAGTGGAAACTATAAGGAAAGTTAAATCCTTATAGTTCAGTGTTAATAAACAAGGAATTGTTAGATTTGGTTTAAGACTATGTATTCCATCAAATCCTGAGTTAAGAAAGGAACTGTTGGATGATGCATATAGTTCAAATTTCTCCATTCACCTAAGAAGCACACAGATGTATAAAGATCTTTGAGAGAACTATTGGTGAGACAACATGAAGAAGGATATTGCTGAATATACATCAAAGTTCCTAGTATGTTAGAAAGTGAAGAATGGAAGGAAAAAGTATATGGGGATGATGCAACCATTACCAATACCAACATGGAAATGGAAAAACATCACCATAGACTTTTTCACCATAATTATAAAAAAATAAAAAGGAAACAATGCTATCTATGTTGTTGTGGACTATCTTACAAAGATTGCGCACTTCATTGTGATTCAATAGGATTCTCACTATATCAAATTGCATAGATATACCTCAGAGAAGTGTTGAGGTTGCATGGAGTACCACTATCAATTGTGTCTGATAAAGATCCAAGATTCACCTCAATGTTTTGGAAAAGTCTCTAGTATTCTCTAAATATTAAACTGAACTTTAGTATAGATTATCACACTCAAAATAATGGTCAATATGAGTGGACTATCTAAACACTTGAGGACATGTTGAGAGAATGATTATTTGAATTAAAAGGAGGATGGGATGAACACCTTCCTTTGGTCAAGTTATCTTACAAAAAAATTTCAATTGAGCATCCAAATGGCTCCCTATAAGGCTCTTTATGGGAGGAGGTTCAGAACACCTACATGTTAGGATGAAGTTGGGGAACTCAAACTGTTATGTCCTAAAATGGTTGAGGAAATGGTGTAAATGTTAATACCATTTAGTAGCACATCAAGGCTACTCAGAGTCGACAAAAGTTCTATACTAACAATTGTCGATGAGACCTAGAGTTTGATGTTGGAGACATGGTATTCCTCATCATATATCTATGGAAGAAAGTGATGCTATTTTAGAATAGGTCAAATCCTAGTCCAAGGTACATCAACCCTTTTGATATCCTTGATTTCAATAGAAATATGGCCTATGGACTAGCACTCCCACCAAACCTATCTCAAGTACATGATGTATTTCATATATACCTATTGAGGAAGTACATACCATACCCTTCACGTGTACTCAATAAATAGGTGGTTCCATTGGATAATGACCTTTACAATGAATAACAACTGGTGAAAATATTATATCATAGAGAAAAGTGTTCTAAGAAATAAGATAATGCACCTTGTCAAAGTGTTGTGGAGAATTTTTTTTGAAGAAGCAGCATGGGAACTAGAGGAGGTGATGAAACAAAGTTACCCTCATCTATTTTAGTGTGGAAAATGAAAATTTCAAGGGTGAAATTTCTTAATAGGGGAATATTGTAACGACCCGAACAATTATAAATAAAATTCCACTATTTGATTTATTTAAATGTCTCATCATATAATATGGTTATAGAAAACACAAGAACTTATTTTACTTTATTATATACAATTATATTTAAAATGATTTTTAATTATCATTACCATTGATAATATAACCATTGAACAATGATCACATGGTTAATATAAATATAGGGTTTTAAAAAATCCAATTGACATAGGAAAAGGAAGTGATCACCTCAACCAGTAGGATCATACCCTATGAAGCCCATTTATTAGAGATTATAAGGGAGATATCATATTTTGGATTTTACCTTTACCAATCCAAAATTTAGATCCAATAAATTAATCATGATTAAAACCATTTACAATAGAAGTTTAAGCTGATCAAGATCACGACCCAAACCATGTTTGCCGAACCACCCCATGAAAGTACCACCATCTCAAACATTAATCTTAGTGTGTATGCTGGTGTATTAAAGGTTTATGTATCAATATCTTAGTAATAGGAGTATGTAAATTATTTTTTATAGAATAATGAATATATTTTCATCCTATTATTGTTACTTTGTAAATGATTTTTATTTTGATACAATAAAGCATAAATTATATTTTTGGTTAACATTCAAATTCAATTATTGAATTTATGAATTGATGTAATTTTTAAATAAATAATATTTTAATATTATTAAATATTTTTTATAATATATAAATTATCATATAATTTTTATGAAGTCAAATGTAATTTTTATAAGGGTTCAAAAACTGTTATTGTCACAAAACCTACCATTTTAAAAAAAATTCACTTATTATTTTAAAAGTTAAAATTCAAATACTTAGAAAACTATTTAGATAAAATTAATTTTATTTTTTTAATCATAATTTCTAAATTATTCAATGGTGAATTTTTCATATTTTTCTGAGACTGCCAAATTTTCGGGTAAAAATTAAATACTGTATAAATATACTTTGTATATTATAACATCACAATGACCCAAAAGTGATGTAATAATTAATAAAAAAGGGATAAAAGACCAAATATATGTCTTAAATTTAAAATTATTTGATTTTAATTTAATTTTATTTATTTTGTAAAGCCATTATGAATCCTCCAAAACATATAATATATTTTAAGGTTTTAAGATTCTTTCTTTAAGAGTGTGGATTACCTCTACATAAGCATGGGAATTATTTTATCATGTTAATCCCTTGAACTTATAAAATAATAAAAAACACTCCCATTTAGAAGAAAACATGGAAAAAAACCATGGGTTGGTTTTTGTTTTTTGATATTTTATTATATAGAGTCCAAAACCTAAATAACAAAGAAACCCCCCCTATTTTCCTATATAAACCCATCAAATCTCCCATTTATCTTCACTAAAACTACATGGATCATGACCAAACTCTTACCACTACTCCCTAGAGTCTTACCAAGGCACCCCCAAACTCTCAAGAATCCCCTCCCAAGCATTTGTATTCACACACTCAAGTAAGGGATCCTCCACTTTCCTCTTTTATCAAGAACTCCTTCTATGTTATGAATTTTAATTTAAATATTTATATGTTGGGATATGTTATTCCATATCCCCCTACTTACCATTTTATTTATAAATGATGATATCCTATTTCACTATCATTTTCCCTCTTATAAACCCTTATGTTCACCCATTACCATGATGAAATTTCGTAAGAGTTATTTCTTTTCTCTTCTTTATTAAAGCTTATTCAATATAATATGATTTATATTTACAATTAATAATGTTGAGAAATGTATTTCAATGTCCCTATTACTTTAAATTTTATTTATAAATTATGAGATACCCCTTTCTCTCTCATCAACCCATTTTATGAATTTTTATGTGATGCTGTTATGCTGATGAAATTTCACCACGATTTTCCATGCCAAAACAATTATGTAGTGAATATCATAACTATTTTTTTTCTATCAAAGTTATTCACCTTTATGCACATATACTTATTTATAGGGAAATTAAATGTATTTATTCTACATTACTTGATCATGGAATAAATTATGATGATGAATTAATCCATGATGTATGATCTATGTGGCACACTTAAGCATGAGTATGAAATAAATATGATGGGTGTGGCCAAATAGTGCTCCAATGCATTGGGTACTGTTTAGTATCATGATATGCCATGTTGGGATAGAGAGTAAACCTAATTCATTTATGGGACTTTTTACACTATTATGTCTTGGCAGTTTTAGCCTTAGAATATGTTTATGATGTAGTGTGTTAAGTTGTTGCCACATTTCACATGTTATGATTATCATGCTATATCATGTCTCTTTGTTCATGTTTACGAATCCTACTATTTTTATGCCTTATTTAGATGACTATTGTTTAAAATTTATTATCCTATCTATGTTATTCCATGTTTATTCCCTTACTAGGCTTTATAGATCACCCCTTATATTTGTCCCTGGGTTATCCCATGAAATTTTAAGTTTCAAGGAGTATTTTGAGCATGTTAAATAATTTTTCAATAAAGATGTTGTATTCCCTATTTTATGTTGTTATGAAATGTTACTAATTCCAAAATACACTATACTTATCAATAATCTAGGTTGTATTAATTGTAGTCTTATGTAATAAATTAGGTATTAATGTGAAAAAATAGAAGGGTTGATATAATGTTGTGACCAGTCCAGCTACCAGTTTAGTGGTTAGTCAGGCTGAGACATTACACGCTAGGTCCCTTGTGGGTAAACATGAGTCCATGTGAGTTTTGTGAGTATATAGAGAGCCCATCCTCAGTGTAAGATTATATTACAAGTAAGGATAAGGTGAATATAAAAGGAAATGGCCTCCCAAGAGAATAATCAACATGGGACTATAAAGGGCCAAAGAAACTATGGATCAAAACTAGAGCTTAATATAACCTCTCAGAGGATGAAGGAATTAAATTTAAGTTAGGAATAACTTGATCAAGCTTTTATGAAGGTTAGATGATGATTTTGAATTAAACAGTGATAGAAATTCCATCATATATGCTGCCATTTCCCCTAGCTTGCTACCACTGCCCTGCCTCCATTATTATTGCATTCTACCATTAGTTTTTTCTATCAACTAATTATGTTAGATTATTTTATTGGTTTCTTATATTGGAGTTATAATATCACCTTACCTATTATACTGTCTCCCTTCTACCATCGACCATTCTTTTGTTGATTTTCTATAGTTGGGCCTGCTGTTTCTGTCTGTGTCTGCATACATTAGGTTGATTCCACCATTGGTGCTATGAATAGCCATGATACCAGTGATATGATTTTATTTATATGTGAATTTTTCCTTTATATCATCATTTTTTTTATTACTACCATGAAAGAACCACACCTTACAATGATAAGTTTGATCTTGAATCATCCATAGAAAAGTCTTAAAACCCATGTTGCATTCCATAGTCTACATGCATGTTGGGGAGGAAGAATGAAATGGGGAGGCCTAAATTGTGGTAATTAATAATACCTTGAACTATAGGGAAGGAAGAGTATGAAACATACATGGTAAAATATTATGAAACCATTTTGATGGAAGGGGAGAAATTTAGGGTTTTCAAACAGAGAAGAAATCAGGCCGAGACACCCACTCCCATACATGTGAGATTGAATAAATATTTTGGAATATTATAGATATTTACATGAAGAGATTTCATTCCATTTTAAAGAAAATTATAGTATGAATTTAAGGAAACAAATATAAAAATTTTAGGATAATATGAAGATTTGGATAAACCATTATATCTATACCATACTCGGTATTTCAAATAGGGTTTATTTTGAAAAATAATTTGAGAATATTTTTAATGAATAAAAAGTTGAGAAATATGTGCATGAGGAAAAGAACCTTTGTGGGTTTTTTATAAATACAATCCATGATTCTATGCATGAGGTTATATAAAATGTGGAGGATCTTATAAGACTCATCTGTAGAAGATCAACCCGCTTCCTTGGAATTCCACTTCTTTCCTTTTTCTTTTCTTTATTATTAATATTTAATTTGATCCTCTAATATTAATTTCATCTTCAATGTAGGGATATAAATTTTGGGTTATTGGACAAGGGATGGTGAACCTATTGTGATTCTTAAGTCTATGAGCTTTCAATGAAAATAATTTTCTCTTTTTATTGTTGGTTGATTTCAATATTTAGTTGCAGATTTATTATTGAATGTGATTGAGTTTAAATTAATTTTTTCATATTATTTTTTTCCTTGTTTAAGGATCCATAATCCATATATTTTTGGTTTTATATCATATTGATTGAATGATCTGAGGCTAATTAGTGAGTGTTTAGTGATTTCTAATATGCGAGGAAGTTACAGTGGTTATACTTGGTTTACTTGGGAATCGTAATTCCCAATTGGGTATTGTCTAAGTGAATTGATACTGATCAACTGTATATTTCACACATTGGAAGGTGGTTAGATCGAAGAAAATAACTTTTTTACTAGTATTACCTTTTTCATTCAATCAAGGGTAAAGATGGGAAGTGATTATGAAACCTGTCACTTATCGACTAACAAGGAAAAGAGATATATTTAAGAATATTGTGATAACATTAAAATTGGAAATCCCAACTTGACATTATATCTTGTATCTTAATCTAATTTTAAAGTCTTTGTTTCATTTCTTTCTTAGTCTTAGAAATAAAAATTCCATCATTTCTTTCCTCACTTGTGATAACTAGTTTTTTTAGAATTCCTCTTGAGAGACAACCTTGGTTAACATTTCTACTATATACCCTAGTAATTAATTATCATTTTCCACACCCGATGACAGGTGCACGTTAGTGTGTCATATTACCATGGAAATTAATTAAGTACATGGCATGTACCTAGGCTACATTTATTATGGTCTCTAAGTTACATGACCACCAGTCACACATGCCATGTAAATCATACAGATCATCATTGACTAATGCACTACACATCATGTATGCAAGTGTTAGGTCCAATAGTCTAGATACCCTGAGAGTGGGGGGGGGGGGGTGAATTAGGGTATGAAAAATTAAAACAACTGCCCCTTTTGATCTTTTTTTTGTCGTTAGACAAAACCCTCTTCTCTCTCTCATTTCCATTGCAGAGTATAAAAGAATCTTAAAGCATGTGCATGAAACAATACTTTTACTTGGTTCACCCTCACTAGGCTACGTCCAAGGAACATACACCAGTGATGTGCCTATGTACCAAATACACTATAAGCACACTACTGTTTACAAATTTGAAGTGGAATCACTATCCCTCCTAGTTTACAACCACTCACAATTTGAGAACTCACTGCTCTCTCAATAGAAGTGAGCTCACTACTTCTTTAGAAGATCCAATTGCAGTTTATAGACCCGTAGGTCTCTTCATTATAACTAATTTATGTATACTCCACTGTATGTAGATGCTCTATTGAAGTCCAAATTTCATCCATAGATGAATACCCCTTTTCCCCTAACCACTAGGCAACAACCTTTGGGAAATACCTTCGCAAAGCACCATACTTTACGAAGCTTCCAATTTTACGAAGCTCAAACAAGCCTTCACGAAGTCCTTTCCTCTTCTCTATGCACACACCTTCACAGTGCTCACTGCCTCGCAGACTAAACTTCTTCGCAGATCTCAGACCTTCGAAAATCTCAAGCCTTCACAAATCTTAGTCCGTCGGAGAGATCAAGCCATTGAAAATCAACTTCCTTCATGAAGATCAATAACCCAACACAGAACATACCACTTTTGTGGAGCTAGATTAGCCATTGTGAAGCTCTTGTCTTTCACAAATCACACTACCTTCACGAACCTCCTTCACAATTTGAGAGCAACAATTTTTTTTTTATAAAACTCTCTACTTCTCTTAAGGGGGTCGAGGTCTATTTATAGGTGATTCCACCAACCCTCGAACCTTCCGCGTGAATTCAACACCACGTCATCTCAAATCACAATGCTCAGAAATTTCCAAAAAAATTATCACTATATTGCAAAGTACCATAGAAATTTTTTGATCGTAAAGCTCATCATAATCATGGAGCGTTTTGACAATTCCTTTTCTCCTTCCCTGCAAAGCTCCACTCACAATTTCCTTTGTCACTTCAATGTTCTTCAAAACTTCTATTCGTGAAGATCGTCATAATTGTGAAGAACACCATCAACTTTTTCATGTCTTTGCGAAATCCATATCAAGAATACCATCTTTGCAAAACTCATGCCTTTTCCATATTTTTATGAGATATTCAAGGAAATGCACATTTCACGATGCTCACCAAACTCCAAATTTTAGACACTAAAAATTTGGCAAACATTGGAAAACTACACCACCTTGTATCTGCTCTTTTTTGTACCACCTCCAGATCTTCTATTCCATTTTCATGGTTCTTTGTCAACATGGATTGTCAACAACATCTATTGAACTCAGAAATTCACCATGGAAACCTGCATTGTCAACAAACACAACCAACCCAAAAATGTTGTAATGTTACCTTGAGGGATTGTTTCCCAACAAAAAGTTACATGTCATGAAGTCTAGCTAACCATGAATTAGGATGACTCAGTAAATATGTAGTGTATTACATACTCACCTTGTGTAATAAATTTACATGTTTTTAATTAATTTATGAGTCATACAAGTGCATTAAACATTGGTACATGATGTGTACCTATGGGATACACATCATGTACTCTTATGTTATCTGGTCAAAATCCTTGGCACCTATAGAAGAGTTCTTCGAATGTTATACGTTCAAAATTAATCCATTTATTGATTATATTTGTGAGAAAAATGAGGAAAAAGAGAATATCTCATGATTTAGATTAAATAATTATTAAACAAGAATTGAAAACTAAATATAAATGGATAAATCAATAAATAATATTTAAATAATTATAAATTATTCTGTGACTACTCTAATACCACTTGAAGGATCTGGGTAGAGTGAAAGCACTGGTAGGTCATGCCCAACTCAGTTTTTTGTTGTAATTGATAATTAATCTTTGATGTACATAGATGAATAATGACATGAACAATGAAACTAAATAAAATATTAATTGATGTGAGAAGTCCAAAATCAAATGCAGGATCATCACATAATTATTTATAATTAATTTAAGCAATTAAAAAATTACCTTGAGAGGAATTATTTCTTCATTGATGACTCTGACAATGTATCTAAATTTTGACATCATTATATCATAAGACTCAAGTTTATATTTCCTCTAGTGGTGATCCAAACATGTACCACAATCCTCTAAGCATCGTCATAGGAACCTCTAAGTGATATCATAGTAGATCCTAATGATTAAGTATTTTATCTTAGATCACTATGAGAATCACTTCTAAGAAGGATTCTACTTAATCTATCAAGAATTTAGAGGGGTGGAGGAAGAGGATCACTCTACATTATTGCAAGAGTTTTTAAAGAGGTCCTATCCAGGGCTTGATAGGATTCTCAAAATCCATTCTACACAACTAACACAATGGCTAGTGTTAGGGTTGGAAATAATATAATTGGGTTTAAATAGTGTCAGGGTTTGAAAATAATAATTGCACAATCACCCTTATTATCTCCTTAATCTGCATAGAACATAATAATAATAATAATAATAATAATAATAATAATAATAATTCTTAACACGTGCAAAACTAGAAAATTAATAAAATATTATTTCTTGAATTGTTTTTTTAAAATATATTCAAATAATATTTAATAAAAAAATAAAAAAATAAAAAAATAATTATATATCATTTCTCACCAAACCTTTAAACTCAGATCTTCATTTCGCCATAATATTTATCGAGCTTTAAATAATGAATATTTATTTAATAAAAAAATATCATTGTATTATTCTCCAATAAATAAATATAATATTCATTAAATATCAAATAAATATTAATTAGATATTCTCCTCACAAAATATTCTCTTGAATAAAAAGTGACCGAATATATGTGATCAATATAATCATGAATAATTACTAAACAACATATGAGAATAATGTTTATTCAAAATGTTAAATAATAAATAATATTTAATATTTAACTGAGGTTTTAAATATACTTACCATGTGACCCTATATGCCTCTTTCTCAAAGGTATTAGGCGGAGCCACCCAAAGTCCAATAATAGTATCTAACAACACACTAAGGAACCCATAGAGAAAGAAGTTATATCACAATTACATACACCCACATATGAATTCTTATTGTGTAATATCACCCCTTTATCATGATATCTCTAATCAAGTAGGTTGCATGTTGGTGCCATCAACCCATGTGCTTGATGTTTCTTTTAACAACTTTTTGAAAATGAACCTACCCACAAAACACCATAGATATGGATTTATTTAGGCCATTTCAATCCCATAAAAAAGTCTAGGATATTAACTTTCATTAAATAATAAAAGGGAAAAATCAAATTTTCTTGTTATTCATTAATGCAATATTACTCATGACACACCCAACACATCTTACTTCACCCCAAGAATATGTTTTCATGGTTTTAATCAATACATAAAAGTATATGTCAAATAATATTCATTAAAAAATCATAAATTCTAAGGATCAATACATATATCCGTAGATAGGAACATCCAATGACACATATAATGTGGATTTCCTACCAACGGGTCATGTTCTCAAAATATATTGTACTAGAAATTACCAAGGGTGTACACCATGAGAAAGTGTTTTCAACTCTTATGAGTCACCAACCCTGATTGTATATATCATTTTTATCCCATAAAATTATATCATACTCTTATAGATCATATATTTAATAATACTATGATAACACTTCCAGATTCTCATCATAGTGGGGAACTACTATGACCTTTCAGTATGAAAGTTAATCTAAGGAAATTGTCACATACTATGTCACATATAAGAACAATCATGATGTTATAGGGAGTTTATTAATATTAAAAAAATTAATAAAGTTAATCATATATTATATAAAAGTTGGTTCTATGGAACCAAATAAAAAAATGGTGGAATAAGAAAAGGTGTGCTGCTAAAAAAATAGTAGTAGAGAGGAAAATGATTTTTTGAGGAGAAGAAAAAAAGTGTATCATGCATAAATCTTAGAATAAAAAAATATACATCTTCCTCAGTACAAGTATCTAATGAATAAACTTTCAGATTAATATTTGAGAAGCATATCTGCATCATATATTACAATAAGTGAGAATTTTTCTAGAATATTACATAGTCCCATAGAGAAGATCATTATCTAATTCCAAATAAACCTAAAGCTTCAAGTGATCTATCTCATTTGTTATGACTCATTGTAACTAGTGGGATTATAAGTATAACCAATGGGATTTTTTGTAAAACATCATTGGGATGATGATGGATCAGTATATATGATGATACATATAATATCTACTTTTATTTGATCATATGAATTTAGTAGGGAATCTATGGATCAGTGGGTGTTGAACATGGTAAGGAGTAGGAAATGACATTGGGTACGAACCTTGTAAAAATTTCTTATGACACCTCTTGTTCACTTTTTTATTCCATATCGATAATGTTGAGCACAAGACTTGAGTGGACCATATTTTAACTAGTATTAGAGTATCATTTCTAATTGGAATAAATTTCAAGAGACAATCTATATTACCCTCAGTTTTAAGTAAGTAACCCTTAATTTATGTATTTTAAGTATGTAAAGTGTTTGGGTGAAGTTTGGGAGGTTTTGGGAATCTTTTGAAATGTTTTTGGGGATTTTCTATAGGTGCATGGTTAGTGAAAACCATGCAAATCCTTTCGGAAATTGTGCACAGTGAGACATGGGCTAAGGGGAAGGCACACGGTTAGATGCACGATTTGTCCCAAACCATGTGACCACCTAGTAGAAACCATGAAAAGTCAAAAAATGGTATTTTTCATGGTTAGTGCATAGTTTTTCTAATTTTATAGGCCAAATATACGAGGTAATCCCCAAGGCATAGGCTGGAACATGGTTAGAAAATAGTTTTCATAATTTTGTGGCTAACCATGCACAATTTAAAAACAGGATCCTATAATTGTAGAACTAGGTCCAGATTAACTTTAGACCCCTCATTTTTTCCCCAAATCAACCCTAACTCGATATTTCTACCTACCAAAGGAAAACAAAGCTTTCCCCCATCAATTTGGAACTGATTTGAAGGCATTTTTTGGTTCTTTTAATCTATATTCTCATAGCAAGTCATTATTTATGGTAGTTTTTGGTGGTTTTTCTTAAATCTACTTTCCTCCCTCCCTCTCCCTCTCAGTTTCTTAGATCTAGTCCACTATAGATATATCTAAGGGGTTTTATGACAATCACAGTTATTTTTGTCCTTGTTGTTGATAGGGTAAGATATCTAAGGTTGGTTTTTTTAGATTCAACCCTATTTTGATGGAATTTTATCATCGTTAAATGTTTTCACCATTAATCCCGAGGAATGTGGCTACACTATTGACCCCCCTTACTAGAACCTAAAGGCTTGCTTTCAAATTTATTATTTTTTTGAAATTGATTGGTAAATTATTGTGAAATTTATTTATAGAAACCCTCTTTGGCGATAGTTTATGGATTTTTGGAAATTGGGTGTTTTGGAAAAAATTGATTTTAGTTTCATGATTTTAAAATGGTTGTTTGGTTTTGATCCATGGAAAAGTGTTTTCAATAAAAGGGATTGTTTTATTAAAATGGTTTATTTGGTTTGGAAATTATTTTTTTGGCATGGTTATTGGCTTAATTGATTATTCGTATGTGGAATGGGATGGATAATGGTCATGAAGTACCACCATCAAAGGGACAGTTTATGGATGTGAAGTTCCACTATCAATGGTAACCCCAAGATTTCATGGTTGTGTGGTTGAAAGTGTGTGTGTGTGTGTGTTTAATATTAAATGGAATGGGTTATGCCAACATGGAAATTTTTAAATGGTTAAATGACTTGTTAGGTTGCTTCCTTTGGAAAAACTGGTTTGTTTGAGAAAAATATTTTGGTATGGAATTTTTTTGGTTTATTATAAACCATTGAACTGTTTTAAATGGTTTTTATTCAAATTATTGTATATAAATGTGCTAAATTGTTCTATCCTAGTGGCATGAGTAGGTAATTAATTTGGGGAAAATATATTTAGTTTTATTACTCAACCCTACTTTGGTATATTGGTGATTTTTTATATTTTGTTTATGGGGACACAGGTAAAGGTAAAGCTTCATACTTATTTAGGGTGCTTCATGATATGTGATCATGGAGTTGGAGTTGGAGATTAGTGTTATGTCTTAGAGTCTTTCATCTTTGTTGGTTTTTTCTTCCACTATTTAATTTGATGCTAGTATTTTTCCATTGTGGTACTTGTTGTAGTTGATTTTGGATATCAATTGTATTAATTTGAGGTGTTTTACATTGTTATCATGAATTGTGTAGTGGTTTTTGATTATATCATGTTTGGTTGGGTTGTTTTAATTCTAAAATGGAAAATCATCCCCCATCTATTAATGAAGCCCAGAATATTTATTTCTAGCCTTTAGCGTATTGGGGATATCGCTTAAGGCTAAGTAATATCCCTTTTCCTTCTCAATACAATGAGGAGGGGTGGGAAATTATAAGTCATATCAGTCTTGTTCCTTCCAAATATCTTTGTGGAACAAGTGGTCATCAGTTGTGTTAGTCTTGGAGTTGAAATTCATTCTGATCTATTTCTTATGTCACGTTTGTAGAAAGGAGTGGGATTTTCAGTAATTCAAATGTATTTCATAAAAATATGTAGATAACCTTTTTATACTGAACTTCAAGTTACTATGGAGTTGGGTAAATAAGTGTTTTGGTCATAGTTATAGGATTTTTATCTAATTTTCATGGGTTTATCTCATGAGAATAGCATGATATGCATTGTAGAAATGACTTCCCACTAGGAGTGCATATCTCATTTTGGGTAATGGTTTATGATTTGGTGTAAAAGTATTGATTTTTAAAAATTATTAAAGTTGTTTTCAAATGTGTGATTTTGAAAAGGCATGAAATGATTATTTTGAAAATTGAATGATTTTCAAAAGTATGGTGAAATTTTCAAAAATGGTTAAATGTGGAAAATATTTAATTTTGGAAAGTAATATTATGATAGTATGATGTGATAGAATTTAAAATTGTAAAGCCTTTAGTTTATAGAGAGTAAGAATTTGGGAGTTTTTTGTGTTTTTATAAAATGAAACCTAGTAGGAATCATAGAAACTAATCAGAATAAGTTGCTGAGAATGTAGTTACCCCTGAGCCACAATTAAACCAAAAACTGCTTCAGAGTATAGTCCAATATTTTTAGACTGTGAAAAGGGGTAACATGACAGATGAACCAAGGTAATTGGATCATTTGTTCAAATTCCAAAATCAGAATCCACCCATCTTTCTGGGTGATTCAGAACCAAAGAAGGAAGAGGTGTGGATGAATAGGATTAATCAAATCTTCAATTTCCTTAGAATACTAACATAGATAAAAGTCAAGTTGGTGACATATATGTTGGAGGATCTTAAACTACAATGGTGATATTTAATATTTTAGGACAAATTAGACCAAGGCCTTGCATGGGAGGATTTTTAATAATTGTTCAAAAAACAATTATATCCTTATACATTCAGAATTTCAAGAATGATAGACTTCTTCATCTTGAAATAGGAGATCCTCACAGTGATAGAGTATGCAACTAAATTTATGAATTTAGTTTTCTTTACACTAGAAGTTGCTGCTAATGCATCTTTTAAGTCATGCATCTTTAAATCAGGGCTGAGATATGAGATTTTCTCAAAGATTGATATGATTTATACAATAGATTATATAGATATGGTCAATAGAGTGATGGTGTATTAAAGGGAAATATCAGGATCTATGAGTGGAGGAAGTATGCTGATATCTATGGGAAATTGTGGGAACCCTAATGCTAGGAACAAGTGGAAAAGGAAACCTATTTACAAGGTAGTAGGATGACTCAGAATCCAACAACAATATTGGTGAATCTTCCCCCAATACGCAAGAGAAATATAGGATGCTTCTAATGTGGTTCTTTACACCACATAAAGTGAGAGTGTATGACACCACCTATAGCATGCCACAATTTCAACCAAATTGGAGCATCTTTAACACTATTGTCGTAGTTCTCTGAGGTTGGGTGTTTGGGACACTTCTCAGGTGTCATAGGCATTGTATGATTTAATGGGACAAGGGTACCATAATACCACTTGTAGGTAGAACAGAGCCAACCATGGTGATTCCAAGAATACCATGACTCTGCAGTAAGGGAAATCTCAATAGAGAAATAGGGAAAAAAGTTCAGTGAGTAAGCAATTATATGGAATTGAATAGGTTATTGTGGATGATCAGTCTGGACCATTGACCATGAGCGGTATGATTATTTTTAATTCTACCCTTATGCAATCTTTTCTTGATACATGTGATTCTCATTCCTTTATTACTTCTTGTGCTATTTATTTTTTGGGTTTAAATGTGGAGATGATGCCTTATATATTGAAATTTAAAACTCCTTTGGGAAAAATATAATCTCGATCCTTTGTGTGTAGAGAATGTTTTATAAGTATTTATGGAGATAAGTTGATATGGGACTTTTCTATGCTTTATATGGGTGTCTAAAATATAATCCTGGGGATGGATTGGTTGACAACATTCAAGGCTCACATCATCTGTTATACCAGAACGGTTAGTTTCATGACTAATGATGGCATCAACCATCTGTTTAAAGGAGACCATAATGTTAATGTAGGTTCAAAATGATTGTTATAACCATCAGTTAGAAAGATATCATAGTAGTTGGAGGCTTTTAATTTGGAATTTATGGCATAGATCGAGTATAACGGTTTTCTATCAGTGGTTGAATAGTTTTTGGATGTTTTCCTGAGAATTTCTTTGGGTTTCCACCCACAAGAGAAGTAGAGTTGATGATTGATCTCCTTCTGAGGACTAGTCCTATTTCCATTCCATATTAATGGATAGAACCAAAATAATTAAGGGAATTTAAAGTGTAGTTAGAGGAGCTGGAAATAAAAGTATTCATTCAACCGAGCACATCTCCGTCGGTGGCATCGATCTTATTTTTCAAAAAGGAAGATGAAACTCTTCAGTTGTGTGTGGATTGTCATAAAATTAACCAAGTTATGATAAATAATAGGTATAAACTTCTATGAATTGATGATATGTTTGATTAATTTAGGGGATCTTTAAGGTTATTCAAAATTGATTTATGATCAGGACATCACCAATTGTGAGTTTGAAAGGAGGATGTTCCAAAAACAGTTTACAAGTGTAAATATGTCCATTAAGAATATGTGGTAATGCCTTTCGATCTTATGAATGCACTAATGGTATTTATATAATCTATGAATCATATATTTTAGAGGTATCTAAAATATTTTATGGTGGTGTTTGTGGATGAAATATTAGTGTATTCAAGGATAAGGGATGAGCATGATAAACACTTGGTGATAATATTAAGAATCTTGAGGGATCATCGATTGTATGAAAAACTATCAAAGTATGTTTTTTGGATACAGGAGGTACGTTTACTTGGCCATGTAATATTTGAAAGAGGTTTCACTATGGATCTAAAAAATATAGAGGTGGTTATCTCTTGGAAACAACTAAAGAATGTCCTCAAGATACACAGTTTCATTGGTCTGACTAGTTATTATCGATGCTCTGTTCATGATTTATCATGATTGGCCTCACCTATGATAGCTTTGAGAAGGAATAATGTTCCATTACAATGAAGTGATGAATATTAGAAGTATTTTCAAGTACTTAATGTTCACCTTACATCAACACCTATCTTTATATTTCTGGAATCATGACAAGGGTACATGGTGTATTTTGATGCTTTGGGATTAGGGTTAGGATGTGTTCTCATATAGGGAGATCATTTTGTTTCTTGTGGATCAAGAAAATTATAGTTTCATGAGAAGAACTACCCAAAAAATGATTTGGAGTTAGATTTCGTAGTCTATGCTTTGAAGACTTGATGTCATTACCTATTTGGTGAGAAATTTACTATGTTTACAGATCATAAAATATTGAAACATATTTTCTCACAAATGGATTTGAACCCTAGACAAAAATATGGATGAAGTATCTTTAAATTTTTGAATTTGAATTGATGTATACATAAGGTAAAGGAAATATGGTGGTAGATTCATTAAGCATAAATTCATATGGTTAGTTGAAAAAATAATCTTTAGATGAGTGGTTGTTGATGTCAGTCCTAGCCAACATGCACTTGGAATGTGAATACCGGGGTGAATTTTTGGTTTTATTTACTATTTTATTCGTTCCTGGTTTGGTTGATATAGTTAAAGAGGCACATAAGTCAAAATCATAATGTGTTTCTATGAGGTCAAAACTCAATGGTGGGGAGACCATTGAGGGTTTGAGGCAAGATGTGAGTTCAGTGTTGTGGTTAAAAAATCAGAGGGTTGTACCTATGGCTTGTTAGGAACAACTTATTCATGATTAATGCCATTCAATATGAGCTATGCATCCTAGATTAAAGAAGATGTATAAGGTGTTGAAAGCACATTTTTTCTGGGTTAGTATGAAAAGAATGGTGGTTGAGTTTATTTATAGATGCTAAACTTGTTAGCAAGTTAAAGCAGAGCATCGACCAGTAGGTATATTGTAGCCTTTACCTATTCCTATTTGGAAATGGGAGAAAATTTCTATGTATTTTTTAATAGGACTCCCAAGAAAGGTTTGGAAACATGATTTCATATGGGTGATAGTGGATCGACTCATAAAGTCAGTCCATTTCATCCCTATTAGTGAATATCATATGGTAGAGGACTTGTCAAAAATTTATATCTAAAAAGTTGTAAAGAGGTATGGCATACCAGTTTCGATAGTGTTAAATAGAGATCTAACGTTTATATCTCATTTATGGAAATCCTTACAAAAATCCCTTGGGACTCAGTTGACCATGAGTATGAAGTATCGTCCTCATATGAATGGACAATCCGAACAGATGATAAAAATGTTGGAATACATGTTGTGGGCTTGTTTAATGGATTTTGGTGGCTCTTGGGAGGAGCATGTACTGTTAGTGAAGCTCACATATAACCAAAGTTATCAGGCCTTGATATTTATATCTTCTTTTTAAGCATTGTATGGGAGCCCTTATTATTTTCCACTTTGTTGGGTAGAAACAAATGAGAATTCATTGGTTGGGCCGAGCCTTGTCCAAGAGATAACATATCAAATTCGGTTGATTAGTAAGAGAATGGAGACGACTCAGAGTCATTATAAATCATATGTGGATCATCATCAATGACCATTTTCACTAATGGTGAGTGATCACATGTTCTTGATTATCTCTTCAAGGCTTGTGCATTATCATTTTGGAAAGTAGGGCAAGTTATCTACTCGATACATAGAACCTTTTGAGATACTTGAATGGGTTGGTGAGGTGGCATATCGGTTGGAATTTCCACCATGGTTCAGTGCTATGTATAGTTTTTTTCATGTATCTAAGTTGGAAAAGTATCATCCTGATCTTGATCATGTGATTCGATGGGATCACATTGACCTAGAGCCGAATGCTTCTTTGGTGCACATGTCAGTGTGAATTGTGGATAAGGAAGAGAAAATATTGCATGGGAAAAGCATTGGTCTAGTGTAGGTTTTGTAGAAACATGGTTAGATTCAAGAATAGATTTGGGAATGAGAGAATTAAATAAAATAGAAATGGATAAAACTCTTTCAGAGCAATGATGGTTTTCCAATTTTCAGGGATGGAAAGGCCAATTGAGGAGAGAATGCAACACCCTAGTTTTAAATTATATAACCCTTAATTTATGTATTTTAAGTATGTAAAGTGTTTGGGTGAATTTTGGGATCGTTTGGGAACCTTCTTAATTATTTTTTGGGGGTTTTATACAGGTTCATGGTTTGATCATGGTTGGTGGAAACTGTGAAACTCCTATAGGAAACCATGAACAGTGAGACATGGTCTAAGGGGGAAGGCACATGATTTGTACAAACTATGAAACCATCCAGTAGAAACCTTTCAAATCTGGACAATGGTATTTTTCATGGTTGGCGCATGGTTTGTCTAACTGTGTGGTCCAACCGTGCGAGGTCCTCCTTGAGACAGAGGCTGGTTCAAGGTTAACACATGGTTTTCCTAACCTTGCGACTAACCATGAATAGTTTTAAAAAAAAGATCCTATAATTGTGGATCTAGGTTGGGATTAACTTTAGACCCATCATTTTTTCTCCAAATCTATCCTAACATGATATTTCTCCTTCACAAAGGGAAATGAAGCTTTCCTAATCGATCTGGAGCTGACCCAAAGGTGTTTCTTAGTGCATTGTAGCTTGATTCTCATGGTAAGTAATTATTTATGGTATGTTTTGGTGTTTTTTATAAGATATATTATTCTCTCTCTCTCTAAGTTTCTTAGATCTAGTCCATTGTGGATAGATCTAAGGTTTTTTATGCCAATCATGGTTATATTTGGCCTTTTTTTGATATGGGAAATGATCTAAGTTTGATTTTTTAGAGATTTAACCCGGTTTCATTGGTATTTTATTTTCATTCTTTGTTTTCACCATAATTCTAGAGGTAGGTGGCTTCAATATCGACTCCTCTTGCTAGAAATGGAAGGATTTCTTTCAAATTGATTGTTTTATTATAAAATTGATTGGGAAATTTTTGTTCAATTTATTAATGGAAACCCTATATGGTGACAATTTATGGATTTGTGGCTATTGGGTTCTTTGAAAAAAAAAGTGATTTTGGTTTCTTGATTTTAAAATATTTGTTTGGTTTTAATGCATGGAAAAGTGTTTTCAATAAAAGGGATGGTTTTACTGAAATGGTTGATTTGGTTTGGAAATGATTTTTTGGCATGTTTATTGGCATAATTGATTAAGCGTTTGTGGAATGGGATGGATAATGGTTTTGAAGTACCACCATCAAAGGGATAGGTTATGGACATGAAGTTCCACCGTCAATGGTAACACCAAGATTGTGTGGTTGTGTGGTTGAAAGTGTGCGTGTTTGGTTAATGTGAAACTGAATGGGTTATTCCAATATGGAAATTGGAAATAGTTAAATGACTTTTTTGATTGCTTCCTTTGGAAAAATTTGTTTTTTTGAGAAAATTGTCTTGGTATGGAAATTGTTTGGCTTTGTTATAAATTATTGAACTATTTTAAATGGTTTTTATATAAATTATTTTATATAAATATGATAAATTGTTCAATCCTAGTGGAATGAGTTGAGAAATCATTTGGGGAAAATCTACTAAGTTTTATTACTCACCCTTACTTTGGCATGTTGGTGCTTTTGCATGCATTGTTTATCGTGACATAGGTAAAGGTAAAGCATCAAACTTCTTTAGTGGTGCTTCATGATACTTGATCATAGAGTTGGAGTTGGAGCTCGGAGTTCTGTATTGGAGTCTTTGAGCTTTGTTGGTTTTGTCTTCCTCTATGGTACTTGTTGTAGTTGATTTTGGATATCAATGGTATTACTTTGAGTTGTTTTACATTGTTATCATGCGTCATGTAGTGGTTTTTGGTTATGGAATGTTTGGTTGGGTTGTTTTAATTCTTAAAGGGAAAATCATCCCCTATTTGTTAATGAAGACCTTGGAATTTATTGTCATCCTTTGGTGTCTTGAGGATGTCACTTAAGGCCAAGTAATGTACTTCCGCCTTCTCAAGACAGTGAGGAGGGGCAAGATGTTACACAACCACCACTCATTCATCCCCCCTACTCAGTAGTGCATGGGCTCTTTGGGTATTTCAAGTGGCATCAGCGCACTAGGTTCCTTCTATCAAATCATTGAATTGTTTTTCATGGATAATATTAAATTAGTTACTAGTATAGGTGTGTCGACCATAGATGGAAATAACTACAACTATGCCAAATTTAGATTTTAGCGGTGATTTAAACCACCTCTAAACGGTCCCGCAACTGTTTTGTAAAACCACTGCTAAATCGTGTCAACAATCATTTAATGGAAGTTTTCCAAAATCGTTGCAGAATGATTTAGCGGTTGTTTTTTAAAAACCAGGTGAATCCTGTGTGATGATTTATTTTTTTATTTTTTATTTGTTTGTTTTTTTATTTACATGATTATTTATCTATCTATCGATCTATCTATTATTTATTATTTATTTATTATTACCATGAAAATATCATACATGCATGCATATGCTATGTAGAAATTCAGCATATATATGTGTTGGGTGCGATTTTAATATTTGACCTCTTAGTTATTCTATAAACACTTTATCACTCCAACAAGCTCTTTATGCAGTGAGTAAAAAACATTTAATATACTTATAAATATGTATACATAAAAAACAAATAATAACGTTAAAGAATACTAATAATTATAAAAATCAAAAAAAGAAAAAATACCTAACAAATAAATAAAAAAATAATAAAAAAATAAAAAATAAAAGATAAAAAATAAAAAATAAAAAATTAATAATTAATAATTAACAAAAAAATTACTAATAAATAAAAAACAAATGATTAATAAGTAAATAAATAAATAAAAAAAAAATTAATAAATAGTAAATGAATAAAAAACAAAAAATAAAAAACAAAGAAACAATAATAATTAATAAGTAATTAATAAATAAAAAATAAAAAATTATTAATTATTAATAAATAAATAGTAAATAATAAATGAAAAAATAATAAATAAATAACAAATTAATAAAAAAGAATAAATTAATATATGATAAATAAACAATTAATTAATAAATAATAGACAATAAATAATAAATAATAAATAATAAATAATAAATAATAAATTAATAATAAATTAATAATGAATTGTTAATCAAATTATAATAATTAAAAATAAATTAATAATAAATATATGAACTGTAGAGACCCGAAGCTTGACGTACATAAACATTACATTACTTTTGTGGAATACTTAGTACATAACAAAAACACACACACAAGGACCGTAATAGTTTAGTGTCTTTGGAAACTCAGAATATAATCTTCTAATTGTGGTGAAAGATCTTCAACATCTCCCATAAAGATCTTCTTCTTTTTTAAACCTAAATCCTTTCTTTATGTCCTGGGGAAAAGAAAACATAAGAGGGTGAACTCAAATGCTCAGTAAGGGTAAACAAAAGAAATATCAATCACGTCATATTCATAAGAACATATCTTTTGGAAATCTTAACCTACAAAAGAGATCATAATTTCATAACATGGGATAAATCATAGTAGTGAAATGTAATCCCAATAATCATAACGTAAAACATGAAACTTTTTTGCATACACACATAATCATAGAGAATCATTTCTTATTAGTCAAGACTCATTGCCAAGACTATCTTAGTGGACAAATTCCATTTCTGAACCGAGTTCACTCCTCGTTTCAGTCCTGTTTCACTGAACTGGTATAACCTACCATTCCAGCCATGTCTATCTCATGAGATATAAAATCTTTACCCAATGCATTGGAGGGAGATATAGGTCCCACCCATATCTTAATGATACCATTCTTATGTGTGCCACAAAATCATAAATCATACATCATTTCATAACCCATGTAATAAAAATGGGAATCTTAAACATCATGACATCATAAAACAATTAATATAAGATAAAGAAATTCATAAAAATATATCCATCACAACATAATCATATCAATGTAATTATAGGGATATAAACAGAACCCTATATTATCTTAGATGGAAAATAATTTTGATAAAACACTTGAACTCCATTCTTGAGGAAAATATCCTTTCTACTTCAAATTTTTTTTTCCTTTCTTTACATGTCATAAAATTTTAATCTAAAATAAGTTGATTAAAAATAAACTTGAAAACATGTAAAGGAAGATTCTTGGAAATATTGTTTTAAAAATCCATTCATGCCGTATAAGTTAAAAAAACATTCTTTTCGTACTTTTTGTCGGAAAAGTCCAAAAGTACCTTGTATAAAAAACGACAAAAGATTCCTTTCATATCTTTTACTAAAAACTCAACGAAGGGTAAAATTGGATATAAACTATTTTATAAGGAAATAAATATTACATATTGAGGAAACATGGATGTGGATGATAAAATACACCCCAGTAAATTTCAAAGTATAAACAATCTCGGATAAAAATGAGATTGTGATATTTCCCTTACCTTAGGTCCAATTTGATTCGTAAGTGTCCTAACCTCCTGTATAATGATTTAAAAAATGTCATTGACTTATTAAAGAATCATATTAATTGTTATGATATCATATATGGTTCACTTATGACTTTATATTACCCGTTCTTTTGTAAATTCCATGTTAAAGAGCGTTTTGGGTAAAATTGTTTCATTTGTCGTCCGTGTTTTGACTTGTAATTATTCATATGATTACTTAGATCATGATTACTTAATTACAGAATATAAAACATGATTTATATATAATATATATTTAGAATATACATATATATAATAAATCAGTAAATGGAAAGAAATACACCGTTCATGGAGACGGTAGGCCGTACGTACGCATGAACGCTGTTTTCGTTTCCTTATTGAGTTGAATGGAATTAAGTAGATGACATTCATATATATACACATAAATATAGTATCATTATTATGTCATATATTTCATGATTACTTATTATATTTACTTTATAATCATTCATGAATGGTTAAAGTGGAGAATGAATCTCATCGCGTCGTGGAGACGGTAGTCCGTACGTACGCACGAGCGATGATATCGTTCTCATGATCGTGGAAATGTATTGGAGTGTATGTATACTATTTAAGAATCAATATCACTTTAAAATAATCATATATAGTTATTATTTACACCATTATACCCATCCAAGTAAGGTTGTGGTGGAAAATAGATTTCACCACGGCGTGGAGACGGTATTCCGTACGTACGCACGCGCGGTGATTTCATTTTCCGTAGGATGGATAGATGGTGAAATAGGGTTGTTTCATAATTATAATAACATATAAGTATATTAGTGATAATGATGTCATTACTTCATAATGAAACAACCTAAGAAGAAGAAGTGTAAGAAGAAATAAAGTTGAAAGAATCGGTAACGAAAATTACCTCTTCTTTGAAGCGCCTCTTTGAGATCTCCTTTTAGGGAACTAAAATTGATCTTTGAGGAAGACCAGAACCTCTAGGATATTTCTAGGGAAGTGGAGAATATAATTTTGCAGATTTTTTCCGAGCTTTAAGGCTCAAAGTGTTGTGAGGAAGAGAGGGAGGGGTGCCCTTTTATAAGGGAGGAGAGGGGCACCTTTGGAATAAATAAAACTATTATTTTATTATAAAGTCAAATTCGGTTTTAAATAGCTCCAAATTTATTTATTTCGAAGCTAAGGTGGGGATGGGTCGAAATCCTCTCATAAAATAGAATTTATACAAGTTTAGGTTCCTATTGTAAACTTATCAATTATATTTAACTTTAAGTTAGATAATTTTACTTTTACCGTGTCTTCTTGTTTTCTTACACTATAAGGTTAATAAACTTACTATATCAAGACAAAAGAACCCCAAGTTGTTTATTATTAATATATATAACCTTATATAAGTCATTTTGAAGAACCTTATATTTTTAGGAATAAAATAACAATTAATAATATAATATTTGTTTTAAAAACTATTTTATGTCAATTTTGACACTATGTAGTAATTGATTTTTTTGAAACTCATAACAGATTGATTAGTTAGAAAAAAGTTAATTAAATCAATAATAACATGTCATATTAACATATAAAATTAGTGAAATTCATAAAAAGTCTCAAATTACACTTATTTGGGTATTTATAATATCAATTATTCTAATCTTTCACTATTATGGTAATTACTGCATCATCATTGTGTCATAAATAAAATAAATTATTTAATGTCTAAAAATTTCAAATAAAATATCATTATGTAGGAAATAGTATTATGTTTCTAATTAATATTTAAAATCATATTTATATTATGTATAACCCTATATTAAAAATGTTTTAGTAAATAAACTTTGATTTTAACTCTTTTAACTTTTCTTTGAATTAAATAATAATAAATGTCCTAATCTAGTCCAAGTGGGCCTAAATGGTCATATTTTATTACTAAGGTTGTTTTTGGTCTAATTACACTTATCCAATAGAATTAGGACATGTGTAAGGGTAATAATAATATCATTTTTACCCTTAATTACCCTATTTACTTTTAACCATGGTAAAAAAAGTAAAAACTTACTATTCACCAAAAATTATTTTCATCTCATTGAACCACATGTTACTTACTGACATCAACCGTGTCTCTAGGAGTTTTGAAATTCCACTCACAGAAGTGGTAAAATTAAGTTTTATGAAAAATTCATTTTTTTTAACTACCACTTAGTGGTTTCACTATTCATCAAAAAATGAAAGTTTCCAGAAAAATACCAAAAATTAGGCCTAAGATATATTTGATATTATGAACTCAAAAACGATGTCTATTTTACCAAATTCAAAACATATCAGTTTCAGTAATTAATTTAAAAATTAATTCGCGTTGTCAAAACAAATAGCGTGTTCTTAAGAGATAATATCTATCAAAAGATTGTCACTTGTTTATGTCTGGTTTAAATGTGAAATTACATCCAATGAACAACATTGTATTAAATTGTAAAAATATATTCTAAATATACTTTAAAACCACTCAAATTAATAATTTATCACTATTAATTATTTCGATTGAAAAATTTGTTTTTAATTAAAATATAGCGTGTTTTTACTATTCATCAAAATATGAAAGTTACCAGAATGATATGAAAATTTATCCAAAGTAAAATTTTATTTCATGATTCCAAAGAAGAATTTTATTTTGTCAAATTTAACTTATAAACATGTCAAAAACTAGATTTAATGTGGGTGCACCATCAAAAGGCGGTAAAACTGCATTTTTTTGAAAAATACTTATTTTACCCGAAAAATTTCTTTTGTTCTCTTAACACGTTCTAGAAAATGTATAAGATGAATAATAATGTTATAAAATTCAAAATTTAGTTAATACTATTCATAATGGCTAGTTTTAATAATATTTTAATAGCATATCATTGTTTAGTGAAACTCGGTATTGCGTACGACGTAAGCTATCGAGGAGGGCCGCAGTTGCGTGAAATGCAAGTGAAGTCAGGGTTGCTTGTTGTGCAAGAATCCTTCATTGTTTCGTATAACAGAATCCAACCTTATTTTATACATTGAATATATATATATATATATATATATATATATATATATAAACACACCCAATGTTGTGTAGAATGACTATTATAAAACGAACTTGAAATTGTGTGTAACACGATCCAAGAATAGCATTGCGTATACTGCAAGCTAATATGGTGTTGCGTATAGTACAAGCTAAACTTGGTGTGGTGTATAGAAGACATCAATGAAATTAAAAGAATATTTTTCATAAAATATCGGGGTGTTACATGAACAATAAATGAATAATAAATAATAAATTAATAATAAAAAAAATAACAAATACATCAATTATAAATTAATAATAATTAATAATTAAATAATAAATTAATAATAAAGTAATAATAATCAATAAATTTATAATAAATTATAAACAATATTTAATAATAAATATTAAATAATAAATATTAAATAAATGTTTAAAAATAATTTAACAATAATTTAATAATGAATAATAAAATAATATATAATAAATAAGTAATAAATAATAAATAATAAATAATTCATAATAAATAATAAATAATAAATAGTAAATGAGTAAATAATAAATAATCATTAACAAATAATCATTAATAAATAATCATTAATCATTACTAAATAATAAATAAATTATAAATAAATAATTATAAATTATAAATTATAAATTATAAATTAATAATTAATGCATAATAAGTAAGTAATAAATATATAGTAAAAAATATGTTAGTAATAAATTAATAATAAAATTATAATTATTTACAAAATAAATGTATAAAAAATAAATAAAAAATAGATAAATGAATGAATAATAAATAACACATAAATTATAAATATTATGTAATAATATGTAGTAAATATATAATAAATATTTAAAAATATTAACTAATAATATAATAAAATAATAATAATAACTGATAATTTATGAATAATAAGTAATAAATGGATATAAATATCTATTAATATATATATATATATAATATAATTTACATAAATATATATAAACAAACATTTATGTTAAACACACACACACACACACAGATATATATATATATATATATATATATATAAATGAAGACCTGTATATAATTATATATCAATATAAATATACATATAAACAAAAGTAAATATAAATAAATAAATATATATATATACCCATATAAGATATAAAAATATATGAACATAAATACATATAAATATCCATGCATAGATATAATTATATATTATTTTAAATAAATTTTGTTCTATATATATTTTAAATAAATATACATTGATGTATAGAAATACAAACACACACACACACATAAAATAGTTAATAAATCACCAAAAGAGTGAAAAACACAACATTTAAAATTCCATAAAATTAATAGGAATGTAAATCCATGGAATAAAATCATATAATACCCAACAAGAAAACGAAGTCACTCTTAAACGAAGTTGAAATTACATTGAATGTTCAAAAATCATGGTATCTGAACCAAAAAATCCGTTTTGGAGGCCTTCTGTGTAGAGACCCGAAGCTTAACGTACAAGGACATTACATTACTTTTTCGGAATACTTATTATATAACAAAAATACACACACAAGGACCATAATAGTTTAGTGTCTTTGGAAACTCGGAACGTAATCTTCTAATCATGGTGAAAGATCTTCAACATCTCTTATAAAGATCTTCCCTTTTTTTTCTTACCTAAAACCTTTCTTTATATCCTGGGGAAAAGAAAACATAAAAGGGTGAGCTCAAATTCTCAGTAAAGGTAAACAAAAGAAAAATCAATCACATCATATTCATAAGAACATAACATTTTGGAAATCTTAACCTGCAAAAGAGAGAATAATTTCATAACATGAGATAAATCATAGTAGTGAAATGAAATCCCAATAATCATAACTTAAAACATGAAACTTTGTTTCATACACACATAATCATAGATAATCATATATTATTAGTCAAGACTCATTGCCAAGACTATCTTAGTGGAAAAAGTCCATTTCTAAACCGAGTCACGCTCGTTTCAGTCCTGTTTCACTGAACCGGTATAACCTACCGTTCCAGCCATGTCTATCTCATGAGATATAAAATCTTTACCCAATGCATTGGAGGGAGATATAGGTCCCACCCATCTCATAATGATACCATTCTTATGTGTGCCACAAAATCATAAACCATACATCATAGCATAACCCATGTAATAAAAATGGGAATCTTAAACATCGTGACATCATAAAAAAATTCATATAAGGTAAATGAATTCATAAAAATATTTCCATCATAATAGAATCAAATCCATGTAATAATAGAGATAGAAATAGAACCCTTTATTATCTTAGATGGAAAATAATTTTGATAAAACACTTGAACTCCATTCTTGAGGAAAATATCCTTTCTGCTTCAAAAACACTTTTCCTTTCTTAACATGTCGTACAATTCTAAACTAAAATAAGTTGATTAAAATTAAACTTGAAAAATTTTAAAGGAAGCTTCTTGGAAATAATGTTTGAAAAATCCATTCATGCCGTATAAGTTAAAAAAACATTCTTCTCGTACTTTTGTCGGAAAAGTCAAAAAGTACCTCGTACGAAAAAAGACAAAATATTCCTTTCATATCCTTTACTAAAAACTCACCCAAGGGTAAAATTGGATTTAAAAAATTGTAGGTGTATGGAAATAATATTACATATTGATGAAACATGGATGTGGATGATAAAATACACCCCAGTAAATTCCAAAGTATAAACAATCTTGGATAAAAATGAGATTGTGATATTTCCCTTACCATATGTCCAATATGATTTGTATGTATCCGAACCTCCTGTATAATAATTTAAATAATGTCATTAACTTATTACATAATCATATTCATTGTTATGATATCATATATGGTTCACTTATGACTTTATATTACCCGTTCTTTTGTAAATTCCATGTTAAAGAAGCGTTTTGGGTAAAATCGTTTCATTTATCGTAGGTGTTTGGACTTATTGTTCTTGAAATTATTATTACTTATATCATGATTTACTTACTTCCAGAATATAAAACATGATTTATATATCATATATATTCAGTATATATATATATATATATAATAGATAGATAAATGAAATGAAACACACCGTTCATGGAGACGGTAGTCCGTACGTACGCATGAACGCTGTTTTCATTTCCTTATTGTCTTGAATGGAAGTAAGTAGATGACATACATATATATATATATATATATATACATAAATCCAGTAGATTTAACATTTCATATATTTCATTATTATTCATTATATATACTTTATAATCATTCATGAATGGTTAATGTGGAGAATGAATCTCATCGCGTCGTGGAGACGGTAGTCCGTACGTACGCACGAGCGATGATATCGTTCCCATGGTCGTGGAATTGTGTTGAAGTGTATGCATACTATTTCAGTATCAATATCACTTTATAATAATCATATATAGTTACCCATTACACCATTATACCCATCCAATTAAGGTGGTGGCGGAAAATAGATTACACCACGGCGTGGAGACGATATTCCGTACGTACGCACGCGCGGTGATTTCCTTTTTCCGTAGGATGGATAGAAGGTTAATTAGAGTTGTTTAATATTTATAATAACATATAATTATATAATAAATACTGATGTTATTACTTTATCATTAAACATCTAAAGAAGAAGAAGTTGAAGAAGAAATAAATTGAAAAAGATCGGTAATGGATATTACCTCTTTTTGACGCGCCTTCACTTAACCTCCACTTAAAGAACTAAGGATGGTCTTTGAAGAAGACCAGGACATCTATAATGATACTAGGGAAGTGGAGAAGAGATTTTGGCAGGGGTTGGCCGAGCTTGAATGCTCAAATTGGTGTGAGGAGGAGAGGGAGGAGGTGCCCTTTTATAAGGGAGGAGAGGGGCACCTTAGGAAAATATCAAAATATTATTTTATATTAAGGTCAAATTCGGTTTATAATGGTTCCAAAGGGTCTTATTTAGAAGCTAAATTGGGTATGGGTATAAATCCTCTCATCCAATAGGATTTAGACAAGTTTAGGTTATTATTTTAACCTTATCAATTAGATTTAACTCTAAGTTAAATAATTTAACTTTTACTGTGTCTTTTTGTTTTCTTACACTATATGGTTAATAAACATACTATATCAATCCAAACGAACCCCAAGTTGTTTATTATTAATATATATAACCTTATATAAGTCATTTGGACGAACCTTAGATTTTTAGGAATAAAATAACAATTAATAATATAATATTTGTTTTAAAAACTAATTTATGTCAATTTTGACACTATTTGGTACATGATTTTTATGAAATTCATAACAGAATGATAATTTCAAAAAAAGTTACTTAAATCAACAATAACATGTCATATTAACCTATAAAATTAGTTTAAGTCATAAAAAGTCTCAAATTACATTTATTTAGGCATTTATAACATCAATTATGTCAATATTTCATTAATAAGACAATTACTGCATCATCTTTGTGTCATAATAAATGATAATTATTTAATCCTTAAAAATTCTAAATAAATTACTATGATGTAGATATTTGTATTATATTTCTGGATACTATTAAATTTTGAAGTTTCATGAAGTTTATCACTAAATTAAAATTATTATACTTATAAGATTTAAGAAAGTGACATGTTGTCACATTCTTTGGTTTTAATAATAATTAAATTATTTTCATGGAAAAAAGTCAATAAAATGAATCTAATCCGACCTTTAGGTTATATGGGTCTACTTTTAGCCATCCAATAGGATTTTTCCAAGTGTTAGGGTAATTTTATAATCTTATATTTACCCTTAATTACCCGATTTACCTTTAACTATAGCAAATAAAATTTACCATAGTTACTATTCACAATGCCCAAAAATAAAAAGTAGCTTATTAACATAATTTGGACCCACTGATTCCAAATATGGAATCCATTTTTCCAAATTCAATACAAAAAAGATGCAGAAATTAAATTAAAATTAACCCCGTTGTCGAAAGAAAATGTGTTTTTCTTTAAAACATTGCAAAATATTGAATTGATTTAACCTACGAATTCAAGGTAAAATCAATGCTAATGACATACATTATATTAAATGGTAAAAATATATTCTATTTATACTTTAAAACCATTAAATATTATAATTTTACCACATAAGATATTAAGATGAAAAAAGTTGTTTTTAATTAAAATAACGTGTTTTTACTATTCATTAGAATATGAAAGTTATCGGAAAATTATCAAAACTTTATGTAACGCCCCGACCCTAGTTACCCAGAGTCGGTGCATTATTTACATAACATTGGCATGATCACAAGAAAGATCAAATCTCGAAAGACCGATTGGTTTAGTAGCCTTGGAAACACTAGATATAATCATAAAGTTTTACATTACATTTCAAAGTGAAAAACTACTACAACAACAAAGTCTTCATGTCCACACTATTAACCCCTCATAATATCCCTGCAAGTCAATCATAATTTACTTCTTCACTACCTGGGAAAAATAAAACATAGAAAAGGGGTGAGCTCAAATGCCCAGTAAGGATAACAATATAGCGGAACATTCAAAATAAGCGTAAAAATTTAAGGCAATGATTTACTAAAACAAAAGCCTTTTAAACTTGAACTTCAACATAGTATGGAAAAAGTAAAATGAAATAATGCCATTTACTTGTTCACATGGATATTCTACTAATTGAATAATCACATGCAATATCAATAACCACTTTCATAATGTTGGAATGCATAATGCCAGACTATCATAACCACATAGCCAAGGCCTCGTGCCAAGACTACAAATAAGATTTTGTCAAGGCCTTGTGCCAAGACACTAGTTTGTCTCATGAGACCTACCGATGCATCGAGGAGCTATAGCGGGCTCCACCCGTCACTTATTAAGTCCAATGCATTCCCATATGAAAAGGTTTAAACATAACATAAACATTCGTATTAAAACTAGCATACGAAATGTCAATAATTTCACCATAAACTATGAATGGTATAAAAATAGCACATCCACAGTCAAACATATCACAAAACCTTCAATACAATATAGAAGTTTTGTATCATAATAAATCAACTTCAAATAATCTTAAAATCCATCAAAGGATGTTGACATAGATGAAATCAAAATTCTCTTTAAAGAAGTATCTCCTTTTATTTTGAAATCATTTAAGATCCATATAAAATAAAACATTTTCTTTGAAAATATTCTTATAAGCTTGTATGGAAAGCTTCGACGATTTTATAACGGCGGAAAATAACCGCACCCGCCGTATAAGTTAAAAAAACATTCTTACCTCAATTCTGTCGAAAAGGTTAAAAAGGACCGAAAGATTCCTTTATAAACCACTTATAAAAGTCAAAAAGGGTAGAAATGACTTTAACTCATATTCTAGTAAATAGTAAAAAATGTTTTGAAATGCATTTTTAAGAAACATGGATGTGGATGATAAAGAGATCTCAGTAGATTATTACATATAAACAACCTCGGATAATGAAGAGATTGTGAAATAACCCTTACCTTGTACTTTTCCTTGGTTGGGGTAGGTTAACCTCCTGTATAATGGTGAAATAATTGTTATTAAATTATACAAGAATCATATATATTAATATGATATCATATATGATCTTTTAACATTGATTTGTTAATAATATCTTAGAATTATCGTCGTTTCGGGTGTTAACTTACTCATTTTCTTTATATGTTTTGTTACATAAGCCATGGTTGTTGTATCTTATTCATATCCAGAATGATATCTATTCCTTAAACATCATTTTTAAATTATCAAATGATAATTATACTTGAATGGTTACGATGGAGAATGAATCTCATCGCGTTCGTGGAGACGGTAGTCCGTACGTACGCACGAGCGACAATATCATTCTTTTGATATTAAAATAATATATAAATGAATGGTATATCATATATACAGAATCATTAACATGTTATATTTATTATTTACATGAGTTATACATCATTATTATACCCATCCAAATAATATTATATTGAATAACAATTACACCACGACGTGGAGACGGTAAGCCGTACGTACGCACGTATGGTGACATGTTATTCAAAGGGTGGATAGAATACTGAATATGGTTGTACCATACTTATAATAACATCACAGTATATGTGAGATACTGGAGTTATTATTTTATAATGGTAAGAACAAAGGAAGAAGAAGTGGAAGAAGAAATGAACTTAGAAAAGGGTGGTGAAATCATTACCTCTTCTTCGGGTTCTTCCTTTTGATTTGATCAAAAGGGCTCCTTAGGTTGGCTTTCTGATCAAAATAAGGCCTCTAGGTTGTATTGAGGGATGTTGGGAGATTATTTGGGCAGAGTTTGTCCGAACCAAAAGGCTTTGAAGGTGTGAAGAAATGAGAAGGAGGAGTGCCCTTTTATAAGAGGGGTGAGGGGCACCTTTGGAAAAGCTAGAAATATTAATTTATAATAGATTCATATTCGGTTTCTAATGGCTCCAAAGTTGACTATTCAAAGGTTAAGGTGGGGATAGGTCGAAAACCACTCAACCAATAGAATTTAGACAGGTTTGGGTACTTATATTAACCTTATCTTTAAGTATTAACTCTAAGTTAATTCGTTTCACTTTTACAATGTCTCTTTGTATTTTTATATAATATGGTTAATAAACTTACTATATACATCCAAGCGACCCCCAAGTGGTGCATTAATGATTAACCTATCATAATATAAGTCTCTTGGCCGAACCTTAGATTTTTAGGAATTTAATATCAATTAATAATATAATATTTGTTTTAAGAACTCTTTTATGTCAATTTTGACACTATTCAATAGTTGATTTTTGTGAAACTCATAACAGATTGATTACTTCGAACAAAGTCAATTAAATCAATCCTAATATATCATATTATCCTAGAAAATTAGTTTAATTCATTAAAAGTTTCATATTATATTTATTTGGGTATTTATAATATCAATTATTTTAATTTTTCACTATTATAGTAATTACTGCATCATCATTGTGTCATAAATTAAATAAATTATTAAATGTCTAAAAATTATAAATAAAATATCATTATGTAGGAAATCTTTTTAGCTTTCTAATGAATATTTATAATCGAAAAGCCAACATGTATAACCCTTTGTAAAAATTGTTCTTCTAAAAGATGTAAGCATATGCCATTTTTATTTTTATTTTAACTTTATTAATATAATGTGTCCCTACCACATACAAGTGGCTCCAAGGGGTCCCCAAATTGACCCAAGGATGACCATGGTCGGGTATGTGTCCACCAATAAGGTTAGGACACGTTTTAGGGTAATTTTGTATTATTATAATATTATTTTTTAACCCTTATTTACCGGATTTACCCTTTAACCATGGTAAATAAAATATTTACCGCAGTAATTATTCAAAATGTCTAAAAATAAAAGTTACCTATTTACACAATTTGAACATCCTGATTCCAAATATGGAATCCATTTTTCTAAATTCAAAACACAGAAGTGGCAGAAATTAATTTAAAATTAATTCCCGCTGTCAAAACAAAAAGCGTGTTTTTAAGAGATAATAACTATCAAAAGATTGACACTTGTTTATGTTTGGTTTAATTGTAAAATTATGTCCAATGACCAACATTATATTAAATGGTAAAAATATATTCTAAATATACTTTAAAACCACTCAAATTCATAATTTATCACTATTAATTATTTTGATTAAAAAAGTTGTTTTCAATTAAAATTTAGTAATTTTCACTATTCATCAAAATATGAAAGTTATCCGAAAAGTACCAAAATTTCACCCTAGACTAATTTCGATATTTCGAATCCAAAAATGAAGTCCATTTTGAAATATAAAATATATATGATTTCAAAAAGTAGGTATTACTATTCACAACGGCTAGTTTAATTAGTTGTGGTGTGTGTTAGAACTCGAGGTTGCGTACAACACACGCTATCGCATTATTCGAAGGGAAACATACCGTAGAAGCTTGGGGTGTTACATTCTCCCCTCCTTCAAATAATTGCGTCCTCGCAATTTCTAGGGTATTACTGCATAAAAAGACTCGGGTGGTTCTTCATCATAAGTTCCTCGGGTTCCCACGTTGCCTCTTCCATCTTATGGTTTCTCCACAAAACTTTTACCAGACGCGTCGTCCGGTTTCTCAGTACTTGTTCTCTTGTATCAAGAATCCTGACGGGCTCTTCGCAATAAGACAGATCGGGTTCCAGTTCTAATTCCTCATAGGTGAGTACATGCGTTGGGTCAGGCATGTATTTTCTCAACAGAGATACGTGGAACACATCGTGAACTTTGGAGAGACTTGGCGGCATTGCTAATCGGTAAGCTACAGCCCCAATTCGTTCTAGAATTTCGAAAGGTCCGATGTACCTGGGACTCAATTTACCTTTCTTACCAAAACGTATGACTCCCTTCCACGGAGATACCTTTAGGAAAACATGATCACCGACTTGAAATTCCAAATCATTCCTTCGATTATCGGCATAGCTCTTCTGCCTACTTTGAGCTGCTTTGATGTGATTTTGGATTACCTTTACCTTTTCCATCGTTTCCTCCACCAGTTCTGGACCTACAAGTTTTCTTTCACCGACGTCATCCCAACAGGTTGGTGTACGACATCTCTTTCCGTATAACGCTTCATATGGTGCCATCTGAATACTCGAATGGAAGCTATTGTTATAGGAAAATTCTACCAGAGGTAAATATTGATCCCACATACCCTGAAAATCAAGTGAGCAAGATCTCAACATGTCTTCTAAGGTCTGAATAGTTCATTCTGATTGTCCATCTGTCTGAGGGTGGTAAGCAGTGCTCAAATGAAGTTCAGTATCCAGGGATTTCTGAAGACTTCTCCAAAATCTTGAAGTAAAACGGGGATCACGATCAGAAACAATTGATAAGGGTACTCCATGAAGTCTCACAACTTCGTTAATATATAGTCTTGCTAGACGTTCCAGGGGTAGATCTTCTCTTATAGCAAGAAAATGTGCTGACTTGGTAAGACGATCAACAATAACCCATATTGCATCGTTCCTTCTAGGAGTCTTCGGTAGCCCCATGACAAAGTCCATCGTAACATTGTCCCATTTCCACTCCGGTATGGGAAGAGGTTGCATGATTCCTCCAGGCTGTTGCCTTCCAGCTTTGACTTGTTGACAAACCATACATCTTGACACAAAATCAGCAATCTCCCTCTTCATGTTGTCCCACTAAAAATGTTCCTTCAAATCTCTATACATTTTGGTGCTCCCAGGGTGTATAGAGAAATTGGAACTATGAGCATCATCCAGCAATTCCCTTTTTAGATCAGGTATATTGGGAACACAAAGTCTCTTCCCGAATTTCAAAATTCCATCTTCATACACAAAGTCTCTCAATCTCCCATCATTCACAGCTTTAATCTTCTTTTGGAATTCGTCATCATCGGTCTGAGAACTCTTAATCCTTTCTAGTAAAGATGGTTTGGCAACCATTTGAAAAAGCATTGATGTTTCACCTTCCCTGGTTATTCCCATGTCCATTTTCACTAGATCCATGAAAATTGGATCCCTTTCAATTCTCATATTGTTCAAAACTCCATGGTCTTTTCTACTCAAAGCATCTGTCACCTTGTTTGCCTTCCCCGGGTGGTAGTGTATCGTACAATCATAATCCTTGAGTAATTCAAGCCATCTCCTTTGCCTCATGTTGAGTTCTTTTTGTGAGAAAATATACTTCAAACTCTTGTGATCAGTATAAATCTCACATTTTTCACCATAGAGGTAGTGCCTCCATATCTTCAAAGCGAAGATCACAACTGCTAACTCAAGATCATGAGTAGGATAGTTTTGTTCATGAATTTTCAACTGTCGTGATGCATAGGCAATAACTCTATCATTCTGCATAAGGACACAGCCAAGTCCTTTCTTCGATGCATCACTATAAATAACGAACCCATCATTCCCCGATGGTAGAGTCAATATAGGAGCATTGACTAATCTTCTCTTCAGTTCTTCGAAACATACTTCACACTCTTTTGTCCAAACAAATTTAACCCCTTTACGTGTGAGCTTCGTTAATAGGTTAGCCAATCGGGCAAAATTCTGGACGAAACGTCGATAATAACCTGCCAAGCCAATAAAACTACGTACCTCAGTTATACTCGTAGGTGCTGGCCATTCTTGGATTGCTTTGGTCTTAGAAGGATCAACAGAGATTCCATCTTTAGAGACAATATGGCCAAGAAAAGAAATCTCCTGAAGCCAGAATTCACACTTGCTAAACTTTCCATATAATTCATTCCTCCTCAGAGTCTTCAAGATAATGCGCAAGTGATTTTCATGATCTTCATAGGTTTTGGAGTATACCAATATATCATCAATAAATACTACCACAAATTCATCGAGATACTCCTTGAAAACTCTATTCATCAGATCCATGAATACAGATGGTGCATTAGTCAATCCAAACGGCATTACAGTAAACTCGTAATGCCCATACCTGGTTCGAAATGCTGTTTTTGGAATCTCTTCCTTCTTCACACCCAACTGATGGTATCCAGATCGAAGGTCAATCTTTGAAAAGTATTGAGCTCCATGCAGTTGGTCAAATAAATCATCAATACGAGGTAGGGGATACTTGTTCTTTATCGTTATAGCATTGATCTCCCTGTAGTCGATACATAACCTCATAGATCCATCTTTCTTTTTAACAAAAAGAACAGGGGCTCCCCATGGAGAAACACTAGGGCGAATAAATCCCTTATTACTCAATTCCTCTAGTTGTTTCTTTAGTTTGACTAACTCTACAGTGGCCATTCTATAAGGGGTCTTTGATATAGGCCTTGATCCAGGAATCAAATCAATAGAAAACTCAACTTCTCATTCTGGAGGATGTCCAGGTAAATCTTCCGGAAATACATCTACAAATTCTTTCACAACAGGTACATCCTCTATTTGAACATTCCTTTCCTCACCGACAGTTATTTCATTCTCTTCCTCCCCAATAATTGAATTAAGTTGAACTACTGGTGGTGGATCTAAATAAGAATTAGGTGGTGACGATTCTACTCTAAAAATAAGGTGCTCCTTATCATTATCATCAAGAATCGTAACCTCTTTCTTCTTACAATAAATCTTCGCATCATAGTCCGAAAGCCAGTCCATACCGAGGATTATATCAAACTCAATCATAGGTATGACGATGAAATCAGCAGATAAAGAAAATTTATGTGCTCTAATGGGGACTGATTCACAAAACTTTGTTGCAACGATACTTCCCTTAGGAGTTTTAACTGACAACTCCCTTATTAAATCAAATTGGAAATATCTAATTTTCTTAGCAAACTAGGAAGATATGAAACAATGCGATGATCCAGAATCAAATAATGCATTTGCTAAACTTGAGGAAACCATTAAATTACCTTCCACCACGTCTTTCGGAGCTTCCACCTTAGCAGTAGTGATAGCATAAGCCTGGCCTTGATCCCTTGGCCTTTTCTGAGGTAAGTTCTCCTGACGCTTAGGACATGCATTTGCATAATGCCCCATCTCCCTGCAATTGTAGCACTGAACGTTGGTAGCTTCCTTCTTCCCCTTGCAATCATGAGCTTGGTGGCCTTTTTCACCACACTTGTAACAGACTCCCATTCCCTTCAAGCAAGTACCAGGATGTTTCTTCCCGCATTTACCACAAGATGGATATTCAACCTTTCCCTTCTTCCCCTTATTTCCATTCCCAGATTGATCAGCAGGTCTCTTCTTCTCTTGCTTCACTTTAAAGTCATAAGACTTAGAGAATTCCTTTTCGGTCTTGATAGCACATGAGACAATGTCTTCGTACGATGAAAAGGATTGTGAGACTAATGCTCGACGGAGAAATGGTTTTAACCCATCAAAGAAACGATCAATCTTACTTCTTGGGTTGCGAATATAATCACCAGCGTACCTTGCTAACCTTGTAAAGTTAGCCTCATACTTTGTGACATTCTCATCCTCCTTTTGTCTCAGACTCAGAAATTGCCTTTCCATATCTGCTCGATGGTCATGAGGAAAGTATTTTTCTAAAAACAGATCTTTGAACTCCCTGCATTCCATATTTGATACTTCATCATCTTCCTTCGTATTTTGAATCAATGACCACCATTGATCAGCATCTCCAGTGAGGCGGTAAACTGCCATGATAACTTTTTCCCTTTCACTGCTCCCCAAAGCCTGAAATATTTTCTCTAGGGAAAATATCCATTGCTCAGCTACTAAGGGATTTGTATTCCCATTGAACGTTGGTGGTTGTTGTCTCATGAATCGATCTAACATTGATCCTCCACGCTGCGGATCAGGATGCTCCATACGGGTAAGGTTATTATTCATAACCTGAGTAAGTTGTCCCAGTATGGTGATTAGTTGATCAGCACCAGTTGCATCACCAGCCCCACTATAATTATCTTGAGCAGGAGGGCAATCCCTACATGGAGTGCGTGCATTGATACGGTTTCCATTTCTTCCACTAGGCGCCATTTCTAAACAATGGCATAAACTAGATCAGTTTATGAATCAAAATACATAATCCCATACTTATAAAACACTTAACATAAATTGAACTATTTATGGATATAATCCATAATCATAAAAATGTTTTCTTTGAGGAAGTATATACTCATAAACCCTTCATAATGATTTGTAAAGAAAATGAGAGTTATCCTAAGCATATCCCCCGGGAGTGTCGTAACCAAGAGTGCAGCAAGGCCCGTTGTCGTGCACCAGTTCCCGTTCGAGTCTAGCTCAAAGCGGTGTTTTCGGGTTTTACCCCTAGGTACATCTGTGCCAGAGCCGCCTCTACCTGCTCGTATCCAGACAGGGATGTATTGCTCGGAAAACTCACAAAATCTCTACAATACCAAAATTCTAGGAAGTTCTTCTATACTAATCCTCAAAGTTCATCTTAGGTCTACGTGCTCTAATCAGAGTTTATCTAAATCTAGCTTCCAAGGTTTGTACTAAACTTCCTCTGATACCAACTGTAACGCCCCGACCCTAGTTACCCAGAGTCGGTGCATTATTTACATAACATTGGCATGATCACAAGAAAGATCAAATCTCGAAAGACCGATTGGTTTAGTAGCCTTGGAAACACTAGATATAATCATAAAGTTTTACATTACATTTCAAAGTGAAAAACTACAACAACAACAAAGTCTTCATGTCCACACTATTAACCCCTAATAATATCCCTGCAAGTCAATCATAATTTACTTCTTCACTACCTGGGAAAAATAAAACATAGAAAAGGGGTGAGCTCAAATGCCCAGTAAGGATAACAATATAGCGGAACATTCAAAATAAGCGTAAACATTTAAGGCAATGATTTACTAAAACAAAATCCTTTTAAACTTGAACTTCAACATAGTATGGCAAAAGTAAAATGAAATAATGCCATTTACTTGTTCACATGGATATTCTACTAATTGAATAATCACATGCAATATCAATAACCACTTTCATAATGTTGGAATTCATAATGCCAGACTATCATAACCACATAGCCAAGGCCTCGTGCCAAGACTACAAATAAGATTTTGTCAAGGCCTTGTGCCAAGACACTAGTTTGTCTCATGAGACCTACCGATGCATCGAGGAGCTATAGCGGGCTCCACCCGTCACTTATTAAGTCCAATGCATTCCCATATGAAAAGGTTTAAACATAACATAAACATTCGTATTAAAACTAGCATACGAAATGTCAATAATTTCACCATAAACTATGAATGGTATAAAAATAGCACATCCACAGTCAAACATATCACAAAACCTTCAATACAATATAGAAGTTTTGTATCATAATAAATCAACTTCAAATAATCTTAAAATCCATCAAAGGATGTTGACATAGATGAAATCAAAATTCTTTTTAAAGAAGTATCTCCTTTTATTTTGAAATCATTTAAGATCCATATAAAATAAAACATTTTCTTTGAAAATATTCTTATAAGCTTGTATGGAAAGCTTCGACGATTTTATAACGGCGGAAAATAACCGCACCCGCCGTATAAGTTAAAAAAACATTCTTACCTCAATTCTGTCGAAAAGGTTAAAAAGGACCGAAAGATTCCTTTATAAACCACTTATAAAAGTCAAAAAGGGTAGAAATGACTTTAACTCATATTCTAGTAAATAGTAAAAAATGTTTTGAAATGCATTTTTAAGAAACATGGATGTGGATGATAAAGAGATCTCAGTAGATTATTACATATAAACAACCTCGGATAATGAAGAGATTGTGAAATAACCCTTACCTTGTACTTTTCCTTGGTTGGGGTAGGTTAACCTCCTGTATAATGGTGAAATAATTGTTATTAAATTATACAAGAATCATATATATTAATATGATATCATATATGATCTTTTAACATTGATTTGTTAATAATATCTTAGAATTATCGCCGTTTCGGGTGTTAACTTACTCATTTTCTTTATATGTTTTGTTACATAAGCCATGGTTGTTGTATCTTATTCATATCCAGAATGATATCTAGTCCTTAAACATCATTTTTAAATTATCAAATGATAATTATACTTGAATGGTTACGATGGAGAATGAATCTCATCGCGTTCGTGGAGACGGTAGTCCGTACGTACGCACGAGCGACAATATCATTCTTTTGATATTAAAATAATATATAAATGAATGGTATATCATATATACAGAATCATTAACATGTTATATTTATTATTTACATGAGTTATACATCATTATTATACCCATCCAAATAATATTATATTGAATAACAATTACACCACGACGTGGAGACGGTAAGCCGTACGTACGCACGTATGGTGACATGTTATTCAAAGGGTGGATAGAATACTGAATATGGTTGTACCATACTTATAATAACATCACAGTATATGTGAGATACTGGAGTTATTATTTTATAATGGTAAGAACAAAGGAAGAAGAAGTGGAAGAAGAAATGAACTTAGAAAAGGGTGGTGAAATCATTACCTCTTCTTCGGGTTCTTCCTTTTGATTTGATCAAAAGGGCTCCTTAGGTTGGCTTTCTGATCAAACTAAGTCCTCTAGGTTGTATTGAGGGATGTTGGGAGATTATTTGGGCAGAGTTTGTCCGAACCAAAAGGCTTTGAAGGTGTGAAGAAATGAGAAGGAGGAGTGCCCTTTTATAAGAGGGGTGAGGGGCACCTTTGGAAAAGCTAGAAATATTAATTTATAATAGATTCATATTCGGTTTCTAATGGCTCCAAAGTTGACTATTAAAAGGTTAAGGTGGGGATAGGTCGAAAACCACTCAACCAATAGAATTTAGACAGGTTTGGGTACTTATATTAACCTTATCTTTAAGTATTAACTCTAAGTTAATTCGTTTCACTTTTACAATGTCTCTTTGTATTTTTATATAATATGGTTAATAAACTTACTATATACATCCAAGCGACCCCCAAGTGGTCCATTAATGATTAACCTATCATAATATAAGTCTCTTGGCCGAACCTTAGATTTTTAGGAATTTAATATCAATTAATAATATAATATTTGTTTTAAGAACTCTTTTATGTCAATTTTGACACTATTCAATAGTTGATTTTTGTGAAACTCATAACAGATTGATTACTTCGCAAAAAGTCAATTAAATCAATCCTAATATATCATATTATCCTAGAAAATTAGTTTAATTCATTAAAAGTTTCATATTATATTTATTTGGGTATTTATAATATCAATTATTTTAATTTTTCACTATTATAGTAATTACTGCATCATCATTGTGTCATAAATTAAATAAATTATTAAATGTCTAAAAATTATAAATAAAATATCATTATGTAGGAAATCTTTTTATCTTTCTAATGAATATTTATAATCGAAAATCCAACATGTATAACCCTATGTAAAAATTGTTCTTCTAAAAGATGTAAGCATATGCCATTTTTATTTTTATTTTAACTTTATTAATATAATGTGTCCCTACCACATACAAGTGGCTCCAAGGGGTCCCCAAATTGACCCAAGGATGACCATGGTCGGGTATGTGTCCACCAATAAGGTTAGGACACGTTTTAGGGTAATTTTGTATTATTATAATATTATTTTTTTAACCCTTATTTACCGGATTTACCCTTTAACCATGGTAAATAAAATATTTACCGCAGTAATTATTCAAAATGTCTAAAAATAAAAGTTACCTATTTACACAATTTGAACATCCTGATTCCAAATATGGAATCCATTTTTCTAAATTCAAAACACAGAAGTGGCAGAAATTAATTTAAAATTAATTCCCGCTGTCAAAACAAAAAGCGTGTTTTTAAGAGATAATAACTATCAAAAGATTGACACTTGTTTATGTTTGGTTTAATTGTAAAATTATGTCCAATGACCAAAATTATATTAAATGGTAAAAATATATTCTAAATATACTTTAAAACCACTCAAATTCATAATTTATCAATATTAATTATTTTGATTAAAAAAGTTGTTTTCAATTAAAATTTAGTAATTTTCACTATTCATCAAAATATGAAAGTTATCCGAAAAGTACCAAAATTTCACCCTAGACTAATTTCGATATTCCGAATCCAAAAATGAAGTCCATTTTGAAATATAAAATATATATGATTTCAAAAAGTAGGTATTACTATTCACAACGGCTAGTTTAATTAGTTGTGGTGTGTGTTAGAACTCGAGGTTGCGTACAACACACGCTATCGCATTATTCGAAGGGAAACGTACCGTAGAAGCTTGGGGTGTTACACTTTATCTAATGTAAATTTTTATATCCTGATTAAAAATAAGAATTTTATTTTGTCAACTTGAACATATAAACATGTCAAAAACTATATTTAAAGTGGGTGCGCCATCAAAAGGCGGAAAAACTGCATTTTTTAAAAAATACTTATTTTACCCGAAAAAATTATTTTGTTCTTATACCATGTTCTAGAAATGTGTAAGATGAATAATAATGTTATAAAATTCAAAATTTAGTTAACACTATTCATAACGTCTAGTTCATAACAATATTATAATAATATATCGTTGTTTAGTAAAACCCGGTATTGCGTACAAGACACGCTATCGAGGAAGGTCGCGATTGCATATACTGCAAGATAATATAGTGTTGCGTATAGCGAAAGATAATCTTGGTGTGTCGTACAATAGAAGATATGAATGAAATTAAAAAGAATGTATCTTATAAAATCTCGGGTTGTTACATTCTACCCCCCTTAAAATGAATTTTGCCCTCGAAATTCGTCGGGGTTATAAATGGTTTACTATTCGAAAGTTTCTTTAATAGAAAATTACATCATAAAAAGGAATACCAAAAAAAATATTTAAAAACAAAAGTATGAAACGTAACTGTTACCCAAATAAACTAATCATTGGGTTTCCACATAGGTGAAAATATGGATATGGAAGAGAAATCTAACCATCATGTTCTGATGGAGAGTGGTTGAGAACAAATCCATAAATTTGTGACGATCTAAGGTACCATCTGATTCATCAGATATAAGAGCACTAGGACAACATTTTTGGTTTTCAAGATCATTTCCCTAAAGTTGATGAAATTGGAATTAGAAGAAATACTTTCGTGATTTTGGTATAGTCTCACCGTTTTTCGTTCTTTGGACAATTTCCACTTCATCTCTTAAAGAAATGACATTGGATTTGTCATTCGTGAAGTGTTAGCAGATCATGTGATAGAATGATGGGTCATTCCATCTGTCTCAAACAAAAGGTTACAAAAGTTATCAAAAATACATAAGACCATCTATGGTGAAGTTAATCATATACGATTCCAAAAATGAACTTATACTTCATATATCATACCGCGTAATAAAATAAAACTAGTTTCTACTAACCAGGGACTTCCTCTAGGCTAGTGGTAGGCGTTAAAGGCCAGTCACACTTCGGTTGTGGGTTTGATTCCCACAGCCTTGTCCGACGCAATGGGTTGTTGCCCGTCCTGCATGTTTTCCTTTTTCTAAAACTACATTACTATAAAATCCCATCAATAATATCGAAAAAACTTTTATCCTTAAACAATAATAACTTATGTCCAACATAGTCCATTCCAATCTTTAGGCTTGTCCATAATACTGCTGTCCAATCTCATATTATAGTGAAAACTATTACCAAAGAGTTCATATAACAAGCATGTTAATACCATCACTAATCCCCGTATATCATGAGATATGTCTTGTTGGTAAAATTACAAACATGTTAATACCTTAATCATGTATTCTCTTGAAGAATGAATACCCATTGAACCTTAGTGAAAACATGAATGAAGTTAAAAGTTAACACTTTCCACATACCAAAATCCTCAAAATTCTATATACTCAAATCATGATATCACTTAGTCCTTATATCAATCATGAGCTCATGAATACTGTTAATCATTTTGTTTTCTCGTTTTCCCTTCATTATGTGCATATCATCTTATTTCCAAAAATATCTCAATCACTTTAAATACCCCATTATACTAATATATAAATATTCCAATACTCCATGATACAACATTATTTTGGAATCCCATTACATAAACACTTAATCATTCCACCACATCGTTGTCATATTCAACATCGCCAATAGTGATCGCATGTGACTTCCCTTTGTCCTTTTCCTTAAGCGGTTGCTCATGTCGATCATCACTAACCCTTGGATTAGGGCATTTATTAGAATAATGCCCCATTTCCTTGCACTTGAAGCATTGAAGTGTTGGTGGTGTGTTCTCTGCAGTGTTTGCTTTATTCACATCATTAGAAACCCTTTTTCCATTACTTCGACACTCAACTGCTCGATGAACTTCTTTTCCACACTTAAAACATTTTCTAGTCCCTTTATGACAATCTCCACCATGCTTCTTTCCACACTTTGTGCATAAGGAAACATTCATCTTCTTTTCACCATTATTCTGAGATTTCTCCTTGAACTCCATCTTTTGTTTCTTGTCAAAACCATGAGATGTATATGTAACACCAACTTCCATTTCTACCTTGATAGAACAACGCACTATTTCTTCATAGCTACTGAAGTCTCTTATAGCTAATTCCCTTCGAAGAATTGGTTTTAAGCCACTGAAAAATCGATCAACTTTACTTTCAGGTTAGATGATAATGCCAGATTCATACCTTGCAAGTCTTGTAAAATTTGCTTCGTATATACCAACAGATTCATCATCCTTCTGCTTTAGCTCAAGAAACTCCTTTTCCATATTTGTTTGAAGAATACGAGGGAAGTACTTACTGAAAAACAATTTCTTGAACTCGTCCCATTCCATGGACTCAATTTCATCTCTTGGCCTCGTATTCTTGATAAGATTACACCATTGATCATCTTCACCTTCCAAACGATATACTGCTAAGATGACTTTATCATGTTCAGAACATTGAAGAACTGAAAATATCTTTTCAGTGGTACTGATCCATTGTTCAGCAACAAGTGGATCAGAAGACCCACTGAAAGAAGGTGAACGTTGCCTCATGATGGACTCAATAGAATATTGTTCCCTTCTCTGCTCATTTGGAAGTCCAGAATGATTCATAGCTTGTGTAAGTATAGCAATAAGATTTTTCACTCCATCTCCCATAACACTTGTTTGTTTAGGAGGACAATCATTGCATTGTCCATTACAGTGATCAACACTATTCCTTCGGGTTCCATCCATCATCTAAAACCCAAAAAGAATAGCGTGAGAGGCAAAAATAATGCTAGGGAAAACAACATAGTAAAGGGGGAGTACCCTTAATATCTAACATCTTAGGTTAAATTCTAAGATCATTACCGTAGTTCTAGGACTATATCCTACACGTATACTTATCCTTAGGGACATCCCTAGACATACCTTAGTAATATCTCTAGGGATCTCACTAACATTTTCGTATCCTAGTTTCCAAAGGTTGACTAAACCTTTCCTCTGATACCAACTGTAGAGACCCGAAGATTAATGTACAAGGACATCACATTACTTTTGCGGAATACTTATTACATAACAAAAACACACACACAAGGACCGTAATAGTTTAGTGTCTTTGGAAACTCGGAACGTAATCTTCTAATCATGGTGAAAGATCTTCAACATCTCCCATAAAGATCTTCCCTTTTTTTTCTTACCTAAAACCTTTCTTTATATCCTGGGGAAAAGAAAACATAAAAGGGTGAACTCAAATTCTCAGTAAGGGTAAACAAAAGAAAAATCAATCACATCATATTCATAAGAACATAACATTTTGGAAATCTTAACCTGCAAAAGAGAGAATAATTTCATAACATGGGATAAATCATAGTAGTGAAATGAAATCCCAATAATCATAACTTAAAATATGAAACTTTGTGTCATACACACATAATCATAGAGAATCATATCTTATTAGTCAAGACTCATTGCCAAGACTATCTTAGTGGACAAAGTCCATTTCTGAACCGAGTCACCCTCGTTTCAGTCCTGTTTCACTGAACCGGTATAACCTACCGTTACAGCCATGTCTATCTCATTAGATATAAAATATTTACCCAATGCATTGGAGGGAGATATAGGTCCCACCAATCTCATAATGATACTATTCTTATGTGTGCCACAAAATCATAAACCATACATCATAGCATAACCCATGTAATAAAAATGGGAATCTTAAACATCGTGACATCATAAAACAATTCATATAAGGTAAATGAATTCATAAAAATATTTACATCACAACAGAATCAAATCCATGTAATAATAGAGATAGAAACAAAACCGTTTATTATCTTAGATGGAAAATAATTTTGATAAAATACTTGAACTCCATTCTTGAGGAAAATATCCTTTCTGCTTCAAAAACACTTTTCCTTTCTTAACATGTCGTACAATTCTAAACTAAAAGAAGTTGATTAAAATTAAACTTGAAAACTTTTAAAGGAATCTTCTTGGAAATAATGTTTTAAAAATCCATTCATGCTGTATAAGTTAAAAAAAACATTCTTCTCGTACTTTTGTCGGAAAAGTCAAAAAGTACCTCGTATGAAAAACGACAAAAGATTCCTTTCATATCCTTTACTAAAAACTCACCAAAGGGTAAAATTGGATTTAAAAAATTGTAGGTGGATGGAAATAATATTACATATTGAGGAAACATGGATGTGGATGATAAAATACTCCCCAGTAAATGCCAAAGTATAAACAATCTCGGATAAAAATGAGATTGTGATATTTCCCTTACCTTATATCCGATATGCTTTGTATGTATCCGAACCTCCTGTATAATGATTTAAATAATGTCATTAACTTATTACAGAATCATATTCATTGTTATGATATCATATATGGTTCACTTATGACTTTATATTACCCGTTCTTTTGTAAATTCCATGTTAAAGAAGCGTTTTGGGTAAAATCATTTCATTTATCGTAGGTGTTTGAACTTGTTGTTCTTGACATTATTATTACTTATATCATGATTTACTTACTTAAATAATATAAAACATGATTTATATATCATATATATTCAGTATATATATATATATATAATAGATAGATAAATGAAATGAAACACACCGTTCATGGAGACGGTAGTCCGTACGTACGCATGAACGCTGTTTTCCTTTCCTTATTATCTTGAATGGAAGTAAGTAGATGACATACATATATATATATATACATAAATCCAGTAGATTTAAAATGTCATATATTTCATTATTATTCATTATATATACTTTATAATCATTCATGAATGGTTAATGTGGAGAATGAATCTCATCGCGTCGTGGAGACGGTAGTCCGTACGTACGCACGAGCGATGATATCATTCCCATGCTCGTGAAATTGTGTTGAAGTGTATGTATACTATTTAAGTATCAATATCACTTTATAATAATCATATATAGTTACTCATTACACCATTATACCCATCCAATTAAGGTGGTGGCGGAAAATAGATTACACCACGGCGTGGAGATGGTATTCCATACGTACGCACGCGCGGTGATTTCCTTTTTCCGTAGGATGGATAGAAGGTTAATTAGAGTTGTTTCATATTTATAATAACATATTAGTATAAAAGAAATACTTATGTTATTACTTTATCATGACACAACTAAATAATAAGAAGTTGAAGAAGAAAGAAATTGAAAAAGATCGGTAATGGATATTACCTCTTTTTGACGCGCTTTCACTTAACCTCCACTTAAAGAACTAAGGATGATATTTGAAGAAGACTAGGACCTCTAGGATGATACTAGGGAAGTGGGGAAAAGATTTTGGTAGGGGTTGGATGAGCTTGAATGCTCAAATTGGTGTGAGGAGGAGAGGGAGGAGGTGCCCTTTTATAAGGGAGGAGAGGGGCACCTTAGGAAAATCTCAAAATATTATTTTATATTAAGGTAAAATTCGGTTTATAATGGTTCCAAAGGGTCTTATTTCGAAGATAAAGTGGGGATGGGTAGAAATAATCTCATCCAATAGTATTTAGACAAGTTTAGGTTATTATTTTAACCTTATCAATTAGATTTTACTCTAAGTTAAATAATTTAACTTTTACCGTGTCTTTTTGTTTTCTTACACTATATGGTTAATAAACTTACTATATCAAGACAAACGAACCCCAAGTTGTTTATTATTAATATATATAACCTTATATAAGTCATTTTGCCGAACCTTATATTTTTTGGAATAAAATAACAATTAATAATATAATAGTTTTTTTAAAAACTAATTTATGTCAATTTTGACACTATTTGGTACATGATTTTTATGAAATTTATAACAAAATGATAAGTTCAAAAAAAGTTACTTAAATCAACAATAACATGTCATATTAACCTAGAAAATTAGTTTAAGTCATAAAAAGTCTCAAATTACATTTATTTGGGCATTTATAACATCAATTATGTCAATATTTCATTAATAAGACAATTACTGCATCATCTTTGTGTCATAATAAATGATAATTATTTAATCTCAAAAAATTCTAAATAAATTACTATGATGTAGATAATTTTATTAGATTTCTGGATACTATTAATGTTCGAAGTTTCATTAAGGTTATCACTAAATTAAAATTATTATACTTATAAGATTTAAGAAAGTGACATGTTGTCACATTCTTTGGTTTTAATAATAATTAAATTATTTTCATGGAAAAAAGTCCATAAAATGAATCTAATCCGATCCTTAGGTTATATGGGTCTAATTTTATCCATCCAATATGATTTTTCCAAGTTTTAGGGTAATTTTATAATCTTATATTTACCCTTAATTACCCGATTTACCTTTAACTATTGTAAATAAAATTTACCGTTGTTACTATTCACAATGCCCAAAAATAAAAAGTAGCTTATTAACATAATTTGGACCCACTGATTCCAAATATGGAATCCATTTTTCCAAATTAAATACAAAAAAAATGCAGAAATTAAATTAAAATTAATCCCTTTGTCGAAAGAAAACGAGTTTTTCTTTAAAACATTGCAAAAGATTGAATTGATTTAACCTACGAATTCAAGGTAAAATCAATGCTAATGACATAAATTATATTAAATGGTAAAAATATATTCTATTTATACTTTAAAACCATTCAATATTATAATTTAACCACATAAGATATTAGGATGAAAATAGTTGTTTTTAATTAAAATATAGCGTGTTTTTACTATTCATTTTAATATGAAAGTTATCGGAAAAATATCAAAACTTTATCTAATGTAAATTTTTATATCTTTATTTAAAAGAAGAATTTTATTTTGTCAAATTGAACATATAAACATGTCAAAAACTAGATTTAAAGTGGGTGCGCCATCAAAAGGTGAAAAAACTACATTTTTTGAAAAATACTTATTTTACCCGAAAAATTTATTTTGTTCTTATACCATGTTCTAGAAATGTGTAAGATGAATAATAATGTTATAAAATTCAAAATTTAGTTAACACTATTCATAACGGCTAGTTCATAACAATATTATAATAATATATTGTTGTTTAGTAAAACCCAGTATTACGTACAAGACACGCTATCGAGGAAGGTCGCAATTGCGTATACTAAAAGCTAATACAGTGTTGCGTATAGCGGAAGATAATCTTAGTGTGTTGTACAATAGAAGATATGAATGAAATTAAAAATAATGTATCTTATAAAATCTCGGGTTGTTTCATTCTGGTCCTTTTCTAACATCTAAAAAATATAGATCAAGTTTCTCTTGGAAAAATAGCATAGATCTCATTACAAGATTCAATTTGATATGTGGTAGATCCTAAACGGACACCTAGATCAAAAGTTATGGTTTTTTGAAGTTCAAGTTTGATTTTCAATTTCTCTTAAATCTATAATATTTTTTATTCTATTAATTATTAACAATTTATTGTTCAATGTCTTAATAGCTCATTTCATAAGATTAAATTTTACTGGTTGCAGAGTTAGGACATCTAGATCAAAATTTATCTTCATTTGATGCTAAAGCCTGATTTTTAACTTATTTAAGAATTAATTTAAGTTTCAAATAATTACTATCTAATGATTAATAATTAACACATTCTAGTTGATTAAAATTGTAAATAATAAAAATATAAATGATTATGAATAATAAATAATAAATAATAAATATTAATAACAAATCATAATTAAATATGTAACATTTAATATTTTCCCATTAATTTAGTTTCGGTTTTTAAAAACCTCCCCTAAAAAATGATATTTTTTTTAGAAATTAAAAAATCTGATTTAGCAACGGTTTTTTAAAAACCACAGCTAAAAATAAATAAATAAATTTTAAATAAATTTTACAATAGTTTTAATAACCACTGTTAAATTTTTTTCGTGAAATAATTTTTCGTAAAATATTTAGTGGTGACTTTGAAAACCACCGCTAAAAAACCACTATGAAATTTAGTTTTTCCTGTAGTGTACCATGCATGAAAGAATGGAATGATTACCTTTCTCCTATCACTTGGAATTGAATTTGTTGATATAGTTATATATGGTTCCTCCTCGGTTGAGAGTAGAGATCAATTGACATTTACTAATAAAATAAACCTAGAAACTGATGGGAAGGAAAAAAACCAATTCTCATGTTACTCTTTGATAAAGTCTACACTATGTTGATGTGCTTGCAAACTATAAAATAAATATGGTAAAAAATTGAAAGTATCTTTGAATGGGATTCATAGGTTAAATATACTAAGCTACAAATTTTTAGAAGTCAAATTTAATATATCAAAATGACTGAAGATAAAAATATTGATGAATTATTCACAAAGGTGAATGAAATTGTAAGTAACATCAAAGGATTTTGTGAGTAGATGGATGACTCCAGTATTTTCAAGAAGTTTATGGAAAAATTTATAGATCATATTGATCCTAATATACCATCTCTTAAAGATAGAGAGTATCTTACCCTAGATGAGTTACATAACATTCTCCTTGAATATTAAATGGGAAAGGCTCCAACATTTAAAAAGAACGACAAAGATGAAATAAAATTTGAAGCTATGAGAAATATGAACAAAAAAGATGAAGCTACCAAATAACCAAGTAAATTTTATATAGAAAATAAGAATGATAGTGAATATAAGAGAGTCATGTCATTTATCACAAGAAACTGTAAGAAATGAACTCTCTCTGAAATGCTTTAGTAGTGATGATATTGAGAGTTTTTCCATTAATTTTCCAAACAAGAAAGGTGGATAGTATTATGATGAGGATGAGAAACCTTAAAATAAGAGATGGGGACATTAAAAAAAATAATCCTCAAAATTATATGATGATAAAAATAAGTTTTAGAAAAAAAAGTAAGGAATCTGTTAAGTAGGGAGGAAGATATTTTTGTGATCAAGAGGAGTTTGATATGAGTCCAAGTTAAAGGAGATAAAGTGGAATAATTTTGGAGTTATGATTCAATATTAAGTAAATTAAATTAATTTATATGATATAAATAGTGTTTGAAGGATCATTAAGTGATGGTTTAAGTAATGGAAAAATGATGGAGTTATGTTTGAAGTTGGAAACTATTTTATGTAATGAAGAGAAAAACATACCATAGTGTATAAAATCACATCATGTTTTATATCATCTAAAAATAGTTTATTATTTTTTTTTGAAAAAAATGGCTAGATTAACAATCCTGATTACTATATATTCTTGAAGAAACCCATATATTCTGGGGAAAGTCAACCCACACCATGGATTATTGTAGTTCCCCACAGTTAGTGAAGAAAACAATATTGGTTCAAGGATAAAACATCATGTCTTTATACCATGTTGAAGAGAAATGAAAAGTGATCATTTTTTAAAAAATGAATAAAGGGAAAAATAACTAGATAACCACACCATGGTTTATCTATTAGGGTTATGGTTTATTAATGGAGGTAATGTTATTTTGAACCATGTGATAATTGAGATCATGGATCACATGGAGAAGAAAAAATGATGAATTAAAATAATAAAATTTTTCTTTTTCAACTATGGTTTTCAAATCATAAAGAGTAGTTTAGGGAAGTTGGTGTGATTGAAGAGAAAATATATATGGTTTTCCACACCTTGTCATCATTCATTATGAAATGAATATTAAAGATATTTTTATGAGGTGAATTAGTTCATGTCAAAAACTTCTTCAAATCATCCATAAATGTCTCTTAATCTCTTCTTAGGTGATTTAATATATAAAAATAAAGTATTATAATATAAATTTTTTGATGGATATTTTATTTTGAATTTAAATTTAAAAATTTAAAAGTGGAACAAAGTAATAATGCTATTAAGGTGTATGGTACAAGAGTGAGATAAAGAGGAGACAAAGATAGTGAATATAAAAAATAATACACCCAAATATATTTAATATTTTTTATTCGTAAATATGATTATTGAAGGATAAATCCTAATAAAGTGATTATTGAAGATTTACATTGAATAATAATATGGATTAATTTAGTTGTGTAGTGTTCTAATGAGTATATCCATGTTGATTGACCATAGAAGACTCATATTCAAATCAATATATCTCTGTTTAAGTGGAAAAAATTTGTTGGGTGATCAAAGAGAGGTGTTTATTTATTGAATTTTATAGTTTTGGTGATTGAAAAATAAGATCAAATTTGGTATTGTGTCGATGGAAGTTTAGAGATTTGTGTTGGTGATTTAAGAATATATTTTTTATGCTATTGAATAAAATTAGATTTTTTTATAGAAGATCATTTTTTATAAAGATAAATTTTTATTCACATGATTTCAATGATAAACATTCCTATTTTTAACCATTAGATTATGCAAGTGAATTATATGGAAATGAATGTTTCCATGAAATAATAAGGATGTATCCATTCATTTTGACAAGTGAACCTTGTATATCACTGGGCACATTATGGTTGTGTGGATTTTCAAGAGAGTTAACTAAATTCAAATTGATTAACTTTATTAAATTTGGTATTGAAGAATAAATATTGGAAGGCTATATGATTGAATTTTATCGCAATTGGTGATATAGGTTGATTTTGGAGAAAATTCACTGATTTACCCACCCCTATCTCAGTGAATTGTCATGGGGCCTCACTAAAGTTATGATTCGTTATATTAAAGCACAAAAAAATGGGTTCTTGTTTATAATTGATGTTGACTACCACTAAATTATAGGGTGTAATTGAGAGAGTATACCATCATAGTCATTAGAACATAACTGTAAAATAAAGGGGTGAAAACACTATAAGCAAAATGATTTTTTTTGCAACAGGTCATTTTTGATGAAAATATATTTTTTCGCAAATAGTAGTTGGGAAGAAAATATTTGTGATGGGAAGATATTTTTGTTTCCAAAAACCTGTTTAGAGATGAATATCTACGACAAAATATATTTTTGTTGTAAATGATATTGGCGCCACTATACATACGATGACGAGAAATAGTTATTTATGATAAACTTCACCAGTCCATTAAAAATGTAATATTGAAAATATTTTTTGCGATGAAAACACCATCCCATCATTAAAAAATTATTGGCATGATTTTTTGTGCAATGGAAGCATTCCGACACAAATTATTTTTCAATGGGTGGGAGTATTTTTTTACTATGGATATCAATTGTGATGGATATATAGTCCATTGTGTTAGGTCAGAATATACAAATATACATAAGAAGGGGGGTGAATTGTGTCTTTTCAAGATCTTTCACAATTACACCTTTTAAGGTTAACTAAGGTTTATGCGGATAAGAAGTGTTTATCTTACATATGAAAGTATGATTAGGATATAAAAATAAAAAACACATATTTTTATAGTGGTTCGGGGAACATAAATCCACTATTACACTCCACTGATAACTCTCTCTGTGAGTTTGGTGAATTTCACTATTCAGGTCATCATATTATAAGACCAATTCACAACTGAGTGCATGTAGTTGAAGCCTTTACAAATGAGTATAAAAACATATCCATCTGGTTTTTTAATAGATAACCAAAATACCACAGCTTAGATTGAGAAGATGATACTCAAAATAATCAATGTAGATTTATTTGATGAAACAAAATGATCTTTATAATTTCAGTAGAAACTGATAGTAAATGGATCTTCTTCTCCAGAAAAGATAAACTTCAAGAGATAGAACAATCTGATGTGATTCTCATCACAAAAATTATCTTCAATTGGAAACAAAAACAAAACAATTGTATTGAACTTTTATTATAACAATGTATAAGTATATCACCACTCTTTTTAATATTGATAGTTCTTTGCAGCAAAAGAAGAAAAATTCTCAAAAAATATTCTTATTTTCTGAAGTAATGCTTAATAGATAAATAGAAAATGATTTTTATTGATATTTCAGATCCAAAGAAATAGCCTGAATTATCGCAAAAATTCAAAAGTGGATTTAACAGGAGATTGATAACCTCTCATAATAATAGGAGCAATAATCTCTGAAAAACTCAGATCTTTGAAAAGATCAAAACTATCCTGAATAAGTCTTTAAATCTAATTTAACCATTGAAATAATCATGAATCAAAGCCATGGATTTAATAAATCTTTCCATTAAGAAGGAAATAAAGAATTGATCATGTAGCGTAGGGTTGAACACGTAGCATAGGTTTCCTTTGTGTAGCATAGGGGTGCATGGTGTAGAGTAGGGATGATGATCCATATGTTCATCCTTGTCAGCATAAAATCCCAAATGTATCATTGATTAAACATACGTTCAACTTCCCGAATGTAGGGTATGAACAGTAATTTTAGGTTCTGATGTAGGATTGACGATCCATATGCGTGTCGATCCAAACTGAAAATATTTCAACGTAACATAGGGTTGTTACCATACGTAAAAGTTTTCCTTTTAGTATAACTCAAGGATGAAAAAAGTGTTTCTATAATTATTCCCAAAATGTTAAACTCTTCATAATAGAATATAAAATCCTGTACATTTACTCAAGAAAACTTAATAAGAAAACAACAAAGGTTATTTGTGAGCATCAAAAGCATGACAAAAAATATCCCCCTTTTTGATGATAACAATACCCATTATAATTCATAAAAAAATTTAAAGAAATTATAGAATTTTGTAGAACATCCAGATTTAGAAAAACATTTCGATTTCATAGAATTATTTCAAAAAAATGTAGTGATTAATAAGTATTCTCTAAGGACACTCCCCATTCTCCCCATTATTGTGATATAAAAAAGACGAAGGAAAATAATGAATCAATATAAACCACATTTAATATTGTTCTTAAATAAGTGAAAATTTATAATAATCAGTAGAAAACAACTATGTTTGGTAGTAAAGAATTGAACTAAAGTAAAGATAAATAAAACAACAAATAAATGAAGTAAATTGATGCAAAAATTCAATTTTTTTTAAAAGGATTAAAATAAAATCCATGATTAGATTGAGTCTTAAAAATTAGTGGTCTTAATGCTCGGTTTCAACAGGAACAAAGGGATCTTTTGGAAGATGAATGGCTTTGACTGCACTGCTAAGATCCAATAACTTTAGCAAAAAACTTTGTAAATGATTATTGAAAACAACTATCCAATGCTGAAGTAGCTTCTTAGAGTCATACCCAATCATCAAGCTCTCCACTAAGTTGATCTTGATAAACAAATTCACTTCTTCCTTAGACAGAATAAAGGAAGTTAACTTGTTTCTAAGATGATTAATCATTTTTCCCAATGAGGATTAATTGGAAGTGAAATGACTAACCAGATGCTTTTGGTTTTCCAAAAGTACACCCAAGGGAATGCTATCACACTAAAGAGTGTGCATCCTATCATTAAACATAGCTAAAATAACAGTAATTGCTTCAAATTTCCTTAGAAATTCTAGTGTGGTCTATTGAGAATAAGAATTTGAACTTTCCTTCAGAGATTAAAATTATCTTTCAATCATAAACTTGAAATTGTCAAAATCTATCTTCTTGACAGACTGATCCTTTAAAGTTAAAAATTCTCATTAAATTTTGGAAATTATCTCTTTCAAATATTCAACATAGATTATATTTTCTTTGAACTCTCTCAAATGAAGCTTCTAAGCTTCATACTCTGATCTTGAAATAGAAACAGCTCTATACTCTTCAAACTTCTTCTTTTCTGCATCCATTTGTTCTCTTAAGAAAGAATTTTTAGCTTCCGGCAGTTAAATCTTTATTATCTGATCATTAACCTCAGAGTGAAAAGGTTCAGGAGATTCATTTCATCCCTGATTGAGCCCAATAATATCCAGACTCGGATCATCATCTCTTTTTAATCTTCTCCTTAAAGAAGACCCACCAACAAAATTAGCATCAGGTATATTTTGATTTCCAGCATTAGGGATCTCTTCCATGTGAAGTTCTTGACTTTGAGCCTCCTACTCAACTTGCTCGATTATTGGGGTTCCATTCCTAGTTGCTTCCGATTAATAATGTGAAGTGACATTCACATCACCAATAGTATCTTAGACTACTGTCTCTAAAACATTAACTGAAACTCTTCTTCTTTTTTGAAAAAGAGTGTCCCCTGATCTAGATGTTTTTTTATCTTTGGGCCTAGCATGATTAGAAACAATAGAGGGGATTACCCTCTTCTTCCCTTGAGAACTGGCCAATAACTTTTGTTATTCCTCAGTACCAACTGGAAGAAAACTGTTTTAGGAGTTTCTCCAGACAAATCCTAGCTTTTTCATAGTGCCAACATTCAATATATTATTGTGATGACATGTATTTCCATAAAACATATTTATAATTTTACCCAACCTTCTTAATAGAAAAGAAATAATACTTCTATAAGGATAATAACCCATCTTGGCTTAAAAATGAAAACAATGACTAAGATACCACATCATAAACCAACAAAAATTAAACTTGATTTTGTTTAAAAAAACATGATAAACATGTCAGGATAGAGAACTTTATCTAGCTTAACCATCCTCGATAAAATTACTAACTGGATAAATTTTATCAAAACTCAACGATCAGGTGTTAAATCCTTTGTCAACACCTTTTTGACTACCTATGTGACAAACAAAGAAAACATGGCATCCTTATAAGTATAACGACCATTTCCAATGTACCTCATATTAAACCAAAACTCCCCCTCATGGGGACATCGAAGTAAATTAGACATCTCAACAAAAGTAATTAAAACTATTGATTATTAATTTTTTAAAATAATAGAGTCTTCCTCAAAACCAAAACTAAACCTTTCATTTTGATAGAACTCCTTTAATTCTATCTCATAGACCATTGGAATATTGTCTTCCCCAAAGGCAAAAACTAAGCCTTGAAAAAGCATTGATTCCTTAAGTGATAAATGTTTGGAATCTAAATATCAAATTAAATTACCTTAACTTTCAAAACATTGTGATATTTTCATGAAGAATACATACTATTATTGAGTTCAACATCAACAAATCTCCATGAAGATGCCACAATTGAAGGTTAGGAAACAGAAATGTTGAAAGGTTTAGGTTTTTCTGTAACTGGGAGATGAAAGAGAGAGAGAAACTCTGTAAGTTTGAAAGGACGTGTAGAAGTGAGGAGGATAAGAGGGAGAAGACAAACAGTTCCTTGCACAGATTGAGGTTTTTACAAAAAATAATAATAATAAAAAGACAGATAAGATAAATAAAATGAAATAACCCCCCCTCCAAAAAAATAAACGATTTTTTAAAAATAATTAAATTACTTAGAATTTATGAAAGAAAAAATAGAGGAACTGAGAACAATATTTTATATAAAATTAAACAAACCTTACTACCCCTTAATAAAATAAAAACTAGAACTAGGAAGAGGTTTACTAAAAATATCTATTAATTGATATTCAATTTTAACAAATTATAAAGATATATCCTTTTTTAAAACACAATATCTTAGAAAATGATGTCGTATATCAATGTGCTTAGTCCTAGAATGAATTATAATATTTTTAGAGATATTAATATCACTAGTATTATCACATAAAATAGGAATACTATTAAAATTTAGTCTAAAATCAAATATAGTGTTTTTCATCCACAATACTTGTGCACAAAAACTGCCAGCAAATACATATTCTACCTCAACAGTTGATAGATCAACAATGTGTTGTTTCTTACTAGACCATGAGATCAAAGATTTTTCAAAAAAGTGGTAGGTTCCTGAGGTAATTTTTCTATCTAATCTAAAGCCTCCAAATTCAGCATCTGAATATGAAATTAAATTAAAATAAGAAGTTTTGTGGTAAAAAACATATTGAAAAAAAAAGTTTCTTTTAAATATTTAATTTTTTTTTACCGTAGTAAGATGAGATTATTTTAAATTTGATTGAAATATAACATAAAGACATAATGAATACATAATGTATGGTCTGCTAGAAGTAAATATAATAAACTACCAATCATAGATCTATATAACTTGTTTTCCACTGGGTTTCCAGCTTCATCCAAGTCAAGCTTTATATTGACACACATATGAGTTGTATATGCCTTGATATTTTCAAGTCCAAACATCTTTAGTAAATCAATATTGTATTTTATTTTATTTAAAACATTTTCAAAATCTTTTTGATAAATCTAAAATCCTAAAAAAAATTATGTTCTCCCATCATACTCATTTCAAATTATTTTTTCATAAATTCTGAAAAACCATGATAAAGATTTTTATTAGAAGAACAAAAAATAACATCATCAACATAAATTTTTACTAATAAAATATTAGAGAAAACCATTTTCTTAAAAAGTGTTGGATATGAAAAAAAAATCATTTTATAAAATAAAAGAACTTAATCTTTAATACCAACCACTAGGTGCTTGTTTAAGACCATAAAGAGATTTAGTAAGTTTGAAAACAGAATTTGGTTTTTGAGGATTTTCAAAACCAGGAGGTTTCTTAATATAAACTGCCTTCATTAAATAACCATTTAAAAAGGCATATTTAACACCCATATAATATAATTTAAAATTCATATGAGATGAATAAGCTAACATAATTTTAATGGTTTCTATTCTAGCTGTAGGGGAAACAGTCTCATCATAATCTATTCCTTCCTCTTGATTATAATATTTGGTTACTAATCTATCTTTATTCATAGTGAGGATCCCTTGATCATTATATTTGTTTCTAAAAACCCATTTGGTCTCTATAAATAGATAGTTAGTTGGTTTCTTAACAATTTCCCAAACTTCATTCCTTTTAAATTGGGTTAACTCTTCTTGTATGGCTAACATCCAGCTCTTATCTTCTAAGGATTCTTCTATATTCTTAGGTTCTAACTGGGATAGAAAGGAAGAAAATTCAACTAGATTTCCTACATTTATTCTAGTTCTTATACATGTATCTTGGTGTATTATAATAGTTTCTAAAGGATGATTCTTTTGGATTATAGACTGTCTAGGCAGAACACTTTCAGGTTCTTCAGTTTTATGTTCTTCTGAATTGGAATGAATTTTATTTATATCACTTTCAAAATCATTTTTATGAGTTTCAAGTCTCATTTTATCATAAGAGGCAATGAATTCATTAGTTTGATATTTTATTTTAATAAAGGGGTAAGTCTCATCAAACTTCACATGAACTGATTCTTCAACAATCCTTGACTTTTTATTAAGCACTCTATAGGCTTTAGAGGTAGAAAAATATCCCAAAAATATTCCTTCATCAGATTTTGGATTGAACTTACCAAGATTGTCCTTGGTGTTTAGAATATACAACTTGCATCCAAAAACTTTAAAGTAATTTACTTTAGGATTTTTGTTATTCCAAAGTTCATAAGGTGTCTTTTTGAAAATATGCCTAATCACAACTCTATTCATAATATAACAGGCTGTGCTCATAGGTTTTTCACAAAAATAGGTTGGTAGACTGTATTATTTTAGCATAGTCCTAGACATTTTTTGAATAGTTCTATTTATCCTTTCAAGAATTACATTTTTTGAGGTGTTCTTGGTGGAGAGAAGGTGTGTTAATACCTAGATTTGAGCAAAAAGAATTGAGTTCTTGATTCTCAAATTCTCTACCATGATCACTTCTTAATGAAATTATTTTATAATCTTTTTCATTTTGAAAAGGAAAATAAAAACTCTTAAACACAACAAAAACTTCACTCTTAAGCTTAAGAAAATAAACCCAAGTAAATATAGAATAATCATTAATTAAAAAATAAACATATTATTTACCAGCCAAACATGATACTCTTGATGGTCTAAACAAATCGATATGGATAAGTTCCAGAGGTTTTGATGTAGCAATTTTGTTAATAGATTTGAAGGAAGATTTATGTTGCTTTCCAATTTGGCATGTATCACAAAATATGTCACTATCAAACTTAAGACTGGGTAAGTAAAAAACTAATTGTTTTTTAGAAAATTTTTGTAAATCATAAATATTACAGTTTATATGTCATCTATACCAAATACAAGATTAATTTTTCTTAGCAGATAAATAGTTCACTTTTTGTTTGCACAGGGAATGTAAATCCAAAGTATAAACATGGTCAGTTTTAGGTGCTCTGAACTTAAGCAGTTTATCTCTAAAAACTGAGTAGGAATTTTCACAAAAATCAACATAGAAACCATCATCACAAATTTGAGAAATACTTATCAGATTTCACCTGAGTCCTTTCACATAAAGTACTTTGTTGATAGATATAGTCCGTGGATCTCCAATAGTTCTAACTCTAACTATGTTTCCTTTGGCATTATCACCAAAAGTGACCTATCCTCCATCCGTTTAAGTCAACATGTGAAAATATTATGGATCTACACTCATGTTCCTTGAACAACCACTGTTCATATACTATATAGAATTTCTTTTTCTATGGAATCTTTCCTACAAAAATATTTAAACAATTTTTTGTTTTGGTACCCACACTTTCTTGGGTCCAACAATGTTATCTAGTAGAGATATGGGTATCTAGAAATAATTTGTTTTTCCATAAGTATCATCATTGGATTCAACTAAGATATTAGAAATAAAGGCTCTTTTAGTTAAACATATATATGTTTTTTTTTCAAATAATAGTTTTTTGTTACATTACCTTTCATTCCTTAGTAATAACATATTTAACTTTTTGAGTTGGGAATAAAGTAATTCTTATATAGTTTACATTTTTCACCCTTACTAACTATACCAAACCTTTCTCTTTTAATAACATTTTTAACAAGAATATCATTTAAGATATTTTCTCTATTTGTAAAAATAAGAGCATCACTCTTATAAGTTTCAACCTCATCTTGTAATGCTTTAATCTTATTCTCATGATCAGCCCAGTTTTTATTAGTTGAATTAAATTTATCAATTATATCCAGATGTTGTTTAAGTAAAGTATATATTTCACTTAAAACAACATTATGTATGTTATTTAAAGATTTATGTTTCTTCAGTAAAGAATCATATTTCTCTTCTAGAATAGAACAATAGACAACTAATTTATCATTTGAATAGCTAGTATCAGAATCAGAGTTAGATGAATAATAGGTTTGTACCATATCATCTTTAGCCATGAAGAAAATATTTTCTTTCATATTTGATTCTTCCTTTTCCGAATCAGATTTTGTTAAGCTGCTGGAGTCTTCAGAAACACTCTAATTTTCCTTCATTGCTCTTTTTTCCTTTTTGTTCATAATCAACATTTTTATGATATCTCTTATCTTACTTCCTCTTTTCACCTTTTAGCTGGGGAAAATCAGGTCTTATATGACCTAATTTCTTACATTCATAGCATCTGACTTCCCTAGAGTCTTTCTCATCCCTTTTTACAAGATTTATGAATCCTCTTTTCTTATTATAAAACTTTCTAAACTTTCTGGCTAATTGATCCAATTACATTTCAAAATCAGATGTATTTGAATTCCTTTCTTCTCTGAATTCTTGATTTATTATTTTTATTTTCTTCTGAGATGTTACCTTTTAAGAAGAATTATCCTTTTTCACTAAGACTTTATGATCTTCAGCATCATCTTGCATTTAAGATTCATACATCATCAGTGTCCTAATCAATTCTCTCATTTTCATATTTTTGATAGGTGGTGATTATCAAATTGCAGCTGATATACCATTCCATTTAGTAGGTTGTACTCTTAGTACTTTCAAATCTTTATCTTCTTGTTTAATAGGCTCATCTAAAGATGAATTATTGTTAACTATTTCTATAATCTTTACATTCATCCATGTAATTCTCCCTCCATCAAACATTATAAAGGTGTCAAAATTTATCTTTGTTGTTGCATATCACATATGTCTTACATTTTTTGTTCCTTCATAGGAAACTGCAACAGTTTTCCACATTTCATATGTAGTAGGACATTTTGAACTCGATTCAACTCATCTAGTCCTAATCCATAAATAATAACATTCATGGCTTTCAAATTCATATCATAATCAGCTTCAGTTGCAGCATCCTAAGTTTCTCATTTCTTATGAATCTGATATGGGGTTATGATTTTTGAATAAAATCCATATCTATGATTTTTTAGATAGATGATCATCCTTGACTTCCAACATCCATAATTTTCACCATTGAAATAAGGAGCACAGACCATGGACATTCCTTCTCTAGGATCACCCAATTCCATCTTTGTATAAGACTTTAAAATTTTATCTTGCTATAACTTTATCCAAAAAAAAAAACAACCCTCTGATACTAATTTTTTGGTCGTAATATACAAATATACACAAGAGGGGGGGGGGATTGTGTCTTTTTAAAATCTTTCACAATTCTGACTTTCAACATCAACTAAGGTTTATGCGGATAAGCAGTGTTTATATTTCATATGAAAGTATGAGCAGTAGATAATTAAAAAAACATAGCTTTTTAAAGTGGTTCGGGGCACATAAATTCCCTAGTCCACTCCACCAATTGTAGGTTCCGGGCACAGCGGAAGCGCATTGGTGGTGTTTTCCCAACTTTAATTTTAACGTTAAACGACGTTTAATCCAAGATCTGTCACGATATAAAACACCGGATCTTCGTAATAGAATGAAGAACAGAAAAAGAAAATAAGAGTCTCGGAACCCTCGAGATAAGATCATCATATATTGGTTATAATTAATTTAATTAATTTATAAGAATTACCTTGATGGAATTCCTTGTTCGTTGATGTCTCTGGTCACGATCCTGTGATCCGTCGTTGTGTCGCAGAATCCAAGTATAGGATTCCTCTAGCGGTGATCCACGCATGCTCCACATATCTTTGGACTTCTCCGAAGGGAACTCCAGGTGCTAGCGTGGAAGATCCTTCTCTTGCAATGTCCATCTTTGATCACCTTGATCTGGTGGACGATCTTACTTTCATAACTTGAAAGCGTTCTTGGTGGAAAGGAAATTCTCTCTTGGCTTGAGAGTATTTCCAATCCGTTTTGCACAACCAAAATGGATAACCCTTATGAGAATAATGTAATTGGGATAATACTTAGAATAATAAAATGAATTAATTTCCCAAATGCATTTAATTATTTCATTTAATTCTTAGTAATACCCCATGTCTTAATAATGATAGTTGACCATCATTTTTACTTGACATGCATCCAATGTATCACATTTAATATCATTGAATTAAATAAACAATATTTTCTCACGAATCCCGAAAAAACAAACTACACGGTGTGTATGTATAAACATACACGACATGTACTTTTATTTTTCTAGTTTTATTTATTTTCCTCCACCTCATTTATTAGACCATGAGTAATGGCTATTTATTTATTAAATAAATGTAACTACATTACTCGCAAATAAATACATATTATTTCACCCACAATATATTCCCTCAAATAACTAGTGTTGAAATAAATGCGATCAGACATCCTTGAATAATTATTAAACCACAATTGTGAATAATCTTTATTCAACTTGTTAAATTAATATTTAACTAAGATACATAGACACACTTACTGTGTGACCCTCTAGGCCTCTTTCTCAGTGGCATTAGGTTGAGCCTGCCTAAAGTCCAAGGTTAGCATCTAGAAACATGCCAAGGTACCCATAGAGAAAGAAGTTAACACTGCAATGACGTGCCACCTTCTACAAATTCTTACCGTGTAATATAATACCTTTGTCTCGATATCTCTAATCAAGCGGGTTGTATGCTAGTGCCATCAACCCATGTGCTCTATTATTATTTCTTTGACTTCCCGGAATTGAAATCGCCCATACCTTACCATGGCCATGGATTTATGTAGGCTATATCAATTCCATCAAAGGGCTTGAGATATCTACTTCCGTTATGGAACAGAAGGGAAAAATCCTTTCTCGCATTATCTATTAATGTAGTATTACTCGTGATGCACCCAACGTATCCTACCTCTCTTCGAACAGTGTGTCATCACAGTTTTTGTCAATACATCTAAGTGCGCGAGTTGTAATACCCATTAATAATAATCTTAAAGTCTAAGGACCAATACACACGTCCACAGATAGGAACATCCATTGAAACTATGAAATGTGGATTTCCTATTGGCGGGTATCATTCTCATAATATCCTCATGGATATTACCAAGGGTGCACACCATGAGAAGGTTCCTCAAAGTTTTATGATTCCTCACCCCTAATGACCTATATTATTCGTGTCCCTCAAATAACATCATCTGGACATAGAACATATATTCAATAACAGTGTTATGGAACTTCCGGGTTTTCATCATAGCAGGGATCCACTATGACCCTTTAATGCAACAGCTATCCTTTGGACATTATCACATACATTATCACGCAGAAGAACAATCAAGATGTGATAAGGCTTTTATTAATGAATAAAGTACAAAGTAGTTGTTTCTAGGCCACCAAATCCAACAGACTCCCACTTGGACTAGATCCAACTACTAACAACCTTTAACCCTCTAGCTCTCACATGATATTCATGCTTCTATTGAGATAGGCCTTTAGTCATGGGGTCCACCACATTCTCTTTCGTGGACACTATGCTCACTACAAATTCACCCCTTTGATAGAAATCCCTCAAGAGGTGATACTTCCAGAGTATGTGCTTTGTCCGTTGATGTGACCTTGGTTCTTTTTCAAGAGCCACCACAGCAGTATTATCACAATACAATGTAATGGGATCTTTACTACTAGGAACCACATCAAGCTCCTGGACAAAGTTCCGAATCCAGACGGCTTCCTTGGATGCATCAGAAGCTGCTATATATTCGGACTCCGCTGTAGAATCAGTGACAACTGGCTGCTTTGAACTCTTCCAGATCACAGCTCCTCCATTGAGATAGAAAACATATCTATATTGAAACTTTAGATCATTTTGATCTGTCTGAAAACCAGCATCATCATACCCTCTGATGACAAGCTCCTCCTCTCCTCCATACACCAGGAACATATCCTTAGTTCTTCTCAGATACTTAAGGATAGTCTTAATAGTAGTCCAATGATATTATCCTGGATCTTCTTGATATCTGCCTACCATGCTCAGTGTATAGGCAACATCAAACCTGGTACATAACCTAACATACACGATGGATCCTATAGCCGAAGCGTATAGGATCTTACTCATTCTATCTTTCTCTTGTTGTGTCTGAGGACACATTTTCTTAGAAAGATGTAAGCCATTTGACACTAGAACCAATCTCCTCTTGTATTGTTCCATACTAAATCTCTTTAGTATCTGGTCAATGTATTCACCCTGACTTAGTCCAAGAAGCCTCTTGGATCTATCACGAATGATCTTGATCCCTAGAATGTAGGATACTTCACCTAAGTCTTTCATGGAGAAGCACTTGTCCAACAAGTCCTTAACTGACTGTAAGGCTGGTATGTCGTTTCCAATAAGCAATATGTCATCAATATATACTACTAGGACAACGACCGCATTCCCATTAAACCACTTATAAACACATAGCTCACATTCATTCTTAATGAAACCGAATTCCTTTATGGCTTCATCAAATCGAATGTTCCATGACCTGGATGCTTGCTTCAATCCATAAATTGATTTCTGCAACTTGCAAACCCATTTGGCTTCACCTGGTGTCACAAACCCTTCTGGTTGTGTCATATAGACATCTTCCTGAAGGTTCCCATTAAGGAATGCTGTTTTGACATCCATCAGCCAAATCTCATAGTCATGGTACGCTGGTATGGCAAGTATGATTCTTATGGATTTAAACATGGAAACTGGCAAGAAGGTTTAATCCTAGTTAATTCCTTGACGCTATCTGAATCCTTTAGCCACTAGCCTTTCTTTATAGGTGCTAACTTGACCTTCCATGTCCAACTTTCTCTTTAATACCCATTTTCATCCAACATGCTTTATATCAACAGGTTCATCGACCAGAACCCAAACTTGGTTCTGATACATGGAATCCATCTCAGAATTCATAGCTTCTAGCCATCTTGCAGCTTTTGAGATTTATACTGCTTCCTTATAGGAGAGAGGCTCATCATTCTCCAACAATAATGATTCACCATCCTCAGTGACTAGGAAACCAAATCTCTCTGGTTCCCTTACCTCTCTTGAGCTCCTACGTAGTACTTGTGTTTCTGGAACCTCTTCCACGGGGACCTGTGGAACTTGTTCCTATACCAACTCTTGTGTATCTTGAGCATTAACTTCGTCGAAGTCAATCTTTCTCCCACTATCCTTCTTGAGGATGTGCTCTCTCTCAAGAAAGATGGCTTGTCTGGCGACAATCACTTTCTTGTCCTGAGGGTTATATAGGTAATATCCTTTCGTTTCCTTAGTATATCCTATAAAGATACACTTTGTGACCCGGGGTGCTAGTTTGTTGCCTGAGAAGGCCTTAACAAATGCCTCGCATCCCCATACATGTGTATGCGACAAAATGAGTTTCTTTCCATTCCATAACTCAGAGGGAATTCCATTTGCCACCTTAGTTGGTACTTGGTTTAATGTGTATGCTGCAGTTTGTAATGCATATCCCCAAAAGGATAATGGAATATCTGCATGACTCATCATCAACCTCACCATGTCCAACAAGGTGCGGTTCCTCCTTTCACTAACACCATTCAACTGTGGTGTATAAGGAGGAGTGAGCTGAGATAGAATCCCAGACTCCCGTAGAAGATCGATGAACTCTTGGTTCAGATATTCTCCACCTCTATCCGATTGAAGTTTCTTTATCTTCTTACCAAGCTGATTCTCTACTTCATTCTTGAATTCCTTAAATTTCTCTAAGGCTTCTGACTTATACCTCATTAAGTAGACAAATCTGTATCTACTCAAATCATCAGTAAAAGTAATGAATTAAGAATACCCACCTTTAGCTTCTACTAGAAATGGTCCACATACATCCATGTGTACCAATCCTAGAAGCTCTGTGGCCCTTTAACCCTATCCACCAAAAGGCGGCTTGGTCATTTTACCTTGTAAACAATTGTGACATCTATCAAGTGGTTTTATCTCATTAGAGTCTAAATAGCCATCTTGACAGAGCTTTGTAAAGCGCTTCTCATTTATATGACCAAGGATGTGATGCCACAACTGGGTGATGTATGAGTCATGCGAGTTTTTTTCATTATCGATTGCCAACACTTGGTTTTTGTAATTTAATACATAAAAACCATTATTCAAATGTGCCCTACCATAACATAAATTGTTCTTATAAAAGAGACAACCCTTATTTCCAAACTTGAAAAAAAATCCATCCATATCCAAACAAGATACAGAAATTATGTTCTTTGTAACACTAGGCACAAAATAACAGTTTTGTAAAACCAAAATCATGCCACTTGGCAATGAGAGGTGATAGTCTCCAATAGCCAACACAGCCAGCCTTGCGCCATTGGAAGCTTGAAGATCCACCTCTCCTCTGGCGATCTTTCTAAATATACTTGGTTCCTGCATTTGAATACAGATGTGAGCCCCAAAATCTGTATCTAATACCAAATTCATAGAAATATTAAGATTGCACTCGATAACGAACGCACCTTTAGCTTCCCCACGCTTCTGGCTGCAGTTCCTCTTCCAGTGGACTTGCTTGCCACATGCAAAACACACCGCCTCCCATTCCTTTCCCTGCCTATGGATCTTCACCTTCTTGGAGGGACGGTGTTCGGGGGCTTCAGACCGTTTATAAGTCTTTGGCCCCTTTGCCTTGTCCTTCCTTTTCTTGTTCACCGTAAGGACTGTGGGTTTGTCACGCCCCATGTCCTTTTCAACCTGGTGAATCAAGGTCAGATGCTCCGACAGACTCTTCTCGTTTCCGCTCATGTTATAGCTGACAATGAAGCTAGATAAGGTCTTGGGCAGTGATGATAGGATGAGATCTATATGCAACTCATACGGGAATTTAATCTCTAAGATTTCCATGCATTCGATGTAGCCAATAAGCTTGACTACATGAGGCCCAGCTGGCACAGACACTCCAAGATTTGTGGTAAACAAAGAATTTGAGATCTCATACCTCTCCTGTCTCGTCTTCTCTTGGTAGAGATCTTTAAGGTGAGACATCATGCTATACGCGTTCATGTTTTCATGTTGCTTCAAGAGCTCATCATACATGGACGATAGCATGAAACACTGGACATATGTGGCATCATCCATGTGTTTCATGTAGAGAGATAATTCCTCATCACCAGCCTCTTTCCTAGGCGCAACTGGAATAGGCTCTTCCAGCACATACAATTTCCTTTCGTGGCGAAGGACGACACGTAAACGCCTCTTCCACTCTTGGAAATTAGTGCCAGTGAAAAGGTTTTCCTTCTAGAGTATGGTGTGCAATGATATGTTTGAAGTCATTTTCTTTCCATTTCTACAAATTAAGATGAGTAAAGGTTTATTACTTTATTACAAAAATTGAGACAAATAAATAAATTAATACTTATTAGTCTCTTACTATTTTATTGAAATCCAATAGCCCTCACCATTGATTTCAGAATATTCTGTTTCCTAAATATTCTAGTGGTAAGGATCCATATTTCCCTTCGCATTACCCCAACTAGGGTTGGTCAAGCAACTTGAAGGGTTTTAGGTAGGCATTCCAAATTTCAACTGCATTAAATCGCAGCTCCTTGATCCGCTGAGTGGACTCCCCAATCCTGAAATCCTTTTTTTTGGATTTCCTCAACCTTTGCCTCTTGGTCACACCAAGTCCTGCTGTGGCAGTCAACCCTTAATGTGAACCAAGTCAAGTCAACCCAAAACCTTTAATTAGAATTCCTCGATAATTGAAAGCACCCCAACTAGGGTTGGTCAAGCACTTTGAACTATGGTTGGATTCTAACCAAGATTATGGAAGGCTATACTGACTTAATATTTATTTTGAGGGATTTTATCCTTATATGTAAATTGCCATTTTATTATCTTTGATTGCATGCCTGTTAATATTATGTGGGATATACTTAAGTGATTAACCATGTCTAAGATAATATTTACGTATAAGCCGGTTTTATTTTAGTTCCATCTTGCATGCTCGTTTAATTCATTAATTGTGTGATTGTGACAACACACCCAAAATAAATAAACCATGTAACTGAAAGAAATAAAATAAATGGTATTATCATGATCTTTTTCTGTTGTTTAGTTTATCTAGAAGTTGATAAACTAACCCAAGAACTAGGGGAGAAAACACCTTGAACCTTTCGGGTTCGTGTTTACAGCTTTCCACCTGTCCACCTTTGTATCTCCTTGGATTGGTTTCACCTTGGCTCCTGACTTGAGCCGCCTCCAATAGCTTGAGAGCTCCATCCATTACATATGCATTTATCTCACACGCAGGTGAGGGGTAAAAAGGGGTTTTTACATAAAATAATCCTTGGGCGCACATGCCCTACATATTAATGAGGATATAGATCGCAGGCCAACAAATTTAATTTAAATAAATTAAAAGATACCATTCACATACAAAGGTCTCAGTCTGGCTCATGATCATCTATACATGCAACGATATTTAAACATAAATAAAACTAGCATTCAATTCTTTAATCATTCTTGTTTAAGATAAATCACGCTTGAATTAATTAATTATATTTATTTAATCAATCCTTTTATTTTAAACCCTTTTCTATACTTCCTTGAGATTCTCATCCATCATAATTTTAAACAAATAAATTCATTTAAAATTATCCTTGTACGTAACTTGTACCTTTGGAGGCAACCCAGTGAATTCCCATTCATTACGCAGATGTTAAATTAAACACATATATATAAAACACCTATCAAGTGTTGTGCCTAATCTTTACGCCTGCACTATGGTACACGTATCAAGGGTTTGTATAATATAATAATAAATTTTAATAAATCTGTGTAATTTGGTTGAGTAAACGGCATGTAGAACCGACTACACGACATGTACTTTTCTTCACCGTCCATCCAAAGTCCACGCCCAGGGACAAGGGGTGTTAATGTACTTCAGAAATTTTCAGAGTACACGGCATGTTCTTTTGGACACACGCCGTGTAGTTTCTGCGTTACATGGTTTCAAGATGGGAAAGCCATGTACGAGGTCCACGGTCCAACCCGAACCCAAAGGGACTACACGCTGTGTTCATTGGACCACACAACATGTAATCCAGAAACCGTGTGCCACCTGTTTCTGGTCAACACACGGTGTCTTAAATTCTTAGAAAGAATCTAATACACGGCCTGATTTTTCGGATCAATCAATGCATTGAACCTAGACTACACGACATGTATTTCTGAATACACGCTGTGTATTCTGGTGTTATATGGACATAAACGTTTGGCTCCTCCAGATGAGTTCCTCTATTTTATTTTAATCAAAATTAAAAGAAAAATTCATTTCTGTGAGGTGAACGAGAAACGAGGGAGGAGGAACAGATCTTGAGATTCAGATTTCCAGAACGATTAAACATGAATTGAAATAACTAAATTATTAAATGAGTAAATCACCAATGAAAAACTAAATAATTATAATCAATGATATGACCCCTCTGATACCATTTGTAGGTTCTGGGCGTAGCGGAAGCGCGTTGGTGGTGTTTTCCCAAATTTAATATTAACGTTAAATGACGTTTAATCCAAGATCCGTCACGATATAAAACGCCGAATATTCGGAATAGAATGAAGAACTGAAAAAGAAAAGAAGAGTCACAGAACCCTTGATATAGGATCATCATATCTTGGTTATAATTAATTTAATTAATTTATAAGAATTACCTCGATGGAATTCCTTATTCGTTGATATCTCTGGTCATGATCTTGTGATCCGTAATTGCGTCACAAAATCCAAGTATAGGATTCCTCTAGTAGTGATCCACGCGTGCTCCATGTATCTCTAGACATCGCCGAAGGGAACTCCGGGTGCTAGCATGGAAGATCCTTCGCTTACGATGTCCGTCTTTGATTGCCATGATCCAGTGGAGGATCTTGCTTTCGTAACATGAAAGCGTTCTTGGTGGAAAGGGAATTCTCTCTTGGCTTGAGAGTATTTCCAATCCGTTGTGCACAACCAAAATGGCTAACCCTCATGAGAATAATGTAATTGGGATAATACTTAGAATAATAAAATGAATTAATTTCCCAAAATCATTTAATTATTTCATTTAATTCTTAGTAATACCCCTTGTCTTAATAATGACAGTTGACCATCATTATTACTTGACATGCATCCAATGTATCACATTTAATATATTTTTATTAAATAAACAATATTTTCTCACGAATCCCGAAAAAAAACTACACGGTGTGTATGTATAAACATACACGGAGTGTACTTTTATTTTTCCAGTTTTATTTATTTTCCATCACCTCATTTATTAGACCTTGAGTAATGGCTATTTATTTCTTAAATAAATGTAACTGCATTACTCGCTAATTAATACATATTATTTTTCCCACAATATATTCTCTCGAATAACTAGTGTCGAAATAAATGCGATTAGAAATCCTTGAATAATTATTAAACCACAATCGGGAATAATCTTTATTCAACTTGTTAAATTAATATTTAACTGAGATACATGGACACACTTAGTGTGTGACCCTCTGGGCCTCTTTCTCAGTGGCATTAGGCTGAGCCTGCCTAAAGTCCAAGGTTAGCGTCTAGCAACACGCTAAGGAACCCATAGAGAAAGAAGTTAACGTCGCAATGACGTGTCACCTCCTACAAATGATTACCGTGTAATATAATACCTTTGTCTTGATATCTCTAATCAAGCGGGTTGCATGCTAGTGTCATCAACCCATGTGCTCGATTATTATTTCTTTGACTTCTCGGAATTGAATTCACCCATACCTTACCATGGACATGGATTTATGTAGGCTATATTAATTCCATCAAAGGTCCTGAGATATCTACTTCCGTTATGGAACAGAAGGGAAAAATACTTTCTCGCATTATCTATTAATGTAGTATTACTCGTGACGCACCCATCGTATCCTCCCTCGCTGCGAACAGTGTGTCGTCACAGTTTTCATCAATACATCTAAGTGCACAAGTTGTAATACCCATTAATAATAATCTTAAATTCTAAGGTCCAATACACACGTCCGCAGATAGGAACATCCATTGACACTATGAAATGTGGATTTCTTACTGGCGGGTGTCGTTCTCATAATATCCTCCTAGATATTACCAAGGGTGCACACCATGAGAAGGTGCCTCAAAGTTTTATTAGTCCTCACCCCTAATGACCTGTATTATTTGTGTCCCTCAAATAACATCATCCAGCCATAGAACATATATTCAAGAACAGTGTCATGGCACTTCCGGGTTCTCATCATAGCAGGGATCTGCTATGACCCTTTAATGCAAGAGATGTCCTTTGGACATTGTCACATGCATTGTCACACAGAAGAACAATCAAGATGTGATAAGGCTTTTATTAATGAATAAAGTACAAAGTAGTTGGTTCTAGGCCACCAACTCCAACACCAATAACTCTCTCTATGAGTTTGGTTAATTTCACTATTCAGGTCATATCATAAGACTAATTCACAACTGAGTGCGGGAAGTTGACACCTTTATAAATAAGGCTAAAAATAGAGCCTTATAGTTCTTTAATAGAGAAATGAAAAACCACATCTTAGATCAAGAATATAATACTCAAAAGAATCAATATAAATTGATTTGATGAAACAGATTGATCTTCATAGTTGCAGTATCAACTGACAGTAAATGGATCTTCATCTCCAGAAAAGATAAACTTCAAGAGATAGAATAATCTGAAGTGATTCTCATCGCAAAATGATCTTCAATTGAAAACAACAACCAAACAATAGTAGTGAACTTACATAAGAACAATGAATAAATATATCACCAAAGAGTATAACTCTTTTTAAGATTGATCATTATTTATAGTACACGAAGAAAAATTTTCAAAAATGATTCTTATTTTCTGAAGGAATTCTAAATAGATAAATAACCGAGGATTTACATTGATATTTCAGATCCAAATAAATAGCCTGAATTATCGCGAAAATTCAAAATTGAATTTTCCAGGTGAGTCTTAACCTCTCATAATAATATGAGAAATAATATCGGAAAAACTCGGTTCTTTGAAAAGATCAAAATGATCCTTGAATCAATCTTTAAAACTAAATTGACCATTGCAGCAATCACGAATCGAAGACACGACTTCAAGAAATATTTCCATTAAGAACACAATAAAGAATTGAGCATGTATCATAGGGTTGAACTTGTAGCATATGTTTCCTTTGCGTAGCGTAGGGTTCCTTTTAGTAGCATAGTGATGATGGACCATACATTCATCCTTGTCAGCATAAAATCCCAAACATAGCATTGATTAACCATACATTCAAATTCCCGAACGTAGGGTATGAATAGTAATTCCAGATTCCAACACAAGATTGCCGATCTATACGTGCGACTATCCAAACCGCAAATATTTCAACGTAACATAGGGTTGATACCATACATAAAATTTATTCTTTTAGCGCAACGTAGGGATGAAAACAACGTTTCCAAAATAATTCCCGAAATGTTAAACTCTTCTTAATAGAATATAAAATCCTGTGCATTTACTCAACAAAACATCATTTGAAAACAAAAAGGGTATTTGTGAGCATCAAAAGAATCATTAATTATGGAGTATTGCGAAGACAAAATATGCCCAACACATTGAAAAAAAACAAAAAAAACTATAAATATCACCCCCTAATTATTTCTACTCCAGTCCCCCTCCCGTTCTCTCTCAAAATTTCAAATTTCTGGACAAGACCTTTTGTAGTTGTAGATCATGTCTTTACAATTCAAGCTTCTTTTATAAGGTAATTTTTTAAATTTATGAAATATTGATTGGTTTTATTTATTAAAATTTAAATTTATATAATTTTTTTGTTTATTTGATTTACTAGTATTAATTAATAACAATTATTAAAAATTAATATCTATTAAAATTAATTAGTAAAAATTATGAATAATTAGTAAAAATTGGAAATAATTAACCAAAGAAAACTATAAATATAAAAAATTAGAAATAATAGTTAAAATTTAAAACAAATTATAAAAATTCACAATTATTAGTAAAAAATCGCAATATTTAATAAAAATTCACAAGAATTAGTAATAATATGTAACAATATTGAATAATTAGTTAAAACTAGTAATTATTCACAACAATTATGAATAATTAGTAAAAAATAGAAATTATTCACAACAATTATGAATAGTTGTTACAAATTACAAATAATTAAGAATTATTAGTAATAATTAGTAAAAAAATTTAATAATTAGGAATAATTCCTAAAAATTATTAATAATTAGTAAAAATTAGTAAAAATTAGGAATAATTACTAAAAATTTGGGATAATTATTAAAAATTTGGAAAAATTTGTAAAAATTTGTAAAAATCAATAATAATTATGAATAATTAGTTAAAATAATCAATAATTTGTACAAATTAATAATAATTATATATAATTATTAAAAAATAGTAATAATTATGAATAATTAGGAACTATTTGTAAAAAATAATAACAATTATGGATAATTAGTATAAATTGGAAATAATAGTAAAAAGTATTAATAATTAGGAATAATGAATAAAAATTATTAAATTTTTTTAATAATTAGTAACAATTTATAAAAATTAGTAAGAATTATTAATAATTAGTAAAAATTATTAATGATTATAATTAATTAGAAACAATTCATAAAAATTAAAAATAATTTTGAATAATTAGGAATAATTCGTAAAAATTAGTAAAAATTAGGAATAATTAGTAAAAAAAGTAAAAATTTGTAATAATTAGGAATAATTAGTAGGAATTATTGATAATTAACAATAATTAGAAATAATTAGAAATAACTTTGAATAATTAGAGATAATTAGCATTACTTAACAATACTTATCAACAATTAGCAATGATTTGAAATTAATAGTAATAAATAGAAATAATTAGAAATATTTTGGAATAATTAGGAATAATTAAGAATAAATAGAAATAAATAGGAATAAATAGGAATAATAATGAGTATATAAAAATAAATAAAAATAATTATTTATACTTATGAATAATTATGAATAATTAGTAATAATTAAAAATAATTATAAATAATTAGAAATGAGTAGAAATAATGAAAAATAATGAAAAATAATTGTAAATAATTATAAATAATTATAAATAATTAAAAATAATTAACAATAATTAGGAATAATTAGAAATTATTAGTAATAATTAAGAACAATTGAGAAAAATTTGAAATAATTAGGATTAATTTTCTATAATTAGCATTAATTATGAATAATTTGTTATAATTAGGAATAATTATGACACACCCATATGGAATTATTACTTAACAGTGAGAGTGATTAATTTAGAAATTTATTAATGAGTTACTGAATCATCTATTATTCTCAAATAAGTCGAAAGTGAAATTATGAGGTCATATCATAGGGATGAAAAAGTTTTGAAACATTGGAATTGGTTACTTAGAGGTCAAATATTTATGATTGATTAGATCAAGCGATGGAAATTAAATTTTTTAATAAGATTCTATTGACTTAAAGTGGATTAAGGATCAATTTTAGGAGACTTATTCATAGGATATTTTTAGAGTAATCCCTGGGGTGATCTAACTCTGGTGGACACAAATATACACTAATACTATTAATTTCTTTTATTCAAATCAATTTATTCTACCCAAAACAATGAATTTTCTGTGATCAATGAATAATCACCTACTTAGTTGAATTAATTAAAACTTTTAAAGTGGAAGAGAATAAAATTTATTGATTACAACATAATCCTCTCAGCTAGATTAATTTTTCTCTAAATCGATTCACTTAATCTAGTTCATACAAAAGGATATGATTTAATTAAGATCCAATCCAATTATTAGTCGATTATATTTTCCATGTTTTTAATTTAACAATTCATTATCACTCTATCCAATACCCTTGATTCCTCACCCCTTAGGGAATCTGACAAAAAGAGATCCCATCACATATAAAGAAGGAAAATTAAGAGAAGAATTTATATAATAATTAAAACTAAATTGAAAGTAATGGAAACAAAAAAAAACTTACTTGAAATAGAAGAATAATTTAACAAAAGAAATTGAATTGAAAGAAAATTGGTTTTCAATAAAGGAGATGTGAAACATAATTTTCAAGCTTCAAAAAATAACGGAGGAATAAAAACTAATAAAAATAGTCTCATCCCATAAAAAGTTTATAAAATACTAAATATAAAAAGGAAATCCCAATTCATCATGTAAAAAGGGTATTCACAGAGTGAATTGGTTTGGGTTCTTCCGATGAGATTCATCTCAAAATTTTCACATAGTGAATCATCTATTCATGATGTGAATTAAAATTTGAATTTTTAAATTATGAATCCTCTACGAATATTGGAAGTGAGATCTTTGGGATTTTAAAAGAGGTATAATTAGTCGAGATTGACTCAAAACTTTCACATCTTGAATGGTGTTCATAGTTTGAATGACTATCTTGACTTAAATGATTTCTAGTGAAACACTCCTTTCACTTTTTTGTAGAAACTCATTTCATGAATAGATAAATCATGATGTGAATGACCTATTTTTTTTTAAATTTTATCTTTTACATTAGAAACACCTCTATGACATTACTATTTTACAACCTATAAAGCTGAAAAAAAATATCAAGGAATTACATGATAAAATAAGTATAAATAATTATATATTAGAACCAATATATATATAAATACTAATTAGACATAGAAAATCCCACACACTTGAAAAATTGCTTCCCATAATAAAAAATAATACCAATAATTATTTTATAGGATAACATACTTGAATAATAAATAATTAAAAACAATAATTCCAAAAGATACAAGTATTGATTGAAAATAATTAGGTCTTGATAACTCATTCCTCATAGGATACCGGTAATAATTAATTATTTTAGTCTTATATTCCAATACCTTCTCCCTTTTATCATAATTTATCAACTCTTCCTTAAACAATAATGTCCATTTTGTGATTTAACTTACCATGAATTCTCCTCTCATAACTTAGGGTAAAAATTTAAAAATGAAGTTATGAACATACCATGAATATATAATCCAAACCATATACTTTATTTAGATATCAAATATACACCCCATAAATAAAAATTCCACCATTAATCATGAGGTCCTATGTTAGAGTTTGAATGAATTTTAGGCTTTTGGGTAGGTAAGCCACGATGTGAAAACTAAAAAAGGATAAAAAGGATGTTAATTTCTTAATAATTATGCCTGATAATAAATAGATAATATCAATAAAAATTATCCTTAAAATAGAATCATACCGATTACCAACTTCCCATGATCAAATTAAAGGTCATGAAATAATAAAGTCCTAATGGATGAATATTCTCTTTGATATTTCTTCTACATTTTCATTTTTTTCAAAACAAATTTCTTTTTCAATAATATTTTTGAAATTTGTACTTTGGAAAAATTTTACATCCATAACCCAACCCAAAGTGATATCCCCATGATTTTTAATAGTTATAACAAGTTAATTGGTCAGGTAATGATTATTTTTGACTAGCCCAAGACATAACCCATTTTTTCTCTATTTTTTTCAAGAGGGGTAAACTTGAATTAGAATTTAACATAAACATGAACTCTTACTCAATATCTAAGTAAACACACACCCCACAACATACCTCAATTAAAAATATCCCCTTACATAAAAAATGACCTCTATCTTTCACCTGAACTATTAAATATAATAATAAATACAAATAACTTGGTAGGTAAGGATAACATAGGCATTTAATGTGGATCTTATCTATCAATGGTCATCCATGGATTATATGGGATAAGAAATATTCAATGTATAGGTAGGTCTCAAGGATAAAGGGATAATTAATAAATTTATTCAATCATTTTAAAATCAATTTTGTTTATTCATAAATTAAAAAATATACCAATACGAGTTCTATAAGGTTTACAATTCCCAAGTATCTCTCAAGAAATACGATCAGAAAGAATGGGAAATATTTAGGCTTATAGTACTCTCAAGAATGTGAAATATAAATAAATTCAATCACCCAAGACATGAATACCATGTAATGGGTTAAAAAAATATTTCATAAATTTGGAATTAAAAATAAAAACTCAACAAAAAAATAATAGTAGCTTCTTCTATAAAAGAAACAAGAAATTAATTTCAAATAAATTAAAAATAAAACCTCTACATATATTTCCATGGTTACAATGAAATTCTCAAGTAAAAATCATGTGTATATTGAAAATGTCTCATAGATAAAGGATGAGAGGAAAAATGTCGAGTGTAATACTATATAACCAACAAAGTACCCCCCACACGCACACTTAAAAGAAAAAGGTGTCCACATAGTTTAAGAGAAAATGGTAGAGGATAAATTAATACAAAAAAATGATAAGCAAAAAATAAAAATAGGGTGAAGAAAACTCTCTCAAAGAAAGTGGTGTGCCTAGGGGAAATGAGTGGACCATGATGAATGTCTGTCACTTGGATTATATATAGAGAAAAATACTTGCACTTGGATAATGGTGAGCTCAAAATAGGTAAACAATAAATAAAAAAATAAAAGTAAGGTAAGAATATGGAGTACAAAAAGTTTCAATGGATTATACTAAAATTTTTATACAAGGATCCTCTTGGATTATTTTAAAGTTTTACTTTTATTTTAATAAATTAAATATTATAAAGTGGAATGTGTCATTTGATGAATTTAATTGATTGAAATGGGATTTTTAAAGGCCCCTTTGAAAATTTGAAATGTTTAAAATGGGAATGACACATGGGAAATCAAAGTACTTAAAATTAACTAAACTACTATGATATGATATGGTTGGATACCGTTGAGAATTTACCTTAGACCTCCCTAATGGTTTTTGTATGAGATGAATTATTCATGGTTCAATTACTGAGAGTATGAGGATCCTGGGATGATAAACCATAACCTTAGTTTCCTTAGGGTTTCCCATAGTGCTTGGTATGGCTTACTTAATTTTGAATATTTCTTTGTCTATTTAAATTATCTAGATAATTTTTTATTTAGAATCTATTTTAACCATAATATTAAATTTTATCACTGTTCTTATCATTTCTTTAAAATTTTAAAGGTTTTTAAAATATATTTAATTAATTTTGATGATGTGTTATTTGTTTTAAATGTAATTAAAATAGAACGACTATTTCTATTTATATTTTAAAACTAGAATGATTGTGGATATTTAATTAAAGGGTAAGAATGTGTAAATATGGATAGTGGACTAATTAGATTTTTTATGCTCATTATTATATATATAATTTTAGTTTCAGGTCCAACTGATGTTTTCCCTTGGAATTTTTAATGTTACTATTTGGATGGAGTGTGATCATTGGGCCATAGGGGATAGTTCGACTAGGTATTTCAGCTATTTTTTTTATTTGATTGACCATGTAATACTTTTAATAATTTTTATGGATGGAGGTTAGCTATATCTACTACTGGTTGAAGCAAAGGAATACGGTGGTGGATTTTTTTTGCATTTGTGTATTATAGAGGAGGGAGACCGGGGGTGGGTAGAGTGTCTGTTTTATTAATTTTATACATTGTTTGCTTAATTTTATTTAATAATTTATAGTTATTTTCTACATATATGATTTGGAATGGATGTTCAATATACATATGGGCCATGCGGGATTTTTATAGATTTTTTCTTCTTTTATTGAAATTTTAGGGAGAAATTGTTCCCTAGTGGTGTTTCTTTGATTCCCAAGCACTTATTCCATCTCATAGGGACCAGGAAAAAATTTAGATCCTTTTAATGATCCTAATGAGGTTTTCTAAGGAGGTTTTATTGGGTTTTTTCATGACATAAATCAACCCAACCCAACTTGACCACTTTTGACTGGGTTGGGTGAAAATTTTCCCCAAGAACGACCTACCATAAGTCATGTACACCCCTATCATATGGTGAGTGTTGATTTACTCTCTTACCTTATACTTCATACTAGTGACTCACCTCCGGTTCCCATATACATTTTAATACCACTGCTTAAGCTTCTTCCCATGAGCATGGTTTTATATTACGTAACAGTGTGCCTGGTAACCAGTTTGATTGTGATTGGGTGATTTGGCCCTCCCAATGTTCTACATTGTGATGGGGAACTCTTTGATCTTTCATATTCATATCTTTATTTTTTATCCTATGATATATATATTTTAGATTAATGAAAAGAGTTTTTTATCAAGATTAAATGGTTGGGGTTGGGATTAATCCTATTTCCTTTGCTATATCGGTTGTTGGTATTATTGGTTGGGTGAGTAATGTTAAGATTTTGGAGGTGGAAAAGGTTGAAATGTTCCAGGGGATTATTTATATGGTGGATACCCAGGCATGATTTTCTGATGTGGGTATTTATTTCTAGGTTTTTTTATTGGTTCCATCCCTAATGGATGCCTTTTGGGTCTACACAGGTTTAGGCTTAGAGTAATTTTTCTAGAATTGTTGTTTACCTCAGTTATAACTAACATAATTATAGTCAAGTGTATGGTTGTCTTTTGAACCCTATCAACACTCTTGATAAGAACATTAACTTAGACACATTTTATAAGATTTAATTTCAGCTATATGTTCCAGTGGTGGTTCTTTTTATTAGGTGGGGAATTGAAAGTTATCTAGTTTTGTTGTAAGAGTTTCTACCTAGATGGCTAGGCATGTTGTTTCCTTAACTTAATTCATATTGTGCCTAAGAGGTACTCATTCACTTTTATATAGGAATAAATTATGTGAAATATTATCAATAAGGTCTATACTGGCCTCTATCTTCTTCCTCATGAGTCCTCTATTAGCTGATACATCCACCATGGCTCCTACAGCTAGCTGTAATCCATAGTATAATGTCTGCATTTTTAGCCAGATATTATGTATGTGATGTGGCCATTTTCTTAGTTGTTCCTTGAATCAGTTCCAAAACTCACAATTAGATTCACCGTCTAATTGCAAAAATATTTAGATATAACTCCTTTACTTCCACATTCTCACTAGTAGGAAATATTTTTTGAGAAACTTATTTTCCAGTTCATCCCATGTTTTGATAGATTTAGTTAGTTGGTTTTTTAGCTAATCCTTAGCTCTGTCCTTTAATGAAAATGGGAAGAACCTCTATTTGATCATTTATACCTTACACCCTTTATTGTTTAAGGTGTCATAAACCTTTAAGAAACTAGATAGGTTCTCGTATGTACCTTCTATATATAGTGTACTGAATTATCCCATATTTTGGACCATATAAATTAAGTTAGGCTTGATTTAAAAATAATTTTCTTGAATTAGAGGCTGAATGATTCTTAGTGAAACACTATTATTGGACATTATGCTGTATTCCATCATATTAAGCTCTAAAAACAATTGTAATGCTCCATTTTGTTCTTTATCATGTGAAAACTAGGAATTTTGACCATTGGGGGAAATAATGTTGAATTGTTCATTAAGAAATACTCAATATTAGGATCAAATTTGAGTGGTTCCCTAGAGTCAAAAATCCTCAAGAGAGTCATGGGAGACTGAATCATGCACTAATAGTCATTCATGACCGAATCAGTAAACACATTCTTATGAAAAAGTGTAAAATAAAAACTGAAAGGGGGAAAGAAAAGAGTGAAGAATTCACTAGTTTTAAATATAAAGGGATTAAGGATAAAAATTATGAGACTTATTCAAATTATATCAATACCCTAATTTATATAGCAATATAACTATGCTAGATACAAATATATCTTAGTAATATCATTTTCATTTGGTCAAATCAATTGATTCTATATAAATAATAAAATATTACTTAGTCTAGTAATATTCACAAACTTTGGAACATTAAGTTCTAATATTAAAGTGGAATAAAGTAAAATTTACTAATCATAACTTAATTGTCTCAACCAGACTAATTTTCCTCCTAATAAATTATCTTAATCTGGTTCTTGGAAATGGATATGATTAAATTAAGTTCCAACCAAATTCCTAGCCAATCATATTTTCCATGTTTTTAGGTTAAAAATTAATTGAAACTTTTTCCAACTAACCTTTATTCCTCACCCCTTAGATAACTAGCCACACATGATGTAAATATATCCCCTCACACATGAAGAAGGAAAATTAAGAGAAGAATTTATAGAAGAGTTGAAAATAAATTGTGTTGGTCGGAGTGGACACTCAAAAGGGGGGGGGGGGTGAATTGAGTTCCAATTAAAAATTTCTATTTAAAAAATTTATATTAAAATCCCCCAATTTAAATAACAAGATAAACTATAGTGAATTTATAAATATTGTAAATGTTCAATTAGCTTCTCAAAGATTGATTACTTCTCAATTAACCTAATCTGGATATTAAGTTATCTTTTGAAAATAACTTACTGGTTCACAAAAATTACAAACACATGCTAGTTCAACTATAATAGTTACTTTAAAAAGATTTATACTTAAAGTACTTAGAAGCGGAATATTCAATATAGTTTTAAACAAGATAAAAAAGCACATCAGTTTTAACCAAGAGGTTCAGTCTCAAGCTGAGACTTAGTCCTATCAAATAGTTTTATATAAAATATGATCCACACCCTAGATCAGGGTTTATAACAACACAAAGACTGTCCAGGTCCTCAAACCTCTACCATAGTTCTTCGTGGGAAAAATAAACAACAGCACATAGGCTGTCTAGGTCCTCAGACCTCTACCACTATCGAAAGTTGGATACAAGAGTGTAAGGTAAAGATTGAGTGAGGATTTAGAAATCCTCCAGTTCAGCACAGGAGATAGGGTGTGTTTAAAATACAGAACACACACTGCTCAAAATGTAAATAAATGAAACACAATAGAGCTAAACAAATAGAAATGAGTTTAGAGTGATCTATGTGTTTTGAGTGAATATCTATACTCCTTGTATTGAATGAAGATGAAGCTTGAGTCCCTCTCTGGTTTTAGTCAATAAAAACGGAGTGTCATTTTTGTATTTGAATTCAAGGTCCAGGTTGATCAGCTTGATCAGCTTGAGTGTAGGTGAAGTTATTGGAGCTCTTTACTCCTTGAATGTTCAGGTTTTACAGATTCAACATGTATTCTTCCTTATTCTTCAATGCATGTAAGTCCTTGTGTATCTCCAGAAGATTTTTTTGTATGTGCATGGAAAGACTGATCGACTCTTGTACCCCTATTGTTTTTGAGGTTCCCTTTTATATATATCCTCAGCTCTGGTAATGAGAATGATTTCCTTTTTACAGGTACGAGGTACGGTTTCCTAACATGCCAACAAATATCATTAATTAATAATAGATGCATTAGAAACATCAAATATGAACATTGATAAATAAACAAATAGAAATAGAGTTTAGAGATACAATGACTAGTTTTCATCAGTAGATCATTGTATCAGTGAGCTTGTAGCGGTGGACGTGTAATGGTAGGTCTTACATCAGTAACTGTTAGTCTCTGTAATGGTAGCTTGCTTGAATCGGTAGCTCCTTCTATCGGTATCTCCTTCCACCGGTGGCTCCTTCTGTCAGTATCTCCTTCCATCGGTGGCTCCTTCCATCGGTGGATCCTTCCATCGGTGGCTCCTTCTGTCGGTAGCTCCTTCTATCAGTAGACTTCATATCAGTAGCTGTCTGTCTGTCTGTATCGGTAGCTGTCTGTCTATCAGTGATATTTGCTTATCGGTATACTATGTAACAGTAGATCTGTATCAGTGACTTAAAAACACAATACTAATCTATTCTATGAAAATCATATCCAGAGTGAGTTAGTATTATTTCAAAACATGTATAAACATATATAAACATTGATTAACATATTCCAATGATTATTTTGATATTTTTTTCAACTCAATAGAATGATGACATAATTTAACATATAGATAGGATTATCAAAACATATTAAAAAATAATTGAGATTATCAAAACAGGTGAGGTAAAAAATCTCCCCCTTTTTGATAATCAAAAATTATGGTATTATAATCCAAAATAATCATTAATATCAGTGTGAGTAAAGAAATTTTCAAATGTATCAGAAAATAGAGTATTACATGAAAATGTATCAGAGGTATGAAACAACTGTATTAGAGGTAGAATTATAAGACCAATGTACCAGAGGTAGAATATATTATTCTCATATTTCTCCCCCTTTTCTCATATTATGCTCAAGAATTATAAAACAAATGTACTAGAGGTAAATGTATTAAGCTCATATTTCTCCCCCTTTGTGATTAACAAAAAGTAGTAAACAATGGATGAGAGTAGTAGAATATGGTAAAAGAGAATAAGATCTAATATATATCTTGGGGAAAAAATATATAGAAATACAAAATTGAGGCAAAAAGGAGTACAAGTGATTCCTATAAAATGTCCTAGCCACTATTCAATCCACCTCCTCAGTATGTGATTTGGATTTTCCCTTGGAATCAGAAGAGGATTATGGCTGTGTAGATGCAGGTGGGGGATTGGGAACACCAGTAATGATTAGAAGAGGTTGAGCTACTGATACAGTGCCTGGCCTATAATATGGAGTCCTCTGGGTGATCATAGGAGAAAGACTTCTGATTGCTTGAGTTGGTGTTATATGAGGAATGGAGGCAGACTGAGCAGAGGCAGGCAGAGCGGGAGGTACAATGATAGGAGTACTGTCTACATGAAAAAATAGCAGAAACATATTCCTAAAGTCCATAATGATTCCTCATCTTCTTTCCATAGAAGAAATAAAGTCATCTTTATTCTCCATAAACTTGTCTAGAGCAGGAGTCAACTCCCTGATCTTGCTGACTTGCTCTCTGAAATCTTGAGTGACTGAAGGTAATTTCATGTTCTCTAACAGAATATTGAAATGATTGGTCAACTGATGTTTAGTGTAGACCCTTTAGAAATAGTAATCCACTTTGTCTTTTACCTCTTTCTGATAAGAATTGGCCTCTCTCATAAAATTCTGAACAATTTGACCTATATCCCTAGTGGTAGTCACCACTTGGGTCAAGGAAGTAGAGTCTACAGAGCCACTGGTGGAAGACTGTCTAATTTATTCTCTCATCATAGCTCAAATCTGATCAATATCCAAAGAAGGCCTGGTAGTACTCATAGGTGCAACAGTAAAGGTTAATATTTCTTTAAAAGATTTAGTCAGCCCACTAATGAGATTTTTCACACCAGAGTCCTAGGTGCTGACATGCTGCTCCATGTAATTCTTAAATCCCTCAAAAACTGACACCATCTAACTAACTACACTTTTTAAAAATGTCAAATCCTTGTCTTCTTGAGATTTAGAGCTCATGTAAGATTCCAAAGAGACAACTGACTTCTTTAGAGATTTAATTTCCTCTGCCAAGCTTGAAACTTGATTCTGGCAGGTCTTGACTTCATCCAAGACACCAGATAATGATTCAGTCATCACAGATCGAATAGATGATATTAAGGAGGTTTCCATTATTCTCATCTCTTCCATAAAACAGGTCTTGAGATCAGACTTCAATTGGTTTAAATCATATTTTCTTATAATATCCCCAGGTAAAAGTCTCCGAAAGTAGATTATAAGTGAGAGGAGGTCTACTGATGGGTGTCTCATCTTCTGATTCAGGATAGTCCAACCCAAAAACTACAAAACCTAGGTCTTCAGCCCAGTATTCAATCTCATGAGCTACTGAAACAGTACCATTTCTGATGGGATTCTCCCCCTCAATCTATGCATTCATTTGAACATGTATATCAACAGTATCTTGAACAGGCTGGTCTTCCTCCGAAGAATCCTCCACAACCATCTCCATTTCAATAGAAGGAGGCTCATTAGGAATAAGTGCATGTTCTACCATATCAACCAAAACAGTCTCTTCAGGCATAGAAGAATTCCCAATCAATGGACTTAAGCTCAATATACTCACATTTGAACTATCAGAAACATGTTCTCTATTTTCATATACTTCTTCCTCATTCTCTGGAGCAGACTGGTCTTCCTCATCAATAAGGGCTTGTTCATTTCTTACTCTCAACACTTTTTCCTTTCCAGATGATACAACTTCAGCAACTGGACTTGGAGGCAATTTTGGATCCCTTTCATCAGCTATAGAGGTATCCTCCTCATCAGTATCATCACTATACTGAGGTTCCTCTTCATCAGGTCCTAGACCTGGATCTCTTCTATCTTTTGTCCTATTAGGATGGTCAACATGGTTGAACTTATCATACACCTTCACATCATCAAAAACCAATTGTCTTCTCCATGGGTTCAATCCAATCTTCATATACTTATAGATTGTGCTTGTGATGCAAAAATTGTTCCTCACAACTACTGTCTCATCCTGAGACTCAGCTACTCCTTTCACTTTGATCATTACTGAAATTAACTTTGCAAAGAATAAAGCATTGGATTTTGACTTAGGCCTGATCATATCGTCAGTTTGGATCATCAACAACCTACACATATTTACCTTGACACTGTGCCTCAGCAGATGCACCAAATAAATATCTTGGTATCTCAGATTTGAAAAGTCCCATATTCTTGGACTTAGTACATGTTGGATGAATTTGAATAATAGCCGGTTTTCTCCATCCATCTCAGTAGCCACTACCATTCTTTTTTTTCCACTACCGGTGAGCTCTTCCAAAGAAACCTCATAGTAAAAAATATCACTGGTAGGAGGTATTGTCTTTCAGGTATACCCAAATACACCCTCATGCGATACATTTAGACATTCATCCCATTAAACAAAAGAAAAATAAATTTCCTTTCCATTCACTAATGAGACCATTATATTTTATTCTTTAGACTTCTCAAAACGAAAAAAGCATAAAACTCCTTAACCAATTCTATATAATGAGTTCAATTGTTGTTTGCAAAACAATCAATCCATCAATGTTCCTCCAATACTCTTAGAACTAATGACTTGCTAGGAAAGAGCCATTCCTCACTAAGTTTCTTTTCGATTACTACTTCTCTATTATGAAAATGCGGGTTCACTGCACGCTTCCCCGACCTTGTTCTACTTTCACTACCACTACCTTCAGGTTATGTTTTCTGCCTCTTCTCACTTGGAGCATCACTATCATCCCTGACTGTCAGGAGTTTTGTTCTTTCCATCTCCAATTGAGGTATTTAGGGTTACGCGTAATGCAGGGGTTCGAGAAGTGATGATTGAAGAAAGGAGAGTTTGTGGTAGATTGAAATGTAACTAAGGATTAGTTTTTATCATTTAGGAATCGAAATGTAATAAAAAGAATTATACTAAACACAAGAGTTTCAGCTAAAGAAAATGAAAAACAAACAGCGCATGACATATCGGTGAGAATTATTGTTGAGAACCCTGATGGTGAGGTTTCCCTAGCGGTGAGGTTTTCTAGCGGTGAGGATTTCTAGCGGTGAGGATTTCTAGCGGTGAGGATTCCTAGCGGTGATGATTTCTAGAGGTGAGGATTTCTATCTGTGAGGTTTTCTAGCCGTGAGGTTTTCTAGCGGTGAGGTTTTCTAGTGGTGAGGATTTGACTAATGGTAAGGATTTGGCTAACAGTGAGGATTTGGATAACAGTGAGGATTTATCTAATAGTGAGGATTTGGATAACGGTGAGGATTTGGATAACGGTGAGGATTTGGATAACGGTGAGGATTTGTTTAACGGTGAGGATTTGGATAACGGTGAGGATTTGGCAAACGGTGAGGATTTGGTTCTACAAAGTCTATCATTCCTAACTCATATCTAATGTACCTTAACCTATCTGAACATAATGGCTTGGTGAAAATGTCAGCTAATTGATGTTCAGTACCTATAAATTCAAGATTAATATCACCCTTTTGGTAATGATCTCTCAAAAAGTGGTGCCTTACATCAATGTGTTGGTCCTAGAGTGAGATATGGGATTCTTAGAGATATTGATTGCACTAGTGTTATCATAATTTATAGATACATGCCTAAACTAATATCTATAGTCCAATAATGTATGTTTCATCCACAGAATTTGTGCACTGTAACTACCAGCAGTAATATATTCTGCTTCAGTAGTAGACAATGCAACAAATTTTTGATTTTTACTACACCAAGATATCAAGGACTTACTTAGAATATGACATGTTCCAGAAGTGCTCTTTCTATCTAACTTGCAACCAGAAAATTCAGCATCTGAATAACTTATTAAATCGAATGATTTTTCTTTTGGATAAAATAACCCTAAGTTAGTAGTGTGTTTAAGATATTTTAGAATTCTTTTAAAAACAAGAAAGTGTGACTATTTTGGATTAGCTTGAAATATTACACACATACATACACTAAACATAATATCAAGTCGACTAGCAGTAAGATATAGTAGACTCTTTATCATACCTCTGTAGTTGGTTTGATCCACTGGTTTTCTAGTTTCATCATTATATAACTTAAAAATAGTACTCATAGGTGTATCACTTTCCTTAATACTATCCAAACCAAAACGTTTTAAAAGATACTTTGTATATTTACCTTGATTTAAGATAATACCATTTTCATTTTGAAAAACTTGAAATCTCCGAAAATATTTGAGTTCTCCCATTAAAATCATTTCAAATTCATTTTGTATACTCTTTGAAAAATCAATACACAAAGTATTTTTAGAAGATAAAAAAATAATATCATCAACATAGATTTTTACTATCAAAACATCTTTGTAAATTATTTTAATAAAGAGAGTTGGATCAGCAATCCCTTTAGAAAAACCTTTTGAAATTAGAAAACTACTAAGTCTGTCATACTAAGCTCATGGGGCATGTTTTAAACCATATAAATCCTTAGAAAGCTTAAAAACTTGATTTGGAAAATGAGGATTAGTAAATCTAGGTGGTTGTTCAACAAAAACATCTTCAATTATAAAACCATTTTGAAAAGCACTTTTAACATCCATTTGATATAACATGAAATTCAGATGAGTAACATAGGCAAGTAGAATCCTAATAGCTTATAATCTAGCTACAGGTGAAAAGGTTTCCTCATAGTCTATTACTTCCTCTTGACTATATCCTTATGCAACTAGTCTTTCTTTGTTCCTAACTATATTTCCAGACTCATCAAATTTATTCTTAAAAACCCATTTAGTGCCTATGGTCAAAGTGTCCTTAGGTCTGTCAACTAATTCCCAGACTTTTTTCTTTCAAATTTATTTAATTCTTCTTGTATAGCCATTACCCAAAATTCATCATTAATTGCATCATTGATATTTTTAGGTTCTAACTGTGAAAGAAAGTCTTGATGTTCAACCTGATTTCTCAGAGAAGATCTAGTCTGTGTCCCTCTATCAAGATTACCTATAGGAACATCTAAAGGATGATTCTTTATAATCCTAGTTGATCTGGTAAAGGTAGGACTAGAAATTTCAGGTTCTTCTCTAGGTTTGGGTTTAACAGAAGTAGATTCTAGAATATTTCCAGAACTAGTTGTCTTTACAATAGGTTCACTGAAATTATCACTATGGTTTAGAACAAAAAAATATTCTTCATGATTTTCAAGAGAAGCTTTAGGTTCATGCAGATCAGTTTCATCAAATTTTATGTGAACTGATTCTTCCACACATTTGGTTCTTTTATTAAAAACTATATCAGATTTTATAGATAAAGAATAAAAAATAAATATTCCTTCATCACTCTTAGATGAAAACTTATCAATATTTTCTTTATTATTGAGAATAAAAAATTTGCAACCAAAGATTCTGATGTAACTAACTTTAGGTTTTCTATTATTCCACAGTTCATAAGGGGTCTTTTTAAGAACAGGTCTAATCAAGACTCTATTTATTATATAACAAGTTGTATTGATAGATTCAAACCAGAAATAAACAGGTAAGTCATATTCATTTAGCATAGTTCTTGAAATTTATTGAAGTGTTCTATTTCTTCTTTCTACTACACCATTCTGTTGAGGTGTCCTAGGGGTAGATAAATTATTATTGTAGCCATTATGTGAGTAGTATGATTCAAATTCATGATTTTCAAACTCAAAACCATGATCACTTCTCAAGGTTTTAATCTTAAGTCCACTAAGGTTTTCTATAGACTTGGAGTATTTCATAAAGTAAGAACAAGATTCACTTTTGTGAGCTAGAAAATATCCCCAAGTATATCTAGAAAAGTCTTCTACAAGGACATAGACATAGTGCTTCCCATTTAAACTAGAAACTCTGGAAGGTCCAAAAAAGTCCATGTGAACCAACTCTAGAGGTTGAGAAGTTGAAACTTCTTTCTTTGATTTAAAAGAAACTTTATGTTGCTTTCCCTTTTGACAGAGATTACAAACTTTGTTATATGGGAATTCAAGTTTAGGTAGGTCTCTAACTAAATTCTTCCTAGTCAGTTTCCTAAGTGAATCAACATTGCAGTGTCCTAATATTCTGTGCCAAAGCCATGATTCTTTATGAAAAGCATTTAAACTGGTAACCTTTTGTTTGTCTAAAGAATTCAAATCTATAGCATATACATTTTAATTTCTTAATGCAGAAAACATTAAAACATTTTTAAAATTAAAAAAATTACAAGAATAATCTTCAAACTTAACATTAAATACATTATCAAACAACTGAGAAATTCTTAACAGATTATATTTCAATCCATCAACAAGTAAGACCTTAGAAATTAAAATTGAATCGGTGTTACCAATTTGGCCTAAACTGATTATTTTTCCTTTTGAGTTATCACCAAAGGTGAAATGTCCTCCATCAACTTTGACTAAGCTTTTAAAACATGAGTAATCTCTATTCATATGACTTGAACATCCACTGTCCAAGTACCATGTCTTCCTATATGAATTTTTTAAGCAGGTTTCCTATAAAACAGGTTTAGACAGAATATGATTTTGGTACTCGGATTTTCTTTGGTCTAGACAGGTTACCAAGAAAAACTTTTGGTACCCATATTTGTCTAATGGGTTTCATATAATCAATATATTAAACATAATTTTAAAGATAAACTTTGTTTGATCTATAACTATGTGAGTAGATGGTTGAGACATAAGAATTTCCAGAACTGGAACCGGCAGCAAACTTTCCAGTTTTTGGAATAAATCTATTTTTTGTGATCTTTCTCTATCCAGGTTGATTGCCTAACCTAGTAGTATACTTTTGTAACGACCCGAGTCCGAATCCCCTCTATTGGTGCCTCGTACGTGGTTTTCCACATGACCTCAAGCACATTTCCCTGAACTCCATAGGCTGCCGACTAGCAGCGAGGGCCATGGGAATTTATTTGGGAAACTATGCCATCATTCGGTAAGGTGTACAAGGTAAAAAAACAACAATAAACAGCAGAACCAGTAAAAAAAATGCATAACAATAGAAACCAAACATCAGAATCAATGTAGATATATAAGAATGATTCCAATGATGTAGCAGGTACAAGTATCTATGGAAAACAACAAACACAACAACGTGCTGAAATAAAACTGAAACCAAGTGCAAAAGAAAACAAAGTATGCTCCTCGGATGCTCCCGAGATCCAGTTCAATCAAGAACCTGAAGTAGAAGGGCGCTTTCCCTTATCTATACCTACAGCAACATAGTCTTCTTAGGCCCAAAAGCATAGCCCAAACAGGGTGTGAGATACAATCCCAGTAGGTAATCACCCAATGATTTGTGCCTAACAGTCAATGAATACATGGAAGTAAATAAACAAGAAGCAGTAAACAGGAAATCACAAGCACCTACAATCCACATTTCTAACAGGAAAAGTACACAAGTAAGCAGCCGGCAAGAAAAGAGGAAACAGGTAACCCTCTGGGTAGCTCTCACAGCCTAACCCATATGGTTCAACCCACAAGTACTAGCAACCCTCTGTGAGGCACACACAGTCTCACCCCTCTGGTTCAGCTATAAAATTAATAGACTCTCTAGGGAAGCACTCACCGTCAATTCCCCCTATAGTCTCGTATCATGCTAAAGGCTCTCTTGGGAAGCACTCAACATCAATCCCCCCTGTGGCCCGCATCAATGAACTACAGACTCTCTAAGGAAGCACTCAATGTCAATTCCTCATGTGGTCTCGCATCGTAATTAAAAGACACTCTGGAGAAGCCCTTTTGTCAATTCTCCCTATGGTCTACTACACTAGGCTCTCACAGTCCTGTGTGGAAAAGTAAAACATGATCAGTGCGCATGCATCATCCAAGTAAACCTCAAGAACTACTTGGCTATCAACTAAGGCTCAACAGCATACCAAAGAGATAGTTCTACTATCCTAAAATGGTATGGCAACTAGAAAAACACCCAACAAGAAAAACAAGCATGGGAAAGCAACCTGAGCACAAAATAAATTACTCTACTCACAAGCAATAACCTCTACTAAAGAAATCAAGAAAAGAAGGAAAACAATAGGGGCAAAACAGGAAACACGCAATACCCCGTTCACGGGTATTGGTGGAATTTGCACATAATATTCATCAACTTTCTACGGAAAGACACAAAACACCTACCTTGATCCTAGGAGATCGATATACATGAACCATGAAGACATATTCATCTTAGAACAACGTAGATCTGAGAAAATGCACAAAACTTTCATCCCACAATAACTTGGAAATGAGGAGGAATCAAGAAACAAGGCTAAAGCAGAAAGAAGAACTCACTGCTGCGATTCCAACGCTATCGACCATGCTCGAATAGGAGAACGGACAGTGAGGTAGAAGTTTGTCAAAGATCCGGCCATACGACCACTCTTAGATGGACAAAATATGGTGAAGAAGATGAAATCGGGGGTTAGGCACGACCCCGGTCCGTTTAATGAAAACAAAGAAAGTACACGGCATGTACTTCTTGAGTACACACGTGTACTTCAGTTTTCCATACTCTGAATTAACCGGCCTCCACCACACCCTTACACACCATGTGTGTGGCCCGGACATGGCCAGCACACGACTTTGAGTGGAAAAGGGAGTACACAGTGTGTACTCAGAAAGTACATGGCATGTACTTCAAAAATTTCCAGAAAAAAATCATTTTTTCTCAAAAACTCCAGAAAAAAGAAAAACGTACCTGAAAAGAAGATCCGGGTTCTTACAAACTTCCCCCCTTAAAGAAATTCGTCCCCGAATTTCCCTAACGAGGTGGAGAAGGCGAAACCCCAAACAACTCTGGCCACTACGATCATACATTGGTCTCCCTCTCCCCGGTCTCGTCCTGTACTCACCCGTGATGCCATAGTACTCGTACCATAGGAACAGACTGCCCGCGGAGAACCATCGTACTACGATCGACAATCCGGATAGGATGCTCCTTGAATGACGCATCCGCTTCAATCTCAACTTCCTCAGGCTGAAAGACATGAGACGGTTATGAAAAGTAACGTAAAAGCTGAGAGACGTGGAAGACATCATGCATGGCCCGATACCGCTGAGGTAGCTGTAACCAATAGGCGACCGACCCAACTCTTTCCAAGACCTCAAACGGCCCAACGTACCACGGTGAAAGCTTACCCTATCTCTGAATCCTTTTGTGTCCCAACCTCAGTGCAACACATAGGAAAACATGATCTCCAACCTCGAACTCCAGAGGTCATCTCCACTGATCAGCATAAGACTTCTGCCGAGACTGTTCTGTAGCCATCCTCTTTCGAATCAGCTCTATCTGCTCTGAAGTCTCTTGTACAAGACGCAATCCTAGCAAAGCTGCCTATCCTGCCTCCAGCTAGCATAAGGGTGATCGGTATGGCCTACCGTACAAATCCTTGTATGGTTCCATCTGAATGGTCGCCTGAAAACTGTTTTTGTAGGTGGACTCCACTAGAGGAATATGCTTCTCCCAATAACCTCCAAATTCTAGAATACAAGCTCAGAGCATATTCTCAAGCACCTAGATCGTGTGCTCGGACTGGCCATTAGTCTGAGGATGGTATTCTATACTCAAAAGTACTTGTGTACCCAATGCCTTCTGAAGTCCTTGCCAGAACCGAGAGGTAAAGCGCGCATCTCTGTCTGAAACAATAGAGCGTGGTACTCCATGCAGACGAAAAATCTATCTAATGTAAATTCGTCCCAAATCATCGAAACTGAAGGTCTCCTTGATCGGCAAGAAGTGGGAAACCTTTGTGAGCCTGTCGACAATGAACCAAACAACATCGTTCCCCTGGGGCGATCTCGGAAACCCGGTCACGAAGTCCATCGTAACATCGTTCCACTTCCACTTCAGGATGGGTAACTCCTGTAAAAGCCCCACTGGTCGCTGATGCTCTGCTATCTCCTACTGACAAGTAGAAAATCTCATGACAAAACCAGCAACATCATTCTTCATACCTGGACACCAATATTGGTGATGAAGGTCCCGATACATCTTGGTGACGCCAGGATGAACTTCCCAAACAGAGGAATGGAAATCCTGCATCAGCTCCTCGCGGATGTCTTCTGGCACCTATACACGTCCTTGGAAACGCAAGATCTCATCCTCGCCCACTGTCCATCCAGGAAGAGGGTCCTCTCCTGACACACTCTCCCGCAGGACTAATCCTTCTGAGTCTGATTGATTCCTCATCCATACCCGATCAAGTAGCGTGGAGGCAACATCTACAAAAGATAGAAAAGTCTGCCCTCGTCTATCGTGCACCTCTAGATGAATCTAAGAGAACAAAGCCATCAGCTGCCACTCACTACTGGCCTCCTGAACTGCCTGAATCTGAGGTCTCCTACTCAACACATCTTCCACAACGTTTCCCTTTCCCGGAGTATAGGAAAGCTCGAAATCAAAAGACTGAAGATACTTGACCCACCTGCACTGCCTCAAATTTAGATCACGCTAAGTGAAAATATACTTGAGACTCTTGTAGTCAGTGTAGACCACAAAGTGATCTCCTAGAAGATAGTGTCTCCAACAGTGCAAGGAATGAACATCAGCTGCCAACTCCAGATCGTGCGTAGGGTAGTTCCTCTCATTTGGCCTCAACTTCCGAGACCCGTACGCAACGACTCCATATCCCTGCATAAGCACATCTCATAGGCCGATACCTAAAGCATCACAGTAAATAGTGTAGCTCTTGCCTGGCTCTGGCAAGACTAATATCGGTGCCGACGTCAACCTCCCCTTCAGCTCCTAAAAGGATGACTCACAAGTATCTGACCATAATAACTTCACCCCCTTCTTGGTCAGACCTGTCAAAGGTGCTGCTAGATGAGAAAAGTCCAAAATTAAGCGTCTGTAGTATCTAGCCAGCCCTAGGAAACTCCGTACCTAAAAGACGTTCTTCAGATGCTCCCATGAGACTATGACTCTCACTTTATATGGGTTCATAGATACTCCTGCCACTGAGATGACATGACCCAAGAAGTGAATCTGATCCATCCAGAAGAGGCACTTCTAGAGTTTAGCATAAAGCCGATGCTCTCTCAGTGTACTCAGAATGATCTCAAGATGTGTGGCATGGCTGTGTCGAGTGTGAGAGTACACAAAGATATCGTACACGAAGACCACAAACAAGGAGTCCATGTAAGGATGGAAAACTTGGTTCATCAGTGCCATAAAAACTGCAGGTGCATTCGTGAGACCAAACGGCATGAATGTATACTCGTAAAGACCATACCTACTCCTAAAGGCTGTTAGAGGTATATCTGATGGTCTAACATGCAACTGATGATAACCAGACCTCAATTCAATCTTCAAGAATACCCAGGCTCCTTGAAGATGATCAAAGAGGTCATCAATTCTCAGCAAAGGATATCGGTTCTTGACCGTCAACTGGTTCAGCTTCTGATAATCCACACAAATCCAAAGGGTACCGTCTACCTTCTTTGCAAACAGGACAGGCGAACCCCAAGGAGAAGTAATGGGTCGGATGAAACCCTTAGCCTGTAGCTCCTCCAACTACTTCTTTATCTCCTACAACTCAGGTGTGGCCATCCTATAGGGAGGAATGGACACAGGTGCCGCTCCTGAAACGAGCTCAATAGAGAAGTCTACCTCACGCTCTGGAGGCTAACCTGAAAAGTCCTCTGGAAAGACATCCCTAAAGCGATCAACCATTGGAGGAAAGTACAACTGTGGAGTCCCCTGATCATCCAGATAAAGACTATCAATCTGGGTCGTCACTCCTCCTAGCCCAAGATGCTCGAGTCCTGCCCGACTCGCCTGAATGTCCCATTCGCATCTATGAAGGAAAGATTCACCCTCCGATGAGATGAAACTGACTCTGCGGTGATAACGGTCAACGACTTCCTGGAAGGGAATCAACCAGTCCATGCCGAGGATGACATCAAATCTTGTCATCTCTAGGACATAGAGATCCCATAAGAAATGATACCCTGCAACCTTGAGAGGGCACTATTTACACTGTCGTACACTAGATGTCCTCGTTCCCCAAGGAGTGTCTAGTGTCAACGAGTCGGAAGAAGAAAAGATGCAGAGTCCAAGACTCTCCACAACAGAAATAGAGATAAAGCTATGCGTAGAACCAGTATCGAAAAGGGCTGAAGATAAAACTAAGGCTACTAAAATCGTACCTCGAACAGTACAAGGGTCAGGATCCTGCTCCTGATAAGTCTGCTCCACAGTGAAAGATTGGCCTGTACCGCGGCCCTGTACCCCTTGCTGACCACTCTGAGTAGAACAACCCTGCTCGTGCTAAGGAACTGGTGGCTGACCGCCACGGCCTCGACCTCCACCTCGTCCCGAATGGTCAGAAGAACTCCAGTTTCCCGAATGGTGAGAAACTGGTGGGGCTGCTCCAGAATGAGGAGTCATGGAAGAACCCCGGTCACCAGATGCTGGTGAGAAAACCTAACAGAAATGCTGAAGGTGACCGAACTTTCCACAAGATCGGCACTCCACGAGGTCTCTCTGGCACTGCGGCCTCGTGTTCCCTAACCGGTCACACCGGTAGCATGTCACTTGGCTGCCTGATGATGCATCTCTCTTCCTCGAATCACTATGTGTAGAATCCCTACGACACTTATTGCTGTCATCTGGAGGAAAGAAAACTCTAGAAGTAGAACCACCCTGGCTCACAGCTCCGGAGTCTCTCAGATTGCACTCTGCAATCATTGCTTGGTTGACGATGAAAGTGATGGAAGTCAACTGGAAGATGTTCACCTGCGAGTAGATCTCTCGCCTGAGTCCCTCCTCAAACTTCCTCACCAAGAACACCCCACTCCCATTCTGAAGGGGTGTAAAACGCTGCAGCTCAGTGAAACAAGAGGAATAATCCATGACAGATAGAGTACCCTGATCTAAGCTCATGAACTCCCGGGGTCGATCGGCCCTCAGGGTCTCTGGGTAGAAGTAGTTGTAGAACACGCGCTGAAACTCCTCCCAAGTCATAGCCTGCTGTTGATCCACCTGTGAGATCATGTACCACCACCTCCTGGTGGAGTCTCGGAGCATGTAGGTGGCGAGCTTGACCCACCTCTCTGGAGGTGTCTCCAGATGCTCGAAGATAGTTAGCTTGGATTCCAGCCATGACTCTGCAGCCTGAGGTCCTCCTTCCCCTGAGAACGGGGGAGGATGCTGCTGCTGGAAAACCCGCATCAAGACTTACATAGACATGGCAGGATGCATCACTCCCTGGAAGGCCTGAATCATCCTCATGAAACCTTCCCTGAATTGCGCATACGCGCCCACAACTAGTACAACAACCGGTGCCAAGGCTGGCTCGGCTGGGGGATCGGCAGGAAGTCCCTGATCAGCCATATCTGGCGTCTGATCACTGCCTGACGACAGACGTATGACTGGAGGACGTCTTAGAGGCATAGCTCTGAAAGATAAAAAACACACCTTAGATCAAGAAAACAAGGACATAGAACACAAGAGTACAAAACGGGAATAGGGGAAGAAAACACACAAGATTGCAAAACAGGACTACACGACTTGTATAAAAACTACACGGCGTGTCTTCTTAAGCCACTGACATGGGCGTGTACTCCTGCTCTACAAGTCGTGTAACACCTCAAACTACACGACTTGTTGACCCCAACACACGGTGTGTACAAGAAAACTAATCCCCTCCCCGAGTCTCTTTACACGACTAACCCACACGGTAAGACTTAACCCGAGACTAGACGACATTTTCTAAACAAACACGGCGTGTACTAGAAAAGGCTTCAGCAGCCTGTGTTGTTGAGCACACGGCTGTCTACACGGCTGGACCTTACACGGTGTGCTCCAAACAAACACGACGTGTATAGGCGAAGGCGACACCGTCTCGTGTTGTTCGTGACACAGCCGGGTACATGGGCAAGGCAACACGACGTGTTATGAACAAACACGGCGTGTGGAAGGGAAGGTAATGTCGGCCCGTGTTGTTTGTGACACGATCGGGTACCGGGACAGGACTACATGGCATGTTCCCCATGGACACGGCATGTTCTACCCGAGCTTCCCCGACCCGTGTTGTTGGTGACACGACCGGGTACAGGGCTCCGAACTTACACGGCGTGTACCTACCGTACACGGCGTGTTCCTGAAGATACTTTCATGACACCGTGTTCTACCCACACGGTCAGTGAAACGGCCTGAAAACTACACGGTGTGTTCCAAAAAAAACACATTGTGTATTCTGGGTTTTTCTGGTCAGTAGCTCAGAAACTGCTCAGACTCCCAGAAACACTAAAAACAAGGTGAAAAAAGTTCCAAATTCCGATCCGTGAGGGCCCATAACACCTCAAGAACCAAAATTTGACGTTCACTTTAAGCAAGGAATAAAACAAAAAGATTTCTAACATAACAGAAGAGAATATTTCAAGCATCTATCATAACAGCATGCATAATCTACACAAAGTCTATCACAACAGCATGCAATCTCTAATTCACCCTAGATGGTATGCCAAGAATGCATGGCATGTGATTTCTACAAGTACCTATATGATGCATGAGATGGCATACCCTCATCTTATCGGGTTGCGACAGAAATAGAACCGCAATATCAAAACAGTAATATCACAAGTCATTTGAATCACTCTAGGTGAAATCAGATCAACTATAAAATCTCAAAACCAGAAAAAATTTAAATTAACGAGGTAGTATGGATTTTCCCTATACACGGGTTAGCTACTCCCAAGAACAGCTTAATACCAAGTACCGAATCCATCCTATCCCTGGCTAGAGTCTCCAAACAGTAAAGCAAGAGAAAATAACTCCTCTGATACCACTTTGTAACGACCCGAGTCTGGATCCCCTCCACTGGTGCCCCGTACTCGGTTTTCCACATAACCTCAAGCACGTTTCCTAGAACGCCAGAGGCTGCTGACTAGCAGCGAGGGTCGTGGGAAGTTATTGGGGAAACTATGCCCTCATTTAGTAAGGTATAAAAGGTAAGAAAACAACAATAAACAGCAGAAGCAGTAAACAACATTCATAACAATAGAAACCAAAAAGTGGAAGCAATGTAGATATATAACAATGATGACAATGATGCAGTAGGTACAAGTATCTAAGGAAAAAAAACAAACACAACAACATGCTGAAATACAACTGAAACCAAGTGAAAAATAAAAAAAAGTAAGCTCCTCAGCATCGCAATCCACGGCTCAGTCCCATGCTCCCTAGCTCCAGTGCAATCAAGAACCTGAAGTATAAGGGCGCATGCCCTTATCTATACCTGCAGCAACATAGTCTGCTTGGGTCCAAAAGCATGGCCCAAACAGGGTGTGAGATACAATCCCAGTAGGCAATCACCCAAATATTTGTGCCTAACAGTCAATGAATACATGCCAGTAAATAAACAAGAAGCAGTAAACAGGAAAGCACAAGCAGCTACAATCCACAGTTCTAACAAGTAAAGTACACAAGTAAACAGCCAGCAACAAAAGAAGAAACAGGTAACCCTCTGGGTAGCTCTCACAGCCTAACCCCTATGGTTCAACAACACAAGTACTAACAACCCTTTGGGAGGAACACACAGTCTCACCCCTCTGTTTTAGCTATGAAATTAATATACTCTCTAAGGAAGAACTCACCGTCAATTCCCCCTATAGTCTCGTATCGTGCTAAAGGCTCTCTGGGGAAGAACTCAACGTCAATCCCCCCCTGTGGCCTGTGTCGACAAACTACAGACTCTCTGAGGAAGAACTCAACGTCAATTCCTCCTGTGGTCTCGCATCGTAATTAAAAGACAATCTGGAGAATCCCTTACGTCAATTATTCATATGGTCTACTACACTAGGCTCTCACAGTCCTGTGTGGAAAAGCAAAACATGCTCAGCGCGCGTGCATCGTCCAAGTAAACCTCAAGAACTACCACGCTATCAACTAAGGCACAACAACACATCAAAGAGACAGTTCCACTTTCCTACAACAAGGTATGGCAACTGGCAAAACACCCAAAAGAAAAAAAAGCATGGAAAAGAAAAATGAGCACAAAATAAATTACTCTACTCACAAGAAATAACCTCTACTAAAGAAATCAAGAAAAGCAGAAAAACATCAGGGGAAAAATAGGAAACACGCAATACCCCGTTCATGGGTATTGGTGGAATTTGCACATAATATTCATCAACTTTCTACGAAAAGACACAAACCACCTAACTCGATCCTAGGAGATTGATATACGTGAACCACGGTGACAGATTCCAATTAGAACGATGTAGATTTGAGAAAACGCACAAAACGTTCATCCCACAATAACTTGGAAACAAGGAGGAATCAAGAAACAAGGCTAAAGCAGAAAGAAGAACTCACCGCTGCGATTGCAACACTATCGACCATGCTCGAATCAGATAACGGACGATGAGGTGGGAGTTCGTCGAATATCTGGTCGTACGGTCACTCTCAGACGGACGGAATCTGGAGAAGAAGATGAAATCGGGGGTTAGGCGCGACCCTAGTACGTTTAATGAAAAACAAAGTACACGACATGTACTTCAGTTTTCTATAATCCAAATTAACTGGCCTCCACCTCACCCTTACACACCATGTGTGTTGTCCGGACATGGCCAGCACATGACTTCGAGTGGAAAAGGGAGTACATGACGTTTAATCAGAAAGTACATGGCGTGTACTTGAAAAATTTCCAGAAAAAAATATTTTTTCTCAAAATCTCCAGAAAAAAGAAAAACGTACCTGAAAAGAAGATACGGGTTCTTACAACTTTAGCACTACTTGTTTTCCAAGAATTTGAGTTAGAGTATTCTTTCCATTAGTAAATTTTTCCAAATCTTTCCTGAGTTTCTCATTAGACAATTTCAGTTTGGTATTTTCTTTTAACAGGTCAACATTCTTTTCATTTTCTACTTCTAGTGTAGATTTGACAGTGCTAGCTAAAGTATACTGTTTCTTTAAGGCTTTATACTTGTCTTTCAACTCATTTCAAGTATCTTATATCATGTTACAATATTCAAATAGCTCTTCACTAGACATGTTTTCAGGATCAGAATCAGAATCATCTCCATAATAATAAGAATTTAAAACAGAAGTATGCAATGATACCTCATATTTATTTGTCATGAAACACAATTATCTTTTTAATATTTTTTATCCTGAGTGGAATCAGAATCACTTAAACTGTCTTCTAAAGCACTCCAGCTTTCTTTCATAGCTTTCTTATATTTGTTGTCCTTGTAATCATATTTCTTCTTGTACTTTAATTTTGGACAATCAGCTTTCACATGTCCTTTCCTCTTGCATTCATAGCAGACTATGTCATCACTTTTATCAGTTCTTTTCCAATCCTTATTCCAATGAGCTTTATTGTCACACTTCCCCTTATAATTGTATTTTCTGAAAAACTTCTTCTTTCTATAAAACTACTTGAAATTTCTAGCTATCTGATCCATTTCAGCATCACAGTCAGTGGCACTTTCTCCACTTCTTGAAGTATCACTTGCATCTTGAGTTTTCTCCTTGTCCTTGATTTTTGAAGCATAGGACTTGAAGGCTACTGATTTCTTTCTTGGTTAATCATATTCTTCTATGTTTACCTTCATATCTTATTCATACATTATTAACTTACCAATCAGCTCTTTGATAGGTAGTGAACTTATATCACATGATTCTCTTATTGAGACTGATGTGCCTCTCCACCTTTCTGGTAGACATATGAGTAACCTCATGATTTGCTCTTTTGCTGGAACAACCTTTCCCAGTGAGCTCATTGTATTAACAATCTCATTGAACCTGAGATACATATCAGAAATAGATTCATCAAATTTCATTTTAAAGATATCATACTTAATAGTGTATGTATTTAGTCTCATTTATTTAACATTGGTTGTTCCCTCATGGGAAATAACTAAAGTATCCCAAATTTCAAAATCAGTTTTACAAGCAGATATTCGGTTAAATTATTCATCTCCTAAAGCACAATACAGAGCATTCATTGATTTATAATTATTATTATAAGCAAATTTAATAGGTTTATTTCAAGTAGTTATTTCAGTTTTTGGAATCTTATACTGAGTATCTATAGCATTCCAGATATCAAATCCCATACTTTCTAAATGAATTTTCATTTTTAGTTTCCATTGGGGATAATTAACACCATTAAATAAAGGTGGACTGTTGGTAGCTACACCTTCTAATCTGTTGTCCATAATGCCTATGTTTTAGAAAGATATAAAAATTTATAATTAACAGAAATTATGAGATCTTTAAGACACAACTAAAATAAATGTTGAAAATGTTTCACAAACAGAGTGTTTTTAAAAACATTTAACTAAAACAACCTTTGATACCAAATGTTGGTCAGAGTGGACACTCAAGAGGGGGGGGGGGGGTGAATTGAGTTCCAATTAAAAATTTCTGTTTAAAATATTTATATTAAAATCCCCCAATTTAAATAACAAGCTAAAATATAGTGAATTTATAAAGATTGTAAATGTTCAATTAAATTTTTAAATATTGATTACTTCTCAGTTAACTTAATATGAATATTAAGTTATCTTTTGAAACTAACTTACTGGTGCACCACAATTACAAACACTTACTGGTTCAACTATCAGAGTTACTTTAAAAATATTTATACTTAAAGTACTTAGCAGTGGAATATTCAATATAGTTTTAAACAAGATAAACAAGAACACCAGTTTTAACCAAGAGGTTCAGTATCAAGATGAGACTTAGTACTCTCAAACAATTTTATATAAACTATGATCCACACCCTGGATCATGGTTTACAATAGTACATAGACTTTCCAGGTCCTCAGACCTCTACCACAGTTCTTTGTGGGAAAATTGAACAACAGCACACGGGCTGTCCAGGTCCTCAGACCTCTACCACTATCCACAGTGGGATACAAGAGTGTAAGGGAATGATTGAGTGAGGATTTATAAATCCTCCAGTTCAGCATAGTAGATATGGTGTGTTTAAAATACAGAACACACACTGCTCAAAATGTAAATAAATGAAACACAATAGAGATAAACAAATAGAAATGAGTTTAGAGTGATCTATGTGTTTTGATTAAAGCTCTGGACTCCTTGGATTGAATGCAGATGAAGCTTGAGTCCCTCTATGGTTTTAGTTAAGAAAAACTGAGTGTCGTTTTTGTATTTGAATTCCAGGTCCAGGTTGATCAGCTTGATCAGCTTGAGTGTAGGTGAAGTCATTGGAGCTCTTTACTCCTTGAACGTTCAGGTTTTATAGATTCAGTATGTATTCTTCCTTCTTCTTCTATGCTTGTAAGCCCTTGTGTATATCTAGAAGATTGTTTCGTATGTGCATGGAATGACTAATCAAATCTTGTACCCCTGTTGTTTTCGAGGTTCCCTTATATATATATATATCCTCAGCTCCGACAATGGGAATGATTACCTTTTTACAGGTACGAGTAACGGTTTCCTAATATGACAACAACTATCATTAATTAATAGAAGATGCATTAAAAACAACAAATATGACTATTGCTAAAAAAAATAGAAATAGAGTTTAGAGAAACAATGATTGGTTTTCATCAGTAGCTCTTTGCATCAGTGAGCTTGTAGCGGTGGACATGTAACAGTAGGTCTTGCATCAGTAAATGTTAGTCTCTGTAACGATAGCTCGCTTGAATCAGTAGCTACTTCTATCGGTGGCTCTTTCTGTTGTTGGATCCTTCTATCGGTGGCTCCTTCCATCGGTGGATCCTTCCATCGGTGGATCCTTCCATCGGTGGATCCTTCTGTCGGTAGCTCCTTCTATCAAAAGACTTCATATCGGTTTCTGTCTGTCTGTCTGTATCAATAGACTTTATATTGGTAGCTGTCTGTCTATCTGTATTGGTAGAATTCATATCAGTAGCTATCTATCTGTCTGTATCGGTAGCTGTCTGTCTATCAGTGATCTTTTCTTATCAATATGCTTTGTAATGGTAGATCTGTATCAGTAACATAAAAATGTAATACTAATATGTTCTATCAAAATAATATCCAGAGTGAGTTAGTATTATTTTAAAACCTGTATAAACATAGATAAATATTGATTAACATATTCCAATGATTATTTTGATATTTTTTTCAACTCAATAGAAGGATGACATAATTTAACATATATAAAGGATTATCAAAACATATTAAAACATAATTGAGATTATCAAAACAGGTGAGGTCAACAAATTGAAATTAATTGAAGAAAAAATAACTTACTTGAAATGGAAAAACCATTAAAAAAAGTAATTTAATTGGAAGAAAAATAGTTTACAATAAATGAGAAGTGAATCTAAATTATCAAGATTCAAGAAAACAAGAAGGTAGTGGAACTAATTTAAAAAAGTTTAATCCTTTCCAAAGATCGATGAGAACCAAATATGAATAAGAAAACCCCATTCATGATACGAAAAGGATATTCAAAAAATGAACAGGATTAGGTTATTCTAATGGGATTCATCTTGAAAGTTTAACATCACAGACCATCTATTCATGACATGAATGTAACTTTGAATCTTAAAAGTACAAATCCTTCATGATTTCTAGACACACGATATTTGGGTTTAAAAAATAGTATTAACTAGTTATATTTGACTCAAAATATTCATGGCCTGAAAGGAGTTCATGGCTTGGATGACTTTCATGACTTGAAATATTTATAGTGTATCACTCTACTTACTAGTCTAAAATAACTCAAAATATTAACATATGATCCATGAAGTTAATAACCTATAGTTTCTACAATTTTAACCTTTTATTTAGGAAAAGATCCATGACCTTCTTTCTTCACAACCTACAGAACTCAGACAAAATATCAAGGCATCATAAGATAAAAGAAATATAAATCATTAAAAACCATGTTCAAAATATATATACAAATCATAAATATAAAATTAGAAATTATTAGTAATAAATAATAATAATTAGTAATAATTATGAATAATTAGGAATTATTAGGAACAATTAGGAATATTATCTTATATTGGATTAATCATAACCAATATTTCTTATGTGTTGCTCAATTTTTTTCTTAACTTCTTCCGTTCTACTAGATTAATCATAAACTATATTTGTTATGAGTTTCTAGTAAAAATTAGTGTTAATTAGAAATAATTAGATAAAATTATTATGAATTATTAACATTTTTTTGTTAATTAGTAATAATTAGTCTTAAATAGTATTAAATATTTCATATAATATTCTATTTATTTTTATTTTTTAGAAAAATATTGAACTAGAAAGTAGAAATCAATTTTTAAAATGAAATTATGATTAGATAAATCATCTTAGTGTAAATGGTTTTATTATAAATCCTATTTATATTGTGGGAATTGAAATGTTTATACAATTTGTATCATCAAATTTAGAATTTGTTTTAGAAGTGAAAATTGAGTTCCCATGTAAGAAATGAAATATTTGGAGATTTGAGACATTTAACAATTACGGGGTTCATTTATTATGTTTTTTTAGAAATATTATGATTTTTGGTATCAACATAGTGAACAAAATTTATAATAAGATACAATTTTTTAGGTCTAGATCCATCATAGTTTCAAACTTTAGTACATGAGGTTGTTGGCCTATATTTTCCGAAAACATAAACTCAAAATGATAATAAGAATCCCAATTTTGAACCATATCAATTTTATGTGTTGTTGAAATCTATCAAGGAGGCCTTAAATCTTATATTCAAGATAAAAAAATTTTAAGTAGTTACAAAATTTATTGTTATAAAATTAGATATTGGAATTTCATATGAATGATTTAATAAAATATTTTATTTGGTTAAATCATTGTTATCTAAGGGAAATATGTTTCCTATAAATTTATATGAAAGTAAGAAGATGGACAGTAATTTGAGTCTTAGTTAGTAGAAGATCCATGCATGTTAAAATGATTGTATCTTATATTATTGTTAATATGAATTGTTAGTTAGTTTTCCCATATTTGGAAAATTTAGGTACAAAGAGGCACAACAAAGAAAGTATATATTTGTTCCTGTTAAACACTTGTGGTATTTGCTGCTTACAAAAAAATTACAATATTTATTTATGTATCATAACACAACTGTATTGATGTCATGGAATATATCAGATATTTCTATCATTAAAATATTAAATCATCTTTTTAATGGAGATTCATGGAAACAAATTTTTCAGGTTCATCTGTCTTTCACTTTAAAACCTTATAATGTGAAGTTGGATGTTTCTAGTAACACTTTATATCCATTTAGTACTGACAACAGTAAATATTATTATTTTATTATCTTCATAACTCTATACAACGTATCTCCTTGGATGTTGATGAAGAAACCATATATCTATTTGAAATTACAAACTCCATAAAATCTAAAGAAGAATGTTGATATTTATTTTAATACAATAATTAATGAGTTATATTTCTTATGGAGTGATAGTGTAAGTATATATGATACAATTATAAAAAAAATTAAAATGAAAGCTACATTAATGTGGACAATCAGTGACTTTCCAACACATAACATGTTATGTGGATGGAGTACACTCAGACTAAAATCATGTTCATACTACATGAATGAAAATAAAGAATTTTTTCTTTTCAATGGTAAAAATCCTTATTTTTCAACAATCATCAAAGATTTATTCTAGTATATAATCCTTTCTGAAGTAATAGAAATAATTTTCCAAAAGGTACAACTAAAAGAGATAGACCTCTAGTAGCGCTCTTAGGTATTCTGTAATATCCTAGTCTTTATTTGAGGTAAAAATCCATTTAAATTTGGTTTAATCCTTTTTTTGGACCTAATAAGAATTCTTGATAAGATAACATGTGTTTCAGGGAGTGTATGATGCTTTTTTGGAGCCCATAGCCCAAATTTTTGGGAGAAACAAACTAGCTGCACAGTTAGGAGAAATCATGTAGGGTAGGCGAGATAGTTACCCCTAAACATTCATGGCTTGACAATGAGTAGCATGGGGAGACACGGTTTGAGGAAACCAATCATATCGGGCCGCACGACCAAGTGGGATTTCTATATTTTTTTATCAGATCCATTTTTCATGGTTGGCATATATTTTCCCAAACAATACAGCCCAGTCATGCGAACATCCACTTAAGGTAGTGGCCTTTGCACGATTGGTGCACAGTTTGAAAAACCATGTGTCCAAACCATGCACCCCTATTTTTCTTGGGTAAAATTACCAAAATAACCTTAAATCAAATTTAAACTCACATCTCCTCATATTTATCCTCCAACAGATATGAGATCCCTCCTTGTTTATGTTTGAGCTCCCAAAGTCCCTATTTGATAGATTTTGATCCCAAATCTTCATCCAAAGTTTGATTCAAGCACTATTAATATCATTGGATAGCCATTAATGAGTATTCTATTCCTTTTTTTGCCATTATATATTTTTATTTCTCTCTAAATAGTTATGAAGTGGAAGGTTCACATGCCCTATTTTTAGGGTGTTTGTCTGTTTTTCTGCTTTCTTCCAATCTAGACTTAATCAATAGCTAATACCATAAAAAGAGAGTTATATGAGCATAAGGTAGGTGGTATAATAATTATACCCTAAAGTCTTGATGTTTTATAATATTTTATATGGTCCACACACTAGTTTTACCATGTGTTTCCCTTAAGTTGAAGCTACCTTAAATTGGTTGCCTTTATTGGAACCTAAAGACTTATTATAACCCAAAATCTCATCAAGATTTTTAACCTTGGAGTGAGACAACCCTTTGGGGTTTCCCTCCTTATGCATAATTTCCTTTTAACCTTTTCCACCCAAAACACCAAATGGTGTGTTTGGCCTTAATTAAAATGATGATATCATATTGATATGAAATATAGGTAGTGGCGAGACATGGCCAATTACCTTATCAATTACAATGAATTGAATTAAACATGGGTGGTTCGACCACATCAACCTTATAAATAGAATAATGGTTATTTATTTGTTGATATTAAATGGTAATGATTTATGAATTATACCTTGGCTCATATTAAATACAATGGGTGCTCATATCTAATGATGTATGGGCATGAAGACCCTCATTAATTATGGTAAATGGGCATGATGAACCTTATGTATGTTATATATAATTGGGTATTATGTCTCTTTTAATTAATTCTAAATGGTAAATATGACCCTTTTTATATCTATATGGGCATGGAGTCCCTATCCTATGATACTGGGAACAGTGTCCATATACTGTGATATTGGGCATGTCATCGCTATAATGTGATACTGGGCTTGAAGTTTCTATACTGTGATATTGGGTATGGAATCCCTATAATGTGATACTGGGCATGAAGTTTTTGGACTGTGATACAGGGAATGAAATCCCTATTATGTGATACTAGGAATTGCATCCTTATACTATGATACTAGGTATGGGGACCCTATACTGTGATACTAGGCATGGAATCCATATATTATGATACTTGGAATGACGTCTCTTATAAACATGATATTGGGCATTACATACCTTAACACTTGTTCAGAGTTATTCTGGAATGGGACAAATTAGTTTGTTTCATTCTAGTTTCCTTTAGGAACTAGATCCAACCCATTTACAATTGTTGTTATTATTTACATTATTATATCTCCACACTTACATGTTATACACATAGACTGGATATTTATAGACATCATTGGTGGTGGCCTATTGAATTTATCTCACACCCTATCTAGGCCACTAATGGAACCTGGTTAGACTACATGATTTCACTTGTAGATAAGGGGAAGCATAAAATTACGAATACCTGATTTATTGCATGAATTGGGATGGGATCTTGGTAAAAGATGATTGGGATGGAGCTCAAGATACTTGGATAGACTTTTGGACTTTTGTACCTTTTGTATATCATATGGTGTATTGACTACCTACTTCCATCCATACTTGTTTTCCCTATTTTGTAGAAATATGACATCATCGTCCATTGTATACGATTTAGTTTACTACCTTTTATTATTATTTCCTACTTGGATATTTATATGTGCTTCTATTTTATTTTCAATTATTGACATGGTTCTGTTGATTAATTGTTATTATTTATGTTGTGCTACACTCTAGTAATGAGGGAATAGTCTCTCCATAGGCACAACATAGTCCCTATCTACTAGTTGGTAGCCTCTGGGATTTGGAGATATGTTCTTGAGACCATGTGGATAACCAGGTTTGGGGCACCTTTGAGTGGTGCCTGGGTTTGGGAAATTATAAAGTGGTATAAGAGATCCTTCTTTTCTTACCTTACTATTTTGAGACAATAGATAGGAAATTAGGAATTATAAGGGATGTGGTAATGATTTGTGCCTGAGAGTAACTAACCCATGTATATAGAAAACCAAATTTCCTCGAATGGAAATTTCTATTTTTTTCCTTTTTCTTATTATAGTAATATTGATTCCACTGTTGGGTGATGCACTTGAATTGTGATATTACTATTGATAAAATTGCGGTATATCTTTTATCTTTGGACCTATGAGATAAGAGCAGAGAAGAATTGATCATGCATCATATTAGGAACCTTGTAGGAAATTCACATGCCATGAATATGCCTTTCCATATAAAATCATTGTGTCATTTTCATTTTCTATGTTTTCTATGAGTGCTTTGACTATTGTAAATAGAATTGTTATAAGATAATGATTATTTTACGGAATTGAGAAAACATAGTTGGTACTTAGAGTTCCTTATATAAACTAACTATGTTTTCCGGCATATGCTATAGTAGACTCCCTAAGTAGTCAACTGTGGAATGTTGAGTCAGGGACCATTGGTCTCCTGGACTAAAACATGTTATGTTATGGATTAAATGGACACCTCACTTTGGTTCATAAGGTGTATGGGCCCTTATGGATCAGAATTTTTGAACCATTTGGTTAAACCATTTAAATCAGATTGAAATGTAATTATGAATTTAAAATTAAACTAAAATTTCAAAACATAGAGCTTGACCAATCCCCAGACTTAGTAGTGGGAAGTAGGTAGCATCTATGTTGTTCTATATAAATGTTTCTATCACAAAAACCTTGATCTTTGAGTTATAAGAGGGGTGTGACTATTACATGGAGAGGATTTATACCTATTCTATTTCTATATATATGAATTATTCTATTATCAAACTTAATCTTAGGTGTGTATTTGGAAATTTTATAGCAATGACACCACAACATCCTCCGGTTGTATGCCTGATGGGTGGTGATGACCATACAACGGAGGTGATGGGCCATGAGCTGCCTATTATACCACTGGTAGTGATTACTATGGAACCTATTACTATTCCAAATATAGGATATTATGCCCATTTTGAGGTTTTTTTATGGTTGAGTCAAACTTTAGAGGGATCTCTATGCTCTACCCCTTCAATGGGAGAGTTAACTTAGGAATTCCACCAGTAACATCTGCTCACATTTTCATGGGATGGAGGACCATAGAATGTATAGTTATGGATCGATATGATTATGTATATATTCGATCAACTAAAGAAACCTCATGAGATTAGAGTGAATATCCCTACTTATATACTTCTAAGATCCTCTAAACACCGGTGGGATATACTGAATCTGGTTGTTCAGTATTTGGAACCATATAAGTAGCGATATTCACTCTCCTCTCAGGAGGATTCTTTAGTTGATCGAATATAGAACATAGGATGTAGATTTATGAATAAAGATGGTTATGTATATATTCAATCAATAGAAGAAACCTCCTTATAGGAGAGTTAATATCACTACTTATGTGCTTCTAGGATCCTCCAAACACCGATGGGATATACTGAATTGGGTTGTTTAGTATCGGGAAACAACTTTGAGGTATTTCCTGTTGATATTTTTTAATTATTTCTTTATAGTTTCCCTAAGGGCCAATCATTCTAGGAAATTTATAAACCTATAGCAGGGTATAATGATAGTAATAGAATATTCATTTCATTTTGTAGAGATTCAACTCTTTGTGCATATCTACACTGTTGATGATCCAATAAAAGAAGGATGATTTGGGGATGGTCTAATACATACTATTCATTATCAAGTAATTTTTTTTCTAGTTGATCACTATAACTAAAATAGTGAACCAATACTTTATCATTGAGAAGAACCTAAGGGAAGTAGACGGTGTGAGCCAGGTAGGTTCAAAACCCAGGCAGAGTAGCAGTTCGACTAGCGGTCGAAAGCGACACTTTGAGACTACACACATGAGCAGAGGAAGCTATTTGGCACCCATATATAGTTATGTGGAATGTAACTTGTGTGGGAAACCTAGGAATAAGAGTCCCCAATGTCCCATATACCTTATTGAGTGTTGAGGTTGCAGAAGATTGGGTCATCTACAATGTTTCTACTAGACCTTCCCATCTGTGCCGAGTGGGAGAGGATTTTTGATAACTCCAAATTTAGGATCAAGTTCAATAGCACATTTCTAGGTAGTTATCTAGAGTACTAATATCCATACATTCATAGGAGGTGGTTGTGACCATGGTAGCTTGGCATCAAATATACAATTCCAGTAGAGAATACCCACTCTTGGTATACAAGTTGTAGCCTAGGGCTGGGGATAAGGACATATTTATTCAGTGCAGCCTATACTAGAGGAGCTGGACACTGGGACACCTAATATTCAAGGTATTATTCTAGTAGTCTCTACTATCATTTATTCCTTATTCGATATAGGTGAATCATATTCTTTCACATTTGTGCCTATTGTGGAGAGCATTATGCTTCATATGGAGTACTCACATAGTGTTACGACACTTGATACACCTTTGGGTTTGTGGTTATAGAGAGTATACCAGTGTAAGGACTATCCTATAGAGGTTGGTAACCATTATTTCTTATGGAAACTCTTTATCCTTACAATGAAAGGATTGGATTTCATTGTCAGGATGGAATGGTTGGTTTCATATCATGACTGTGTGGATTTGTATCACCATAGGGTGTCGTTTACATCACTAGAGGGTGGTATATATATCTCCACAAGGGAAAGTGATATGTACTGGCCAATGGAGATGGAATAGTTCATATTTGAATAGGTGGAGTGACCACCCAAATTTTTATCCTTTATATGGAAGATCATGGGCTATATCTAATTGATTTCTTTTATGTATTTGATCAATTTGGGGGTGTATTCCCTGAAGAATTTTCCAGAATTCCTCTCAAGAGAGAAGTAGAGTTTACTATCAATCTAGTTAATGTAGTTGCACCAATATATATTCCTTCATACATGATAGATACTACTGAGTTGTAGGAGATCAATAGGCAACTAGAAGAATTGGAGGCTAAGGGTTTTATACAGCTCGATACTTCTCCCTAGGGTTCACGATCCCTTTTTTCTAAAAAAGGAAGACGTAACCCTAAGGATTTGTGTGGATTACGGAAAATTGAATCTTTATACAGTGAAAAACTGGTATCCATTACTTCTTATTGATTATTTTTTTGAACAGCTCATAGTAGTGAGGGTTTTCTCAAAGATTGACCTGACATCAGGTTATCATCTTGTTTGAGTAAGACTTTCAAATATTACACATATGACTTTCCTTAGTCGCTAAAAATTATATAATTATATCATGATTCTATTTGGACTTATGAATGCATCTTCTAGCTTCATGGATTTAATGAATAGGGTTTTCTATCCCTATCCGGATTTCTTTGTTGTAGTATTTGTAGATGAAATCTTACTGTATTCTTATACTCGAAGCGACCATGCCACTCATCATGAGATAATTTTGAATACACTGAGAGATAACTAGTTGTATTATAAGCTCATTTAATGTCATTTCTGGATAAAAAAGGTACACTTATTGGATCAAATTATCTTAGAGGTAAGAGTTTAAGTTGACCTAGAGAAGGTGATAAATGTTGTTACCTAGGAGCATCCTAATAACATTTTTGAAATTCAGCATTTCTTGGGGATATATGGTTTCTATAGGTGTTTATAAAGGACTTGTCATGCTTAGAATCACCTCTTACAGGTGTTAATAATAAGGGTGTGATGTTTATATGGTATGGATCCCACGAGTCATCCTTTCAGAAGATTAAAGGGATATTGAATTCAACACTGATATTGATTATTCTAGAGTTGGTAAAAATATATACAGTCTATTATGATGTATCAGGTATCAATCTAGGAGCAGTTCTGATGTAAGAAGACCTATGCTTTGCGTACGGGTCACTACATTTGAGGTCTCGTGATTGGAAATATCTGACACATGATCTTGAGTTAACAACTAATGTACAAGACTTACATTGTTGGAGGTATTCCTTATAGGAGAGCGTTTTGTGGTGTTTACAGACCAAAAAAGACTCTGGAATATGTTTACACAAGATGAATTGAATCTTAGGTAATAAAGATGGGTTGAATATATACATTCCTTTGACTTTGAGTTAGCCTAAATGCTTGGGAAAGGCAATGATGGTTCCGATTCTCTGAGTGGGAGGAATCATATACAAGCAATTTATAAGGCTAGTCGAAAATGAAAACTTATGGATTTGTTTATTGAGATGAACATAAAGGTTCAAGACCATCATGGAAAGTATGTACTTTTATTGCTATTGGAGACCTCTTCACTTATGGAGAAGGTGAATATGAGTTATTGTTATGATTCTGAGGGATTGATCCTATGGGAAATGATTACTAGAGAGGACCCACCTCCAGATTGAACTATCGATGATGATGAAATCCTATGTATAAATGGGCATATCTGGTTTCCCATAGATATGAGAGATGTGTTGATGCATGAGTCACTTGCATTATAGTGGGAAGTTCACCAGTGTATCTCTAAGATATATCTTGATATGACTTGATAGTATTGGTGTCTAGGGATGAAACATCAAATAATAGGTTTTATCACTAGGTCTTCCACATATCAGAAGGTGAAGGCATAAAACCAATGACATATAGTCTTTTTACATATGTTTCTGGTACCTGAATTAAAATGTAAGGATGTTGTGATGATTTTTTTCATTGGCTTACCAAGGTCACCTTGAAGTAGTGAAACAGTTTGGGTAGTCATGGATCGGTTGATGAAAGTAGCTCATTTCCTTGCTATCTAGGAGACTTTTTGAATTGATTAGGTGTGAATATTGTATGTTAATGAGATCATATGGCTATATGGGGTCCCTCATACTATCATTTCAGATAGGGATGATCTCTTTAAATCAAGGTCCAAACAAGGGTTGTTGAAGGATATGGCTACACTGTTTCTTCTGAGCATAACTTTTCACCCATACAGTAGTGAAAAAATGTATTTCCACGTCAGTTTTTTTTAAAGTTTTACGTTGGTTTTTAACCAACGTCGATAATGGCAAAGTAAAAAATATAATATTCAACTTCATTTTTTATAAACCGACATAAAAAATCTGTACTCGTGAGTCTTCTGCGTCGATTTTCATATAAATCGGCATCGAAATGTAGGCACTAATGGTCTTCGGCATTAGTTTTCATATAAACTGACACCAAAGGTCAAGCCCCGTGGTTCTTTGGCGTTGGTTTTTTAGAAAACCGACCCCAAAATTTTGAAACTTATGGTCTTCGACATCAGTTTTCGTATAAACTGACGTCGAAAGGTTGGAACCGACGGTCTTCGGCGTCAGTTTTCATATAAACTAACGCCAACGGTAAGGCCTTGTGGTTCTTCAGCATTGGTTTTTTAGAAAAAAGATGCCGAAAGTTAGGCAACGATGGTATTTGGTGTTATTTTTCATATAAACCAATGCCAAAATTTAGGCCTCGATAGTGTTCAACGTCGGTTTTTTAGAAAACCGACGTCAAAATTTAGCTTCTACAAGGGTTTTGTCATCGGTTTTGGATAAAAACAGATGTGAAAATTACGTTTAAAAAATTATTTTTCACTTAGTTTTTCGTAAAAACCGACATTAAAACATTGAAACTCTTTATACTGGAATATAGATTATTTCTCAGTCTTCTATTTGACAGCTTATGGAGCTAAAACAGACTTACGGATCAAAAGTTATGGTCGTCATAAGTTGTAGCTCTTTAAGTTCCGATAGATACAAATTGAATAAAAGAAAACATGAGAAACAAGAACAAAAATCTATACACCAAATGAAAACAAAAAATAATATACATAAAGATTCAAACTAATTTTAATTCTTTTTTTGGTTTAATTTATTTCACTTCTTTTTAAGGAAGAACTCATGCGATAATGAAAAGGGTGATTGATAAATAATTTTGCACCTAAAATAATGAATATCATGTGTAAGTTTCATCTTTGGGTATCGATCTAAATAATATTTCATCACAATAATAAATACATCAATATATTTAGCAGTAAGGAAAACTATAATAATGAAATTAATTGATGAAAATAAATACCGTGAACAAATTGTCAATTGAAGAATTGTTGAAATATTGATGGTATCGAAGATGTAGAAAATGTTTAAAGAAAGAGGATGAGGTTCTATATATTGTAAATGAAAATATTATTGGCGGTGATTCATTACAATTTAGGTGGGATTTTGAAAATAGAAATGCGCGTTGTGAAAAAATTGAAATACCAAACCTGCGTATTTGAAATTTTACTTTTAACGCCAGCTAAATTTATAACCGATGTTAAAAATATTCTCATGTTGGGGTTTTAACATTGGATAATGAAAAAAAGAAGCCAAAAAGTGATTTTTAACTTCGTTTATTAGAAAAAACAACGCCAAAAAGGGACTTTTAACGTCGGTTATTGAAAAAAATTAACGTTAAAAATCAACTATTCTAATGTTCAAATTCCAATGTCCATAACTTTTGATCCGTAAGTCCATTTTTTCTCCGCGATCTGTCAAATCGAAACTCGAGAAATTATCTATAACTTTTGTTGTATTTTTAACCTCATTTATTTGAGAAACCGACACCAAAAAAGGACTTTTAACGTTGGTTATTGGAAAACCCGACGCCAAAAATCATGTTTTATATTGTTCAACTTCCGACGTCCATAACTTTTGATCTGTAAGTCTGTTTTTTCTCCACAACCTATAAAATTTAAGCCTGAGAAGTTATATAAAACTCTTGTTTTATTTTTAATGTTGGTTATTTGAAAAACCAAATCCAAAAATGTACTTTTAACGTCGGTTATTAGAAAAAACTGACGCCAAAAATCATGTTTTATATTGTTCAACTTCTGACGTCCATAACGTTTAATCCGTAAGTCCGTTTTTTTTCTCCAAGACCTGTCAAATAGAAGATTGAGAAATTATCTAAAACTTTTGTTTGATTTTTAACATCGGTTATTTGATAAAACTATTCCAAAAAAGGACTTTTAACGTCCGTTATTGGAAAAAACTGACGCCAAAAATCATGTTTTATATTATTCAACTTACGACATCCATAACTTTTGATTCGTAAGTACCTCCACAACCTATAAAATAGAAGCCCGAGAAGTTATATAACACTTTTGTTTTTTTTAACATCGGTTATTTGAAAAACTGACACCAATAATGTACTTTTAACGACGATTATTGGAAAAAACTGATGCCAAAAATCATGTTTTATATTGTTCAACTTCTGACATCCATAACTTTTGATCCGTAAGTCTATTTTTTCTTCATGACCTGTCAAATCGAAGCTTGAGAAATTATCTAAAACTTTTGTTTTATTTTTAACGTCGGGTATTTAATAAACTGATTCCAAAAAAGTACTTTTAACGTTGGTTATTAGAAATTACCGACGCCCAAAATCATGTTTTATATTGTTTAACTTCTGACGTCCATAACGTTTAATCCGTAAGTCCGATTTTTCTTCATGACCTATAAAATCAAATCTCAATAAGTTATATAAAACTTTGGTTTTATTTTTAACGTTAGTTATTTGAAAAACCAACACCAAAAATGTACTTTTAACTTTGGTTATTGGAAAAAACCAACGCCAAAAATCAAGTTTTATATTGTTCAACTTACGACGTCCATAAATTTTGATCTGTAAGTCCGTTTTTTGTCCACAACCTATCAAATATAATCTTGAAAAATTATATACAGCTTTTGTTTTATTTTTAACATCGTTTATTTGATAAACCAACCCCAAAAAAGGACTTTTAACGTTGGTCTCTAGGAATTGACGTTAAACTGCAGATGTTAAAACTCATTTTCTACTAGTGATAGACTAATAGATAGTTGTAATGGACTATACAAGTGTTGGAGGAAATTATCCAGGAATGCATCCTTGATTTTGGCAGTTCATGGGAGAATCATTTCCATCTCATTGAGTTCTTCTACAATAAAAGTTATCAAACAAAAATTCAAATGGATTCTTATGAGGCCCTATATGGTAGGCCATGCTGTTTACCCCTATGCTAGTTAGAAGTAGGAGAGGCAGCATTGCATGGCCCTCATATTGTTTAGGATACATAAGAGTATTTTTATCTGATCAGAAAGTAGATGTCTACCGCTCAGTCTAAACATAAATCAAATGATTATCACCATTGATGACCTATAGAGTTTGAGTTTATGGATTGTATGTTCTTATGGGCATCACCTAGACTTGGGAATAGAAAAATAAATAGGAAAGTAAAGCTATCATTTTACTTTGTTGGGATACTTGAGATTCTAGAGAGAGTTGGGATGGTAGCATATCGGTTGTTATTACCTCATAGGTACCATTCCATGCACGATGTCTTCCACATTTCAAAAATTCTCCATTATCATGCCTACACATATCATACTTTTGATCCTGAGGGTGTTGATCTAGATGTCAATTATTATATTGAGGAGTATTCTATACACATCATTGATCAAATCATAAAGGTTCTCTGAGGATGGTATGTCCCTTTAGTATGGGTGTTATGACTGCACGACTAGGTACATGATAATACTTGGGATTAGGAGGCCGATGTATGTGTTTAGTGGATGGAGTTATTCTTAGATAGTGTTTCACCACCCTTGGAAGGTGAACTTAGGGATGAGTTCCATCAAGGGGGGAAGACTATAATATCCCAGGTCTTTATTTGAGGTACATATCCTTTTAATTTCATTCTAATTATTTGTTTTGCTCTTAATAAGAATTCTTAATACGATCATAGGTGTTTCAGGGGTGTGTAGGGCTTGTTTGGAGCCTGTATCCAAACTTTTTGGGAGAAACAGACTAGCCTCTTAGTTAGGAGAAACCATGGGAGGCAGGCCTCACAGTTACCCCTAACCATGAGGGGATTGATAGTGAGTAGTAGGGGATTCACTGTTTATAGAAAACATGTAGATTTATCTGAACGCCCATGTAGGATTTCTGTATTTTTTTAAATATCCATTTCACATGTTTTTTGGATAGTTTTCCAAACCATGTGGACAAATCATGTGGGTATTCTCTTGAGGTAGTGTTCTTTCCAATGTTGGCACACTGTTTGGCCAACAGTGTTTCCAAACCGTGCGACCCTATTTTTATTTGTTAAAATTACCAAAATACTCTTAAATATAATTTAAGCTCACCTCTCCTCTTATTTCTCCTATAGAGGATAGGATATCCCTTCTTATTTATGTTTGAGATCCAAAAATACTTCTTTGAAAGATTTTGATCCCAAATATCCATCCAAATTATGATTCAAGCGCCATCTGTCTTGATAGATAGCCATCAGTGAGTAATATATTCCTTAGATGACATTATCTATTTTCTTTATCTCAATGGAGTTATTGAGGTACAAATAATATGACATATTTTAAGGTTGTTCATTTTTTTCCTGTTTTCTTCTAATCTTTAATAAATCAACGACCGATAATGGATGAGGAGAGTTGTATGAGCATGAGGTAGGTGGTCTACTAATTATCCATTAAATTAGTTATGTTTTATAACATTTGATATGTGCCACATGGCGGTTTCACACCCATTGACCCTAAATTGAACCTAGATTAAATTTAATGCCTTTCTTGGAACCTAATTCCTTATTAGAACCCAAAATATCATCATGATTGTTAACCTTAGAGTGAGCCAAACGTTTGGGTGTTCCCTCCTTATTTATAATTGTATTTCAAGATTTTCCACTCAAAACACATAATGGTATGTTTTTTCTAACTTAAAATGATGATATTATATTGATATGGAATAAAGGTAGTGGTGTGGCATAGAAAATTTCCTTACCAACTATAATGAATTGAATTGAACGTGGGTGGTTGAACCACATAACCCTTATAAATGAGACATTGGTTATGACCTTGTTGATATTAAGTTATAATGAGTTATATATTATAACTCATCTCATATTAAATCCAATGGGTTCTCATATCTTATGATGTTTGTAATGACCCACCAATTCTCATTGGCTTGATATTACAAAAAGGCATTACTAGGCCTTAAGTGACATCTCCAAGACACAAAAGGCTGTAAATAAATTCCAAAGGGTTTCAAATACAAGTGGGGGAAGATTTACCCTTTAATAAATAATCTAATAAACCAACCAACCATTCACTATATGATGCATGAACAAATAAAGACAACTCAACAACTTTATTTATCTCAAAACCACATCAAATTATACAACAACATAAGAATAACCAAGTATCAAAGTACACAGTGGATAAACGACACAAGAATATCAAAAGACTACAATCCCCCATGCTCCACAAGATCAAAGCTCCACAATCTCTGAACAGCCCAACATCACAAGGTAGTGCTAAAAATGTAGGAAATGTTACCTTTTACCCTATGTCGGAAGATAACATCAACAAAAGCACCAAAGGTCCAAAGCAGGGGTGAGTATAAAACTCAGTAGATTTTCCCCAATTACTTCACTACTCACGCCACTAGGATAGAAGAGTTAGAAACATTTATAATGAAAATTTTATATAAACCATTTTCTCAAAATAGTTTATAACAAGATATAAACTAGTTTCCAATAACCATTTATAACCAAAAGCATACAAGTGTAATTGAAACCAAATTTTCCATTAAGTTATTTTTCCAGAAAAATAACTAAACAAGATTTAAAATCATTTCACAACATCCCGTTTTTGGCATACCCAACCATTCCAAAAACCCATGCAACCAACCATGCATGATATGTTATGAAAGTTCCATACTCATGAGTGGTTCCTCATCGATCTACCAAGCCATCACAAGGTTATTGTTTCCCATGTGCCATTTAACCTTTGACACCGAGCACAAGGTCATATTTCAACCAACCCCCAAAAATGAAATATGAACTTTATATCCCATGTGAAATTTAACCTTTGGAACTGAGAACAAGGTCATATGTCAACCAAGCCCCAAAAATGAAATATGAACTCACACACCAATATGCCCAAGGATCATGCTAAAACACCTTTTCGATAAAAACACCATTTTTATTAAAAACCATTTTCCATAAAAATCATTTCAATACCCAACCATTTCAATAAAACACCCTTTTTATTGAAAACCAAATTTCCATCACACCATTTAAAAATTCCATCAAATCAATAATTTAAAATCATCATTTTAAATTCTAGAGGCTAAATCACTTTGCACAATAATTCCCCAAGATTTCACAATTTCACTAAAACCATAAATCATCACTAAAGAAGATTTATTACATAATTTTTAACAATAAATACCATTCAAATAAACCAATTTGAAACTACTACAATCAATTCTAGCAAGATTAGTCAAGAGAGAAGCCTACAACCTCAATGGTTTTGACAAAAACCACAAAAAACAAAGAACACTAAAGAAAACTGGGCCGATTCTCCAAGAACCTGCCATAGATCTCTTCTCCAAATAAGGTCGAAACCAAATCTCATCATGTTTGGAATCCACATACCTATATCTACCCATAACAGGCATAGGTCTAAGTAACTAAAAGAATAGGAGAAGTAGATCTATGTAGATCTATGAAACCGAACAGGAACGAAGAAGAACCATCACATACCTCAAGACTCCAGCTTCGATTCACTAAGGGAAGCCATTGGATCACCTAAAAAATTATGGGAGAACCTTATTTTTCCATAGGAAAAGAAAACAACCAATTCATGGCCACTTAGGATGGAAAACGATCCACTTAGAGGCAAAAACGTGTGAGATCTACTTTTTTAGGATCTCAATTAAGTGCCCGCATAGTTAGTTCACACAGTTATACAAACCGTGCATTAGACACCACCTATCCAGCCCCTCACACAACTTCCTTACATAGTCTCTCTGACCATGCTCCAAATGTGTGGGAGACACTACAACAAAAGGACCGACTACACACGGGTTGGCCGCATAGTCAAAAAAACTGTGCGTCACCTGTGCGACTTCCCCTTTGCCTCAAAACATCATTCAAAGTTATCCCAACTCTCTCATTCATCACCCTTAACTTTATAACCATGAAAAAAATCAATTAAGGGTTACATAACATAAACCAGGGGTTCTACATTCTCCCCACCATTGGTATTTCTATCTTTGGAAATTAGAAAACCCTCACCAATCTGAAAGAGTTCCGACCACTGCTCCTTCGCTTCCTTTTCACGTTCCCAAGTCTCTTCCTAAATCTGACCATGCTACCATAAAACCCGCACTAGAACAATGATTTCCCCCCAAAAAAATTTCTCTTACCTATCCACAATCTGTATCGGGATATATATTGATGAAGCATCTGGCTCTAGGTCAACGTGATCCCATATGATAACATGGCCAAGATCGAGCTGAAACTTTTTAAACTAAGATACATGGAACACATTATGAACTGAACTGAACCATGGTGGTAATTACAACTGATATGACACCTCTCCGACCCATTCCAGTATCTTTAAAGGGACTATGTATCTAGGAGATAACTTTCCTTGCTTCCTGAAATGATGATTTCCAGGACTTGGAGATATCCTCAAGAAGACATGATCAACCATAGAAAATGACAACGGTATTCTACGGTGATCTGCATAAGATTTCTGATGACTCTAAGATATCTTCATCCTCCTTCTAATCTACTAGATCTTTTAAGTTGTTTCTTGGACAAGGCTCGGTCCAACAAGTGAAGTTTCACCTGTTTCCACATAGCATAGTGGATAATGAAAAGGAAACCCATATAATGCTTCAAACAGAGACATGTGTATCAAGGCTTGATAGCTGTTATTGTATAAGAACTCCACTAAGGGTATATGCTACTTCTATGAGCCACCAAAATCCATTACACAAGCCCACAACATCTCTTCCAACGTTTGTATCATCTTCTCGGATTGACCATCCATCTGAGGATGATACACCGTGCTCATAGTCAATAGAGTCCCAAGAGCATGCTATAAGGATTTCCAAAATCAAGACGTGAACCTCAGATCTCTGTCTGAGACTATTGAAAATAGTACACCATGCCTCTTTTCCACTTCTTGGATATATATTTTTGACAGATCCTCCACCATATGAGTTTCAAAAATAGGGATGAAATGGGATGAATTGGTAAGTTGATCCACTTTCACCCAGATGGAATCATGTTCCCGAACAGTTCTTGGAAGACCTATAACAAAATCCATCACTATCTATTCCTATTTCCACACTGGGATAGGTAAAGACTGCAACATTCCTGCAGGCCTCTGATTCTCTGCTTTAACCTGCAGATAAGTTAAGCACCGTGAGACGAACTCGACCACCTTCCTTTTCATGCCGCTCCACCAAAACTGCGCCCTTAACAACTTATACATATTACGTTTACCTGGATGTACAACCCATCTTGAATGGTGGTAAGCATGAAGGGATTTTTCCTAACAAGACATAGGTACAACTATCCGATCTCTAAAGAAAAAAATTAAACTTCCATCTAGTTTCCAACCCTCCATGCTCTTCTCACCATTGATTTTTAAACTCATAACCATACATTCCACATCAAATTTTTGTACCTCTTTTACCACATTTACCAAATTAGGAATAAGCATATCTGAAAAGTAAACTACAACATCACCTTGGTCTTCACATTCCACGTGCATGTTGGCTGGGATTGACATCAACTGCCATTCATCCGAAGCTTCTTTATCTAACTGAGCATATGAATTTATACCCAATGAATATGCCACAAAGTTCCCTTTCCCTGGTGTAAACATCAAGTCAAAGTCAAAAATCTGGAGGTACTTCATCCGTCTCCTTTTCCTTATATTCAAATATCACTATGAGAAAATGTGTTTCAAGCTTTTTTCGTCCATGAACGCAGTAAATTTATCACAAAAGAGATAATGTCTCCATGTATTCAAAGAATAGATGACTAAAAATAACTCCAAATCGTGTGTTGGGTAGTTCTTCTCATGCAATCTTAACTGCCTTGAACCATAAGAAACCACATGGTCTCATTTCATGAGAACACAACCCAACCCTAATCCCAAAGCATCACAGTACACCACATACCCCTATCATGATTCTGGTATAATCAAGACAGGTGCTGATGTAAGATGATATTTCAACTCCTGGAAAGACTTCTGGCATTCCTTCGTCCATTGGAATGGAGCATTCTCTTTAGTCATATCTGTCATTGGCAAATATAGTGATGAGAAATAACGCAAAAAGCGTCTGTAGTAACCAGCTAGACAAAGAAAATTTCGTATCTCAAAGACATTATTCGGTGGTTTCCAAGAGATAACAACTTCTATATTTTTATCATCCACAGAAATGCCTTTTTCAGAAATTACATGGCCAAGAAAACATACTTTCTGTATCCAAAAACCACACTTTGATAATTTGGCATAGAAATAGTGATATCTCAAGATTTGTAACACTATTTCCAAATGATCCTCATGGTCATCCCTTATCTTTGTATACACCAATATGTCATCCAAAAACATCACAATAAAAGAATCCAGATATCGCTGAAATATCTGATTCATCAAAGCCATGAAGACTTCTAGTGCATTCGTTAGACCGAAAGGCATGACTACATATTCGTAGTGGCCATATCTGCTTCTGAATGTTATCATTGGAATATCCTCCTTTCGAACTTGCAATTGGTGATATCCTGATCACAAGTCAATCTTGGAGAACCACTGATCTCCCCTTAATTGATCAAATAGATCATCAATTCATGGAAGAGGATATATATTCTTTATCATAACTTGGTTATGCTTATGATAATTAACACATAATCGAAGTGTTACGTCTACTTTCTTCACACACAAAACTGGTGCTGCCCACAGAGATGTACTTGGATGAATGAAACCATTTCTTTCTAGCTCCTCCAACTTCAATTTCAATTCCCTTAACTCTATTTTTACCATCCTATAAGACATAAGGGAAATAGGACTGCTCCCTATAAGAAGATCAATCATAAACTCTACTTCCCTTATGAGTGGTAACCCTGATAATTTCTCGGAGAATACATCTAGAAATTGACCCAAAACTGTTGGAAAACTATTTTCTTCAATCTCTTTCATTGATTCCAAAGTCAATGCTTCCAACTGATAAGGGATCATTCTCACCACTGGTGGAAAAATTCTATTTTCTCCTTTCTTTACCATCCTATCATTTGAAGAAATGTTTGATTCCATCCTCAGTCGTGAAACTACCTGTTCTCCTATAAAAGTGGATATGAGACTTGAAAATCATCAACCAATCCATACATTGGATTAAATCATATACATCCATGTACAAAATTGAGAAGTCCCATTTCAGCTCAGCTCCGTCAATAGTTATAACACATGATCTACACACAAGGTCTTGACATTCTCTTTCACCAAGAGGAGTTTTCTGTTTTAAAATAGAAGACATCATTTCCAACTTTAAACATAGAAAGTCAATAGAACAAGAAGCAATTAAAGAATGCGATTCACCAGAATCAAAGATCACTTGCACAAGGGTATAATTTAAAATAATCTTACCTCTCACCATAGATGTTCTAACCTGATCATCGATAATCATATGCTCATCTCCATACAATTGATTTTTCACTGGATTTTTCTCCTTGTTGCCTTGCTGAGATTTCTCTGGTTGAGGATTCATGGTATTTAGAGAATCACCATGGCTATCTCAATTATATTGATGAGACTGATTCTGCTGTCCTCTTTTTGTCGGAGCATACGATTCTTACGATGCCTGAGAAGTGTCCTGAGCACCTGACCTTCGAGCACTGTGATAATAGCACTGAATATTTCCCTTCTTGTTGCAATTACCACATTCCCTAGGTTATTCCGTACACTCTCTCTTTATGTGGTCAATAGAACCACATTGAAATCAACCTGATTTTCTCTGGGGTCATGGTAGAAGGTTCACTGATCCTGCTGTTTGATTCTGATTTCCACTTCCACCTTGAAAATAGGTTTCCCTTTTCTGATTTCTCCCAGTGGTCAAGTTCCCAACATTTCATGTAGGTATCATCATAACTACTCCTATTGATCTCGAGATATCATGTTCATACATAGTCTCTCTATTCACCATCTCTCTATAATCTATAATATAGAGAACTGTAATCTGCGATCAAATCTCCTTCCTTAGCCCTGATGCGAAGATGCACGCCTTCAAAGATACACTTGCCACAACCTCTGGTGAAAAGTGGAATAAATTAATGAATTTAGCTACGTACTCCATGATAGATAGGATATCTTGTTTCAGGCTGAATAAGTCCTTCATTTTTTGGATCTTGAACATATGAGGAAAGAATTTTTTGTTGAACAATTCTTCAAAATCCTCCCATGTAAGGCCTTCATCCAATTTAGCCTGCACTGCTAAATTCCACCACTATCGTGAAAGATCCTCAAGAATATACGTTTCCAGCTTGAATTTGATCTCTTATGGTGTTCCTATGAAATTGAAAATACAATTCATCATATTCATCCACACCTCCGCCTTCTCAGGTTCAGAATCAGCTCAGAAGTTAGGTGGATTTTGCTTCATGAACTGAATGGTATGATACACATGTCATGGCCCATTCCTTTGGTTTTTTCGTATCCATAACTTGAAAATACTAGATAATACTCTAAACTAGCTCTTGGTTCACCTGTGGTTCAGGTGCAACTATATTCTCCGCAGCTTCTTTAGGTTGGTTTCGATGCTGCCTACCGGGTTCCATTTTCTAATCCAACAACAAACTCCGTCAATCTCACTCTCTAGCAACTGATGGCTTATCATTTCAAATTCTATCACATCAACTCTCACAACATTGTTTTCAAAAAACAACATTTTTAAATGTTCAACCATTTTTGAAAATCAACTATTGGTTTTGAAAATCGAACCATTTTCAAAATACAACAAGTATCCTCTTTTCAAAATATTTCATTTGAAAATAAATTCTGCATTTTTCAAAAATTTAAATCTTTTCAAAAAATCATTAATCATTACTCAAAATGAGATACTAAATACTAGTGGTAATTCATTCGTCTAAAATTAATGTCATGCTCATATCAATGGATAAAACCATGACAATGATATTTCCAACATTCTAGAAGTGTTTCCAAAACACTTATGTACCCAACATCCTGGTAACTTGAAGTTCAGTATAAATGGGTTCGCAACGTCCTTTTATTATATATAATTCAATTTCCGAAAATCCTACTCCAGTATAAGATTCCAACCCAAGAAATATATGAAAAGGAATTCCAAATCCAAGACCAATAACACTGATGATTTGTACCACAAGGGAAGGACTAGACTGATACCATTTCTAATGACCCACCAATTCTCATTAGCTTGAGAGTACAAAAAGTTATTACTAGGCCTTAAGTGACATCCCCAAGATTCCAAAGGCTAGAAATAAATGCCAAATAGATTAAAATACAAGTGGTGGATGATTTATCCTTTAATAAATAATCCAATAAATCAACCAACCATGCACTATATGATTCATGAAAAAATAAAGACAACTCAACAACTTTATGCATCTCAAACCCACATCAAAGTATGCAACAGTGGAAGAATAACCAAGTATCAAAGTACACAATGGATAAATGACATAAGAATCTCAAAATAATACAAGACTCCATGCTCCACAAGCTCCAAGCTCCACAATCTCCAAACAAACCAACATCATGAGGTAGTGCTAAAAATGTGGGAAACATTACCTTTTTCCCTGTACTAGAAGATAAAATCTGCAAAAGCACCAAAGTACCAAAGTAGGGGTGAGTATAAAACTCAGTAGGCTTTCCCAAATGACTTCCCTACTCACACCACTAGGATAGAAGAGTTATAAAAATTTACAATGAACAGTTTATATTAAACATTTTCTCAAAACAGTTTATAACAATATATAAACAAGTTTCCCGAAACCATTTATAACCAAAATCATAATAGTAAAATTGAAACCAAAATTTCCATCAAGTTATTTTTCTAGAAAAATAACTAAGCAAGCTTTAAAATCATTTCATAACATCCCCCTTTTGGCATACCCAACCATTTCAAAAACCCATGCAACCAACCATGCATTCTATGTTATGGTAGTTCCATACTCATGAGCGGTTTCTTATTGATCTACCAAGTCGTCATAAGGTAATTGGTTCCCATGTTCCATTTAACCTTTGGCACTAAGCAAAAGGTCATATTTCAACCAAACCCAAAAAATGAAATTTGAACATTATATCATGTGTTCCATTTAACCTTTCGCACTGAGAACAAGGTCATATTTCCACCAAGACTCAGAAATAATATATGAACTCACACACCAATATTCCCAAGGATCATGCCAAAACAACTTTTCAATAAAAACACCATTTTTATTGAAAACCATTTTCCATAAAAATAATTTCAATACCAAACCATTTCAATAAAACACCCTTTTTTATTGAATTTTTTTTTTCCATCATCCCATTTAAAAATTCCAGCAAATAAATAATTTAAAATCATCATTTTAAATTCAATATGATAAATCACTTTTCACAACAATTCAACAAGATTTCACAATTCCACTAAAACCATAAATCATCACTAAAGAAGATTTATTCCATGCTTTTTCACAATCAATCCCATTCAAATAAACCAATTTGAAACTAATACAATCAACTATAGTAAGAGGATTCAATATAGAAACCTCCTACCTCAAAGGTTTTGACACAAACCACAACCAACGAAGAACGCTCAAGAAAACTGGGTCGATTCTACAAGAACCCACCTTAGATCTCTTCTCCAAACAAGACTGAGACCAAATCTCATCATTTTTGGAATACACATACCTAGATCTACCCATAATGGACCTATATCTAAGAAATAGAGAGAAGAGGATAAGTATATCTAAGTATATCTAATAAACCGAACAAGAATGAAGAAGAATGATCACATACTTCAAAAATCCACCTTTGATTTGCCAAGGGAAGCCTTCAGATCACCTCCAAAATAATGGTAGAACCTTATTTGTCCTTAAAAAAGAAAAATCCAGAGTTATGGCCACTTAAGAGAAAAAATGAACCTCTTAGAGGCAAAAACATGTGAGATCCACTTTTTTAGGATCTCACTTAAGTGCCCGTATGGTTAGTTCGTATGGTTAGAAAAACCGTGCGCTAACCATGAGTTATCCACTTCCTAGACAAACACTCGCTTGGATTCCTTGAATGGTCTCTCTAACCGTACTCCAACCATGTGGGAGCCACTGCCTCAAAAGGACCAACTACGCATGGTTAGACAAACCATGTGCCACCTGTGTTACTTCCCCTTTTCCTCAAAACTTCATTAAAAGTTCTCCTAACTCTCTAATTCATCACCCTTAACTTTATAACCATGAAAAGAATCAAGTAAGGGTTATATACTAGAAACTGGGGGTACGATAATGTGTGGGCATGAAAACCCTATTTAATTATGGTAATTGGGCATGATGAACCTTATGTATGTTATATATAATTGGGAATGATGTCCCTTATGCTTAATACTAAATGGGAAAGATGACCCTAATTATATCTACATGGGCATGATGTCCCTATACTACAATACTGGGCATGAGATCCCTATACTATTATACTTGTCATGGTGTCCCTATAATATGACACTGGGCATGATGTCCCTATATTGTGATACTGGGCATGGCGTCCCTATACTATTATACTAGGAATGACATACCAATATCGTGATACTGCTCATAGAATCCCAATACTATGATATAGGGCATGGCCTCCCTAAACTATGATACTAGGCATGACGTCCCCTATAAATATGATATCGGGCATTGCATCCATTGACACTTGTTCATAGATATTCTGACATGGACCAAAGAAGGTAGTGTCATCCTAGTTTCCTTTAGGAACTAGAGACAACCCATTTATAGTTGTTATTACTACTTTAAATTATTATATTTCCACACTTCTATGTTATACACATATATTGGATATATATCGACATCATTGGTGGTGGCCTACTGAGTTTTTCTCACACCCTATCTGACCAACCAATGACACGTAGGCATACTACATGCTTACAGGTGTAGATAAGGTAAGTTTCCTCTTATGAATGTGAGACTTCTTGCACGAATTAGGATGGGAGCTGGGTAGCAGATGACTGAGATGTAGCTCAGGATGCTTGGATAGAATTTTGGTCATTTTGTACCTTTTTTATATCATGTGGTGTATTTACTACTTGCAACCATATATACTTTTTTTCTCTATTTTGTAGAGACATGACATCATCATCCATTGTATATGATTCAATTTACTACTTTTTCTTATTATTTCCTACTATAATGTTTATACATGTTTATGTTTTTTTACATTATTGATATACTTCCACTATTTAATTATTATTATTTCCACTATTATATAATCTAGTGATAATGTAATAGTATCCCCATAGACACACCCTAGGACCTCACTTCTAGTTGGCATCCTCTGGCATTTGGGGAGATGCGATTGAGTTCATGTGAAAACTAAGCTCAGGGCACCTATGAGTGGAACCAGAGTCCATGAAATCACAAAGTGGTATGAGAGATACTCATTTTCTTTACTTATTATTTTGAGATATTAGACAAGATATTTGTAAAGTTAATGGATTTATTAATGAGATTTTTTTGGGAGTAATTAACCCATGTATAGAGAAAATCCAAAATTGCTTTGAATAGAAATTGCTACTTTTTTCTTTTTGATTATTACAATTGACTTGATTCCACCATTGGGTGATAAAATTATTTTATGATATTACTATTAATATAATTGAGGTTTATATTTTATCCTTAGACCAATTAGATGATGGAATTGAAGAATTGATCATGAGTTATATTAGGTACCTTGTAGGTAATTCACATGACATGCATATGACATTCCATATAGGATCATTGTGTCATTTACATTGTATATTTTTTCCATGAGTTCTTTGACTATTATAAATAGAATTGGTATCAGCTAATTATTCTTTTAGGGAATTGAGAAAACATAGTTGGTACTTAGAGTGACTTCCATAACCTAACAGTGTTTTCCTACATAGACTATAGCAGACACCCCAAGCAGTCAACTATGGCACGTTGAGTCAGGGACCACTGGTAGCCTGGACTACAACATGTTTTAGTTTGGATTAAATTTTCACCACATTTTAGCTAATAATGTTTATGGGCCCTTATGAATTAGAATTGGTGAACCATTTGGTTCAAATATTTAAATAACATTGAAATGTAATTATGAATTTAAAATGAAACTAAAATTAAAAAACATAGAGCTTGACCCAATCCTAACCTTAACAATGGGTAGTAGGTAGCATATATGTTGTTATATATAATTTTTTTCTATCACCAAGACGCGAATATTTGTGTTAGAATAAGGTTCTGACTATTACATTGAAATTATTTTAACCTGTTATATTTCTATTTATGTGGCTTATTCTGTTATTGAAATTAATATGAGTTGTGTGTTCAAAAATTATAGATTAATTACACCATAACTTCCTCTGGTTGTACGCTAGGAGGGTGGTGATGACCATGCCAAAAAGGTGGCGGGCTATGGGCTGCCAGTTATATCTTGAGTAGTGACTCTTGCGGAACCTCTTCATATTCCCAACATGGGAGATGATGTCCAATTTTGAGGTGATTTTCTATGGCGGATGTAGACTTTACAGGGAGCTCCAGGCTCTTCCCCTTCTATGGGAGAGTTGACTCCAGAGTTCCAACAATAGTATCCACCCATGTTTTCAGGGGATGGTGTACCACATGCTACAAAGTTATGGATCAAGATGGTTATGTCTATATTCAAGAATCTAGATACACCTATTAAGAGAAGGGTGAATCTCACTACTTATTTGATTTGAGGATCCACCAAATGATGGTGGGATATATTGAATCAAGCTTGTCAGTATCAGGATGTGACTTAGAGGGATTTTAAGTCATGATTCTTTGATTATTTGTTTTTAAAGACCCTGAGGGTTGATCGTTCTTGTTTTATTGAGATTCAGTGCTTCACACCTATCTATACTAATGATTCACCGATTAAAGTGAGACGATTTGATGATGGTACGAGATATACTATTCATTTATAGGTAAATATTTTTCAGTTGACTACCATATATAAAATAGTTAATTAAGATCTTATCATTGAGAATGACCTAAGGTAAGAAGATGGTGTGAGTCAGGGACTTTTGGATCCAAGACAGAGTAGTGGTTCAACTAGTGGTCAGAAGCGGCTCTTTGAGACCGTGTGTGTGAGCAACAACAGCTGGTTGACATCCACATAGAGTTACATGGAATGTCACCAGTGTAGAAAACTTGGGTATAAGAGGATTCAGTGTCCTAGATACCCTGTTGAGTGATGAGGTTATAGAATATTGTGGAATCTATAATGTTTCTGTAGGACCTTCCCATTTTTTTGAGTGGGAGAGGATTCTTGCTAGCACCATCTTTAAGAGTTGGTTTAGTTTGGCCTCTTTAGATAGGTGGCTGGAGTACTATTTCCAATGAAGATAGAGGAGTAGTTCATGGACATAGTATATAGGCTTCAGATATATAGTTTCAACAGAGTGGACCTGCTCTGGGTATTTAGGTTATAGCATAAGGTCGAGGATCAAGCTAAATTTATTCAGTCCAGACTATACCAGAGGAGTAGGATGCGAAGACATCTACTATTTGAGGTACTATTCTAGTAACCTCTAATATCATCTGAACCATATTCGATACAGGTGCATCACATTATTTCATATCTATTTCTATTGTGGAGACACTAAGACTTTATTTTGAGTACTCTTATGGCATTATAATTCTTGATACACCTTTGGGTATATGGTCATAGAGTGTATGCTAGTGCAAGGACTATCCTCCTGAGGTAAGAAGACATCATTTCGTATGGAAACACTTCATCCTCAAGTTGAAAGTCTTTGATATCATTCTTAGGATGGACTGGTTAGTTCCATATCATTCATATATAGATTGTTATCCTCGTAAGGTATCGTTTACATCACCAAAGGGCGGTACATATTTTCAAAATGGGTGAGTGGGATGTCTAGGGTAGTAGAGCTAGAGAAAAGTATCTAGGGATAGGTGGAGTGACCACCCAAATTTCCATCCTTTATATGGAATATCAGGGGATATATTTGATTGAGTTTTATCCTCAAGTCGATAGATTTAGGGATATCTTCCCCAAAAACTTTTATAGACTACCTCCTAAGAGAGAGGTATATTTTACTATTGATCTAGTGCCTCGATATACACTAGTACCCATTCCTCCTTATAGGATGAATAATAATGAGTTGAAAGAGCTAAAGGGACAGTTAAAAGATTTTGATTCCAAGGGTTTTATATAGACAAGTACTTCTCCCTGGGGATCACCAGTCCTTTTCACAAAAAATGCGGACGAAACCCTTTGGATTTGTATGGATTACTAAAAATTGAATCAAACTATAGTGACAAACTAGTATCCCTTACCTAGTATTGATGATATTTTTTAATAACTTAGAGGATCAAGGGGTTTGTCAAAGATCGTCCTGGGATTGGGTTATTATCAGTTTTGAGTTATACTTTTAGATATTCCACATATGGATTTCCTTAGTCAGTGAAACTTATATGAGTATCTCATTATTTCATTCAATCTTACGAATTCACCTACCATATTTATGTATTTGATGAATAAATTTTTACATCCCTATCTAGATTTCTTTATTGTAGTCTTTATACATGACATCTTGGTGTATTATCATACTCAAAGATATCATGCCACTCTTCTTGAGAACATTTGGAATACACTGAGTGCGAACCATATATATGATAAACTCAGTAAGTGTCATTTAGGGATTGACAAGGTAAACTTACTATGTCATATTATCATAGAGTTAAGATTTTCAGTAGACCCATAAAAGGTAAAAGTTGTGGTTACTTGGAAGCATCCCAAGAACGTCTTTGAAATCCAGATTTTCTTGGGGATAACTAGTTACTAAAGGAATTTTATACATGAATTATCATCCTTAGAAACATATATTATCAGTTTGAATAAGAAGGGTGTGAATTTTATATTATTTGATTTCTGCAGGACAACCCTTCAGGACTCAAATAATATAAGAAGGGTGTGAATTTTTGAAACACATATGAGAAGGGATTACTAAAGATGAGGTGATTTTTTGATCCTGAGGGATTGGTCCTATGAGAAGGGATTAGTGGAGAGGATGTGCCTCTGAATTGGACTATCGATGTTGATGACATCCTATATATACTTGGTTGTATTTAGGTTCCCAAAGATATGAGATATGATTTTATGCATGAGTCACATACTTCATAGTGGGAAGTTCACTCAGGTACCTCCAAGATATATCATGATATGTGCCAATAGTATTGGTGGCCAATGATGAAGAACCAGATAGAAGGTTTTATCATTAGGTGTTCCACCTGTGTAAAGGTGAAGGCGGAGGACCTGCTACCTGCTGGTCTTACAGCTATTATTGGTCATATAATATAAATGAGAGGATGTTGTGATGGATTATGTCACTAGATTATTGAGGTCAACTTGAGGTAGCGACACAGTTTGAGTATTCAAGATCGACTAATGAAGGTTGATCATTTCCTTTATATCTGGGAGACTTTTTTAGTTGATGAGATAATAATATTGTATGTATATGAGATCATATGAATTAATGGGCCCCCTCATACTATTTTTCTTATAGGTAGGTTCACTTCACCTAGAGGTTCTATCGAGGGTTGAAGATGATTATTGGTACGTAAGTTCTTTTAAGCACAACTTTTCACCCATAGATAGATGGAAAATTAGAACAAACTATACAGGTGTCAGAGGACATGGTTTGGGAATGTTTTTTATATTTAATAAGTTCTTAGGATAATCATATCATTCTAATCATGTTTTACTACAATAATGGTTATTAGGAGATGATTCAAATGGATCCTTATGAGGCCCTATATGATAGGTTATGCCATTAACCCCTATGTTGGTTATAAGTAGGAGAGAAAGTTCTACAGGGTCCTCATATCATTTAGGAGAAATCAAAGAAAGTTAAGTTGATTTGGAAGAAAATGTATAATTATCAATCTAGATAGAAATCATATGAAGATCTTCATCGAAAACCTCTAGAGTTTGAGGTCGGGGATCATGTGTTCTTATAGGTATCACTCAGACCTGGGAATAAATAGATACAGAGGTAAGGGAATATTTCACTGTGATTTTTTCAGACCATTTGATATTTTGGAGGAAGTTGGGCTAGTATCCTATCAGTTGTTATTACCTCAGAGGTACCATGCCATTCTCTATGGCTTCCACATTTCACAACTTCATCATTATCATACCAACCCATCTCATACTATTGATACTTAGGATGCTGAGAAAGATGATGATGCTTCTTTTTAGGAGTATCTTATATTAAATGTTGATTAAATCACTAAGTTTATATGAGGACAGTATTTCCATTTAGTATGGGGATATGGTAGCATGAATGGGTATAGGATGAGGCTTGGGAGTGGGAGGCCAACGTATATTCTCAATGGATAGAGTTATTCTCTAATAGTGTTTCTCCTCCCTTGGAAGGTGAACTCAGGGATGATTTACTTAAATGGGGTAAGATCGTACGATACCAGGTCTTTATTGGAGGTATGAATCCTTTTAATTTCTGTCTAATCCTTTTTTTGGACCTAATAAGAATTTCTAATAAGATCATGGGTGTTTCGGGGGTGTGTGAGGCTTGTTTGGAGTCCAGAGCCCAACTTTTTGGGAGAAACAGACTAATCTCATGGTTTGGAGAAATCGTATGGGCCAGGACACTCGGTTACCCCTAACCATATAGGGTTTGATGGTGAGCTGTATGGGGTTTCATAGTTTGAGGAAACCATGAAGATTGGGCTTCACACTCATGTGGGATATCTGCAGTGTAATGCCCCGACCCCAGTTACCCAGAGTCAGTGCATTATTACATAACATTGTCATGATCACAAGAAAGATCAAATCTCGAAAGACCAATTAGTTTAGTAGCCTTGGAATAACTAGATACATTCATAAAGTTTACATTACATCATAAAGTGAAAACTACTACAAAAACATCTTGTCTTCATAATCCACACTCATATCCCCTCATACTATCCCTACAACTCATTCATAAATTACTTCTTCACATCCTGGAAAAATAAAACATTGAAAGGGGTGAGCTCATATGCTCAGTAAGGATAACAATATAGTGGAAACTTTCATAAATAAGCACAAACATTTAAGGCAATGTATAACTAAAACAAAAGCCATTTTAATATTGAACATCAGCATAATATGGAAAAGATAAAATGAAATAATTCCATTTACTTATTCACATGGATATTCTACTAGTCTAATAATCACATGGAATATCAATAACCACTTTCATAATGATAGAATGCATAATGCTAGACTATCATCACCACGTATCCAAGGCCTCATGCCAAGAATACAGATAATATTTTGTCCGGGCCTCATGCCAAGACACTAGTTTGTCTCATGAGACCTACCGATGCATCGAGGAGCTATAGCGGGCTCCACCCGTCACTTACTAAGTCTAATGCATTCCTCATATGAAAATTTTAAAACATAACATAAACATTCGTATTAAAACTAGCATACGAAATGTCAATACTTATCCACAAACCATGAATGGTATAAAAATAGCACATCCACAGTCAAACATAACTCATTCGATACAATATGGGATATTGTATTGTATAATATTAACCTCAATCGAGAATAATTAAGGATATTGACATAGATGAAAATAATCATCAAAACTATTTGATAGAAATATCACCCTTTTTCTTGAAAGCAATTAAAAGTATCACTATTTATCAAGAAGCAATTTTTAATAGATTTTTGAATCAAAGTGTCCCATACCACTTTGAAACTTTGAAAATGAATTTTAATTTTAAAACATTAAGGTCTATATAAATAAATCCTTAAAACCATTTTTAAAACATGGAAATTAATGAAAAAGATTTAAAATAATAAATCTTTAAAACATTTTAAAATGATATTTTAGTTATAGTTACTAACCAAAAGAGAGACACTTGAATACAAATAATTGAGGTAATCAAACTTTGTAATATCATGAGAATAAAGGTATTCATGATATACTGTGTCAAAGTACATTATATACACCATATAAAAGTGATTTAGAGTATAACAACAAAGAAGTCTCAATGGAATGTAAATTGACATGAATTCTCTTATAAAGACCATATCCTTAGGTTAAGGATAAATCAACGACATAATTATGTGCAACAAATATAAATAGACTCAATATGATTGGATATTCAGTGTAAATCATACAGAGGACATTCACACATATTCTTTTAAAAACAACACCAATGAATTCGATATTTAACTCAACAAATGGAGATTGAGTTAAAATTACACTTATCAAGTTCAAATCGATGACTTGAGAATTTATCAATGGAGTTATTATGTGTATCAAAAGTATATCCACAAAATGGAGAGTGGAAATTATGACATAATCAAATGAATAGTGATTCCACACATAATCTTGGAGTAAAATAATAAATGAAGTATGCGTAATGTCGAATGAGTGGAAATTGAAATTTCAAATTCCCTTATCGATTAGGTAACTTACGAAACATACACCCATGAAAAAAGGATCATAAAATGATGATGTAAATATCCATAAATTAAATTATATTACACAATGAATACAATCATGGGCAGTACACACACCACATGCAATAAATAAGTGGTGAACAATGGAAATATCACGGAATTAAATGTGAGATAAGAAACCCCTTACTTTGTACTTTTTCCTTGGTCGACGGTAGGTTAACCTCCTGTATAATGGTGAAATAATTTTTATTTAATTATAAAAGAATAATTTACATTAATATGATATCATATATGATCTTTTAACATTGATTTGTTAATAATATATTAGTATTATCGTCGTTTCGGGTGTTAACAGATTCGTTTTCCTTTACATTATTTGTTATGAGAGCCGTATTTGTTATGGATGGGATGTATATTATTCATATCCAGAATGATATCATGTCTCTAAAAATTATTTTTATTCATCAAATGAAATTTAGTCTTGAATGGATATGATGGGGAATGAATCACATCGCGTTCGTGGAGACGGTAATCCGTACGTACGCACGAGCAACAATATCATTATTTTGATATTAAAATAATATATAATTGGATGGTATATCATATAAAAAGAATAATTATCATGTTATATTTATTATTTACATTAATTATACATCATTATTATACCCATATAAATAATAATATGTTGAATAACTATTACACCACAACGTGGAGACGGTAGGCCGTACGTACGCACGTATGGTGACATGTCATTCAAGGGATGGATAGAATAACGAATTTGTTTGTTCCATAATTATAATAACATCACAGTATATAGAATATACTGGAGTTATTATTTTATAATGGAAATAATAAGGAAAGAAAAATTTGAAGCAGAAAGGAACTTGAAAAAGGGTGGTGAAAACATTACCTCTTCTTCAGGTTCTTCCATTTGATTTGATCAAAAGGGATCCTTAGGTTGGCTTTCAGATCAAACTAAGGAATCTATGTTGAAGTGAGGGAAGTTGAGAGAGTATTTGGGCAGGGTTTTGATGAACCAAAAGGCTTTTTAGGTGTGAATAAGTGTGAAGGGGGAGTTCCCTTTTATAAGAGGGGTGAGGGGCACCTTTGGAAAAGCTGGAAATATTATTTTATAATAAATTCATATTCAGTTTATAAAGGCTCCAAAGTGGATTATTTAAAGGTTAAGGTGGGGATGGGTCAAAAAACACTCAACAAATATAATTGAGATAGGTTTGGGCCATTATATTAACCTTATATTTTAGTTTTAACTCTTAGTTAATTAGTTTGACACTTACCATGTCACTTTGTATTTTTATATTATATAGTTAATAAACTTACTATATACCTCCAAGAGACCCCCAAGTGGTCCATTAATTATAAAACTATCATGATATTAGTCTCTTGTCCGAACTTTAGATTGTTTGGAATTGAATATAAATTAATAATATAATATTTGTTTTCAAAACTCTTTTAAGTCAATTTTGACACTATTGGGTATTTTGTTTTTGATAAATTCATAACAGCATTATTACTTCAAAAATATTTTATATAAATAATCCTAATATGTCATATTAACCTATAAATTTATTTTAATTTATAAAAAGACTCAAATTACATTTATTTGGGTGTTTATAATATCAATTATCTTAATCTTTCATTAATACGGCAATTACTGCATCATCAATGTGTCATAAATAAATCAAAATATTTAATGTCTAAAAATTATAAATAAAATACCATTATGTAGGAAATATTTTTAGATTTCTAATGAATATTTATAGTTGAAACACCAACATATATAACCCAATGTAAAAATTGTTTTTCTAAAAGATATATGCTTATGTCATTTTTGTATTTATTTTAACTTAATTAATATAAAGTGTCCTTATCACCAACAAGTGGCTCCATGGGGTCCCAAAATCGACCCGAAGATGCCCATGGTCGGACATGTATCAAAAAATAAGGTTAGGACATTTTTTAGGGTAATTTATTATTATTATAATATTATTTTTAACCCTTATTTACCGGATTTACCCTTTAACTATGGTAAATAAAATATTTACCGAAGTAATTATTCAAAATGTATAAAAATAAAAGTTAACTATTTACAAAATTTGATCATCCTGATTCCAAATATGGAATCCATTTTTCCAAATTCAAAACACAGAAGTTGCAGAAAAAAATTTAAAATTAATTCCCGTTGTTAAAACAAAAAGCATGTTTTTAAGAGATAATAACTATCAAAATATTGACACTTGTTTATGTCTGGTTTAAATGTGAAATTATGTCCAATGAACAAAATTGTATTAAATGGTAAAAATTTATTCTAAATATACTTTAAAAAAACTCAAATTCATAATTTATCACTATTAATTATTTCGATTAAAAAAGTTGTTTTTAATTAAAATTTAGTAATTTTCACTATTGATCAAAATATGAAAGTTATCCGAAAAGTACCAAAATTTCACCCTAGGCTAAATTTGATATTCCAAATCCAAAAACTGAAGTCCATTTTGAGAGATAAAATTTATAAAATTTTAAAAAGTAGGTATTACTATTCATATCGGTTACTTTGATTGGTTGCGGCGTGTTAGAATATCGAACTTGCGTACAACACACACTACTGTATTACTCAAAGAGAAGTGTACCATGGAAGCTTGGGGTGTTACATGTAGTTTTTAGCATAACCATTTCACACAGTTGGCACATGGTTTCTCAAACCATGTGGCCTAACCATGTGAGTCTCCACTTAAGGAAGTGGCCTTTTTACAGTTGGCCAACCATGTGGACAAATCACGTGACCAATTTTTTCTTGGGTAAAATTACCAAAATACCCTTAAATGTAATTTAAACTCACCTATCCTATTATTTCTCCTCCAGTGGATAGGAGAGCCCTTCTTCTCCACTTTTGAGATCCCAAAAGCCCTCTTTGATAGATTTTGATCCTACCTCTTTATTCAAAGTCTGATTTATGAGCCTTCAGTCTCATTGGATTTCCATTGTTGAGTAATATATTCCTTTTTTGTTGTTCTCTATTTGTATTTATCTCAATGGAGTTATCTAGGTGCAGGTTAACATGCCCTATTTTCAAGGTGTTCATATTTTTTGGTATTTTATTCCAATATGGACCAAATAAACAAATGATTTTAGATAAAGAGAGTTGTATGAGAATGAGGTAGGTGTTATATTAATTATCCTCTTAAGTCTTGATGTTTTATAATATGTAATATGTACCTCACACCAGTTTCATTGTGTGTTTCCCCTAAAACAAACCTACCTTAAATTGGTTTCCTAGATTGTAACCTAAAGACTTGTTAGAACCCAAGCTCTCATCCTGATTTTTAACCTTATAGTGATCCAAAGATTTGGGTGTTCCCTCATTATTCTTAGTTGTCTTTCAAGATTTTCCATCCAAAACACCTAATGGTGTGTTTAGTATTACATAAAATGATGATATCATATTGATATGGAATAAATGTAGTGGTGTGTAATGGTCAATGTTTTTAGAAATTATAATGAATTGAATTGAACGTGGGTGGTTTGACCACATCATCCTTTGAAATGGAAAAATTGTTATGAAATTATTGATATTAAGCGATAATGGGTTATGGAATGAAACTTGGATCATATTAAATCTAATGGGTTCTCATCTATAATGATGTGTGGGCATGAAAACCCTATTTAATTATGGTAGATGAGCGTGATGACCATTATTAATGTTATATATAATTGGTTACAAAGTCCCTTATGCTTAATAATAAATGGGAAAGATGAACCTTGTTATATCTATATGGGAATGGCGTCCCTATTATGTGATAATGGGTATGATGTCCCTATACTATGATACTTGGCATGCCATCCCTATACCATGATATTGGGAAGGTAATCCCTATGCTATGATATTGGGCGTGGTATCCCTATAATATGATATTGGGCATGGTGTCTCTATACTGTGATACTGGGAAGAGCATCCCTATACTATGATATTGTGCATGACATCCCTATACTATGATACTAGGCATGACATCCCTTATAAATGTGATATCGAACATTGTGTTCATTCAAACTTGTTCAAAGATATTATGTCATGGTCCAAAGTAGGTAGTCTCAGCCTGGTTTCCTTCAAGAACTAGAGCCGACCCATTTATAATTGTTATTACTACTTTATATTATTATATCTACACACTTCCATGTTATACACACAGATTGAATATTTATAGAATCAATTGGTGGTAGCCTAATGAGTTTATATCACACACTATCTAGGATGACGATGGCACTCGTGTAGATTACATGCTTGTAGGTTTATATTAGGGGAAGTTTCCTCTTATGTATGCATTAATTATTTCATGGCTTAGGTTGGGAACCTGGTAGTAGATGACTGGGTTGGAGTTCGGGATGCTGGGACATAATTTTGAACATTTTGTACCTTTTGTATATCATGTGGTGTATTTACTATCTGCTATAATGTATACTTGTTTGTCCTATTTTTTAGAGATATGACATCATCATCCATTGTATATGATTCAATTTATTGATTTTTCTTGTTATTTACTACTTGGATGTTTATACATGATTCAGCTATATTTTACATTATTGATATGATTCCATTGTTTTTTTTGTTATTATTCCTATTGTACTACACTCTGGTAATGTGGGCATAGTCCCCTTTCGAACATTCCCTAGTCCCATATTTCTAGTTGTCATCCTTTGGAATTTGGAGTGATACACTTGAGGCCATGTGGCCAACCAGGTTCGGGGAAGCTCTGAGTGGTGTCTGGGTCTGACACGTCACAAAGTGTAATCAGATCTCCTTCTTTTCTTACCTTACTATTTTTAGACAATACACAAGAGATTAATAAAACTAATGAATTTGGTAATGATTTGTGCATGGGAGTAGCTAATCCAAGTATAAATAAAAGACAGACTGACTCAAATTGAAATTTCTATTTTCTATTTTGTCTTATAGCAGTTGATTTGATTACACCATTGGGTGATGCTATTGAATTGTGATATTACAATTGATATAAAGGTGGTTTATAATTTATCATTATCTCCATGAGATGATGGTATGTAAGAATTAATCATGAATCTTATTAGGAACCTTTTAGAAAATTCATATTCCATGCATATTCCATACCATATAAGAGAATTGTGTCATTTTCATTGCATATGTTTTCCATGAGTGATTTGACTGTTATAAATAGAATTGTTATCAGCTAAAGATTCTTATAGGGAATTGTGAAAACATAGTTGGTACTTATATTTCCTACCATAACCTAATAGTCTTTTCTTTTATAGGCTATAGTAGAAACCCTAATCAGTCAACTATGGAATGTTGAGTCAGGGACCATTGGTCACCTGGAATGGAATGTGTTATGGTATGGATTAAATGGAAACCACACTTCAATTCATAAGGTGTATGGGACCTTATAGATCAGAAGTGGTAAACTATTTGGTTTAAGCATTTAAATCAGATTGAAATGTAATTATGAATTTATAATCAAACTGAAATTTCATAACACAGAGCCTGACCTAATCTCGAGCTTAGTAGTTGGTAGTAGGTAGCATCTATATTGTTCTATATAAATTTTTCTATCAGCCAGTCCTGACTCTATGAGCTAGCATAGGGGTTTAAATACTACATAGAAAGGATTTTTACCTATTCTATTTCAATATGTATGGATTATGTCATTATCAAACTTAATCTAAGGCTTTTGTTTGGTAATTTTAGAGCATTTCCACCATGGAATCCTCCAATCTTATGCCACGTGGGTGGTGACGACCATGCCCCATAGGTGGTGGTCCATGAGACCCCAATTAGACCTCCAGTAGTGACACACATGGAACCTCTTCCTATTCTAGAAGAGGGAGATGAAACCTAGTTTTGATGTGATTTTATATGGCTGATGCATACTTTACAGGGATCTCTTCACTCTTCCCCTTATATGGGAGAGTTGACTCAGGAGTTCCAACAACAACATCCGCCCATGTTTTCAGGGGATGGTGGAACATATGCTAAAGATTTATAGAATGAGATGATTATGTCTACATTTTATCATATTAAGACACCTCCTAATAGGAGAGTGATTCTCACTACTTATATGCTCTGAGGATCCGCCAAAATGCTGGTGGGATATACTGAATCAAGATGATCAGTAATGAGAAGTGGCTTGAAGGTATTTCCAATTCATTTTATTTGATTATTTAATTCCATAAAACCTAAGGGCTGATCATGCTAGGGAATTTATGAACCATCAATATGGTTCAATGATATTAATTTACTATTCATCTCATTTTATAGAGCTTTATCACTTCGCGCCTATCAACACTGTTGAAGATCCATTGAAAGAGAAATGAATTGAGGATGGTCTTAGAAATCCTATTTTTTCTAAGGTAAATGTTTTATGGTTGAATGGAATATCTAAAATAGTTAAAAAGACCTTATTACTAAGTGGATCATGCAGGAAGCAGATGGTGTGGACCATGGTAGTTCAAAACCCAGACAGAGTAGTGGTTTGACTAGCGGTCGGAAGCAACGCTTTAAGACTACACACATGAGCAACGGTAGACAGTTGACTCCCACAAATAGTTATGTGGAATGTCACCAATTTGGTAAACCCAGTAATAAGAGGCCCCAATGTCCCATTGACCCCATCAAGTTCTGAGTTTGTGGAATATTTGGGAATCTATAATGTTTCTGTTGGACCTTCCCATATGTTCTAAGTGAGAGAAGATCCGTGTTAGCTCCATCTTCAGGAGTAGGTTTAGTATCACCTCACTAGGAAGGTAGATGAAGTAATACTAGCTATAGAGTTAGTAGAGAAGGTCATGGTTGTGGTATCCAGGCTTTAGATATACAATAACAACAAAGCGGACCTGGTCTAAGTAGTTAGGTTGTAGCACATGGATGGGGATCAAGCCCGATTTATTCAGTGCAACCTATACTAGAGGACCATGATTTTGGGACATCTACTATTAGAGGTACTATTTTAGTAGCCTTTACTATCATTTATACCTTATTTGATATAGTTTCATCACATTCCTTCATATTTGTGCCTATTGTGGAGATCCTTGGGCTTTGGTGTTATGATGCATGATACACATTTGGGTATACGGAAAAAGAGTGACACCAGTTAAATGATTGTCCTCTTGAGGTTGGAAACCATCATTTATTATGGAACCTCTTTATCATTGAGATGACAAGATTTGATTTCATTCTCAGGATGGACTGGTTGGTTCCATATAATTCCTATGTGGATTGTTATCACTCGAAGGTTTTATTTACATTGATAGAGGGTGGTATATATCTATACAAGGGAGAGTGGGATTTCCAGGTCAGTAGATCTGGACTAGCGCATCTTGAGGTAGGTGGAGTAACTGCCCATATTTCCATACTTTATATAGTAGAATAGGGGCTAAATCTAATTACATCACATCCTGTTGTCGATCGATTCGGGGATGTCTTCCCTGATGATTTTTCTAGACTACCTCTTGAGGAAAAGGTAGATTTTACTATTGATATTGTACCTGGAGCTAAACCAATATCTATTCCTCCTTAAAGAATGACTATTACTGAGTTGAAGGAGGTTAAGAGGTATCTGGAAGATTTGGAGGCCAAGGGTTTTATATAAACTAGTACCTCTCTCTACAATTCACCACTCATTTTCTCTAAAAAGGTAGATAAAACCCTCTGAAATTTCATGGATTATGAGAAATAGAACTAGATTGTAGTGAAAAATAGTATCCCTTACCTCATATTGATGATATATTTGACCAACTCAGAGAAGGGAGGGTTTTCTCAAAGATTGACCTAATATTGGGTTATCATCAGGTTCAAGTTAGAGTTTCAAATATTCCATGTATGACTTTCTATAGCTATTATGGTTTATATTATTATCTCGTGATGCCTTTTGATCTTTCAAACACACCTACCATCATTATGGATTTGATTAATAGAGTTTTACATCGCTATATGGATTCCCTTTTTATAATTTTTTTAGATTAAATATTGGCGTATTCTCATACTCGAAGCAACCATGCCACTAATCTTGAGATAATTTTAAATACACTGAGAGAGCAACAATAATATGATAATCTCATAAAATATCATTTCTAGATCTATATGTTATAATTCACATGTCACATTATCTTAGAGGTAGGAGTTTCAGTTGACCTAGAGAAGGTGAGAGCTGGGTTAACTGGGAGAATCCCAATAAAATGTATGAAATCTAGAGTTTCTTGGGGCTAGCTAGTTACTATAGTAATTTTATATAAAACTTATCATGCTTATAATAACCTATTATAGACTTGAGTAAGAAGGGCATGGAGTTTATATTAACTAAATCCAACTAGACATCCTTTTAGGAATTGAAAGGGAGATTAAATTCGATGCCAATCCAGATTCCACCATAGCTAGGTAGAAGGTATAAAGTCTATTTTGATGCATCACCTATTGGTATAGGATTAGTTATAATGTTTTAAGATAGAACCATTGTGTACGGGTCTTGGTATTTGAGGCCTCATGAGTGGAATTACCAGACACACAGTCTCAAGTTAGCTGTTTCTATACATGTCTTGCGTTGTTGGAGGCATTACCTACTGGGAGAGTATTTTGTAGCATTCAAAGACCAAAAAATACTCAAGTATATTTTTACACTGCATGGCTTTACTCTTAGGTAGGAAATATGGATTGAATATTTATAGTCCATTGACTTGGAGTTAACCTACATGCCTATGATATGTAATGCAATTAATGATGATCTAAGTAGAAGGACTCTGACACAAGTAGTTCAAGAGACCAGTAGAAAATGGAAACTTATGGTTCTGTTTGATGAGATGAAGATAGAGGTCCTATAACATCAAAGACAATCTTCACTTGCATCGCTATTAGTGACCTCTTCACTTCTGGAATATGTGAAGATGTGTCAGTTTTCTAATCCTGACAGCTTGTTTCTATGGGAAGGGATTAGTAAAGAGGACCTACATATGAATTGTACTATCTATGATGATGACATTATATATATACATAGGAATATCCAGGTTCAAAAAGATATGAGAGAGAATATGATGCGCCAGTCACATGCTTTACATTGGGTAGTTCATCAAGGTATCTCCAGGATGTATCATGATATGTACCGATAGTATTTGTGGCCAGGGATGAAGTGTTAGATATCTAGTTTTGTCACTAGGTGTTCCACTTATCAGCAGGTGAAGGTGGAGCACCAGTGACAAGATAGATTGTTATAACCATTACCGGTCCTGGAATGGAAATGGGAGGTTGCTGTGATTGATTTTGTCATCGGATTGACAAGGCCCCCTTGAGGTAGTGGTACTGTTTGCGTAGTTGTGGATCGAATGATGAAAGTATCTCATTTCCTTCCTATCCAAGATACTTTCTCAGTTGATGAGATGGGAAGATTATATGTCCATGAGATCATATGACTATACGAGGCCCATCATACTATCATTTGATATAGGGACGCTTGCTTCACATTGAGGTTCTATCAAGGGTTGTAGAAGGATATGAGTACACAGGTGCTTCTGAGCATAATTTTTTACCCTCAGACCTATGGATAGTCGGAATAGAGTATACATGTGTTGGAGGAAATTCTACAGTCATGAGTCCTTTATTTCTATAGTTCTTATGAGAATCATATCCCTCTAATTAAGTTCTCCTACAAGAACAGTTATCAAGCGATGATTCAAATAGATCCTTATGAGGACTTACAAAATAGGTTGTGATATTCACCTATGTGTTGGTCATAGTAGGTTCAGCGGACGAGGAAGCATATTTCTACTACTCAATATAGATAGAAATAATATTCTGATCGCCATCGATGACCTTTGTAGTTCAAGTTTGGGGATTTTGTGTTCCTAAGGGAATCACTCAGACTTCAGCATAGAAGGATACAAAAACAAAGGAAGCTATCACCATGATTTTACATACAATTTTAGATTTTAGAGAGAGACATATCAGTAAACTTTTAGTTTCTATTACCTTAGAGGTACCATGCCATGAACAATGTATTCCACTTTTTATAGCTTTGCCGATATCATGTTGACCTATCTCATACTTTTGATCCTGAGGATAATGATCTAGATACTGATGTTTATTTTGAGGATTATACAATACACATCATTGATTGATTTATTAAGGTTCTACAAGTCAATTATATCCCTTAAGTATGGGTTCTATGTCATCACGATCGAGTACATGATGATACTTGAGAGTGGAAGGATGAAATACATGCTCAATGGCTAGAGTTATTCTTAGACTGTATTTCATTGCCCTCGGAAGGTGAACTCAAGATGAGTTCTTTTAAGTGTGGAAGATTATATGATCTTGGATATTTATTTTAGGTATAGATCCTTTTAATTTTAGACTAATCATTTTTTTCAACCTAATAAGAACAATCAATAAGATCATGGGTGTTTTGGAGGTGTGTGGGTATTCTTTAGTGCCCAAATACCAACTTTTTGGGAGAAAAATACTAGCCACCCTATTAGGAGAAATTTAATAGGGCATGCCGCATGGTTACCCATAACTATATAGGTCTTGACAGTGAGAAACATGGGGATACATAGTTTGAAAAAACCATACAGATTGTCTTGCACTCCTGTGCAAGATGTCTGCAGTTTTTAGTAGATCCCTTTCACATAGTTGGCACATAATTTCCCAAATCGTGTAGCCTAACCATGAAGGTCTCTTCTTAAGGCAGTGGCCTTTGCACGGTTGGCACACATTTTTTCCAACCATGCAGTCAAACCATGAACCCCTATTTTTCTTGGGTAAAATTACCAAAATACCCTTAAATCTAATTTAAACTCACCTCTACCCTTATTTCTCCTCCATTGGATAAGATATCCCTCCTTCTTCACATTTGATCTTCTAAAAGCCCTCTTTGATAGATTTTGATCTCAACTCTTCATCCTAAGTCCAATTCAAGCACTTTCTATCTCATTGGATAGCCATCAGTAATTACTCTATTCATTTTTTACTATTCTATGTTTTTCTTTCTCTCAATAAAGTTATTAAGGTGTAGAATCATATGCCATATTTTTAGGGTGTTCATATATTTTCCATTTTCTTCCAATATGGACCAAATAAATGGCTGATATTGGATGAGGAGAGTTTTACGAGAATGAGGTAGGTGGTATACTAATTATACCCTCAAGTCTTAATGTTTTATAGTATATGATATGTGCCACACATCAGTTTCACCGCACGTTGCCCCAAAATTGAACCTGCATTAATTTTCTTTCCTTTATTGGAACCTAAAGACTTGTTAGAACCTAAAATCTCACCATTATTATTAACCTTAGAGTGAGCCAAACCTTTGGGGGTTCCCTCTTTACACCAAATTGGATTTCAAGATTTTCTACCCAAAACACTTAATGGAATGTTTGGCCTTACTTTATATGATGATATCACATTGAAATGGAATAAAGCATGTGGTGTGGCATGACCAACTACCTTATCAATTATAATGAATTTAATTGAATGTGGGTTTTTTGACCACATTTTCCTTCTAAATGGAATAATGGTTACACCCTTATTGATAATAAGTGACAATAAGTTATGGATTATACCTTTTCTCATATTAAAGCAAATGGGTTCTCATTTCTAATGATTTTTGGGAATGAAAACCCTCTTTAATTATTGTAAATAGAAATGATGACCCTTATGCATGTTATATATAATTGGGAAGAACATACCTTTTTCTTAATACTAAATGGTCAAGATGACACTTGTTATATGTATATGGGTATGACGTCCCTATATTAGGATACTGGGCATGACATCCTTATACTGTGATACCGAGCATAGAGTCTCTATATTGTGATACTGGGCATATTGCCCCTATAATGTGATACTAGGCATGGCATCCCTAACTATGATACTGGGAATGACGTCCATATAATATGATACTAGGTATGGCGTCTCTATAACATGATACTAGGCATGAAATCCCTATTCCGTGATACTAGGTATAGAGTCCCTTATAAAGGTGATATCGGGCATTAGGTCCCTTGAGACTTATTCAGAGATATTTAGGAATGGGATGAAACTGGTAATGTCAGTCGGGTTTCCTTCAGGAACCAGTACCGACCCATTTACAGATATTATTATTGCTTTAAATTATTATATCTACACACTACCATGTTATACACATAGACTGGATATTTATAGATTCCATTGGTGGCGGCCAACTGAGTTTATCTCACACCCTATCTAGGCCACCGATGACACTTGGGAAGACTACATACTTGTAGGTGTAGATTTAGGGAAGCATCGTCTTATGGATGCATGACTTCTTACATGACTTAGGATGGGATCTTAGTAGTAGATGACTAGTCTGGAGACCAAGATTCTTGGATAGAGAATTGGCCCTTTTTTACCTTTTGTATATCATACGGTGTGTTGATTTTCTGCTACCATGTATACTTGTTTTCCCTATTTTTTAGAGACATGACAATATCATCCATTGTATATGATTTAGTTTAATGTATTTTTTTATTATTTACTTCTTGGATGTTTATACATGCTTCTTCTATATTTTCTATTATTTTTATTCTTCCTTTGTTTACTTGTTATTATTTATTCTATGATACACTATGGAAATAATGGAATAGTCTCCCCATAGACACACCCTAGTACCTCAATGTTAGTCGGCAACCTATGGTGTTTGGGGAGATGCGCTTGAGGCCATGTGGCCAATCGGGCTGAAGGAACCTCTGAGTGGAACCCGGGTTTGTGACATCACATATTCAGTTAAAAATATATGGTCTCTTAAATACCTAATATTAACTTTGGACCAACTATAAAATAACAAAAATTAGGTGGATTTGAGAGATATCACAATTGGATAAAGTGAAGTACTTTTTGGGACCTTCCATATTGATCGGATTTTTTGATCCATCACTTGGTAGATATCATTCATATTAAGAAGAAATGTTTTGATGACATATTTTATAGCATATCAGACACACCTGGTAAGACTAAAGATACCATAAAGGCATTGTTAGATATTTCTCAAATTTATAGGCTTCTTGATCTTGAGTTATCTGAAAATGATAGATCACATAATTTAATGAAGTTAAAATTATATTATGTAATTTATAAAGAAATTAATTTATTATTCTATTAGTATATTATATATTTGGGGTCACCAAATGATTATTCCTCTAAATTGGTGTTGTGTTAGAAATTAACATATTATTACATTAAAAATTAATGATTTTCATATGATAATGGAAATTTTACTATCTATTAAAATTATAGGTTTGTTAAATTATTTAATTTGGTATATTTTTAATGAAATATCATGTTTTTTCTATGCAATTTGTGTGGTGATAACATACTATGATACACATAGTATGATACAACAATATATTTTAATTTTATATAAATGGGAAAAAAATTCCACTTGACATCTTTGATTCATTGAAATATTTAATATTACATTTTCAGTATGAATAAAAATGTTGAGGGACAGTATAGTTTCTATGGATGCACCCATATGATAGATGCATGAAAAAATTATAGAAGTTACATAACAAAGAATAAATTGAAGATTCAATTTAAAAAATGTATTTGTAAAAGGAAATTTGAAAGTTTTAAGTTTATTATTTTAAATCTAGATATTCTTCAAAAAATAATCAAATGGGTCATAATGAGTGAAATTTTAATGGTGTTGTAGACCATCGATAATCAGTATTTAATCTGTCTAATGTTGGTTATGATGGTGTTTATGAATGATGTATTTTAGATGAAAAACAACACAGAACCCATACATACGTTCTGTGTAATTATAAATAAATGAAATGATTTGTGCAGTAAGTGATAATTATACCTATTTTTTAAAATATTTTTCTAAATTTAATTTATATTAATTCTTTTTTAGATTATACTATGATCATATCAAAAAGAAATTCATACAAACTACATTTACTGATCTTGAATAATGCTAACAATGTAGTTTTTCCTACTAGTTTCAATGACTGGTAAGTTAGATTGTTTATGGTTGAATATATAGAATCACTTTGTTAATATATATATATATATATATATATATATATTAATATTTGTTTTTATTTTTATAGGGTTTTCAAGATGTAAATAAAATTGATATCCGATTATGTGCATTAAGTAACCCACCATCTAAACTGATTAAAAATTATAATGTGTACATGGTTGATGGATTTTGATTTCATACAGGAACATAGGGTGAATCAAAAAAATTATTGAATAGTGGTGTTTGTTTGAAAGAATGCTATCATCAAGAAAGTAAGATTTACTTTTATGGCATGATGGATGAAATAATTGAGTTATGTTATCTGAGACATAATTATGTAACAATGTTTAAATTTCATTGGTTTGATATTTATCATGGGTAACATTTTCATCCATGACATGGAAACATGGACATTAAATATAAAATTATTCATACAGAAAATGGACCATTTATGGAGGAAAATCAAGAACATCAAGTTTATTATTCAAATTGCTACACAGTTTGGAGAAATTTAACTGATTGGTTGAGTGTAATAAACATTATATCCCATTAAAATCATATTATGGAAAATGAAAGTGGTTCTATTTAAGTGCAAGATATTGAAATATTTCAAGATATATTTCCAAATACTTATTTTACTCAAAGAGATACAAATATCAATGATGAAACCCTATAGTTATAGTCTGATGGTGTTGATAATATTGATGATGTAATAAATGAATTTGAAATAACAATAAATTATAAAATTTAATCTCATGTGGAAATTAATGATGTTAATGAGGAAGGAAAAGACATTGACATTGATGAATATAGAGATGAATATTAAGGGTGATGTATTAAATTATCATATATAAATTTATGTTTTTTTTTGTATTTGATAACTATATTAAAAGATATTTAAAGGTTACATTTATTTTGTGTTTCAGATGGATGGATAAAATATGGATGAATTGTTTTGTTTCCTCATAAATGTTGAGCTTCTCGATGATCATCTCGATAACCCATCATCAAACTCATAGGATGTTACAAATACATTTTCAAGTAGGATGGGTTGCGATATTTCAAGAATGATGATTCCAAAACCTATTCCCAATCGATGGCAATATTTAGATTTTGATCCATACTTGTGGTGGTATGATCAATTATGAATTTAATTTACTTTTGATTAATTTTTTTTGTACTAATTATTTTATAATATATTATTTTTTACATTTTTCACATATAACAATTGGTAAGGTTAGTATGATTCTGTAAAATTATTTTTCTAGGTCATGGGTGTCATGGGATCAGGTTCCCATCGATGTTCATCATCACATGTTTGATTATTAGCTGGTATGTAAATAAATATTTTTTATATTTGTTTAATAATTAATTTGATTTTATTAATTATTTTTAGGGTATATTGTCTCCAATTGATGTTAAATTGAGGTCCTCTATCTGGGAGGCATGATAGATTTTTATGCACGTTTTTTTCATAAATTTTTACACAATCTTTGAAAGAGAGCCATGGATAAGAATTCTATTATAGTTTTTTATCAATATTGTTTCTATATTTGACCCAACAACATCCCATCATAAGATTGGGATGGATTGTGTTCCTACTAGGTTGGAGAGGATTTTTGAATGAGGTAATCATTTGGTAGACACAACTAGGGGTGACAGGAGGCCATACACATTGTTGGGAGTCGTACGTTTGGTATTTATCAATGAAATATGATATGTAATTTTTTTTATTAAATTATATATAATTTTAGTATAATTTTTTATATTATATTTATATAGACAACTATTAATACCAGTGTTATAGAGTTTTATGTTTAAAGGAGGATGTAAACCAATTCTATTACATGAGAGATTATGGGTGATAAACAACATTAGATTGTAGTTAGTGTTTTGTTTGGTTTTTATAATTGAAATTATTTATTTTATTTTAATTTCCAATTTCATTTTAAGGAGGATTATGAGGTTTTAAATTCTCATTCATGATAGAGTCGAGCTAATCAGACTGAGTATGAATCCTCAAGAAAGTCATATTTTTAGGAGAAACATCAATTACATGAGAAGATGATGAATTACATGTAATGACCTGCCATGGTTTGGGGATGGAGTTCCCTCTAACCATCCCTTTAGCTGAATCCCCTCCCACAAAATGAATTTATAAAGTTTTTTTTGATAAATATATTATCTATTAAATGGTTATTACCTTTTTTGAATGGTTTTATATATTTGTTTTTATCTAAATTTAATTTTATTATTTTTTTAATATATATTGTTATTTTTTATATTTTTTTTGTGATAGAACTAACTCATCATTATAAAATGTTATGAGTAATAGATTTATGTATCTATAACAAATATTTTTTTACCCCAGATATATATTTCCATCTAAGATATTATTTATGTTTTTTTTCCAAAATTTCCTTAAAAATTCATTAGCGTTGGGAAAAATATCATTCATAACTAGTTTTTTTTATGATGATCTGTCTCAAAAAAATCTACAATGACATTTTTTTACCAAAAGTAATTTGAGATGTAATATAGTAAAAAATACCTTTTTCAATGAGATTCTTTTTCATATTATCTATAGAAATAAATTCATATTCTAAAAGTACAATTATTATTCACTCAATAATGGTGGATTTCTTGTTTTATTCTATTGAAAAAAATTATTCTTATGTCATAAGTTTTATAGAAATATTGAATCACCTCTTCAATACCTCAATTTTGAGATATCTATAAGAACACATAGTGATATATTTTATTATATTACAAGTACAAAAATCTTCCTCAATTAACATTATAGAAGATCATTCTAGAAAATATTATGAGTATTCATCTAGTGGTATTCAATTTTATATTGATAATGTATAGGATCTCTTTATACTAATAGAAAATAAACTACTAATAAAATGAAACATATTTCCACATCCAAATAAATCCCATGATTATAAATTTTTTTAATAATAACTATTAATCTCAAATGGAAGTAAATTATCAAGTACATGTTTGATGACCTAATATAGAGGTATTTATAGCACAAATTAATGAGTCTAATTAAAAATTTAATCCTAAAGACACACTTATTATGAATAAAATATCGATATGTATTTTTAGATGAGTTTCTTGGATTTTCTTGATACTGTGAGGTAAAGTTCTCAATATAACTTATACCATGTTCGATGACTATATCAAAGACCCCCTATATAATATATCAAATAGAACTAGAGTAATTAATAAATAAATTTAAATAGAATATGTAAAATGGGTAACCATTCTAATTATCAAGAAAAGGAATAAGTCATTGTTGTTTTTCATCGATTATCAAGAGATCAACAAGATGATGATAAAGAATAAAAATCGTTTTCCTAAAATTGAAGTCTTGTTTAATTAACTTTATAGATCTAAGTAATTCTCAAAAAAAAATTATAGATCAAAATATTATCAAATAAATAGTATAACTAAAGATATTCAAAATACAACCTTCACCAAAACATAAAGACACTATGAGTTCATAGTAATTACATTTGAAATTAAAAATTCCCTAGAATTATTCACGAACTTGATGAATGTAGGATTTAGATATTACCATAAAAAATTTAATATAATATTTTTAGGTGATATTATCATATATTATAATAATAAATTAATAACCTAAATAATAATTAATAGTTTTTTTCAATATTCTAATAAAGATGAAGTTTTTTTTCAAAATTCATAAACTGTGACTTTTGGATACCATAAGTGGAATTATTAGAAAATATTATCACAAGAAAAGTGATATATATAAATTCTTCAAATATAAAGGTGATTAATAATGACCTAGACCAACTAATGTGATATATATTTATCTATAACCTTTTAGAAATTTCTCTTAGTTTTTAAACCCACTAACTAAGTAAACATTTAAGGGAGTAAATTTTATATAGATATAATATTATGAATAATTATTCAAGGATATTAAGAAGAGTTTAAAACTACCCTCAATTATAGAAAGGTTTTTGATATAATTACATGCTTTAAAATTTTTATTAGGTTATATAATGATGAAAATTGATAAATTTATTGAATATAACTCTTGAAAATTTAAGATTCATGAGAAACATTACATGAAACATGATCTAGAGTAAGTAGTGATGATCATTGAATTTTTATTTTGATATGTTAATTCAATGGAGATAGGCCTAATATATATACTAATCATAAAATGTTAAAGTATATATTCACATGGAAGGACCTAAAATATTTGGTCAAGGATTATTATTTCTTAATACATTATTATCTTGGGAAGGAAAACATGGTAGCAAATACACTTAGAAAAAAGTTACATGTTACTTTATACCTGATGTTGATTGAAAGAATGAAAATATTAATTAAGATACATAAGATGTATCATCAAATAATAATGTTAAGGATGATGAATGAATTTAAAAAATGATAAACAAACTATATAACCAATGTAAAATAATGGTAGACTTATATGATGATTCAAATTTATTTTTTAGAAGAAATGAAGGAAGTAAATATTATTAAACTTAACTTTGATAAATATTAACTCATAATGTTTAGAATATGATAATGTGTGACATCAATACGAGAGTCAAAAAATGTTTTTCTAGTTGATGAAAATAGCTCATAATTATTAAATAAAGTTAGATCCAAGATATATAGAGAGATTAGGAAGAAAGTATAGTGGGACACCATTATGAAGATATTTTGGAGTAGATATAAAGGATTATAGTGTGCTAATAAATTAATGCATAATTTTAGGAATCATGTATAGACCTATAAAATTAAAGGGAAATTTTTTCTTAATTTTCTTTGGGATTTTACAAGAACGCGGTTTCTGACGACACTTGATTCCGAGGCCGGGTGTGCCCAGAATTTCTATCTGAAGTTTAGCTCGGGTACATTCAGTGAACGAACGAGCGGGTTTTCCTAAATTTTGAACCGGTGCTCGGAATCGAATTCTGAGGGCGCCGATGGATTCGAAGTGCCGGTAATTGCTTAGGAACACCCTTTCCAGAGTTTCGTTTTCACGAGAGAAGTTGTTAAAAATTTGTGGAAGTTAAAATAAAAACTGAGTTACAATTTTTATTTCTTTTAAGTGGTTTATCCATTGAGTGGAAGTTGGGGTAACCACCCAACTTCCCATAGGAGGTTATGAGAGTGGTGGGGCCCACACTAAACCCACCCCTTTATCTTCCCTAACCTTCCATAACCCTTCATTTAATAAGTCAAGTTGAGTTAATTAATTGAGTGATTAATTCAACTTTTGAATTTCAAATGCTTAAGTTATGTTAATAAAATAAGTAAAGGACTTATTTTATTTTGGTTGGAACTTGTTTCATTGGGAGGATTTGGAGAAAAGTAGAGGAGCTTGAAGAACATCTTCTTATTCAACGAAGAATGTGAAGAACGCTAAGAACGCCGGATTCCTCGGAGATTGACGACGCAATGCCGATGAATCATTTCCCCGCGACGTCTTCTTCCACGACGGTTATTTCCGCGATGAACCCTCACTCATCGAATTCAACGAGGTAGGGGTTTTATGCGTTTCTATTTGTGAATTTTCTTCCGTCATCAGTCCTTGTGTAAATGGACCACTTGTTATCAGTTAACGGGAGGGGGTCAGACCGCACAAACACGGCCAACCCTCCTCCCCTTTTATATTGTCTTCCTTGTGGTGGAATGGAATGAGGATGGCGCGGTGCCGTCGCACGGTGCGGGGTCATGCAGCAAGGTATGCGCGGCGCCGTCTCGCCACTCCGAAGAACCCCAAAAACACTGCTGCCGGAGTGGGGCCGTGGCAGAGGGGCGTGGCGCCGTCGTGCCGTGCCGGACGGTCCAAGGCCGCGGCTGAGGCCGCGGCGGAGCAGGGGAACCAGCGGCCGGTTCCGGGCTGCCGGCGTCGGGGTAGGGGGACCGACCCTTGACGGTCCCGTGGGGCAACAACTGGCCAGCTAGACAGAGGAAGAGTCGGGGGTTCGAAACCCCCGGCTGGCTGGACATGAGCGGCCCCCCACATGGGGGCCACGGATTAGAAACGGGCGGGGGGCAGCGCGCCCCCCGCACCCTTGTCCGCTCGGCCAAAATGGTCAAGCCACCTGTCTGGTGCCAGCGCGCTGGGCCGGGCCACGCCCAAGCGGGCTGGGCTCAGATCCAGGTCGGGTTGACCCGGTTCGGGCCGACCCAGTGGGTACCGGGCCGGGTCGGACCGGGCCCGAACCCCCTATTTCCGGACTGTTTCAGTCTATTGCCCATAACTTGGGATACGGACCTCCAATTGATGCACTGTCAGTTGCATAGCGATCCTTGGATCAAGACGGTCGTTTCGGTATATTATAATCAATGTTTTGGAGAACTTTGGGTTCGTCCGGGTTGGTTTGTACACGAAACTAACCGGGCCCTCGGAGCGAAAACGCTTATAACATGGACTCCGGACATCCGATTGACGTTCCATCGACTTTGTTGGATTCCTATTAGTGAGAAGGACCTTTTGGCTTACTCCTCTCGAGGTTTGGATAAAGTTTGAGTAAGGTCGTATTGGTTTTGACTTAAAAACCAACTGGGCCCCTAGAACGAAAAAGCCAATAACTCTCAGACCGGGCGTCCGATTGATGCGTCGTATGTGACATTGAGTTCCTGTTGAAAATATAGAACCTTTGGATACATCAACTCTGGACTATGTGTCAGTTGATGTATCAACCCCTCGGCTCGTGGAGCGGACCCTCCCAAATGAGCTTGCTGTGTGCGGGAACCCTAGAGCTGGCTTCGACTGCGACGACGATGACTACTGTACAGAAATCCTCCGTGTATTCGACGACGACGACTACAACACTCAGCGATCCTACGTGGATCAGTGCTACCGATCCTGTGTGGGTCAGATTCTGTGTGGGTCAGCACTCAGTGGTCCTGTGTGGGCCAGCGCCTACAGATCCTATGTGGGTCCGATCCTGGGTGTGTCATTGCGGGGGTTAGTTACCTATCGGTCCTGTGTGGGTCCGACGACTTAGAAGAATCAGTGACTACATCTGATCATCTCTATCATCTTACGAAGAAGTATACCTGTGTGAGATAAATCTTGACTTTCAATCCTTATCTTCAATATGATTGACTTGCTTTCCTGTGTGGATTGTGTTGTGCCACCCTGTGTGGACGTGACCGAACTTGGGCTCAGATGTTAGAGCCGAACTGGAATTGATAACTTAGGTATATGTATGGGCAGATACCTAAGTAGTGTCAGATGTTACTCCGTGATTGTATCTTTCCTTTGTGGATTATCCTTTGTGGATTCGGTGAGACCTTCAGGGGTCTCGGGGTCCCTACTGAGTAGCTTATACTCACCCCTGCACGGGCTATGCCCGCACTACGTTTTGTTGGTTGCAGACGACAGATAACGCTGATCGTGGTTGAGGCTGGCGAAGCAGGTCGGTATCCGGAGCTGGACCACTGGGTGGGGAGTACTCGGAGCGGATGGCTGGACCGAGGAGCTATGGAGGCTATTTGTACCCACCCTTCAGGTGGAACTTTCAGTGGACGGCTTGAGGCTGTGGCTTTACTTTCAGTTGATGTTTTCCCTTTCTAGTTGTACTTTACTTTTATTTTGGGTTTGTATACTGGCCCACTTACTTTTTCGCACTTACTTTTGTACCGAGTTTTTACTTAGTGTTTACTTCTTCTTGCTTGCTCTGTGGTGTTTGTTTACTTTACAAAGGCAATGCCTTCCCTTTTTACTGGGAATTATGCCTTGGTGCTAGTCGTCATCCCCTGGCCTATGGAAGGCAGGCTTGAGGTAGTCACGACACGGGCCCCGAGGACGGGTCGTGACAAATTGGTATCAGAGGAGTTCGGTTCTACCGCAGAACTCAGGAATCTGATCTTTTTCTATGTGAAGCAATAGTGTTAAGAGTATTGAGTGTGGTTATCAGTCCAGGGAGTCCAGTGTTGGTGCCGCGGCCGACATATCCGTACACTAGGACCCTAACTTCTGATTTTTGACTTAATGCACGAAAACATTTATTGCATGTGTGATTCAAGTTTTCTTTGTGATTACTTTGTGTCAGCTCACCAGGTATACTATTTGACCGTGGCACACCTGTTTCTTTACAGGATGGCCCCACGATGGAAACCAGCTAGGGTTCCGAGCATTGTACATGACGACAGCCCACCAAGCGACGAGACCTCGGTACAGGGCCCTTTGACAGCAGAGGCACCGACAGTACCTCTACCCGTCGAGCCACCGATGCTACCAGCCCCAGCCGCTGACGATGCACGTCTCCTTAGAGCCCTGCATGAGTTTCAGCGTCAGCGACCACACAGGTTCCATGGGGAGACAGACCCTCAGGCAGCTGAGGATTGAATGGAGGCAGTTTTATGGGTTTTCAGGTTAGTGATGACACCAGCAGACCTCATGGTGATCCTCACAGCGAGCCTCCTGCACGCGGCAGCAGGCAGATGGTGGATCTTGATGCTTCAGGTGCATGACGAGGCATCTCTCCTTTAGACGGACTTTGAGAGCCTCTTTCGCTCGAAGTTCATCCCAGCCACCCTCCATGCGGTGCGCATCCTGGGGCTTCTTCAGCTGCGGCAGGGCAGCTTGATGGTCGCCCAGTACTCAGCGAGATTTACAGATCTCTCGTGCTACTCGACAGACATGGTACGGGACCCATTATTTCGGGCCCAGACCTTCAAGCAGGGATTGAGGCAGGAGATCAGGGCATCACTGATCTCCCTCAGCATCCCGACACAGGCAGAGGTACTGGAGTGAGCCCTTCTAATCAAGAACTTCCTTGCTGAGCCTGCATCAGTGGCGAGACCTACCGCAGGGCAGCACATAGCAGAGTCTTCCGCAGCAGGTAGTCGACGGATGACTCATGGGTCCAGGCAGACCAGACCCTCAGGCAGACGACCTCAGGACACTGGCTCAGCATTGCAGGGCACACTGCACGAAGCCAGTCTTTTGAGAGGAAGACAGTGCTACGCATGCGGCGGGCAGGGCCACATGGCTCGTGACTGCCCGACCCGCCGTACCGAGGAGCAGCAGACGGTTGAGGGGCCACCCAGGCAGAGGCAGAGGGTCGACCGTGGAGGTCCGTAGGTAGCAGGCAGACGAGGCAGAGGAGATGGCCGAGCAGCAGGTGGTGGGAGACGATTTGAGGCTCTACCACCACCACCACCATGAGGTCCACCCCGACCATAGGGAGATGGCGGGCAGAGACAAGCACAACATCAGGCAGCGGAGGCCTACGACCACGACACGCCCGAGATGATTCGAGGTACTATCTGTTTCTATTCCACCCTTGCTGCAGTTCTTATAGACCCAGGAGCAAGTCATTCTTTCATAGCTGCTACCCTTGTTCGGAGCTCGGAGATTCTGACAGAGCCATTCGCTCGATCCTTACGGCTAGAGACTCCTACGGGAGAAGACTTGACGATTACGCACTGGTGCCGGCAGTGTGAGCATACTCTAGGAGGCGAGAGCTTCGGCTGGGATCTTCTTGTAGCGGCGTCGAGGCCTTACGACGTCATCTTGGGCATGGATTGGTTATCTACAGTCCATGCTCAAATTGACTGTATTCGGAACATGGTGCGGTGTGTATGCACCGATTGGAGCAGGTTCACCTTCACCAGTGAGAAGGGAGCCTTCGCAGCACAGGATGGACTCTTTCATAGGAGGGGACATCCCATCACTCATCAGTTGGCTAGCCTCATCTTAGGAGCAGTTGACATGCAGAGTCCTAGTTTTCGTGCAGTGGTGGATCAGTATGTGTACATTTTCCCCGATGACGTTCCAGGACTACCTCCTCGCAGAGAGGTAGACTTTTATATTGATCTATACCCCGAGACAGCCCCAATATCCACTCCAGCATATCAGATGACCCCCGATGAGCTTCGAGAGCTATGGGTAGTGTTGGAGTACTTGCATGGCAAGAGATTAATCCGACCCAGTGTTTCACCCTTGGCTTCCTTGATTCTGTTCGCCAAGAAGGCGGACGAGAGCTTGCAACTTTGTGTCGACTATCTTCACATGAACTAGGTGATCGTGAGGAACCAGTATCCGCTACTGAGGATTGATGACCTCTTCGATCAGCTCAATGGATCACGGTGGTTCTCAAAGATAGACCTCAGGTCAGGCTATCACTAGCTCAGAGTTCGGGATGAGGACGTGCAGAATATGGACTTCAGGTGCCAGTATGGCCACTATAAGTTATTGGTTATGCCATTCGGCATAACCAATGCTCCATCAGTGTTCATGGCCCTCATGAACAGGATCTTTTAGCCTTTCCTCGATCGATTTTTCATGTTCTTCATTGACGACATTTTGATATACTCGACCACTGAGGAGGAGCACGCCTACCACTTGTGGGTTGTACTGGACACACTCCGAGAGCACCAGCTTTATGGAAATCTATTAAAGTGCCAGTTCTGGATACATGAGGTCCACTTCTTGGGACACGTCATCTCTAAGGAGGGAGTTGCGGTGGATCCTGAGAAGATTGATGTAGTGCTAGCTTGGGAGCCACCCAGGAGCGTGACGGAGGTGCGGAGTTTTCTGGGACTAGCTGGATACTACTGGAGATTTGTGGAAGACTTCTCCAGAGTTGCAGCACCACTATCAACCTTGACAAAGAAGGGGAAACCCTTTGTGTGGTCAGACAGATGTCAGCAGAGCTTACAGGAGCTGAGACAGAGATTGACCAACGCGCCTATCTTGAGGATACCGGGGGAGGGATTTGGATATGTAGTTTACTGCGATGCGTCAGGGACCGGACTCGGATGTGTACTGATGAAGGAGTGAGCCGTGATCGCCTTTGGATCACATCAGTTGAGGAAACATGAGTAGAACTATGATACCCATGACCTGGAGTTAGCAGCATTGGTCTTCGCTCTGAAGATGTGGCGACACTATCTGATGGGCGAGTGCTTTATAGTCTATTCGGATCACCAGAGTCTCAGGTACATCTTCTCATAGAAGTACCTGAACCTGAGACAGCGGTGCTGGCTCGAGTTCCTCCAGGACTATGACTTTGAGATAGTCTATAATCCTGGAAAAGGGAACGTGGTAGCTGATGCTCTCAGCAGGAGGATGGGCATTCAACTACTTGGGGTGGCGACAGAGTAGCTAGCCGCTTTTCAGATATCCTTATTGGATAGAGATGGATCATCCTTCCTTCAGTCACTCACAGTCACTCCTCCACTACTACAGCGGGTCAGAGAGGCACAACATGGGGACACCGACTGTGAGATGCGACGTGCGTAGATATCCTCAGGACAGGAACCTGATGGTTTCTCTTTAGGATGAGAGCACGATGTCCTTTTCAGAGGACATACCATGGTACCAGTTCCTTTACGAGAGGAGGTGCTGAGAGAGTTCCACACATCCCCTTTGGCGGTATATCCTGGAGTGGCGAATATGTAACAGGATCTCAGACGACAGCACTGGTGGCCGGGCATGAAGAAGGCTGTGGCAGAGTTCGTTTCTCGATGCCTCACCTGCCAACAGGTGAAGGCAGAGCACCAGGTACCAACAGGCTTGGTTCAACCCTTGGAGGTCATGGAGTGGAAGTGGGACGACATATCTATGGACTTCATGACTGGACTTCCACGCACTTCAAGAGGTCACGACTCCATTTGGGTGATTGTCGACCGACTCACCAAGTCGGCTCACTTCTTACCCATCAGAGAGCAGGGCTCAGTGGAGAGCTTGGGACGTCTCTACGTTCAGGATATTGTACGGATTCATGGTGTGACATCGTTTATCATTTCTGATTGAGATGCTTGATTTACTTCCCAGCTTTGGAAAGGGTTGCAGGAGGCATTCGGGACGCAGCTACGTCTGAGCACCGCCTTTCACCCCCAGACATATGGTCAGACGGAGAGGACCATTCAGACACTCGAGGACATGCTCTGCGCATGTGTCCTCGACTTTGGTCGCAGCTGGGAGGACCACCTACCCTTGGTGGAGTTCGCGTACAACAAAAACTACCACTCCACCATCGGGATGGCACCTTACGAGGCGTTGTACATCCGACCTTGCAGATCACCTCTATGCTGGAAAGACCCTGGGGAGTCAGAACTTGTGGGACTGGAGATGGTACAGGCCACGAGAAGAGAAGGTCCAGGTCATCCAGGAGCGGATGAGGACAGTTCAGAGCCGGAAGAAGTCTTATCCGGACAGGAGGCAGAGGCCACTGGAGTTCGAGGATGGTGACCACGTCTTCTTGCGGGTCTCACCTCGATGTGGATTACGGAGATTTGGCTGAGGCGCCAAGTTATCTCCACGTTTCATCGGACCATTCCATGTCCTCAGCAGGATTGGCGAGGTGGCTTTTCGCCGGGATCTACAACCTCAGTTGCACCGAGTGCACAACGTCTTCCATGTATCTCAGCTGAGGAGATACGTGGACGACCCAATGCATATCATTGACCTTGGGGAGCTGGACATTGATGATGGGGCGAATTTTGCGGAGGTCCCAGTGGAGATCAAGGATCGACAGGAGCGGGTCCTACGTGGACGGTCGATTCCTCTAGTGCGCATCAGATGGAAGCACGAGAATTTCCAGGAGAGCACTTGGGAGCGGGAGGCTCAGATGCGTGCGCAGTACCCACATTTGTTCCCCAAGTTTTTGATGTATCTTTACGGGGACGTAAATCCCTGAGGTGGGAGTAATGTAAAGACCTGTAAAATTCAAGGGAATTTTTTTCTTAATTTTCATTGGGATTTTACAAGAACACGGTTTCTGAAGGCACTTGATTCCGGGGCCCGGTGTGCCTGGAATTTCTATCCAAAGTTTAGCTCGGGTACGTTCAGTGAACGAACGAGTGGGTTTTCCTAACTTTTGAACCAGTGCTCAGAATTGAATTCCGAGGGCACTGATGGATTCGCAGCGCCGGTAATTGCTTAGGAACACCTTTTCCGGAGTTGCGTTTTCACGAGAGAAGTTGTTAAAAATTTGTGGAAGCTAAAATAAAAATTGAGTTACAATTTTTATTTCTTTTAAGTTGTTTATCCATTGAGTGGAAGTTGGGGTAACCACCCAACATCCCATGGGAGGTAATGAGAGTGGTGGGGCCCACATGAACCCCACCCCTTCATCTTCCCTAACCTTCTATAACCCTTTATTTAATAAGTCAAGTTGAGTTAATTAATTGGGTGATTAATTCAACTTTTGAATTTCAAATGCTTAAGTTATGTTAATAAAATATGTAAAGGACTTATTTTATTTTGGTTGGAACTTGTAGCATTGGGAGGATTTGGAGAAAAGTTGAGGAGCTTGAATAACTTCTTCTTCTTCGACGAAGAATGCGAAGAACGCCGGATTCCTCGGAGATCGACGACGTGACGCCGACGAATCATTTCCCCGCGACATGACTCTCTCCTTCCGTGACGTCTTCATCCGCGACGGTTATTTCCGCGACAAACCCTTGCTCATCGAATTCGACGAGGTAGGGGTTTTATGCATTTCTATTTGTGAATTTTCTTCCGTCATCAGTCCTTGTGTAAATGGACCACTTGTTATTAGTTAACGGGAGGGGTCCGGACTGCACAAACATGTCCGAACCTCCTCCCCTTTTATCTTGTCTTCCTTGTGGTGGAATGGAACGAGGATGGCGGGTACCGTCGCACCATGTGGGGTCATGCGGCAAGGTATGCGCGGCGCCATCGCGCCGCGCCTTTGAATCGAACAAGAATGTGGCGCTGTCGCGCCGCGCCGGAGAACCCCAAAAACACCACCACCGGAGCGGGGCCGTGGGGGAGGGGCGCGACACTGTCGCGCTGCGCCAGATTGTCCATGGCCGCGACTGAGGCCGTGGAGGAGCAGGGGAATCAATGGCCGGTTCCGGGCCACTGGCATCAGAGCAAGGGGATGGGCCCTTGCCGGCCCCGTGGTGCAATAACCGGCCGACCGGAGCGGGCTGGCCGGACAGAGGAAGAGTCGGGGGTTTGAAACCCCCGACTGGCCAGGCATGAGCGGCCCCCCACATGGGGGCCGTGGATTAAAAATGGGCGGGGGGCAGCGCGCCCCCCCGCACCCCTGTCCGCTCGGCCGAAACGGCCGAGCCAGCTGGCTGGCGCCAGCGCGCGGGGCCGGCTGCCCAGGCCGGTCCACCAGGCCGGGCTGCGCCCAGGCTGGGCCGGTTCAGCTGGGCCGAGCCACCCCCAAGCAGGCCGGGCCCGTACCTGGGTCAGGGTCGACCCGGTTCGGGCAGACCCAGGGGGTACCGGGCCGGGTCGGACCGGGCCCGAACCCCCTATTATCGGACTTTTTCGGTCCGTTGCCCATAACTTGGGCTACAAACCTCCAATCGACGCACCGTTAGTTGCGTAGAGATCCTTGGATCGAGACGGTCGTTTTGGTATATTATACTCAAGGTTTAGGAGAACTTTGGGTTCGGCCGGGTTGGTTCGTACACGAAACCAACTGGGCCCTCGGAGCGGAAACACTTATAACTTGGACTCCGGACGTCCGATTGACGTGCCGTCGACTTTGTTGGATTCCTCTTAGTGAGACAGACCTTTTTGGATTACTACACTTGAGGTTTGGACGAAGTTGGAGTACGGTCGGGTTGGTTTTGACTTAAAAACCAACCGGGCCCCTGGAACGAAAAAGCCAATAACTCTCAGACCGTGCGTCCGATTGATGCGTCGTCTGTGACATTGAGTTCCTGTTGACGATACAGAACTTTTGGATACATCAACTCCGAACTATGTGTCAGTTGATGTATCAGCCCCTCGGCTGATGGAGCGGACCCCCCCCCCCCCGAATGAGCTTGCTTTGTTCGGGAACCCTAGATCTGGGTGCGACTGCGACGACGATGACAACTATACAGAAATCCTCCATGGATTCGATGACGACGACTACAGAACTCAGAGATCCTATGTGGATCAGTGCTACTGATCCTGTGTGGGTCAGATCCTATGTGGGTCAGCGCTCAGTGGTCCTGTGTGGGCCAGCGCCTATAGATCCTGTGTGGGTCCGATCCTGTGTGCATCATTGCGGGGGTTAGTTACCTATCGATCCTTTGTGGGTCATTGCGGGGGTTAATAACTATTGATCTTGTGTGGCTCCTATGACTTAGATGAATCCGTGACTACATCGGATCATCTCTATCGTCTTATGAAGAAGTATACCTGTGTGAGCTAAATCTTGACTTTCAATCCTTATCTTTGATATGATTGACTTGTTTTCCTGTGTGGATTGTGTTGTGCTATCATGCGTGGGCGTGATCGAACTTGGGCTCAGATGTTGGAGCCGAACTGGAATTGATAACTTAGGTATATGTATGGACATATACCTAAGTAGTGTCGGATGTTACTTCGTGATTGTATCTTTCCTTTGTGGATTATCCTTTGTGGATTCGGGGAGACCTTCGGGGGTCTCGGGGTCCCTAATGAGTAGCTTATAATCACCCATACACGGGCTATGCCCGCACTATGTTGTGTTGGTTGCAGGCGACGGACAACGCTGATCGTGGTTGAGGCTGGCATAGCAGGTCAGTACCCAGAGGTGGACCACTGGGCGGGGCGTACTCGGAGCGGACGGCTGGACCGAGGAGCTGTGGAGGTTATCTGTACCCACCCTTCATGTGGGACTTCCAGTGGATGGCTCGAGGCTGCAGATTTACTTTCAGTTGCTGTTTTCCCTTTCCAGTTGTACTTTACTTTCAGTTTGCATTTGTATACTGGCCCACTTACTTTTCCTCACTTACTTTTGAACCCAGTTTTTACAGTGTTTACTTCTGCTTTCTTGCTCTGTGGTGTTTGTTTACCTTACAAAGGCAATGACTTCCCTTTTTACAGGGAATTACTCCTTGGTGCTAGTCGCCAGCCCCTGGACTATGGAAGGCAGGCTTGGGGTAGTCACGACACGGGCCCTGAGGACGGGTCGTGATAAATCAAAGGGGTATTTGAAACCCTAAAGTAATCTAATTGAAAAAAATAAGAGAAAATATTTGTGGATTTATCGAAGATATTCTAAGGACCTCCAAAGGAAAAAAAATTCATGTGGGGTTTGGTTAAGAATCTAATAAATTATACACACCTCATCACCATTCAAGAATATTTATCAATTAATCCATTTTCTACTATATATATATATCTAAAAATTAGTGAGGCTACACCGGGAATAATATTTGATTGTATCTGGTTGAGATCCGTGGTTTATCATGAAGTTCCAAAAAATTCTCTAGTTGAAATTGTATATGGAGTTTAAATATAGTATCATTTATTACTGTGAAACTGTTTTTAATTTGAAAGAATCATTTATATTTAGGAATCTATTCTTAAATCATTATCAATATAAATGAAAGAAGGTTGTGATCAACATATCGTGTTGGTCACGTTCTTATATAGAAATATCTCTCACTCAAGTATACACATGGATGTATTTTAAACCTAGTTTTAAAATAGATATAAAATTTGACTTACTAGGTTTAAATTTTATAGGGAATGTTTTTAGGTCAACAAATTATTCATGAAATAAAAAAAGTATCTAAATAGTTCAAAAATTAATTAAATCATCCAAAATTAGATAAAATTTAAACACTAGTAATAGATGATGTGAAGTTAAGTTAAAAATAGGTAAGAAATGTTTCATTTATATATATCCTTGGAAAAGGTATATGAGGTTTTGGAATAAGGGAAATCTAAGTCCTATATATATTAATCCCTTTTAAAATTATTAATACCATTATATCTATAACCCATTAATTAACACCAAAAAAATATAACAAGATAATAATATATTACACATATCTCTACTAGGGAAGCGAATAAAAGATCCCTCATATGTACTAAATCATGAGGTGGTATAACTAGTTTCTAAACTTTTATATGAGAAGAAACTAGTTAATATATTATATCATAGAAATAAAATGATACAAAAAATAAAAACATACCTTGAATAATCACATAGGGGAAAATAAAATTATGGATAAGTGACATGATAATCTAAAGATATAATGAATCAAATGCGACCAAAACCATTCTTGTGTGATAGATCAAATTAAAATTTCATAGATAAATTAATGAATGGGTAAAACCTAAAATTTTCAAGATGAAATTTTCTTACATGACTTAAACTTGTGTAATAATTAAATATGTTTTATTTCTTTTGGAATCAAAGTACAAGAGTACACTTTTATATAATAAATAAATTCTATAAACTATATAAAAATAATCATCATTTTACTACTTTATAATAAAAAATTCAATAAAAACACATTCTATATAACTAATAAAAAATAAAACCAACCAATAAAAAAATAAGTATCATGATCTGCAATTTTTAATACTGTGGCACATGGTCACTCATAAATTTTATAACTATATAGATAAATTTATATAAAAAATAAAAATATCAGGAATATTATAAAAATGTCATATTATAAATACAAAACATTTAGAATTAACTTGGAAAATGTGAATAGTGACTTAGGAGAATGATCTATTGGAACATATAGGAATCGTAAGAGGGAATATAATCTTTTAGAATGCATCCATTGGGCATATGTCTATTGGTAATATTACAACAGAGAAGATGAAAACTTACTTCTATTATAGCTATGATGTATATAATATAATTACCTATTAACTATTATAAATATTAAAATATAAATATTAATTATTATCTTATAAAAGATAATTAAATTTTTTAATGTAATAAATAATATTTTCAAAATATTATGAAATTTATTTCTATATGAAAAAAAATATTTTTAATGTATTAGAACTTAAAAAAAACTAAAATATCATATTTTAAATATTAATTTTAATAACATTTATTTCATATTTGGAATAAGGAAATTGATATTAGTTTTGGAATAGTTTTGTTATTTTTTTTAAAAAATAATGGGTAAAATATGTTGGAATATTTATGTTGCAGTACCACTATCATATGAAAACATCTACCTATATGTATTAATGATTTAGTTTTAGTAATTTGGTCTATAATACTATTTATTTTAATAATGTAATTCATTGTTTTAAATCTTGACTATATAATTATATTATATTCATGATTTTATTTCAGCATACCCTTCTACTTTACATGTAAATATAACCTTTACCTTTATTTGAAAACCACTTACAAAACCTATTAATATACTCAAAATCTACCAAAATACATCCTCTTAATCCTCTTACCCAAGTTGGTGATCCACTAATTAAAATTAAACCCTTATCTATAAAGCTTATAATGTCAAGAATTAAATAGTTTTTTCAAACAACTCTAGAATTTAGGTAAGGGGAATCTTCTTAGAACTTTTATAAATTAATCTCAAGTATTTCATCTTCATTTATATTATTTGATTTCATATATATTATATCATCTGTATTCTTATTATTCCATTTTTCATATTAGTTTATGTTTATTTATATTACTTTCCACAATTCACTATTTGATTTACTATGATATTGTAAGGGGTTCTTTATCAACTATGCGTATTAAAAACCAATTAAATTAGAGACCACTAGGTTTGATTTCAAGTGATACATTGATAAAAAAGAGGTTAATTTATGGTTATCACATTGATATATTGAATAAAAACAAATTAATTTACAAAAATAATGTAATGGGAATAGGGAAAAAACATAGAGACAGAATAAAAAAGAGGAAAAGAGTGAAGAATATGATAACTTACGAACAAGGATATTTTTCCCATAATTTACATTATTTATAGAAATACATGTTTTCTAATCAATATTTTTTATGATTTATAACACAAATGAGATATTAGAAGACTTTAGATATGATTGAGGAGAATATAAAAATGACAGAGAAAATAAAACTATAATATTTTTTATTATGGTGTGATGATTTGAAGGAATTAAAAATTTATATCCTAATAAAACTATAGTTTAATAAATGTATTTAACATTATAATACTTACTTACGTGTAAATATCCTTAATTCACTTGATAAATCCCTTATGTCATTAAGAACACCCCTTGTGTCATCACTCTCATATTAGATGAAAGAGTGGAGAATAATTTATATTCAAGGAGAGATTACAATGTGAAGGTAGGTACCAAATTATAACTGATGAAGGTAGAGCTAACATCACTATTTCTCCATTGAATATTGAATATGTTATGGTGTAATATTCTTGAGGTATAATATTGAAGTGTGGACTATGAAAGACGTTTTATGGATATTATGTAGTGATTTTAGAATATTTTATGTTAGAGAAAAGAAGATATAGATATTATGTGTAATACATTATTTCTTGATGACTTCTACACTCGTGACATTTTGAGTTGGTGTGGACCTACTTTCCAAAGGAAGATGGTCATAGTGAATTTATCAATGATTCTTTGGAATGCATGCTTATTGGGAGGATGGGAGATTGGGATCATTACAATCTATAAGGTGGAATTATTTTATACTCCAGGACTCTCTTAAATATTTAAGACATGTACAAGAATCCTTACCAATTCCTAGTGTGGGACTATTTACTTATGTGATGATGATTTGATTAAAACATTTATTAATTTAAACATATTTATATATATATTAATAGTTTTCCATAAATAATACCATCTATATATATAATAGGTTCTCCATCACCGACACCATTTCTATATATCATAGGTTCTCCATATTCATTTTATTAATTGATGATGCTATGATTTAAATACACACAACATGGTGTTATTGAGTTTGTTTCCATATAGTGAGGTGATAGAAGTTTATGATATCATATTCAGACCCCTAATAGGGCCTTATTATGTATCCCTAAGAGGGCAACCTAAACCGACCTATTTTGGTGCCACTTAATGGGACACATTGTTCCTTTTAAGCTTGTGTGACAAAGAAAAATATGGTTCCTTTTAATGTTATAAAACCATGATTAAATTAATATCCTTTTAAGTTAATGTTTCCAAGATATATTCTAATGAGTTTAAAGTCATGCAGGGTGGAATACTTGGTGATATGTGAATACCAATTATTAATGTGGGACTTATGCATGAGTGACCCTTTAAGGATCGTCATATTTATTTTTAACTAGACATGAGAGTGTATGGTGGGATTTATAGGGGATATAAACCTTTGAGGTAGGATGAATAAAATAGAACATGTATTAACAAGGATTGAATCCATTAGAAATATGGCTTAGTAGGAATGAATTTGATAAGGAATATAGCTTGATGAGGATAGTGTTTCCTAGGGAATATAGCTTAATGAGGATATAGTTTGGGACAATGGGTTTAAACCTCAGAGAGGTGTCTTATATAACCTATTTTATATGAATCAAATCCCATATAGTTCAATTTACATTGTTTAAGGTCATGTGATAGGATCATTCAATGCAATTTAACATCGCATTGAGAGGATGTTGTTTTTCTATTTTACATCAATCGATTAGAAAATTTTTGGGAATTTTTACATTTTGAAACTAGGATGTTGATATATAGTTTAAAATCATTAAATAATGAAATTTTTAATTTTGTTTAATATTGAATGATAAGGAAATTTCTGTAATTAAATGAGCGACAACATAAGATTGAGATAATCATATACATGGGTGGCCTGTATGTGATGTTTGGAAGCAACTATGATATGTGTGGGGATTACACATATATTTCCTAGATATGGATACCCACATCATGTTTGTTGATAATAAAATGAGGAAGGTTTATTGGAGTCCTGAGGAGTATGGTTCAAAGAGCAAGAAGTTGGGGGTTGTACCTAATAGGAGGAGTCCCATCCAAGAACAACTATGTTTATTTACAAAATTAACAAATAAAAATAAAATTTTCCATTGTTGAGAGCCATTAGAAGGAGGGTAGTAGAAACCCAGGAGGAACATGTCTAAAATAGGAGTAAAAAAATTCTATACAATGGGGGGATAAACAATTTAGGGATTGATTAAAGGACCCTGTGAATGAACCCTCATAGATAGAGTCTACAGAGGGGTTATATGAAGCGAATCCCACGAATAGTATCTCATGAATAGACCATGCAAGCATGTAATCATGATGGGAATCCATGAAGGATGTCCATAGATGAAACCATGTGAAGGAGGTCCATGGATGAGACCTCACAAATGGAACTTTTTGAATGAGGTTCTCATATGAAAACTCATAAAGGAGATCCACATAAAACACCTTTTGAAGGTGGTATATGAATGAAACCTCATGAAGGAGGTTCATAAATGGAACATATTGATGGAGGAATGTGAATAAAAATTCATTAAGGAGTTCTGTAGACAACATCTTCCATAGGGTGCCTCGTAGAGGTGGTTAGTGGACACAACCTTTTAAGAGTTAAATTTCCCCCCCTTTTGTTTTCTTATTCCAAATTTTTCTCAAGAATAATATAGGTAAAGCCTTAAATGAATTAAATATTTATTGAGTTCTATTAAAGACCCTTTTGATTTTTTTAAGTGTTCAATACCTCCTCTCTACTACCACTATCTCTTCTTTGTGCATTCTATCCATTTTAGAACTTATAAAATATATTTATAATCATTCTTGGATAATTTTATCCCTATAATAGATTGGTTAATAGGGATTAATTAGCTAAAGGCATGTCCATAGGGGGTTCTCCTAGCTTCAGAAAACACTTGGCACTCTTTAAGGGGACACATGGTTATATAGGGTTCCTTTCGCACCACTGAGAATGATTGAAACCTAAAAATGGAGTACATGGATCACCCATTACCATCATGAACAACTATGACCTGAAAAAGAAGGACATGGGTATGTAGAGTGCCTACCTACCCACCACATATTCTCACAGACCAAAAAATGTTTATGCATCCATGTAGGCCATCCACGTTACCACTGAAAACAACTTCATTCCATGAAGCTTGTATGAATCTGTATAGAGCATCTATATCAAATGACTTTGTGACCAATTGAATCCTCTTCCAACCCAAAAATTTCTTTATAGATAGATTTAATTTATTAATTTTGGATTTAATATTCCATTGTTTTCCAAGTAAAATTATGTGTGCCTTAACCAATTTTCCTCATTAGAATGTGGTTCGATCGACATGAAGAGGAATGTATTCTGAGGAAGTAAGATGATCCTTTTGGGATGCATGCGGTCCAAATAGAGTTCCCCACTATATAAGTCAACCTAATACCCATATCACTTTTAATGAGTGATTTAAAATATAGTAAAAATTACTTAACATGTGTCACCACCTATGTATTATTGACCATAAACCAACATCTGTTCACAAGTTCCTGTGAACCCCATCCTACACATGAGGGTCAGTATTCAAGTAACCACGTACCACTACACACATCTGTAATACCATTTAATTACTTGGAATTAAGATCCGAATAATTTTTGTCATTCTAGAGATTTAATACTATCCAAAATATTACATGATTCCTCTATATAATTTTAGGCTTAAATGAGACATTCCAATTCCTACATCGGGTCATAATCTACTATTGATATAGTTCACACCTTCCATAGATTATGTCCAGGAAAATATATCTACCAATGATCAAACTATTATTAAGACACATCAAGGAAGAACCTATATATTGAATGTCACTCTGTTGACTCATGATGACCAAGATTATATCCAACATCCCATCACTAAAAATTACTCATCTATCTTTGCTACTTCATTAAATAATCCTAGCAGAGGATGAATTCAAAAATGGGACCTGCACCCCGACAATAGTTTCTCTGATGAATGAATCTGGGATTTATGGGTTCATATAAGTTTCATATAATTCACTAAGTAGATATGGGTAATTAATATTTATGATGTAGTAAAAATATCCAAATTCATGATTTATCAACCATTCAAGCTTCTTCCAGAGCTTATTAGTCCTTGGTGTTTAGGAACCAACACATTTAATCTACCGTAGGGAGAGGTAGGGATTAGTTTATGTGATGTTTAGTAGTTGGGGGAATATTGATCCCATAAAATATGTACAAATAATTTATTCTTGTGGTTTATGTATAGAAGGATGTTTAACCAACCCCTCCACTATCATGGTAATTATTTAATGAAGTAGAAATAACATTGGTATATGACCTCCATCCCCACTCGATCATTCATTTTAAGAAATGTGTAGATATATTTCTTTAAACCAACGAGATGAGTCTGGGATTCAAGTGTTCAAGTAGATGTCCTACCCAATAAGCTAGTAATACTGAGGGTTTCTATTAGGGTACCATAGAATCAGGCTAATACACTTTATATGGGTATGTGGTTCTGCTGAACATGGATCCAAACCACCAGCTAGTGGAATTCATAGCTTTGTTCCTAATCATGTGGATCTTTATTTCTAGGGATTACCACTTGGGTGTTCAGTTTGGAACCCAAATGATATAATATTTTTTAGTGCAAGGAAAACTAAACAATATGGTTGGTTAGTTCTTTCCTGGACTAATCATGTTAGGCCACATATAAGAGGGGAGGACTCATATCAGATTAGTGAGTCATTCTATTTTTTATGGTTTAAAAAAACATTTTAGAGCTATGTGTTTAAAAAAACAATACTCCCTTATTCATTTTCATGACCCAAGATTCTGAACATTGACGATATTCAAGAAACATATTTGAACACTGGTGAGGTCATTTCCATGCAGATAAACCATCAATAATTAACCTTTGTTCCTCACGGTACACTTTATGAAATGATTATTGACAATGGTGGTAGAACCTGGGAAGAGATCTACTTCATTATTAATTTTTGGGATGAGGTTCTAGTGTCTCAAGTGGATGATCTGGACATTTATGAGCCTTATTCCACTTATATATTTTCACACATATTGAGAAGTTTATAGAGGGTATACTCATTTCCATTTATTGGGATTATGAGTGAACAACATCTTGTTATCATATACTAGCTTTGGTTAGTGTTGATGAGAATAGATAAAAATTCTAAGATTGTACTTATAACCATTAAAATTATCATCAACATATCACAGGACTAGGATAAGGTATGGGTAGATCATTACCCAGAAAATATGTTATGATAACTATACTAATAGGTAAACAAACTATTGGAGTCTAAGAGTCCATTTCTTGATATTAAAATAGACCATGTATTCTAATTAGAGGGTTCCATAGAAAAAAATCCCAAAAATTATGGGAAATTATTGTCTTCAGGACCCTTTGTAGAAAAAGTAGGGAAAATTTAGGGATGATGACTGTATCGATCCAAAATTGTATTAATGAGAATTCCTCTTGATCTAATTAAATGTCTTATTATGTAAAATGGTTATATAAAACATATGAAATTCCTTAGTTTTATGTTTTTTTTTGGATTTTAAAATACCATTAAGAATTTTTACCGTTGATAATATTGTCGTTGAATAGTGATCACATGATTAGTATAAATATAGGGCTTTAACAAATCCAATTTACTCAGAAAAAGGAAGTGATGACCTAATCCAGTAGAATTTATCCATATGAAGCCCATTTGTCAGAGCTCAGAAAGGAGTTAGAGTCACTGGTCTTTGCTCTTGACCAAGACCAAGCTGAGATTCAACATGTTAATCTTGAATAGAATTGCCCATAGGATAAGTGGAAGTTAATAGAGATTACCACCCGACCGATGTTATTGGAGCCACCCCAAGAGTCTATCACCATCACACACCTTACCCTTAGGTCTTATGCAGGTGTTATAAGGGGATATATTAAAACACCCTAGCACTCTGATTGTGTGTATTATATTTTTATAAATAATATTCATTCATTTTATTATTTTTACTTTGTAAATGGTTTTTAAAGAACAAATAGTATTTTTAGTTAATATTTAAATTCAATTAAGAAATTTGTTTTAATTAATTAATTAATTTTTGTATTAAATAACATTTTAATAAAATATTATTACTAAATTAATTTTTATTAATTATAAATGATCATATAATTTGTATGAATACAATTGTAATTTTTATTAAGTTTTGAAAGATATTTTTGTCAAAACCTATGAATTTTCAATAAATGTTGGTTATTATTTTAAAAATAAAAATTCTAATATTAATAAAATTATTTAGATAAAAATAATATTATTTTTGGAATTAGGATGTCAAAATTATCCAATGGTGAATTTTAAATAATTTTCTGAGCTTCTATTTTTTGGGTAAAAATTAAATATCGTTTAAATATATAATGTGTTTTATAACATCTTAATGACCCAATAGTGATGTAATAAAATACTATAAAAGGGATATTTATCCAATATATGTTTTACCTTTAAAATAATATGATTTTAGACTTGTTTGATTTATTTTACAATTCATTAGTGGACCCTCCAAGGCTTATAAAACATTTTATCTTTTTAAAGTGATTTCCTTGAGAGTGTGACTCACCTCCACATAAGAAAGCATAATATTTTAATAAGTTCTTCCATTGGACTTATAAAATAATTTATTCCACTCTAATTTGTAAAAAACCATGGGCATTAACCATGGGATGGTTTGTGGTTTTGATTAGTTTAATGTGTAGTTTCCAAAACCTAAATAATAAATAGTTCACTCTTTTTTCCTATATAAACCAACCCAAGATCCCACTTATCTTCACTAAAAACCCTTGGAGAATGTCCCTAATCTGCCCTAAATTCTCTATAATCCTCCCATGGTTCCCCAAGCTCCAAATAATCCTCCCTAAAGCCCCTCCCAAGCCTTTGGGATCACACTTCCATGTAAGGGATTTCTTCCTTCCTTATTTTTGTCCAAGTTTCTTTATGTTGTTGTTCCATTTTATTTTAAATTAAAAAAGTTGGGGTATGATTTTTAACCTCTTACATACTTCCTGACTTATTTTTGAATGATTATAGACCTATTTATATCTCATTAATCCCTCCCATGTACACCCATTACCATGCCAAATTATCATAAGAGTTATTCCATTACTCCTCTTTCTTCAAGTTTCTTTATTATGTTACACCTTCTATTTATAAATTACATATATTGGTACATGTATCTATATTACTACCTTACTCCATTTCATGTACATATGATGAGATACCCATTTATCTCTCATCAACAATTTTTATGAATTTTTATGTCACGCCATTATGCTGTCGAAATTGCACCATGATTTTCCAAGCCAAAATCGATGTGTAGTGAATACCATACCCATGCCACTATCAAGGGTATTCACCTTTATTAACATATACATATTTAATATTACTTACATGTATGTATTTCACGTTTCTTAATTGTGTAATAATTTATGTTTTTGAATGATTCCATGTTATATGATCCATGTGGCACACTTATACATGAAATGAAATGTTTATAAAGGGTGGGACCTGATAGAGCTCCAATGAATTGGGTAAATAATAGTATCATGATATGCCATGTGAAATGAGGTTATACTCATTCTAATTCAAGTTCAATGAGGTTTTATTCATTCTCCATTTGTAATGATCCTTGACTCATGCTAATATCATGTTAAATGTTGTTGCCACATCTCCATGTTATGATAATCATGCTATATCATGTCTTTATGTTCATGTGGCTCTTATGATCCAATGATATGACTATTTCCTAACATGTATTTTATTATTTATGTTATTCCATGTTTACCCCCATATTGGTCTTTATATATGATTCATTTCTTATGCATGTCCTTAGGTTATCCCATACAATGCTAAGTACGAAGAAATGTTGTGGTCATGTACAGGAAGTTTTCAATAAAGATTTTGTGTTTTATGTTCTAAGTTGTTATGTAATATTCCTAATTTCCCAAGACAATAGACCTATAGATCCTTAGAGTTGTCTTAAGTGAAAATTTATGTAATAAATTATGTTTAAGTCTGAAATAAAGAGAAAGGTTGTTATTGTTGGTATCAAAGGAAATGTTTTTTTATTTTTGGGATTAGGATTAGAAAACCCTAGTGAAAGACTTATGGATAAGAATAAGTATAATAAAAACATCCCCAAATTTTGGTGAGTATATAGTAAGTGGTTTATCTAGAAAATACATCCCTGTCTGGATACGAACAAGTAGAGGTGGATCTGGCACATATATATCTTGAGGTAAAACCTGAAAACACCGCTTTGAGCTATACTCAAATAGGAACTGGTGCATAACAACAAGCCTTACATCACTCTTGGTTACAACAATCCTAGGGGATATTCTTTGTTAAATTAATAATCTTAGTATAAACCCTTGTTAAGGGAATAAAATAATGCCCCTAAGAATATATGTTGGGAAGTAAATCATGGATAACATAGATTCAAGCCTATAAATTCATAAGTTAAGGAAATATATATAATTTATAACTTATCACTTCTCTTCATTATATTCCCCTTTATGTGTTTCCCCTATCTTTCCTTTTATTCTAGATAATGGCCAGTAATAGGAATACTCGAGCTAACAACTGATGTGAAGATCAATGTGATGACAATTCTAATGAGATGGCCATTCTAATGGGAGTGAGAATCACAAACTTTTTCATGATACTCTCTCAGTTAACTGACATTTTGAATAGAAACATGGGTCAAGAGAAATTTCCACCCCCCCACAAAGAAATAAAAATCTACAATCGAGAGCTTCATGAGACAAAAGACTCCTAATTTTAATGGATCATCGGATCCCTCAATCGCGTAACAATGTATCAAATCCATTGAGACGATATTATCCATCCTTAAATGTTACAAAAAAGAGAAGGTTCTTATGGAAGCTTATCATATGGAGGGTGATGCTTATCAATGGTGGATGTTGATGAAAAATAAAAAGACTGATGAAGAGATCAAGGCATTGGAATGGAAGTCTTTCTGGAAAATGTTTTTCGATAAATAGTTTCCTTGAACCCTCTGACTTAAGATGGAAATATACTTCCTTACCCCAAACAAAAAGATGAAGAATACATCAGATCATATGAGGAAAAATTCACAAGGCTTTCATGATATGACTCTGGCTTTTTCGTTACCCCTGAATGCATGGTTATCCGCTTCTTTGGTGGGATAAAATCTCCCTTATGGAAATCCATGATGATCTGTAAATTTGATAGCTATGAGGAAATTGTCATATGTTCCCTTAAATTCAAAATGGAGATTGAAGAATCTCAGGGGTATCATAGGGATAATAATAGGAAATTGAAATTTAATTATGTTGGTTTGATGGATAAATCCAATGGTGGTAATAAATTCAATCACCCCACTTTCCAAAGTCTCAGAAAGAAGCACTGTGGAATTTTTTTGAAGGGGATGAGGAAATTATTTAGGTGTGGAAGAGAAGGGAACCTGGACATTAACTTCTTACAAGAAAACCCCGCTGCTGTGATAGAGGAGAGGAATGCTCTGTTAGACCCTCAACGCATTGTTCATTGCTTCAACTACAAAGACCAGGGCACTTTTCAAACTAGTTCTCTAAAACAATGGTTTTCAAAGTCAACCAAAAACCTCCAAGGAAGCAAGGACGAGCTTTTACCATCACTACCACCGAAGAGAACCCTGAAAATGAAGTGGTGAAAGGTACACTAGTTATTCATTAATGAATAGTGAACATACTTTTTGATTCTGGTTCTATGCAATGTTTTCTATCCCAAAATTTTAGTAGAACAATATCAACACCACCACAAATCATGTAAGTAGAGATGTCAGTGAGAAAGAAAAATGGAGAAATAATTGCATCCCATGAATATAATTCCTCTCCTATCACAATTTGTGGTTTGAATTTCATGGTGAACCTCATAATTCTCCCTCCGGTGGAATTTAATGCAATTATTGACATGGATTGGCTTTCTCTATATAGATCCAACCTAAATTTTCATGTGAGGGAAATCACTATCCATATAGGGAGTTGACCCCCAAATCTATACAAGTGCAAGGAGGAGGATGAATATTCATTAGCACCATCATCTCAAGCATGGATATTTCTACCCTATGAGCATGTGTATCTTCATCAGTTGACTGATTCTAGGGAAGAAACCATCTTTGTAGACATGCCTATTGTGAGGGAATTTGCTGGAGTATTTATCGAGGAATTGTCTGGTCTTCCTCCTAGAATAGATATTGAATTTTTAATTCATCTTATACCTAGGGCTTTTCCAATATCCAAGAATATATGTAGAATGGATATTTTGGAGCTTGAGGAGCTAAAGAAACAACTATAAGAGAATCTAGATAAAGGGTTTATATGACTAAGTGCTTCACCATGGGGTGGACCAATCCTCTTCATCAAGAAGAAGGATGGGTTAATGAACCTTTGCATTGATTATCGTGTTCTCAATAAAATCACTATAAAGAACAAGTATCCTTTTCCATGAATTTATGACTTGTTTGATCAACTATGTGGAGCACAATAGTTATCCAAGGTGTATCTGCAGTCGAGATATTACCAAATAAGGGTGAAGAAGGAGGATATCCCCAAGACTACTTTTTTTACATGTTATGAGCACTATGAATTCATAGTAATTCCTTTCAGACTCACTAATGCTCCAGAAATCTTCACGGACTTGATGAATAGTGTCTTTAGATATTACCTCAACAAATTTGTGGTAGTATTTATAAACGATATTCTAATATACTCCAAAACCAAGGAGGAGCATGAGAAACATCTAAGAACTATACTAGAGACCTTGAAAAAGTAGAATATCTATGAAAAGTACAAAAAGTGTGAGTTCTAGTTGAAGGAAGTCTCATTATTGGGTCATATCATCATAATAAATGAGATATCTGTGGATACCTCCAAGAAAAATGAAAATGAGGGATGGATGATGCCAACATCTGTGATGTATATTCATAGCATCCTTGGGTTAGTTGGATATTTTTTCCAATTCTTGAGAAATCTCTCATGATTTTCAAACCCTCTTACCAAGATAACTCAGAAGGGAGTCAAGTTTACTTGGAGCGATGAATGAAAAGAGAGATTTAAGGAGATGAAAAATAGGTTTATCACTATGCCCGTGCTCACACTACCCACAAGTAGAGAACCTTTTTTGGTATTTAGTGATGCTTAGAAGAAGGGCCCAGGTTGTGTGTTGATGAAAAATGACAAATTCATTGCTTGTACTTCAAGGAAATTGAAAGTTCATGAGAAAAACTATCCAACATATGATCTGGATTTGGATGTAGTAATCTCCACTTTAAAAATTTGGAGACATTACCTCTTTGGGTAGAACTGTGAAATATACACGGATCACAAAAGCCTCAAGTATATATTCACACAGAAAGAGTTGAACATGCACCAAAAAAGATGGTTAGATTTGATCAAAGACTATGACTACTCAATCCATTACCACCCTAGGAAAGAAATAAAGGTGGAGGATTCTCTAAGTAGAAAGGAACCAGCGATTCTATCATTTATTATAATTGAAAAGGATCTAATATTCTTAGATTTGATAAATATGTACACGAGAATCATAAAGAAGGGAACATCATCAATCCATTCCCAAAGGATTTCTCAACCATCTCTTTTGGAAATGTTCAAGGATGTTAAAAAGGATGATGTAGGAATTAAAAAGAAAGTGGAAACTATCATAAGAGGGAAATACTTGTAGTTCAATGTTAATGAAGAAAGAATTGTGAGATTTGGGACAATACTATGTGTTCCATCAAATCTGGAGTTAAATAATGAACTTTTGGATGATTCACATAGTTCGAATTTCTCCATTCACCCAAGAAACACAAATATGTATCAAGACCTCCAAGAGTATTATTGGTGGGATAACATGAAGAGGGAGATTTCTGAGTATACATCGAAGTGCCTGGTATGTCAGCAAGTGAAGGATAAGAGGCAGAAGTCTAAGGGGATGATGCAACCATTACCCATACCAACATGGAAATGGGAAAAAATCACCATGGACTTTATCAATGGACTTCCAAAGACATCCAAAGGAAAAAAAATATCTGGGTTGTTTTGGATTTTCTTACAAATACTATACACTTCATTGAAATTCTAGATGATTTCTCATTATATCAACTGGAACAGATTTACATCAGAGAAGTGGTAATGCTGCATGAAGTACCACTATCTATTATATCTGATCGAGATCCATGACTCACCTCTAAGTTCAGGAAGAGTCTCCAACATGCTATAAATATTGAGTTGAACTTCAGTATGACTTATCATCCTCAAAATGATGGTCAATCTTAGTAGACAATCCAAACCCTTGAGGAAATTTTGAGAGAATTCTCAATGGACTTCAAAGGATGATGGGATCAACATCTTCCTCTAGTTCAGTTCTCTTACAATAACAGTTTTAACTAAAGCATCCAAATGGCTCCTTATGAATCCCTTTATGGGAATAGGTGTAGAAAACTGACATGTTGGGATAAAGTTGGGGAGAAAAAACTCTTAGGTCCATAAATAGTCGAAGAAATGGTGGAGAAGGTTAAGACCATTCAGCAGCACATTAAAGCTTCTCAGAGTCGACAAAAGAGCTATGCTGATAATAGTCGATGATACCTAGAGTTTGATGTCAGAGATATGTTATTACTCTTCTTATCACTATGGAATAGGGTTATGTGATTTGGGAATAAGGAAAATCTTAGTCCAAGGTACATCAGCCCTTTTGAGATCCTTGATTGAATTGGAGCACTGGCCTATCGACTAGCACTCCCAATGAACCTATCACAAGTACATGATGTATTCCATGTATCACTGTTGAGGAAGTCCATACCTGAACCATCACATGTACTCAATACAGAGGTGGTCCTATTTGAGAATGACCTCTCCTATGAAGAGAATCCGATGAAGATCTTAGATTGTAGGGAAAACGTTCTACAAAATAAGAAAATTCTCCTCATCAAGGTGTTCTGGAGAAACCAAAAGTTTAAATAATAATCATGGGAATCTAAGGAAGTGATTAAGCATATTTAACCTCTTCTATTTTAGTGTGGGAAAATTAAATTTCAAGGGTGAAATTTCTTAATTGAGGAAGATTGTAAGGACCCAAACTTTTATTAATGATAATTCATATTGATCTAATTAAATGTATTATTATATAAAATGGTTATATGAAACATCTTCACTTACATGGTTTTATATTTTTTCAAATTTTAAAATATCATTAATAATTGTTACCATTTCTAATATAACTGTTGAATAGTGATCACATGATTAGTAAAAATATAGGGCTTTAAAAAAAATCCAATTCCCTTATACAAAGGAAGAGATAACCTCATCCAGTAGAATTACTCCATATGAAGCCAATTTGTTAGATCTCGGAAAGGAGGTAGTATCATTTGGATTCTCTCTTGACCAAGCCCAATATAAGCCTCAAAACGTTAATCTTGAATGGAATCGCCTATGGGTGAAGTGTAAGTTAATAGAGATTACCACCTAAGCAATGTTATCTGAGCCACCCCAAGTGTATGTCACTATCACACACCTGACCCTTAGGTCTTATGTGGGTGTTATAAGGGGTTCTATAGAAATACCCTAGAACTATTATTATGTGCATTATTTTTGTATAAAGAAAATACATCCATTTTATTATTCTTACTTTTTAAATGGTTTTTAAAGAACAGATAGTATTTTTAGTTAATATTTAAATTCAATTAAGAAATATATTTTTATGAATTAATGGATTTTTGAATTAAATAGTATTTTAATAAAATATTATTACAAAATTACTTTTTATTAAATATAAATGATCATATATTTTTTATGAATACAATTGTATTTTTTATTAAGGTTTGAAAGCAGTTTTTTCCAAAACCCATGAATTTTCGATAAATGTAGGTTTTTATTTTAAAATTAGAAATTATCTTATTCAGAAAATTATTTATATAAAATTATTATTATTTTTTGAATAATTATGTCAAAATTATCCAATGGTGAATTTTTCAAAATTTTCTAAGACAGTCGATTGTTTGAGTAAAAATTAAATACCATTTAAATATTTAACATGTTTTATAATATCACAATGACCCAATAGTACTGTAATAAAATAATATAAAAGGGATATTATGAAAATATATGTTTTACCTTTAAAATAACATGATTTTATATTTTTTTGATTTATTTTACAATGCCTTAGTGGACCCTCCAAGACTTATAAAACATTTTATCATTTTAAAATGATTTCCTTGAGAGCGTGACTCACCTCCACCTAAGAAATCCTAAAATTTTAATCGGTTAGGCCATTGGAATTATATAATAATTTATTACAGTCCACTTTTTAAAAAACCATGGGCTAGAACCATGTTATGGTTTTTGGTTTTGATTAGTTTAATGTATAGTGTCCAAAACCTAAATAATAAAGAATTCCATCTCTTTTCCTATATAAACCCACCCAATATCCCACTTATCTTCACTCAAAACTCTTGGATCACATACCTAATATTTTCTAATCTCTCTATAATCCTCCCAAGGTGCCCCAATATCCGATGAATCCTCCCTCAATCCCATCCCAAGCCTTTTGGGATCACACTTCCATGTAAAGGATTTCTTCATTTCTCATTTTTGTCCAAGTTTATTTATGTTGTTATTACCTTTTATTTTCAATTAAAAATGTTTGGGTATGATTTATCACCTCTATAATACTTCCCTTATTATGTTTTAATGGTTAAATACCTCTTTTCTCTAATTAATCCCTCCCATGTACACCTGTTACCAGGCCAAAATTTTATAAGAGTTAATTCCATTTCTCCTCTTTCTTAAAGTTTTGTTACTATGTTACACATTATATTTAAAAATTACATATGTCAGGACATGTATCTATATGACCCCCTTACTTTAAATTTCATGTAAATATGATCAGATACCCATTTTTCTCTTAGTAACCATTTTTATGAATTTTTATGTCACGTCGTTATGCTGCCGAAATTGCACTGCGATTTTCCAAGCCAAAATCATTATGTAGTGAATACCATACCCATGTCTCTATCAAGGGTATTAACCTTTATGATCATATACACATTTAATGGTACTTACATGTATTTATTCCACTTTCCTTAATCATGTATTAGCTTATGATGTTGAATGATTCCATGTTTTATGATCCATGTGGCACACTTATGCATGAAATGAAATGTTTATAAAGGGTGTGACCTAATAGAACTCCAATGCATTGGGTAAAGAATATTATCATGATTCTCCATGTGAAGTGAGGGTTTACTAATGATAATTCAATTAAAATTAGGGTTTAATCATTCTATATGATTAATGAGCCTTAGATCATGCTAATATCATGTTAAATGTCGTTTCCACATCTCCATGTTATGATAATAATTCTATATCATTCATTTATGTTCATGTTGCTCTTGTGCTCCATTGACATGCCTATTTCCTAACATGTATTGTATTCTTCACATTATTTTATGCTTACTCCCTTACTGGGATTTATTTCTCACCCTTTTCTTATGAATGTCCTTAGGTTATCCCATGCAGTACTAAAAAGATTGAATGTTGTGGTCATGTAAAAGAAGTTTTCAATAAAGATATTGTGTTTTATGTTCTATGTTTTTATGTAATGTTCCTAATTTCCCAAGAAACTAGACTTATGGATCCCCAGAGTTGTCTTAAGTTTAATTTTAGGTAATAAATTATGCTTAAGTGTGAAATAAAGGAATGGTTGTTATAATGATTTAGATTTATGGTTATATCATTGGTGCCAATTTTTCTATTCCTATAGTAAGGGTTCCACTAGTGGAGATCAATTTTATTGAATAAAACCCTGAAACCAACAAATTAGTGGTTATTATAGATTAATACCTACCCATGTTACTACTTGGACCAAGTTCCTCTATTGGATGAACTGATTTCAGATTATATACCCATAGATGCAAGAGACTAGAGTTTAGTTCTTGAAGTTTCTGTTGAAATTCGGGCAATGTGGAATTGGGATTAGTGCAAAGTTCATGCCATTATTATGAAGACTTAATTAGAGGTGACTGGTGATAATGTCTAGAGCCTTCTTTAACTCTTCTATGGATTAAGTGAATGTGGATTTGACTACTAGAAACTGTATGCTAGTATTCAACAAGTCCTAGAAACCCAAGATAAACTGGTGATCTAAGAAATATACCTACACTCATTTAATAACACAAATTGGATGGTGAGGTCTATGGAGTGGGATTACAAAGAGTTGAATTATATGATCACTAGTGAATCACAACTTCATGATTGGGTGGCTACTCAAACTATGAAGCTTCATGAGTAAGAGGATCACATTGAAAGTACGGAATAATAGATAGTATAAATGACCACTGGGCATGAGAACTTTAAGCAAAGGAACCAATTATTTGATACACACATCGAGAAATCGCACCCATTGGCTGATATTGTCAAGTGAGCAGATTTCTAGTGATCAATTAGTGCTTCCTATATAATGTTATCTAACTTTATGAGTTTAACTAGCCAATCCCAATTATAGTTATCATTTTTTCTTTATTTCTATATGTAATGACTGAGATTAACTCTAATTTATAGATTCTACTTTCTCTTTTTTACCAGTTAAGGAAAAATATATTTAATTTCAATTATTATCAATTGTTTAACTCTTTTACCATTAATTAATAATGATCTATGAAACTATTAAAGAGTAAAATACATATAATTAAATCCACTAAACATTGAATTAATATGGAATAATTCAATCATGATATTTAACTACTTAAGTTAAAATGAAATATGTAATAATCTATCAATTTTTAGATACGATCATTCAGATGGGTATAGGTAGGTTGGAAATAGCGGCATATGTTCCATCATTATACAACAAGGTGGTGCTTATAAGACAGAATACCAAAATTTGGCCTCTTCTCAAGCATATGTACTGAGATAGATATAGGAAGGACATATATGGTGGCATATGAACTATTAACATAGACTAAGGTTATATCACATGGATATGAGATATGATTTCTTCTTGGATGTGTGGTCCTTATACAAGTATAGGAAGACTAAATATTTCATTATATATACCATCAATATACAATAAGTTGGTCTATTTGGATATGAGGGTATGACTTAGTATTATAACAACCATGAAGGGGAATTTTGGAGTAATGATTCCAATGTTCAAGAGGGTTTAAGTACCCTGGAACTATATCCTCATGAATTTTTCATGGATCGTATGAACTAATATATGAAAGGAATATGAAGATTATCTGATTTTTTATTATGAGAAGGCACATAGTGAGCATGATTTGTTTTTTGATTGAATAATATGATAGAACCCACAATATTTATGTATTCTTTTATTTTCACCCTAACCTTTTCTTAAGGATTATATGGGGAAGGCTTATCAAGTTGGAACTCATCTTTTTCTCAGGATTCCATTTATAGTTTTTTGATCTAAAAAGTTTTATGACATTTTCCTTTTTTGCATGCTCAATTTTTACTAGGTCATGCAAGGTGCATGATTAGTGTTTGGAGAATTAATTTTTACCAAGAAATCCTTTGTGGGTTTTCAACCTGGTGAGTGACACATATCTTTCCTTAGGTAGTTTAAGGTCTTGCAAGATGGACCAATGTTGCTGGTGTTTAGGATCAGGAAACTTTGACCAAAAGGTGAGGCATTTTATATAACATCATGAGTAAGAAAAATACGATGTGAATGGGATAACAATACAACTAGTGTATATAGTCTCATAGATTGGTTCATAAAATCTTCTGTCAAGATATAGGTACCATATAATTGATATTTAAGGTTGGATAAATTTGACCAAAAGATGAGATAACCTATACATTAAGGGAAATATGATAAACTAATGTAAATGAGGGTCTAATACAAGTATTGAACATCCTAGAAAGAGGGTAACATAGTATAAGGTCATGGTTCTTAGACCATCATGTCATGTGTTTAAGGTCATGAAATGATTATTAGTAAATATTTATGAATTTGATGTTATATTCTTACGTTAAAAATGGATATAATGTATGAATGTATAACATCGAGGGTAATGAATCCACTTGAATGGATGGATTATTGATTGTGCAAACAATAACTCAATAAATTTTAATTAGGGAATAATGATATGGAAAAGGTATGTATGGAATGACTATTGTCCACATTCAAATAATTATTTTCGTTGTGATACTATAGGTGTGTATGAATATTAGTAGACATTATACTTAGGAGAAATATGCATATGGTTATAAGGGATGAATATAGTGGCACCAATATCATTACCAAGAAGAGGCATACCTTTGATCCAAAATAACTTGTTACTTATAACCATGAATGTTTTGTGAGGAATCAAACACTCAATGAATTAAGTAGTCTTACAAAGAGGAGGGTATTCAAGAAGGGTTCAAGCACCCAAAATGTTATGCCTCTATTCATTGAAGGTATATCCATGTTGAAGAGATATAACATGAATTTGATCTTACTTTTTACTGGACTAGTGGTGTAGCACCCCTGACCCAAATAACAACCTAAAAAGTGCTATCAGACTATGTTCCACTGGCCTTAGGCGTTATTCCTTGAACGCCAATGGCTGCTGACTAGCAGTGAGGGTTTAAGAATGTATATTGGGGAGGATATACCCTATAGGGATAGATAATAAAACTGGTCTGAGTATATAATATATCATGATGTGGAAAGATAATATTCATCAGACTCAAACCAAACCCACAAAGTGGTAGAAAAAACAATATTAGATAAATAGTGGAACAAATATAAAAAGAATAAGGAGAAAGTAAATAAAAAAGCCAGTATGATAGCCACACAACTTGTAACAACCAAATAGAACAACATGCATCCCTAACAAGTCATACAGATCAATTACAAAAAGGATGCCCATGTCTAACCATTGTAGCTAAATACAATATACAAAATAGTGTGCTACAACTCAAATAAAGATAAATGAAAGATAAATTCCAACTAGGAACAACCTCAATGTACTGTACTAAACTCCATAAAATCATCTACTAAGGTTCAGTTCCTGAAGCTGATCCTTTACCTGAACATAAATTCATAAAGTCTACGAGCGTCTCGAATGACCCATGCATGGTGTGAGATGATTCTCATTAGGGTACCACCCAATGGTGTATACCAAAAATAGTGTTTAAGAAGGTGTGATATAATAAATAAATAAACAAGATTAATTCATTTGAAATGAAATAAACAACTTCTCTGGTACTCAATAGACACAAAGAAGTGTCACCTACTTTTTCCAATTCCATAATCTCATAAGTGAAGATGGTCCTTGGACCATATCACAAGGCACCCCCAATGTCATAATCCCAAGTGAACCCTTAGGTTTCCTCTCCATCAAGTAACTTGACACCTCATGCCTATTGAAACCTCATGTCTTAACAAGTACTGATGTCCTGAAGGCATGCCCAAGATATAAAATATGGTCCCTTAGACCCCTGCTCAAAAGCACACACCATCTCAAAGCTTGAAAAATTTAGGTACAATGATACTTGTCCTCAAATAATATCCTATCCCATGACCTCAATCACAATGAGACTCATCCCCCAATCAATAGCCTCATCACTATCAACTAATGGTTCCTCTTATCCCACATGGATTTCTATAGTAACCACCCACAAACCTTTTCCTAAGATGCACTAATGGGGGTCTCTACCCACACAAGTGGTCAAAACCACCTCATAAATGGAGTCATCATGTGTGCACATGACCCAATTCATCACTTTGGCCAATATGGGTGAGAAAAAACCACCAATATAAAATCCCTAATCCACATCAACTAGAACCTCATGAAACTACAACCATGTTTCTCAAATCTAATGCCCATTCCTTCCAGTATCACTGTCCATGCCCAAACTGATGGACTTGGCACCTCAAAAAACATCCTCAATGCCCAATAATGTGGTTAAAATATTCATGAAATCTAGGCCAAGACTAACCAGATGATCAAAATCACCTCAATCCTAATGGGAAATCCACTTAAACTTTAAGCTGATCCCATCATGACCCCTTGGGTATTGACAGTTTATCACAATCAATTATATATAACAATTCACTTTCAACAATCAGGAAATTAAATGGAATCAAATTGTACATCTCAATTCCAATCTAAATAGACAATTCAATTTTATACTATTGAATTACATCATCAATATAAACATAACCATCTAGTATGGATGTATTGAATGCTCTGGACTCAAAATAATAAATCAATTCTTTTGAAAAAACCAATTAAAATGAATTCAACACCCTTGAAAAAATCAAAATAATAAATCAATTCTTTTGAAAAAACCAATTAAAATGAATTCAACACCCTTGAAAAAATCACCCAAGGAGTAACAGCTTCTAACCAGACCTCACTCACATAAAAAGGTAAGGTAATTCCCAATGAAATTCTATAAGGCACACAATCAATTTAATATTAAGTAGTGGGGTCTATCTAATTTTTTCAAATGTATGATAAAATTTTCTCCCCCAAAATTTCCACAAAAACAAAAATCAAGTTATGAACCACATTCCTTGGACCTGTAGATGTAGGAATGTCCAATATAGGTCTCCAATTCAAATATGATTGGTGTGGATATGAGTTTTTTCTAAGAACCCCTAAAATAGGGAGAAACAGCTCAAACTGATTCAATATTCCATGAGGAAAAAGAAAAATAGAGAAGAATCATGGATGGGATTAGACTTACCGATGGGGTTCCAATCTCACAAATAGATCTGAAATTAGAGGTCTAATAGAAAGATGAGATAAAAATCCACAGGAGGAGAGGAGGAGGAGGTTTTCTTCTACTGTGTGTATGATAAGGGAGAATAAAGGTGGATAGAGGGGAAAAGGATAAAAAGAAAAAAAAATTAAAAAAACACCATGTACATGCTACATAGTTTTTCAAACCGTGTAAGCTACACTGCATTGGTATTGCCTAAGTGGAAGTATCTGTGCGGTTAGCCACACAATTTGCTCTAATTGTGCAGAAATCGTGCATCAGCATATAAAAATATTCAAGAAAAGGCCACACATCCATGCACCTCATTTTCATGGTTCACTAAAACCATGATCTTCTTCAAAATGAGGGTGCACAATTACCTGGAAGAGGCTGCATAATTTTCCATCAAACTGTGCGCCTTGACCTAGAACTCAAAAACAGTCCATTTGGATATCGATGCTCCTGAAACCTATTTTGAACAACCAATGATTCAAAAAAAACTAGAAACCCATGTAAAAACATTATATAAAGTTGATTGAACTCTTGGAATTGAGTTCTGATCATCATATTAGAAAATGGAATAGCCACTAATCAGAAAGATCAAATCAGGAGTGGTTTTTGACTAATTCTAAAAATCCATGATGTTACAATCTATCCACCTTAACATATCTCATCCCCAAGCTATAAAATAAAACATAGAGATGGTACCTAACATACCAATACCATTAGAAACAACTCGAACTACCCCAATATTAAGGGTAATTGTCAAATTCCCTCAACAGGGGCTCCCCACCTTAGGAATTGCCTAACCCAGTCTTATCCCAACCAAAAATAAAAAAAAAATAAACGGTCCAACAACCAATTCCTGGACCCAACGTACTCCTATGATGTATCTTCACTCTTTCTCCTAAACAAGTGATCCCATTCCATATAAGGTACCCTTTCAATTCCAACACTGCATTAGTGCCCGCCTCGAGCCCATGGCACCCATGGAAACATCAAGGTCTTGCATATCCATAGATTCTCGAATCAATCTCGATGCCTCACACCTCAGTGAAGTATCGTACCATCATTTTTGCCAGATGCCTCGCACCTTGGTAACATGTATCCCTGATTCCCTAATGACGAATCATCTCAAAAACACACATTCCTCGATACTCATGATGATAAGCACCTCAAAATCCCATACTCACCATGATCAAGTATATAACCTGGTGCATCTCACATCACAAATAGATATAACATGCATCTGATATGAAGAAAACATACCAAACGGTGTACGGTAAGTCCATATAAAACCCATGAAACTCATGTACCAATACGGAAATTCCTCAATAGGCCATGCCAAGAAAAAACAAAATAAAATCTCTACCATACCCATTGTTTACCTCTGGTCATCATCAACTCACCATCCTTCTTAGGCCCTGGATGCTCCTTGGAATACACCTAACCTGAAGCATGATTTCCTGAAGCATGACCTACCTACGGTGCTACTCTAGCCACTAACCCCAATGTTGGGTCCCACTGTCTCTAACACGACCTCCATGTGAAGATGAACCTCGAATTCCCTCACCTGGTACCGATCCTGAACCAACTTCATAGGTATGAGTCTGCTCATGAACCTGATCGCTATCTAAATGATAAGGTCAACTACAGAACCTCTCGAGATACCCGACCTATCGATATGCCTAGCACTTCTTTGGAGGACCCTCACACTGAGTCTCAATATGTCTTGGATGCCCACATTGAAAGAACACTATATAAGAGGCACTATGAGGTGTTTTTCTCAATTACTTGTCCTAACTGACCTTTTAGAACTTGTCTTTGGCTCACTTCCTACCATCTGAAGTGTCACCACTGAAATCATATGGAGTTACTACTCAGCTCGAGTAAGACCTGTATGTCTGGTTTCCATCAAATTTGAGTGCTTGGTTCACTGACTCACACCTGTTGTGGGGAATGGAAAAACAATCTTTTAATTACCTAAGTATATTATAGCAATTGAACATAGGTAGTATCCCTAAAATGAGTGAACACAAAACAAGGTTGTCACTTTTTTTAGCTTTCCCGAAATTTTTTGTTTTTAATTAATTTGAATGATTGTAATAGAAATAAACAACTTGAATTGATTGGTGTTAACAAATAATAAAGATGGAGATCATATTGGGTTCAGTTAGACCTAGTGTTGTGCTATCTTGGTTTTCAAATTTATCCTTTTTCCCTTCTTTTAACTGATAAGAGAGAGATTCATCTATCAAGTCCTATCTCTCCCTTGGCTAGATAGTTATGATGATAATTTTATTATCCAAAACCTTAGATTGGTCTATCCTCCTTCAGATGTGTGTAAGGTTGGAGAAGTTTTCTTGATTAATTAGAGAAATCCCTAACCTGGAATTGTTGTTCCCTTAGAAACCAATATTACATATGAAATCATACACACGTTCTAACCACCATCAAGCACTCACCACCCAACCCTAATATTGTTCCAACATATACAGATTAGAATTGGGTGGAGGGAGATGCGATCATCGACCAAAGCAATTTATAATAATAGAACAAAACCCAATGCAACAACATTCGGAATTTAAAACTAAGTTATGAATTGAAACCAAAATAAGAAAGAATAAAAGGAATTTGATTCATTTCAAGCACAAGAACTCAAGCACACACATTGTTACGGCCTCCCCTCTTCCCAATCAATAAAATGAAACTACCCCTATATGGATGGGGTAAGCGAGATGATTTGGGAGAGTAGGGAAATTTTAAAGTAAGGAATAAAAGAAAATAAATAAATAAAAGTAATAAATATGAATGTGGTTTTCCTCAAGAATCCTCGGGCTTCCTCCCGGCTCCGAGTGTCTTGGATGGCTGTTGGAGGTTAGTATTTATAGGCCTTCTCATCCAAAACCTCAGACTACTGCATTTAATTTTTTTTCTTTGCATCGCAATGTACATGATGTGTACTTTGGGCACACAACGTGTACTTCTATGTGTTTTCCTCCACTGAATTCCTTGAATCTTGCGCAAATCTAATATGTTGTTTTAACGATTTGAATTTGGTCACATTGTGTACTGAAGGTACACGACGTGTACTTGGGGTTCATAAAATATGGAAAAAAAATTTCTCTGTCATTTAATACCTCAGATAATTAGGCTAACCTAAAGATGTTTACCTACACCTAAATGGAGTTCCGTAAACCATCCTTGAAGAGCCTCACCCTAAAGGTGCCATCATTGACCATTACAGGTGCAAAGAAATACAAATTAGTGAATTTATCTTCGTAGTACATTATGGACACGTCACCCCGCATAATTCTTAAGAACTCCCGATCCATTTCATCCCTTAGTGTCTCTGAGAAAAAATGGTCAAAGAATCTAGCCTCAAAATCATTCCAGGACAAACCGTCATGTCTGCCAGCCTGAACATGCACATCCCAAAAGTGCTTTTATGACCCTCTGAGCATGTACATAACCAATTTTAACCTGTACCCTGGAGGTTTCTTGATCTAATCGAAGATCATCTTCATTCTCTCGACCTAGTTCTCAGCTGCCTATAGAACACCCTCATCCAAAAAAAGTGGCGGGTGATGCAACTGGAACTCACACATCAAGTATTACATGGATGGATATGATCCCTAAGAACCTATGTTGATACCCTATAAGACACATACAATGTTTGATTAGAGATTCTCTTCGATCCATGACCCAAAATTAGTAAAATCTAGAGGCTTCCCCACCTTTACTGGAACTGGTACCAGAGTATGAGGTTGTCCCTAAGCCTGTACCTACTCTTCCTGACCCTCAGGGGTCTAAACTTGCTCAGGCTTCTATGGAACTATTCCATCACTTTTTTGATTCTCCATTTCTACCTCCTAGGAGGAAGCCAATGAATACCATAAATGGTCATACAACCCATATATATAATAGATATATATAACATAGATATGAAAAATAATAAAAGGATGTGCATCTTCACTAACCTTAGTCTTCCCCACCAAAACCATGCCACATGGAATCCCAACCTTATGGCCTCCTAAACCGCACTCAATAGATCCAGGTATCACATAATCCCTAGGCCATTCCCATCCTAGAAACTAATGTTGCCTCAATACAAAGATTGAGTCACCCAATTCTGGTGATCAAAATCACCTCAACCATAACACCTACCTATTCCTAAAAGATCCAGACCCATTTCATTTACCACATTTAATATATATATATATATATATATATATATATATATATATTACATGGAATAAATAATTTCACATTACGACACGTCACATTTATTAGGGCATTTGATTTTTAACACATGGTATAATTATTTTACAAGGAATACATGCATTTATAAATTTAAAATACCCTAAAATATGCTTACAAAAATCCAAACAACCAAGAAAACACATGTTTACTCACCGAGCCATGGTCCCTATCTCATCCTTACATCATCAAACCAAGGATCACATGTCACAACCAATAACAACCACATTCCAATTATGACACCGAGGTAGAAATAATGTAAACTATAATCTGAGAAAAATATAATGGAAATTCCCATCCCTGGTAACTTGATCTATCCCTTATAATTAGGGCTACAAGAAACCAATGAATAGTTCAAAAACTATTTCTGATCACACCCTAATATTCAATCTACCATATCCAAAACAGTAATACCAGAAGAAAATAAAAGGGTAGTCTCATTATCATTATTAGTAAAGTGAACACTACTACTAAATCCCAATCAAGAACCCCTATGATACCACTTGTAGAATCAACAACTTGAATAGACACCTGAACAATGATATCGAGCTAGGTTCCACTGGCCATAGGTGTACCTATCCAAATTACAAAGGCTACCAACTATCAATGGGGGTGTAAGAAGGTATAGTGGGGAGGGTATACCCTATAACGATAGATAATAATAGTAGTCTGAGTATATAATTATCATGTAGTAGAAATATAAGACTTAGAAAACCTGAACTAGACTCACAAAGTGGTAGAATAAGCAATATCATATAAATAGTAGAATAAATATAAACAGAAGAAATAGAAATTGAATAAAAAAGCTAGCATTCTAGAGACACCACTTTCAGCAACCAAATATAACAATATGCATCCATAACATGTCATACAGATCAAGTACAAAAAGGGTTCCCATGGACAACCACTATAGATATATAAAATATACAAAATAGCATAATAAAAATAAAAGGAAGATAAAATAAAGAGAAACTCCAACTAGGAATGACCTCAATATCTTGTGCCAAACTTCATGAAAGTAGTTACTAAGGTCCAAATCTTGAGGTTGATCCTTCACCTGAACATAAATTCATAAAGTCTATATGCATCCCGAAGGACCCGTGTAGGGTGTGAGACAAATCCCAGTAGGGTACCACTTTATGGTGCATACCAAGAATATGGGTTTAATAATGAATGATTTAATTAATAAACACATTATATACATTCATTTTAAATGAAACAAACAACTTCTTTGGTTCTCAACAACTACAAAGAAGTGTCACTAGCTTCAGCCAATGTTGGAATCTCAGAAGTGAAGAGGGTCCTTCAACCATAGCCTAAGGCACCCCTGATTTCATATCCTAGGTGAACCATCAGGTTACACATCCATTAAGTAACCCAATACCTTGTGCCTCCTAAAACCTCAAGTCTAAACAAGAACCAACGTACTAAAGGCACACCCAAGAAATACAATCTGATCCCTCCGACCCCTTCTCAAAATTACACATCATATAAAAGCCTAAAAACCAGAGGCATAATGATACATTTCCTAAAATAATATCCAACCCCACAACCTCAATCACGGTGATCCTAATATCCAATCGATAGAATCATCACTATCAACCATAGTCTTATCACCTTTATCATGGATTTCTATGGAAAGAACCCCCAAACCATTTTATAATTCTCATTACTGGGGGCCTCTACCCACACGAGTGGTCAAAACCACCTCATCAATAAAGTCATTCTAAGTAAACATGACTCAATTAGGTGATTTCTCCATCATGGGTGAGAGGAAATCCCTAATATAAAATCACTAAGCCACATTTATTGGAAGCTCATGACCCTGGGACCATGTCAATAAAATATGATGGCCATGATGTTCAGTATCACGAGCCATGCCCAACCTAATAGCCTTTTCACCTCAAACGACATCCTCAATGCCTAATACTTTGGTCAAACCACTCAAGAAATCTGGGACAATCCCAACCATACGATCAACATCACCTCAATACTACTGTCCAAGACACCTAAACTTCTAACCAAGCCCATCACGACCCCTTGGGACTCAATAGTTTATCAAAAGATACTATATATAACAATTCAATTTTAATAATCAATCAATTCATTGAAATTTAATTTCACATCTCAATTCCAATATAGAATTAATCAATGTTATATTATTGAATATAATCAATAATATAAACATAACCATTTAGTAAAGATATCTCAAATTCCCTATAATCAAAATAATAAATCAATTAATTTGAAAAAACCAATTAAAAAGAATTTAACACCCCTGTCCAAATCACCCAAGGAGATATGGCATCTAACTCAGCCTCAATCACATAAACAAGTCAATAGAATTCCCAACGACATCCCATAAGGTGTATAGTCAATTTAATTTGAAGTAGTGGGGGTATCGCTCAATTTATCAAATGCACGCTAAAATATGTTCCCTAAAAATTTCCGTCAAAAAAATCAAGGTATGCACCACCTACCTTAGACTCGTAGATATAGGCATGTCTAATATCGAGATACAATAAAAATCCAATTAGTGTGGATATGATTTTCCATTAAGAACCCTCAAAACAGGGAGAAATAGATCAAACAGATTCAACAATATGTGAGGATAAATAAAAATGAAGAAGACGAAAAGATGGGGTTAACCTTAATGATGGGGTTCCAATTCCAACAACAATTTTGAATTCATAGGTCAGATAAAGATATGGGATCAAAATCCACTAAAGTATAGGAGGTAGAGGTTTCCTCCTACTTTGTGTGGAAAATGGGAGAAGAAAGGGGGAAATAAGAGGGAAAAAAGGAAAAGGAAATACTAAAAAAACCATGTATATTCCACATGCTTTACTTGAATAGTTTTCCAAACCATGCACAAACTGTCTGAGATATAATGCATAGGTACTTCCTAAGTGGAACTACCCATGCGACTGGCAGTATGGTTAGCAATAACCATGTGAAAACCATGCGGAATCCTCTAAAACTATGAAACTAAAGTCTACATAACCGCACTCCACACCCACACATTTCACTCAAACCATGATCTAGTTCAAAATAAGGTCGCACGATTACCTGGAAGAGGATGTACAATTTTCCATCAAACCATACACCTTGACTTGGAACAGAAAAACAATACATTGGACCTTTGAAACTCCTAAAACCTCTTTTAAACTCTTGAGGCTTCATCAAAAACTTAAAAACCATGTAAAAACATGATATAAAGCTGATGGAACTATAAGAATTGAGTTCTGATCATCATATTAGAAAATGAAATAACCACTAATCGAAAATCTCAAATCGAGAGTGGTTTTCAAACCATTTTAACAACCCGAGACGTTACAAGTGGTTCCAATGAGCATAACTTGATGTTTTCCTGGGCTATATAATGGACCCTATAATCTTTATACCTTTTCTTTTCAGTTTAGGTTCTCAAAATTTAGACTATTGGGTGATAAAGTTTAAGGTCATGCAACTTTGACTAATAATGGATGGATATTTGTATAGCTTAGACAAAAAATATGAGGAAATCATCCTATAAATAAGAAAAATATTGACCCAACATTAATTAAAGATCAATATTACTAATTTATATATCTTTGAGGTAAGGTTCATGTAGTTTATTTCCGTAGTTCTTGGACTATGAGTTGTTAGAGTTTAAGGTCACACATATGGGACCGACATTTGAGGTAGTCTTCCTAGAAAGAGGCTAGAAAACCCCAATGAGAATCCAAAGTCCCAATGATGGTATGTACCATCTTTGAGAGGTGTTAATGAAGTTTAGGTTTATAGTTCTTAGACTAAATTTAAGGTATGTTTCTTGATAATACATATGTGGCTCAAGGGTTAAGAGCAACCAAAACCTTTCAAACAGGGAATGAAAATGTTGTAAATCATGACCTAAGGTATTTGAATCAGAAAAATTAGAAGGAAAAAGTATTCCAAGGATGAATACAAACCACATTAAAATTATGGGGTTCATGAAAAATTCTTTCGAGGAATATATAGATTATATGACCTTTTTCTTTAAGATGAAATATTCCCCTGGTTTCAAGGATGAATATGGAGACACTAAAATCATTAACAAGTAGAAGTATCCCTTAGAGTTAGATACACTAATTACTTAAAATGATGAAAGGTTCATGGTGATTAAAAATACTTGAGTACAAAGTGTGATTCATGGGAAGGAAGCTGTCAAAATATGGTTGGTATAATGTAGTCCTAATCTATCCTTGACCAACTTATTTAGGTATAATGAAAGGATGGGGATAGATAATGGTTTGTGTTTGGGTATACTATATATGGTTTAAAAATTATTATATATATAAAATTATAGCAATCAATCCATATATTTTCCTTCAAAATGATTACCCCTACAAAGATCTAGTTCAGATGTAGGGGAGGAGAATTTTCATATCTTATCCTAGGATTGTAAATAGAGCATCACCATGGTTATATTTAGGGTAATTCCTTGAATAATCCTAAAATATGAATATGTGGAGCCTAAAAACCAGGATTATTTTTGGAAAAGTATAATTTTTACCTTTGTGTAGGTCCCATATATGATGAAACCTTAAATGAATCTATCTCTCATGTAGGGTGATCAGGTCACAAAGAATGGATTGCTCTAAGAAATTTATTGGATTACAGGATGGACTGTTTTCCATGTGGTTTAATATTATGAAAAAAGGATTAAGGAGTTATAAAGTACATGTTTATACAATTCGTACCACCATATGAGAAAATTTGAATAGATATAGACCATGTACAAGATAAAGTGGCTTTAGTTCAACATTGAACTTATGAAGGAAAACCTGACATGAATTAAGGGGGACCAACACTTGGATCATAGGGGGTTTAAATTAGGATTTTTTATTGGGCCCAATATAGAAGATACAAAAAACACTATTTATCTTGAAATAACAGGAATCAAGTCACACATAATTAGTGAATAGAAATGAATATTCCACCTTATTATAGAGTTTTATATAGAAAGAATCAGTGTGGATGAAGAAATCATACCCTGAGAGGTGGTTTTATATTAGTGTAACTATAACTATTGTTGAGATTAGTGATCTAGGTGTCACTATATATCCTAAAATTATAGGAATTATGACATGCATAGTTTTTATAGAGACCCATGTAAAAATCATCCTCTTATATTTGGGTATTTTATGTTCTCAGTAGAAACTCCTACATGGATTTGGATTTGATGAAGGAAAAAAATATCACTAATAGACTATTCTTAATATCTTAGGATGTAATGTATGAAATATAATATGTTGTGTAGTTTAACATCATGTTCCCAAGAAAAAGGTATTTTGTAGTTTAGAGTTGTATGATAAGGACCTATAGTACATAGTTTTATATAGTGTAACAAGAATACTAGAGAACCTTCTATGAATTGAAAAGATCATTCAAACTAGGTGTAAAATCTAAAGGATTTGTGATTGGACCTATAAAAGAGAATTCAAGAATTACTATACATCCTAAAGTAACAGTAATCAAGTTATATAGAGTTCTTATAAGGTAATAGTGTAAGTGGACATTGGGGAAGACCCAACTGAATAGAGAGAATCCAAACACTAGGATGAAAAGGGGTTGAAATTGATGGAGATTTATAGCAAGGATTATGATTGAAAATATTGGTGTCACTACATATCAGGAAGAGATATGAATCAACTATGGATAGTTTTTCTATGAAATCTCTACATAGATCTTTCTAGTGAGTAGGGTAAATATTAGACATTTTTACTTTGGTGCTAATTGTTTATAAAAAACCAGATGTGAATGATTAAGGTCCAAATAATTGGTAGTAAAACCATTAAAATTTATGTCTAGACTCAAAATATGGTTTTCATGTGTCACTACATATCCCATGATGTGGGAATAAAGCCACATGTTGTTCTTATGATATGGGTTTATTGTAGGCTCATAGGTAAATAAATTTATACTAGAGGATCCTTTGTAGATATATATCATACGTAAGGTGTGAAATGATTGTATCAGATTATTGATCCATGAATGTAATAAGACCTAATATGATTGGGAAGGGCCTGAACATTAAGATGCCATTTTGAAAAGAAAGGGAATTTTCATCCCAGCACAGGTTTATAGAAAAGGATCTGTACACCAGTTGGGATACTGATCTCATGTAAGGAAATTAGGCCATTAAGGATAGGTTTCTCTAATTAGTTTAATATCTTACAAGATGGACCACACATTGTGAAATTTATTATTATGGAGAAAATAGTTTTATATAAGTATTGTTACACCAATTTGGATTGTGCACAGAATAAGATAGATTTTCCCTAGTTTCAATCCAAATATGGGGAAATATTTATGAATTAAAGGGTAAAAACATAAATATGAAGATATTATTTGGTTGATATTTATATTTAGTCCCCGAATAAGTGATTTAGGTATCACTACATATCCTGTAGTAACAATAATCAAGACACGCATAGTTCGGATATATGGGAGAAATTTTATCTTAGTGTAGATTGATAAATGGAGGAAACATACCTGTAGAAAGAAATGTTATTTATTTCTAGTTATCATGTAAGGATAATGTATCTCACAAACATTTCATCCCATATAATTTGAGGGGTCATGTATGATGGGCCTTATATCGTGCATTTTATCATCATGTAACTAGGAATTAGGTGCACTATAGTTTAGGGTCATGTGTCAAAGACCTTAGTGCTATGGAGTTTATAGTCATATAGTAAGGACTATAGATATTTAGTTTAATATCTTACTAAGAGGTTGCTTTCATGTAGTTTAATATCATGTGACCATGATGTTGTGAATCCATTAGGAAATTATGAAAATTATTTCTTGAGAAACCATGCCTTGGTGGTCTTTGTGATACATTATTTATCCATTTTTATTAATGAGTATGATAAATTAGAGTATAACTTATATATGGAGAAAGGTTTTCCCTCTTTTGTTCAATCTTTAAAGGCTTCTTCTTAGGTATCATAGGGGTTATTAGGCCTAACAGGGGTTCCCCTTAGTGAAATTATATGAGGAAAACTTTCTTATTAAATTATTGTATAATTTGGTCCTAATAAATTTTTGGGGTTTTCAATGTGTACAACCCTTCCTCATTAAGTCAATCTAGTTTTTACAACTATTTCTGGGACTATTTATATTTGTAAAGATAATTGAAAATAATGACACAAAGAGAGGGTATTTCAACCTCAATGGGTAGGACTACCCTAGTTCCATATAAAATCAAATATTATATCACTTGTGTAGTTGTACAAATTGTGGTATGAGGGGGAAAAATCATACCATAGTTTATACAGCAAAAAAATCTTGTCCTTTTCCACCATCTTCTGAAGGATATTTGAAAGATATTTATTGAAAGCCTCTACCTTTCCATTTCCCATGCATTGTAGCTGGTTGAATGGTTAGAATAAATATTATTTTCCTAATAAAACATTTTCAAACTATAAGAGTAAAAATTGGTACTATTATATATCAATATTGTTTGAGGGACACCAAATATGGTGATGAAATTTTAATTCACTAAATTGATGATAACCTTGGTTTCTAATTCTTTAAGAGATATAATCTTAACCCACTTAGAGAAGAATTTGGTAATTGTAAGGATGTACTTGAACTACCTAGTGGTAGTTGGGCGATATAACCTCATAATATATATTCCCTAGATGGAAAAAACCAAGAGTATTTGATAGTATAAAATAGATTTAGGAGTTGATGGATGAAACTAACCTGTATATGTAAAGCTAGGAACCTCTTATTGAACTCCATAAAATCTGTTAACATAGACTTCTATAAGTATATAAGAATATTGATTTGATGGGAGAGATTAGTTCTAGATTTATGGGTGATGAATCTGCTGATGTGGACTACCTACATAATAATGAGGCTCTCACCACCTTAAATTCATCTAAAGAGAACTCCATAAAATCCTATTTTATATAAGACATTTTTAAAAATTCTGGCCAATATATTGTATGAAGTTTACTACACAACATTTGATATATTCCTTCTTATCTTTACCATAAAAATAAATTCCACTTTTGAGGTAGTATACAATGGGGGAAATCCATCCAATTGGGGTATTTTTTAGAGGGGGTATTGGATAGACCTATTATAAGGTGGTGTTGATCTCATTGATTTCTTATATTTCATTATTGATGAGTGGAGAAACCATCCCGTGGTGTACAGTGCGGATGAGTGTCTCATATTGGTCTATATCTGGTAGGTCTATGACTAAATTATCTAACACAATACAATATACTTTCTATAAATATGGGATGTTGGATAATATTGGTTCATATGGAAATTATACTATCATCCCTTATATATAATATGATAGGGGAATCAATTCTTACTTTTTAATGGTATATTCACCATTAATTTTCTTAATTACCAACTCTAACTTTCCCTTAATGTTAAATCATTCCACTGGTATTTGGAGGGATATATCTAAAACTATAATGAGGTCTTGGTATTCCACTTCATTGTTGTCACATCCCTTAAATATTAGGAAGGAGTGGGACATAAACACCTTCATGAGAGAGGCAAGGAAAACTCCCAATCCAACTTTGTTTATCCTTTTTATTTTATATCCTTCTTCTTGTTGGGATCTTAGAGGCACCAAATAATTACATCTCCAATATATGGGTAGTTTCATGAATGGAGAAAACCTCTTTTTAAGAATGGTCTATATTCTATGGAATAATTTCTAGTGTGTGATGTTCTTTGAGAAAATCCACAAAATCCCACCTTTCTACTTCCTTTAAAAAAATATGAATATAAAATTACTACAGAATGACAACCTAATTTACTAGTTATCAAATTATCATTAAAATACTATGACTATATTTAAGTGGATAGATGTGAGAGAACAAGTGGACCCCATGATGCTTCAAGAAATATATCAGATTCTTCAGTGCTAAGATTAATGAAAGGATTTTTTTATCATTATCATACTTGGTCTTAGTATTTATAATTATTTTAATGTGATAATATAGACTATTTTCCTTACCTATATTATTTTTTTGAGAAAGTAGGGAACAAATAAACCACTCCAATATTTCCATATATAAGATTAATGAATTATCTTCTACCATTTTCATTAAAATAGTGGGTGTAAGAGGTACTTATTGAGTTTATCAAAAGTTCCATAACAACTCTCATAACCCTAATATATAACCCCTTTATTTATCAACTTTATAAAGGTGAATTACTTTTTAATGAGGTTGAATATGAAGCAATTTATATAGGTGATGGATACTTGAATTTCTCTCTAATTTTATGGTTTATAGGAAGTGGTATATCAGGGATTTCCATTGTATTTTTGGAGTTGAATTTTATAATCCAATGACATACTATGAAGATGAGTATTTTAATGAAATTTACCTAAAAGTACATTTAAGTGGATTCATCGTTAGGCCATGTTATTACAATTTATTGAAAAATATCTCATGATTAGAAATATTCTCACAACATTATTAGGACTTAACCATCAAATCATCAATGTAACACTATATAGTCTTCTCCATAATGGGGTTAAAGATATGATTCATTTCATGTTTGTATATGGAACTAGAATTATTTAAGCCAAATTGAATTACTTGATATCAATATACACCTTGGGGTGTTCAGAAAACAATGTCCTATTAATTATTGAGGTCCATCCATATCTGATTACATCCTAATAATCCATCCATAAATGATATGTCTTGAAATCCAGTTATTGCCTCAATTATTAGTTCTATGACTAGGACTAAAAAATCATCCTTTGGGAAGTGTCTGTTTAGATCCCCAAAATAAATGCAGACCTGAATTTTTATCTTATTTTTATTGATAAAGACAATATTTTAGAGACATTTTGAGTATTGAACCTACCAGTTGATGTTGAATTTAATTAGATCATTGACTTAAACTTATAACTTAGCAGGAATATAATGATGCATTCTCCTATCTACCTACTTATAACCACAAAGTTAATCTGGAAGTCTAAAATGGAGGGTTTTCACATAAGGATCTAATCCATGAATCTCTATAGAATTCCAGGAGAATACAACTTAGTGTTACTTTAAGAATGAAATGTATATCTCTTTCTCCTCAAAATTCGCAGTGGCACTAAGCAACATAGGTGGCATATCCTACTCCAAACCTAGATTCACTTTCCTAAACTTATCAATGGTAGTTGAGACACCATCTAAATTTCTATAGAGGCATATCTATGATCATCAACTTCTCATTATAAACTATTATGTGAATGATATGGGTTAGTATCCAATGGTTTGAGATATTTAAGAGGTTAATTTTTAGATCTTAAGGATATTGATATGTGGATATCATTAACAGGGGCATCTTTGATATGTACTACAGACCATCAAATATAATTTGGAAAAAATGATACACTAATATACTATGATTTAAGAGATGATATAGAAATATTATCTTAAAGAGAATTATTATCTTATCCAAGATCATATACCTCTTTAAACTAGCTAAATTCTGTTAGTGCAAGTGATATAATGTGGATGGGGAAAATGTACCTAGGCCCAATGCCCATATCCTAATCTAAGGGATGAGTTTTATTTGATTGAATAGCCTAAATCATGTGGTAAAGATATTGGTCATACCATCCCAAAAGTAGAGACACTTAGAAGAAATATTGATCCACATGGATGGTAAAATGGTCTCCTCTATTGATGGTGGAAACTTAGTGAAGACATATAACTGACCATCATATCAAAGGTAGATGATTTTGTGTTTTGACTTACCAAATATAATTACTCTAACTCAATGATTTCCTAGATCATGATAGGTTCTTCAAATGATGGAAAAAACTTATCCTTTTCTAAGTTTATTCAAAATATTGATGGGATTCATTTCCAAACTACTAGGGGTGGTTATCCAGTGGAGTTATCAGCCACTAACTCCTTATCCCACCTTTTAAAGAATCATATGTCTATATAATGAGATTCATAGGACTAAAATTGATAATCATCACTATAAAGCACCCAGAATTTCACATTTATAGATTACTTGAGGAAATCATGATATAATGAAGGCACTATTATGTGCATATAGAGCCAAAACTTTCCTAGCAAGGTGTTGAAATTTATATCTCGATGAAAAACCACAAACATGCTGTCTAAAATGAGATATATGAAATATAATATGATCTTAATTCATATGAGAGCCTTCCTATCACTTTTATAATACCCTTAGATGGTTAGGTTGATAAGGGTCAAGTTATATTCAGTATATCCTAAGATTCATATTATCAAGACTGGTGTGATATTAATATTGAAGCTTTTATCAACTAAGTCCCAACATACATCAATGTTATCTAGATTTCTAGATAGATATAGTGGCCTGATGTACCAGAATTTTGATACTTCCCAATTTTTTTTCTAGGAAGGAAATGATTATGTGACATTTAGTGGAGCCAATCTCAACATGATTGAACTTAGATATGGAGATTTGAACCTCAAATTATTGAGGTCTAAAAAGAGCCTCAATGAGTAATTATTATACATCCTTTTATCTGTGGAGGGAATCATGAATTTTGATATTAGATAGGATGATGACCAGTTGATTCAAGATGTCATACTTTGGAACAAAGGGACCGAACTTTCTGTCTGGATGTGGTTCCTTGGTTTTCAGTTTAGAATCCATGGTTGGTAGTGCTAATAAATCTTCACTTGATAAGAATATGGGATCATTTTTGTGGTCTATGTTGTGGGATGGTCTGTCCTTCCCATTATTCATTATTGACTAGAAAACTAATCATTGTTGAGTTTTTTTTTCAGTATGATTGGTTTTGAATGAGCCTCAGATGATTCGAGTTCAGATCGAATCTCTTGCAAAACTTGTTAGAGTGATTTTCTTCATGTTTTAATAGCATATATGTATTCCATAGAGACATGTTTTGAACACCGATATCTATATCGAACCTATTTTCCTTGGACTCCTTAATCACTATGACCTATTATCTGATTATGGGTGGGTAACTCGAGTTCATATAAACTTTACTCATCCGATAAGGGGTCTTTAAAATGGATCACATTGATAGAACCATATCAAGAATATTTATCTGATGATAATACCATTTGGTTGGGTGATGCCCATTTCCTCATTTAGTGGGATAGTTCCTATACTTCTAGAGATGGAGGTAGAAAATCTGAGAGGGTTCGAATTGGTTTTGGCACAATCATGAGTTTTTTCTCCCATGATTTTTTCTTTCCTAATCAGTTATGTCAGCTCTTAGTAGGCTATATTGCTAATAGAAGCTGACTCAGTTGTCCTATTATTAACTAGGGTTACAACTGATTGATTTAGTTTCACTATGAGTATGAAATTCACTTGGTTGAATAATTTTATAGTATTCTGATCATCAAAATTTTGTACACCTTTTCTCAGGATGTCCTTCCATTATTCTACCTCCTTTGGTGGGATGGCAGAGACATAAGTCACATGCGCTGGTGGATTTCCTAGTTTTAAATTCCTAGATTCAACCATATTTTAGAGAATTTATTTTAAGAAGAACCAATATTATATGTTATATCCCAACATCTAATGGTAGGGATAGTAGTCAGGGTGTTCTTTGATACTATGTTCATTATGATTTTTAACCTATGGTGAATTGTGTATTTTTTTGTCTATAGTGATGATGATGTAATCTGAGACATTCTCCTTTTATAAGGATTAAGGATTATTCTTATAATCGTAAAACCTTGAGAAAATTGGTTCTCTATTTCCCTCATGAAAAGGGAACTTTTTTTTGTTTTTTATCCCGAATGATGTATCTCATGATATTGTGTGAGTTTGGGGATTAAATATAACACTTGATCTAGTTTAAGATTAATAGTTTCTACTTCCACTTTATTGACCCTGTTTACTTAAGCTAACGATATCAGCTAATATTTGGACTTCAAACATCACATAACATCCTACAAACTTTATGAAACCAATACAAAAACATAGAATCTATAGGGTTATTTAAATGGGATTAGCTGTGTCTAAAACCCATCATGAGTTTTTTCTATAAAAAACTATAGTAGTTATTCCTATGGGAGTAACATGTCCAAGGATTATGTCAAACCCTTCCATATAGTAATCAAATCCATGATACTCTAATTATTATATTGTTTTCAATTTGAGAGATCAAAGATTACATTATTCTTCAATATAGAGTTGAATTGGTAGAGGAATTAATGATAAAGGTCTTCCAAACCTATAATTGACCCAACTAGTAGGTTTCTATACTAGAAAAACATTGGTCCATCAAGATTATATATAAAGCACCTGTTATTCACTATTTCATTTTTGAGTGTTCCCATCATAGGGTGACATCAAGTCAAAAATTTAATCAAATGTTTTTCTAGGTATCTTGTTCTATTTAAGATCAAGACGGTTTGGTTTTCAAAGATAGGGGAGGAGGAGCCACATCCACCCACTCAGAATACAAATTTATTTCTAGTTGTATAAAGAAATGTAACCCTTTTATGACTTCTATTACAACTACCAAGGATTCAATGATGTCATGGAATTATGGTGGGACTATCATCTGATTAGAAACTTGAGTAAAGGCATCAAACAAAGCCTGATATGGTTAGATTACCCATTTGATTCCATTAAAATTAATTTTGATCCTCTCAAAGGTAGATCACTTAACATGGATGTGGTTTCTTCCTTAGTGGAGTAAAATATTTATCATCTTTTAACACCAAGTTTATATACACCAGTTGTTTGGACCTAGAGCTTGTTGGTTGCTCAAACTCTACCCTCATGGGTTGAGTAATTTCCTCAGGTTGAGGAAGATCCACCAGAGGAGAAATATTGGCCTCTACCAGAAAGTTATATTCAACATAAATATTTCCCCTGGGAAATTTGTTATTGAGTCTAGTTAATTATATTTAATCAGATTCATATTACTCTAGCTTCTCCTTAGTAGTAAGAGTCTCAAATTTCTTAGGTGGTGGGTGGGATGTGGTAATACCCTCCCTTTTTTGATGGTAAAAGTTCACCTGAAAGGTGGTAACTGATAAATTAGAGGAACTCCAAAATTTTGATCCAAACTTTGATGAATGGAATAAAAAACCTTATTCATGTGATTTAGTGTGAAACATATTTTTAACCAAGACTTCCTCATCATGTTCTTATACAAAAATATCATGCTCCCAATTATCCATGGGTCCAATAATGATGTCATTCACTGATGTATAATTCATAATTAGGATTATATCTTCATTACAGGGGGTATTTTCTCCTTCTGAGAATATTTTGAGGGAAAAATAACAATCCTCCTCAGTTTTCACCATCTTGATGGATTGTTCCAACTTACAACCCTTGTGAGGCTTTACTTTCTCCCCTCGATGATCCTCTAAAAATGATTTATAGAGGGTGATCCTGAGGGAGACCCCAACAACTTTTACTGAATATGTTCAAAATGAAGAGCATAAGTCATGTAGTTGGAGAAATTGTCAGTGATTTTCTTATGAATACCCCTAATCTAGGGAAGACCGACTTCTATAGAGGATGGGTAATAATGACCCTATCCCTATGGGTTGGGGTTGTATAGAATTTACCAAAATTACATATTGGATTTTTCATGTATTTGATAATCCCAAAGGTGGTAAAAATACCCCATACCTGTAGATTGGGGTTTCACTTGGAATACTGATGAGGATGCTACTATCACATATATCTTGACTTTTGGTTCTTTAACCCAATAATGATATGGATGTAATTCATCTTCTAGTTTGGAATTAATTTCCATTGAGAACCATTTTATAACAGTGGGATTTTATTTTATTATATGGGAGGTCTATTAAAATTTGATAGTGGATTGATGTAAGAGCCTATTGGTGGCCTACTCCTATTTAGTATTCTGTTTATTAGCCTTAGAGATAGTAGGATTATATTGGGTTGACTAGATAGAATATGGAAAACTTAAGCCCAATACTTTTCCTGATGTGATGAATTTGTATACTACTTTCTCCAAGACTCTATTGGATGTTCAGAGGAGTAATGTGAAAATATCCATATTCACCTCATCCTCAAATGTGTATATTGGGTGGGGCATAAATGATTATCCAGTGAAGAATCTATAAACTACTTATGCATTATTATTTTATATTTCCATATTGTTTTTCTCACTTTGGATGTTATATAGCTAAGATGGTGGACATGCCAACTTTGTGGTAGAGATTTATTATTACCTTAATGTGGTTTATATACTCCCTATAATACAAATATTTATTATTAAGATAGAGGATAATTGTCCTTAGGTTTAGGCATAGATAATATATTCTGTCACTTTTCAATGCCTCTGTAATGTGATACTGAGGAGTGGATATGGTCTAAAACATAATTATTATATTACGTTTGAAAAACTCTTTATACATAACCACAATATTTTCCTCCTCCTTTAAGAGGGAATCCATTACTTGATTTGACCTAAGTGGCCATTTCCTTGTCATCTTATAAAGTGGAATGGAATTGTTTGGAATCATCTCAACTACATTATATGAAGCACTATTTGAGGGAGAAAAAAATAATGACCATTTCTGAAAATCACCCATTGATGGTAGTGAAACAATATTAACTAATGATGAGGAATTGGATTTGTCCAACCTAAACCATTCAAATGTGTCCATATATGAGTCCACCCTTGAATAAATTTCAATATGGGGAGGAACTTCATGCCAATATGTTTTTTCATTGTAGGGAGTAAATATATAATGAGCACCATGATGAGGACTTCCATGGTTATATTCATATTTACCATTATTAGGGGGGGTATTTCCACTCTCTCTTGACGTCTAGTTACAAGGAGGACCCCTATAATATATTCCATGGGAAGGACTATTAGGTTGGAACATTTGGTTTTTAGGGAGAGGAACTTCTTGGTTACTAATATCCAATGAACTTGAAAGGGGATTTCCGTCTTATTCATTGATATTTAAGTTGTGTGGATGAACTTCATGACTAATGTTATGTGGAGGATATTAATTACTAATATTTATATTATCATGGGTAAGACCTCAATGAAGGGTAATTTGAGGAGGACCTCCAGAACTACAGATTGTGGTACCATGAGGAGGAAATCCACAATTTACTCTGACTTCTCCTAAAGATAAGTAGTCGAAAAAATCTTGAGCTTCCATTAAAAAAATATTAGATGTATTCAAGGACATCCACGCTAACTAGAGCATGGATATCCACTTGATCTTAATTTTTATACTTCCCTTGAATGTAAATTTAGGATATTTATGTCTCGGTGACTTGGGTTTGAACCTATGTCATGATTAGATTCATGAAATCCAGTTAACAAACCTTATGCATGAAAACCCCCCAAGGTGACCTCTTTCCTATCTTTAGCATATGTCGATAAATTTATTGGATAACTAATAGAATATGATGTCATGATTTATAAGTATGAGTAGGTATGAAAATATAAGCTGGTTATACATCTTCAAACACTATCAAAATATGATGAAATTTCTTCTAAGTGAGGGAAGAAATATTAATCCACTCCTTAGAAGGTTCCATTAGAATATTCCAATGGGTTTTATGCACATGGGTATGAATATATTCCAGGCCATGTTTTGTCACCAAAATATGCCATATATTTCCTATGGTGGGTGAAGAAATATATGACCACACCTAGGAGATGGTTAGGATATTTCAATGAGATCTTGTAGTGTTGAAAGGGATATATACCTTCCCTAAAGTGATTGTCAAGACATTCCAGTGAACTCTTGTTAAAATAGGAATATGGCCCTGATCTTTTTATTTATATATCACTAAGACATATCAATGAAACTCATGGATGGTAGTAGGGATATGGATCCACTCCTAAGTAGCTTTTGAGGTATGTCAATGATCCCTTATTATAGCGGTAGCAGGAATATGGGCTCTCCCTTATTAGCCATAGAGATACGCCAATGGTGGTCCTTCATAGCTAATGATAGGATATGTTGTTAAGAATTTAAGATATTATCTTGGATGTAATCCCACAATTCAATATCCTATAGGATATATCGATGGTATTATTCAATAGGAATGAAAATATAGGCCCCCACATTAGTGAAAATAGGGGCATGGGACCACTCTAGTCATGTATTTTCTATTATAATTTGCTGACATGCTTTGTATATGGGATAAGATATATGATCTGGATACATGATTTCAGATATATTGTGTTGGAAGACTATATAAATAAAAGTATGGATATAGATCTATTCCCTTTCTTCCTCTAGAATACAACGAAATGATTCTCCAATTGATGCTAGAACATTTCTACAAGATTCCTCAGTGGGGTTAGGAATATGGTCCCAGTACTAACCCTCTAGGTTCTATCTTATTTGGAGAGACTTCCTCTTAGTCCTTGATCTTGAGTAACTAGGGATAGGGTTTCCTGGATAGATCCTTTAGTCTACCCCCTAGGGTTTGAGGCTGTACAATATTGAAAATATTGGTGGTTGGTAGGAATCCTACTAGGAAACTCTTGGAACTTAGTGAAGATTAAACTATCCTATTTCTATATCTCTTTAGGATAATGGTAGTTGATGTTGTCGAATTCTAAGTATATTAACTAGAAATTATTTAATATGGAAATAGGAACTGTCAATTCTACCGTGGTTCTCCATTGATGGGGGTGATCCATAGATCATCATCATCTGAAGGATTTTTCATGATGCCTCTATGGTAGTAATAATGCCATTATGGCGATATTATTACATTTGTCCATTGGCCACTTAATATCATGTGTGTAGTATTGGTGGTAAAATACATTTTCTTATTGAGTCTAAAGACTTTTTAGTAACCTATAAATATATTTGGTTCTTTATTTGTTGACAAGTAGTGTCTTGAGAATCGTGGTGGTTACCAATATTGGATGGAGAAAACACACTAGATGATACCTTTTCTTTGGATTAAAGGGAGTTCTAAAAATGGTTTTCCTAAAGTAGAAAACAAATGACCACAAATAAGAAACCCCATTAATGATTTATAATATGTAAAATCATGGTTGATTAATCACTTTCATGGGTAAAATATTCATGTAGAGTTCACCATTTTATTTCCTGATGGATTTCATATCCAGGAACTCCTTTAACCTCCCCTTTAGATAGTATTAACTACTCTATGATGTTTGAAAATTTTAAGTCTACTCATGATTCTAATTCTTTGCTGAATTGTTCTAATAATTCTAATGACTCAATCATTAATGCTAATAAAAATGAATCTACAAAGAAGAACATTGACAAGTACAACATTAAATAGGACTAGAATATTAACATCACTCAAGAGGTTAGAATATATAACCGAAATAAAGGTTTTTCAAAAAAGAAAAAGGGGAGTTCTAACTCCAAAATCAGATTTAAATGTAGATCTTCTTTTGTAATTTTTAGGTTATCTCTATCCCTAACAATTTCATTACATTAAAAAAAATTCTCAACACGCATCATCCCACTTTATTTTCCATTTCTAAACCTAAAATTACCTTTTCACCTAAATATGCTCATCTTTGTTAACAAAACTATATTTTTACTGGTGCTATCAAAAATACTCTTAATGCTAAATCCTTATGGATTTTTAGGCAGCCATCTTTACATTTTATTAATGTCTTCAGTACCTCCGACCATATTTTCACTTTCAATTTTATTATTGATGGTACCCCTATCTTTTTCTCCTTTGTTTATGCTAAAAACAATTACCAAGATTAGAGAACTTATTGGAATGGACTCTCTTATCTAATCACTAACATTAATGACCCCTGGTTTCTTATGGGTGACTTTAATGCTATTATCAACTCAAGTGAAAGGATTGCCTCTTCTCACTCTTCCATCTCCATGAGAGAATTTAAATCTATGATCGAATAGAACAATCTCATTGATATTAACCTTACTAGTGAAAAATACACCTCGTATAGAAGACACTACAACAAAGTGGTTGCCTCCAAGTTAGATAGATCATTCACAAATGTTCCTTCCTTTGATCATTGGGACACGATCTCTTGCACCACTATTCATAGGCTAAATTCTAATCACCATCCCATCCTAGTTAGTGTCTCCTCCAAAGAGATAAAACCCCAGTTACCTTTCAACTTTAACTGTGTTTGGTTCTCTGATGACGAATGCACTCATATAATACAAAACTTATGGACCTCCATGCCTCATAACAATTATGCCTTTGCCTGCATCCTCAAATTAAAGCACCTCAAACAGACTCTAAAATCTTGGTGCATCTCTAAATCCAAATGTGTTAACAATGACGTCATGCTTCTTGAGAAATAACTCAATGTACTTCAAAACAAAAACACCACCTCTGAACTCAACACAGACCCTACTCAAGAACAAACATTGTGGTCAAACTAAACATCATGCCCAAATTTAAAGAAAATATGAGAAAACATATTTTTAAAGTCAAATGGTTAACTGATGGTGAAAAAAACCCAAAATTCTATAATTCACCTCAAAGAGTCAAGAAGGATTGTAGGCCGCTTACCCTCCTCAATGATGGGGAAAATATTCTTGACAAGGAAGATGAAATCACTCAATATATCATCTCTTACTATGAATCCACCTTCAATGGCCTTAATAACAAAACAAACCTCCTCCCTGAGGTAATCCCATCAGTGATCACTAATGAGGATAAAACTATCCTTCTTAGAACACCACTTGATCATGAAATCAAAGAAACTATCTTTAGTCTAAATCTCGATAGTGCTCTGGGTCCTGATGGATTCAATAATAGTTTCTTACAACATTATTTGGTTGTGATTTGTGTCGATGTTTGTAAATTTGTTAAATCCATTTTTTCCAACTAGGTACTTCCTCATGATCTTAATGAACAATTTATCACCTTGATCCCAAAGGTGGAAAACGCCACTGATTTTCACCTTTTTAGACCTATTGTGATTACCAATATTCTATATAAGATAATCACCAAAATCATTTCCAATAGTCTTTCACCTATCATGAAGAAAATTGTCTCCTGGAAACAATTTGGTTTTATCAAAGGGAGATCCATTAAAGACTATATCTTCCTTGCCTTTGACTGTGTTAGTAACTTGAATAAAACTAATATAGGTGGAAATATAGCTATAATTATTGATATTAAAAAGACATTTGACACCATGGACTGGAGATTTATCTTCAAATTCATTCAAAGTTTTGGTTTTAGTGATGATTTTATCACTACTATCCAAAATATCTTCAACTCATCCTCTATCTCCATTTTGATCAATGGCTCTCCCAAGGGTTATTTTAAATATACCAAAGGGGACAGACAAAGTGATCCACTCTATGGTATTCTCTTCTCAGTAGCAGAATACTATCTCAGTCATTTGATCATCAGACTTGTGATTCAAAATAAACTCAAGACCATCCATGTCTCTAGGCATGTGAATGCTCCTACTCATCTCTTCTATGCTGATGACATCATTCTATTACTACAATGTGATAAAAGGAATATTCTTAACCTCAAATCTACTCTCTGAAACTATGGAGAGGTCTCAGGCCAAAACATTAGTTGGAATAAATCCCGCATCTTCTTTGTAAAGAATTTCCCTTCCAACAGAAAATGTAACATCGTCATAGATTTAGGGCTGAAAGAAGGCTCGCTACCTTTCACTTACCATTGGTGTTCCTATATTCTGGGGAAGACCCAAATGTGGTCACTTTACATCTATTGTTGTCCAGGTCCTAAAACAACTATCTTCTTAGAAAGGTAAATCTCTCTCTATGGAGGGCCAGACCTGTCTTATCAAATCCACTCTTGTCTTTAAGATGGTCTGCTCCATGATGGTTTAAAAATGGCTTATCGATATCATAAAAAAATGAACACTAATATTAATTATTTCATCTATACTGGTAGTACTCTATAAAGAAAACTTTTAACAGTTCCTTGGTCAACTTGATGCAAGCCCATTGAACATGGTGGCATTTGTATAAAAAAATATAAAATATTTTAACGAAGCCCTTCAAGCTAGACTGACTTGGAACCTTTTTCTCACCAATTCTAAAGCTACCACTTTTCTCCAAAATAGATTTCTTGAAAAACATAAAACATGCAATTTGAATTTTATTAACACCTCCATCTGGACTTCTATTAAACACTCCTTTAGCAACATTATGAGAAATTCTAGATTGATGGTGTCAAGAGACTCTTCCATGAAATTCTGGCTGGATAATTGAACTAGAACCCCCTTAATCTTTATGATTTCACTAGACCAAACCCCTGAAAACATTAATATCCCTATCAAATATATTTTAAACTCTCATCTTGAACATCCCCCTGAACCTATTTTTCAAGTCATTGATAACTACACTTTTGCATATGCCAATGACTTCTTGGGTTGGGAACCTGCTCACAATGGAATGCTTGACTCTAAAAATTACTACAATCATTTTCACCACAACTATGAGAATGATTAAAACTGGATAAATCATTTCAAAAAACCTTGGATAAAACCTTCGAGATTCAATCTCATCTGGAGACTTTCCCACAACAAGGTTCCCACTGAAACTTTCCTCCAATAATTTGGAATTCAGCTATGCTCTAAGTGTAAAATCTGTAATCAATCTAGAGAAGATGATAGTCATATCTTCCTTTCTTGTGCCACTTCTTATGCTCTTGGAAACTACATTTTTTAGATTTTTTATTAAATATTAATGACTCTTGACTCTGTCAAGTCCCAACCAATTAAATGTGCAGAAATGGAAGGCTCCCAACAAATTAGGAACCTTTTACTTACAGCCTTTACTGAAATCCATCATGTGATATTGTATGATTGGAATACTATAATTCATAAAAATTACTCACTCATTATTAATGAAGGTCAGGTTCAAATCCTTATTTCCATACATGAAGCTTCTTTATTGAAAAAGGGGCACTACTACAACACTATGAACAACTTTGAAATCCTAAAGCGCCTGTGGATCAACAATAATTACTGTCAGCCGCATTACACTATGGAGGTATTATGGAGAGATCCCTACTTGGATGGATAAAAATAAATATTGATGGTGCCTCCAAGGGAAATATGGGACCTTCAGGTTAAGGAAATGTCTTTAGAAATAACCTTGGTCAGATTCTTGGTTGCTTCATGGGTAAATTTGGCATTTACACCTCCGTTGAAGCTCAAATGTATATCTTGATTCATGCTATTGCCATCACCAAGAACTTTGGTTGGAACAACATTTGGATTTAAAGTGACTCGACAACCATCATTCAAGTGATTTGGAATGACATAACCCATCTTTCTTGTCTGATTATTATACATTGGATGAAATTCACCCATTCACTAATCGATCTTAACTACATCATTACTCATGTTTATCCAGAAGAAAACATGGTTGCAGATGGCTTGGCCAACATGGGGATTACACAAGACATCACATGGGGAGAAGAACTCCCTCATGCTTTCTTCATCCTTCATGATAAAGATTGTAAAATGATATCGTACTTTAGAATTGTGAAATTTTTTTCTTTCAATAAAATTTATTCTACTTTAAAAAAAAGTAGACCCAATTTCCAAAATTATACAATCACTAGGATTTTAACAGTGATTCATTCGAATTAAATTTGGTTGAGAGAATGATAAGTTGAACTCATATCATACTCTAGGGGGAATTATTGTGTACTCTAGGACTCTCTTAATGATTTGTGACATGTCCATGAATCCTTACCAAGTCCCCTCACATGAATGGTTACCACCATGCTAATGATTTGATCAAATCATACATTGATATGAAAATCTGTATGTATTAAATGTTCTCAATTTAGAGTATCATATGAATATATCTAAGGGTATATAAAATTAGTAAAATCTATATATATTATAGGTTCTACAACATACTTTTATTAGTTGATGATGAAATGGATTAAATCAATATCGTTGGGCACTCTGGAGTCTATCACCATCCAAGGAGGTGGTAAATGTTCATAAAATTAGGATTATGCCCATAAGAGGGAATTCCTACATATTCATGTGATGGGAATTGAAACCAATATAGTTTGGTGCCAATTAATAGAACAAATCATACCTTTTAAGGTTGTGTGACAAGTACCCAAGTGGTGCCTTTTAAGGTAATGTAACTGTGACCAACAGAAGTTCCTTTTAGGGTTGTGTGTGAAGGACTTGTTCCAGGAATTTTAAAGTTATTTGGGTATACTAATAGGTGATAGGTTTCTTGTAATGGTTTGTGTGAGACTTATGTATGAGATACCCTTTTTGGAACAACTTATTTATTGGTAACTAAATAGATGAGTGTATTGTGGAATTCTTAGGGGATATTTCTCTATGAGGTATAAAGGATCATAGAGAATATGGCTTATTTAGTGTTGGTTTAATAGGGAATATAACAAAATAGGGAAGAATTGTACTAGGAATATAGTCTAATAAGGATAGGGTTCCCAAGGAATATGGCACAATAAAGATATTATTTAGGATATTGGGTTTGAACCTCAAAGAGGTATCCTACATATCATAGTTTATAGGAATCAATCCACATATAGTTTGATTTTTACAATTTAATGTCCCATGATAGGAATGCACCATATAATTTAACGTAATGAAATGAGGACATTGTTGTACAATTTTACATCATGAAAATAATATGTTGTCATGTAGTTTTAAGTCATGAAACTAGTATGTTTTCATGCATTTTAACATTGTTTGAAAAAGAAATTGTTGTGAAATTTTATGTCATGCGATAGGGACATTTGTGTCATAAAAGGGGAGACAACAGAAGATTGAGTGGGGACGATATATAGATGGACTACATGTGCTTCTTGTAAGTAACTAGGATATGTATAGGGATTGTGTTTATGTTGGATGAATATGGATACTCAATTCCTATGTATTACAACTAAATGGGGGAAGGGTGAGTGGACTTGCAGATAATATGGTCCAATGAGTGAGAAATTGGGGATTATACCTAATAGAAGGAGTCCCATATATCTAAAACTATGTTTATTATATAAATTAATGAATATAGGTTAAATTATTCATGGAAATGGGCCATTTGGAGGAGGTTAGTGAGTACCATAGGAGCCCCCCATATCACATAGGAGGAAAACATTTCAATGCAAAGTGGGATAAACTGCATTGGACTTGATTCAAGGTCCAAATTAAAGACCCTTACAAATGTTACCTCATGAAGGGAGTTTGTGAAGGAGTCCTCGTGAAGGGAACCCTATAGAGGCACCCTTAGGAAGAGACTAAATGAGGAAGAACTCACAAAGGTCATATATGGAAAATTCCACATGAAGGAGGTCCATAGATAGAACCTTAAGAAGGAATTCCTTGGATGAAACTTTATGAAGGAGATCCATAGATGAAACCTCATGGATAGCACCTCATGAAAGTGTTTTATAGAAAAAATCTCATAAATTAGGTCTATGGACATAACTTCATGAAGTATTTATATGGATAACACCTTGTGAAGGAGGTCCATAGATGACACCTTGTAGATAGAGCCTCACTGAGGAGGTTTATGGATGCAACCATCATGAAAGAGGGTAAAAAATATGGATTTCAAAAATAATTATCATGGATGTGACCTTTTTAGAGTATTATCTTTTTATTTTTATCCCATTTTATTTTATTCTTCCATATTTTTATCAATAATTACTAAAGGAAAACCTTCCATTAAGGAAAGACCACTCGAAGTCTCCCAAAGTACCTTTTGAGTTCCCTAAAGTGTTAAAGACTCACCTATCTATTTCCTATATATTTTATTTATATGTCATATCCTATTATTTTTAAAACTTATTCAAAATAATTATATCTAAGTTTGTATAACCAATTTTTCAAAAAATAGATGAGTTTTTATGTAGTAGGTAGCTACATGAAGCTGTGTGTGTGTGTGTGTGGGGGGGGGGGTCATGATTGTGGGAAATGCCTAGCACTCACAAAGGAGACACACAACCATGTAGGGAACTCAAAAAAACACTAATAATTCCTAAAAACCATGAAAATAGTATGAAACTATATAGTCTACCCCCACTACCCTAAAAAATCACAGCATATGAAGGATGTACACATGCACGTAAGGTGCCCGCCTAATTGTTGTGAACAACTTCACACCAAAAATCCTATACACATTTACATAGGGTGTCCAATTCAAATGACATAACATTGAATTGGATCATTTTAAAACTAAAAAATTTATTTGTGAATATATTTAATTTTTTAATTTTATCATCTATCATAATTGGATTCAATCCATAATTTCACAGGCCTCAACATACAATTAACTTATACAATAATTCATAATGATAAGGGGATTTGAAAGAAATATAATGAAGATTAGTTAATAAAAGATATAGGGAGATTACTGAATCATATATTATGGTATAATAGGAATATTTAGATTTTAATATATTTAATAGTGTATATATTTTAGTATTTTTAAATTGTAAATGGAATTATAAACTTTTTGATGATTTTTACCCTTGTAGAGAAAGTTAGGATTTTGAGAACATGGTTGTGGAAGTTAAAAATTTAGGTTTTATATGATGATATAATTTATACAAATATATTATATGATTTTCTTAATTATCTCTTCTACTTTCATGTCCATTACATTTCTTAAGATGAATTTTTTCTTGTGAATGTTTCTTGGTTAGTCGTGAGTGAGTAATCAATTAAAGGATAATGAATTAAGGGTAGAAGGATGATTATTTATTTTAAGAGATTATTTTTTCTTATGGATATGTTGATTTTATTAAGTATTATATTGAGAGGAATGTTTATCTAGTTTTTTTAATTTTTATTTGAAAAACACTTTAAAAACAGGGTATGAAAACCAACGTGATATAAGATTATTTTGACTATGAAAGTAGTCTTGATACATCTTTTACAATAGAGAATAAAATTTGATGAATCTTAATTTATGTATGTTATTTTGGTCACAATGAAATGAAATAATAAAAAATTTATTAATTAGCATCTATATTATGAAAATTTATTACCTTGGAATATTTTAACTAATTGATTTAATTCTATACAAAAGAGACTGAAATAAAAAAATTTAGGAAAATAAATCTTAGAAATTAATTCACCGTCTCAAAATTTTTTATAGAAAAAGAACTCATTATCTTTTTTATCTCTTTTACTTATTATCATTGTGCTTTTAATTATAAAATTATGGTTCAATAAATAAAAATTTCTAATAAACGAGTTTTTAAATTGTCTATATTCTTAGTGGTTCAACCTTAAACATCCAAAGCTATACTATATTTTACATAGTTTTAGTAAATGTGTTGTAAGGCCCCTAATTCTCTTATAATAAAAAAAATACTTCAATATAATAGTAATTACATAATAAAATATATTTTATTTCATTATAATAGTAAATAATAATAATATAAAATTAAATTCAATATAACGACTACAACTAGTGCTATTAAACACACAAAAATATTAGGATTCACTATAATATTGAACCTTGAAGTATCATATTATACAAAGAATAATAGAAATGAGTGATAAATTTTTATTATGAATAAAATAGTAAGAAAAGAAATAAAAATTTCTAGAAACTAAGAGAATGAGATGAATGATTTTGAAGGTAATAATTGTAAGGACCCCAATCATAGTTTCATAGAGTCGACGTCTACTTTATTACATTGGAATAAGATATAAGCAATCCCATCCCAAAGGAATGAATAATTTATTAATCTTGGTAAAATATATATATACTTGAATATATTTTTAAAAATGAAAATATAAAGTACAACAAAGTATTTTCTTCAAGTAAATCATTATTTCCTATAGAATAACCCTAAATATCAATGTAATAAGGGTATGGGTACAATGAACACAATGAATAAATAGAGTATAATCAATATATAATGGTAAATAACTGAAAAAAGTTCCATTTAATCAATTACTTGAGCATAATAGGGTAGGAATAAATGATGATCAACTAATTCCATATAAATAATCACATGATATTTAAAAATAACCATGGATATTATAACTAATTGAATAACCACATGGAACATTAATAACTAATTTCACAATGATGGAATTCATAATTTAGAACATCATAACCATACTTTTAAGGCCCCATTCTAAGAGGTCTTACATAAATGGCCATGACCTTAGCCAAATCCCAAGCTAGTTTATCATAAAATGGTACATCGCTAATCAAACAGATCATAAATCATCTGAAATAATAATAATTATGGTATAATTACAACATATTCCCAATTGATAATAAGAAAATTATTTTTTTTTCATTAATAAATTATAATACCATAAAAAATCCATTAAAACATTCTTGAGGAAAATATCCTTTTCACTTTTAAAATCACTTTTTAAAACTAATAATTTACAGAATATTAGGGAAATTTTTTTATTTTAAATTAACCTTGTAAAATTATGAAGGAATATTTAAAAAAATGAGTGTTCATTAGAGTGAGAAACTCCATACCTAGCATAGACATTAAAAAAATTCCTTTAACATTTTTGGTATAACCCAAACAAACCTTGTTTAGAAAATGATTTGAAGATTCATATAAATTTGTTTTAAAAAACTAAACATGGATAAAAATTTATTTAATAAATAATTTTTATAATGTTAAGAACAATTTTTAATTTTTTTTAGAAAACCCTACTTTGGATGAAAAAAGACATTTGATCGAAGATAGAAATAAAGTCAAATTTTCTTAAAAATACTTTATCAATAAATTTAATTACCAAAGAGTAGAATAAATTCCAAAATTAAATGAAAATATCACTAATAACCATATGATAATAGAAAATATTTTTCTTAATTTAAAAATGTCAAATAATTTCCCAAAGTGAGACTTACACATAAAAAATCCTGAATAATGTGATATTGTAGAATAAACCAATACCACTTTGGTATCTTTTGAATTGTAAGTACCATGGAAGAAATAAATTAAAATTAAACTTTAAATACTGGGAAGATAAATTGACTCATGATATAAAATATTGAAGGATTAGTATAAACACACGTAAAATAAATAAGTGGTGAATATGAAATATGTCTCACAAAAGTAAAATTGAGATGAGAAACCCTTACCTCAGGTTCAACTTCTTTTGTATGTGTCTGAAACTCCTTTATAATAAATATAAGTTTATTATATGTATATTACAGAGACATAATCATATATCAAACACCATATATTATTTTATTATATAATTTTATCACCCATTTATTAACAATTATTTATTAAAATCATTGCTTCGAGTGATAATTTCTTTATTTTCATTTATGTTTTGTTTTGTTATTTTTTGGTTCTTTTACTTTGATCATGGTTACATAATCAAAATGATTTTAAACATGATATAAATATAATATATAATAATTATATATGTATTTAGAGTACTCTATAAAATTTATAGATAAAAAATGGATTGCATTGTTCATGGAGATGGTAGGATGTACGTACGCATGAAAATCATCCTTGACTGTTTTCGCGGTTGCAGGTTATGACAGGGGAAAAAACTCTTTTTGGCTGGTTCTTTTTTGATATATTTCGCTTTTTGGGTGTTTTGGTCCATGTAAGTCTTTTATTCCATGTTGGTTTTTCTTATTCTCATTTGGTCGTTATTATGGGTTCTTCCTTTCCCCAGTCTTCGAAAGAAGATTTTTTTTCCGTTTTATTTAAGGGGTTCTACCCCTCAACTTTAAAAAAAATGAAAAATTAATACTAATTGAAGAATAAAAAATAATTATTATTTCACATATATAATTTAAATTATTCAAAAACACCATTATTATCATCCTAATTAAATTAAAATGAAAATAATTTCCCATCACTATGTCGAGGCGATAGTCTCTATATTTGCACGAGCGATGCAATTATTTTCCAATGGAAGGAAAGGTAGAAATTTAGATGTGATATTATATTTATAGAATTATTTTTAGGTCATAAATATCACATATATTCATTAAATTTATCCAAACTACCTTACATGTAAAGCCTAAGTGAGGAATGATTCACATCACTTTGTAAAGTGGTAGTCTTCCATACACATGAGTGACATTATCCGACCCCCACAAAATGAAAAATAATATGGTATATGTGATATAATAATTAAATAATTATAATAATTTCATAAATATTATATAAATATGTTAAATAAATCATTATATCCAGTCTTCAAAGGTGGTGATAGAAAATAAATTACATCAGTCTATGGGGAGATATTCCTCCGTACACACGATCGACGATTTCGTTTCCCATTTGATAGAAGTGGAGATGGATATATGTTATTAAATTAACATAATATTATATCACTATATTTTTTATATTTTTTATTATATTATCATAATTTAATAAGATGTTAATTAGGTGGAATAAGAAATTAAACCAATACACATATTTAAGAATTTTACCTCTTCCTCAGAGATCCCCTTTAGGTTTATACCTAGAGCCTTATTAGGTGGGATTTATAATAAACATAATTCCTCTAGTAAGTGAGGAGGTAATTAAGGAATATATTTTGTTAGTTCCTGGATGAAACAAAGGGTTTTGGAAGTGTGAATAGGATATGAGAGGGGGTGACCTTTTATAAGTGGGGGAGAGGACGCACATTAAATTTTTGAAAATAATGAATTACACTCATGTTTTTATTAGTAAAAAGACTAAAAAATGGTTAATTATTTAACCATGGAGGTTATAAGGTATAATTATGTCTATAAAATTAAAATTGAACAATTTTTAAGGTTATTTTAATCCTTATCTTCTTAGTTTAACCCCTTGGTAAACCCATTTTCACCTTAACCGTGATAATTAATTTTTATTACTTTTACTATTTATAATGGTAAAAAATTAAATTTTACTTATTAGGTAATATAAATTTTATAATTATAAATATTAAATATATTTTTACAAATCTAATCCATAGATTTTCCATAATTCAATTTAAAACTAAACCCACAGACACGTCGAAAAATGGTTTTTTCCAAAGAAAAACTTTCAAAACTTTTAAAATTTATTATATTATAATTCAATATAAATTTCATTAAAATGAACAAAATTAGTAAAATTTTATTATAATTGAACTAATTTTAATTTAAAACCAATTTTAAATATAATTTAACTTTGTTAATTATTTAAATGAAATTGTAGTTTTCAAATAAAAATAAATATTTTCACTATTCATTGAGAAATTAATATTTTCAGAAAATTCTCAAAAATTAACCCAAAGATAATTTTTAAATTTATATTTTAAAAACAATGCTCATTTTTAATTTTTTTTAAATGTTTTAAACATTAATTTTTAATTATATGATCAAAGTTCGACTAAACCACCTTTTAGAAAAAATATAGTTTTTTAGAAAACATTTATTTTTTAATGGTTTTTATTTTATATCTAATTAATAGGTAACCATCGAATTTATTTTATATATGTATAAAGAATATAAATTTAATAATTTATTTATTACTATTTATATATGCTAATTTAGCAGATAGGTTTTAATAATATACTATATTATTGTTCATTTAGACTTGGGGTTTCATGTTTTGAAATATTTCTAAGAGAATGCATTTATTGGAAATGAAATATATTATAAAATATATGGGTGTAAAATTCACTTCTAAGATTAGTGTTTCATATATTATATTTTATTGAACAAATATTTATTCTTTTAAAATATTAGGGTATTACATTTTCCCCCTTAAATAAATTTCATCCTCACAATTTGATATTGATCTCAGTAATCAAGGGTTTGACATTTTAAAATACCTTTTTGAAACCCACATCATAAAAAGGGTTAATAATACTTCCTATTGATAAGATATAAATATAAGTATGAAGGTCATTTGGAATAAAACATTATTAGGTTTACAAGTATGATAAAATTGGTGGGAAATGAAAACATAGACATGGAAGAGAATAATAATGCCCAAGGATTAATATAGAGAGATAGATATCATTAATCACAAGAAAGTGAATTATTAATAGAAAGTTAAGGAACAAAAAAAATCTATGAAGATTTAAAGGACCATTTGATTTATAAAAAATGATGGTACTAGGATAGAATTTTTGTTTCAATATAAATTTCCTAAAGTTGAGTAATTCCTTTACCATCTAGATAGAGAATATAAGAAAATACAGCGACTAGATATCTTTCTATTTCACAGGAAGAATTTTATCCTTTGGATGTTCTTTGAACAATTATCATTTCATCTCTTAGTCTAAGGAATGAATATAAAATATTAATTTTTTATTCATGAAGTAATAAAATAAACTTTTAACAGATCATAAGATCCATAAAAGAGTAATGAGCTATTCCTACTGTATTTTACAAAAACTAAATGGTCGAGCAGAGCGGGATAAGAAAACTAGGACCAGACAGTGCTTTGTGAGACCTGATAGACCGATGTGTGTTCCTATGACTATTATACATTAATCCCATTGACTTTAATTCTAGGTTGGACTTGTTTCATAGACTCTTTATGGTGGGATTGTATTTGAATGAATATCTAATATGATTTTTTATTTCTGAAGTTATAAAATAAACTTCTAACAGATCATAAAATCAATAAAAGAGTAATGATCTATTCCTCCTATATTTTACAAAAAAAATGGTTAGTATGAGTTATACAATAATAAATTAATCTATAATACCTTAGTAGTAATTGTCAAAAGTCAACTTAATTCATTTCATAAATGGTTAACCTTAATACTTGTCCAAAATATGTCTAAAAAAAATTAAAATTCCAAAAATTTAGAAGGAAGGTCATTAAATCAATATTATATTCCCCAAACAATATAATGTGGATATTAATGTCACAATAAAAATATGTGAATACCTTGATCACTATGAAACCTTAATGAAAACATTCAAGCTTACAAAAATAAAATCCTAGGTTATCAAATATATTCCACAAACCCAAACATGCAATAAACTTCAATAAAGATAATATAAACCATAAAATCAATAACCAATTTCAAGGTCCCCAATACTATCCCATAAATATATATTTATAATTATTAACTCAACATTGAGCACATATTAAGGGTTATCTTACCTCAATCATGTGATTTCTTAAAAACTCAACTTTCCACTAAATCACTTTTCTTGGTACCATTCAACATTCGTCTTCAAATACTAATAAAAAAACAACTACAATACAATCCTTATATGTTTTATTATTATTATAATAAAAAATATAATTGAAATAATACTGCTAAAATAAAATTATTTAATTCAAATACACAATCAGTTTAATCGGTCCACTTCACTATTAAACCATTGACTATGCTTCATCATCTTAATCCTTAATAATTTATTCCTTTCACATTTAATTTATAGTATCTTCATCATTAGTAGAATAACCATTTTTCATAAAACATTTTTCATTATATTTATGAGCTTTCCCCTTAGGGAATCTATTTTCATAATGTGTATAATTTATATATTTAAAACATTCAACCATCGATGATACAATGGGATACCATTATTCTTATCCATTAAATTAACCAAAATTTCTATTTTTCATTGTAAATTACTTATTTGTGTCATTATTTTTCACACCAAAAATATATTCTCATTACTCTAATACATTCAATTCGGTGTTTCTTCCCACATTCTTGACATATAGAAAACTGAATCTTCTTTACTATATGGTCTTCACCACTAGATCTCTCATAAAACTACATCGTCTATTTTTTAGTGGGTCTGAGAGTTATTTAAGGTGAAATTTCTTAATCATACATAGTGATAACTGATTAAGAATAATCACAATATCCTTCACTCTAATCATCATCTCATTTGGTTGCTCATCATCACCTTTTCTATCACATTCAATGTTAACCTGGTTTATTTTGGTTCCCGCCTTGACTAAAACAAAAAATAATAGTGTGAGAAACAATAACCATATATATAAATCACATAATCATGAAAAATAATTTATAGGGTGCCTAAATCATGAAACCTTATTTTCAATCTAATACGCCTTATGTTTAATCCTAGGTCATTCATGATTATTTTCTTTTTAAATAATTTATAATTGTTTATAATGAGAATCTGAATTAACCAAAGTATATCCCCCAAGAGTGTCAAACCAGGTGCATAATAAGGCTAATTTGTTTACTAGGTAATGATCGTGTCAATATTAACACACATTTTTCAGATTTATTACCCCTAGGTACATCTGTTCTAGAACCATGTACACCTGTAGTATCCATATAATGATGTATTTCTAGTAAAACAACATAATATTTACATTAAAAAAAATTTAGGATGTTCTTCTATACTTATAATAAATTTCTATATAGGGTTTTGTTCCCAAATATATGTTTTTCTAACTCTAGTTCTCAAGGATTATACTAAAATTCTTATGAAACCAACTGTAAAGACCTCAAAACAACTTTCCTAGATTCATTGTCTACTTTATTACATTGGAATTAGATACAAGAAATCACATACCAAAGGACTGAATAGTTTAGTAGTATTGGTAAACTAGATACATACTTGAATATCATTTTACAAATGGAAAAATAAAGTACAAAAAGTATTTTCTTCAAGTGCATAATTATTTCTTCTAGAATAATCCTACATATCAATCATAATAATCATCTTATCGTCATGGGGAAAGAAACATATGAAAGGGGTGAACTCAAATGATCAGTAAGGGTATGAGTACAATAAATGTTGTAAATAAATATTTCATAATTAATATGGAAAGTTAAATAACTAAAAAACATTCTATTTAATAAATAACTTGAACATAATATGGCATGAATAAATGATGATAATATAGTTCCATATAAATAATCAAATGAGATTAAAAATGAAACAAGTATATTAAAACTAATTTAATAATCACATAGAAAATAAATAACTAATCTCATAATGAGGTAATGAATAATTCCAAAAATTATACCCATACCATCAAGGCCTCATGCTAAGATATCTTATATAAATAGGTAAGCCCTCAGCCAAAAAACCCAAGTTAGATTGTCTCATGAAACATACCAATGCATCGAGGGGCTATAGTGGGTCTTGAACATCACTTATTAAGTCCATTTCATTTCTCATATGAAAGGGGTTATATATAATCAATATAAACATTTGTATTAAAAAACTAGCATATGAAATATTAAAAACTATCCCAATTAATAAACATAATCATAAACCATCCAAAGTTATATGAATGGTATCAAACTATTATATCCCTAATCAAACTGATCATAAATCATATAGAACAATAATAAGGATGGTATCATTTCAATATATTTATAATTAAGTATAAGTAAAATGAGGTTTATTTTCATTGATTAATTTGAATACCATAAAAATTCCATCAAAACATTCTTGAGTAAAATATCCTTTTTTATTTGAAAATAAAATTTTATAAATAAAAATTTCCAGAATATTAGGAAACATATTTTCTCTAAAAATAACCTTGTAAAATTGTAAGTAGAGAATCTGTAACGCCCCGACCCCAGCTACCCAGAGCCGGTGCATTAATTACATAACATTGGCATGATCACAAGAAGATCAAATCTCGAAAGACCGATTGGTTTAGTAGCCTTGGAAACACTAGATATAATCATAAAGTTTTACATTACATTTCAAAGTGAAAAACTACTACAAAAACAAAGTCATCATATCCACACTATTAACCCCACATAATATCCCTGCAAGTCATTCATAATTTACTTCTTCACTACCTGGGAAAAATAAAACATAGAAAAGGGGTGAGCTCAAATGCTCAGTAAGGATAACAATATAGCGGAACATTCAAAATAAGCATAAACATTTAAGGCAATGAATTACTAAAACAAAAGCCTTTTAAAATTGAACTTCAACATAGTATGGAAAAAGTAAAATGAAATAATGCCATTTACTTGTTCACATGGATATTCTACTAATCGAATAATCACATGCAATATCAATAACCTCTTTCATAATGTTGGAATGCATAATGCCAGACTATCATAACCACATAGCCAAGGCCTCGTGCCAAGACTACAAATAAGATTTTGTCAAGGCCTTGTGCCAAGACACTAGTTTGTCTCATGAGACCTACCGATGCATCGAGGAGCTATAGCGGGCTCCACCCGTCACTTATTAAGTCCAATGCATTCCCATATGAAAAGGTTTAAACATAACATAAACATTTGTATTAAAACTAGCATACGAAATGTCAATAATTTCACCATAAACTATGAATGGTATAAAAATAGCACATCCACAGTCAAACATATCACAAAACCTTCAATACAATATAGAAGTTTTGTATCATAATAAATCAACTTCAAATAATCTTAAAATCCATCAAAGGATGTTGACATAGATGAAATCAAAATTCTTTTTAAAGAAGTATCTCCTTTTATTTTGAAATAATTTAAGATCCATATAAAATAAAACATTTTATTTGAAAATATTATTATAGGCTTGTATGGAAAGCTTCGACGATTTTATAACGGCGGAAAATAACCGCACCCGCCGTATAAGTTAAAAAAAACATTCTTACCTCAATTCTGTCGAAAAGGTTAAAAAGGACCTTGTTTTGAAAACGACGGAAAGATTCCTTTATAAACCTCTTATAAAAAGTCAAACAAGGGTATAAATGACTTTAACCCATATTCTTGTAAATATTAAAAATGTTTTGAAATACATTTCGAAGAAACATGGATGTGGATGATAAAGAGTTCCCAGTAGATTATTACGTATAATACAACCTCGGATAATGAAGAGATTGTGAAATAACCCTTACCTTGTACTTTTCCTTGGTTGGGGTAGGTTAACCTCCTGTATAATGGTGAAATAGTTGTTATTAAATTATACAAGAATCATATATATTAATATGATATCATATATGATCTTTTAACATTGATTTGTTAATAATATCTTAGAATTATCGTCGTTTCGGGAGTTAACTTACTCATTTTCTTTTATATGTTTTGTTACATAAGCCATGGTTGTTGTATCTTATTCATATCCAGAATGATATACAGTCCTTAAACATCATTTTTAAATCATCAAATGATAATTATACTTGAATGGATACGATGGAGAATGAATCTCATCGCGTTCGTGGAGACGGTAGTCCGTACGTACGCACGAGCGACAATATCATTCTTTTGATATTAAAATAATATATAAATGGATGGTATATCATATATACAGAATCATTAACATGTTATATTTATTATTTACATGAGTTACACATCATTATTATACCCATCCAAATAATATTATATTGAATAACAATTACACCACGACGTGGAGACGGTAAGCCGTACGTACGCATGTATGGTGACATGTTATTCAAAGGGTGGATAGAATACTGAATATGATTGTACCATATTTATAATAACATCATAGTATATGTAAGATACTGGAGTTATTATTTCAGAATGTTAAGAACAAAGGAAGAAGAAGTGGAAGAAGAAATGAACTTAGAAAAGGGTGGTGAAATCATTACCTCTTCTTCGGGTTCTTCCTTTTGATTTGATCAAAAGGGCTCCTTAGGTTGGCTTTCTGATCAAACTAAGGCCTCTAGGTTGTAGTGATGGATGTTGGGAGAGTATTTGGGCAGAGTTTGGCCGAACCAAAAGGCTTTGAAGGTGTGAAGAAATGAGAAGGAGGAGTGCCCTTTTATAAGAGGGGTGAGGGGCACCTTTGGAAAAGTTAGAAATATTAATTTATAATAAATTCATATTCGGTTTCTAATGGCTCCAAAGCTTATTATTCAACGGTTAAGGTGGGGATAAGTCTAAAACCACTCAACCAATAGAATTTAGACAGGTTTGGGTACTTATATTAACCTTATCTTTAAGTATTAACTCTAAGTTAATTAGTTTCACTTTTACAATGTCTCTTTGTATTTTTATATAATATGGTTAATAAACTTACTATATACATCCAAGCGACCCCCAAGTGGTACATTAATGATGAACCTATCATGATATAAGTCTCTTGGCCGAACCTTAGATTTTTAGGAATTTAATATCAATTAATAATATAAAATTTGTTTTAAGAACTCTTTTATGTCAATTTTGACACTATTCAATAGTTGATTTTTTTGAAACTCATAACAGATTGATTACTTCGAACAAAGTCAATTATATCAATCCTAATATATCATATTATCCTAGAAAATTAGTTTAATTCATTAAAAGCTTCATATTATATTTATTTGGGTATTTATAATATCAATTATTTTAATTTTTCACTATTATAGTAATTACTGCATCATCATTGTGTCATATATAAAATAAATTATTTAATGTCTAAAAATTATAAATAAAATATCATTATGTAGGAAATATTTTTTTCTTTATAATGAATATTTATAATCTAAAATCCAACATATATAACCCTATGTAACAATTGTTGTTCTAAAAGATATATGCTTGTGTCATTTTTGTATTCATTTTAACTTAATTAAAATAAAGTGTCATTATCACTTACAAGTGGATCCATGGGGTCCCAAAATTGACACAAAGATGCCCATGGTCGACCATGTATCAACCAATATGGTTAAGACACGTTTTAGGGTAATTTAGTATTATTATAATATTATTTTTTTAACCCTTATTTACCGGATTTACCCTTTAACCATGGTAAATAAAATATTTACCGCAGTAATTATTCAAAATGTGTAAAAATAAAAGTTACCTATTTACACAATTTGAACATCCTGATTCCAAATATGGAATCCATTTTCCTAAATTCAAAACACAGAAGTGGCAGAAATTAATTTAAAATTAGTTCCCGCTGTCAAAACAAAAAGCGTGTTTTTAAGAGATAATAACTATCAAAAGATTGACACTTGTTTATGTTCGGTTTAATTGTAAAATTATGTCCAATGATAAACATTAAATTGAATGGTAAAAATATATTCTAAATATACTTTAAAACCACTCAAATTCATAACTTATTACTATTAGTAATTTTGATTAAAAAAGTTGTTTTTAATTAAAATTTAGTAATTTTCACTATTCATCAAAATATGAAAGTTATCCGAAAAGTACCAAAATTTCATCTTAGGCTAAATTTGATATTCTGAATCCAAAAATGAAGTCCATTTTAAAATATAAAATATATATAACTTCAAAAAGTAGGTATTACTATTCATAACAGCTAGTTTGATTGGTTACGGTGTGTTAGAACTCGAAGTTGCGTACAACACACGCTACTGTTTTATTCAAAGGAAAGCGTACCGTGGAAGCTTGGGATGTTTCATTTTAAATTTTTTTTTTTGATGTCCCCATTTAGTCAATATGTTTAAAATATTGTATTTAAAAAGGGTTCACTATTAAAAGTTGATAAAAGTGCAATACTGAAAATGAATTTGTTCTTGCATTATATCAAAGAAACTCATAATATGGATTCTAAAATTATAAGGATTATATAAAGTTTAAAATTTAGATAATACTATTCATAACCGCTTTTGAATTGCTTATTTTTGTAAGTCATGGTGTGATTGAACTCGGTGTTGCGTGTAGTGCAAGTTATTGAATTATTTTGAAGAAATAACACACTATGAAATCTTGGGGTGTTACATTCTCCCCTCCTTCAATAAATTGCGTCCTCGCAATTTGAAATCGTTCTTCAAAAATAAAAGGTTGAAAATAGAAAATATATTTGTGGGAAAACCCACATCGGAAATTGGGTTACTAAAATTTAGTCTTAATATGAGGAAAAGAGAAATGAAAGGGCCACCACCAAATTATGATCTCGATTAGGAGAACATTGGTGGCAATTAGAGACATATAATTGGAGGAAAAACGTAAATATTTATAGGTAGTGATTGAGGTCATCAATCACAAAAAAGTGTAAAATTGAGGTCCTTAAACTCATCAATCTATGATGATTTGAAATACCATCGGTTCAACAAAACATAGGGTATTAGGATAACACATTTTTGACGTTTCAAAATATCTTAGTTGAAATCCCACATCGAAAAATGAATTAATGAGGCCTCTATTTAAAATAAAGAGTGGAAAGTATGAAGATTACCGAAAATAACACATACTAGGGTTCCATGTAGGAAAATATGGATATGGAAGATAAATATAACCATCAATTATCTGATGGAGAGTGGTAGAGAACATGGCTATGAAAAGGCCAAAAATCCCAAAGCCATAAATTTGTGATGATTTAAGGTACCATCTAGGACAACATTTTTGTTCTAAGTTTCTATTATTAATGTTGAGGAATTTATTTATGAGATTGGCTAAGATCATAAGGAGATATACTTACTTTATAATTAGAGTTTTATCCATTAATAAATTTCTACCACAAACTCATCTTTCACTCTAAAAGATAATAGAATGTAAAAAATTCTATTTACACTATTAGTATAGGGTTCCAAAATAAACGAATTTATAATTCATCTACAAGACCTTTTAATAAAAACTACATTATTTAATCCAGGACATCTCGTGGGCCAGTGGTAGGTGATACACCCTTGTCGCCCTTCGGTTGCGGGTTCAAGTCTCGCAGCCTTGCCGGACGCGACGGGTTGCCGCCCGACCTCCGAGTTGTCCTTTTATGGAAATCCAAAATAATCCAAACTAGAACTATCCAAAATACATCTCTCCAAACTCACAGTCCAACATTTATAAGGAAGGTAAACATAATATAGATCCTTTTTACCCCGTAATAGCATATGAATACCTTCATCATGTACTACCATATTTCTTATTGATTACATTCATGTTCCCTTATTCCATATAGAATGCTGGATATACTTCATTAATCCAAAAATGTTTTAAACCCCAACAATGATGGAATATACAAATCATTAATCAGCTTCAAGGTAGTAAATAATATCAAATATAATTTATCCAAATCAATCATGTATTATTCTAAAATCACCACCTCGGTATCTGAACCATGTTATGGTTTATCTTTCTCTCAACCATATATTTTCCAAACATTTAACCTGCTACTGAGTCACTTTTCTTTGTTCCACACAATCTCAAGTCCTTAATGAAATAGTACTGCAGTACAATCCTTATATACTCCATAATTATTATAACAAGTACATTGTTGATACAACACTCAATTGATATAATCAACATAATAACTCTAATCATTCCTCTTAATCTGTGGTAGTATCATAACTTGATTATTATCCAATAGCATCATTTGCGGCATAGTCTGATGACTGGGACATAGGTTCGCGTAGTGTCCAAACTCCTTGCAAATGAAGCATTGTACATTTGAAACCATTTTCTTACCCTTGCAGTCACATACTTTGTGCCCTTTTCCTCCACACTTATAACAAACTCCCATTCCTTTCAGGCAAGTTCCAGGGTGTTTCTTTCCACAGTTACCACATATGGGAAAATTCTTCTTTTCCCTCTTACCTTAATCCATCTTTCTCTCTTCCATCCTTTTATTCTCTTGCTTCCTTTCAAATCCATAGGACTCAGTAAACTCTTTACTTATCTTATCAACACATGATATTATTTATTCATATGATGATAATACATGCGAGACTATTTCTCTTATAAATTCTGGAATAAGACCATGAAATATATGATCCTTCTTTCTCTTTGCATCATGTGCATTGCTAGAGTTCTCATTCCTTCTACTGGGCGCCATTTCTAAACAATGGCATACACTAGATCAGTTTATGAATCAAAATACATAATCCCATACTTATAAAACACTTAACATAAATTGAACTATTTATGGATATAATCCATAATCATAAAAATGCCTCCTTTGAAGAAGTATATACTCATAAACCCTTCATAATGATTTGTAAAGAAAGTGAGAGTTATCCTAAGCATATCCCCTGGGAGTGTCGTAACCAAGAGTGCAGCAAGGCCCGTTGTCGTGCACCAGTTCCCGTTCGAGTCTAGCTCAAAGCGGTGTTTTCGGGTTTTACCCCTAGGTACATCTGTGCCAGAGCCGCATCTACCTGCTCGTATCCAGACAGGGATGTATTGCTCGGAAAACTCACAAAATCTCTACAATACCAAAATTCTAGGAAGTTCTTCTATACTAATCCTCAAAGTTCATCTTAGGTCTACGTGCTCTAATCAGAGTTTATCTAAATCTAGCTTCCAAGGTTTGTACTAAACTTCCTCTGATACCAACTGTAACGCCCCGACCCCAGCTACCCAGAGCCGGTGCATTAATTACATAACATTGGCATGATCACAAGAAGATCAAATCTCGAAAGACCGATTGGTTTAGTAGCCTTGGAAACACTAGATATAATCATAAAGTTTTACATTACATTTCAAAGTGAAAAACTACTACAAAAACAAAGTCATCATATCCACACTATTAACCCCACATAATATCCCTGCAAGTCATTCATAATTTACTTCTTCACTACCTGGGAAAAATAAAACATAGAAAAGGGGTGAGCTCAAATGCTCAGTAAGGATAAAAATATAGCGGAACATTCAAAATAAGCATAAACATTTAAGGCAATGAATTACTAAAACAAAAGCCTTTTAAAATTGAACTTCAACATAGTATGGAAAAAGTAAAATGAAATAATGCCATTTACTTGTTCACATGGATATTCTACTAATCGAATAATCACATGCAATATCAATAACCTCTTTCATAATGTTGGAATGCATAATGCCCGACTATCATAACCACATAGCCAAGGCCTCGTGCCAAGACTACAAATAAGATTTTGTCAAGGCCTTGTGCCAAGACACTAGTTTGTCTCATGAGACCTACCTATGCATCGAGGAGCTATAGCGGGCTCCACCCATCACTTATTAAGTCCAATGCATTCCCATATGAAAAGGTTTAAACATAACATAAACATTTGTATTAAAACTAGCATACGAAATGTCAATAATTTCACCATAAACTATGAATGGTATAAAAATAGCACATCCACAGTCAAACATATCACAAAACCTTCAATACAATATAGAAGTTTTGTATCATAATAAATCAACTTCAAATAATCTTAAAATCCATCAAAGGATGTTGACATAGATGAAATCAAAATTCTTTTTAAAGAAGTATCTCCTTTTATTTTGAAATAATTTAAGATCCATATAAAATAAAACATTTTATTTGAAAATATTCTTATAGGCTTGTATGGAAAGCTTCGACGATTTTATAACGGCGGAAAATAACCGCACCCGCCGTATAAGTTAAAAAAAAACATTCTTACCTCAATTCTGTCGAAAAGGTTAAAAAGGACCTTGTTTTGAAAACGACGGAAAGATTCCTTTATAAACCTCTTATAAAAAGTCAAACAAGGGTATAAATGACTTTAACCCATATTCTTGTAAATATTAAAAATGTTTTGAAATACATTTCGAAGAAACATGGATGTGGATGATAAAGAGTTCCCAGTAGATTATTACGTATAATACAACCTCGGATAATGAAGAGATTGTGAAATAACCCTTACCTTGTACTTTTCCTTGGTTGGGGTAGGTTAACCTCCTGTATAATGGTGAAATAGTTGTTATTAAATTATACAAGAATCATATATATTAATATGATATCATATATGATCTTTTAACATTGATTTGTTAATAATATCTTAGAATTATCGTCGTTTCGGGAGTTAACTTACTCATTTTCTTTTATATGTTTTGTTACATAAGCCATGGTTGTTGTATCTTATTCATATCCAGAATGATATACAGTCCTTAAACATCATTTTTAAATCATCAAATGATAATTATACTTGAATGGATACGATGGAGAATGAATCTCATCGCGTTCGTGGAGACGGTAGTCCGTACGTACGCACGAGCGACAATATCATTCTTTTGATATTAAAATAATATATAAATGGATGGTATATCATATATACAGAATCATTAACATGTTATATTTATTATTTACATGAGTTACACATCATTATTATACCCATCCAAATAATATTATATTGAATAACAATTACACCACGACGTGGAGACGGTAAGCCGTACGTACGCATGTATGGGGACATGTTATTCAAAGGGTGGATAGAATACTGAATATGATTGTACCATATTTATAATAACATCATAGTATATGTAAGATACTGGAGTTATTATTTCAGAATGGTAAGAACAAAGGAAGAAGAAGTGGAAGAAGAAATGAACTTAGAAAAGGGTGGTGAAATCATTACCTCTTCTTCGGGTTCTTCCTTTTGATTTGATCAAAAGGGCTCCTTAGGTTGGCTTTCTGATCAAACTAAGGCCTCTAGGTTGTAGTGATGGATGTTGGGAGAGTATTTGGGCAGAGTTTGGCCGAACCAAAAGGCTTTGAAGGTGTGAATAAATGAGAAGGAGGAGTGCCCTTTTATAAGAGGGGTGAGGGGCACCTTTGGAAAAGTTAGAAATATTAATTTATAATAAATTCATATTCGGTTTCTAATGGCTCCAAAGCTTATTATTCAAAGGTTAAGGTGGGGATAAGTCGAAAACCACTCAACCAATAGAATTTAGACAGGTTTGGGTACTTATATTAACCTTATCTTTAAGTATTAACTCTAAGTTAATTAGTTTCACTTTTACAATGTCTCTTTGTATTTTTATATAATATGGTTAATAAACTTACTATATACATCCATGCGACCCCCAAGTGGTACATTAATGATGAACCTATCATGATATAAGTCTCTTGGCCGAACCTTAGATTTTTAGGAATTTAATATCAATTAATAATATAATATTTGTTTTAAGAACTCTTTTATGTCAATTTTGACACTATTCAATAGTTGATTTTTTTGAAACTCATAACAGATTGATTACTTCGAACAAAGTCAATTATATCAATCCTAATATATCATATTATCCTAGAAAATTAGTTTAATTCATTAAAAGTTTCATATTATATTTATTTGGGTATTTATAATATCAATTATTTTAATTTTTCACTATTATAGTAATTACTGCATCATCATTGTGTCATATATAAAATAAATTATTTAATGTCTAAAAATTATAAATAAAATATAATTATGTAGGAAATATTTTTATCTTTATAATGAATATTTATAATCTAAAATCCAACATATATAACCCTATGTAACAATTGTTGTTCTAAAAGATATATGCTTGTGTCATTTTTGTATTCATTTTAACTTAATTAAAATAAAGTGTCATTATCACTTACAAGTGGATCCATGGGGTCCCAAAATTGACACAAAGATGCCCATGGTCGACCATGTATCAACCCATAGGGTTAAGACACGTTTTAGGGTAATTTAGTATTATTATAATATTATTTTTTTAACCCTTATTTACCGGATTTACCCTTTAACCATGGTAAATAAAATATTTACCGCAGTAATTATTCAAAATGTGTAAAAATAAAAGTTACCTATTTACACAATTTGAACATCCTGATTCCAAATATGGAATCCATTTTCCTAAATTCAAAACACAGAAGTGGCAGAAATTAATTTAAAATTAGTTCCCGCTGTCAAAACAAAAAGCGTGTTTTTAAGAGATAATAACTATCAAAAGATTGACACTTGTTTATGTTCGGTTTAATTGTAAAATTATGTCCAATGATAAACATTAAATTGAATGGTAAAAATATATTCTAAATATACTTTAAAACCACTCAAATTCATAATTTATTACTATTAGTTATTTTGATTAAAAAAGTTGTTTTTAATTAAAATTTAGTAATTTTCACTATTCATCAAAATATGAAAGTTATCCGAAAAGTACCAAAATTTCATCTTAGGCTAAATTTGATATTCCGAATCCAAAAATGAAGTCCATTTTAAAATATAATTTATATATAACTTCAAAAAGTAGGTATTACTATTCATAACAGCTAGTTTGATTGGTTACGGTGTGTTAGAACTCGAAGTTGCGTACAACACACGCTACTGTTTTATTCAAAGGAAAGCGTACCGTGGAAGCTTGGGATGTTTCATTTTAAATTTTTTTTTTGATGTCCCCATTTAGTCAATATGTTTAAAATATTGTATTTAAAAAGGGTTCACTATTAAAAGTTGATAAAAGTGCAATACAGAAAATGAATTTGTTCTTGCATTATATCAAAGAAACTCATAATATGGATTCTAAAATTATAAGGATTATATAAAGTTTAAAATTTAGATAATACTATTCATAACCGCTTTTGAATTTCTTATTTTTGTAAGTCATGGTGTGATTGAACTCGGTGTTGCGTGTAGTGCAAGTTATTGAATTATTTTGAAGAAATAACACACTATGAAATCTTGGGGTGTTACAGAATCAAAAAAATTAGTGGTATTGATAGTGATAAATTATATACATGATGTACATGCTAAAACAAAGATTCCATTCAAATTTTCAGTAAAATACAAATGAGACTTGTTTGGAAAACAAAATAAAGATTCATTTTAAAACATTAAAAAAACTTGTGTACAAATTTCTTTAATAAATCATTTGGATAAGGTTAAAAAAATTTAAAACATTTTTAGAAAACATGGTTTTGTATGAAAAAGGATTTTTGACCGAAGATATAAATAAAGTCATATTTTCTTAAAAAACATTTCTCAATTATTTTAAGCACCAAATTGTGAGAAAATGTAATATTAAATTAAATGATAATTAATAAAAATAGTATAATAAAATATATATCTTAATTTATAAATTTCAATTAATTCACAAAAGGGATACATAAACATAAACAATCTTGAAAAATAATGAGATTTTGGAATAAAACTTTTCCACTTTGGTAAATTTTGAATCAAAATCCCCAAAAAAGTAATAACTTCAAGACAAAATTTAAATATCATGAATATAAATTAATTAATGATATAAAATATCAAGGGGCAGTATATACACCACACAGAAGAACTAAAGGCCAGGAGTTGAAATCCCATGCCTTGGTGCTTGCAGCATATTGTTGGTGCATATGGATCAAAAAGAATAGAGAAAAACATGAGGGTGTTATCTAATCTCAATGGGTTTTTTTTGAAAGGGTCAGGTACAAACTTATTGATATGGTTCATATTTGAAAATATTGAAAAGTTTCCCCACTTAGATGTCACGTATACTTAGTAACAAACCCCTATATTCCACCATCAATGAAAAATAGGGTCACTAGGTTTGTAGGTATTCGCACCCCATAGATCCAAAGATAAACATTGAGGGTTAATGTTTTATGGGAATCATGAGGGGTGGTGGTGTGATTTTTGATTATTGGAGAACAGTTATGGATGTGTTTTTTCTCATTACAGTATGGCTCATTCATTACAGGTAGAATCCTTGGTGATGCTTTACGGCCTCCAACTATCCAGGCAGAGAAACACTACCCTTGGTGTAGTGGATACCAATTCTATTATCATCTAGAACTCACTGTTAGGTAATGGATCCATCCCATGGTTTATTTCCTACATTATTCGTAAATTACTCAACCTCATAGAGACCAACACAAACATTATTCATATATGTAATAAGGGTAACAAGTTAGTAGATTATCTCAATTATTTTTCTACCCATAGGAAGAAATTAATATACTATTTGGACATTATTTTTATGACTTCTAATGGGGGTCACTTAGTTATAGGGGATGCTCTTAGGTCACATCATCTTAAACCCCGATAATTTTCTTTCTTTTTGGTTTCTTAATGTAATTTTTTACTTTTATTGAATAAATAAATAAATGATGATGATGATGAATAAATATAATATTATTATAAATATATTAAAAAAACATACTCATATATCTCAAACTATATATGATTTATTTTTACTCTGTTATCAACAATTTTTTAATAATTCTTTGTTAAAATCACAGTTTCAGGTAATAATTGCATCGTTTTTCATGTATGTTTTGATTTGGTATTTTTAGTAATTTTACTTTTATCATGGTTAAATCATCTCCATAATTTTAATCAAGATATAAATATAACATATATTCATTATATATTTATTTTTAGTAATCTATAAAATTTAGATATAGAAAATAGATTACACCGTTCATGGAGACGGTATGTCGTACGTACGCATGAACTATGTTTCCATTTTTCTAAAAAGATAGAATGAAATGAAAATAAATATTAATTAAATATTAAATAATAATTATTATTTCATATATATCATTTATATTATTGAAATAAATCCTTATTACCATCCTTGTAAAAATAAAATGAAAATAATTTCACATCGCTACGTGGAGGTGATAGTTCACACATACGCACAAACGACGTTATTGTTTTCCAACAGATGTGAAGTTAGGAATTTAGATGAGACATTATATTTAGAGTAGTATTTTTAATTCATAAAAATCACATATATTCATCAACTATATTCATAATACCTTCCATGTAAAGCGTAAGTGATAAATTATTCACACTACTTCACGAGGTGGTAGCCCGCTGTACACACGAACAACATTATCGCATCCCCCATGAAATGGAATGCAATAAGATATACGTGAAAAATAATTAAATAAATATAATAATTTGATAAATATCATATAAATATGTTGAATACATCATCATATCCATCCTTTAATGTTGGTTATGGAAAATGAATTATACTGGTTCGTGCGGTGGTAGTGCACTGTACACATGACCGATGATTTCGTTTCTCATTTGATATAAGTGAAGAGGGATATGGGAAATTAAATTAACATAATAACATATAAATACATTTTATATACTTTTTTATTATATTATTAAAATTTAATAATATTTTAATGAGTTGTAAGAAGAAATAAAATAAATACCCACATTTAATAATTTTACCTCTTCTTCAGAGATGCCCTTTAGGTTTATACCTAAAGACTTACTAAGAGGGATTAATAATCAAAATAAGGCCTATATGAAATTAATATGGAATTAATGAAGATATTTTAGTATGTATTTTCTTAATTAAATGGTTTTGGAAGTGTGAAGATGAGAGGATAGGGTGTGGCCTTTTTATAATTGGAGGAGAGGACACACATGAAATTCTTGAGAAGAATGAATAAAAAACCTTTTTTTTCATAAAAAATTATAAAAAATGGGTCATTATAGAACCTTATAGGATATAAGGAAAACTTTTTTCCATCAAATGGGAATTGAAAATTTTTGTAATTCATTTAACCCTTATATTCTTTGTTTAACCCATGTTAGAGCCGTTTTTATCATAACCATAGTAATTAATTTTTATTGTTTTACTATTCATAATGGTAAAAACGTATGTTTAACTTATTAAATAATATGAATTATTCTGAATAGATATATAGAATCCATTTTGCTGAATTCATTTCACTATAGTAGCATAATTCAATTTAAAATTAAACTCGTGAACACTTCGAAAAACAGTTTTTCCAAATAAAAACTTTCAAAAATTTAAAAGGTTTTATATCAGAATTCAATATGAAATTTATTCCAAAAAAATAAATTAGTTAAATTAATGTATAATTGGACTAATTTTACTTAAACCCAATTTAAAATATAATTTAACATTGTAAATAATTTCAACTGAAATGTGGTTTTCAAATAAAAATTAGTATTGTCACTATTCATAGAGAAATTAAACTTTTTAGAAAATTCAAAAAAAAACCACCAAAAGATAATTTGTGCATATATATTTCAAAAATGATGTTTATTTTTCCAAATAATTTTTTAAAGGTATTAAAATTAATTTCAAATTATGTATGAAAGGTGCGACAAAACGTCCTTTTAGGAAAAAACAGTTTTTCATAAAACATTTCCTTTTATTTAAAATGGTTATCATTTTATTTATAATAAATAAATAACCATTGAATTTAATTTATATATTTTTAAATCATATAAATTCCATAATTTAGTTATTAATATTTATACCTTCCAATTTAATGACTAGGTTATAACGGTATACTGTATTATAGTTTATTTAGACTCGAGGTTTCATGTTCTGTAAGCCATTGAAGAGACTTGATTTGTTTAAAAGGAAATATATCATAGGTTATTGAGGTGTTAAATTATCATATAAGCTCAGTTTTTCATGTAATATACTATATTGAACATGGTTTTCCTCTTTTAAAATCTCAAGGTGTTATAAGAATAAAGTGAATTTATAAGAATATATATATGACTATTGGAATATGACTGCTAGGAATCAGACAACTGGAATAGTAGTATTACCATTGTAATAATAATGTTATTTTTATGTGTAATAAAAAAGTTTCTATTATAATATATAACATCATTTGGTCATAGTATAATCAATAATTAAAACATATAATGTATATTTATAAATAAATAATATTTAAATTAAATACATATGTATAAGAATAATATAAAATTTATTCATATAAGTTTAATTTTTTGGCATCAAATGCGTTATTTTTGAATACACCAAGAGTTTTATCTAAAAATTAAATTCCCTAGGTATAGAAAATAATTTTCACAAAAATAACATCACATTAATAATCAACACATTAAAATTATCTATTGATGAATTTTTGAAAAAATTCTAAAATAATTGATTCTAGGGGTGAATAAAAAAAATGTTTTGTATATAAGTTATTCATTATGAATTAAATTTTAAATTAAAATTATTTAATAATTATAATAATTAATCCATGACTAAAAATATGTTATTTAATTATAAAATTTATTTTAAAGTATTAAAATCAATTTTTAAACCTACAATAATCTTTCTAAAGTATAAAATAGAAATTATGGTTTTAAAATGAATTATTTATAGAAAAATTAAAATTAATATTAAAAAATGAATTTCCATGATCAAATAAATAAATGTAAAAAATCATGCCTTAAATATCAAATAACATTAATTAAAACTATGGTGTAGACAATTGTTTTGAATTTTCTAAAACCATGATTTCCAAATCATAAGTCCCAAAATTAATAAAAGTTTTTGCCATATTTATTTTAACTACTCACCCAACACCCCATTCCTCTTTACTAAAAAAACATTGATCATGTTTTTCCTCTCTATTTTCCTATTAATAATTCTCTTAAGGGGAACTAATGGTTTCCTTGTCAAGTTCTAAGAATCTATTTATTAAGGTATGAATTCTAAATCTATTATCTTCCTTTATTTTTGTATAATCCTTTCCAATTAATTTTAATTTAAATATAAAATGTTGTTATTCCTTATTATTATAATTTTATTATTATAATATGAATAATATGTCACTATTCCATATAATTATACCACCTTAATAAGTTTTTATAATGCTAAAATATTCCCATATCCATAATACCATCCAAATCCATACATATACCATATATTTATGGTATTATGGATTTAGTATTTCTAATAAGGGGAATTTTTCTAAGGTATTATGTTGCCGATCTAGCTGGTCAATCCCCTATCATGTCCTTAGTGGATTAAAATTTATTTTAGCATAAGTTATTCTTTTTAATCAAATCATACCAACCTGGAAATTTCTAATTTAGGAAAATTTATATCCCCAATGTGTATCAAATATGTGTGTCACACAGTCCAAATTTTTATAGTTTACTTTTCTATCATTTCGTTAGTCTTATACCATTATAATGTTTTAAATCCCATGTCTAAATCTTATTGATACCCTTATACTAAGAAATTATCATATAATATTACTTCATTATCATTACATTAATAAGGTTATTTTACACTGCATTGGAAAATTTATAACATTTCTAAGTTTATTGATAAATATTAACCAAGATATCCATATTACTTCATTGACTATGGAATCCTTGAAAATCCATATATCCATTAATTATATATAGATTATAATTGAATACATAACCATGATCATGTAAATAGTTTATTAGGGAATATTATGTATTATATTTATTTGACAATATATTCAAATAATGGATGCATTAGACTTATTATGTGATGAGTGGGGATTAAGATTATATATCCCCTTGATGCATTGATAATTCTCATGAGACAAACTCACTAAGGTATTTGGTGTACGAATACCCATTTATGTACTATGCTTTAGAACAAGGTCTTGATAGTGTGGTCATGATGTCTAGTATTATGCATTACATCACCATAAAAACCCTACCTTTTCAATATTTTATTTTCCAAATATATGTGTCATATTTAGTAAAATTATATAGTATAAATTACAATAATGACATATTAAAAAAATTATTTTATTGCATAAAAATAAAACATTACATATTAAGTATACATACACTCCACAAATTTTTTGAAAAAAATATAGTGAGATAGTAAATGTAAGTAAATAGTAGAACTTGAGTTTTATATTTTGGTGTGTCACAGTCTCCTAAAATCATAACACCCACAACCAATATCGTGTAAAAGAAACAAATCATTAGAAATATGATCATAATTTTGTAAATGATGCATATATAACATTGATATAATATTGAATGAATTAATAATATTGGAAATAATAGGCATTTATAGGATATCTAAAGTTTATCGGACTGTTTCCCTCTGGAATGGGGGATGATCTCATTGATTTAAGATTCAAACATTCCAAGTGGTTTCTAACGGGTTTGTTCGTAGAATCGGAAACATCGAATGATTCCATATCCATTTGAACCTACTTTCCAAAGGTAGGCGCTCATTAGTTGTGGACTGATGAGGCTTAGGAATTTGCATTGGTCGAGAGGATGGGAGGTCGGACTCATCACACCTTTTTGAGGGGAATTATTGTCTACTCATAGACTCTCTTTATAGATTTAAGTTATGTTTGTGAATCCTTATTACATTACCCAGTATAAAATGAGCTTTCCATTAGATCTGAAAATCTATGATTGATATGTAGGAAATTTAGAGAATATTTTATATGTATTCGAGGTACTTCATCAATAGAGAATCATCTGCATTTGTTTAGAGATTCTTAGCCAATGGTATCCTTCAATACATAAAATTCTCTTGGTCATTATAATGACCATAATAGTTTTAAAGCCACTGAGTTGGGCACTTGAAGTTTATTGTCATTCAGAAGGACATGGATTATTTCAAAGTTGTGATCGTACCCGCAGATGGGCTACTTACGTTTCCTTTGTTTTGGAAATGGAATCAGAACCCACGTAGTTCAAGTAAGGGAGTATGATGTTTATTCATGATTGATGGCTCAAAGAAAGATGTCATGATTACTTTTACACTCTAAGCTCACGTGAGTCATGCTCGGTGTGAGAAACAAGAGGTATTGGTGAAAGCAGACAATTGTGCCATGAAAGATTCAATGATGTGGGGATTATGTGTGTATGAATTCCCCAATAGATGAGGATTAAGATTTACTTCAGGGATGAAATCCAAGAACATGGTCCATAAAGGTATATGTTCTTCATAGAGATTTGGATACTCTAATCTTAGGGCTTACTCATAAGGAAGATGCCCAAGTTAAGAGGGGACACATGATTGGGTTTTACTCCTGAGAAGGAAGCCCAGATCAAAAGGAAATTAAGACTGGTTAAGAGAGATTAAGGTTGGGGCTTACTCTTGAGAAGAAGGCCCGGGTTAAGGGACTTGAAAAATTAAGGGACTTGGGGATTACTCTTGAATAGGATGCCCATATTTGAGACTGGGGCTTACTCCTAAAAATGAAACCCAGGTTAAGAGAATTATAGTTGGGGCTTACTCCTAAAAAGGATGCCCATATTTGGGAATTTGAAGATTGGGGATTACTCCTGAAAAGGATACCCAGATTAGGGGACTTGGGGCTTACTCCTGAAAAGAATGCCCATATTTGGAAGGACTTGGGGATTACTCCTAAGGAGGATGCCCAAAATTAATGGTAATTATGACTGGGACTTACTCCTAAAAAAGGAGGACTAGGTTAAGGGGTTCTCTCATCTTAAAGGATGAGGTTGAATGAATGAAATATCAATCTTTAGTGACATAAAGATGCGTAAATCACTAGGTTTTGAGAGATATTCCACAGAGTTCCTTTCAGATAAGGAAGTAAAATGAAGAAATCATGCCATAAATGGCTTTGAAGAGTGTCTTGATGACTGAATCTTGAATAGGAGAGGTGGAATGGCATAAGAGGGGTAAAATGGGCAGGAAAGGCACCCAAAAAGATAAGGGCACGTAAGTCTTGGCAGGCGCGCAGGTACCGCGTGGGCGCGCAAGTCCCTGGTCGCCCAGGTATACCTGCGCGGAACATGGGTAGTTGCACGATTGTTAACCAATAGGGTAATACTTGGGCGGTCCTTGACCAAAGCCTTTAGAATTATCCTGAGGTACTTCCAGAAGAGGGGCGCACAAGTTTTAATGAATAGATAAGGAGGCGTGCAAGTATATTCATTTCCCTTAAGGGTAAAACACTTTAGGCATGCAAGTGTTAGTGATTTATAACACTTAGACCTTATTACTCTTGTATAGACCTTCCATTATAGGTAAAGAATTACCTTATAAGTGTTTTGAAGACTTGAAGAAGAGACTTGGGCATTTAGAGATCTGTATCTGAATTCTGGAAAAATTCCTCCCTAAATGGGGGGCCCACCGAGGGTATTTATAGGCTGGAGAATACCCTAGGCGGTTATCTCTTAGGGCGCGCAAGTCACTTGCGTGACCATTAGGCGACGTACAAGTATACTTGCACAACAGTAAGGGAAGTTGCGCGACCCTAGGTCTTTTGACTCCTTTTTCATTCCTTTATCGATTTTTGATGTTTTCTTCAAAGAATGAATCACATTGTGCTAAGTCATTTCCCTTTCCATTCTTTTAGAAAATGTAACGAAAAGGATCATCAACAAAAGTCCCCCCTCAGAGTTGTATCCGAAAGAATAAGGATGCGACTCTGAGGAAAATACGAAAACCAAAGGGAAAGAGGCGCACAGGTGTTCACCGCGCAACCATCATCGCGCAGGTGTGAGTCGCGCAGGGCTAGACTTGTGTGAGGGCCTAAAACTTCCTGGAATAGGGAATCTTATGGCTTCCACAGATATCCAATATAAGGATCACCCCAATGAAGTGCGGGCTTATATCAGAGAACTGAAAATTATCATATATGCCACTGATGAGTCTGTTCCTGTCACCAGGTGGGTGAACGAAATGATTGATCATGGCGCCACTGAGGGGGATGGTGGTTCTGGAGATGAGGAGTGGAATTATTATGTGTATCCTGAAGATGTAAGTTTTCTTTACTTATTTTCTTTCCAACTTGATTCCACTCGAAGCTTTGTTACTTAAGGAAGTTATTTTCTTCATCTTGCAGCTTGCAAAGAAAGGAACTACTGAGGTTCCTTTGCCACAGTATAGCCCTGGTGGTACTGCCATCGAGGCTGCTGCTGAATCTCCTTGTGAACTGGGTGGGATATCTCCAGGCCAGCAGGCCATGAATTAGGAGTTGGACATGGCCTTCCATTCGCCAATTCAAGTGCCAATAAGGGTGACTGTCGACACTCCTAAAAATCCAAAAGGACAATGGCGATGAAGGAGGAAGTCCACCGCTAAAAGCTTTATCAGTAGTGGTAAGTCCTTCGGAAAATCATGAATTTTAAACCATGAAAAAGATTTCTCACCTTCCTTGGGATTGCATGGGATTCTTTAATTTCTCCTCCGAGGGAACGGATTGATCCTTCATTAAGGACCATGGAGGGTGATATGGAACAAACGCAAATTCAGCCTTACTTGGCTGCTTCTAAAAAAGAGCCAACATCTATTCCCAGTATTTCTCCTGCTGCTGTAACAAGTAGAGAAGAACATGCACCAGAATCATTGGTGGCCATAGCAACTAAATATGCCATCCTTCTTGAAGAAGCTGCCCAGGGTCAGGGGCCACAGAATGAGGGTCTCCAAGAGGACACATCAAATAATCCCATTGGTGAGACTAACCAGGATTCTGAAATATCATTGGATGAAATGATGAATCGTGGCATGTCTTTTGAAGAATTTTTTGATCATGCTAAGTTATCATGTGATTTAGGAGACCTTGGGAGTGAGTGTTATCATTCGTCCAATAAATTTTCTTATAATTTACACTTCTAATCATGACTGAAAATAATATGTAGTTTCATCCATAGAAGCTGCTGAACTGCCAATGCCTGAAGAGGGTGTGGACATTGATGTCAACCCTACCATTGCAGAAAAATTAGCTCAAGTAGAGCTAAACCCAGTAAACCCTCCTGAGACCCATCTTGAAGATCCTGTTGAAATTGGGAAATATGGGGAGGAGTCTTCTGAAGCTGCTGATCTACTGTTAGGTAATGATTGTACTGAGTTTTCGAGATAGACAACCAACTTCCATTATTCTATGAAACTAACGATACTTTTAATTGATCAAACAGGGCTATCAACTTCAATGTCTAGAACTGGAGGTGAAGTCTCAACCTCTGCCCAAACAGTAGTAGAAGGTGAAGCTACTAGGGTCAGGGGGGGAGGAGTAGAACATGGAACTTCCCTAAGTGCATTAATCCTAGATTACATGCCCCCATGTGATGATGATTTCGAATCAGACCCGGAGGTGCTTAAGGCGATTAGATTTTCATGATGTAAGGCATGGAACAACATATGGAAAATCATATCTGAAGTGCCTCTTGAAGAGCTGTCATCAAAGATCCCTCGATTGTCGTCCTAGTTCGTCATGTTATGACTTGGCGGTTTTGGATACCAAGAGATCCATACCGTGGTGAAACAAGTCATCTTCAGGAGGGAGAAAGAGAAAAAGTGTCACGAAGATCTGACCAGGGTGAAACTGTCATTCAAAATCGGTGAATTTGAGGCTGTGGTATCCCGATCTGAGGCTGACTATGCTGCCAAGATGAAGGAGCTGAAGCATAAGATCAAAGAAAAAGTCGTCCAGCTGGCGCAGATCCAGCAACAGTTAGATGCTGTTACTGGGGAACTTGACCAGCTCAATAATTCATTAGAGGGAGCTCAAACGAATGGTATGAAATCCATTGAAAATGACAAGAAGGAACTCCATCAAGTTGAGAAGAGTGAAGCTGGTTGAGTGCACGAGCTTCAAGTAGCTGCTGATGAAGCTCGGGATGCTGTACATCAAGTGAAGACTTATGTTGACAGTCTTTTTGTAATTTCCTAAAAAAGAGAATAGACTCCAATCTGTGGGTGTCCCTCTAATTCTTGTGTATCAATGGAGAGTACTTTTATCTTCAATCATTTATTCTTGTATTCTTTCGCTACCTGCTTTAAATTTTACCTAAGCAAATGGGAATAGTAAGCATAGTTTGATTTTTTTACTAGGATTAATGTAAATAACCCTAAAAACTTTGAATATTTTAATTGATCAATATTACCTAAATCATACAAAATGTATGTTTAGTGAGTTGGAACTTGACTTTTATTCAGAGTTCCTTTTTCTTTTGTGGCCAGTTTAAAGTCATGCACGTCAGACATAAAGATGCTAATGTTTAAGGTCGAAATAATTTTGACCAAAATGAATTAAAATTGACTCAATTACTTAACAATTTATCTGAAAACATATTACCATACTCAAGTATGAGGGAAAATATGTAAACTATGACTTAAGAATATTTGAATATGAGGAATGATATGAAAAAGAGCTAAAAGTCATTAGAAGAAGTAGTTACCAAGAATGAAGTTACCATTATTTAACAAACCCATTAGGGGTTGAATTATGCAGGGCCACCTAAGGGCATTGGATGCATAGTCAAATAAATAGCATCTTTTGGCTGAAAGGTCCATTATGTAGACTACTTATGTAAGGCCACCTAAGGGCACGTGCTGTATAGTCAGACAAAAGAACTCTCAGAAATTTACTTTCCTAGTGCTAAAAAGCCAGTGAAAGTTTATGGAGATTAAAATTTTACAAAGTATAGATTTTTTTGTATGGAAAGAGGTACTTGAATATGGAGAATATATTTCCAAACAATATTATTGAAGAACTGGATGGATATCACTCCTACGAAGGTCTAACCCAAATGTAGGGAAAGAGAATATAAACCATAGACTTGAATACTTTCAGATCATGAAAAAGGATATGGGAAAAATATGTTAAGGAAGGCTATTTTTACAGATACCTAAATATTATCAAGACAAATAAAGACAAAAGAGGTTTTCCTCCCAAGAATGAAGTTACCACTATTTAACAAACCCGTTAGGGGGTTGAATTATGCAGGGCCACCTAAGGGCATTGAATGCATAGTCAAATAATAGCATCTTTTGGCTGAAAGGTCCGTTATGTAGACTGTTTATGCAAGGCCACCTAAGGGCACATGCTGCATGGTCAGGAAAAAGAACTCTCAGAATTTCAGGCCTTTTGTGATTAGAAGTTCAGAAAAGGGTTATGAAGATCTTAAAATATTTAAGGTTAGGATTATGACCCATCAAGATGGGTATTTTCCAATGTATGCAGAGATACACAGATCAGTGCTAACCATAATCATGTTGTGGCTAGGTCCTGAATGGAAATGTTGGAATTCACTACGTATCCCATAAGGATGGGAATCAATCCATACATAGCTCATGAATTACAGTTTACCATCATGTGGGACAAAATGATTGGATATCTTAGTTTAGGGTCATAGAGCTTGGACCATTATAAGAAATACATAGTGTGTGTTTTCATGGGGACTTTTCAGCCAGGGGATTGAAAGAGGAATTTGGGGTTAGGCCCAAAAGACTTGGGGATGGATTCGAGGGACACTCAAATGTTCCTACGTATCCCATAAGGATGGGAATAAAGCCCATGTAGTTCTAGAACTACCCTATGTACAAATTAGGTTCTTACATGTGAAGGGTGAAGGGGGATTTTAGTGAAATGATGGTTTAACCCAAGATAAAAGGTTAAGGTATTTCCATGTATGCACGCAGTCTTTGAAATGAAACATGATTGAAAATAAATGTAAATAATGATTCCCTCTCAGGTGAGGGTATCAAATAATATTGTAGTTTATTGTATTACTGGAAAAAAGTGTTGTATATTTTAACGTCTTATAGAAAGGATGAAAGTGAACCAATGTAAAGATATTGATTCTAGGGGTGGTTTCACGAATCAAAATCGTATGAGAAGGAGGTGAACCGATGTGAAGATATTGGTTTTAGGCTTGAACTTTGGGAGGTTGCCTACGTACCCAGCCTGGATGGAAAGGATCAAAGTCCGCATAGTTCAATTAAAGAATGAATTAGTGATAAAGTTTTCCTTGGGGATAATGACCTAAAAAAAGTGTTGGGACTTACACATGGTTAGTATCCCAAAGAGAGTGTTATGGTTGAATTTTTCTCTAAGCTCACGTGAGTTATACTCGGTGTGACAAACAAGAGGTAACAAAAACCCTAACGATGCACAATTTAATGTCATGTAGGACATATAAAGGGACTATGTAGTTTTAAGGTCTTGGCATTAGGACTATTGGTGCTGCACAGTTTAGCGTCATGTAATTAGGAAGATGGGGACAATACAGTTTTAATGTCACATTGGACAAAAAGGGGGACTGTGCAGTTTAATGTCATGCAGTGAGGACAAAAGAGTACACCATTTAACGTCATGTTGGACGTATTAGGGACTTTTTCACAGTTTAACGTCATGTTGGACGAAAAAGGGACTATACCGTTTAGCGTCATATTGGACGTAAGTGCCAATAGTTTAAGGTCGTATGCATGGACCGTTGGTTATGCAATTTAACGTCTTGCTGGACGTAAGGGAATTATATATAGTTTAACGTCATATAGAAAGGATGAAGAAGGGGGACATAGTTTAACATCATCTTGGATGAAAGTGAGAATAGTTTAAGGTCATATGCATTGACCCTGGATGGTGTAGTTTAACGTCATGCTGGACGTAAGGGACGTGCAAATAGTTTAAGGTCGTATGCATGGACCGTGGATGGTGTAGTTTAACGTCACGATGGACGTAAGGGACGTGCAAATAGTTTAAGGTCATATGCATGGATCTTTGCTGTATTTTGTGTTCATAAAACATATTTCCTCAGAAATCTAGCATTGGTTGGAGTAGCAATGAGTTCTCCATCCATTTAGATTAAAGAATAACCTCCATTAGAGTAGACCTTATGTATTGAGTAAGGTCCTTCCCATTTTGGATCAAGCTTAGGAGGTTTCCTTCCTAGTATCATTGGAGTTCTGAGAACTAATACCAATTCTCTTTGAGTGAATGATCGAAGATGAACTTTTTTGTTGAAAGCTCGTGCTATTCGATTCTGATAGACTTCCAAGTGGTGAAAAGTGCACAATCTTTTCTTATCTAAACATTCCAATTCATTCAATCACTTTTGAGATTGTTCATCTGTAGATGACTGATCAAAAATGGATACTCTGAGTGAGGGTAGTTGAACTTCAATGGGAAAGACGAATTTCCTTCCATATACCATTGAATATGGAGTTGACCACGTTTCAGTGTGGGTGGTAGTCCGATAAGCCCAAAAAGCATGAAAGAGTTTATCAGGACGTGATTTATTATCTTTATCCACCATCTTTTGCAGTGTATTTGAAAGAGTCTTATTGAAGGCTTCTGTCTGGCCATTGGCTTCTGCATGATACTGAGATGAATGGTTGGATTTGATGTTGTTTTCTTGATACAACTTCTTTCCCTCGGATGAACAGAATTTGGTGCCATTTTTCGTGAATATGGTATGAGGGACACCAAATATGGTAATGATGTTAGACTTGATGAATCTAACAATTAATTTAGAACTGAATTCCTTAAGAGGTATTGCCTCTGCCCATTTGGAAAAGAAATCAGTATCAGTAAGAATATACTTAAACTGCTTGGTCATTTGCTGAAGGGTAAGGTCCCACCACATCCATCCCCATGTGGAAAATGACCATGAGTATTTAGCTATATGAAGCAACTCTGGAGGTTGATGAATGAACTTGGCATGTACTTGGAATGAATGACACTTCTTTGTGAAATCAACACAATATTGTATCATTGAAGGCTAAAAGTATCCAAGCCTTCGAATCTGATCAGACAGTCTATGTCCAGACTGGTGGGCACCACAGACTACTGCATGCACTTCTTTCATGACAGCCATTGTCTCTTCACCATCAATGAATCTGAATAGAACTCCATCAAAACCACGTTTGTAGAAAATTTTCTCTAGGTGATCTGGGCTATCATAAAGAGTAAAATTGACCACACATCGCTGGATTCTTTCTCATCTCTACCAGGTGGAAGTGTTCCATTTTGAAGGTATTCCCTGACAGGTAACATCCATCATGTAGTATGACCATACGGTTCAGGAATGGGACTAATTTCATTAATTTACTCTGTTCTGATTCGAACATAAGGTGAAATTTCACGACGGTGGGAAATACTAATGGTTGTCTCATCCCGATTTGAATATTCCAGAGTTGTGGCTATATTAGCCAGTGCATCAGCTTGAGCATTTTGTGATCACATGACATAAGAAAATGTTAGTTCCAAAGGGAATTCCGCCATTAACTCTCTGACGTAATCATACAAAGGGATTCGTTCTTCTTTTCTGATGGCATAATCCCCATTGACTTGTTTGATTACTAGGTCCGAATCACCTTTCACCTTTAAGTGATTCACTTGTGCTTGAAGCGCCAATTCCAAGCCTACGATGAGATCTTGGTATTCTGCTTCATTATTGGTACCATATTCCCACAATAAGAAGGAATACGGTAACACTGCATTTTCTGGAGAAATGAGCACAATTCCTAAGCCAACTTTGTTGAATTTCGGATTTTCCATTTTCCTCCCTGTTGGACTTCTGAAAGCACCATCAAAATACATTTCCCATGCCTGAGGACTTTCAGGAATAGAGAAGAATTACTCATCAGGGAGTTAAATATCTGAATATGTGTCTTCCACTGAAGGGTGTTCAGCTAGAATATTAGCCAGAGCTTGGCCCTTTATTGCCTTTTGAGACACATACTGAATGTCGAATTGCTACAAAATAACTTCCCACCATGCAAGGCGTCCTGTAAGCATTGGATGACTAAGGATGAATTTGAGCGGGTTATTGAGAGATACCAATTGGACCTCATGATGTTGCAGGTAGTGTCTCAATTTATAAACTACAAAGATTAATTCCAGGCAGCACTTCTCAATACATGAATACTGGGTTTCTGCTTCAAGCATAGTCCGACTGAGGTAGTAGAGGTTGTTTTCATTCCCAGCATCATTCTTCTGAGCAAGAAAGGCACCCAATGATCACTCTAAAGCTGTCACGTAGAGGATAAGTGGTCTTCCTTCAATAGGTGGAATGAGTACCAGTGGACTCAAGAGGTATTTCTTGAGAATATCGAATGCTTCTTGACATTCTTCAGTCCACTGGTAAGTGACTCCCTTCTTCATCAATTTGGTGAAGGGTAAACTTTTGCCTACCAAATTAGAGATGAAACTCCAAATATAGGCTAAGTGTCCTTGAAGTACTCTTAATTATTTCAAATTTAGAGGAGGTGACATACCAAGGATTAAATTTGTCTTCTCAGGATCAACTTCAATACCACGATGGTGTACAAAAAAGCCGAGAAATTTTCCTAAGGTTACCCCAAAAGAACATTTTAAGGGGTTCATCTTCAAATTATGTTGTCAAATATTTCATAATATGACTTCCAAATCAGCCAAGTTATTAGAACATTGTTTGGATTTGACCACCAAATCGCCCACATAGCATTCAACAAACATCCCTAAAAAGGGTTTGAAGATATGATGAATGGCATGATAATATGTTTCACCTGCATTCTTTAAGACAAAGGGAATTACCCAGTAGGAAAACACACCCTGAGGGGCTCTGAAGGCTGTGGATTCCTTGTATTCTGGGGCCATTTGAATTTGATTATATCCGGAATATCCATCCATTAATGAAAGTGCTTCATAGCCAGCTGTTGCATCAATTAAAAGTTTTGTAATCGGAACTGGGAAATCATCCTTAGGACAATACCGATTAAGATCTCTAAAATAGATGGAAACTCTAATATGTCCATTATTTTTCTTTACAGGGATAATATTAGCCAACCACTTGGGATATTGAACTTCTCTGACGAAGTTATCTTTGATAAGCTTATCCACTTCAGCTTCAATTTTGGAAGCATAAGTTGGGTGTGTTCTTCTCGCGGCTTGCTTAAATCCTCGATGTTCTTCTGATAAACCCAAATGATGAGTAGAAACATTAAGATCAAGCCCGGGTGTAACAGCCCAAGATTTTATAAAAAAAATATTCTTTTTAATTTTATTAATGTCTTGTGTTGTACGCTACACCAAAAGGAGCTTGCACAACACACATCCTGGACTTGACTTGCATTACACGCAATCGCGACCTTCCTCGATAGCGTGTGTAGTACGCAATACCGAGTTTCACTAAACAACGATATGCTATAAAAATATTATTAAAACTAGGCGTTATGAAGAGTAATAACCACTTTTTGAAATCCAGTAAATCTTATTTTTCAAAATGAACTTTATTTTTGGATTCAGAGTATCGAATTTAACCTAAGGTGAAATTTTGGTACTTTTCGGATAACTTTCATATTCTGATGAATAGTGAAAATTACTAAATTATAATTAAAAACAACTTTTTTAATCGAAATAATTAATAGTGATAAATCATTAATTTAAGTGGTTTTAAAGTATATTTTGAATATATTTTTACAATTTAATACAATGTTGGTCATTGGATGTAATTTCACATTTAAACTAGACATAAACAAGTGTCAATCTTTTGATAGATATTGTTTCTTAAAAACACGCTATTTGTTTTAACAGCGGGATTTAATTATAAAATTAATTAATGCAACTTTTATGTTATGAATTTGGTAAAATAGACTTCATTTTTGAATTCGGAATATGAAATATAGCTTGGGATGAAATTTTGGCATTGTTCTGAAAAACATCAATTTTTGATGAATAGTGAAACTACTAAGTGGTAGGTTAAAAACTGAATTTTGCATAAAACGTAATTTTACCGCTTCTGTGAATGGAATTTCGAAAATCCGAGAGACACGGTTAATATCAAGGACTAAAATGTGGTTCAATGAGATGAAAATAATTTTTTGGTGAATAGTAACTTTTTACTTTTTTTACCACGGTTAATAGTAAATAAGGTAACTAAGGGTAAATATGATATTAATATTACCCTAACACATGTCCTAATTCTATTGGACAAGTGTAATTCGACCAAAAACAAACTTAGGAATAAAATATGACCATTTAGGCCCACTTGGATTAGATTAGGACATTTATTATTAATTTATTTAAAGAAGGGTTAAAATAGTTAAAATCAAAGTTTAATAAGTAAATCATTTTTAATATGGGGTTATACATAAGATAAATTCGACTATAAATATTCATTAGAAAGATAAAAAGATTTCCTAAATGATGGTAGTTTATTTGTAAATTTTAGACATCAAATAATTTAATTAATTTATGACACAAAGATGATGCAGTAATTATCTTATTTATGAAATATTGACATAATTGATGTTATAAACACCAAAATAAATGTAATTTGAGATTTTTTATGAATTAAACTAATTTTATAGGTTAATATGATATATTAATGTTGATTTAATCAACTTGGTTCGAACATTTAATTCTGTTATGACTTTCACAAAAATCATATATCAAATAGTGTCAAAATTGACACAAAATAGTTTTTTAATCAAATATTATATTATTAATTGTTATTTTATTACTAAAAATCTAAGGTTCGGCCAAATGACTTAGATAAGGATATATATATTAATAATAAACAATTTGGGGTTCGTTTGGCATGTTATAGGAAGTGTATTAACCATATAGTGAAAGAAAACAAAAAGACACGGTAAAAGTCAAATTATTTAACTTAGAGTTAAATCTAATTGATAAGGTTTAAAATAAGATCCAAACATGTCTAAATTTGATTGGTTGATGAGATTACAACCCTATCTCATCTAAGCTTCGAATATGAGTCATTTTTGGAGGTTTTTAAGTGGGGTTAGATTTATTATAAATTAATATTTTTAAGAATTCCTAAGGTGCCCCTCTCCTCCCCTATAAAAGGACACCTCCTCCCCCTCCTCCTCACACCAATTTGAGCTCTAAAGCTCGGCCAAACCCTGCCAAAATCTCTTCTCCACTTCCCTAGAAACATCCTAGAGGTTCTGGTCTTCCTCAAAGGCCAATTTTAGTGCCCTAAGAGGAGGTCTCAAAGAGGCGCTTCAAAGAAGAGGTAATTACCGTTACCAATTCTTTCATCTTTATTTCTTCTTCCACTTCTTCTTATTATGTTGTTTCATTATGAAGTAATAACATCAGTATCACTCATATACTGATATGTTATTATAAGTATGAAACATCCTTATTTCACCATCTATCCATCCTACGGAAAAAGAAATCACCGCGCGTGCGTACGTACGGAATACCGTCTCCACGTCGTGGTGTAATCTATTTTCCACCACCACCTTACATGGATGAGTATAATGGTGTAAAGAATAACTATACATAGTTATTACAACATCATATTGATTCTGATATATTGTATAATCCACTCCAATTCAATTCAATATTTATATAAATGATATCATCGCTCGTGCGTACGTACGGACTACCGTCTCCACGACGCGATGAGATTCATTCTCCATGTTAACCATTTAAGAATGATTATAATGTATATATAAGAAATAATAATGAAATATATGACATTATAAAGCTACTGGATTTAGGTATATATATACATATGTATGTCATCTACTTACTTCCATTTCAAGACAATAAGGAAAGGAAAACAGCGTTCATGCGTACGTACGGACTACCGTCTCCATGAACGGTGTTTTTCATTTTATTTATCTACCTATTATATATATATATATATACTGAATATATATGATATATAAATCATATTTTATATTCTGGAAGTAAGTAAATCATGATATAAGTAATAATGATGTCAAGAACAACAAGTCAAAACACCTACGATAAATGAAACGATTTTACCCAAAACGCTTCTTTAACATGGAATTTACAAAAGAACGGGTAATATAATGTCATAAGTGAACCATATATGATATCATAACATTGAATATGATTCTGTAATAAGTCAATAACATGATTTAAATCATTATAAAGGAGGTTTGGACACTTACAAAGCAAGTCGGACCTAAGGTAAGGGAAATATCACAATCTCATTTTTATCCGAGATTGTTTATTCGTAAGTATTTACTGGGGTGTATTTTATCATCCACATCCATGTTCCCTCAATATGTAATATTATTTCCATCCACCTACAATTGTTTAAATCCAATTTTACCCTTCTATGAGTTTTTAGTAAAGGATATGAAAGGAATCTTTTTTCGTTTTTCGTACGAGGTACTTTTTGACTTTTCCGACAAAAGTACGAAGAATGTTTTTTTTAACTTATACGGCACGAACGGATTTATACTGTTTTATAAATCCTTATTTTCATGAAGCTTCCTCTAAAAGATTTCATGACTATTTTCAATAAAATATCTTTCTTTTAAAATTGCATGATGTTTTGTGAAAAGAAATTGATTTTGAAGAAGAAAGGATATTTTCCTCAAGAATTCAATTCAAGTGTTTTATCAAAATTATTTTCCATATAAGATAATAAATGGTTCTGTTTCTATCCATATTTTTACATTGATTTGACTATGCTGTGATGGAATTATGTTTATGAATTCCTTTATCTTATATGAATTGATTTATGATGTCATGATGTTTCAAGAATCCCATTTTTGTTACATGTGTTATGCGATGATGTATGTTTTATGATTATGTGGCACACATAAGAAAGGATTCATTATAAGATGGGTGGGACCTATATCTCCCTCCAATGCATTGGGTAAAGACTTTATATCTCATGAGATAGACATGGCTGGAACGGAAGGTTATTTCGGTTCAGTGATACAGGACTGAAACGAGGAGTGAACTCGGTTCAGAAAGGGACTTTGTCCACTAAGATAGTCTTGCCAATGAGTCATGACTAACAAGAAATGATTTTCCATGATTATGTGTGCATGCCACAAAGTTTCAAGTTTCATGTTATGATTATGGTGATCTCATTTTCACTTCTATGATTTGTTCCATGTTAAGATACTATGATCTCTTTTGCAGGTTATGATTTTCAAAAAGATATGATATGATTTTTATTTCTTTTGTATACCCTTACTGAGCATTTGAGCTCACCCTTTTATTTTTTCTTTTACCCAGGATATAAAGAAAGGTTTTAGGTAAAAAAAAAGGGAAGATCTTTATGGAAGATATTGAAGATCTTTCACCACGATTAGAAGATTACGTTCTGAGTTTCCAAAGACACTAAACTATTACGATCCTTGTGTGTGTGTGTTTTTGTTATGTACTAAGTATTCCGCAAAAGTAATGTAATGTCCATGTACGATAAGCTTTGGGTCTCTACAGTTGGTATCAGAGGAAAGGTTTAGTCAACCTTTGGAAACTAGGATGCGAAAACGTTAGTGAGATCCCTAGAGATATTTCTAAGGTATGTCTAGGGATGTCCCTAGGGATAAGTATACGTATAGGTTATAGTAATAGAATTACGCTAACGATCATAGAATTAAACCTAAGATGTTGGATATTGAAGGTACTTCCCCTTTATTATGTTGTTTTCCCTAGCATGATTTTTGCCTCTCACACTATTCTTTTTGGGTTTTAGACGATGGCTGGAACCCGAAGGAACCGTGTTGATCAATGCAATGGACAATGCAATGATTGCCCTCCTGAACAAAAAAATGTTATGGGAGATGGAGTGCAAAATCTTATTGCTATACTTACACAAGCTATGAATCATTCTGGACTTCCAAATGAGCAGAGAAGGGAACAATATTCTATTGAGTCCTTCATGAGGCAACGTCCACCTTCTTTCAGTGGGTCTTCTGATCCACTTGTGGCTGAACAATGGATCAGTACTACTGAAAAGATATTTTCAGTTCTTCAATGTTCTGAACATGATAAAGTCATCTTAGCAGTATATCGTTTGGAAGGTGAAGCTGATCAATGGTGGAATCTTATCAAGAATACGAGGCCAAGAGATGAAATTGAGTCCATGGAATGGGACGAGTTCAAGAACTTGTTTTTCAGTAAGTACTTCCCTCGTATTCTTCGAACAAAGATGGAGAAAGAGTTTCTTGAACTGAAGCAAAGGGACGATGAATCTGTTGGTACCTATGAAGCAAATTTTACAAGACCTGCAAGGTATGCTTCTGGAATTATCATCCAACCTGAAAGTAAAGTTGATCGATTTTTCACTGGCTTAAAACCAAGTCTTCGAAGGGAATTAGCTATAAGAGACTTCAGTAGCTATGAAGAAATTGTGCGTTGTGCTATCAAGGTAGAAATGGAAGTTGGTGTTACATATCCATCTCATAGTTTTGACAAGAAACGAAAGATGGAGTTCAAGGAGAAATCTCAGAATAATGGTGAAAAGAAGATGAATGTTTCCTTATGCACAAAGTGTTGAAAGAAGCATGGTGGAGATTGTCTAAAAGGGACTAGAAAATGTTTTAAGTGTGGAAAAGAAGGTCATCGAGCAACTGAGTGTCGAAGTAATGGAAAAAGGGTTTCTAATGATGTGAATAAAGCAAACACTGCAGAGAACGCACCGCCAACACTTCAATGCTTCAAGTGCAAGGAAATGGGGCATTATGCTAATAATTTCCCTAATCCAAGGGTTAGTGATGATCAACATGAGCAACCACTGAAGGCAAAGGACAAAGGGAAATCACATGCGATCACTATTGGCAATGTTGAATATGACAACGATGTGGTGGAATGATTAAGTGTTTATGTAATGGGATTCCAAAATAATGTTGTATCATTGAGTATTGCAATATTTATTGATGTGGTATTCAAAGTGATTGAGATATTTTTTGGAAATAAGATGATATGCACATAATGAAGACGAGAAAATGAAATGTTTAATAGTATTCATGAGCTCATGATTGATATAAGGACTAAGTGATATCATGGTTTGAGTATATAGAATTTTGAGGATTTTGGTATGTGGAAAGTGTTAACTTTTAACTGCACTCATGTTTTCACTAAGGTATTCAAGAGAATACACGATTAAGGACTTTGAATGTTTGGAATGTGACCAACAAGACATATCTTATGATATGTGGGGATCAGCGACAGTATTAAATCTCTGGTAATCGTTGTCACTATATTATGAGAGTGGACTGCAGTATTATGTATAAGCCTAAAGATTAGACTGGATTATGTTGGACGTAAGTTAGTATTGTTTAAGGATAGAAGATTTTCGATATTATTGATGGGATGTTATAGTAACGTAGTTTTAGAAAAAGGACAACCTGCAGGACGGGCGACAGCCCATCGCTTCGGACAAGGTTGTATGAATCGAACCCACAACCGAAGTGCGACTGGCCTTTATCGCCTACCACTGACCTACAAGAAGTCCCTGTTTAGTAGAAACTAGTGTTATTATATTAAGCAGTATGATATATGAAGTATAAGCCCATTTTAGGAACCATATATGATTAATCCCACTATAGATCGACTTATGTATATAAATTTTGCTAACCTTTTGAGACAGATGGAATTACCCGTCATTCTATCACATGATCTGCTAACACTTCACGAATAACAAATTCAACTTCAATTATTTAAGAGATGAAGTGGAAATTGTTAAAGGCACGAACAACAGTGAGATTGTACCAAAATAAAGTAAGTATTTATTCTAATTCAAATTCTTTAACTTTAGGGAAATGATCTTGAAAACCAAAAATGTTGTCCTAGTTCTCTTATACCTGATGAATCAGATGGTACCTTAGATCGTCACAAATTTATGGATTTGTGATTACTGGATTTTCCATAGCCATGTTCTCTACCACTCTCCATCAGAACATGATGGTTAGATTTCTCTTCCATATCCATATTTTCACCTATGTGGAAACCCAGTGATTAGTTTATTTGGGTAATCGTTACATTTCATACTTTAGTTTTTAAAGCCAAGTTTTGGTATTCCCTTTTACGATGTGGGTTTCTATTAAAGAAACTTTCAAATAGTAAACCATTTATAACCCCGACGAATTTCGAGGGCGAAATTCATTTTAAGGGGGGTAGAATGTAACAGCCCAAGATTTTATAAAAAAAATATTCTTTTTAATTTTATTAATGTCTTGTGTTGTACGCTACACCAAAAGGAGCTTGCACAACACACATCCTGGACTTGACTTGCATTACACGCAATCGCGACCTTCCTCGATAGCGTGTGTAGTACGCAATACCGAGTTTCACTAAACAACGATATGCTATAAAAATATTATTAAAACTAGCCGTTATGAATAGTAATAACCACTTTTTGAAATCCAGTAAATCTTATTTTTCAAAATGAACTTTATTTTTGGATTCGGAGTATCGAATTTAGCCTAAGGTGAAATTTTGGTACTTTTCGGATAACTTTCATATTCTGATGAATAGTGAAAATTACTAAATTATAATTAAAAACAACTTTTTTAATCGAAATAATTAATAGTGATAAATCATTAATTTAAGTGGTTTTAAAGTATATTTTGAATATATTTTTACAATTTAATACAATGTTGGTCATTGGATGTAATTTCACATTTAAACTAGACATAAACAAGTGTCAATCTTTTGATAGATATTGTTTCTTTAAAACACGCTATTTGTTTTAACAGCGGGATTTAATTATAAAATTAATTAATGCAACTTTTATGTTATGAATTTGGTAAAATAGACTTCATTTTTGAATTCGGAATATGAAATATAGCTTGGGATGAAATTTTGGCATTGTTCTGAAAAACATCAATTTTTGATGAATAGTGAAACTACTAAGTGGTAGGTTAAAAACTGAATTTTGCATAAAACGTAATTTTACCGCTTCTGTGAATGGAATTTCGAAAATCCGAGAGACACGGTTAATATCAAGGACTAAAATGTGGTTCAATGAGATGAAAATAATTTTTTGGTGAATAGTAACTTTTTACTTTTTTTTACCACGGTTAATAGTAAATAAGGTAGCTAAGGGTAAATATGATATTAATATTACCCTAACACATGTCCTAATTCTATTGGACAAGTGTAATTCGACCAAAAACAAACTTAGGAATAAAATATGACCATTTAGGCCCACTTGGATTAGATTAGGACATTTATTATTAATTTATTTAAAGAAGGGTTAAAATAGTTAAAATCAAAGTTTAATAAGTAAATCATTTTTAATATGGGGTTATACATAAGATAAATTCGACTATAAATATTCATTAGAAAGATAAAAAGATTTCCAAAATGATGGTATTTTATTTGTAAATTTTAGACATCAAATAATTTAATTAATTTATGACACAAAGATGATGCAGTAATTATCTTATTTATGAAATATTGACATAATTGATGTTATAAACACCAAAATAAATGTAATTTGAGAATTTTTATGAATTACACTAATTTTATAGGTTACTATGATATATTAATGTTGATTTAATCAACTTGGTTCGAACATTTAATTCTGTTATGACTTTCACAAAAATCATATATCAAATAGTGTCAAAATTGACACAAAATAGTTTTTTAATCAAATATTATATTATTAATTGTTATTTTATTACTAAAAATCTAAGGTTCGGCCAAATGACTTAGATAAGGATATATATATTAATAATAAACAATTTGGGGTTCGTTTGGCATGTTATAGTAAGTGTATTAACCATATAGTGAAAGAAAACAAAAAGACACGGTAAAAGTCAAATTATTTAACTTAGAGTTAAATCTAATTGATAAGGTTTAAAATAAGATCCAAACATGTCTAAATTTGATTGGTTGATGAGATTACAACCCTATCTCATCTAAGCTTCGAATATGAGTCATTTTTGGAGGTTTTTAAGTGGGGTTAGATTTATTATAAATTAATATTTTTAAGAATTCCTAAGGTGCCCCTCTCCTCCCCTATAAAAGGACACCTCCTCCCCCTCCTCCTCACACCAATTTGAGCTCTCAAGCTCGGCCAACCCCTGCCAAAATCTCTTCTCCACTTCCCTAGAAACATCCTAGAGGTTCTGGTCTTCCTCAAAGACCAATTTTAGTGCCCTAAGAGGAGGTCTCAAAGAGGCGCTTCAAAGAAGAGGTAATTACCGTTACCAATTCTTTCATCTTTATTTCTTCTTCCACTTCTTCTTATTATGTTGTTTCATTATGAAGTAATAACATCAGTATCACTCATATACTGATATGTTATTATAAGTATGAAACATCCTTATTTCACCATCTATCCATCCTACGGAAAAAGAAATCACCGCGCGTGCGTACATACGGAATACCGTCTCCACGCCGTGGTGTAATCTATTTTCCACCACCACCTTACATGGATGGGTATACTGGTGTAAAGAATAACTATACATAGTTATTACAACATCATATTGATTCTGATATATTGTATAATCCACTCCAATTCAATTCAATATTTATAGAAATGATATCATCGCTCGTGCGTACGTACGGACTACCGTCTCCACGACGCGATGAGATTCATTCTCCATGTTAACCATTTAAGAATGATTATAATGTATATATAAGAAATAATAATGAAATATATGACATTATAAAGCTACTGGATTTAGGTATATATATACATATGTATGTCATCTACTTACTTCCATTTCAAGACAATAAGGAAAGGAAAACAGCGTTCATGCGTACGTACGGACTACCGTCTCCATGAACGGTGTTTTTCATTTTATTTTCTACCTATTATATATATATATATATACTGAATATATATGATATATAAATCATATTTTATATTCTGGAAGTAAGTAAATCATGATATAAGTAATAATGATGTCAAGAACAACAAGTCAAAACACCTACGATAAATGAAACGATTTTACCCAAAACGCTTCTTTAACATGGAATTTACAAAAGAACGGGTAATATAATGTCATAAGTGAACCATATATGATATCATAACATTGAATATGATTCTGTAATAAGTCAATAACATGATTTAAATCATTATACAGGAGGTTCGGACACTTACAAAGCAAGTCGGACCTAAGGTAAGGGAAATATCACAATCTCATTTTTATCCGAGATTGTTTATTCGTAAGTATTTACTGGGGTGTATTTTATCATCCACATCCATGTTCCCTCAATATGTAATATTATTTCCATCCACCTACAATTGTTTAAATCCAATTTTACCCTTCTATGAGTTTTTAGTAAAGGATATGAAAGGAATCTTTTTTCGTTTTTCGTACGAGGTACTTTTTGACTTTTCCGACAAAAGTATGAAGAATGTTTTTTTTAACTTATACGGCACGAACGGATTTATACTGTTTTATAAATCCTTATTTTCATGAAGCTTCCTCTAAAAGATTTCATGACTATTTTCAATAAAATCTCTTTCTTTTAAAATTGCATGATGTTTTGTGAAAAGAAATTGATTTTGAAGAAGAAAGGATATTTTCCTCAAGAATTCAATTCAAGTGTTTTATCAAAATTATTTTCCATATAAGATAATAAAGGGTTCTGTTTCTATCCATATTTTTACACTGATTTGACTATGCTGTGATGGAATTATGTTTATGAATTCCTTTATCTTATATGAATTGATTTATGATGTCATGATGTTTCAAGAATCTCATTTTTGTTACATGTGTTATGCGATGATGTATGTTTTATGATTATGTGGCACACATAAGAAAGGATTCATTATAAGATGGGTGGGACCTATATCTCCCTCCAATGCATTGGGTAAAGACTTTATATCTCATGAGATAGACATGGCTGGAACGGAAGGTTATTTCGGTTCAGTGATACAGGACTGAAACGAGGAGTGAACTCGGTTCAGAAAGGGACTTTGTCCACTAAGATAGTCTTGACAATGAGTCATGACTAACAAGAAATGATTTTCCATGATTATGTGTGCATGCCACAAAGTTTCAAGTTTCATGTTATGATTATGGTGATCTCATTTTCACTTCTATGATTTGTTCCATGTTAAGATACTATGATCTCTTTTGCAGGTTATGATTTTCAAAAAGATATGATATGATTTTTATTTCTTTTGTATACACTTACTGAGCATTTGAGCTCACCCTTTTATGTTTTCTTTTCCCCAGGATATAAAGAAAGGTTTTAGGTAAAAAAAAAGGGAAGATCTTTATGGGAGATATTGAAGATCTTTCACCACGATTAGAAGATTACGTTCTGAGTTTCCAAAGACACTAAACTATTACGATCCTTGTGTGTGTGTGTTTTTGTTATGTACTAAGTATTCCGCAAAAGTAATGTAATGTCCATGTACGATAAGCTTCGGGTCTCTACACCGGGAATATCTGTATAGTTCCATGAAAATATGTCTTGATTTTTCTTTAAAAAGGAAATATACATCTCTTGTTCTTCAAGAGTCATGGCCACACTGATTAAAGTGGGGCATGAATCTTCTTTTGTACTCAGATTTATTTCTCTAAGTTCATCCACGGTGGTAGAGATAACCTCTTAAAATGCTGGAGGAGCATCTCTGAGATCTTCCTCTTCTTCTTCAACATGTGTTATTTCTCCTGTTTCTACTTGCATAGTAGATGATAAAGCAGAATTTCCATGATCAGAAGATATGTTAAAATTTGAACATGTTGAAGAAGAAGCTTCCATTTCTGACCCAATTGATGATGAAGGGTCTTCCTTGGGAAATAAATAGGAGTGATGGATTGATAATCGACGTCATTGTTCACCTCTAATGTTGCTATAACTTCTTCTAGCCTGTTTGGCGAAGTATATACTTGTTGGATTTCAGCAGATGAAATGAAGACGTCACCATTTGGGATTTCATCACTGCTTGGTGGGTTACCAATTTCTCCCATGTTGTATGGCTTGATTTATGTAATTGACATTATAGATCTTTCCAAAAGAGTATTTTTATTTGTGTCTATCGTATCAATTTTACTGATAGGAAACACATAATCTATACTCACATGTGTAAATGGATTTACTATAATCTTATCCAAACCATATGGATCATTAACTTTGGTTATCTCCTTTGTTGTGGATTTCTCCCTTCCCTTCATGTGATAGAATTATACCTCAATGTATTGAGATTCACATGTCCTGAACGGGGCCTTATCACCATACAATGTCCCAACTTGACCATCGAAACAATATTTGAGACATTGATGGTATGATGAAGGGATAGCCGCATGTTGATGTAGCCAGGGTCTTCCAAGAAAGATGTTGAAGGATGAGTCTTGATAAAAAACAATGAAATCTGAATTGGATACAAGATCTCCAAACTGAGTTCTGAGTGTAACTTTTCCCAGTGGTTCTTGTTCATTTTTATCATATCCTTGTAATATCATGGTAGAAGGAGATAAATCAGATTCTATGAGGCCCAATCGACGAAGTGTACGAATGGGCATGAGTTTGACTCCGGAACCATTATCAATGAAATCTCTTAGGATGTCTACACTATTGACCTTCTCAGATAAGTACAATGGTCTAATATGTCCATGCACGACATCATTTTCATCTTTATTAGTAAAAGATATTATTGCATGACATTCTGCAAGATTATTCTCTATGTGATAGACTTTAGCTGCAGCGATTTCAGTTTCAAACTCTTGAGGACTTGAAAAAGCCTCAATGAGTGCTTCCCAAAGATACTTTGATAAATTCAAGGCATCCAGAATTGATAACTTGGCTGGTACTTGGGCCATCTATTTTAATATATCATACTTTTGATCCAAAGGTCTACGTTTCCCAACATTAACATGTGGTTTAGCAGGTGTCTTGGAAGTTGATGCTTTGGAAGTTGATGCATCTTGTATCAGGATAGGAGTTGGCAATATTATTGGCTTTGGAAGATTATACTGATTAGATCCATTTACATGCTGAGAGGAAGAAGATGGAACCTTCAACCAGTCTTCTAGAATAACTGTTCAAGGACTGAATTTTCTATTGGTGGAAGAACTTTCTTGTTCTTGTTGAGCTTGCTGAAGGGCTTTTCCACGAGTTTCTGCTACATACACAGTTCTAGCAGGGGTAGAATTGGATTAGTGGATTCTGAAAGATCCACGTCTTCCCCTGTATCCTGAGCCTCTTGAACTTCCTCTGATTCCTCTATTTGATATAGGGAATTCAGGCTCATCAAAATCAAAACTGCAACTGGCATATGGATCTGTTAATTGAATCATATTAACAGAACCGAAAATAAACTCTTCATCCGATGAAGACTTTGCCTGATTAGCCAATTTAGGTTGTGCCATTTGGTGGGATGGTGCCCGTTTCTTCAAAGTATATGGCATGAAATTTGCTAGAGTCAAAGACAGCTTAGGCTTTGACACATACTCATCTTCTTCTGATTGTTCCTCCTTGGAATTGTGCTGTTTCTTTGAGGATTTTCCCTCTAATGAAGAGGGTTTTGATGCGACATTCATGGCAGAAGGCACAATTGGTTTCTTCAACTATGTTCGCAAAATAGCATGAGTTCGGTTGATCGTCTTTCTGACCATCCAATCATCATATTTTTTTTCATTTTTTCTTTTGACTTCTTGCCACTCGCTTTCCTCCTCTGGAACTGTAGCAGTAACACATGCTACCTGGGCTTAAGAGCCTTTTAGTTTGACTTGTCCCGAGTCGACCATCTTTTGGAGGAGGTCCATGAAAACAAAACACTCTTGAATAAGATGCCCCAACATCTGGTGAAACGGGCAATAGTTGGGACGATCTTCATATCCTTCCTTGTTTGGCCTCTTGGGCCTTGGAAATTGAACCAAATTATTTTCCAAAGCCGAAATGAAATAACCAGGAACTTGTTCATTTCATAAAGAGTAAACTTTGCTTTTCAAATCCTCAAATTGTTTTCATCTTTGATCTATTTGATTATCTTGAAGAAACGGCCTCTATTGTTGACTCTCAAGATGTAGAGCCCTTCGAGAAGATGAAGGTTTTGAAGTAGAAGAAGATACAGGTGCTTGCTTAAGCATAAATGTAGAAGTCTCTGCTTTACCCATTCTCCTTCTTGAAGCTGATGGAATTACACGAGATGTAGCCTTAGTCTATATAAGAGAATCTTCAATCTGTTGAGCGATTGAAGTAAGGTCTCGAAACCCTCCTACGTATTTCACAGGGATCAACGGTGTGCGTAATTCGTTTTGTAGATTTGACACACAGATTGGCAATAGTTTCTCTTGAGGGAGTGCTAAGCTCAGGGAATATGTTAATCCCTTCCAGAGAGCAATGAAATCATAGACTCTTTCATTTTCCCTTTGCTTATAGTTTGTAAGATCGAAAACTATTGTATTTGGAAAAGTTGAGCTGAATTAAAGAAGAAATCGTCGACGGAGATCTTCCCATCCGGTAATTAACTGGGATTTCAAGCTTGTGTACCAGACAAAATCTGGCCCTTTCAAGGTTCGCATAATGCATCTGAGTTTCACTGCTTCTTTCTGCTCTGGAGTTCCCATCATAGGATTGCAACAAGACACGTAATGCGTCAAATGCTGTTCAGGATCTCCTGATCTATTGAAAGTAGGGAATACAGGGTTCCCAAAATTTTATGGGGGAGGGATTACATCTACCCATTCAAGGTAAGCTCTCTTTTATGGTTAAACCTGAGCACGTTTTCCCTCCATATCTTCCAACCGACCTGTTAATGACTCAATAGTAGTAATTAACTTTTGAGAAACATCTGGCTGAGCTTGTACCTGAACAGCTGCACTAACTGAAGCTTAGACAGGCATGGAATCTGGTATTGCAACTGATGGAAGCACAACCAATTGTTGTTGCACTTGACCTGTAAGATTAGACCTGTAAGGGTGTACTGATAAAGAACAATATTCTTGATCCATTTTAGTATCCACAACAAATTCCCTTGACTGGATGGCTCCAACACGTTTAAGAGGAAGACTACCCTGAAGTAGTTCTGCATTCATCCTCTTCAATTCCTTCATTTCTTCCTCCTATTGTGCAAACCTTTTCTCTAGTGAGAGATATTGGCCTTCTACAGAGGAAGGATACGTAACATGATTATTTCCCTTCCCCTTCTTTGATCCCTTTCGGAGAGGGGGAAGTGGATTATTTGAAGGATTACCTAAATTCTGAGCAATCCTTTGATTTCATGTATGCACACCTTCTTCATTTGTGTCTGTTCGTACAACTTCTTGAGTAGGAAACTCTTCATCTAAGTCCCCTGAGTGAGCCGCATCTAATGGATCAGCAACAACGACACTGATGACATTGATTGATGAAAAATGCATTTCCTTCCTCCTATCGGCATTCATATGATATTGTCTTCTTCCATGTCTCTGATGAGACATTGCCTTTTGTTGATTTGATCCCTCTGGAACATCTTGGAGAACCATAATTTGGAGAGAATCTCTTGATAATTTGGCTCTTCGTTCCTCTTGTGGCTTCTTCCCCAATCGAGAAAAGACCAGCTTTCTCTGAGGAGGGGTTGATGATTTGAAAAAGTCCCCATTCCGGTGGAATGGGGCTGTTCCTGCTATCTTTTCTCAACTCCTTGAATCCTAATTGTTGATTATGAGGGTTGGTTTAAAAGAGTCCCCAGTCTGGAAAGATGGGGTGGCTCTTGACATCCTATGTCTGAGACTTTCTTAAAATCTCTCCTGATCTTGCAGACCTTAGTCTGGAAATTAGCTGGATGCATCAATCGACATCCACTTTTATCACCTGGCTCGAAAGACAGTTCGATGATTTCCGACACTTCTGTCACTTGATGATGTGATTTCTACATACGAGAGGCCCCTTCAATATTCTCGTTTTCTTGATGCATGAGTAATTCAACAACTTGTTTTCTGTATTCTTGATTTTGATAGGAACTAGTTGAGGCCTATTCTTGGGAAATCTTTTGATTACAACCAAAACCCATTGACTGTGGCCGGCCATGGGAAATAACATTGCATGAGACCATTTTCGGCGAGCATTACTGACTGGAGAGCACAGTGAAATATAGTCCTCGATGAACACCCCATCCTTTGACATGAATACCAGATGGGGAATTGGCAATTAACTGGCGTAATCTTCTTAGTGCTCCAAGGCATGAACGCTGAAGGGCTCTCTACTGCTTTTCAGACTTCAGATATCGAGAGACTGATAGAGATGCCAAATCAATCTAACGTTGTAACCCTTATATTATCTTAACATGATTTTCATATTCATCATAAGATAATACTTTCTTTTTCAACTGACAAAGATTTTTCCATATGTTGAGACGAATATCATGAATTCAATATTCCGTCAATATATCTGGAATGTCATACTGAGAGTCATCCATAGGCCAAAACATGACTGGCACTTCACCTTTCCCCAGTTGTTTTCTCATGTTCAGTATTTCCTCTTTATCATTAAATGATGATTCTTCTACCTGATTTGACCAGAGTTGGTGCTTCCTTGTTGCTTCATCGAATTCAACAAGATTGGTAGATAAATCACTGATCAAACTAGAAGATTCAAGACTTAGGGGAGGTTTGAAGAATGAACTACACCCTGGTCTATCTTCCGATTGAGAAAGTATTTCACCTACTAGCGATGAAGCATCATACATGACTGGTTTCACATTTTCAAGTACCACAAGATAAGATGGATTTCTCGGCACTACATTGCCCACTAGAGATTTTCCGCGTAATGTGCATCACTACTCCGGAGAGAACTTTTGCAGCAAAATTCATCATAATGGGGAGGACCACCATGGTGGGTTACAACAAAAGATGAGATCTCTTGATCCTTGGTCTTCTGACCACATAGAGGGTTCATGTGGCTCTCATCTAAAGATGAAACTTTGATATCGACCGAATTGTCATGAAGTAATCCTTCATGAGGAAGCATATATTGAAGACCTTTGGAATTAATGTTCCCACTATTGGGAAATGAGGGATCATAATCTTGAATTACAATAGATAACTGTCTGAGGGCTTCAAGAACTCCAGCATCGAGTAAGGCCTTGTTACAGATTGGCTCTTGATCTCTTGACTGTGTTGGGCAGGTCTTCTTCTTAGATTCCTTCTTACTCACCTTGGAAACCACTTGTTGACGAAAGTGGCTACTCTGAGTATGTGTATGTGCCTGATCACGAGAGATGGCTAGGTTAGGCTGATGATATCTACTCGAATCATGTGTATGTTCCTGACTTGGTTGTCCGTATGATATGGGGGAGTATTCCCCACAACCCTCTTGGACTAAAACAGATGTGTGTGTCTGTTCCGGAGTGAACTGTTGATGTGTCACTCCACCGGTAGGGATAGATTTATGTGTCTTTCCATGAGATGTTGCTGAATCTGTTATAATATCCTAGCAAGCATCCAGAATATGAGCAGAGATTTGCTTCTGCTCTTTCATCATTGATAGAATATGCTTGGTGACTTCAGCTGCCGGAATGGGGATATACGTCCATTCCGTGCTTGGAGTAGGTGTATGTGCCTACTCCTGTCCTCTTTTTCTTGTCAGTGAATCCTAACAGTACTCAAGTGTGGGGGCAGAGAGTTGAGTCTACCTCCCATTTGTCGCCAGAACTTTCCTAATGACTTCTCGGTGTGCTACCAAGCGAGACTATTGGTAGGATTGATCAATACTAGCAGGTGTATGTGCCTGCTAATTGCACTTCACCGAATTTGGTTGACGAGATCCATCATATGTAGTCAGACGAGCCTGCTGACTAGATGAGGACGTATAAACAGGTGTATGTTTCTGCCTATAGTATTCCTCCGGAATTGCCTAGTGGGATTTGCATGATGCTGCCTGACGAGTCAACTGGACAACGGAATTAAAACAGGAAGGTGTGTGTGCCCTCTCATTTCTTGCACCAAGTTAGGTTGGTGGACTTCTCCGGAGATGGCAGAGATGAGAACCTGCTCACTGTTAACCGGATTTCGCCTCTGGAGATTCGTCTTGCCTGCTCAGGTTCGAGGAACCTAAGCTGAACGCCTGGAGTCGGTACCCTTATCATGTTGAGGTCACACTGCCGCATGAGTCTGGCGTCGATTGTGGATAGGATCCCTTGGGAAGAACTCATGTCTGCTTGAATTAAGGCACTGAGGTACCTACTCATTCACCTCCCCAGAATAAGGGAGCGAATGGTGATTGCATTCTGGGGATAACGACCCGAAATGGATGGAAACGGTGGTTAGCACTGCCTGCTTCATGATCATTGGTCATCGCTGTTCGGACGACCAAGGTGAATTTTTCACTTGGAGGTCTTGTCGGGCAGCCTCCAGAGTTGGAATAGAACAATTTTGATGGTACTCCTTAACCAGCGCGTTTGATACCCAGCGTTGAAGATGCTGAGTTGGTGATATCATCCTCAGAGCGGATGATGATCCAGCAGAAGTAGCAGCATTGGCATTCGCAGCAGAGGTTTTCACAACAGACGTATTCACGGATGTGAACATAATAGAAGCCATTTTGGAAATGTAGAAGATCTTGGAAAAGAGTTCCCATTTGATATAACAGATGTAATCAAGATAAATTCAGCCACTACATCTTTTAGATAAGCACATATGTCAATGATTGTTTTTGTTGGCCCTCTCACTGAGTTTTAAATAGGGGCCTAACAAATAAGTAAAACATCATTTTAACTTGGTTAAGGATTCACGTCGAGTTCACCATTTTTTTCCCTCTAGAATGGGGGATGATCTCATTAATTTAAGATTCAAACATTCCAAGTGGTTTCTAACAGGTTTGTTCATAGAACCGGAAACATCCAATGATTCCATATCCATTTGAAACTACTTTACAAAGGTAGGCACTCATTAGTTGTGGAGTGATGAGGCTTAGGAATTTTCATTGGTTGAGAGGATGGGAGGTCGGACTCATCACACCTTTTTGAGGGGAATTATTTTCTACTCTGGGACTCTCTTTATAGATTTAAGTTATGTTCATGAATCCTTATTAAATTACCCAGTATAAAATGAGCTTTCCTTTAGATATGACAATCAATGATTGATATGTAGGAACTTTGAGGAATCTTTTATATGTATTTGTGGTTCTTCATCGATAGAGAATCATCTGTATTTGTTTATAGATTCTTATCCAATGGTATCCTTCAATACATAAAAGTTTCTTGGTCATTAAGATGACCATACTAGTTTTAAATCCACTCAATGGGGCACTTGATGTTTATTTTCATTCAAAAGGACATGTATTATTTCAAATTTGGGATCGTACCCGCAGATGGGCTACCTACGTATCCTTTGTTTTGGAAAAGCAATTAGATCCCACATAGTTCAAGTAAGGGAGTATTATGTTTATGCATAATTGATTCCTCAAAGAAAGATGTCATGATTACTTTTACACTCTAAGATCACATGAGTCATGCTCGGTGTGAGAAACAAGAGGTATTGGTGAAACCAGACAATTGTGCCATGAAAGATGCATTGATGTGGGGATTTTGTGTGTATGAATTCCCAAATAGATGAGGATTAAGATTTACTTTAGGGAAGAAATCCAGGAACAGGGTCCATAAAGGTATATGTGCTTCATGGATATTTGGATACTCTAATATTGGGACTTACTCCTATGGAAGATTCCCAAGTTAGGAGGGGAATTATGATTGGGTTTTACTCCTGATAAAAAAGCCCAGATCAAAAGAAAATTAATATTGGTTAAGAGAGATTAAGGCTGGGGCTTACTCCTGAGAAGAAGTCCCAGGTTAAGGGACTTGAAAAATTAAGTGACTTGGGGCTTACTCGTGAAGAGGATGCCCATATTTGAGACTGGGGCTTACTCATTAAAAGGAAACCCAGGTTAAGAGAATTATGGTTGGGGCTTACTCCTAAAGAGGATGCCCATATTTGGGAATTTTAAGATTGGGGATTACTTCTGAAAATGATGCCCAGATTAGGGGACTTAGGGCTTACTCCTGAAAATAATTCCCAGATTTGGAAGTACTTGGGGCTTACTCTTAAGGAGGATGCCCAAAATTAATGGGAATTATGACTGGGACTTACACCTGAAAAGGGGTCCCAGGTTAAGGGGTTCTCTCATCTTAAAGGATGAGGTTAAATGAATGAAATCTCAATCTTTAGTGACATAAAGATGTGTAAATCACTTGGTTTTGAGAGATATTCCACGGAGTTCCTTTCAGATATGGAAGTAAAATCAATAAATCATGCCATAAATGTCTTTGAAGAGTGTCTTGAAGAATGAATCTTGAATAGGAGAGGTGGAATAGAATAAGAGGGGTGAAATGGGCAGGAAAGACACCAAAAAAGATAGGGGTGCACAAGTCCTGGCAGGTGCGCAGGTACTGCGTGGGCGCACAAGTCCCTGGTCGTGCATGTATACCTATGCGACACATGGGTACTTGCGTGATTGTTAACTAGTAGGGTAATACTTGGGCGGTCCTTGACCAAAGCCTTTAGAATTATCCTGAGGTACTTCCAGAGGAGGGGCGCGCAAGTTTTAATGAATAGATAAGGAGGCGCACAAGTATGTTCATTTCCCTTAAGGGTAAATCACTTTAGGAATGGAAGTGTTAGTTATTTCTAGCACTTATTCCTTATTCATCTTGTATAGACGTTCTATTCTTGGTAAATAATTACCTTAGAAGTGTTTAGAAGACTTGAAGAAGAGACTTGGGTGTTCAGAGCTCTGTATCTGAATTCTGGAAAAATTCCTCCCTAAATGTAGGGCCCACCATGGGTATTTATAGGCTGGAGAATACCCCGGGCAGTTATCACTTAGGGCGCGCAAGTCACTTGTGCGACCATTAGGCGGAACACAAGTATACTTGTGGGACAGTAAGGGAACTTGCGCGACCCAAGGTCTTTTGACTCCTTTTTCATTCCTTTGTCGATTTTTTGATGTTTTCTTCAAAGGATGAATCACTTTTTTCTAATTCATTTCCCTTTCCATTTCTTTAGACAATGTGACGAAAAGGAGCGTCAATAATGACCATTAGAAATTTAACCATTAGAATAGTTACCTAGACAATAAAATAAAAACCTAATAGTTAGAATAGTAAAATGGCCATTAGGATAAATGATTAATTATCCTTAAAAATAATGTCATCACCAGTTAAATAAATGAATATAAGTATTAAAATACTATAAAATAATTTCTCAATCAATGTAATAAAATTTAAGTATATATTTACATTTTTGGTAAACATATTTTTCAATATTTAATAGAGTAATAATTTTTATAAAAGAGAGGAATAATAAAATTTCCCAGTATAGAAATTTATTTGAAAAACATGGATGTAATTTTTGGAATAAAAATGTTGAAATCATGTAAGGGTGTTGTTTTTTATATTTTGTATATTGTTGGAATCAAAAATTTTGTATCACACACTTTTCTACGGAATCCATGATGTGATCCCCATAGTATCTGAGTATGACTAGAAAGGTATCTTCATGAGATAAGAAGAAGAAAATTGGATCTATATATGTTGTATGATTTCTCACACACCTAGGGATAGATATTCATCCAAAATGTTTTCTATTTTGGTGGTGTGGTGGTGAGAAACTCCTTCTAGGTGTAGGCTGTGGATTTCACAATTGCTAATGAAAAGGGTTGTGAATCTAGAAAATTATTTTTCAAATGTCTTCTATGAACTTTTTTATTTAGAAACCATTATAATATGGTGTATCTAAGGGCATAGTTCACCCCGTATTATTTTATTTGACTAGCTGTAGAGTCATAATGGGATTACAAATCAAAATTTGTGTTCATTTGAAGTTGATCTTCATAAATGAAGATCCACAATAGGTTTAGGGTCCTAGATCAACTCAACTACATGGTGAACCTCATAAAGACACTCCTATTCATTATACCCTAACCCATTCATGAGTTATAACCTCATGGTGACATAGTGTCCTTTTGTGATGCTCTATGAGGTCTGACCTCATGCTGATAGAGTGTCCTTTTGTGATGCTTCACAAGGTCATTTTGTGGATCACTCCTTTCTCACCACATAGAAACTCCTTATGATATTTTATTTTGGGAAACCACTGAATGGAGGATATCTATAAATACCCCACACCCACATTAATTTGGAGGAATTAGATCTAGGGTAAATCCATTGTCTCTTTACCAAATACTTAGGTAATTCTCAAATCCAAAATATGAAAAGGGGATGCACTTTATAAAGGAGGCCCACAAAGGCCACTTTGAAAAGTGGACCCATGAAGTCAAGTACATGGAAATATCCATCCACATGCTCAAATATATGGATCCTTCCCTCTACAAGATCCAATTCAAAAGGTCCCTCCAAAATCTATATACTCAACTCTATGATGTATCCTTCTGTGATATTCAATACGCAAGGCCAACCTCATAGAAACCAACCATAAAGTTACACCCCTCTGTGAACTCAACTACATAGAAACCTCCCTCCATGAAATCAACCCAGAAAATATACCCATTTATGAGATCTTTTATATAGGCATACCCCTTCATAGGTTTTATTATAAATCCACCCTCCTTTACAAGGTGAGAATGCGGACTAACCCCAAAGAGATTGAGTACACTAACCACCCTTTTGTGGATATACCTATTTCCTCCCAGGTTATTTACCTTGGATCCCATTAGTCTATAACATAGGGGCTCCACCATGATACCCCAGGTCAGCTCATAGATGGATTTTAAACCCATAATTAATCATAAAATATCACTATAAGTATAGATAATGCTCTTGGTTTTTTTATATGGGAATCATAATAGGTGTAATCTACAATCCTCAATACCTTTATCTAAGTCACTTATTAGGTTATGCGTAACAAGGTAGCATAGGTTCATAAGCCTCAAAAATCACCTTAAGTTAAGATACTCCTTCTGGTTATCATATATGGACATTATATTAGGAGTAATCTCCAAACACATCCTCACCCAAATTATCCACAAGGTCAGGTATCTCAAGGAAGCTCATATGTAAGCCCTGATTGGTCTCCTATTGTCACCCCTTTTATAGAATAGGAATCCATACATGGGCCTCATAATAGGTGTAACCCCAACTCAACCTCAAAGGTAATATCATGAATAATTCCCACTTAATTTTACATTATTTACCATTTTATGACACATTAATTTATACATAGGCCTCATATTATGTGTAAGACCAAACTCAACCACTCATGGAAGCTCATGAATACACCCCTCTATCTATTCTGATCTCTCCCCTTTTATATCACATACATCCATACATGGTTCTCCTACTAGGTTTATGCCCCAACTCAACCTCAAAGGGATGCTAAAACATAATGCCCACTCAATCTCATATTAGGTGCTCCAATCCTATACGACTGATCTTATCTTGTTTGTTGCATTAAGATTTACTAATGTGAGATTAGAGGTTTATTTGATCATTCTATTAGCATAATTGAGAGGCATCATTGTAATCAAGAATGAATTTATAGCTGCATGACTCTAAAATGTATAGCACATGTCCTTACCGAATGATGTTAAACCACATGGACCTATCCTCACATATGAACTTAAACTATGCCACTTAAACTACATGGGATTTGATTCCTATTCTCACAAGATACATATGATATCTATTTGGGGTTCAAATCTAATACTAATGAAATATTCCATTTCTCTTATGTAATGATCATATGATGACTCATTTTAACTTGAGTTGAGATACTCCTATTGGCTCCCCATTATACATTGTGAGTTAAGATTATCCTATCAGTTTCTAAATATACCTCGAGTTGAGATACTCTTTTTGGTTCCCATATGAGGGGATCCTACTACGTGTAATCCACAATCCCAGCATGCTACTTATTATGTGATGATAAGAATAAACCCATGTGACAAGTATAATATTACTCAAACATTTATTAGGTGACAATCCTATGGTGATTGCGATGAACCTCCTCCTAGGTAAGGATCCTAGAATCCCCTATGTGAAGAGAATATTATCTCCTTATATTTAAGAGCATAAGTTGAATCATATTTCTCTAGTGTTGATCAAAGGATACCTCTGGTGATGAGATGAGTGTGATCCATCATCTCTCATGTGATGGGAATGTGATTCCTTCTTGGCCTGAAATGAGGAAGATAACATGAGAGTCCTCATTAAGTGTAGTCCCCAACCATAATTTCTCCTATTCAATTTCCAATAAACAAGACAAACTAAAAAGGGATTCTAATGTGTAAACCACACATCATTCATTTTTAGGAACCTTTTACTTAATCTTCCTTAATATAGGATGTTAAATTTCCAAATTAGTATTTGTCACAAGAACTTGAAAGGTACGATGTTTCCCATTAAGAAGTATCAAACTACATGGGTTCTAATTCACTTTATAGGGATACATAGGAATACCTATTATGAGTTAGATCCAAACTTCCCAATAACAATCACTTCCTTGTATGGATATTAACTCAAGAATTCCCAAAAATGCGAATATAAAGCATAAAATCACTATTAATAAGAAAAATATAGAGAACCTATAATACAAATAGATGGCCACATCTCCATATAGATTAGATCATATAATTGGAACATGTCTAACTAGTCTTACACTGGGATTTGTTAAGGATTCAAAGATATATCTTAAATCTATAAGAGTCCTAAAATAGGAAATAATTCTCCCCAAAATTGTGTGATGATACCAAAATCCCATTCTCTTGACCAATGTACATTCTAAATCACTATTAAGAAGCCTTGATAACTAAATAATTTTGGAAAGAAGGTCTGTAATGACATTCCCATCAAACCACCATGAATGGGGTAGTGTGTTGGAGATTCTTTCAAAAAACAAATGGTGAAACCAATGTGAATATTTAAACTATGTTAATAATTTCACAATAAAAATCAATCCATTTTGTTTTTAATGTATCATGGAAATAACTTGATGTGAAAACATTAACTGTGAGAGAAATTGACCGACCATACACTCTTACTTGTGATACTGCATTAAATAGTTTTTTTTGTGTTTACTTTTTAGGACATTAAAGACTCCCAAAAATTAAAATGGAATCACCAAATTCACTAATGAATGCCAAGATTATTGGATAAAATTGTAGTACTCACAGGACACCTCAATCCACTATGAATAACTGACCAATGTTTGAAACATATGCATCTACTACCACAAAGACCAAATCCTCTTGGACTAGACATATACTATCACCAACCCAAAGTTTCCTACACTGATTTTTGAACACCCTAGTATATGATTACCATCTCAATGAATCCATCCCAACTTTAGAGATAGCTCATGAGACCCCCTATAGGATTATGCCCCATATACCATCTTATTAACGATAAGCCATGAGGAAGCAGGTGGCCCATATTTCCACCTCCTAACGCTTTAGGATCCTATACCCAAAGAGCATAAAACCAGACCTCATTTATCTTATGGAGGTGGAGAAGTAAAGTGACCATGTAAAGGAAACCAATCAAGAGATTCCTAGGATAGATCATATCCACTGTGGTCATCATCTCGACACTTGAACCTAGAAGCTGTAGAGGAAGTTGTGCTTGTTTTAATTATCTAGACTAGGGACCCTAGAAGGAGAGACCACCAAGGGTATCTAGCCACTGCAAATCCAGAGTAGGTCCATATACCTTGTAATGATATTATCTTATAGGACCATCAGCATATCCCAATAGTGTCCTAGGGATAATTCCATATGAACTCTAACTAGAAGCTTCAAACTTGATCAAAAATGGCTTTGGTGACGGTGGAATCCCAAAGAGATCCCCAACCCACATGGATGGGTGAATTTTTATCATTTTAAACCTAAATCCATCTGTGGTATCATCAAATGATTAATAGTTCTCCATAATTATAGATATTCATCCACTAAGGAAATTTTTTCTTACTACAGGAAGTTTCACATTAGTAAATATCATCATCATTGGCCAAAAGATGTTACAAGCCATGACACTATCAAGATTACTCAGTTAAAATACAAAATATCACAACATGAGTAATTCAATGCTAGGTTTCACAAGGTAAACATACCCACTAATCATGATCATAATCCTAAATCTTTCATGCCTCCTTTACCTGACATACTCTAGTGATAGTAGCTTTCTACACCCACAATGGATTTCTCACCACTGGGGTAAAATCATATTCTTGTTCAAGAAAGTTATCCAAGGATAAATTAGGAAATGGTATCCTAGGAATTGCTGGATGATCTCACTACTCAGATGAATTTCCTTAAAGGTATATGGGCTCTGGTATAACCTGAGAGAAAGATGTGTACCAAGTGGATGGATTTTATTCCTCCTCCACCCAACTTTGGGAATCCCAGCTTCTCAAGATTTTATAGAATGGGTGATCTAGAATATCATCTCACTAATTTCTCTTCCTTGTGTGGACCAATGTTGGTAACCCTAAAAAAATAAGAGGAAAAAAACTATTAGAGTTTTTTTCCTAGAACCAACAGTTCTTTCTATGATTAAATTAATATTTGTTGTATTAAATATTAAATTAAACATCTTATCACATATTTTTCATTGTTTTTCATGACTTTAATGTAATAATATCCTAGATTATTTTTCACATTAATAAGGTCACAATAGTTCCTTACTATGATGAGAACCTTGAAGTGATATGAAAATATTCCTAATATAGTTCCATGGTTGGATAACATACTATTATGGGACACATAGTATATAGAATATCAGGTGTGAGCACTCATAAGCCAATGAGACTTATTCTCATGATGTTTGCACTTGGTAATCTCCACAGTAGGAGATTATGAGAACAGACTTGCCTCTAGAAATTCTACATGTTTTGGTGTCATCATATATTCTTATTTGTTAGCATGTGTAATGGTCCTTAGACATTAATATTATCATTAATGAATGTCACGACTCGTGCACAAAGATTTGCTGATAAAAACCATCACGCCATATATTGACAGGAAGTAGGGTACGTTGGGTGTGTCATGAATGACATGTTATTGATATATAAGTCAAGGAAGGATTTTTCCCTCCCATATTTATAGAAGTTGATATCTCAGTCCTTTGATTAAAATAGAACCATCATCGTAAATTTCATGGCCATGGTGTAATAGTGAGTTTATTTTAGATAGTCAACGAATGATTTATCGATCATGTAAGTTGATGAAACCATCTTGAAAACCACTTGATGAGATATTGTGATAAAGGTATTATATTATACAGTGATAATTTGTATGTGGTTGTCATCATTCAACTTTAAGTTCTTTCTCTTGGGTGCCTTGACCCATTGCAAGATAGTAATATTGGACTTTAGGAAAGCCCACCTAATGCCAACGAGAAAGAATCTTAGAGGGTCACACACTTAGTGTTTTTTTGGACTCGATTACATCATATTTATATTTAATTAATTGAATAAATATTACTCTCAAGAATATGGAATAACTGTATTCAAGTTATATTGATCTCATAAATTAATTAATTTTTTTTTCACTGGATTGTGAATAAAATTTATTTATTTATTTTATTTTATTAAATATTTTAAAAATATTTATTTACTAGTTTGATAATAAAATATTTATTTAAGAGAATAAAATATTTATCCGGGTTTTTAATAAATGTAAGAGGTGTTTAAATACACAAAGATGATGTCCAATGGTAAAATAATTATTTACAAGGTGGTAAATATTATTTATCCATTTTGCGCAAGTTGTCGCACGAAAAAACAATAAAAATATTATTATTATTATTATATGGAATGAGATTTCATTAATGGTTATAATTATATTTAATGGATTTTATACAATTAAATTTTGTAACTAAAATCCCAACTCTATAAATAGATGGATATGATTGTTGTGTAAATCATTTGAAACCATTTCCAGGTTTGGGAATAGAAAATTGCTACACACAATGAATTCTCTCTTGAATCCTCATCCTATATCCCTTCCAAGAAAGAGAAAACCAATAGATAATTTTTTCAAGACCAAAGAATGAGTGATCAAGAATGAACAACACAAGACATTTGATTCACCATGCTAGCACTCAGAGAACGAGTGGCATTTCTCGGAGACCATTGGAGCACATGTGGATCACCGCTAGAGGGATTCTACCCATGGATCCTCACAAGAACAATGAAGGAAATCCATAAGGGCCATTTTAGATAATCAATAATCATCAATGAAGAATGTTCATAAGCATGGGTATTTATTTACTTTGATATTAAATAAATTAATTATAAATATGATGTGAAAGATCCTCGCTCTTGGTTTTGGGAAATGATTATTAAAAGAAATTTTAATATATCACCCTCTACTACAATGCTTCCACTGCACCCAAGACATACAAAAACTGAAATTTTTTCTACAGACCCTTGAAGGTCCCATCTTTTTTTTGGTATAATAACTTTGTTTTTGGGTCTGTTACCAGATGGGAATATCTTTATCAACAATTCATATTTCAATTCAGCTCTACTCTAAGAAAAAAAACTATACCTGAACTCTCCAATTTCATGATGCAATATAATGAAATATTCATGGATTTCATTGTTATATGGAAGGGTCTGGTGTACTACCTGGAAAAAAACATCCCAGAGAATAATTACTAGAGATCTATGAGGAGAATGTATATTATGATTTATCAAATAAGTTTATCCTTCTAAAGTATCATGGTGGTTTCTAAGATTTCACGGATACAAAAAATCATCTATAGGATGATATTCTATGAACTTAGAAACGTGCCTGTTTAGCACCACCAACAAATACTCAAAACTTGGGGAGAGTAGAAGCAGTTATTTTCACCCTTAAACTAAAAATTCTGAATCAAACTAAACTAGAAAATAGGAAGAATAAAAATTATTCCTACCATAATGATCAAGTTCCATGGTACTTCACCTTTTCTCTAAAAGAAAATATGATCATGCTTCTAGAAATCAAGAATTCAGGTAAAGAAGGGAAGAATAATCAACCAAACTACTTTCCTTACCATTGCACAATGTGTCATGCAATCTAGGAATACTTCATCAATTAAGATATCTTACAAAATCTGGTCAATAATGGTAAAATTCCATTGGAAAATCCTAAGGATCCTTTGTAATATAATAAAGAATATTTCCCAAACCATCAAATGGTATAATGGGAATTGTCCCACCAAATGAGATTCTCCACTGATGAGGATTATCAATTTTTCTATTCTCCTATCAACATGATCTTATCTAAGTCTAAATATTTTTCTCATAGTTTTTATGAGTGTATTATCAATAGATATTAGTGAACACCTATACAATCAGTAGATGTGAAATAGGTTCTCCTATCCTATACTCCTAGAATTGGTGTAGAATAGATTGGTGATAGACCACCTACCTCTAATAAAGGGATCTTTTGCATTTTTGGTACCTTTTAATAACCATTATCATCCAACCATTTTCCATTGGGAAAGAAAGGGGTGTCTATAATTCTTCTTTTTATCATCCCTTTAAGGATTATAGAGAAATATCTATTGAATAGAACATTTCCCGATTATAATAGGAAAAAGAGTATCTATAGTTAATAATTATAGAGATGCTTTAGGGATATTTTCCTTATGATAAAATACAAGAATTTTTCTATAGAGGTTCTCTTTATAGTGAATTACCCCAATGCATAGGGATGTGGGATTTTTTTTTATTTTTACCACCTCACCAAGTGAATTATGGACATCATTCTACCTAACCCTAGACCATTGGGATGGGGGAATTTTCATATTTTCACCATCTCATAGGATGAATTCCTAGTCATCTATGGATTCAACATCTTGCCCTATTTTTTTTGAGATCGAGGTACCACATTCAAGAGATCAAATACAACCATGTTATCATGCTGATTTAGGTGTATATGAAACACTTGAGAGGAAGCATTGTCATCTATCCCTTAATAAAAAGTAGATAGAGGTGTATTCCTTTCAGCTAGCATAAGTTTCTATGTATTTCAACTTGGCTGTGGAGAATAATTTGGTTGAGCTATTGAGGATCTTGAGAAGGATACAAAAGAGGGAGATATAAGAGAACCATCAAATTAATACCCCTGCCATTTATTTCTAGGGAATACAATCAAGATGTGATTAGTATTTAGGTTTTGGATTTATAAGAAGATAGATGAGGGGATATTGGATCCATTGACTCCAAAATCTCCTCTTTAGCCATATAAAAACCCTAAGAAAAATATGCAATGTATACCAAAGTGTTAGGATCTCACATCATTCAATGAGATTGAAACAAGGTATACTACTTCAGACCTAATCATGTTACTTCATATTTCACATATTCATTTGAGAATAACCTCCTTGAGATCCTTAAAATCAAGTAACCCTAGGAGGAATCCCTGGAGGGTCATCTTAATTATTGTCTATACCACTGGATTTTGGGATATAAGATTTAAGGATGATTTTCCATAAAGTATTTTCTATAGAAGAAAATTGGTGATGTCCTAATATATTTAGAGAACATCAAGACACATATAAGATTAATTTAAGTCATTATCACTCACCCGATAAAACATCATGCTTGATGAATCATGTCAGGCCCATATCCTTACAACATAATGTTAAACTTCATGGACATGTATTTGTCACATGAAATTAAATTGCATGAAATTAATTTGTATAACATTAAATTGAATGGAATAAGTCAAAGTTATAATATTTTAAACTATAAATCATTACATCTTCGCTATATGGATTTAAACTACCTGTTCAACATCGTTGTTTCATGACACAAAACTACACGACATTGTCCTATACGTGTGATATAAAAATATAGGAAATATTTCTCTCTGTATGATGTTAAAATTCATAGTAAATGTATTAATAATGTGATCCAAAACTGTATGATATTCATACAAGTTATATTATTTAAAACTAAAAAAACATCCTACCTTCACATTGTTACATTATATAGTCTTGGTCCATGTAACATGACCATAAATAGCATGTCACATGAGTCTTCATAACATGACCATAAATTGAAAAAAACATTGTTTCAAGAGTTAAAAACTTTAAAAATTACTCCACAAGTCCATACTATATTAATTTAAAATATTTAGAGTGTCCAATTTCCTATGGCCTCTTTCTCCACTACATGAGAGCTCAATCCCCATAGAAGTCTCTGACACACAATCTTCCTATGCCTCATACCACCAATTCCCCTTTCCATACATATGAGTTGGTTCAATATAAAGAATATTTTATACAATAACTACATGTGGATTTATTCCTATCCTCACAAGATATGTAGTCATATCAGCATGCCATATCCTAAGACTAGTCATAAAATTTCCACAATGAAAAATGACCTCACCCCTAAGTAAGATTTTGAAATGCATAGGGAATTTCTCTTAGAAGAACTATATGTGGATTGATTATTATTTCATCAGGATATACAATGATGACTAAAATCCATGAATTGGGACTAACAATATAAATCTAAATTACCCACCTCATCTTGCTGCCTAATTAGATCACTCTTTATTCATGTTAATTCTTATACTTTTCATGGATAATATGAGTTTCCTTTACTTTGTCTGTGAACCATATTTTCACAAGACTATAAAAATGAAATTTTCCTTCCTATGTGTGATTAGGATCTTTATATGATTATTTTTCATGGGTTCCATTATTTTGGAACATATTCTATGAAAATTTCTCTTTCCCTTTCATAAAGTCCTGAACTCTATATGGGTTCAATTAGAAGAACTATTTATGGATTGATTCTTATTTCATTAGGATACACAATGAAATATGAGATCACCTACCCTGGATCCATCCACTGGTCCTCCTCAACACCAAAACCCTTTGTTTGGAACAAGGTTCTAATAACCATAATTAGGAAAAGTGCTCATATGATGGACACTACCATTTAAAATATTTTGGTCCAATTAGTATGACCTTAAACTCTATAACACAAGGTCCTTATTACATGACCCAAAACTATGTAGTGTAAGGTCCATCCCATATTACCTTAAACTTCTCAGACAGTTCAATCACAAATGATATTAGTAAATAGACAAGATGCCCCTTTTATATATTGAGTCCTGATGAAATTTATTAAGTGGTTTAGTTTTACCGTTGAATTTAATCACGGTATATTACTCTTACCCAAAAAACCCTTTCTATCAAACATTGGTGTAGCTACAGAGTATTCTATACCTTTTAGAAATCTACCTTTCCATCCACCTAGTTAATGTATTTTATATCTAAGACAACACAAATCCTAAATTGAGATTCTCCTCATAACAACCCAAAAGCTCGAACACAAATTCTCTTGGTTTCCCCTTTTTTAGTAATTGTTAATAAGTATTGATTGATCCAAATAAACCATTCATTGAATGGGGAATAGTACATTTTCCTTTGATGCTATGAAGTAACCCCTTCAAGATTCGTTGGCCCCATATCAAAGATCTCCCTTAACCCCATACACCATTCCATCATGGTGAGGTATTGGTTTTTTACATTACTGATGGTAAATATACTCACTATACTCATCATTTCATAATATTTTTTTTTCATAAATTTGAAGCCATGGTTTATATAAAATGTCATTAATATCCCTCATGTTTAAACAGATTAGGAACATCTATATGTTTAATGTTGTCTTATTCTATAGCTACCATTATGGAGGCTCCATGTCATGTGATCAGACATGTCATGACCCGTCCTCAGGGCCCATGTCGTGACAACCCCAAGCCCACCTTCCATAGGATAGGGGCTGACGACTAGCACCAAAGGAATAAATGCTGATAAAAAGGGAACACATTTTATTTATAAAGTAAACAAACACCACAAAGTAAGCAAGTTGAAGTAAACACTAAGTAAACTGGGTACAACTGTAAGTGCGGGAAAGTAAATGGGCCAGAATACAAACCCAACTGAATGTAAAGTACAACTGAAAAGAAAGTACATCAACTGAAAAGTAAAGAAGCAACGCCGAGTTGTCCACTGGAAATCCCACCTGAAGGGTGGGTACAGATGGTCTCCTTAGCTCCTCGGGTCCAGCCGTCCGCTCCGTGTACGTCCCGCCCAGTGGTCCACCTCCAGGTACCGAATTGCTTCACAAGCCTCAACCACGATCTGCGCTGTCTTTCATCTACATCCAACAAAATTTAGTGTGGGCATAGCCCGTGCAGGGGTGAGTATACGCTACTCAGTAGGGACCCCGAGACCCCCGAAGGTCTCCTAGAATCCACGAAGGATGAACCACAAAGTAAAGGTACAATCAACAAGTAACAACCAACTCTACTTAGATATATGCCCATACATATACCTAAGTCATTAATTCCAGTTCACCTCCAACATCCGAGCCCAAGTTCGATACAGTACACACAGGATAACACAACCAATCCACATAGGATAACACAACCCAATCCACTTAGGAAAGCAAGTCAATCATATCGAAGATAATGATTGAAAAGTCAAGACCTAGATCACACATGTATACTTCTTCTCAAGATTATAGAGATGATTAGATGTAGTTACTGATTCATCTAAGCTATCAGACCCACGTAGGATACAAGACCAGCTAAGCTGTCGGACCCACAAAGGATACAAGACCAGCTACTCTGCCAGACCCACGTAGGATACAAGTACAGAGTCAAATACTGCCGGACCCACGTAGGATACATGAACAGTAGTGAAGTACTGTCGGACCCAAATAGGATACAAGAACAATAGTCTTCACCGTCAATCCCACATATGATTCTATTACGGCCTTTATCGCTGCCGAACCCACAGAGGATCTCAGTACAGTCGTCATCATCGTCGCAGTCGCAGCCAGCTCTAGGGTTCCCACACACAGCAAGCTCGATTCCGGGAGGGTCCGTTCCACGAGCCAAGGGGGTTAGATACATCAACTAACACGTAGTCCATAGTTTATGTATCCCAAAGTTCCGTTTCGACAAAAGGAACTCAATGTGACAGACGGCGCGTCAATCAGACGCCCGGTCTGAGAGTTATTGGTTTTTTTTGTCCCAGGGGCCCGGTTGGTTTTTTAGTCAAAACCAACCCAACTGTACTCCAACTGCATCCAAACCTTGAGTGGAGTAATCCAAAAGAACCGTATCACTAAGAGGAATCCAAAAAAGTCGAAGACACGTCTATCGAACATCCGGAGATCAAGTTATAAGAGTTTCCGCTCCGAGGGCCTGGTTGATTTCATGTTCGAACCAACCCGGTCATACCCAAAGTTCTCTGAAACATTGAGTATAATATACCGAAACCTTGAGTATAGTATACCTAAACGATCGTATTGTTCCAAGGATCACATCAAAACTTATGGTGCGTCAATCGAAGGTCTTCATCCCATGTTATGGGCCTTTGAATGAAGCTGTCCGATTTTAGGGGGTTTTGGGCCCGAACCGACCCGGCCCAAGACCCCCATGGGTTGGGCCAAACTGGGTCGACCCGACTATGGTCCGGGTCCGGCCCACTTGGGCGCGGTCCGGCCCAGTGAGCGGCCCAGCCCGGCCCAGCGTGGGTGGCCCGACCGATTCGGCCTAGTCCGGGCGCCCGCGTGCTAAGCGGACGCAAAAGGGGGCGAGAAGCCGCCCCCTTCGAACCGAACGATGGACCCGCGGGGGTGGGGGGGGGGTCCCCCCTGCTGCGCTGACTGGGGGTTCAAACCCCTGGTTTTTCCGGATCAGGCCATCCTGGTCATGCATCCTGTGGCACCGGCGGCCGCCTTCCCCTACTCTGCCGCGGCCCTCGATGGTTCCCTAGCGGGGCCCAACGGCGCTACACCCCTCCACTGTGACCTCACTCCGACCGCGGCCTCTTTCGGCCTCAACGGTGCGGTGTGACAGCGCCACGCTCCTTCACTGTGGTGATATTCCTCGTTCCCGTGCGGAGTCGTTGCACAATGCCGCCTTCTTCCCAAACCGCAACGGAGAACATCAACAAAGGGGGAGGAGGATCGACTGTTTTCGTGCGATCCGACCTCCTCTCGTTAATTTGATAACAGGTGGCCAAATATTTAACGATGAACGAAAAGAATAATCAAATTGTAAAAACACACCCATACCTTGAAGTAGTTGTCGAAATAAGATTGTCGCGGAAAAAAGCGTCGCGAGGTAAAGCTCTGTACGTGCTTGATGGAGAACGTCCAAGGTGGAGCAGAGTCTCACACCAGTTGTGGAGAGGAGAAGAAAGTCACGACGATCACTCCTTGTGGTGACGACATTCATCGTCGAGGTGTTGACGTTCTTCGCATTCTTCAAGACTAGATCCCTCCTCTTCAAAAATCTCCTCACAACGATTCAACAATAATAAAATAAGGATTTGCCTTATTTTATTACTCATGCCAACCTTTTTCAAAATTCCAATTGAATTCACCAAATTAATTAACTTGTGTCGTCAAATTAATTGGGCGTTTAATTGTAATGCAATTAATGTGGAAGAGTTGATGAGTTACAAAATTAATTTCTAGAGGGAGGTGGTTTAATGGGGGTGTTAGGAAATTTAAGGAGGTGGGGGCTCATGTGGGCCCCACCCCAAATTCCTCACATCTTCCTTTTCCCTAACACTTAAACCACTAGTGGTAAAATAAAATTATAATTGTAAAACAACTGTAATTTTAGTCTTCACATTTCTAACGAATCCTCCCGAGAAAACGCACCTTCAGAAAAGGTGTTCCTAAGCAATTACTGGGGCTGCGGTTTCATCAGTGCCCTCAGATATCGATTCTGAGCACTGGTTCAAAAGTTAGGAAAACCTGCTCGTTCGTTCACTGAACATACCCGAGCTAAACTTCGGAAAATGATTCCGGGCACACCGGGCCTCGGAATCAAGTGCCGTCAGAAACTCCGCACTCGTAAAATCCCAAAGAAAATAAAAAAAATTCCTTGAAATTTATGGGTCTTTACATTACTCCCACCTCAGGGCTTTACATCCCCGTAAAGATACATCACAAACTAGTGGAAAAAATGAGGGTACTGTGCACGCATCTGAGCCTCCCGCTCCCAAGTGCTCTCCTGGAGGTTCCCGTGCTACCATCTGATGTGAACTAGAGGAATAGACCGCCCACGTAGGACCCGCTCCTGTCGATCCTAGATCTCCAACAGGACCTCCGCAAAAGTCGCCCCGTCATTAATGTCCAGCTCCACATGGTTGATGATATGCGTCAGGTCGTGCACGTATCTCCTCAGCTGAGATACGTAGAAGACGTCGTGCACCCAGTGCAACTGAGGTGGTAGAGCAAGGCGATAAGCCACCTTGCCTACCCTGCTGAGAACCTAGAATGGTCCGTTGAAGATCAAAGATAACATGCCACCTCGGCCAAATCTCCATAATCCACGTCGAGGTGAGACCAGCAAGAAAACGTGGTCTCCATCCTCAAACTCTAGTGGTCTCCGCCTCCTGTCAGCATAAGACTTCTATCGGCTCTGAGTTATCCTCATATGCTCCTGGATGACCTGAACCTTCTCTGTCATGGCCTAGACCATCTCTGGTCCCACAAGTGGTGACTCCCCAGGGTCTGTCCAGCACATAGGTGATCTTCAAGGTCGGTCGTACAATGCCTCGTATGATTCCATCCTGATGGTGGAGTGGTAGCAGTTGTTGTACGCAAACTCCACTAAGGGTAGGTGATCCTCCCAGCTACGACCAAAGTTGAGGACACATGCACGGAGCATGTCCTCGAGGGTCTGAATGGTCCTCTCCGTCTAACCATCCGTCTAAGGGTGAAAGGCGGTTCTCAGATGTAGCTGCGTCCCGAATGCCTCCTGCAACCCCTTCCAAAGCAGAAAACTAAAGCGAGCATCTCGATCAGATACGATAGATGATGGCACACCATGAAGCCGTACGATCTTCTGAACATAGAGAAATCCTAAGCTCTCCACTGAGCCCTTCTCTCTGATGGGTAATAAGTGGGCCAACTTGGTGAGTCGGTCGACAATCACCCAAATAGAGTCGTGACCTCTGGAAGTACGTGGAAGTCCAGTCACGAAATCCATAGATATCCCATACCACTTCCACTTAGGGACCTCCAAGGGCTGTACCAAGCCTGCTAGTATCTAGTGCTCCTCCTTCACCAGCAGACAGGTAAGGCATCGAGAAACGAACTCTGCCCTAACCTTCTTCATACTCGACCACCAGTGCTTTCGTCAAAGATCCTTGTACATCTTCTCCACTCCTGGATGTACCGCTAAAGGGGAAGTGTGAAACTCTCTCAGAACCTCCTCCTATAAATAAGCTGGTTCCATGGTACGTCCTCTGAAAATGACGACGTGCTCTCCTCCCATAGAAATACCATCAGGTGCCTATCCTGTGGAAATATGTGCATGTCGCATCTCACAGTCAACGTTCTCAAGCTGTGCCTCTCTGAACTGCTAAAGAAGTGGAGGAGTGATTGTGAGTGACTGTAGAAAGGATGCTCCATCTCTATCCACGAAGGATATATACAAAGCGGCTAGTTGCTCTGTCGCCTCCCCATGTAGTTGAATGCCCATCCTCCTGCTGAGAGCATCAGCCACTACGTTCCCCTTTCCAGGAGTATAGACTATCTCAAAGTCATAGTCCTAGAGGAACTCGAGCCATCACCGCTATCCCAGGTTTAGGTCCTTCTGTGAAAAGATGTACCTGAGACTCTGGTGGTCAGAATAAACTGTAAAGTGCTCGCCCATCAGATAGTGACGCCACATCTTCAGAGCGAAGACCACTGCTGCTAACTCCAGGTCATGGGTAGCGTAGTTCTGCTCGTGCTACCTCAAATGTCATGATCCATAGGCGATCACTGCCCGCTCTTGCATCAGTACACACCTGAGTCCAGTCACTGATGCATCGCAGTAGACTACTTACTCTACTCCCTCCTCAGGTATCCTAAAGATAGGTGCACTGGTCAATCTCTGTCTCACCTCCTGGAAGCTCTGCTAACATCTATCTGACCACACGAAGGGTTTCCCCTTCTTCGTCGAAGCTGAGAGTGGTGCCACAATTCTGGAGATGTCAGGCATGAATCTCCGGTAGTACCCAGCCAAACCTAGGAAACTCCGCACCTCCGTCACGCTCCTGGGTGGCTCCCAAGCTATCACTGCCTCGATCTTCACAGGATCAACTGCAACTCCCACCTCAGAGATGACGTGTCCCAATAAGTGGACCTCGCATATCCAAAACTTAAATTTCGAGAGCTTACTATAAATCTGGTGCTCTCAGAGTGTGTCCATCACAACCCGTAAGAAGTAGGCATGCTCCTCCTTAGTGGTCGAGTATATCAATATGTCATCGATGAAGACCATGAAAAATCGATCGAGGTAAGGCTGGAATATCCTATTCCTGAGACTCATGAACACTAATGGAGCATTGGTTACACCGAAAGGCATTAACCAAGAACTCATAGTGGACATACCGACATCTGAAGGTCGTCTTCTGCACGTCCTCGTCTTGAACTCTCAGCTGATGATAGCCTGAAATGAGGTCTATCTTCGAGAACCATCGTGCTCCCTTGAGCTGATCGAAGAGGTCTTCAATCCTCGGTAGCGGATACTTGTTACTCATGGTCACCTGGTTTAGGCGACCATAATAGACACACAGTCGGAAGCTCCCGTCCGCCTTCTTGGCGAACAGAATCGGGGAAGCCCAGGGTGAAATACTGGGTCGGATGAATCCTTTGCCCTACAAGTCCTCTAGCTGTACCCATAGCTCTCGAAGCTCAGCAGGAGCCATCTGATATGCTGGAGTGGATATCGGGGTTGTCTTGAGGTACATGTCAATATATAAGTCTACCTCTCTGTGAGGAGGTAGCCCTGGAACATCATCATGAAAAACGTCTGCATACTGATCCACCACTACAGGAAAACTCAGACTCCACATGTAAATTTCTCCTAGGATGAGGCTAGCCAAATGATGAGTGATCGACTGTCCTCTCCTATGCGTGAGTCCATCCTGCGCTGCAAAGGATCCCTTCTCGCCGGTGAAGGTGAACATGCTTCCATCGGTGCGGATACACCGCACCTTGTGTCTAATACAGTCCATCTGAGCATGGACTATAGATAACCAATCCATGGCCAAGATGACGACGTAAGGCCTCGATGCCACTACAAGAAGATCCCAGCCGAAGCTCTCTCCTCCTAGAGTAATCTCACACTGCTGGAACCAGTGCATACTCATCAAGTCTACTCCCGTAGGAGTCTCTAGCCGTAAGGATCGAGCCAACAGCTCCGTCAGAATCTCCGAGATCCGAAAAAGGGCAGTGAAAATGAAAGAATGAGTCGCTCCTTTGTCTATAAGAACTGAAACAAGGGTGGAGTAGACACAGATAGTACCTAGAATCATCTATGGTGTGTCATGGTTATAGGCCTCCACTGCCTGAAGCTGAGCCTCCCTCTGACCCTCCAGCTCCCTGTTGTCGGGGTGGACCTCCTGGTGGTGGTGGTGGTAAAGCCTCAAAGCGTCGCCCACCACCTACTGCTCGGAAAGCTCCTCTGTCTCGTCCACCTGCTCCCGGCAGACCGCCACGATCGACCCTTTGCCTCTACCTGGGTGGTCCCTCAGCCATCAGCTGCTCCTCTGCACGGCAGGTCGGGCCTTCATGAGCCATGTGGCCCTACCCGCCATATGCGTAGCACTGTCTGCTCCTCGGAAGGCTGGCTCTAAGCCGTGTGCCCCACACCTCTGAGCCAGTGTCCTAAGGTCGTCTGCCTGCTAGTCTGGTCTTCCTGGACCCCTGTGATGTCCATCGACTACCATCTACAGACGACTCAGCTACGTGCCGCCTTGCGGTAGGTCTCGCTGCTGGTGTAGGCTTAGCAAGAAATCTATCTATGAGGAGGGCTCTCTCTAGTACTCCTGCCTGCATCGGAATGCTGAGGGAGATCATCGATGCTCTGATCTCATGCCTCATTCCCTGCTCGAAGGTCTGGGTCCGGAAGAATGGGTCTAGTACCATGTCCGTCAAATAGAACGAGGGATCGGTAAATCTCGACGAGTACTGGGCTACCATCATGCTGCCATGCCGCAGCTGTAGTAGCTCCTGAATGTGCACCACACGTAGGGTGGCTGGGACGAACTATGAGTGGAAGAGGCTCTCAAAGTCTGTCCAGAGGAGAGATTCCTTGTCGTGCACCTGGAGCATCAGGCTCCACCATCTACCTGCTACTGGGTGCAGGAGACTCGCTGCAAGGATCACCATGAGGTCAGCTGGTGTCCCTACTAACCTGAAAACTGGTACAACAACCTACAACCAGTCCTCGGCTACCTGAGGGTCCATCTCCCTGCGAAACCTGGGTGGTCTCTGACATTGAAACTCGTGCAGTGCCCTAAGGCGACATGCACTCTCAGTGGCTGGGGCTGGTGGCATCGGTGGCACGGTGGGTAAAGGTACGGCCAATGCCTCCACTGTAAAAGGGCCATGCACCAAGGACTTGATGCTCGGTGGGCTTTCATCTCGCAAAAAGCTCTGAACCCTATCTGGATACCATCGTGGGGCCATCCTGAAAAGTAACAGGTGCGCCACAGTCAAAACAATATACCTGGTGAGCTGACACAAAGTAATCACAAATAAAACTTTTGAAACATAGATGTAATCAATGCTTTAATGTACTGAGTCAGAAATCAGAATTCAGAGTCCTGGTGTATGGATACGTCGGCCACCGCACCAACACTGGACTCCCTAGACTGATAACCACACTCAATACCCTTATCACTATTGCTTCACATAGAAAAAAGATCAGAGTCCTGAGTTCTGCAGTAGAACCGAACTCCTCTGATACCAATTAGTCACGACCCGTCCTTGGGGCCCATGTTGTGAATACCCCAAGCCCACCTTCCATAGGCCAGGGCTGGAGACTATCACCAAAGGTGTAAATCCCGATAAAAAGGGAAGTCATTTCCTTCATAAAGAAAACAAACACCACAGAGTAATCAAGAAGAATTAAACACTAAGAAAATTGGGTACAACTGTAAGTGCTGGAAAGTAATGGGCCATAATCCAAACCCAACTAAAAGTAAAGTACAACTGAAAAGAAAGTAAAAAAACTGAAAAGTTAAGCAACAACGCTGAGCCGTCCACTAGAAATCCCACATGAAGGGTGGGTATAGATGATCTCCTCAGCTCCTCGGGTCTAGCCGTCCGCTCCGTGTACTTTCCACCCAGTGGTCCACCTCCAGGTACTGACTTGCTCCACAAGCCTCAACCATGATCAGTGATGTCCGTAGTCTGCATCCAATACAACGTAGTGCATGCATATGCCATGCAGGGGTGATTATACACTACTCAGTAGGGACCCCGAGACCCCCGAAGGTCTCCCTGAATCTACGAAGAATGAACCATAAAGGAAAGGTACAATCACGAAGTAACAACCAACTCTACTTAGGTATATGCCCATAGATATACCTAAGTCATTAATTCCAATTCAGCTCCAACACCCGAGCCCAAGTTTGATACAGTCCACACAGGATAGCACAACCAATCCACACATGACAACACAACCCAATCCACTTAGGAAATCAAGTCAATCATATCGAAGATAATGATTGAAAAGACAAGAATCAGATCACACAGGTATACTTCTTCAAAAGACGATAGAGATGATAAGATGTAGCTACTGATTCATCTAAGCTGTCGGACCCACATAGGATACAATACCAGCTAAGTTGTCGGACCCACAAAGGATACAAGACCAGCTACTCTACCAGACCCATGTAGGATACAAGTACAGAGTCAAATACTGCCGGACCCACGTAGGATACAAGAACAGTAGTCAAGTACTGTTGGACCCACATAGGATACAAGAACAGTAGTCTTCACCATCGAACCCATGGAGGATTCCAGTACGGTCGTCGTCACTGCCGAACCCACAGAGGATCCCAGTATAGTCGTCATCGTTGTCGCAGTCGCAACCAGCTCTAGGGTTCCCGCACACAGCAAGCTCGATTCCTGGAGGGTCTTCTCCACGATCCAGTGGGGGTCGATACATCAAATAACATGCAGTCCCAATTTTATGTATCCCAAAGTTCCTTCTCGACAAAAGGAACTCAACGCGACAGACGGCGCATCAATCAGATGCCCGGTCTGAGAGTTATTGGCTTTTTCGTCCCAGAGGCCCAACTGGATTTTAAGTCAAAACCATCCTGACTGTACTCCAAATGAATCCAAACCTCGAGTGGAGTAAGCCAAAAGAATCTTCCCACTAAGATGAATCCAATAAAGTCGACGACACGTCTATCAGACATCCGGATCTCAAGTTATAATTGTTTCCGCACCGAGGGCCCGATTGGTTTCATGTTTGAACCAACCTGGCTGTACCCAAAGTTCTCTGAAACCTTGAGTGTAATAAACCTAAATGACCATCTCGATCCAAGTATCGCATCGCAACTAATGGTGCGTCAATCGGAGGTCCATAACCCAAGTTATGGGGGTTTGAGCAAAGCTGTCCGATTTTAGGGGGTTTTGGGCCCGAACCGACACGGCCCAAGACCTCCTGGGTCGGGCCAAACCGGGTCGAACTGACCCAGGTTCGTGTCCGGCCCACTTGGGCGCGACCCGGACCAGCGGGCGCGGCCCGACCCAGCATGTGGCCTCGCCCAGCGCACGGCCCGGCCCAGTGCGGGTGGCCCGGCCCAGCGCTGGCGGTCCGAGCGCCCGCGTGTTGACCAGACGCGGAAGAGGGGGAGCCGCCGCCCCCTTCAAATCGAACGGCAGACCCGCGGGGGGGGGGGGGGGGGGGTCCGCTTTGCTGCACTGACCGGGGGTTCAAACCTTCGATTTTTCCAGATTTGGCTGGCCGTAACGGCCGGTGAGTTGTGCCGCGTGGGACAGGTTGGTCCCGCCTCCTGTGGCACCGGTGGCCGGCGGTTCCGGCCACCTTCCCCTACTCTTCCATGGCCAAAGGCCGCGGACTTGGCTGACCGGCGTGGCGCGCTGACACCGCGCCCCTCCGCCACAGCCCCACTCTGGCCTCAGACTCTTTCGGCCTCAACGGCGCGGTGCGACGGCGACACGCTCCTTTGTCGTGGTGATATTCTTCATTCCTGCGCGGTGTCATTGCACCGCGCCGCCTTCGTCCCAAACCGCAATGGTGAACATCAAAAATGGGGGATGAGGATTGGCCGTGTTCTTACGGTCCGGCCTCCTCCCGTTAATTTGATAACAGGTGGCCATATATTTAACGATGAACGCAAAGAATAATCACATCCTAAAAACACACCCCTACCTTGAAGTAGTTGTCGAAAGAAGATTGTCGCAGAAAATGACATCGTGAGGTAAATCTCCGTACGTGCTTGACGCAGAACGTCCGAGGTGGAGCGGCATCTCACACCGGCTGTGGAGAGGAGAATAAAGGCACGACGATCACTCCTTGCGGTGACGGAGTTCTTCGTCGAGGTCTTGATGTTCCTCGCGTTCTTCAACGTGGAACACGATGTTCATCAAGACCAGATCCCTCCTTTCCGAAAATCTCCACACAATGATTCAACAATAATAAAATAAGGATTTGCCTTATTTTATTACTCATGCCAACCTTTTTTAAAATTCCAATTGAATTCACCAAATTAATTAACTTGTATCGTCAAATTAATTGGGCATTTAATTGGCATGTAATTAATGTGGAAGAGCGGATGAGTTACAAAATTAATTGCTAGAGGGGGGGGGGTTTAATGGGGGTGTTAGGAAATTTAAGGAGGCGGGGGCTCGTGTGGGCCCCACCCCAACTTCCTCACAACTTCCTTTTCCCTAATAGTTAAACCACTAGTGGTAAAATAAAATTATAATTGTAAAACAACTACAATTTTATTCTTCACATTTTTAACGACTCTTCCTGAGAAAACACACCTTCAGAAAAGGTGTTCCTAAGAAATTACTGGCACTGTGGTTTCATCGGTGCCCTCAGATTTCGATTCCAAGCACTGGTTCAAAAGTTAGGAAAACCCACTCGTTCGTTCACTGAACGTACCCAAGCTAATCTTTGGAAAATGATTCCGGGAACAGCGGGCTTCGGAATCAGGTGCCTTCAGAAACTGCACACTCGTAAAATCCCAAAGAAAATAAAAACTAATTCCTTGAAATTTACGGGTCTTTACAAGACACTAACGAATTCTCTGGTACACCTTACATGACTATAAACTTCTTATAATCATTTATTCCCTAAGACCCACCTTCCTTGTCTAAAAGATAGATCTGTTTAAGAAACCCTGGAATATGGTTATTTATCTATATGATTATACAAGGATGAAAATGTTCCTCATATTCAATCACCTTCCACCAATGCAAGGTTACTCAAGTAATAATTTTCATAATATTAATATCGGTTCACTCATCCATATTGTATGATGTTTAACTACAAGGTTACTATACTAATCTCAAGATGTAAAACTTCATGATAACATCTCCACAACATGAAGTTAAACTATGTAGACAACATCTTGGTTATAAGATGTGAAACTACAAGATATCTTCCATACCCTCTATGTGTATGATATATTAATTCAAATTGGGTATTACTAAATAAAACTCTACATTGGTATGGTATATAATTTACCATAACTATGTGTTTCTTGATTATTATAGGATATATAGTGATATAGGGATATCCTATCCTAGGACCAACTATAAACTAATCCTAGAATTAAAACCCTAAAATGTGCATGATCCAATCAAAGATATATGAATGTAAACTCTATATTATGATGCTTTGAATAGTAAGGCCTTAAAAAAAACCTAAATGTGACACAAATTCTTGTAAAGTTAAAAAATCATAAAGGGAAACCTAATAAAAATTCAAGTCTTTGCTCACTAATACATTATGTTTCCTTGTTTAGGTAAAAATTAGAGCACAATAGAAAATGCATAAGGATTTTAGGTACCACCACTTATCCCTATAAAAACTCAATATATTCTCACTAGAACCCACTCATCTAGAAAAAAATAATAGAAAATTTTTCGTTCCCCCATCGAGTGGGTTTAAGATATGCCACAAGTATATTTTCATTCATTAAAAAACCACATATTCACACTCAGTCACCAACCAATTTATGTGATCGTATAGTCAATAATTGTATGTCATACACCTTATAATCAAGAATTTATTCAATACATAGTAGAGTAAACTTTAGGTTACTAAAACCCTTATTGAATAGTTCTTTCTCAAATAACCAACTTCATATCGTTGATATTTTAATCACCGACCCAATTGCTTGAGTCGATATACTCCTATTTGAATCCCATAAACATGAGTGAATCCTCTTGGTTATCCCTTTCATAGAAATATTTGTAACAAGGATTAATTTATCTAAATGTTCCCACCATTGAATGGTGAACATCAAATTTGATCTTATGAAGTACTAACTTTGGTATGTTTTGGTCTCATAGGAAAGGTCCCCCTTAACCCCACGAGCTATTTATTGATGGTGTGTTACTGGTTTCCACCATTACTAAGGGTCAACCCACTATCATTAGTATTTATTTCTCATTGATTCATATATTTTTAATTTATGATTTAGACATTCTATAATCTATCTATTCAAGTGTATTCAAGTACATTATATATTACATTCATGTATTATGCCCACTTTTTAAGAAAGATTATGATATCCTATTATTTTGACCATTCATATCTAGGTGTTCATCTCATATGAATATATAAATACCTCAAATTGATACACTTATCTTGTAAATCAGAAATCCTTTTTCTGAGATAATCCCCTTGGAATATGCCTACTGGATACATCGATCCTCATCATATGACCATAAAATGTATGACACAATGGTCCAAGCTTCATAACATTAAATTGGATACCTCCCCTTTTCTGGTATAGTATATATTAGAAATTATCCGTTCATTCAAATTAGGGTTTTCCCTTTCCCTTTATTGGTAAGCTATTTATAATAATCAATCTTCAATTATAGTATGTAATCTTTTCTTTCTAAAGAAACTATATCACAATGCACATATCTTTATTCAAAAATGTGATTAAAAACGAAATTAAAATTTTTTATAAATTAAATTTTATAAAATTTATTTAATTTTTGAATTTATCATGTCAAAATTATATTAGGGTGAATTTTTTATATTTTTTATAAATAGTTGATTTTTAGGGTGAATAGTGAAAAACATCAATTTTAAAAATACTGCCACTTTTATGGCAATATAATGATATAAAAATAACTTAAAAATTTATGAAACATTTTTATGGACTAAATATATATTTAATAATTAATTTAATTCATATAAAAATAAAATGTTGAACTTAAAAATATATTAATATTTTGGAAATCTAAGAAATGTGTTTATTTAAAAAAACTATTTTTGGTTCGTCTCAATTAATCAAGTATTGACAAGGTTCATTTTTATTTTTTTTGGCTTCATATAAAAATAATTCTCAAGGATATATTATTCAAAAAATAAATTGCTCATAAGAAAAAATGTTGACATGGAGAGGAAATTCCTCAATCTATGGAAAAAGGAATGAGAAATTTTTTGATAAATATGAGGCTTACTTTACAAGGTTACCAACTCATGTTGTAGAATATTTATGAAATCTAAGAAGTAAGATCAATTGATTCTTTGATGGATTGAATCCTAATTTCCAATGGAATTAGTCTATTAGGAATTTTTATTATACTAAGATATAATATCAAGTTCTATCAAGTTAGGGAAAGAATTCTCTAAGTCTTATGTTTTACAAGGAAAATAAGAAAAGAATCATGAAGTTAAAAAGTCGGAAAAAATAAGAGAAAAGGGAATAAAGAAGGTAAGAAATTTTAAAAATTCCATTGTTTTAAAAAAACACCATGGGACATGCTTTATGAGAATGCGTGTTTGCTTAAATTGTAGTGAAAAATGCCACCAGGCTCATGATTTCAAGGGAAATAAAGAATCCACCAATGTACAATGCTAAAATTGTATGGAGATGAGAAACTGTTTAAATAAATACCCTAAGAATCATTGTTATTCCCCCCATAAAATGCCAATGGAGAAACTACATGCATATATGATCATTATAGTTGAGTTTGAAGTTCCTAAAGATATGGTGGCAGGTACTTTGTTTATAACCTCAAATTTAACTATTTCTTTATTTGATTATATATCTTCACACTCTTTAAATATTCTATGTTTTATAAGAAAATTAATTTTTTCCCTAGAACCTTTATAATGGATTTTTCAATCAAGAATCCTAATGGAAATATTATTGCAACAAGGATATGTCAGTCAATCCCTATTATGATGCATAAACATACCCTATTTTTAAAACTTGGTTATTATACCTATGATTGATTTTGATATAATCCTTGGTATATATTGCAAGTGTCGGTGTCCTAGAACCAGCTAGTTTTACTTTGATTACATGTATATTTAATGTATTATTACATATTGTTCATTGTTCTACATGAGTATGATGTAATAATGTCGTAAAGTATTTATTACATTGATAAGGTCATGACAGTTCCTTGCAATAATGAGAACCTTGAAATGCTATAATAATATTCTTAAATATAGTTATGTGGTTGAATGAAATAATATTATTAGACACATATCATGAAGACCATCAAGCGTGATTACTCGTAAGCAGATGAGACTTCCTCTCATGAAGTTCACACTTGGTAATCTCCAAGATAGAAGATTATGAGAACATACCCGCTAGTAAGAATTACACATGTTTTTGTGTAATCAAATATTTCTACCTATGAATGTTTTTATTGATCCTTAGACTTTAATATTATCATTAATACATGTCATGACTCGCGTACATTGATTTACTAAAGAAAACCTTCATATAGACAGTTGGCAGGAAGTAGGGTATGGTGGGTGCGTCACGAGTGGCATGTTATTAATGGATAATTCGAGGAAGGATTTTTCCCTTCCATTTATGGAAGTTGATATCTCACCCTTTTATTAAAACAAAACCATCACACAAAATTGCATGTTCATTGTGTAATGATGAGTTTATTTCAGGTATTCTAGGATCGACGTATCAAGCATAAATGTTTATGACACTATCATGAAACCTACTTGATGAGATATTGCGACAAAGAGATTATATTACATAGTGAGCATTCGTACGTGGATGTCATTGTTGCGAATTTACGTTCTTTATATTGGGTTCCATGACCCGTTTCTAGATAGTACTATTGGAATTTAGGCAAGACCGCCTAATGCAAATGAGAAAGAATCCAAGAGGGTCACACACTAAGCATTTTTGGTGGTCTTGGTTAAATTATATTTGAATTAAATTAATAAAATAAATATTATTCTGAATACTTTGGAATAATTTTATTCAAGTTAAAATGTTCGCATAAATTAAATTAAATTTATTTATTTATTTTATTGAATATTTAATAAATATTTATTTAATTGTTTGTAAATAAAATATTTATTTAAGAGAATAAATTATTTATTTATTTATTTAAGTGTTCAATAAATGTAAGTGGAGTTCGAGCAGACCAAGGTCGGTCCAGTAGTAAAATAATTATTTTCAAGATGATAAATAATTATTTAACTAGTTGGCACAAGTTAAAATAACACTGACACTGCTATTATTTTGTGATGCAGAATTTTATTTTCTAATCACATTTCGCACAAGTTGGTATACCATGAATAATAACGCGATATTATTATTACGAGCATGAGTTTTCTCTAAGATCGTGAATGTATTAAATTGTTTCCATGCAATTAAATATTGTAACTGAAATTCCATGTATATAAATAGAAACGTAGGCATATTGTTCCATACACCACACCACATGTCTGGTGAATTGAGAATTTTTGAGCCAAACAATTTCTCTCTCAAATCGTATTCACTCCCATCTCAAGAATGAGAGGCGTTATTTAAGGCTGAAGAATAAATGATCAAGAACGACTGACACAAGACACTCGCTTTGCCACGCTAGCTCCTAGAGAACGACCAATGTTGATCGGAGGCCATAAGAGCACATGTGGATCACCACTAGAGGGATTATAGTTTGGATCCTTACAAGAACAACGAGATAATCCGAAAGGTTCATTCTAGATGATCAACATCATTAATGAAGAAAAATACCAAAGATCCAGGTATTATTTTTATTTATGAAATTAATTAAATTAATTATAAAAATGATGTGCAAGATCCTATTTAAAGGTTTTAGGCCTCTTTCTTCATTATCTAAATATTTGATTATATTCAATGGAGACTGGCATTCATCGTCGTATTGATCCTAGAATAATCATTGATCATGGTAAAAATCAAAATTGGGTTCCATCCCAACCATGCTTCTACTGCATCCGAAAACTTCAAGTGGTAACAGAGTGGTTACATCATAGTTTATAATTATTTAAATATTTCATTCAATAATTACGCATTTAATAATTTATTTATTTCAATTCAATTTAATAGTTCTGTAAATCTGAATCTCGAGATCTATTCCTCCTCTTTTGTTTCCCTTTCACCTAAAAGAAACAATCTTATCCTTTAATTTTGATAAAAATAAAACAGTGGATCTCGTCCATAGGTGCCAAAGCTTCCTGACCGTACAACACTAGAACACATGGCATGTATTCAGCAGTACACACCGTGTAGTCAAGATTTAATGCATCAGACCGGTCCTCCAAACCAAGTTGTGTGTTGGAGTCTTTCTATGTCTTAAATGAATTCATGTGTTGACCAGGAATATGTGGCACGTGGTTTCCAGATTACACGCCGTGTGGCCCAAATGGACACAATGTGTAGTCCCTTCGGGTTTGGGTTGGACCATGTAACCCATACACGGCTATCACAGTTTGAGACTATGTAATGAGAAACTTCACAGTGTGTGGCCAAATGGACACGCCGTGTACTCCAAAGATTTATGATGTACACTCACACGTTGTTTCCCCAGGCGTGTAATTCAGATGGATGGTGAACAATAGTCTATGCCGTGTAGTTGGAACTACAAGTCATGTACTCATCCAAATTACAAAGATTTATTAATTTTTTTTATTATATTATACAAACCCATGAGACGTGTACCATCGTGCTGGAGTAAAGCTGAAGCACAACACATGATAGGTGTTTTATATATATGTGTTTAATGTAACATCTGCATAGTGTTCATTTATACTCATTGGGTAGTTATGAATAGGAATTCATTGGGTTCCCCACAAGGTACAAGTTATGTACAAATATAATTTTAATTGATTTTTTTTTAAAATTATGATGGATGAGAATCTCAAATAAATTCAGAAAAGGATTTAATATAAAAGGATTTATTAATTAAAGATGATAATTAATTGATTCGAGCATGATTTATCTTAAAAAATGATTAAGTAATTGAATGATAGTTTCATTTATGTGTAAATATTGTTTCTTGTATGTATGATCATGAGCTAGACCAAGACCTTTGTATGTGGATGGTTTCTTTTTATTTATTTATTTTAATAAAATTGGTTGGCATGTGAGCCTTCTCCTCATTAATATGTAGTTTCTGCGTGCCCAAGGATTCTTTTATTTAAAACCCCCATTTACCCCTCACATATATGTGAGTTAAAAAAAGGCATATGTAATGGACGGAACTCCAAATATAGTGGAGGTAGTTCAAGCTAGAGCTGAGATGAAACCAATCCCAGGAGATATAGAGGTGGGCAGGTAGAAGCTGTAAACATGATCTCAAAAGTTTCAACATGTTTCTACCCTAGGACAGGTTCAGTTTATCAACTAATAGATAAACTAACCATTATAAAATCTCATGATCATGCCATTTACTTTATTTTATTTCTTTCATTTTCATGGTTTATCATTATGGATGTGTTGTTTCGATCACATAATTAATAAATTAAACAAGCATGCAATATGGATCTAAAATAAACCAAACTTATGCATAAATATTATAAATACATGGTTAATCACTTAAATAAGTTCTTCTTAATATTAAAAATCATGTTTTAATAATCAATTCACACATAAGATATAAAAATCTCTCAAATAAAATATTAAGTCAGACCAATCCTTCCATTACTTGATTAAGGGAAAAACTCAATAAAACCATGTGTTTGACCAACCCTTTTTGTGAAACTTAATTTTATACAGGAATACATTATGAAAGGATTCGGGTTGACTTAACCATATTATGTCAAGAGGAGTATCCCTTTCTAGACTTGGTGTAATATTTGAGGCAAGAGTTGAGGAAATCCAAAGTCATGATTTTGGGATTGAGGAGTCCACTAAATAGATCAAGGAGCTGCAAGCCCATAGTTGGAAAAGACTTTCCTATCTAAATACCTTCAAATAGCTTGACCAACCCTTGTTGGGGTTATGCGAAGGGGAATATGGATCCTTTCCACTAGAATTTCATGGCAGCTAGACATTCTGAGTTCAATGGTGAGGGCCATTGGGACTTGATAAAATAGTGGGAGACTTAATAAAATTTATTATTTCGAATAAAATATAATCAAGAAAGTACTAATGATATTCTCTTTTAATTGTAGAATAAAAAATGACAATCTTGTCAACCACACTATCCATGCGATCAATTATGGATAAAGACAACATCCTCACCAGCAGTAACTTCCATGAATGCTTTAGACACCTTCAGGTTATCCTACACCATGAACAGAAGTCTTACATGCTAGAGTCAGCAGTACTTAATCCACCTACCAATGAGTAGAGTGGTGAGGATTTCTTGGTCTATGAGAAATATTTGAATGACATGGTCGACATTCAATTTTTGACGTTATCATCAATGTCTAGTGATCTCATGAAGTCTCATAAAAACATGGATTCTTATAGCGTGATCGAGAACCTCTATGGTCTTTATGAAGATAGAGAAATACAAGAAAGGTTTGTGATATCTAAGGAACTTTTTGAGACTAATCTTGGAGAAGGTTCCCCATTTGAGCCTCATGTAGTCAATCTCATTGGCTACATTGAGTGCCTAGAGGTTCTAGGGTTTAAACTACCCAAAGAACTGGGCACCGATATCATTCTCGCATCGCTCTGTCAGAGCTTCTCTATTTTTTTTTTTTCAATTTCAATATGAACAACATTGAGAAGTCTCTATTTGATCTTCTTATCCTCATTCTCCAAGTGGAAAAAGATATGAAGCGCTAAAATCCCTCTATCCTCAGGGTGAATAAGAGGAATGGGAAGGTGGAGAGCTTTAAGCCCAAAGCTTCTTCATGACCTTCCATGATAAGGAAGATCAAAGGGGAGGCAAGGGAACATGAGGCTATTTGTTTTGGTTGTGGAAATAAGGGCCACTAGAAGAAGAACTACACCCAACCTAAGAAGAAAGGGGAAGCTTCAGGTACATTTTTTATCGAATGAAATCTATCTGTTTATACAAATTGGGGATTAGATATAGTTTGTGGTGCTCACATATGTATCCAAATACAAGAACCAAGTAGATTTAGAAATATTGATCGAGTGGAGGTTAATCTACGAGCAACCAACAGAGATATAGTTTTTTCTCTAGCTTTCGGGGAATACCACCTCACGTTGCCAACTAGGATGATCTTGGTGTTAAAGGGTTGTTTTTATATGCCTTCTACAACCAAAAACATAATTTCTATATCCAGACTAGATATATAGGGATTTGTTTTCAATTTTGGAAATTAATGTTTCTTAATTTATAAAGATAGAATTTGTTTTGGTAGGACACATCTATACAATGGTATTTATGTATTAGATTACACAAACTAGGTAATGGAAATCGATGACAAAGATACTTCAAATGACTCATACCACACTCAAATTTTGAATCACTGGCTAGGTCATGTAAACAAGAAACGGTTGACAAAGTTACATCAATATGGATATTTAGATTCTTTTGAAATAAAACTAATTGGTGTATGTCATTCATGTTTACAATGCAAAATGACCAAATCCCCATTTGGCGGGAAAGGTGAAAGTGCTAAAGAGCTTCTTGAATTGGTTCATATCGATGTGTGTGGACCATTTCTAGTTGAATTAAGGGGTGGGTACTCATACTTAATAACTTTTACTGACTATTTTAGTAGATATTGATATATCTACTTAATGAGGTATAAGTCGGATTCTGTTGATAAATTCAAGGAATATATGAATGAGGTTGAGAACCAGCTTGGTATGAAGAATAAGAAACTCCACTCAGATCGAGGTGTGGAATATCTTAATTAGAACTTCATTGATTACTTATGAGAGTTTGGAATCCTATCCCAACTCACTCCTCTTTACACACCTCAATGGAATGGTGTAAGAGAAATGAGGAACCACACCTTGTTGGATATGGTGAGATCATTGATGAGTCATGAAAGTCCTCCATTATCATGTTGGGGGTTTGCATTACAAAAAGAGACACACATACTAAACCAAGTACTAACTAAATTGAAAAATGGTATTCCATATGATTTATGGAGTGAAATAAAATCCATGTTATCGAATTTAGATGTGTTAGGTAGCGAAGCGTTTTTTAATGCCCTTTCAGGTAACAAACTCGCACCCCGAGGCACAAAGTGTACCTTTATAGGATACCCCAAGGAAACAAGCGGCTATTACCTATACAACCCCTCATAAAAAACAATTATAGTGGAATTAAAGGACATATTCTTTGAGAGGGAGAAAATATCCAAAAGGGATAGTGAGAGAAAGATATACTTCGATGAAGTCAAGGATCAAGGTACACAAGAGTTGGTACAGGAACATATTCCACAAAGCCCAGTGGAAGAAGAATCTATTCCATAGACACAAGTACTGCATATGAGTAGAAGAGAGGCTAGAGAACCAGAACGGTACAATTTTATAGTTATTGAGGATGGTGACTCATTATTAGTTGATAATAATGATACTATAACCTACAAGGAAGTAGTAAGTGGCACAGACGTTGCCAAGTGGAAAGAATCCATAAATTCTGAAATGGATTCCATGTACCAAAACCAAGTCTATATTTAGGTAGATCCTCTAGTTGACGTAATGAATGTTGGTTGAAAATGGGTATTCAAGAAGAAACTGGACATGGAAGGACAAGTTAGTACCTATAAAGCATGACTAGTTGTAAAAGGGGTTAAACCACATCAAAGAATTGACTACAATTAAACCTTATCACCAATTGAAATACGGAAATCCATCAGAATTCTACTAGCCATTTCGGCTACCTATGACTATGATATTTTGAAATTGGATGTCTAAACAGCATTCCATAATGAGAACCTTCAGGAAGATTTCTACATGACACAACCTGAAGGGTTTGTGACTCCGAAGGATGACAATAAGGCATGCAAGTTGCAGAAATCCATTTATGGATTAAAGAAAGAATCCAGGTCATAGAAAATTCATTTTGATGAAGCCATTAATGAATTTGGTTTTATCAATAATTAATATGATCCTTGTGTCTACAAACAGTTTAGTGGGAGTGTAGTCATTTTCCTAATAGTATATGTTGATGACATATTACTTATTGAAAACGAGATACCAGTCTTACAGTCTATTAAGGCATGGTTGAATCAATGCTTCTCCATGAAATACTTGGGCGAGGCATCGTATATTCTTGGGATCAAGATCCATTTTGATAGATCTAAGAGATTGATGGGCCAAAGTTAAAGTATATACATTGATAAGATATTGAAGAGATTCAGTATGGAACAATCCAAGAGGGGATTGTGGCCAGTATCACATAGAATTCATCTTTCCAAAAAAATGTGTCCTCAGACATATGAGGAAAGAAAGATAATGGCATGGACTCCATACACATCAGCAATTGGGTCAGCCATGTATGCCATGATATTTAATAGGTTGGATGTTTCCAACGCATTGAGTGCAGTAAGAAGATATCAATATGACCCAGGTGACCACCATTGGATGGCAGTCAAGACTATCCTAAAGTATCTGAGGCATACTAAGGATATGTTCCTAGTTTGTGGAGGACATGAGTAACTTGTCATCAGAGGATATACATATTCTAGTTTCCAGACTGATCAAGATGACATAAAGTCTCAAATGGGATACATATGCACTTTTAATGGAGGTATAATGAGCTAGAAGAGCTCAAACTAGAGTGTGGTTCACAAATTCTACAGTAGAGTCTGAGTATATCACAGCTTCTGAGGCAGTTAAAGAAGAAGTTTGGATGCGAAGCTTTGTCCAGGAGCTAGATGTGATACTTTTCAGTAAAGATCCCATCACACTTTACTATGATAATACTAAAGTGGTGGATCTCACAAAAGAGCTAATGTCACATCAGTAGACAAAGAACATACTTTGGAAGTATTATCTCTTGAGGGATTTTTCTCAGAGAGGTGAAGTTTTAGTGAGAATTATTTCCACAGAAGACAATGTGGCAGACCACTTGACTAAAGCCTTAACTCAATAGAAACATGATCATCATGTGAGGTCTAGCAGACTGAAAGTTGTAGGCAGTTAGCTCTAGTCCAAGTGGGATTTTGTAAGTGTTGGTGTCCTAGAACCAACTAGTTTTACTTTGATTACATGGATATTTAATTTATTATTACATATTGTTCATTTTTCTGCAAGAATATGATGTACTAATGTCCTAGATTATTTGTTACACTGATAAGGTCATGGAAGTTCCCCGCTATGATGAGAACCTTAAAATTCTATAAAAATATTCTTAAATATAGTTATACGATTGGATTACATACTATGATCAGACACATATCATGCATACCATCAGGTGAAAGTACTCGTAAGAAGATGAGACTTCCTCTCATGAAGTTCATACTTGGTAATCTCCAAGATAAGAGATTATGAGAACAGACCCTCTAGTAGGAATTTTTCAGGTTTTGGTGTCATATGATATTTCTATCTGCAAGTGTGTGTAATAATCCTTAGACTTTAATATTATCATTAATACATGTGATGACTCGCGCACTTTGATTTACTGACGAAAACCGTCATGCAGACAGTTGTTGGGAATTAGGGTACGTTGGGTGCATCAGGAGTGGCATGTTATTAATGGATAAGTAGAGGAAGGATTTTCCCTTCCATTTATGGAAGTTGATATCTAGGCCCTTTGATTAAAATATAACCGTCATGCAAAATTCCATTTCCATGGTGTAACGATGAGTTTATTTCAAGTAGTAAAAGAACTACATATCAAGCATAAAATTTGATGACACTATCATGAAGCCTAATTGATCAGATATTGTGGCAAAGGGATTATATTACACAGTGATCATTCCCATGTGGCTATCATTTTTCGATTTTATGTTCTTTCTCTTAGGTGCCTTGACCCATTTCTAGACAGTACTCTTGGACTTTAGGCATCCCCACCTAATTCCAATGAGAAAGAATCCAAGAGTGTAACACACTAAGTGTTTTTGGTGTTCTAGGTTAAATTATATTTGAATTTAATTAGTGAAATAAATATTATTCTCAAGACTGTGGAATAATTTTATTCAATTTAAAATGATCGCATAAAATAAATTAAATATATTTATTTATTTTATTGAACATTTAATAAATATTTATTTACTAGTTTGTAAATGAAATATTTATTTAAGAGAATAATTTATTTATTTATTTATTCATGTGTTCAATAAATGGAAGTGGAGTTCGAGTAGACCAAGTTCAGTCCGGTAGTAAAATAATTATATGTGAGATGGTATATAAATATTTTACTAGTTGGCACAAGTTAAAATAATAATGATGCTGGTATTATTTTGTGACACCGAATTTTATTTTATAATTCTATTTTACGTAAGTTGGTTCACCATGAATAATGATGTAGTATTATTATTATTATGAGAAAGACTTTTCTCTAAGTTCATGAATGTATTTAATTGTTTCTATGCAATTAAATATTGTAACAGAAATTCCATGTATATAAATAGACAAGTAGGCCAATTATACCATGCACCACACCACACGCCTGGTGAATTAAGAATTGTTGAGCCAAATAATTTCTCTCTTGAATCCTCTTCTATCCCATCTCATGAACAAGAGATTTCCTTCAAGGCCGAAGAACAAGCGATCAAGAACGACCGACACAAGACACTTGCTTCACTATGCTAGCACCCGGAGAATGAGTGGTGTCGATCAGAGGCCGTCGGAGCACGTGTGGATCACCACTAGAGGGATTCTAGATTTGATCCTTATAATCACAACGAGATAATCCATAAGGGTCATTCCGGATGATCAACATCATCAATGAAGAAAAAGGCCGATGATTCGAGTATTATTTATCTTTAGAAATTAATTAAATTAATTATAAACCTGATGTGAAAGATCCTCTCTAAAGGTTTCAGACCTCTTTCTTATTTATCTAAATATTTGATTATATTATGTGGAGACTGGAATTCATCATTGTATTGATCCCAAAATAATCATTGATCGTGGTAAAAATCAAAATTGGGTGTCATCCCAACCATGCTTCCGCTGCGCCTAGAACCTTCATAGATTGGATTTGAAATTATAATGAAAAATTTTATTTACAAGAAAAGGAGATTTCAATTCATGAAGGACATGTGGATTACCTTATCTTTAGAGGGGAAACCTCATCATCTATGTTGTGTATGGATCCACCTCCAATGGCTCTCCTTAATGAAATTCTTGGAGAAGAAGAGTAGACATAACCTATGAATGGGAAACATATAGTTATAATATAGGATATACCTATTGTGCCTGAATAAATTGATTTGTTTCCTAAAAAACTACTTGGACACCCACCAGAGTATAAAGTTGATTTTTCTATTGATCTCATGCCTGATGTAAATCCTATATATAAGAATCCCTATAGGATAGCCACACTAGAATTAGTGTAATTGAAAAAACAATCATAGGAGTTGTGTGATAACAGATTTATATGCCCTAGTGTTTTACCATGGGGATCCCAATTTCTCTTTGTTAAGAACAAATATGGGTCTACGAGATTATTCATCAATTATAGGGAAATAAATGTTATTATTATAAATAAAAAGTATCATATACTTCATATCGATGAATTATTTGATCAACTTCATGCTGATAAATAATTTTTAAAGGTTGATATTCAATTTGAGGATCATTAACTGTGAGTAAAGAATAATGATTCTCCAAATATGTCGTTTCTTATGAGGTACAAACATAATGAATTTACAATAATGTCATTTGTATTAACTAATGCACCCACTTTTTTATGGATCTTATGAACAGATTATTAAATGATTATCTTGATAATTTCATTATGGTATTTATTCATGATATTTTGGTGTAATCTAAAAGATATGATGAGCATAAGAGTCATTTATGAATCATTTTTTGATACTCTTAGTGAAAATGAGTTATATGAAGAATTTAAGAAATGTGAATTTTAGATTCAAGAAGTTTATTTTCTTGTCCATATTGTCTCTAAGGATGGAATATAAGTTGATATTTTAAAGAAAAAGGTAGTGATGGAATGGCCAACACCAAAGAATATAACTGAGGTACATAGTTTCCTTTGATGGGTTGTTTTTTATAGATGATTTATTTTAAAAAATCGATTAGCTAACATGTTAACCAAATTGATACATAAATGGGTTAAGTTCATATTGTCTAAACAGTTTAAAGAATGTATTAAATAATTAATGATAATATTGGTCAATTCACTGATATTGATTATTCCATCAGGAGGGATGGATTTGTGATATATAGTGATGCATCAAAAAGGGATTTGGATTCATCCTTATATTAAATGATAGAGTTGTTTCCTATGAATACAGGAATCTAATGATCTATTAATAGAATTATACAATCCATGATCTTGAGTTAACAACTATAATTTCATTAAATATATAGCGGTATTACCTTTATAATGAAATGAGTGAATATATACATACCAAATTTTTTTAAAATAAATATTCTCAGAGAAAGAGATCAATAGGAGGGGAAGGAGATGGTTATAATAATTCAAATATTATGATTTATCAATACACTACCACCTTAGGAAGGAAAATAAGGTGGTTGGTGCATTGAGTTAGAAAGATCATGGACTTTCGACTAAAATAAAAATTGGAGAAGATCCTATGTTCATAGATTTAGTAATATTTAATCTAAAAGTCGATAAAGAAGGTGAAGATAATATTTATTCAAAATGATTTCCAATCCATCCTTATTCGAGAAATAAAATGTTCTCATCTTGATGATAGTAACATTCAAAATAAAATAAAATCCATGAATGATGAGAAGTTGGTAGAATTCATTTATGAAGATGGTATATTGAAATTTGGAGTGAGGCTATGTGTTCCACCCATGAATGATCTGAAAAGAGAATTATTAGGTGATGTTCATAGATTAAATTTATATATACACCCTTATAGAACCAAAATATATTAGGATTTGACAGATCATTTTTGGTGGGATAATATGAAATAAGAAATTACAAACTATGTATCAAGATTCTTGGTTTGTCAATAGGTAAAGTTTCACACCCTGACTTGATTTTTTATTTCATTTATTTATTTAATTATTTTTAATCTCACCCTCTATTTTTGGGCCTAGTTAATTTACATTTTTTTTGAGATTTTACATAGGGATATAGTTAGTATAAATTGTTCACAATTCGTGCGAGTGAATTTTTCATTTGATAGATCCAAAATTCATGGCCAACACACAATTTCTCTAATCGTGCACTCTATCCATCCAGTATGATCCAAGCCCTATAATAATAGGTGTATAGTTGGTGAATATTTTGGTAAACTATATAATTAAACCATGAGTGATGCCAAGACTTTAAAAAAATGGGAAATTCCTCTTTTACCCCTATACTTTTCCAATAAAATAATGCTACCCTCTCAACCCTCCCCATTTTTCAACATAGCAAGGGTGGGTTGTGCCCTTCTCTCATCCAATCCTCTACTCTAATAGATGGTGATATCTATGGGTTTCTTGGAAAATTTCATTTCTATTATTCATGGTAAAGACTTATATCCCTTATTAATTATTTTTTCCTATTTTTTTACCTTTTACTTTGTTGTTCACATGCTATAGTCAAACACTTGTTGAAATTGGGTGTTCGAATTTTGTGTTTTTTGATTCCTAGAGATTGTGAGTCATGGTTTGACATTCATTCTTATGACATTCATCAAAGATGACAGATTCCACTCCATTTAAGGTAGGGTTTGGCTCATTCATCCATTATTTATGGAATTTAATTAGGGTTTTAGGATTTTTGGGTTCCTGTTTGTTATTTTGGCTATCTTATACCCCATTGAGGTGGGATATCATCACTTTTTTCAAATTAAATTAGTGTCAGGTAGGTTTCCCCTTATTTTATGTCTTTAAATTATTTAACCTTTCTTGTTTTCATTTTTTATTCCATGTTTAGATATTATCTAATATTAATAATTATTCTTAAATATAATTTGAAGATGAAATCAAGTTTATCTTGATTTACACTTCATTTTAAAGTTTTACTATAATTGGAAGTTTTTCAAAATCAATTTCTAATTAATTTTCTACATTGATGGTTTTGTAAATTCATGAATGTCCTTTAATTAATATGTTAAAGGTTTTAAGATACATTTAATATTTAAATGTGGGGTTTAATATTTTTTTAAATGTTTATAAAAATTATATTCTTTTAATTATATTTTGATAAATTTATATATATTGGTTCTACAGATATACATAGGCATATATATATATGTGTGTGTGTGTGCGTGTGTGTGTGCATGTGCGTGTGTACAAATTTATATGATAATATTTGATTTTTAGAAACAGGAGATATATATGTATGTATGTTTATTTTTATATAACAATAGAAGCGTAAAATTTAAATATAACATTGATTCTTTCTTTGGTTTTCTAAATGAATTGAAAAAAGTGGAATTTTAGTGTGGGTTCTAAAATGTATTTGAAAGGACCTTTTAGTGTTTAAAAATGTAAGCTTGATATTTTAACTCAATTTTCAAGTGAATTTTTAGAGTTGGTTTAGATATAATATCTAAACCTTCCCTTGTGTTTTTATTTACTTTTTATGATTATGGTAATTATGTAATTTCCATGTGACGTTTCACTGTACTGTTATTTGATTATTTTTACTATTCAAACTCCATGGGAAGCCCGAGTTCTTGGGTAGGAGAGCATAGTTTGGGTTAGGTTCCCTTTCACTAGTTATTCATAATTAATTAGGATATTCTACACTGGCTAGTGATGTGTTACCAGATCTTTCCACTAATTAAGGATATCCCAAATTTGTTATGTTATATCTAGGTTTCCACTATCCCTTAGTGACATGTAGTATGTTTCCCATGATTCAGGTTTTATTTCATTTATTATATGTGATGATCCTTTTTTTAATTTACACTACCTTGTATTTATACCTTTCTTTCTATTTCTTGATCTTATTTTCAATTCTTTAAAGGGTATGTTAAATTATATTGAAAAAATCACTTCCAAGTGGTTCAAAAATAGTGTTTTGTTAAAAAGGGGCCTTGAGACAGATAAATGTTTCAAAAATGATTCTTTTCATTTACATAAAAATAAAATGAATGTTTATAAATAATTTAAATGATTTTTTTGGATTTTATTTCAAATGAAATAAAAACCTATTTTTAATTGTGTGTTTTAAACTTGTATAAAAGGAACTTTTACTTAAAGACTAAACATAGGGTGTGGTTTTCCTTTGGTATGCCTAATAGTCTTTATGCTCATGCATATCATTATGATTTAATTTTCAGGGTCTATATCTTCCATTACCACTCATGGGGTGTTGAGGTATTAATGGATGGAAACTTTTATAGTCATGAGGAGGTATGTTTTTTGTTTTATTTTTTTGATATTTTTTATTATAGTGAACACATTGTCCTTTACTTATTTTTATGGATTTAGGGTAGCTTTATCTTCTAGTGGATGAAGCAAAGGCACATATATGTGACTTTTTATTTTTTAATATATAGGGGAGGGAGGCTATAGGTGAGAATAATGATTGGTATATATGTTTATTTTAATTACTTTGTTTTAATGCTTTTATTTTGGTCTTATACCCACTTAATTTAGCATATACCTATGACATATATATTTTTCATTCCTATTTATCCATTTTTATTAAACTCAGGTCATTAGGTGAATCCATTATCACTGAATTTAATTTGATTCAATGGTGCTTGACACCCCCTTAGGGAAATTGGGAACACACCTTGGGGTTATTGCGGACGGATTTGGGCTTCTGATGGATGTATGACTCATACTAGTTTTGAAACAATTTTATATTTCGACTAGATTCTTTAAAGTACTAGGTTATAGAAGTACCATTACTATTTGAGAATAAATGGTATATGGAATTTGGATTTTTGGGACTCGAGAGGTAGGAGCGGGAAAAGTTTCATGAGAACTTGCTTTCCCAAATCCTTGAGTTTCCGTGGGAAGTTGGATTCTGATTTGTTATTTATTTATACTGTTATAGATTATTTAAATTATTTTTTATGTTTTGAGAGATGATAATGGGAGTGAATTTTTATCATTCAGCAATCTAACCTAACCTAGTAACCCATGTGTATCTTGAGTGCATGGTTCAATGTGACTTCCAGTGGTGAGTGTATTTTTGGAACATGGAATGCTAAACCATGTGTTCCTATCATGAATAAATAATAGTCCCTCTTGTGGGTTTTGGTATTGAGAAAAGGTTTTTATTGGGTTTTTTTGATGTCTATCAGTTTTAAAAATGGAAAATGTTTTGTATTTTGAAAATTGATAAATGGGTTTAACATTGGGATATTAATTTAAAAATAATTCTTTAAAAAATTTAATATATTGAAATATTTTAATCTAAATATTAATGTTTTGGGATGAAATTTATAGTTTTTATTGAAAATTAATAAAATATATATCTTAAAATTATTTTAAAGGGGTAATTTTTAGAGTTTTATAATTTTAAAACAAATATGAACTAATTAATATTTCAAATGGTAAAAATGATTTATAATAAAAAATTAGTTTTATGGAAGGGGACTTCATTTTACATGGTTAAATTTTATATTTAAAACTTTTAAAATATTTTTTTAAATTAAATTGAAATGATTTATGCGTGACTTTTCAAAAAAAGGAAAAGGTTTATAAAATATTTATTTTCTTTTAAAAAGGAGGAAAACTTTTTTGTTGTGAAATTATTTTTAAAAGGATAGTTGAAATGTCATTTTATCATTTTAATGTGGGTGTTGATATTTTTTGGAATTATTATTTTGAATAGTGATGGTTAGGATTTTTTTCCATGGGTTTTATTTTTTCCTATGATTTATCTACTTTGTGGTGTATTAAATTTTGATGCATCTTTATTGAAATTTTATATTGATGTTATGATTGTATTTCCCCTTAGAAAGTGTTAATAGGATTTTATGAGTTCATTTCTTAGAAGACCCACGAGTCATGTCTCTTGTAGTTAGGAAGTGTGATTTTTTAGGTTGATGGACTTTCCCAGTATCTAAGTGGAGTGGTAAAGATGAGTCCCCCCCTTCTGAGTTGAGCTTTTCATGAGAGTCCCTATTTGGATTTGTTCTTTGAGTTTTCTTTGAAGTTCCCTTCACGAAGAGTTAACTATCATGGAGGTGTTTTTTCATTAGGGATCAGTGGTGCCCTTAATTTTATGGAGATGATAGTCTTGTTGTTTAGTTTGTAATGAGGGGTTTAGTAATTGAAGTTTTTTGTGCATTCATGGGGTATGGGATAGAAGATACCCCCAACATAGTTTATATTCTGGATGAGTAATTTTTTATTATGATGGGTTCACCAAGGTCTTGGGGTTCTAGGTGTGACACCCCATGTTTCTTCCTCTTACACCGCCATTTGAAGGATATCATCATCTAATCTTGATCAAGGAACATTTTTTTGAGTAAATTATATCCTTTCCTTGCCCTATCTTATTTTACTTACCTTGTTTATCCTTTATTCTGGTAGTATTAGTCCCAATATTTTAAAGGATTATATGTTTGGGTCGATGGAAATCCTGAATGTATTTTTTATTGATAATTTCATTCAAGTCCCTTTGTTTTAGTGTCTCTATTTGTTATATAGTTTACCTTGTAATTTCATATAATTAATTTAACCTTTGGTGTTAGTGGAACCCTTATGATGGGGATACCCTTTATCTTTCTCAATCCACATTGATATCCCCTAAGGGTTATGGATTTTGTTTTAAATTTTAAGTGTGATTTGGGATCTTTTAGTGTTTCTTATTTTGGAGATTTTTTGGATTGAAGTGAGTATTGAGGATTCGTTCCAGTTTATGGTGAGTGTTTAGATAATTTCTAATATGGTGAGGAGACCACAGTTGTTGTTCAATACTGTTTTTTTTCTGGTTTAGTTTAGAGTCCCTCAAGGATGTTCATTTAGTGAGCAAGTGACATGTTATTTGTTTTAGTTTTAGATGTTCATCAAGAGATCATTATGGTTCAATTTGATTAGTGCCTTAGGACTTGGCTTGGTTTGGTCATGATGTTCCATGGTTTTTTGAGACTCGAGATATATTATGGAGGTCTAAGATTGTTTTTTCATTGATCTTCTTGGTCAATTAAGGATGTTTTGGGAAATAAAAAATTATGGTGGGGTGTTTTTCACAACCCAACCTGATTATTTTCTTTTTATTTTATCTATTTAATTATTTTTAATTTCATACAAGATTTTTGTGTCGAGACATTTTAAAATTTTAAAATTTTATAGTTTTACCCTCGGTTCATGGTCAGTGTACTCTTAATAGAAACCATGCATAGATCTTGAAATTTAATATATCATTTTGACAAAGCCAAAACACACAACTAGTGCATAATTTACCTACCCATGCACCCAGACTATATGATATTCCTTAGACCCTCTAGTAGGAGGTGTACGGTTGGTACTTGATTTGGGAAATTGTGTGGCCAAACCATGTGTGATACCCTTTCTTTTTAAAAAGAGATAAATGATAATTTTCACCCTAAAATAATGACAATATATGTTTTCCCTCCCCATTTTCATCCAATGTTGGAAGGTAGTGACACACCCTCCTCTCATCCTCTTCTCTTCTTCTATAGATGGTGATCTCAAGTGGTTTATTTGTGATTTATGGTCTAGTTCTTCATATTAAGGCCTCCTCTCCATTATTACTTCCCTTTCATTTTGTTTTTACCTTCTCTTTCCCTGATCAGTTTCCAGTGCCAAACCCTCCTCTAAATAGGGATTTATACTTTTTTCGGTTCTTTGGGATAATGAGGCACGGTTTGAGACCTATTATTTTTAGGATCATAAAAGGTGAAAAATACCTTTATATAAGGTAGGGTTTGGACTAGACTTCCATTTTTGATTGAATTTAATTCAGTATTTTTTTTATTTTTAAGTTCCTCTTTGTTCTATATGGTGTCTTGGCCCTCATTGAGGTGGGATAACGCCATCGTTTTTAATGGTAGTGAGTTTCAAGTAGGTTTCCCCTTATTTTAGGTCTTTAAATCCTAGAACATTGCTTTATTTCATTTTTAATTCCCCATTTAGATATTTGTTGATAATTATAATTACGATTAAAGATAATTTTGAATTTAAAATCAAGGTTCACTTGATTTTCACTTCATTTCAAAAGTTTTTCTTTAATTATGATTTTTTAAAAACCTTATTTAATTAATTTTCTACACCATTGGTTTTTATAAAGTCCTGAACCTTTAAATAATATGTTTAATGTTTTAAAAGAGGTTTTAGCATTAAAATTTGTGGTTATCTCTTGTTCTAAAATGTTTTATAAAAGTTTTATACTCTAAAAATGTTCTAAGATATGTTTATATATATTAGTTCACACATATACATAGGTATATAGACACACACACACACCCACACACACATATATTTATGTGTACAAATTCACATGAAAATATATGAATATTTACAATGAGATACATGTATATATATATGTAACTGTATATTGGTATAAAAATAAAAGGGTGATTTTTAACCTTAAGTTATAAACTTTATTTTGTTTTCTAAATCAATTTAACAAAGGGGTAATTTTAGTGTGGTTTTTAAAATGTATTTGGAAGGATCGTGTCGTGTTGAAACTATAATATTACTGTTTTGAACCAGGATTTAAAGTAAATTTTTGACAGGAGTTTAGATATGAGATCTAAACCTACCATTGGTTGTTTATTGGCTTTGTATGATTATGGAAATTGTGGAATTTCCTTATGATGGTGTACTTTATGGTTATGTGATTATTTTTATTATTAAAACTTCATGGGAGGCTAAGGTGTTTGGATAAGAGATCTTAGTTTGTGACAAGTTCACTTACACTATTTATTCCTAGTGAATTATGTTATTCTCCATTGTCTAGTGATGAGATACTAGATTTTTCCTTTAATTGAGAGTCTACCTTATTTTTTATGTCAGTTATAAGTTTCTTTTACCCCTTAGTGACCCATAAAGTGTTTTACCAAGATGAAAATTTTAGTTTATTTCTTATATGTGATGCTTATTTCTTTAATTTTATTGGAGTTGGTGTCCCAGAATCAATTGGTTTATACTATAGATTACTGATTATATTTAAATAAGTGAATATTAAACATATTTTATCACATATTGATAATAATTTTATATTAATTTATGTGATAATTTTTAGGGTATCTATCACATTAAAAAAGGTCATAACAGTTCCCCTCTATGATGAGAACCTTAATATGTTATGATGATATATCTTAAATATTTTTTTCATACAATGAAGATTAAAAACTATGACCAGGCACATAGTTTGTTGAACTTTAGGTGTGAGTGTGTGTATGAGGATGAGGGCTCATCTCATCAAGTTCTTGTTTGTGTGTCATAGAATATTTCTATATGTGAGTGTGTTTAATAGTCCTTAGAATTTGAGATCATTGTTAATATATATCATGAATCATATACTTATAAGTTTTAATGAAACCATGAAGAACTTTATTCATGCTAAGTAGGATGTGTTGGGTACGTCATGATTTATATATTATTAATGAATAAGTCGAGAAAGGATTTTCCCCTTCTATTTATAGAAGTTTATATCTTGACCATTTGATTGAAATGGAAACAAAAAAATAAATTCCGTGGCCATGGTAATGTAGAAAACTTCATTTTGAATAATCAAATAATGATATATCAGGCACTATGGTTGATGTCAAAAGTATGCAACCAGCTTGATGAGATATTGAGATAAAAGATTATATAACATACTGTGCACTCATATGTGGTTGTCGATGTTACAACATTAACTTCTTCCTCTTGGGTTCCTTGACCCATTTCTCGATAGTAATCTTGGACTTTAGGTGAACCCACCTAATTCCAAAGAAGAAGAAGCCTTGATGATCAAATTGTAAGTGTTTCTGTTGATCTCAATTAAATTATATTTGAATTTAATTATTTGAATAAATATTATTCTCAAGACCAAGGAATAATTTTATTTAATATTTATTGATCGCATAAATTAAATAAATTGTGATTCTCAAGGTAATTAATTAATTATGTGGATACATAATATTTATCTATTTATTTATTGAATGAATAAATATTTAATAGTAATATTTATTTAGGAATCTGATAAATACTGAGGAGCAGACCAAGATGAGGTCTTACGATATATATTAATGTCCAAGATGGTAAGATAATATTTATCATCACACTAGTTAGTGAACACCATGAGAAAATAATAATAATATTATTATTAAATTTCATGGGGCCATTTAAAGGATTAATATATTATTAAGTAATTTTGTGAAATTAAATAATATATTAACCCTGAACCTAACTATATAAATAGATGCCTATATATATTGTTCTAATGAATCAATTATTAGAGAATAGTTGTGCACACAAAAAAACTAGAGATTTCTCTCAAGACTGAAAAACACAACAAGGTTTCTTCTCTATAGCCCGAGAGATTATCCTCCCTCCTCTATCTTATCATGAACAAGAGTGAAATGATATTTTCTAAAGCCCAAAGGATCCATGATAGAAATCAAGGTGAACACTTCAAGATGGTAAATCTTCCATTATAGCACCCAAAAATACATCAGCGTTGTTCGGAGATGAACTGATCACATATAGATCACCAATAGAGGGATTCTACACTTGGATCCTACAAGCACAAAGATGTTAGAGAAAAAGGGATTTAGAAAATAAACATCTTCATAAAATAAATATATCATGATTGAGGTATTATTTTTTCCCATCTATTTAAATTAATTATATATTTAACATGAAAGATACTTTTGGGTCCTATGTGTTTTCAAGTTTGATAAAGAAAAATAATTTTTCCTCGATACCACATCATGTACATCACAAAATATTTGTTAAATTTGGAAATTGTTGATCCAGGTCTAACCCTAAAAACAATTTCCACTATGATCAGAACATTTAAGTGGTATTATATATAGGTTACATTGAATTAATAATTATTTAATTATTGTTGATCTTTATTTTCATTTATAGTTAGTTTTTTCATTTCATGAAAATATATTCTTAAATCAGATCACCGATATCACTTATTCATTACTTCAATTATCATTATTATAACCTATAACTGATTAAAAAAATAAATGAAAATTTTATTTTGAACCATCTAGACGTAGAGAATGGTTCAAATGTTACCCAATATGTAAATCTCTAAAATGTTATGTAACCCCATATGACACATTTGTCGTATGGTCAACAGAAATGAGGTGATTAATTCATACATGAGTAATTAATATACATGTGATGTGATTAATACACAAATAGTTAAATTAATTGGAATTCATTGTAATTAATTCATATTACAGGTAATTAATTCACACGTAGTGTAATTAAGTCCACACAACATAATAATTTTGAACCTGTTTATGAAAAATGTAGGACATGATATGTTGAAAGGAGAATAAATTAATTAATGTGTAAATGAAATTAATTTATTACTCCATTAAACCTCATATAATTTAGCTCCATGAGTCATTACTGTTGGTCGGAGTGGATACTCAAGAGGGGGAGTGAATTGAGTTCCTATTAAAATTTATGTTAACAAAAATTCTCTTAAAATCCCCCAAATTAAAAATAAGTTAAACTGTAGTGAATTTATACAGATTGTAAAAGTTCAATTAGTTTCTCAAATATTGATTAGGTCTCAGTTAATTTAATCAGGAGATTAGAATAACTTTTGAAACTATCTTTCTGGTTCACAATAATTATAAAAAATTGCTAATTTAACTATCAATGTAACTTTAAAAGAAATTATATTGCAAAGTAATTAGCAGCAGAATAGAAAATATATATAATATACTTTATTTTTAAACTAATATGCACAATAGATATAACCAAGAGGTTCAGTCTCAAGCTGAGACTTAGTCCTCTCAAAACAATTTATATAAATTTGATCCACACCCAGGATCGGGGTAAACAATAGTGCAAAGACTGTCCAGGTACTAGAACTCTACCACAATTCTTCGTGGGAAAACAGAACAACAACACACAGGATGTCCAGGTCTCACTTGACCTCTACCACTATCCAAAGTGGGATAAAAAAGATTTATAGAAGGTTTGTGTGAGGATTTAGAAATCCTCCAGCTTAGCTCATGAGACAGTGTGTGTATAAAATTTACAGAGTATCCACACTACTCAAAATGTAAAAAAAAAGAATCACTGAGAGAGTAGATATGAGTTTTAGAAAGATCTAGTGATTTGAAGTGTAGCTCTGGACTCTTGATTAATCAAAAATGCTTCTGAGTCCTTCTCTGATTTTTGTCTGAAAAACAGAGGGTCGTTTTCTTCATGTTCAGTTTGATCAGCATGAGTGCATGAACAACTCGTTGTAGTTCTTCAATCCTTGAAAAAGGTTAATCTTGTGTTCTTATCTATAATGAATGGCTTTGTGTATGTCCAGTGTTCTTCGAGTGTGTAAGTATTCCTTATGTATACACCACTTTCAACGGTATTCATCCCTTTCTTTTCCACACACTTCACGTGCCTTCTTAGTCACACTCTACCTGGCCTTTTCCCTTCCTTTTATAGCTTTCAGTTCCGGTAAAAGCAAATGATTACCTTTTCATGGGTATTAGGTACGGTTCCCTGACATTCCAACAACCCAAATTAAATAACATTGATTGCATTAAAATCATCAAGTATGACCGTTGCTTAATAAATAAATAATATTGAAAAAATTAGAGTTTAGGAATCATTGACTGGTAAGTCTATAAGTAGATTTCTGTTGGTAGATATGTAACAGTGGACTTTGTATAGCAGTGAGCTCCTATCAGTAGCTCTTTGATCTTGTACCGGTAGCTCCTTGTATCAGTAGCTGTTACTCTGTGTATCAGTTGCTCTATGTACCAGTGACTCCTTCTATCAATATCTCTTGGTCTATTAGTAGCTCACTTTTCTATCAGTATCTTTCTTGTCTTGGTGACTCTGTATTAGAAACTACACTTAACGGTAGACTTTGTGTCAGTTTCCTTGTTCTATCGGTAGACTTGTTCTATCGATAGCTGTCTGTATCAGTGGTTCTTTTGTATCAGTGGCTCATTTTGTATTCGTGAATCTATCGGTATCTTGTGCATACTAGTAGCACCATTCTGTACTAGTGAAGTGTATATCTGTAGACTTATGCATACCGGTAGACTTGTTCTATCGGTAGCTCAGCTCCTATCGGTAACTCTCTATATCGTTGGATTTGATCTATCAGTGGCATGTGCTTACCAGTGGACTTATACATTCCGGTAGCTCTGTGTATCAGTGACCTTTGCTTATCGGTGACTATGTCTATCGGTAGACTAAGTACCCATAGAGCTGTTTTTCTGTATCAGTAGCTATAAGCATATCAGTTACATAACACTTGTCTATTTTATGCAAAACATATCCAATTGAGTTAGAATTATTTGAAAAGTCATATAAACATAGATAAACATTGATTAACATATTTCAAAGATTATTTTAATATTATTATCAAATAGAAAGTCATAGATTAAAATAATTAATATATAGATAAACATTATTTGGGATTACTAAAGTATGTGAAAGCATAATTGGGATTATCAAAATAGGTGAGGTCAACAATATCCCCCCTTTTGATAATCACAACTTATGATATTATAATCCCAATAAAATTAGTAATGTATCAGAGGATAGTGCATTAGATCTAATTGAATGAGAGAAAACATTGTATTATAAAGCATATATAGAAAAGATAAAATATAACAAATAGATCAGAGGAAAATGAATTAATCTCATAAAATATAGTATTTCTCCCCTTTGTCATATCCCAGATATGTTTCCCTTAGATAATATTTCTCCCCCTTTGTGATAATCAAAAAGTGGGACAAGAAGGAAAAACACATTAGAAGAGAAGTAACATATGGTAATGAAATTAGGATAATATATATTTCATGGAGAAAATATATATAAAGAAATAAAGAGAAATACAGGTGATTCCTATCAAAAACTCCTAGCCACTAATCAATCCACATCCTCATCATGAGATTTACCCTTCGGATCAAAAGAAGATTTAGGTGAGGTGGATGCAGGTGATGGCTTAGGAACTCCAAAGATGATCAGAGGTGGCTGAGCTATTGAAACTGTTCCAAGCCTGTATAGTTTAGTTCTCTGATTGATCATAGGAGTAAGGCTTCTGATAGCTTGGGATGGAGTCATCTAAACAGGAGAATTAGCAGAGGCAGAAGCAGGTAAATCTGGAGGTAAAATCACTGACCTAGCATCGACATGCAAGAAGGGAAACAAGAGATTTCTGAAATCCATAATGATTCCTCCTCCTCTCTCCATAGAAGATATGAAATCATCCTTGTTCTCCATAAATTTGTCCAAGGCTGGAGTTAACTCTCTGATCTTGCTGACTTGTTCCCTGAAGGCTTGATTGATAGGAGGTAGCTTCATGTTTTCTAACATAAGCTTGAAATGATTATTGAGTTGATGTTTGGTGTAAAACCTTTGTAAATAATAATCTACTTTGTATTTTACCTCTTTTTGAGAAGTAGAAGCTTCTCTCATATAATCTTGAAAAATCTTCATAATATCTCTAGTGGTATCTCGAGTAGAAGTCACCACTTTGGTCAGATCTGATGAGTCCACAGAGCCACTGGTTGATGCTGAACTAAGCTCCTCCTTCATCAGAGTTCTAATCTGATCCAAATCCAATGAAGGTTTGGGAGTAAGAGAACCAAGAGAGAAGGTTACTATTTCCTTGAAGTTTTTGGTCAACCCACTAATAAGATTTTTTACTTGGGAATCCTAGGTGCTGACATGATCTTTCATAGAGGTTTTAAATCCCTCAAAGACTAATTCCATCTGACTCACAACACTTTTGACATAAGATAAGTCCTTGTTTTCTTGAGGTCTATAACTCATATAAGATTCTAAAGAGATAATAGACTTCTTTATAATTTCAACATCCTCTTCCAGGCTAGACATCTGATTCTGGAAAGCTGTAACCTCATCCACTATTTCTGACACAAATGTTGAGACATTACATCCAAGAGAGAGTTCAAAGTACTTTTCCAAATTTCTCATCTCTTCAACAAAGCAGTTCTTTAACTCGGAAATAGAGGCACTAAAATACTCTTTCAGCTCATTCTTTAAGGATTCAAGATCAGCCCTGGTGATCATATGAACAGGTGAAACCACAAAAAGTTCTCTTTAAGATACTATAGTGGCCACAGAGTCATTCATAATTGATTGAATAGATGACACCATTCAAGCTTCCATTTTCCTTATTTATTCCACAAAACTGATTTTGAGATCATACTTGAGCTTATTTAGATCATGCATTCTGACCACATCTTCAGGTAACAACTCAGTCTGAATATCATAATTTATTTTTGGTCTACGGAGGGATGTCTCATTATCAGAATCTAGATAATCCAATCCAAAAACCACAAAACCTGGGTCTTCTGTCCAATCCTCAATTTCAACTGACACTGAAACACTGCTAAACAGGATTGGATGCTCCCCCTCAACTGGTGCATTCTCTTGTACAGCAACAACATTCTCAACATGTCTTTTTTCCTTAGAAGAATCTTCTACAATCAACTCCATCTCTCCAACAGTAATAAAATCCTCTAGATTAGGCACATGTCCTTCCATCTCACTCACCCCATCCTTAACAAGAACAACTGAGCTTCTAATCAATTGACTCAGACTTAAGCACACATAATCAGAGGTTTCAGATTCATTCTCCCTTTCTTCTTCATTCTTAGAGGCTGGCTGGTCTTCCTCATTAACAAGTCTTTCTTCTTCTAATAAAGTTTCCTTTCCTAAAGATATAATTTCAATAATCAGACTTGGGGGCAAGTCCGGATCTCTTCCATCAGCCATATAAGTCTCCACTTCATCAGTCTCATCACTATACTCAGGTTCTTCTTCATCAGGTCCTAAACCTAGATCCCTCACATCCTTAGGCCTTGAAGGATGATCCACAGGATTGAACTTATCATATAGCTTCTTGTCATCATTAACCCCCTCCCTTCTCCATGGATTCCAGTTTATCTTCATGTATTTTCCAACAGTTCTTGTGATACAAAAATTATTCCTTACTACCACTGTCTCATCATGAGACTTAGCTACCCCTTTCAATTTGATAATCACTGAGATCAACTTGGAAAGGAATAAGGCATTGGTCTTTGATTTTGACCTGGTAATATCCTTCATTTGAATCATTAGCAGCCTGCATAGATTTACTTTCACACCATGTCTCAAAAGATGTAACATATAGATATCCTGATATCCTAAATTCACAAAGTCCCCCCTCCTTGGAATTAAAACATGCTGAAAAAACTTGAACAAAAATCTGTTCTCTCCATCCATTTCAGTAGCCACTACATGTCTTTGCTTTCCACTACCGGTGAGTTCCTCTAAGGAAATATCATAATCAAATATGTCGCTTGTAGGTGGTACTGATTTAGAGGAATATCCAGACACACCTTCGTGTGGAACCTTTAGGCATTCAACCCACTCAATAGATGAAAAATATATTTCCTTTCCATTTGAAAGTGAAATCATTCGGTTCTCATATTCTGATTTCTCAAAGCATACAAACTCATAGAACTGTTTCACCATCTTTGGATAGTAGGGGCCATTATTGTTCGAAAATCATTCTACCCACTTCTGATCTTCCATCACCTTGAGAACTAACGATCTACTAGACAACATCCATTCCACGCGTAGCTCTTTTTCGATCATAATAACTCTATTTTGTAAGTGCGGGTTCACTAGTCGCCTTCCAGACCTTGTTCTACCAACACTGCTACTTCCTTCTTGGTCTGTCTTCTGCTTCATTGTATTTGGATCATCAATGTCATCTCTAACAGTAGGGAGTTTGGTTTTTGCCATTTTTGGTTCGAGGAAATTACGGTTTTCAAGAGATTCGGTAGCTAAGTCTTGAGGGTAAAGGGGTTGAGGTGGATCGAGAAGTGATTAAGACTTAGTTTTATCATTTTGGAATCATAAATAATTAAAATATAAAAATTAAAGTATAAACAATACAGATTTCGGCGATAGACAGACATTTAAAATAGTGCATACTTATCGGTAGGGTATATCAGTGAGAATTCCTAATCAGTGAGGTTTCATATCGGTGAGGTACATCAATGAGGTATATTGGTGAGGTATCACATCGGTGAGCTACATCGATGAGGTATCACATCGTTGAGGTACATCAGTGAGGTATAACATCGGTGAGGTACATCGGTGAGGTATGACATCGGTGAGGTATCTACCCATCAAGGTTAATCATTCCTAACTCATGTCTAATGTAACTTAACCTATCTGAACTTAATGTTTTGGTGAAAATGTCAGCTAATTGATGTTTAGTACCTATAAATTCAAGAGTAATATCACCTTTTTGGTAGTTATCTCTCAAGAAATGGTGCCTTACTTCAATGTGTTTGGCCCTAGAGTGAGACACAGAATTCTTTGAAATGTTAATTTCACTAGTGTTATCACAGTTAATTGACACATGCTAAAAATCATATCCATAGTCCAAAAGAGTGTGTTTCATCCACAAAAATTGTGCACAACAACTACCAGTAGCTATATACTCTGCTTCAGCAGTGGAAAATGCAACCGAGTTCTGTTTCTTACTACACCAAGATACTAGGGACTTTCCTAAAAGATGACATGTTCCATATGTACTTTTTCTATCCAACTTGCAACCAGCAAAGTCAGCATCTAAATAACCCATTAATTCAAAAGATTTCCCTTTTAGATAAATCAAACCCAAATTTGCAGTATGTTTAAGATATTTAAAAATTCTTTTAACAGCAATCAAATGATATTCCTTAGGATTAGCTTGAAATATTGTACACACACACACAATAAACATAAAATCTGGTTGACTAACAGTAAGGTAAGGTAAGCTTCCAATTATACCTCTGTAATTTGTTTGATCCCCTGGTTTCCTAGTTTCATCTGCAACCAATTTACAGACAATACACATAGGATTATCACTTTCCTTAATACCATCCAAACCAAAACGTTTCAAAAGATCCTTTGTATATTTACTTTGATTCAAAACAATACCATTTTCATTTTTAACAACTTGAAATCCAAGAAAATATTTGAGTTCTCCTGTTAAAATCATTTGAAATTCATTTTCCATACTATTTGAAAAATTAGTACATAAAGAATGTTTCGAAGATCCAAAAATAATATCATCAACATATATTTGTACTATAAAAACATCTTTATATATTTTTTTAATAAAAAGAGTTGTTTCAGCAATCCCTTTAGTAAAACCTTTTGAAATAAAAAATTACTAAGTCTATAATATCAAGCTCTTGGATATTGTTTTAGACCATATAAAGCTTTAGAACGTTTAAAAACATGATTTTGGAAATGGGGATTAGTAAATCCAGGTGTTTGTTCAAAAAAAAACATCTTCAATTATAAAACCATTTAGAAATGAACTTTTAACATCCATTTGATATAACTTGAAATTCAGATGAGCAGCATATGCAAGTAAGATCCTGATAGCTTCTAATCTAGCTACATGGGAAAAGGTTTCCTCATAGTTTATTCCTTCCTCTTGACTATAACCTTGATCAACTAACCTAGATTTGTTTCTAACTATATTTCCATATTAATCAAATTTGTTTCTAAACACCCATTTAGTGCCTATGTTGAAAGTGTCCTTAGGTCTTTCCACTAATTCCCATACTTTGATTCTTTCAAATTGATTAAGTTCTTCTTGAATATCCATTACCCAAAATTCTTCATTTATTGCATCTTTGACATTTTTAGGCTCTAACTGTGAAAGAAAAGATTGATGTTCAACCTAGTTTCTTAGAGAAGCTCTAGTCTATGACCCTCTATCAAGATTACCAACAACCGCATCTAAAGGACGATTATTTAGAATCCTAGTTGATCTAATAAAGGTAGGACTAAAAATTTCAGGCTCTTCTCTAAGTTAGGGTTCTATAGAAGCAGATTCTTAAATTTTTCCAGAACTGGATGTCTTTAAAATAGGCTCATTGGTTTTATCATTAAGGTCCAGAATAGACAAATTTTATTCAAGATTTTCAAGAGAAGACTTAGGTTCATTTGGATTAGTTTCATAAAAAATGATGTGAATAGATTCTTCCACACATTTGGTTCTTTTATTAAGGACTCTATAGGCTTTTCTAGTTAAAGAATAACCAAGAAAAATTCCTTCATCACTTTTGGAAGCAAACTTGTCAAGATTATCCTTTGTATTGAGAATAAAGACTTTGCAACCAAAAACTCTAAAGTAACTAACCTTAGTTTTCCTATTATTTCACAACTCATAAGGGTTATTCTTGAGAACGGGTCTAATCAAGACTCTATTAATAATATAGCAAGCTGTATTTACAGCTTCATCCCAAAAGTAAATAAGAAGGTCATACTCATTAAGAATAGTTCTTGCAATCTCTTGAAGGGTTCTATTTCTCTTTTCTACTACACCATTCTACTGAGGTGTCCTACAGGCATAAAAGTTGTGACTATAGCCATTTTGTGAGAAATAATATTCAAACTCATTATTTTCAAACTCACGACCATGGTCACTTCATAATGTCTTAATCTTAAGTCCACTGTGGTTCTCTATAGACTTGGAGTATTTAATAAAGTAATAACAAGATTCACTTTTGTGAGCTAGGAAGTATAACCAAGTATATCTAGAAAATTCATCTACTAGAACATAGACATAGTGATTCCCATTTAAACTAGAAACTCTAGAAGGTCCAAACAAATCCATGTGAACCAACTCAAGAGGTTGAGAAGTTGAAACTTCTTTCTTTGATTTAAAAGAAACTTTATATTTCTTTTCCTTTTGACAGGGATTACAAACTTTGTCTGATGGGAATTCAAGTTTGGGTAGGTCTCTAACTAAGTTCTTCCTATTCAGTTTTCTAAGAGAATGAATGTTGCAATGTCCTAATCTTATGTTCCACAGCCAAGATTCTTTATTAAAAGCATTTAAACAAGTAACATTTTGTTTATCTAAAGAATTCAAATCAACAACATAAACATTTTCATTTCTCAATGCAGAAAATACTAAAAAAAAATTTGGAATTAAAAACAATACAAGAATCATTTTAAAATTTAACATTAAAACCATCATCACATAACTGATAAATACTCAGCAGATTATATTTAAGCCCATCAACAAATAAAACTTTGGAAATTAAAACTGATTCAGTGTTACCAATCTGGCCTAGGCCGATGATTTTTCCTTTAGAGTTATCAAAAAAGGTGACATGGACTCCATCAAATTTGATTACATTTTTTGAGCATGATTAATCTCTAGTCATATGCCTTGAACATCCACTGTCCAAGTACCATACGTTCTTATGAGAACTCTTTAAGAAAGTTTCCTACAAAATAGGTTTAGATGGAAAATTATTTTGGTACCCATATTTTCTTGGGTCCAGACATGTTAGAAAGTAAAGATTTAGGTACCCAAATTTGTCTTATGGATCTCATATAATTTATAGAGTAAATTGATTTTGAAAGGTAATCTTTATTTGATCTATACCCATATGAATAACTAGTTGTGGCATATGAATTTCCAGAACTGGAACTAGGAGAATTTTGTCTAGATTTAGGAATAAATATATTTTTGGTGAACTGTCTCTATCCAAGTTGGTATCCCAAACCAGTAATATACTTTGGTGCCACTTTTTTACCAATAATTTGAGTTAGATTGTTCCTTCCATTTGTGAAATTTTCTAAGTCCTTTCTCAGTTGCTCATTAGATATTTTCAGTTCAGTATTTTCTTTTAACAGTTGAGCATTATTTTCCTTTTCAATCTCAAGGGAATATTTAACAGTGCTAGATAAAGTATGTTGTTTATTTAAGGCTTTGTACTTGTCCTTAAGTTTATTAAATGTCTCTTATAGCATATTAAAATATTCAAATAATTCTTTACTAGACATATTTTTAGATTTAGAATTAGAATCAACTCCAGAATAATATGAATTTAAAGCAGGAGTGTCCAGTGTTACCTTAGATGTGCTTGTCATAAAACACATGTTCTCTTTATGATATTTTTCATCCTATGTAGAATCAGAATCACTTGAAGTGTCTTCTAAATCACTCCAGGTAGCTTTCATAGCTTTCTTGTACTTATGTTCCTTGTAGTCATATTTCTTTTTGAACTTCAATTTTGGATAGTCTGCTTTTACATGTCCTTTCCTTTTGCATTCATAGCAGATAATCTCATCACTTTTTTCAGGATTCTTCCAGTCCTTCTTCCAATGACCTTTGTTATCATATTTTCCACTGTAATTTGATTTTCTAAAGAATTTCTTCTTCCTATAGAACTTCTTGAATCTTATGGCTATTTGAGCCATCTCAACATCACTGTCATAGTATGAACCTTCACTTGTCGAGCTTTCAGTAGGTATGTGAACTTTCTCCTTTTCCTTGCTCTTTGAAGAAGATGTCTTGAAGGCTATTGACTTCTTCCTTGGTTCATCATCTTATTCCTTGTTAACCTTTAGTTCTTACTTATACATCATTAGCTTACCAATTAATTCCTTAACAGGTAGTGAACTTATATCACACGATTCTCTTATGGAGACAGATGTGCCTCTCCATATTTCTGGAAAACATCTTAGTATTCTCATAATTTGTTGTTTAGTTGGAACAACTTTTCCAAGACAACTCAAAGTGTTGAGAATATCATTGAACCTGAGATATGTATTAAAAATAGGCTCATTAGGCTTTATTTTAAAATTATCATATTTAATAGTATAGGTATTCAATCTCATTTCTTTGACATTGGTTGTTCCCTCATGGGAAATGGACAACATGTCCCAGATCTCATAAGCAGTTTTACAAGCAGATATTTTGTTAAATTCCTCATCACCTAAAGCACAATACAAGGCATTAATTTCTTTACAATTATTATTGTAAGCTGTCTTAGTAGGTTCATACCAAGTAGTTATAACACTCTTTGGAATCTTATATTGAGTTTCTATAGAAGTCCAGATATCAAATCCCATACGCTCCAGATGAATTTTCATTTTAAGCTTCCACTGGGCATAATTTGTACCATTGAAGAAAGGTGGCATGTTGGTAGCAACACCTTCTAGTCTATTATCAATAGTTAGATTTTAGAAAATATATTTAAAGAGATAAGATTTAGAACTAACAAAAATTTAATATCTTTAATATACAACTAAAATCACAGTTGAAAAACAGAGTGTTTCGAAAAAACTTGATAAACAAAATAATCCTATGATACCAAATGTTGGTCGGAGTGGATACTCAAGAGGGGAGGGGGTGAATTGAGTTCCAATTAAAATTTATGTTAAAAATATTTCTCTTAAAATCACCCAAATTAAAAATAAGTTAAACTGTAGTGAATTTATACAAATTATAAAAGTTCAATTAGTTTCTCAAAGATTGATTAGGTCTCAGTTAATTTAATCACGAGATTAGATTAACTTTTGAAACTAACTTACTGGTTCACAATAAGTATAAACACATTCTAATTTAACTATAAAAGTAACATTAAAACAAATTGTATTTCAAAGTAATTAGCAGCGGAATAGAAAATATATATAATATACTTTAGATTTAAACTAAGATGCACAACAGATATAACCAAGAGGTTCAATATCAAGCTAAGACTTAGTCCTCTAAAAACAATTTATATAAATTTGATCCACACCCTGGATCGGGGTAAACAACAGTGCCAAGACTGTCCAGTTACTAGACCTCTACCACAATTCTTCGTGGGAAAACAAAACAACAGCACATAGGCTGTCCAGGTCATACTTGACCTCTACCACTATCCACAATGGGATACAAGATATTTATAGAAGGTTTGTGTGAGGATTCAGAAATCCTCCAGCTTAGCTCAGGAGATAGTGTGTGTATAAAATGTACAGAGTATCCACACTGCTCAAAATGTAAAAAAAGAATCACTGAGAGAGTAGATATGAGATTTAGAAAGCTCTAGTGATTTGAAGTGCATCTCTGGACTCTTGATTAATCAGTAATGCTTCTGAGTCCTTCTCTGGTTTTTGTCTAAAAAATAAAGGGCCATTTTCTTCAAGTTCAGTTTGATCATCTTGAGTGCATGAACAACTTGTTTTATTTCTTCACTCCTTGAATAAGGTGCAGCTTGTGTTCTTCTCTAGAATGAATGGCTTCGTTTATGTCCATTGTTCTTCGAGTATGGAAGTATTCCTTCTATATGAACCACTTTCCAATGGTATTCAGCCCGTTCTTTTCCACACACTTCACGTGCCTTCTTAGTCACACTCTACCTAGCCTTTTTCCTTCCTTTTATAGATTTCAGTTCTGGTAAAAGGAAATGATAACGTTTTCATGGGCACTAGGTACGGTTCCCTGATATGCCAACAACTCACATTAAATAACATTGATTGCATTAAAATCATCAAGTATGACCATTGCTTAATAAATAAATAATATTTACAAAATTAAATTTTAGGAATCATTGAATGGTAAGTTTATAAGTAGATTTATGTTGGTAGATATGTAACGGTGGACTTTGTATAGAAGTGAGCTCCTATCAGTAGCTCTTTTATCTTGTACCGGGAGCTCCTTGTATCGGTAGCTATTACTCTGTTTATCAGTTACTCTATGTACCAGTGACTCATTCTATCGGTATCTCTTGGTCTATCAGTAGATCTCTTGTCTATCAGTAGATTTCTTGTCTCGGTGACTCCGTATCGAAAACTACACTTAACGATAGAATTTGTGTCGGTAGCCTTGTTCTATCGGTAGACTTGTTCTATCGATAGCTATCTGTATCAGTGGATCGTTTTGTATTCGTGACTCTATCGGTAGATTGTGCATACCAGTAGCTCCGTTATGTACCAGTGAAGTGTATATCGATAGACTTATGCATACTGATATAATTGTTCTATTGGTAGCTCAGCTCCGTTATGTACCAGTACATATTTTTCATTACATTTTATATTATATTAAATGCTTAATTATTCTTGTTCAATATTTAAAACTACAATTTATGTATAGTTATTTGATACTAAATACATCTAATGCCTTCATTATATGGAAAATATAATTTTCATATACTTTGTGTGTCATTAATTTTATATCACATTCCATGAAATTATTACACATGTCGTGTATTCAATATGTCGTGTGAGTGTATCATATACAACAGGGTCTATATTGGGTAGTTTAGACATGTACTCACTAAGTTTTTTTTTTGTATATGTTTTTTACTATTTTATTAAATTTTAAATAAAATAAAATAATTTATTTTAGTTAAAATAATAGTAGATTGTAATCTCCAAGATGTTTGGATAGAATATGATAAAATAAATTAATTGGCCAATAATATAATTAATCAAAATAATTCATGCTTATTTTATCTTATCAAATAATAAATTTAAATAAATGATAATTTTTTATTTTAAATTTGAAGGAATTTAATGTGTATGAAAGATCCTGATATTTGATCTGACCTATGTATGTGTTGGTTTAAATTAAATTAAGATAATTTATTGAGTTTATAATTATTTATTATTAAATTAAATATTATGGCTTATGTGTCATCCCTCCCTCTATTATTATGTAGGACCTATGTGTATAAGGGGTTCTATGTAGTTATCTTTAACCAATCCTTTGGTTCCCCTCACCTTCATGTGGTTTATAAAAAATATATAATAAAAGGGGCATCGGAAGGAATATGGAGTTAGTTCAAGGTAGAGACAAGGCATGGGCTGTTTATAATGGAACTGAGAGGAAACCAACCTGGGTGATACATAGGTGGATATGTGGAATGTTGCAACTTGTTCCAAGACTGAAACAAGGATCTTTTCCCTGGGGTCATATGTTTATTTATTATATTCTAAAAAATCAACCATTAGATAACCTCATGATTAGAAAATGTATTTATTTATTTTATTTATATCGTATAAATAATTTATTTTATGGATAAAAGACTGTGATCACATAAATAAATGGTATATTATACAAAGATATAATTTAAATAAAATGATTATGCATAAATATTTTATCGGGACATGGTTAATCCCTAAAGTAAAAGATCCTTAATATTAACAATACATGTAAAATATAAAACAAGAAAATTTTATGCAAAATAAATAAAATCCATCCATTAAATATTAACTCAGACTAAGCTTTCCATTAATTAATTAAGAATGAAACCATAGAACTAAGTATTGGTATAACCCTTGTTGGGAAACATACTTTTATCAAGGAGTTCTTATAAAATTTCTGGGCTGACTTAACTATTTTACATCAAGAGGAGTATCCCTTTCTAGACATGATTTAACTTGGAGGAAAGTGTCGAGTAAATATGAACAAGGGTTTTTGGATTAGGGATTCCAATCAATGGATCAAGGAGCTTAAATTCAATAGTTGGTAAAGAGTTTCCTACCTAAATACCTTTGAGTAATTTACTAAGCCCTTACCTAGGTTATGATAAGGGGGATATGAATCCTTTACACTTGGATATCTATAAAACTTGACATTCCAAGTCCAATGGTAAAGGCTATTGGGATAGGATAAAATATTTGAAGAAATATAATTAATTTTATTTCATCTCAATTTTGGTAATCATATAATGTACTAATAATATGCTCTAAATTATTCTATAATCAAATGAAGTGTTCAACAACAACAAAACTATCCTTATGAAGTATCCTAATTGAAGTCAATATCATTACTCACACAAACATTTAAAAATGTTACTATTTCTTACGCATCGTACAATGACAAGAATAGAATTTATATGTTCTAGAGTCCTTAGTTCCTGATCAGCTCGCTATGGAGGTGAGTGAGGAATAATTACATATCTATAAGAAACACTTGGATGATGCACCAGATATCTACTATTTAATGATATCTTCTATGTCCAATAAACTATAGAACTCACACGTGACTATGAATAAATATTCAATACATAGTTATCTCTAATCTCTTTATCAAGAAAGTGAAAGATAAGAATGGTTTGATATCTCTAAGGAACTCTTCACATTCAATCTTAGCTAAGGTTCACTAGCCAGATATGAAATATTCAAAATGATTGGATACATTGAGCATCTATAAATTACAGGGTTTCAACTACATGATTAATTTTGAGCTGATCTCATTATCACCTCTCTCCCTATGAGCTTGTATAACTTTATTGTAAATTTAAACATAAACAATATAGATAATTCACTCCCATATCTCCTCACCTTAATTTTCTATACTGATAAGGATCTGAAGCTTGAAATATCTTCTTTAATTATGGTGAATAAGAGGAAAGGCATGGAAAAGAGCACCAAGACTATGTTAAAGTTGAATGATTCTACTCTCCACCCTTCTAAGAAGTGGAAGATGGAAGGGGAAGAAAGGGGATAGGTATGATTTCTATTTTAAATGTGGAAATAAGTTCAATTGGAATAAAAATGATATAGTGGGTGTAAATCCTAGATGGATCATGTAGGGACACTGGGAGTGGGGTGGGCATGATTGAGTGTACCCAAATTTTTACCAAAAATTACTTTCGTTCAATTGACCCCTACACTCTTGTACTTATTCCCCACTAATAGGAATGGATATATTGTTTAAAATGTAGATAATAAGGGAAATAACAACACCCGAATATTTTATATGGTTCAGTACAAAGACCGACTCTTTATCATGATAAAAATGAGGTTGATTTATAGATTCTCTTACCACTATTATTTTCAGTAATTACAAACACATAGAATTGGTTTACAATGTTCAGGTAGGAAGTAAAAAATATTCCTAATTCATTAGTGTTATTTATATTGGTTCCATCAATCTTCAATGGCATGGTTTATACTGAAACCACTAGTTATTCAAAGATATTAACACTAAACAATAAATATTTACGACACTGTTTGTCTCTGTATCAACTAGACAATCATATTCATCTATTTAAAGAATTTTATTTCCACTGAATAACCAATATTTTATGCACTCCGGTATCATGATATTCAATAAGTGGAAGATGCTACTTACACTTTAACTCACTATTTTTTTAGTATGAAAATATTATGAATTTATTAGTGCACTATAAGTGGAATTCTTCCCCAATGTATCAATAGCTTGGGTAGATAATATTTTTTAAATAATGTTTTTATCCTCAACTAAATGTGTACAAGAGAAGCACATAATGTTATTAAATATTATATATATGAATAACTCTTTCAAAATATCAAATTAATTTCACTTCTTTCATGCATTCCATGGAATCCAAAAGTCCAGTGATTTCACTCAAGTTATTTATTTTATATTCTCCACAAGTATTCTTACGTAGTTCTTAGTATTTTCATGTGTTCATGTAAGAATGCATGAATCATGTTCACTTCATTCTTTCATACACCTTACTTATATTTCTTGTTCCATGTAAATTCTTCATGTAAGAGTGTGTGAAACACAATGAACACTTCTTATTTCTCACTATCTTCTCACAAACATTTTATGCATCACACCATCCAATATTATGTTTTCTCAATGCATGTTCATTAATGTACTGAATATATCATGTAAGTGTAGTGAAATCTCAATGTATCCTCACTAAAACTAGAATGGTTGAGCATGCAGGTTCTCTGTGTTATTTATGAAATATAAGAGGTATATGTAAGGGGGAATAAAAATACCTTGGTTGCTTTGTGGAACAAGGTTCTTTGTGAAGCAAGATGACTGTATTGTGTACACAGGGGCATATACCTATGGTATCTACCTTCGCATATGCTTAGGATTCATAAAAATAATCTTCATGAAATCATGGGAGATTCTATATAGGACTGTCCCAAGTGGAATTGAAGAAAAATGCCCTCCATGAAGTATTTAAAGTGTGCTTATCATAATTTGAAAACTCAGAAGATCCTCTTCTCCCTCACAAAAGCCAAGTGATTCACAAATATTCACTTTACGAACCAGATGTTCATGGTGGATCTATTTTTTAGAAACAAGAGATATCTCTCTCAATCAACAACAACTCTCTCAATTGAGGGTTTTAAATATTTATAGACAGAGTCCATCAACTCATCTTCAAGAATCAATCTAATTCGAGGGATCTAAGTTTCATTCCATTATAAAGACCCATTCAAAGTGATGAGTTTGTTAGCATTTGATATCTTCATATGTAGATATATTAAATTATGTACACCAAAAATAGGGAGTATTTTCTTTATGATCTCAAGATGATCCTTTATGATGGTCCTCTTCTCCTACGCGAGATCCTCACATGCTTTTCATTTTTCAGATGCTTGAACTCATTCCGTATGAAACATTTTTTGTTGATCAGTAAAATATCATCTTCATTTTATCCTCATTCATGAAAGACAAAGATTTCGTGCATGATGATCTCAGGACAATCAAACAAACCTCATCATTGTGTTCTCTGATTGATCATGGTGTGCTTGGGTTCGTTGATGGAAGGCATGGTAATATCCTCTGGAAAACAACAGTGTTGTCAAAGGTCAAGAGAAAGAAGATGACCTTAATTATTTGAACTCATAGGCATGGGAAGGAAAATACGACCTAGATTAAATGATTGATCAACCAATGTTCTATCCAAAATTTAAATGACGTCAGAACAGTAACCCGTGAATTTCTATCCCACATCAAATCATAAAGTCTCATTTGCTCTGGTATATCATTCAAGGTGTGTGATAAGCGGCTTAGAAATCTCTTCCCCCTCTCTTGGTACTGCCACATATCGATTCTGTGGGTGCGGTCATGTGCCCACCTGCTTGTAGGATTTCTCAATTCCTATGAACGCCCAATGCATGGGTGTATGCTCTGGGGTTTATACATGTCCCATGCTGCTTTCTAGATAGAATGAGAATTTCTATGCTTTCTATGGTAGTCCTAGGATTGGCTCCCTCAGTGTGGTCAACCTTGTGTCCCACATGTACTGTAGTCAATTTAGTCTAAGGATTTCCTATCAGTTGGCCTAATTTTTTGAGTGAGGGCCAATTGTACACTTATAAAAATTCTAAGTAAAAAATAAAATACAAAATCTTCTTAAAATATAATTCCAAGAAAAAATTAAACCCACCTCTTATATTCTTACATTCGTCATGAAAATCACACACACACACACACACAGATATATATATATATATATATATATATATATATATATATATATATTTCATGGAATATATATTTTACATGGAAATCACAAATCCCCTTCTTCTCTTCAGGTAAATTTATCATTTTCATGGTCATTAAATATCTTCATCAACAGTTATGCATGAAATTTGATTCTCATCCTCAGGCAATAAAACAAATTCATCGATTTATTCAAGTATTCTTTATAAAATTACTTTTTTCATTGCTACCTTTGAACTTCCCTCAACAATAAATTCATCATAAAAATTATGATTTTCATGGTGTTCATCTAATAAAATATTTAAGAGAATGTGAAATTTTTTAGAACATATATTTGAACTTAATAATAGTTCAATAATTGTTTGAGTTGACAACATGTATAATTAATCAAGCATGACATAAAATTCTATGAATCCAGAATAATTTTCCAAGAATCATCACTAATATTCTTGAATATTTCTCAAACTCTTTTCGACTTTCTCATTACTTGATTAATCACTAATCATATAGGATTACATCGTACATTGAATTTTTATTCCTTATTATATATTAAAAATAAACACAACCATCAATATTCAACCATCCACATAGTATTTTCAATGTCCCCCTTTGTCTTTGTTGTCAACAACAATTCCTTAAATTAAATATCCCTTCTACACCATATTGAAAATAAATTCAAAGGGTTACCATCTTCTCTTCAAGGCATTCAAAAAATTTCTTCTCATTTTTATGAAATAAGGATGGTACCACATGGTTTACTTGGAAAATATCATTTAATTGGTCTACTCCAAGTCTACGTGGGCTAAACCTATTTAGAAAACAAGAGAGGTACAACCAAGGTTGTCTATTCTTTCCATTAACAACTATGCATGTGATATAATTATTCTAACTAATTTAATTATCAAATTAGAGGATGCATAAAATAGATTTATCAAATAATATATTCTCCTTAACACTTTAGTAAACACATCATAAATTTAAAGTTTAAGAATATTTTAATCACCCTTTCTATGAGCTTACTCATCAACCAACACCCCCTTGATGCACATATTTGATATAATAAAGACAAGGGAAGAAATATAATTGAGTTACCTCTTTTTTCAACATCTGTTGAGATGACATGAATTTACATATGTTAATGAAATATGACTTTATATCATCTCTTGAATATTTATTCCCCTAAAATGGGTGAAAAACCTTCCATTTTACTTAGTGGAAAATTTCATCAAATAGTCTTCAAGATGTTCAAATTGATGATCCACCATTATGGAATGATTCAAGTTTCTATCAAATATAGAATAATCATTCCAACTTGTTGTCTTCCAATTTTTTCACCAAGTTCTCCTCTTGAGAGTGTTAATTACCTTCAATTCCCGTCAATGTAAGCACACAAATACTACACAAGAATAAGGGAAAAAGATGGAACACTTATGAGCTTCTAAATAGGAGAAACATGGATGAGAAATTCCTCTCAATCCAAGGAATCATTTCCTTATAGATCTAAAGTGTATGGTACTCTTCATGATTGTATCTACTTTAAATTTGAAGTTTTAAGATTTCATTTATAGCATGGAAAATATATTTCCATTCACTTTCATATTCTATGGATTTTTTTCCCTCACTTCTTCTAGTAGTGAAGTAATTTCTCCCAGTGCTAGTTTTTCTATCTTCAACATCTTTCTTTGAGACAGTAAGACAATTATTCAATTAATTTCATTATGTATAGCTTGCTTCAACCTTCCACACAATAATTTTGAGACACTTGAGTTTTCATATGTTGACAACCTCTCATGAAATTTAATATCTTCAAGTGGAATAACCTATTTTCCTTATGCCTTTTCTTTATCAAGTGCTTCATCCTTATATATATTTTTCATTTCTATAGAAACGTGCAATTTTTTAGGGTAGATGATTAAGCACTTCTTCTTAACATATTCTCTCTTAGATTTTCTACATGGATTATTCAATGCTTTTATGTTACCTTTCTTAGGTAACATATCAAAATCTTATTCAGGAATGTCTTCAATCTGTTCTATCTTATTTTTTTATCTCATGGATTGATTCTCTTCTTGATTTCAGCTTGTTCCATTAATTTCCAAGGCATGTTTTCAGTGCTCCATGGAATGACCTATATTTACACAATAGAAGCATATTTTTTTGGTTAATATGAAATTCTTGTAATCCAACTTAACATGCTTATTTGGAGAAGCTTGTTTCATAGATTTATTGAATTCCTTCTTCTGCTTATTCCCCAAGGAAGGCTTTTCAGCTTTTGTTCTTTTCTTCTACATTTGTTATGGTCCTTTCTTCACATAAACATATGAATATTTTAGGGTTTTAATATTCCCTCACTCATCATAATTTTGGCCACTTATGTTGAAATAATCCTTAAATTATTCAAGATAACTAGATCAATTATTAATAGATAGATTATTATTCATCTGTGTATTTTTCATCATTTTTATAGATTTATTCATTTCATGAAATCTAATCTCCTAGAATGAAGGCCTTATCCAATTTTCAAATGCTGAAAAATTATTCCAAGAATCAATTTCATGAAGTCCAAAAATCCATCAAACCCAACAGTAGCCAACAAATCTTCTTTTGGTCATAATATCAGTATGGATAGATTTGATGCATTGTTGTTTATGGGTTTGTATTTCCACTTTTTGAGAATCCTTTTTGGAAAACTTTTTATTGATCTTTTCATTGTCCACCCTTGATGTTTTTCTGGATTTATCAGCAATTTTATCAACCCTCATCTTCTCAGCTTTTGACTTAGAATATGCACTTGAATATGAGACTGAAGTAGTAGAAAAAAAATTAACTGGTTTGTGGGTTACCTTCTACCATGAGTTTACTAATGGTTGATCAAGAGATGATATTGTGTTCTTATTGTATCCAATATGAGTCTATCCAGAGACATGAATCTCATCAATAGTTTTTATAGCAACATCCCTTTTTGGAGCTTGTCTCTCTTTATAATTTTGGGTGGAAGAATTCATCTTCTCAGCAACTTGGGAATTTACATCACGTGTCACCTTCAAATTTCACAATTCAAGATCTTGTTCAAGAAAATTTATCCTAATGGAAAACTTCTCATTTTCAATTGATGTTAGCCTAACATCCCATTCACTTTTCATTATTTTAATCTGGTCTCTATGTTGTTTTATACCTTCATTCAAAGAGTTGTCAAGGTATTTGATTCTTCTGGATTTAACATCCATTTAGGCTTCCTTGACATTGATGGAAGCTTTATGAGATTCTTCCAAAGCATGGATCTTCTGAATATACTCATTATGAAACATTGTATTTTCTTCCACTAACATGTCGATCTGTTTAACTTAACATGTTTTTTTATTTAAGTTGAGCATCTCCGACATTCATGGAAACATTGAATAAAATTTTAAGTGCATGGATTACTTCTCTAAAAACATATTTACTCAGAGTAATTTTATAATAATTCTAATGTAATTCTTCTTTAGTTTTTGAAATGTTTTTATTGCAAACTGTCACAAATTATTCCTTTTCTTCAACAAGGTCTGTGAGAACATTGCAACTTTTGAATTTCTTTTCAAGTTCATATTACTATTTATTAATTTATTCATAAATATTTTATCTTTAATAAAAAAATATCCTTGAATGAATAAAGTATATATGAAATCACTTATTTAGGAACATTTTTCATATATCTTTCAAATTGTGAGTTGAAGCCTTCAACAATTTTGATAGATTCCACTTCCTGGTACTCTCCACAGATTGAGCTAGTTTTATCATAAGAATCACTATCAGCTAATTTTACAAAAGAATATTGATCCTTATGTTCTTTATTTTGGAATATCCTTAACCTATTTTCCTTATTATTTGTCTTATTTTCTAGAGTATTGGCAGATACCTTCATGTTTTCTTAAACAGGAGTGGTTATTAAATTTTCCACCTGAGGTGCATCAAAATATTCTTCTAAAATTAAATTCATATAAACCATGAAAAAACAACTAGGATAAAAATGTTGATCCAATGAGAGGAAGACCTATGATTTAATACCACTTGTAGATCCCCGATGGATTGTGAAGGGACATTGAGGTGGGGGAGAGTGGTGAATAAGTGTACCCAACTTTTTAACACATTTTAATTTCATTTAATTAACCCCTCTACACATGAACCTCTACCCCAATTAATAAGAATGGATGTAGTGTGTGAAATGAAAATAATAATGGAAACAACAACACATGAAGTTTTTTACATGGTTCGTTACAAATACCTACTCGTGGCCATGATCAACCTATGGTTGATTCTAGGATTCTATTGTCACTATTATTTTCAGTTATTACAAACAACTATAATTGGTTTACAATGTTTAGGTAGTAAGTAAAGAATATACCTGAGTCAGTGGTGTTCTTTATACGGGTTCCACCGGTCTTCAATGGAGTTTATTATACTGAAACCACCCGTTTTTCAATGATATTCTCACTGAAAAAGATCTATCTACTACACTAGATGTCTTTGCATCAATTGGATAATCATGTTCCACTACTGAAGGACTTCAACTGCTACTGAATCAACAATATTTTATGCATGCTAGACTTATACTCTTCAATAAGTGAAAGATGCTACTTCCACTTTAACTCATTGTTTTTTCTCAAAGCATGTGATTTCATGTACTGGCTATATCACACAAGTGTAGTGCATTCTCAATGTATCCTTGCGTAAACCAGAATGGTTGGTTATCTATCTTCTTTGCGCAATACAGGAGGTATACGCATGAGGGAATTGAAATACCTTGGCTTCTTCACAGAATTAGGTTCTTCGTGAAGGAATACGAATGTGTTGTGTGCACAGGTTCATATTGCCATGGTATCTAACTTCACATAAGCATAGGATTCCTGAAACAGATCTTTGTGAAATCCTAGGAGATACTGTATAACTATGTCTCGAGTGGATTTTTGGAACAACGCCCTTCACGAAGCAATTAAAGAGTGCTTAGAATAATTTTAATGCTCACAAGATCCTCTTCTCCCTCATGAAATCCAAGTGCTTCGTGGATCTACTCTTCATGAACCAGATGTCTGTGGTGGCTCTGTTTTTTCATAAACAAGAGTTCTCTCTCTTTATATCGGTTGTAGATCTCTTATTTTAGGGTCTTCAATATTTATAGGCAGATTCCATAGACTCGTCTAGGATAATCAAGCTGAATCAAGGGCTCCGGGTTTCATGCCGTTCCAAAAACATGGCTCATTTTCTTTTCAAACTCGAGATGATCCTTTTCCATGGTGATCCTCTCGTGCATGAGATAATCACGTGCTTTTCATTTGAAGATGCTCGAACTCATGCTGTCTGCAACTTCATTTTCAGATCGGTTGAAAATCATCTTTATTTTATCCTCATGCATTCATGATGAATATAGCATGAAAGATGATATTGGGACGATCAAATTATCCTCAACATATTGGAGTGATTGGTTTCTTCGATGGAAAGCACGATAATCTACTCTGGTGAACAACAATACTATTGAAGGTCAGGAGAAATAAGACAGCCTGATTACTTGAACTCACGGGCACGGGAAAGAATAGATAGCCTAGATCAGATGGTCGAGTGGCGAGTTTTTTTTAGGTTTTAATATTTTTTTCTTTTCAAAAAACGACTAGGAATTTTTTTTTCAAAATGCGGTGCAAAGGAAGCATCTCGGATCGCTGACGCGTCAAAGGTGGAACCCGCGGTTCCGCCTTTCTAGATGATGTCATACGAAAGGCGGCACCGCCGGTGCCGCCTTCGCCTCCGCACCCTATAAAAGGACAGAATCCCCTCCTCCTCTCCTCACTTCCAAAAACCAATTACCTCTCTTTTTCTCTCTTATGCGGTGAATTTTGAGATTTGAAATTTTTGGAAAGCTTTTAGAGTTATGCTTTCAGATGGATACATCAGGGGCTAACGTACGGAAGACATTTTCAACGAGAGATTGAAAAGAATATTGAAAAAGCTTCTGGTTATCAAGTCTGCCTATTTCAATGAGAATACTCTCGATTTGAAGTTCAAGATAAGTCGAGCCCCACCACAAATAGCATTGGTGAAAAAATGGTGGTATTACTAGAAACGAGGCAATGCCAATGTGGAAACTTTCAGGCCTTATGGTTTCCATGATCACATGCCATCACATCATGTGCCTCTGGTAACATATCATGGGAAACATATTTTGATCCAGTGTACCGGATGAACACCATTGCTAACTGTTATGCTACCACCATGGACACCTATTGGTGAGTTTCGTTATTTCCCAATTCCCGAAGGTCAGCCGATAGTGGTACCTGGTATGAATCAGTTGCATCCCTGTGGGAGACCGAAGCCCAGCAGGATGCAAAATGAGATGGACTGGCCTCAAGAACAAAGACAGAGTTTGAGATGCACCATATGTCATCAAGAAGGTCATAATCGGAAATGATGCCCTAACATTGTTGTGTCGAGCTCACACTCTAAGCCACAATGATGTATTGTTGTTATTGGTAAATTTTCATATTTTAAATTTTATGTTTTTATCTCTTCCTTTTACCTCGGTTTTCTAACCCCCAATACTAAAAATCATAATAGTAAACCCAAAAAATTCTTTTATATACTGTAATACTAACATTATAAACCATAATCCTAAAAATATTTTCTCAAATAATTAACCTAAATCGTAAAATGTTAAAAAAAATCCAAAAGCCTATATCCAAAAGGCAAAATGTGAAACCCTAATCTCTAAATCCTAAAATCGAAAAGATGAAATGTAAACCCAAAAACATCTTCCCTTTAAATCAGTTTTCAAAACATTATGTGATTGAGAAAATAATCATGAAACATACAATCATGTGTACAATCATATATAAATTATAAATCACATCTTTTTCTATTAAACATTTATATAACACAGACAAATGATTTATATATATAAATATATATAACCATATCCTACAAAACACCCAAATTCTAGGTAAAATCATATCTTAATAAACTTTAGTAATATACTTTGAAAAACATGAAGACATGCCCCTTTCTTTAGGAAAAAAACCTTCATAAAACATTTTGAATAAACATGAAATGTATTACATTATATGAATCATAATATTTTAATGATCATGATGTTATATTTACATTTTACACTTACAAATCATTTCATTTGTTTATATGCAGATGAATGACACCATACTACTCAGTCAGCATGATACCCATTGTTCACAAGTTGTGATAGATGGTGGTATAGATCGATTGATCAGGGTGCGTCGAGCACACCATTTTCATCACATGGAGCCTCCTCCTGCCATTATACCATACTTGCATCGTGCTGGATTCTATGGTATTGCGGTATAAAATTTTACATTTGTAGACTATCACCTGCTAGTTGCACTCGTGGAGAGGTGGAGACTAGAGACACACACATTCCACATGCCTGAGGGAGAGATGACCATCACCCTCCAGGATGTGGCTGTTCTTCTTGGTCTTCCTATTTAGGGGACACCCGTTATTGGATCCACTTGTGTATATTGGCCCGAACTTTCTCAATGCTTGTTAGGCATTGACATTTTGTCCAATCGTAGTACTACTAATGGAGCATCGATATCCATGCCTTGGTTGGAGTCATAGATTCCACTTTTAGCTGATGATGGTGATTAGAAGGCGATGATGCGTTATGAACATGCATATATATTATGACTTATTGGAGGGACCATGTGTACGAATCATTCAGGGATGCACGTGAACATGATGTATCTACCCCTGCTAGAGGACTTTGATTGGGCAGGGACGTACAGTTGGGGATCCATCTTCTTGGAATACACATACAGAGCATTATGAAGGATATCCGACAGGTGGCACACAGGTCTCGGGGGATGTGTCATCATTATTCAGATGTGGACATGGGAGCATATCCCCGCATTCTGCGCTGATCTTCCTGGTCCGCCAGTCGAGATGGCAGTGCTGCATGACGCTCCGCGTGGACGCCGGTATGATCACTCATTTCTATCAGTTTCTGATGCTACTACAAGTTATTGACTTTAGTTTCTCATTATATATCACTATCGATGTTGTATTTTATAAGTGGTGCCAGCGACACAATTTCACTGCAGTTCCGAGACACGATTTGGTCATATATCGGCTCGAGTTGGACTTTCTCTTACCCCATCATGTATGTATATACAATCTATAACTGTCTACCAAATTTAATAATAGCATCATTTATTTAGTTAAGAGTTTTTCTAACAAGGGTAATATGTTATATCCGATTTCATGGGTTCCATACTGGTCTGTTATACACCAATTGCCTCCATACATCATAGTTGGTCTTGACGATGTTACGACTGTAGTGCCACTAATTCACTTTCATATTGTTGAGTGGCACCAGCCTGACAGAGTCATGTGCCAGTTTTTGTTGACTCAGTGGATTCCATTACCACCGAGGCAGATAGATCAGTTTCATGGGATGAAGCTGACAGGGAGGCTGGATGATGACTGGCGTAGAGTACATGCTGTATTTCTTGACTGTTGGCATAGACACACAGAGTTTTGTATCCAGGGAGTTCCTACGATGCAGTTCTCTCTTTCAGCATAACACGAGTATGAGCCATGGTATAGACTGAAGTCTATACTGTATCTTACCCGAGTCGGCAGAGAGATGCATATGAATGTACGTCAATTAAATTATATTACTATGTTTATTGAGTTATTTTCTAATTCATTTTTAATCTGTTTACAATAGAGTCACACATACAGACTTATTCATATGAGTGATGAGGCCGAGGATAGAGTCTTTAGTAGGGAATCCATTCATGCTCAAGTGTTGAAGCTGAAGTCATCTGTCCATGAGTTTGCTGAGATCCTCTTCGAGCGCCCGGGACGGAGACAGCAGGTTCCTGCCACAGAGGAAGATCCTTCAGTAGCTGCTGGTGCTGAGGATCCATGACCACAGTGATGTAGACAGCGTCGCCCTGCACATCAGGCCTCACCAGTTCCACAGGCAGAGGTCGGCCCTCTAGTAGTCCAGTCTAAGCCGATGAAGTATGTGCCTCAGCTGTCCTGGGATCCATCTTTTTTGATGGGATATCCTCAGTTGTCTCCATCGTGGGGTCCATATGTATTTCAGCCTTTGGGTGCAGAGTTATCGTAGCCTTGGGGTCCAGACCCATCGTAGAGTTGGGGTATATATCCACCACATGATTTGTTCCCCATTGCAATGATGTCGGGTCCTTCTACCATCGAAGTGGGAGAAGGTCCAGGAGGACAGTACGAGGTGGATTTGACATTTACTCCCACTGGCACAGAGGTGGAGGACATGACATTCGACGTTCTAGCGGCCAATTATCATCCCTCTATAGGTCATCAGACTCCCCATAGATCTCGTCGCGGACGTCCTATTATTAGACAACCATGTGGGACAGGATCTCCTCACCGTAGACATAGACATTGATTGTTTATGTTCATTTATATGTTTTATGTCTATGGAAATGAAAAATAATTTATAAGCTTTCCAGACCGCCTACCTAAAAGTTAAAAATGTTTCAAGTACGTGACTTTGAAAGACTATAAAATATAAACCATAAGACCAATATAAAAAAACATTAAACATTGATTAAACATATAATAAATTGTTGAAATAAAAAATCATTTCATAAAAAATGTTAATGAAAAATAATTTATAAGCTTTCAAAATACATACTTGAAATTTAAAAATGTTTCAAGTACGCGACTTTGAAAGACTATAAAAGATAAACCATAAGACCAATATAAAAGAAACCTTAAACACTAATTAAACCTATAAGAAATTATTTAAAAAAAACCATTTTATAAAAAATGTTCATCAAAAATAATTTATAAGCTTTCAAAACCTCCAACTTGAAACTTAAAAATGTTTCAAGTACGTGACATTGAAAGACTATAAAATATAAACCATAAGATCAATACAAACAAAAATTTAAAGATTGATTAAACATATAAGAGTCAACCCTGCATCCATGTGATGGACGGTGTCGCCAGAATCACATACATCTATAATATTTGATGCATGAGAACATTTTATATCTCCTTTCATGGGACAATGAAATCCATTCTTCCACACGCCATGTCCATATCCATAACAACATATGGCCGCATACGGGTATGGTGAAAGATATGCCACATGAAATTCTTATCTGTTCCCATTCCTGCAAATACCAAACCTTTCAACACCACCATGCATCCAACCATTATAATTTTTCGATAATTGACACCCAATTTCCCCAGGTGCAGTTGATTAGATGAAAACACCAATGATTCCACATAGCCCATCGAACTCTTCATCACCAAATCTTTATCCTTTATCATCTTTAAAAGGCTACTGTAGGACCTCCTTGATCTATCCATTCCAATACACATGTCTATAGATAAGAACATCCAAGGACACACCAAACATGTGGTGTTACTTTTGGATTGTATGCTTCATGATCTTAACTACTTGAGATCACCATATCTGAAATTCATGAGAAGAAGATTCAATACCTATGAGCCCCCAACACCTGATAGTCAAACATCAACTCTTTTTTTCTAGTATGATATATCTAGACCATATGACATATATTTAAGATTAATTTCATAGTATCATGAGATTATCATTACAGTATATGATATATGATAACCTTTTGATATGATAATTAATCTATTGGAATTACCATTAAATAGTAGATGTAGAAATGTATACACTATAACGCTAACAATTCATCACTTATAACTCTATGTATCCATTATTTTTTAATAAAAAATACTAATAATGGTGGGTCTAGGGAACCCACTACTATGAAAAATGCATTGGCACAAGAGCGGACTAGTTCTTGGTGAAACTCCATGTGGAATACGGGGGGAAAGCCTCTTCAATTCTGACATGAATAAGTGGCAGCATGAGTCCACCATATCAAGTATGACTCGATTGACGAGTTGATGAAATGAGAAGAAATATATAGAAGAGGGATAAAACATGAATATATAATGTGGTATGAGATAAGATGTGGGAAATATTCAGTTTAATACAAATAACATCACTTCAATCTCCACTAATGTGTCGCCACTCAGACATTCTCCCAATGAAAAATCTGCCACCTTGCACCCTCACATCATCTGACCGCCACTCCAACTCACCAGATCATAGAATGGTTGGTACTGTGAGAGTTCAAGATCATGTAAAAATTACTTAACAAGGATTCAAAAAAAAATGGATGACATATAGAGTCCAAGATGACCATCATGAAGCATCTAATGATATATTAAAAACCTTCTTGATAACAAGAGCTCAATCTAGAAATTATATTTTAGAAGCCATTGATGAAGAAAAAAAGAAAACACTATTTAACTACACCATTTTCATCAATTCTACATCATAGGAATTCCGTGGATGCAAAATTGTAAGACCGATGTGGTTAGATAATCAACAAACACAACTCCATTGGGTTCACCCTTTCGTCATAAAAACCATGGATTTCAAAATAATATAAGAGGATATGATTTGGGCTAAGAAACTACACTGTGGTCCCTTTTGGACTGAGTTAAAGAATGGAAGATATAACTTAGGGCTTTACATGACACAATGGAGGTTCAAAATGTGGCATTAGAAAGGATTTAATAAAGATATAAATAATACACCATTGGTTCTCTACTGCAATGTAACCATGCTCGAAAAACACACACATAGAGGAGGTTGTGTACTTGATCTTGGCTACATAATGGGTGTCCCCATAATGGATATAGAAGGTTCCCAGGTAGAAGAATCCTAAAACATGGATTTTTTTTCTACACCATAGCTATTCAAAAGGAAAACATAAGCAAGAGTGGAAATCTTGTAGTGTTCTTGTCCACGTTATAGAGGGGGGTTTCACTAAAATTTAAAATACATGATATCTAGGTACCTTCCAAGCTTGTGGGGGGGGGGGGAGTTGAACAAATTTATACATGGATTTCTGATATACATGCATGGATTCCAAAAAACCCTTAAAAAATGTTGAACCACTAGAAAATTTAAATTCTTTTTTAAAAATAGATAAGGAAATTTTAAATCGAGATTATAGGATTTGGAGAAGATATGTTGGAAATATGATAACTTCAATAGAGGCGGAGGCGGATAAGGATTTTATGGAGGATCAACGTACTATTTCTCTAGATTTATGCTCCTTTATTCTAGGTTTTATTGTTATGATCAATTCAACCCCAAAACTCTATTATTTCTTCTTTAATAGAGGGGTAGAAATATTAATTGAGTAGGGAAGGGTAGGGTATCCATTTGAGATTCCTGAGTCTAGAATATTAATTTAGGAACATTAATCTATTTTCATTTATAAATGGTTTTCAGTTTTGGATTTCAAAATTTAATTTGAAAATATTTTTTTTGGATTAATTATGGTAATTAATTATTTCGTTGATTAATAAATTATTATTTACCTTTAATTAATTTGTTATCATATCAATATTTTGGTCTAATACTAGGAAGAGAGTGTTTACTAATTACTAGACATATGTGAAAGAGGCAATTATCAGACTTGGTTGCTTAGGAATAACAATACCTAATTAGGTATGGCCTAAGTAAATCAAGGGTGATTCAAAGTGAATTTTTCATATAATAAGGAGAGAATTATAAAGAAATGAAATTAATTTGACTATTTTAACTATTAGAAAACTTGATCGATGGTGAAAGGGGGAAGTGATAGTGAAACCTTTCATAAAATAAATTAATAATAGAATGAGTTTTATTTTGAAAAGACTCTGAAAACATTAAAAATAAGAATCAAAGCCTAAAATGATAAATATTTTCTCACTTGGGTTTATTATGTATTGTTTCATTGTTTTCTAGTCTTAGATGTCATCATATACTATATTTTTTCACTCATGAAAACCATATAAGAGTAGTACTCCTTGGAAGAGACTTAGGCTACTGCTACTAATACTAAATATTTTAGGAAAAAAAGTTATTTTACCACAACACATGATAAATATGGATCATACTACTATATAAACATGAGTTGATAAACGTAAAGGTTTTACATGTTGTCGATTGTTTGTTCATAGGGCTGATCCCACATGGTTGGTTGACTGCCTCAGGGTTTATCTACACTATCATTGAATTATACATGTGGTCAATCCATTCATGATTGTTAGTTTATAAATATGACTAGTCCATTGCCTGTAGCTTCACACAATCAATCAAAACAGTCAATTAGTTTCTCATGTGGTTAATCCATTAATACGATCACTTTTATTCCACCAATGATCCAATGAGATGTAAATAAGTTTGATCCTAAATAAGGATTTTTGTAGATACTTTTTTATCACATGGGATATGAAGACTAGTACATATGGTTGATCCTAAAAATCAGTCATGTGCCTAGAGAATTTTTAATGGATCTCCTAGGTGAAAATACGAGTTTCAATATTTTTTATATTCTGAAAAAATAATTAGATGATGTTACAAATATGTTCTTCATGGAATTAAAATCTCATGATTAATTAAATGATCATGATTCTAGCTAAGAATGGAGGAGATCTAGCTGAGGTAGAATCTAGACAATGAGTTTAGCTCCATCTACAAGTAGGAGTTCCTTGTGTAAGAGATGCACGATGAAAGCATGGAGATATTTATAAATAATTATTGAAGTGAATTTATAGATAATGAAAGTAATGAAATATTATTTTCCTTCAAGAAACTGAAAAATAACATTTGATCAGGAATTTCATATAAGGCCCTATCCATAAAACATTACTTAATCTTGAGTTAAATCAAGAATTAACATTGAGGATGTTTTTAGGTTTATCATTTTAAATAATTAGGCCATAACTATTACATAACATATCAAATATTACAAAGTAGACAATTCTACTAAGTATCAATTTTTTTCATCAAATAAAAACTCTTAAAAGAAAACAATAATTGTTTTCTTGATATAAATCTTCTTTAATTATTTATTTCTCTTACCCTTCCTTATACCCTGTGAAAACATTTCAAAAATTTTGGTTGAGCATAAAAAGCTCGGTAAGGGATATAAAATAAAGAAAGAAAACATTAATCCCTCAATACATACATGAAATAAGATATTTAACCTACCTCATGAAATCATAAGATTTATGAATAACACATAGAAATCATAAATCATAAAGGTAACATGTTACATTTATATCATACTTACATTGTAGATTTCATAGCTACACAGGGAGTTGCGTTTGGAATACCCATCATAGTATATTTCTTAATGCTCTTAGAAAAAACATTAAAGTTTACCTCCGTCATGTTACAAAATGCATTGGAGAGCTATCTCGGGCTCACATGCCCTAGGTTTATCATGGAACCACCAATATATGTAAATAATTTCCAAGAACCATAACATAATCATAACACATGAACAAGCTTAAAGGAAAGATAACATTTCCACATTGCAATCACAATAAAAAATTTCAATATATTGACATAATCAATCCATTATAAAAACCATTTTCAATACCAAAATATGTAAAAATAGTATATGGTATTTATTTTCCTTTTAAAAACATTACAGCTTGTTAAGGAATCCAAATATCAAATAATGCTCGCAGCAACAGAAAGGTCGTTGTCACCGCGTAAATTAAAAAGAATTTTTTTGTTGTTTAGTAAAATGCTTCATAAAACAAAAGATTATTTTTGAAAACCATTTAATGAAATTAAAAAAAGGTATAATTATACACCATATAAAATAAGGTCATGTATAAACCAAAATATTCCTCAATGAAAGGATATTGAGACGAAGGGAATTACAAAAATTTGGAAGCCTATCAGAGTCCCTTAAAAATTCATAAAATGAGTTGATGAGATAGAAAAGGGTCTCTCATCACTTGGAAATAAAATTTACTGAAAATAGAATAACATATCCCAACATAAGAAGATGGAAATTAAAAGACATAACATAAAATAAGATTTGACTAAAAGAGGAGGGTGAAAGGTTCCCTTACAAAGATCATTTTGTAAATAAAATAGATCAATTATGTGTATTCACTATAATTACACCTAAATCATGTATGAATAAAAGATATTATAACAAAAATAATTTCTCACATAATCATAGCATGACATAATCATGAAGTATAATTTTAACCTAAAGAATGGAAATTGGGTTAAGGAGTTCCCTTACCTCATGTCTGACTTGACTCGTTCGTTCTTTAATTTACTGAATAATAAAATCAAGTTAATTTATAATTACATCAGAACAATTTTCAAGTTTATTTTTCCTTTTATATCACTTATAATGTTTCAATAAAAATTAGTTAATTATTTTAGTTCATATCAGACATTTTATCGATGTTTGGAATTTGAGTAAAAAATGAACTTGTCATAATTAAAATTTTTCCATGTGGTCAAAAGACAATTATCTCCAGAATATTATTCATATATATATATATAATATAATATATATCCATTATATATTTATTTACAATAATCTATTACATTAAAAGATAAAAAATGAAATGTACCATTCAAGGAGACGGTAAGCCGTACGTACACATGAATGATACTTTCATTTATATATCATATTTAATGGAATGGAAAAATAATTCTACATAGGTATATTATAATTCAATTATAATATCATATTTTATATATGTTACATAATCTCCTTAAATCCATCCTTTATAAGTTCCATTAATGGCATGAACGAGTCATATCACTTTGAGGGGGCGGTAGTTCGCGCTTCCTCAAATGAAATTATCGTATTGACCCATTATGGAAACCAAAAAGGTATGCTATAAATGAAACATACATAATCATAGATAAAATATAAATATAATATATATCACATAAATACAGTTCCATCATAATGGACATCATGAGAGGTGGTAGGCGAAAAATCAAACAATCATCGTTTCGTGAGGCCGTAGTTAGTCGTACACAGAAACAATATGTTCATATCCATTAGATGGAGGTGTGTGGAAGTGTGGTTATAATAATTTTCATAAAAAATCCTAGTATATTGAGTATACTTGTGTTTTTATGTAATAAATGAAAAATAATATAATAGAGAGTGAAGTAGTATAATAATGGAAAGGAATTTTAGAGAATACACCACCTCTTAAAACGTGTAACTCTCTTTGATTTGAGCCAAAAGACATTCTTGAATTGCCTTATTCCTTGGGAAAATATTATAGGAGGAATATGGGGGATGTTGGGAGCTTCTTGAAGTAGATTTCGAATGAGACAAGGGGCTTGAGAGGTGTGTGTAATGGGTTAGATGTGGTGTCCTTTTATAAGAGGAAGGAAGGGGCTCTTTAGGAATGTGTGAAAGAATTATTTTATTATAAAATGGTTTTTAGTTTCAAATGGTCCAAATATCATTAAATTATAAGATAAGATGAATTTAAGTCTAAATAAAATCATCCAATAATAATTTGATAGGTTTTGGATATTTTTTAATCCTTATCTTTTTATTTGACCCTTTTTTACTCTTACCGTTTTATCAAGAATTTAACACTTTGAGAAACCAAATAGTTACCAAAAAATAAAAAATATACAATTAAATAGTCAATAATATTATTTTAGTCTTATTAAAACTATTTGGATGAATCATATTTTTTTTAATTTTATAATATTTAATAAAATATTTGATAATTTAAAATATGAATTCTATCAATTTTGACACTATTCGTATCATGACTTTTTAAAAATCTATAACAACTTTATTGATTAGAAAAAACTTCATTAATAAAAATATAAAATGTAAATATCATCTATAAAATTCGTGGATGATATCAAATTAACCAAATTTCATTTATTTTAACATTTATAATATCATTTATTTGAATCTTTTATTAATGAAGCAATCACTACATCACCATTGTGTCATAATTAACTTTATTTATTTAATTTACAAAAATTATAAATAAAATACCATGATGTATTAAATATTTTTATATTTATAATGAATATATATTGTTGAAAGGATCAATTATATAACCCCATATAAAAATTTTTTTACTAAAAGATATATGTTTATGTTCTATTTTCCTTAACTTTAAATTATTTTTTATAAAATGTAATTTTCACTTACAAGTGGCTACATGGGGTCCCACAATCGACCCAAGGATTTAAATTATCATAAATATATCATCCAATAGAGTTAGGACACATGTTAGGATAATTTAATAATATAATAATATTATTTTATTACCCTTATTTACCAGATTTACACTTTAACCATGGTAAATAAAATATTTTCTGAAGTTACTATTCATAAGGTCTAAAAATAAAGGTTACATATTTACACAATTTGGAAATTATGATTCCAAATATGGAATTAATTTTTCCAAATTCAAAACATAAAAGTTGCTGAAATTAATTTAAAATTAATTCCCGTTGTCAAAACCAAAAATCGTGTTTTTAAGAAGTAAAAACTATCAAAATATTGACATGTGTTTATGTCCAATTTCAAAGTGAAATTAATTTAAATGAACAAAATTGTATTAAATGATAAAAATACAATCTAATTAGGCTTTAAAACCAATTAAAAGGACAATATAATCATTTAAAAAATTATATTAAAATGCAATATTTTTCACTATTCATCAAAAAATAAACTTTATCAAAAAAATATCAAAATTTTACCCAAAGTAAATTTTGATATCCCTTTCATAAATAAAAAGTTAAGTTTGTCAAATTGAACATATAAAAGTGAAAAATACAATATTTAAAGAGGGTTCTCCCTTAAAAGGTGGTAAAAACACCATTTTAGAAATATTAGAATATTTATGCTTAAAATGGGATTCATTCTCATTTTAAGGCTCTAAATATTATTGAATAAATGTAAAAACATTTATCAAAATTGTGTAATAATATTTTAGGTAGTTCAGTTAGATCCTGGAAATACAGTGTCTAGGCTTTAACTACCATTTAAAATAATAATAATATTATATTAATTTTCGGTATAACTCAATGTTGTGAGAAATGTAAGATTTCAAAGAAACTCATTGTTGTGTGTTGAGTATGCTATCAAACATAGAACACCATGTATTGTAAAATTAATATTTAACTTAAAAATATTATTAAATATGAAAATTTCACATTCTTTACTTACCTAGGATGTTAAATTTTGAATGGGATTTCAAGGGATAATTCAAACTTGAAATATGTTCTAGATCTGAATGAGAAGACCACACTTGTTAAAGTTCATGGGACTTTACAAATTCTAATGAAAATTAAATATTATTGTGAAATTATTGTGAGAATATAAATATATGGTGTATGTATTAATGAAATTGAATCCATGATATTATTGATAGAATTCGTGATGCACTATGCATAAAATATAAGAGCGTGATACTCTATAGTATTAAGGATAAAGAAGGTGTTGAAATTTGGGGCCATTAAAGGATATGGTGATATCCTATTCAATTGAGTATTTATAAAGTCAGTGGAATAATTAGATATTTGAAGATATGGTGTAGGGAATTAGAGAAAAATAGTGCTAATAATGTTCTTGAAAGGAGTACACATGTAGATTTGCTGATCTATCTTTTCAGGGTGGAAGATCATTATCTAGAGGTGTTAAAGAAACCTGAGGCAATAAAGAAATATTTCTATCACAAGATCAATACCAAAGGATCTTTTAGATTTGATGTATAAATAGTAAATTAAGAGTCTTATGGATGGGGTGTATAAATAGTTTCTTGATGTTTGTAGTTTTGGTGTATAGCTGATTACTATATAAGTATAGAGAGTCCAAGTTAGGCTGTCTAACCTAAATGAAAAGGAGTATGGATTTCAGTCAAAATTTACAAATACCATGGTGATACTCTCTCTTTCATTACTAGTTCACATGAGGGGAGTTTTTGAGATATTATTAAGTTGATAAGGAAATTTAATAGGTTCAATATGATGAATTGAAAAAGATAAAATTCATAAAATAGTGTAATAACCCGCATTCATACAGTTGAAAATTTGTTTGTGAATTTGAATTTTCTCCATTGGTGGAGTGTTAATTTTTAAATCTACAAATCTAAACAAGGTTCCAAGTGTTTGAGTTTTCTAAAATTCTCTTTTTGGGGATGATTCAATGTTTGGGTGATGATCCATCGATCCAAGAGGCCACCAAAGGTGATGTCGGGGGTCGGGGAAGGATGAAATTCACAACAACACATTAATCATGTCTTGTATATGTTATTAATGGAATGAAATTATTTCATGTACTGGAGAAGAGAGTTCCATGATATGAAAATTGAGATAGAGGTCTAGGCCTGAAAATACATGGTGTATAGCATAGTTTCACTCCATGACACAGGATGGCTAGGTACAATTTTTGATTTTTGAAAGAAATTTGATGATGTTAAAATTGTTTATACTTTATTAACTACCCTTAAACAATTTAATGTTGGATTTAAAGAGGAATTATCTTTTATAATCCCTAAAAAACCATTGTCCCGAATCCATTATGTGGAAAGCGATGGAAATGGGTGGTTTTCACTTTCTTGTGCCCCTTTGATCTCATCCATTTAGCATTTGAAGCACCGTTCATTGAAATTGATTCATCTTAGTGATTTCTAGCCATTGGAATCCATTGAAATTTCCCATTCTCCTATAAATACCCTCCATAAATTGGTCGTGTATTTATTCTAATTGATAAATCATATGGAAAATCAAACAGATCACAAAATTGTTGTTTAAGAATGATGTGATGATATATCTGTACGTCAAGAGAGTATCCCATGTTAATGAACATGTGTTATTGAAGGGTTATATAAAAAAGGTACATCATTGGGTTTATCTAGTCAAGGATTCCATTTTAATTACATTATATTTGATTTTTTTGTGTTGAAGTGTGATTTGGAATTTTCCTGGATTGGTTTCAGACAATTGCATCAGACATTCCATGGATGTTTGGTTGAGGATCTTAAAAAGAAGTGACATTAGACAATTATTTTATCTTGTTGGAAATTTTATATTAAATTAGAGGTTTATTTTTATAATTAAATTAAATATAATTTAGTTATAAATAATTAATTGGGATATTATGACCTGAGATAGGGAATTTTGGCATTTAAGGAAGGTGGAATGGACTTGGGTGACATATAAAATGTAGTTGAGGTTTTCTTGTCTTGGTGTTGACTCCATTTTAGGTAGGTGTTTTAGAAAAAATCCATTTTTTATTTCATTTTTTATTTTGTATAATAAGTGTGATTGCCTCAGAATGTCATGCGCACAACTTAACTAATTTGAAAATCCTTTTCTTTTAAGATAATTAATATGCATTGACCTACCATGGACTATGTTGTGTCTATTGGAATTGAGATCATGACTTTCAACCACCCAAGGGGTGCACCAAACCATAACACATTTTCATAACTTGAACGTAATGAACCTAGAGCGCCTCGAATAATTGTAAAAATGTTATGATTTTTCATGATTGGGTATGTTTTTTGGATTATGGATTGATATTGTTGAATGAAAATGTAAATGGGAAATGGTATTGAATGTGAATTATATGACTTGAAAAGATGAATTGGAATTTTAATGGATTATACATGATAAATAGGTTTATTAAGGGTATAATGGAACAAGAATGATTATTAATTTAGATTAACACTTGAAGAATGTTTTGTAAAAAATATGACGATAATTGGTATTTTGGCTCAATAAAATTAATAGTTACTAATTATAACATTGATGAAATAAAAAAGTGGACTATAATGATATATTTGATATACATGGTGTGTCCCCCTGTGTTATTTTGGTTCAGATGATTATATTTTTATGTATTCTGGTTATGATGAAATTATAAGAGGGATCTCCATGTACATAATAAAATTCTTAGAGGAAGTTTCCTAGACATGTTGAAATGCATAGAGGGATATTCTTGGATATGATTATATTCTTAGAGGGATCTTTTTGGAAATCCTAAAATTTTTAGAGGATTATTCATAGAAATTTTGAAATTTGTAGAGACATTGTTCCCATTTATTCTTCTTTATTTCATGAGCCAAAGTCTATGAGAGTTATGGAAACAGTGGGCATGGTCTCCAACATACTTATGAGACATCTAAAATCACGCTGAATTAGGTTTGGCCAACCGAGGTTGTCAAACTAGAGATTTAGGGCTCAAAATTTTAGTTGATATATATTATAGATTTATTTTTTATTCTCTATTTATCATAATATTTCTTCAACTATATACTAAGAATAGTTTTTTATACACCATTCGTGGTGGCTTACTATGTTTTACTTGCACACTGCTCAGGTCAACATTGCACAAGGGTATCTGATGAACTCATACATGTCTTTTACAAGCACTTGGTTAGGATGAGGCTAAGTATATAATGGTTGATCTTGATATCTTATATGGTATTAGGAGACAAGATTAGGTTTGTCTTGGTGATGTATTTTAACCCCTTATTATTATTTTTATTTTATTATGGTATGTTTCTATGACTGAACTAGTTGTCGGTTTATTATATGTTCAACAAGGATATTTGGGAATTAAAAAATTTCATGTAATATAGTTTCTTATCCTCTTATTTATGTGAACTAAAATTATTTACTGTTGTGTATGGTATTTGGTTATTTTACATTTTTTCACTCTGATATAGGGTGTAGAGTCTCCCCACAATAATATATTGAACCCATACTTCTAGCCAGTAGACTATACTGTGTAGGGAGGCATGCCAAAGCCATGTATTAAACTAGTAAAACTATTGGTTATGGAGTAAACTAGGGTGGGATGATACAAAGTGGTATCAAAGGATTATTTTTATTTTGCCTAATGATTTTTGGATCTAGTAAACAGGAGATTTAGGAATGTGTTAGAGCTTCTGATTGATACTTGGATGGTATGTTATCAAAACCTATTCTATTATAAATTCCATGTTTCTAGGGCCTAGGGATACTATTTTTATTTATATTATTGTAGTTTTATTTTATTTTCTCTTTGGGTGACACATATGTGGTTTGGATGTTTTAATTTATGATGGATATATGGATCTTGGACCATTGGAAAGAGGATAATAAGTTGATTTTCACTATTTACGTAGAGATACAAGAGAAATATTACACATAATATTAGTAATATAGGATTGACATGATATATAGGCCTTCCAGTGTGTGGTTTCCCTGATTAAAAAGGCATAATTCTTTAAACTATCAATAACCACTCATAAATTTATTTTTGTGCATGAGTGATTAGTGGAATTGTTCTTTGTTGGGATGACTTAAATATGAATTCTTTTTTAAGGTCGTTTATATGAGTATATGGTGATACATTCCATGGGGAGGAAAATGATGGAACACTCATCATGAATAGGAGATGTAGTGACCCTAATGAGATATGGTCCTCTAGGGAGAAAGCTGTTATGTGGATGTTCAGAGACGATGAGTTCCTTTTTCATGGGTGGTGCTTTAGAATGACTAAGTAATTAGTTATGATGAGAATATGGGTGAAACCAGTGGTTTGTGACCTTTATGTGATACTTGAACTCTAAGGCTATGAGGGAGACCTATCAGCACTAATTTTTGACTTAGATACCAATGGGTTCATGTTTCTTTGTTTGATAGTGAGCTATTAGATGGGCTAGCTCGATGCTAGGGATGTTTTGGATTTCAAAATCAATGTATGATAGGTGAAAAAAATCCCTATAAATGGCATGGTTATGACTTGGTTTACTTCTAAGTGAAGAACCTTTAGTTCTTGTAGTTAGCCTTAAGGATATTTTGAAGGGGGGGGGGGGGGGTGAGGATCGTTTGAATTACTAACCCTATGTTTTTATGATATTTTGAATAAAAATATATGTTGAACTTGGATGTGTGAGATAAGTGTGGTTAAAGAATGTATAGATTCCTTTGATCAATGAACATATCTCAAATTGAAAAGTTATCATGTTGTTGGACTTGACTTGTGTAGAAGGACAAGTTGTTCGATAGGAATGTTGAGGATTCCTCACACCCAATGAGGAATACATGATAAGTGGCATATTAATCTTCTTGAAAGGTAGTTTGATCATAGTTTTAATTATGTATTATTAATGGTGTTCTAAGTTATATTTGGTGAATTGTGATAGGTAATGAACATGACCTAGAGTTTTCCAGCGGGAAAAATATGGTAGGAACATGCTGGAGAAGCATGATGCCATTGGGATATGTGAATAAGTGGATCAAGAGTAAGTGTATTTGGATTTTATTGAAATAAAGGTGATGTGTTCCAATTATGGTGTGTATGATGGTTTGTATTGGTATAATGGATCAGTTATACTATATTGGAAAATTTTCAAGTAGTTTTGGAAGGACTTGAGCAATGTGGTGGTGGTAGTTCCATAAAAAAAATTTATTCCTGGATTCATGGAATGTTTTGTGAGGAATTAGTTAGTTTTTTTTATAATGAGTTTCATTTAAATCATAATGGTCAAAATTTGAGGAGGCGCTTGGGGGTAGGGAGGCCCAAGGCCTTGAAATGATTTTTTAATTTCCTTGCAGTAAGAGGTGACATCAGAAATGGATGTTTTTTGGTGGTAATAAAAAATGATAGAGTAATTCTAATTTAGATATTATAATGACCAATATATTGACTACATATTGAGTATACTGAGTGTGTAGAAACTATACACCTAGCTATATAAAGGTCTTATCTTCCTAGCTGAAAGGCCTCCCATGGGGTTTGTGGTCGATTAGAAGTGTATGAAAAGACCTATGATGGGGAGAATATCATAATATATTGCAGGATAAACCTCACATGAGAAGGGTATTAGGCTTGGTTGGGCTGGCTGTTAAATGGTCAAGGTGGAAGTTAGATGCCGGTGAGTAGTGAAGTCAGATTTATCTGGTTCACTATAAACACAATATTTGATATTGAGATGATATGTTGGGTGGTGTCAGTGCATTACATCGAGTCTATAATATTATAGGGTTATTAGAAGGTGATTCATGAGGTGATATCTATATTGTGACATGATTTTTGGGGTACCCATATTTTATGACATGTTTCATGGGATTATTAATGATTCATTACTTGGTTTAGGGGATGGACCGGTTTTGTTTCTTGCTTCAAGGGGTGAAACCCTATTTCATTTATTGGTTCATGGGAAAAGTCTTGTGATTAAATATTCTATGACATAAATTTAGGGGTGAAACATTTTATGAATAGTTTTTAAGGTTTCATTTTGGAAAACAATCATGTAATATATATAGAATTTGGTATTGTGGTTTTGGTATGTCATTTTGGGTATGAGAGTATTCCAATAATTAGTCAGTACCTTCTAGGTAAAGTTCAGCATATGAAAAAACTATTAATGGGTAATGGGTTCTCATTGGTTTTGGTTTGGAATCAATGAAAAAAAGTGGTACCAGCTTTGGTGGGTGTTTCTTCCATGTTCATGTATAGTTGGATGTAAACTGTGTTGATCAGATCATTAGACCATTGCAAAAAGGTTATGATACGAAATCCTAACAGTTGGTAATTCCATGGTTAAAAAGAGGTCCTGAAATGTTGGGTTATTTTATGGGATGTAACATGAACCATTCAAAGAGTTATTTCATGGACCGATGATGTTTTGGAATAGATAGGTGCCAGGAATATTTTTCTAGGGGTTTTATGAGAGTTACGAGTGGTGGCTTGAGTTTTGATGAATAATGTGCAAAATGTTTTGAGTCCTGAAGTTTATATTATTTTGGATCATTAAAGTATAATTTAGTGATTTGATAAATTTTAACCATACCATGTAATTTGGTTTCATCTACTAAATATATAAGAGGCTTCTTGGGGATGATAAGTTATATGGATGGAAAATTTTATGCACGAACATTAGTATGGTTGATAATTTCATCAGGAATTTGATGTTTTTTCTTTAGTGGACATGTTGTTTTGAAATATGGAAATTCAAACAATGTTCCAAGTGTCTAATAATTCTAAAATGGTGTTTTTGGAAAATACTCAATGTTCAAGTGATGAACTAGGTGGCTGAGTGGCCACCGATGAAGTTTTCAGTGATGGGGATGGATGAAAAACACTAAAACACCTCATTCATGTTGTGAATATGGTATTTATGATGTGAGATGATTTCATGGGGTGGAAAAAATATCTATAGAATGTGAAAATAGATCTGTAGGCTTGGACCTAAAAATTCATAGTGTGCAACATAGTTTCTTGATATTACAAAGGCTGGCCAAGCCTAGTTTTGCATTTTCCTAGAAATATCATGATGTGAAACTCGTTTCCACATCATAAAATTCCCCTGGATAGTTGTATATAGTGTCTAAAGTGAAATAATTTTCTAGAAACCTTAAAAATCCATTATCTTGAATCCCTTACATGGAAAGAAACATGAATGAGAGTTTTTAGCTTATATGATCCCCTTTGACCTTATCCCATCACCATTTGAAGTTCCATTCATTTAAATGGATTATTCACAGTGAGTTCTATATAATATAATCCATATATGATTTTAATTATCCTCAAAATAGCCTATATAAATCAGTTGTGGATTGATTATGATTGATAAATCGTATGGGGAATCCAACTAATCTTGATGGTTTTTTCCAAGGATGATGAGATCATAGATCTCCATAGAATGAGAGTATCCCATGTTGAAGAAAATAAGTTGTTGAAAGGTGATATAATTATGGTATATAATTGGGTTTATCTTTTAGATGACTCCAATTTAATTATATTCAATTGGTTGTTTATGATTTTTAGTGTGATAGATATTTTTTCCGAATTTGAATTAGATGATCATATAAACTATTTCACAGATTATTGGTCAAGGATCTATCTAGATAGTGACATCTGGTATGTTCATTATCTTATTTCCATTTTATCATTGTATGTTAGGTTCCTTGTTATAATTTAAATAATAATTATTCAGTTATAATTAATCAACTATAATTATGTGACATGATAATGGGAATCATGGAAATTAAGTAAGGATGAATGGACTTGGGTGACATGAATTTTTTTTTTGGGTTTTTCTCATATTTGAGTTGACTCTATTTGATGTAATAGTCTAAAACAAATACTTTTAACTATTTCAATTTTTAGTATGCTAATTAAGTGCGACCGTGCTGGAAAACCATGACTATGACATAAATAAACTGATAATTGATTAATTTGAAGAGAATTCATATTCCTATACCTTCCATGGAACCTTTAAGGTCCATTAGTATTGAGACCTAGACTTTCAGCCACCTGAGGGGTGTTCCAACCCTTAACACCCTTTTAAAACTTGAATGGAATGATCCTATAGCCCCTTGTGTAATTATAAATTGGTAACAACCCATAGTTTTAAAAGAATAAAATTATAATAGAGATACTAATGAGTATGGAACACCAAATTTATCTTACGATACATACAATAATGATTTTCTTCAATAGCTTGTGTCACACGCAAGACCAAATTTTACCAAAAAACAATATACTATTAATATTATTATGATAGTTATCAACAAGATACTGAATTTTAGGGTAGAAATCATATTAACGGACTTATAAATATATATAATTTATAATTTTTTAGTTATATATTTATTAAAAATAAAATAATAACCATTATAAGAAAAATAAATGTTTTTTGAATAACAGTTTTTTTTCCAAAATATGGTTTAATCATGCTTGGAAAATGTAATTTAAAATTAATTTACACCACTTTTAGAATATTTTTGTAATGACCCAGAATAATATCAATGAAATTTCCCTTCTTATGTTTATTTCATATAGTATAGATCATATAAAATCACCTATAGAACACAATGAAAACCTTATAAATGAATAATGAATGAAATAAGTGTTATTTCTAGTAGTTAAGGAACCTATACTGATGAAATAGTAACATGAACTTAGAAATAGTAATGTGACGATTATTAATAGTAAACTGGTAAATAGATTAGAAACCTCACCAATGAAATTATAAATAAAATTTTTCCATCGTATAAATTAAATTATGATATAATAATAGCACAATGTAAATAAATGAATATTTTAAAAATTAATATTTAAGTGTTGGTATTTTTGTAAGTTATAAATATTCAATTACAATATTATAATTAATAAAATTATCTAAAATAAAATAAATTTTAATAATAATCATTTATAAATCAATATTTTGTTGTTTATGATTTTATGATATTTTTTTGAGACCTTAGTTAATTTTTGAAAGAGTTATAAAATCAGTTATAAATTTATAACCATATTTCTCAAGTAAATAATGATTCTAATTAAAAAATTAAATTTATCATTCTTAGAAAATTATTTTAATAAAATGGAGTTTATTATTTAATTCCACACATTGATAAATGGTTAGGGTGAATTTTTGAGATTTTTCTAAAATACATGTTTTTATTTGGTGAATAATAAAATTTGATAATTTACGATAAATGCTAAATACATGAATTACAGAGTCATTGTTGATGTTTGGATAATTTGAGCACCATTGGTTCTAACTCACATATATTCATTAATTTCTCTAGTGAAAACAATTAATACTATTTCTTGTCTTGAGAAAAATAATAAAATAATGAATAAAATAATGAGAAACCACCCCTCTCCTCCACTATAAAAACCACCCCTCACCCCCTCTTATCCTCACACATCTAAGCCTTGAGTCAGGTCTAAATTCTTCCCAAATCCTCTTACCTAGTCTCTCCCCACATCCAAGAGCTCTTGGTCTTTCCAAAAATAACAATACCCCTTCCCTTAAGGAGGTTCTCAAGGAGGACAATTCAAGAGGTAAATCCTCTTCTTTTTTCTTTTAATTTCGTTTCAATTTACATTCTTTTCTTATCCTATCCTTACATCCTCCATATAAAGGATCATGATAACTCCATTATCATATATATAATGTAATGATATCATGTTAATCAAATTTCCTTCTTCAAACTTCTTTCTCTCTCTATTTTAAAAATAAAATCATAATCCGGGAGGTGCTGATTTACAGCCTTTGTGGGTGACGCCCATTAATTTTATAATTTATCATTCAAGACTATTCACAAAACCATTTTATGGTAGAAAAATATCATAAAATATTTATTATATATATTATTTAAGGTTCTGGAACCATTTTATATAAATAATATTAAATATTGAACAAAACTAATTCACTTTGATCTAGAAACTGCTAAAATTAAGAGAAATGATTATCATTAACATGTTATCTAATTATTCGTCCTCATATATGGGAAATTATTAAATAATACCAATTAAAATTATGGTTTTTCATTAATATCATGTAATTATAATTTTTCAGAATTAAACCCATTTTACATGAACTTCATTACTCATATATACAAGTATACCAATCGTGAAAACCAAGGAATTGAATTCTCTCAAGCAATAAAATTGTATCTTATAAGTCATTAAAAATGACACAAATGAACTTAATAAAACTATAATAAATCAAATACATGTATATAAGGTACTTAGTTAATTAATTAATGGATATAATTTGATTATCTAGTATATTAAGGTCAAGTAAGAACACATTCAGACATAAGTTAAGGGTTTTCTACCCGAACCTCCAATTTCTTTCGGGTTACTCTATTTCTATATTTAACCCAATTAAATTTTTAATTATTCATATTTAATACACATAAATTATCAATAATATATATATATATATATATTATGGGGAGTTTTATTTTTAAATGGGTCTTTCTCAAATTATTCCCGATAAACAAGACCAATTCAAGGGAACTTCTCAAATTCATACATATTTTAAAGTTCAATCTATAAAATGTTTTAATACTCTATTATTTTTCTAAAATCACTTATTTTATTTTTAGAAAACTATATTATTTCACTTTTAGTTTTACACAATGATTTTTCCAAAAGAACTCTTCTTTTCAAAGTAAATGAGTATTCCCCTAAAGTGTTACTCATTGATTTATTAAGTGTATATACATCTATTTAAAAACTATTATTGATTATTATGTTTAATTGGGATTAATATTTTATGATATCATATACAATATTTTATTAAATATTCTATGATTATTTTGACTATAGATGTGACATCTTGATACCATTCACCATATTACTCCAAATGGTTAGTGTTTATGTTTACTGAATGGGGAAAGTCATTTACATTTCATTTGTTAATTTAAATATGAATGTTTATTTTGATTACGTTTCTCCCATTTCATATGAGGAAAGTATTGGACTTAGTAAGTGATGAGTGGTGTCCTCTATAGCCCCAATATGCATCGGTAGGTCCCATGAGACAAACTAGATTGGGTTTTTACCCATTATTTATGGTTTCTTGGCCAAGGCATTAACAGTATGATTATGATATACAACACTATTCATCCCCTCATTATGAAACTAGAAATTAATATTCCATGTGATTATTAGACTGGTAGAATATCCATGGTTATGGTTTATTATAGAAATATTTATTCATCCTTTATTCCTTTCTTATTATGTTGATGATTTTGTTTTAATGGAACATGTTATTTAGTTATTCATCATGAATTATTGTTTATACTTCTGCTATATTACTTACCCTTTAAGAGAATTTGACCTCAGCCCTTTATTATGTTTATTTCCCCTGAGAGTCCAAGATGAATTTAATGAATTACATGAAAAGATAATCTAGAGTAATAAGAGTGTTTCCAAAGGAGTTTCTATGATTTATTTTATTTCAACTTATAATGTTGAACTTATGTATGTATCTAGTTTTCCAATACAAATAAACTATTCATTCCATCGAGATATGAATTCCTTGTTTATATGATAATGTAATAAAATATTGCACCAGCTCTAGGATTCTGGTGTCGGGGTGTTATAGTTGGCATATGAGGAAGTTTACCAGCAACCTCAGAAACTGGATTTAGAAAAAATAGTTTAGGGAAGATAAACCTAAGGTGGAATTTGTAGATAATCATAGAATAACGTCATGGAATATTGGTAAAGTAGATGTTATGTGGGTCTTACTAGAAATAAATACTTGTATGGATACTACAAGTGGATGTGATTTTTTTATAGATGTACCTAGAAGTAACAACTCCGAAAAGGTGTTCCGGGCCTGACTTGGGATAACTTGGTACACAAAAACATGCATTACTGCACACCTAATTTAAAACTCTTATGGTATATTCTTAAGATGATTCATATTTTCCTTACAAAATATTATGAAGGATTCTATTGTAAATATGTCCCCATAGAAACCATACTTATGATTATGAGATTAGACATGCATAAAATTTCCATTTATGTGAAGTGTTTTTCTAGTTCGATATTATACATTATCATGGCCGAGGATAAAGCCATGCTCACCAGAATCTCTCATTGTATTCATCAAAATACTGTTATTTCTTAGGCAGATACAGACTCTTTGATTCTTCACGACTCCCTGCATGGTAAAGGCTCCACCTCGTGGCGCATTTTCTACATTGTACGACAATGCAATGATCTCCTCTGAAAGATCCAGGTCTCCCATATGTGGCATGGAGGGAACCAGGTTGCAGATTACCTTTATTCTTTGGAAGATCAGAGACCCATCCACACTGGTATCCTGATCCCCATCAGCTTAAGGCTAGAAAGAATTAATTTTATAAGAGGAGATACTCTCGGCCTGCATTATTTTAGCCCCCCATGACTTTGTTTTCTTTCTTGGTTTGTCCTCCCCCTCCCCCCTTTTAATAAAATTAGGATTTGGATGGATGATCCATAACCTAATTTATTATATTCCATTATTTATTAGAGGATAATAGTGGAAGAAATGGGAACTGCATGAATGCACGTATCCCATTTAGGTATTTCTCTCTTATGCAATATATTGATGTCAGTATTGGAGCGATGACTGGTGCTGAGAAATTTATAACAATACAAGGAAAGATGAAATAGGATATAAACAATAACCATACCCATATGGAGAATCATAATTGACAATGTAGAGGAGAAATATTAGACCTCTTTATGAGACAACAACCTTCATCACTGAATGGTACGACACACCCATTTATAAAGGAGTAGTAGATAAGTTCCCTAGAGAAGATATTTCTCACTTTAGAAATTAATGAAAGGGAGAAGGTTATCATGTTAGTTCACCGCCTATCAGGATATATGGATCAATGGGGGTCATTAATTCAAAACAAAAAATGAGAAGTATGAAATCTCAAATATGTAGTGGAATGATTTTAAGGAAATTTTCCTAAAAAAATATTTTCATCGCAAACAACGAGCAGATATTGAAAGAAAATTATTGAGTCTAAAACAGAAAGAAGATGAAAATGTTGACATGTATGAATCCAACTATAAAAGATTAAAAAGGCATGATGTGGACTTCAAAAGTAATATAAGGATCAAGGATGATAGATTATTTAAGGGTTTAAATCCATTTCTCCAAAGGGGATTAGTCTCCTAAAATTTCTTATCATATGAAGATATAGTCTCATGTGCTATCAAGATAGAAAAATAATTCTCTATGTCTCATGACTTTAAAGAAATGAAAGAGAATAAGATGGCTTCTAAACACTCTTGAAAATGAAATAAGGAATGTGGGAAGAAGTAATGAATTTATTTTATATCCTCTGAAAATTGTGGGAAGAAACAACCTGGTACTTGCTTGAAGGATATGGGTGCTTGTTATATGTATGGAGGAAAAGAAAACCAAGCCCATGATTGTAAGGGAAAGAAAGAAGATACCAATTTTCAATTCTAAAATTAGAAAAATATGGGAAATTATGAAAATGACTATCCTAAATGTCAAAGAAAATTTCCCCAAACAAGGCCAAGAGAGAAAGTTTAAGCTTATATAGTCACAAATACTGAGCTTAAAGTGCCTAATGATATTGTGGTAGGTACTTTAATTATTTACTCAAAATTATCCAATGATTTATTTGATTCTAGATCATCAAATTCTTTTATATCTTCCTAGTTTTCCAAGAAAATTATACATTTCCAATTTTATTTAATAATGGAGTTTTCAGTCAAAAATCCTTAGAGAAGTATCATTATAACAAAGATGTATTAATCAATCCCCTTTATAAATCCAAAACTTACTTTAGTTTCTGAATTTTTCATCATACCAATGATTGATTTTGATATAATACTTGGTATGTATTGTTTTTCATATTATTATGTGAAAATATATTTCAAGAGGAAGGAAGTTACAATTTTTTGAATGATGTAGAATCCCTTATCTTTACAGGAGAAACCAGAACATATGATTATTATCTAGATCCACTCCTAGTAGATCTACTGAATGAAATTCATAGGGAGGATGAGAACATAATATCTATTGGTGAGGAAATAAATATTAAAATTGAGGATATACCTATTGCACAATAATATATCAATGTATTTCTAGAGGATTTACCTAGAAATCATATTGCGTAGGAAGTTGAGTTCTCTGTTGATTTAATTCCACATTCAATACCTATATTAAAGAATCCATATAGAATGGAAAATGTGGAATTACTAAATCTAAAGAAATATTTAGAGAAATTCAGTAATAAAGGATCCATTCCCCCTAGTGTTTCTCTATAGGGAACCCCTGTTCTATTTGTTAAGAATAAATATGGGTCCCTGAGGCTATGTATTGACTATAGGGAAATCAATGATATTATTATAAAGAATAGGTATCATATTTCTCGCAATAATGACTTTTTTTATAGACTTAATGGATATCAATACTTTTTTAATATTGAACTTTGATCTATATAACATCATCTACATTTGAGAAAGGATGATATTTCAGATGCAACATTTTAATCTAGGTATAAGAATTATGAGTTTAAAGTAATGGCTTTTGGACTGACTAATGCACCTTTGTTTTCATGGATCTAATGATTTGGATTTTCAAGGAATATCATTGATGCACAACTGTCATAGGGCATGGAAAAAGCAATTTAGTTTTCCTTGTACAACATAGAGGCTGACCAGGGTCGTCTCACTTGAGGAGCATTTTTAGTTGGTTCATTCACTTAATCTAATTCACCAAAACTACTTCTTTTTGTTCATTTATATTTTACAAAATAAATGGAATTTAATAAAATAAATTAAGTTCATAATTTAGAAGAAACTATAATTTAATTCTAAATTACCAGGAAATGCTAAACAGAATGGAATTAGTGAAGAAAGGAAGTTCTCCCGAGAGAATTTTCAGGGAGCACCTTCATTGACCAGCTTTAAATATTTTTAGTGAACACACTCCATCGTATGTGAGAGCACCTTAGTCTACCCCGGTTATGAATGAAAAGTCTACTTAGCGATCGCCAAGCACACCCTCCATCCACCTCCACAATTGAGGGAAAATGGTTGTAGATTAAGAAGTCAATCTTTAGACAACAACGGTGAGGATTACACCCACTATAAATTATCCATAAAATTAACTCAAAGAATATTAAAAACATGGTCTTGGGTTCAAAAACATAATTACTCCTCTGGGATATTCCTCGGATTAGTTACTTATGATCATGAGTATTATAGTTCACGATGATAAGATGATAGGAAGAAAAGAGGGTGAATGAGTGGACACAAAAATAAAAACAATTCATGAATTTTATTAGAAATCTAAATTAAAATTTAAAAATAAAACAAAAATAAAGAAAATTAATAAATAAAAATGAAACGGGGAAGATTTGTGGCCAGCCTCCCTCGGCGGAGAACTCCTCCTTGGTGCCTTGAAAGAATGGAATGAAGATTGGGATGATTTGAGAGGGTGGAGCTCTCCTCCTTTTATAGCCATAATTTGTCCCCCGGATGTTGACGCATTTTAGCCCCATTAAATGACATATGAACTCATTGAGCCCTTCTTGAATGTTCTTTATAATTCTCTTTTCCATGTCCCCTCAAAAGCTCAGCAGATTTGGACATGTATTCTGAGAGTTATGGCTGTTTTACTCTGAGAATTGATTTTGTCCAATCAGACTCTCCAAAACGAAATCCTCCGGATTAGAGTGATTTAATGACCCCATAAATGGATGATTCATGTGGTCCTTCCTTCATAAAAGATTCTCCAGAACTCCTTGAACGTCCATCCAGCTAAGTTCACAACATTTGGGCCCACCATGAATGAGTTATGAAGCCCACACCAAAACTAGGAATAACTGCAAACAGTTCTCTTTCTCCAACTTGTGAGATTTATTTGAGCTTCTATATAGCCGATTAAGCTTTTAGTACAAAAATAGTAAATTAATCCCTAGATGTTTAAAATCTGGAAAAGAAATAATTTTTCAATTTGGATCAGTATAGATAATGTTATGGCCAAACTATATAAATAATTTAAAACTGTTAAAAATCCAAAATGGCCAATTTTTACTATTTAGCTCAAAATAACACCAATATCATAAAAATGAAACAATTCATCTTGAAGGAACAATTTTGTGGGTTTAAAACAACGATATTCAATATAAATTAATTAAAAATATTTTTTCTATGAATTCCCCCACACTTAGCACTTGGACTCCTGGACAAGTAAAAATCAAATCAAATCAAATCCAAAACACATATCAATGAGATCTACCAAATCAATTCCAAGAAACAAAAAGATATAATGACTCATCAAAAAAAATTATTTCAAGTTCTAAATTTTATATTTTAATATATTTCCACTTCATTTACTTTCCCATGAACACAAAACACCTACCTCACATGAATTTTATCTCATCTCACAAATGTAAATGCTGAACAAGGCTTTTCTCATCCAAACTCACACAAGAGTCACCATAGGCTTGATAAATTCCTACTTCTCCACCCGATATGATTTAATGAAATGTTTTTCTCATGAGGAATTTTAATGTTTGTTCTGTGGATTTCGGTTTGTAGGATTTAGATGTTAAAAATTCTGAGGCTGAAAAAGGAGGGCTTGGCTCTTTTTGAAGCAAATTTGCAAGATTCTAATTTTCACTCAAGTATGGTCTCCTTATATTCCCCTTTTTAGAAACTCATATCCATCATCATTCAATCATCTTAGGATTTCTGCAGAAAAATTTTCAATCTTTTCAAACAAGATTTTTCTTGAAAGCTCCAGATAGGCACAACTTTCTTTTTTTACATCGGAAGCTCCAGAAAGGCACAACTTCTTTAATCATGAAAGCTCCAGAAAGGTAAATCTTTTTAAAAAAATGAAATATTAAGTAGGAACATCAGCTCTTAAACATTTCATATTCCTCCAAAAGTATCACCAAATGAGGTAGTACAACATAAGACATCTTCCCCCACACTTAAGTTCAACTAGATCATGCAATTTTACTTCAAAAGTAGGTAGGATAGGGAACATTGGCTTGTAATGTGTCTAACCTAACAGGAAATTCATGGCTACTAGGGGATACAATGAAGGATAAATGAAAAGGTGGGCCATAATGAAAAGGATTGTTTTGAAAATGGGGCTTCAAACCAAATAAATGCCTCAATCATTTAAAACACACGTACCCCAAAACCTCAAGTTTTGAATGGAATAAATCAAATTCTGGTTAAAGAAAGCATGGTGTGGTTCTCTCAAGAAATGAGGTGAATGAAAAGAATATGAAAAAATGGTTTAGAAGCCTCATAAGAAAGTGATTTTAAAGATATAGACAGTGAAATATGGCATGAGTTTCAAAAATCAGTGTACTTTTCAGGAAATTTCAAAAGATTTGAACTTGAAACAAAAGCAATTTCAGCATTTATTTAAGCTCCGTTTCATGAAATAGACAGGTTCACTCATTGAAATGGGTTTCAAAAATGGTATTGATAATCATTTCAGCTCAAAAGTTTCAAAAACACACCAAAAACTAAAAAAATAAACACACAAAAAATTTGGAAACACAATTTTTTTTAATTTTTGAAAAACAAACACAAAATGAAAATCCTAAACTAAAAAGGTTCCCTCCCCCACACTTAAATGATGAAGTGTCCTCAATGAATTCAAGTGTATTTAACAGGTAAGCCAATTTTAAAATGAATCACAACATCAAGAAAGTGTGAAAGAGAGGTACAACCGGATTTATTCGCAGTGCAACATTGAGTTAAGCTCCCAAGTGTTGCACTCTGAAAACCTACAAATAAAAGAACAAAATAAAACATAAGATATTTATTGAATGAAATGAAAATAGAAATAGGATGAGAATAGAAGGATAAAACTTGGTTTAATCCCCCCAAGTGGGCCCTGGGTTTTGACTCCCTCTAGAGGGGCAGTTCAAATCGTTTATCCCCAATATGATGGTGGTTGAGGTTTCTTGCTCATGAACCAACAAAAATTCTTATTTCCAGGATGAACTTCTTCCTTTTTCTTAAGGACTCCTTCGATAAAATTCACCATGTCCACCCTCTTTGTAATGAGATACAACATGCATGGTGGGGTTAGGATAATGAATGAGTCCTCCTCTTTCTTAGGTCTGTATGAAAAAAATCTTATTTATTCTCCAATGGTTGTTGAAGGTATGATAAATTTGTGGAAAAATCAAAGGCAATATCAGAGTTTAATTCTATTTGAAAAAAATTAAAGCATGAAGAATCAATATCAAATTCTTACCTTTCAAAGTAAGTATCTTGTGTCTCATTTTCCTCCAGAAAAACCACTTTGATCTTATCATGTACTCCCTCCATTAAATATTCTACAGGTTTGGGGAGCTCCAGATGTTCCTCTTCAGATGCATATTCTCCCTCCAAGGAAATACAAGTGTTGGATGAATCTGAAAAATTAAATCAAGGGGAGTTAATACTCAATTCAGTTTCAACAAAATCAAAAGATAATGAGTTTATGAAAATGTTAACTCCCCGATCTTGTTTGGATTCAATTTCTTCTTCAAAGGGAGGTGGATCTTGGAGTTGAATTTCTGTAGATAGAGGTAGGTAGTCAGACTCCTCTATCTTCGATTAAAATTTCACTGCTTGGTTGGTTTATTCCTTCAATGTTGCTTAATCATCTAGATTATGAGGAATATTTGGATCAAGAAGATCCTCACACTCATTCCAGAAGTTATCTAGATCTTTTTTTATCTCCCATATGTATTTCAATTGCTAAATCTTCTTCATAAATCCCCCCCAACATTGATTGAGCTGGGATCAATGGATCTTCTTTTAATTTCATCAAGGATTCCATGGGTTCTTCAACTTGAAGGATTTGTGGGGCTACATCTTCCATCAATTTTTCGAGTTCTGATTCTTGTTCTGGCTCCATTTGTTGATCTTGGGATGCATGTACTTGTTTCTCTATCCACTCTATTGAGGTCTCCAGGTTTTGAACTATTTTACTAATTCTTTCTAATTGAGCTTCAAGATCCTTGTGAACTTCTTCTTCTTGGTGTTTCACTTTGATCATTTATTGATAAAATTCCAGAAAATAATCGTGAAGTTCAATTAATTCTCTAGCCGATCCCTCTAACACTGGGTATTCGAGATTCTCTTTAAGGTTTTCAATGAGATCCTTGAATTCATCATCTATGATGATTTGGATTCGAGCTCCCCAAATTTTTTTATCCAAGAAAGAAACTTTATACTCTATAGAACAAGGTGATTCAATAATTGGTTCTTGCACTGGTGGGTAATTATTCCATGAATTAATGAAATATTCATTTGAAAACAACACGGAAAAAGATTTTTTTAAAAAAATGAAAAAGTAAAAAATTTACAATTAGTTTGTGGCACTTACCTCCCTGGAAACAGCGCCATGTTTTGACGAACGCCTGTCATAGGGCGTGGAAAAAGCAATTTAATTTTCCTAGTATAACATAGAGGCTGACCATGGTCGTCTCACTCGAGGAGCATTTTCAGTTGGTTCACTCACTTAATCTAATTCACCAAAAGTACTTCTTTTTTTCTTTTATATTTTACAAAATAAATGGAATTTAATAAAATAAATAAATTTCATAATTTAGAAGAAACTAAAATTTAATTCTAAATTACCATGAAATGCTAAACAGAATGGAATTAGTAAAGAAAGGAAGTTCTCCCGAGAGAATTTTCAGGGAGCACCTTCATTGAGTAGCTTTATATATTCTTAGTGAACACACTCCATCGTATGTGTGCACACCTTAGTCTACCACGATTATGAATGAAAAGTCTACTTAGCAATCGCCAAGAACACCCTCCATCCACCTCCTCAATCGAGGGAAAATGGTTGTAGATTAAGAATTCAATCTTTAGACAACCACACTGAGGATTACACCCACTATAAATTATCTATAGAATTAACTCAAAGAATATTAAAAACATGGTATTGGGTTCAAGAACCTAATTACTCCCTCGGGATATTCCTCGGATTAGTTACTCATGATCATGAGTATTATAGTTCACGATGATAAGATGAGAGTAAGAAAAAAGGGTGAATGGGTGGACACAAAAATGAGAACAATGCATGAATTTTATTAGAAATATAAATTACAATTGAAAACTAAAACAAAAATAAAGAAAATAAATAAATAAAAATGAAATGGGGAATATTTGTGGCTGGCCTCCCTCGGTGGAGATCTCCTCCTTGGTGCCTTGAATGAATGGAATGGAGATTAGGATGATTTGAGAGGGTGGAGCTCTCCTCCTTTTATAGCCAGAATTTGTCCCCCGGATATTGACAAGTTGTAGCCCCATTAAATGACATCTTCATGCGTTGAGACCTTTTTTAATGTTGTTAATAATTCCCTTGTCCGTGTCCCCTCAAAATATTAGAGGATTTGGAGATGTATTCTGAGATTTATGGCCGTTTTACTATGAAAATGTATTCTGTCTATTCAGACTCTCCAAAATGAAATCCTTCGGATAAGAGTGGGTTAATGACCCCATGAACGGCCGATTCATGCAGTCCTTCCTTCATTAATGATGCTCTAAAACTCCTTGCACGTCATCCCACTGAAGTTAACAACATTTGGGCCCACCATGAATGAGTTATGAATCCCACACCAAAACTAGGCAGAACTGAAAACAGTTCTCTTTCTCCAAATTGTGAGCTTTATTTGAGCTTCAATATGGCCGATTCAGCTTTTTGTCCAAAAATAGTAAATTAATCCCTGGATGTGTAGAATCTGGAAAAGATATAATTTTTCAACTTGGATTAGTGGTGATAATGTTATGGACAAACTACAGAAATAAGTTCAAACTGTTAAAAATCCAAAATGGCCAATTTTTACTATTCAGCTCAAAATAACAACAATATCATAAAAATGAAACATTTCATCTTAAAGGAATACTTTTGTGGGTTTAAAACAATGATATTCAATATAAATTAATTGAAAATATTTTCTCTATCAATCATGATTCATTTTTTTTGGTATTTATTAATGATATCTTGGTATACTAAAAAATCTAAAAAGATCATGAGGATATCCTGAACATTGTTTTGAATACTCTTACTATGTATGAGTTATAAGGGAAGTTTAGAAAATGTGAGTTCTGGATTCAAATTTTTTGTTTTTTGGCTATATTTTCTCTAAGGACGGAATCTTAGTTGATCCTATGAAGGTAAACGTAGTTCATGAATGGAATTCACCTACAAATATAACCATGGTACATAGTTTTATTGGTTTAGAAGATTATTATCATCATTTCATTCAGAACATCGAATGATTAGCTAACTTGTTCACTAAGATTACTCATAAAAGGGTTATGTTCGTATGGAAAAAATAATTTGAAAAATATTTTTAAGAATTGAAGAGGAGATTCGTGAATGCTTCAATCTTGACTCTACCATCAAGAAATGGTGGGTTTTTTCAATTATAGTTATGCATCAAAGAAATGTATTGGATGTAACCTTACACATAATGACATGGATATTGCCTATGTATCCAAGAAGTTAAAAAATCATGAACAGAACTATCCAACTCATGATCTTTAGTTAGTAGTTGGAATATTTTCTCTGAATGGAGACATTATCTCTATAGAGAAAGATGTGTGATATAAACAGATCACAAGAGCTTGAAATATATCTTCTTATAGAAGGAAATCAACATTAGGAAAGGGTGATGGCTAAAGTTTTTTAAGGATTATGATTGATCAATACATTATCACCCATGAAAGGAAAATTAGGTAGCTGATGTATTGATCAGGAAGGATCATGGAGTTCTAAAAAAAATTAGAATTGAGAAGGATCCTATGTATATGGATCTAGTGAGGATAGATATATAAATTATCACAGAAGGTAAAACATCACTTATTTTTCGATGGTTTTACAAACCATATTTATTAAGAAGGATTAAAATTTTTCAACATGATAATGAGACTCTTGAAAAGTAAATTATAGTTGTGAATGATGATAATTTGGTAGACTTCATGTATGATGATGGAATTCTGAAAATTTGGAGGAGGCTATGTGTTCCCTATATCCTCGAGCTAAAAAGGGTATTATTGGATGATTCATATAGATCAAATATCTTTATACACCCTAGTTACACTAAGATGTATAGAGATCCTAAGGAACATTTCTGGTGGGATAATATGAAGTGGGAAATTACGGACTATGTATCAATATTTTTAGTATGTCAGTAGGTGAAGGATAAAAGAAAAATCATATAGGATTCTTCCAACGTCTTCCTATTCTTAAATGGAAATGGGATCACATCACTTTGTATTTTTTCCCCAGATCACCCAAAACTCCAAGAATGAATGTTGCAATATGCATAATTGTTTATTGAATTTCCAAATCTACACATTTCCTCGCTATAAGGGATGATTTTCCACTAGATCTCCTTGTACGACTCTATATCAATGAAGTTTTAAGAATTCATGGAGAAGCACTCTCAATTTTTTCTAATCATGATCCATGATTTACATTGAAATTGTAGAAAAGTTTTTATAAATATTTGGATACCGAGCTTCATTTGAGTATTTCTTATCACCCTCAAACTAATGGGAAATTAGAAAGGATGATCAAAACTTTAGAATACTTTTGGATTTCATGTTAACTTGACTTTCAAGGTATGTGGTATCATTATTTACCTTTTTTGAGGTTTTCCTATAATAATAGTTTCTATTCAAGTATTCAAATGGTACCATATGAAGAATTTCATGGAAAGAGATGTCATACACTGAATTGTCATGATGAAGTTAATAAAAGAAAGCTTGTGGGACCATAGTTGTAGAGGAAACACCAACCAAAGTAAATACTATTCAAACCCATATTAAAGAAGCTCAAACAAGGAAAAATAGTTATGCCGATAATTGAAGGAAGGATTTGTAATTTCAAGTGGGAGATCACATTTTCTTGAATGTATCTCCATGGAAGGGTGTTATATGATTTGGGAGGAAAGGGAAAATAATCCTCAGGTGCATTGTTACTTAGAATAATTGATAATTGTTTCAATAAAATCCAACTTCATTTCTCTCCTTGTTTAGAGATCTATTTTATTCCAAAACCATTTTTTCTAAAAATGTTTTAATTTTTTTTAAAATATGTTTTTCAATGTTGAAAGGATATTTTACTCAAATGTTTTTTAATAATTTTTAAAAATTCGTATATATTTTTTTCCAAGTATGTTTTCATAGTAAATAATTTTCAAAATTATTTATGTTTTAAAAAGAAATTTTCAAAATAAAAATGATATTTCCCTCAAGAATGATTTTGATGATCTTTTAATGGTATTTCCATTCATCAATATCAACAACCCTCAGTGTCACTTATACCATATTAGGGATATTTTTTATTTATACCATAATCATTCACTCTATAGATGAATTAATATTTTTTAAAAGAGATTATTATAGAGCATATTTATTTTCCATGGGTTAATCATTTTTCAAAGTGATTTTCAGGAAACCCATTTATTTTACACAAGTTAATAATTATTCAAATTTATTACCATGAAATCCATTTCTTTTATATGGTTCTATAAATTTATAATAGGTATAATAATTATTTTTATGATCTTTTTGATGAATTATCTATGTATTTTACTCATGTTGTGGTTCTAGGAAATTATATTTGATGGGGCGGCCCAGAGAGCATCGAGTGAGTCAATTATAGATTATACAATGAGGTGGCCTAGATAGTGTCGAGTGATCCCATTATAGCTTATAGGATGGGTGAAACCATATAGAACCCTAACGAATTGGGTAATGTACCTTGTGACGATCCAAGTTACCGAAAAGGGTTTTAATTACATATTATGGGTTTATGATGTTTTATTTGATCAATATTGATATCACATGGAACATGATTATTAATTATGATGAATATTTTCTTTTTCATGTTTTCATATTAGATTATGTAGCTCTTGTAACAACCCTAGATTTTGGGAATTATTTTTTTCTAATTAATTTAAAATTTTTAGTATTTTTCATTTCACATAACAATGAAAATAGTTTACTTTATATGTTTAGCTTGAGTTATACACAACACTAAGTTAATCATGAACTACACACAACATAAATTCTATCTTTATATATATAGACCATTGAGTTTAGCTTGTGTTATATGTAATAATTACTTTTCTTGATGGCTTGCGTAACATGCATGATCGAGTTTTACCAAACAATAATATATTATTAAATATTATTATTTAATATAATAAGATATAACTGATTAGTTAAATTAGTAGTTATGAATAATATTAAATAATTAATGAAAATATGTGTCTTAAAAAAATACATGATGAATTCATAGGTTATAAATTAACTTTAAATTAATAATTAAACAGATTGAATATAAAGAAAAATATTTATATTTTTGTGGTCAAAAAGTTATTTTATACTAATAAATCCAATTAACTAAATTAGTGAGTGATATTAATGTAATATATTTGTTATACATTCAATCAAATAATTGTGACATTTATCAAATATATTGGATATACACAATATAAGAACAAACCTAATTTTATGCATAAAAACCTTTATTTTTTACAAAGGCGGTTTTAATGAATTTTAATGGGGAACCCATTTTAAATACAATTTTTTGGAAATTTTATAGATTTTAGATGTCTAAATAATCTTTATATTTTTATTAGAAACATAAAAATTAGGTCAGGATAATTTTTAGGCATTTATCTGTAAGTTTTCATTTTTTAATGAATAGTTAAAAATACTAGATTTTAATTCAAAACTTATTTTTAATGTAATTTATTTACAAGGTTAAATTATTTATAAAATTGGCTTAAAAGTTTAGTTAGATAATATTTTTATCAATTATTACAATTTCTGTCATTGGAATCAATTTCACATTGAAATTGGATATATAAACTTTTCAAACTTTTGAATGTTTTTACTTTAAAGAAACCCGTATTGTTCACCTGACTGTAGAATTAATTTTAAATTATTTTATTCAAATTACTGTCTTGGAAATTGAAAAAACGGTTTCCATATTTTTAATAATAATAATTTATATTATTTTATAATCTCAACATATTTTTTGAAGAAAAACATTAGTGAAAGCAATTGAAATTATTTAAACCGATTAAGGTGAAATTAAGCTCAATTGAGGACTAAACCTTAAATTTAAGACCCAAAAAGACTTAGAAACTTGTAAAAAAGTCATTTTATGGACATATATAGAACTTGTAATCCATTTTATCTAATATGGATCATTATTTTATGTAGTTTAAATATAAAAAATGTGGGTGAAATTCACGCTTCAAATATTTACACGAGTGCCACTCCTCCTTACCTATAAAAGTACACCAACTATCCCGCTTCTTAATACCTCTCAAAACACTTAGGTTAGGACAAGAACTAACCAATACACTTTCCAATATATAAATATATATTCCTCCTTGAAGCATCCCTTTGGGAAAAAATTCTTCCAAGGAAGCCTTTTCGAACAAAACAAAACAATTACCTGATTAAGAGGTAACACATTCACTCAAGATCTTTCCTTTTATTTTTTGTATACCACCTAAAATATATTTATTTCATGATTTATAACAAAAACAGTGTCCTAAATATACTAAGATATTTTTATTCTGAGTATTTGACCTATACTTACACACACCACCATCTAATAAGTAACAAACTTATTGTCTATGTGTATAGTGATCTTCCGCCTTACAAAATGATGATTGTTCAATTTTACTTACCGCCTCTGATGGTGGAAATTATGATGGAAAATATGTTTATAAATATTAAATATTATATTTATTATGTCATTAATATTATGTATTCCTTTTAAAACACATATATTATTACATCCCATTAGGTGTAAATACGATAATTTCATTTGAGGATGTTTGGACTACCACCCCCTCAAAGCAATGCGGTTAGTTCACACACTACATGGACTTTATTAAGGACGAGTTTAGTGAAATTATATGATATATATAATTTCATAATTATAATTTAATGAAATTATATACATATATACATATATTTCATTTTATTTATTTATTTCAATACGAAAATAAAAATAGAAACATCGTTCACGCGTACATACGACCTACCGTCTCCATAAATTGTGTATTTCATTTCATAATTATATTTATATAGATTATTATAATAAAAATATAATATATATATAAATTATATTTATATCCTAGTTTAAATTCTCGAATCATGATATAAATATAAGGATCAATGGTACAACAAATTAAGACACATACAAAGAACAAATAAAATATTATCTGAAGTGAAACATTAACATTTGATGGCTATCAAGAGGGTAAAATAAGGCCATAATAAAAATAATATGTTATTAGATATAATAATATTGTTTTATAAAATATTTATAATAAGGGTATATTTATTATAAACTTGGTTTGAACATGTATGATGAGAGTCAAGACATAAGGTAAGGGGATTTTATCTCACTTTTTTATTGCTATGAGATACATGCTATGTTCACCACTATTTACTTTTGTGTGGTGTTTGTACAACCCATTATTTTATTATATTTATATTATATATAAATTTATGGGTATTCATATATCTATTTTTTGATCTTTATTTCCTATGGTATAAGTTTAAAAAGTTTCCAAATCTGTGAAATAGTCTTGTCTCAGTTTTCCTTCTTTGAGACTCATGATTTTTTATGCACCTAAATTCTCTTTCAAGGTCTATATACTTATATTTTACATGTTATATCACTAATTTAATTTTTTTCTTGATATTTTATGCTTTATTCAATTTTATTTTCTTTTATGGAGAGTATTATTGCATGTTACAAAGTTGTAAGAGCTCATTGAGATAATATTATTGATTTTCAAAATTGTTAATGTTTATGCTTCCTTTGATGAAATATTATGATCGATATCTAAAGAAAATTCATGAATTTTGTTTTATTATTGTTATTAATGATCCATTCATATATTTTTACCATTTATTATACTCTTTGGAATATAATATAATTAAGAAAGTGTTTTTAAGAAGGCTCGTCTTTACCCTCTCTTCAGTCAGAAATATGTGTTCCTTTAAAATAATTTTTTCCAAAAAGGGTTTCCAAGAATATTATACTATTATCTGATGACAATTGAAATACATTTTTACCGGTTTTTTCATTTTTCCAATTTTTTCAAAGGAATATTCTTGTATATTTCCGAATGAGTCATTTTTATATCCTTTTTATCATGTAAAAGGTCTGTTCTTTTTACCTTGTATAACATATACAGATTTATCCACCATCAATCCTTTGAAGATTTATTTTAATGTTTAAAGTTAATTTTTAAGAAATATTTTTGAAAAGATATTTTCAGAGAAATGGTGTTGAAATTTTTTCAAGCTTCTTTTATAAGTTTCCAAGGTAAAAAATATTAAAAATGATTTAAAACCTCATTTATAAGTTTTCAAAGTATTTTTAAAGAAATATTTTCAAAAAAAAATCAATATTATTTAATATATTTTTAAGACAAAATGTTATTATAAACTTTTCATGATTTATTTATATGTTTTCAACATATTTTGAGAGAAATGGTTTTCAAAACATTTTCAAGACTCTTTTATATGTTTCCTAGTTAAAATGTTTCCAAATTTTTAAAGATTTCATTATAATTTTTAAAATTATTTTAAAATAAATGGGTTTCAAAAAACCTTCCACAATCTTTCATATGTTTTTATGTTAAAATATTTTCAAAAAATTTTCAATGTTTCTTTATAATTTTCAAAATGTTTTCAAAGAAAATGGGTTTTAAAATTTCATGAAGCTTATTTTATAAGTTTTAAAGCTAAATGGTTTTCAAAATGATTTCAAGTATTATTTATAAGTTTTCAGTGTATTTTCTAAGAATTTTTTTTTTCAAATGGTTTTATATAATAAAAATCATATTTCAAATAAGAAAATATATTTTCCCGAAGAAATATTTTTGAAATATATTTTAAAATTATTTTCTATCTAAGATGACATACATTGATTTTACTCATTTCATTCTAGGAAATGATCTAAAGATTCCATTCATATTCTTTCTATGAATGGGTTATTCTTAATGTCACGGTCTTTATCAAAACAATTTCTCCTTTATGGTTCATATGTTTATGAAATCCATTTCTCTTTAATAGGTTATACTTTAGATGAAATGGTTATAAAACCTGTATCTTTTCCACAGGTTATGAAATGTCTACATGTTTATGATATCCATTTAACTATATGGGTTATGATAAGATATTTTATGATATTGTGGAACATGTATGTATGACTTCATTATGAGATGGGTGGGACCTATATCTCCCTCCAATGCATTGGGTAAAGATTTATATCTCATGGGGTAGACATGGATTGAATGAGAAATGAACCTGAGTCAGTATTACAGGGATAGAATTTTAAATGGACCCGGTTTAGTAATACAGGGCTGGAACGAGGTGTGGACCTGGTTCAGTAAAGGGATTTTTCCATTAAGATGGTCTCAACAGTAATGCATTGACTATTATAGAAATCATTATATATACTTATCTGTTAGCCATGATTCATTGTTTTATTACTATATTATGCTTTCATTTCTTATGATCTTTATTTCATTATGATTCATGTATTATGAATTTCTTATCTTTATTATGATCTCTAATATGCATGATATGATCTTCAAATGTTATTGTCAAGTTCTATACACTTTTCCTTATGTTATGCTTACGAATTTACTTTATTTAGCCTCACTGAGCATCCGATCTCACAACTTTCTTATGTTTCCTTTCCCAAGGTTATGGAGAAAGGTTTTAGGTAGAAGTAATAAAGGTAGAGATCTTTATGAGAGATATTAAAGATCTTTCACCAGGATAGAAGGTTTTTTTCAAGTTTCCAAAGACAGTAAACTATTATGTTCCTAGGGAATGTATTTTTTTAATGTATAGAATATTCATCTAAAATGATATAACATCCAAGTATGATAATCTTAGGTCACTATATTTGGTATCAAAGGGAATTTTTTGTCAACATTTTGAAACTAGGACGTTAAAACTTTAATGAGATCCCTATGAATGTTTCTAAGGATATGTCTAGGGATGACTCTATGGATATGTATAAGGATGAGTAAAAATTTAATAAAACTACTGTAATTTTGGTAAAGGATTGAGTGAGTGTTTTACAAGAAATACATATTTGTTTGTATAATACAACTGGATGTGTCCCTAGAAAAAATTTACCCAAGCATTAAAACTCTAAAAATATGTTCTGGTCCAGACTCAAGGTAATATGGTACACAATAATGGGCCTTTTTTCACACTTGGTTTGACACTCCTATGGGTTATTCTTTTGTAATTCAAAAAACTCTCCACAAACCATCATGAAGGATTTAAATTTAATTTGGATATGAAAAACCTAATATGAACCAAGGGTGTCATTGATTAAAGAAGGTTTCATGATTTATACATCCTAAAAGTAATTATTTTCAGGACTATATAGTTTCCCACTATGATAAGTAATGCTCACACCATGCTTCTGGTTTTAGTAAATGGTGGGAATTAGAAGTAACTAGATTACTATATAATATGATGACCAATTTTCTGATGAGAAATCAAGTTTGATTATCATTGAAGTCAAAGATGTTGCGATCATTCCTAATTAGTTTTCACAGAACATGATTAACAATGTGTACCTTAACCAACTGTCAGACAATCCATGGAAGAGAAATAAGGAGTTCACTTTGAGTTTGGATAATAGAGTCCTTAGAAGAAAGAAGGTTCAGCTTCTTTTGTGTGAGGAATGTGGAAAGAATCACCTAAGTGAATTTCTCATAGGAACAAGAAGAATTTTTGACTGTGGAAATAAAGGACACAAAGAAAGTGACATCATGAAAAAATGATGAGTATGATTAATAAAAATGAATAAGAATATTGGAATCCATAAGAAATAATCTAAGGTTAAGTGTTTTAAGTGTGGAATAAATAGGAATTATATAAATCAATGACCGAAGAGGAAATCTCCTAAAGAGGATCAAAAAGGTTTATAAGGAAATGATATATTGTCGATGATGACGATACTACAGATGAAATGTGAACGGAAAGAGGTATAGTGTAATAGGACGAGGTAACCCTGTTAATGGAATAAGGATGAAGTAGAATAATAAAATATATTATGTATTTGGGTTAAATAATTTTGTTATGTGAAAGGTGAAATATATAAGGATTTGTTATGTTTATTTTTTTTCTATAGATTTACAAGAATACATTTAATGAATCTAATATAATAGAAATGTTATTTAATGGAAAGGTGATGTCCATTGAAAATATATGATTAATGCAATGATAACCCTTAATATGTTCCTTATGTTAATATATCGTTGTCTAGATAAATATATGTGGGACATGAATATGTAAATTGGATAGTACATATTACCTTGGAACTAATTAAGGACATGTTCAAAAGTAGTTAATTCTATCAGAAATGAAGTTTACAACTTATTGGATTTTTATAAAATATCTTGTAATCTATGGAATAAGGAATCATGCATGTTTTCCATAAGTATTAATGGTAATTTAGGTTTTTACCATGTTCCAAGAGAATTTACCACTAGGGTATTCACATGTTTGGAATATGAGAACCAAGAGTTACTTTTTGATATATGTGGGTTCACTGTTAAGCTAATTTCATGACTTTATTTCTAAATTTTTGGCTTTTTGATCCTTGAGAAGGGTTATAAGGTTAAACTTTCATGAAAAGTTTAAGTTAAACTTCAAAGGAATAATTTATGCACTGAGTTTGTATAGAAAACCGTGGTTTAAATGCTATTTAGCGATTATCCTTATTTCAAGGATGTTCATCTTATTTATTTTAGAAAGTATATTACTGTGATTCTAGAAAAGGACATAATGCATGTCAGGTGAAAACTAATCAAGTCTAGAAAGGTTGAGGGTCTTGAACCCATGAATAAAGGATGATACGGGTTTCACTCCTACCACTGGCCTACACGATGTCCTGGTTAATGTATAATTATTTTTGATGAATAACTATTTATGATGAAACAAAAGTGTTAATTTTATGTTCATAGATTAATGTATTATCCCTATTGATTTTTAATAATATTTATAGATAAATATTTATACTTTACATTCTTTTATGGGCCTTAAGATCTTCTAAAAGTGTATTTTTTTACATTAGGCATCAAATTAAATTTCTGGATGTCCATTACATTAAGTAATGGATGAATTAGAAATTGATAAAATAACAACTAAAGAATGAAATTTTGTTTATAGGAATTTATCAAGTAAATATATTTCCTTATATTATTGGTCAATAAAATAATTACTCAATGTTAGGATAATGATCAAAAGAAGATTTATTGTCATGATACCTTAATTTTGTTGACTTGATGGACATTTAAAGCATCAAATATTTATGACTTAGGGGCCCTAAACTTTTCATTGATCATTAACTTGTTTGTGAATTATGACCTCAATAACTTCCAATAAATATTTAAATTTTTACTCCCTTTTTAATCATAACTCTCAACCTATGTTCTTCTATATGGAAAACCAGTTATATGTTACTTTTCATAACCGTCATGGTTCTAACTTTCTCTTTTAAGGGAAGTTTTAGTATACATTTTTACGATGTGGGTTTTTAGAAATGAAACTGTAAAGTATTAATCCTTTGATTACCTAGATTAATTTTGAGGGTGAAATTAATTTTAAGGGGGGTAGAATGTAACACCCCATGATTCTGTGAATTATGTTTTCTAAATAATTTAAACATTTCAATATTTTTTATTTCACATATCACTGAAAATAGTTTATTTTATATATTTGGATTGACTTATATAGAACACCAATTTAATCATTACCTATACATAAAATTAATTCTATCTTGATTTATACTAAAAACTGAGGTTAGTTTTCATTACATGCAACAATGACTTTCCTTGATGTCTTTCATAACTCGCGGGACAGATTTTTACCCAACAATAATATATTATTGAAATATAATTATTTAATATAATAAGATATACACTAGAAGTTAAATTAGAATTTATTAATAGTACTAACTAATTTAAAAAAAATCATGGTTTAAAAAAATATACGTTGAATCCATAGTTTATCAATTAATTAGAAAAGAATATGAAAACCGATTGAATATAAAAGAAAATATTATTATTATTATCCTCACAAAGCTATTTTACAATAAAAAATTAAATTAATTAAAATTAGTGAGTGATATTGTTGTAATATATATGTTATATATTCAATGAAATATTTTTTTATTCATCCAATATATTTTATAGACATTAGATAAGAACAAACCTAATTATATGCATAAAAACCTTTATTTTTTTATAAAGGTAGTTTTAACACCTTTTAATGGAGAACCCATTTTAAATAATTTTTTGAAGCTTTTATATATTTAATATTTAAAAATATACTTTATAATTGGATGTGAAACATAAAAACTATGTTTGGATAATTGTTTGGTATTTTTTTACGATTTCATTTTTTAATGAATAGGTAAAAATACTAGATTTAAATTCAAAACTGTTTTTTCATCTCATTTATTTATATGATAAAATTTTATTTAAAATTGGTTTAAAAGTTTAGTTAGATAATATTTTTATAAATTAATCTAATTTAGGTAATATGAATAAATTTTACACTGAATTTGGATAAAAAAACTTAGCAAAATTTTGAAAGTTTTAACCTTAAAAAAACCTGCATTGTCGACCCGACTGTAGGATTAACTTTAAATTAATTTCTACCACTTATATGATATTAATTTGAAAAAATGGAATCCATATTCTGAATAATAATAATTTATAATGTATAATAAGATCAAATTAGTTTCTTTACCAAAAATATTAGTGAAAATAATTAAAATTAATTACATCGATTAAGGTAAAATTTAGCTTAACTAAAGACTAATCCTTAAATTTAAGACCCAAAATGAATTATATAGTTATCCAAAATCCATTAGAATAACATATTTAGACCATATACGCAATTTTATAGAATTTATATCATTATTGGATCCACTTTCAACATGAAAAATGTTGGTGGAATTCACTCTTCAAATATTTAAAAGAGTGCCACCTCTCCATCCCTATAAAAGGCCACCACCTCTCCCTCTTCTTAAAACCTCTAAAAAAACATAGGTTAGGCCCAGATTTACCCAATAAAATTTCCCAAAATACTTCCCTTATCCCTTTAATCCTCACTTTAGGCATAATTTATTCCAAGTAATTCTTTTGGCACAAACCAAAAATAGTTACCTGATTAAGAGGTAACGCCTTCTCTTAAGCTCCTTTCTTTTATTTTTCTTCTCCCCCACTCTAATACATTTATTATTTTATTGTATAAAGAACCAATTTTTTTAAAAATATAATAATTTTTTAATTCTGAGTTTTTGAAAAACACTTACACAAACCTCTATCTAATGGGTAAAAACATACTATTTATGTGTACGGTGAACTTCGGCCTCACAAAACGCTGATTGTTCAATTTTCCTTACCGCTTCTCATGGTGTACATTATGATTGAAATTTTATTTATAAATATTAAATATTATATTTATTATGTATTTAATATTATTTATTACCTTTTCAACACATATTTTTTTACTTTCCATTTGGTGTAAATACGATAATTTTGTTTGGGGAAGTATGGACTACCACCCCCTCAAGGCGATGTGATTCGTTCACACACTACATGGAACACAATAAAGATGGGTTTAGTAAAATTATATGATATATAAAACTTTATAATTAAACTATAATTATATTATATACATATATTTCATCTTATTTCTATCTTTTAATAAGAAAATAAAAACAAAAACGGCGGTCATGTGTACGTATGACTTACCGTCTCCATAAAGAGTGTACTCTATTTTGGAATTATATATTACATAGATTATTATAAAACAAATATACCAGATATACATGATATTTATATCATTGTTTATATTATTTAATCATGATATAAGTATAAGGTCTAACGATATGACAAATTAAGACACATGCAAAGAACAAAGTGAATATTTTCCAATGTGAAACCATAACATATGATGGTTAACAATTGGGTAAAATATAGTCATAATAGAACCATATATGTTATTAGATATAAGAATATGGTTCTTTAAAATTATTACAATAAAATTATATTTATTATAATGGTGGTTTTAATGAGTACGGTGAGAGTCAATACATAATGTATGGGGATTTCATCTCACTTTTGATTTCTGTGAGATACGTGTTATGTTCACCACTCTTTCCTTTTGTGTGGTGTTTTTATGTACCATGATTGTTTTATATGTATATTATAAATAAATTTATTGTTATTCACATATCCATTTTATGATCTTTATTTCATGGGGTATAGGTTTAAAAAGTTACCAAATTAATTAAATAGTTTTTTCTCAATTTACCATAGTGAGACTAATTCTTTATTATTCCCCTAATTTCTTTTTAGAGGTGTATATAATTCCATTTTACCTGTAATATAATTAATTTACTTATATTAATTATATTTTAAGATTAATTAAATTTCATTTTCATACATAGAGAGCCTGATCCCATGTTACCAAGTTATAATATTTTATTGAGACTATATTATTACTTTTCAAGATTGTTTATGTTTATGCTTCCTTTGATGAAATATTGTGATCCATGTCTCAATACAATTCATGAATTTTATCATCCTATGGTTACTAATGATTTATTAATATATTGGTACCATTTCTTCCACTCTTTGTTACAAAATATATGTTGGAAATTTCTTTTAAGAAAGCCCGAATCTACACTCTCTTGGGTCAGAAATCTGTGTTCCCATAAAATCATGTTTTTCAAAAAATATTTCCAAGAATATTATGTTATTATCCTATTACAATTAATTTTTTACCAATTTATTCTTTTTTCAATTTTTTCAAATGAATTTTTGTGTCTCTTTCTGAACAAGTCATTTTATATCATTTTTATCATGAATAAGGAATGTTCTTTTTACCTCATACAACATGTACATATTTATCCACCATCAATACTTTGAAGCTTTATTTTCATGATTAAAGGTTAATTTTTAATAAAATGTTTTTAAAAGTGATTTTTAGTGAAATGGTTATAAAAATTGTTTCAACAACATTTTATAAGTTTTTAAGCCAAAAGGGTTTAAAAATTATTTCAAGACTCATTTATATGTTTTCAAAGTATTTTCAAAGATATTGTTTTCAAAAAAAATTATTGATTTCTTTAGAAGTTTTCAAATTATTTTAAAATAAATAGTTTTTAATATATTTTCAAAATTATTTCATATGTTTAAAACTATAAAGGTTTTATAAAAATTTTCAATCATTGTTTATATTTTTTCATAGTATTATACAAGAAATGGGTTTCAAATAATTTTCAAACTTATTTCATATTCTCTCAAGTAAAATGTTTTTCAAAACATTTTCAATCTTTATTTATATTTTTTTCAAATTGTTTTCCAAGAAAATGCGGTCTCAAATGTTTGAAATCATATTTTATAAGTTTTCAAGGAAAATTGATTTCAAAATGATTTCAATTATTCCTTAAAAATTTTCAAGATATTTTATAAGAAAATGATTTTCAAATGGTTTTATCTATTAAATTTTTTTTTCAAAAAAAAGATATTTTCCTCATGAAATATTTATGAAATATATTTCAAAATTATTTTCCATCTAAGATGACATCTATTTATTTACTCATACCCTTCTTGGAAATTATCTAAAGGTTTAATTCATATTTTTCTATGAATGGGTTATGATTAATGTCGTCGTCTTTATCAAACTTATTTAACTTTTACAGGTTATTTGTTTATGAAATCTGTTTTCCATTCACTGCTTATTTTTTAGATGAAATGGTTATGAAACCTGTATTTTTCTACAGATTATGATTCTTTAACTTGTTTATGATACCTATTTCATTTCATGGGGTTTGATATGATTGTTTATGATACTATAGAATATGTATGTATGATTTCATTATGATATGGGTGGTATATATATCTCCCTCCAATGCATTGGGTAAAGATTTATATCTCATGAGATAGTCATGGATAGAATGAGAAATTAACTAGGGTCAATATTACATAGCTGTAATGAGAAATGAACTCAGTTCAGTAACACATGGCTCAAACTGGGTGTGAACCTCATTCAGTAAAGGATTTTTTCCACTAAGATGATCTTGGAAAACATTTCTTGAATACTATGGAAATAATTATATATGCTTATATGTCTACCATAATTTCATGTTCTATTTCTATGTTATGATTTCATGGGCTATTTTATTTATTTCCTTATAAATCATGTATTATGAACAACCAATCTTTATTATGATATCAAATATGCAGGTTATGATCTTTACATATTATGCTCAAGTTACATACCCATTTATCCATCTTATGATTAGGCATTTAATTTATTTACCCTTACTGAGCACCTGAGCTCACCCATTTATTATATTTCCTTTCACCAGGTTATGAATAAAGGTTTGAATTAGAGGTACTAAAGGTGGATATATTTATTGGGGATGTTGAAGATATTTCACTAGGATAGAAGATTTTGTTTACATGTTTTCAAAGACACTAAACTATTATGGTCCTCAGACAGGTATTTTTTAATATACAGAATATTCATCTAAAACTATGTAATATCCATGTATGTTATGCCTGGGTCACTATTGGCCATGATGGGTATGAGTTATTTTTTGATTCCCCTGTGAAATCTTATTATGTCATGATACCCTTATGCACCCTTATTCTCTTTGATTACATTAAACTGTTATTTCCAATATATACCCTTACTGATCATTTGAGCTCACCATTTTTATCTTCTTTTCCCCAGGTCATAAATAATTTGGATGAATGAATTATGTTTTTAAAGGATTTCACATGGATGATGTTGATGAATAAATTTGAAATAAGAAAATCTGGGTATAATGGGAGATGATATTCAACTTTATGAACCAGTTGATTATGGGTCCATATTTACCTGAGTTAGCCCTAATTATATAAAAGTAAAAAACCTTAAAGTTCTTCTAAGATGTAACTAATCCAATTTTTCTTTTTTATGTTGTAAATTTAGGATATAAATAATGGTTAACCCATATCATAATCAAAGAGAGAAATATAAATTTTATGATTTCAACAGCAAATATGGGAGTGTGGGTTGTAGTCAATTATAAAAGTTGACATGATTTTCCTTAAAAAAATGTTTTAATTGTGATTTTGTATTAATTAATGAAAAGGTAAATGGGAAATTGGATTGAATTTTAGTCATATGACATAAAAATAGGTATGGTAATTTTAAAGGCTTTGAGATGATAAACCAGTTTATTATGGGTATAATGGCATGTGAATGATTAATTGGTTTGATTGATACTTGATAAAGGGGTAGTAACTATTAGGATAATAAATGGTATTTTGGATCAATTGAATAAATTATTTCTAATTTTCAAATTTATTAAATAACTAGAGTGGTTTTTAATGGAATATTTGATACATATGGTAAATTCCATAGTGTTATCTTGTCTTGGATTATTATCTTCTTATGACTACCATCTATTTTGAAATGCTTCGAGGTCTCTACTGGGACATTCTAAAAGGATTAAAGGGATTTTACTTGACATGATGAGGTGTATAGAGGGATCTGTCCAGAAAATATAAAATGATTAGAATGCTCATCCAAGACATGTTTAAATGATTAGAGGGCTCTACTTGGACATGTAGAAATTCTTTGGGGGCTTTGTTCGGACTTGTTGAAATGATTAGAGGGATTTTCTCATATTTTTTGAAATTATTAGTGGTATTATTTCAGGTTATGCTTATATTTTTCATTATCTATATCCTATGAGGCTTATGGATAAGGTTGCTATGGTCCTATGATGAGCTCAGAGATATTCAACATCATATCAAAGTAGGTTTGGCTGACATAGGGTTTCATCATAGAGCATGCGTGTTGAAAACCTTATTTGATACAAAAAATTTAATTTCTATTTATTTCCATTTTATTATAATATTTAAATCACTATATACTAAAAATGTATTTTCTTGGACATCATTAGTGGGGGATTGTGGAGTTTTACTTACACGCTGATCAAGCCTGTATTACACATGGGTACCAGGGTAGCTCTTACATGTTTATTACAAGCACTTGGTTGGGTTTAGAGTCATAATATATTGGTCAATATTGACAGATAAAATGGCATCTAGATACTGGATGAGTATTATCTCGGAGATGTAGTAAACCCCCTTGTCTCTTATTTTTCATTGTTCTTCTATGTATCTGTTACCATATCTGTTGGGGGTCTATTGTATGTTCAGAATGACTATTTGATCCTTACCATATATCATATATTATTGTTGGTGGCACTTTTATTTATCTGTACTATAATTATTTACTATTTTGTATCATATTTGGTTATTTTACATTTTATTAAATAAATTTATATAGGGGGTATATTCTCTCCAAAGTACCTCCTTAGTCCCCCACTACTATTCAGAAGCCTTTGGCACACAATGTAAGATACTGACAATTTTTTGTGTAATCTTGAGCAGGATTATAGGTATGTTTTGTTTTTAATTAAGTACCATTGATGGGAGTTATGTCTTGGGGTTCATTTCAGTGAATTAAGAAGATTTTTTTGGAGGAAAAGAGGTTGTCACGGTTGGATCACAGTTTGTACAAACCGCGCGGCTTCCCTAGAGAAACCATGTGATATATGGTCTTTGAGGTAGTAGCATCAACATAGTTGAAGCACAGTTTGAGAGGCCATGAAAGGTGGATATGTGAAGTTCCCCTTAAAGTAGTGGTTGATGCATGATTAGCGCACTATTTGTCTAACCGTGGGACTAAACTGTGTGAGGTCCAAAAGTGAGATCCTAAAATTTTGTATCTCACTAGTTTCTAACTTTTAATGATCTGTTTCACCTCTTATGTGCCCCTAACTTAGTATTTTACTTTTTTTCGGGTAAATGAAGGTTCTCCCATTGACCAGGAGGGATTATAAGGCTTTACGAATGATGTTCCTCAAGATCAAAAGACCGAATTGAAGATCCTTTCATCTCCTGATAAGGGGATTTCATCCCGCTGCTTGTACCTTTTTTTCTTCCATATTTTCTCTATATTTTCATTAAATATAACCTCTATTTCCTTATATATTAACATTTTTTTGTGATATATAGATATAGTATTGTGGAACTAGATCTAGATTTATAACATTTTGATATCTTTGATCTTAATTTTGGTTTAGGGATTTAGATCCCTAACTTTTATCAACATTTCTATGATGCTTGGATTTTGGGAATTTTTGTTGGGAAAAAATCCATTAAAAAATTGAGGTGGGTGGTCTAAATCCAATTCCTATATTCTTGGATTTGATTTGTATATGAAAAATTGTAGAAATGATAGCATCCTTTGACAATTGATTTTCTTGAATTGGGTTAATTAGATTGACCAATTGATTTATTGAAGCATTGTTGAAATAAGTTATTTATTGAAGAATTAATCATAAGAGTAAGGGGCTTCCCCATTAGACAATTAATTTAGGGAAATATGTTCTAAGAGATAGGGGTTGTAATATAGATAATTAATTGGTAATTTAATTATGAGGCATTGAGTTTGCTAAAGTGAGATAACTAATTGTAGATTAATTATGTGACTTTGATAATGTGATATAGATAATTAATTGTGGGATTAATTATGTGAATTTGAGATTAGAATGAGATAATTAAGTCTGGAAAATTAATTCTAGAATATGAATCATGATGTTGATTAATTAATTGATAAATTAATTAATGGTCTGCTGCACTTAGTTAATTATTGAGTTCACTAATGGAGTTGATGTGTCAAATATTTTTTTAATTAGTAATGGGATTGGGGTGGATAATTAATTGGTAAATTAATTATGTGATAAATAATGGGAACATGTTCATTTTAAATTGAGATGTAAAAATGGTAACATGGTCATCATACTTATGGGTAAGAGAATGAGAATATCATCTTTTTAATTTTAAGTATATATGGAAAGATGGTCATTATTATTATAAGTAAGAAGAATGGGAACATGATCATTATATTGAGGAGTGAGCATCGCAACATGGTCATCTTACTTATGTTTGTGATATTGGTAAATTTTCTAATGTGTCTTATAAATGTGAGTTTAAACAAATTGAAATAATGACACTCGAAGTTATGGCCTCACAGAAGAATATTCGAACTCTGAAATGAGTTGAATCAGGTACTAAGATATCCTAACACCTTGAATATTTTGAGGATAGGCTAGAAGAAGGAATTAAGATATGGTATTACTTAGGTAACACTTCATTCTTTGGTACGAGATGAATCTATAAATGAGGTATGGGTATCCTTGGTAACCCTGGAGTAAATACAGTCAGATAAGAATAAATGAATATGTGATAAAATGTTTATTATTGCATTATAATTATTTCCATATAGAAATGCATGCACTATCTTTTTATTGGACTTGTTTTAGACACTATTGGTGGTGACCAATTGATTTGTTCTCACTCCCTATTCAGGCGGCCTGATTGATATCTAAATAGATTATGTATTTTCAGGTTTGGATAAGGGAAAAGGCCCTGGGATAGGTGGATGATTGGAGATGGATCTTAGAGGAGGGAACCAAACATGGTTTAGAAACTACTTAGGGAGTCTTAGTGTCTTTATTTTTAGTTTCATACTAGACACTTGACACATATATTGGAATATCATGTTTTCAGTTTCAGTTGAGTCTTGTATTTCTTGTTTGGTTATCTTGTGACATGAGTATTTTTATGGTTATATATACTTCCTCTTTTGTTTATTTATTTCCACTAGCGTGTTACTATGATAAATGATGGTATAGTCTCTCCATGAATGACTTACCAGACCCTCGCTACAAGTTTTCAACCTCTAGAATATGGGGATGTGCACTTGAGGTTATGTGAATCAAGATCTCATAAATTTAGATATAGTTCCACAATCTCAGATATAGATCTCACAAAAAAGATTTAGATACAAGGAAAAATATGATATATTACATGAAAAGATAGCTGGGTTTTTGACAAGATGCTTCACCTATCATCTGGTGAAGGCAGAGCATCAATGACATAGAGGATTACTACAACTGTTGCCTATTCCATAATGGAAGTGGGATTATGTTACCATGTACTTTGTGTTGGGTATTCCAAATATGCTTAGGAAGAATGATGCTATTTGGTTCATTTTGGATTTACTGACAAAGGTGGAACATTTCTTTCCTATAAGAGAATCCTTTACAGTACAACAGTTGGGAGAATTGTAAGTTTGAGAGATAGCCCGTCTATATGAAGTATCAGAGACTACAGTTTCAGATTGTGATTCACACTTTACTTCACACTTTACTTCACACTTCTTGTAAGGCTTGAAAAAATATCTCGAAACACAGGTGTTATTAATTATGTATTTCCACCCACAAAATGATGTACAATTGGAATGTACTATATAGGTTCTTGAAGATATTCTATGGGAATGTGTGATTGACTTCGATGGAAATTAGAAAAATAACTTGGATTTAGTGGAGTTCACTTATGACAACATTTATTAAGCAACAATACAAATGAAACAATACAAAGCTCTTTATGGTAGACCATATGAATCATCGCTAAGCTAGATAGAGGCTGGTGAGTCAGAGTTGTTGGGACCAAGTCCCGTGCAGGAGACATATGAGCATGTATGATTGATTCGAAAACATATGGCTATGGCCCAAAGTGGATAGTGGTCATACGTTGATATATGGAGACAACCCATATAGTTTATAGAGGGTGATAGTGTGTTAATTTGGGTTTCTCCTAGGTTGGGTCATCGTAGGATACAGAGGTTGGGAAAGTCAGCGCCCATGTTTATTGGACCTTTTTAGATAATGGAGAGAATCAAGCCAGTGGAATACCGATTGGCTATTTCACAATGGTAAAATTATATGCACAACATTTTATATGTATCACAACTTCGACGGTATCACCCTGAACCTTCTCATGTGATAGACGTCGATAAGGGTGACCTTGAGATAGATGGGTCCTTTGAGGAGCATCTGATATGTGTGTTGGATCATAGTGAGAAAGTGTTGTGAGGAATGATCATGCAAACTATTCATGTGTTATGGAAACCTGGACTTATACAAGAAGAAACACAACAAAGATAAGTAGATATGAGGTCTTAATGGACCGATCATTTTTAATCAGAATCTTAGGAAGGCTTCTAAGTGCAACTCGAGGATAAGATGTTATAAAGTGGGCATATTGTAATATCATGAACTTTTATGGAGTTATCTCAGGAGATATTATAGGTAATTTTTGTTTTTAATTAAGTACCATTAATTGGAGTTATGTCTCGGAATTTGTTAGGGGGAAGTCTATGGAAATATTTAGAGGAAAATAGGTTGTGCATGGTTGGCACATGATTTGTACAAACCATGCAGATTCCTAGGAGAAACCATGTGATATATGGTCTTTTAGGAACTAGCTTCGGCATAGTTAAAACATGGTTTGAGAGGATATATGAGGTGTTCGTGTGAAGATCTCCCTTGAAGTAGTAGATGACACATGGTTTGTGCATGGTTTGTCTAACCGTGTGACTAAAATATGTGAGGGCTGACAGTGAGGTCCTAAAATTGTGGATATCACTCTTTTTCAATTTTTAATGAACCCTTTCAACTCTTATGCGGCCCTAACTCAATATTTTACTTTCCAAAGGGTAAAGGACGGTTTTAGCATTGACCAAGAATAATTATAAGGCATTACGAACACCGTTCTTTGATATTAACAGCAAGAATTGAAGATATGATCTTCTCCTAGTAAGTGGATTTCATCCCAATTATTCTTCCCTTATTTCTTCTATGTTTACTTTATCATTTCATGGAAGATATCCTCTATTTACTGGGATCTAAACCTTCATGGTGAGTTCTAGATCTGGAATTGTGAAGCTCAATTTATATTCATGATATCTTGATGTATTTGATCTAAATTTTGGTTTAGTGATTTAGATCCATAACTTTTATCAATGTCATTGTGATGCTCAGATTTTTGGTACTTACATTAGGAAAACATACATAAAAAAATTGAGGTTTGTTTTCTAAATAAAATTTCCATAGTCAATGATTTGACATGTATATTATAAATTTTCAGAATTGAAAGAGTCATTTAGAAATTTATTTTATTGAATTGGGTTAATTAGATTGACCAATTGATTTATTCAAGATTTTTTAAAATAGGTGATTAATTGGGGAATTAATCATAAGAATTAGGGGCTGCCCTATTAGAAAATTAATTTGGTGAAATTGTTTATAAGAGATAGGGATGGTAATCTAGATAATTAATTGGGAAATTAATTATGAGATATCGAGTTGGTTAAGTTGAGATAATTAACTGTGGATTAAATATGATCCTTTGATAATGTAATATAGATAATTAATTATGGGGTTAATTATTGAAAGTTGAGATTATAATGAGATAAATAATACCGAAAAATTAATTTTGGAAAATGAGTCATGGTGTTGATTAATTAATTTTTTTATGAACCTTGTTAATAGTTGAGTTGAATAATGGAAGTTATGTGTTAAACTAATTTCTGAATTAGTAATGTGATTGTGGTGGTTAATTAATTGGTAAATTAATTATGTGTGTAACATCCTGAACCTGAAAAACCACCTGAACAGTGCTAAATGGGTCGAGTTTACTACCTTAGGCACACCTCCACAAGCGGCAAATGATTCCAACTAGAAGCGAGGGTCTAAGTAGGTATTGTGGGGAGGCTATAACCTCTCGGAGGATAATAAGGGTACTGGTCTGAGAAAAAATATATAACATGTAGTGGAAATAAACAAGTCAGAAGACTCGAACCATACTTGTAGAGTGTAAGAACAGTCAATAAAAGAAAAATAGCAACACAAAAATAGAAACAACAACAGCAGAAAGTAAACACAACATCACACTCAACCACTTGTAACAACTACTACGACAGACAAGTCATGCATCCATAGCAAGTCAATATCAAAAAGGGCACTAATGGATAACCAACAGTAGCTACAATAAACAAGGTAAGCTTGATGATATAACAAATAAAGAAATATAAGGTAAACTTCATCTAGAAAAGACACCAAGGTCCATACAATCCCTATGCGACATCTAATATAGTTTAGATCCTAATGCTGATCTATTTCCTACACGTACATCCATAAAGTCTACATGTGTCTGGAAGAGCCTGTGCAAGGTGTCAGATGAATCTCAGTAATATACCACCCAATGGAGCATAAATAATATAATTGTTTAATCTAGAATGAATTTATAAAGAAAGTAGTAAAAATTATGGTGCACAAATAAACATAAACTCCACTGGTGCTCAGCAGCCACCATGAAGTGTCACTTGCTTCAGCCAATACCGGAATCTCAGTCAAGTAAACTGGAACCATGTTCCTCCTAACACCTCATGTCTCAAGTACCTATGTCCCAAAGGCATGCCCAAACAAAAGTAACCCAGAGGATCAATGATGCATGTCCTCAAATATATAACCAGAGGGACAATGATGTCTACCCTCAAATAAAGTACCCGAAGGGACAATGATTTCTACCCTCAAATAAAGTGTCCCATCCCACCACATCAATCACAGTGAGACTTAGCCCCCAACTTGATAGCCTTATCGATATCTCCTGAAGGTTCCTCGCCTTCCACGTAACTTCTTACAAGAAACACCCCCAAACCAATAGTACCTAAACCGTAACTATCGAGGGCCACTACCCACACAAGTGGTCAAAACCACCTCATCACAGAGTCTCTCTATGTATACACTAATCAATGTTTCAGGTGAGCAGTAATCACCAAAATAAGTTCCCAAGACACAAAACCTCTGACACCTCATGTCCCTGTGGCAATGTTTCTCAAGTCCCACAACCTTTCCATCCAAGTAACCCAAGCCATGCCCAACATGACAGTCTCACTTCCTCAATCCCGACATCCATGACGCCCAATCCCTTGGTCAAAACCACCCAATGTAATCTGGGTCAAGCCCAAACTACGATTTAAATCACAAAAGAATTTCTGGGCTACTCCCAACACAACCCCAAGGGTTACAGCATATGGTATTCAACTATTACACATATATTCAACAAATCACTATAAAAATAGGAAAACAAACTAACAGTTGTATTTCACTTACTATGTGTTGTCCCATACCAGCATTGAGGTATTTAAATCCTCCAAGAAATAATTTCATAACTTAAATAATTGAACCCATAAGTTTATTAAAAAAAATTCATTTTAACACATTTTGGCATACCCAAATAAAATTCCTCAATTTAGTAATGGAACCTAGCTCAACCCCGTTCAAGAAAAAACTTGTAAAAGAGCATACATAATGTAACAACCCGAACTTTTTAATTATATTTGTTTCATAATTTTATTTGTTATTTTATTTTATAATGAAAAAAACTATTTCCATTAATTAATGAAGTGGGTATAATTAAAATGAGACAGTTGGGTTTCAACTATTTTATGACCTTTGGTCAATATGACCATTGGAAACTATAATCTTAACGTTGTGTTTTTGTAAATACGATTATCTTGGTAAATTAATACAGAAAGAAGATTGAATGGCCTCATCAAGTAGACTCAAGCCATATGAAGCCTATCTGTCAGAGCTTGGGAAGGAGGTAGCATCACTGGTCTTTTCTCTGGACCAAGTCGAAGCTGAACTTCAATGTATGAAGCTTGAACGGAATCTCCTAAGGGAGAAGTTCAAGCTGATAGAAATCACCACTCAGGTAATGTTGTCCGAGCCACCCCAAGATTCTATAACGATATCACACCTAACACTTAGGTCCTATGCTGGTGTAATAAGGGGCTATGTAATGAGACCTTAGCTGCATTGTATAATCCTTTTATATAAATAAAATTGTTATTTCTTCTTATGGAAAAGTTTGTGAATTTAAAATATCTGGATAAATATAGGATGTGTATTATTTAGGAAAAATGGAATTTTAAAATATTTTTGTATTCATTAAAAAATTAATAATGTTAAATGATTTTAAAAAATGGTCTTCTACAGTTGTGACCAATGTGAAATTTAGAGTCTAATAAGATGATCTTGGTTTTTAGTGAATAGTTATGTAGGAATAGTTGCATACCCATATGAATATTAATGAATAGTAATTTGACCAATAAAATATAAACTTCATCCATGAATATATAAATACATTTTAGACATTTTAAAAGTGAAAAAATGATCATAGTTTAAGTTTTGATATTTTTGTATGCCATAAATATTTTATTTAAAATTTTATAAATAATTTTATAATTTAAAATGGAAATGTATTTTCATAAAATTTAATCATAGATTTTTAATTTATTGTCTTATGGTTATATTATAATTTTATGGGACCTTGATTACTTTTTTAAGGAGTTACAAAATGAGTTAGAGTTTTAAAGTTGTATTTTTAGAATAAATAATGATTTTATATAAAAATTAAAATTAAAATATTTAGAAAATTATTTTCATGAAATTGAATTCATTTTTGATTTTTAGAGCATCGATATTAGGTTAGGGTGAAATTTTAGACTTTTTCTGAAACAATTGAATTTTCAGTGAATAGTAAAAATGCAGTTATGAGTTTCAGGTGTTTAATGACATAATTAAAGATATAATAATGATGTAACCTTTCTGGTTAACTTATGAATAGTGATATATGCTATGAGGTGTCTCAATTGGACAATACCATGGGAAATCCCATGGTTTTTCCAATACCACCGATGAGGTGTCCCTTGGAAACTAATAATTTATTCAGTCACTTTCCTTATAAATACCAAGCCATTCCCCTAATTAATTTCATTCCAAAATCATCATCAATGATTTTATAGTCTCCTCACCTCTCTAGGAGTCCTCCCAAGGTTCCATCAATCCTCCCAAGGTCCTGACCTTGAATCATTCGAAGTTACTCTTCAAGGTAAGGGACTGTTTCACCCTCCTCTTTTAAGTCATGAATTCCTTTATGTTGTGTCTTCTAGTTTCAATATATTTATGTTAAGGGTATGTTATTATATGTTCTCATTAATTTCCATTTCATGTATAATTTTTGGGGGACCCTTTCCTCTCTCATCAATTTGTTTTCTGAAATTTTTAGTGACGCCGTTAGGCTGCCGAATTTCTCGTAAAAGAATTCACATCTTCTCTTTTCTTTCATGCTTCATTTTCATGTGGTGTGTCAGTAAAACATCCATAACATGATCTTATTCAGTACCCAAACTTTATTATGAATTATTTATGAGTGGTTGACCCTTGTCGCCTCTCTTTTCAATGTTTTCTAAAACCGTGTTATATAGCCGTTATGCTGTAGAAATTTTGTCTCAAAATTTCTATCTCTTTTTTCAAGAAATTCCCTTGTTTATTTAGGTGAATAACCAGAACTATTTAGATTATATGGGGGTTCATAAATATATAAGGATGATATATTTGATTATGTAATTGACATAAATATAAACTTCACTCCTTTTCCATGGGTTATAAATGATATAATGATCTTATTTTTAAGAGTTTTTAAAACGTCACGATTTTGAAATGAAACCCATTTGTTTTATTCTCTATGGGTTATTTGTGAAATTTTTGATTTTTATATATGTGGATCACATGTAACTAAAGTCATATTAAGGGTGTTACCTAATAGTGCTCCAATGCATTGGGTATAGAATTAATCTCTAGATATGACAAGTTTCACGATACCTTGGTGAATAACCATGGTAATTTTTTGACACCTTGGGGATGGACCTTGGTGATATGTTAATGAATTTCTAAATGAAATATTGTGGCACATATTCAAGTTATGATTCAATTTCTTTTCATTATGATATGTCTATACTGGCATTGCTCATGTCCTTATGTTTTTATTCAAGTTCTTATTGATGTCACAAGTAAACTGATTCCCTTGTTTACCCTTATTGGGCCTTTTGCTCACCCATTTCTTTGATGTATATCTCTAGTATATGAGATGCAGTAATTGTACATATGATGAACTTATGATGAAGCGTTACAAGTGGATTAGAAGAATGTTTTATGTTGTTTTTCATGTTTTATGTTCCTGATTTCCAATACAGTACACATTAAAGATCCTCTATTTGTAAAATGTAATGATAAGTTATCTAATACAAATGCGGGATGCCATAGTTGGTATCAAAGGATAGTTTAGTTATTTATGGAAATTAGGATATGAAATATTTAGGAAGAATACTATAGAACAGTTTAAATATAGTAAAAATTCCTGGTATTTTGGTGAATATTGAGTAAGTGGTTTATCAAACAAATACATTCCTTTATGGATATGAGCAGGTAGAGGCGAATCTGGCACAAATGTACATAGGGGTAAAACCTAAAAATACCGCTTTGAGCTAGACTCGAATGGGAACTGGTGCACAACAAAAGGACTTTCGGAACTCTTGCTTATGACACTCCCGGGGGATATGTTTGGTCAATCCCAAGCATTTTATAAATCATTATGAAGGAATTATAGAGAAATGTAATTGTTTAAGCATGAAGTTTTAAGACATAAATCTTTTATAGTTAAAAGATCAATAAATGAAATAAGTTTCTCATTAAGGTTTTATTCTTTTATAAAATGGTGGTAAATAGGAGGAACCATGAAAATGGTGACCACAATGGACCATGTGCTCACAGCCCTACGATGGAAGCTAGAATGGAAACATTCATGCGAATGATGAACCAACTGACTCATGTTATGGGAAATAACTTGAATCAAGCCGAGAGACCGATCTCACCATGAAGGGTACTACATTTTGTTGTGTCCTTTATGCGTCAACAAAAACCAACCTTTAGTGGATTGAATGACCCATTGATGGATGAGTAGTGGATCATCTCCATCAAAAAATATTTTTTCTATGCTCCGCAGTTCAGAGAAAGAGAAGGTCACCCTGGCCGTCTATCGCTTAGAAGGGGAATTTGATCAGTGGTGGGAACTGATTAAAAACACAAGGACAAGAGTGGAAGTTGATGCTTTTGTGTGGGAAGAGTGAAGAGGGATCTTTTTTAGTAAGTATTTCCTGTGTTCTAGGAGAACACGAATGGATAAGGAGTTTCTCAAGCCGAAGTAGAAGTAGAACGAATCTGTCAGAAGCTATGAGATGAACTTCACCCGAATTTCACGATATACCTCTAGCTTTGTCATGTATCCAAATGGTAATTTTGATAGATTATTCAGTGGCTCATCTTCAGAAGAATATATCCAACTGAGACTATGATAGCTATGAGGAGATCATGCGGAGTGCGATGAAAGTTGAACTGGAGTTTGGTGAGATGCAATGGTCTCATAAATCAAGAAACAAAAAGAGATCAATGGTTCCAATATTAGGGAGGACCTTTAATCAGGGAAGAGGAGGCAAGAAAGTGAAACATCCCATGTGTAGTAAATGTGTTAAAAAGCATTCGGGGAACTGTTTGATCAGAAGTGGTAAATGCAACAAGTGTGGAAAAGATGACCATATTGCGAGGAATTGTCATAGTGAGGTGAAACCTCAACTTCAAAACACTAACGACAAGGGGAAGTTGGTGAAGGCCCTACCTGATGTCCAATGCTTTAAGTGTGGACAACTTGGGAGCTTTTCCAATCACTGTCCAAATCCGAGGGCAGTGGAGGGAACCACCATCAGCCTCAGCAAAGTCCAAGGGAGAAAGGTCGTGCTTTTGCTATCACGACAGCTGAAGTTGAAGCTCTAAATGATGTGGTTCCAGTTACTCTTATTGTTCTATCAAAGCTAGAAATTAATTTTTTTTATTATCGTTCTATGCGTTCCTTAATTTCTTCCATGTTTGAAAATAATTTTGAATCAACCCCTAACTTGCTAAAAGTATAGTTATCAGTCAAGACTTCTGGTGGGATTATCCAAGCATCATCAGTGTTTAGAAACTCTAGTATTTACATTGGTGATCACAATTTTATCTCAAATCTAGTAGTAATTCCAATGATGGAATTCGACATTATAATATGGATGGACTAGATCTCAAAGCATAATTCTAAGATGAAATGTAAAAGTAAGTAAATCTACGTAGTCTTGAATGGAAAACCTACAGATATCTTCCAAGGAGAGATATCTCAACCTGATCTTTGTCTAAAAGAACCTCCTATATCATTCTTTATGGAATTGATCGGTGAAGAAGAAGAAGGAAATGATAGGTTGAGGATAGAAAATGTACCCATAATTTAGGAATTCATTAATGTATTTCCTGAGGAGTTTCCTCGACCTCCCCTAGAACGAGAGGTAGAGTTCTCCATTGAACTCATACCTAGATCTCATCCAATAACAAAGACCCCATATACGATGGAAAATGTAGAGCTGGAAGAATTAACAAAACAAATACAAGATATTTTGGAGAGCGGGTTTGTCCAACCGAGTGTGTCTCCTTGGGGAGCACCTATTCTCTTTGTGAAGAAGAAGGATGGATCGATGCAGATATGCATTGATTATAGAGAATTGAACGGAATCATAGTAAAGAACAAATATCCTCTTCCAAGAATTGATGACTTATTTGACCTACTTCGTGGGGCTCAATTATTATCTAAGATTGATCTTTGATCAGGTTATCATAAATTGAGGGTGAAGAAAGAATATATTCGAAAAACTGACTTCCAATCAAGATATGGGCATTATGAGTTTGTTGTTATGCCTTTTGGACTGACTAATGAACCTTCTATTTTTATAGATTTGATGAATAGAGTCTTTAAAGTCTTCCTTGATAACTTTTTGGTAGTTTTTATTGATGATATTCTGATATATTCCAAAATTCATGGGGAGCATGAGGATCATCTAAGGGTTATTTTGCAAACTCTATGAAAGGAAAGAATTTTTGGAAAGTTCCGTAAATATGAATTCTGGTTACAACAAGTTGCTTTCTTGGGGAACATTATTACCGATGAAGGAATCACAGTTGACCCTGCAAAGACAAAAGTTGTATTAAAGTAGCCTCATCCTACAAAAATAACTGAGATTCGTAGTTTCCTTGGATTAGTGGGATATTAAAGGAGGTTTGTGAAAAACTTTTCGTGACTTTCTAATCCATTAACCAAGTTAAATCGAAAAGGGATGAAGTTCATCTGGACAAAGGAGTGTGAGGAAAGTTTCCAATAACTGAAGAAGAGATTGGTTACTGCACCTGTGTTAAATTTTCCCTTATGTAGAGAAGGATTCATTATTTTTAGCGATGCATCTCTGAAAGGGCTTGGGTGTGTCCTCATGAAAAATAACAAGGTCATTGCTTATGCATCTCGACAGTTGAAGACTCATGAGAAAAATTATCCTAGGGAAGATCTAGAGCTGGATGTGGTCGTTTTTTCTCTGAAGATATGGAGGCACTATCTTTATGGGGAGAAATGTGATATATACACCGACCATCAATGTTTGAAGTATATTTTCACACAAAAGGAATTGAACATGAGACAAAGGAGACAGTTGGAACTCCTTAAAGACTATGATTGTTCAATTCATTATCATCCTAGAAGAGGAAACAAAGTTGCTGATACATTAAGCAGGAAAGACCTAGTTGTTATTTCCATGATGGGGATTCAAAAAGATTCTTTGATCAATGAAATAGTAAAGCTGGACATGGGAATTATAAGGTAAGGGACATCATCAACCCTAAACCAAATGATTTCTCAACCTTCATTACTTGAGAAGATCAAGAAAGCTCAAAAAGAAGATCCTTTGTTACAGAAGATGTTTAAGGCTATAATGGATGGGAATTTTCCTAAGTTCAATACTGATCAAGAAGGTGTACTAAAAATTTCGTACAATACTATGTGTTCCATCTATTCCGGAAATAAAGAAGGAGCTGATGGATGAAGCTCATAGATCTACTTTCTCTATACATCCAGGTAGAATTAAAATGTATAGGGACTTTCATGATCATTATTGGTGGGATAATATGAAAAGGGAGATTGCTGACTACACTTCAAGGTGCCTGGTATGTCCGCAAGTGAAGGCAGAGTGACAACTTACTAATGGGATATTGCAAACACTACCCATACCAGCATGGAAGTGGGACAATTTCACTATGGGCTTCGTCCCTGGTCTCCCGAGAACTTCAGAAGGAAATAATGCGATATGAGTTATTGTGGACCGTCTCACCAAGACTTCCAATTTTATCTCCATTCAGGATGATTTCCCCCTCGATCGACCTGTCGCGATTTACATGAAGGAAGTGGTAAGGCTACATAGAGTTCCACTTTATATCGTATCTGATCGTGATCCATGGTTCATATCAAAATTTTGGAGAAGTCTTCAATAAGATCTGAGAACTGAATTGAATTTCAGTACGGCCTATCACCCCCAAACTGATGGCCAATCAGAAAAGACTATTCAAATACTCGAGGACATGATGAGAACTTTCTCAATGGAATTTAGAGGTGAATGGGATCAACATCTCTCTTTAGTTGAGTTCTCTTACAAAAAATGCTTCCACTTGAGCAATGAAATGGAACCCTATGAAGCTCTATATTGGTAGCGATGTAGAAATCCTACTTTTTGGGATGAAGATGTTGAGAGAAATCTTCATGGGCCCGATCCTTTGCAAGAGATGACAGAAAAGGTCCATGCCATCCAACAACACATTATGGTTTCTCAATGTCATCAAAAGAGCTATGCTGACAACCGTCGAAGGGACTTGTAGTTTGATGTTGGAGACAAAGTCATTCTTTGGATTTCACCTTGGAAGAGGGTCATGAGGTTTGGGAATAAATGGAAGCTTAGACCAAGGTATATTCTCCCCTATGAAATCCTTGATCGTGTGGGAGCAGTGGATTATCGTCTTGCACTTCCTCCAAATCTAGCCCAAGTTCATGATGTCTTCCACGTATCAAGCTTGAGGAAGTACATACCAAACCCTTCATATGTACTAAATCCAGAGGTGGTACAACTAAAACATAACCTCTCATATGAGGTGCATATGGTGGAGATCCTGGATCGTAGAGACATGGTTCTACGAAACAAGACTACCCACCTTGTTAAGGTGTTGTGGAGGAACCACAAATGTGATGAAGCCACGTGGGAACTGGAGGAGTCCATGAGACAGAAGTACCCACACCTTTTACCATTAGAGGGTACGAGATAAAATTTCAGGGGTGAAATTTTTTAAGGGGGGAAGAATGCAAAAACCTGAACTTTTTAATTATATTTGTTTCCTAATTTTGCGTGTTAGTTTATTTTATAATGAACAAAATTATTTCCATTAATTAATGAAGTGGGTATAATTAAAATGAGACAATGGGGTTTCGACTGTTATATGACCATTGGTCAATATGACCGTTGTAAACTATAATCTTATCATTATGTTTTTATAAATACGGTTATTTTGGTTAATTAATATAGAAAGAAGATTGAATGGCCTCATCCAGTAGACTCGAGCTATATGAACCCATTTTTCGGAGCTTGGGATGGAGGTAGCATCACTGGGCTTCACTCTAGACCAATCCCAAGCCAAACGTCAATGTTTAAAGCTTGAACAAAATCGCCTAAGGGAGAAGTTCAAGCTGATAGAAATCACAAATCGAGAAATGTTATCCGAGCCACCCCAAGATTCTATCACCATAGCACACCTAACACTTAAGTCCTATGCTGGTGTAATAAGGGGCCATGTAACGAGACCTTAGCTTCTTTGTGTAATCCTTTTATATAAAAAAATTATTATTTCTTCTTTTGGAAAATTTTGTGAATTTCAAATATCCTGATAAATATAGGATGTGTATTATTTAGGAAAAAGGGTATTTTAAAATATTTTTGTATTCATTAAATAATTAATAATGTGAAATGATTTTCAAAAAATGGACTTCTACAATTTTAACCAATGAAAAATTTAGAGTCTAATAAGATCAACTTAGTTTTTAGTGAATAGTAAAGTAGGAATAGTAACATACCCATATGAATAGTAAGGAATAGTAATTTGACCAAAAAAATAAATACATCAACCATGAATGTATAAATACATTTTAAATATCTTAAAAGTGAAAAAAACGATCATAATTTAAGTTTTGGTATTTTTGTATGCCATAATTATTTTATTTACAATTTTGTAATTAATTTAATAATTTAAAATGGAAATGTGTTTTCATAAAATTTAATCATAAATTGTTACTTTATTTTATTATGGTTATATGATAATTTTATTGGACCTTGATTACTTATTTAAAGTGTTACAAAATGAGTTATAATTTTAAAGTTATATTTTTGGAATAAATAATGATTTTATTTAAAAATTAAATTAAAAATATTTATAAAAATATTTTCATTAAATGGACTTCATTTTTGATTTCATAGCATCGATATTAGGTTTGGGTTAATTTTTGGGTTTTTTCTGAAACTGTTGAATTTTTAGTGAATAGTAAAAATGCATTTTTGAGTTTCAGGGGTTTAATGACATCATTAATGATGTAATAATGATTTAAGATTTCTGGTCAACTTATGAATAGTGATATATGCTATTAGGTGTCCCAAGTGGCCAATACCATGGGAAAATACCATGGTAAATCCCATGGTTTTTCCAATACTACCGATGAGGTGACCCTAGGAAATTAATAATTTATTCAGTCACTTTCCCTATAAATACCAAGCCATTTCACTCATTCATTTGACTAAAATATAATCCTCAAAAAATTTCTGGCATCCTTACCTCTCAAGGAGTCCTCTCAATGTGCCTTCAAGCCTCCAAAGGTCCCGACCTTCATGCTTTCGACGTTACTCTTCAAGGTAAGGGATCCTTTCACCCTCCTCTTTTAAGTCATAAATTCCTTTATGTTGTGTCTTCTAGTTTCAGTATCTTTATGTTGTGGGTATTTTCTTATATGTTCTCATTACTATCCATTTCACTTATAATTGTTGAGGGACCCTTTCCACTCTCATCAATTTGTTTTCTGAAATTTTAAGTGATGCTGTTAGGCAGTGGAATTTCTAGTAAAAGAAATAACATCTTCTCTTTTCTTTCATGTTTCCTTTTCATGTGGTGTGTCATTAAAATATCCATACCATGATCTTATTCAGTACCCATACTGTATTATGAATTATTTATGGGTGGGTGACCCTTTTCCCCTCTCTTTTCAATGTTTTCTAAAACCAGGTTATATAGCCGTTATGCTGTAGAAATTTCGTCTCAAATTTTCTATCTATTTTTTTCACGAAATTTCCTTGTTTATTTATGTGAATACCTAGAACTATTTCGTTTCTATGGGTGTTCATAAATATATAAAGATGATATATTTGATTCTGGAATTGACATATATATAACCCTCACTCCTTTTCCATGGGTTATAAATGATATAATGATCTTATTTTTAAGATCTTTTAAAACGTCATGATTTTGAAATGAAATGCATTTGTTTTATTCTCTATGGGTTATTTATGAAATGTTTGATTATGATATATGTGGATAACATGTAAGTAAATAAATATTAAGGGTACATCCTAATATCTCTCCAATGAATTGGGTAAAGAATTAATCTCTAGAGATGACAAGTTTCACGATACCTTAGTGAATAACCTTGGTAATTTTTTGACACCTTAGGGATGGACCTTGGTGATATGTTCATGAATGTCTAAATGAAATGTTGTAGCCACATATTCAAGTTATTATTCATGTTCTTTTCATTATGATATTACTATAGTTCCATTTCTCATATCCTTATATTTTTTTCAAGTTCTTATTTATGTCACAAGTAAACTGATTCCCTTATTTACCCTTACTGGGCCTTCTGATCACCCTTTTCATTGATGTATGTCTCTAGGATATGAGATGAAGTAATTTGTAGGACCCCGGGACACCCTGAGAGGGGAGGGGTGAATCGGGGTGTCAACTGTTTCTTTTAAGATAAAGGATCTTGTTCCCACATTAGTAGGAACTAGATGAACCCGTATGATGGATATGATCAGCAATCAAACATTCACATGCAAAGGAGAAGACACAACATTTTTTACTTGGTTCAACACTAAGGGATACATCCAAGGAGCATATTCCGACAAGTTTCCGGTCATACCTAATTCCACTAATATTCATTAGATGTGGATTACAATGGTTCGGTCACAGTCACTCTGTCCCAGGCTCACTGCCTTTACAATTGTTTAGGGATAGCTCACTGCATCCCTCGGGTCACTCCCGTTGACTCCCCCTGGATCACTACCGTTGGTGATGTCCCACTCCGTTTATAGACGTGGAGGTCTCTTCAATAGATATACACGAAGTTCCTTGTCTCCTTTTCAACATGAGACTTTTCTTGCATCAGAGTCCTGAGTTGATGCTCGGTTAAAGTCCAAATTTCATCCACTGATGAATACCTCCTTTTCCCTTGTCCACTGGGCAAACAACCTTTGGAAAGGTCCTTCGCAAAGTACCCTACTTCTCAAGGCTCCCAATTTTGTAAAGATCAAACAAGCCTTCACGGATTCCCGGCCTTTACGGGAAGCTCAATCGCGAAGCACTCTTTTGATGCACAAGCCTTTGCAATGCATGGATGTCGCGGAGCTCCTGCCTCTTCGCGAAGCTCACCGAGCCAACGCGGGGCGCACGACTTTCACAGAGCTAGAATAGCCACCATGAAGCTCCTCTTTCGTGAAGCACACTGCCTTCACGAGTGACCTTTGTGAACCGAGAGCAAAGGATTTTCGTTGAGAGCCCTCTCTATTTCCCTCGAGGGGGTCGACCTGTATTTATAGGCAATTCCACCGACCCTCGACCCTTCCGTGCGAAGTCAGCGCCATGTCAGCTCAAATCGCGAAGCTTCGAAGTTCCCACTGATATTCTCTCGAAATCTCGAAGCACTAAGGCAATTTTCCATTCGCGGAGCTCGTCGTAATCGCAGAGTGTTCCGTCATGTCCTTCGCCCCTTCGCCGCGAAGCTCCCTCGCAAATCTCTTCATCACCGCGATGCTCTTCATCCTCTACTGTTCGCGAATCTTTGATGTAATCGCGAAGAATCACCACCTCCAAAATTTTGGTCTTCATGAATTCTAAACCATTAATCCACTCTTCGCGAAATTCATGTCATTTCCATATTTAATTATGCTCTTCATGGAAATCCTATTTTCGCGATGCTCACAAACTTCCAAATTTTGGACCCCAAAAATTTGGCAAACACTGGGAAACGATGCCCCCTTGAATACTGTTGTCTGCTTGAATTGTATGATCTCTTTGCTGGTACACATTCTGAATTTCCATTGATGATTGACAACAAACTCAAACCATACTCCAAATCATGCATAGAATACCATGGTTCCAACATAATTGTACTTAGGATAAACTTATGATGAATCCTTAAAAAATGGTTAGATGAATGTCTTCTGTTGTTTTTCATGTTTTATGTTCCTGATTTCCAAGACACTAGACTTTAAAGATCCTATATATTTAAAATGTAATGAAAAGTTATGTAATAAAAAGGTGGGATTCCATAGTTGGTATCAAAGTTTAATTTAGTTTTTTTTACGGAAATTAGGATATGAAATCTTTAGGAAGAATCCTATAGTAACGTTTAAATATAGGAAAAAATCCTATTATTTTGGTGAATATTGAGTAAGTGGTTTATCAAACAAATACAATTCTGGCTGGATACAAGCAAGTAGAAGCGACACTGGAACAGATGTACATAGGGGTAAAACCTGAAAACACCGCTTTGAGCTAGATTCGAATAGGAACTGGTGCATGATAATGGGCCTTGCTGCACTATTGGTTATGACACTCCCGGGGGATATGTTTGGTTAATCAAAAACTTTTTATAAATCATTATGAAGGAATTATAGAGAAATTTAATTGTTTAAGCATGATATTTTAAGACATAAATACTTTATAGTTAAAAGATTCATAAATGAAATAAGTCTGTCATTAAGGTTTTATTCTTTTAGAAAATGGCGAAAAATAGGAGGAACCGTGCAAATGGTGACCGCAATGGACCATGCACTGATGACCCTCCGATGGAAGCCAGAATGGAAACATTCATGCGAATGATGAACCAACTGACTCAAGTTATGGGAATAACATGAATCAAGCTGAGAGACCGATCTCACCGTGAATGGAAAAACATTCTATTGAGTCCTTTATGCGTCAACGACCACCAAACTTTAGTGGATCGACTGACTCATTGATTTCTAAGCAGTGGATCATCTCCATCGAAAAAGATATTTTCTGTGCTCCGCTGTTTAGAGCAAGAGAAGGTCACTCTGGTCATCTATCGCTTAGAAGGGGAAGATGGTCAGTGGTGGGAACTGATTAAAAACACAAGGAAAAGAGTGGAAGTTGAAGCTTTGGAGTGGTAAGAGTTCATAGGGATCTTTTTCAGTAATTATTTCCTCGGTTCCATGAGAACAAGAATGGAGAAGAAGATTTTCACGCTAAAGCAGAAGGAGAACGAATCTATCAAAAGCTATGAGATGAACCTCACCCGACTTTCATGATATAAATAAAGCTTTGTCATGGATCCAAATGGTAAGGTTGATAAATTATTCAGTGGAATAAGACATCATATGTGGAAGAATCTAGCCAACCGAGACTATGATAGCTATGAGGAGATCGTGCAGAGTGTGATGAAAGTTGAACTGATGTTTGGTGAGATGCAATGGTCTCATAAATCAAGCGACAAAAAGAGATCGATGGAGCCCAACTTAGGGAGGACCTTTGATCAGAAAAGAGGAGGCAATCAAGTGTAACATCCCACGTGTAATAAATTTGTGAAGAAGCATTCGGGGAACTGCCTGCTCGGAATCGGGAAATGAAACAAGTGTGGAAGAGATGGACATATAGTGGGGAATTTTCATAGTGAGGTGAAAACTCAACATACAAACACTAACGACAAGAGTGATATGGTGCAATCCCTACATGATGTCCAGTGATTTATGTGTAGAAAACTTGGGCACTTTTCCAATCACTTTACAAATATGAGGTAAGTGGAGGAGAACCACCATCAGCCTCAACAAAGGCCAAGGGACAAGGTCATGATTTTTCTATCACGACAGTTGAAGTTGAAGCTCCAAATGACGTGGTTGCATGTACTCTTATTGTTCTCTCAAATATAGAAAGTACTTTTTTTGATTATGGTTCTACGCATTTCTTTATTTCCTCCAAGTTTAAAAAGAATTTAGAATCAACCGACTTGCTAAAAGTAGAGTTATCAGTCAAGACTCCTGGTGGGATTATCCAAGCATCATCAATTTTTAGAAACTCTAGTATTTACTTTTGAGGGCACAATATTATCGCAAATATCGTAGTCATTACCATGCTGGAATTTGACATTATACTATGGATGGACTGGATCTCAAAGTATAATGCAAGGATAAAATGTAGAAGTAAGGAAATCTCAATAGTCTTGAATAGAAAACCTACAGTTATCTTCCAAGAACAGATATCTCAACCTGATATTTGTCTAGAAGAACCTCCTATATCCTTATTCATGGAATTGATCGGTGAAGAAGAAGAAGGAAATGAGAGTTTGAGGATAGAAAATGTACACATTGTTCAGGAATACATTGAAGTATTTCCCAAGGAGTTGTCGGGACCTCCCCCAGAAAGAGAGGTAGAGTTCTCCACTGAACTTGTACCTAGATATCATTCAATATAAAAGACCCCGTATAGGATAAAAAATGTGGAGTTGGAGGAATTAAAGAAACAAATCCTAGATCTTTTGGAGAAGGGGTTTATCCGACCACGTGTGTCTCCTTGGGGAGCACCTGTTATTTTTGTGAAGAATAAGGATGGATCGATGTGGCTATGCATTGATTATAGAGAACTGAACAGAATCATAGTAAAGAACAAATACACTCTTCCAAGAATTTATGACTTATTTTACTGAATTCATGGGGCTCAATTATTCTCTAATCTTGATCTTTGATCTGGTTATCATCCATTGAGGGTGAAAAAAGAAGATATTCCAAAAACTGCATTATGATCAAGATATGGGCATTATGAGTTTGTTGTTATGCCTTTTAGACTTACTAATGCACCTGCTATTTTTATGGATTTTATGAATAGAGTCTTTAAAGACTACATTGATAACTTTTTGGTTGTTTTTATTGATGATTTTCTGATATATTCCAAAATTCATGAGGAGCATGAGGATCATATAAGGGTTATTTTGAAAACTCTACGAAAGGAGAGACTTTTTGTAAAGTTCAGTAAATGTGAATTCTGGTTACAACAAGTTGGTTTCTTGGGGCACATTGTTACCAATGAATGAATCACAGTTGACCCTGAAAAGACAAAAGTTGTATAGGAGTGGTCTCATCCTATAACAATAACTGAGATTCGTAGATTCCTTGGATTAGCGGGATATTATAGGAGGTTTGTGAAAAACTTTTCACGACTTTATAATCCATTAACCAAGTTAACTCGAAAAGGGGTCAAGTTCGTCAAGAAAAAGGAGTGTGAGGAATGTTTCCAAGAGGTGATGAAGAGATTGGTTACTGCACCGGTGTTAACTCTGCCCTCAAGTGGAGAAGGATTTGTAATTTTTAGCGATACATCTCTTAAAGGGATTGGGTTTATCCTCATGCAAAATGAAAATTTCATTGATTATGCATCTCGATAGATGAAGACTCATGAGAAAAATTATCCTACGCATGATCTAGAGATAGATGCAGTCATTTTTGCTCTAAATATATGGAGGCTCTAACTTTATGGTGAGAAATGTGATATATACACAAAACATCAAAGTTTGAAGTATATATTCACATAAAAGGAATTGAACATGAGACAAAGGAGATGGTTGTAACTCCTTAAATACTATGATTGTTCAATTCATTATCATCCTAGAAGAGAAAAACAAGTCACTGATGCATTAAACAGGAAAGACGTTGTTGTTATTTCCATGATGAGGATTCAAAAAGATCCTTTGATCAATGACCTAGTAAAGATGGACATGGGAATTATAAGGGAAGGGACATCATCAACCCTAACCCAAATGATTTCTCAACCGTCATTACTAGATAAGATCAAGAAAGCATAGAAAGAAGTTCCTTTGTTACATTAGAAGTTTGAGGCTATAAAGTATGGGAAGTTTCTTGAGTTAAATAATGATCAAGATGGTGTACTGAAATTTTTTACAAAAATATGTGTTCCATCTATTCTGGAAATAAAGAAGGAGTTGATGGATGAAGCTCATAGCTCTACTTTCTCTATACATCATGGTAGCACAAAAATGTATAGGGACCTTTGTGATCATTATTGGTGGGATAATATGAAAAGGGAGATTGCTGACTACACTTCAAGGTACCTGGTATGTCAGAAAGTGAAGGTAGAGTGACAACTTCCTAAAGGGGTATTGCAACCACTACCCATACCAGCATGGAAGTGGGACAATATCACTATGGACTTCGTCATTGGTCTCCCGAGAACTTCAAAAGGAAAGAATGTGATATGGGTTATTTTGGACCATCTCAACAAGAATGCCCATTTTATCTCCATTCAGGAAGATTTATCTCTTGATCAACCTGCCGGGATTTCGGTGAAGGAATTGGTAAGGATACATGGAGTTCCACTTTCTATCTTATATGATCATGATCCAAGGTTCACATAGTTTTTTTGGAGAAGTATTCAACAAGATCTGAGTACTAAATTGAATTTCAGTACAACCTATCACCCCCAAACTGATATACAATATGAAAGGACTATTCAAACACTCGAGGACATGCTGAGAACTTTCTCAATGGAATTTAAAGGTGGATGGGATCAACATCTCTCTTTAGTTGAGTTCTCTTACAACAATAGATTCCACTCAAGCATTCAAATGGAACCCTATGAAGCCTTATATGGGAAGATAGGTAGAACTCCTACTTGTTGGGATGAAGATGTTGAGAGAAAGATTCTGTGGCCTGATCTTGTGCAAGAGATGATAGAAAAGGTCCATGCCATCCAACAACACATTAATGCTGCTCAGAGTTGGAAAAAGATCTATACCAAAAACTGTCGAAGGGACTTGGAGTTTGATGTTGGTGAGAAATTCTTTCTTCAAATTTCACCTTGGTGGAGAGTCATGAGGTTTGGGAAGAAAGGGAAGCTCAGACCTAGGTACATTTGCCCCTATGAAATCCTTGATCGTGTTGGAGAAGTGGCCTATCAGCTTGCACTTCCTCAAAATCGAGCCCAAATTCATGATGTATTCCATGTATCCCTCATGAGGAAGTACATACCTGACCCTTCACATGTACTAAATCCAGAGGTGGTACAACTGGAACAAGACCTCTCATATGAGGAGCAGCTGGTGGACATCTTGGATCGTAGAGACAAGGTTCTACGAAACAAGACTACCCACCTTGTTAAGGTGTTTTGGAGGATCCACAAATGTTAAGAATCCATGTGGGAACTGGAGGAGTCCATGAGGCATAAGTACCCACACCTTTTCTCATTAGAGGGCATGAGATAAAATTTCAGGGGAGAAATTTTTTAAAGGGGGAAGAATGAAACGAACCGAACTTTTTAATTATATTTGTTTCTTAATTTTGTGTGTTATTTTATTTTATAATGAACAAAACTATTTCCAATATTTAATCAAGTGGGTATAATTAAAATGAGACCATTGGGTTTCGACTTTTTTATGACCTTTGGTCAATATGACCGATGGAAACTATAATATTAATGTTGTGTTTTTACAAATATGGTTATCTTGTTTAATAAATACAGAAAGAAGATTGAATGGCCTCATCAAGTAAACTCGAGCCATATGAAGCCCATATTTCGGAGCTTGGGAAGGAGGTAGCATCACTGGGCTTTGAACTGGACCAAGCCCAATCCGAACGTCAACTTATGAAGCTTGAACGGAATCACCTAAGGGAGAGGTTCAAGCTGATAGAAATCACCACTTGGGCAATGTTGTCCAAGCCACCCCAAGATTCTGTCACCATAGCACACCTAACACTTAGGTCCTATGTTGGTGTAATAAGGGGCTATGTAATGAGACCTTAGCTGATTTGTCTAATCATTTTATATAAATAAAATTTTTAGTTCTTCTTATGGAAAATTTTGTGAATTTTAAATATTTGGATAAAACTAGGATGTGTATTATTAAGGAAAAAGGGTATTTTAAAATATTTTTGTATTCATTAAATAATTAATAATGTGAAATGATTTTAAAAAAAATGGTCTTCTAAATTTGGGATCAATGAGAAATTTAGAGTCTAATAAGATCAACTTGGTTTTTAGTGAATAGTAAAGTAGGAATAGTAACACACCCATATGAATAGTAATGAATAGTAATGAATATAATTGAATAGTAATTTGACCAAAAAAATAGAAACTTCACCCATGAATGTATAAATGTACTTTAGACATCTTAAAAGTGAAAAAATGATCATAGTTTCAGTTTTGGTATTTTTGTATGCCATAAATATTTTATTTAATATTTTATAATTAATTTAATAATTTACAATGGAAATTTATTTTCATAAAATTTAATCATAAATTGTTACTTTATTGTCTTATGGTTATATGATAATTTTATGGGACATTGATTACTTTTTTATGGTGTTACAAAATGAGTTATAGTTTTAACATTGTATTTTTGGAATAAATAATACTTTTATTTAAAAATTAAATTAGAAATATTTAGAAAATTATTTTCATGAAATTAAATTAATTTTTTATTTTGGAGCATCAATATTAGGTTAGGGTGAATTTTTGGGTTTTTGCTGAAACAATTGAATTTTCAGTGAATAGTAAAAATGCAGTTTTGAGTTTCGGGTGTTTAATGACATCATTAGTGATGTAATAATGATGTAATATTTCTAGTCGACTTATGAATAGTGATATATGCTATGAGGTGTCCCAAGTGGCAAATACCATCGGCGAATACCATGGTCAATCCCATGGTTTTTCCAATACCATCGATAAGATGTCCCTTAGAAATTAATAATTTATTCAATCACTTTCCCTATAAATATCAAGCCATTTACCTCATTCATTTCATTCCAATATCATCCTCAACTATGTTCTGGTCTCTTTACCTCCCAAGGTCCCGACCTTCAAGCTTTCGAATTTACTATTCAAGGTAAGGGATCCTTTCCCCCTCCTCTTTTAAGTTATGAATTCTTTTATGTTGTGTCTTCTAGTTTCAATTTCTTTATGTTGAGGGTATGTTATTATATGTTATCATTAATATCCATTTCATGTATAATTTTTGAGGGACCCTTTCCTCTCTCATCAATTTGTTTTCTTAATTTTTAAGTGACCCCGTTTTTCTGCGGAATTTCTTGTAAAAGAAATCACATCTTCTATTTTCTTTCATGTATCCTTTTCATGTGGTGTGTCATTAAAATATCCATACAATGGTTATATTAATTACCCATAATGTATTATGAATTATTTATGAGTGGCTACCCTTGTCCCCTCTCTTTTCAATATTTTCTAAAACCATGTTATATAACTGTTATGCTGCAGAACGTTCGTCTCAAAATTTCTATCTTTCTCTCCCAAGAAATTACCTTGTTTATTTATGTCAATACCACGGCCTATTTCGTTTCTATGGGTGTTCATAAATATATAAAGATGATATATTTGATTCTGGAATTTACAAACATATAACCCTCACTCCTTTTCCATGGGTTATAAATGATATAATGATCTTGTTTTTAAGAGCTTTTAAAATGTCACGATTTTGAAATGAAGACCTTTTCATTTATTCTATATGGGTTATTTATGAAATGTTTGATTATGATATATGTGGATAACATGTATGTAAAGTCATATTAAGGGTGTTCCCTGATTGCGCTCCAATGCATTGGGTAAAGAATTAATCTCTAGAGATGATAAGTTTCCCGATACCTTGTTGAATGACCTTGGTAATTTTTTAACACCTTGGGGATGTACCTTGGTGATATGTTCATGAATGTATAAATGAAATATTGTAGCCACATATTCAAGTTATGTTTCATGTTCTTTTCATTATTATATGCCTATACTTCCATTGCTCATGTCCTTATGTTTTTATTCATGTTCTTATTGATGTCACAAGTAAACTGATTCCTTTGTTTACCCTTACTGGGCCTTCTACTCACCCTTTTCTTTGATGTATGTCTCTAGGATATGAGATGCAATAATTTTATATAGGATTAACTTTTGATGAAGACTTACAAATGGATTAGAAGAATTTTTTATATTGTTTTTCATGTTTTATGTTTCTGATTTCCAAGACACTAGACTTTAAAGATCCTCTATTTGTAAAATGTAATGAAAAGTTATGTTATAAAAAGGCGGGATGCCATACAAAAAGGCTTCCCACGAGTCTCATAATAAATTTATCATATTAAAATTGGTATTATATGGTCTTTTCCAAAATGACCAAAAACACGCCAATAGCCGCACCACCTAAATGACTACGAAAACCAAAAAAAGGTATACACCACCTAACCTGAGACTAGTAGACATAGGAACATCTGGAATCGAGCACCAATTAGAAGCCAATATTCATAGATATATGTTTCTTTCAAATCCCAACAATTTTTATTGGATGGAAACTGCAGTCTGTGAGGGAAAAAAACTATAATAGAAGAGGGTGTGCAGGTTTGGCCTTCTCGATGCGATCTCGTAGCCACCGATGGATTGAAGAACAAACATGTTGATGATGATTATTGGGTAAGAAACGTTCTTCAAGATTTCAGAATGGATCTGTTTTGATGTTGGGGAAGAATAAGGTGTTTTTTCAAAATAATACATGATGCTCGTTCATTTAAGTAAATAAAAATAAAAGTACAGAGTATGTATGATGGAATACATGTCATGTAGTAACTTTTTTTCGTAATCCAACCAAAGAGGAGGTAGCCACATGGATTGGAAATGCTACACATGTCAATCACATGGCTAGGACATAGCCAGTACATGAAAGGGAACATACATGGTGTGTTAAGGAAAATTAGACACTGTGTAGTTGATTAATATTACACAGTCACCACACGACATGTACCCGGAGAGCATGTATTCGTACATTCCAAACATACAGAAAACATGTACTTGGGAGTACCCATTGTGTAATCTGTAAAATTATAGAACATACTATATTTTCCCAATTCTCTAAAAAAAGTCAAATATTCAAACAGGGTTGGGATTTTGACCCATTATAAAAACCCAGGTTCTTACAATCTCCCTACATTAACATAGCTCGTCCCCGAGCTATCAAACGAAACCTGGATATGTCACTGAACATGCATATCCTATTAAAGGTAACCCAGACTACCCCGATCTCAAAGGTTCTGGCGAAATTCTCCAAGGGGCTCCCCCTAAGGAATTTCCTAACTCAGTCTCAACCTAAAACTATTTCAAAAAGAGAAAAGTTTCACTAACCTGCTTTTATACTCATGGTACCCTCGTGACACATCATCACCCCTACACCTCATTGGTACTCCCTTGTCACTTCTGACACCTGAAACATTTCCCGCATTGCATCGATGTCGGCCTCTATAAGGTCCTACATCCCATGGATGCTCAAAAATGAAACATGATTCCATGAACCTCAAATAACCTGCATCCTTGATGACTCGTGTAAGTACCTGGATAATCATTTCAGGTACAACTTTCTTTTTCTGGAGTTTTTAATAAAAATGGAGTTTTTAGAAAAATTTTAAGTACACGCCATGTAATTTCTTAGTACACGCCGTGTACTCTTCTCCGGCTTCAAGCCGTGTGCTGGCCGTGCCCGGGCCACACACACGGTGTGTAGGGGTGACGTGGAGGCCGATTTTGGCAGAGTACAGAAAAAACCTAGTACACGCCGTGTACTCTAAAAGTACATGTTGTGTACTTTTATTTTTTTACTAAATGCACCGGGTTCACGCCTGACAGACAGAACACACCCCTTCTCTAGGTTCTTCGTCCGAGAGCGACTCGTACGGCCGGATCTTCCCTGAGCCCCCGCCTCTCTGTCCTTTCTCTGATTCAAGCACGGCTGATTGCGTTGGAAGCACAGTGGTGAGTTCTCCCTTCTTCTTGAGCCTTGTTTTCCAATTATTCCTCCTTGTCAAGTTATCTAAGGTTGACCGTTTTGTGCGTTTTCTCAGATCTACGATGTTCTAGTGAGAATTAGACACCGTGGTTCAAGTATATCGGTCTCCTAGGATAGAGGTAGGTGGTTTGTGCCTTACCGTTCAATGTCTCTGAGTTTTATGTACGAATTTCCACTGATACCTGTGAACGGGGTATTGTGTGTTTACATTTTTGCCCTTGTTGTTTTCCTGCCTTGATTGTATGCTTGTTTAGAGATAATTTTGCCATGTCGGAGGATAATGTGTTGTTATTGGATGTATTTTCCCTTAATTTGTTCTGTTCATGACCTTTGTGTCTCGTTTTCCTTTGGCTGCTACAGCTGTTTCATGCCTTGTGGTTACAGGTTGAAGTAAAACTCATGTCATGCTTGTTTCCTTGTAGACTGTTTAGATAAGTAGCTCTATAGGTGTACTTTGGTTATCCAAGTAGATCTATAGGTGTACTTTGGCCTTATAGCATTATTATGCACTGACTGACATGGGGTTGAGAGAACCTGGTGCTATAGACTATAAGGGATAGACCGAGTGAGCTTCCAAGAGAGTCCTGGATTTTATAGACTACATGAGGGTAGACTGAGTGCACTTCCTCAGAGTGTCTTTCCTTGTTTGAAACTCTTTAAGAACCTTCCCAGGCTAGAGGAGGAATTGACCGAGTGAGCTTCCTCATAGAGTCTGTTGTATACCTGAGGCTATAGGAGGAATTGACAGGGATAGATTCCTCAGAGAGTCTCTAGACCTTGGGGCTAAGAGGGTTAGAATGCTTGTTCTTCTTTAAGAGAGTCCCTGAATACCCTAGACTATAAGGGGAATTGACTGAGTGAGCTTCCCCAGAGAGTCTCATAAATTCGTATGAACAACCAGAGGGGTTAGGCTGAGTGAACTGCCCAGAGGGTTGTGGTACTTCTTGGATAAGACTAGATAGGATGACTATGAGTACTTCCCAGACGGTTTCTGGCTTCTAAGCTCTTTGATTCACTGATTTTGACTGGTTGTGGATTGTTTTCAGCTATGTATAATCATGTTTTACTGCTTACTATTACTGCATATTTCTTGTTGTTTCTGTTTACTGCTTATTGTACTTTTACCTTCCATATACTCACTGACTATTAGGCACATATATTAGGGTGAATGACTACTGGGATTTTATCTCACACCCTGTTTGGGCCATTCTTTTGGGCCCAAGCAGACTATGTTGTTGCAGGTATAGACAAGGGCAAGCACCCTTCGACTTCTGGAACTTGATTTCTTGGAGTAGGGGAGCATGAGACCAAGCATTGGCTTGTGATGTTGAGGAGCTGTTTAATTTTTCTTTTTGTTATTGTTTTTTTACTATAGTGTTTCTAGTATTGTGATTTGTTTGGATGCTTTCCTAGTTATATATCATTCATCATTTCATATATATACATATGTTCTCTAGTTTTTTGATTTAGTCTTCCGCTGTTTATATTGTTGGTTATTACTGCTTCCTCTATTTCATGTTTATTTTTCTTCCACTGTGTACTCTTCCAATGAGGGAATAGTTTCCCCACTATGACACCCAAGGCCCTCACTACTAGTCGGCATCATCTGGAGTTTTGAGAAATGCACTTGAGGCCATGTGACCAACCGGGTACGGGGCACCTCTTGGTGGCTTCCGGAACTGGGATGTTGCAAAGTGGTATCAGATGAGGTTTTCATTTCACTTTCTTTACTATTTGGAGACTTTATCCAGGGATAGGACAGATTCAGTACTTGGTAATAATCTATGCCTAGGAATAGCAAATCCGTGTACAGGGAAAAGCCATACTACCTCGTTTATTGCAGTTTTCTGGTCTTGATATTTTACGGTTGATACGTTTTAATCTAGAGTGATTCACATGATTTGTATGTTATTATTTTGATATTACGATTCTATTACTGTCGCAACCCGATGAGATGAGGGTATTCCATCTCATGCATCATATTGGGACTTGTATAAATCACATGCCATGCATTCTTGCCATGCCATTTAGGATGCATTAGCGATTGCATGCTGTTGTGATAGACGTTGTGTAGATTATGCATGCTATTGTGATAGATGCTTGATAGAATCTCTGATGCTTGTTAGAGAATTGTTTGTATTTTAGTTTTTTAAAATGAAAGCCAATTTTTTATTCTTGAGGTGTTATGTTCCCTCTTGAATCGGAAATTGGTGGATCATGATCCTATTTTCTCGTGTACATGACTGTAGGGGATGCCAAGCTTTGATTTGCAGGGAGTATGGGCCCTCATGGATCGGAATTTAGAACCTCTTTACCTGGTTTTCCGTGTTTCTGGGATTCTGTCCAGTTTCTAAGCTAATTCCCAGAAAAACCCAAAATACATGGCGTGCACTTTCTGGTTACACGCCGTGTAGTTTTTAGGCCGTGTTACTGACTGTGTGTGTAGGAACACGGTGTTGTGAAAATAACATCAGAAGCATGCCGTGTATAGTATGTACACGTCGTGTAGTGTATATCCTTGTACCCGGCCGTGTCACTAACAACACGGGTCGGGGAAGCTCGAGTAGAACACTCCGTGTTGTAAAGGAACACGCCATGTAGTTCTGTCCAGGTACCCGGCCATGTCACGAACAACACGGGTTGACGTGACCTTCTCTAAGACACACTGTGTTGCTTTTAGAACCCGCCGTGTAGTGTTGCTCAGGAACCCGACCGTGTCACGAACAACACGGGACGATGTTACCTTCTCCTATACAAGCTCTGTTTCTTTGGAACACTCCATGTAAGTGACAGCCATGTATATGGACGTCTAACTAACAACACCAGCCCCCCGAGTCAGTGTCTAGTACACGCCGTGTCCCTAGGGAACACGCCGTGTAGTCTGAGGTTAGTTTGAATAGTGTGAGTTAGCCGTGTAAAGAGTCTTCGGTAGGGGAATAGTCTTCAAGTACACGCCGTGCATTGGGTCAACACATCGTGTAGTTTGAAGTGTCACACGACCTGTAGGGCAGGGGTACACGCCCATTTCAATGGATTTAGAAGACACACCGTGTAGTTTTTATATACGTTGTGTAGTCTTGTTTTGTAAACATGTGTGTTTTTATTCCCCTATTCTTGTTTTGTACTCTTGTGTTCTCTATCCTTATTTTTCTTATCTAAGGTTTACTTTTTATCTTTCAATGATATGCCTCTGAGACGTCCTCCGGTTGTACGTTTGTTGTCAGGCAATGATCAGACGCTAGATATGGATGATCAGGGACTTCCTTCCAATCCTCAAGTCGAGCCAGCTTTGGCACCGACTATCATACCCATTGTAGGCACCGGGGCATAGTTCAGGGATGACTTCCTGAGGATGATGCAGACCATCCAGGGAGCGCCGCCTCCTGCCCCGTCGATGGTTAAGTTGACGCGGGTTTTCCAGCAGCAGCATCCTCATACTTTTTCAGGGGATGGAGGACCTCAGGCTGTAGAGTCGTGGATAGAGGAAACACTGACCATCTTTGAGCACCAAGAGATCCCTCCAGAGTAAAGGGTAAAGCTGGCCACTTATATGCACTGAGACACCGCCAAGAGGTGGTGGGAGGTGATCTCACGGCCAGGGCGTCAACAGGATATGTCTTGGGACGAGTTTCGACGCACCTTCTATGACTACTTATATTAGGAGACCCTGAGGGCCAATCGAGCCCAGGAGTTTATGAGTCTGTTGCAGGGTACTCTCTCCGCTATGGGGTACTCATCTCCTTTCACTGAGCTGCAACATTTCACACCTATCCCAGCAGGTGATGAGTTGTTCCTTGCTAGGAAGTTTGCGGATGGTCTCAGGTAGGAGATCCATTCCCAGGTGAACATCTTCCAGTTGACTTCGATATCCTCCATCATCAACTAGGCGCTGACCACTGAGCACAATCTGAGGGATTCTGGAGTAGTGAGCCAGGGCGGTTCGTCATCCAGAGCTGGTGTTCCTCCTAAGGACAGTAGGAAGCATCGTAGAGAGTCTTCTCGAGAAGATCAAGGTTCACAGGATATGTCTTATGGAAGCCAAGTTGTATGCTACCAGTGCAGTAGGAGTGGGTATACTAGGCCTTAGTGCCAGAGAGATACGATGGAGTGCTGGTCTTGCAGCAAGATGGTCCATCTTCAGCATTTCTGTCACATCTTCTCACCTTCAGCTGGTGGTAGGGGTTCCTCTATGACACAGCGTTCTGGAGATGCTTCACCAGTTTCCCACTAGTCAGGGAACTGGAGTTCATCTGGACATTTAGGCTGAGGTGGAGGTGACGACCATGGTAGTCAGTCACCAGGTCATCAGCGACTGCAGAGTGGATCAGCTCAGAGCGGTCATCCTGGGGCGCAGGTCCGCGGTGTAGGCCAGTCTTTCGCTATGGAGTAGACCTATTAGGAGCAGGATCCCGAACCTTCTGCATTTCGAGGTATGATCATAGTAGCCTCAGTTTTATATTTATCCCTTTTCGATACTGGTGATTCCCATATATTTATCTCTGTTTCGGTTGTGGAGATCCTTGGGCTTTGTATATTTTTGTCTGCCGACTTGTTGACCCTTGACATGCCGTTGGGAACAAGGACATCTAGCGTACGATAGTGCTTATTGTTCCCTCTTGAGGTTGCATGGTGTCATTTATTATGGGACATCTATGTCCTAGAGATGACGGGCTATGACTTTATTCTTGGTATGGACTGGTTGGTTCCCTTCCAGGCAGTCACTGATTGCTATCACCACAGGGTGAGTTTCATATCACCAGAGGGAAGACCTTTCCTTCATAGAGGCGAGTGGGATGTCCAGGAGAGTAGAGCTGGACCAGAGCATTATGGGCTAGGGGAAGTTACAGCCCAGATTTCCAGTATTTATCTGGATGACCAGGGGACTTCACAGTTAGACTTTCCTACAATGGTGGATCGTTTCAGGGATGTCTTTTCAGAAGACTTTTCAAGTTTACCTCCGGAGCGTGAGGTAGAATTCTTGATTGAGCTCATGCTAGGAGCATCACCACTGTCCATTCCTCCTTATAGAATGGCTACACCTGAGTTACAGGAGCTCAAAAAGCAGTTGGAGGAGTTGAAGGCAAAGGGTTTCATCCGAACCAGTACTTCTCCTTGGGGTTCGCCTGTCCTGTTTGCAAAGAAGACAGACAGTACCCTTCAGCTTTGTGTGGATTATCGGAAGATGAACCAGTTGATGATCGAGAACTGATATCCCTTGCCGAGGATCTATGATCTCTTTGATCAACTTCAAGGAGCCTGGGTGTTCTCGAAGATCGAATTGAGGTCCAGTTATCATCAGTTGTGCGTTAGACTATCAGATATACCTTTGAAAGATTTCAGGAGAAGGTATGGTCTTTAAGAATATACAGTCATGCCGTTTGGTCTCACGAACGCGCCTGCAGTTTTCAGGGCACTAATGAACTGAGTGTTCCATCCGTACTTGGACACTTTTGTCGCGGTCTTCGTGGATGATATATTGGTGTACTCTCACACTCAAAACGACCATTCCACACATCTTGAGATCGTTCTAAGTACACTGAGAGAGCATCGGCTATATGCTAAACTCTAGAAGTGCCACTTTTGGATGGATCACATTCACTTCATGGGTCATGTTATCTATGAGACTGGAGTATCTGTGAACCTAGATAAAGTGAGAGCTATAGTTTCCTGGGAGAAGCCGAAAAACGTTTTTGAGGTATGGAGTTTCCTAGGGCTGGCTGGATACTACCGATGCTTCATTCAGGACTTCTCATGCCTAGCAGCACCGTTGACAGGTTTGACCAAGAAAGTGGAGAAGTTTTTATGGTCAGATTCTTGTGAGTCAGCCTTTCAAGAGTTGAAGGGGAGGTTGACGTCAACATAAATACTAGTGTTTCTAGAGCCGGACAAGGGCTACACTATTTACTATGATGCTTCAGGTATCGGGATTGGATCTATGCTTATGCAGGGAGATGGGGTCATTGCTTATGGGTCTCGGTAGTTGAGGCACATGAGAGGAACTACCCGACGCATGATCTGAAGTTGGCAGTAGTTGTTCATGCCTTACGCTGTTGGAGACACTATCTTCTGGGAGAGCACATTATGGTTTTCACCAACCACAAGAGTCTCAAGTATATCTTCACTCAGTGTGATCTGAATCTGAGATAGCACAGGTGGGTGAAGTATCTTCAGTCTTCTGATTTTGAGCTTGCCTATACGCCAGGAAAGGGCAATGCAGTGGCAGATGCGTTGATCAGATGAAATCAGATTCAGGCAGTTCAGGAGGCCAGTAGTGAGTGGAAGCTTATGGCTCTATTCTCTGAGATGCACTTGGAAGTGCACGACAGGCAGGGAAAGACTGTCTTATCTTCTGTGGTTGTTACCTCTACACTTCTTGATCAGGTAGGAATGAGGCAGCTATCAGACTTAGAGGCCTTGGTCCTGTGGGAGAGTGTGTCATGAGGGGACCCTTTTCCTAGATGGATAGTGGGCGAGGATGAGATCTTGCGTTTCCAAGGACGCGTATGGGTGCCATTAGACATACGCGAGGAGATGATGCGGGATTTCATTCCTCAGTTTGGGTAGTTCATCCTGGCGTCACAAAAATGTATCATGATCTTCATTGCTAGTACTGGTGGCCAGGTATAAAGAGGGATGTTGTTGCTTTTGTTATGAGATGTTCTACTTGTCAGCAAGTGAAAGCAGAGCATCAGTGACTAGCATGGATTTTACAGCAGTTACCCATTACGGAGTGGAAGTGGAACGATGTCGCGATGGATTTCGTGACCGGGTTGCTGAGGTCACCTCAGGGAAGTGATGCTATTTGGGTCGTCATCGACAGGCTTACGAAGGTAGAACACTTCTTTTCGATCAAGGAAACCTTCAGTGTTGATGATCTGGGATGACTATACATCCGAGAGATTATACGTCTACATGGAGTTCCACACTTCATTGTTTCAGTCAGGGATGCGCGCTTTACCTCTTGGTTCTAGTAGGGACTTTAGAAGGCTTTGGGTACAGAGGTACTTTTGATTACAACATACCATCCCCAGACTGATGGTCGCTCCGAGCGCATGATCCTGGTGCTTGAGGATATACTCCGAGTTTTCATTATAGACTTCAGCGGTTCTTGGGAGAAGCATATTCCTCTTGTGGAGTTCTCATACAAAAATAGTTTTCAGGCGGCCATTCATATAGAACCATACAAGGCCTTGTATGGTAGGCCATGCCGATCACCCTTATACTGGTTGGAGGTAGGAGAGGCAACTTTTCTAGGACCTCGTCTTGTTTAGGAGACCTCAGAGCAGATAGAGTTGATTCAGAAGAGGATGGCTACATCACAGTATCAACAAAAGTCTTATGCTGATCAGTGGAGACGACCTTTGGAGTTCATGTTTAGGGATCAGGTTTTCCTGCATGTCGCACCAAGGTTGGGACACATGAGGATTCAGAGATAGGGTAAGCTTTCACCGTGGTACGTCGGGCCGTTTGAGGTTTTATAGAGAGTTGGGATGGTTGCTTATCGGTTTTAGCTATCTCAGAGGTACTAGGCCATGCATGACGTCTTCCATGTCTCTCAGCTCCGACGTTACTTTTCAGACTCGTCTAATGTCTCTCAGCCCGAGGAGGTTGTACTCGAAGCAGATGTGTCATTTGAAGATCATCCTATCCGGATTTTCGGTCACAGTAGAAAGGTTCTCTGAGGCCGGTCTGTTCCTCTGGTACGAGTGCTATGGTAGCACGGGAGAGTACAAGATGAGACTTGGGAGAGGGAGGCCGATGTACGATTGCAGTGGCCAGAGATGTTCGATGATTCTTCTTCTACGCCCATCTAGGGAAATTCAGGGTTGAATTTCTTTAAGGGGGGAAGTTTGTAAGAACCCAAATCTCCATTTCGGGTACGCCTTTATTTTTCTGGAGTTTTTAAGAAAAATGGAGTTTCTAGAAAATTTATAAGTACACGCTGTGTACTTTCTGAGTACACGTTGTGTACTCTTCTCCGACTCGAATCCATGTGCTGGCCATGCTCGGGCCACACACACGGTGTGTAGGGGTGACGTGGAGGCCGATTTTGGTGGAGTATGGAAAAAATCTACTACATGACATGTACTCTAAAAGTACACGCCGTGTACTTTTATTTTTTTACTAAATGCACCGGGGTCGCGCCTGACAGACAAAACAAACCCCTTCTTAGGTTCTTTATCTGAGAGCTACCCGTACGTACAAATCTTCCCTGATCCCCCGCCACTCTGTTCGTTCTTCGATTCGAGCACGGTCGATTGCGTTGGAAGCACAGCTGTGAGTTCTCCCTTCTTCTTGAGCCTTGTTTTCCAATTCTTCCTCCTTCTCAAGTTACTAAGGTTGAATGTTTTGTGCGTTTTCTCAGATCTATGACATTCTAGGGAGAATTAGCCGTCGTGTTTCAAGTATATCTCTCTCCTAGGATTGAGGTAGGTGGTTTGTGCCTTACCGTTCAATGTATCTGATTTTTATGTGCGAATTTCCACCGATACCCGTGAACGGGGTATTGGGTGTTTACCTTTTTTCCCATGTTGTTTTCTTGCCTTGCTTGTATGCTTGTGTAGAGATAATTTGACCATATTAGAGGATAATGTGTTGTTCTTTGATGTATTTTCCCTTGCTTTATTCTGTTCATGACCTTTGGTTCTCGTTTTCCTTTGGCTGCCAAACCCTTTTCATGCCTTGTGGTTATAGGTTGAAGTGAAACTCATGACATGCTTGTTGCCTTGTAGACTATTTAGCTAAGTAGCTCTATAGGTGTACATTGGTTAGACAAGTAGCTCTATAGGATTAATTTGGCCTTATATCATTATTATGAATTGACTGGCATGGGGCTGAGAGAACCTGGTGCTATAGACTATAAGGGATAGACCGAGTGAGATTCCTAGAGAGTCTTAGATATTATAGACTACAGAGGGGATGGACTGAGTGAGCTCCCAGAGAGTCTTGGATTTTATAGACTACAGGAGGGTATACTGAGTGTGATTTCTTAGAGAGTTTTGTCTTGTTTGAAACTTTTTAAGAACCTTCCCAGGCTAGAGGAGGAATTGACCGAGTGAGCTTCTTCAGAGAGTCTGTGGTATACCTGAGGCTATAGGAGGAATTGACCGTGATAGCTTCCTCAGAGAGTCTCTAGACCTTGGGGCTAAGAGGGTTAGACCTCGTGATCTTTCTTAAGAGAGACCATGACTACCCTATACTATAAGGGGAATTTTCCGAGTGAGCTTCCCTAGAGAGTCTCATAAATTTGTAAGACCAAAAAGAGGGGTTAGGCTGAGTGCACTGCCCAGAGGGTTGTGACACTTCTTGGATAGGACCATAGGGGATGGATTCGAGTACTTCCCAGAGGGTTTCTGGCTTCTTAGATGTTTGTTTCACTGCTTTTGATTGGTTTTGGATTGTTTTCTGCTATGTATCATCCTGTTTTACTACTTACTGTTACTGCCTATTTCTTGCTCTTGCAGTTTACTTCTTATTGTACTTTTACCTACCATACACTCACTGACTGTTAGGCACAGATCTTCAGGTGAATGCCTACTAGGATTTTATCTCACACCCTCTTTGGGACATGATTTTGGGCCCAAGAAGACTATGTTGTTGCAGGCATAGACAAGGGAAAGCGCCCTTCGACTTCTGGAACTTGATTGCTTGGCGCAGGGGAGCATGGGACCAAGCTTTGGCTTGCGATGTTGATGAGCTATTTACGCTTTAGTTTTGTTATTGTTTTGGTACTGTAGTGTTTCCAGCATTGTGACTTGTTTGGATGATTTCCTAGTTATGTATCTTGCATCATTTCATATATATACATATGTTCTCTTGTCTGTTGATTTAGTCTTCCGTTGTTTATATTGTTGGTTATTACAGCTTCCGCTATTGCATGTTTATTTTTCTTCTACTGTGTACTCTTCCAATGCAGGCATAGTTTCCCCACTATCACACCCAAGGCCCTCACTGCTAGTCGGCAGCCTCTGGCATTTGGGGAAATGCACTTGAGGCCATGTGGCCAACTGGGTACGGGGCGCCTCTAGGTGGCTTCCAGAACCAGGACGTTACACCCCGATGCCCACAAAACTTCAATTAACCCACGTCTAATGATTATTCTGATTCGAAAAACCTTAGATATATATATATATATATATATATATATATCATGCATCCGATATGGTGCTAATCCCACTGAACATCATCTGGTCAGTCCGCATATATCCTGTTCACCTCGCGCACTCAAAACGGACATATAAGGACCCCACCTTAAAACATTCCATAATCTTGAATTAAATGAATAATTCACATTGAGGATCTTTTTAAGTTTAGAGTTTTAGAGAATTTGGCCCTAACTACTACATTAAATCTAAAAAATTACAAAGTATACACTTTTACTCAGTTTCCATTTTTTTCATAAAATAAAAACTCTAAAAAAGGAGTCATGTCTAGTTCCATGCTTTAGACATCATGAATTTTCCTTGATCCCATCCTTGACCCTATTCATCTTTAAGTCCTGTGAAAACATTTGAAAACATGGGATGAGAATAAAAAGCTTAGTAAGGGTTATAAAACAAATAAAAGAAACATTAGTTCATCAATACATACATAACATGAGCTCTTTAATATACCTCATGGAATCATAAGATTTATGAAAAACATATAATAATCAGAAATCACAAAGGTAGCTTGTGGCATCCATAACATACTTACATTGTAGAAATCACAGCTAGATAGGGAGTTATGTTTGGAATACCCATCAAAATATATTCCCTAAATCTCTTAGGAGAAACATTCATGTTTACCTCCATCCTGTTACCCAATGCATTGGAGAGCTATCTCTGGCTCACCGACCCTAGGATTATTACATAACCACCCGTATACATAAACAATGTCCAAAAACAATAACATATTCATAACACATAAAAAAATATAAAGGAAAGATAACATTTCTATATCTCAGCCAAAATATATCATTTTAATATATTGACACAAAAAATCCATTATCAAAAGAATTTTCAATACCAAAATATGTAAAAGAGTTTATGGTATTTATTTTCCTTTTAAAATCGTTACGACTTGTTAAAGTAGCCAAAGATCAAATAATACTCACGGCGGTGAAAAAGGTAATTAGCACCGTTTACGTTAAAAGAAACATTATTTTTGGTCATTTAGTAAAATTACTTGTAGAAAAAAATTACCTTTGAATGAAATGATAAGTCAAAGGTATTTATACACTGTATAAAAGAATGTCATTTTTAAAACAAAATATGCCTCAATAAAAGAATATTGAGATGAAGTCCCTTACCTCATGTCCGACTTGACTCATTCGTTCTTTAATCTTCTGAATAATAAACTAAAGATAATTTATAATTTCTTAAGAACCATTTTAAAGTTTATTATTCTTTTTATATCATTTATTTTGATGTTAAAAACATTATGTAATCATCTAAGTTAATAATAGTCATTTTTTCAATATTTAGTACTTGAGTCAAAAATGAACTTCTGATAATTAAAATTTTTTCCTATGGTCAAACATGAATTATATACAAAATTATATTCATGATTCAGATATTATATATATCATATATGTCATATATATCCTGTATATATATGTATTTATAAAAGTACATACCATTTGGAGATAAGAAATGAAATGCACTGTTCATGGAGACGGTAAGTCGTACGTACGCATTAACGCTACTTTAATTTCTATTTTGTATTTTAATGGAATAAAAACTTAATGATAAATAGGTATATTATATATAATTTCATTCATTCCATCCCTTATATGTTCCACGTATGGAATAAACGAGTCATATCACTTTGAGGGGGCGGTAGTCCGCACATCCTCTAATGAAATTATCATATTTACCCATTATGGAAACCATAAAGGTATGTTATAAATAAAAAATATAGAAGTATATAGAAAATATAAATAAAATTTATATCTCATGTAAATAAAGTTCCATATTATTGGCCACCATAATAGGTGTTAGGATAATATTGAACAATCATCGTTTCGTGAGGCAACATTTCGCCGTCCACCAAAACAGTATGTTCTTTACCCATTAGACGGAGGTGTGTGTAAGTGTAGTTAGAATCCTTTCCATATAAACAACCTATTATATTGAGGATACATGTTTTTTTATAAAAGAAAGTAATAAAAAGTTTTTATGGGGTTGGAGAAGTAAAATAAAAGAAAAGAATTTAAGAAAAGACGTTACCTTTAATCGGGTAACTCCATTTGATTTGAACAAAAAATCTTTATTGAAGTTCCTTCTACCTAAGGGAAGGCTTATAGGAGGAATAAAGGGATTTATGGAGTTTAATTGGTTAGAGTATGGATGAGCCATAGGGCTTGAGTGGTGTGAGTAATGTGTTAGAGGTGAGGTATTTTTATAAGGGGGAGGAGGGGTTCTTTAGGAAAGTTGGAAAATATTGTTTTATTATATAGGGATTCTTGGTTTCTAAAGGTCCAAAACTCATTAAAGCTGAAGATAATACGAATCTTGTCCGAAATAAAATTATCCAATAATAATTGTACTGGTTTTGGATATTTTTTTAATTTTTATAATCTTATTTATTTAAATCATTCATTAATGAGGATAACACTGCATCATTATTATTTCATAAATAATTTTATTTATTTGGTGTCTAAAAATTACAAAAAAATACCATGATATAGGAAATATTTTTATATTTAAAATGAATATTTATAGTCGAAGATATAACTCATATAACTGATTGTAATAATTGATTTACTAAAAGATATATGTTTATGTCATTTTTGTCATTACTTTATATTAATTAATATAAAGTGTCATTATCACTCTTAAGTGGCTCCATGGGGTCCCAAAATCGACCCAAGGATGCCCATGGTCAGAAAGGTATCAACCAATAGGATTATAACACATGTTATGGTAATTTTATATTATTATAATATTTGTTTTACCTTGAATTACTTTATTTACCTTTAACGACGGTAAAAAAGTTAAAAGTTACTACTCACCAAAAAATATTTTCATCTTATTAAACTACATTTTATTTACTACTAACATTGATTTATGTTGAATGTTAAATGTTCAATTTATAGAAGTGGTAAAATTTAATTTAAATGAAGAATTCAGTTTTTTAACTACTACTCAGTGTTTTCACTATTCATCAAAAAATTGAAGTTTTTTCTAAAAAAACCCCAAACATCAGCCTAAGCTATATTTGAAATTAAGAATTAAAAAATGATGTCTATTTTACCAAATTTAAAAAATTGAAGTTGGATTAATTAATTTAAAATTAAAGTCTACTATCAAAACAAAAAAGCGTGTTTTTAAAAAATAACAATTATCAAAAGAATGACACTTGTTTATGTCTAACTTCAAAGTGAAATTACATCCAATGACCAAAATTGGATTAAATGATAAAAATATAATCTAATTACACTTTAAATCCAATTAAAAATATAATCTAACCATATAAATAAATTAGATTAAAAGGCAGTTTTGAATTAAAATACAATATTTTTTACTATTCATTACAAAAATGGACATTATCAGAAAAATAACAAAAATTTAATACAAAGTAAAATTAGATGTCCTAATTCTAAATAAGAATATTATTTTGTCAAATAGAACATATAAAAGTGACCAAAACAATATTTAAAAAGGGTTCTTCATCAAAAGGCGGTAAATCGACTTTTTAATGAATACTAGAGAATTTATTCTTAAAATTGATTTTTTTATTTTAAGCCTATAATATTTATTGGATAAATGTAAAAAAATTTAAAAAACATTTATAATCATATTGTAGTTAGTTCAGTTTATTTCCGCTAATATAATGACTAGGTGTTTACTACCACTTAAAATAATAGTATATTATTATTTTTCAGAATGACTCAGTTTTGTGTGCAACATTAGACTTTGGAGAAACCCATTGTTGCGTGTTAGGTATCCCATCAAACATAGCATCCCCTTTAATGTAAAATTAATATTTAATTCAAAAAATTTAATAAATATGAAAATGCATTATTCTTTATTTACCTGGGAGGTTACATCCTTTCCTCCTTTTGGAAATTGCACCCTCGCAATTTTATTCACTTATCAAATAAGTGGGTTTATTTATCCCTCATAGCATTTTAAGATTCCCACATTTCATATTCAACCATATGGTTTTTTCACAAAACCTTTACCTGATGAGTTACCTTATTCCGCAACACCTGCTCTCTTCAGTCAAGAATCTGGACTGGTTGTTCCACATAAGAGTGATTCTCTTCCAACAGAACTACCTCTGGGCTCAAAACATGAGTTGGATTACACATATACTTTCTCAACATTGAAACATGAAACAAATTATGTACTTGGGATAAACTTGGAAGTAAATCCACTCTGTAAAAAACTGATCCAACTTTCTCTAGGATTTTATAAGGTCCAATGTACCTTGGACTCAGCTTTCCCTTCTTTGCAAAACAGATCAAACTTTTCCATGGAGAATTTTTGAGAAAGAAATGATCACCTAATTAAAATGAAATATCCTTCCTCCGGTTATCCACATAACTTTTATTCTTGCTCTGATCTGTTCTCATACGTTTCTAAATCAACTGAATTTTTTCTTCCATCTCTTCTACCAATTCTAGTCCCATCAACTTCATTTCAGCTAAATCATCCCAAAAAGCTAGAGTTCAACACTGTTTCCCATATAATTCATCAAATGAAGCCATCTGTATACTGGAATGAAAAAATTTATTATAAAAAAATTCAACCAAAGAAAGATGTTGGTCCCAACTTCCCTGGTAATCTATTGAGCAAGCAGATAACATATCCTCCAAAGTCTGAATTGTTCATTCTGACTGCCGATCTGATTGAAGATTAAAAGCTGTACTAAAATTTAATTCAGTACCCAATGACTTCTTAAGTTCTTTCCAAATGTCAGAAGTAAACCTAGAATCATGATTATATACAATTGAGAGGGTAAATCCATGAAACAAGACTATCTCTTTAACATACAATCAATTAAGTTGATCTAGAGACAAAGTATCTGGAATAGAAAAAACATGAGTAGATTTAGTCAATTGATCAAAAATAACCCAGATTGCATTATTACCTTGAGATGTCTTTGGTAATCCCACAACGAAGTCCATGGTTATATTATACCATTTCCACTATGGCACTGCTAAAGACTGAATCTTCCCTTTCGGCAGCTGCTGATATTCTTTAATATGTTGACAATTCAAATACTTCATAGTAAAATTAGAAATACCTCTTTTCATTCCATCCCACCAGTAATATTCCTAAAGATCTCTGTACATCTTAGTACTGCTAGGATGAACTGAAAATAGAGAACTATGAGCTTCACATAATAACTCTTTCTTAAACTGTAAATCACAAGGAACACATAATCTCTTCCCAAACCTCAAAACACAATCATTATCAATGTTAAAATCAGGAAACATGCCCTTATGAACCAACTCTACCTTTTTATGAAACTCACTATCTTCCTTATGCGCTTGGTTAATTCTGTCTGATAGAGATGATTTCACCAACACTTGAAACAAAACAAAGGAATTTCTTGCACCAACAAACTCTATTCCAAATTTCATCAAATCAAAAACCAAAGGATCTCGTTCCAAACGTAGCATGGTTAATGAAGCATTAATTTTTTAACTAAAACATCAGCAACATTATTTTATTTTCTCAGATGGTAATGGATCGTGAAACCATAATCCTTGATTAATTACATCCAACTCCTCTGTCTCATGTTTAATTCTTTTTGAGTGAATATATACTTTAAACTTTTTTGGTTAGTATATATTTCACATTTTACTCCATACAAATGATTCCTCTAAATTGTTAAATAAAAAACAATAGAAGCTAATTCCAAATCATGTGTAGATTCATTTAATTCATGAGGTTTCAACTAATGTGAAGCATAAGTAATTACCTGATCATTGCGTAAAAGAACACAGCCAAGTCCTTTCAACAAAGCATCACTGTAGATAAAAAACTCACCATTTACAGAATGAAATGCCAATATAAGATCATTCACCAATCTTCTTTTAAATTCCAGAAAACAATCATCACATTCTTTTGTCCAAATAAACTTTACACCTTTTTGAGTTAACTTAGTCATTGGACTAGATAACTGTGTAAAATTCTTAACAAACCTCTGGTAATAACTTGATAAACCCAGAAAACTATGGATCTTGGTTGTATTTGTGGGTCTTGGCCATTCTTCAACAAATTTTGTTTTAGTAGGATCAATAGTTATTCTATTTTTGAAACAATGTGACCAAGGAATGTAATTTGTTGTAACCAAAAGTCAAACTTTCTGAATTTCCCAAACAGTTTCTTTTCATTCAAAGTCTTCCAGACAACCCTTAAATGAATTATATTCTCCTCTTTACTTTTATAATATACCAAAATATCATCTATAAACACAAACAAATACTATCACTTGAATCAACTGATCCACCACTGTAACAAACTATTCAATTTTGATTCTAATCTTCTCAGGATGCATATTTGGAAGGTTGTCTTCATCCTGATGTCGTCCCATTATAGCTACCCTATTTCCACTACAGAAAACCATTTTGAACACAAAAATTTCTTAAGTGAAGCAACATGGTAATATTTAAATTCTATATCTTTTCAATATTACCATAAATTAATTTATGGACTTTAATTTAACAATATTTTAACTCCTAAAGTTGTCTAAACTGACCTCTGATATAAACTATATGGACCCGACCTTTAAACATTACATAATCATGAATTAAATGCATAATTCACATTGAGGATATTTTTTGGTTTATAGTTTTAGATAATTAGGCCATAACTATTACATTACATCTAAAAATTACAAAGTAGATGCTTCTTCTTAGTTTCCGTTTTTTTTTCATAAAATAAAAACTCCAAGAAAAAGAGTCATGTCTAGTTCCATGTTTTAAACAACATGACTTTTCCTTGATCCCATCCTTGACCCTATTCATCTTTAAGTCATATGAAAACATTTCAAAATGTGGGATGAGCATAAAAAGATCAGTAAAGGTTATAAAACAAATAAAGAAAACACTAGTTCATCAATACATACATAACATAATCTCTTTAACATACCTCATGAAATCATAAGATTTATGAAGAACATATACCAAAAAAAATTAGAAAGGTAACTTGTGGCATCCATAACATACCTTCATTGTAGCTATCACATCTACATAGGGAGTTAGGTTTGGAATACCCATCATAGTATATTCCCTAAATATCTTAGGAAAAATATTCACATTTACATATGTCACGTTACCCAATGCATTGGAGAGCTATATCAAGCTCACCCACCCTAGGTTTATCACGAAACCACTCGTATATGTAAAACATTCCCAAGAACCATAACATATTCATAACACATAAAACAAAAATAAAGGAAAGATAATCCTTCCATATTTCAATCACAATATATCATTTAAATATATTTACCTAACAAATCCACTATCAAAAACATTTTCAATACAGAAATATGTAAAAGAGTACATGGTATTTATTTTCTTTTTAAAATCATTACGTCTTGTTAAGGAAGTAAAATATTGAATAATACTCGCGGCAGTGAAAAATGTCGTTGTCACTGCTTATGTTAAAAGAAACATTATTTTTTATCATTTAGTAAAAATAATTGTAGAAAAATATTCCCTTTGAATTAAATGAAAATTAAAATGTGTTTATACACCGTATAAAAGAACGTTGTGTTTAAAACAAAATATGCCTCAATGAAAGGATACGAGATGAAGTCCCTTACCTCATGTCCGACTTGACTCGTTCGTTATTTAATCTTCTGAATAAAAAAATAAAGATAATTTCTACTTTCTTAAGAACATTTTTCAAGTTTATTATTCTTTTTATATCAGATATTTTCATGTTATAAACATTATTTAATCATTTACGTTAATAATGGTTGTTTTACCAATATTTTTTACATAAGTAAAAAATGAAACTTTTTATAATTAAAAGTTGTTCATGTTGTAAAAATTACATTATCCCTAGAATGATATTCATTATTTAGATATCACATATTTCATATATATCCAGTATATATATGTATTTATAACAGTACATAACATTTGGAGATAAGAAATGAAATGCCTAATTCATGGAGATTTTAAGCCGTACGTACAAATGAACGATACTTTCATTTCTATTTCATATTTTAATGGAAAGAAAAATTAATGATACATAGGTATATTATAATTCTTGTATAATATCATATATAATTTCATTAATTCCATCCTTTATAAGTTCCACGTATGGCATGAATGTGTCATATCACTTTGAGGGGGGTGGTAGTCCGCACTTCCTCAAATGAAATTATCGTATTTACCCATTCTAAAGACCATAAAGGTATGATATAAATGAAAAATAAAGAATTATAGAGACAACATAAATATAATATATATCACATTTAAATACATTTCCATCTTAATTGCCATAATTAGAGATGGTAGGAGAAGATTGAACAATCATCGTTTCGTGAGGCAGTAGTTCGCCGTCCACAGAAACAGTATGTTCTTTACCCATTAGACGGAGGAGTGTATAATTTTAGTTTTAATAATTATCATATAAAAACCTATTATATTTATAATAATATTTTCTTTTATAAAATAATGGAATAAAAAGAGTTTAGGGGGCTAGATAAGTAAAATAATAGAAAAGAATTTAAGAGAAGACATTACCTTTGAATCAGGTAACTCTCTTTGGTTTGAACAAAAAAGCTTTATTCAAGTTCCTTAAGCCTAAGGTAAGGATTCTAGGAGGAAGATAGGGATGTAGGGAGATTAATTGAGTAGATTTTGGACGAGACAAGGAGATTTAGAGGTGTGAGTAATGAGTAATAGGTGAGGGGTTTTTATATAGGGAGGAAGGGCTCTTTAGGAATGTTTGAAAATATTATTTTATTATAAAATGATTCTATATTTCTAAAGGAAAAAAATTATTAAAGTTGAAGATAATATGACTATTGTTCGAAATAAAATCATCCCATAAGAATTAGACATTTTCTGGATATTATTTTAATTTATATAATCTTATTTATTTAAATCATTCATTAATGAGGTAAACACTTCATCATTATTGTGTCCTAAATAGTTTTATTTATTTGATGTCTAAAAATTATAAAAAAATAACATGATGTAGAAAATAGTATTATATTTCAAATTAATATTTATAGTTGAAGAGATAACTCATATAACCCCTTCTAAGAATTGATTTACTAAAATATATATGTTTATGTCATTTTTGTCATTACTTTAAATTAATTAATATAAAGTGTCATTATCACTCTTAAGTGGCTCTATGGGGTACCAAAATTTACCCAAGGATTCCCATGGTTGTAAATGTATCACAAAATGGTATTATGACACATGTCAATGCAATTTTATATTATTATAATATTATTTTTATATGGAATTTCTATATTTACCTTTAACCGTGGTAAAAAGTCAAAAGTTACAATTAAACAAAAAAATATTTTCATATTATTGAACCAAATTTTACTTACTAATAACAAACATGTACATCATATTTTAGAAATTAAATTTACAGAAGTGGTAAAATTTAATTTGAATAAAGAAGTCAATTTTTTAACTACTACTCAGTATTTTCACTATTCATCAAAATTGATGTTTTTCAGAAAAATACAAAAAATTCAGCCAAATTTATATATGATATTCCAAATTCGAAAATTATGTCTATTTTACCAAATTCAAAACATAGTATTGGGATTAATTAATTTCAATTTAATTCCTCCTGTCTAAACAAAAAGCGTTTTTAAGAAATAATAATTATCAAAAGATTGACACTTGTTTATGCCCAAATATCAATGAGAAATTACTTCCAATGAACAAAATTGGATTAAATGGTAAAAATATAATCTAATTAAACTTTAAAACCAATTAAAAAGATAATATAACCGTATAAATAAATTAGATTAAAAGGCAGTTTTGAAATAATATACATTATATTTACTATTCATTAAAAAATGATGAATATCAGAAAAATACTAAACTTTCACACAAAGTAAATTTCGATGTCTCTATTCTAAAGAAGAATATTATTTTTTCAAATACGAAATATAAAAGTGACCAAAAATAGATTTAAAGAGGGTTCGCCATCAAAAAGTGGTAAATCGACCTTTTAATGAATATTAGAGTATTTATTGTTAAAATCAGATTCTTTCTTATTTTAAGCCTCTAATATTTATTAGATAAATGTAAAAACATTTAAAATACATAAATAATCATATTTTAGTTAGTTCTGTTCATTCCCGCCAATAAAACAGCTAGATGTTAACTACCATTTAAAATAATATTATATTATTATTTTTCAGTATGACTTAGTATTGTGTGAAATATTAGACTTTAAAGAAACCCATTATTGCGTGATAGGTATGCCATAAAACATAGAATCCCATTTAATGTAAAATTAAAATTTAATTCACAAATTATAATATATATGAAAATGTATTATTCCTTATTTACATGGGATGTTAGAGGACATGCCTCAACAGGCCATTCAAAAAAAAGTAAAAACTGAACAAATCCAAGCCACACCCATGGTGTACCTGTAACCGTCATTGTATCACCAACTTGCTCAGCCTCTAGCAGCTCCACAATAGGAACCTGACCAAACACATGGATGCCTGAATCCTGTCCTCCCTATGGTGCCACACCAGTCACCGACCACTGAACCCTCAGATGGGTTCCACTATCTCTGTCATGTCCTCCACGTGCAGCTGAAACTTGGTTACCGTCACCTGGTACTGAACATGAACCAACTTCAAATTCCATAGTTTGTTCTGGTTCCTACCTACCTCTTGTTTGATAAGGCTGCCTACAGAACCACTCAAGTTGCCCGACCTATCCACATGACTGACACTCCTTTGGAGGCCTATCGCACTGAGTCTGGACATGCCCTGACTCTCCACATTGTATGAAAACCATTGATGAACTGCAACAAGGTGGTCTAGATGAGTCCTTGTCCTCAATGACCTGCTAGTACTCATCCCATACTCACTTCCTGTTGTTCTAACCATCACCTGAAGCCATCGTCCGGCCTAAGTGAGACCTCTCTTTCTTATTGCCCTCCACTATGAACGCCTGATTCACCACCTATGAGAATGATCCTAGCCTAATGATATTTTCATAGATCCGAATGGCATATAATAATCCATCCTCTATATGCCTCACCCTTAATAAGTCACCGCTTACCATACCAGGTGAAAAGTGAGACAACTCAGTGAAAGTTGCTGCAATGTCCATGGCGAACATGTATCCCTACTGAAGGCTCTAGAAATCCCAATCTCTCTCTTCCCTCAGTGTCTCTGGGTAAAAGTGCTCAAAGAACCTATCCTCATAGTCCATCCATGCTAGTCCTTCGTGTCTGCGAGCCTAAAACTTCACATTCCACTAGCGCTTTTCTGGTCCTCTCAACATGCACGTTGCCAGCTTGACCCTCCACCCTGGAGGCCTCTCAAGATGCTCAAAGATCATTTTCATGCTCTCTATCCAGTTCTCAGACACTTGTGGACCACCCTCACCCTAAAAAATTGGTGGTTTCTATGACTAGAACTCCAGTGTAAAATAGGCCATATAGGGTTATGTACTCTACACGCCTCTGTCGATCCCTTGCAAGACACATACCAGGCTAGGTCGGAGCTTCTCATTGAGCCACAACCAGAATTCTGCCAAACCCAAATGTTTTTCTGCATACACTGGATCCTGAACCTAATCCTACCATTGAGCATGTACATGTGGCTCAAGATCTTCCTGCAATAGATCCTGAACCAGATCCTACTCCCGTGGCACGGTACCATCTCCCGCCTAAAGCTCCATTTGAGTCGTCTAAAGGAACCCACTGAATACCATAAATGGCCAGAAAACCCACATATATAACAATATATATATATACATATATATAATGAAAATAAAGAAAAAAAATTAAAAAGGCGGTTCATAACTACTACCCTTAATCACCCCTACCATAACCATGCCCATGGTATCCCGGCCTTATGGCCTCCTTACCCCCCTCAAAGAGACAAGTATCAAAAGTACCTTGGGCCATGCCCATCATGAAAACCAACATGGCCTCAAATTGATGACCTAGTCGCCCATTCCTAGTGACAGAAATCAACTCAACCATAGTACATGCCTTCTCATACAAGAGCCAGTCCCAAATCTCCTACCACAAGAAATTCCCAATAAATATAGCATGACATAGTACATTGCAATAACTAGATATTTAATCAGAAATTTAACTTATAACATTTCAAAAGCATTCTATAGCATGCAAATTGAAAATATTCACATGGTATTATCACTTCAAAAAGCATACACGTAACACCCCAAGCTTCCACGGTACGTTTCCCTTTGAATAATGCAATAGCTTGTGTTGTACATAGCTTGGCGTTTTGACACACCACGACCAATCAAACTAGCCGTTATGAATAGTAATACCCACTTTTTAAAATTTTATAAATTATATTATTCAAAATGCACTTCATTTTGTGGATTCAAAATATCAAATATATCTTGTGGTGATTTTTTGCTATTTTTCGGAAAACTTTCAATTTTTGTTGAATGGTAAAAACAGTATGTTATTGTTTAAAACCGACATTTTATTTAAATAAATAGTTATTTTATTTAAATTTATATTAGGGAAAAATAGATTCATAATACTTATATATGTTCAATTCAATTCATTGGTGGAATTTTATAATAATATTAGATATATAAATTTTTATAGAACTTTTTACCGTCTTTTACCTACCTTCTAGGAGCATTTGAAAATTTGCATAAAACTTAATTTTACCACTTCTGTGAGTTGAATTTAAAAATTTCAAGACACAATTTTAAAATGAGTAAGTAAAATCTGGTTTAGTAAGATGAAGATAATTTTTGGAAATTAATAACTTTGGACTTTTATTTACCACAGTTAAAAGTAAATAGGGTAATTAATGGTAAAAATGATATTATAATTACCCCAAAACATATCCTAAATCTATTGGATAAGTTTTTTTCGACCAAAATGAACCCTAGTAATAAAATATTATCCTTTTGGTCTACTTGAATTAGAGTAAAACATTTATTATTATTTTGTTTCAAGAAGAGTTAAAAGTGTTAAATTCAATTTTTAATAACTAAACCATTTTTAATATAGGGTTATACATAAGATAAATTCAACTATAAATATTCATTATAAATCCAAAAATATTTCCTACATAATAGTATTTTATTTATAAATTTTAGACATTAAATAATTAAATTTATTTATGATACAATGATGATGCAGTGATTACCTTATTAATGAAAGATTAAAATAATTGACATTATAGATATCCAAATAAATGTAAATTGAGAATTTTAATGAATTAAAATAATTTTATAGGTTCATATGACATGTTAGTATTGATTAAATAATTTTTTTTGTAAGTGATAAAGTTGTTATGACTTTCACAAAAACAAAATACCAAATAGTGTCAAAATAGACATAAATACGTTTAAAAAAATACTATATTATTAATTGATATAATATTCCTAAAAAGTAAGGTTTGTACAAAGGACAAATATAAGGTTAGATATATCAATAATTAACCCCATGCGGTTCTCATGGATTTTTATAGTAATATTATTATCCATTTATTATAATAATACAAGAATACATGGTAAAAGTAAAAAAATTTAACTAAGAGTTAAATCTATAAGATAAGGTTAATATAGTGACCCAAACCTATCTAAAACCTATTGGTTGAGATTTTTGAAACCCATACCCACCTTATCCTAGAAATAAATCATTTTGGATCCATTATAAATGGAATATGGTTGTATAATAAAATAATATTTCAATCTTTTCTTAAAGTGACCCTCACCTCCCTTATAAAAGGGTACTTCCCATTCTCTCAAAATAACACCTCCAAAGACATTTGTCTTGGCCAAAACCTACTAAAATAACCTCCCAACTACCCTCAATTATACTTATATTACTTACTTGGATCATAAATCCAACCTAAGGTTCCCTTTTGATCAACTCAAAAGGAAACACCTGGAGAAGAGGTAATAATTTCACCATGTCTTTCAATGTTCTTTTCTTCTTCCACTTCCTCTTTATTTTTTGTTTCTATACCAAAATAATAACTCTAGTACCTTATCAATACTGTGAAGTTTTTATAAATATTTTAAAACCATATTGATTATTCTATCCATCCTATGAATGCCAAATCACTATGGGTGCGTACGTACAGCTCACCGTCTCCATGTCATGGTGTAGTTTGTTATTCAAACACTTAATTATTTGGATAGGTATAATAATGAGTATATATAATTTAAATATTAAATATAACATGTTAAGTATTCTATATATATGATATACCATCCAATTACATATTATTTAACCATCAATAGAATGGTATTGTCGCTCGTGTGTTCGTACGGATTACCGTCTCCACGAACGCGATAAGATTCATTCCCCATCGTAACCATTCATGTATAAATTTCCTTTTATGATTAAAAAATAATTTTTAATTACTTAATAAAATTATTTATATGAATCAAATACATCTTATCTATAACAAACATGGCTTACGTATCCAAGCATATAAAAGAAAATGAATCAGTTAACACCCGAAACAATGATCCTACTGAAATATTATAAACAAAGAAATATTATAAGATCATATATGACACCATATTTATATATATGGTTCTTGTATAATTTAATTAAAATGATTTAACTATTATACAGGAGGTTAATGTACCATCTACCAAGTAAATTTACAAGGTAAGGGTAAATTCTACGATCTCTTTATTATCCGAGGTTGTTTATGCCTGAGTATCTACTAGGACCTCCTTATCATTCACACCCGTGTTTCTTAAAAGTATATTTCAAAACATTTTTAATATTTCATAGAATAAAGAGTAAATTCATTTATACTCTTTTGTTAATTTTTATGAGATGTTTATAAAGTAATATTTCTGTCATTTTCCAAACAAGGTCCTTTATGACCTTTTTGACAAATTAAGGAAAGAATGTTTTTTAAATTATATGGTCGGTGCGGCTATGTTCCACCATTGTAACACCTTCAAAGCTTCCTTTACAAGAATATGAAAATATTTTCAAAATAATTTGCTTTGTTTATAATTATGTGATTTTTTAAATGATTTCAAAATAGAAAGATATATTTTTCTGAAATAGTTTTGATTTCATCTATGTCAACATCCTTTGATGGATTTTACACTTGTTTGAAGTGGATTTATTATAATACAATATTTCATATTGTATTGAATGTTTTATGATATTTTTGACTATAAATGTGTTATTTTTATACCATTCAAGGTTTATGGTTAATGTATTAACATTTCGTATACTATTTTTAATACGAATGTTTATGTTATGTTTCAACCTTTTCATATGAGGAAAGCCTTGGACTTAGTATGTGATCGGTGGAGCCTGGTATAGATCCTCGATGCATTGGTAGGTATCATAATACAAACTAGTGTCTTGGCACAAGGCCTTGAAAAAATATTATTTGTAGTCTTGGCATGAGGCCTTAACTATATGGTTAGGAATTTTGGCTATATGCATTTCATCATTATGAAATTGGATAGTGATATTTCCTATGATTCTTTGACTAGTATAATATACATGTTAATAAGTAAATATAATTATTTGACTTATCTTTTCCATATTATGTTGAAGTTCACATTTAAAAGGCTGGTATTTTAGTCTTATACATTGCCTTATTTTTTTTAATTATTTATGAAATTTTCCGCTATATTGTTATCCTTATTGAGCATCTGAGCTCACCCCTTTCAGTGATTTATTTTTCATAGGATGTGAAGAATTAAATTATGACTGACCTATAGGTATAGTCTAAGGGATATAAGTGCGTTCAATGGGGAAAAACTCTTTTGTTGTTTTTATCTCATGATGTATTGTAAAACTTATGTTTGTATCTAGTAATTATAAGGCTACTAAACAGATTGGTATTTCGGGACTTGATCCCTTGTGATCATCCCAATTTTATTTAATAATTCACCAAATCTAGGTTACTAGTTTCAAGGCATAATATTTGGTATCAAAAAAAGTTTAGTACAAACCTTGGAAGTTGTATTTAGAAAAATTCTGATTAGAGAACATTACCCTAAGATAGGCATTGAGGATTAGTATAGGAGAACTTCCTAGAATTTTGGTAATGTAGAGATTTTGTGTATTTTCCAAGAAATACATCCTTGTCTGGATACAAGATAGTAGGGGTGGATCTAGAACAGATGTACCTAGGAGTGAAAACTACGAAAAAGAGTTTCGGGCTTGACCTGAGGTATCCTGGTAGATGACAACAGGCCTTGCTGCACTATTGGTTATGACACTCCCAAGGGATATGATTATATTAATTCACAATTTCTTTTCAAACCATTATAAAGGATTTATGAGTATATAACTCCTCAAAGGAAATTTTATTATTATTATGGATTATATCCATAAACTATTCAATTTATGTTAAATGTTTTACAAATTTGGAATTATGTATTTCAATTAATAAACTAATCTAGTGTACGCCATTGTTTAGAAATGACACCTAGTGGAAGGAATGAAAATTATATCAATTCACGTAATAGATATATGTGTTTCCATCCTACTTAAGATGATTATAGTAGATCTGGTGATGCAACTGGTGCTGATCAGCTTATCACCATACTGGGAAAACTCACTCAAGTTATGAATAATAACGTTACCCATATGGGGCACCCTGATCTACATCACGGAGGATCAATGTTAGACCACTTCATGAGGAAACAACCACCATCATTAAATGGTACTAAAAATACATTTTTAGCAGAGCAATGTATATGTTCCTTAGAGAAAATATCTCATGCTTTGGGGAGTAGCGAAAGGGAAAATGTTGTCATGGAAGTTTATCACCTCACAGGAGATATATATATAAATGGTGGCCATTAATAAAAAACAAAAAGGAAGATAAAGAAGTATAAAATATGGAATGGAGGGAGTTTAAATAGATTTTCATAGAAAAATACTTTCCTCATGACCATCAATCAGATATTAAAAGACAATATCTAAGTCTGAGGAAAAAGTAGGATGTCAATGTCGTAATGTATGGGGATAACTTTACAAAGTTAGAAAGGCATGAAACATATTATATACATAACCCAAGGAGTAAGATTGATCGATTAATTGACGGGTTAAAACCATTTCTCCATCAAGTGTTAGTCTCACAATCCTTTTCATCATACAATGATATTGTCTCCGGTGCTATCAGGATAGAAAAGGAATTCTCTAATCCTTACGACATTAAAGCAAAAGAAGAGAAAAAGAGATCTACTGAACACTTTGTAAATGGAAATTAGGGGAAGAAGGGAAATGTTGAATATCCATCCTACAATAAATATGGGAAGAAACACCATGGTACATGCCTGAAGGGAATATGAGTATGTTACAAGTGTGGTGAAAAGGGTAACCAAGATCATGATTGCAAGGGAAAGAAGGAGTCTGTCAATCTTGAATGATATAATTGTAGAGAAAAGGGGCATTATTCTAATGAATGTCCTAAAATACAAGGAAACACACCTTAAAAATGCCAATGGAGCAAGGCCTAGCTTATGCGATCACTACTGCTAAGGTTGAAGCTCTAAAAGATGTGGTGGCATGTAATTTAATGGTTTCTTCAAGTTTAGCCAATGCTTTATCTGATTATGGATCTTAAAATTATTTTATATCTTCCAAGTTTTCTAATAAAATTAGATATTTTCAATTTCATTTAACAAGGGAGTTGTTAGTCAAAACTCCAAATGGAAGTATCATTGCAACAATGTTTTGTGAATCAATTCCAAATAGGGCATATAAATGTTCTTTATCTGCAGATCTCATCATCATACCCATGATTGAATTTGATATAATATTCTAAATGGATTGTATTTCATACTATGATGTGAAAATTTATTATAAGAAGAAGGAGGTTAAAGTTTGTGATGATGATAATTAATACCTTATCTTTAGAGAAGAAACGTCACCGTCTGATTGTTATCTAGATCGACCCCCCAGTAGCTCAACTAAATTCAGTTATTGGGGAGGAAGAGAATTAAATAAATATGGTTGAGGAAAAGAATGTTCGAATAGAATACATAGATATTGTACAAGAATATGTTGATGTGTTTCCATAGGATTTACCTAGACATCCTCCAGAATGAGAAATTGAGTTTTCCATTCATTTAATTCCTGGTTCAAGGCCCATATCAAAGACCCCTTATAGAATGGATACCGTGGAATTAATGGAACTAAAGAAACAACTAGAGGAATTCAGTAATAAAGTATTTATTCACCCTAGTGTTTTTCCTTGGGTATCCCCTGTTCTTTTTGTTAAGAATAAAGATAAGTCTATGAGGTTATGCATTGACTACTGGGAGATCAATGCTTTAACAATAAAGAACACGTACCCCTACCTCGCATTGATGATTTATTTGACCAACTTCATGGAGATCAATATTTTTCAATGATTGACCTTAGATCTAGATATCATCAGTTGTGTGTGAAGAAGGAAGAAATTTCAAAAAAAGAATTTCGAACCAGGTATGGGCATTACGAGTTTACAGTAATGCCTTTTGGACTGACTAATGCACCCTTTGTTTTCATGGGTCTATTGAATAGAGTCTTCAAGGAATATCTTGACAACTTTTTAGTGGTATTTATTGATGATATTTTGATATAATAAAAAATCTATGAAGATCATGAAAATCACTTGCGCACTACTATAAAAACACTCAGAAGAAATGAATTATATGGGAAGTTTAGCAAGTGTGAATTATGGCTTCCAGAAATTTATTTTCTTTTCCATATTGTCTCTAAGGATGGAATCTATGTCAATTTTTCAAATACCATGGAAATTTAAGAATGGCCAGCACTTGAGAGTATAACTGAGTTATGCAGATTTATTGGTTTAGTAGGTTATTATTGGAATTTTGTCCAGAATTTTGCCTGATTGGAAAACCCATTAACCAAGCTCACACGTAAAGGGGATAAATTTGTTTGGACAAAAGAGTGTGTAGAATGTTTTGAATAATTGAAGAGAATATTAGTCAATGATCCTATCTTAACTCAACATTCGGGGAATGATGGGTTTGTTATTTACAGTGATGCTTCAAAGAAAGGACTTGGTTGTGTCCTTATACAGAAAGATAGAGTTATTTCATATGCATCACGACAGCTAAAAATTCTTGAACAAAACTATCCCACTCATGATCTTTAGTTAGAACCTATAATATTTTATTTTAATATATGAAGACACTATCTCTATGGTGAAAAATGTGGGATATATACTGATCACAAGAGTTTGAAGTATATTTTCTCATAGAAGGAAATCAACATGAGGCAAAGATGATGCATTGAACTAATCAAAGATTATGATTGCACTATACAATACCACCTGGGTAAGGCAAATAAGGTGTAAGATTCTTTTAGCATAAAGGATCATGGAGTTTTGAACAGGATGAGAGTTGAAAGGGATCCAATGTTCATGGATCTAGTAAAAATTGATATGGGAATAATCATGGAAGGTGAAACATCAATACATTTTAAAATGGTTTCCAAAAAAGCTTTACTATAAATGATAAAATGTTCCTAGACTTATGATGAGGAGTTTCAAAAGAAAATTGAATATGTGAATGATGGGAGATTTCTTGACTTCATATATGAAGATTGAATTTGGAAATTTGGGAAAAGAATTTTTGTTCATGATATACCTGATCTAAAAAGGGAATTTTTGGATGAAGATCATAGCTCCAATTTTTCAATACATCCTCGTAGCCCTAAGATGTATAGTGATTTGAAGGGACATTTTTTGGTGGGACAACATGAAGAGAGAGATTGCTGATTACGTGTCAAGAAGTATGGTTTGTAAATAGGTGAAGGCTAGAAGCCAATATCCTAGAGGAGTCATGCAACCTCTTCCCATACCTGAGTGGAAATTGGATGATATTACAATGACCTTTTTCATGGGGCAACCAAAGACTCCTAGAGGGAACGATGTAATATGGGTCATTGTAGATCGTCTTACCAAGTCAGCACATTTTCTTTCTATAAGAGAAGATTAACCACATGAACGTTTAACAAGACTATATTTTATTGAAGTTGTAAGAATTCAGAGAGTACCCCTCTCAATTGTTTCAGATAATGATCCCTATTTTATATCATGATTTTGGAAAAGTCATCAGAAGTCCGTGGATACTGAACTTCATTAGAGCACTGCCTACCACCCTCAAACCGATGGACAATCAAAACTGATTATTAGAACCTTAAAAGACATGTTGAGATCTTTCTCACTTTACTTTCAAGGTATGTGTGACCAATATTTATCTCTGGTAGAATTTTCCTATAACAATAGCTTTTATTCAAATATTCAGATGGCACCATATGAAGTGTTATATGGAAAAAGATGTCGTACACTAACTTGGTAGGATGATGTTGGTGAAAGAAATGTCGTAGGTGAAGAACATGTTGAAGAAACAATAAAAAAGGTTAAGGTTAACCAAACCCACATCAAAGAAGCTCAATGTAGGCAAAAGTTCTATGTCGACAAACAAATGAAGGATTTGGAATTTCAAGTGGGAGATCATGTTTTCTTGATGGTATCTCCATGGAAGGGAGTTATAAAATTTGGTAAGAAGGGTAAATTAAGTCCCAGATACATCAGAACTTTTGAAATTATAGAAAAAATTGTTGTTGTAGCTTATCGTTTGGCAATGCCTCCAAGTCTCTCCAATGTTTGTGATGTGTTCCACGTATCACTATTGAGAAAATACACGCCTGACCCAATGCATGTACTCACCTATGAAAAAATAGAATTGGAACTTGAGATGTCTTATTATGAAGAGCCTATTAGAATTCTTGAAACCAGAGAACAAGTGTTGAGAAATCAGGCTACTCGTCTGGTAAAAGATCTTTGGAGAAACCATAAGATGGAAGAGGAATCGTGGGAACCTGAGGAAATTATGATGAAGAAACACCCGATTATTTTTAGGCAATAATATTCTAGAAATTTCGAGGATGAATTTATTTGATGTAAGGGAGAATGTAACACCCCAAGCTTCCATGATACGTTTCCCTTTGAATAATGCAATAGATTGCATTGTACGCAACTTGGAGTTTTAACACACTAATACCAATCAAACTAGCCAATATGAATAGTAATACCCACTTTTTGAAATTTTAAAAATTTTATTTTTCAAAATGGACTTCATTTTTGGAGTCAGAATATCAAAATTAGCTTAGGGTGATTTTTTGGTATTTTTCTGAAAACATTCAATTTTTGATGAATAGTAAAAAAACATTGTGTTATTTTTTAAAAACGACTTTTTATGTAAATAAGTAGTTATTTTATTTAACTTTATATTAGATAAAAATAGATACATAATACCTATATATGTTTAATGTAATTCATTGGAGTAATTTTATAATAATATTAGATATATAATTTTTTTATTGAACTTTTTACCGTCTTTAACCCTCCTTCTAAGAGCATTTGAAAATTTGCATAAAACATAATTTTACCATTTCTATGAGTTGAATTTCAAAAATCCGAGAGAAACAGTTTATATCAGTACGTACAATGTGGTTCAATAAGATGAAAATAATTTTTTGGTGAATAGTAACTTTTGACTTTTATTTACCACGATTAAAAGTAAATAGGTTAATTAATGGTAAAAATGATTTTATAATTATTCTAACACATGTATTAATTCTATTGGATATTTTTTTTTCGACCAAAATCAACCTTAGGAATAAAATATGATCCTTTTTGTCCAAATGGATTATATTAGTGGATTTGTTATTATTTTATTTCCAGAAGAGTTAAAAGTGTTAAATTCAATGTTTAATAAGTAAACCATTTTTAATATAGGGTTATACATAAGATAAATTCAACTATAAATATTCATTATAAATCTAAAAAAATTTCATACATAATGGTATTTTATTTTTAATTTTTAGACATTAAATAATTAAATTTATTTATGATACATTGATGATGTAGTAATTACCTTATTTATGAAAGATTAAAATAATTTATATTATAAATATTCAAATAATTTTAAATTGAGTCTTTTGAGGAATTAAACTAATTTTATAGGTTAATATGACATGTTAGGGTTGATTAAATAAATTTTTTTCGAAGTGATAAAGTTGTTACGACTTTTACAAAAACAAAACACCAAAGAGTGTCAAAATTGACATAAATAAGTTTTTAAAACAAAGACTATATTATTAATTGATATAATATTCCTAAAAATATAAGGATTAGAAAAAGGACTTAGATAAGGTTATATATATCAATAATGAACCACATGGGGTTCTCTTGTTTTTTTATATAAGATTATTTACCATTTATTATAATAATACAAGAATACTTGGTAAAAGTTACACTATTTAACTAAGAGTTTAATCTAAATAATAAGGTTAATATAGTGGCCTAAACCTATCTAAAATCTAGTGGTTGAGAGGTTTTCGACCCATAATCACTTTATTACATAAATAAATTATTTTAGACCCATTATAAACTGAATATGATTGTATAGTAAAATAATATTTCAAGATTTTCCTAAAGTGCCCCTCTCATCCTTTATAAAAGGGTACTTCCCCTTCTCTCAAAATCAGACCTCCAAAGCCATTTGGCTCTGCCAAAACCTACTCAAATATCCTCCCAACTACCATCATTTATAACTAGATGAATTATTTCGATCAGAAAGCCAACTTAAGGATCCCTTTTGATCAACTCAAAAGGAAACACCCGTAGAAGAGGTAATAATTTCACCACATCTTTGAAAGTCCTTTTCTTCTTCCACTTACTCTTTCTTTGTTGTTTCCATACCAAAATTACATCTCCAGTACCTTATACATACTGTGATGTTATTATAAATATTTTACAACTATATTCATTATTCTATCCATCTTATGAAAGAAAAATCACCATACATGCATACGTAAGGCTTACCGTCTCTACGTCGTGGTGTAGTTCGTTATTCAAACACTTAATTATTTTTATATGTATAATACTGAGTATAATTGATGTAAATAATAAATATAACATGTTAATGATTATTTATATATGATATATCATCCAATTAGATATGATTTCACCATCAATATAATGGTATTGTCGCTCGTGTGTACGCACATATTACCTTCTCCACGAATGTGATGAGATTTATTCCCCATCGTAACCATTCAAGAATAAATTTTATTTTATGGTTAAAAAATAATTCTTAATAACTTAATATCATTATGGATATGAATTATATATATCTTATCCATAACAAAAATGTTTTACATAACCAAGCATATGAAGGAAAATGAATCAGTTAACACCCGACACAATGATACTACAGAAATATTATTAACAAACAAATATTAGAAGATCATATAAGATATCATATTTATGTATGTGGTTCTTGTATAATTTAATATCAATGATTTAACTATTATATAGGAGGTTAACATAACCTCGACCAAGTAAATGTACAAGGTAAGGGTTAATTCTACAATCTCTTCATTATCTGAGGTTGTTTATACGTGAGTATCTACAGAGACCTCTTTATCATCCACATCTATGTTTCTAAAAAATGAATTTCAATTTTTTTTACTATTTCCTAGATTATAGTTTAAATTCATTTATAACCTTGTTTAACTTATTATGGGATGTTTATAAAGGAATTTTTCCATCGTTTTCCAAACAAGGTCCTTTATGACCTTTTTGACAGAATTAAAGAAAAAATGTTTTTTAACTTATATGTGGATTGTGGCTATTTTCCGCTATTGTAACACCTTTTTAGCTTCCATTAAAATCATATAATAATATTTTAAAAATAAATGTTTTATTTTATAATTATGTGACTTTTAAATGATTTCAAAATAGAAAGTGATATTTTTATGTAATAGTTTTGATTTCATCTATGTCCATATCCTTTGATGGATTTTACACTTGTTTGAAGTTGATTTATTATAATACAATATTTCATACTGTGTTGAAGGTTTTGTGATATGTTTGATTGTGGATGTGTTATTTTTATACCATTCATGGTCTATGGTTAAATTATTAACATTTCGTATGTTAGTTTTAATATGAATGTTTATGTTATGTTTCAAAATTTCATATGAGGAATGCATTTGACTTAGTATGTGACGAGTGGAGCCCGATATAGCTCCTAGATGAATTGGTAGATCTCATGAGATAAACTAGTGTTATGGAATAAGGCCTTGAAAAAATATTATTTATAGTCTAGGCATGAGGCCTTGACTATGTGGTTATGAAGTCTGGCATTATGCATTCCATCATTATGAAATTGGATATTGATATTACATGTGATTATTTGACTTGTAGAATATCGATGTGAATAAGTAAATGGAATCATTTGATTTATCTTTGCCATATTATGCTAAAGTTTAAGTTCAAAAGGCCCATGTTTTAGTCTTATATATTTCCTTAAATGTCTAAGCTTATTTATGAATGATCCCGCTATATTGTTATTCTTACTGAGCATATGAGCTCACCCCTTTCTATGCTTTTTTCCCAGGATGTGAAGAAGTATATAATGACTAACCTATAGGGATAGTGTAAGGGATATTAGTGTCTTCAAAGGGGAAAAATGTTGTTGTAGTTTTTATCTCATGATGTAATGTAAAACTTATGTTTGTATCTAGTAATTCCAAGGCTACTAAACTGATTGGTCTTTCGAGAATTGATCCCTCGTGATCATGCCAATGTTGTATAACAATGCATCGAATCTGGATAACTAGGGTTAGGGAGTTACAATACCTGAAGTTATGTAATTGAAATACCCTTAAAATGTGCCTACCAAAAGCCAAACAATCACACCTTGCCATATCGGTCCAAGGTCCAATTTCACTTTTATCACACTAAGTCAATGGTTTAATATCACAATCAATAACATCACACACCAAGTGAGCCACCAAGGTAGAAATCACATAAACCGTAATCTGAGAAAAATAAAAACAAAAATTACTACCCCTGAAAACATGGTCCATCACTCGTACCTGGGGATCCAGACACCCAAGCAGAAGCTAGAAACCCAGTTCCAAGAAGAACCTATCTCTAATATACCATATCCAAATAGTAAAACCAACAGAAATAAAAAGAGGAGTCCCAATCTCATTTGTAGCTAGAAAAACACTACAATTAAATCCCTATCAAGAAAAAACTGATCTGATACCACTTTGTAACATCTCGGACCCCAACCGCCACCCGAATAGTGCAAAGTGGGTCGAGTTTTAGTACCTTAGGGGAACCTCCCTGAACACTAGAGGTTTCCGAATAGCAACAAGGGTCTATGTTGGTATAGTGGGGAGGCTATACCCTATTAGAGGATAATAAAGGTACTGGTCTGAGAAAAAATATATAACATGTATTGGAAATAAAAAAATTGGTAGACTTGAACTAGAACTACATAGCAGAAGCACAATCAATAGAAGATTTGTAATGGAAGCAAAATACAACAATAGAAGCATAAAGTAAACACAACAACATGCTGAACCACTTGTAACAACTACAAGGATAGACAAGTCATGAACCCATAGGAAGTCAACATCTAAAAGGGTGCCAATGGATAACCAAAAGTAGTTACAATAAACAAGGTAAGCATGATAATACAAGAAATAATACAAAACAAGGTAAAATCTAGCTAGTAAATACCTCAAGGTCCATTCTATCCTCAAGAGACAACTAATACAGTCTAGCTCCTAAAGCTGATCTCTTTCCTGAACATAAATCCATAAAGTCTACTCGTGTCCCGAAGGGACTGTGTAGGGTGTGAGACGAATATCAGTAGGAAACCACCCAATGGTGTGTACCAGATATATATTTTTAAGAAGGCATTCATTTATAATGAAAATAGTAAACAATACAATGAGAAAATAAACATAAACTCCATTGGTGCTCCGTAGCCACCATGAAGTGTCACTTACTTCGGCCAATGCCAGAATCTCAGTCAAGTAACTCGGCACCATGTGCCTTCGAACACCTCATGTCTCAAGTACCGACGTTCCGAAGGCACGACCAAACTAAAGTAACATAGAGGAACAACTACGCCTGTCCTAAAAATATTTACCAGAGGGACAACAATGTCTTCGCTCAAATAAAGTGTCTGACCCCACGACCCTAATCATGATAAGCCTCATACCCCAACCTGATAGCCTCATCGCTATCTCTTGAAGGCTCCTTGTCTTTCACTTGGATTCCTATGATAAGCACCACAAAAAATATTACCTAAACCACAATTATCAGGGGCTTCTACCCACACAAGTGGTCAAAACCACCTCATCACATAGTCTCTTTGTGTGCACACTACTCAAAGTTCCAGGTGAGCGGTAATAACCAAAATAAGTTCCCAAGCCACAAAACCTCTGACACCTCATGTCCCAACGACCATGTCTCTCAATACTGAAGGCCTATCCATCCAAGTATCATGGGCCATTCCCAACCTGACAGTATCATTGCCTCAATCCTGACGTCCATGACGCCCAATCCCATGGTCAAAACCACTAAAAGAAATCCAGTTCAAGCCCAACCTTTGATCAAAATCAATCATGAATATCCGGTCCATGACCAACAAAACCCAAAGGGTTATAGCCTATGGTATTAAACAATTAAATATATAATCAACGAATCACTTTAAAAACAGGAAAACAAACTAACAGTTGTATTGCACTAAATATGTTCTGTCCCATACCATCATTGAGGTCTTTAAAGCCTCTAAAAATTCATACCATAACATTTCAAATTGAACCTAAAATTTTAATCAAAACAATTTATTTTAACACATTTTGGCATACCCAACCAAAATTCCCTAATTGAGCAACGACCCCTCGCCCAACCCTGCTCAAGAAAGAAAGTTAAAAGGGAATATCCAAAGGCATCCCCTGAGTCTCATAATCAATTTAACATATTAAAACAGGTATAATATGGTCTTTCTCAAGATACCCAAATACACGCAAACGGACGCACCACCCAAATGACCACGAAAACGTAAAAAAGGTATGCACCACCTACCCGAGACTAGTAGACATAGGAACATCTAGTATCGAGCTCCAATTTTAAGCCTATCTTTGTAGATATACGTTTATATCAAATCCCAACAAATTATTATCAGATGGAAACTACTGTGTGTGAGGAAAATAAACTAGAATGAAAGAGGTTTCATAGGTTTAGCTTTCTGGATGCGATCCCGCAACCACCGATGGACTAAAGAATGAATGTCGGATGATGATTATTGGGTAAGGAAAGTTCTTTGGGATTTCAGAATAGAACTATTCCAATGTTGGGGAATAATAAGTTGTTTTTTTTAAATAAGATGTGATGATCTTTCATTTAATCAAATTAAAATAAAAGTACACGACCTGTTTGAAGGACTATATGCCGTGTAGTATCTTTGTCTATACTCTGAATTAATAGTAGGTAGCCACACAGATTGAACATTACACATAGGTCAATCACATGTCTAGGAATCAGCCCGAACATAGAAGGGAATATACACGACGTGTTAAGGAAAACCACACACCGTGTTGTGGATTAATTTTACACGGTCACCACACTGCATGTACTCAGAGGGCATGCGGCCGGTACACACCTAACATACACACGACGTGTACTTGAGAGTACATGGCGTGTGTTCTAGAAATTTTCAAAACATTCTAGATTTTACTTGTTCCCTTAGAAAAAAGTGAAAAATTCAAATAGGGTAGGGATTTTGACCCGTTCTAAAAACATGGGTTCTTATAATGTGACAATGAATGGGAACATGGTGATTATTAATTGAGAAGTACAAATTATAAAATTGTCATCATACTTATGGGTAAGAAAAATGTGAAAATGGTAATTTTAATGTGAATTATAAATGGTAACATGGTCATTATGCTCATGAGTAAGGTGAATTTGAACGTGGTCATTCTATAGCGGAGTAATCATGGTAACATGGTCATATTACTTATGTTTTTGATATTGGGAACCATGGAATTGTGAATTATAAATGTGAAATTAAATAATAGAAATAATGGCCCTCCTAGTTATGACCTCACACAAAAATATTTGAACCCCGACATGAGTCAAATTAGGTACTGAGATATCATATCAACTTGAATTATTTAGGCTTCAGTTAGATGTAGGTATTAATACATGGTATTACCTAGGGAACACTTCATGCTCTAGTATGAGATAAATTTAGTATTGAGGTTCGAGTATCATTGGTAACCCTTGAGAAAATTTATTCAGATAAGAATAATTAAAAATGTGATAAACAATTTATTATTGCACTTTACTTATTTCCTTATAGAACTTCATGCACTATCTTTTAACAGGGATTGTTTTAGACACCGTTGGTGGTGACCTACTGAGTTTTACTAACAACATATTTGGGTGGCCTGATTAGTACCCGGATAGATTATATTTTTTCAGTTTTGGATAAGGGAAAAGGCCTAAGGAGAGGTGGAAGATTGGTGATGGAGCATGGATGAGGAAACCATACATGGTCCATAACCCGGTTGGGGAGTCGTAATGTATCTATTTTCAGTTTCATACTATACCCTTGACACCCATATTTTCATAGAATTTTTTCTATTTCAGTTGATTATTTTATTTTCTATTTGTTTATCTTATGACATGAGTATTTTTATGGTTATATATGATTCTGTTTATTTATTTATTTATTTCCTCTATTGTGTTACTCTAATAAATGAGGTTATATTCTCCCCATGAAAGACTTACCCGAACCTCACTAATTTTCGACAACCTATAACTTACAGGGAGGGGTTCTTGAGGTCATGTGGTGAACTGAATCAGGGAACTATCTTGTGGCTCCTGGGTAGAGACATTACATACAAGGGGGAACACCTAAATTCATGATGTAAAACAGTCTTACTACTATTTATAGAGTGATCTGGGGTAGAACATTACAAAGAGGGTCACTGATTCATCCTCATCTCCCTGGTCAAACTGATATGGGTAGAATCAAGTGGTATCATAGTGATGGTACCCTATAATGATTGAAGAATAATTCCAAGATATAGAGAATGTTAACTCAGTTAATATGTGAGGTTTTTCTATCTTTTATGGGAAGAATTATCAAAGATAGAGGAATATGATGCTACCCTAAATATATTCACATATCCTAGACAATGGAGATTATGAAATAATATATTTTACACCCATTTCTAAATTTTATTCCATGAATCTAGATATTAATATGAATAAGTGGTTATATGGAAATTCTAAAAATTCCATATTGATATCATAGAGTTAAAGTGACCTCAAAGAAAAAATAAATAAATTTAGGAAAAAATAAAAATAATTTATAATGAAAATATAAATATCAATTAATGAAAGATAAAGGTCAATAGATTCCAATTCAAAGACATTAAATGGTTTATTATGATACCATCAATAACTAATTTACACGGTTTGATGATATTGTGATGAATGTCCTAGGTTTTAGTGAGAATCTAGAGGATTATATCATTGTTAAAAAACTAATGATGAAATTTTTATATTGATTTGATTAAAAAATATTTTCCCTTTAGGTATGTTAATATTTCACACTACATGAGTTATATAATATACTCATAGATTATGCGATGAGGATAAATATGTCCTTTATAAAGAATGCAAAAAATGAGATAGATTTTTTGGCCATGAGAAAAAGAAATGTTAAAGAGGAAGATGTTATTATAATAAATGATTTCAATGTTGAGGGTGTTGAAGATCTTAATGAAATAATATCTCTTAAAACAAGATGTTTCAATGTGGAAAAATGTAAATGAAAAAGTTTTTTTAAATAATGAAATTATGATGTCACTAGTCTCATTGCCTCTGAATTTCCAAAGGAAAACATCGATGAATCTGAATATGATGTGGAATGTGAGAAACATTGAAAATAGAAAATATATAAGAAGAAAAATAATTTAAAGATGAAGAAAAGGAATTTAATGTACAAGCATGAAAGAACTATTTAATGTTCAATTATCTCTTTTAATAATGAGGTTAATTTCCTTTATAAATTTAAACCATTATTTTATTCATCAACCAATTATTATGATTTATAAGGAAGGATATAAATAGAATGGGAATATAGACATGAGTTAAAATATTGTATTTAGAAGGTCAGAAATATCATAAATGATAAGAAATAATTTCCAAATGATAAAAAATAAAAATTTCAAATAAGAGTAGGTAATAAATAACAAATAATACAATGTAGATGAGATTGGAATAAACAAGATGATAGTGGCTGAATAAAAAAACATGGAATGTGACCTCGAAGAAAAATTGGATGTAAGGTAAGTATAAATGGATAAGAAAAAATATCTATGTTTTTTGTTCAAAATGAGATGAATAAGATGAGAGAAAACTAACCAAGTTGGTGAGATAATGGGTTTTAACATGGAATGAATGCAACGCCCCAAACCCAGTTACCAGAGTCGGTGCATTATTTTAATACATTGGCATGATTAAAAGGAATCAAGTCCCGAAGGACAGATCGGTTTAGCAGTCTGGGAAAATAGATTACATACATAAATGTTACATTACACTTTATTACATACAAAACAACATAAATACTACTTTATGAACGCCATTATTCTATTGGAATAACCCGACATATCAATCACAATACACTTTTGGAATCCTAGGAAAAATAAAACATAGAAAGGGGTGAGCTCAAATGCTCAGTAAGGATAAAAATATAGTAGAAACTTTCATAAATAAGAATAAAAATTTAAGGTGATGTATAACTAAAACAAAAGCCTTTTAAACTTGAACTTCAGCATAATATGACAAAGATAAAATGAAACAATTCCATTTAATTATTCACATGGATATTCTACTAGTCGAATAATCACATGCAATATCCATAACCACTTTCATAATGATGGAATACATAATGTCAGACTATCATAACCACGTATCCAAGGCCTCGTGCCAAGACTAAAAATAATATTTTGTCAAGGACTCGTGGAAAGATACTAATTTGTCTCATGAGACCTACCGATGCATCAAGGAGCTATAGCGGGATCCACCCGTTACATACTAAGTCCAATTCATTCCTCATATGAAAAGGTCTAAAAATAACATAAACATTCATATTAAAACTATCATACGAAATGTAAATACTTTCTCCCTAAACCATGAATGGTATAAAAATAACACATCCACAGTCAAACCTATCAAAACAACTTCAACACAATATGGAATATTTTTATCATGATAAATCAAATTCAAAACAAGTTTAAAATCCATCAAAGGATGTTGACATAGAAGAAAATGATTTGTATAACTCTTTTAGAGAAATATCCATTTTTCATGAAAACATTTAAAAGTTACACAATTTAGAAAAGAATAAATTTAAATACATTTTTGAATCAAAGTGTCCCATACCACTTTGAAAATTTTTAAAGGAATTAACATTTTAAAAACATTCATGTCAATATAAATAAATCCCAAAAAACCATTTTGAAGACATGGACATTAATGAGAATGATTTAGAAGAATAAATATTTAAAAAATTTGAAATGATGTTTTAGTAAAAAAAGTCCCTTAAAATAATCCCTTTGAAGACTCTTTCATAAAACATGGACATGGATAATAAATATATCCCAGTAGATACTTCCATAAAAACAACCTCCGATAATAAAGAGATTGTGAAATTAACCCTTACCAATTTGGTAACATACGAAACAAACACAACATGAAAGAGGTATAATAAAATGAATATATAAATACACATAAATTAATGTGTATTACACAAAGAATACAATTATGGGCAGTACATACACCACACATAAGGTAGTAGTGGCAATATGTCATGAATCTCACGAGAATAAGGAGTGAGATGAAAACCCCCTACCTTGTAATTTTCCTTGGTTGAGGGTAGGTTAACCTCCTGTATAATAGTTAAATCATTGTTAATAAATTATACAAGAATAATATATATAAATATTATATCATATATGATCATTTAATATTTTTTTGTTAATAATATTTTAGTATTATCATCATTTCGGGTGTTAACTGATTTGTTTTCCTTTATATGCTTTGTTACGTAAGTCGTGTTTGTTATGTATAGGTCATATCTTATTCATATCCAGAATGATATCAAGTCCTTAAACATTACTTTTAATCATCAAATTAGAATTTTTCTTGAATAGATCTGATGGGGAAATGAATCTCATCGCGTTCATGGAGACGGTAATCAGTAAGTACGCACGAACGCTACTTCTATTTCATTTTTAATTTTAAAAGGAATAAAAAACAAATGATACATAGGTATATTATAATTCAAGTATAATATTTTATCTTATATATGTTACTTAAGTTCATTAACACCATTCTTTATACGTTCCATGTATGGTATGAACGGGTCATATCACTTTGAGGGGGCGGTAGTCCGCATTTTCTCATATGAAGTTATTGTATATATATAATACTTGAAATGAATAATGGTATTCTATGAAATGGAATTACAGAAGATTATATATAAAATAAATATCATTAATAACATATTTAATTATAATTCCATCATAATGTCCACCATGAGAGGCGATATGAGATAATTGAACAATCATCGTTTCGTGAGGCGTTTGGTTTCCATCCCCAGAAACATTATGTTATTCACCCATTAGATGGAGGTGTGTGTAAGTGTAGTTAAAATACTTCTCATAAAAATATCCTAGTATATTTAGGACACTATTTTTGTTACAAAATAAAATAAAAAGAATTTTTTAGGGGTTGGATAAGTAAAATAAAAGAAAAGAAGCTAAGAGAAATTGTTACCTTTAATTTGGGTAACTCCCTTTGGTTTGAACCAAAAAAGTCTCTTGAAGTGACTTTTGCCTAAGGTAAGGCTTCTAGGATGAGGGGAGGGATATAGGGAGATTAATCGGTTAGAGGTTGGTCGAGCCAAAAGGCTTGAGAGGTGTGAGTAATTGGTTATAAGTGGTATCCTTTTATAAGGGGGAGGAGGGGCTCTTTAGAAAAAACATAAAGTATTATTTTATAATAAATTTATGTTCTATTTATAATGGCTCTAAACTGGATTATTTAAATTCTATGGTGGGGATGGATTTAAATCAGTTTCAACAATATATTTTAGACAGGTTTGGGTCATTATATTAACCCTATCTTTTAGTTTTAACTCTTAGTTAATTAGCTTGACATTTACCATGTCACATTGTATTTTTATATTATATAGTTAATAAACATACTATATACATCCAAGTGACACCCATGTGGTAAATAAATGATACATCTATCATTATATAATTCATTTGGCCAAAACTTAGATTTTTAGGAATATAATTTCAATTAATAATATAATATTTGTTTTAAAAACTCTTTTATGTCAATTTTGACACTATTTAATAATTGATTTTTTAAATTCTTAACAGCTTTATTAATTTGAAAACAATTCATTTAATCAATAATAACATGTCATATTGACCACTAAAATTCGTGGAATTCATTAAAAGTCTCAAATTATATTTATTTGGGTATTTATAATATCAATTATTGTAATATTTCACTAATGAGGTAATTATTGCATCATCATTGTGTCACAAATAAATTAAATTATTTATTATCTAAAAATTATAAATAAAATAACATTATTTATGAAATCTTATTAGATTTCTAACTAATATTTATAATTGAATTTTTCTTATGTATAACCCTATATTAAAAATGTTTTGTTTATTAAACTTTCATTTTACCTCTTTTAACTCTTCTTTGAGTTAAATAATAATAAATGTCCTAATCTAATCCAAGTGGACCAAAGAGGTTCATATTTTAGTCCTAAGGTTGTTTTTGGTCAAATTATACTTAGACAATAGAATTAGGACATGTGTTAGGGTAATAATAATATCAATTTTACTCTTAATTATCCTATTTACTTTTTACCGTGGTAAATAAGAGTAAAAAGTTACTATTCACCAAAAATTATTTTCTTCTCATTGAACCAAATTTTACTCCTTGATATTAACCGTTTCACTCGTATTTTTAAAATTCCACTCACAGAAGCAGTAAAAGTATGTTTTATGCGAGTTTCTAAATTCTCTTATGAGGTGGGTAAAAGACGGTGAACAGTTCAATAAAATTTATATATATCTAAAATTATTATAAAATGACTCCAATGAATTAAAATTAACTTATATAAGTATTATGTATCTATTTTGACATAAATGAATTTAAATAAAATAAATAATTATTTAAATAAAAAAATCGGTTTTAACCAATAACTCAATGTTTTTTACTATTCATAAAAAATTGATGTTTCTCAGAAAAATACCAAAAATTCGGCCTAAGAAATATTTGATATTATGAATTCAAAAATGATGTCTATTTTACCAAATTAAAAACATATAAGTTGCTTTAATTAATTGAAATTAATTTCCGTTGTCAAAACAAATAGTGTGTTTTTAAAAAATAATAACTATCAAAAGATTGACACTTGCTTATGTCTAGTTTAAATGTGAAATTATGTCCAATGACCCACATTGGATTAAATGGTAAAAATTTAATCTAATTATACTTTAAAATCGCTTAAATTCATAATTTATCACAATTAATTATTTCGATTAAAAAAAGTTGTTTTTAATTAAAACTTAAAAATTTTCATTATTCATCAAAATAAGAAATTTATCAAAAAAGTACCAAAAATTCACCCTAAGCTAATTTGGATATTCTGAATCAAAAAATGAAGTTCATTTTGAAAGATAAAATGTTTAAAATTTCAAAAAGTGGGTATTACTATTCTTAATGGCTAGTATGATTGGTTGTGGTGTGTTAGAACTCGAAGTTGCATATAACACAAGCTATTGTATTATTCAAAGAGAAGCGTACCGTAGAATCTTGGGGTGTTACATTTTACCCTCCTTCAATAAATTGTGTCCTAACAATTTATTCTCGGTATTGGAAACTTTGGGTTGACATTTCAAAATATCATAGTTGAAATCCCACATCGAAAAATGGATTAATGATGCCTCTATTTAAAATAAAGAGTGGTATGTATGAAGGTTACCAAAAATAGCACATTAGGGGTTCCATGTAGGAGAAAATGGATATGGAAGAGAAATATAACCATCATTATCTAATGGAGAGTGGTAGAGAACATGGATATGAAAAGTCCAACAATCATAACGCCATAAATTTGTGATTATCTAAGGTACCATCTAGGACAATGTTTTTGTTCTAAGTTCCTTTTCTTGATGTTGAGGAATTTATTTATGAGACTGGCTAAGATCATAAGGAGATATACTTACTTTATAATTATAGTTTTATCCATTAATGAATTTCTACCACAAACTCATCTTTCACTACAAAACATAATACAACACAAAAATACTCTATTTATCCTAATCGTATAGGGTTCCAAATATAATGAATTTGTAATTCACATATTAGACCCTTTAAAAAAAGAAACTACATTATACAATCTAGGGACTTCATGTAGTCCATTGGTAGGTGATAAATCTCAATCCCACTATGGTTGTGGGTTCGATTCCCGCAGCTTTGTCCGACGCGATGAGTTGTCACACGGTCTGCGTGTTGTCCTTTTATAAAAATCCAAAAAATATCCTTTCAAACTTAATCCATTATAACCTTTAGACTTATGCAAAATACTACTATCGAAACTCACAGTCCAAAATTTATAAGGATGTTAAACACAATAAAGATCCTTTTTTCCATGTAATAACTTGTAAACTCCTTCATCATGTATTATTTTAAAACATGGTAACATCCTGAATTACCATAAAACCATATTGATTGCATTCATGCTCCGTTATTCTTTATAGAATACTGGATATACTCCTTCTATCCAAATTTTTTGTAAAATACGACGATGAAAAATCATTGATCAGTTTCAAGGTATTCAAGAATATCCAATATAATTATTCAAATCAACCATCTCTTATTTCAAAATCACTACATCATTATCGAGACCATATTAAGGATTACCTTTCCTTAAACCATGTATTTTCCAAAATGTGTAGCTTACTATTATGTCACTTTTCGTAGAACCATATAATCTCAAATCCTAAATAAAATAGTACTTCAGTACAATCCTTATTTATCTCCATAATTTATATAACCAGTATATTGTTGATACAACACTCAAATGATATAATCCTATAATAACAAAATAAGAACCCTAGTCATTATTCTTCATCTAAGGTAGTATCACAGCTTTATTATTATCCAATATCATCATTTGGGGAACACTATGATGATTTGGACATTGGTTCGCGTAGTGTCCCAACTTCTTATAGATGAAGCATTATACATTTGAAACATTTTTCTTACCCTTGCAGTCACGTACTTGATGTCCTTTTTCTCCACACTTATAACAAACTCCCATTACCTTCAGGAATGTTCCAGGGTGTTTCTTCCCACAATTATCACATATGGGAAAATTATTCTTTTCCCTCTTCCCTTTATCCATCTTTCTCTCTTCCACCCTTTTCTTCTCTTGCTTCCCATCAATTCCATAAGACTCAAAGAATTTTTTACTTATTTTATTAACACATGATACTATTTCTTCATATGTTGAGAATACACGGGAGACTATTTACCTTCACAATTTTCGCTTAATATTGTGAAATACAAGATACTTCTTACTCTTTGGATCATACATATTACTGGAGTTCTCATTCCTTCTATTGGGCACCATTTCTAAACAATGGCATACACTAGATCAGTTTTTGAATCACAATTCATAATTCCAAACATGTAAAATACCTAATGTATATTGAATAGTTTATGGATATAATCCATAATAAAAAATGTTTTCTTTGAGGAGATATATACTCATAAACCCTTCATATTGGTTTGTAGAGAAAACAAGAATTATCCTAAGAAAACCCCCCAGGAGTTTCATATCCAAGAGTAAAACAAGGACTGTTGTCGTGCACTAGTTCCCATTCGAGTCTAGATCAAAGCGATGTTTTCGGGTTTTACCCCTAGGTACATCTATGCCAAATCCGCCTCTACATGCTCATATCCAGATAGGGATGTATTTGCTTGGAAACTCACAAAATCTCTACATTACCAAAATTCAAGGATGTTCTTCTATACTAATCCTCAAAGTCTATCTTAGGGTAATGTGACTTAATAAGAGTTTATCTAAATCTAGTTTCAAGGTTATTTCTAAACTTCCTCTGATACCAACTGTAATGCCCCGTACCCAATTACCTAGAGTCGGTGCATTATTTTAATACATTGGCATGATTACAAGGAATCAAGTCCTAAAGGACCGATCCATTTAGCAGTCTAGGAAAATAGACTACATACATAAATGTTACATTACACTTTATAACATACAAAACAACATAAATAATCCTTTATGAATGCCATTATTCCCCTAGCTTAACCCAGCATATCAATCCCAATAGACTACCTGGAATCTGGGAAAAATATAACACAGAAAGGGGTGAACTCAAATGCTCAGTAAGGATAACAATATAGAGAAAACTTTCATAAATAAGCATAAACATTTAAGGAGATGTATAACTAAAACAAAATCCTTTTAAACTTGAACTTCAGCATAATATGGAAAAGATAAAATGAAATAATTCCATTTAATTATTCACATGGATATTCTACTAGTCGAATAATCACATGCAATATCAATAACCACTTTCATAATGATGGAATCCATAATGCCAGACTATCATAACCACATAGCCAAGGCCTCGTGCCAAGACTACAAATAAGATTTTTTCAAGGCCTCATGCCAGGACACTAATTTGTCTCATGACACCTACCGATGCATCGAGGATCTATAGCGGGCTCCACCTGTCACTCACTAAGTCCAATGCATTCCTCATATTAAATGTTCTAAACATAACATAAACATTTGTATTAAAACTATCATATAAAATGTAAATACTTTCTCTATAAACAATGAATGGTATAAAAATAATACACCCACAGTCAAACCCATCCCAAAACCTTCAACACAATATGGAAGATTTGTATCATGATAAATAAAATTCAAAACAAGTTTAAAATCCATCAATGGATGTTGACATAGATGAAAATGATTTGTAAAACTCTTTGAGAGAAATATCCATTTTTATTGAAAAAATTTTAAAGTCACACAATTTAGAAAAGAAAAAATTTACAGACATTTTTGAATCAAAGTTTCCCATACCACTTTGAAACTTTTTAAATGAATTAACATTTTAAAAACATTTATGTCCATATAAATAAATCCTTAAAAACCATTTTGAAGGCATGGACATTAATGAGAAATATTTAGATGAATAAATATTTAAAACATTTGAAATGATGTTTTTGTAAAAAAAAAGTCCCTTAAAAGAATCCCTTTGAAAACACTTTCATAAAACATGGACATGAATAATAAATATGTCCCAGTAGATACTTACGTAAAAAAAAACCTTGGATAATAAAAAGATTGTGAAATTAACCGTTACTAATTTGGTAACTTACGAAAAATACACCCCATAAAAGAGGTATGCTACAATGAATATGTAAAAAAACATAAATTAAAGTTCATTACACAAATAATACAATTATGGGAAGTACATGCACCACACAAAAGGTAATAGTGGTAATATGGCATGCATCTCATGAGAATAAGGAGTGAGAAGAAAACCCCTTACCTTGTACTTTTCCTTGGTTGAGGATAGGTTAACCTCCAATATACTAGTTAAATCATTGTTATTAAATTATAAAAGAATCATATATATAAATATTATATCATATATGATCTTTTAATATTGTTTTGTTAATAATATTTTAGTATTATCGTCGTTTCATGTGTTAACAGATTCGTTTCTCTTTATATGATTTGTTACGTAAGATGTGTTTGTTATTGATAGGTTGTATCTTATTCATATATATAATGATATCATGTCCTCAAAAATTACTTTTAATCATCAAATTAGAATTATTCTTGAATGGATATGATGGGGAAATGAATCTCATCACGTTCATGGAGACGGTAATCTGTACATACGCACGAACGCTACGTCCATTTCATTTTTCATTTTAAAAGGAATTAAAACAAAATGATACATAGTTATATTATAATTAAAGTATAATATAATGTCTTATATATGTTACTTATGTTCATTAACACCATTATTTTTACGTTCCATGTATGATATGAACGAGTCATATAACTTTGAGGGGGCGGTAGTCCGCACTTTCTAAAATGAAATTATCATATATATATATATACAACATGAAACGAATAATGGTATGCTATGAAATGTAATTAAAGAAGCTTATATATAAAATAAATATCATTAATAAAATATTTAATTGTAGTTCCATCATAATGGCCACCATGAGAGGCGGTAGGAGATAATTGAACAATCATCATTTCGGGAGGCATTTGGTTTCCATCCACAGAAACATTATGTTCTTCACCCATTAAATGGAGGTGTGTGTAAGTGTAGTTCGAATACATCTCATAAAAATATAATATTATATTTAGTATACTGGTTTTGTTTCAAACGAAAATAATAATAAGAGTTTAGGGGTTGGATAAGCAAAATAAAAGAAGAGAAGCTAAGAGAAATCGTCACCTTTAATTTGGATAACGCCCATTGGTTTGAACCAAAAAGGACTCTTAAAGTGCCTTCTACCTAAGGTAAGGGTTATAGGAGGAGTATAGGGATATAGGGAGATTAATTGGGCAGAGTTTATATTAGACAAAAGGCTTGAGAGGTGTTAGGAATTGGTTAGAATTGGTGTCCTTTTATAAGGGGGAGGAGGGGCTCTTTAGGAAAAACATAAAGTATTATTTTATAATAAATTCCTATTTGGTTTATAATGGCTCAAAACTGGATTATTTATATTCTATGGTGGGGATTAGTCTAAATACTTTCAACCAATAGATTTTAGACAGGTTTGGGTCTTTATATTAACCATATCTTTTAGTTTTAACTCTTAGTTAATTAGTTTGACATTTACCATGTCACTTTGTATTTTTATATTATATAGTTAATAAAATTACTATATAAATCCAAGAGACCCCCCAAGTGGTAAATTAATGATAAAACTATCATGATATAAGTCCTTTGGCCTATCCTTATATTTTTAGGAATATACTATCAATTAATAATATAATATTTGTTTTAAAAACTCCTTTATGTCAATTTTGACACTATTTAATAATTGGTTTTTTTAAAGCCTTAAAAACTTTATTAATTCTAACAAAATTCATTTAATCAATCCTAACATGTCATATTAACCAATAAAATTCGTTTAATTCATTAAAAGTCGCAAATTATATTTATTTGGGTATTTATAATATCAATTATTTTAATACTTCACTAATGAGGTAATTACTGCATCGTCATTGTGTCATAAATAAATTATATTATTTAATGTCTAAAAATTATAAATAAAATACCATTATTTTGGAAATAGTTTTATATTTCTAATGAATATTTATAATTGAATTTATCTTATGTATAACCCTATATTAAAAATGTTTTAGTTAATAAACATTGATTTTAACTCTTTTAAATCCTCTTTGAATTAAATAATAATAAATGTCATAATCTAATCCAAGTGAACCAAAGAGGTTCATATTTTATTTCTAAGGTTTTTTTGGTATAATTATACTTATACAATATAATTAGGACATGTGTTAGGGCAATAATAATATCATTTTTACTCTTAATTACCCTATTTACTTTTTACCGTGGTAAATAAGAGTAAAAAGTAACTATTCACCAAAAATTATTTTCATCTCATTGAACCAAATTTTACCCCTTGATATTAACCGTGTCTCTAGGATTTTTGAAATTCCACTCACAGAAGTGGGAGAATTATGTTTTATGTGAATTTCTAAATTCTGATAGGAGGTGGGTAAAAGACGGTGAAAAGTTCAATAAAAATTTTATATATCTAAAATTATAATAAACTAACTCTAATGAATTAAAATGAACTTATATAATTATTATATATCTATTTTGACATAAATTAGTTTAAATAAAATAAATAATTATTTAAATAAAAAAAATCTGTTTTAACCAATAACTTAGTGTTTTTCACTATTCATAAAAAATTGATGTTTCTCAGAAAAATACCAAACATTCAGCCAAAGAAATATTTGATATTATTAATTAAAAAATGATGTCTATTTTACAAAACTTAAAACATATATGATGAATTAATTAATTTAAATTAATTTCCGTTGTCAAAACAAATATCGTGTTTTTAAGAAATAATAACTATCAAAAGATTGACACTTGCTTATGTCCAGTTTATATGTGAAATTATGTCCAATGACCCACATTGGATTAAATGGTGAAAATATAGTCTAATTATACTTTAAAATCACTCAAATTCATAATTTATCACAATTAATTATTTCAATTAATTTTTTTAAATTAAAACGTAGTAATTTTCATTATTCATCAAAATATAAAATTTATCAGAGAAGTAGCCAAAATTCACCCTAAGCTAATTTCGATATTCCGAATCCAAAAATGAAGTTCATTTTGAAAGATAAAATGTATAAAATTTTAAAAAGTGGGTATTACTATTCTTAACGACTAGTATGATTGTTTGTGGTGTTTTAGAACTCGAAGTTGTGTATAACACACGCTATTGTATTATTTAAAGAGAAGCGTATCGTGAAAGCTTGGCGGTGTTACAATTAATATCTTCACTTAGTTTTTCTCATGTTAAATTTTTTTATCTCTAACAGTGAAGTTAAATAGCACATGGAAGAAAATTTGTGGACCAAGAATAATTTTGAGAGGTTTTATATGATGATAAGGTGCGCAAAATGTGATAAACAATTCTGAGGTAAGAATAACTATATTGTTGTGAGAGGTTTTATAGGATGATGAGGTGGTTTCATGTATTACCAGGTCTAATGATAAGTAAAATGGGACGCCAAAAGATGTTCATAAGGTCAAGAATCAATTATTAGTATTTCATCCAAACTAGTTGGAGTTAGCCAAGAGAATTGATAAATATTGTATAGACTATATATTTAGTGGAAAATAAGTGGTTTCACATGAAAAAGTTTGCATATGTGAGAAAATATCGAAAAATATAGATTTTAAGTATAAAAAAATTATAAAAGGTGTGGTTAGAATAGGTATGGACGAAAATATTATATGAAAATATTAATAACCCAATAATTTTAAATGATAAAAATGATAGAATATTAACTTATCAAAGTTAAATTGACCTATATGATAAATAAAACTACTTCAAAAAAGAAATCAACTTAAAATAAATGGATGATCATAAAATAAACCGAGGATGATGATATGAAAACAAATGATGATAAGGGAGAGACTAAGAAGTCTATATCATGAGGATACTCTCATCTATAATGTTACCTTTGAAAAATAAAAAGGTATATCCTTATTTCCTATAATTATTATTTATTTATGCTAAAATCTGTTGAATCAATGAATTTGAATGAATGATGTACACACTACGAAAAAAATAATGAATTATTCATAGAATATTTCTTATTCTATGGAGGGAAGGAGTGAGTGTATCCCATGAGGGGGAGAGAATATGAAGATGAAAATTTCAATATATCAAAAGATGATATAATTTTGAAACTATGTAAAATATAGAAATCCCAATGAAATTTGGGTTTGAGGTTTTTCAATCTCACTTATATCATCTATTCTTGGTTACATAAAACATGTTATAAATAGAGAATGTTGGTTTATGAAAAGAGTGAGACAAAGGGGGAATTATTTAACATGAATATGTATTATTTGGATGTCTCATTGAGTTGGATAATGTTTATTTATTTTGTTCTAGTAAATATGTTTGAAACAACCCAATGAATGTGCTCTGATAATGGTATCACATGTATAGTTGTTTATGAAATACAATAAAAAACTTAGTTATAAACTCTAGTTTTCTAAAATAGGTTTCCCCTAAAAAACATAGGATTTCTTGAGTAAAGGATCATTACTAATGAAATTGTGTGGTATCATATTTCTAAAAAGTAAATCACAGTGTAATTTGGATTTGAAAAAGGGAGAATAAGTTTAGTTATAGAGATGGTAAATAATGTTAGATGACCTAAACAATTTATTTTTATTTATTTTTACTATGTGTTAGAATGAGAGTCATAAATATTAACTTTATAATATTGAAGTGTCCATTTGATAAGTTGTATTTGTTATCAATAAGTCTATATGTGTTTGATGTAAGAAGAAGTGATCCTTATAATATTGTTATTGATGTCATCATTTATAATATAAATAAGCAAACAACAAGATATGGCTATTAGAGATGATACTTAGGACCATATATTGACAACTTCAAAGTGTCAAGTAGAATTGTGATTAACGTTTCACTGATCTTCTCGTAAAAGGAAATTATTAGTGGATGAAGGAAAATTCTCTATTATATTTTGAAAGTGTGTTTGAGTTATTTGAGGATTACTCAAGTTAAGTAAAAGAGGATATGAATATATTTTGGAAGCCCTGGAAGTGATGAGTAGCTGAGTAAATAATAGAAACGTTGTGGTTTTATATGCATGAATCCCTATGCTATGTAAAAATGATGCTTTTCTGTATAAACATGAGGTAAGATATATAATAGTTAAACATTTGGTTGACATTATGTTTATTTGGTTGATCCAAAATGTTCCGTTGACTACCTCCTCATCGATATGCATTATTGGTGAATTCTGTAAGAAGTAAATATATTTACCTTTTTATAGTTGGAAGTTATTGTAAATCTATTGGTGGTAGCTTTACACAGTTGATAAACCTTTTCAATTGGTTATTCATGCGTTCAATCCATTTCTACATTCTATTGTTTTTGATGGGCATAACATTTAATTTTTTACATAATCGATATTTAAATATATATTTAGTTGATCCATTTATTTATCACATCATTTATCTAGAATAATATATAGAATTGATCCTCAAAGACATTCATATACATAGGTAATTTTTAATGGATCGGTTTGGTGAAAGTCTAAGTTTCCATATTTTATATACTCTTAAAAAATAAATTTTATTTAAGTCTATATAGATTTTATTCTTGAAATTATGTAATTATTATATATTAAATGATCATTATTATAGCCAATAAAGAAGGAAATTCACCCAAGGTAGAAGCTGGATAACGTAATGAGCTCCACATGTAAGAGTAAGGTCCATGAGGTAATAATATAAGAGGCATTTCATGTGGATATATATAAAAAATATCAAATTATATTATAAAGATAATAAAAAACATGAACTACCTTAAACCATAATGAAATTAAAAATTAATATTTTACTAGGTATTTTGAAGGTGATTTAGACTGAGAATCCAGACCGAAAATATCTTCCAGCTTTGAATGAGACGAAAGTTCCTATAAAAGATCATATGAGTTTCCAAATATGAAAGGAAAATAACCATTCACTTTATATTTTTATGTGAATATAAATATATGATACATTTTTCTTATAAATTGAATCCTTAAGAATATTGAAAAAACTCTCTAAGAACTATGTGAAAATTTTGAGAGCCCGACACTTCATTATACAGAGGAGGGAGAAGGAGTCGAGATAGGGAACTGGTGAAGAATAAAGTGATATATTATGAACCTAAGTATTCATGAAGGCTAATGAATATATATATAACTTAAGATCCGGTGAATATTTTTGAGTCTATTTGTGCTACAGACATTCTTGATAGGAGTACAATTAAAAATATGAGGATCAATCTTCATGTGGAGGTATATCATTCTAAATAGGGGATGAATCAGCCCAAGAAAAAAAAGGATATATTTTCATAATTGGTTAAAAATAGAAAGATCTTGTTGTTTTCTTATATAACCATATAAAAAAGAGGCTTATGGATAGAGTATATAACTAGTAACTGATGGGTTATATTTGGGGTGCATAACAAATTACTGGAGAATTTTAATTGGGGTGTCCAACCAACTATTATTGTAGCCACATGATTATTTATGGGAGAATACATGTCAGGGCTTCTAAACAACATGTAAAGTATTAGGAATTTCATCCAACCAATGTAAATATTCCATGAATCTCTCTATATCATTGTCAATTCACATGAGGTGAGGTTGTGAGATAATGCCGAGTTGGTCAAGAACTTTAATCTGTTCAATAGGATTAATTGAAAAGTAATAGAATTCATAAAATAGGTCCACTTATTATCCCAGTGTCAATTGTACATCATAAATAGTGATATTTATAAATAAATAGGGAAGCTAAAAATAGTATAAAATTAGTACACAACTATAGCTAACCATACCCTCATTCCACATAGAGGTGTGTGTCAGCTTTTCCGTAGAGTACATTCAACAAGACAATAGTTTTTTAAACCATGTATACAAATCACAGAGTCCACCCTTGAGCATGGGTGAGTGAATATAAAAGAATTATAATGAACAATAATTTTATATTTAATGGGTAAAATTTGAATATATATATATATATATATCCATTAACAATCATTCTACACACTATAATGTATGAATTAGACTGGTATAACTGGCGTATGTTTTTGTAAACCATGTAATCAAACCGTGTTATCATTTTAATGTATGGAGGATTCTTTATAGTGGATACCATAAAGTCGGTATATGGTTTCCTAAACCATTCATATAAACCATGGGGACTACCTAACATAATAAAAATATGGAATTACACTTCTACCCCTTCGAGATTAATTTTTTTCCTTCATCCTGTATTTGAGTGTTCTAGGAAAATGGTGTTGACTCCCTTATCTCTCCTACCTTTCCAACTAATTTCTAGTGGGATTTCACTAAGAATCATTAATAAGTCATCAAATAATTGGGGTTTTTTCATTATCCTTGATTCTTTTCCTTATATGTTTTTAATTTTATTCTTCTCATAATGGAAAGGTTACATGGGTTCATGTTTCAAAAAATTTAATGTCGGGGTTTTGTGATTATTGGGCCTTATTATTCCTTATAGGGCCCCTTACTACGCTATTTTAGTGGATTAACTCCATTCAAATGTATTATTATAGATTATGGTTGGTGGTATCATGAGTCACGTTTTTTAGGAAACCTATGTTCCAGATTTATTTTAAGATAGATGTTTATAATATTTTTGAATATTATCATTCTATAATTAAATACCATTATTTCGATGTTATAATAGATTCATGTTTCCCATTTAAATATGAATAATTAAAGTAGATTCAAAATCATATTTATCTATTCTAACATAAGGAAGAATTTTAAATGTTTGATAGAATTAATTTTTGAGTGTACATAAATTTAGTATATTTTTTATTCATGGGTTCCCTGGGTACTCAGGTGGGACCTACGACTAGTACAAGATAGGAATTAATGATAACCTTCTAAGCCTTATATTACACTACTAATTGTGATTTTACTTCATCTAGAATGTCACCTCACCCATTGGGAATTGATGTTACTTACCCTAAAGGCCTATGTGTAATTTGATATGATTAGTCATAAGCATAAGATACGATAAACATAATAGTTTTCCTTTAGCTAATTACCCATTGGTCTTATCCCGTGATTCTAATTTTGAAATTCTTATTTAACTTGATTTTATTATTCTTCAAGTGTTAGATTTTTTTTTTCATGTTACTTAGTTTTAAAATTTTAAAACAATATTTTCATATGAATATTTTCTAACTAGAATACTAGGATTATCTAATATAGGATTCTCATGGAGAACATGGAAGGATCCCATTATATTATTATGCTCACAACCAACATACAACGTCATTGGGTATGTTGACCTTATTTTTTCAAATATAGGTAATGAAAAGTAACTGATTTGAGGGGATTGGAATCCAGGACATATGAGGATTGGATTTACAGTGGTGAAATGGAAGGAGGTTATCAATCACGACACATAGCGATAGGTAGTTATTTTTGGTATTTTTTGTTTGGTTATGTAGTATAGTCTTCTCTTGGTATCTCTTAATTAAAATCAAATCCCAATTTCCCACTATGAATTTATTTTGGATCAATATTTGTTTTTATGTACTTATATTTGGTTATTGTTATTTGTTTTCTTATGATTTCATTTAATATATAATTTTTGATATTCTAGGTTTTTTTCTTCCATTATGATCTATCATGTTTTGGAGAATGACATACTAATGTATGAAATGTCCATTTTGGGCCCATTTCTAATACCATCATACTAGTGCATTCAATTTACTATAAAAAACTATTCAAAAAGGTGTATACTTGATTCCTTGTCTCTAGTTTATAACCCATGGGGATAGTGAATGCCCTTCAGGCTGTGTTTCAAGCTGAATTGGGTTGTAAGTCAGGAGTATCCTGGGTTAGTTCGTGATGAAATTATTTGAAATCTGGCTTTTGATTCATGATATTTGGAAAATAAATAGCGATAAGAGATCATGAAATTAAAACATGATAGGTAGGTTGAAAGTGAGTTTCTGGGGAATGCTCTTCGTAATTATATAGAATTCACCTTATTATATCAGGAAATGATTATTTTCAAAATTATTTTTACAAGATTTTTTATTTAGATGAATTATGAGTTAATGTATAGAGCATTAGAAGCATTTTTTTAGGCACACAATTAAGGTGAATGAGTTGTAGGATGTGCTATAAACTGTGTGGACCATAATAGAGGAGATCGCTAGTGTTCCCCACATGATTTTTTCATAATTTTTAAAATAATATGGACAAAATATGTAGTAAAACCCCATCCATTCAAAACAACTAGACATCTGTTGAATGATTTGGTAAATCGTTTATCCAAACCATGTATAGTGTGAATTTTATGATTTTAAATATTATTTTTTTATTCCTCATGATTCTTATAGTTTTTGTGGATGTTTATGATTGAAATTAATATTATTTAGATATTTTAATAGTTTTATTCTCCATTATTTGATTTCACGTAGTACCATTCAACCTTGAAGACCCCCCTGGGATCCATGTAGATGAATCCGTATATAAATTTCCATGACCTAATACCTAATTGGATTAGACATTAATTAATATGGTGGTTACAAATGTAAAAGAAACAATACAAGAAAATGTCTTAACCCAACATTACTAGAGAGGTAGGTCTATGACGAAGTCTATATAAGGACTAGTCTTATGAGTTTTTTCATTAATCATCCCTTATCCTCTAAATGATGTAAAAAATCCTCAAGATTAAATTTATTATATTGAGAATATTTATAGTATTTTTTAATTCCATGATACCCCAAAAACCAATATGGTGAAGTATTGTAAAGACCCAAAATCTAGTAGTCCCGTATCAGTTGTTACTTTATTACATTGGAATCAGATACAAGGAATCATATCCAGAAGGGAAAAAATTGTTTTTTAGTATTGGTAAAATAGATATATAATTGAATTTAATATTATAATTGAAAACAAAAAATACAACATTTTATTTTCATTTACTACACCATTATCCCCTTTAGTATATCCCATGATAACAATCATAACACACTTCCTAGAATCTAGTAGAATAAACATTAAGAAATAGGTGAAATCTATTGATAATTAGGGGTTTTCATACACTGGAATATATCATTAATAAATAATCCATAATCAATATGGAAAGGTAAGTAACTAAAAAATAATTTCATTTTTTTATAAAATTGAACACAAAGAATAACATGGACTAGATAAATGATGAAACAATAATTCCATATAAATAATCAAATTACTATAAAACTAATCCATAGATATTCTAAATAATATAATAATCACATGAAAATTAATAACTAATTTAATAATTATGTAAATTCCTAACGCAAGATTTCATAGATATAATTTCATAACCTCTTACCAAGAAATCTTACATAAATTGGCAAGGCCTCAACCAATACCCCAGACTATTTGTCTCATGAGACCTATTGATGCATCGGGGATAAATAGAGGGTCCCACTATTTAATTAATAATTCCAATTAATTTCTTATACGGAAGGGGTGGAACATAGTAAACATATATATTCATATAGAAACTAGAATAAAAAATGATTATAATTCCCCCATTCAGTAAACATAATCATAAACCATCAAGAGTAATACAGAGAATGATATTAAAACTATACATCAATAGGAAAAATGATCATAAACTATTTAAAATAATATGTTTTATGGTATCATAAGAGATAAATAACAATAAATCATAATACTCAACAAATAATTCCAGCACAAATGAAAATACATTAATAAGACCACTAAAACATTCTTAAGGAAAATACTTTTTTTTTTCTCTTTGAAATAACTTATTTTTAAAAAAATGTGCAAGTATAAAAGAAAATATTTTATTTAAAAATAACCATAAAACATATAAATTAATATTCAAATCATTGAGGCAGCATGATAAAAGGAAATTATATTCTACGAATATATGCAAAAAATGTTCTTTACATACTATATAATAGGTACCACATTTGGAAAAATGAAAAAAAAATATTACTTTTAAAAAATAATATAATAATTAAAAAATGGGTGAAAATGACTTTTAAAAATATTATTAGAATATTAAAATAATATTTTTTTAGAAAATATAGACTAAGAAGATAAATATATCCCCATGGAGACATAAAAATAAACAATCTTCAATAATGATGAGATTGTGAAATAAACCCATATCACATTAGTAACATTTGAATCATAAGAACCATGAATGAAATAACCTAAAATAAAAACAATAAATATCATGAATTAAGATATATTCATGGTATAATATATAAAAAATTCATTATATACATGTTAATAAACAAATAAGTGGTGAATGTGCCACATGGCTCATAAAAGTAAAAGTGAGATGAGAAACCCCAACCTAAGATTTGATTTCCTTTGTAAAAATTTGATCATCTTATATAATAAATATAGATTTATTATGAACAAATTTTAGAACCATAATCATATATATAACACCATACACAATTTAATTTGAACATTTTATCACCTGTTTATTTACAATTCACTGTTTAAATCACTCTTTCAGGTGGTAACTCCTTTATTTTTAATGTATGACTTGATTCAGTAGTTATGGTACTTTTAATTTTATTATAGTTATGTAATATCTAGAATAGTATGATTTGCTTAAATATCATATGTATTAAATATAAATATATTTAGAGTTATCCATTAAGATAGAAAAATAAAAATTAATTACATCATTCATAGAGATAGTTGGTCATACGTACACATGAACCGTTTTTTTCATTTTATATGGATATAAAAAAGAATGATAAATAATAAATAACATTTAAAGAATCATTATTATGTATTATATATCATATTTAGTAATTATTTCCATATATATAACTATCCAAGTAAATCATTTATGAAAAACTAATTACTCCACTATGTGGAGACGGTAAGTTGAATATATTCACAGGTAGTGTTTTTTATTTTTGTAGGATAGAAACGAGATGGAATATGGTTTTACTATAATAATAATAAAATATGACTTTATTTATGATATTTTAGTTATTATTTTAACATGGTTAACACATGAAGAGGAATTATAAGAAGAAATAAACATGCAAGAATTAGTAAAGATGATTACCTCTTCTTTGGTGGAATCTCTTTAAATCTATATTGAGGGACATCTGATTTATGTTATAGAATGGAAAGAACCTAAATAACTTATATAAGATCATTGATAATATTAAGGGTAATTTTTTGGTTAATATATATGGATCAACGTGGTGTAAATAAGTGAAGGAAGGGGTGACCTATTATAATTGAGGGGAGGGTCACTTTTTGAATTTATCAAAATATTTAAATATAATAAGACAATTTGAGAAACAAATTCTTAGAAATGGACTATAAATTCTCATGGGATAACATTTTTGACCATATATTATCCGTTTTGTTATTATATAATAATTTGTTTTTGTTTTTATGTAATTTAGAAAATTATTATTCACATAAAATATTATTATTGTAATTTTTGATATTATTCATTACATTGAGTTTAAAAAAAACAAGCCAAATTCAAACCAAGTATTTTATTATATCCTAAAAATTTTATGTTTGAGTATATTATTACTTAATCAATTTAAATATTTCAAATTATATTACTTGTAATTTTTTAATATCATATACTTGATTTTTTTGTTAATTTAATTAATGTTGTGTTAGCGTTACACAAACATATAAGGTAAATTTATATCATTAAATAAAGTTTATTATGATAAAAATACCCATTTATATTCATTACATATTTATTATTACTAACATATATATATATATATATATATATATCATTTCAACACATTTAATGTGTTATTATGACTTTTCTAGTCTTACAGAAGCATTGCACAAGAATATTGGATAATCCACTAGTAAAATCACTCTAAAACTCAAGTATGACCATATAAATAATAAATAATAAATATTATTTAATATTTAATATCCAAGACAATAATTAACTTATATAAACCCAATTATTATATTTAGGATACCAAACTTGAGTTTTTTATTGTTGTGCAGAGTCTACATCAACACTGAAAGTGATTTTCATATTTAATACTGAATAAATTCTAATCTATATGTTTTAAATTATTTTTAAATGATATTTAAATTATTTTATCATATTAAATTAATTTAATATGTTTTATAATTTTTAATATTATGTACATGTATTGGTGACATCATAATAGATACCGTAAATTATAAAAAAAATATTTTTTACTATCCACTAAAAAAATAAATTCTGTAAAAAAATCATGAAAGGATAGATTTGGATTTAAGAATAAAAAAATTACATTTAAGAAAATTAAATTCTTATAATTGATGAAAATAATTGTTAAATATTTGTGTAAAATTCAATGAAATCCTTTTTTAGAAAAAATACAATTTTTATTAAAAATCCTTATTTATGTAGAATACTGATTTTCTATAAAACTAAATTATAAAATTGATTCCATTGATCAAAATTGAAATATATAATTATATAATTTTACTAATATTTATTTTAAAATAGTTTAAAATAAAATGGAACATCCCAAATGGGTGTAACAAACATACAGTTTTCAATAAAATAAGTATTCTTCATAATATACCAGAAAATCAAAATTTTCAAAAAAATCTAAAAACTTCACCATAAGAAAATTTTAATATGATGATTTAAATAATGATATTATTTTAATAAATTAAAATTTATATATGTTCAAAAAATTTATTATAATATTCACTCATAAAAAGCAAGAAATCCAATTTTTTAAGAAGGCATATTTCGAAACCCTAAAATAGCATTCTAAAAATTGAGTACTTATTTCCAAATAATTATTAAATAAATTTTTATTGTGTAGTACCTTTATACATGTTTCATGATTAGGTAGTGAATATTTATACCCACTAATTTACATCTCTGTTGTAATGTTCATATTTTAATAATAATAATTTTGGGTTTTTTTAAGCTTAATGTTACTTGTTATAGACTCTATAGAACATATTGTTATTTTATAACAATAGGGTGATAAATTATCCCCCATCAATATATTGAATCCTAAAAATTTAAACATTTTATTGGTAATAAAGGGTTTGAAATTTAAAAATACCTTTTTGGAATACCCACATAGAAAATAATATTAATGAAACATGCACTTGATAAGAGAGAAACGGGATGTACAAAGGTCATCTAGCATAACAGATACTAGGTTTCCATGTAGGGGAATACTTGTGTAAAGTGAAAAAATTGAAATTTAGGAGAAAAATAACTCCCAATGACTGATATATTATGATAGATAACATAGTCATGAGAACGTTAACCACCGAAAAACAAAAAATTTGTGATTGGTTAAAAGGATACTGAATTTTTTATATGAAAAGTAACCAAATAATATTTTTATGTCAATTTATTTTTCAAAAAATTGAGGAATTATTTTATTATCTAAATAAATTACTTGAGAAATTAAATTCACTCAATTTATTTCTATACCAAAATAATAATTTAATCCTTTGGCTATGATTCAATCTATTTCTACTTCCTATCATACTCTAGGAAGTGGGGATCCATGATGATTTTTTCTTATTTAAAGAAAATTAAATGAATCATAATTTCCATATTTAGTTCCTTTATCATTTTAAATTTTTACCAAAACCATATTATTTATCAAATTTTATCCAATATTATAAATAAAAATTTAACTGCAAACATTAATTTAAAAAATTTAACGTCAATCCATTCCATAAGTACTAAATCTTAAGAATCCTACAATTTTTTTCCTATATCAACTTATCAATAATCTCTCATATAGTATCTCCAAATATCACATTTAAAAACCATGATAAACTATTTTATTAAAATATAATCATAACTTAAATCATTATAAAAACCTTATGAAAACATCCATGTTTCAAAAAAAATTAAATCTCTCCTCAAATGAAATCTCATATCATTGAATATATTCCTTAAATACCAAAGTTTAGTAAACTATTTCATAAAACACTTTTTAATGAAATCATATTTTAGTACCAAACTCATTAATACTATCTCATTTAGTTCTTTAACATCAATATTTTTTTACCAAAAAATATTATTAATTCAACATCAAGAATAAATTAATGGTTATCTTTCCATTTTCCTCACTACTAGTCACTTTTCTTGTTTTTCAATACCATTAAACATATAATCTCAAACCCATAAAGAAATAGTACTATAGTACAACCCATATACATTTCATAATTCTTATCACCATAATATAATTGTTAAAATGATTCTAAAAATTTAATTTGTTAACTAAAAAACATAATAACTTTATTCAATTCTCTTTGGGTGTAGTAAAATAATAAGTTTGAGCATGAACCAATATATTTTGAGCTATATTCCCTTGATGATTACAGAATTCATTTTTACAGTGCCCCATGGACTCATAGTTTAAGCATTGTACATTGGCAGTTTCATTATTTTTGTTGTAATCATGATCATACAGGACATTATCTCGATACGTGTATTAAAATAATATTCTATTTAAGTATGTATCAATGTGTTTCTTCCTATAATTATCACTAGTGGGGAAACCCTTCATTCCATTCTTTCGCAGTTCAATTTTACCTTTTTCATCATTTGTTTCTCTTAATTCCCTTCAATGATATAATACTTAAGGAATTATATCTCTGTCATGATATAACATGAAACTATGTCCTTATATGATGATAATGTTTGGAAAAAAATTTCCCTTCCAAATATTGGTTTTTGACTATCAAGTAAATGATCATTCATACTATTTGGATTATGTGCATTGATATAGTTCCAATTCCTCTTGCTTGGTCCCATCTCTAAATATTGGTATACAGTAGATTAGATCATGAAATTATTGAACATAATGTATAATCTCAAAATTAGTGAAACACTTAACATAAATATAAAATTTAGTTATAACTAATATCAAAAACATAAACCAAGTTTTCTTTAGAGTACATGAAAATTATTTTATAGGGTTTTGTTCTTTAATATATGTTTTCCTAAATATAGTTTCCAAAGGTTCTACTAAACATAATCTGATACCAACTATAAAGAACCCAAATCTAGTAGCCCAGATTCAGTGATTACTTTATTACATTGGCACTTGATACATGGAATCACATCCTTAAGGACCAAGTAGATTAGTAGTATTGGGAAACTAGATATATACATGAATTTAAAATCACAATTGAAAAAAATAAAATATGTGATATTATTTTCTTTTAGTATGCTCTTGTCACCTTATAATATCCCTACATAACAATCATAACTCACTTCCTAGAATCCTAGAGAAAGAAAACCTAATAAATTGGTGATCTCTAATGGCCAATAAGAGAATTCATACAACGAAATTTATCTTGAATAATTAAATCCTAATCAATATAGAAAGACAAATAACTAAAAAAATATTCTATTTAGTGAATAAATTTAACATGAATAATAATAAAGTATGAATAAATAATGAACAAAAAATGATATATAAATAATCACATGGGCTTGAATTTTTTATGGATATTCAAACTAATTGAATAATCATAGGTACTTCATCAATAATTTCATAATATAGGAAATTCATAATTCCAGATATCTTAAAAGTAAAGTCTAGTCCTTATTCCAAGAAAACTTACATAAAGGGTAAGGCCTTAGAGAATACCCAATCTTGTTTATACCATGATACCTACCAATGAATTGAGGGGTTGTAGCAGCCACCATATTTCAAATACTAATTCTAATTAATTACTCATATGAAAGGGTTAAAACATAATTTACAAAGACATTATTATTGAAAATATCACATAAAATGTTAATAATTTCTCCAATCAATAAAAATAATCAAAAACCGTCGATATTAATATGTCGAATGATATCAAAATATTACATCCCTAGTCAAAATTATCTATAACAATTCAATAAAATATGGTTGATGGTATAAATAAAGATAAATATGAAGGAATTATAATATTTAACAAATGATGCAGACATATATGAAAATACTCTAATAAGATAATCGAAACATTCATAAGGAAAATACAGTTTTTCACATTGAAATCACTTATTATAAAAAACTATGAAATTATAAAAAGAAAAAATTATCATTGAAAATAACCTTGTAAAACTATGAAGGAATATTCAATGAATTGAGTCATCATGATGGGATAATATTTCATTCATTCCATATACGATAAAATACATTCCTTTCTATACTATTCAAAAAGTACCTCATTAAGAAAAGAAAAAAAGATTCATATTTATTCTTTTTATAAAAATTAAAACAGGGGAGAAAATTAATTTTAAAAATCAGAATAAAATTGTAAAAAAATCATTTTTTAGAAAACATGTGCTAGTAATAGAAATATTTCCTAGTAGAGACATAAAAATAAATAGTCCCAAGTAATGATGAGATTGAGAAATATACCATTACCATTTTAGAAACTTTTGAATCACAAGAACCAATAAATAAATAACCTCAAATGAAACATTAAATTCCCTGAGAACAAAGATACTATGGTTGTAATATATTATAGGTGTAATATATTCACAGAAAAAAATGAAATATGAGGTGAATATGGCATATGTCTCATAGAAGTAAAAGTGAGACAATAAACCCTAACCTCAGGTTCGATTCCCTTTGTATGTGTTAGAACCTGTTATATATGAAATATAAGTTTATTATAAAAATATTACTAAACCATAATAATATATATCAAACCATATATGATTTTATTAAAATATTTTTTAGCACATTTAAATAATCTCCAAAATATTATTCATGGTTTAAATATCATATATGTTATATATAAATATATTTAAAGTCATCCATAAAGATATAGATAGAAAATTGAAATACACAGTTCATGGAGACGGTAGGCTGTATGTATGCATGAACATTGTTTTTATTTTTCGATGGATCGAATGAAACAAATACAAAGAATAATTAAAATTTATAAAATCATAATAATGTAATATATGTCATATATAGTCATTATTTATATATTTATAAGAATATAATTAAATTGGAGATAAAAATAATAATTACACCGCTATGTGGAGATGATATGCCATATGTACGCATGAGAGATGTTTTCACTTTTCATAGGATAAATAAGAGATATAATTTAGTTTTACCACAATAATAATAACATATAATTATATTTATTATAAAATATTTATTATTTCAGGATGGTTAAAAAACATTAAGAGGATGTATAATAAGAAATAAACTTGAAAGAGTCGGTAAAGATGATTATCACTTCTTATGCAAACTCCCTTTAGATATTTTAAGGGACCTAGGATTAATATTTTGGAAGAAAAAAACCTCAATAACATGGATATAGATGTTTATAAGAGGAATTTATAGGTGTTGTTAATGCTATAGGGACCACTGTGGTGTAATGAATTCAATGAAGGGGTTCCCTTTTATAATTGACAAGAGAGACACTTTTGGAATTTCAGAAAATATTAAAATATAATAAGACTATTCTTCGGTAAACTTATACATAATTGTATATAGACCCATAGTGGATAAATTTTTAGACACTTTATTATCCCATATGTTCTTATTCAATAATTTTATATTTTTAGAAAATTTAATAAAACATTATTCCCATAAAATTTCATTATTATAAATTTTGATAGTATTCATTACTTTGACTTTAAAATTATAAAGTAAATAATTAAAATTAGATGATCTTTTTTATTTTATCCAATAATTTTCATGATCATGTATATAATTTTCTTTATCACCTTAAATATCTCAAATTATATTAATTATAATATTTTTAATGCAATTTATTTGATTTTATGTTCTTTAAAATAATAATGGGTTACTTTTGCAAACACATATAGGGTAATTATATAATTTATAAAAAATATAAATAAATTTATACCCTCAAAATAAGTTTATTAAGTTCAAAATATCCATTTATATTTTTGAAATATTTATTTTAACTCATATATATATATATATATATTATGATTACACATTAAATATGTTATTTTGAATTTTATGGCTTTACATAAGAATTACACAATAATTTAGATAAGTCAGTTGTTATATAATTAAAAAACTTCCGTATAACCATAAATATAATCAGTAATAATTAATAAATTTTATCCAATTCAATGAAGTAATTATTACATCCATATTATTATTTTTAGGATACCAAATTTTACTTTTCCAAAACTACGCTGGTTATACATTATCATTGAATGTGATTTTTTTATTTCTTATCAAATAAATTATTATATGTTTTTATTTAATTATTTATGAATTTTAATTATACTATTTTTTTTATATTTGAGTCATTCCATTTGTTTCAATATTTTTTATATTTTATATATGTCTTTCTAATATCATAAATTTATCATACTTCATTGAAACATTACTTTTAAAATATTCAAAAAAAGTTAATTATGTAACAAATAATAAGAGGATATATTGGTATTGATAAATAAAAAAAATTAAATTTCATTTCATACAATCAAATTCCAATAATTTATTGAAATTAATTTAAAATTAAAATTAAAAACAATTAACCCCAATAAAATTTTGGCATGATGATTCCAAAAGTGATATTTTTTTATAAATTACAATTTAAATAATTTTAATAAATTTATTGTAATATTCACTCATAAAGAACATGAAAACACATTTTTGATGAAAATTCATTTCTAAAGCACAAAAAAAGTATAATAAATATTGAGTACTAATTTTATAAGAATTAATCAATGATTTTTTATTGAGTTGGTCCTATATATATATATTTCATAATTAGGGTAATACTACCAATAACCACTAGTTTATGGGTATGTTATAACATCAATATTTAAATAATAATATTTTGGTGTCCGTTTAAGCTCAATGATGTCTGTTGTATATGCTATAGAATACAGTGTTGTTTTAAAATATTAGGGTGCTGAAATTATATTGATTTTATTATTTAAGTCCCTCATCGTATGTGGTGGGGGTTTATTTTTAAATCCAATATACATGGGATCCTATAGTAGAAAAGAATCAAGGTAATGTTTACTCCATAGTTTTATCTCAATATGATGGATTTATAGACGTGTTAGGAGTTTTCTTTTTCCCTATAAGGAAAAAACAGATTTTCTGTATTAAAATTAGTTTATTGAGCTCATTAATTTATGTCACATGTTTAAAAAAAATAATGGATTAAAATATTTGAGATTTTAAATGGGCATGTGACTGGAAATATGATCCCATGCCTTCCTCATAAAGACTTAACCCTATATAGATGTAGCGGAAAAACCCCTAATGGATAAGATAGATACATCTTTGATTTTAAGAATTATTGACGCTAAATTCATTCCCAATGGGAGTTAATTATTATTTCTAGATTATAATAATAAGAATAGTTAATCTAAAATAAGAAGTGGTGGTAGCTCTAAGAATCAATTGTAGTTAAATTACTGCACCCAAATGGGGAATAAACATATTTCCTTCCATCAGTGTGGTAGGGTTGGTCAAATAAAATCAAATTACCAAGATTTCCCAAATAATTTTCATGCTTCTAGTTATATGAACCATATATTTAGGTTTAGAGAAAAACCATATTCATAATGTTGTGAAGGCTCATAAATTCATATGAGATCCATAGTCGAGTCTAGTAATTTCAATGTAGCAGAATCCCAACAATATGAACTTGGAGGTAGAAGTGGTTCTTGACCGCACAATGAAATGACATGTATTATAACCCTTATACTTGTGTATTAAATTGTCTATGTGTTTAAGTATCCCATGGTTAAATCCTTTTCCACTCATTATTTTTTTTGAATTCATTTTTTTGAAAACATGCTTAAATGATGCAATTTCAAAATGGATCAACTTGAATGTAGTCAACTATATCTATCATATCATTAAATAAATCTATAAAAATGTTAAAATTTATTATTTTAGTATTATATGGTATTTAGGATTCAATTCACCTGACTATGCCAAAGGATGAATGTAAGAATGAGGGGCCCAAATATGGCCCACAAGTGAAGACATTCTTGGCAAGCTAGATTGGACCACCCTTCTATATTTTGGCCATAACATAGTCCACTTACCTCCAATTAGTACTATTAAACTTCCATTGGACATATAACTCTAAGGCCCACATCTCCACATAATTTCATGACATTTTCATGCTTTTTGGTTAGTCAACCCATTATATGAATAAGGAGCTAAAATTATACCATGAATAGTCATGTAGTCTCGTAGATACATGACTCCTTTTTCTGGGAAATATTTTAGATTTTAAACCTCTTAGTGATCAATTTAGGGGGTTTACTTTATTTAAATCATGATCTCCATGCTTGTAATATTTGGAAGGTGACTGAATTTCCAATTTTTTAGTATATTGTTATTAATTTCAACCTTTGGAATTTATTTTTATTAGGGTATGATCAAATACAAATCAAATGAACAAGAATACTCATTCTTCTATGCATAAATTGATCTTGTGATGATTTGAGTGCAATTGCCTCTTTTATCACATCTTATCATTATCGAGTGGGATTGTGGATTAAATTATTTGATGAAATATAGGCTATATAACCCATTATTATGAAACATATTTACTTCAGATCAATGTTTTTTATAGGTCCAAATATGGACATCTCATCACAGGTTTTATGTGATGCCATGATTGAGTTATATTCTTGAATCGATATAATTTTATTGATTGTGAGTAGTCACGGGTATCCAATATCATCGATCGATAAAATACTAGGTGGTAACCTAGTAATAACTCATCTACTATACTAGAATCAATGCTTATAAATCAAGTAATCAATGATCTTCCCCATTACGTTGAGAGAAATGGTAGATTGAGTATTGAAGGAAACACACCTTGGTAGATCAGGATTTTGCAAACCAGTTTCTCTCATTTAGTAATATAGATTAAATTTATATATTTAAATAAATAAACTGAAAATAGTTAATCCCATTTTATTTTTCATAAAAACAAAATAAAAACCTATTTTTGTTAATCATCTGTGTCTCTATTGAGAGATAACATATGGTTCCCGATGTACTGCCGAAATTCTAGTAAAAATAAATTCTAATTTGAATTGCTCGACAATGAGATCAAATTTTGGCATCATTTCTGTGGATCTAAGATCATTGTTTTCTCTTTAATTACTCTTATTTATTTATTTTTCTTTTTATTTATTATATAATTCAATATATTGCCTTACCTTTTATTTTTTTTGTTTTTGTGTTTGTTTCTTCTTCTTCTACCTCTCTCTTCCCATTTTCGATCTCTATATAATTATATGATATAAAATTATATTTTATTATCTCCTCTCATTATTATTAATTTATTTTATTTTATCTATATTAAGTCATAAAAAAACAAAAAAAAAACAAACAAACATCACAATTTATTTGCATGACCGATTAGTGAAAGAAAAACTACCCGAATTTGACTCAGAACTTGAAAGGACCCCACACTAAAAAATTTGGTCATATAGAGTAGTAAATTCCTTTAACATAAATTAAACCCTTGTGGAATTTATAGTGGTCTGAGACCAATGCAAAATTGAACCAAATAAATCCCAAGAAGATATGGATTCAAATAATGTATCCATAAAAGAACTGACCACCTAGGATGTGGAGTACCAACCTGTGTACATCCAATATCCTAAGGAAGTATCCAACTTTGAGCTGAGATCAAGCCTTATACACATCCTTCCTATATTACATGGTATTGTTGATGAGGATCGTGAAAAACATCTCAAAGAGTTTCACATAGTGTGCTCCACTATGAAATACCATAAGGTGTTTGAGGACCGAATTATGTTTTGGTCCTTCCCCTTATCTCTTGATGGTGTAGCCAAAGACTAGATATACTCTCTGCCTACCACAATTGGGGGTTTTAATGAACTCAAACAACCCTTTCTACATATTATTTCCCAAACTCCTAAAATACATTAATTAGAATTTTTTTTGTAATTAGGAAATCACAAGAAGATACCCTTTATGAATATTAAGAGAGATTATAAAGACTTTGTTCAAGCTTCCCCACTACCAAATTAGTCAAAAATTACTAATTCCATACTTTTATGAGGTGCTTCTCCCCATGTATAATCGTATGATATATCCTAAAAATGGTGGTTCCCTTATTGATAATACTACTTCCACCGCTAGTGATTTAATAGAAAACATGACCCAAAATGCGCAACAATTTGGTACATGAGAAATTGAACCAACTTGAGGAGTTCATGAGGTAAGTGATTCATCCCTTGAAATTTTTTTGATAATATACTTGATTATATTCATAACCATTTATGTAAATTGTCTCAAGTATAACATAATTCAAACACTCCTCTCATTCTATTACGTTGTGGTATTTGTTATGATGACACTCATTTTTCAGACCAGTTCCCACAACTTCAGGATTCATACGACTCTTGTGAAGTTGTATTCCTCGGTCATCCCTTCCAACAAGCACCTCCATTTAAGAAAGAACCATTCATGCCAAATCCAAACCATAGTGGGAAAGCACAACCACAACATCTACAAGGAGTAAACTCAGGCTACCCTAAAAAATTGGTATCAGCAAGGACAAGGTATAAAAACTTCATATCATTCACATTCTCAGATTAATCCTCCTTATTCAAAATTTGATCCAAGACTTGAGGAAATGGTGATGAAAACGTCATATAAGAACCACTAGTTCCAACAGAACACACAATCATCTATTCAAGAACACACTATAGTGGGATAATTGAAAAACACCATCGATGAGAAAAATATGCAAGGTTTGGGAAAATACCCTCTGAACCCATTGCTAATCATAAGGGAAAACGTAATGTATGTGTAATTAAACATCATAGTGGTAAATAATTTTATTCTTCTACTAATCTTACACAAAAAGTATTCCCCCACTTGAAAAATCCATTTCTATACACTTAAAATATTCAAGTAAAAAAAAGACAAAAAGGGTAAACAAATTATCATTTATGATTACATTGAAAAATCCATTCCTCTTCCTTTTTCACAAAAACTCACTAAACCTATGAATTTTTTTGATAATTATATTGAAAATTAAATAATGGATATATTTAAAAATGTACAAGTTAAAATACCATAATTGGATGGAGTTAAACAAACACCTTGCTATACCAAATTTCTTAAAGAGGTTTGCACTCATAGACAACGATTAAAGGGGAATGAGAGAGTAAACCAGCTAATGAATATATTAACTTTGATACGAACAATAATTCCAACCAAATACAAGGATCTGGGAACTTTCAAGATACCTTTCAGCATAGAGGATACCTTCTTTTCTGATGCAACGCAATATTTGGGTGCTTCAATTAATGTGATTCCTTACTTTGTGTATACTTCTCTATACATTGCAGAGCATTAGCCAATAGAAATCATCATTAAACCTTCCAATAAAAGCACAAAAACCCATCAGAAGTGATCAAGGATGTCCTCATAAGAGTGAAGAATACCATCTTCCCTTAGATTTCTATATTCTTGAGATGGAAGATACTCGAACCCAAGGATATGATTCGATAATACTTGATTTTTTTTTCTTAAAATAGAAAATAAAATCATCAAAGTTTATAATGGTACAATTTCCATGGATTTATGTTGAGAAAATGTATGTTTTAATATCTTTGATTCTATGAAACAACTCATTGAAGATCACTCCAGTCTTTCTATCTATTAGATGGAAGTTATCTCTAATAAGAAACACCCAAAATTATCTCCATGATCCATACTCTGATTTATTTTTTTCTCCACCACCCTTGATGATTTGAGTTTGGTTTCATGTTTTGAGTGTTGTGTGGGTTAAAAAAGTGTATATTGCCTTTTTTAATTGAAGATTGTGTTCATTATAAGGCTCACATGTCCATCGAGGATTCTGTAAAACTAATTTCCATTGACTATATTTAATTATAGAATACACATGAAAAGATATACAGTTTAATATACCTCACTCCCCCTAAATCCCCTACCTCATTCCCAAAACCACCACTATTGTAATTCAATCCATTTCCATATAATCTAAAATATGCCTATCTTGAGGTTATTGACCAACTTCCGGTCATTATTTCTAATAACCTCTCTCCAAAATAAGAATAAAAAATATTAATCCTTTTGAGAGAGTCTAAAAAGGTGATTAGTTGGGCATTGGATGATATTCCTAGGAATATCTCATCCATTTTTATGCACCATATACATTTATATTATAAGGCTAGGCCCATAAAGAAATATCAATGTCAATTAAATCCCACGGTCTTTGAAGTGGCGAAATTTTGAGTATGAAAATTACATGTCTATTGGATCATTTATCTTATACATGATAGTAAATGGGGTTTATCAGAGAAAATTGTTCCTAAAAATAGGAATAACGGATGTGTAAAATGAACATAATGAATTCGTTCCAACACATGTTTAAAATAGTTGGCAAGTCTGTGTTGACTACCGTTGATAAATCAAGCCATGCAAAAGGAATAATTCCCTCTAACTTTCATTGGAAAAATGTTAGAAAGGATGACTATTAAGACCCATTATTATTTCCTTAATGGATATTTGGGTTATTTTAAATCCATATAACCCCTACATATTAAGAAACAAAAATATTTACCTCTCTATTTGGAATATTTTAATTCATAAGGATGTCTTTTAGTCTATGTAATGCTTCATCTACTTTTCATAGATGTATGTTGAGTTTTTTTGAGCATGTTGATAATTGAATGATCATTTTTATGGGTGGTTTCACATTTTATGTAACATCCATTGATGATTTTTTTGGCACACCTAGGTTTTATCCTCCATTGTTACATTGAAAAAGATCTCATATTACATTATGAGAAATTCTATTTCATGGTTGAATGAGGGATATTTCTTAGGAATGTTATTTCAAATGAGTGAATTCAAGTCGATAAATAGAAAATTGAATCAATTTAATCACTCTATATCAAAAATGGTTTCTTGAGGTGAGATATTTCTTATTCCATGTTATTTTTTTGCAGATTCATTAAATACATTAATAATATTTCACATCCCTTGACTCAATTATTATAAAAGGATTCAGAATTAATTTTTTTTAAAAATTATGAGGATTCTTGAAATTCACTAAAAAGTAGTCTCACATCACCTCCCCTCATCCAAACACCAAGGTGATATCTCCCCTTTGAAATTACGTGTGATTACTCTAACTAAGTAGTTGGGGTACTTTTTTCACAAAGGGTTGGGAAGGATCATGTCATTGTGTACACCTCACGTACCCTTGACCTTACCTTGGAAAACTGCAGAACCAATGAAAAAGAACATATTTCCATTGTGTTTCCTTTATAAAAATTCCGTTCATATTTTATTGGGGTAAAATAACTATGTTATTTTGTTATGCTACCCTTAAAATTATCCTTAATAAATCCGAAGCTATTCCCTACACCATTCATTGGATGTTCCTCCTCCAAGAGTTTGACCTTGAGATTCGAATAATAGAGGAGTGGAAATGTGGTAGCTGACTATATTAGTAGGATTTTCAATCTATTAAACCGTCTTGTTGACTCACCCTCCCCATTGGATAATTCTTCCCTCATGAGAACCTTCTTGATGTTGTGAACCTTACCCCATAGTGTCCATAAATTGTGAATTTTCTTGCAAAGTATTGGGTCCCCATTTATTTCAATACTTCAAAAAACCTAGATAATTAGGAATGAATAAGAATGGTATATTTGGGATAACCCTTATTTTTGGAGGATTTTAAGCGACCATGTTTTTCATTGATGTTTCCCTAACCTTGAGTTCACCTCAGTGTTGAGCTTCTTCCTCACTTTGGATTGTGGGGGCCACATTGGCTCTCAATTCACTACTTGAAAGGTCATTGACCTATGAATTTATTGGAAAACATTTTATATAGGTTCCTTATGGTTTTATAATGGAAGTAATCGATGTCAATTAATTGGTAATGTCTCCAAGAGAAATTAAATCCACCCAAAACACATGTTAGTTAGTGAGATCTTTGATGCATAGGGTATTGACATCATGTGGTATTTACCAAATACACATGGATTTTTGTATATATTATTTGCTATAGACAATGTTTATAAATGGGTGGAAGAAAAGGCTATTATGACTTATGACTGTCAATTGGTTGTTGATTTTGTGAGGTCCCAGATTTTCAGTGGGTTTGGTTTGCTGAGATTCATCATTGGTGATCAGGGTTCACATTTTTTCAATTAAAACATGAAAACATTTCTTCATAATTATGGGATTATTCATACAGTTTCCACTTCATATCACCCTAAACTAATGGAAAAGTAGAAATCATAAATTTTTATTTTAATATAATCTTTTAAAAAATAATACAGCCCAATAGGAAAGATTAGATTATTTACATGGATGATGCACATTGGGAATACCATACATTATTTAAACACTGATCAAAATGTCACAAAACTATATTTTTTTTGGAAATGCTTGTCACCTCCCAGTAGAGGAAGAGGACCATGGATATTGGGGTGTTAAACAATGTAATATGAATCTTCTAGATGTTGGTGAGAAAAGAACATTGCATAATCAGGAGTTGAAAGAAATTATGCATGATGTATCTGAAAACTTATGAATATATAAAGAGAATACAAAGGCTATCCAGGATGTGATGATTCATCACCGAAAGTTTCATATTGGTGATAAGGTCCTCAGGTATAATTCATGTATAAAGATAAACCCATGTCAGCTTCATTCTCATTGTCTGGATCCTTATAATATTACTGATTTTTACCCTTTTGGTTCTATACATGTTTTAAATGAGAAGAGTGAATTGAGGTTCAATCTCAATGAAAAAGGGCTCAAAAACTTTTATGAGGATTTTAAAAAGCATCTCATGGAGGAAATACTATTTATGGATGCCACACATGACCCCACATAGCAGACTATACCTTTTCCATACCTCTATTGTCGTATCTATTTATTTAAAATACCTTCATTGAGGGCAATGTAATTTCTAGTTGTGGGGGACGTTGACATGTCATAGTAAGGATTTAATATACATATATAAACAAAAAAAGTTTTTTTTTATTTTGTGTTTTTAGATATACATTAATCTTAAAAAGAAAATATAAAATCATTTTTCATGATTGAGTCTATTGATTGAAAAATTACATTATGTTTTGATTTTTTTTCATATGAATGATGATATTGAATATTTTTCTATAATTCGTCTTTTCAAATAATTATTTGGGGTTTAATAAATTTTTGAAACCCATGCCTTTTCAAAACTGACCAATATTTTAAACCCTTACCTGAGAGACATTATAAAACCTTTATTGAATATTCTTCGTTTTAATCACTTTCTAGAGAGTCTCATGTCATGTATTGAAACTAGAACTTCCCTTGATTATATTTTAATTTATAATATTCAAGTGTGCTACATTCATGATAGAGGCCATCATTTATTGAAAATCACTATGTACAATTAACCTATATTTTTAACATTGAAATTTTAACCTTGTTAATCCATAGAGACCAATAAATGACTCTTACGTATCCACTTTATAAAATAATTTATCTCTACATACCCATATCTTGTGTATAGTCTTATTTTACTTTCATAAAGTGTGTGGTGAGGGTGTTTACAAGAAAATTATTAGGAAAGAATCATTGTTATGGGTTGATAGAAAGTGTACCTACATTTTCCTTAGGTAGTGGGTTCATAATCCATATTGAACCATTATTTTGAAAAATTTACCTTCATTATCTATAATGAAAATTATATAAAATATTTTTTTCATTGAAAAATATAGAGCATAAGAAAATAAAAAACGGTGAACAGAGGAAGCTTACTCATTGTTATTCACTGATCAACTATGACCCACCCAAATAAACAATAGGAATAGTGATTTGGAAGCTATACACTTTGTGAGGGGTTGGGTGTGTATATTCCTTTTTAAGACTTTCTGGATTTTGACATGTTTTGTACTTAAGAGATTAAAAACTCTTCTTCTCCCTTAGATTTTTATACATTAAATCACACAAATCCTTGAACCTCAAAATAAAATGTTGTAAGTCCTCTTGATTAACATATGAATTTCTTATTGTACACAACTTAGAATCTTATAATTAATATGGTTAGATCAATGGAACTCTGAGAAAAGAGAATAACTCCACTTTCATATGTTCCTTGAGTGAAGAAGGAAATTTTCAAGGTGAGGTAGGTTGGAAATAATTTTATATGTGAAAAAATGAAGTTGAATTTTTTTTTAATTTGAGAGAATAAAAATTATAGGAAAATTTATTTGAAAAAAAAGACATTATTAATTACATTTCCAATGAATCTTGGATGTTTTCTGATCTTTGAGTTTGGAATGAGACCTGATTGGGATATAAGAATTTGCCTAGGAATACAAAGTTTTAGGTGTGGGGGTGTGATCACACAATGAAATAACATGTATTATCAAACTTATACTTATGTATTTCATTTTTTATGGGTTTAAGTATCCCATTATTAAATCCTTTTCCACTCATTATTAGTTTTGAATTTATTTGTTGAAAACATGCTTAAAATGTTAAATTTTATAATGGAATAATGTGATAGTAGTTCACTATTTCTTTCAAATCATTAACTATATAAAACAAAATGATAAATTTTTTTATTTAGGATTCTATAGTCATTGGGATTAAATTCATACAACTGTTCCAAAGGCTGAATGTGGGCATAAGGGGCCCAAATAATCCGCACAATTTAAGACATTTTGGGGGGGCCAGATTGAACCACCCTTCTGTATTTGGGCCATAACATAGGACTCTGACCTACACATTAGATTATTCAAATTCCAATGGATAAGAAACTCAAATTTACACTTATCCAGATAATTTCATGATATTTTCCCAAGTTTTAATCTGTTAAACATCTAGAAAAAAGAGTAAGAATTATTCAATGAATCGTCATATAGTCTCATAGATACTTGAATTCTATTCGCAGAATGTTTGAGTTTTTTCATCATAAATAAACCCATAATTCCCATTATCTAATGAAACATGACCATGGCAAAGAATTAGTTGAATTTTAAATCTCTCTCCTTCTATTTTCTTTCTATATTACATCATTTTATTTTAATCCTATTAGAGATCAATTTGGGGGGGGTTTCCTTTACTGTAATCCTGAGATCCACACTTTTAATATTTGTAAAGTGATTAGAATTCAAAGTTTTTAGTCTATTTTTATTCATTACTGCCTTATATTTGTTTTTATTCTTGTATGATCAAATAAAAATCAAAGGAACCAGAATCCTCATGCCTCCATATATAAATCGAATATTGTGATGATTTGAGTGTGGTTGCCTATTTTCTTACATATTCTCCTTCATGAGAGGGATTATGGAGTGAATTGTTTTGATGAAATATAGAAGGTATACCACATGGTTATACATGTTATTTTTTTTGAGAATATTTCCTTTTCAATAGACCCAAATATGGACATCTCATCAAGTTGTTGATGTGATTCCTTGTTTGAGTTTAGTTCTTACATCGACATAATTTTATTGATTGTGAGTCGTCGCCGGTAATCAATATCACTGATCAATAAAATACTAGGTGTTAACCTAGTAAGAACTCAAATACCATACTAGTTTCAATGTGAATTAATTAATTAATCAATGATCTTTCCCATTCCCTTGAGAGAAATGAAAAATTGAGCATCAAGGGACACTCACCAAGGATGATCCTGATTTATCCAACCATTTTCTACAATTTTTTAATATAGTTTCAATTAATATTTTAATACAAAAAACCCTAAAACAATTTTACCATTTTATTTTTTATAAAAAATAGTAATTTTTTTTAAAATAATTATCTCAGGCTCTTTCAAGATATGACCTAGGGTAGCATCTATACTGCAAAAATTATAGTAAAAACAACTTCTAATTTTATGTGATTGAAAAAACGATTAGTTTTTCATATGATCAGATTAAATTGGGGCATGATCCTCAATATAGTATTTTTCCTATGTCCCATTTGGAATGAACTCTATTAAATTCTATAGAGAAACTTACTAAGGTATTAGATGCCAAATGAGTCACTATACAAGGTTCCATTATTATTACAGTATCTATGAATATTTCATTGTTGGATAAGGGTGACCCACATTCATAAATATTTATCTATATTTTGTATTTGTTATGTATTCTATATGAAATTATACCACATGTTCTGGATATATCTATACCTTTTGGGAATAAGTAGGATCACAACATTTGATGTATATAATGTATTGTCTCTATATCTGAGGTTGAGTTATCTTGGGTGTTTTTTATTCATGATATTGACTTATTTAATTTTATTCATTGGATATATTTAAGGACTAAATTTAAGTAACATATTGTTTTTATCATTTATGGGATAATTTAACTTCCCCTAATAAAAGTGGTAATTTATTTCCAGGAAAATGAGACCATTGTCTAATTGACCAAGACCTCCTCCTTTTGAGGCTGGTTGGTTGATATGACATAGTTTGCCTCTTTTGGCAGAGGCTAATGAAGACAAAATTTAGAGATATATTCTTTTTAGGGCCATGTAGTTTCTTAAAGTTTTCCAATATGACTTTTTAGGGTTTCCCTCTTGAGTGGTATGTTGAGTTCTGTATTGATTTAGTTTCTATAACAAAAATGATTTTATTTCCCTCATATTTAATATCAATATTTGATTTGGGAGAACTGTTTATTTAGTTGGATGAATTTAAATTTAAGGTAATTATTCATTATAGTGTATCTTTATAGGCTACTTCACTACAATTTTTTACAAAATAGGATATAAATATTCACTTTTACGTCCACTATAGGAAGCTAAACCATGTGACTACTAATAATCAGTTCTCCTTTCCTCAAATTGGAAATCTATTTGTTTAATAGAAAGGGAAATAGTGGTTATCAATGATCGACCTTCAGTCAGGGTATCACAAGATCATTTCGAAAGAGTTAAAAATCACTTAGACCAATTATAGAAGCATGTATGTTGACTAAAAATATATAGTGATTTATTTTAGTTTAACTAATATTCTTATTATATTAATAGTGTACAAGGAAATGAAAATTCATTGAAACCATGAATATTTCATCATGGTATTTGTGGATGTCATCCTGATTTATTCTTAAACCAAATTGGGGAATGATAATCATGAGTATAGATACCCTCTCTTTTCATAAAATAACATTACCTATTTTTTTTAAAATACATAAATAATTATAAAAATATAGAACAAAAGACCGTACTGGTCTAGTACCTTTAGAAAAATGGAAACATAATAACTTCTAAATAAGTGAGATACATTATCTCCCACTAGGTTATTCTTGACAACAACACTTCTTAGACATCATCAAACATAATAGATATCCTCATAACCTGTAAAAGGAAACATAAAATGGGTGAGCTTATATGCTCAGTAAGGGTAAACAAGGGAGACATGTAAGAATAAACAAGAGCATCGGGGTCTAATAACATGATCCAAAAAATAGAATATTATACCCCTCATATCAAGGATAATAAACAAGAATCATGGAATAGAGATTTTTATTTCATAAAACTTGAATTATAATGAAATAATGAATATAATCTATGAAGGACTAACATATGAAAAAACATGGAATTGTGGTAGACACGTAAGAATATAAGATTATTTCCATAATATCCAATGAATAACTTCCAAGAGAATATTTGTAGTATGTTTTCCCTCCCCAAATAATCTTGGTATTCACAGCTCACTCCCATGTCTATCTTAGTAGCATTATTTCAATCCTCATTCCATCTTGGCAGTCATGGTTCACTCCCATGGCCATCTCAGTACCATGAGTTCACTCCTCATACCATATTGGTAGTTATAGTTCACTCCTATGTCCATCCTAGTATTCAAGGTTCATTCCCAAGACCATGTTATTCTATATCATGAGATATAAATATTTACCCAATGCATTGGAGGGATATATAGGTCCTAACCATCTCATAATGAAATCATACAAACATGTTCCATAATATCATAAATAATCATATCATAACCACGGAAATAAATTTGTTATTATAAAGGTGTAATAATATTATCAATTATGGAAAATATATAGTTCAAAATAATATCATCATAAACATAACCCATGAAAAGAAGCTGGTTTCAGAATATTTAACCCATGAAAAAGAAACTTGTTTCATAGAAAACATGCCATAAAAACAAAACCCCTTCAGAAAAAGAATATGATTGATAAAATTGAAAAATTTCTCCAAAAATTCAGGACTAACACCAATGGATGATATCTTAGATGATAAATAATTTTTAAAAACATTTCGTGGGGAAAATATTCTTTCAACATTGAAAAATGATTGTTAAAACATAAAACCTTTTGAAAATTTTGTTCTTGGGAAATATATTTTAAAACCAATAAAGGAAGCATTGAAAACAATAAAACGTTTTTAAAATCACTTTTCCATGAAAATGGGTTTTAAATACATTTTGAAAACATTTTTGAAAACATTGTTTTTGAATATAATAAATTTCTTATCGAAAAGATATGGTCAGATTTATCTTTAAAATAGTATTTTTATTAACAAAGAGTGTAAAAATGGTACTAATACATGAGGATATATTGAATAACCATTGGATAAGAAAATTCATGAGTGTTCTTGGTAGATGGATCATTGAATCATAATCATAAAAAATCTCGAAAGGCGAGGAGATTGTTTCAATAAACTCTTAATACATAGTAACTTGGGATCATATGCTCCATATAAGAAAATTAAATTAAAAGAAGCTTAAAATATCATGAAAATAAGTATATTCACGATATAACATGTAAATTGAAATTATATACTCTTCAAAAAATAATTTGTTTCATAACAAAACAAGAGTCTCAAATAAGGCAAATTGAGACAAAACTATTTTACCGATTTGGTAACTTACGAAAAATAAACCCCAGGAAATAAATATCATAAAATGGATATTATAATACCCATAAATATAATTATAAGATACATAAAATAAATTCATGGGAATTATATACACCACACAAAAGTAGAGAGTTATGATTAAGGCATGCTTCTCATAAAAATAAAAAGTGAGATGAAATATCCTTACCTTGTGTCCTGACTCTCATCGTACTCATTCAAAAAACCTATATAATAAATATAAATTTATTATTCATCTTTTAGATAACCATATTATTATATCTAATACCATATATGGTTTGATCATGGCCTTAAATTATCCACTTTTTATCAATCCTTTGTTAAGGTTTCACTTCGAGTAATATCTGCTTTGTTCTTCACATGAGTCTTATTTTGTTATATATTTGGTTCTTATACTTGTATCATGATTATAGAATGTAAGAAAATGATAAAAATATAATTTATATTAATTAAATTTGTATTATAATAATCTATATAATATACAATTATCAAATTTAATACACCATTAATGGAGACGGTAAGACGTACGTACACATGAATATTGTTCATGTTTTTATTATCATATTGAAATAAAGAAGGTAAATAACATATGTATATATATATATATATATATGTGTGTGTGTGTGTGTGTGTGTGTATCTCTATGTGTGTGTGTATAATTATTCCATTATAATGGTTATATCATATATATCATATAATTTCACTAAACGCATTCTTAATACATTTCATGTAGTGTTTGATGGAATCACATCATTTTGAGGGGGTGGTATTCCAAACTTCCTCAAACAAAATTATCATATTTACACCAATTAGAAATCAAAAATGATAAGTGTTATTAAAAGAATAAAAAATAATAATTAAATAATAAATATAATACATGAAATATATAAAACTATTTTCCATTATAATTTTTACCATTAGAGATGATAAAGGAAAAATGAACAATCATCGTTTAGTGAGGCAATAATTCGCCATTCCCATAAACAATATATCTGTTACCCATTAGATGGATGCATGTGTATGTGTAGATATAAAACATAGTATAAAAAAATACTAGTATATTTAATAAACTTTTATTTTTTTAAAATAATGTAATAAAGTGTTTGGAGGGGTCGGATAAAGAAAATAAAAGAAAGGAGTTTGAGAGAAGACGTTACATCTTAATCGGGAAACTCCTTTTTGTTTTTTGACAAAAGGCTTCCTTGGATTTCTTTATTCCCATGATGAGGTTTCAAGGTGAAAGGGAGGGATATTGGTAAGTGTTTTGGGAATATCTTTTTCAAACCTATGTGGTTTGAGATGTGTGAAGAATAGGGGGAAGAGGTGGCCTTTTATAGGGAAGGTAAAGGACATACTTGACATTTTTGAAAACAAGTTAGGTGCACCAAACTGTTTACCTATAATATGTCATAAAAACATAATCAATAATGTAATTTTAATGGAAAATTTATGTCAATAAAATTCATTTTTGAAAATTTTCTATGTCGTTTTGGGTCTTAAATCTAAGGTTTAGTACTTTGTTGACCTAATTTGTCTCTTAATCGTTGTAATTAATTGTAATCACTTTCACTAATATTTTTTGTCAAAAACTATGTTGAACTTATTAGATATTATAAATTATTAAGATTAAAAATATTGAATCCATTTTTCAAAATTCTAATCATATATGTGTTAGAAATTTATTTAAAACTAACCCCCCAGTCAGGTCGACAATACATGGTTTTAATGTATAAATTTTCAAAAGTTTTCCAATTTTTCATTTAATATTTTAATGTGAAATTGGTTGAAATAACCCAAATTGGGTTTTTGATGAAAATATTATCTAATTAATATAATTTAAACTTAAAAATAAATTATATGAAAAATTATTTTTGAATTAAAATCTAGTATTTTTCACTATTTAACTAAAGATGACGTTTCATAGAAAAATACCATAAATCCGCCCTAATATAATTTATGCATTATAATTAAAAAAATTAATTTTATTTTATCAAATTAAATTTCTAAAATTTCTAAAATTAATTTTATTATTTTTCATAGAAGGACAAGAAAATTAATTTTATTGATAAAATTGTATTTTTAAACATATTACCACTTTACCAAAAATTATATATTTTGTTATCAATATGTTTTATTAATATTAAAGCAATATAAAAAATATTTTAAATATATTTACTACTATTTATATTACTAAGTTTAATATCTATGTTATAATTATCTCATTTAAATAATTATGACAATAAAATTATGTTTCGTAGAAATGTTGGTGTTTCATATAATGTATGCCAATTTGGTGTTCTGGGTAACAAAAACCAAATCGGTGTTTCTTGTAACATACACCAATTTGGAGTTTCATGCATCGAGTCATTGACATGTGAAACTAATGTTTAAATTAGTGTATTAAAATACATAAATAAAAATTTAATCTATTCTATAGAAAAAGGTGCATAAAAACTCAGTGTGTTACATTATACCCCCATTAAAATGAATTTCTCCCTTTAAATTCATTATTCAAGTAAATAAAATACGAATAATTTTCCTTCATCATATCCTCAGGTTCTCACATAGTTTTTTTTAACTGGTTATGTTTCCAAAAAACATTGACCAATTGAGTGGTCTTGTTTCGTAGAAATTTCTTTTTATGATTAAGAATTTAAATTGGTTGTTCCACTTAAGAAAGATCCTGCTCTAGTGGTATGACCTCTGAGTTAAGAACATGTGAAAGGTCAAGTATATACTCCCTCAGGAGAGATACATCAAACACATCATGCACTTGAGCGATATTTGGAGGAAGTGACAATTGATAGGATACCATTAAAATATGGTCAAGAATCTCAATGGGACTAATATAACAATGTATTAGTTTCCCTTTCTTCCTAAATCACACATCATTCTTCACGGGTGATATTCAAAGAAAAAAATTTCACGAACTTCAAATTCTAGATCATGCCAATGGTTATTAGTATAATTCTTTTTTTCTGACATTGAGTTGTCTTGATATGTTTATCAATGTTACTAACCCTCTGAAGAATTTATTTAGTTGTCACATGTCCCAATAACTTTTATTCTCCAATATCATCCTAATATGATAGAGCTCTATATTTCTTCTCATAAAGGGATTTATATTGTTCCATCTGAATTCATGAACAAAGGATATTGTTGTAAGAAAACTAAAATAGATGAAGGTGTTGATCTGATCCACCATTAAATTCCATATAAGAAGACCACAACATATCCTCTAGGGTTTTATTTGTTCTTCCAGATTAAACATCAGTTTGAGGAAGATAAGAAGTGTTGAAACTCAATTTTATATCATATTCTTCTTGAAGACATTTCCAAAACATTGAGTTGAACCTTATATCTTGATTTGATAGAATAGAATGGGGCACTCCATGAAACCTTACCACTTCTTTAATGTATATCATTTCAAGATGATCCAGAGAGAATTATTCTTTGATAGTGATGAAGTTTGATAACTTAGTATGGTGATAAACAACCACCCACATTTCGTTAAACCCTATAGAGGTTTTGGGTATCCCAATGAAAATATCCATAGTGATGGTCTCCAATTTACATTCTAGTATGGGTAATGGATGAAACAACCCCTTTGACTTTTTTTTCAATCTTAAATTTTTGGTATACCAAGAATTAAGATACAAAATTGGTGATAAATATCTTCATTCTATCCAACCAGAAGTATTATTACAAATCCTTATATATATTTATACTTCTTGGATGAGTTGAGAATGAAGAACTATAAGCTTCTTCTAGTAGTTACTTATTCAAATCTTCTATGGAAGGAACATATACATGGTTCCAGAAACTCATAATTCTATCTCAATAAATTTTAAACTCATGAACATTTATAACTTTATTTTTCAGATCTACATATTCTTTCTTCACCTCCTTTATCTTCACTTGGATAAATGGTTGAAAATTCATTTGAGAAAGATAAAATTTTCCCCTTATTTCAAGATTTCTACTTCTATCCTATGAAAATAAAAAAATATTGGATCTTTTCAGATCCTAATCACAGATAATATAACATGATCCTTCTAACTCAAACAAAGACCACATTGTTTTATTTACTAGGGTGTTAATGTATTTATCATTCATAATTTTTCTATCAAATATAACCATATTCTTGAGATCATATTAAAATCATTATGCGTGAATATATATTTTAGAATTTTATGATCATTATATATTCAATAATTTTATCCATAAAAATAATGCCTCCATATCTTTAATGAAAAAACTATCGCTGCTAACTCCAAATAATGTGTTGGGTAATTTTTTTCCTGAGTCTTAAATTTCTATGAGGAATAAGTGATAAAAATTTTATTCTACATAAGGAATCATACCAATCACTTCTTGGATACACCACTATAGATTAAAAACTCTTATCTACTACAGGGTAATGTAAGTACAGGTGCAATGACTAACCTTCTCTTTAGTTCGCTGAAATTTTACCCACATTCATTTATCCATAGAAACTTGAAACCCTTCAGAGTTAACATGGTTGAAGGATTATATAGTGATGAGAAATTATCTAATTTTTTTTGATAATATCCAAGTAAAATAAAAAATATATTAATCTCAGTCAGTGTGGTTGGTCTAGGCCAATAGTCAATAAACTCCATCTTTGGTGGATCTACTTCTATACCATCTTTTGAGATTATGTGACCCAAAAAGGAATCCTTTTTCTGCCAAAATTCACACTTTTTAAAATTTTCATATATCTACTCCTTCATTAGGATTTTTAGTACAATTATTAAGTGATCTTAGTGCTCTTAATTTCTCTTCGAATAGATACAAATATCATCTATAAAGGAAACCAAACACCGATTGAGGTAGTCTCTAAAGACTCTATTCATTATATCCATGAAGATAACATGGTAACTAGCAAGACAAAATGGAATCACTATATATTCAAGGTGACCATACCTTGAATATAATGTTGTATTGGGTATATCCTCCTTATTGAATCTAAATTGATGATATCCAAAAGGAATGTCAATCATGGAAATGTATTGAGCTCTGTATAGTTGGTCAAACAAGTCATCGATACAGGGAAGAAGATACTAGTTCTTGGTTATAATATTGTCCAACTATCAATAATCAATGCATAGTACCATTGATCCATGTATCATTTTGAAAAAAATGAATAGGTGTATCCCAAGGTGACACACTTGGATGAATGAATCCCTCATCAAGGTTTTCTTGTAGTTGCTTCTTCAATTACTGCAACTCAATTAGAGCCATTCTATAAGGAGTATTTGAGATTAGTGTAGAACCAGGTATGAGTTTTATTGAGAACTCAACATTTCATTTTGGTGAAAGTCTAGGAAACCCTTCTGGAGATACATCCACTAAATCATGAACAATAATCATATCATCAGTATCGATTTTATACCTAACCATTTGAGATAATCAACCATTTTTAATGGGAATTATGACCCGTACTCTAGATTAAATCTCTATAAGATGTTCATAATTATCATCACATTACTATATGATAATTTTATGGTTGGAAATATCAAACATAACTTTCCTTCATTAAAAATTGATGTGGTATTTTTGTAGAGAAATCCAATCCATTCCTATGATAACATAAAATTCAACCAAAGGAAGAATGATAAGATTTTAAGTAAGCACATTCTCAGAAAATTCAATCGATGATGAATCATAGACTTGAGATGAAATCATCTTACCTTTAGGTTTTTTCACTAATAATTACATATCTATTTTTTGGTGGAATCTTAACACCCTTGTAAAATTCTTTATATATTTGTAGATCCAGAATCAAATATAAAATTAGTAGTTCTAGAGTGGATGGTAATTGTACCTTTAATTATCTCTTTATCACACCACTCATTATAAATTATGATTTCATTATATTTCCCCTTATCCCTTGGCTTAATAGGTTGTTAATTTCAATCATCATCACTAGCCCTAGGGTTTGGGAATGAGTAAGCATAATGACCATTCACCTTACACTGGTATGATTAGAGCATGAGAGGTTAATTATGTGTATCTTTTTCTCTATTAGAACCATTATCTAAGTTATTCCCATTAATTATACAATAAAGTGCCTAATGACCTTTCTTTCCGCACAAAAAACATTTATTAAACCCCTTAAGATAATTTACTCTATGCTTCTTCCCACACATAGAGCCTAAAGGAAAGCTCATATTATTCTATTAATTGGTTTTATATTTCCTTTTATACTCTATCTTCCTTTTCCTTTCCAAACCATGAGGTTGATATTTAACTCAAACTTCCTTTTCATCCTTGATTTCACAATTCACAATATCCTCATAGATACTAATGTATCTTATGGAAAACACCCTTCTAGGACTCGGTTTTAATCCACTACAGAACCAATAAACTTTACATTTGGTTTGGATGATAATTTTTAAAGCGTAACTGAAAAGTCTCATGAAATTATCCTCAAAGGTATCGATATAATAATCATCATATTAATTCAAATAAATATACTCTTTTTCTATCTTGGTATGAAGATTCCTAGGAATGTATTTATTTAAAAACAAGTTCTTGAACTCATCCCATTTAATGGAAACAATTTCATCTTGATTCCTAATATTCTTAATTAATGTCCACCACTGGTCCGCTTCACCTTCTTACCGATAATGATCCAGAATGACTTTCTCATTCTACGAACACTAGAGAACAGAGAATATCTTTTTAATAGTATTGATCCATTGTTCAGTAATAAGTGGAACAGAAGATCCTCAAAAAGAAGGTGGATGTTTCCTCATTAAAGAATGAATATAATTTTGTTCCCTACTTTTCTAATTTGGAATCCCACTATGATTCATATCTTGTTAAAGCTGTGTGAGCATAGTAATGATGTTTTCATTTTATCTCATAAAGAATATTTTTTCTTAGGAGTAAAATCATTTCATTTTTCATCACAATAATTATTAATGTTGTTCCTTTGCATTTCAACTACTGACTAAAATAAAAAAGCATAGAGTGAGAAATAGTTATAATATTGAGGAACCACATAATCATGAAAATTCACTAATAGGTTGTCTGAATTATGAATCCTTAATACATGATACATTATGGTAAACCTATGGTATTCCTATCCATATTATTTTTAAATCCTTCATGATGGTTCATGAAGAGTTTATTAATTACCAAAGAATATCCCCAAGGAGTGTCAAACTAGGTGTCCAACAAGGCCCGTTGTCATGTACCAGATTAACCCGAGTCAGGCCCGGAACATATTTTCATAGTTTTTACTCTTAAAAACATCTATTTTATATCCACCTCCACTTTTAGTATCTAGATAGGGTTTTATTACTATGAAACCAGTCACTCTATCATTTACTAAAATTTTAGTAACTTTTTCTGATAATTTTCCTTATACTTAATCTTATCACAATACATGTCCTTAGGGTTCTCACTACATTTTTCTAATTTTATATTAAAATAGTTAACTAAAACTTTTCATTGTTATCAACTATAGAAAGCATGTATTTTAATACATTAACATTATATAACATTTACAGAATACATAAAACATTATACAAACAGAGAGCCAAATACCATACTAGTCTAGTGCCTTTAAAAACATGTAAACATAAACACTAGTATATAATTGAGATGCATCATCTACCACTAGATTATCCTTGAATATCATGCTTTTTAGACACATAAAACATAATACATATCTTTATAACCTGAGGAAGGAAACAAAAAAGGGTGAGCTCAGATTCTCAGTAAGGGTAAAAAAGGGATACATGTAAGCATAACATGGGAATATAGGTATGATAACATAATCCTAAAAATAGAAGATAATACCGTTCATATCAAAGATCAAAAATAGGTATCATGACATAAATATTTGTAGTTTATAAGACATGAATAATAAGTAAATAAAGAACATAATCCATGAAACCATATTCTTAGAATAAAACATAGATTTATGGAAGACACATAAGCATGTAATTTTATTTCAATATTTTCCAACACATCACTACCAAGAGAATCATGGTTGTATGGGTTCACTCACCATACTATATTAGAAGTCATGGTTCACTACCATGTCCATATTAGTTGAATGAGTTCACTCCTCATATTATCTTGGTAGTCATGGTTCACTCCCATGGCCATCTTAGTAGCATGAGTTCACTCATCATACCATATTGGTAGTTATAATTCATTATAAAAGACATATTAGTAGTCATGTTTTATTCCCAATACCATATTAGTCTATCTAATGAGTTATAAATCTTTACTCAATGCATTGGAAGGAGATATAGGTCTCACCCATCTCATAATGAAATCATACGCACATGTTCCAAAAGATCATAAATAACCATTTCATAAACAATGAAATGAAATGGGTATTATAAAAATTTAATCATATCCCAACCTGTGAAAAAATATAGGTTTCATAATCATTTGATCATAAACATAACCCTTGAAATGAAGCGGGTTTAAAAACCATTTAACCCGTGAAAGAGAAAGAGGTTTCAAAAACATCTTTCCATCAAAAAATAATCCATTTAGAAAAATAAAATGAATGGTAATATTGAATAATTTTCCCAGAATGGCATGAGTGACACTAATGGATTTTATCTTATATGGAAAATAATTTTAAAGATCTTTTAAAAACATTTCTAAAGGAAAGTATCCATTTTTCATTGAGAATGCTTTTTAAAATCTAAAACCATTTGAAAACATTTTTATTTGAAATTAGATTTGAAAACATATCAAGGGATAATTGAAAATCATAAAACATTTTTAAAATAATGTTTCTATGAAAATGGGTTTTAAATATATTTTAAAAATATTTTTAAAAACATTTTTCATACATGGTTATTTAATTCAATATATTTATTACTGAAGAGAGGGATAGTCATATTTTAATTAAATACATTATATTAAGTAACAAGTAGTAAAAAAATGGTACTAATAAATGAGGATATCTTGAATAACCATAGGATTGGAAAATTAATTTCTGTTATTTGGAGATGGATCATGAGATTACATTAATTGATTCATAATCATAAACAATATCAAAAGGTGATGGGATTGTTTCAATAAACTCTTATTACTTGGTAATGATGGATCATACTCTCCATGTAAGAAAAGAAAATTAAATTAATATTAAAATATCATTAAAATTTTTATATTCATGATATAATATGAAAAATATTATTATATAGACATCAAAAAATAATTATTGTGCATAAAAAAACATGAGTCCCAAAGAAGGAAAATTGAGACAAAACTATTTTACATATTAGGTAAATATTGAAATTTAAACCCCAAGAAATAAAGATCATAAAATGGATATGATAAAACCCATAAATTAAGGGATAATAAAAATATAATACATTCATGGGAAGTAAATACCCTACAAAAAATAAGTGAGTGATGATTAAGGAATGTATCTCAAAGAAATAAAAAGTCAGATGGAATCCCCTAACTATTTTTCTTGACTCTCATCATACTCATTCAAAATGACCATATAATAATAATAAATTAATTATAAATATTTTACAGAACCATAATATTATATATAATACCATATATGTTTTTATCATGACCTTATATTACCCTCTTGTTAAAAATACTATATTAAGGTTTCACTTCGGGTAATGTCTGCTTTATTCTCCACTTGTGCATTAATTTGTTATATCATTGGTCCTTATACTTATTTCATGATTCAAAAATTTTAAAAAAGATATTAATAACATGTATATTAATCATATTTTAATTATAATAATCTATATAATATAGACGTACAAAATATAATACACCATTCTGTGAGATGGTAAGTTGTACGTATGCATGAACGATGTTTCTGTTTTTATTATCGTATTAAAAGAAAGAAGGTCAATGACATATGTTTATATATATATATATATGTGTACATATATCATTATTATAGTCTCATTTTTATATCATATATGTCATATAAGTTTACTAAAGAGATATTTAATATAATACATTTAGTGTGTGAACGAATCACAACTCTTTGAGAGGCCGGTAGTCCACACTTCTTTAAACAAAATTATCGTATTTACACCAAATGGAATGTAAAAAGAATATGTGTTTTAAAAGTAATGTATAAGATTAAATACATAAAAAATATAATATAGGACATATATAAATATAGTATCTATCATAATGTCCACCATGAGAGGTGATAATGGAAAAACTAACAATCATCATTTAGTGAGGCAGTTGTTTTCCGTACACATAAATATTATGTTCGTTACCCATTATATTGAAGTGTCTGTAAGTGTAGGTTTAAGAAATGTAATAATAGGATACTAGTAAATTAAATATACTAGTTTTTTATATAATAATTAAATAATTAGAGTGGAGGGGGTAGAGAAAGAAAATAAAATAAAGGCGCTTGAGAGAAGACGTCACCTCTTAATCTGGTAACTCCTTTTGGTTTGTGCATTAAAGCTTCCTTGGATAGATTTATTCCCAAGTCTAGGATTAAAGGAGGAATTTATAGATTTTTTAAATTGTACTGGGTAGATATTTTCGGAACCTATGTGGTTTTATAGCTGTGATAAAGAGGGAGATGTGGCGGCCATTTATAGGGAAGGGAAAGAAAACACTTGACATTTTTAAAAACAGGCGAGGTGTACCCACTTTTGTACATAAAAAAGTTATAAAAAACATAAAAACTCAATAATGGAAGGTTGCTGGCCGAATAATGTCCAAAAAAGTTGTTTTTGATAAATTTATTGGTCTTTTTGTATCTTAAAGTTATCGTTTAGTACTTTGTTAACCTAATTTTTCTCTTAATCAGTTTAATTAATTTGAATCACATTCACAATTTTTTTGTCAAAAACTATGTTTACCTTATTAGAAATTATAAATTATTCTTATTACAAAATTGGAATACATTTTTACAAGTTCTAATCACACATGTGGCAGAATTTAATTTAAAATTATTCAAGTAGTCGGGTCGAAAAATATTTGTTTTTAAAGTAAAAACATTCAAAAGCTTCCTAAGTTTTTATATCCAATTTCAATGTGAAATTGGTTCAAATGAACCAAATTTATTTTTTTTGATAAAAATAAGATCTAATTTAAAATTTCAAATAAATTAAAATATAACCTAACCATATAAATAAATTATATTAAAAGGAATTTTTGAATTAAAATCTAGCATTTATCACTATTCATCCAAAGATGAAGTTTCTTAGAAAAAAATACCTTTAAATTCACCCTAAGACAATTTTGACATTATAGATTCAATAATGAAGTTTATTTTATCAAATTAAATTTAAAAATTTGTTGAAAATAAATTTTATTATTTTTCAAAAAAGGACATGAAGAGTTGTTTATTTGAGAAAATAATACTTTTAGACATATAATGGATTTACCAAAAATTATATTTTTTGTTATCAATATGTTTAATTTAGATAAAAAAATTATAAAAATATTTGAAAATTAGTTATTAATATTCATATTACTATGTTTAATGACTATGTTATTATTATATCTTATAAATAATTATAACAATAAAATGATGTTTCGTAGAAACATCAGTGCTGTGTGTGACATATGCCAAGTAAGCATTGTGTGTAACATACTCAATGTCAGTGTTGGTTGAATTGAGTAGGTTATGTGAGAAATGAATTTTTGACATAGTAAATTGAAAAACATAAATGAAAATTTAACTTACTTGAGAGAGAAAAAGGTCTATAAAGACATAGTGTGTTACAACGAGGGAATAATTTTGGGAAATCTATGAGATTATAAGCTCTATAAAATGTTATAAAAGTGTATCTTATGGATCCAATAAGTTACATTATTGGGGAAATGTGGTGTTAGAATTAGGCATTTCAGTTGATCATTAGAAGGTAAAGGCTATTATGTCTTAGGAAGAATGATGTAATTTATTTGATATTAGTGTGATTAATGGGTATGAAACCCTTGGGCTTAATTAGATAGCCTGAAATTTTTAGGTGGACTAAACAAAAATCATCCCATTTATTTAACGGGCATAAATGAAATAATCCAATAAAACTCCCGGGCATTGAAAATTATTACATATGCCAATGAGCTACTGTGGATTTAAAAAATATTTTTTGGTGATAAAACCCCATGTGAAAATAGGGTTACAAAGGTCACATTTCTTAAATTCATAATATCTTGCAACACCTGATATGTGGTATCCTAGAAAAAATAATAATTTCAATGATATAACTACACATGGTAGGTGGGTTTTTTTCATTATATTTTTTACCTTCATCTCCAAATCACAGTATTTCTCTACATTGTATCTACTGTTGAACCTCTTAGTCATATTCCTATCTTAATTTATATAATGAATAGTATTGAATTATTATATTCTGTTAATGTTTTTGAATAAAATGTGTGGGACAATAATCAATTACTATCAACCTATCACATAATCAAACATTTCGAGGATATCATCATGCAAAACAAACAACCAAAATCAATAATTGAATCAAATGAAAGAAAAATATTATCAATAGTGACAATCTATTCCTCCATCTCATCAGGTTTGGGGAATGATTAGTTTTTATCACCACTTAATTTAAATCCATTACAAAAACCTATCTTGTATCATTTTTATCTTCTTTAAGGGCTTCCATTTGATTCATTATTAAAAAAATTAATTTTTATACTATTTTATATAATTTTTAGTTATATTTCTTATAGTTTTTTACCTAGTTATATTATAATATTTTACACCCATATAGTCAAGATCTGGTTTATAATAAAATACGATAAAAATTCATATTTTATTCTTTAGATAAGATCTTCACCGAACCTTCTAATATTTAACCTTTTAGTCTAGTGTATTTTTTTGGGTTCATATTTTTCCTAGTGTCTAGATGACATGGGAAATGAATTATTGTTATTTTAATTTTTTTTCATTTTATTAAAAAATGGACAGTGAATAATATACCATCATGTTTAATGTGTTTATTATTATTTTATAATTTTTATACAATAATGTAGGGTGAACCACATACTAGACCTTTTTGGTATTCATGTGTATGAAATTTCATTTTAAGCTTGTATTTATATTTTACCTTAATGAATTTATCATTTATATTCTAAAAGATGTTGTTTTTTGCTATTTCACTTTTTTAAATCCATTAATAATCCCTATATTTTGATATATTTCCTCCTATATCTAGTAGGTTACTACAAGTGATTTTATAAGGACTTCTTCAGGCTTTCATCACCGATTATTACTCTTACTCTAAATGGGGATGAATTTATATAATTCCCAGAGTGCTAATAATTTTTTGATGACCTGAATCACTGGTTGATCTTAACATCAATCTTGATTCCACCTGAGGCCATACAAAGTTATTTTATTTATTTTGGTGCATTAGGTATTAGATTAGGATTTGTGATTATGTAGGTTGATTATATGATGGTGTATGGTTATCATAAAATTCAACAACATGAAATATATTACCCAATAAATGACCTTGATTTAGTAATGAAAATGTATTTTTCCAAATATTAGTAAATTATCTCTTTGGTATAAAGTTCATCTTTTATAACAAACTTAAATGTTCAAGTAATATTTTATCCCAAAGGTAATTGAACCTACAATAAAGGTGATGGGTATAATATCTTCAAATCTTAGATTTTGACCCCACATATACAATATGAAAGGGAAATGTGGCTTCTGATTCTTTTAGTAGGATGTTTACATTAATATTGTGGAATGAATCTAGTGATGATTGAAACTGGATAAGTCTTTTTTTTAATTCACTTATTGGTCAAAGAGTAGAATAAGAATATTTAACATTATAGAATATAGTTAAAACCTTCCCTTACTGAACATTTTCATTAGGGGAAATTAAGAGATAGATATTTTCAGTTTATTAGGAGAATTTAATGTGGGGGTGAAATCCCCAATGATTATTATCTCTCTCGCAAGGGAATTTTATTCTTCCAAAGCTGATATGATTTCTTTTATCTATTAGGAAATCTATGTTGAATTCTTTTCATCACCCTTAGTGAGATGTCAAATTAGTAATCACCAAAATGATTTATGAAATGAGAGACCAACGCTGGTTGATTGGTATAAGACAATATATAAGGAATTTTTTATTATGATTCCATATATATGAGAAGGATAAAGTAGAGAATTAGAGGCTCTCTGGTTTTATTCCGTATATTTCTATCCCCACATGGAAATGGAATTAGGAATTAATATAATTCATCATCATATTTCTTTATATCCCTAAATGAAATAATCTTATATCAGTTTTCATTGACTATCTAACTAAGTTATGTCACTTTATTCCACACAATGATAAATCCCAAGTAAATAATTATAGGAATTTGTATATATAAAAGATTGTATAACTAAATTTATTTCACCATGAAATTATTTCTAATATTTATCCCTAATTAACATTATGATTTGAGAAAGTCATCTAATAGGTGATGTGATTCCAAGTAAAATTTGTAAAACATTATCACTCATAAATGGATGGGGATATGGAGTGAGTGATCTATATCTTGGATGACATACTATATTCTTATGTGTTATATTTTATAGGATCTTATAATATGAATTATTTATTTTTGGAGTTTTATTATAATTATAGTTATCAGTCTAACATGAACATGGATTCTTTTGAGGCATTATTTGGTAATCCAATCTGATCTCCCCTTTGATATAATGAGGTGGGAGAGGCATCTCAAGTAGGACTTAGTGTTACCAACGATATAGAAAAATGGATTAAAATTATCCAGAAGTGACATGATATTATATAGATATTCCATGAATATTAATTTAATCATAACCACCATCCCATTGAGTTTTCAATTGGAGATAAATTTTTTAAATGCATCACCTCATTTGGATCATTAATGGATTAGTAAAAAAGGGAAACTTGCATGGAGGTATGTAAGACCCTTTGAGATTAGTGAGAAGGTTGGTAAGGTCTAATATGATTTGGATTTATCTTCTTAGTTAATTTTAATTGATAAAATATTCTATATCTCTTAGTTAACAAGGTATCGTCCCAATCCCTCCCATGATTTTAGTTTGGTGGAGTTGGAGTTGGAGATCAATGTTCTAGTAACTAACTTGCTGACCCAAATTTCCATCTCTTATGATAAAGTGTTTTATGGGAAATATATTCCATTAGTTTATGTATTATAGAATAACTAGAGAGAACCTCCCAAAATATTGGATAGTAAACCCTTTTGGATATATCTAACAATATGATATTTTACTATATATTACCCTTAAAAAAATTATTTTAGTAGTGTAGCTCACACAAAAAACAACATAAATTAGAAAACCATGATATATTTTTAATATTAAATAAAAAAATTAATCCTAGATACTAAATTATAAGAAATTAATAAGAGAATAAAATAATAAATATGAGTACAATGAAAATATTATAACTTTGAATACTAATTAAATTCAGTTATTATATCTAATACAATGATGAAAATAATTTTATACATAAAAATATTTATTTTCTATAATTGTTGTTTTATTTCATGAAACTATGTATATTATGATTAAAAAGTTAAAATATATATTGATATTACGAATAATATTTTACCAAGAAATTATATTTTAATTAATTGGATATAATAATAAATAATATATAACATTTGTAAAATATATTTTCTAATATGATGAGTTTTTCGCAATATTTTTTTATTTTACTTATATATTGAGTTATAAAATATTATAAGTTAATTATTAAACCATGAAAATCATATTTTATCTATAATGGTCATATTATATTGTGATGAATTTTTTATATTTTTCTATAAATATTGATTTGTAGGTGAATAGTGAAGAAAATAGTTTTTTACATATAACATGAATTTAAGACATTATAAGTACATAATTATGAATTTAAAAATAATTAAAACCTTTTTTAGGATAAAATATTTATTTTCAAATTTTATTTATAATATAAAAATTTTTGTTTTAATTTATAAACCCATATTTGGAATTTTAGAATTTAATTTTTATTTTTTAAAAAAATTTGTTTTAATACATTATAAAATTAGTATTTGAAAATTAATTTTTATCAATTTTAAAAATGGAATAAAAAAATAGATTTGAAATTTGGAATCATTATATCCAAAATATATGAGAAATTCAATTTAATATTTGGGTGAAAAGACAAATTTTCTATGTAAAATTTAGTTACCATATTGAAAAATAAAATTGTAAAAATGAGTATCTTTAGAGGTAAAGGGCCTAACATGTTTAAAAAATGTTTCTGTTTGAATAGAAGAGGTTTCGATCAATATAAATTACTCTACAATATGTTATTTATCAAATTTCGATCCACCTTACTTGATATTGACATCCGATTTTTGAAAAGTTTTGGGTGTTTACAAAAAATGGAAATCCTGTTCACTTATAAAAGGAGTAACCCCTCCTCACTTCCCCTCTCACAAAAAAACTCCTATTTTTTGAAAAAGAAAAATACCAAACCATCTCCTCCATGATCATATAAACCTTAATGAGGTTATGTTTTTTTCAATAGACTATCCCTCAAAGTATTAATCCCCTAAATTAAGAGATAATGCAAGAAGTGATGTATAAGTTCTCAGCCGCTCTTTCTCTTTTATATTCCATTAAGTGATTTTCTTCTTCCAAATAATTTGTTCAATATCCTAAAAATATAACATCTGTATAATTATTATATTATTAAGTGATAGTAATTATATTTCAATAAATAACCACCCTCCCATTTTCCATTAATAAAAAAATTTGAATCATGTGTTATGTAGACAACCGCATCAACAACACAATTTTTTTTGTTTTCTTTCACCACCTTAGAAGGATGGTGTTAATAGAAAATTTTATATATAGTTTTATTATTTATGAGATATTTTATATTTTGAAATGATAATCCATATTAATCATTTTCTTTATTGTAATGAAAATGAGATTACCAGCTATGTGTACTTGTGGACTACTGCCCTCTAGGGTGATTGATTTCTATTTTTCATTTCATTACCTACTAAAATTTAATCCTTTAAAATGGTCATAATAAGATGAAAATAATTAAATAAAATTATGTATTATTTTTATATAAATGACCTTATATTATAATTACATATAGTTATGATATAAAAAACTAGTAAAAACTAAATGATATCATTATTCTATTACTATAATTATATTACAACTAAATCTCCTCATAATCATCGATATTCTAGATATATCCATATTTGAGTTGGTTTGATAACCAACATGAATAATGAAATGAAATTATATAATATATGTGTATGAAAAAAATAACCATTGTTGTTTTATGATATAAATATATAAATAATAATTATTTTTGGTTCCATAAAAGATACATCAAAATTTATCTCATTAATTAAAAAACACCGTTCATAGTTTGAGAATCACTGATAACTTTTCATTGTCAATTTTATATCCTTGGATAAAGAATAATTTACTCATGAATGGAAAGTTAAAACCATAAATAATTATAATTTTTACATTATATAATATTTAATGAACTTTTAATAATGAAATTTGGAATAATAATAAATACCGAGAGTACTACGAAATTACTAAAAATGGTAAAAACTATAATCAATAGAAGTGGTAAAATAGAAGACACTGACTAATATACTTTTAAGTAATTAAAATAGATAGAAATTATAGAATATGGTTCTAAAATTAGTTATTATGTTTTTTATATAGGTGCTTAATTTTTTATTGAACTAAGTAGGGAAACAAGGCAAGGGTTTCTTTATATCAATTTTTAATCCCTTGAGACATGTTCAATCTAGAAACCATATTTTTTATTAAAGAGTGTAAATTCTTCCCAATTATCATTCTATATCATTAAAATATTATATTTCATGATATTAAATGTTCTATTTAATTTCATATGAATCTTGGTGTTTTTATTCAAAAGATACAAATGTTGTCATGAGTTTTTCTGACTCAAATAATTTACTTGGGTTATAATCCATCTAATTTTTATATTATCATTCCATTTTGATCTATTCTGCAGTATTGTTTTTTCAAATTTTATAATCACCTTATTTAATGTGTAATTTTTTTGATCCCATATTATTCTTCATTTGTGATTCAATAGTTTCTTTAAAATGAAATTTTTTTAGAATAATTTCTATTTCTTTTAAAGGGATTTTCTTCTATATATATGTTATAAATTTCCACCAATACTCTCAAATATTTTAGAAAAATATAATAGGAATTATTTTCTCGGATTATCATAACTCTATTAACCAATTTTCAAAAGGAAAATTTAATTCTCTTTTTAATGGTGTGGATTTTGAAATAAAGACATGTAAAAATATTAAAAAACAAGAATTTCCATCCATTCCTACAATAAAATGCTTTATCTTCCACTCCATATTTTTTCAAAAAATTTATGTAATTATAATTTTATTTTAATTATATACAATAATAATGAATTTTTAAACAAATTATTCTATTTACCTTAAAATAATTTCTTTATTGAAAGTAATTTACATGACATTTTCTATAAAAAAAATTTATTATGTTTTCTGATTTTTTATGTTTTCATTTTTATTTTCCCCCTTGGTCTACCCCTCATGAATTGATGTTTTTATCATAATATATATGTTATTATGATATTTTACCTAATGAAAAATTGTATTTTTTATATATTATGATTTCTTAATTTCTTGATATGTGATGTTTTTGAATGGTTTAAGAAAGACATTATTTTTCATGGTTTATTTATGATTTGCAGATGATTGATTTTAAGTGGAACACATATGTAAGTATGATAAATGTTGGTGTCCTATATCACACTAAAATTAATTTTTTAATATTATACCATATGAGATACTAAAGAGTGGAAATAATGAGTTTGTTCACATAGTTGTGGGCATGATGATGTTTCGCATATTTTAGGTTTAGACATAATGAGTTTGGTCACATATGCATTGTAATTATTAGTTTTCTCACACATGTTTTCTAATTCTTATGTATGATCTAAATTTTTAATTTTCTTGTAATCTCATTCCAAACTTCATTATGAATTTAATTTCTATGAAATTTTATTTTTTCATGATTATGTCGTATTTTAAAGAATAATCCACACTTGTATGTCATGTTCACTTGTTATATGATTCTTAAGATGTGTTTTGATCCATATCACATATTTTATGATTCCTTAAAAATATATTTATGATATTTTATTACTACGAAATGTATTTTATTATCAAAGTAATTTTGATGTCTTATATATTTTCTTAGGTCTTCCTCATGTCCCCTTTAATATTTTTGATCTACCAAATTATGATATGTTTCCCCCTTAACGAGCATTAATGATCATTCATTTCCTATATTTCTATTACATCAGATATGAAGATGATAATATCATGTGATATATATAAATAGGTTCTAGAGGAAAATTATTATCGTTAAATATTTGTAGATGTTGTAAAATAATATGTTTATGTAGCTAATATCCAAGACACTAAACCTTTAGGTTATTGGGTTGTGAAACATTTATGGAGATGTATTACTAAATCAATATATTGAGGTATTATTTAAGTCATGTTTATATTGTGTCACTTTAATCTAGTAGAATCCTTACATATTTGTATATTATCAATATTCCATTAACTTGTGGGTGGGGGGAGTGATATAGTGAAATAAATATCACACCTAGAACATCAATTTCTATTACAAGGTTTATTATTTTTAGACTTTTCCTTTATTTTAGGCCATTAGCATGAAATTTTAAACAAATGGGGATGTATTACAAGACACATGATTAACATATGGTTAATGCTATACAAGTACCCAAACCATGTGGGGAGGGGGGGAATCATTATAATATATTTTGAATGGTTGGTGTAAGGTTTACTAAATTTAACAACAAGATCGGGTAGAATACTCTTTCTCATGGTTGAGTTAACAGGTAATAATAAAGCTAAAAAGTTATTGAATATTTAACTAGAAATATTGTAGAAATATTTTTTTCTCAAGTAGAAACCATCAAACATACTTTTATGTATAAAATAAACATTCATGGATAATAAATGGTCTCCTAAACCATGTATCCAAGCTAAGTGATCATCCTTATATACAAGAGTTTCTTATAGTAGCTATCGAATGGTTGGTGCTCAATTTCCTAAACTGTATGAAACAAATATGTGATAATACATACATATATGTTTTGGGGGTTAATTATACTGGTTATCCCATGGTTTGGGAATTTTTTTTCTATACCATTAATCCTACAAAAACACTAAAAATATGATATTACACCACTACCCATACTTGTTCAAACCCTTTCTTCTTCCCCTATTCCCCAATTTGAATGTTCCAAACCTAGGGAATAAACTCCACCGATTTTACTTCCTTTAAAATTTATTTATAGTGGGATTTGAATAAGAATCACTGAGAAATCATCATGTAAGTATTTCTATTCTCTATCATTATATCTTTTATTTTTTTTCAATTGATTTTATTTCTATCCTTGGTTTAAAGTAGTCTGAGATGTATGTAACCTATTTTTTATGATATGGGTTTGTGATGTTTTTTCCTTCTCTAAAAATATACGGTCCTTTAATTTTTCTCACCAATGGATTGTATCTATTCACCAATGATTTAATTGATTAAAGTGGGTGGTTTCATGATTCACTTTTTTTTAAAGGAACCAAATGTTCATGATTTACTTAAAAATGGGGTAATTAAATTATTTTATAGGTTATCATACCATATTTTTGATGTTTTATATATATATGAATGGATTTTGGTTTTACTTTTTAATTGTGTGTAATTTATTTGGTTTTAAATGCATGTTTCTCTCTTGGATCTTGGGGATTCATTTTATATATTTTATAAAATGATTATTTGATTATAAATAAACTTTGGATACTTTTTATTTATGGAAAACATAGATAATAAGGTGGAACCAAATAATAATACCCACTAATAATTGATTATACCATCCTTATAAATATATTATACTACAAGTTATGGATTTACTATAAGTTGAATGTAACATTACCCTACTGTGATTGATATTGGTGGCCCTAGTAGCCTACAATAGTTTGAAATGAACGGTCATAAGAAAAATATAATATGGGGATATTAGTATGACTTGATATTATTCAATTATTATCATATACCTTGATGTAAATTTTGAAACTATTATTTAAATTGATTTCAGTTTGAGTCATTATGTTTTATAAAGCTTTCCACTTGTTATATTTTTCCAAGATATTAAATGAATATTTTCGTATGATTATTTAAAAACTACAATTCTCTGAATATATATCATGGAACCCTTGGTGGGATATTATTTCACTTATTGTGATCATACAATATATACACCCTTGAAGTGTTTATAGACCACATTTTATCTTATACATGTAAATATAATATGTTTATTATATTTGATCAATATTCATAGTATTTATGTTTTGGTATGGTAGTGGAGAAATGGTGGAAGGTTGGAACTTATGTCACACATATATAGGTAGTATATTTTTTGTGTTATTTGGGTTTGGTTTTTATAGTAAAATCATCTATTTGTATCATTTAATCAACATCCCACCCAATATGCCCTCTCTTACTTTATTATAGATCATCAATTTTCTTATATAACTATATTTCGGTTTTATTATATTTATTATCATTTTTAAATTTTATATTTCATTTTTTATGTTTCATGATTATATATTTTCATTATCAACATACCTGAATGTGTTTATGGCTCGCTAATGTAGGGAGATGAAACATTGGGTCCTTGTTTTGGACCCTCTTGGTGGTGGGTCTAATTTACTAGAATAAATAATTCCCAAAGTTATATCCATAATTATTAGGAACTAATTTGAAGCTTGTGGGGATTGTGAATTTCATTTGAACCTTTTTTATGGTCAACTCATGTACTAGATCTATGGAATCCCAGGTTAGTTCATAGTGGTATCTATTAAAAAAAATAAACTTTAAATAAATTTAGAAAACCTTATAATTGATTTTATAATGTATTTAATGAAATATTATTACCATTTTTATTTAATATAAGATAAAAATAACATCAAAATAAATACTAATAATTTGAGAATATCCTTCATAAACATGACGAGCTTTGTTATGTGCTACACCACCTTTCTCAGTGAGTTTAATCCTTAAATGTTTTTATCTCGGCTAAATTTTTCTCCATGAGATATGAAATGAATTCACATGTTTCTTATTTCTAAATTGGATACAAATAATCATTTAATCAAGTTACCAATACTTTGATTTTAAATATTATTCATTACCTTTTAACTTAACAATAGATAATTAGATTGTATGATTATAATTTCTGAAATATAATCATGTTTAGACTCTATCTATTCTACCCCAATGATATTTTACGAATCAGAAAGTTTTTGAAAGTCATAAAAACTCAAATAAACTTTTTTCAAAGCCTTAATAATCATAAGATATATCCAAATTAGCTTTATCTTTATGTAAATTTTGGTCATTAATTATAATACCATTCTAATGTGTAGTTTTTCCATGTTCTAATTCATTCCCATAATCAATAATTAAATATGTTCATTTAATAATATATTTTTCCAATAAAACATCATCACATTTTTTTATAATATTATTGATATTATTTTTAAAACACAAATATATTCTTTTATTAGGATTATGAATAAGAAAAATCCCTACATATGATCAATCCAAAAACATTTCCTAATTCATTTCATTATCTCGAGACAACAAGGGCTTCCAATCAATTATAAAATATTAATGTTTTTATTCCTTTCAAACCCTAAATTATTAGGTTGGTTAGTTAAGTTTTCTCAAATAATTTATTGGGTTTTATTATGGATTGTTTTTTGTTTCTTTTCAAAAAACAAACACATTGATGTTTCATAATAAGATAACATTGTTCATCTTATATAAAAGAAACCACATTTTTTTTCTGTAATACAATATTTTTATGTTATTTATGGATATATAAATTTTTATACTTCTAAACATATGAATAAATTTATCTATTTGTGTATTTATATCCATTTTTAGATCAATATTTTTAAATATATATTTCTTTAATCCTCAACATGCCATTGATAGTTTTGAAACTTGTATAGAGAATATGATTTACTTAACTTACATAATAAATAAATAATATGAGTAAAAAAATTCCTAGTTGTTATAAAAAAATATCACAAATTTTTAATTTATGAATCACATAGAAATAAACATCTAAATGTATAAGATAATGTGACCTAGATTATTTATTCTCCAATAGTTTTTTAATGTCATTCACTATATTTTATTTAATTCAAATATAAAAATAGCTAATAATTTCTTATTTTTGTTTCAAGATATTTCTCAAAAAATTATAAATAAAAACAATTATTATGTAATTTTGGCCCATGTGACTAAATATCAAATTCAAAAACACATTTTCTTCTTTTATACTACATCATCATGAATTTTATCATTATTTATTTGACAAATGATTCTAAATTTGTCGATAACATCTTTTTATGATAGTTAAATTCAAAAATATTTTAATGAATAATATATATTTTCAATGTATCAAATCATTTCCATTGATAAATCATTAATATAAACTCATTAAATTACTTATCAGAACATTAATAGAGATAATATCATTTTATGTGATTTGATGATAACTAATTTTAGTGCACATTTTCTATTAAAATTAAATGATATATCATTCCAAGGAGTTATAAAATCACTATCATAATTTATAATTACATTCAAAATATCGTTTCAAGTCATAAGTTATTGGAAAAAAATATCTAAATAAAAGGATTTATTTGATTCATTATGAGTAACCTTAAAAATAAGTACTTATTATTAGTCAATAATCTGCATAGAATATTTAGAAAGAACCATTTTCATTAGGCACACTATTCGAATAATGATGTAATAATTAATTTTTGTAGTTCTTTTATGCATATTCCACTAGTCTTTATTGGTAATCAAAAATTATTTTTCACATCCACCACTTGATTAAATTATTGAGTTGGATTTTTTATTATATTTTATGATATCTCCCATCAAAATACTAAACATCACTGATTAATAGAAAAAAATGTTTTACCAAAACATATATAACATATGTATTTATACAATGAAACAATGATATCTACTAATAAAAAAACATTTCTATAAGAGAAATTAATTTTTTAATATTTTCTTCTCATTATCATTTCATCAGTTGTGAGATTACCTAATTTTTCTCAATATTACCATTCATAGTAAATCTTTTATTGTTTTTATATTTTCCATTATGAATAGAATTAAATCTATTGTTCCCCTAGAAACAATTTTTGGTATAATATTTAGCACAAATTCTTGATAAAGTATTTTGTGTAATGTGTTTTATTAAAAAAAATTACTCATATATTACTGTTCTCATTATCACTGTTTTTTATTATACACATTTTTATATGAAATGTTTATGTTCTATACATTTTATAACACTAAACAATTTTATTAGATACATTGAACAATTGTTTTAGGGTTTTTTTGAAAGCATTATTTTTTTGAAAACAATTAAACAAATTCAACCATTGTTATGTTAAATTTTAGTTTTATGTATCTTTTTATTGAGTTATTGATCGACCCATATCATAACCAATAGAGTTATAATTTAATCAATGATATTTGTTTTTTAATGATAGCATTGATATCATTAATCTTCTTCTTGAATTATCCTTTTTTCCTGATGTACATAGAAGAGTTAATGGTTTTCTTCAATGATGGATTATCAGTCTCAATTTGTTCATTTATTTTAATTAATTCTAAGATTTCTACTCTCAAAACATAATATCCATATATTTATTATTCTATAACATTACATTTTCTAATTTTTCTTTAATAATGGAATTATATAAGAATTTATATTTTTCCATAAATTATTGATTATAATTATCATCCAAAATATGTTCATTCACTTCAATTTCTATGTCATAAGAGAACTCATCTTATCTTGATAAAAAATTAATCCTTTTAAATGATATATTCACATTCACTTTTCCATTAGAGAAATTTTTTCTAATGGAATAACTAGACCCATTATCATTATTCTTTTATTGTCTTTTGGGCTAATCAACCACTTCCACCTCATGAGTGATATATAAGAAATTTTCTATAAACGGTATAAACATTCTATAATTAAGACATTAAAAGTAATGTTGTCAATTATAATTAGTGTTTTACATCATAGAATCCATTTGAGATAAGTGAAAAAGAATAATTGTAATTCATATCATCCCCATCAATATCCTATTATTCTTCATGATACTTTTTATGATAATTTATATTCAATCCATTTAAATTTTGGAAATGAATCATGTATTGTATTCTAATTTTAATGTAAAGGATGGGCTTGTTATCATATAATAGTGAATTGATTTTTAAAAAATATTTAAATCATAAAATTATTGAAATCATGATCCTCCATCAATGAAATATTAACATAAAATTTTATAATATAATTAAAATTAATTTTCTTATGATAATTCATATATATGATGTTTTTCAATATATGTATATAGTGTTAACAATATTATTATCTAGTGTAAAATTTATATAAAATTTCATCCTTAGACTTCCTTATTTCTTTAAATTGATCATAATAATATTTATATTTGGATTCCCCAAAAATATTTTCACTTTCATAAAAAACATGAATTTTATTATATTAGAATTTGGAGGTTATATAACCCATTAGCATCATTGGTTACATCATTATCTGTGATTAGAGAAGTATAGTTACAACTCTTCCACCAAATTCAGTATTATTCACATACCTTAACCAATATTCTATACCAACTTCAGTTGGTGTAAATCTAATCATAGATATTTCATGAATATCCAATCTCAATGAAAGAAAGTATGTATTCATGAGATCCTTACATAGATGAAATCACTATTTATTGAATATATTTACCTATTATTTTTATAGATTAAATATTCATTATTAAAATGAATCTAATTTAATGATATATAAACAATATCAAAAAAAATCACCCTGAATGGAAATCCTAGGCCTTAATACCAATTAATTTGTGTAGGATATACTATGGAGAATTCATATGTAACCTTTTATGAAAACAAAAGTTTGATCCCATTGGTGATTAGTAAAAAGGATATTCTAATCGACACTCCAAATCATGATTAGAAATAAAACATAAAGAAACATCATATGAATAAAAGGTTATACTAATTTCTCTGGATCAATAAGAGAAGAATATATTTCATGACCAGTGAATGTTATCCCACTTATCCATATCATTGCCTTTCTATAGATAAATATTGAGTAGATAAGTAATAGAGTCTTGATCTTCTCAGAATTATATATAACAATAATCATAGTGTTTCTAATGCACATTTCAATATAAAAGTCTAAAAATAACAAGAATAAAGATTATTAATAATAAAATAAATTATGATCTTCTTTCTTCCATTAGAAGATTCTTTGAACCAATTTTAAAGTGTGCACCTGTCCTTATCTCAAACTTCAACCATTTTCTATCAATAAATCTATATAAAAAATTTAATAGGGTGTGTCTCTCATATATTATATGAATATTCAAGTATTTATATTGATCCTAAAACCACAACATGTAAAAATATATCACAATATAATATATGTTTAAACTCAACACAAGGAAACTTATATAATATATTTTAGTTGACGCATTGAAAACATAAATTGATTCTTTGTGTATATATATATATATATTTGATTCTGTTGTGGTTTAGAAAAACCATATTATATACAGTTTCTTTATCCAAAACCATATACTATAACTAAATCGTATATTTCAATTCATGTAAGATAATAAAAGCATCAAAATCTCATTATGATATTGTTTTGAAAATTAATATGTGTTTTTTACACATCAACCTCATCATGTACACTATGTTTCCTTCTAGATCATGATTTTAGACTATGAAGTGGTTACAAAATATATGGGTTGTTTTCATAAATTATGAGTTAATTTATTTCATCCCAATTAATATAACTAATCTATCTTTTCTTATAGATAATTATATGAATCTATGATATAATTATGTAAACTATAGTGTGTTTCATTAAATTGTAACATTATTTCTTCCTTGGTTTAATAAAACATAACATCAGTTAAAATTATCCATTCTCTATAAATGCTATTTATTACTATAATTCAACTAAAAAAACAACACTCATTATGGCATAATAAATATAAATTTTTAATATTTGAATCGTTCTTATAGAGTATTTTCAAAAAATAATTTACGCAAACTTTTATAAATAAATATTGAATTTAATAATTAAATTATTAAAGGATTTTCCATTTTAATCAAAATCAGAATTACTTTTAAATATATGTACATATAATCAAACTTAAAAAAATACATCATTATAGTGAAAAATATATATAATGAAAACATTTTAATTCATTAAGGATAAAAAATTCCTAAAGTGGGTCAATAGTATGCTCTTATTGAGGAAGAAAGTATAAAATAATAATATAGAGTAGTGTCATTTTTATAAGAGAAATCCACCTCCAAGTGTAAATAAAAATAAAATATCGATAAATTTTCATTACCTCAATAATAATTATTTAATATTAAAAATTTTATTTATTATCCCAATTAGCTAAAAATATATCAACATAGAATATGGTATTAACTAATATATAAAATGATAATTATGGAATACAAAATTATTATTTTAATTGAAATTAATCACAAGAATATGGATATATATAGAATATTTAATGATTATAGAGAAAAAAAATAATAGAAAATATCTATTAAAATGAATGATATATATATTAATCAAATTATATGGGAATTACTTACACATTAATAAATTTTCTCAATATTTCCCAACCCATTGAAATTTTTTACATGGTGTTGGTTAAAGTATATATAGATAGATTGTAATGAACCAGGTATTTATAGAATAATAATTTTTGATTTATGTTAATACTTAAGAATAATATATTACTTTTATGTTAAAAGGGATGATTTATCTGACAGAGTAATCGATATACAATAAGGGGTTTCTACGAAATCTTATGTTACACACAACATTGAGATATACTGAAAAATAATACAGTAAAAAAAGTTATTTTAAATGGTAGTTAATGACTAGCCATTGGAATGGAGGGAATTAATAATATCAACTGAATTTTGAAATATGTTTTACACATTTTTAAATACTGATTCACTGGATACCAAGTTTATTAGAAATTCAAATAAAAACCAATTGAATATAAAGGATGTGTTTTTATGAAAACCTATTTAAAAGAGAATAATTGTTTTTTCATATCACTTTTTATGGAATTTTATTTAATAAACATATTTGATATATATTAAAATGTAATGTTTTAAATTCATCTTACATGTTTTCTAGATAAGATATAAGAATAAAGTCATTTTTTTGGATAAAAGAAGTATTATTCTAAAAATGCAGTCTAACCGCCTTTTGATGATGAACCTTTTTTAAATATTTTTTTTTCACTTTTATATGTTTTATTTGACAAACTAAAAATGTTATTGAAGCGGGTTGTCAAAATTTTATTTGGATGAAATTTTGGTATTTTTCTGATAATGTTCATTTTTAATGAATAGTGAAAAAATACTGCATTTTAATTCAAAACTTTCTTTTCATCTAATTTATTTATATTGATAGATTATAATTTTAATTGGTTTTAAAGTATAATTGGATTATGTTTTCATCATTTAATTCATTTTTACATTGGAATTAATTTCATTATGAAATTAGACATAAACATATGTCAATCTTATGATAGTTATTACTTTTTAAAAACTCGCTTTTTGGTTTTGATAACAAGAAATAGTTTTAAATTAATTTATGAAAATTCGTTGTTTTTAAATTTTATAAATGGATTCTATATTTGGAATCATGAGGTTCATATTTCATGAATATGTACCTTTTATTTTTGGACATTTTGAATAGTTACTTTAGTAATTATTTTATTTACCATGGTAAATGGGTAAATCTGGTAAATATGGGTAACAAAATAATATTATAATTATATTACACTACCCTAAAACATGTCCTAATCCTATTGGATGATATATGTCCAAATATGGGAATCCTTGAGTCGATTTTGGTTCCCCATGTATCCAAATGAGAGTGATAATGACATGTTATATTAATTAACTAAAGTAAAGAGAAATATGACATAAACTTGTATCTTTTAGTAAATTTTTTTATAGGGTTATAAAAGTGACAGTTTAGACTATAAATATTCATTATAAAGCTAAAAATATTTCATACATAATGGTATTTTGTTTATAGTTTTTAGAAATCAAATAAAAAATTTATTTATGACACAATGATAATGTAGTGATATTCTTTATTAATGAAAGATTTAAATAAATGAGATTATAAAAATTAAAATAAATTTATTTTGAAATTTTTTATGAAATGAAATAATTTTATCAGATTATTATGACTTTTTATTTTTTAATTAATTTAGTTTTTATCAAAATAATCAAGTTTTTATGGATTTTTAAAAATTTATGACATGAATAGTAAAATATTAACATAAATTAGCTATTAAAACAAATACTATTTTGTTAAATGATATAATAGTCCTAAAAACTTAATATTCGAAAAAATGACTTATAAAATGTTGAAAGTTTCATCAATGAACCACTTTAGGTTCTATTGTCTTTTTATAGTACCTATATTAACCATAAAGTATGAATATACAAGAATACATGGTAAGAGTTCAATTAGATAACTATGGGTTAAAGCTAAAAGATAAGGTTAACATTTTGACCTATACTTGTATAAAACATATTTATTGAGAGTTTTGCGATAAAACATTAACATATATTTGAAATAAATGGATTTGGGAGAATTTAAAATTGAAAAGCATTTTATTATAAAATAATATTTCAATACCTCTCTAAAGTACTCCTCCTCCCTCTTATAAAAGTGCTTAACCTCTACCCATTTAATCACTCCTATAAATCCCCTTTACCCGTAAAAACTCTATGAAAATAATCTCCCAACATCCCTCTATTAATCCTAGAAATCTTACCTTAGGCATAAAACAATTCAAGAAAACCTTTTGGCTTAAATCAAAGGGAGTTACACATTTTAAGAAGTAGCACCTTCTTTAAAGTTACTTTCCATTATTTTAGTTCTTCACTCCTTATTATATTATTGTTATTTTATTACATAACAAAATAATTATCCAAAATATTCTAGGATAATTTTATGAGATGTATTCAATCTATTCTGACACACACCTCTATCTAATGGATACAAACAAACTATTTTTTGGTACGACGAACTACTGCCTCACGAAACTATGATTGTTTGATTTTCTCCTACCACATCTCATGGTGGAAATTATGATGGAACTATATTTAAATATGATATATATTATATTTATATTTTATATATTATTATGAAATTTTTATTTACAATATACCATTATGATTTTCATGATGTGTAAATGTGATAATTTCATTTGTGGAAGTACAGACAACCGCCCCCTCAAAGTGATATGAATCGTTCATGCTATATAGAGAACGTATAAAGGACAAAGTTATTGAACTTATGTAACATATATAAAATATTATATTATACTATAATTATAATATACCTATGTATCATTTAGTTTTCATTCCATTAAATATGAAGAATAAATGAAAGTACCATTCAAGTGTACGCACAACTTACCGTCTCCATGAATGGTGCATTTCATTTCTTATATCAAAATGTTATGTACTATTATATATAAATATATATTCTTGATATATATTATATTTAAATCATTAATATCATTCTACAGATAATGTACTTTTGACCACATGGACAATTTTTAATTATAACAATTTCAATTTTTACTCAAATACCGAATATCGACCAAACGACTGATACTAACATAAATAATTATGTAATGTTTATAATGTAGAAATAAGTGATATAAAAGGAATAATAAACTTGAAAAAGGTTCTTAAGTAAGAAAAAATTATCTTAAATTTATTATTCAGGAAGAATAAGAAACAAACATGATGGGTCATACTCAAGGTAAAGGAACTTCTTAACCCAATTTTCAATCATTGGGTTAATATTCAACCTTTTGTTTATGTTGTGCTATGATTATATAAGAAATAACTTTTGATGTCCTATATTGTATTTATACATTAATTAAGTGTACTTATAGTTAATACACATAATTGATCTATTTTATTTACAAAATGAACTTGTAAGGGATTTCATCTCAATCTCCTTTCATTGAGGCATATTTTGATAATATACACCTCTTTATTTTATAAGGTGTATAATAAACTGCTTTGAATTTTAATTTCCTTAAAATATAATATTTTTTTTGAATAATTTTACTAACTGAAAAAATGAATGTTTTTTACGTATGCGGAAAGAATGGTCTCGTCGCCGCTGTAATTGTAATTTGTTATTTGGATTCCTCTATAACACTTAATGTTTTTGAAACAAAAAGAAATCCCTTATTCCTTATTTGTGTGTTTATGTATTGAAAATGGTTTTTGAATTGGATTGAGTATTTATATATCTTGAAATGTTTTCTTCTGATTTCGATGAAATGTTATTAGTGAAATGTTGATATTTTTAATATTTTTTGTGTTATGATTTTATAATGGTACTTGGAAATTTGATGGTTGGTTTTGTGATAAACCAATGATAGATGGTTACGTGAAAAACTAAATGACAGGTGTTTATGTTATAATCAAAGGACGAGGGGTAACATTATAACCTTTAATGCATTGGGCATCGAAGTCGGCCGTATGGCTATTCCATTTAGTGATATCTGTGGAGGTTGATAGTATGATCATTCCTATAACATATCAGAATTTCCATGTAAATTTTTTATTTATATGGAATTATTTTGAGACTAAAAAATTAGATGACATGTAATTTCGTGGTCCAGAGAGCCCGAAACAAAATTTTGAACTTTTCTAAAGGTACATTCAGTAAATGTGTGAGCAAGATTTTCTATATTTTTAACCGTATCATAGATAAAAAATCTAGGGGAACTTTTCAATTACAAACACTGAGATTATCTTAGAAATGAATTATTTTCAGCCGATAAGGGCCGAGAAGAAAAGTTATTTTTCAGACTTTTCGAGAAAAATAATAAAATAATTTTAATTTATTATTTTATTTTTATTCTCACTTTTGGAGTGGAGGACAGTGACGTTGTGTGGGAAGTGAAAGGGTGGAAAATATGCATATCAATGAGGCTCATTAATGGCTCATTAAACTCCCATCATAACGACACTTTAATGACATATAATAGCAACAATGTTTCTTAAATAAAACAGTGTAGCGATGCGATGTCGCATCATAATAGGAACAATGCGATGTGTTCTTATTTATAATTCGATGTTCTAGGAAATTATGGATTAAAGAATTTAAGGGATTCTATAGAGAACCTCTTATGGACTTTAACCCTAGAAAAGAATGAATAACTCTGACCGAACATCATCTTCTTCGTCAATCCTTTCAAAGATCAAAACTGAGAAGAGAAAAATGGATTGAGGAGAAGTTCACCAAAGCGCTCTACAAATGGAACCCTATGGTTGGCTGAGACCTTAATACTGCTCGAGGATGGACCAGTGGGAAATGAATCTGTGTTACCCAGCATGACCATGTTGGGGAGTGGCTCTGTGTGACCCGGAAGACCCTCAATACTCGATAGAAGATTACCTTAGTTCGGTGAAGGTGGGATGTGGCTCTATGTGACCCAATAGGCCCACAGTGGGGAGAGACTCTGTGTGACCCAGCGTACCCATGGTACTCATCAATGATGAGTACCACAATAGTTCTAGGTTAGTGGGAAGTGACTTTGTGTAACCCGACATTCCCATTGTACTTGATAGAGGATGATTTCTCCAACGTCCAAGGAGTTCGACGTTTGTGACTGATGATACTACTGTTACTACCCTAGAATATACCTGATGTGAGCTTCCTTGTGTTTAATGCTTTAATTTTATAAATTATTGCGTGTTCATTTTTTTTTGTTTTTGGTTCCCTATTGATTACTATGTTACTCACCACTACACAGGCTTCACCCACACATGTTGCATCTAGTGCAGACGACCAGTGTTTGGACATGGGTTCTTAGGGAGACATAACAAAAGGATGCTATGACATTGGACTTAGTGGTATAGGACCTGGTAGGTCCTAGTAGTACCGGGTGGATAGTACACACTACATCGGCTTCCAGTAGCTTCACTACTCTCATGATCGGGTGGGGTTTACTTTAGATGGCTATCAGAGCACTTTTCATACTTTACAGTTTTCGTTACTTTTTCTTCGGTTTGTATTCTTTCCAAATTTCTTTCAGTTGTACTTGCACTCAATTTATTCAGTAGTATGATATTTTTCTATTGTGATTTAGGATATGGTTGGTCCTGTGTGTGCATATCGGTATCCATGATAATGCCTACCACTTGAATTTTGGAACCTTCGGTGCTAGTCGCCTGCCCCTAGCCTTTGAGAGGTGGGTTAGGGGAAGTAACAACATGGGCCCCAGGGGGTGGGTCATAAAAATTTATTTTAAGTATGTTTATGCCCCAAATTATCATTATATGTTATATGTTGCTTTCTATGGTCTTTATGGTAATATTTTTGTTACATAAAGGGTATGAAATGAGCTTATATTCGGTAAAGTGTTTTTCCTACATCTTAATGTTTAAAAGTATTACATTATGATAATGTTTTCATGGATTACATGTTTTTGAAAGACAAATAGTTTTCTTTTATTATTTATCCCCTATTGAGATTTTTATGCTCATCCTAAGGTTTGAAATGTTTTCATAGGACATAATGAAAAATAGATTCAAGGGTGGGATCAAGGAAAAGTTATACTGTTAAAACATAAATCAATGTCATATTTCATTTTAAATAATTTTTTTATGAAAAAACGATAGTTGGTAGAGTTTTCAACTTGTAATATTCAATATGTTATGTATAAGTTATGACCTAATTCTCTAAAGCTATAAACCTGAAAAGATCCTCGATGTGAATGAAAGTCAAATTATCAACTTATCTCTATATTAGGTAATGTTTAAGGATAAGGCCTTATAGTTGGTATCAGAGGAATGTTTTAGACAAATTTAGGGATTATGAGTTTTTGTAAAATAGATGGTTAGTCCCAATGTCTAATATTTCAGTTAAATCCTTGTTTTATAACATTTTCAGATCAAGGAATGTTGGTTACAAATGGAATGTGGAGGATCTCAAACAAAATTCCTATCTTTTTTTGATGACATTCTTTCAATAATTATTGAAAATTTATGTTTGAATGATTGTGAAACTTTTTCTAGCATACAACTCATTTCTAAGCAGTTGTTTGAGATATCAAACACCTCCACTATACCTTAATACCGTCATTGATGAAATGTTTTATTTAATCAAATCTTACTTTCTCAATATTTTCATATTCTCAAGAAAGGTAAATATTATCAGGGAATTTTCAAATATTTTACCTTATCATAATATTTGAAGCATATTGTGATTTTGAAAAAGGAGATGAAGAAAGAGACCCTTGTGCAACTGATTTTTATTTTCTTTTAAAATATAGTCTCTCAACACATACTTATGGTATTTTAAAATTACCATTGATTTAATGTTTCAAATCAAACTCAATCTTACTTTTTTTTATAAAAATCAAGTTTTATCCCATTTTTTGAAATTATATATCATACCTGAATATTTTCCGAAATTATTTTTCTGAGAACACCCATATGAACTATGTTGTACAGAGTGTATTTCTATGATGGAAACAAATGATTTTGAAGGATCTCTAAATCATTGTTACAATTCAGGGACCTTATACCTACATGAAAAAGATGAAAATAAAACCATAATCAAGATACGATGCTCTTTCTTCTGGGAATAGTTTTATTTTATAATATGGAGGTGAAATAATGAAATGGAAACATATATAAGAATTCATGAATTATGTTGTTTAGGAATTAATGAGTTGGGATGAAAATTATACGTATAAGACTACCATTAATGTTAAAACATGTAAGGACTGTTTATGAGTTTTATAAGAAGGATAACCTGTAATATGGTTGGCAACCCGTCTCTTCTACTAAGGCTGCAAGAATCGAACCCACAACCAAAGGGTGACACGGGCGCATCACCTACTACTGGCCAACATGAAATCACTGGTTAGTATAACAAATTAATTTTAGTTAAATAATTTTATTGATCAAGAATAAGTCGAATTTTGGAACTTATGTTTTATCAAATGGATACCCTTAGTATAGTAATATGATTTGGGGATTAAGTGATAAAGGTAATTTTGGAATACATTTTCTATTTTAGGAAACTATATGCCTAAGGAAAATATAATACTATGGGATTTCATTTGATGAGTAATTTTTGAATTTAATTAAGAATAATATATGATTTTATTATGGACTTATAGAAATTTGGGTTATTTTTGGAAATGATTAACATATCTTTGAGAATATGGGATTAGGATAATTATTTTTAAGTATGATATTTTAAGAGTAGTTGATGTTATTTGGAGATAAATGTTATGATTTGTCATGGAAGACTTTGTGATCAAGTTCTTTTGAGTTTTGGGTTTTAATATCAGTTTGTATTATTTTGAAGAATTTAAAGGAAGTTTTTTTATTGAAAGGTATTTATTGAACATTGAGTTTTGTTTATTGAATTTTGGAGATTATGAGTAATATTTCTTTCTATAAAGGATTATCCTTTTTGGGGATTATCTGATCTCATACTAGCCATTTTGGTTTTGGTTAATGAATCATGATTGGGGAAATATCTTTTTTATATTTTCTAGATTATGTTTTTCTCTAGAAGTTGATTCTAGTGCTTTAAGTGTGTCTATGTTATCATGAATACTCATTGTTTAGCGAAAATATGAGATTATGGTAGAAATTTATTAAAGGATGAAAATTGACTATAAATGTAAGTAAATTTACTTATGTTATTAGTAAATGTCATAAATAAATTATTCAACCTTATAAAAATTAAATTTAAACAAAAACATTGTCTGTGCACTTTTCCTACTAAGGAATCAAAGACCGTTTAACCCATCACTAGTTTATGGTTTTCGAGTAGTTAACTTTTTACTAATCACATTTTCTATCACTCTCCACCAGAACATGTCACTTAGTTTCTCTTCCATATCCACATGTTCCTACATGGAATCCTAGAATTTGTTTTCTCAAGTGACCTTTCTACTTCTCTTTATTTATTTTAAAGAGATATTTTTATTGACACTTTTTCTGATGTGGGACTTTTAATGAAGTTTCTGAGAACAATTTTAACATTGTGAGGATGAAATTTACAAAAGGGGGGAATGATGTAATAACCTAGGTATTTATAGAATAATACCGTTTTATTTCTATTAATACATATGAATAATATATTAATTTTACGTTAAAGAGGAAATTTTTCTGATATCGTACTCGACACACAATAATGAGTTTCTCCAAAATCTTATGTTACACACAACATTGAGATATAACAAAAACAATACAGTAAAAATATTATTATTTTAAATGGTTGTTAATGCCTAAACGTTGGAATGGAATGAATGAATAATATCAACTTAAATTTGAAATACAATTTACACATGATAAAATAACGATTCATTGGTTACCAAATTTATTAGAAATAGAAATAAAAAATCAATTGAATATAAAGGTTGTGTTTTTATGAAAACCTATTTAAAAGAGAATAATTGTGTTTTCATATCACTATTTATTTATTTACATTAAATGAAAAATATATGATATATATTCATATGTAATGTTTTAAATTCATCTTATATGTTTTTGAGATATGAAATAAGAACAAATTCAATTTTTCAGATAAAAGAAGTATTTTTCTAAAAATACAGTTTAATAGCCTTTTCATGGTGAACCCTTTTTTAAATATAGTTTTTTTATCTTTAATATTATATTTTGAAAAAATAAACTTCATTTATCGAATAGTTACACTAAGATTTACTTTGGATGAAATTTTTGTATTTTTCTGATAAATTGTTTTTAATGAATTGTGAAAAAATACTACATTTTTGTTAAAAACTGTCATTTTATATAATTTATTTATATATTAATATTGTCATTTTAATTAGTTTTAAAGTATAATTGGATTATTTTTTTATCATTTAATTTAATTTTGTTCATTATAAGTAATTTTACTTAGAAATTGGACGTATCATAGGTCAATATTTTGATAGTTATTACTTCTTAAAAACCCACTTTTTGGTTTTGAAAATGGGAATTAATTTTAAATTAACTTCTCTTAATTATATGTTTTGAATTTGGAAAAATGGATTCTATATTTGGAATCATGAGGTCCAAATTGTGTGAATATGAACCTTTTAATTTTCGATATTAGGAATAATAACTTCAGTAATTATTTTATTTACCATGGTAAAAGGGTAAATCTTGTAAATAAGGGTAACAAAATAATATTAGAATAATATTAAAATACCCTAAAACATGTACTAATAATATTTGATGAGATATTTCCCAGTATGGTCATCCTTGGATTGATGTTAGGACCCCATGTATTGACTTGGGAGTGATAATGACATGTTATATTAATTAATTAAAGAAAAGAGAAATATGACATAAACTGGTATCTTTAAATAATTTTTTTTATATCAGGATATAAAATTTATATTTTCAACTATAAATATACATTATAAATCTAAACTATTTTGGAACATCATGGTATATTGTTTTTAATTTTTGGACATGAAATAAATAAATTTATTTATAACACAGTGATGATGTAGTGATTACCTTATTAATGAATGATTTAAATAAATGAGATTATAAAAATTGAAATATTTTTTTGAATCTTTTTAGTACATCGACTAACTTTAGTGATGATTATGAATTGGTAAATTTGAATTAATAATGGTTTTTTTCTAAATAATCTTGTTTTTGTGGATTTTTAAAAATTCATGATATGAATAGTATAAAAATTGACATAAATGAGTTTTTAAAAAAAATAATATTTTATTAAATAATATAATAGTTATAAAAATCTATGATTTAGATGATTAACTTTGATAATTTTTAACATGTCACTAATGAACCACATTATGTTCTTTTGGAATTTTATAGTAACTTTATTAACTATATAGTATGAATATACAAAAAGACATGGTAAGAGTTAAATTAGTTAACTAAGGGTTAAATCTAAATGATAAGGTTACATTTGTGACCTAGAAATGTCTAAAATCTATTTTTTGAGATATTTTAGACCCAAAATTAAATTATATTTTAAATAAATGACTTTGGGACCATTTGAAACCGAAAAAAATTATAATAAAAAAAATATTTCAATACCTTCCTAAAGTGCCCCACCTCCGTCTTATAAAAGGGAATAACCTATACCCATTTAATAACACCTCTAAATCTCCATGTCTCGTCCAAAAGCTACCCAAATTACATCCCAATATCCCTCTCTTCCTCCTAGAATCCTTGCATTAGGCATACGGCAATTAAAGAAATCCATTTGGCTCAAATCAAAGGGAGTTACATGTTTTAAGAGGCATCGTCTACTCTAAAGTTTCTTTCCATTAGTTTAATTCTTCAATTTCTGTTATATTCATATTATTTGATTAAATAAATCCAATAGTATCCAAAATATACTAGGTTGTTTTTATGATAAGTATCTAAACTACACTAATACACACTTCCATTTAATGGATACAAACATACTGTTTATGTGTATGGTGAACTACTGCCTCAAGAAACGATGATTGCTTGATTTTACCATACCACCTCTCATGGTGGCCATTATGATGGAAATATATTTATATAGGATATATATTAAATTTATTATTTCTCTATTACTCTTTAATTTTTATTTACAATATACCATTATGCTTTTCATGATGTGTAAATATGATAATTTCATTTGAGGAAGTACAGACTATTGCCCCCTCAAAGTAATATGACTCGTTCATTCCATACATGGTACATATAAAGGATGTAGTTAATGAAATTATGAAACATATGCTAAATATTATATTATAATGTAATTATAATATACCTATGTATCATTTTGTTTTAATTTCATTAAATAAAAAAATTAAATGAAAGTAGCCTTTATGTATACGTACAACTTACAATCTCCATGAACAATTAATTTCTTTTCTTATCTCAAAATATTATGTACTATTGTAAATAAATATAAATACTGGTTATATATGATATTTAAATCATTAATATCATTTTGGAGATAATGTAATTTTGACCACATGGACAGTTTTTAATTATAACATGTTCATTTTTACTCAAGTACCGAATATTGACAAAATGACCGATATTGACATAAATAATTATGTAATGTTTATAAATTGGTGATAAGTGATATAGAAGGATTAATAAACTTGAAAAGGGATCTGAAGAAAGTAGAAATTAACTTATGTTTATTATTCAGGGAGAACAAGGAATAAACGTGACATAATAGACTCAAGGTAAGTGAACTTCTTTACCCAATTTCCAATCATTGGGTTAATATTATACTTTTTGATTATTTCATACTATGATTATGTAAGAAATAAATTTTTATGTCCATTATTTTATTTATACATTACTTATGTGTACTTATAGTGAATACACATAATCGATCTATTTTATTTAAAAAATGATCTTTGTAAGGTATTTTGTCTCAATCTCTTTTCATCAAGGAATATTTTGAAAATATACACTTCCTTATTTTGTATGGTGTATAATAAACTGGTTTGAATTTTAATTTTATTCAAATATAATCTTTTTTCAATTAATTTTACTAAACAAAAAAAGGAATGTTTTTATGTATAAGGAGACAACGACCTCTCTACCACCATGATCATTATTTTATATTTGGCTTCCTCTATAAGAATTATTGTTTTTAAAAGTAAAAGAAATACCTTTTTCCCTTTATGGGTGTTTTCATATTGAAAATGGTTTTTGAAATGGATATAGTATTTCAATATCATGAAATATTTTCTTGTAATTTCAATGAAATGTTATTTGTGAAATGTTGATATTTGCGATATTTTATGTGTTATGATTATATAATGGTACATGGAAATATGACGGGTGGTTATATGATAAACCAAGGACGAGTGGTTATGTCACAAACAAAATGACGGGTGGTTTTATGATAATCCAAGTATGGGTTGTTAAATTATAACCTCTAATGAATTGGGTATGCAAGTCGACCATATGACTATGACATTTAGTGATATGTGTGGAAGTCGACCATATTGTTATTACATTTAAGAATTTTTATGTCCCAAGTTACCTTTATATGTTATATTTTTCTTTCTGTGAGATTTATAGTAATATTTTGGTTACCAAAAGGGTAAGCAATGAGTTATATTCAATGAAGTGTTTTTGCTAATTCTTAAAGGTGAAAAGTATTAATTTATGATAATGTTTTCATGGTTTACATGTTTTTATATGACTAATAGTTTTCTTTCATTATGTATCCCTTTCTGAGCTTTTAAGATCATCCCAAGTTTTGAAATGTTTTTCACAGGACATAATGATGAATAGAGTCATGGATGAGATCAAGGAAAATTTATGCTGTTAAAACATGAAATGATGCCATATTTCATTTTAAAGAGTTTTTATTTTATGAAAAAAAATTTGTATAAGTGTCTAATTGTAATATACAAGATGTTATGTATATGTTATGACACAATTCTCTAAATCTATAAACATGAAAAGATCCCCAATGTTAATTAAAGTCAAATTTTCAACTTATATCTTGATTAAGTTACATTTAAGGCTAGGGCCTCATATAAATTATTTTGAAGAAATATTTTAGGAACATATGAGGATATTTTTCATCATACCTGTACCCATACTACCCCTGATGTAGAGAAATATTTATGATATAAAAAAATGGTTCAATGAAGTGATTGAATTGTTTTCTCATTAAAAATAATACTATCATAGTTAATTCCTTTGATAAATTAATGATCCATTTATAAAATCACCCAATTCACGATTTTTGAGTTATATATGGTATTACATTCAATTATAATCACGAGGTATTATCAATATATTTAAAATAATTATATATTAACTAATTATGAAAATTTAATTTATATATTAACACATTAGGAGATAGACATGTGATAAAAAATATGGTTAGAGTTAACCAAGAATTATTAAAATTCAATGTATTATAATATTAGTTAATAAAAAAATGTGAATGATGTTTTCAATAGATTTTTTCCTGCATCCCTCTCTAGGAAGAGGACTAAAAATCATCAAATATTCATTAATATGTAAAAGATATACATGAAAGTTATATGGGAAAGGAAAATTTTCCATCCTTCCCAAATGATTTTTTTAATTATCAATTTATATAAATACATAGGAGGAGAAAAAGGATGATATGAATATGTACAATAATGTAGTAAATAGTTAATAATTAAACCTCTATAAATATTGATTTATACTTCACAATGTAGATATTTGATCGACCAATGGGTGAATTGATGAAGGTACAGTTTGAGTATTCACAATGTTTAAATTTATTTATTCACCATAGAAATACTAATATATATAGATCTCCAAGAGGACATATAATAGTTGGTGGTGAAACAGCCATGATACTAGCAAATAGTTACACAGGCAAGATGTAGGAAAGAGGTGAAGACCCATATACATGCTGATTTAAGTAGGGTCTTTGGTAAATCAATGCGAATTATCATTCAGGCTATCCAATATTGGGCCTATGTGACTTTAACATATAAATAAATAAGGTCATGTCGGTGGGCTCTCCCATGGGGTATATGGCAGACCATTTCAGATTATGTATGCGCGATGAGTGATTGAAAGTAATTGTACCCCCGATCACCTAATATATATATATACATATAATTATATAAATATATTTATAATTGTATACATAGAAATGAGAGAAAATTAACATATATATCATTATATGTATCTCAATGAAATATATAAAAAAATACATTTTGTTTATATTTAATCATATTACAAAGAAAACATACTTCTATAAGGACCTGTATCTTTAGTGGTCTTGAATTTTGAAGGGAATTTGAATTTTATTCCTAGAGAATGGAAATTTAAGATAATTAGAATGTTGATAATAATTATGAGAATTTTATTATCTCAAGATTCTTTTTTGGATATAGATTTATTCCTAGGTGGAAGTTCAAGTTCATGGATGTAATGACTTGGGTTTTTGGAATGGGTCAAAATTCCCACCCTGTTTAAAATTTCCACCTACCGATGATGATACATTTTCCTTCATTGATAGTAACTAAAATATGAAAGTTCCATTTTCCCTTTTTATGGGATTGAACTGGTTTAGAGTCTAGGATAGTTCCTCGGGTGTTCATAAGGGTTTCAGGAGCATTGGAGGCCTGAAGACCTTGTTTTTGAAAATACAGTGCATGGACACTGTTTAGGGAAACCATGCGAGTGGTGGTGCATAGATGAGTGAACACATCTATAGTTTTGATAAAGGGTTTCTGCATAGTTTTTTAATAATTAAAGAAACTATCATGGGAACTCTCAAATGATGTTTATTTTTTGGTTATTTAGGTGCAACAGAGTGGCTGACCATCTCTAAAAGGGGGAAGTAAATTTAACGACATATTAAAGTTATTTGAAAATGAAATTAAAGTTAATAAAAAACAGCATAAAAGTACGGAGGAATTTTTATCATTTATAAAATAAGAATAAGTATGCTAGAAGAAGATTTCATTTTTTATTTTTTATTTTTAAAATGAAATTTTATTAATAAGACACAACAAGTAGATGTTTTTTAGAAATTATTATTAGAAAGTGTAATAAATATAAATATACCTATTCGATTAATTATTCATAATTATCATTTAAATTATAATCCAATTAATTATTATAACCTAATTTTGTAATCCTCAAAACCTATGATAAATAACTTTACCACAAAGATGATGTGAATTAAACCCTAATCTAGCTTTGGAACATGAAATTGCAACACCCTACTTGGATTGATATTCTAAGTCTAGGTTATGGTCAATGTTAAATTAAAGAACATATCCATTATAGAAAATGAGTATGAATTGTCTTTAGGTATTATATTGGAACTCTACAACATTATTCTGTGTGCTTTAATTTCATCGATTAAGATTGTGCTCTCACAATTCACACATCACTCAACCTTTTTAGTTTTGTATTAATTTTTCAATTGCACACTTAGTTTATTTTAATTCAAAAACACAATTCATAAATAAAAATTTATTATTTATATTATCCCATTGATTCAAAATAATTTAATGAAGAAGGTTAGAGTTAGATTTATAACAAATAAAGTACTCTTCCGTGAGCGGTGTGGTCATCGTTGACACATTTTTCATTTTCAAAGGTACTGGAAAGGTTATAACCCAATCACATTTCTAATCTTGATCTCCAGTCCAAATGGAATGATTAATATATTAAGAAATTTGAAAATAATAGAATAAATGGATTAGAAACTAAGGGTTTTATTACTTGAACAAAAAACATTAACAAGTGAAGAAGAAGAAGGCTTCGATGAAGGGATCCAAGCTTCAAGAGCTCTACCTCATGGGATTCCTAGAGAAATGTAGTGAAACCAATTATAATCTACCTTAATTATCCTAATTCAAGTTCCTAACTCATATTAATGAGAAAAATACATATTTATAAATTTGATGGGATGCTATGATATAAGTGGTTTAATGTGTCAATGGGAAATGTCGGCCAAATATTTTATCCCAAAATGAACTGAGTCCTTGACCATTACGAATGGTGAATCATCTATCCTAAAAGAAGGATAAGTTGTGATAAATTGTTTTCTCAAGATCCTCTCCAAATATGGGCACATTCTGAGCATAGTTAAAGAAGTTATGGCCCAAATAATGAAGTGATTTCTAATTTGGAGAGTCTAGTCCATCTTTGACTTCATGAACCATTTAGTCCAATAAAATGCACAATTTAACTCATATGTCATGAATGAAAGATGTATCCCATTATGTTAGGAATAAAGTTAAAAAATTTATATTTAAATTGTAAAAATAAAAATATTAGAGTTTGAAATACTATAGTGAATTTGAAAAAGTAAAAGTAGTATTTTCATAAAATTTTCAATTGAATGATCGAATTCCAAATATTTTATAAATAAACATATTGAGTGCAATGTGAAAAAATTATTTACTTTATTACCAATAAAATATTCAGTATTATTTTATCACATTGTATGAAAAAACTGTGTGGGGTGGCCATGTGGGTTTGGAGATCTTAAGAAGTGGCCTCCACACAGTTTGGAAAACCGTGCGGGTAAACCGTGATGCCAGTGCTAGGAAGTTTTTCTAAAATTTTATTTTTTATTTTATTTTTTATATTTATTTCCTCCTCTCCCTCTTTCTTCTCCCTTGATCATTCACATCATTGCAGAACATCCCCTTTTTTTCCTTCCATCGGTTTCGATCATGTCTCTTCTTCCAACCTCCATTCTTCTACCCATCAGAAGCTATAAGATCACATTAATAAGGATAACCCCACACATACTTCTTCTTCCTTGATCATTCACATTACATACCATTTTTTTTATCCTAAAAAATTTCATGGTTTTAGATAGAAACTCAGATCTACATTGATCCACATCAAATTGGACTTTAGTAATGGATGTACCTATGCCAACGAGTCAGAGGTAAGTGGGTCATACATTGTTTTGATTATTCACAGACAATTAGGGGTTGTGGATTTTTTTGCAGAATGTAGGGTTTTGATTAGAACCTTATTATATCATATTCAATTTTCTTTTAGACCATGTCAGATGTCGTGGGCATGCCCTATACCTATTATGATTGAACGAGGCTTGGTAAGAGGTCATTTTTCCTTAGGAAACATTCGATGGGGGTTCCAAAATGGTTTCAATTTACTTATTTATTTTTATTTAAAATGGTATATTAAATGTTTTATCCTTGATTAAACAATTTAAGGGAATTCAAGACATCATTTGTAAAGTGTTAGAGTTTGTAGATAGTGTAATGCAATCAGTTTAAATTGAATTACTAGTTTAAAATGCTTAAAATGTGTTATATAAATATTTGTAATGCTTGATATTACATATAATGAGACCCTTGGGGTTGTGACTAGCTTGAACCAAGGTTGGGATAGAATGAACATTAGGATTGATTTTTTTTGAAAACTAGTCATGCCTGGACCAGATTTTCTTGAGTTTATTGTACAATAGGATTGGGAATCATGGATGTTGGTTTGAGGCAATGTGAATTTGAGGTTGGGAATGACCTAGGATTCTTGGATGGAACGACCATCATATTTTAGTTACATGGTCGTAGGGGAATGAGGTCCCAAATATAGTGTCTATTAGGTTATTATTTGGTGATTTCCACTCACCAATGATGTCCAAATCGCTAATTGATTCATGTTTAAACAGGTTGAATCCAACATGAGGTGGTTTTGACCACTCTTGTGGATAGATGCCCTGATAGTTATAACATATTTATTTTTGGTTTATGGGGTTATTTTTATATAAATCCATGGGGAATTAGAGGAGACTTCGGTTGATTGGAACGAGGATATCATGTTGGGGGATGAGGCTCATCATGATTGTGGTCCTGATCATAGGTACTTATTTGAGGAAAGGCAATGATGTTCCTCTAGTGGTCATGCCATGGGATGATGTTAGAATTCATGAAAGGGGTTCGTGGGATATAGAGACTATTTTTGGGCATGCCTTTGGGATGCTGGTACATTGAGACATGATTTGTTAGGAGGCACATGGTGTCGGGCTATATAACTGAGGTGGAAGATGATGGTTCAGTAAGAATTTGTGACTTTGGGATACCTTGGCATGTGGGCCAAGGACTCTCTTTTCTTCTGAGATTTTGGAATTAGATGAAGTAGGTGACACTCCCTGGTGTCTATTGAGCACCAATTGATATTGTGCTTATTATTGCATCATAATGTTAACTTTTCTTAGAGGTGAATCTCTTCATAAACACTTACACCAGGTAGGCACCATTGGGTGGTATCCTACTAAGATTAATCTCACACCCTGCACAGTCCCTTTAATACGTGCGTAGAATTTATGAATTTACACATGTAAAGTATTAGATTTCAGATTTGGATTGTAGTGTTGTTTGGCATAGAGTTTTTCATGGTCCTTGGGGTCATTCCTAGTTGGAGTTTTTATTTAGTTTTCTTTTAGTTTTAGAGTGTTTATTATATGTAGCTACTATGGTCTATCATGGGAATGACCTTGTATATTTTATTCTATGACTCAACATGGAATAAAAGTTTTTTTTTGAGTGGATACAAGTGATTTTATCGCCTGTCAATCTGTTTACTTTCCACTGTAGTTGTTTCTATATTTCTTCCACTGTTTATCTCTATTGGATGTGCTTCCTCTTTGTGGGTCTAGTTTGATTCTGCTGAGTCATTTATTTCAACATCATGTTATCTTATTATGCTTGGGCTAGTATATTATCTATACCTTGGGGCTATAGCCTCACTATTGAAACTTTTGGCACCCTCACTGCAAAGCCATTGGAATTTTGGGAGGTACGCCTATTGCTAGTGGAACCCTGCCCGTTAGCACTGTTCGGGTGGATTTTTGGGTCTGGGATGCTACAAGTGATATTTGAGGTAGTTTATTTTACCTAATTTAATTATATTAATATTTGGGGTTATGGTAGACTAGGGATAGTTTTTTTTCATAGGTGGATTTTGAACTCGTGCTTGGGTGCCTACAACCCCATGTACGTGGGATGGATTGAGTTACCTGGGGTGGGTTATGCTAGTTTCTTTTTCATGGATTGAATTTTATAAATTTCCACCTTGGTGGATCATTTGGTTTGTAATAATTATTTGTTTTGATATGTGAACCTTTACCTATTGTAGTAAACAAGAATTAGACCATGGCCCAATAAGCCAAGGCATGGTTTTTTAGCTTTTGATAAGCATGTTTTTAGGGTATTTCAATTTCATATATCCACATATTCTTTTTTAATTGATAATACCATGTGAGATGTGTCAATTTCCATGTGGAACTGTAATATTCTATGCTTTATATATATGTGTGTGTGTGTTTGAAATTTCATGCTGCATGAGGATTGGGCCTGGATCTTATAGAAGCATGCAAGTATTATGGCTGAGGTGATTTTGATCACCAGGATTGGGTGACTAGGTTATCGTTTTGAGGAAAGGTGGTTGTCAGTATGGGCAAGGCCCAAGGATATTGTGATACTTGGCTCTATTGAGGGTGGGTAAGGAGGCCTTGAGGTAGGGATTCCATGGGCATGATTGCGGTAGGGGAGAGTAAGGGTAGTTTTTATATGCTGCATTTTCACTGCTTTATCAATCTAAGATATATATATATATATATATATTATGTCTAACCACTTTATGGTATTAAGTGGGTTTCACCTAGATGGATCAGATGGAGCATCTGCTGAGTGATGGTACAGTGTTGCAGGATAATGATAATCTTTATACACCTGAGGTTCAGGTATAACATGAGCCACAAGTACAGGCTCGGGGATAAGAACAAGTTCATTTTCTAGTGTAGGCAGGGTAGCTTTTTGGTTTTACATCATTTGGGACATGGATTGACGATCAAATTTGGGTTAGCCTAGTATGTGTTTTGTAGGGTGAGGGTGGTCAACATGTGGCTTTGAACTGAATAGAGAGATTGTAGATGATTTTCAAGTAACTCGAGATGCATCCAAGGAAGAGGTTCAAGCTAGCAACACATATGCTTAGAGGTACAGCTACGTGATGGTTTGATATGCGGTTTCGGTGTTGCAGACACAAGGGATTGTCCTGGCCAGACATTGAGGATAGGTATTTCGAGCACTTTTTCCCAGAGACACTGAGGTAGGAGAGAGCTCAGGTGTTCTTGATCCTTCAGTAGGGTGACATGTCAGTCATGGACTATGTGGCTACTTTCACTAATATTTTTCTACTTTCACTAGGTATGGTAAGTGATGAAACCTCGAGGCTGAGGCGATTTGAAGATGGCTTACATTATTCCATATAGGTGTAGGTAAACATCTTTAGGTTGTCCTCTTTCTTAGAAGTAGTGAATCAGGCACTCATATCCAATGGAAACATAACATAAATGTATCACATGAGTAGAATAGTGGCTTCATGTGGTAGTTTATTTGTTAGGAAATCAGGTCAAGATGAGTTTCAACAAGGCGGTCAGGAAAAGGACCCAGCTTGACCACCTCATGGTAGCTCTGCAGTTGATTACTTTTATTGTGGGAAACTAGGTCATGTTCGGACATAGTGTGATCATCCTCCAAAGGGGTTCTGGGTATGTGTAAAGGTGGGGCATCATGAGAGGTTTTACAAGTAGCCTTATCAGATAGTTAGAAGGTAGGGACTGATGCAGGAGAATGCTTAAAAGTTTGGTCCGGGATTTGTACCAGGTGAGGGTAGATGAGGTCAAGGAGCATGCAGAAGACATGTAAGAGATAGTAGGACTTAGTATTTGGGTCATTGGCTAGTTTCTTCTATAGCACTGTAGAGAGGAAAGGCTTTGAGATGTCATCTATCAATCCAGGTGCACGTTGTGGAGTTTTCAAGGGATGATCGGGCTGGAGAGCCGATGACAGTTAGAGCTATGCCGTAGGCATGGCCATAATTTCTTTTTTATTTTTCTATGGCATGAAATGTTAGGGAATGTCTATTTTGATTTCACGAGGTTCACATTTTGAATATTGACTGATAAGACACTGGTCAGTAGATTGGAACCATCTCGGGTGCATGAATATATAAATATGAGGGGCCTGAAATTTGGAGAACCATTCGATGTGCATTTTGAGGTGCTTGGCATCAGGAGCATCATTGGATATGAGTTACTTGGGGTTCCTTGGGTATAGGGGAATTGAGGGTGCAATTTTTTATTGATGTGTGAGGCACCAGGTTTGTTTTGAGCATCCCTAGGATGTAAGGCCTCATTGTACAAAGGGTTTTCTGGGCTCCAGGTAGGAATCGATGGAGTGAGAGAAGTAATTTAGGTGTCAGAAGTGACATATGAGAATATGATGATGTTAATGGGTGACGATGCATCATGGGAAGACCATGGGTTCATAAAATACTCCATTGTACCTTGATTTATTTGAGATTTGGGTCGAGATAGATAGAGTTAGGAAATTCATAATGTGGGGAGCTCCTTGACGAATTTAGCTATAACCCCTTAGACCAGGGTAGTTTGGGTTCTTTGTACCAGGATGTGAATGTTCTACACCTTTTTTGGATATTGTTTGATTGCCTTGGGATGTTCTATGTTAAGGTAGAGGTATTTTAATGTCCTAGGTTTTTGGAACGGGTCAATATTCCCACCTAGTATGAATTTTTCACCTTGTGGCGATGCTACTTTTTGTTTCATGGATCAGAACTCAATTAAGATAGTTTCATTAGGATTTTTTGTTGTTTTTTTGGGTTTTTCATAGGATTGTATAGTTCATAGGGTGTTCTTAAGGGTTTTGGGAGCATTGGAGGCCCAAAGGCCTAGTTATTTGGGAAATAGGTGAAGGCGCACAGTTTAGGGAAACCGTGCGTGTGGTGGTGCATGGTTGTACGACCACATATATAGTTTTGAAAGAGGGTTTCCACACGGTTTGAGCATGGTATGGAAAACCATGATGTGTGGCTATGAAGATCTGGAGATATTAGGCAGTGGCTTCCTTATGGTTGCTTCAGGGTTTGGAAAACCGTGTGGGTAAACCATGCGGCTAGTACTCGGTATTTATTCAAAATTTTACTTTTTATTTTATAATTTATATTTCTTTCCTACTCTTCCAATTTCTTCTTACTTGGTCATTCACATAAGGGAATAGAATCCCAATTTCCCCTTCCACCAGTTTTGATCTAGTATCTTCATTCAGCCTCCGTTCTTTGATCTACCAAAAGCTATAGTATCACCTTGGAAAGGATAACCCCATACATACTTCTTATTCCTTGATCTTTCTCCTTACAACCTATTGTTTCCTTCCAAACCAATTTCTTTGTTTTTGATGGAAACTCAGATCTACATTGATCTTATTTGAATTAGACTTCGTTATTGTATGTACCTACACCAACATGTATAAGGTATGTGGTGCATACCTTTGTTTTTGAGTTTTCATGGACATTTGGGTGTTTCATATTTTTTACCTCAATGACGGGTTTTGAGCATAACACTATTATAGTATATTGAATTGTCTATTAGAACATGTTGGATGCTGTGGGCATACCCTAAACCTATTACACTTGAGTAAGGATTGGCGAGAGGTCGTTTCTCTTTAAGACATTTTGAATGGCGGAGCCAAAATGGTTTTAATTGACTTGTATTTATTTAAACTGGTATGTTAAATTATTTAAGATTGATTAAGTTAGTTAAATGCATTCATGACCTATGCGCTAATTTGCTATAGTTGGTAGATAGTGTAATTTAATATTATTAAATTGAATTACTAGTTTAAAATGTTCAACATTTGTTTTATAGATGTGTAATGCTTGACATCACATATTCTTAGACCCTTGGTGTTGTGATGAGCTTAATATGAGGTTGGGATGACATGAACATCAGGATTTCATGATGTAGATCACTGGTTCGTCTTGGGATAGATTTTCTCGAGTGGGTTTGTCCATAGTATTGGGGATCGTGGATGACAGTTTGATCCATTTTGACTATCAGGTTGGGAATGGCCCAAAATACTTGGATGGAAAGACCATCAAACTTGAGTGACCTGGTCGTAGGGGAATGAGGTGCCAGAGATGGTGTGGCATAGGTTTTTATTTGATGATGGAGGCTCACCCGTGATGGAAAAAGCATCGATTAAGCCATGTGCACATAGGTTGACTCCGTAATGAAGTGTTTTTGACCACTCATGTGTGTAGAGTCCCCTTATAGTTGTGCCTTAGGTATTTGTGGTTTGGGGGTTCTTGATATAAAAATCAACATGGAAGTCGAGGATCCATTGGTTGATGGAAATGAGGCTATTGGGTTAGGGGTTGAGGCTCAATGTGACTGTGTTTGTGGGATGGGTACTAATTTGAGGACCTGAATTGCTATTCTCCTAGTGATATTTTCATGGGACAATGTGAGATTTAGATCTGGGGTCCATGGGACTGGGTTACTATTGTTGGGAATGCCTTTAGGATGTTGGTCCTTTGAGATACAAGGTGTTAGGATGCACATGGAGCCAGGATATATGAATGAGGTGGAACCTAAGGGTTCACAAAGACTTTTTGACTACAGGGGTACCTTGGTCCATAAGCCAAGGACTCTATTTTCTTATGAGATTCCATTGATGGTCGAAGAAGGTGACAGTCCCCGGTGGCTGCTGAGCACCATGGAAGATTGTATTTAATATTGCATCGTACTGTTTACTTTTCATAGAGGCTCATGTCTTCTTAATCAATTATACTAGGAACGCACCATTGGGTGGTATGGTATTGAGATTTTTATCACACTCAACACAGGCCCATCGAGATGCATATAGTCTTCATGAATTTACGTATAGGTAAAGGATAATCTTCAAGATCCAGATCATAGTGCTGTTTGGCATGGAGATTGGCATGTACATTGAAGTCGTATGTAGATATTGTTTTTGTTTAGTTTTCTTTTAGTTTCAGCATGTTTATTATATGTAGATACTATGGTCAACCATGGGAATCACTTTGGATATTTTATTGTAAAACCTGACATGGAATGCATTCTTTTATTTCTTTTTTTGTTTTGAGTGGATAAAAGTTATTTTCTTTCATTTTTTATGTTTACTTTATGCTATATTTGTTTCTATATTGGTTCCATTGTCTATCATTATTGGATGTGCTTCCATTTTATGGGTCTGTTTCGAGTCTGCTGAGTCATTTATTTCAACTGCATGTTATCTTATTATCATTCAACCAGTATATTATTCATTAATTGGGGGTATATCCTCCCCACTATACTTGTTTAAACCCTCATTACTAGTTGAAAACCTTTGGCGTTCAGGGAGGTTCACCATAGGCCCGTGACACCCTACCCATTAGCACTATTTGGGTGGCTATTTGGGTCGAGGATTCTACATTATATGATAATTTGAGTGGGGTTTTGGGGACCCCCTCACTTCTCAGATTTGGATACAAGAGTATAGTTGTGTCAGGAAACGTAGGTCACACTGTGATGGATTTCCATGTGGGTTTTCATGATTGGATCGTTGAGTTGTGAAGATGAGTACAAGTTGTTACGATACTAGAGAGGATGGGTCCACCCCCCATGGTCAGAGGGGTCTTGGGTGTAGTTTTTCTATATTATGTCATGATAAAAGATAAGAGGTATATGTCATGACGATAATTAAATAATGTTTGAGCTCACTTCCCATGGTAGTCTAATTTTAACCCCTTGGGGACATAGATGATAGAGGTAGTCAAGGATGTAAATCCCTCTATACGGGGGTGGTCGCATTTCCACCCAGGAGGTTTATTCCATGACTTCATTTTTCAAGTTTTTTAATAAGGGAAGGCCTATATTATCCTGGTAAACCAATTTTTTCTTTAGTTGTAAGAGGAACTTGAGGAAGTTCATTTCGCCAACTTCTCCCAATCTCGTATTCCCTTAATAATTTCCCATAATGTGGGGGTTATTGTGGTAAAATTGTTATAGATTGAAAAATTATGATCTTCCTACCTTCCCTTAAATCTTGTTTCCCTTCACAAACTAGGAGTTTTTTTTGGAAATTTGGGTTTAGTATTTGTTGAATATTTCTACTAGATCATGGTCGAAATAATCTAGGATGATGTGTATTTTTTTGGCATGTCTATTAGATGAAATGGGTGGATATTCACATGTGTTTCTGACTATTTAACTATATGTAATACAGTACCCTAATTTATATAGTCCGTTGAAAAAATTGGATGAAATTGGATATATATCAACTATTTGTTGATTGTATTTCTTATTGAGGTAATGTTTTAAGTACTTCATGGAACCTCTAGAATCGTTTTATTTTTTTTAGTGTTATGTGTTGGATCAGTGAGTTTTTAAGAAATTATTCCCGTTTTAATTAAACTAAATAATTAATTATAAATTCATATAATTATTTAATTTGGATTTTGTGGCTTGAAATATGAGATCATGTGTTGAGATGTGCTTGGAAGAGGATTAGATTATCATAGGTGGTGATGGATGGGTTTTCATAATGGAATTACTCTAAATGAGGTGTTTTTCCCTAAAAATATCCATATAGTATATGACTTTTATTTATGTGGAATAAAATATGTGGTCTCTCCCCTATATAAGACTAACTCTAAATATAAAATAAAATTATTTATTAAAATACCATGAAATTAAAAATGTGTCTAGGTACATGATGGGCCCTTACACACTTGCTTGATTCTTCAGTTTCTGATGGTTTAGGTCATTATCATGAATGTGTTCTATGGCATACATTAAACCTAGAGGGTTATGAATTAAATGAAATAAAGGAACATAGTAGACCATGATAGATTATTGGGGTTTGATATGATATGTGAAGATCCCAAGATAGTTTATCTAATGTTAGATGGTAATTTTTGATAGGATTAGGCTTTGTCAAATGGGTGGGATGATTTTACATCTCACACATAATGAGAAACCCTATCCAAAGAATGAATTAGAATCTTAGTTATTACAAGGAACAAGATATAGGCTCTCAAAGCAGTGAAAGATTTTGATGGGAGGTTCCCAATAATTATTTTCTCTATGTTCAATGATCTATTTGATATTTTCACTATGATAAACACTGTGTTTAATAGAATTGAATCAAAGAAGATAGACAAAATGAATCACATTGAAACCTAAGAGAGAGGATCATCACATATTATTTATAATTAATTTAATTAAATAATAATTACCTTGATGGAAGTCTTTCTTCATTGACATATCCAGAAATAGATTCGCAATGCATCATCATTACATTGTATGAATCAAGTGAAGATTGCTTCAAGTAGTTATCCAAAAGTCTTCCAAGAATCTCCAGATGTCGCTAAAGGAATATCTGGGTGCTAGGATGAAAGATACTTCTGCTTGTGTATTTTTCCTTTGATAGATATGATAATTTATACCATATCATTATCCTTCATACAATAGAGTAATATTACTATCATTTCATGGGAGAGATCTTGGATAAGATAGATATCAAGGGCTTAAGGGAATTCTCCAATTCTGTTGTGCACAACCAAAAAAATAAATTGTTATATTGAGAAAATAAAATAACTGGGTTTCTATATCGCTAGGGTTAAAATAAAATAATTTTAAAAGAGACCATAATTATTTATTTAATCCTAGAAAAAACCCCATTTCAAAAAATAATAATAATTTTATTTTTTCTCGACATGAGAATAACTTTTGAATTAAAAATAAATATTATTTAATCAAATAATATTCCATATTTAATATTTTTCACCAAACCAAAAAACCCAGTCCATTATTCCTCTATAATATTTATCAAACCTTGAATAATTAATATTTATTTATAAAATATATATCACTTCATTATTCTCCCATAAATAAATAAATATTATATTCAATAAATAGTAAGTAAATATTTATTAAGAATTCTGCTCACACTATATTCTCTCAAATAACTAGGGCATAATAAATGCGACCAAGAAAACATTAATAATTATTAAACCAAATCCATGAATAATATTTATTCAACTTTTTAAATAATAAATAATAATATTTTGTTTAACTAAGATTATGGATACACTTAGTGTGAGACCCTTTAGGCCTTTTTCTCAGTGGCATTTGTGGAAGCAACCAAAAGTAAATGGATATCATCTAGAAACAGGATAAGGAACCAATATAGAAAGAAGTTAATGCCACATAAACATAATAACTCATATTTACACTTACTGTGTAATTTAATCCCTTTATGAAAATATCTCATATAAATCAAGTTTCATGTTGGTGTCATAAATCTATGCGCTCGATGTCTCCTTCTTTGAATTTCTGAAAATCAAACTTGCAAATAGAACACCATGGACATAGATTTATTTAGTATATATCATTTACATAAAAGGGACTAATATATTAAATTCATTTAAATAATATAAGGTATAAATCCTTTCTTGCATTATTCGTTAATGAAATATTGTTCGTGACTCACCCAACGCATCCTACCTCATAGTGAACATCTACTGTCATGATTTTCATAAATACATCAACATACATGACTCATAATACTCATTAACAATAATATTATTGTATATGGACTAATAAACACATCCAAAGATCAAAACATCAAATGACACATATAAATGTGGATTTCTTACTGGTAGGTCATGTTCCCATAATATTGTATTGAATATTACCAATGGAATACACCATGAGAAGGTGCCTCAAATTCATACGAGTATCCACCCTTAATATCTTATATAATTTTTGTCTCCCAAATGTTATCATATAGTTATAGATAATATATTTAAGAATATTTTCCAAGAACTTATGGGTTCTCATCATAGCGGTGAACTGCTATAAACTTTTAGTGAGACAGATACTCCATGGATCTTATCACATACTATGTTATGCAGAAGAAAAATCATGATGTGATAAGATGCTAATTAATATTTAAAATAATCAATAATTTTTTTTATAAATTACACATAAGTTGGTTCTAGGGTACCAAATCCAAAAGACTACCTCTTGTAGTAGAGTCAACTACTAACAACATTCAGTTTTCTAGATCTCACATAATACTCATACTTCTACTAAGATATTCCTTTAGTAAATGGTCTACAACGTTCGCTTCCATGGTCACTCTTCCCACTATAAATTCACCCCTATGATAAAAATCCTTCGAGAGGTGATACTTCCAGAGTATTTGATTTTCCCGTTGGTGTAACCTTGGATATTTTAAAAGAGCCACCACTATAGAATTATAAAAATACAATGCTATAGGATATCTACTAATTGGTATGACAACAAGATCCTATAAAAATATCAAAAACCAAATAGACTCCATGTATTAATAAGAAGACAGTATATACTCGGAATATGCTGTAGAACCAGAGATAACTAGATTCTATGAACTATTCCATATCAAAACACTTACATTAAGATAGAAAATATATCCTGGATGGATTTCAGATCATTCTAATCTGTCTAAAAAATATCATTAGTATAATCCCTAATTACCAGTTCCTCATCTCCTCCATACACTAGGAAGAAATCCTTTGTTCTTCTCAAATACTTAATGATAGCCTAAATAGTAGTCCAATTCTATTCTCCTAGATCTTCTTGATATCTTCCTATAATTTCTAATTCATAGGAAGCATCATGACTAGTATATATCATTGAATACTTGATTGATCCTCTTGCTAAAGTGTATGGGATCTTACTCATTCTTTATTTCTCATGTTGTGTCTGATGACAAATTTTATTAGAAAGATGTAAACCATTTCACATTGGAACCTATCCCGTAATGTATTGTTCAATATTTAATCTCTTTAGTATATGGCCAACATATATAATTTTACATAGTCCAATAATCCTTTTTGATCTATCATGAATGATCTTGATCCCTATAATATATGCTGCTACACCTAAGTCCTTGATGGAGAAAAACTTGTTTAATCAGTCATTAACTAACTGTATAAAAAGTATTTCATTTCCAATAAGTAATATGTCCTCAAAATATTCTACTAGGATAATGAACTCATTTTTAATAATACTCCTCAAAACACATATCTCACACTCACTATGAATAAAATAAATTCTTTATGCATTCATCACATAAAATGTTCCACAACCTAGATTCTAGATTTAATCCATAAATTATTCTTTGCAACTTGAAAATATTTTTAGCATCACCTAGAGTCACAATCCCTTTTGGTTGTGTTATATATACATCTTACTTAAGGTTCCCATTAATGAATTTCATTTAGACATCTATCTAGAAAAACTCATAGTCATGTTAAGATGATATAACAAGTATAATTCTGATAGATTTAAACATGGAAACTCTTGAAAATGTTTCATCTTAGTCAATTACTAGATGCTATTTAAACCCTTTATCTAACAGTCTTGTTTTATAATTATTTACTTTAACATCCACATTCAGTTTCCTATTGAATACCCATTTGTATCCAATGGGCATTACATCAACTATTGAATCAATTAGTTCCATAACTTGGTCATGATACATGGAATCCATTTTTAAATTCGCAGGTTCTTCCCATCATTCAACTTATGACATCTCTATATCCTCTTTAGAGGAGGGAGGTTCATCATTTTCAATGAATAATGTGTCACCATCTATGGTGACTAGAAAACCATATATCTCTAGTTTTCTTACCTCTATTATGATCGTATGATGTACATGTGTTTTCAGAACTATTTTTTCCATAGGGACTTATAGAATCTATTTCTGTACCAAAGATTTTGAATCTTTAGCATAAACTTTATCTAATTCGACGGTGCTCCTAGTGTCCTTTTTAAATATTTTATCCCTCTCATGAAAGAGGTCTTATCTGGAGATAGTCACTTTCTTTTATAAGGGTTTGTATAGGTAGCACCCCTTTGATTCCATATGATATCCTATAAAGATACACATTGTTCCCTAAAGTGTCAGTTTGTTTCCTTCGAAGTCTATAACAAATTCCTCGCAACCCTATAAACATGTATTCCAAAAAGGGTTTCTTTTCACTCCATAAATCGAAGGGAAATCTATTTTATACTTTAGTTGGAACTCGGTTTAATGTGTTTCCCATAGTTTGTAATACATATTCACAAAAGGATAATGGAGGATTTTCATGAATCATCATTAATTATACCATGTATAATAATGTATGATTACTCCTTTCATTAACACCATTCCATTGTGGTGTGTAAGTTATAATGAGTTGAGATAGAATCCCAAACTCCTATAAATATTTGATATACTCTTGGTTAATATATTCCCCACCTTGATCCAATCAATGATTCTTTATCTTATTTCCAATTTAATTCTCTAATTCATTCTTTAGTTCCTTGAATTTATCAATGGATTTGGACTTATATATCATCAAGTACATGTATACATATCTACTCAAGTCATTAGTAAAAGTTATGATTTCAGAATATCCACCTCTAGCTTCTACTGAAAGTGGTCTATACACAAAAGTGTGTACCAATCCTAGAAGCTCAATAGCCCTTTCACCCTATCTACAATGTGGTGGTGAGTTAAATTTTTCTTATAAACAATAATGAAATATTTCAAGTGGTTTTATATTAGATGAGTCTAAATAACTATCTTGATATATCTTTGTTAAACACTTCTCATTTTTATGACCAAGATGGAGATTCAAAAGTTGGGTGCTATATGATTCACATTAATAGGATTCTATATCAGTTTCCAACACATTTTTTATGTAGTTTAATATATAAAGACCATTATTTACAATTTTCATACCATACCATATTTTTTCTTTATAAATTTGTTTTTTCAAACATGAATATAAGCCCATATGCATATGCGAATAATACATAAATTATGTTCTTGGAAACCATAGGTACATAATAATAGTCTTTTAAATCCAAAATCATTTTTGTTGGAAATGAAAGGTGGTTGTCACCAATGGCTAGAGCAGCCAAACTTACACCATTACAATATTTTATATCTACTTATCCTTTTTCAATATTTATTAATCTAATTGGTTTCTGTATTTGGATTTAATTATGATAATCAAACAGTTTATCTAATTTCTATTGTGTAGATATTGAAATATTTCACTCAATAATAAACATAGCTTTAAAATATCATTTCTTATGGATGTAGTTACTCTTCCAGTGGCTTGAATTTCCATATGAAAAACATATTGTCTCATTTTTATTTCTCTTCCTCTAGATCTTTCTATTCTTGGTAGAATGGTGCTCAAGATTTTTTTTCTATTTATAGGTATTAGGGTCCTTTTACTTTTTCTTCCTTTTCTTATTCACTATAAGGATTGTGGTTTTATCAAGCCCCGCGTATTTATCCAATTGGAGAATCAAAGTATGATGTTTCGAGACACTCTTCTCATCGTTTATAATATTTTATTACAAAATAAAACTAGAGCAGATCTTGGGAAGTGTTAAAAGTATGATATTTTAAGGAAAATCATCTAGGAATTTAATCTCTAAAATTTACAAGTGTTCAATATACCCAATGAAGATGACTACATGATCCCTGGATGGCACTGACTCTCCAATATTAATTTTAAATAAATAATTGGAGATCTCTTACCTATGTTGTATTTCCTTCTCTTGATAGAGATCATGAAGGTGAGAAATCATGTTATACACATCCATTCCCCCACATTTCTTTAAAAGATCATTATAAATTGATGATAATGCAAAGAACATACTATTTAAATCATCATTTAAATGTTTATCATGGATACATTTATCTTTATCACTTCCCTAATTACCAGGTACAACTATAAAAGGATCCTCTAGAAAACACAATTTCATTTCAGGGAAAAGTATAATGCGTAATTTCCTTTACTACTCTTTTGAAATTTGTGCTAGTGAGAAGATTATCCTTCTAAATTATGGATCATAGTGATATGTTTGATGTCATTTTAATATTGTTACTATATATAATATTATCATATTTTTAGTACTTTAAATGATAAAATTTAGAAAAATAAATAAATATTAAATTTACTAGTCTCCAACTATTTTATCGAAACCTAATAGCCCCCACCAATGGATTTGGAATGTCAATTTTCTTGGAAATTATAGTGTAAATGATATATATTTCCATTCTCATTACCCAAAAATTGGTTTCTCAATCAACTTGAATTGTTTTATATTATAATTCTGAATGTCAACTATATTGATCAATAGTTCCTTTATTCGTTGAGTGGAATCCCCAATCCTAAAATTTTTAAATTGTATTTCTTCAACCCTTTTCTCTCATTTACACTAAGTCATGATTTGACAGTCAAGCCTTGATGTGAATTACATTAATTTAACCAAAATATTCTTGTTAAAATTCCCTAGTAATTTAAGTAACCCCAACTTTGGCTGGTAAAAATCATTGAACTATAGTTCGACTTTAACTAAAGTAGTATAAGTCTATAAAGAGTTGATATATAATCTAGGGGTTTTATGATTTATGTATAAATTTCCAATTATTATATTTATAAAATTATTATTAAGATTAATCATATTTACTTAAGTAATTGACCATGTATTGGATACTATTAGTTTATAATCAAATTCATTTTAATTATATATTGCATGCTTGTTAATATCATTAATTTATGTAATCATGAAAAAACATCTATAATGAAATAACCACTAAACTAATTGAAATAAAACAATAAAGTGGTATGGTCATGAGATTTCACTAATGGTTAGTTTATCTTACAGTTTATTAACTAATTGATGACCTAGTGGAAAAATAACATGAACCAATTAAGGTCCATGTTAAATATTTCAACCTATCCACCAATGTATCTCTCTTAGATTGGTTTCTCCTCATCTCCAAACATGAAATTCCTATACCATATTGGAAACTACATTTATTATATATTCTTTTACTCACACATAGGTGAGGTAAAAAAGTGGTCACATAAAAGAAATCATTAGCATGCATTCCTTACATAATAAGAGGAGAGAAGGATCACATGCCAAAAATTTAGTTTAATAATAAATTAAATGAAACCAATCACATACAAATTTTCTTTCTATGCTCATAATCATCAACATGCATGCAATATATTATGTATTTATTAAAACTAGAATTCAATTCTTAATGTTTCTTATTTAAGATAAATCACGCTCGAATCAATTAATTACCATATTTAATTAATCAATTCTTTTATCTTAATTCTCATCCAAATTAATTGGATATTATCATTTATTGTAATTTTAATCAAATTAATAAAACTCATTTAAAACTAACTATGTTGATAAATGTACCTTTGAGGAAATTCTGTGAATACTTGTTGGAATATACCCAACTTGTATTATAATCGTATATTTATTTATTCTTTGTGAAATATAGCATACCAAAATAATCAGGTACTTTGATGACATGTTGTGTAAAATTAATGATTACACCAATTAAATTATTTTTCAATAATGTGTTATGATTTAATGAACGTAGAGTAACTACACTAATATGGCTCATACATTAAATATAGATCCAATCACTTTGAAGATGTTAATTAAACACACGGATATATATATATTAAAACCCATCACCTGGCGTGTCCTATCAACTTAATAAGCACATGAAAGAACTTGTCTAAAGGTTTAAATAATATAATAAATTAATTTTAAATATATATAATTTGGTATAAGTACAAGGAATTTGCAGCCTAACTACATGGAATATACATTTCTCACCGTCTATTTGAGGTACACACCTAGGGACTCGGTGTGTAAATGATACCTCAATAAATGGAGTACACAATGTGTACAATGGGCTACACACCATGTGATCCCCAAATTACATGACCACATATCAGGTAGATTATGTATGGTAATGCACGACCCATCTGTGACTCAAAAGGGAAAACATGTCATGGATGTGGGCTAAATGGTGTGTACTCTGATTGATCACGTGGCACCCTATCCTAGTCAACATATGGTGTAAGGTACTTAATTCTCCGCGTGTAATCAATGCACACTATTTGAATTAATTGTTAAATTAATTATTGATGCATTGAACAAAAGTACACTACATGTAATTAAGATTACACAACATGTACTCATGTGTTATCTGGCTAGAATCATTGGATCCTCTAGATGAGATATTTGATTTTATTTTGTTCATTAAATTAATTGTATCAATTATTTCTATGATAAAAAAAGGAAGAATAAGAAGATCTCACGATTCAGATTAAAAGAACAAATAAACTTGAATTGAAAAACTAAATTAAAATGTGTAAATAACAAATGATATCTAAAAAATTATAAATAATTTTGTAACTGCTTTCATACCACTTTTAGGTTCCGAGTCTAGTAGAAACATGCGATGGGCAGTGCCCAACTATTCTTTTTGTCCTGTTTAATGAATAATCATGGATTTTTAGAATGATAAATACCCAGTTTAATGGAATTGAATTATAAAATACATACAACATAAATCAATACAGAACCAAATAGAGAGGATTATCAAATATTATTTATAATTAATTTAATTAAATAATTACTAACAAGATAGAATTCTTATTTCATTGATGGATATGGAAACATATCTACGATGCACAATTATTTTGTTGTAGTAATCAAGTGAAGATTCCCTCTAGCGGTGATCCAAACATGTTCTATATATCTCCAGATGCTGCTGAAGAAATCCCCATGGGCTAGCATGAAAGATCGATAAGCTTGTGTCATGTACCTTTGATCACTTTGATAATTTCTCCCAAAGCATTATCCTCTATCCGGTGGAGGATGATTGCTCTCTATTATTGGGAGTGATCTAGGAGAAGAGAGATCTCAATGTCTTGAGAGAATTATCCTATTTCTATGTTAACAATCCAGACAAATGAATTGTTCTATTGAGAATATAACATAAATGATTTTATATATCCCTAGATTTAAAATAAAATAATTTCACGAGTGCCCTTAATTATTTATTTAATCCTTGTGAAAATCCCATGTCAAATAAAAATAAAAATATTATTATTGCTCGATGTAACACCCCATGATTTCAAAGTATGTTATTTCTTCCAAGTAATTCAATAACTTGCACTACACACAACACCGAGTTCAAGTACACCACGACTTACCAAACTAGTCGTTCAAAAGCGGTTATGAATAGTATTTATTGAATTTCGAACATATATATAATTCTTATAATTTTATAATCCATATTATGAGTTTCTTAGACATAATGTAAGAAAGAATTCATTTTTTCAGATAAATGAAGTATTTGTCAAAAAATGCACTTTTACCACCTTTTAATGCTGAACCATATTTAAATAAAATATTTGAAACTTTTATATATTCAATTTGATGAAATAAACTTATTCTTTAGAATCAGGTCATAAGAATTTAGTTTCAATAAATTTTTGGTATTAATATGATAACTTTCATATTTGGGTGAGTAGTGAAAAATACTAAATTTTAACTAAAAACAACTTTTTTAATCAAAATAATTTATAGTGTTAAATTTTAAATTTTAATGGTTTGAAAGTATAAATAGATTATATTTTTACCATTTAATCCAATTCTGGTCATTGTAAGTAATTTCACTTTGAAATTAGACCTAAACAAGTGTCAATATTTTGATAGTTATTATTTCTTAAAAATATGCCTTTTGGTTTTGACAACGGGAATTAATTTTAAATTAATAAATTCAACTTCTATGTTTTGAATTTGGTAAAATAGACTTCATTTTTGAATTTGGAATATCAAAATTACCTTAGGGTGAATTTTTTGTATGTTTCTGAAAACATTCAATTTTTAATGAATAGTGAAAAACACTACATTATTGGTTAAAACCGACTTTTCTTTTCGATAATTATTTATTATATTAAAATTTATCTTATGTCAAAATAGATACATAATACCTATCTATTTTCAATTTAATTCATTGGAGTTATTTTGTAATAATATTAGATATATAAATTTTTATTTAACTTTTCACCGTCTTTTACCCACATTTTAGAAGTATTTACAAATTCACATAAAAAATTATTTTACAACTTCTGTGAGTCGAATTTAAAAAATATGAGAGACATGGTTGATATGAGTAAGTAAAATTTGGTTCAATAAGATGAAAATAATTTTTTGTGAATAGTAACTGTTTACTTTTATTTACCATAGTTAAAAGTAAATATTGTAATTAAGGGTAAAAATGATATTATTATTACCCTAACACATGTGTTAATTCTATTAGATAAGTATAATTCGACCAAAAAAAACCTTAGAAATAAAATATGATCCTTTCGGTCCACTTGGATTATATTAGGAAATTTATTATTATTTTATTTAAAGAAGAGTTCAAATCAAAGTTTAATAACTTAAACATTTTTAATATGGGGTTATACATAAGATAAATTCGGAAATAATTATTCATTAGAAAGATAAAAAGATTTAATACATAATTGTATTTTATTTATAATTTTTAGATATTAAATAATTAGATTTATTTATGACACAATGATGATGCAGTAATTATCATATTAATGAATGATTAAAATGATTGATATTATAAATATCCAGATAAATGTAATTTGAAACTTTTTATGAATTAAACTAATTTTATAGGTTAATATGACATTTTAGGGTTGATTATATATACTTTATTCAAAGTGATAAGGTTGGTATGACTTTAAAAAAACAAAATACCAAATACTATCAAAATTGAAAGCAATTAATTTGTTTAAACAAATACTATATTCTTGGTTGATATAATATTCCAAAAAATTTATGGTTCTAAAAAAGGGGTTAAATAATATTATATATGCTATTAATGAACCACTTGAGGTTATCTTGGAAGTTTATAGTATGTTAATTAAATATATAGTGTAAGAATACAAGAAGACACGGTAAAAGTTAAACTATTTAAATAAGCGTTAAATCTAAAGGATAAGGTTAAAATGGTAACATAAACTTGTCTAAAACATATTGATTGAGAGGATTTAGACCCATAACAACCTAAGGCTCGAAATAAATTTATTTGGATCCATTATAAACCGAAAATCATTATATAATAAAATAATGTTTTTAATGATTCTTAAAGAGCCCTTCCCCCTATAAAAAGCCCTCACCTCTAACCCAATACTCACACCTCTCAAGCCCCTTGGTTCATCAAAACTTTGACAAAATAAGCTCTAAAGATCCCTATACTCTTCTTAAAAGCCTTACCATAGGTATAATGCACTTCAAGATGTCCTTTTGGATCAAACCAATGGGAGTTACCCAATTTTAAGGTAACGTCTTCCCTAAAGTTCTCTACTTTTATTTTACTTCTCCAACCCAAAAAAATATTTTTATTACATTATTTTATAAAAAAACAATATCCTAAATATACGAGGTTTTTTTTATGAGAAGTATTTGAGCTACACTCACACACACCTCCATCAAATGAGAAAAGAACATAATGTTTCTGTGGACAGAACACCACTGCCTCACGAAACGTTGATTGTTCAATTATCTCCTACCACCTATTATAGTAGCCATTAGGATGGAATTGTTTTTATATGCGATATATAATATATTTATATTTTTTATATTCCTCTTTATTTTTCTCTTATAGCATACCTTTATGGTTTCCATAGTGGGTTAATGCGATAATTTCATTTGAGGAAGTGCGGACTACCGCCCCCTCCAAATGATACGATTCGTTTATGCCATACGTGGAACGTATAGAGGATGGAGTTACTATAATTATTTATGATATTATTCTGAAATTTTAATATACCTATTTATCATTAAGTATTCATTTAATTAAAATGTGAACAAGAAATGAAAGTAGCGTTCATGCGTACGTACGACTTACCGTCTCTATAAACGGTGCATTTCATTTCTTATCTCTAAATGTTATGTACATTTATAAATACATATATTCTAGATATATAAGATATATATGATATCTAAATCATTAATATAATTCTAGATATAAATTATTTTTGACCACAAGGACATCATGTAGTTATAAGAAGTTTACTTTTGACTCAAGTAACAAATATAAACAAAACAACCATTATTAACATAAATGAGTACGTAATGTTTATCACATGATAATAAGGGATATAAAGGAAATAATTAATTTTAAAAAGGTTATAAAGAAAGTATAAATTATATTTAGTTTTTTATTCAGGAGATTAAAGAAGGAACGGGCGAAGGCAGGCACAAGGTATGGGTTAATTTTACAATATCATTATTATCCGAGGTTGTTTTTACGTAAGTATCAACTAGAACATATTTATTATCCTAGTCCATTTTTTCAGGAAAGCGTTTTCAAAGGGAATCTTTTAAGGGACTTTTTTTTACAAAAATAGCATTTTAAATGTTTTAAATATTTATTCTTCTAAATCATTGTCATCAATGTCCATGTATTCAAAATAGTTTTTATGGATTTAGTTATATGGACATGAATGTTTTTATAATGTTAATTAATTTAAAATGTTTCAAAGTGGTATGGGAAATGTTGATTCAAAAATGTATTTAAATGTAATCCTTTCTAAATTTTGTGACTTTTAAATGTTTTCATGAAAAAGGAATATTTCTCTCAAAGAGTTTTACAAATCATTTTCATCTATGTAAACATCATTTGATGGGTTTTAAACTTGTTTGAAGTTGATTTATTATGATACCAATCATCGATTTTTTATTGAAGGTTTTGTGATATGTTTGACTGTGGATGTGTTATTTTTATAGAATTCATGGTTTATGGATAAAGTATTGACATTTTGTATGCTAGTTTTAATATGAATGTTTTTGTTATGTTTAAACCTTTTCATATGAGGAATGCACTGGACTTAGTGACTGACGAGTGGAGCCCGCTATAGCTCCTCGATGCATCGGTAGGTCTCATGAGACAAACTAGTGTCTTGGCACAATTCCTTGACAAAATATTATTTATAGTATTGGAACAAGGCCTTGACTATGTGGTTATGAAGTCTGGAATTATGCATTCCATCACTATAAAAATGGATATTGATATTGCATGTGATTATTCGACTATTAGAATATCCATGTGAATAAGTAAATGGAATTATTTGATTAATCGTTTCCATATTATGCTGAAGTTTAAGTTTAATAGTCCTTTGTTTTAGTTTTATACTTTACCTTGAATTTTTATGCTTATTTATGAATGATTCTACTATATTTTTATCCTTACTGAGCATTTGAGCTCACCCCTTTGGGACATGATTTCTTGTAATCATGCTAATGTATTGAAATTATACACTGACTCTAGGTAACTAGGGTCCGGGCATTAAAGTAGGTATCAGAGGAAGTTTAGCGACAAACTTGGAAATATATTTAGATATGATCTTATTAGAGAACATTACCCTAAGATAGAATTTGAGGATTAGTATAGAAGAACTTTCTAGAATTTTGGTAATGTAGAGATTTTGTTTATTTTCAAGAAATACATCCCTCTCTGGATACGAGCGGGTAGAGGCGGCGCTGGCACAGATGTACCTCAGAGTGAAAACTCTAAAATGGTGTTTTGGGCTTGACTCGAGGTATCCTGGTACACGACAACAGGCGTTGCTTCACTCTTGGTTAAGAAACTCCCAAGGGGTATGATTAGGATAATTCACATTTTCATTACAAGCCATTATGAAGGATTTAGGAGTAAATACTTCCTCAAGGAAAACATTTTATGACTATACATTATATTCATAATCTTTTCAATTTAATTTATGTATTTTACAAGTTTAGAATTATGAATTGAGATTCATAAACTAACCTAGTGTATGCCATTGTTTAGAAACGGTGCCCGGTAGAAGGAATGAGAACTCCAACATTACGTATGATCCAAAGAGTAAGAAGGAACTTATATTTCATAATATTAAGCCAACGTTTAGAATAGAAATAGTATCCCACATATTCTCAACACATGAAGAAATAGTATCATGATTTAATAAGATAAATAAAGAATTATTTGAGTCCTATGGCTTTGAAAGGAATCCAGAGAAGAAAAGGATGGTAGAGTGAAAGATGGGAAAAAGGAACAAGGGAAAGAAGGATTTTCCTATATGTTATAATTTTGGAAAGAATCACCTTTGTAAATTCTTTATGGGAATGATAGTTTTTTATGAATGTGGAGAAAAAGGACACCAAGTACATGATTGCAAGGATAAGAAAAAGCTTTCATGTGTACAATGCTTCATCTGCAAGGAGCTGGGTCACTACGCGAATCAATGTCCAAATCATCCGAGTATACCCCAAATTATGCTATTGGAGAAATGCCTTGTTTCATTAAGTTTTTATTTTTAGAATTATTTATTTTGAGTGTTTTATCAACAATATACAGGTTATATGAATTATAAAGATAAATAAGGATTATACTATAGTGCTATTTTATTGAGGATTTGAGATTATATGATTCTAAGAATTGTGACATTATAATAAGCTACGCTTTTGGAAAAAATACATGGTTAAAGGAAATGTAATCCTTAATATAGTCCTGATAACGAGGTATTTATTTTTTAATAAGATATGGTTGATTTGGATAAATTATTTTGGATGTTCTTGACTTCATTGGAACTGATTAATAGTTTGTTTATTTCATCATTGTTGGAATATTCAATATTTTTGGATATAAGGAATATATCCTGTATTATATAAATGATAAGGGATCATGAATGTAATCAATAAGGTTTTTTTTAATTTAGGGTTTTACCATAATAATACATGATGAAGGTGTTAACATGTTATTACGTGGCAAAAAGGATCTTCAATGTGTTTAACTGAATTAAAAATTTTGGACTGTGCGTTTGGATAGAAGTATTTTGGATAAGTCTAAAGGTTGGAACTAATTACGTTTGAAATTGGATACCATTGTTAAGGTTATTTTTGGATTGTTATAAAATGGACAACATGTAGATAGTGTGAAAATCCGTCGCGTCGGACAAAGCTTCGGGAATCAACCCCACAACCATAGTGCGATTGGGATTTATCGACTACCACTGGACTACGTGAAGTCCCTGGATTGTATAATATTGTTTCATTTTTTAAATGTTTTGACAGGTGAATTATAAATTCATTTTTTTGGAACCCTATAGGAATAGGATAAATATAATTTTTTAAGTCCTATTATCTTTTAGAGTGAAAGATGAGTTTGTGGTAGAAATTAGTAAAAAGATGGAACTCTATTTGTCAAGTATATATATTTTTATTCTCTTATTATATAAAGAAATTAATTCTTAATCTTTAGGTAAGGGATCTTAAAAATAAAAATGTGTTATCCTAATACGTTATGTTTTGTTGAACCGATGATATTTTAAATCATCATAGATTAATGGCTTTGAGGCCCTCAATTCTACAATTATATGTGACTGATGACCTCAATCACTCCATATAAATATTTATGTTTTTCCTCCAGTTATGTGTCTCTAATTCCACCAATGTTCTTCTAATCGAGATCATAATTTTGTCGTGACTTTCTCATTTCCCTTTCCCTCTTATTAAAACTAAATTTTATTAACTCTATTTCCAATGTGGGTTTTTGACAAAGGTATTTTCTATTTTCTACCTTTTATTTTCAAAGAACAATTTAAAATTGCTATGATGAAATTTATTAAAGGAGGGGAGAATGTAACAACCCAGGATTTCATAGTACATTACTTCCTCAAAGTAATTTAACAACTTTCACTACACGCAACACTGAGTTCAAGCGCACCACGACTTACCAAAATAGCTGTTCAAAAGCAGTTATGAATAATATTAACTGAATTTTGAATTTCAAATAATCCTTATAATTTCAGAATCCATATTATGAGTTTCTTAGAAATAATATAAGAATAAATTCATTTTTTTCAGATAAAATAAGTATTTTTCATAAAATGCACTTTTACCGCCTTTTAATGGTGAACAATTTTTAAATCCAATATTCTAAACTTTTATTTATTCAATTTGATGAAATAAACATATTCTTTAGAATCGAGACATAAGAATTTAGTTTCAACAAAATTTTGAAATTTTTCTGATAACTTTTATATTTGGGTGAATAGTGAAAAACACTATATTTTAACTAAAAACAACTTTTTTAATCAAAATAATTTATATTGTTAAATTATAAATTTTAATGGTTTGGAAGTATAAATAGATTATATTTGTACCATTTAATCCAATTCTATTCATTATAAGTAATTTCACTTTGAAATTGGACATAAATAGGTGTCAATCTTTTGATAGTTATTATTTCTTAAAAATACGCCTTTTGGTTTTGGCAACGGAAAGTAATGTTGAGTCAATAAGGTTTTACTGAGGACCTTTTTCATTCCTTCTTGTTTTGAAAATCACAAACACCCTATACTTAAGAAAATCTATATTTCACCTCTATAATGAAAATTTCTTCCTTAAACAAATTTACCCTAACCTAGATTTTTCTTATACATAGCAATATTTTTCTTAAATATGAAAATCAGATTCATACCCAAAACCCTGGAATCATATAATGCTAAGGTATGAAACATTATGTTTTAGGATCTAAATTCTAGATACGAACTCTAATAAAGTTCCACTCCGAATTCTGGATACGAACTCTAATAAAGTTCCACTCAGAATTCTGGATATGAACTCTAATAAAGTTCCACTCCGAATTATGGATACGAACTCTAAAAAAGGTCCACTCTGAATTCTGGATACGAACTCTGATAAAGTTCAACTCTGAATTCTAGATATGAACTCTAAACAAAGTTTAACTCTAAATTATTGACTCCGAACTTCTATGATTTCAACTCTAAACTTTTATTAGTTCGACTCCAAACTTCTATGAGTTCGACTCCGAACATTTATTAGTTCGCATCCGAACTTTTACTAGTTCGACTCTGAACCTTGTAAGTTTAGATTCTAAATTCTAGTGAAACCACAATCCGAATTTCCTTATAAATTCAGACTCTAGATTCCCACATAATTCAGGTTCCGAATTCCCATAAAATAGAATCCGAATATCCTTTTATCATAGACTCTGAATTCCACTTTGGTTAGACTCTGAACTTTTATTTACTTACACTCTGAAATTTTAGTTTTGCTTATGATTACACTTGTTTCATTGTAAAGTGACGTCGTGCTTTCAGTTACACATGTCTTGTTATAAAACGATGTCGTCCATTCTGTTTCTAAAAAACCATTGGTTTAGTGACACATGTACAGGTCCCTCTGAATTTTAAGGAAAATATGGCCATTGGAGGGGGGAGCCGACCATTCCAACCGAGCCTATATGTAGGATCTCATTTGAAAGAGCTCAATAACATGTTGATCACTCTAGATACCACACACTGTTAAGGTGATTTCTAGAGAGAGAATATTTTCATGCTTTGTGCATACTGAAATGCTCGTTCAGATTTCTTTGTGCTACTCTGAATGTTTGTGATTACATTCGAGGGCTTCCGGGGATAAGAAGACAGAGGTTCCGACTACCTTGAAGTTTGAGGGCTTCTTTGCTAAGGAATAGAGAGGTTCCAACTACCTTGAAGTTGAGGGCTTGTGGGGATAGCAAGACAGAGACACTGATCATCGTATCGAGGGCTTACCCCGGTGTGGATAAGATAGGCTTGCTTGAAAGTATAAATCAAGGGACCTTTATCCAAGATTGTTGGATACCCTTCTCTTTGGGTTAAAAGGCTTATACCTTGTTACCTATAGTTTTACACCTTGTGTTTTCTGCTGCAATTTTTTATTTTAAGGAAAGTATAACTCTCTTATATTTCCTTACACTTGTAAACCAATTAGTTTAGATTATATACGCTTTAAGGTAGAATCTAATATTGTAATCTTTGGTTAAGTTTCAATTTCCGGATCCATATTTCTTAAACCAGTTTTTCGGAATCACTTTCCAGATTTAAGAAAGTGCATAGAACTATAAGTTTTTAACTTCATATTTTGTTCCAATTTTCCAATTGGTGTTAGAGATGTTGTGAATTTTCTTAGTTTAACTTTGTTAAACTTAGATCTTTGCTTGTTTAAGGAAATTTTTAAATTGTATAATTCTCCCCCCTCTTGTATATTGAGAATCTACATCATTATTTCGATCCTACAATTGGTATCAGAGGAGGTCTCTAAAATAATTATACCCACATATAAGTTTTTCTTGCTCATTTTTCATTATTCTTTATCCTTTCTTAGAAAGACAGTTTCATTCCAAACTTTTTCTTTCCGAACATTCTCATTCCGAATTGTTCATTCCAAATTTGTTCATTCCAAAATTTATGTTTACGAACTTTTCCTACTAACATGTTTGGTTGCCCAAGTTTTTATTTTAAAAATGGCAGGAATCAACGTTGGTTTTATTGACAATATAAACCCTACAAGACCACCAATATTTGATGGTAATGACTATGAATATTGAAGAGATCGAATGAAGACTTTCATAATCAACACAAGTGTAGATAATTTTTTATGCTTACTGGTGTTTATAAAATTCATGATACGGAAGTTAGAACTTTCACTAACCAGGAAAAGCAGGAATATCAACTCAATTATAAGGTATGAAATACATTACTATGTTCAATGAATAGAAACATATATTGCAAAATTTCTTCTTGTGAAGCAGCTAATTGTATCTGGAAGAAGTTAGAGGATACACACTTTGGCACTACTAATGTGATTGAAACTAGGAGACCTATGCTTAGAGCTGAGTACTATGGATTCAATTTTCCGTATGGAGAACCAATCTGTAAAGTTCAACAGAGATTTATGACTATAGTGAACAGTCTTCAGTCTATGGGAGAAAAAGGGTTAGATGATGAAGCCCTTGTTGACAAGATTATTGATATTATTCCTAATGATTGGGAATAAAAAAGAACAACAATTTATGAGAACCGTATGGTAACTAAAATTTCCCTAGATGAGCTATTTGGAACTCTTCTTCAGCATGAAACAAGAATGAGGAGATATGCTGACAACATCAAGAAGAAGAACGAGAATGGGGGAGTTTCTTTTACTATAACATCAAATCATATGAAAGCTAAGACTCCTGAGAGAGTAACTAGATCAAAGTCTAAGAAAGTGGTTATTCAATTAGAATCTAGTGATAGTGAAGTCTCAGAGAATGAGTTATCAAATCTTTCTCGAAGGATGAACTAGATACCTAGTAAGAGAAATTTCCAATCCAAGTATAAGAAAAAGTAAAGGAAAGATAGGAAAGATGGAGAAGTTACTTTTTATGAATGCAAGAGATCTAGACATATTAGACCAGATTGTCCTTTTCTCAAAAAGAAAGAAAGAAAAGAGAGGCATTCTAAAAGGAATAGAAAGAAGTATTATAAAAGAAAATCTAAGAATGTTATGAAAGCAAATGACACCTGGAGTGCCAGTGGTGGTGACTCTTCAGATGAATCTTTAGATTATGAATCTTCTGGACAGAAGAATCTTGGTCTTATAGCCAGACTACCTATTAACAATCATTTCTTCATGACTAAGGTACACAATGCTGATTCATTGACCAATGTTTCTTTAAATTTTAATGATAGTAAATATTATAACTCTTCAAAAGAAGAATTCTCTTCTCATAAAGAAAATACTTTACCTACCTATGAAGAAGTTTCTAGGTTTGATGAACTACTTGAGATTGAGAATTCCAAACTCAACAAAAAGCTTGATAATGAAAACTCTAGAAATATTATTCTTACAAAAGAAATATCAGATCTTTCTAAAGATCTTGATAAGAAAAACTCTGATTTTATAAGTATTTCAAAAAATCTTAAATAAGTGAATTCTTAAATTAACAAACTTTATAAAGAGCTAGAAAAAGTAATTTCTAAGAAAAATGTTTTTGAGCATAGCTCTAGTTCCAAATATAAAGATTTTGAAGATAAAAACTTGGTTATAAAACTCAGCTCCAAAATATTTTCCTTAAATAAGTGTTTGTCAAACTTTACATATGGTAAAGAAAATTTTGATAAGATGTACTCACAAATATGACCATTAAGAAACAAATCTAGATTTAGTTATACCCATGAAAAACCAACTTTCAGTAACAAATACATTGTTCCAGAAAGTGCCCCATTTTGTAATAGGTGTCAATGTGGTGGTCACTGGGAAAATAATTGTTCTTTAAACAAAACCCAATCTCGAGGTTTTCATAAGGCTTACTTTTCTAGGAAGATGTGGGTTCCCAAAATTTTGTTATCTTAAAATCTTGGATCCAAATAAGTTTGGATTATGAAAGTGTAATTCTATTCTTATTTTTAGGAAGATAAAGGATGTACCAACAAAAATACATGGTACATGGATAGTGGATGTTCCCATCATATGACTGGTAACAAAAGCTATTTTAAAAATATTATCAAGATGAAAGGAGGAAATGTAACTTTTGGAGATAATGTTGAGGTAGAAATTGTTGGTATAGGTAATATTGTTCTTCTTAGTAAAACTTTTATTTCAAATGTTTTGTTTGTAAAGGGTCTTAAGAAAAACCTCATTAGCATAAGTCAATTATGTGATGAAGGATACCTTGTGAATTTTTGGAAGGATAAGTTCTTATTACACAATTCCAAGGAATAATTTATTCTTTCTGAAAATAGGTAGGATAATGTTTACACATTAAACATAGAAGACCTTAGGAGCCAAGACTTACCTTGTATAAGTGTAATGGGATATCATTCTTGGTTATGGAATAGAAGACTAGGTCACTGTAACCTTAGGAACTTAGGTAAACTATCTAAGAAGAAACAAGATAAGGATCTACCAGAGCATAGATTTGATTCTTCTAATGTTTGTAATCCTTGTCAATATGGAAAGCAACTGAAATCTAGTTTTAAATCAATTAGTGAAGTCTCAACAACTGATACATTATAGTTAGTGCACATGGATCTTTTTGGTCCAACAAAAATTGGAAGAATTGTAGGAAAATACTATTTGTTTGTTCTAGTTTATGATTACAGTTGATTTACATGGGTCTATTTTCTAGCAAACAAGTGTGAAGTTTTTTCTTATTTCAAAAGTTTTAGATCCCAAGTTAAAAATGAGGAAAACCTTCGATTGAAAACTATTCATAGTGATCATGGAGGAGAATTTAAAAATTCTGATTTTGAAACTTTTTGTAGTAGAAAAGGTATTACTAACAAATTTTCAGCACCTAGAACTTCTTAACAAAATGGTGTAGTTGAAAGAAGAATAGAAAAGGAAGAATCCTATGAGAAGGATTTTCAATAGGAAGGAATAGAAAAGGAGAAACAAGATGAAGATCAGATTATTCAAGTTTTTGAACCCGAGGAAGAATATCCTATTGAGGAGCCAATTCCAAAAGCTGAAAAGGGGAAACAAGTGCTTATGGATACACCCATAAAATATATCATCAGAAATAAAGTGGTTGGTGGTTCATCTAGAAGAAAGCTATTCTATGTTGAGGAAGAGCTATCTCTAAGAATGTTATCTGATTCGGAGTCATCATCCCTTGGTCATGATTTTGTGGTGGAATCTCTTAAGAAGTTGGTGGACACCATTCCAATATTTCCAACCATAGACTCCAGATTCCAGATGATGCAACATAGTTTGAATCAGAAATCAGAAGCCTTATCCATGGTGATAGATAAGTGTATAAAGATTGAGGCCAACCATAAAAGTTTTCTTATCATTTATAATGTACACATGAAGTCTTGCAGAAAAATAAATTTTTTGTCCAAGAAAGATGAAGAAGACATGTATGATTATGATAATTTTCAGAATGGGGTAAAAGATTACTTTGACACTAAGGACAAAAAGATTAAGAATCTTCAAGATGAGCTGATTGTTGAACAGATTTCTTGGAGTCAACAAGTGAAGGAATTGAATGATAAGACTAACTCTCTTTCTCAAAATTTTATAAGTGATAGAAATCTCCGGATTGAGCTTGAGAAAAGACTGGTAAAGCAAGATGAGTTAGTGAAAATGTAAGAAGAAGCCATGAAGTCTTAGGTAGAAGCTTTGAAAACCCAAGAAGAAAGGATAAAAGCCTTGGAGGGGCATGCTGAGGAAGACCAAAGAGATTTTCAGAAGCTCAAAACTTTTTTGAAGAAGCTGATTCCATATGGAAAGGAAGAAAAATAAAATCACTCTGATCTTTTGTTGTATTTTTCTTTCCTTGTAAAAATTTATTTTCCTCAACTCTAATGAAAATTTGGTTGGTTGTATCTTGTTATATAATAATGTTTCAGGTACCATATTTTCTTTTCCATTCCCTAAAGTCTTTTTGAAAATCACAAAGGGGGAGAAGAAAAAGAACTACTCAAAAGAGGAGAAAGAAAAATTTAGAAAAACATTTCTAAGTGAAGATATTTGTAAAGTAAGGGGGAGTTTCTCACTACGAAGTTTTTAATTCCCTAGATAATGAAAACTCCACTCCGGAAATTCAGAATACAATCCTTAGAGTTTCAATGCCTAAGGGGGGGTTAGTTGTATTCACTATCATTGATGAACAAAGGGAGATATGTTTTAATTTCAAAGTCTAATGAAATTTTTTCAAATTCCCCATATTATTTTTCGTAAGGATGTTTGTGATTTCCAAAAAGGGGGAGATTTGTTGAGTCAATAAGGTTTTCCTTATGACCTTTTTCATTCCTTCTTGTTTTGAAAATCACAAACACCCTATACTTAAGAAAATCTATATTTCAGCTGTATAAGGAAAATTTCCTTCCTTAAAGAAATTTAACCTAACCTGGATTTTTCTTATACATAGAAATATTTTTCTTAAATATGAAAATTGAACTCATACCCAAAACCTTGGAATCATATAATGCTATGGTATGAAGTATTCTGTTTTAGGATATGAATTCCGCATACGAACTCTAATAATGTTCCACTCCGAATTCTGGATACGAACTATAATAAAGTTCCACTCCGAATTCTGGATACGAAATCTAATAAAGTTCCACTCCAAATTCTAGATATGAACTCTAATAAAGTTCCACTCCGAAATCTGGGTATGAACTCTGATAATGTTCAACTCCTAATTCTGGATCCGAACTCTAAAAAAAGTTTAACTCTGAATTCTGTACTCCGAACTTCTATGAGGTCAACTCTAAAGATTTATTAGTTCGACTCAAAACTTTTATTAGTTCGACTCCGAAATTCTATGAGATTGACTCCAAACTTTTATTAGTTCATTCCGAACATTTACTAGTTCGACTCCAAACCTTGTAAGTTCAGATTCTGAATTCAAGTGAAACCAGAATCCGAATTTCCGTAGAAATTCAGACTCTAGATTCCCACAGAATTCAAGTTCCTATTTCTTATAAAATAGAATCTGAATAACCTTTTATCATAGACTTAGAATTCCACTTTGGTTAGACTCCGATCTTTTATTTACTTACACTCATATTTTTTAGTTTTGCTTATACTTACCCCAGTTTCATTGTAAAATGATGTCGTTCTTTCAGTTACACATGTCTTGTTATAAAATGATGTCATCCATTCTGTTTCTAACAAACCGTTGGTTTAATGACATGTTTATAGGTCCCTCTAAAGTTTATGGAAAATATGACCATTGGAGGAGGGAACCAACCACTCCAACCGATCCTATAAATAGGAGCTCATTTGAAAGAGATCAATAACAAGTTGATCACTCTAGAGACCACATGCTGTTAAGGTGATTTCTAGAGAGAGAAGCTTTTCATGATTTGTGCATACTGAAATAATCATTCATATTGCTTCATGTGACTCCGAATGTTGGTGATTACATTCGAGGGCTTCTAGGGATAGGAAGAGAGAGGTTCTGACTACCTTGAAGTTCGAGGGCTTCCTTGCTGAGGAAGACAGAGGTTCCAACTACCTTGAAGTTGAGGGCTTGTGGGGATAGCAAGACAGAGACACCGATCTTCGTATCGAGGGATTACCCTGGTGTGGGTAAGACAGACTTGCTTGAAAGTATAAATGAAGGGACCATTATCCAAGGTTGTTGGATACCCTTCTCTTTGGGTTAAAAGACTTATACCTTGTTACTTGTATTTTTACTACTTTTGTTTTCTGCTGAAATTTGTATTGTAAGGAAAGTATAACTCTATTATATTTCCTAACACTTGTACTCTGATTAGTTTAGATTCTCTACACTTTAAGGTAGAATCTCATATTGTAAACATTGGTTAAGTTTCAATTTCCAGATCCATATTTCTGGAACCATTTTTTCGGAATCACATTCCAGATTTAAGAAAGTGCATAGAACTAGAAGTTCACAACTTCATATTTTGTTCCAATTTTCTAATTGGTGTTAGAGGTGTCGTGAATTTTCTTAGTTTAACTTTGGTAAACTTAGATCTTTCCTTGTTTAAGGAAATTTTTAAAGTGTACAATTCACCCCCCATCATGTATATTTAGCATCTACATCATTATTTCGATCCTACAATTAATTTTAAATAAATAAATGCAGATTCTAGGTTTTGAATTTGGTAAAATATAATTCATTTTTGAATTGGTAATATCAAAATTATCTTAGGGTTAATTTTTTTGTATGTTTCTGAAAACTTTCAATATTTGATGAATAATGAAAAACACTGCATTATTGGTTTAAACCGACTTTTCATTTAAATAATTATTTATTTGATTTAAATTTATTTTAGGTCCAAATAGATACATAATACCTATATATGTTCAATTTAATTCATTGGAGTCATTTTGTAATAATAATAGATATATAAAATTTTATTGAACTTTTCACCATCTTTTACCCACCTCCTATAAGCATTTTCAAATTCACATAAAACTTAATTTTACCACTTCTCTGAGTTGAATTTAGAAAATTTGAGAGACATGGTTGATATTAGTAATTAAAATATGGTTCAATAAGATGAAAATAATTTTTGGGGAATAGTAACTTTTTACATTTGTTTACCATGATTAAATGTAAATAGGGTAATTAAGGATAAAAATGATATTATTATTACCCTAACACATGTATTAATTATTTTGGATAAGTATAATTTGACAAAAAAACCATAGGAATAAAATATGATCCTTTAGGTCCACATGGATTAGATTAGGTCATTTGTTATTATTTTATTTAAAGAAGAGTTAAAAGAGATAAAATCAAAGGTTAATAACTGAAACATTTTTAATATGGGATTATAAATATGATAAATTCGACTATAAAAATTTATTAGAAAGATAAAAATATTTCCTACATAATGGTATTTTATTTATAATTTTTAGACATTAAATAATTAAATTTATTTATGACACAATGATGATGTAGTAATTATCATATTAATGAATGATTAAAATAATTGATGATATAAATATCCAAATAAATTTAATTTGAGTCTTTTTATTAATTAAACTAATTTTATAGGTTAATATGACATGTTAGGGTGGATTATATAAATTGTTTTCGAAGTTATAATGTTTTTATGACTTTCACAAAAACAAAATACCAAATAGTGTCAAAATTGACATAAATTAATTTTTTAAACAAATACCATATTATTGGATGATATAATATTCCAAAAAATATAAGGTTCATCCAAAGGGGTTAAATAATATTATATATGTAATTAATGAACCACTTGAGGTTCTCCTATAAGTTTAGGGTATGTTTATTAACCATATAGTGTAAGAATACAAGAAGACGCGGTAAAAGTTAAACTATTTATCTAAGAGTTATATCTAAAAGATAAGGTTAAATTTGTAACCTAAACTTGTATAAAACCAATTTTTTGAGATTATTTCGACCCATAACCACCTAAGACAAGAAATAAATGCATTTGGAGCCATTATAAACCGAAAATCATTATATAATAAAATAATATTTTTAATGATTCCTAAAGAGCCCTCCCCCCTTATAAAATGACCCCACCTCTAACCCATTACTCACACCTCTCAAGCCCCTTGGTTCATCCAAACCCTAAAACAATAATCTCTCAAGATCCCTCTAATTTTCCTAAAATCCTTACCTTAGGCATAATGAACTTCAAGAAGTCATTTTGAATCAAACCAAAGGGGGTTACCCAATTTTAAGGTAACATCTTCCCTAAAGTTCTCTTCTTTTATTTTACTTATCCAACCCCCTAAAATCTTTTTATTACTTTATTTTTTAGAAAAAACAGTATACCCAATATACTAGGTTTTTTATGAGAAGTTTTATAGCTATAATTACACACACCTCCATCCAATGGGAAAAGAACATAATGCTTCCGTGGACGACAAACTACTATCTCACGAAATGATGATTGTTCAATGATCTCCTGCCGCCTATTATGGTGGAAATTAAGATGGAATTGTATTTATATGTGATATATAATATATTTATATTGTTTCTATGCCTCTTTATTTTTCTCTTATATCATAACTTTATGGTTTCCATAATGGGTTAATGCGATAATTTCATTTGAGGAAGTGCGGACTACCGCCCCCTCAAAATGATATGATTCATTTATACCATACGTAGAATGTATAAAGGATTGAGTTACTAAAATTATTTATGATAATAATCTGGAATTATAATATAACTATGTATCATTAAGTATTTATTTAATTAAAATATGAACAAGAAATGAAAGTAGTGCTCATGCGTACGTATGGCTTACTGTCACTATGAACGGTGTATTTCATTTCTTATCTCAAAATGTTATGTACTGTTATAAATACATATATATAATGGATATATGAGATATATATGATATCTAAATTAGGAATATCATTCGGTAGATAAAATATTTTTGACCACAAGGACATCATGTAATTATAAGAAGTTTACTTTTGACTCAAGTAACAAATATCAATAAAATGATCTTTATTAACTTAAATGAGTACATAGGGTTTATAATGTGATAATAAGTGATATAAATGAAATAATAAATTTGAAAAAGGTTATTAAGAAATTATAAATTAACTTTAGTTTGTTATTCTGAAGATTAAAGAACGAACGGGTGAAGTCAGACACAAGGTAAGGGTTAATTTCACAGTCTCTTTATTATCCGAGGTTGTTTTTATGTAAGTATCTACTGGGACATATTTATTATCCAAGTCCATTATTCACGAAAGAGTTTTAAAAGGTATTCATTTAAGGGAATTTTTTTCTACAAAAACATCAATTTTAATGTTTTAAATATTTATTCTTCTAAATCATTCTCATTAATGTCCATGTTTTCAAAATGGTTTTTAAGGATTTAGTTATATGGACATGAATGTTTTTAAAATGTTAATTCCTTTCAAAAGTTTCAAAGTGGTATGAAACACTTTGATTCAAAAATGACTTTAAATGACTTCATTTCAAAATTATGTTACTTTTAAATGTTTTCATGAAAAATGGATATTTCTCTCAAAAAGTTTTACAAATAATTTTCATCTATGTGAACATCCTTTGATGGGTTTTAAACTTGTTTGAAGTTGATTTATTATGATACCAATCTTCCATATTTTATTTAAGGTTTTGTGATATTTTTTACTGTGGATGAGTTATTTTTATAGAAATCATGGTTTATGGATAAAGTATTGACATTTCGTAAGCTAGTTTTAATATGAATGTTTATGTTATGCATAAACATGTTCATGTGAGGAATGCACTGGACTTAGTAAGTGACAGGTGGAGCCCGCTATATCTCCTCGATGCATCGGTAGGTCTCATGAGACAAAATAGTGTCTTGGCAGAAGGCTTTGAAAAATCTTATTTGTAGTCTTCGCACAAGGCCTTGAGTATGTGGTTATGAAGTCTGGCATATGCATTCCATCATTATGAAATTGTCTATTGATATTTCATGTGATTATTCGACTAGTATAATATCCATGTGAATAAGTAAATGTAATTATTTGATTTATATTTTCCATATTATGCTGAAGTAAAAGTTTAAAAGGCCTTTTTTAGTTTTATACATTTCCTTAAATGTTTATTCTTATTTATGAAAGATTCTGCTATATTGTTATCCTTACTAAGCATCTGAGCTCACCCCTTTCTATGTTTTCTTTTTCCCAGGATTCCAAGAAGTTATGGTGATTGATATGCAGGGTTAAGATACGGGAATAATATATTTGATAAGGGATTACTTATGTTGGGTTGTATGTTATAAAGTGTAATGTACTATTCATGTATGTAATCTATTTTCCAAGACTGCTAAACTGACCAGTACATCGAGACTTGATTCCTTTTAATCACGTCAATGTATCAAAATAATGCACTAACTCTGGGTAATTGGGGTCGGGGTGTCACACTCGACAATCACTTTACATTCGAATTAAAATTAAATATTAATAAATCAAATAATATTATGTATTTATTATTTTCTCACCAGACCTAAAATCTTAGTCCATTATTCCTCTATAATATTTATTAGAACTTGAATAATTTCCATTTATTTATTAAATAATTATCATGAAATTATTCTCCAATAAATAAAAAATATTATGTTCACAAAATCATAAATAAATATTTTTTAAATATTCTACACACATTATATTATTTAGAATGACTAGTGAAAGAATAAATTTGATCAATAAAATAGGAATTTTTATTAAAACACATTCAAGAATAATATTACTTCAACTAGTTAAATAATAAATAATAATATATTATTTAGCTGATATTCTAGATACACTTAGTGTGTGACTCTCTAGGCATCGTTCTTAGTGGAATTAGGAGAAGCGACATAAATTCCAAGGGTAGCATCTAGAAACACACCAAGTCACCCATATATAATGAGGTTAATGCATGAATTAAATAATACCTCATAAGGATTCTTAATGTTTAATATAATCCCATTATAATAATATCTCAAATCAAGAAGGTTGCATGCTAGTGCCATCAACCAATGTGTTCGGTGTCCCTTTCTTTGACTTTGCTAAAAAAGTACTTCCCTATATAATACCCTAGACATGATATATTTAGCCTATATCATTTCCATAAATGGTCCTAATATATTAACTTTTACTAAATAATTGAAGGGGTAAATCCTTTCTCACATTATCTATTAATGAAATATTATTCGTGAAACACCCAATGTATCCTACCTTGCCACAAACATCTATCAACATAGTTTTATTCAATAAATCAAAGTACGTGACTCATAATACTCATTAATAATAATATAAAAGTTTCATGAACAATACACATTTATGAAGGTAGGAACATCCAATGACATATATAAATGTTGATTTCCTACTGGAGGGTCACGTTCTCATAATATTCTATTAGATATTACTAAGGGTGTACACCATGTGAAGGCACCTAAAAGTAATATTTTTCTCCACCCCTGATATCCTATATTATTTCTTTCCATAAAATGATATCATCCATCAAAATAAAATATAGTTAATAATAGTTTCGTAACACTTCTAGGTTCTCACCATAATGGTAAACTACTATGACCCTTTAGTGAAACAGCTACTCCAGGGACAATATCACAAACTATATTACATAGAATAATAATAATGACCTGATATTAAGTCTATTAAAATTATAAAAAATGAATACATGTTATCAAAAAGTAAAGAAAAGTTGGATCTAGGGAACCAACACCAACACATGATAAGTCCTTTGAAACTATATTAGGTATAACATGAAGATTCATTTGGATGATATGATAGAGATAATTATTAATGGATATGTGAGATGAGACACATATGGGTGTCATGAAAAAAATATTGATGTATTATAATGGTGTTTTTGACATGTATAGTGTGAGTTGGCTTGGGATAGTATTTGTTTAGTGATATTGAGCATGATGTCGGATGATGAAGAAGTTTGGACTGACCAATTGAGGTTGGGGTCAGATAGAGATTACATGTATTGAGAATAGTATAAGTGTTAGATATAGACTTGTGTTAGTAAGAAAGGTTTGTGATGATTTGGGATGGACTTGGATTATTCCCATGCATAAATGATTTGGATGTTGATGGGTTCAAAATGATTAACTAGTGTGACCGATATATTCATAAATTAAATATCTTATGAGGTTGACCAAATGATGAGATGTGCATTTAGACATGAACTTGGAATTGATTGGAGAGTCTTGGATACATGATTGAGAGTTCATCCTAAGATATGTGTGATTTATTTGGGTTACTAGAAAACCCATGTGAGGATAATATAATGTATAATGATTTTATAATGGAGTGATAATTCCTTACTGTGAATATGTTTCTAGGAATAGAATTAGTATTCTAATTATGTTGACCAGAGATTTGAGATTGTGAGAGGGGATTAGTTATTCTACTTGGTTTCCAATGATGTGATAAGATATTTTGGGTGGGGAGAAGTTATACCCAAGAATAAATGATGGTGTGATATGGGATCCATTGTGTGGAGCGGATATGCACCAATGAAACTAATGATAAAAGTTGTGAGAATCTTGTTGTGGAGTAGAAATACCATTAGGTTCCTGAAAACGTGGCATGTTTTTAGGGAATATCCCATAAATATTTCGGATGTTGTGATTTTGTAAGTGGTTCCATTGAAATTAATGTTTTTCTTGGGTTCTTGATGATGTGTTTTGTGATTTTAAGTAAAGGTGGTTTTCAATGGGTTCCTAATGACAATTTTTTTTTTCAGGGTGTAAAGAGAGAATACCATTTTGATCTTTATGACATGATGCTCTTATTTCTTGGTCAGAACATATATCCCCTTGATGAGTATAATTTATTCTCAAAGATATCTGCCACTAGTTGATGTAGGTATAGTCGATCCCAAGCGTTACCTTATAATATAAGGTTTAACAATGGAATATTTTATTGAATTTATGTATTGTATTATAGTTCTAAACATATAATATGTGAATATACAGTATTTATCGGTCATTTTAAGGACAATATTAGTGTTTCCCTAATAAATTTTCTCACACCATTCTTAGTATTAATTGACACTTTTCTACCTAAGTAAACATCAAGTTAAATTTTTGATATGAAAGAGTTACAATATTAGATTATCAGACTTAATAAGATTAATGTAATTTAGAGGACTGGATATGATGATTCCCTAGGATTTTAGTATAGACCTTTCCATTTTGTATCTTTTTTTTACTTTCATATATTTTTAACTTAGTGGTTGATTACTTGGGAGGTATGACTATATTCTTCAACGTTTTCATTTATTTTTGCATGATTCTTTTTTATTAGTGTTTTAAAAAACACCGAATACAGTTTTTGATTTTAATTGGTTATTTTTACAATTATTTTAATATGATATTGTGGAATATTCCAACCATTATTACACCTTAGACCCTGACTTGAGTTAGAATCCTCTGGGTATAGGGAGGTGAACATTACAACACATGACACCCCAAGCCTAAAAACTAGTGAGTGGTCTTATATGGAAGGGGTATCATAATTTGTTATTAGAGTTTATTTATATTATCATTATATATGTGGTATTATAGCCAAGTAGTATAGATGTGTTAGATCATGTGATGGACCATGGACTGGTGCTTCACATACATGTTTTTTGTTTGAAATTTTAGGTTACACGGTATATAATATTGTTTTTATTTCTTTTCAATGTCATAGTAGTGATATGTATTCCAGTATACTATATTCAATTGCGATTTTTGTTTGTGGTATTATCTATTATCCTATTATAAGAGTCTGATGCACATATATATTTTTCAGAACATACGATTCACTTCCAATTCATGTACTTTTGTGTGATTGATTCATAAATTAGAGAGGGTTTAGTAATTTAAATTATAAAAAATAAATAATATATAATTTTTTTGGAATTATACTTATCTAATCCATAGTATATTTTATTTTGATGGTAGATCATGTAGATATTTTGACAAAATGTTCCTTAAAAATGGAAATATAGTCCCACTGTACAAGGGATGTATTGAAGCCCTTTGTGATTTCATGAATGAATTTTATTCCTTGGAAATGAACCCCTTGTTGGTGAATGGAGATTCACTTTTAGTTAATTATTTTGTCAAAAACATGTTTTTTCCTTATATCTTATTTATGTAATTCTATTTAACCAAACTATGTGAACAAGGTTTTACATTATTAAATCATCATATAATGGTATCATTATATACACATTAATTTTACCTACTCCATGAGAGGGGTATTATATTATGCAGATACCTAAAAAGGATGGGTGATTAATCAGGGATAGTGGAATTGACATGTGATTTTTGATTTGTATTTGAGGACCTTAGATTCAGTGTGTTGGCATGTGAGTTGCTTTAAGATATTTGATATAGGATGAGATTGATTTCCTCTTGAATTATGAATTATATGAAAATTGGTTTATATTATATATGGGAGATCCTTGATGCGTTGAGTGTGGCTTAGGATGTTGGTGATTTTAATAATATTATTTACTAGTGTGAAATTATCAGGTCACATTTGAGATGAGTTATGATATATGAAGGTAACCCAAGAGAGAGGTTATCCTATACTTATGAGTTACCTTAGATATAGAAGGCATGGTTAGATTACTTCAATTTGATAATTATGAAAGGTAAGTTCTATAATATATGCAGTGTCAACATACGAGAGGCCTTAGGCTTTCATATGGAAAATCACTTGAGGTGATTAGGTATTGAGATTTTGTATTTGGAAGAATGATTGACTGGATGCAAGGAACAAATGATTTTAGAAGGGTTTCCAAATGAGACAGGACCCTATATAATCGATTCTTAGATTGATAATATATATATATATATATATATATATATGATTTTGGTTTTATGATGATTCCAGAATGTTGGGTGCTCATGTAGTTGTCCTCAAAATTAGTGATAATCATCACGTGGATGAAAATGAAGAACATAAGTCGTTTATCCTATATAATATTGACATACGATGGAAACATGGTAATTTTTTGGGTGCATAATCCAAGGTTTGATTTCATGTGACTCATGGGGCATGAGTTGGTTTATGAGGAAAACAAATATTGGACCATATACTTGTTGGTCTTAGATGAGATTATGATGGATAGTTTACAAGAACTTGTGAGAGAGTTCCGGGTGAATCACCTTTCCTAGAAAGGGGAGAGTGAGTGTTAGAACTGATTTTATGGAATGAATTCATGCATGAGGGTGAGTGTGAACTAAATATATGTAGTTCCCATTTAATATTGGATCTGTGAGTAGCCTTACGTTATTGAGGACTAATGTGATCAATAATACAATTATGGTCATAGTGACTCAAATATTCATTTAGAATTGGATTTATTTCATCTAAAATGTGTTGGACATCATGAAGGTATGGTTTCAAGGGTTTTAAAGATGGGTGATCATGGAATGGGGAGAGTGAAATGGTGGGTTATTAGATTTTTTCAGACATTTCTATATTGAATAAATATAAAGGAAATCATATAGTGTATAGTTCATCATTGGTCATTGGATATTATGGCCCTCAATTATAATGGAATTTTGGTGGAGGTCAGGGATAAGATTATTGGTGATCAGGGAATAGGATAACATTTGGAATATTATTATAGTGCTTAGGTATTAGTGGGATAGTCTTGTAAAATCCTTAAATTCTGTACTGGATGGAGCATGAGTTATAGTTATTAGTGTTTGGTTTTGTAGTTGATGATAATGATAATCCTATGACAGGGATAATCCTATTGGTCACAATGGAAGTATCGTCATGTTGGTAAATCAATGAATTTAGTATTAGATAGATCTTGGATAAATTAACCCAAACATAAAAATCTATAAATATTAAATCTTATTAGATGAATATTCCTTATATACCATTATGATTCACTTAAAAACCATAAAATTTTATTGTCTTTGGAAAATTGGATAGATAAGTAATGGGTATATACAATATCCGAATGATCTATTTTTTAGATCATAACAATTAACACCCTCTATAGAAATATCATACATAAAAAAATTCATCACATCATGGTTAAAAAGAACATAAAAAATAGTGAACATAGATTCTCAATTCAGTTAAACAAGAAAGATATTACAACACCCCTATATATAATAATTTCATTAGACTAAGGGTACAAGAACATGTGATTAAAATTTGAAATTCATATCCATAAATTCATATAACCATGATATAGGGAATAATGTATGGATGTTCATAACTCATGAATAAAAAGGGATTTAAAGAACATAAACCATGAGATCTTAACATCAGTATATGAGCATGTAATAAAATAATATCATAAAGTTTTTCATAAGAATAATCACCAAAATATTTTTCCTTGGATACCGATAAAGATATTCATCCCATTTTAGGCTAGGGCTAACCAATATGGTACCTACATCGGGCTAGTGATAACCTATCATGTACTACTTGGGCTTGGGATTACATCATATGCACCCTATTTTCGGATTTGGATAACAAAACATATACCATTTGATATAATAAAACATTAATTTTTACCGAATACATTGGGAGATATAATAGACCCACTTATCACGGAATCATAATATATTAATATTGAATCTATAATATCATGAAAACATTTACCATTTCATTATAACATAACCCATTGAATAGAAAATGGGTTTAACCAATATTCCATCATCTTAATCATAAAAACTTTGTTGAAAAATAAAAATGGATAAAATAGATCATATCTTTATTAGAGTTTAACAAACACAAATTATGTTGTTATAAATGAAATACCTTTAGAATATCACTAGAACATTTCTTTTGGAAAATACCATTTCAATTTTTTAAAAAATATTTATATATATTGTTTTTAAATTATAAAGTAAAATTTACTTTGAAAGTTACTATGAAAACCTATAATGTAAGATTAAATATAAATATATTTCATGATGGAATTAAAATTCATTCAGGAATTGTATGTTAAAACAATGTTTCCTTTCACATTTTTATTAAAAGTCAAAACTACCTCATTCAAAAAACAGAAAGAATATTAGTTATAAATTATTTTTAGAGAAATTAAATAATGAGTGAAAATTAATTTATAAAATCATTTTGGAATTGAAAAAAAAATCTTCAAAACACTATAAATAAAATATGCATATTGAATAAAAATATTCCAGACCAAAGAGAGAAATAAAAATGGTTTTCCATAAAAAAAATTAATTTAGTATCTTGAGTACAAAAAGAGAGTAAGATAAAATGAAAAATTTAAACTATATAAATAACTAGATGATAATAAAATACCTAATATTTGGGAGATATATATAATTTAATTTCATTATAAACAATTTATATATAAACAATCACTGTAAAACTGAGATTGTAATGTAAAAGACATATCTCTTGTAATTATTTCTTATTAAGAAATATATACTACTATATAATAATTAAATTTTATTATAATTTGATACTATAACAATATTTATCGCTATAATAACTTTATATTGATAAATTATAATATTTCAATAACTATTTATTAATAATTATTTATGAAACACATCTTTCTCAGGTTTTACTATTTCATTTTTCATGTATGTTTCAGTTAAAATTTTGTGGACCTCATACATTTATCATGGGAAAATAATTTTCAAAATCATAATCATGCAATTATTAAAAAATATAGTCAATATATAAACTTTTAAAACCATTCATTTAAAGTGGCAAGGAAAAATTAATTACATCACTTCGTAGAGATGGTAGTACATATGTATGCATGAGTGATATTTTCCACTATTAGATGAATGAAATGAAATAAATTAAATTAATAATTCAAATTTATAGAATAATAATTAAATCATAATTAAAATATATATACATTAAATCCATAATAATTACCAACCATGAAATATGGTGATAAAAAAAGAATCATATCTCTAAATGGAGGCGGAAACCCACACATAGACATGAATGATTCATTCATTTACTATTTGTTGGGAAAGAGGTGGTAAATGGTTATAAAATAATAATAAAAAAATATAAATATTCCTTTGATACTTAATTATTCATTTTTTATTTATAACATAGTTTTATAGGATATAGAAAAATAAAAAAATTCAAAACATCTTGGTTAAGATTTATACCACTTATTTGAGAGACCTAATTTTTATTACTCCTTATGATGTGAAAGATTACTATCAAGAGAATAAAAGGGAATATAAAATGGTAGGATGGAATATAGTATGGTTTTAGAGTCAGTATTTTCTAATATAGAAGGATAAAATAGTGTGAAAAATGGAGGAGAATATGAGACGTTTTATAAGTGAGGGAAGGGATACACATGGGAGTACGTATATGATTTAAATTATAAATGGGGTGATTCATGTGAATGTGTCTCTCAGTGTAATATAATTAAAATTTGGGATCACATAAGGTTTATATCTCTTATAAAAATAATAATTAGAAAATTTTACATCACATTATTACCCTTATCTCTTGGATTAACCATGGTAAACTTGTTTTAACATTAATTGTGGTATCAAAATTTTATAGTTTATACAATTAATTATGACCAGAAATTATGTTAACCTAATGAAATTAAATTAAATATTCATATAAAACATATAGAATCCATTTTAATAGATTTAATTTATATAATTATAAGAATTTAATTTTATATGAGTCCATAAAATGTAAGGAAAACAAATTTTAGAATAATTATTTTTAAGCATAAAATTTAATTTACTTTCATTTCCAACCTTATAAAAAATAATAAAATGAAATTTAAAATATTTTAATTACTATATACACTATAAATTTCATTAAAATTATTAATAAATAGATATAAAATTAATCTATTAATGTAAAAAAACAATGGACACAAAAACTATTTAAAAAAAATAAAATTTTAAGCATAAAAATGAACTTATACCAAAATATGTTATACTAAATATTCCCATAAAGTTAATTTTCCTATTTCAAATTAATGGATACTTATGTTAACTTTTAATAACATATAAAACACAATAATAATTTTAAATCATTTTATTTACTAAAATAAAATAACACACACACACATATCACTAATCACTGAAAACTTAATCATTTTAAAAAAATTATAAAAACTCTCCCTCAGATAACAATAGCATAATTATTAAAAAAATATATTCATTCCCTATAAAAATTCTGAAAATAATATAAATTAATTATAATTTCCTCACATATAATGAAATAAGAACCATTTTTGAAGCATGAAAGTATTTTATAAAATAGAGTAATGATTTAATATGAATTAATAAATAAAGTTTAATTATTAAAACCATTTTGAATAGTTTTAATAATGTGGTTATTATGGTTTCTACCCTCCAATTTAAATTCAAGGTTATAAAGGATTACCATATCATGATTTATTTGACTTATGGTTTCATGTAAGAAAATCCATCAAATATTTCATGTTTATTTCAAAGTAATTATATATAAAATTTTAAATAATTTTATTATACCACCTAAAAATGAATTAATCTATTGAAATTATTCACTATAAAATAAATAAACAAGGATATCTTTTCTTCATCCCATCATTGTGTTCCTAGGTAACTTCCTTGAATATCTGATTCCTCCAATGAACTTTAACCATGATAGAAGTCTTTTTCCATAAAATATTATCACTAGGATTCAATATTTATAAAAAAAGTTATTAATACGAAAGATAATTTTATAGTGATATACCAATGAGTATTGTAAAAGTGAAGGATGATGTTTTTAGTTTCCCAAAATAGTTACAAAAAACATATCATGAAATTACTAGAGGAATGTCATAAGTGAAAAATGGTAATATATAGTCCCTAATAGATCAAGAATCTATAAGTGAACAATATTCAAAGGTATTAGATTCCCCCTATATATAAATACAATAACCTTGTTCCATGGTGAAATTCACAATAACACATCTCACCAAATTTGAATTCTAAATCTTTCCAATGATTGTGAGCATAACTATATGGTCAAATTTGTGGTTCCCTAATGTGATGTTGATTGAATTAATCCTTATCTAATATTTCATAATATAACAGAGTTTGAAATTGATTTCTTTATCTGACTCCATCTTAGTATTTTAGAGTTCTACACTTACTACTATAAAAGGATCTATAGGAATCCAATTAAATTTTCAAGTGCAAGCTATTTTTATATGATAATTCAACTAGATTAATGTATTGATCCCAACCAACATAAAAATATAGAGAAAAAGATATAAATTTTTTAAGGTTTTAAATGGTCCTCTTAAACTGACCATCTATCTAAGGATGATATGAAATACTGAAACACAACATTATATCTGGAGCTCCCTAATGATTTATCCAGAACATTCATATAAAAAATAGATCTGGGTCTGATACAATAGAATTCTTCCCTATTTAAAATTACAAATTTTTTAGTCTATATCAAAACCATATGATAAAGAGATAAATATTTTTAGAAATAAATTATTTTTTTGACTTCATAATCAGATTGACTCAAACTGAAATTACATTTTGGCCTTTAGACATTTTGCAGTGTCTGATATTGAAATCTATGGTAATTTATTCATATTTCTATTTAGGTTTGAGCAGTGATTATAGAATCTCTTGTAATTCTATATCTCATACATACCTTGATAACAAACCAGAAACCAGGATACCTACATTGTAAAATATTTCTTACTATTTTCCCACCATAAATACTCTTTAATATCCCTATACATATTCAATCATCTAGAATGAATAATGAATGATGAGCTATGAGATTATTCTAATATCTCATTATTTATATAGGAATTCATATAAAAAAATACTTGGTTCCAATACTATATAATTCCATCTCAATCAGGGTTGAATTCTGGAACATTTCTCACCATCTTTTGTAGCTCTAAATCTTCATTTTATACCACTTTATTCTCCACATGGATATATGTATGGACACTCATTTGAGTAAGATAATTTTTTTCTTTTCAATTCATTATTTCAATGTTCAAAAATTATAAAGCCACAGATACGGGATATTTTGTGACCCTTATGATAGACAATTTCGTATGAACCTTTCAACATAAATCATCATCCACCTTATTCGTGTTCACTACTTGGTATTTTATTGATAAATAATAATATTTAATCAAATATAACCATATTTTCTGGAGCATATTAATATTTTTCTTGGTGAATATATACTTTAAAATATTATGATAAATATATATGTCACACATTTCATGTAAAGATAGTGAATTCATATATTTGATGCAAAAAATACCATAGCGTACTCAAATTCAGGAGTTGGGTGATTTTTTTCATTAACCTTTAATTAGTGTGAGGCATAAGCTATCATCACATAATTTTACATAAGTACACATCCCTACCCATTATTTGATGCATCACTATAAATAAAAAATACATTTCCACTATAGGATAGTGTGAGCACATGTGCACCAACCATCCTTCTTTTTAGTTCCTTGAAATTTTCATCACATTTAAAATTCCAAAGGATCTTTCCTCCCCTTTGGGTTAACTTGGTGAGTGGATTAGATACATTTGGGAAATACTTCATAAAGAATCGATAATATCTATCTATTCCTAAAAAACTATAGATCTATGTCATTGTGGCCTATTTGAGCCAATTTTCAATAACATTGGCCTTTGATAGATCCATAAATATTCTCTTTATTGATATTATAAGGCCAAAAGATGAAAATTCATATAGAAACAATTCACTGGTAGAAAAATTCTCATATAGATCTCCCTTCCATAGTGTCTTAAGTAAAATCCTCATGTTATGTTAAAGTTCATGCTTGATCATGGAATATATAAGAATGTAATCTATTGATACAACCATAAACTGTTCAAGGTAATCTAAAAAGACTATATTCATAAAATCCATAAATATAGTAGGGGAATTAGTAAGACCAAATAACATCACTATAAATTCATAGTGTTCATACGATGAAGGAATGGATATCATTGCATGTATTCCCTTTTTAACCACAACTAATAGTATCCATATGAAATATAAATCATGGATAAAATTTTACCTCCTCATAATTAATAGAAGAAATGAACAATATATGGTAAATTATACATATTTAGGACCATAGTCTTGTAAAGAATTAAAAAATCAATGTAGAGTCACATTGATTCTTATTTATTCATAAACAAGTATAGGTTCACCCCAAGATGACATGCTTGTATAAATGAATCCCATAGAAATATTAACATTCTATTTCTTCATAAATTCGAGTAACTCAATTGGGGACATTCAATATGAAATATTTTATTTTTTGTTGTTTCCAAATATGGTTACAATCGGAACTAAAATCAATGATTAAGAAGAATACTAGGAAATGATTCCATAAAGACATCAATAAACTCTTATACCATATGAATATCTTTTATATTGAGTTTCTCCCCAATAATAAGAGATAAATAACCCCATTAAATTAGAATACAGACTCAATAAATGGTAATAATTTCAATGTTATGTTGATATTTATCTTAAAACTAATAAAAAATCATAGTTTGGTTAAAATTATAAAATGATGATTCCTTTATGTGGAAATACAAATGGTATTTATATAAATAAGGATAATCCTTATTAAAAATTACATTTAATTGAACTATAGTTTGAATAACAAGATTTTATGAAAAAACATTCCCCAAAACATCAATTAGGGAATAATCATAGAATTGAAATGTGATCATCAAAAATCTAAAATTTCTTAATACTGATTCAATTTATAATCATTGAGGTGGTAATATGATACTTATAAAAAATATTTTAGTAATAAAATAGTGGGTGGAACCATAATCAAATAAGATATTAATAAGTATATAGTTGATGGTATGTGTACCTTTAAACAATTTATTTTCACCCCACTTCTTCAATAGTAATTTCAAGATATTTTCATATATATCTAGGATTAACAGTTTACTGATGTTGATCATTATCAATTACTATTGGTTTCAAACATTAATCAAGATAATTATTTTAATCCTTATATTTTAAGAATTAGTGTGTGGATGGTTTGTTCTTTGGGGATTTCAATCTATTTTCATAATTAGATAACTTCTTCCCATTACAAAAAATGTGGATTTAATAATGACATCTCTTTCCACACATAATTATTTTCCCACTTAAGATAATTTCCTCCATGATTTTATCTATACATATAGCAGAAATGAAGACTCATTTTCTTTCCTCCATGGGTTTTGATTGTAGAATTTTCTTTAAATTATATGTTTGGTTTCTTATCAAAACTATGATATTGATGGGTGAATCCAATATCCCTCTCCACCTTGACATAATTATGAACAACTTACCCACAGATACTTAAGTCTATTATGGTTAAATACCTTTAGATACTTGGTTTTAATCCACTAACTAACCACTCAATCATAATTTATATTTTAATGATAATATTATATTCGTACATAAAAATTCAAATAAGATTTTCCTCATAGGTATCTATGGATTCACCATCCTTATACCTTTTATCAAGGAATTTTTTTTATATATTCATATAAAGAATATGGGTAAATTACTAATTTAAAAATAACATTCTATGTTCATACCACTACATGGAGTCAATTTCAACACATTTTTTTATTCTTTCTAAGATTGCACCATTGATTTAATTCAACTTAAAAGATAGAAACAACTAAAATAACCTTTTCATGCTTTGGGAACTAGAGTACTGAAAGTATTTTTTCATTGGAACTGATCTATTTATTTGAAATTTGTGGATCAGAAGACTATAAAATAAGGTATAATATTTCTTATAAAGAACTAAATTATAAATTATTACATAATTTTCACATTTATCAGAACAATAAGATTAATTTCTTGAGAAATTAATGTAATTATAACAACAATATTTTTTATTCTAGCTCCCATAAAATTTGGTTAATCAGGAAGACAACCATTTACTTTTTGATCACCTTTGACATCAATATTGTAACATTTAGTTCCAACGATTTACTAAAACCAAATAACATAGTTTTAGAAAGAATAATCATAGTGTGAAATCATAAAATCAAGAAAAACATTTTTAAGATATCAAAATCTTACAACCTTATTTTTAATCTATGAGTTATTATGTTTAACATAGGTCATAAATGGTCATTATCTCTTAAAATATATAGTAATAACATATAAAAAATGTTAATTAAACCAATCATATCCCCTACGAGTGTATAGTCAGGTGTGTAATATTAGGACCACTCATTATTCACTAGTGATGGTCGAGTTAATACTCAATATTCATAATTAGAGTTGTCATTCCTAGGTGAATATATTCCAAAAAAACATCCACTTTATAGTATCTACACAAGGATGAAATTTCTAGAAAAAATGCACTCATCTATTTACCATAACATTGTTTTCTCTCCTATACTCAGGATTTTACCAAGGGTTCTTACTAAATATTCTTCATCATTGTTTCCAAAAAATACAAATCCCTTTTCCAATACCATTTATAGCATCCGAAACATTATATACATAAATATTACATCTTATTATATGAATAATCAATTAATATCATTATTATCCATGGTAAAATGATAATGTTTTAGTGTATTTGGAATCTTTGATACATAAAAAAATAGTACATAAAATATTTACATCATATCCCACATAGTTCTTCACAACTATAACTCTTCTTGTAGAAATAATACATAAAACCTATATATATATCATACAAAAAAGGAAACATAAGAAAGGTTCATATTTTATGATCAATAATGGTAAATAAGAGAGATATCATTAAATGATCCTATGTAAGAATATAATGATCATAAAGGTATAATAAAACGAGCCTAGAATTTTAAATTCACACCCTATAATTCATATAATAATGGGGTATGAAAAAACAAAATGGTATCTCTTTAGAAATAAAATTTAAGAGAATCAAGAAACATGATACAAGAGTGAATAAAAATTGCATAAGATCATGTCATAAATTATGGTCATAAAGTTTTAAATAAACAAAATAATATATATTTATATATAATGTCAATTATACCAACAAATACATTAATCTGATGTTAGGTTTGAGATAACCACCAATGTTCCTGCTTCGATCTTGGGATAACCTCCCAAGTACCATCTTTTGGGCTCTATATAACCTCCAATATACACTATTTTGGTAATGGAATAACCTTCTGTGTGGTATTTGATTTCATAAAACATTAATTATTTCCCAATGAATTGTAGTGATATAATAGACCTACCTATCACATAAATATAATCCATTTATATGTATTCCAAAAAACCATGAAAACATTTATCATTTCATAAAAATGAAACCCATGGAATAGAAAATGTGTTTAATCAATATTTCGTCATAAAAATCCTTAAAAATCCAAATAATGAGTAAATTTTGAAACATTAGATTATAACCCAATAAAATCATAAAAAACATTGAAGGATGTTGTTATTGATGAGAATTACTTAAAAATATCAATTTATCTTTACTTGTGGGAAGTAATATTTCTATTTTGAAATCCATTATTTAAAACATATAAATTTCCAAAATAGTAATGATAAAATTTTAATTGAAAATAACTAAGGTAATATGTAAATTAAGCTTCAAATCAAGGAAAATTTATAATAGAGGGAAAATATTGTTAATGTGGTGCAAGATAAAACAAAAATTATTCTCACATTTTTAGTAAAATATCAAAAGTTCCTTATTTGAGGAATGAAAAGATGACTCCTTTCAACAATTTTTATGAAATTTTAAAAATATCTAAAAATGAATTTATATAATCATTGATGAATGGTAAAAATATTTTTGGAAGAAATTTATATAAAATATACATATAGAAAAAAGGATTCATGACCAAAGAGATAAATAAAGCCAGTTTTATTATAATATAATTTTCTATATTGAATAAATAAATAGAATAAAATTATAGGGAAGAATACAATCTATTTAAATAACTATACGAGATGAAGAAAGTTAAATTCTGGAGATATAGATCATATAATTTCAGCATCATATATTTAAGCACAAATTATCTAGGTAAACCTGAGATTATTTCGTAAAACCCTTACCTCAAGTTCATCGTAATTTGTAAGTTTTATAACCACATGTATAACAAATAATGATTTACCATAATTATATACCAGAAAAAGTTTATAAATATAATACCATATACGTTGCACTTATAACATTTAAACACCCATTTAATATAAATTCATTACAGAAATCAATGTTCCCATATGTTAACTATTTCATTTTTCATTTTGATTTTTTTTTAAATATGGTTCCTTAAAATTTATGATGGTTATATAATTTATAAAATTTTAATAATTTATTAAATATGTATAAGTGGTGAAAAATTATTTTAAATAAGCGTGAAAAACACAATGAAAACCCATTTTAGAGTAATACATTTTTATCCTAAAATGGAAATTACATCTATTAATTCTCTAGTAAAAACAATAAAATTACCATTAAAATATTTCATTGAATATATAATATAACATTTTCATTAATAAAATTTATGAATAGAAATAAAATTAATTTTTTGAGATAATAACACATTGTCGTATCAAAATAGTTTTAAAAAAATGTGTTTTTATGCCAAACAATTATCTTATATAAATATCTTGTATATTGTAGATTCATATGTAATTAATTATATTAAATTTTATTAAATAATATTTATATTACATTAATATAAAATTAAAAACATAATGTGAATTTTAAATTAAGTTATTAAATGAAAATAAAAAACATATTTTGAAAAAAATATTGATATGTTTCACTATTGTAAAAATATGTATATTTTTAGAGAAATCATAAAACATCATCCAAAGATAATATTGAAATGATTATTTTAAAAAATGATATACATTATCTCAAAATAAATTTATCAAAAAAATATAAATTAATTATATTTTATTCATGTAAAATGTAATAAAAACTCTTTTTGAAGATAATATAATTTTCAAATCATAAAATTAATTTACTAAAAATTAACTACATTTATATTATTAATTAAACAAAAAAATATTTTTTTAATAATTCATACATATTTTTCATAGTTTGGTTATTACAATTACAACATTGGAATTTAACACTTAGCTTTTAAAGGATTACTATATCACTGTTCATTTATATGTGGGGTTGTTTGTAAGGTAAGATATCTAATATATGAAGTTAATGTCAATTGAAATACATATAAAATATTAGAATTTCAAATGATATGATGGAATCAAGCCTTGATAATAATTAATTTTAACCGTTGATTTGTCAAATTATAGGTGCATCAGGACTCTGGGTGAAGGAATGAAGGATGGTGGTGGTGGATGGCGATCCAACCATAGAGTTACATCAAGTGTAACGTCCATTATTTGGAATGGGTGTTTATAAAATATCATGATGCCATAGGGAATTTAGGAATCTTGACAAAGTTATGGGATAACATGTTAGTGGGTGTGTTTGAGGGATTTTGAGAATTGTAAGAGAGAGGAGTGTTGACTAGTAATTTCATATGAAATTATATGTAATGGAATGGAAACTAGACCAAGAATTCTGATAGAAAATTGCAATTTAATTTTGATATGTGATTCATAAGGTGGGGAGAACCATGATCCAAAATTTTCATTTTTTATTCGTTTCCTAGGGTGAGGAACACCATGAGCTCAGGGATAAGCTGATGGATGAAAGTTGGGTGTCTCTTGATATATGTGTTTGGTAGAAAACTATCTGGGTATAGGTAGTATTGATAAGTTGGTGGTTAATATTTGGTGAAATAATGTTGTATTTTGTTTCCAATTGTACATCAGAAGATTTCTGGGAGTATTAGGGAAAACTCAGTTATTTGGATTAAAATTGGTGACCATGGTAGGTCAATATTGATGACTGGAGGGTAACCATGAGTTCTCAAGTACGAGTAGTGTTATAATGGGGAGTATATAAAAACACACTATATTATACACTGTGAATTTTGGATGGAATTTTAATTTTTTTCTTAGAGTAGGAGAAAATTAAAAAATTAGGGTTTAGATCTGAATTCCAAGCATTAAAACGTTTGTAGATTATATTGTTTTAGCATGGATCAAATCTTAATAGGTAATTTAAGTTCTCATGTGAACACTAAAAGACTTTTGGTGTAACCCCTCTCTTTTTGGGTATTATATATATGTGGATAGCTATGTTGTGACACTTATTTCATCCCATAATGGATTTATGTGAGGTTTATCATGGTTATAGGGCCACACCACGAAGTGGTATATGAGGTGTCACATCATAAGAGATTAATGAGTTGTGATGCATGGTCTAGGGGATTAGGTGTGGTTTTTATATAGTGGTAATTATTTAGGGATTCAGGATGGTTGTTCCATGATGATTATTGGTCAATGTTTGAGCCTACTATTTATGAAAATCATGCCATGAATTATAGGGATGGCACCATGATGGAGGAGTGAATGGGTGTCTAGAATATTGGTTAGGGATGGTTTTTCCGTGCCCTAGGATAGTCTCACCACAACTAGAACTATATATTGTTTTTAATAATGATATTACCTTAATTATAGGGTAACCCAAATTTTTTCATAGGTCATGAGATGAACTTGGGGGGGGGGGGGGCTATTTATCCAATTAATCCTACGCTCAATATTCAAAAATATTCCACTTGACAGGGGCTTATTTTGGATCATTTTCAAGAAACTTTTATGTGTGATATTTTTCCCTTACATAAATTATTATTTTTCATTCATAGCTTTTATTTTTTCTGGAATACAAGATAGGTGTTTAGTTAAACATTCAAAGTTATTTTGGTGGAAATCATTCAAGGTGAAGGGAATTATTCTCTTCATAGCTAGAGGATGTCCTGGTAGGATGATCACATTTCATTGATATTCATTTTATTAGTGGTAATATACCTCCAAAAATTAATTTTTTTTTGTTCAAATTGGAAAAAACATTCAATTGAATGTGTTTTGGTTGAATTGTATTTTTCACAGGATTGTGTGTGGAGTACTCCACGGACTCTCTGGGTGTGGTTAATTGCAGTGTTAGTGTGGTGATATGGCCTGGTGAGTTTTTAAGAAATTATTCCTATTTGTTAAATTGAATACTATTTTATATATTCATATAATAAATTAGTTTGAATATCATGGATGGATATAGGATCTTAGGTGTTGAAATGAGCATGGATGATTCTTTATCGATCATAGATGATGATTTTCGAGTTGTCTTATCGGAATAAATTTGAATGTTTAAGGTAGTCCCGAAAAATAATGCAATGTAATTTGAATTGTAATTATATGGGATGGTATATATGACCTGACCAATATATGAGATTCACCATAAATATAAAATTAATTGATTTATAAAATTTCCATTAAATGACCAAAGTGTCATGGGCCATGATAAGTTATTTGAATCTTGCTTTATTCCAAAATCATAATTAGTTATTGGATTGACCACGAATGTTTTTATATGATAAATAAACACTAGAGGGTTGTGAAATAAATTATATGAATGAAAATCATAGAATGGTATAGGTTATTTGGGTTTGATATAGGATGTGCATAACATTTGTATGTTTTACAAAAGGCTAGTAGTCACACCCCTACTTGTGGAAACGCGACTTGCACACTGGTTATGGAACTGCATGGCAGGGATGCAACTTTTCCTGCATGTGGTTAGTGCCGGGTGGCACGGTTTGAGCACGGTTCGCTCAACCAGGCGTTCAGTGGCACACGAGCATTGCAATTGACCGTTTTTTTAAAATGAATGAATCTGGTTTTTTTATTATTCATATTATTATTATTATTATATATTTCTTATTATTTATATTAATTATATTGTTATTTATATTACTAATATTGTTCTTATAATTTATATTATTATTATTGTATTATTATTAAAAAAACCTTAATATACCCTAGCAGAACGGCTTCCCCCATTTCCCCTTTCCTGTTTTTTCTTCCTTTCTTCCTGAAGCGCTTCCCCTTTTTCTTCTATCCCCATCGCTCCCTCCGCCTTGCCCAGCCGTCACCCCTGACTTTTCTGCGCCGCCTCGCCGCTCCGGCGCTCCCCTCCCAACCGTCGGGCCTGACTCCGCTCGCCCCGACCTTCGCCGCTCCCCGCCTTCCCGCGCGACCTCCAACGTCCCCCGCTATTGCACCGACCTCATCCCGGCCCTGCTCCCGCACCCCGGCCTCCACCGCTCCCCTCTCGCTCCGGCAACCCCGTCACGCCATCCCTCCACCTCTGGAGTCCGCTCTTCCTAGCCTCCACACCTCCGGCCAGCCCCTCCGCCTAGCCGCCGGTCTCCGGCCTCCCTCGTCGCTGCCTGCCTCGCCGGACTGCACTTCCGGCGATCCCCCGTTGCTGGCCAGCGACCTCCGTCCCCCTTCGGTGCCCCTTCCAACCCTTCTGGCAAGCCCCGCCACCGGACAGCGGCCTCCATCCCACTCCAGCGACCTCCAGTGAGCCCCGACACCATCCAGCATCCCTCTGTTCGCCGTTCTGGTATCCCGGGCACTCCCAGCCTTTTTCTCAGCACTCCGGCTTGCCCTCCGGCTCTCCATGTGGCATTCCGGCTTCCTCCGGCGCGCCTGCGCTGCCTTTCCTGACCGTGAAATCTTTGTTCGGTCGTGTTCCGGCCTTTTTGCGGTCCATCCATCCACCGCCATGTTGTGCCGCCCAACGACGCACCTGACGATCAGAACGTGACCCCCTGCGGTCTCCATGCCTGAGCACGCCGCCCCTTATGACTGGCGTGGGACCCTGTGGGTCGAGCGTGTCTTTGCGCTGAGGTAAATCTTGTGATGTGAATCTGTTTGAGTTTATTTTATATCTGTGTTTGGATGTCTTGGTTGTTTTAGTGTTTGTTGCAGCACGTTGGTGGAATAATTCCGCAACGCATTGGTCGTCGGCTTCCGCGTGCGTACACGCTTGCACGAGGTGTGTTGCATCATCGAGTTCATTTTTCAAGTCGAGGTAGGTCTCCCACTATACATTCCTTTATATTTATAATTTATTCATTCCTTGCCTTTTTATTGATTTTCAGTAAATTTACAGTAGTATTGAATAGTTATTTTTAGTGTGGTAACCTGCTAAAAATGAAATCTATTTATTTCTTGCATTGCACTGGAAGTATTGTTCATGGAATTTTATTCTGTTTTTTTCTTGTGATATTGCTGAATGGGTTCTTTATGAAATGTGAAAGTCATGTTGAAGTGTGTTTTGAAATGGTTTTTGTGTGTGTAAAATGGCTGGTGTAATGTTTATGGAAAATGGTGTTCTCTTAATACCTTGAATAAAAGAAATGCATGTTTGGCCTTTAAACATGATTTTTAAAAACTCTATGTGTGATTCTTGTTTGATGAAAAAAATATTTTCCTTTGGCACGTGAATAAATTTTTGGATTTCATTTGAGAAATAGCGTTCCTTCAAAAAGTTATAAAAGGCCCGTTTGGCTCTTGATGAAAGTGGGTGCATTCGGATATTGGAAAAATGTTTTGTGTTTCAGTTTTAAAATTCTGATTTGAGTTTCTTAAATGAGGTTCTAAGTGTGTTTCTGGTTTTCAACAGGATGGTGTGTGTTGCGTCTTTTGGAAATGTTTTTATATTAAATGGTTGTTGATGCCCGGTTGACACTTTAAATAAAAATGATATCAACGGAAAACCCTCCTTGGAATGGGTCCTCGCCTTGTTTGTTGATGAAAGATGGGGGTTACCTTGGCTTGGGGATTCCCTTGTATAATAATGGTTTAAAGGTGATGGTCTTGTTCCTTGGTGTACTTGAGGGTGTTTTGTTGTGTGCATGTTGATGGGGTAAGATGATGATGCATTTGTTGTGTTTCTTGACTAGTATTTGTTGACTCACCCCCTTTTTAGTACTTTTCATGGGAACCTATCATAGTAAGTGAATCTTCTGAGAATGATTGTTGCACTAGTTTAGATTACGCACTGGCTAGTGGCGCCATAGCATGGGAATACTAATTTGTTGCTTCTATGGGGATTGGGCCCCTCAGTTAGGCCTTGTAGGGCTATACCGGGCGTTAGGGCATTATGACATCATTGAGAGTAGGCATTCCTTCATGATGAGTCACATGTATGGTATGTTCTGGATTGCTCCGGAGCTCCTAGGTTTGACCTATGTCTTTTGGATTTCTGTTGTTAGTAGTGATCAGTGTAGTGTTTGTTTTTTATATACCTGCATTTCCCCTTACTGTGTGGTTTCTACTGTTCCTTTTGGTACTTTCTTCTTTTTTTGAAAATGGTTTCAAATGAAAATGTTTTATTCTCTTTGTGTAAAATCTGAAAGGTAACATTAATCTGCAGTGTAAAATCATATTGGTTCTAATGAAAGTAATCTAAATTTTGAAAATGAATAAGAGCAATGATTTGTGTTTTGTTTTAAAGTGAAATATTTATGAGAGAATACTTTTATACATTGTAGTTCAAACCTGGATTTGTGAATTCTTTATTCATTGGAATTGATTTGGGATCTATTGTTGGGCTCACCTACTCAGTACTTTTTTGTACTCACGCCTATCTTTTATCATTTCAGTTGCAGGTTCCTTTGTTGTGGTTTTCTTGGTTTGTGTCGCTCAGTGTTGGAGTGTGGTTGGTCCGTTGTTTGGGTGGTGACCTGCGACCTCACGTGGAGATAATTTGGTCATGCGGATTTTAATTTATTTCTGTTGTTAGTGTTTCTCTGTTTTATTTAGTTTCAATTCTGTTTTGATCCTGGTTTTGTCTGGTCTAAAATCGTTCCCAACGAATAAATCTTGATGCCTGACACTAGTGTTCAGCCCGTGGGGATCGGGAATGCCCCTCGGGACATGTCGCGGGCCGGCTCGGGTGATCGGTTCGGAGTCGACCCAGGTTGGTTCGTGAAAAAATGGTATTAGATAGAGGATCTTGTTATTTGGGGTGTATTGTAGATGGATATTAGGATTTTCGGGACTCGAGAGGTAGGTACAGGAAGGACGTCATGAACCCCCGCCCGTTCCACACCTCGAGTCACCAAGGATAGTCTAGGAATTGAGTCTTTGTTTCATTCTGGTTTGTTTTGGATTGGGGGATGACAACAGAGGTAAACTGACATTACATCATGATCTCACATGGAGTAGTGACCCATGTGGAGTTCGGGTACACGGTTTGAATCCCTCCTAGTTGTTGACGCTTACATGGGTCATGGCCCACTAATATGATGTCGGGTTAAGTGTGACTGCTAGTCCCCCAATCCGGTGGTTTGATGCAAGTTGAGTATCGTTTTCATTCTAGTTGGTGTAAGGGCATTTTTGAAAATGAAAAAAGGTTTTTTGAAAATGGAACTGATTTATTTTAAATGACATTAAATTTATGAAATGGGTTTTGAAACTGAAAGCATTTGGTTTGGAAAACTGGTGTTTGCTTGGAAATTGGTCGAGAATGGTTTGGGGTGAAACCTTATGTACTCCTTATGAATGTTTTCAAATGTGTGAGGATGCGTGGAATGTGTGTGTTGGTGCGTATGAATGAAAGTGGATGAAGACATGTGCAACGGTTCAATGGATTACTTGAGTTTGTATGAAATTAAGGGATTAACCTTGTTTTCTAAATTGACTTTTAAAGAGGAAAATGGTTTTGGAAAGTGATTTTGGTTTGAAAAGTGGATTTGATATTTGGAAAGGGGTATTGAAAGAAAGCGGTTTTGAAATAAAAAAGGGGTGGTTTTGGAATGTAAAATGGAATGGGAAATTTGGACATTAATTTTGGGTTGTGTTTGTGGTTGTTTTTTTTGAGCTGGTTGTTTTTGGATGAGGGTGATTTATTGATGTTGCTTCGATTGATATCGTTTCCAGCTTGGTGTTTCATACGTTGTTCAAAAATGTAGCCGAGAAAGGTCCCCATAGTTTTCGATGAGTCGTGACCAATTTTTGGTCCTTCTTAGACCTTGTCTGTCCTTCATGGTGATGGAAGTCTATTAGAGTCGATGGAGTGGCTTGAAGAGGTGGAGCGCATCTTCAGGGTATTGGGATCTCCCGAAGCTCTTAGAGTGATTGTCGTTTTGGGTCTGTTCAAAGGTCCATCTCTGGATGAGTAAGAGTTGTTCACCCAGCCATCACTGTTAGTTGGGATAACATGGGATTTCATTAATGTCATCTTCGTCCGATGGTTTATACTTGAATAGGGGAAGACTAAGAAAGTGGAAGAGCTCATGCGTATTCAATATGGCCAACAAATGGTGAAAGCGTGTGTTGAAAATTTCAAGGAACTTGTGTCTTTCTCTCGAGGTAGCGCCATAGGATTTGATGAAGACTCCTCCCTTCATCAGGGGTCATTGTCTAGAGAACAAAGAGTGAGTCATCCCTTTTTGGGGCCATCATTTTGAAAAGTTGGTACATTATGGGTTTTTAGTTGAGTTGGTCTCCATAGCGCAGATGGTTGGAAATCCACCCTATCTAGTTGCTTGTGAAGGTCCCCCATCTGGAAATCAGAGTGTGTTAGATGAATCTATTTCAAAAGAGTCCTCTTTAGTTACTCCAGTTTCCAGTTCGTCGGATTTTCCAATGGTGTATCGTCAGCTTGGACGTTTAGGGCATGAAAAGCCATCTTGTCTGTAACACCCCGAGATTTTATGAAAAATATTCTTTTTAATTTCATTAATGTCTTGTGTTGTACTCTACAACAAAAGGAGCTTGCACAACACGCATACTTGACTTGCCTTTCATTACATGTAATCGCAAACTTCCTCGATAGCGTGTGTAGTACGCAATACCGAGTTTCACTAAACAACGATATGCTATTAAAATATTATTAAAACTAGCCGTTATGAATAGTAATAACCACCTTTTAAAATTTTATAAATTTTATCTCTCAAAATGGTCTTCATTTTTGGATTTGGAGTATCGAATTTAGCCTAAGGTGAAATTTTGGTACTTTTCGGATAACTTTCATATTATGATGAATAGTGAAAATTACTAAATTTTAATTAAAAAAACTTTTTTAATCGAAATAATTAATAGTGATAAATTATTAATTTGAGTGGTTTTAAAGTATATTTAGAATATATTTTTACAATTTAATACAATGTTGGTTATTGGATGTAATTTCACATTTAAACCAGACATAAACAACTATCAATCTTTCGATAGTTATTATCTCTTAAGAACACGCTATTTGTTTTGACGACGAGAATTAATTAATGCAACTGATATGTTTTGAATTTGGTAAAATAGACATCATTTTTGAATTCATAATATCAAATATAGCTCAGGCCTAATTTTTGGTATTTTTCTAAAAACATTCAATTTTTGATGAATAGTGAAACCACTAAGTGGTAGTTAAAAAAACTGAATTTTTCAAAAAACTTAATTTTACCGCTTCTGTGAGTGGAATTTCAAAAATCTAAGAGACACAGTTAATATTAAGGACTAAAATGTGGTTAAATGAGATGAAAATAATTTTTGGTGAATAGTAACGTTTTACTTTTTTTTACCACGGTTAAAAGTAAATAGGGTAATTAAGGGTAAAAATGATATTATTATTACCCTAACACATGTCCTAATTCTATTGTACAAGTGTAATACGACCAAAAATAACCTTAGGAATAAAATATGACCATTTAGGCCCACTTGGATTAGATTAGGACATTTATTATTAATTTATTTAAATAAGGGTTAAAATAGTTAAAATCAAAGTTTAATAAGTAAAGAATTTTTAATATGGGGTTATACATAATATAAATTAGACTATAAATATTCATTAGAAAGTTAAAATGAGTTCCTACATAATGGTATTTTATTTGTAATTTTTAGACATTAAATAATTTAATTTATTTATGACACAACGATGATGCAATAATTATATTATTAATGAAATATTGACATAATTGATGATATAAATACCTAAATAAATGTAATTTGAGACTTTTTATGAATTCCACTAATTTTATAGGTTAATATGACATGTTAGTACTTATTTAATTAATGTTTTTCAAACTAATCATTCTGTTATGATTTTCACAAAAAATCAATTACTAAATAGTGTCAAAATTGACATAAAATAGTTTTTAAAACAAATATTATATTATTAATTATTATTTTATTTCTAAAAATAAAAGGTTCGGCCAAATGACTTAGATAAGGTTATATATATTAATAATAAACAACTTGTGGTTCGTTTGGCTTGTTATAGTAAGTTTATTAACCTTATAGTGTAAGAACACAAGAAGACACGGTAAAAGTAAAATTATTTAACTTAATGTTAAATCTAAATTATAAGGTTAAAATAGGAACCAAAACATGTCTAAATTCTATTGTATGAGTGGATTTCGATCTATCCCCACATTATCTTCGAAATAAATAAATTTGGAGCTATTTAAAACCGAATATGACTTTATACTAAAATAATATTTTTAGTTTTCCAAAGGAGCCCCTCTCCTCCCTTATAAAAGGGCACCTCCTCCCTCTCTTCCTCACACAACTTTGAGCCTTCAAGCTCGGCCAAACCCTGCCAATTTACCTTCTCCACTTCCCTAGAAACATCCTAGAAGTTCTTTTCTTCCTCAAAGACCAATTTTAGTGCCCTAAAAGGACATCTCAAAGTGGCGCTTCAAAGAAGAGGTAATGTCTATTACCGATTCTTTCATCTTTATTTCTTCTTCCACTTATTCTTATTAGGTTGTTTCATTATGAATTAATAACATAAGTATAACTTATATACTGATATTTTATTATAATTATTAATAAACCTTATTTCACCATCTATCCATCCTACGGAAAACGAAATCACCGTGCGTGCGTACGTACGGAATACCGTCTCCACGCCCTGGTGTAATCTATTTTCCATCACCACCTTACTTGGATGGGTATAATGGTGTACATAATAACTATATATGATTATTGTAAAGTGATATTGATTCTTAAATAGTATACATACACTACAATACAATTCCATGATCATGAGAATAATATCATCGCTCGTGCGTACGTACGGACTACCGTCTCCACGACGCGATGTGATTCATTCTCCACTTTAACCATTCATGAATGATTATAAAGTATATATAATAATTAATAATGAAATATATGACATAATAATGATTCTGGATTTATGTTTATATATATGTATGTCATCTACTTAATTCCATTCAACTCAATAAATAAAAGAAAACAGTGTTCATGCGTACGTACGGTCTACCGTCTCCATGAACGGTGTATTTCTTTCCATTTAATGATCTATTATATATATATTCTGAATATATATTATATATAAATAATGTTTTATATTATGGAATTAAGTAATCATGATCTAAGTAATCATATGAATAATTACAAGTCAAAACACGGACAACAAATGAAACAATTTTACCCAAAACGCTCTTTAACATGGAATTTACAAAAAAACAGGTAATATAAAGTAATAAGTGAACCATATATGATATCATAACAATGAGTATGATTATGGAATAAGTCAACGACATTATTTAAACCATTATACAAGAGTTTCGGACACTTACAAAGCAAATTGGACCTAAGGTAAGGGAAATATCACAATCTCATTTTTATCCGAGATTGTTTATACATTGGTATTTACTGGGGTGTATTTTATCATCCAAATCCATGTTTCCTCAATATGTAATATTTATATCCTTATAAAATAATTTATATCCAATTCTACCCTTTGGTGAGTTTTTAGTAAAGGATATGAATGGAATATTTTTTTATTTTTCGTACGAGGTACTTTTTGATTTTTCCGACAAAACTACGAAGAATGTTTTTTAACTTATACGGAATGAATGGATTTTTAAAACATTATTTCCAAGAAGATTCCTTTAAAAGTTTTCAAGTTTATTTTTAATCAACTTCTTTTAGTTTAAAATTGTATGACATGTTAATAAAGGAAAAAAAATTTCAAGTAGAAAGGATATTTTCCTCAAGAATGGAGTTCAAGTTTTTTATCAAAATTATTTTCCATCTAAGATAATATAATGTTCTATTTCTATACCTATTATTAAATTTACTTGATTATGTTGTGATGGAAATATGTTTATGAATTCCTTTATCTTATATGAATTGTTTTATGATGTCATGATGTTTAAGATTCCCATTTTTATTACATGGGTTATGCAATGATGTATGATTTATGATTTTGTGGCACACATAAGAATGGTATCATTATGAGATGGGTGGGACCTATATCTCCCTCCAATGAATTGGGTAAAGATTTTATATATCATGATATAGACACGTCTGGAACGGTAGGTTATACCGGTTCAGTGAAACTAGACTAAAACGAGGAGTGAACTCGATTTAGAAAGGGACTTTGTCCACTAAGATAGTCTTGGCAATGAGTCTTGACTAATAAGAAATTATTATCTATGATTATGTGTGTATGACACAAAGTTTCATGTTTTAAGTTATGATTATTGGGATTACATTTCACTACTATGATTTATCCCATGTTATGAAATTATGATCTCTTTTGCAGGTTAAGATTTCCAAAAGATATGTTCTTATGAATATGATGTGATTGATATTTCTTTTGTTTAACCTTACTGAGAATTTGAGCTCAGCCTTTTATGTTTTCTTTTCCCTAAGATATAAAGAAAGGTCTTAGGTAAAAAAAAGGGAAGATCTTTATGGGAGATATTGAAGATCTTTCACCACGATTAGAAGATTATATTCCGAGTTTCCAAAGACACTAAACTATTATGATCCTTGTGTGTGTGTTTTTGTTATGTACTATGTATTCCGCAAAAGTAATGTAATGTCCAGGTACGTTAAGCTTCGGGTCTCTACAGTTGGTTTCAGAGGAAAAGTTTAGTCAACCTTTGGAAACTAGGATGCGAAAACGTTAGTAAGATCCCTAGAGATATTTCTAAGGTATGTCTAGGGATGTCCCTAAGGATAAGTATATGTATAGGATATAGTCCTAGAACTATGGTAACAATATTAGATTAAACCAAAGATGTTAGATATTGAAGTTACTCCCCCTTTATTATGAATTTTTCTCTCACACTATTCTTTTTGGGTTTTAGAAAATGGATGTAAAAAAGATGATTCATGATAATGGAGGATATGATGGACAATGGAATGATATTGTTCATGAGAAACCAAATGAAATGGGATTTGGAAGTCCAAACATCATTATTATTCTGAATAAGCAATCTCATAATATTATCAATAACGTAAACTTTGTTAAGTTTCCTGACTCAGCTAATAAGAGAAAGATGGAGTTTCGTGATGATCATAGAGGAAAGAAAGTTCAATTTTCCCTATGTAAATCATGTGGGAAGAGGAATCAAGGAGAATGTTTCAAAGGAACTGGGAGATTTTTTGGGTGTGGAAAAGAAGGACACAAAGCTAGTAAGTGCAAAGGAAAAGGTTCAGTTAACACCAGGGATGATGATAATTGTATTGCTACGACATCAACAATGGTTAAATGTTTTAAATGTGGAATGTATGGGCATTATGCAAACCAATTCTCTAAGGGAAAGTCTAATGAAGAGAATCAGTATGGTCGTGTGGGTAGTATTTATGTTGATGATAATGAAGAGACTACAAATGATATGTGAGATGAAAGAATTGTTGAAGCTCGGTCAATGGTTTAGGAATGTAGTGGAATGATTACATGTTTATCATGTGTAATATTTTATATATAATCTCATGGTACTATGGAATAAAGAGACATCTAAGGATTGCTACACTATTGTCTTTCCTTGAGTTTTGAAAGTGTATGATTAATGGTACCAGTATCCATGAAAGGTTATTCAAATATTTTTGGAATGTAGATGATATGCACATAATTAAGGGACAAGGAGAAAATAAAATGTTTGATAGTAGTAATGAGATCATGACGAATATAAGGAGAAGGTTATATCATGGTTTGAGTATATAGAATTTTTGGATTTTGGTATGTGGAAAGAGTTAACTTTTAACTGCATTCATGTTTTCACTAAGGTTCAATAGGTATTCATTCTTCAAGAGAATACATGATTAAGGTATTCACATGATTGTAATTTGACCAACAAGATATATCTTATGATATATGGGGGATAAATGATGGCATTCACGTGATCATTTTCTTTATACTATGATCTTGGATTGAAGTATTTTAGATAACTCTAAAGATTGGAATGGATTATGTTGGACATAAGTTAGTATTTTTTAAGGATAAAACTTTTTTTTTGATATTGTCGATGGGATGTTATAGTAATATAGCTTTAGAAAAAGGACAACCTGCAGGACGGGAGACATCCCATCGCATCGGACAAGGCTGTGGGAATCGAACCCACAACCGAAGTGCGACTGGCCGTTATTGCCTACCACTGTCCTACAGGAAGTCCCAGTTTAGTAGAAACTAGTTTTATTATATTAAGCAGTATGATATATTAAGTATAAGTCCATTTTAGGAACCATATATCATTAATATCACTATAGATGGACTTATGTATTTTTTGATAACTTTCTACGCTTTTGTTTGAGATAGATGGAATGACCCATCATTCTATCACATGATCTGCTAACACATCACGAATGAAAAATTCAACTTCATTTCGTTAAGTGATGAAGTGGAAATTGTCTAAAGAACGACCAACGGTGAGACTATACCAAAATCACGAAAGTATTTCTTCTAATTCCAATTTCATCAACTTTAGGGAAACGATCTTCAAAACCAAAAATGATGTCCCAGTGCTCTTATATCTGATGAATCAGATGGTACCTTAGATCGTCACAAATTTATGGCTTTGTGATTTCCGGCTTTTCAATAGCCATGTTCTCTACCACTCTCCATCAGAACATGATGGTTAGATTTCTCTTCCATATCCATATTTTCACCTATGTGGAAACCCAGTGATTAGTTTATTTGGGTAACCATTACGTTTCATAATTTTGTTTTTAAAGATTGGTTTTGGTATTCCTTTTTACGATGTGGGTTTATATTAAAGAAACTTTCGAATAGTAAACCATTTATAACCCCGACGAATTTCGAGGGAGAAATTCATTTTAAGGGGGTAGAATGTAACACCCCGAGATTTTATGAAAAAAGTCTTTTTAATTTAATTAATGTCTTTTGTTGTACGCTACACCAAAAGGAGCTTTCAAAACACGCATCCTTGACTTGCCTTGCATTACACACAATCGCAAACTTCCTCGATAGCGTGTGTAGTACGCAATACCGAGTTTCACTAAACAACGATATGCTATTAAAATATTATTAAAACTAGCCATTATGAATAGTAATAACCAACTTTTAAAATTTTAGAAATTTTATCTCTCAAAATGGACTTCATTTTTGGATTTGGAGTATCGAATTTAGCCTAAGGTGAAATTTTGGTACTTTTCGGATAACTTTCATATTCTGATGAATAATGAAAATTACTAAATTTTAATCAAAAACTACTTTTTTAATCGAAATAATTAATAGTGACAAATTATTAATTTGAGTGGTTTTAAAGTATATTTATAATATATTTTTACAATTTAATAAAATTTTGGTTATTGGATGTAATTTACCATTTAAACTAGACATAAACAATTGTCAATCTTTTGATAGTTATTATCTCTTAAGAACACGCTATTTGTTTTGACGATGGGAATTAATTAATGCAACTGATATGTTTTGAATTTGGTAAAATAGACATCATTTTTGAATTCATAATATCAAATATAGCTTAGGCATAATTTTTGGTATTTTTCTAAAAACTTTCAATTTTTGATGAATAGTGAAACCACTAAGTGGTAGTTAAAAAAATTGAATTTTTCATAAAACTTAATTTTACCGCTTCTGTGAGTGGAATTTTGAAAATACAAGAGACACAGTTAATATCAAGGACTAAAATGTTGTTCAATGAGATGATAATAATTTATGGTGAATAGTAATGTTTTACTTTTTTTTACCACGGTTAAAAGTAAATAGGGTATTTAAGGGTAAAAATGATATTATTATTACCCTAACACATGTCCTAATTCTATTGGACAAGTGTAATTAGACCCAAAACAACCTTAGGAATAAAATATGACCATTTATGCCCACTTGGATTAGATTAGGACATTTATTATAAATTTATTTAAAGAAGGGTTAAAATAGTTAAAATCAATGTTTAATAAGTAAATCATTTTTAATATGGGGTTATACATAATATAAATTCGACTATAAGTATTCATTAGAACGATAAAAATATTTCCTACAAAATGGTATTTTATTTGTAATTTTTAGACATTAAATATGTTAATTTATTTATGACACAACAATGATGCAATAATTATATTATTAATGAAATATTGACATAATTGATGTTATAAATACCCAAATAAATGTAATTTGAGGCTTTTTATGAATGAAAATAATTTTATAGGTTAATATGACATGTTATTATTGATTTAATTAACTTTTTTCGAACTAATCATTCTGTTATGATTTTCACAAAAATCAATTACTAAATAGTGTCAAAATTAACTTAGATAAGCTTATATATATTAATAATAAACAACTTGGGGTTCGTTTGGCTTGTTATAGTATGTTTATTAACCATATAGTGTAAGAACACAAAAAGACATGGTAAAAGTAAAATTATTTAACTTAATGTTAAATCTAAATGATAAGGTTAAAATAGGAACCTAAACTTGTCTAAATTCTATTGGATTATATTATTTCGATCCATCCCCACCTTAGCTTTGAAATAAATCAATTTGGAGCTATTTAAAACTGGATATGACTTTATAATAAAATAATATTTTTAGTTTTCCAAAGGAGCCCCTCTCCTCCCTTATAAAAGGGAACCTCCTCCCTCTATTCCTCACACAACTTTGAGCCTTCAAGATCAGCCAACCCCTTCCAATTTCCCTTCTCCACTTCCCTTGAAACATCCTAAAGTTTCTGGTCTTCCTCAAAGACAAATTTTAGTGCCCTAAAAGGAGATCTCAAAGAGGCGCTTCAAAGAAGAGGTAATGTCCGTTACCGACTCTTTCATCTTTATTTATTCTTCCACATCTTCTTTTTAGGTTGTTTCATTATGAAGTAATAACATAAGTATCACTTATATACTTAAATGTTATTATAATTATGAAACAACCTTATTTCACCATCTATCCATCCTATGGAAAACGAAATCACCGTGCGTGCGTACGTACGGAATACCGTCTCCACGCCGTGGTGTAATCTATTTTCCATCACCACCTTACTTGGATGGGTATAATGGTTTACATAATAACTATATATGATTATTATAAAGTGATATTGATTCTTAAATAGTATACATACACTCCAATAAAATTCCACGATCATGAGAATGATATCATCGCTCGTGCGTACGTACGGACTACTGTCTCCACAACACGATGAGATTCGTTCTCCACGTTAACCATTCATGAATGATTATAAAGTATATATAATAATTAATAATGAAATATATGACATAATAATGATTCTGCATTTATGTGTATATATATGTATGTCATCTACTTAATTCCATTCAACTCAACAAGGAAAAGAAAACAACGTTCATGCGTACGTACGGTCTACCGTCTCCATGAACGGTGTATTTCTTTCCATTTACTGATCTATTATATATATATATATATATTATGAATATATATTATATATAAATCATGTTATATATTCTGGAATTAAGTAATCATGATCTATGTAATCATATGAATAATTACAAGTCAAAACACGGACGACAAATGAAACAATTTTACCCAAAACGCTCTTTAACATGGCATTTACAAAAGAACGGGTAATATAAAGTCATAAGTGAACCATATATGATATCATAACAATAAGTATTATTCTGGAATAAGTCAATGACATTATTTAAACCATTATACAGGAGGTTCGGACACTTACGAAGCAAATCATACCTAAGGTAAGGGAAATATCACAATCTCATTTTTATCCGAGATTGTTTATACTTTGGTATTTACTGGGGTGTATTTTATCATCCACATCCATGTTTCCTCAATATGTAATATTTATATCCTTCTAAAATAGTTTATATCCAATTTTACCCTTCGGTGAGTTTTTAGTAAATGATATGAAAGGAATCTTTTGTCATTTTTCGTACGTGGTACTTTTAAATTTTTCCGAAAAAAGTACGAAGAATGTTTTTTTAACTTATAAGACATGAATGGATTTTTAAAACATTATTTCCAAGAAGCTTACTTTACAAGTTTTAAAGTTTATTTTTAATCAACTTCTTTTGGTTTAAAATTGTATGCCATGTTAAGAAAGGAAAATGTTTTTGAAGTAGAAAGGATATTTTCCTCAAGAATGGAGTTCAAGTGTTTTATCAAAATTATTTTCCATCTAAGATAATATAGGGATCTATTTCTATCCCTATTATTACATTTACTTGATTATGTTGTGATGGAAATATGTTTAGGAATTCCTTTATCTTATATTAATTGTTTTATGATGTCATGATGTTTAAGATTCCCATTTTTATTACATGGGTTATGCAATGATGTATGATTTATGATTTTGTGGCACACATAAGAATGGTATCATTATGAGATGGGTGGGACCTATATCTCCCTCCAATGCATTGGGTAAAGATTTTATATCTCATGAGATAGACATGGCCGAAACGGTAGGTTATACCGGTTCAGTGAAACAGGACTGAAACGAGGAGTGAACTCGGTTCAGAAAGGGACTTTGTCCACTAAGATAGTCTTGGAAATGAGTCTTGACAAATAAGAAATGAATCTCTATGATTATGTGTGTATGCCACAAAGTTTCATGTTTTAAGTTATGATTATTGGGATTACATTTCACTACTATGATTTATCCCATCTTATGAAATTATGATCTCTTTTGCAGGTTAAGATTTCCAAAAGATATGTTCTTATGAATATGATGTGATTGATATTTCTTTTGTTTACCCTTACTGAGCATTTGAGCTCACCCTTTTATGTTTTCTTTTCCCCGGGATTTAAAGAATGGTTTTAGGTAAAAAAAAGGGAAGATCATTATGGGAGATGTTGAAGATCTTTCACCATTATTAGAAGATTATATTCCGAGTTTCCAAAGACACTAAACTATTACGATCCTTGTGTGTGTGTTTTTGTTATGTACTAAGAATTCCGCAGAAGTAATGTAATGTCCATGTACGTTAAACTTCGGGTCTCTACAACGTCACACCCCACCGAGGACGTGCCATCATTGCAGGGGTCCAGGTCATCTAGAGAAGTTTTGCAGGAAGCATCGTTTGAGGAAGACACTGTGACCAAAAGCTTCCAGTGCCTGACTGTGATGCAGGAGATGCTTCAACCACCAGAGCCCCATCCATAGGTCTAGGGGTGAAGCTCGCATGCAGTCAAGAGTTGTTGGGGGTGTGACGCCTCAGTTCAGGTTCCGTGTTCCGTGTTGGTAACAAAACATTTAAAGTCCATCCGTTCTTGTCCTTCCAATGTTAAAGTTTTGGCATTGTTGTAGGTTCATTGTGTTGTCATGAGGTTGAGAGGAACGTGTTTGTTTGTAATCCAAACAGTCTCATTTGTCTGATTATGGTGTTCTAGATCCTGCATTTTTCTTAAAATTATGTTTGGACTTTGCATGGGTTAATCTTGGTTTAGCGGTGTTAGTTTAGAGATGTAAGTTCCTGTGAAAGAGTTAAGGCATGTAGTCATACTCGGGTTCAATGTTGGAATCATTTCCTTCTCAGTGGTTTTTCTCTAGAGTTCAAGGTTATTTGTATGGGTTGAGAGTTCCAAGTTTCGGTAGTGGTTTTGTTTCGCTCGTGCTATATAGGATAGTTTGGACCGGTTGGGAGTTCCTGCATCGCCCTCCCTCCTGGGGTGGTATGTTTAAGTGTTAAATTTCGGCACTAGTTGAATTATTGTGGTGGGGAGACACTCTTGTTTTCTCCCATTTTCTTATATTTTTGTTTCTTCCAGTTTCAAATGGGCATGGTCTCTTGTTTTATCTAGTGTTTGGCAGGGTGAATTTTTGGGGGCAGAAAGTGTGTGTGGTGGGGAGAATTGTCACACCTCGACTTGTGGACACACGACTTGCGCATAGGTTATGGAACTTCCTAGAATGGACATAACATTCCCTGTATGCAGTTAGTGTCGGGTGGCACAGTCTGAGTGCGCTTCGCTCAACCATGCACTCAGTGGAACGTGAGTTGTGCAATTGACCATTTTTTAAAAATGAGTGAATTTGGTTTTATTATTATTATTTATATTATTATTATTATTATTATTATTCTTTATTTATTGTTATTTAAATTATTTATATTGTAATTTATATTACTACTATTGTTATTATCAATTATATTATTATTATTATAATTATTGTATTATTATTAAAAAACCCCTAATCTACCCTAGAAGGGCGGCTACCCCCCCTTCCCATTTCCCATTTTTTCATCTTTTCTTCTTGCAGCGCCTCCCCTTTCTCCTTCGTCCCTAGCGCTCCCTCCGCCTTGCCCAGCCGCCACCCCCAACTGCTCCGCGCTGCCCCGCTGCTCCGGCGCTCCACTCCCGACCGCCGCGCCCGGCTCCGCTCGCCCCTGCCTTCACCGCTCCTCGCCTGCCAGGGTGACCTCCGGAGCCCCCCGCTCCCACAACGGGCTCCTCCTGGCCCTGCTCCCGCACCCCAGCCTCCACCACTCCCCTTCCGCTCTGGCGACACGGTCGCGCCATCTCATCACCTCCAGAATCCCCTCGTCCCAGCCTCACAACCTCCGGCGAGCCCCTCCGCCTAGCCACCGGTCTCCGGCCTCCCTCGTCGTTGCCTGCCTCACCATTCAGCACTTCCGGCGAGCCCCTGCCACTAGCCAGCGACCTCCAGCCCCCTTCAGCTCCCCCGACCAACCCTTCCGGCGAGCCCCACCACCGGTCGGCAGCCTCTGGCCCCCTCCAGCAACCTCTGACGAGCCCCGCCTCCGGCCAGCAGGCCTCTCGTCACCGTTCTAGCATCCCGAGCACTCCCGACCTTTTTCCGGGCACTCCGGAACGCCCTCCAGCTCTCATTCCGGCATTTCGGCTTCCTCCGGCGAGCCTGCGCTGCGTTTACCGACTTATGCATCTTTGGTCGGTCATGTTCTGGCCTTTCGGCGGTCCGTACATCCACCGCCGCCTTGTGCCGCCCACCGGCGCTCCTGCCGGTCGGCGTGTGACCCCCGGCGGTCTCCGTGCCTGAGCGCGCTACCCCATATGACTAGGGCGCGACCTCTATGGATCAAAAAAATATCTACACCGAGGTAAATTTTGTGACGTGAATCTGCTTGAGTTTATTTTATATCTGTGTTTGGCTGTTTTGGTTGTTTTGGTGATAATGGCATCACGTTGGCGGAATAATTCCACAACACAGTGGTATTCGGCTTACGGGTGCGTACGTGCCTGCGCGTGGTGTGTTGCGTCGTCGAGTTCATTTTGAATGTCTAGGTAGGTCTCCCACTACACTTGCCTTTAAATTTAGAATTTATTTATTCATTGCCTTTTTATTGATTTTCAGTAAATTTAAAGGAGTATTGAATAGTTATTTTTATGGTGGTAACCTGCTGAAAATGGAAGTTGTTTTTTTCTTGAATTGCACTGGAAGTGTTGTTCTTGGATTTTTATTCATTGTTTTTCTTGTGATATTTCTAAATGGGTTCTTTATGAAATGTGAAAGTCATGTTGAAGTGTGTTTTGAAATGGTTTTGGTGTGTGTAAAATGGATGGTGTAATTTTTATGTAAAATGGTGTTCACTTGAATCCTTGAATAGAAGAAATGCCCATTTGTCCGTTAAACCTGATTTTTGAAAACTCTAAGTGTGGTTCTTGTTTGATGAAAATAAATTTTTTCCTTTGGCGCGTGAATAAATGTTTGGATTTTATTTGTGAAATAGCGTTCCTTCAAAAAGTTAAAAAAGGCCTGGTTGGCTCTTGATGAAAGTGGATGCGTTCGGATATTGGAAACAGGTTTTGCGTTTCAGTTTTAAAATTCTGATTTGAGTTTCTTAAATGAGGTTCTAAGTGTGTTTCTAGTTTTCAAGGGATGGTGTGTGTTGCGTCTTTTGGAAATGTTTTGATATTAAATGGTTGTTGAGGCCTGGTTGACACTTTAAATATGAATGATTTCATTGGAAAACCCTCCTTGAAATGGGTCCTCACCTTTTTGGTTGATGAAAGATGGGGGTTACCTTGGCTTGGGGCTTCCCTTGTGTGATATTAGTTTAATGTCAAGGGTCTTGTTCATTGGGGTAGTCAGGGGTGTTTTGTTGTTTGTGTTGATGGTGTAAGATGATAAGGCATTTGTTGAGTTTCTTGACTAGTATTTTTTGACTCACCCCCTTTTTAGTACTTGGAATGGGAACCTGGCATAGTAAGTGAATCTTCTGAGAACGATTACTGCACTAGTTTAGATTACGCACTGTCTAGTGGCCCCATAGCAGGGGAATATTGAGTTATTGCTTCAATGTGGATTGGGCCCCTTGGTTAGGCCAGGTAGGGATATAACAGGCGTTAGGGCAGTATGACATCATCATGAGTAGCCATGCCTTCAGGATGAGTCACATGTATGGTATGTTCTGGATTGTTCACGAGATCCTAGGATTTCCCCATGTCTTTTGGCTTTCTGTTGTTAGTAGCAATCAGTGTAGTGTTTGTTTTTTTATATACATGCACTGCCCCTTACTTTGTGGTTTCTAATGTTCCTTTTGGTACTTTGTTTTTTTTGTTAAAATGGTTTCAAAGGAAAATGTTTTATTCTCTTTGTGTAAAATTTGAAATGTAACAATACTCTCCATTTGAAAATTCTATTGGCACTAATGAAAGGAATCTAAATTTTGAAAATGAATAAGGGAAATGATTTGTGTTTTGTTTTCAAGTGAAATATTTATGAGAGAATAATTTTATACATTGTAGTTCAAACCTGGATTTGTGAATTCTTTATTTATTGGTAGTGATTTGGGATTTGTTGTTGGTCTCACCTAATGAGTAATTTTTTGTACCCACAACTATCTTTTATCATTTCAGATTAAGGTTCCTTTGTTCAGGTTTGCATGGTTTGTGCCGCTCAGTGTTGAAGCGAGGTTGGTCAGTTGTTTGGGTGGTGACCTGCGAGGTCAGGTGGAGGTATGTTGGTCACGTGGCTTTTATTTTATTTATGTTTTTAGTGTTTGTCTGTTTTATTTAGTTTCTATTCTGTTTTGATCCTGGTTTTTTGGGGGATAAAATCGTTCCCAACAATTAAATCTTGATGCCCGACACTAGTTGCCAGCCCGTGGGGATCGGGAACGCCCCTCGGGTCAGGTCACGGGCTAGCTTGGGTGACCAGTTCAGGGTCAACCCGAGTTGGTTCGTGACACTAGTTGTGAAGTAATGAGGTTCTTAGGCCTTGTGAAATAGGTGACGTAATCATAAATCTCAGATATGGTGAGGAACAACCTCTTTAGAATGGATTAAACTCCTTGTGATAACCATGTGTGGGATATGTTATTCGATATGTGATGAGGTATTATTAAGGGGTTTCTTCATAGAACATTCCCAAGAGATATACTTAGGGATATCTGAAATGAGAGAAAATTTAATTTTCTATGTATCACATGGATAAATTAAAATTAGTATTACAAGAGGTTTCATGTAATTTATATTGAAATATTTTTATTAGAAATACCAAATATTATGTGTATTTTTTGGAGGTTTGTAAATGCCTATTATAGTTAGGATTAGATAGAGATTATGGGTAGTGAGACCACTTTGGTTCTTTGGAATAACTTGGTTGTGATAATAAGGGACTTGGATTGGTTAAAGAACACTATAGGATACAAATTCGGGAAAGATGAGGATTTTTATGGGTCCAACATGATTCACATGTGTGATCTATATGTTCTTTATGGAAATAGCTTGTGAGTCTAGTTATATGATAAGATATGTTGTGTGGTGTGAGATAGGCCTTGAGTAAAGAGTATAGGCTATGTGGTCTACATTAAATACTAGCTAATGTGTGATGGATTCATGCGAGTGGTGAACTCATGTGTGGAAGATATGATGTATAATGATTCTGGCTTGGGGTTCTAATTACATGATAATTTTTTTTGATGTTGGGTGATTGTACTCCCTTGAGTAAGTAATGAGTGACGATATTATATTAAAAGATATGTGTTGTTTTTCACATAGGAACCTGATGATGTGATATGAGATTGAATGTAGGGAGTAGTTATTCACCAAGGTACGTTGTGATCAGATGTGGTTTTTTTGGTGGAGAGCATATATTCCCTTGGTACATGGTTATAAGTGATATAAGATTCCAATTGGGGAATGAATGTTCCTTGAGTTCCTAATGATGTGACATTTTTCTATGAGTAGAAGTGAGGATTCACCCAAGTTCCAAATGATGTGATGTGACTTGTGATTCTGGGGTAGGGAGAGTTTACCCCTAGGTTCCTGATGATGCATTGTATGATTCCATAGTGGGGATATATTTAACCTTTGTCCTTGATGGTGAATTGTGTGATCCTAGGTTAGAGAGAGATTTCTGTTGGGATACATATGATTTATTACATTATTCATGGCTGAATAGAGTTATCCCAATGATTTATAATGACAAAACAATTATTTCTATGTTGGGAGAAGACATTCCCTAGGGTGATTGATGATATGAGACTCTTGGTTCAATGTTAGGTAATCTATACCACTAATGGGTATAATTTATGCTCATGGACATCTAGAATTGGCTGAAACATGTATGGTTTATCGTGAGTCTCACCTTATAACCTAAGAATTGATGGATATAATGACCCATATTTTTTTCAATAGAATATTCACTATTGATTTTCTAAATGAGACATATTAGTTAATATTGTATTATTTAATGCACATACACTTCATGAGAAAAAGAAAACTATTTATTATTTTATCCATAATATTTGAAAGTTCTATAATGGGATAAAAATCTAAAACTAGATAGCAATAATTTGAAAATTTTAATGACCCCGTTCCCTAGAATGATCACACTCAAAGAAAAAATTATAGACATGAAAAAAACAGTAGTAATTAAATATACAATTTTGAAATGAAAATATTTTTAAAATTGATATAAAATAGTAGTGAATGAAGAATTAAGGAAATATTAAATATTATAGAAGGTTAGAACCCCTTAATAGATCTAATAGTTGGAATCGTAATATGACCATTGTAATAGTAATATGATAGTTATAAATAGAATCTTGACCATTATAATTGTACCCACACTTTTAAAAATGAAAACTAATATTTATTTATCTTATAAAATAAAAATATGACATTTATTTCATGATACAAATAAATAATTATTTTAAAACTAACAAAATAATATTTAGTATTTTGTAAAACATATTTATTTTATTTAAATTTTTACAAAAAAGATATAGTTTTGAATTTTTTTTTCATAAATTGTGTTTATAAAGTAATGTTATGTTTTAATATTATAATAAGGTAATTTTATGAGACCAAGAATAATTTATCAAAGGGTATGTAAAGTGACCATAATATTAAAACTGATACCTTTCAAATATAGAGATATTTAATTTAAAAATTAAATTTCTCATATTTTGAAAATAATTTTCATAAAATGGATCTAATATTTGGAATATATACCTCAAAAAATGTTTATGATTCTTTTTTATTTCTTAAAATTAATTTATTTTTTTGGTGAAAATTGAAATGCAATAAAATACGGTATTTTACATTATAATCTAACTACCTGAATTGAATAATCATGTATAATGTAAGCAACTGTGATTCCTAAATCAATGCACTAATTATTGTATATAATCACAAAATATTATATTAAAAAACACACTTCTCCCCATTTAAAATTTAAACCCTTCCCCTCACACCTTCCAAGGTTTTTTAGATAGGTAAAAATGTACCCATTTTTATCCCCCAACATATTTCTCATTTATATGGAGTTCTATACTAATATAAATATCATTTTAAGGGGACTTAAAGACTTTACTAAGAGGAGAAATTCAAAGGAAAAGGTAATACCTTTGACCAAGATTTTATTTTTCCATTGATCTTCATCAAATAAATTAATTCCATCAAATAGGACCTAATAATATAGTATCAAAAATATATTTTTATTTTTTTAATGTATTATCAATTATTAATCTTATTTTTATTTCTTTCTAAAACAAAATATATTTTTCATATTATTGTGGCTTCATCTCTTATTTAAAAAACAAAATTCATTTTCCTCTACTACCTTCAATTATGTAAATATAAATAATATTATTGTTAAATATGATGATAATATATAAATAAGAACTTAAATAATTTTCTATAATTTTATAATAATCATTTAATTAAGTAAAATGAATCTGGTTCACAATTGATGGTAAAAGATCCTAAATGAACTAATCATAAAGGGATAACACTTATATTAAATGAATCGTACCTATATTAGAAAAAAAATATGTATATTTGGATCCTTTTCAATTTTTAGTGGTACAAAAATATCAGTTCATCACACTTTTGGAGTTGTCATCCTATTTGAGAAACACCTCAACAATGATCCATAACTAAAGCGACTTTGGACACATGACACAAAAATCATTGGGATAATAGAAAAAAAGGTACGTCGATAAAATGATTCTAGAATAGTATAAAATCTTTATAGTAAGTCAAATTTATTTTAATAAGGTTCAAAATAATTCATCTATTAAATCTAAATTTATAATTTAGGATGTTAAGTGAAATAAAAAAATGAAACCGGACATGAGGTTTTAGAAATTCAGAACCATCCTCCTCCTTTTTTAGATATTTTTTCACGATTACATAAAACACTCATTTGATTATTGAAAAAAAAATTATTTTAATTTCTTATTTTATGTAAATTATTACTACCATTCCCTATTTAATGATACTTTACCAATTTTCCTAAAACCCTACTTAAAAAGGATATTTCAAAAATCACTTTCCCACTTCATTTTATGTCTTCAACTCACCTAGAATTTATTTTCCTATCATGTGTTTATTTATTCTTCATTGAATTTTCATGATTGATTTAATCTTTTATTCCATGGAATTGTTTTTTGATATTCCATTTGGATATTCTCTAATAAACTATTACATAACCTATATCCTTTACATTTGGGTTTTGATGCCTATATCATATGTTACATTTACTTAGGTGTCACACATATGCATATACATGTTAAATTGGTGTTCCTAGATATTTATTCAATTAATTTGGTGATTATTAAATCTTGTGATATGATATATGTGAGATTAGGGAGTAAACCAAATCCAAAAGGGTATTTTATCCACCATGTTATGTCATCCAAGCTGCGAGCCTTGGCTTTTACTTATATCATGTTTTATTTTGTTGCCATATTCTTATGATTATGTGATCTTGTGATGATAAACTATTTATGTCTTGGTTATATAAGTTTAATCTTGATCCTTTCATTTTATAATGTTATGTTATTCCACTTGAATCATATTATATTCCTTGCTATCTTTCTCATTCCCTTATAGTGCATTATAGATAACTCCATTTATTTATTTATTCCTAGGTTATACTGTGTAGTTTTAGATTATAAAATGGATTTCAGATCACAATATAGAAATTAAAATAATTATTCTATAACTTTATTTTCATGTTGATTTATTATGAACCCAATATCCTAAAGACACCAGACCTCTAGATTAGTAGTTTGTGTTTATTTGATATTTATGTCAAAAAATATTGTCATAATATGTGTAAGAGGCATTAGTCACTATAGATGGTATCATAAAAGGATCTAATTAATGTTTTGGATTAAGATTCAAATACATTATTTAAAACCATAGGGAGAGTTTTAATCCTAAGAAAGAATACTAATATTTTAGTAAATTATAGAGTGTGGATTCCAAGTATAAAATCCATATCTGGATACTACAGGAGGATGTGGCTCCAGTATAGATTTTCCAAGGTTTAATAACATTAAAAGGTATCATTGGGTATTAACTCAACCTATACGTGGTTCATGAAAAATTAACCTTACTTCACAACTAGTTTGATACTTTTGGGATATATTTAATGGTAAATTGAAAAAAAATCTTTACAAACCATTATTAAGGACTTGAATAGATTGTTATGTTAGAAAAAACAAATAAGAGAATGACCATTTATAACATATAAAAAACCTAGAGACTCATAAGTTTGGATATACATTTCATTTATAACTTATAACTTCAATAATTATTGTTTCTAAATTTATAAGCTTATTATTCTAAGTGTTCTCATCACCATTGTATTTTTTTTATATTAGTTAATGGTAGGAAATATTAGGAACCATGCAAGAAATTATTTTTAGAGTCAAAGTGATACTTTCCTTAATGAGATACCTATCATGATAGGAGTAGGATATAATAACTTCATTATAGTATGGTATCAACTGAAATATGTAATAAATATTAACTTGAATCATGTGGAACTACCGCTTTCTTCTAAGAAAGAGAATGTTGTGTTAGAGTCCATTATGTTATATAGAACACCCCGTTTAGTGGATAATTTGATCCCCATATCACTGAATAGTGGATCAAATCCATTGAAAAGTTATTCACCATCATCCAATGCTCCAAAAAATTGTAATTTATACTAAACATTAATCTCATGGATGGATAAGTGGATAATTAGTGGAAACTAATCATAAAAATGAAAACTGAGGAAGAAATAAAATCTATAGAATGTGAACGATTCAAGAATTTTTTTTCAATAAATATTTTCCATGAACTGTCTATATTAAAATAGAGAGGGAGTTCATTGGACTAAATAGAAAATATGATGAGGTAAACATCATAGGGATTTCATGGGACACCTATGAATTTTCCTTGATACTGAAAGTAAGGTGGACATGTTTTTTATTTTATTGAAGCTAACTATATAGAAATCATTGTTAATTTAAGAATTTGAAAGTTATTAAGAGATTTACTATTACTCCATTAATGTTGAGATGATTTTTCTATTCTTAGTGTCTATGTGGGGTTGGAGATAAAAATTTTAAAATGGAAATTAATTCATTTGTATAAACAAATAAATCCCATTTTTAAAAGAAAACCCAACTTCCCATGACTAAAAAATGTTGGAATTAGCATCCTAGAAACTATGTTATTAGAATGAGGATATAGTTCATTTGTGGAAAAGTGGTAAATTAGGCTTGTTACTACTGAAATAAGATGAATTATCCCACTAATGTGACAAAATAAAATAATTTTTTAATCCACACTCAACATGTATTCTTATTCATGCATATCTTTTATGTTTAGAAGAACTATTCAAAAACCGCATCAAAACATAGAGTTAGAGTGATATTTGAGAACAAAAAAAGGAGAAATTATTTCATTTCATGTATATAACACCAAACAAATCAATATTTTTTTGATATAACCTCTCATAAATTTATTTCATATTTCATTTAGAAAAATATTTTCCTATGAATACAAATCCACACGAACTATCAGCAGAGATATATCAATCTTCAAATCACGAGTCATCCTCTGTTTATGGAAAAGAATAAAGAAGAGGAAGATGCTTCTTAGTGTCTTCATCTCAATAATAGTTATTATTACTTTATAATAAATCATATCTATATCAAATTGTAGAGACAATGAGGATAATAATTCTTGAATACATGACCACTATGATAGACTACACTGATTCACTCCAAGAGTAGTTTCTTAGCCATCCTCTAGATTGAGATATTGTTTTTTCTATATAATTTGTACCTATATATATAACCATATTCCTGAAACGCTACTAAATTTACACCATTTAATTGGACTAACTTAAGAAATAGTTATAAGAGAATCAATAAAAGGGTTTTATACACCTGAGTGCTTCACAATGGGGCATGACAGTCCTCCTCATAAAAAATAATGATGGGTTAACACTACTATACATTGATAATCATGAACTCAAAAAATCCAGAAAAATAACGAGTATCCCCTAAAATATATTTATGACTATTTGTATCAGCTATATGGGGCCAAAAAACTATCTTTGGTGGACCTTATGTGGGATATCTCTAATTAATAGAGAAGAAGGAAAATATTATTGTGATTTCCTTTCAAGTAAGGTATAGAAACTATGAGTATGTTGTGATTAATTTAGACTCACAAATTATCTATGAATATTAATGTACTTGATTAAATTATTCATTATATGTTACCTCAATTTTTTTCTGGTATTCTTTATGGATCATATTTTGATATACACAAAAATTAATAAGGATAATTAGAAGCATTTGAGTACTTGGAAAAATAAATTGTGAAAGGTGAAACAATATTAAATATTTAGTAAATGTGGGTTTCTAATGGTTTAAGTATCATTCATGGGAAATTTTAGCACCAAAGAATGTATATCGCTGAATCCCTCTAAGGAAAAGATAGTTTATGAGTGACCTAGACCAATATCGGTAACATTGATATGTATTTTCCTTAGCGTTTCTGGGAACTATTAATGATTTGTGATAAAAATCATATTATTTTAAACATACTATCTTATTTAACATTGAAATGAGTGATGTTTTTTGAACCAATGAATGTGAATTGTGATATAAATAATTGAAAAACTCTTGTCACTGCACTGATTCTCACACTTAGCTTGAGTAGGGATATTTTTATGGTTTATAACAATGTTTCAAATATGGTATTGGGGTGTGTACTGATGTAAAATGATAAATTGATATCCTATCACTCATGGTAGATGAATTTATATGATTATAAATATCCAGTGCATGATTTATTATCGGATACACTGATCTTCACATTTATGATTGGGTAACATGATATTTATGGATATTAGTGTTAAATATTTATAGATCATAAGATCCTCAAATATATATTAACATAGAAGAATACTATTTTATGAAAGAAGATATAGTTAGACCAAATCATGGAATATGGATTCTCAATCCATTACTATATTGGGAAGGTAAATAAAGTGGATTATTTTCTAAGTAGAAAGGATTTGTTAACATTATTAATAATTAGAATTGAGGAGGATATAATCTTTTTAGAAATGAGATGTATGTACATATATGTCATAAATTGAAGAATATAATCATACTTAGATTAAATGATTACTGAAAAATTTATTTTGGAGAAGATAAAGGATGATCAAAGGGATGTTATTAACATATAAAATAAGTTAACAACTATAAGATCTCAAAACTAATGAAGAATGAGATTAGGGACTTGGGTACCAACTACATGTACCATAAAATAATGAGATAAAGATTGAATTGTTGATTGATTCATATTGATTGACATTCTCTATCCCCCCAGGGAGCACGAATTTATATCAAGATCTCTATGAGAACAATTGGTGCGACTATATGAATAAATAGATCATGAAATATACATCAATGATCATGGAATGTAAAAAAGTGAAGCATGGGAGTAATATTTGTAAGGGAATTAATGAAAAATTATCTATACCTACCTATAAATGGGAAAACATCACAATAGATTATGTCACTAGACATCTAAAGTCATCTAAAGGAAATAATTACATATGGGATACGTTCGAATGTTTTATAAAGACTTCTCACATTATTCTAATTTGTGATGAATTATTGCTTGATCAACATAAAAGGAAATACATCAGGTAAGTAGTGAGGATACATGGAATGAAATTATCAATTAAATAGGATCAAGATCCCTGGTTTACCTCCATGTTTGGGAAAACTCTAGAGTACAATATAAACATTGATTTGAAATTTAGTATGGATTATCATCCCCAAATTTATTTCTAATATAGGAGGTAAATCGGGACACCTGAATACTTGTTGGTAGTTTTATCTATGGACTTTAAAAGAGTATGTCATCAATATCTTCCTCTATTTGAGTTCAAATAAAATAATATCTTCCACTCAAGAATCCAAATGGATTAATATGAATCCATTTATATGAAGTAATTTAGAAGAACTATTTTATGGGAAGAAGTTGGTGAAGAAAAGCTGTGGGTACCTAAATTGGTTTAAGAAATGGTATAAAATTTCATGACCAATTAGTATCACACGAGGACTACTCAGTGTCGAGATAAGTGATATTACGATAACTGATGGAGATACATGGAGTTTTAGTTTGGATATAAAGTGTTACTTTTCATATATCCACAGAAGATATTGATAAGAGTTATGAAAAAGGGAGAGATACGTCCTAGATAAATCAACCCTTTGATATTATTTATTACATTGAAGTTGTGGCATGTTGAATAGAACTCCCTCCAACCCTACCTCATGTATATGATGTGTTCTAGTTATTACTCAGGATTAAGTACATACTAGATCCCATATATATGTTGAATGAAGAGGCAGTATATTTCAATAATCATATCTCCTATATAGAGAATCCAATGACGATCGTAAACTATACAGACATATTTCTATGAATTAAGACTAATAATCCAGTCAATGTACTATAGAGAAACCATATGTTGGAGGAGAGAATGTGGGAACCATAGAACGAAATGAAATAAAAGTACCATCACATATTTTAATATTATTGAGTCAAATGAAAATTTTAGGGACACATTTATTAAATTGGAAATAAATTTTTGAAACTAATTTCTTTTTAGTGGAATTTAAATTTTTATTATATTAATATGTAGTATTTTTTAATGTATTATTATATAAATCCCATGCACTACATGATAAAACTAAAAGAATATTATATTTAATTGAACATTATATTTAGTGAATATATATATCAACAATAATTTAATGTTTAACAATGGAAAAATGGAATATAAGATAACAAGAATATAAAAATTTGGATCATCCTTATCCCCAAAAATAATTATACTCCCAAGCAATGATTTATAAATGAAATATAATATTATTAATGTAATATTAATTTTGAAAAATAAGAATATATAGAAACGTTAGATAAAATAATAGTAAATGAAAAATTTATGAAATATGAGGCATTTATTGATAGTTGGAAGCACAAATGACCATAAAACATTTGAAAACTCTAGTTGAAATATGACAATTAGAGTAGAAATATAATCATCATGAATAGTATGTGGATTATTAGAATAACTAAAATCCCCTATGGAAATGTAGAATAAAATATATTTATATTATAAAGTTAGAATATGACATATTTATATCAAGATACAATTAAATAAATTTTTTAAACGTTATAAAACAAGTGTTTGTATTTTATCAAACATATATGCATCATTTAAATTTTTATAAAAAATTTAATGTTTTAAACTAAAATTTGTTTTAATAAAAAAAATTTAAAAAAATATATTAAGTTCCATTATAGAAATTATAACATAAATTTTTGAGACCATAAATAAATTTTTATGGGTTCTGAAAAACGAACATAATATTAATATTTTTATTTATTAAACAATTAATTATTTTCTATAAAAATTATAATTATGATATTTTTAAAATTATTTTTATAAAATGAATCTCACTGTTGGTATCTTAATATTAAAAAATTCTTATGGTGAAATTTTCATATTTTTCTAAAATAGTTGATTTTTGGGAGAATAGTGATATATGGTAAAATAAGGGGTTTTAACATTATATGATAAAAACCTGAATTAACGAGTCAAAAATTATGTAATAAACCATTAGATAAAAATATTGTTTGATAACTAATGTTTATATCCACAAGATTCATTACTATTGGTATTCTTCAGAATTTGTTTTAAATAATTAATATTATATTAAAAAACACCCATGTCCTCTCTTTATAAACACAACCCTCATCACCCCTTGTACTCAAGCCATCTAAAACATATAGATAGAAAAAAAATCAGACCATTTCCATCTCAAAATTCCTCTCTATGTCTGATGAGTGATTTGTTTACACAAATACCATTCCAGCGAGCCTTTAGTGGTGTCCTAAGAGGAGACATCCAAATGAGAAGGTAATACACTGAATTGAGTTTTTTATTTTTTTTATTTATCTTGATCAGCCAATGGAAATAAATAAAACATTAAATAATTACTCAACTATTAAAATTATACTGTAATTTTACGTTTTTTTATTGTAATATCAATTTTATAACATCATTTCATTTCTATCTAAAATTAAAATGATTATTCATAGTTTGGTGGGTTCATCACCTCCTTGAACAACAAATATCAATTTTATTCACTACCATTAATTACTATAATAGAAATAATATATTGGTTATATATTATGATAATATTTATATTATAACTTATTTTGTGTTTTGTAATGTACAGATAATCATTTAGTTAAATAAAGAAAATCTAGATTGTGATGGTTGGTAAAAGTTTCCAAATGAACCAATAGTATTATGACAAAGATTATACTAAATGAATCATCCCTATTCCAAAAAAACATATAGATATTTGGGACAAATTTAATTTATTAAAGGTAATAAATATCATTTAATTAAACATCTAGTTCGATATTCTACGTTAATAATAACAAAAAAATATCCACAACTAATCTAACCATGAAAGCCTAACATGACCAACCTAGGGATAACAGAAACAGAATCAATACCTCTATTAAATAAATATAAAATAATATAAAATCATGATAATAAATAAAATATATTTTAATAAGTTTCTCAATAATCAGTTTTATAAAAATTTATTTTATTATTCAGTACATTATGTACAAGTGCAGAACAAAACTCAACCAGAGGTAAGGGAACATCTAAACCACCGTCCTCTTTCTTCAAAATATGTTTTCTCTATCTAAAAATTAGTTTATCTATCTATTTCTATAAAATATTTCGTTTATATTTTTTTTAAATTTTACACCCATATATATATATAGGTAATCATACCTATATATAGATATCCATGTTTATAAGGCTCCCTTCACATTTTCTCTATTTAAATTAACGGGATTAAAGGAAACTTATCTATTTCTGATCTCATTTCAAGTACTTACCCTTATTTTTTAAAAACATTCAAGGATTTTATAAATAATAATTTTATTATTGAAAATGATTTTAGTCAATTTCTAGTTTTATATAAATTATTATCCCCTTACCCTCTTTAATGATTCATTATCAAATTTATGAAAACCCCACATAAAAATAATATTTCTAAAATTAATTCTCCACCCCTTTTAACCATTCCAATCAATTAGACTTAATTTTCATTTCCTATTGTGCTTTATTTTACTATGAATATTCACGAATTATTTGATCCCTTATTCCATGTATTTCATTATGATATGATATTTGGATAGGCTATAAGACATCTTATGTAATTGATTTAATTTCCATGGGGGTTTTATGATTTTCCTAATTTTTTATTTTATTATAGGAATTTCATATTAATTTATTTGTTATGATGGGTTCACCCAAATAATAATCAATGCATTAAGTAATGTTTATATCTCATGAGATGATATGTATGGGATTATAGAGTAAACCTAATCCATGATGGAACTTTTTCCACCAAGTTATACTGTCTTTCTAGTGATCCTTGATTTATTCTTATGACATGATTTATGTTATTTATACATTCCAATAATGTAATTATCTTATTATTTGATCCTCTTTATGTCGTTCTTCCATGTGATTATTATTTATCATTTCCATTTAGGAATTTATGTTATGCCAATTGACTCATATGTTATACTTCACTATCATTCCATTTCCCCTACATGGATTTATAAGTAAAACCATTTCATTATGTTTTCTCAAGGTTATAATAATACATTTTAGAATATATAAGGTATTTTGAAGCTCATTTAAGAAATTAAAATAAGAATTTTGTACTTTTAGTTTCGTATTGATGTATTATGAACCTAGTCATAAATAGACTATAGGCCTCTCGATCATTTAATTAGGTTTATTGGATATTTATGTGAAACATCATGTAATTATATGCGTATTAGGTTTGGGTCTTTATAATGTTGGAATATTTTATTTTCATTAAAATTTGTTTTATAATGATGAGTATATCACGTGTGTATTCATTTAATGGTTATTTGAAGGATACCATTTGTTTCATCTTACGTAATTTTACTCACATCCTACTTCAAAAACCATTAAAATTTGGTACCCAAGTTGAAATAATATTTTTAGATTTTGGTAGAGAATTTTCCCAATGTAGTGTGAACATCCTAGAGAGGTAAGATGAGATTTTGAGGTCAGGATGTGATGAGGCTAAGTAACAGTATTAAATATTCATGAATTCCTCTCCCTATGCTAAAGGACCCAGTCAAGTAGTGAGGTTATTATGTGGTATATTTGGATTTTGTATCGTATTAATGTGAATAAGAGAATAACATAAATCTATATAAGAAATAAATAATGAAATAAATAATGAAATAAAAGATAATAACCAAATATTTTTTAACCAATTCCCAAAACTGGTTAAATACCCAACACTAAACATATTAAACCTACCATGTACTTCTAGTATCACGTGTCATGGAAACCCAAAATAAAAACAAACTAAAAATACCCAAAATTCATTTTTTACATCATTATGGTTCCCCTAACCATAGTCCAACCCAAAATCTATACTCAAATTTATATCATAGGGCCTTTTCCCAAATCTTGACCTGCAACCATGAAATCTTCTTAGGTACCAATAAAGGATCAATAATGGTGTGAGTAAAATGTAGTAGTCCACCACTAATAGAGTCTAAAGAAATGTATAACATATATTAGTTAATGAAGAAGTATAAATGAATAATTAAAAATAAGTAAATAAATCAGGTTTCATATTAAATAGTTTTTAATTAGCCCCCTGGGATCTCAAGTTCAACAATATCTATCTATCAAAAACCTTGTTTCAGGCCACATTGGAAGTATAAACCATATACAATATATATCAAACATTATTATAAAAGGATCACCTATTCATGTATTCTAATTATGGATGAGGAACGTTTTGACCAATAATCCCAAACTATGACACGAACCACCATGACTAGCATCACATCATGGTGTGGAATTATAGTACCCACACCCATTTATCGATATGAACCACCTTGATCCCCAAAAATATTTTGGTGTGGAACTCCATGAACAAAACCCATAATCATTTAATTAACACCACATTTCCATGGTCCAAAAATTAGCCATTTTAACATAAAAAATACTAAGGGTGCACCAATTTTAGTATTAAATACTCATGTGGTATACCATGTTAACCTCTTTCGTTCATAATAATTTATGTGGTCTATTACTTTCAATGTAAATAACCAATTTCCATAAACAATTAATTTGACCCACCATTCCGAAAACAAAATTATTGAGGCTGTTTACAACTATTTATTAAATTGAATATACACCTCTAATCATTTTATCTCTTCCCCGTTTATATGTCATAATCCATTAAATACTTGATTTAATTAAAATGGATCCTTATACCATGATATTTTTTACCTCATGTATAATAGGTTTATCCAGAAAAATCCTATTTATAACATTATTCATAACCAATTTCACCACTATCAAGGGAGGCAAACACCATCGGGGTGGCTATAAGATCTCTCTTAATATCACCAACGAGCCTATCATGGTTCATAAAGGGTCTCACAAATCAAAATAGGGCTCATTTTGTTTTCCTTACTATAGAACGAGAATTTGAAACATGGAAGTGAACCGATACCACCACATACACATGAATAAAATCACTAATATGGGTTAAAATTAGGGAAAACTACCCCATACTTGTAAAAAAGTACTCCCCCAACCATAGAACTTGATTGTAACTAAAATTACTAAAAACTCCAAGTATAGGAATATCCAAGAAATAAGGATTATAAGATTCTGAAGGAGGGGAAATAATGAAAAAATTATTCTCCAAGAAAATATAAATACATGAATTCAGCGAATTACCGGGAGCTCTGATACAAATGAAAAAAAACTACAAACACCTAATAGTCAAAGGAGATTGATCTTTTGAAAGAATTAGAGGGTTTTGATCACAACCCCTCCAGATATAGATGAAATGGGAGAAAAAATAGTGAATATACATTTTTGTTTGGGATGAAAAATGGTAAAATTCTCAATATTTTAGAGGTATGTAGTTTGGACACATGCTCTTCTAGATAGTTCACCAACTATGCATTAATTATTTTCTAAGAGGAACCAATCTCTATGGTTTATCAAAAAACCAACACGGTTTTAAAAAACCATGTGGTATCTCTATGATTAAAAATTTTCAAAGGGATAAATCTATATTATCTCTTGGGACCTCCTTTCATGGTTTACTAACCATACAACACAGTCAAATAGGAAACACAGTTATGGTAAAAACAAATAATTAATCATCCACCAACCATGAAATATGAAAAATATTTCTTCGTTCCCTCCATTTTTGAGTCTTTGAGTATTTAAAAAATAATTATACCCCCCAATACTTATAATAATTTCATTAACCAATTTAATGGGAGTTAAAGTAGAATTTATATAGGGTGATACCTTGTTAAATGGTCGGGATTTTACAGCCTCCACAACTCATAACAACATGACCTCGAGAAGGTTTAACAGGTATCACTGAGATTCCAAGGTAATGTGGTTGGGCCACTAGGACTATATATTATTATCCCTCTCCCATGTTTCCTCCAAAACCAAGATATGTTGCCACAACAATCAAACCAACAACATAATATTTTTCAAATTAATTCACTCAATGTGGTCACCAATATGAAATAGATGATCCTCAAAGGACACATAAACCTCAATCGCAAAGTTATCACCATCAATCACATGATAAGGATTTGAATGAATATTTTGATGCTTTGATATGTATAAAAAATATCCGTAGTGTTGTACAACAATGGAAGATCCAACCTATATTCTTCTGGTATTATCCTCTCCACAATCTCTAATGACCCCCACATACTTGTATTCCAAATTACCATATTTTTTTAACTTTGGTGTGGTCTAATATTAGTAACACATTATGAATAATATATTAATCTATAAAAAATAAAGAGATCTATGATGTCAATAAGGGTATAACATCTATTGATTATGGTTCATAGGCATATGCTTCTAAATTAACTGAATAAGATTTGATGTCTCCTACATAAGAATTGGTCCAAAAAACACAATTTTCCTACCTCCATGAAACATAACAATGATCTATATTCCCTAACATATTATACCTCATATTGTTACATTGGGATAGTTAATTGAAATATATGGTTATAGGTGAACTCAACAATTGATTAGTCCTTCCCCCACACTCTGCAAAAATCTAGGATGCATGATCTCAACATGTCCTCCAATACCTGGACAATACATTTCAATTTTCCATTATTATATAGGTGAAAATATATAATCAATGACACATGATTACCAATACCATTATGTATAACTTTGTATAATACTAATCTAAAATTTGGTTATCAATATAAAATAACTCTTTATGGTACCCCATGAAAATGTAATATCTCTCAGATCTACAACTCACCCAATTGGTCCATAGATAATGTCTCCCAAATTGGAAATAAATGTGAAACCTTTTTCAATCAATACATAATAAACCATATCTAAAAATTCTTTTTCTCTCTCCCATAGATATCCACACAAAAATACACGAAAACATTATCCCACTTCCATTCATGAATGGAAAACAACTGTTTTAATCAAGAAGTTCATTGATGCTCAACCTTCAATCACCATTCACATCAAACAAAACTAGTGATCCCAAATGTGAATTATTCATATGAATAAAAACCATATCCTATAAGTCATTAAATTGAGTCATAAGCTCATAAATCTATAATAGTACAATTATATAAGGAGTAATATAAACTAGTTTAGCCCCTATCATCAACTCAATCATGAACTAAGACTCTCTCACATGCGGAATTACTAAGAACTCTTTAGGAAACACATATTGAATACATTCCTCTAGAAGAGGAAAAAAATGATCCACTCCCTCATAATCTAAAATATAATTTCAACCTAGGTGGTGGGCTATAATGTTGTTGGATAACATTCCATGTATGACCCATACAAATAACCAATTCACCATGATGAACATAGGTGTTACCCATATGAGACATGGAATTCACTCTACTATGGTAACAATCAATACTTGATTGATATGAAAAAAACAATGCATTACTAGTATCTGGTAAAAACCTAGAATCTCAATCATATACAAAACCCAAAGGAAATAGTATTATCCAGCCTCAAGTGAACACCACATACAAAGACTGATGCTCTCTAATCACATCCCTAATGGTATGTCTATCAATAGGACCCCACACAATAACTCCACCACTAGTCTCAAAATAGTCTCTAACCAAGTATAAATAAAATAATGATAGGATATTTTATCAAATAAAGAAGTAGAAAATGTTTAATATATAAGAATCAAATATAGGACAACCAATCTTCTAGCCTCACTCCAAACCGATTCATTATAAACTGCAAGTTGCTGCCCTATCCCCTTTCCCCGAGCTCCCGCATGAGTCTTCTATGCTACACTGTCCTACTAATATGGACAATCTTCCCATGAAGTAACACTTCCACCACCCCAACTAGTATGGATTTTATAACACTAACTTCCAAAATGGTATGAGGTAGAAAGTCCCTTTCTATTTATTTTTATTTTCCTAGAATCTCAATAGAATACCGTGTATCAATAGTACCTACATAACTATTATAGGTGCCTCATCCTACCTCATTAAGGGAATTATACAAGTGGTTGAAGGCACTTACTTTTCATATTACCTATCTTGTGACACTAATAATGGACCATGTAACTTCTACCCTCTAAGTCCAATCCACTACTTTGGTTACCTTGTTCGCCACTCCCTTAACGAAAGTTCTCAAAACAATGCTTCTCACCAACGGAAGATGCACCACCTTCTCACCTAACTAAAAGTATCTTCCTACCACTAGAATCACTCTTCATCCTCCTCTAAAAAATGACAGCCAGATTTACTAGGTCATTCATCTTTCTCAAATATAATGTATTCACCTTGGACTTGATATCACATCCAATCCCATACTAAAAGTGTATTACCGTAAAGGTATAAACTCTTACTAATGTTAGGGAAAAAGTTTTCATGTCAGTGAAGAAACTAGTATAATCCATCACTAACATATTCCCCTAGGTCAATCTTATAAAATCAATAGCTTTATCTTACCTTAGGGTCTTAGGTTAAAAGTGTTCTAGTAACATATCTTGAAAACATTTCCATATCATATACTCCAACTACTCATCCCAAGATAGAATATCACACCAGTGTTTCACTAGACCTTCTAACATATAAGATGAAACATAACTCATTTATCCAATGGAGTCATTATGTGATGAAAAACTATCTGGATAGACTTAATCTAGAACACAACTGTCTTAGGTTCACCCTCTCGAATAAACATCAGAGGGTGTTTCAGTTGGAATTATCTAAATAAATAAATCATACTTGGTGAAACCATTCCTAGGTAATTTTTTTAAAATACATAAATAGAGTATATTTTTTATGAAATGTATGTTCCCCTATCAACCAAAATCAATGGGGGTTCTTATCATTCTACTAGAGGTTCATTCTCAACAATTTCCTCCTATCATCCAACAAGTAAATATCATCATGGTGGCATATTTCAACTATATTAAATGCACTTTTTAGGTCACATAATAGTTTATTTCACATTTATAAAAAGGAAGTGTTATAGAAACGAAAATAATCTCTCCCACAGAAATTATTCTAATGGATACCACCACATTACGATCTTTACCCTCAACCCTCCCTATATGGGTCTATTCTTAACTCAGGGTAAACTAAAATTTCAAAATTGTATCTATCCATTTAAAACCATATTTACATCATTAAAGATTCAAAATAATTTCAACATCCCAAATAGGCACCATGTTAACCATTCTATTGGATATATTCCAGTTCTGTCCATTTCTACTTCTTTATTGGGATATTTACTTAAAACTCACAAAGAAAAATAAATCCATTTTAATTGATATATTACCTTCCAACTATTACATGATCTCCCATGTTTTCTTAACATGAAGCATGTCACATAAACATTTAAGTGCCTCAAATGTTGTATGCTCATATAAGACTCTTTTCATACTGGACCATGATTAAAATCTAAGTATTTAATATTATCACACTATAAATGCATCACCTAAGGTGAAATAACATCCATCTATACCAAAAAAACATCATGAGAAACAATCCCATTCTAGGAGCCTAGGTTTTCCCCATACATGGGTAAGCTACTCCCCTTCACAAAATCATTTCCAAGGCCTAAAACATCCTGGTATCCTATCTAAAATTCCATAAATAGTAATAAAACATAACAAAAACCCATTGAAACAAATTTTTATTGTCTAGTCATGGTTTCCACTAAACTAATTCCCTGAGTCATTTTGTTACATGACCTCAGGAGCACCTAACCATATTCCACAGGCTTTCAACTAGTATCATGAGTCTAGTGTGGTATGTGGGTAAACTATACCCTATTTAATAGAGTAAGAAAATATTATAATTCTATATAGTGAATAATTAAATCAATGAAATTAAATATCCATACATCATGTAATAAATTCCAAAAATAGGGAAAATTTCCATAATAAAATATAGTCAACCTATTAAGTTTTTTGAGTGTCATGTAAAAAGAAAAAATAAAATGAAAACACATTAAAAATACCAAAAATAGTTACTAATATTAGTCCGGTTCCCTCATCTATGTGCCATACAAAAATCCCGACTCAACCATCTGTTATTGGGCCTTTTCCATGATCATAACCTAAAACAATGAAATCTACTTGGGTACAAATGATGGACAAAGAAAACGTGTGAGTCCAACTCGGTAGAGAACCACCAATGGTTTCTAATGAAGTATATAGTCTATAAAAATATATAAATAAGTATAAATGAATTATTTTAAAACACTAAATAAAATTGGACTAATAATTTAATAGCATTTATTTATCAAAACATGATCTTGGGTTCCAAAATAATACCTTACTCACAAAACCTTCTTCATAAAATTCCTAATGTATAATCCATATATAGTATTGGTCACATATTATTAAATATATAGCATCAGTCCAAGTATTATAAGCAGATACCCAAAATACTGTGACTGAAAATCCAAAACTACGGTGTGTACTACCATAGAAAACATCATTACCATGGTGTGGAACACCATGACCAACACTGATCCCTCAATGTATATTTCCATTACCAACATCACTACCATGGTATGGAACTCCATGAATAACACCCATAACCATTTCATTAACAACCAATTTCCATTGAACAACACTTAAACCATTTTAATAAATATAACCATAAGGGTTTAACACTTTTAAATATTCTATATTGACATTGTATAAAATGTTAACCTATTTCATTCAAAATCATTTTTCTGGTCCATTACATTCAATTTCAATAACTAATTCACTTAATCAATTCGTTTTTTCAACAAGTCTCACAAAACATCTATTAGGGCTCTTTACAACAAATTATCAACATGAATATACAAATTTATTAATTTTCCACCATAATCCAATTTTATTTCATATTCCATTTAATCATCATATAAATCTATATAGCTCTATATTATATATTAACAAGCTATGCCTCCCTTCAAACTAGTTTAATAATCACAAAACACATTATCCTACTATTCATAACCCATTTCACCATTATCAAGGGAGGGACACACCCCATGGGTGGATATAAACTCGGTCTTATGTTTATAAATTGTCCAAATGAAGTCCATTAATGGACTCACACATCCACATTGGCCTTAATTTACTTTCCGTACTCAATAACATGAATGGAAAACAAGGCAATGCAATGGCCCCACCACATACCTCTAAATAACATCATGATTATGGGAGAATTATTGGAGACCACGAGTCTCATGATCATAGATAGGTAACCACCCAATCATGACCCTTGATTCAAACTAAAATGACTAAAAAAAAGGGTAACCAATCCAACTAATAGGGTTCTTAAGATTTAGAAGAAGTGGAAATAATCCAGAATATTCTCCCAAAAAACAGAAGGAAATAGAGTATGAGACATACTAGGAGATTCTATTCACACTAAACCGAAATCCAAACACCTAAGAATCAAATTTTATTGATCCTTTGAATTATTGGGAGGATTTTTTCACACCCATTAATGTAATGATTAAATATGGAAAAAATTTGTGAAAAAATATTTCTCGACCGGAAGAAAAAAATGGTATATTTACAACTTTATAAGAGTTGCACAGTTTTTCCACACAACTTTCCAAGCAATGCACCAACTTTTTGGTTCGATATTTCTAAGAGGAAACTATGTCATATGATTTTTCTAGCCACCCACATGGTTTTAAAAACATTTCGGTTTCATCTATCCAATGGTCTAATACCAAACAGTCACCCGATCTCTCCTCAAAATGTTTCATAACCATGCTCACCCGCCACTATGAAAGATGAATATAGAGCACAATTATCACTAACTATACACTAATAATGAAGTTTACACTGTATGTAGTATTTTCCTCCATTTTTATGTATTTAACCCCTAGGACACTCTCATGACCACTTATACATGGAAAGCATTCCATTAACCAATTTAATAGGACTTAAACTCGGATTTAAATAGGGAGGTACCTCATTGAAAGGTCAATATCCTACACTCAAACTCATGATCATTATAAAAATACAATTTATAATTTAAAAGATTTTTTTAGAATAGTAATTGTTGATTTTAAGGTATATTGAGATAAATAAAATACAATGGTTGATTTTTATTATAGTAATTTTTTCCACTCATGTATATAAATAAAATATTATGAGGATAAGTTTGGAAAGAGATGAATAAATATCATATTATAGGGTTAATATTAAATGTAAAAACAATTAAAGACCTATCTTATATAAGAAATTACTATTATTATTCAATCAATTCAACATTATATTTTAGTATCATGGAGTTAAGAAAGTGAGAAGTTAATAATTTAAAATGAGATCTTTATTTATAAGTATGGAAAATATTTTAAAAATTAATATATATTTATAATAGGGTCATACATTTATTTATAAAATATATGAAAGCCTAATATACAATTTTTATCATCGTTTTTCATTAGTGTAATATATTACACCTTCATGAGTTAATAGAGAGGAAATAAGAGTCAGATTCAAATGAAACTTTATTTTGGGAGAATTTAATTTTTTGAATTTAGATTTAGAATTTAATTTAATGGAAATATTTTAAATGATTAAAATGGAGTTTCAGAGGTGTAAATTTTAATTAAGAATACACAAAGGGAACTTATATGTATTCAATAAATAAGTTGGCCTAGTGGTTCTAGAAGTAGGCCACTGAAAGTATGGTGGGTTGTTGCACCTCTATTTTTTACAGGTAAGGATTTGGAATACATATAGGAATATTTCCAAAGGTGGGAACTCAGTCAGTTTGAGTTTCCAGGGTCCTTAGAGCCTCAGTGCGGTGATATTAAATATATAAATACATTTTTTCACATGAAAAATGTGATTAATTAAATATGGAATAACACTAGAGAAGAGTATCATACTAAAAATTTAATGCATTGATTTTAGAGTACAAGGTTTATCCTAGGTGATGAAAAATATTTATTAGCATTCAGAGCCTGGTTGGAGGTGCCTGTTGTTGGGGTGTTAAATGGAGGTTTATTAATTGAATAAAAATTAAATTAATAAACCTTTTCCCACTACCAATTTGGGATCTCTTACATGGTAGAAGGGAGGACCCCCCCCCCTTTCATGAAAAATATCTTATGTTCTAACTGAGGAGAGGAGGAATCGCTGATCTCAAATATTGATGGATATCGCTCTCGGATTATGCTAAAACAACTTCAGAGCATGGAACTAAACCTAAAGTTTCGAAATTTTCCCATGTGGTAGGAATATTTATTATCTTTAAAACCTAATCCAATTTTATGCATTATTTAAGTGTTTTAAATATCTATTATGACAGCTAGAGATCTCTTCGGTGGAAGATATGCTGGATTCAGTGAAAATGGGTGTGTTTTCGGTGGATCACATGGAATTACCATTTGAAATTACCAGTCACACAACGTATAGTGCAGGAAATCACATTGTGTGTTCTTATTATACATGGAAGATGAACATTGGGGACTACACACTATGTACTAGGGGTTTATACCATGTAGTGCGCATAGGTCATGTGGCCGAGGCACATGGATAGATATGTCAGGTTAAGAGATATGTTCATGTGTTAGTATATGGCTAGGTACATAGTCATGAGGTTCCAAACACTATAATGGGATAACGGAACTACCAAGTATTCATGTAACCAATCCACTCTATGTACTGATTGTACACACCTTTTGGGGAGACATGTCCAGTTGACCATGTACGAGTGTGGACTTGCCTAGGATATTTAATAAGGTCACATGTTGTGTGAAATGGGATACATGAAGTTTACTACCCTTAGAGACTTCTCCCTCACAATCTCTATCTTTATAACTCAGATGAAGTCCCGTGAGTATCTTATCCTATGCAATTTTCCATTTTTTATGTAATGGTGTCCATGGTTTTCGCATTAGAGATGCGATAGGAGATGAATTTGTGGGTTGATTTAGTTAGTGATGTGTTGCTCAATATTAGTTGAGTGAGTTCCCTTGGTCTATTATTATGAGGGTAAAATGTGGAATAGGGTTCTTAGAATAGGATTGTGATCCGATCGATAGGATGAGATGGGATGAGTTGGTGTATACCTCTAGGAGGATGGGGAATGATCCTTTATCCTATTGAATCTACTCGGGTGGGTTCAAGTTATCTCCATGCCCAACAATATAGGGGATGTGATCTCATATCTAGTTGGCAATCCTAGTAGGGTTTGTGGGATTGATGGGTATACAATCCCCTGCATCGTCGGTGGATTTAGGAGGGTTTTTAAAAATGATAGATATGTGACACCCTATATAGTAGGTTATTACATGTGGGGTTTATGGAATCATAATATCCAATAATACATAAGAAGTGATTATATTTCTTAGTGATATTATCTACGGTATACTAGATTGGATTTTTTGTGGCCCTTAGTGGTTCTGGATGAGATTCCTAATCTGTAATGAGATCTTCGGTGCCTTGATTACGGTATTTGGAGAGCCCCATTGAGGATTGCTTAGATTCCCCATATATATATCTAGATCCTTTGTGGGACATCAGGGCTTTCATCCAAGCAATACCTAATTACCATGTTGTTTTGGATGTATTCCACTAGATATGGAAGAGATATTCCATCAGTTTAGAAATACTCGATGGAGTGATATATCTTAGGAGATTTTTATCATCAATGTAAAACTATCTCTAGATGTGTAAAATACCTTGGTTGATTACCATATGGTATGGCAAGGTTCATTGAGTTATTTTTCAAAACAAGCATTACCTTTAAGACTCAAGTAGAATCCTATGGCTAGTAGTGAGGCCAAGACCTGATCAGAAATGGTGTTTGAGACGAGTATGTCTGGGTTATTTTAGGATTACTTGAGGTGATGTCAGATATCATAATTGAAGAACCATTTTGATATGGGATGAATTATCATGTATATTCATGGAGTGGTTGAGATGGAGTTTATTGATCTCTTTCACTTGGGTTTCTTCATCAATCATGTGTGGAGTAGACTGTTTCCTTTTTTCCACGTTTTATTTTGTGTTTTTGGGAAATATATTGGCTATTGTTATACACAACCCTACATGGTATTTTCACACACATTTCATGTATTATATATATGACATGAATTTCGACTGAGTCCTAGGTGGACCTGGAGCTATTAGAGATTACCGAGATAGGCAGACCGTAGTGTGTACCAGTGGATACATTTGATAGATGTTGCTTCTTTTTATATAGGTTGGACACATTTTTAGTTTTTTCTATTTTATTTCTTTTATGATTTTAAACAATTTCTTACTCTATTTGCGGGATATAGATATATGCATTCATTTCTGTATTAGTAGTTTCATTATATATGCACTACTGCATGGAGATAGATGTGTGTCTGTGTTTGAGAATAAAAGTACTGTAAGATAAGGCCTCTAAAGTGTTTGATATACATACTTGATTTTGGTCCCCCTCAACTGGACTATTGAAGGTGGGTATGATTTTATTGTGGATCAATCCCTGGTGGGTATGGTTGTGATATTTTGGTATCAGAATAGGTCCTTTTTTAAGACCGAAGTATTTGTCTACTAGTGATCTTGGTTTGGGATTTATAAAAATAGTGTTTATTTATATTGAGATAGATTTCAGGCCAGGGACTCTATAGTTAGTTTGATAGCTGATGTATCCATTCACTAAGAGTCTAATATCATGTTTTTTGACTCAGAAAATTTAGGCACTTGTTTTAAGGAAACTTTGGTACATGAATCGTATAGTACATGGTTGTGGGTTATATGTTCTTGAGTTATCTCCATAGATATACTATTTTTTCATGGTTAATGTTGTTGTATTTTAGGATTCGTTATCAATGAAATCAAGACAATATTTCATGGTCAGATTATTGTAATTATTTTCTCAGTGATGAGGCATTAGTGTTTGGAACCACATATTATGTGGTACCTTCGGGTGTTATTTTAGTCGGTACACTAATAGTTGAGTAGTAGCCTGTGTTGAGAGTTCAAGATGAGGATGTGAAAATGCTATGTATTACTTCAGGAGTCTCAGAGGTAGTAACCTATATGATATCAGTGTGATCTAGAACCCCAGGCCGCTAGTGACTCGTTTGATGTAGCCATAAATGTTTTCCATATTGTAAGGAAACCTCCAAATTAGATGGTTTTCCTAGTGGAAAGTCTTATGTAGTACTTGTTAGGGTGATGGTGGAGTTTGGTGTTTTATACCAATGATGATACAACACTCACTTCGATAGAGTTTTAGAGTCTCTTTCGGGAATATTTTTATCCTTCCACATTTCGATCTATGTGTATCTAAGAGTTTCTAAAACTTCATCCAGATAGCATTAATATGATAGAGTATTCTATAATATTTATAAACCTATCATGATTATCCTTCTATATGGTTTGAGATCCTTTTTTTAGAGGATATATCTTTGAGAAGGGTTTATTCTATTATATTAGGGATTTAGTGATATTTTAGGAATTCTCACCTTTGATGGAGAGATTGAGTGGGACTTAGTGGGGGGAGATATATTGCTTAGTATAATCCTTAGGTTAGGGTTGGGATAATAGGAGTTATGACCTCATTAGTTGGTAGCTGATGACAGGAACTAGTATCTAGGCATATGAAATTCATTTTGAGATAATCCTTGGATAGAGGGAATTCATTTTAAGACTCCAAAATAGTATCTAGTCAGCCATAGTATAGGTGGTGTTTCTCTTATGACATATGTAAAACTATATTATGAGAGTGTTCGAACTACCTTTCTATTGATAGGGATATGGTTGATAGACTGCCCTCGTAGAGAAAATGTTAGAAGCGTGGAGTTATGCTAGAGGAAAGACATGTTAGAAGACTGGGGGAGCAGAATGAGGTGGAATATGTTTTGATATATTTCCACCACTACCCCAAGGTGGTCCATTCCAGGATCAAGGAGCTGGAGGATAGGGGTGAGGAAAACTATAGGCTGTGGGGGCCTATTACCTAGAGGATCTGAGGAATATTAGAGGTATGCTCTATGTAATTTCTAATTTTTAGTAGTTTTGTTAAAAACTATTTTGAGGTACACTACTCTTTCCACTTTCTTCTCAAGGATTATCCAAGGTGATATGGTGAATCCACATAGCCTTGTGATGATGATGTTCGATGTAGAATCACACTCACCGGAAAGAGAGACAATTATGACATTGAGGCATGTTCTTCTGATGTGATACAAAACCATGTGGGCTAGTCATTGGTTCCCAAAAGTATAGTTTCTAGGTGTGGTGGAATATATACTTTTACATGTGTGTTTAGGAAGGGTTTGCATATTGGAGTGTTGGAGTAGGCCCCAACGATACTACTGGATCCTTTATGAATGACCCTTATACTGGAAAATCCTACAAATATAATCAGGGATGACAAACTTTTATCAACATTTTGACATGAATCAGGTAGGAGAGTGCCTCACGTAGAATTTTTCATTATTTAAAGGGAGACCATATGATAATGTTCCTCTTTATAAATGTCTTTCTTACCATCCATGATGATATGGTTTCTATGGGTCAGTGTGGTGATGTTTTATAGTTATGGAATATTGTTTTCCTCCTTTTAGGAGTGATCCCAGGTCATGTAGTACTAGATCAAGTGTGGGTAGATACAAATGAATTTTATTAGATGGTTGGTGGGACCCTGGGAGTAGTATTTATATGAAAATATCGTTTCCAACTATAGTGGTGGTGTTGAGTGTGTCTACTAGAGGATTTTTTGGGTTTACATTTCCACTGATAGTTTACTTTTATATAGACCAGAACCTTGGAATAGTTTTGATGGTTTTGTTAGAATATTGATTGACTCTCATGGATCTTCTTGAGTTTTGGTGTAGATAAAGGTATGTCTACAGAGGGCTTGGTAAGGCCTAGTGTGTGTGTTTGGTTAGCCCAGTGTTATTATTAGGTACCCTATTGTGCTCGGTGTTAGAGTTTCATATGAGACACTTGAAGATAATGTAATATATCTCTAGTTTTTTGGTGGTCATATCTCCACTTTCTAGATAGGTATGGAATCATATAGGGGAGAAACGTTTCACAGGGTCTCACTTGAAAGGATTCATATGAAAAAAGTTCATGATGGATTTCCTGAAGGTGGGGAGTATGTCGACCTTAAAAGGATTGATGTTGACACTAGTCATGCTACAAGATGAGACACTAAAGATGTTAGTTTCCTTCAATTTTACCCAATAGAGAGGGGTGTTTGTTCTATGTATAGTGAACTATTTGGGTTCTAGAAAACATGATTTTATTTTTCATATTGTCATGGTGTTGTTGACACTCCATAATTGGCGTAACAACTGTTGAGGCTACATTTTGGAGGACCTACATGTCACCATTGAAATGATTGAAGCTAATGGGATAAAGGTTTTATGGTCTTTGATTTGGTTCTAGTGATGGATGTTGAGGTTGCAGTTCATCTAATGGTAGATGAGGACGGTTTGGTTATACCAGAATTTGTGTCGTGTTAGTGAGGTGGTCTTCTCCTAGACTCTATAACCACAATTGGGCCAAGTGCATTGTGTTTTCCAAATGTTATAACCAGGTATACATATGAATTATTTGTTTCATGATATCAACTGGTTTTGAGCTATAATTTTGGAACAGTTTGACTTTTGTGGTATCCCCAAGTCCATGTTTATAAAAAGTGTGAGAACCCTATAATGAGTTTATTGGAGTGGTGTGGGAGACTGAGATGCTAACTCATTTTATTTCCCCTTGTTACCATGATTATGATTTTTGGGAAAAAAACATTGAAGGTGGGGAGAGTGAATAACTATAGTTTTTCTATTTAAGAGATTTGAATATATCTAGGAATATTTCAAAGGCCAGAAACTATGTTGGCATGGGATTTTCAGGCTTGGAGAGCCTTTTATGGTGGAATTAAAAATATTAAAAATATGTTATCACACACACGTTGTTCTTCATTATATGTGGAATAAATTCAAAGTAGAGTCTTAGATTGATAATATGATATTATGGTTGAGTTCAGAATACATATTTTACCATACTTGTGGAATAATGTTTTTTTGGCATTGGGATCCCTATTGGAAGCGACCATTGATGGGATGTTAATCGGAGGCTTATTAATTTATCAAAAATTAAATTAATGAAACTTATCCCCATTTTGGTTCACTCACATGGTAGAATAAATGACCCCCATTCAATACAGATGAACTAAGGCTGAAATAATGTGAGGAGGAACCACTAATCCATTATCTTTATACAGATCACTCTAATATAGTGTTGTAGTGGCATCCGCGAGTGGATCTGAAGCCAAAACACTAGTGTATTACCATGAGATTCGATAACTTACATTCATTACATGTTGGTCCCCTTTGATAGTTTTTTTATCGTTTTCAAGACATATTACAAATACTAGTGGTCCCCTTGGGGGTAGATCTATAGGAATAAGTGGAAACCATGGTGTTTCATGTGCCTCGTAGGGAATTTCCATTCAAAATTCCTGATCTCATGGAAATTACTACAGGATCACACAACGTATGTTCTTCTCATTTAGAGAAGATTAAATCTATGTAATATATTCCATTTATTGGGGGTACAATATATGCAGTGAGACTAGGTCATGTGGCTGAGGGATTTGGCCATATATTTCATGTCAAGTGACTTCATCATGGGTGGTACACTACCAAGTAAATGGCCATGGGGTTCAATACATGTCAATTTTTTTAGGACACTTCCATGTTTCATGGTGGACAAGATACACTATACACCAAGTGTACATTTCATGTGGGTAAAAATGGATAACCATCCATTTATGGATCATGATACATCTAGGGTATTGGATGTGGTCACATGCTATGTGACATGGTATAAATTCCATGTACTCCCCTTAGATATAACCCCTTGTGTATCTCCATCTTTATAACTCAGATAGAGGCCCATGTTTATCCTATCCTGGGTAATTTTCCATGTTTGATGTGATGGTGTCCATGGTTTTGGCACTAGATATGTGATGTGAAGGGATGTTTAAGGGTTTTTTCTATTAGCAATGTGTTGACCATTTTTGGTTGAGTGAGTTTCTTTGGTATGTCCTCATGAGGGTACAATGTAGAATTACACCCTCTACATAGGATTGTTATCCCATAAATAAGATGAGATCAGATTGATATTGTGTATACCTATGGGTTGACAGGGTGGGATCATCTATTGTATTGATTTTCTTAGGTGGGGTTTGAGGTATCACCATGACCATCAAAAAATGGGCATTAATCCCCTATCTATTAAGTTATCCTAGTATGGATTTGTGGAATTATTGGGTATATAATCCCCTAAATTTCATTCAGATTCGGTAGGGATTGTGGAATCATTGGTTACATGATCCCTAACTTAGTGGGTTATTCCAGACTAGATTTTTGAAATATTTGAGATGAACACTACCCTGGAGGTTATCCTATATTTGATCAAAATGATCTATAGGGTTCTATATTGGGTTCTTTGTGCCCAATAATAGTACTAGGTGTGATCCCCTATCTGTGATGAGATATTCATTTTTTCAGTAGGGTTTGCGGATTACCCATCGAAGATGGGTGAGATACCCTATCTGTGTATCATGATTCATTGAGTGACCACATGAATTTCTTTGTGGTGAGACCTAACAAGCATCTTCTCTTTGATATATTCCACATATTAAAGATTAGGATGTTCCATTAGATTAGTGATAATAGATGTAATGATATCTCTTAGGTGAGTTATATTAGGTATGGAAGATCTATTTCCGATGAGTGGTATCTCTCAGATGAGTACCATCTGGGATAACAGGGCTCATGGAGTGTGTTCTCCTAGATGAGTGTTACCTTTAAGCCTAGAGTATAATCTTGTGGATTCTAATGAGGACTGAAACTCATGAGACACGGTGTTTGAGATAAGTATATCTAGGATATCATGACATTCCATGTCGTGATGTAACATATCAGGATTTAAACACCATGTGGATATGAGTTTACTATTCAATCATTGATGAGGAGTGGTTGAGATGGAGGTTCTTGTTTTCTCTTTCTTGGGGTTCATCCCCTGTCTTGGGTTGAGTGGAATACTTTATTTTAATTTATACCTTTTATTATGGATTTTGGGGTGCTTACTCGGTATTATTATACTCAACCATGAATAATATTATACAAAAAATATCATGTATTGCATAGAGGATAGGCCTTTCGACGGATTCCCAAGATAACCAAGAGCAGGAATATCATGGCGAGTCAGACAGAACATGGTGTGTATCAGTGGCTACATTTGATAGTAGTCCCCTCCTTCTGAGTAGATTGGACTCTTATATAAAATTATATTAAATTTTATTTTCCCCATTAATTCTTCCCAACAATTTCGTACTTTGTTTAAGGGTGTAAATGTATGAATTCTATTTTGAATCAGTAGATTTATTCTCTATATATTGTTACAAGAATATGGGCATGTGTGTGTGTGGGTACTATAGCCTAAGGCCTCCCCTATGTGTGATATTCAAAATCAATGATGGTATCCAGCCTCTGGCTCATTGGAGGTTGGCTTAGGGTAGTTTCTACTTAAGCCCCAGTGTGTCCGATTTTGACATGGATGGATACCATATTTTGTGTGGAAAATAATGGATAACAGGCCCCTCTAAAAATGTTTAGTATATTGAACTAGGGACTCTATTTAACTATATTAGATTTAGTGGAGACTACTAGAGTTATGACGTCCTAGACAAACCCCTACAATAAGATGGGGGAAGATGATCCTTTTCATGAAAAGTTTTTAAACCCCCTGTCAAGGATCCCCTTATCCAACCGCTAAAGTAGTGGGGGAGACTCCGAAGTTTTCCTCAAATATTATTCTTGATACTCTATTAATATACATAGAGTTAGAGCTAGTTTTTTTCTGATTATTTTATGTTATCTTCCATTTGTTCCTCCCATTATCCTCCTCTTTTATTCTGATTTTTTATGTATTATTTATGAATTTATTTTATGGTTCTATAAGAGAATAGTAGAATATTTTTCAAATGTTTAGTGTTTTAGTTTTTCTCGGTATATAAGGCTCGTGGATAATGAACAAGTAATAATTAATTTAAATTTTTTCCCATAAAACTAGGATATTATTGATTAATCTATAATGATAAAACCATCTTATATACATAGTTAATCATCTATCAGATTTTACTCCACCCTTTAGTGATCTGATGGTTTATATGAGGTTCTTTTACAACCTAATATTATATTGTTTTAGTGTATAGATCATGATCATTAAAAAATAAAATCAAAACCCTAATATGATATATAATTTAATAGTATCTATGAGATAAGACTATGAGTATTCTAGGTGCAATCCATAGCTATGTTTGGATATCATAATTATGGTAGAAGAATAAGTTACTAGGGCTGATTTGGGTTTCATGTTGATTATTACAATGAGTTACCCCTACATACTTCATTCTCATGCATTATGAGAGGGAATTTATATGTATGCGTAGATATGAAAAAAATAATAAAACATATACATATCTATGTATATTTACATTGTGGTTGTAATTAATTTAATATTTTTATTAAAAAATCATCAATAATAATAAATAATACATTCATATTTATTTATTCAGGATGGCATTGTTAATATGAATTAACATCTGAATATTTTGATTGTGGATATTAATTTATTCATATTGGTTGACACAATTTACACACTTATGTTAAAATAACGCCTTTAAATGTTGATAATAAACTTTTTAATAATATTTTAACTGTTTTCATACTATTTATTATATTTATTGGTTATAGTTTTTATTATTTTGATTAATATTTTTTAAAATATTTTTAAACTTCCTTTATAAATGTAAATAGTTTGTATAAATGAAAGTAAACACGGGGGGGGGGGGGGATGTAGTTTTTACCTAAACAATTTTATGTTTCTATAGAATTTAAAATATCATAATATTTGAATAGAATCCTTATACATTTTCACAATATAACTATATAGTATATCACTAATATGAAAATTATCTTTTATAAGGATGAGAGTATGTTAGCATGATCCTTGCAATGGTACTCATATAAACTTTTAAGGGTTTTAGGGGATTTCCTAGCTAATATGTACTATAAGGAATGGATTTACATGAAATAAATACTTGATTATTGGGGATCTGTTTACCTTTTTATTGATAATTATTACTATAAAATCAAGGAATGGATTGGTATAATTTATTTCATTTAGGAAATTACGTAGCTACTAATCAACCTTGGGAATAAGTGGTAAAATTTATAATTTTAAAAGTTTCTTAGAGGTTGTGGGAAAATATATTAGATTAAATAATGTAATAGGAACTAGAATACTATAGATATTATATGATATGAAAAAAATGATAGGTGGAGACACAACAAGAAATAATACTTTATGAAAATAAAAGTAGGGGTATTTTAATTTCTTCTTTCTTTAGGTGACTAATGAAGAAATTTCATCTATATAAACCTTCTGAATACATCAAACATCATTTACTTAAAAAAATGAAATTTTTTTAATTTAGAAACTTCTGCAGGTTTTGTTAAGATAGTCTGTTGGGACTTGGATTCTAACCACAAATGATTTATGATTGTGATTATAGGGTTAATGAAATATATTAGACCACTAAAAATGTTTTTGAGGGATCTAATCGTATTAAATTTATTATTTTTGAACCTTATTCATTCTCTGGAGTTTCCAAATATAAATGATTTTCATTCATTAATAATTGAAACATTATTAACACTCCTTCAAATCAAGAGTTAGAGTATTTACTATTATTAAATAGTTTTTCATTGATATTGGATATTTTTTAACTTCTCACTTACGGTTGGGGTAAATCCATTCCAAAATATCAAGTGTAATAATACTCTATTGGGAAAATGGTCTAGAAAATTATAATGGTTACCTTTATATTTCTCTTATTCTATATGAATTTAGGTGTTTCTACATTAATCATAGGGATGATCTAGTAATTTTGATTTGAAAATTATATTGAAATTTATATAAGGGGTGTTTTTTCCTCAATTAGAGAAATTTAGAAGGGTAGTTTTAGAAATGGAACATTATAAAAAATGATTAGAAATAAATATAGAGAAACAAAGAGTTATTAATATTGGGAGAACTAGTCTAACTTTCAATGTATTTTAATCTATGTATAAAATGGTAATTCAATTTTTTGTGATTATTGTTAATGATTTTTTTCTAAAAAACATATCACCAAATCCTCTTATGGGATAATTTGAGTTTAATTTTAATAATTTATCCTCAAATTAAATTTATATCCATTACTCCTTATCTTATGGATCCAACAGAGTTGAGGAAATTAATGATTTTATTAAAATAGCTTAAGGATAAAGGGTTCATTAGACTAAATACATATTCTTGGACTATTTCATTTAACTTATAAAATAATGATTTTGGTAGTATCATGTTATGTGTAAATTCTAAAAGGTTAAATTAGTAAATGATGAAGAACTATTAACATTATCCTATAATTTATGAATATTTGGATAGTTATAGGGGTGAAAGTTGTTCTCAAAGGTCAAAATATTCTTGTAATATCCCCAATATTTTTTCAGACCTAATGATATTATAAATATGAATTTTCAAAATTTATTTTGTCACTTTGAATATCTTGACTACCATTCATATTAACTAATGATAATGTGGTATTTATGAATCTAATGAATAGAAAATTTCATCAATTCATAAACTTCCTCAAAGTATTCTTTGTGAATGAAATTTTAGTGTATTTGTAGTCTTTGAGGGATTTATGGAATCACCAACATTAACCAATGATTTAAAAAATACACAGTATGTATTGGTGAAGTCAATTTTCATTGGAATTTGTTTTTCAAAACCTATAAGTCTATAGATACTATGATATTATAGGTGTTAATGTTCTGGAAATCCATTTGAATAATTTGAAATTAAAATATTCATTGAGATAGAATAATAATATAATTTTTTTGTTTATATCTTCGACAGTATAACTACTCTAGTGAGATATATAATGGTCTTACCTTGTTAGGAAAAAAATATTAGAGGAAAATTGTGATACAATAACATAGGTGTGCCTCTGTATGAACCAGAGGATGTAAACTAATAATGAGGGTCTAAGGGAACACCTGAAGAGACTATACCCTTTAGAATCGTCATATTAATTACAAACAAATACAAAAACTTCTATACCACCTATAAAATAATACTGTAGAATATAAAATTACACTTGAAATAAAACCATAAAAAATATCCATTCTATAACAATATATACATGTCTTCTATATATTCCCACAATAAATGAGAGGTAACCAAAGAGCTGCCCAAAAATAGTACATGATAAAATATAAATAAAAGGAATATAGACTGGTATATTATCATTGATAGCACCTCTATCATTTATATATAACTCGATTGAGATCACTGATCTCATAAAACTATACATAGGCTATCACCTGAATCTATATGCCAAATATAAGGGCTACACACACACCAAATTACTTGATTAGTGTGTTCCTATAACAATCTATTAGACACCACAAATAGTTTCCCTAATAAAAAATCATATACATTAATAACCGTAGTAAATTAGAAGTTTTCCTCAAACCACATATTCATGAACCAATTAAACAATTGGGTACTCATCCCTACACAATAGTGCTCAAATCATACCTATTTTTCCCACTAAAAATATATGATGATGTTCACATAGTCTATGAAGAATGTCATTGTGAAATATCTATCACTACTGATTTAAAATTCATGGTAGATATTAATCATTGATACAAATCACATGGTTATCTATGAAAAATTTAAATAATAATCCATATTGAATTATGTGTCCATTAAACAATAAACGCATGGTTAATGACGCATCTCTAATGCACATTTCACAGGTGAATGATCTTTCAAAAATCCTGAATACTATGTGAACAATATATCATGGAATCATATCCCCTAAAATTAAAAAAAACATTACCGCCATGTGGATTATCTACATCCGTAAAAATACCCATGGTGAATGATCCATTAATTAATCACAATCCTCAGGTGGATGATATAACACAATATAAACTCCCCATAGTGAATGATGTATCTACATGTGAATGTTGTATCAACACTATGAAACCCAATGTCTAATGACCTACCACTAAAATATTATCCATTATAAAAATAATGAATCTCTAGGTGAATGATGTATCATCATCTAGACAATAATAATTGGGTGGGAAATGCATCACCAATCAAAAAACCAATGGGTTGAACAATGTATCACTTAGATAATGACACATCACTAATATAAAATCCATAATCAGTCAATATGATGGATGATTTTCCACTAGTATACTAATAAATTTGAAAAATTCATCATCTAAAACATACACAAATTAAACATGTCATCACTATAAATATATCAATATTAGTAAAAAACATAATTAGTACACAAAAAAACTAACACATATAAAAACCATGGTGAATGACTTATCTCCATAAAAATCCATCACTAAAAAACAATTCCTTTCTAGGATAACCATTCCCACAACATAGTAAACATTTTTCGCATTCAATATGACAAGACTCTCTTGATAATTCTTAGACCCCACACCATTATCTAACTCATAAGTTTCACACTAAGAGTGAATTCCTTGTAAAAATGTTTTATCAGAAATGAAAATTCTACACTTATCCTGACCCAAAAAAAGAGTTCTCATTTACAATTAACAACAATTAATTCCATTACATGTTAATAACATAAGATAGGGATAAGGTCACCCGTCACAGTTTCAGTCCTTATGTGTCCTGTCACTTTCTCCAAGGTGACATTTCTATTGATATCCATGTGATGAACCTATATGATTTAAAGGACTTTATACAACCATGATAATCCCAGATAATTGATTAAGAATAATGGAAAACAAAATTTTTTCCATAAAATACAACCCCTCAAGACCCTCTCATACCAAAACCTCATACGTGTGATCCAAACAAAATTCACCGGCACACCCCAATCCATTACCGTACATGAGTGTAAAATAAACCAGGAATATAATGATTCAATAGAGATATAAATTAAATATAAAAATAATCATCTTGGTCAAATTCCATTCTAATTAATACTATTACATGGGAAAAACATCCATCAATGACTGTATAATAATATAAAATTCTCAAGGACTCTATTTGATTCTAACAATTCTCGATATCCTCACCAACACAAGGGAACCTACATATGGTTTCATCACATGGAACTCAAACCGAAAACCCCAACTTTGGATAATAAATTTTCAGGTAGTATCAACGACCTCATGCCCCAATTCATCTTAGAGGCTCCTAAATCAAATTTAAAACTACTATAATTAATTAAAACATCAAACTGTAATTATTATAATAGGAATAAGTAATTTATAACACATTTAACAATGTATTTAAACAAAAACCTATGTAATGGGGTTTGGTTCACTCTGGATGCACCCCTGAGACCACTGATGTATTATCCCAATATTTTACTATATAATTTTTCTTTAAATAATCACTATGTCGATCGGTTTTTTCACCCAAAGAACCTAACTAAAAAAATTCATAAAATTTTATATGAATATTATTAATACTATTCTAGAATAAAAAAACCTGTTCTAATTAAAAATATTATAACCAACTAGAAATGTAGAAAAATAGGATTAAGAACACATAATGTTTAAATGGGAATTTTTAATAAAATCTATTTTCATTTAATTTTTACTTAAATGATAAATTTATTCAAATAATAATTTTAAATTTTTAAATGGAAATTAATTTTTAGATTTATCATGCCAAAATTATGATGAGTTTTTTTAGATTTTTCTGAAATAATCGTTATTCTGATGAATAGTGGAAATACCCATTTTGCTATTAGCATCAATTTTATGACATTATCGTATGAAAATAATTACTTAACATATATAGAAACATATTTTCTATTAAAATTATATATTTATAATGTAAATAAATCATTTAAATAAAACATGTTTAATCTATAAAACCCTTGTTTAATATTTTAGAAACATTAGTAATACTTTACTCGAGAATGTAGTTTTAATTTTTTTATATTATAAATAAATTTTTATCAATTATAGAAATGATATTTAAAAAATTAATTTACTATTTTAGATCAATATATTAATATTATTTAATAATAATAATTTAATTTTTATTCATAAAAGTTTGATTACTATGATTTATGTTAATGACAATGATATTAGTGAATGTGTTGTGTTCTAATAATTTATTTATTAATGTTGCATATTTTTTATTTAATAATTTAAATTTATAAATTTTATATAATGATTTTTTTATGATCTTTAAATATTTATAAAATTATATTATAACAATTCTAATTATTAATTAATGTCATATATGACTAATAATACTTAATGGTGAAAACCATTTTTGTATAAAATAGATTTTCTATATATTATTTGATTTAATATAAAAGTTAATTATATCTCTTTAGGAAACAATATGATTTTATAAGTATTATAAATTTAGTTTTATAATATATTAAATTTTAAAATACGGTTTTATTATATTTTTAATAATATATAAATTAAATGGGATAAAAACTAGCAACCATGGTAAAAAATAATGGTAATGTGTACAAATATAGCTGTAAAAGACTAGAAACTTGTTTAAAACATCTGTATAAATTAAATATTAATGATTAATCTATATTATCTCAGAAAATAATTTATTATTTCCTAATTTTTGATCCATTTACCCTTGAATAGTTCAATTCCATCATTGAAAAAGCAATGTGAATTTACAATAATTCCATTTTATTCACTTATAAAAGGAGATCACATCCACGTCATTTTTCCCCAGATTAAAAATCCTCATAATTATAAATACTCTTACAAATTATTTCATAGATCCCCTAACCATGTCTTGGATGGATTTTTATTTTTAAAATACCAATAATATGTGGCTAAATGTGTTACCAAATGGAGAACATCCAAAGGGAGAGGTAATGTTCTCAACCAATATATCTTAAATAGTTTCTTCCTATACCCCAAAAAATCCATTTTAATACATGAATGTATGATAAAATAAGTATAATTAATATTCTAAAATGTTACTATACTGATTTGAAAACACTTTTATACCTTCATTCAAAACCATCCGAAAAGGGAAGATATCATCATGCATATGTGTAGACAATGACCTTCATGAATGACAAGTTCCTTTTTCCATTATCAACTAAAATAGATGAATTTAAAAATATATTAAATGTATTAAAGTTATATATATAATAATAAAAATTTTCTTAATATATAATACTGTACATTATAAATGTTATGTCAATGGTAAACAATCATAATAAACTTAGTAGACTAAAACAAACATATCAATGTACCTTTCTTAATTTTATACCAATTTGGTAAAAATTATAAAAATTTACAAATTTTGTGAAAGGTAATAAAAAAATACCTAAACATATGCAATTATAAATAGTTTGATGTTATTATACAACAATTTTTACCAAGGTCAATTTACAAAGGAATATTCACAGTAATCAAATTCAACCTCCTCAAGTAACCACTGTAAGCCTAAAATATTTAATAAATAAATAACATATGATAAAATATAGAACGTAAAAACTAAAATATATATCGAAAATTTTATTATAAAATATTTTAATAAACCCTTTTTTTATATGTTAGGCATATATGAAGGGAAAAAATAGTACCCAATCTATGGGTTATTTTCCTCTATTTTCAATTCTATGAGGCATATTTTATGTTTCAATCCATCATCTATTTTATTTGGTTTATAGATAGCCCTATTTCATTTATGAATAATGAATACATATCATTTTATTATAGTTTAATTTCCATTACATGGAAACCCTATTAGATATTTTGTTCCACTAACATACATGTATTTTAACATCATTTTTTATTTATTGATATGTGACGTGTATTCTCTATTTGATTGTTTTTTGGTATATTTATTGGATATGAAATGAATTTATAATAATTTTCAAAGTAATATAAGGTACTCAAAAACACATCTCATGTTTTACCTTCCATTAATTTTCAATTTTAAATAATATGAAATTGTAAGGGATTTTTGTTATCTCAAATACCCTTTCATTGGTTTGTAATATCTCATATTGAACATCCTACTACTATTATTGGTTTCTTCTACCCAAAGATTTTAAACTGAAATGTATCCCTATTTCTTGGTAAAATAACAAATTTGATTCAAATCTTAAAAACTAATGAATTTCATTTAAATAAATATATAACATCATTAAAAATTATTCTCATTCTAGTTAATGATGATTTATATTTCATGACCATATTTCTATTTTCCGAAAATGTTCTAATTTATGTTTGAAAACCTAATTATGTGTTATCTTAGGTGAGTATAATAGTTTACTTCTCATATTTTAAAAATGAAAATTTATTATTCTTTTTAATGATGTGGGGTTTCCATAAATTTATTATAAATATTAAATATTTTTTCCTTTCATGATCATATGTTTTATTGGGAACTCCACAACGAGTCTAAAAAACCATTATACGAATTTAAAGGCTCCATTATTGAAGATCCTATATAAAAGAAAAATACTTCAAAAAAATCAGATCACCTTTTTGAAAATGACTTTTGAATGTTACCTGTATCTTCATGTTATATATGTTTTTGGTGAAAATTTATAAATTTTTTTATAGTTTCTATTGACATATGAGAATTCACCTATATGAAAAATAATTAATAAAATTTTAAATGTTTTTTACAATTTTTTACTCAATATTATATCTAAAAGAAAAGGGAACATGCATATTTTTTCCAAAAGGAAGAGATTAATTTAAAAAACGAATTATTGATCTAAAAAGGGATCTTAAAAGCTTTCGTTTTTATGAAATAAATTGTTATTTATTTTAAATTAACTTTTATTTTATAAAATATTATTTTTTAAGACCCTTTTTAATTTTAATGGAAAATTATTAAATGTTTTTTCAAACACAAATTATTTAACTTTAAATAAATCATTAAATTCAAGTTTTCAGGCCTTTTTAAAAAGTAGTCTTTCTGACTATTTTCTAATTGATTAATCTAACTATCTTAAAAAGGTATTTTTAATCTATTTAAATGTCCTCAACCCTCATTAGGATACATTGGGGATATGTTTAGGCCTCTATTTGACCATATTTTTTTATATGTATTATGGAATTTTGTAGAAATATTTTTTCCTGAATATTTTCTTTTTCTGTAGGTTAAATAAATGATGTTTGATGTATTAATGTTTTCATGTTCTAATGGAACATATGTGTATTTTGGATTATTATTAGGAATTTCAGGGTCCTATATCACCCTCTAATGGATTGGTTAAAATTTTATATCACATTTGATAATAATGTTTGGTGAGGGTATATTACTTTTTCACAACATATATTATGGGAATTATATTTTTTAAAAACATAAAACATTGTAATTTTTTTCTACACAATATATTATGTGATATTTTTTTCTGAACAATATTTAGTGGTTATTTTTTTACTGACAATGTGAAATGTTGGCTTTTTTATCCACAAAATGACATGTATGCATATCATTTCTTCATAATTTAATTGTAGGGAAATATTAAATTAACTAAAACTATTTTTTTTATTTGTTCTTAATTTTTTTCAAAATATTATTTACTATACTCTGTTTCAATGTAATATTACATATATATTTCATATTCCTATTTTTATTTTCCAAAGGTCATATTATTTATCTCAATATTCAATACACTTTTTCCATTGTATTTGTTTGTTTATATGAGATCACCTGTCATTAAATCATGAATTATGAAGAACTCTCATTATTGTATATTATTTTTTATATGATATTTCACCCATTCTTATATTTTTCTATTTTTTTTGATCTAAAACATTGTGAAATATTTTTGAGTTTCTCCCTTACCGGGTATTTGATCTTCCCCTTTCTTATGTATTCATTCCCCAGGTTATAAAGATGTGTATAACTTATTATAAGTCTAGAATGAATTATAGTCTGCATTTATTATTGATAAATGTTCATATGTTTGGGAAAATAAGTTTTCTATGAAACTGGCCATCAAATATACTAAACCTTACATTTTTGGGATTGTGTGATTATTATTGATATGAAAAGATTAACCTGTGGAATTATTCAAAAATAAATATTTTTTCATCTCATATTTTAAAGATGATAATGTTTAAATAATAAGTTTTTATCACCAGATCCAGGAGTAGAGGTTTGGTGTGTGACATCTCAAACAATATTCTACTTAAATGGTGCCCTATTCCAGTGGGCCACAGGCCTTAGGCATGCCTCCCTATATTCTAATGGTTTTCGACTAATAGGGAGGACCTGGGGTGTGTCCATGGGGAGACTATTTCCTTTGTTCAGAGTATCACAATTTTATAATAAAAAGATTATCAGATAGAATAATCAAATCAATAATAGAAAATACATTAGAAGCTAGATTAAATAACCATGAATTTAAAAACCATAAAAATTGGTAATCGGAATCATAAATAAAATATGAAATTATGATGTATATAAAAGATAGGGAAACATGTATACATGGTAGAACATTGTGAATACATAACATCATATAGAAAAAGAGAAAAAGTTCAAAATCTATCCAAGAATCATGTGCTCTAGCCCGGTTATCAACCACCAAGCTCCCATCCTAAGTCATGCAAGAAGTCACTCATCCGTAAGTGGCCACGTCCCCTTATACACACCTATAAGAATATAGTCTTGCAAGGTACAATAAGGGGCCCAGATAGGGTGTGAGATAAACTCATTAGTTCATCACTAGCTATATATATAAATATAAATTTAGTGCATATAATTTGGAATTGTGAAAATATAATAATGAAAGGTAGTCATTAACTGTAAAGGGTTAGCCCTGGTTTCTAAAGGACAGTAGGCTAAAACTATATACTTTGGCCTCAGAAAAATCATCTTAACAATTAAAAATATAAAACAAATATATGGACTATATATTTTGATATTTATACTACCATATTTATGGATACTACCACTATCTTTGACCCGGGGTGTAACGAAAAAATCCATAAGATGTAACATGAGTATCAAAATTATTAAGGCACTCTATACCTAGAAGCATAATAGTAAGTGTCTCTATGACCAGTATCAAAATATAGAGTATCCATGCATAATATAATATGATTAGAAGATACCATGCCCTGTATCATTGTAATAAGGTTTTACTTTCTCATTGTTACAGTATAGGGTCGTCATATCAGTATAACAAATATAGACACCATGCCCATTATTACAGTAGAGGATACCACGACCATATATAACAATGTGGGTCATTATTCTTGTATATCACTTTAAGGATCACCATTCACATATATCATATATGGATTTTATTCTAGTATCATAGTATTGGGATTCTATGCCCACATCAGTTCATAGAGACTCCATAGCTGTGTCATTGTTATTCACAAAGGGCCATCGTGCCCATTCTTTATAATTCAGGAGGGAATTACATTTCCTTATCATAATATATCATATATTTCATCATGTCTATACATCATATCAGTGAAATAATAATCATTTCATTTAATACAATCCAGTGGATAATTCACAATTCATTATCATTTAATAATTGAAAGGGCGTAAGCATTGTTCCTTTAAATCAAGTGACATTGGTGTAACACTTTCCTCTTTTCATTTAATTAAAATTATCTCACTCTGGAGTCATGAAAAATACATTTAGAAGAGGATTCATTCATTTATTCATTTAATAATATCATGGAAAATCAATGGGCACAATTAGAATGGTGGTATTAGTTGATGGGACCTAACCCTACCTCAAGAAGGGATCACTAGAACAATTATATGAAGAGCATTGAATTAATCATGCTTTAATTTTATTTTAGAGAAGTGCTTGGGGAATATGACACGCCTCACAATAATGAATATTATAAAACATTAATACTTTATTGATTGGTAATATACCACCAACTTTATTCATGTAGGGGATCACTCATCTCGTAATGTAATTTGGTTTTGTAAAAACTAGATGAAAATAAAAAATCATACGAACACCCAAAAAATATGGCATATGAGCTTACCCCAAAATAACTCCATTGGTAATAATAGAAGTGAAAAAAGGATCAAGAGGAAAAAATATTTTACCAGTGTAGAACCAATGTTATTAACAATGTTTGAATCTGTCTTTGGATGATTAAATGGGAAGACAATCTATTATTTGGGCTCAAATGGGAGATCCCAAGACAAATCTATCAACTGGAGGATAAAAATATAGGAGGGGTTATTTAATCATTTCTAAGCGGGTTTTCATAATTTTTACAAAAATAACGGTCATCATGGTTTCGAAACGCAGTTTTCCAAACCATCAACCAATCATGCACCTCCCACTATCTAAGGAGGTACCCCACAAGGTTTGACTAATCATGCAAAACCCACTACTAAAAACTGTAGAGCCACCCACTTGGATGTGCATCCTCGGATTCATAGATTACTCAAAACATGTAGCCTCTTTATCTCCTCTATTAAACTCTCACATGGTTAATAAAAATGTGTGGACTGGGTCACATGGTTTCCACTAACCATGAAGCCCAATTTCCATTTTGAAACACGAAGACTCGGGGCTCTAAAAATAACCATACAACCCCAAAACTGACATGATCACATTATGAATCTATATTATGTACATTATTAAGAATTATTCTAAAGATTAAAGGATCCATGAATTATATAAAAATAGGGTTTCTACAGTCTTCTCCCCTTAAATGTGCTGGTCCCGAGTTCACCTTCTAAGGTTCGTGAAAGGATTTCTGAGAACAAATCAAACCACTGGGCACTTACATCATCCCCTCATTCCCATGTCTCATCATGCACATTGTTGTTATTCCATTTCCTCTATACTAATGCTATATTCCATCCTCAAATACCCTTCATGTTCTAATCAATGGTTACTATAGGATAATACTCTAAAAAGGCATCAAAATCTAGTTTAATCTTCTCGAGATCAAAAGTATTAGTTGGGATGGAATGATAATAGAAAAGATGATATAATAAAAGTCATCTTGGTTGGAATTGAACCTATGATGTAAAATCAACTGATAGGATACTGGGCCAACTATCTCTGTAATCTCAAATTACCTGACATAAAGAGGAGACAACATCCCAACCTATGTATCAATCTATTTCCAATTACTAGTGACACTTGTAAGAAAAAAAATTCAATGTCATTGAAATTTATAGGTTTTAAATAATTATCAACATATTTTCATATATTTACTGAGTGAAATAAAAATGGCTCTTGATCAAATGAACATGCTCTTAAGTCTCCCTAACTGGATGAGGACTTAGTTACAATTCCTCTCTTATCTCTATCTGACATAAGGGTGAACAACACAACCCACCATATGGATCCTCATTAGAATCTATCTATATCATCACTTGTTAACTATTATTTTAGGAAACATAGAAAATATAGTTAGGATTCTCCCAAGAACCGTCAAAATCAAAGACACATTATCGAATCATGTCCGCCCAAAAAAAAATATCATCTATTCTGATTGGCCATTGGTATGGGGGTGAAGGTTCATACCTAGAAGAACCTGTGTACACATAGAATATTTGAAACCATTCAAAAAACCATGATGTAAAATGATCACCCCTACCTAAAATAACTGTATGGGGGAACCCATGAATTTGTATAATATCATATACAAACAATATTCCGAGCTCATCAACTAAGAAATCTCCTGGATATGATTGAAGTGGGCCACATAAGTCAGTCGATTCATAACTACCAAAACTATGTCACTACCTTCAGGAAGCCCGAGTAAGATGACCAAAAAATCTATAGTAACATCTTCCAATTAACACTATGAGATTGGTAAGATCTTAAACAATCTGATAGGCCATCGACTTTCTACCTTAACTTATTAAAGGTGGAACACCTAGTGATAAAACATGCTATATGATGATTCATACATGTCATTGAATACTATCAAAACATATCATGAAAAATCTTGGAGATACCTATATGAACTACCCACTGATAATCATGTGACTCTTTCATCACATCCTCTCTCATATCTGTGTGACGTATATTCAAAATGTTTTCATCATATATAGACTAATCAAGAGGTGGTTCATCACAATAAATAATTTCCTATAAGACCAAGACTTCAGAATCTGAAAACTACCTCATATTCACCTTCTCAATATGTGAATAGGTCTGTGATAGTGATCCACATTTAGACTATATATGATGGTCTTGAAACACTATATTCATCTCAAAAAATAGGTCTATAAGCTTTTATTCTCTATTGGCCTCCCTAACCACCTAGGTTTGAGTCCTACTGCTTAAAGCATCAACAATAGAATTTCATCTCCCAATAGTATAAGAATAATCTATGTTAATGTAACACCCGAGACTTTTATGTTATATAAATCATCAAAGGAATATTTTTCTACACACAACACTTTCTTGGCTTTCTTTACACGAAATAGCGACCTTCCTCGATAGCTTGCGTCGTACGCAATACCGAGTTTCACTAAACAATGATATGCTATTAAAATATTATTAAAACTAGCCGTTGTGAATAGTAATATCCACTTTTTTATATTTTATAAATTTTATTTTTCTAAATGGACTTAATTTTTGGATTCGGAATATCGAAATTATCCTATGGTGAAATTTTGGTATTTTTCTGAAAACTTTCAATTTTTGATGAATAGTGAAACCACAAAGTGGTAGTTAAAAAAACTGAATTTTTCATAAAACTTAATTTTACCACTTCTGTGAGTGGAATTTAAAAAATTAGAGAGACACGGTTGATGTCAGTAAGTAAAATTTGGTTCAATTAGATGAAAATCATATATTTGGTGAATAGTAACTTTTTACTTTTTTTACCACGGTTAAAAGTAAATAGGGTAATTAAGGGTACAAATGATATTATTATTACCCTAACACAAGTCCTAATTCTATTGGACAAGTGTAATTCGACCAAAAACAACCTTAGGAATAAAATATTACCATTTAGGCCCACTTGGATTAGATTAGGACATTTATTATTAATTTATTTAAAGAAAGGTTAAAATAGTTAAAATCAAAGTTTAATAAGTAAATAATTTTTAATATAAGGTTATACATACGATAAATTATACTATAAATATTTATTATAAAGAAACAAAAATTTCCTACATAATGGTATTTTATTTGTAATTTTTAGACATTAAATAATTTAATATATTTATGACACAAAGATGATAGAGTAATTATCTTATTAATGAAATATTGACATAATTGATGTTATAAACACCAAACTAAATGTAATCTGAGACTTTTTATGAATTAAACTAATTTTCTAGGTTGATATGACATGTTAATATTGATTTAATTAACTTTTTTCGAACTAATAATTCTGTTCTGATTTTCACAAAAATCAATTACTAAATAGTGTCAAAATTGACAGAAAATAGTTTTAAAAAAAAAATATTATATTAGTAATTGTTATTTTATTCTTAAAAATATACAGTTTGGAAAAATGACTTAGATAAGGTTATATATATTAATAATAAATATCTTGGGGTTCTTTTGGCGGCTTATAGTATGTTTATTAACCTTATAGTATAAGAACACAAGAAGACACGGTAAAAGTAAAATTATTTTACTTAATGTTAAATCTGAATGATATGGTTAAAATAGGAACCTAAACTTGTCTAAATTCTATTGGATGAGAGAATTTAGACCCAGACCCACCTTAGCTTCTAAATATATCAATTTGGAGCTATTTAAAACCGAACTTTACTTTATAATAAAATAACATTTTTAGTTTTCCCAAAGGAGCCCCTCTCCTCCCTTATAAAAGGGCACCTCCTCCCCCTCTTCCTCACACCACTTTAAGCCTTAAATCTCGGACAAACCCTTCCAATTCCTCCTCTACACTTCCCTAGAGACATCCTAGAGGTCCTGGTTTTCTTCAAAGACCAATTTTAGCTCCCTAAAAGAAGGTCTCAAAGAAGCACTTCAAAGAAGAGGTAATGTCTGTTACCGATTCTTTCATCTTTATTTATTCTTCCACTTCTTCTTCTTTAGTTGTTTCATTATGAAGTAATAAAATCAGTATCACTCATATACTGATATGTTATTATAAGTATTAAACAACCCTATTTCACCATCTATCCATCGTACGGAAAAATAAATCAACGCGCGTGCGTACGTACGGAATACCGTCTCCACGCCAAGGTGTAATCTATTTTCCACCACCACCTTACTTGGATGGGTATAATGGTGTAAATAATAACTATATATGACTATTATAAAGTGATACTGATTCTCAAATAGTATACATACACTCCAATACAATTCCTTAATCATAGGAACGATATCATCACTCGTGCGTACGTACGGAATACCTTCTCCACGATGTGATGCGACTCGTTCTAAATGATCTTCATTTCATAATTATTATATAAATGAATTTATTGAATGAATATGATATATATTACACTAATACCATTCTGGAAATGAGGTATCTATTACCTAAAGAGAATAATAAGAATTTATTCGACAAAACACGCATAAGACCAAAAAGTTATAAACACCCAAATAACAAGTAGCAATGAAATATTACTACTAACAAGCTAATAATATGACCATATATGATATCATAAAAATATGTATGATTATGGAATAAGTCAATAACATTATTTAAATCATTATACAGGAGGTTTAGACACGTACAAAGCATATCAGATCTAAGGTAAAGGAAATATCACAATCTCATTTTTATCCGAGATTGTTTATACTTTGGAATTTACTGGGGTGTATTTTATCATCCAAATCCATGTTTCCTCAATATGTAATATTTATATCTTTCTAAAATAGTTTATATCCAATTTTACCCTTCGGTGAGTTTTTAGTAAAAGATATGAATTGAATCCTGTGTCATTTTTTGTACGAGGTACTTTTTGACTTTTCCGACAAAAGTAAGAGAAAAATGTTTTTTTAACTTATAAAGCATGAATGGATTTTTAAAAAATTATTTCCAATAAGCTTATTTTACAATTTTTCAAGTTTATTTTTAATCAACTTCTTTTAGTTTAAAAATTTATGACATGTTAAGAAAGGAAAATTGTTTTTGAAGTAGAAATGATCTTTTCCTCAAGAATGGAGTTCAAGTGTTTTATCAAAATTATTTTCCATCTAAGATAATATAGGGTTCTGTTTATATCCCTATTATTATATTGATTTTATTATGTTGTGATGGAATTATTTTTATGAATTCCTTTATCTTATATGAATTGTTTGATGATGTCACGATGTTTAAGATTCCCATTTTTATTACATGGGTTGTGTAATGCTGTATGATTTAAGATTGTGTGGCACACATAAGAATGGTATCATTATGAGATGGTGGGACCTATATATTCCTCCAATGCATTGGGTAAAGATTTTATATCTCATGAGATACACATGGATGGAACGGTAGGTTATACCGGTTCTGTGAAACAGGACTGAAACGAGGAGTGAACTCAGTTCAGAAATGGACTTTGTCCACTAAGATAGTCTTGGCAATGAGTCTTGACTAATAAGAAATGATTGTCTATGATTATGTGTGTATTCCACAAAGTTTCATGTTTTAAGTTATGATTATTGGGATTACATTTCACTAATATTATTTATCCCATGTTATGAAATTATGATCTCTTTTTTAGGTTAAGATTTCCAAAAGCTATGTGCTTATGTATATGATGTGATTGATATTTCTTTTGTTTACCCTTACAGAGAATTTGAGATCACCCTTTTGTATGTTTTATTTCCCCAGGCCAGGAATAAGGTTATTAAGTAGAATATTCTAAAAGGGACTCTAGATATGATGAAATAAATGGGAGGCAAAGTAGATGCTTTATGAACCAGTTGTTTATGTTTCCCGATTTCTAAAGACACTATACCTATATAGTCCTTTCATGGTTTTGTTATATGTTGTAATAAGTGTGCTTCAATTCTGAAGTAATAACAATGTATGTAAAGTATGGGTCGTTATAGTTGGTATCAGAGGAAAGGTATAGTCAACTTTTGGAAACTAGGATGTGAAATCCTTAGTAAGAACCCTAAGGATAAGTCTAAGCATAGAACACAATCATAGTGTTTTAGAAATGGCCATGAATAACCTAGGATAATACCTTCAGTGTGAAATTTTATTATTGATTATGTGGTTTTCCTATTATAATTAGGGTTGCTCACACTATTATTCCTGGTTTTAGTCAATGGCTGGAACTAGAAGGAAACGTGTTAATGAGGAATGTGACGGGCAATGCAATGATTGTCCCCCTGAGCAACCAAACGTTATGGGAGATGGAATGAAAAATCTTGTAGCCATGCTCACACAACTTTCTCAAGCTATGAATCATGTAGGACTTCCAAACGAGCAAAGGAAGGTGCAACATTCTGTTGAATCCTTCATGAGACAGCGTCCACCTTCATTCAGCGGGTCTACTGATCCATTAGTTGCTGAACAATGGATTAGTACTACTGAAAATATATTTTCAGTTCTTCAATGTTCTGAGCATGATAAAGTCATCTTAGCAGTGTATTGTTTGGAAGGTGATGCTGTTCAATGATGGAATCTTATTAAGAATACGAGGCAAAGGGATGAAATTGAGTCCATGGAATGGGACGAGTTCAAGAACTTATTTTTCAATAAGTACTTCCCTCATATTCTACGAACAAAGATGGAGAAAGAGTTTCTTGAACTGAAGCAAAAGGATGATGAATCTGTTGGTACCTATGAAGAAAATTTTACAAGACTTTCAAGGTATGCTTCTGGTATTATTATCCAACCTGAGAGTTAGATCGATCGATTATTTAGTGGATTAAAACCAAGTCTTCGAAGGGCCTTATCCATAAGGGACTTCAATAGCTACGAGGAAATCGTTTGATGTGCTCTCAAAGTTGAGATGGAGATTGGAGTAACCCATCAGTCATATGGGTTTGATAAGAAGAGGAAAATGGAATTCAAAGGAAAATATAAAGAGCACACTGAAAAGAAGATGAGCTTTCCCTTATGCTCAAAGTGTGGAAAGAAACATGGAGGGAGTTGTCTTAAAGGGACAAGTAAATGTTTCAAATGTGGAAAGGAAGGTCATCGGGAATTTGAATGCCGCGATGATGGGAAGAAGATGTCTAATGATGCAAACAAAGGAAGGGATACATAGAATGAACCTAATACACTTCAATGTTTCAAGTGCAAGGAGATGGGAAATTATTCCAATAAATTCCCTAATCCAAGGGTTGGTGATGATGGTCTACGTCAACAAACTCTTAAGGATAAAGACAAAGGAAAGTCACATGCAATTTCTATCAGCGAAGTGGAGTACGATAACGATATGGTGAAAGGTACACTTAACATCCACTCTAAAGTAGAAAATGTTTTATTTGATTCTGGATCCACCCACTCCTTTATTTCTGAAGAATTTTCTAAGGGTATTACCTCAACAATTAGATGTTGAGTTATCTGTGACAACACCTAATGGCACAACAGTCGCATCAAAAGTTTATAATTATTCGCCGATTGAAGTTTGTGGGAAAGTGATTCCTGCAAATCTTGTGATCCTTCCTATAGTGGAATTTGATGTGATTCTTGGCATGTATTGGATTTCTCTACACGGAGCTCATATCAATTGCCAAATAAGGGAAGTCACATTTCATATTCCAGATCAATCTATGATCGTCTATCGATGCAAGGATGAACATAACCTTCTAGTGGAAATTTATTCCATTTTATGGGTATTGATTCCACTAAATGAAGGTTATTTATCTCAAATGGTTGGTGAGAAACTCATGATTAAGAATATTCCCATTGTACGGGAATTTGATGATGTCTTTCCGGAGGAATTACCGAGTCTTCCACCAAATCGTGAAGTTGATTTTTCAATAGAACTCATACAGGGTGCTTTGCCTATTTCAAAGACACCGTATAGAATGACCCCAATTGAGTTGTAGGAATTGAAGAAGAAACTCTAAGAGAATCTTGATAAGGGGTTCATACGCCCTAGTGCGTCACCTTAGGGAGCACCTGTTCTGTTTGTTAAGAAGAAAGATGGATCAATGAGACTCTGCATTGATTATCGAGAACTTAACATGATCACTATCAAGAACAAATATCATCTCCCGCACATTAATGACCTATTTGACCAACTACGCGGAGCTCAATACTTTTCCAAGAATGATCTTCATTCAGGGTATCATCAATTAAGGGTCAAAAGGGAGGATATACCAAAGAAGACTTTCCGTACAAGGTATGGACACTATGAATTTATAGTGATGCCATTTCGTCTTACTAATGCCCCTGCTATCTTCATGGATCTAATGAATAGAGTCTTTAGAGACTATCTTGATCAGTTTGTGGTAGTATTTATAGACGATTTTCTTGTCTATTCAAAGAGAAAGGAAGAACATGAAGATCACTTGATAATTATATTGAAGACCCTGAGAAAGGAGAAGATTTATGCCAAATTTACCAAGTGTGAATTTTGGCTTCAAAAAGTTTCATTTTTGGGTCACATAATCTCAAAAGAGGGGATATATGTGGTTCCAGAAAAAATAGAGGTTATCGAAAGATGGTCGAGACCAACAACTGTAACTGAGATCTGATGTTTTCTTGGTTTGGATGGATATTATCGACGTTTTATGAAAGATTTTTCACGATTATCTAATCCACTCACCAAGTTTACTTGGAAAGGAGTTAAGTTTGTTTAGACAGAAGAATGTGAAAAGAATTTCAAGGAGTTGAAAAGAAGGTTATCCAGTGCACCTGTACTCACACTGCCTTGTAGTGGAGAAAGGTTTGTGATCTATAGTGATGCATCCAAGAAGGGATTGGGGTGTGTTCTTATGCAAAATGATATGGTGATAGCTTATGCCTCACGATAGTTGAAAATCCATGAGAAAAATTACCCAACACATGATTTGGAGTTAGCTGCGGTAATCATTGCATTAAATATTTTTAGGCATTATCTTTATGGAGAAAGGTGTGACATTTATACTGATCATAAAAGTTTAAAGTATATTTTCACACAAAAGGAGCTGAATATGTGTCAAAGAAGATGGTTGGAGCTGATTAAGGATTATGACTGCTCAATCCATTACCACCCTAGGAAAGCAAACAAGGTGGTAGATGCATTAAGTCGACAAGACCATGCCAGTTTATCCATGATGAGGATAAAAAAAGATCCAATATTTACGGATTTACAAAGGATGGATCTTGGAATTATAATGGAAGGGGAAAATCTTATCTTTCTCAAATTAATGTTCAACCATCTATACAAGTGAAGATTAAAGAGGCACAGAAAGAAGATGTCGAGTTACAAAAGAAGGTGAGAAATTTTCCTGAATTCAACCTTGATTGTGATGGGATAATAAAGTTCCGGAATCGGGTTTGTGTTCCCCCCATCCCCAAATTAAAGAAGGAGCTGCTGGATGAGGCTCATAGTTCTTCATTGTCTATTCATCCTGGAAGCACGAAGATGTATAGGGACCTGAAAGAGTACTTCTGGTGGGATGGCATGAAAAAAGATGTTGCTGAATATGTCTCTCGATGCTTGGTTTGTCAACAAGTTAAAGATGAGAGACAGAAGTCTAAGGGATGTTACAACCATTACCCATACCCGAATGGAAATGGGAAAACATCACTATGGACTTTGTCACAGGACTTCCTAAAACATCCAAAGGCAATAATGCTATCTGGGTCATAGTTGATCATCTTAAAAAGTCGGCACACTTCATTGCTATTAGAGAGGATTTCTCTTTGGATCAGCTTGCCAGGATATATGTAAAGGAAGTGGTAAGATTGCATGGAGTACCACTTTCTATTATATCTGATCGGGATCTGAGATTTACCTCAACGTTCTGGCGAAGTCTTCAGTATACTCTGGATACAGAGTTGAGTTTCAACACTGCTTATCATCCTCATACAGACGGTCAGTCTGAGAGAACAATTCAAACTCTGGAAGATATGTTGAGAGCTTGCTCTATTGATTTCAAAGGTGGTTGGGATCAACACCTACCTTTGGTGGAATTTTCTTATAATAATAGCTTTCACTCCAGTATTCAAATGGCTCCTTATGAAGCTCTTTATGGAAAGAAATGGAGGACTCCAACTTGCTGGGATGAAGTTGGGGAAAGAAAGCTATTAGGACCCGATCTCGTTGATGAAATGGCAGAAAAGGTCAGATCTATTGAACAACACATAAGAGTAGCTCAGAGTAGACAGAAAAGTTATTCTGACAACTGAAAAAAATATCTAGAGTTTGAAGTGGGTGATAATGTGTTCTTATGAATATCTCCCTGGAAGAGGGTCATGAGATTTGGAAAGAAGGGGAAGTTGAGCCCTAGATATATCGGTCCTTTCGAAATACTGGATCGTGTTGGGAAGGTAGCTAACCGATTGGCGCTTCCACCGAATCTCTCTCAAGTTCACGATTTGTTCCATGTATCTCTCCTGAGATAGTACATACCCGATCCTTCACATGTACTCAGCTCAAAAGTTGTACCGCTGGAGCAGGATCTTTCTTATGAAGAACAACCGATAGAGATTCTGGATCATAGGGAAAAAGTCTTACGAAACAAGACCACTCAATTGGTGAATGTTTTATGGAGGAACCACCAATAGAAGAAGCTACATGGGAGCTTGAGGATATGATGAAGGAGAGGTATGCTCATCTGTTTGTTACAAAGTGACGAATTTCGGGGGCGAAATTCATTTTAAGGGGGGTAGAATGTAACACCCGAGACTTTTATGTTATATAAATCATCAAAGGAATCTTTTTCTACACACAAAACTTTCTTGGATTTCTTTACACCAAATCGCGACCTTCCCCGATAGCTTGCGTCGTACGCAATACCGAGTTTCACTAAACAATGATATGCTATTAAAATATTATTAAAACTAGCCATTATGAATAGTAATAACCACTTTTTGAAATTTTATAATTTTTATTTTTCAAAATGGACTTCATTTTTGGATTCAGAATATCGAAATTATCCTATGGTGAAATTTTGGTATTTTTCTGAAAACTTTCAATTTTTGATGAATAGTGAAACCACTAAGTGGTAGTTAAAAAAACTGAATTTTTCATAAAACATTATTTTACCGCTTCTGTGAGTGGAATTTCAAAAATCCGAGAGACACGGTTGATGTCAGTAAGTAAAATGTGGTTCAATGAGATAAAAATATTTTTTTGGTGAATAGTAACTTTTTACTTTTTTTTGCCACGGTTAAAAGTAAATAGGGTAATTAGGGGTACAAATGATATTATTATTACCCTAACACATGACCTAATTCTATTAGACAAGTGTAATTCTACCAAAAACAACCTTAGGAATAAAATATGACCATTTAGGCCCACTTGGATTAAATTAGGACATTTATTATTAATTTATTTAAAGAAGGGTTAAAATAGTTAAAATCAACGTTTAATAAGTAAATAATTTTTAATATAAGGTTATACATAAGATAAATTCGACTATAAATATTCATTAGAAAGATAAGACTATTTCCTACATAATGGTAGTTTATTTTTAATTTTTAGACATTAAATAATTTAATTTATTTATGACACAAAGATGATGTAGTAATTATCTTATTAATGAAATATTGACATAATTGATGTTATAAACACCAAAATAAATATAATTTGAGACTTTTTATGAATTCAACTAATTTTCTTAGGTTAATAATACATGTTAGTATTAATGTAATTAATTTTTTTCAAACTAATAATTCTATTATGATTTTCACAAAAATCAATTTCTAAATAGTGTCAAAATTGACATAAAATAGTTTTTTAAACAAATATTTTATTAGTAATTGTTATTTTATTCCTAAAAATATACGTTTCGGAAAAATGACTTAGATAAGGTTATATATATTAATAATAAACAACTTGGGGTTCTTTTGGCTGCTTATAGTATGTTTATTAACCATATAGTATAAGAACACAAGAAGACACGATAAAAGTAAAATTATTTAAGTTAATGTTAAATCTAAATGATAAGGTTAAAATAGGAACCTAAACTTGTCTAAATTATATTGTATGAGAGTATTTCGACCCATACCCACCTTAGCTTCGAAATATATCAATTGTTAGCTATTTAAAACCGAACTTGACTTTATAATAAAATAATATTTTTAGTTTTCCCAAAGGAGCCCCTCTCCTCCCTTATAAAAGGGAACCTCCTCCCCCTCTTCCTCACACCACTTTGAGACTTCAAGCTCGGCCAAACCCTAAAAATTACTCCTATCCACTTCCCTAGAGACATCCTAGAGGTCATGGTTTTCTTGAAAGACCAATTTTAGTGCCCTAAAAGAAGGTCTCAAAGAAGCACTTCAAAGAAGAGTTAATGTCTGTTACCGATTCGTTCATCTTTATTTCTTCTTCCACTTCTTCTTATTTAGTTGTTTCATTATGAAGTAATAAAATCAGTATCACTAATATACTGATATGTTATTATAAGTATGAAACAAACCTATTTCACCATCTATCCATCCTATGGAAAAAGAAATCACCACGCGTGCGTACGTACGGAATACCGTCTCCACGCCGTGGTGTAATTTATTTTCCACCACCACCTTACTTGGATGGGTATAATGGTGTAAATAATTACTATATATGACTATTATAAAGTGATAATGATTCTGAAATAGTATACATACACTCCAATACAATTCCACGATCATAGGAACGATATCATCACTCGTGCGTACGTACGGAATACCGTCTCCACGATGTGATGCGACTCGTTCTACATGATCTTCATTTCATAATGGTTATATAAATGAATTTAATGAATAAATATGATATATATTACAATAATACCATTCTGGAAATGAGGTATCTATAACCTAAAAAGAAGAAAAAGAATTTATTTGACAAAACACGCATAAGAACAAAAAGTTATAAACACCCAAATAACAAGTAGCAATGAAATATTACTACTAAGAAGCTAAGAATATGACCATATATGATATCATAAAAATAAGTATGATTATGGAATAAGTCAATAACATTATTTAAAACATTATACAGGAGGTTCGGACACGTACAAAGCATATCGGACCTAAGGTTAGGGAAAAATCACAATCTCATTTTTATCCGAGATTATTTATACTTTGGAATTTACTGGGGTGTATTTTATCATCCATATCCATGTTTACTCAATATGTAATATTTATGTCCTTCTAAAATAGTTTATATCCAATTTTACCCTTTGGTGAGTTTTTAGTAAAAGATATGAAAGGAATATTTTGTCGTTTTTCGTACGAGGTACTTTTTGACTTTTCTGACAAAAGTACGAGAAGAATGTTTTTTTAACTTATACGGCATGAATGGATTTTTAAAACATTATTTCCAAGAAGCTTCCATTACAAGTTTTCAAGTTTTTTTAATCAACTTCTTTTAGTTTAAAATTGATTGACATGTTAAGAAAGGAAAATTTTTTTTGAAGTAGAAATGATCTTTTCCTCAAGAATGGAGTTCAAGTGTTTTATCAAAATTATTTTCTATATAAGATAATATAGGGTTCTATTTATATCCATATTATTACATTGATTTGATTATGTTGTGATGGAATTATTTTTATGAAGTCCTTTATCTTATATGAATTGTTTGATGATGTTACAATGTTTAAGATTCCCATTTTTATTACATGGGTTATGTAATGATGTATGATTTAAGCTTTTGTGGCACACATAAGAATGGTATCATTATGAGATGGGTGGGACCTATATCTCCCTCCAATGCATTGGGTAAAGATTTTATATCTCATGAGATAGACATGGCTGGAACGGTAGGTTATACCGGTTCAGTGAAACATGACTGAAACGATGAGTGAACTCGGTTCAGAAATGGACTTTGTCCGATATGATAGTCTTGGCAATGAGTCTTGACTAATAAGAAATGATTCTCTATGATTACGTGTGTATGCCACAAAGTTTCATGTTTTAAGTTATGATTATTGGGATTACATTTCACTACTATGATTTATCCCATGTTATGAAATTATGATCTCTTTTGCAGGTTAAGATTTCCAAAATTTATGTGCTTATGTATATGATGTGATTGATATTTCTTTTGTTTACCCTTACTGAGCATTTGAGCTCACCCTTTTGTATGTTTTATTTCCCCAGGTTAGGAAGAAGGTTATTAAGTAGAATATCCCAAAAGGGAATCTAGATAAGATGAAATAAATGGGAGGCAAAGTAGATGGTTTATGAACCAGTTGTTTATGTTTCCCAGTTTCTAATGACACTATACCTATACGGTCCTTTCTTGGTTTTGTTATATGTTGTAATAAGTGTGCTTCAATTCTGAAGTAATAACAATGTATGTAAAGTATGGGTCGTTATAGTTAAGGTACCGTCGATATTCAAGTCATATTTTATATGAATGAATCATGTTAAAATACATGAAAATACACCAAGGTATTTTGTGTTTCATAAACCAAACAAAATGATATCACAATAGATAATGACTCAAAAAAACACAAGGTCTGAACCCAAACATAGAACTCAAGATAGTGTGTTGGGTAATTTCTCATACGAGGCCACAACTATCATTACCCATATGAAAACATTGATCTTCATGAATTAAAAATACTTATAATATGATACTTTATGCATCAAAATATACTATATAGCCTTTTCTCGAATCTGGAAATATGAGGATCAATGCTAAAGTCAATATACCTTTTGGCTCCTAAATGGCTATGTATAAGGATTAAAACCATATAATCTTCACACCCTTCTCTATAAATCTCATAGAAATTTATTATATGTATTATAAGTAATTTATAAATGACCTATAATAAAAAACAATCCCTAAAGAACTCTATATGTTAAAGATGATCTTGGGATTCTCCTAGGTAACTACAACTCTAACATTCAATGGGTTAACTAAAACTCTTTCCTATAAGATAATATGACCCCTGAATTGTGCCCCATCAATATATAAGTGAAATTTATTATTATTATTATACATTTGGTGATCTATGAATGTATTCAATAAAATCTAATGATGAGTGGCATGGTCACATAGAGATGAGAATACACCATGATGTCATCTATGAATACCATGAAAAAGGAATCCACAATAGGATAGAAAACTATTAATATAATCATGAATATGAGAATTCATATGACCGAAAAATTAATGAGATACTCAAATAATCCATGCCAACTATATAATTTCATACATGGAATATATTTAGGTCTAACTTGCACTTGATGGTAACCTGATCTCAGATAAATATTATAGAATACCCTCGCTCCACTAAGCTAGTGGAAGAAGTCATATATAAGGGGTATGTGATAGATGTTTTTCACTGTATGGTAATTAAACTTCTGGTAATCTATGAAAATCATTAGTGTTCCATATAACTTATTTTAGAAAGGAAATGATAAACCCCAATGGGAATTAATGATCTTAATAAAAACCTTCTTCCATAGATCATCGAGATGCCTCTTGATCTCCTGAAAATCTGCAGTAGTTATTCGTTAAGGTAGAGTGGATAATAGTTTATCTCCAATAACTAGACAGATAGTAAAATCTACCTATTTCTCATTTGGTAGTCTAGAAAATTCATGCTGAAAAACATCCATAAATCGATTGACTACATGAGGTAATTCAATCACGATGCAATCCCTAATATTTTTTTTAGTGGACAGTAATCTGGATGCTCAATAATCCTATAACAAGATAATCTAGTCTAGATATATCTCACATGACATCCCATTCACCCTTGTGAAGATAATTACTTCCCTATTATGGTATAAACGACAACCTATAGTGATAAAAATCCCAAAAATCATGATAAGGAACCAACCAGTCAATATCAGGAATGAAATAAAATCCATTCATCACAAGGATGAAGAGGCTCTACAAGAAATGATGGCCTCATACCTCAATATTTTATTCCTTTCACTATAGTATACTCTGAAAATGTACATAAAAATGGGTATCAGGCATCATAAAAACACATGAAAACTCAACATGAAGCATAACACTTTCCAAAAAATACATAGATATGAAGGAATGTGATGCACCTACACTAAAATGTGAATACACTATAGTATAATCTACTATAATAATACTGTAAACAATAACTGGCCTGGTTCTCTTATCCTCTAGTATCGGATAAACTGATTAAATGTTTCATGATCCATGGCCTTGTACTCCAATCTAACCACATGGAGTGGTTCAATTCTGCCAGTGCGGTATATCTAGAACCTCAATACCTTATCAAGAACCTCATCCTCTACCTATATGTCTATAATTACCCCAACTACCATTATGGAAAGTGCTATTGACCCAGCTCCGAAATATTGATCCATCCAAGATCCTATCCCACATTGAATTGATGGGATGATACTACAAATCACTATAGATTTCCCAATTTTCTAATGCCTCAGCACTCAAACTAGTCACTAAGAAAATGGGTATCCTTATGACCACTATTCCCACAATATTTAAATACCATGAACTATCTATGGGTGTCAAACGACTACCGCTTCTCATGTGTGCAGTCTCAATGTAACCCTTTCAATCTCTAGTCGGATCTGTAACATGTCTTGATTCCAAACCTCCTAGGCACACACCGTCTTCTTCTCTTAGGTTCTTCTTGATGATGAGGAATTGGCTCACTATATCAAATATGGTAGTCAACCAAAAAACACTCACATGATATCAAATAGGATGCTTAATTCCATCCTCAAACCATCTCACTTTTTCCAGATCATTAGTAGTATAGATAAGTACAAAGGGATAAAGCTATTTATAATAAGATGAGTTGTCCATAATGGTCATAGAACCCCACTAAAGGTTCATAAACTACCTAGAATTATAATACCTTAGGTTCAAATAAATAAATAGTCATAAAATATTTACTCAAAAACCCTCCAAGTCACATCTTGATATGAACTAAATGATTTATAATATCCTACATTGGTTTGGAGGATCCTCGACAAAAATATATACTTACAGTCACTCTTTTATTAGGAGTTTTTTCAAGATGATCTAATATATACATAACTGTATTAATATATAACTCTATAGCCAATGTTCCCCCATCCTTTGAAAATATGGGCTGATGCTACATGTGAAAATCCTGTATAACCAATCCCATTGAAGGGGCAGAGAACAGAGCTCCCAATATCATTTGAATAAGCTATATAAAATCTCTTAAAAACTGAGAATCATATCTTTTTTTTGGGAATTAGAAGATGTTCCATATGTGTTACTAATAGAGGTATCTCTAGTATCCCAGATCCCATCACCTCTAGAGAAAGGTCATCAAAATATTACCATCAAACAAAATGAGGATGTCATGGTGGAATAGATCAAAAAAATCAAAAAACAATCCTCAACAAGGATTTAACATTGATAACATCAGAGAAACATGAATTGGATTGAGAGAATATTTCATATGTAATAGTATCATCCCTTTTGTAGCTCAAAGTGTCAGTTTTGAGTGATTAAACATTTTTATAGAACACAAGAGGTGCTACCTAATTCACATTACTAGAGATGGGTCTGAGTTAAGATATGTGTTTTTCATTATAAATTTTATTTCAAATCATATTATTATTACATTTCTCTTTGAATGGTCCAACCAAATGGGTCACCACTTCCAATCAATATGGGACTATCCACCTCATTAATTTAAGTGTGGCATCCATATAATCCAAACAATAACATGATCCAGTCCTTGCGACCAATTTTCTATGACACAATGTTCCATGAATGGATATCAAGGGGGTCTACAGTATCATGTGCAAGAAAATGTTTTTTAGGCAATGGTAGAAACTCAATGTACCAATAATGTTTTTCAATTCTTTCATAAAGAATTAATCGGTTTTTGTATAGTAGTCAAATCAATAATAGTAATAATAGGAAATTAATGTATTTAAATTATCCTATATGGAATGTTAATCCTATAAGGTTCCTAAATTTATGCATTAAATGTACGTCCATTCCCTTATCTCATTGATACAAGGATAAAAATTAGTCCTCAATCAAATCAATAATAACATCTTAGAAAATGTGTGTCACCCAATGGTGGAATCAAATCAACTGTATTAGTAAAAAAACCTCCAGGAATCATGGTGGTGTTTTTTGGGGTGATTGTGTTTGTTAAAAAATATAGATGACCACATTTCATTGTAGTTGGTTTTTTCAAAGAATATGTTTAAGGTGGCACAATTTCCCTATCTTTACCAATATTTTGGCCTCAAATCGAGAGTTTGTTTTATGTCAAAAGGTAGGTTTCTAGAAAACAATGTTGTGGAACTCTGTTCATAGACCATGAAGCATGGATTTCACAGACCACATAGTAGTGAAGGTATTTTATGTGAACCGAAAAGGAGTTATGTGAACTGCAAAGAACGTTACACAAACCACATATCAAAATCGGTTAATAGGAGGCTCATTGTTCATATAATTTTGGTGGATATTTTAAAAGAAACAATGTGTTTTCTGGAAGATGTCATCAGATTTCGCAAAGGATTATGGTGTTATAGGTACTACATAGAAATTTCATGATGAAGGATATACCAAATCGATGTTTTTGGTATTTATGATAAGTATATTTTATAGGATTTTTTTTCAAATATAAAATATCATAATCAAAAAATTAGAGATATAAAATTTCAACAGGTAAGATCATCACTGGATGAGTTTGGGGTAGTATGATGGAGTCCCTGAGGGAGGATTCTATTAAGGAGGAAGTAGTTCAAGGGGGATCAATTCTTTGAAGGCTATTTTCCATGAGGAAAGTTCATGAAAGAGGTTTCTAGGGATCTATAGCCCAGAAATGAAATTGGACTTCATAGAGGAGTCAATCTGTGAGGAATTAGCCATCTGAAAAGTAAGGTAGGTCTATAAAGAAAAAGGGGATCACAAAGAACTCTTGTGATGTAATGAAACATGGTTCACTGAGGATTCAAGGTTGTTCTTTGAGGATGAAAAAAATTTCACGGAGGGAGCAAGGAATTTCTCGAATGGACTAAAATAATTTATGAAATAAATTTACTAAAACTAAAATTTCTTGGAAAGTGAAAGTCATATACTAAGTGAAAATATGATTTCAGGTAACACTCATATAAATCTGAAAAATTATACGAAAATTCATAACAACATGAGACTATTTTAGAGGGCAAGTTTTCACACTTAATTTTAGAGAGCATTGAGAATTAAAATTGTGATTGGTTGTAAACCAGGAGGTATGGTGAGCCCACTCTTAACATTGTAAGGGCATTGAGCCTGGGCATAGAACTAATATATACTGAGCCTTATTTTGGTATTGATTCTTATTGGATTTGATACATTGACCAATTTTCAATGTATGCCCCATAGACATATCCTAGTGAGGGTGAACCGAATAAAAATATTGTATCTCAGGTATGATTTATGTTTTGTTCATAAATTGCTATAAGAAAGTTGGGTGAAGGTTTTTTAATGACGAAAAAGATTTAAAGTGGAAGTGTTTTTAATATAGCATACCCTGATTCACCCCCACCTCAATGTAGTTATAATTGTTGGGCTAATAATCATTAATATGAATAATACATAACATCAATTCCTTATTAAAGGAAACTCTATATTAACCTAAATACAGTTTAGCTACTTTGAGGAACAACTTATAACCATGATATTAAGAAATCCTAATATCCTTTATATTATCTGAAAATATATAGGAAAGAAAAGAGATTACCTGATACCACTTTGTGACATCCAAAACCAGATTCGACTTAAATTTTACCTTGATCTGGTTGGCCACATGGCCTCAACCATGGGTCCCAATATTCTATTTGTTACTGAATTGTAGCAAGTGCCTATGGTGTGTCTGTGGGGAGAATATTCCCTCTGTTACTAGTTTCATAGTGGTATATGTAATAGAAAAATATGAAGAAAAATCTTATCAACAATAGAAAATACATTAGAAGCAAGAGAAAATAATCAATGACCGAATAACCATTAAATGTGGAAATCTGAATCATATAATAAAGCTAATGATATCATGTCTTTATTAAATAGGAAAAATATATATACGTTGAAGCATAAATTCCATAAAGTATATGATATAAAAAAGAAACAAAATAAAAAAATCTATCCAAGAATATCAAGATCCAACCATGTATTCTTCCACCAAAATCCCATCCTAAGTCATAGAAGATGTCACTCATCCATATGTATACACACCCCCTTATCCAGAACAGTAATAATAAGTTCCGCTCGGGTACCATTGGTGACCCAGATAGTGTGTGATATTAACTCATTAAGCCACCAACAATGTAATCCATCAATATCCAGTTAGTGTATATAACATAGAATTATGTAGTTATAATAATGAAAGGCAGTCATAAACTATAAAGGATTGGCTCTTATTCTTGGAGGACATTGGGCAAACAATACTTGAATCATCCTTATTTGTATAGTTTTAACATGTAACCAACACATTTAGAGACTATGTAGATAGCGATGTGTACTACCTTATATGTGGCTACTACCAATATCTTGGACCTGATAATTAACACAAATAGCCATTAGTTGTATCATGAGTATCATAATTATCAAGGGACACCATTCCTAGTATCATATGGTAACTTAGATCATCACAAATTTATGGCTTTGTGATTGTTGGCTTTTCCATAGCCATGTTCTCTACCACTCTCCATCAGAACATGATGGTTAGATTTCTCTTCCATATCCATATTTTCACCTATGTGGAAACCTAGTGATTATTTTATTTGGGTAACCGTTACGTTTCATACTTTTGTTTTTAAAGATTGGTTTTGGTATTCCTTTTTGCGATGTGGATTTCTATTAAAGAAAATTTCGAATAGTAAACCATTAATAACCCCAATGAATTTCAACGGGGAAATTCATTTTAAGGGGGGTAGAATGTAACACCCCGAGATTTTATGAAAAATATTCTTTTAATTTCATTGATATCTTCTATACACCACACCATGTTTAGCTTGTATTATACGCAACACCATATTAGCTTACAGTATACGCAATGCTATTCTTGGATCGTGTTACACACAATTTCAAGTTCGTTTTATAATAGTCATTCTACGCAACATTGAGTGTGTTTATATATATATATATATATATTCAATGTATAAAATATGGTTGGATTCTATTATACAAAACAACGAAGGATTCTTGCACAACACGCAACCCTGACTTGGCTTGCATTTCACGCAACTGCGGCCCTCCTCGATAGCTTACGTCGTACGCAATACCGAGTTTCACTAAACAATGATATGCTATTAAAAAATTATTAAAACTAGCCGTTATGAATATTATTAACTAAATTTTGAATTTTATAACATTATTATTCATCTTATACATTTTCTAGAACATGTTATGAGAACAAAAGATATTTTTCGGGTAAAATAAGTATTTTTCAAAAACATGTAGTTTTACCGCCTTTTGATGGCGCACCCACATTAAATCTAGTTTTTGACCTGTTTATAAGTCAAATTTGAAAAAATAAAATTCTTCTTTGGAATGATGAAATAAAAATTTACTTTGGATAAATTTTCATATCATTCTGGTAACTTTCATCTTTTGATGAATAGCAAAAACACGCTATATTTTAATTAAAAACAACTTTTTCAATCGAAATAATTAATAGTGATAAATTATTAATTTGTGTGGTTTTAAAGTATATTTAGAATTTATTTTTACAATTTAATACAATGTTGGTCATTGGATGTAATTTCACATTTAAACTAGACATAAACAAGTGTAAAACTTTTGATAGTTATTATCTCTTAAGAACACGCTATTTGTTTTGACAACGGGAATTAATTTTTAAATTAATTAATGAAACTGATATGTTTTAAATTTGGTAAAATAGACATCATTTTTGAGTTCATAATATCAAATATAGCTTAGGCCTAATTTTTGGTATTTTTTTGGAAACATTCAATTTTTGATGAATAGTGAAACCACTATGTGGTAGTTAAAAAAAATGAATTTTTCATAAAACTTAATTTTACCACTTCTGTGAGTGGAATTTCAAAAATCCGAGAGACACGGTTGATTTTAGTAATTAAAATGTGGTTCAATGAGATGAACCATATCATCACTCGTGCGTACGTACAGAATACCGTCTCCACGATGTGATGCGACTCGTTCTACATGATCTTCATTGGAACTATATCATCACTCGTGCGTACGTACGGAATACCGTCTCCACGATGTGATGCGACTCGTTCTACATGATCTTCACTGAATAATGATTATATAAATGAATTGAATGAATGAAAATGATATATATTACACTAATAACATTCTGGAAATGAGTTATCTATAACCTAAAGAGAAGAATAAGAATTTATTCGACAAAACACGCATAAGAACAAAAAGTAATAAACACCCAAATAACAAGTAGTAATGAAATATTACTAATAAGAAGCTAAGAATATGACCATATATGATATCATAACAATAAGTATGATTCTGTAATAAGTCAATAACATTATTTAAATTATTATACAAAAGGTTCGGACACTTACGAAGCAAATCGGACCTAAGGTAAGGGATAAATTTTCAATCTCATTTTTATCCGAGATTGCTTATACGTAAGTATTTACTGGGGTTATGTTTATCATCCATGACCATGTTTTCTAAAAATTATTTCATAAAATGTTTACCATTATTCCATGGATGTTTAAAGTCATTTTTACCCTTTATTTATTTTTTACCACATTGTATGAATGGAATCTTTCCTTTGGTTACAATATAAGGTACTTTTTTTACTTTTCCGACAAATGTACGAGGAGAATGTTATTTTTAACTTATACGGCATGAATGGATTTTAAAAACATTATTTCCAAGAAGCTTCCTTTACATGTTTTCATGTTTATTTTTAATCAACTTCTTTTAGTTTAGAATTGTATGACATGTTAAGAAAGGAAAAGTGTTTTGGAAGTGGAAAGGATATTTTCCTCAAGAATGGAGTTCAAGTGTTTTATCAAAATTCTATTCCATCTAAGATAATATAGGGTTCTGTTTCTATCCTTGTTATTACATAGATTTGATTATGTTGTGATGGAAATATTTTTATGAATTCCTTTATCTTATTTGAATTGTTTTATGATGTCATGATGTTTAAGATTCCCATTTTTATTACATGGGTTATGCAATGATGTATGGTTTATGATTTTGTGGCACACATAAGAATGGTTTCATTATGAGATGGGTGGGACCTATATCTCCCTCCAATGCATTGGGTAAAGATTTTATATCTCATGAGATAGACATGGCTGGAATAGTAGGCTATACCGGTTCAGTGAAACAGGACTGAAACGAGGAGTGAACTCGGTTCAGAAATGGACTTTGTCCACAAAGATAGTATTGGAAATGAGTCTTGACTAATAAGAAATTATTCTCTATGATTATGTGTGTATGCCACAAAGTTTCATGTTTTATGTTATGATTATTGGGATTTCATTTCACTACTATGATTTATCCCATGTTATGAAATTATGATCTCTTTTGCAGGTTAAGATTTCCAAAAGATATGTTATTAAGAATATGACGTGATTGATATTTCTTTGTTTACCCTTACTGATCATTTGAGCTCACCTTTTTATGTTTTCATTTACCTAGGACATAATGAAAGGATTTATGTTTAAAAAAAGAAGATCTTTATGGTAGATGTTGAAGATCTTTCATCACGATTAGAAGATTATATTCTGAGTTTCCAAAGACACTAAACTATTACGGTCCTTATGTGTGTGTTTTTGTTATGTACTAAGTATTACGCAAAAGTAATGTAATGTCAATATACGTCAAGCTTTGGGTCTCTACAGTTGGTATCAGAGTAAAGGTTTAGTCAACCTTTGGAAACTAGGATGCGAAAACGTTAGTGAAATACCTAAAGATATTTCTAAGGTATATTTAGGGATGTACCTAAGGATAAGTATACATATAGGATATAGTCCTAGAACTACGGTAACGATATTTGAATTTTACCTAAGATGTTAGATATTGAGGGTACTCCCCCTTTACTATGTTGTTTTCCCTAGAATGATTTTTTCCTCTCACACTATTCTTTTTGGGTTTTAGACGATGGCTGGAACCCGAAGGAACCGTGTTGATCAATGTAATGGACAATGCAATGATTGTCCTCCTAAACAAACAAATGTTATGGGAGATGGAGTGCAAAATCTTATTGCTATTCTTACACAAGCTATGAATCATTCTGGACTTCCAAATGAGAAGAGAAGGGAACAACATTCTATTGAGTCCTTCATGAGGCAACATCCACCTTCTTTTAGTGGGTCTTCTAATCCACTTGTTGCTGAACAATGGATCAGAACCACTGAAAAGATATTTTCAGTTATTCAATGTTTTGAACATGATAAATTCATATTAGCAGTATATCATTTGGAAGGTGAAGCTGATCAATTGTGGAATCTTATCAAGAATACGAGGAAAAGAGATGAAATTGGGTCTATGGAATGGGATGAGTTCAAGAACTTATTTTTCAATAAGTACTTCCCTCGTATTCTTCGAACAAAGATGGAGAAGGAGTTTCTAGAACTAAAGCAAAAGGATGATGAATCTGTTGGTATATACGAAGTGAATTTTACAAGGCTTCCAAGGTATGCATCTGGATTTATAATCCAACCTGAAATTAAAGTTGATCAATTCTTCAGTGTCTTAAAACAAAATCTTCGAAGGGCATTAGCTATAAGAGACTTCAATAGCTATGAAGAAATTGTGCATTGTGATATCAAGGTAGAAATGGAAGTTGGTGTTACTTATCCATCTCATAGTTTTGAAAAGAAACGAAAGATGGAGTTCAAGGAGAAATCTCAGAATAATGGTGAAAAGAAGATGAATGTTTCCTTATGCTCAAAGTGTGGAAAGAACCATGGTGGAGATTGTCTTAAAGGGACAAGTAAATGTTTCAAATGTGGAAAGGAAAGTCATCAGTCATTTGAATGCCGCAATGATGGGAAGAAGATGCCTAATGATGCAAACAAAGGAAAGGATACACAGTATGAACCTACTATACTTCAATGCTTCAAGTGCAAGGAAATGGGGAATTATGCTAATAAATTCCCTAATCCAAGGGTTAGTGATGATCGACATGAGAAACCACTTAAGGAAAAGGACAAAGGGAAGTCACATGTGGTCACCATTGGCGATGTTGAATATGACAACAATGTGGTGGAATGATTAAGTGTTTATGTAATTGGATTCCAGAATAATGTTGTATATAGTGTCATGGAATATTGGAATATTTATGTTTTGGTCTATTGTGGTTTTCAATAATTTTATGGCATCGGTAACCATGAAAAGTGATTGAAATATTTTTGTAAATCAGATGATATGCACATAATGAAGGGATAAAGAGAGTCTAACATGTTTGATAGTATTCATGAGCTCATGATTGATATAAGGACTAAGTGATATCATGGTTTGAGGATATAGAATTTTGAGGATTTTGGTATGTGGAAAGTGTTAACTTTTAACTGCATTCATGTTTTCACTAAGGATATTCATTCTTCAAGAGAATACATAATTAAGGTATTCACATGTTTGTAATTTGACCAACAAGATATATCTTATGATATATGGGGGATAAATGATGGCATTCACGTGATCATTTTCTTTATACTATGATCTTGGAACGAAGTTTTTTAGATAAGCCTAAATATTGGAATGGATTATGTTGGAGACAAGTTAGTATTGTTTAAGGATACAACTTTTTTGATATTGTTGATGGGATGTTATAGTAATATAGATTTAGAAAAAGGACAACCTGCAGGACGGGCGACAACCCATCGCGTCAGACATGGCTATGGGAATCGAACACACAACCGAAGTGAGACTGGACTTTATCGCCTACCACTGGCCTACATGAAGTCCCTGTTTAGTAGAAACTAGTTTTATTATATTAAGCAGTATGATATATGAAGTATAAGTCCATTTTAGGAACCATATATGATTAATCTCACTATAGATGGACTTATGTATTTTTTGATAACTTTTCTATCCTTTTGTTTGAGACAGATGGAATGACCCATCATTTTATCACATGATCTGCTAACACATCACGAATGACAAATTCAACTTCTTTTCTTTAAGAGATGAAGTGGAAATTGTCCAAATAACGAAAAACGGTGAGACTATACCAAAGTCACGAAAGTATTTCTTCTAATTCTAATTTCATCAACTTTAGGGAAATGATCTTGAAAACCAAAAATGTTGTCCTAGTGCTCTTATATCTGATGAATCAGATGGTACCTTAGATCGTCACAAATTTATGGCTTTGTGATTGTTGGCTTTTCCATAGCAATGTTCTCTACCACTCTCCATCAGAACATGATGGTTAGATTTCTCTTCCATATCCATATTTTCACCTATGTGGAAACCTAGTGATTAGTTTATTTGGGTAACCGTTACGTTTCATACTTTTGTTTTAAAAGATTGGTTTTGGTATTCCTTTTTACGATGTGTATTTCTATTAAAGAAACTTTCGAATAGTAAACCATTTATAACCCCGAAGAATTTCGAGGGCGAAATTCATTTTAAGGGGGGTAGAATGTAACACCCCGAGATTTTATGAAAAATATTATTTTAATTTCATTGATATCATCTATACACCACACCATGTTTAGATTGTATTGTACGCAACACCATATTAGCTTGCAGTATACGCAATGCTATTCTTGGATCGTGTTACACACAATTTCAAGTTCGTTTTATAATAGTCATTCTACGCAACATTGAGTGTGTTTATATATATATATATATATATTCAATGTATAAAATTTGGTTGGATTCTGTTATAAGAAACAACGAAGGATTCTTGCACAACACGCAACCCTGACTTGTCTTGCATTTCACACAACTGCGGCCCTCCTCGATAGCTTACGTCGTACGCAATACCGAGTTTCACTAAACAACGATATGCTATTAAAATATTATTAAAACTAGCCTTTATGAAAAGTATTCACTAAATGTTGAATTTTATAACATTATTATTCATCTTATACATTTTCTAGAACGTGTTAAGAGAACAAAAGAAATTTTTCGGGTAAAATAAGTATTTTTCAAAAAAATGCAGTTTTACCACCTTTTGATGGCGCACCCACATTAAATCTTGTTTTTGACATGTTTATAAGTTCAATTTTAAAAAATAAAATTCTTCTTTAGAATCATGAAATAAAAATTTACTTTGGAAAAATTTTCATATCATTCTGGTAACTTTCATATTTTAATGAATAGTAAAAACACGCTATATTTTAATTAAAAACAACTTTTTCAATCGAAAAAATTAATAGTGATAAATTATTAATTTGAGTGGTTTTAAAGTATATTTAGAATATATTTTTACAATTTAATACAATGTTGGTCATTGGATGTAATTTTACATTTAAACCAGACATAAACAAGTGTCAATCTTTTGATAGTTATTATCTCTTAAGAACACACTATTTGTTTTGAAAACGGGAATTAATTTTTAAATTAATTAATGCAACTGATATGTTTTGAATTTGATAAAATAGAAATCATTTTGGAGTTCATAATATTAAATATAGCTTAGGCCTAATTTTTGGTATTTTTCTGGAAACTTTCATTTTTTGATTAATAGTGAAACCACTAAGTGGTAGTTAAAAAAAATGAATTTTTCATAAAACATAATTTTACCACTTATGTGAGTGGAATTTCAAAAATCCGAGAGACACGGTTGATGTCAGTAAGTAAAATGTTTTTCAATGAGATGAAAATAATTTTTGGTGAATAGTAACTTTTTACTTTTTTTTACCATGGTTAAAAGCAAATAGGGTAATTAAGGGTAAAAATGATATTATTATTACCCTAACACATGTCCTAATTCTATTGGATAAGTGTAATTCGACCAAAAATAACCTTAGGAATAAAATATGACCATTTAGGCCCACTTGGATTAGATTAGGACATTTATTATTATTTAATTCAAAGAAAAATTAAAAGAGTTAAAATCAAAGTTGTTTTACTAAAACATTTTTAATATAGGATTTGACATAATATAAATAAGATTGTAAATATTCATTAGAAAGATAATAATATTTATTACATAATTATATTTTTTTTATAATTTTTAGACATTAAATAATTTAATTTATATATGACACAATGATGATGCAGTAATGACCATAATAGTGAAAAATAAAAATAATTGATATTATAAATACCCAAATAAGTGTAATTTAAGACTTTTTATGAATTCCACTAATTTTATAGGTTAATATGACATCTTAATATTTATTTAATTAACTTTGTTCGAACTAATAATTCTGTTATGATTTTCACAAAAATCAATTACTAAATAGTGTCAAAATTGACATAAAATAGTTTTTAAAACAAATATTAAATTATTAGTTGTTATTTTATTCCTAAAAATAAAAGGTTCAGAAAAATTACATATATAAGGTTATATATATTAATAATAAACAACTTAGGGTTCTTTGGTATTTTTATAGTTTGTTTATTAACCTTATAGTGTAAGAACACATGAAGACACGGTAAAAGTAAAATTATTTAACTTAATGTTAAATCTAAATGATAAGGTTAAAATAGGAACCTAAACTTGTCTAAATTCTATTGGATGAGAGGATTTCGACCCATCCACACCTTAGCTTCGAAATAAATCAATTTTGAGCTATTTAAAACCGAATTTGACTTTATAATAAAATAATAGTTTTAGTTATTCCAAAGGTGCCCCTCTCCTCCCTTATAAAAAGGCACCCCCTCCCTCTCTTCCTCACAACACTTTGAGCCTTAAATCTCTGCCAAACTCTGCCAATTTATCTTCTCCACTTCCCTAGAAACATCCTAGAGGTTCTGGTCTTCCTCAAAGACCAATTTTAGTTCCCTAAGAGGTGGTCTCAAAGAGGCGCTTCAAAGAAGAGGTAATTTCCATTACCGATTCTTTCATCTTTATTTCTTCTTCCACTTCTTCTTTTTTAGTTGTTTCATTATGAAGTAATAACATCATTATCAATAATATACTGATATGTTATTATAAGTATGAAACAACCCTATTTCACCATCTATCCATCCTACGGAAAAAGAAATCACCGCGCGGTGTATGTACGGAATACCGTCTCCACGCCGTGGTGTAATCTATTTTCCACCACCACCTTACTTGGATGGGTATAATGGTGTAAATAATGACTATATATAACTATTATAAAGTGATATTTATTCTGAAATATTATACATACACTCCAATACAATTCCATGATCATAGGAACTATATCATCACTCGTGCGTACGTACGGAATACCGTCTCCACGATGTGATGCGACTCGTTCTACATGATCTTCATTGAATAATGATTATATAAATGAATTGAATGAATGAAAATGATATATATTACACTAATAAAATTCTTTAAATGAGGTATCTATAACCTTAAGAGAAGAATAAGAATTTATTCGACAAAACACGCATAAGAACAAAAAGTAATAAACACCCAAATAACAAGTAGTAATGAAATATTAGTAATAAGAAGCTAAGAATATGACCATATATGATATCATAACAATAAATATGATTATGGAATAAGTCAATAACATTATTTAAATTATTATACAAAAGGATCGGACACTTACGAAGCAAATCAGACCTAAGGTAAGGGATAAATTTTCAATCTCATTTTTATCCGAGATTTCTTATATGTAAGTATTTACTGGGGTTATGTTTATCATCCATGACCATGTTTTCTAAAAATTATTTCATAAAATGTTTACCATTATTCCATGGATTTTTAAAGTCATTTTTACCCTTTATTTATTTTTTACCACATTGTATGAATGGAATCTTTCCTTTGGTTACAATATAAGGTACTTTTTTTACTTTTCCGACAAATGTACGAGGAGAATGTTATTTTTAACTTATATGGCATGAATGGATTTTAAAAACATTATTTCCAAGAATCTTCCTTTACATGTTTTCATGTTTATTTTTAATCAACTTCTTTTAGTTTAGAATTGTATGACATGTTAAGAAAGGAAAAGTGTTTTTGAAGTGTTAAGGATATTTTCCTCAAGAATGGAGTTCAAGTGTTTTATCAAAATTCTTTTCCATCTAAGATAATATAGGGTTCTGTTTCTATCCCTGTTATTACATGGATTTGATTATGTTGTGATGGAAATATTTTTATGAATTCCTTTATCTTATTTGAATTGTTTTATGATTTCATGATGTTTAAGATTCCCATTTTTATTACATGGGTTATGCAATGATGTATGGTTTATGGTTTTGTGGCACACATAAGAATGGTATCATTATGAGATGGGTGGGACCTATATATCCCTCCAATGCATTGGGTAAAGATTTTATATCTCATGAGATAGACATGGCTGGAACGGTAGGCTATACCGGTTCAGTGAAACAGGACTGAAACGAGGAGTGAACTCGGTTCAGAAATGGACTTTGTCCACAAAGATAGTATTGGAAATGAGTCTTGACTAATAAGAAATTATTCTCTATGATTATGTGTGTATGCCACAAAGTTTCATGTTTTATGTTATGATTATTGGGATTTCATTTCACTAATACGATTTATCCCATGTTATGAAATTATGATCTCTTTTGCAGGTCAAGATTTCCAAAAGATATGTTATTATGAATATGACGTGATTGATATTTCTTTGTTTACCCTTACTGAGCATTTGAGCTCACCTTTTTTATGTTTTCATTTCCCCAGGACATAAAGAAAGGATTTAGGTTTAAAAAAAGAAGATCTTTATGGTAGATGTTGAATATCTTTCATCACGATTAGAATATTATATTCTGAGTTTCCAAAGACACTAAACTATTACGGTCCTTATGTGTGTGTTTTTGTTATGTACTAAGTATTACGCAAAAGTAATGTAATGTCAATATACGTCAAGCTTCGGGTCTCTACAGTCGGTATCAGAGTAAAGGTTTAGTCAACCTTTGGAAACTAGGATGCGAAAACGTTAGTGAAATCCCTAAAGATATTTCTAAGGTATGTTTAGGGATGTCCCTAAGGATAAGTATACATATAGGATGTAGTCCTAGAACTACGGTAATGATATTAGAATTTCACCTAAGATGTTAGATATTGAGGGTACTCCCCCTTTACTATGTTGTTTTCCCTAGAATTATTTTTTCCTCTAACACTATTCTTTTTGGGTTTTAGACGATGGTTGGAACCCGAAGGAACCGTGTTGATCAATGTAATGGACAATGCAATGATTGTCCTCCTGAACAAACAAATGTTATGGGAGATGGAGTGCAAAATCTTATTGCTATTCTTACATAAGCTATGAATCATTCTGGACTTCCAAATGAGCAGAGAAGGGAACAACATTCTATTGAGTCCTTCAGGAGGCAACATCCACCTTCTTTCAGTGGGTCTTCTAATCCACTTGTTGCTGAACAATGGATCAGTACCACTGAAAAGATATTTTCAGTTATTCAATGTTTTGAACATGATATAGTCATCTTAGCAGTATATCGTTTGGAAGGTGAAGCTGATCAATTGTGGAATCTTATCAAGAATACGAGGAAAAGAGATGAAATTGGGTCTATGGAATGGGACGAGTTCAAGAACTTATTTTTCAATAAGTACTTCCCTCGTATTCTTCGAACAAAGATGGAGAAGGAGTTTCTAGAACTAAAGCAAAAGGATGATGAATCTGTTGGTATATACGAAGTGAATTTTACAAGGCTTGCAAGGTATGCATCTGGGTTTATAATCCAACCTGAAATTAAAGTTGATCGATTCTTCGGTGGCTTAAAACCAAATCTTCGAAGGGCATTAGCTATAAGAGACTTCAATAGCTATGAAGAAATTGTGCATTGTGATATCAAGGTATAAATGGAAGTTGGTGTTACTTATCCATCTCATAGTTTTGAAAAGAAACGAAAGATGGAGTTCAAGGAAAAAATCTCAGAAAAATGGTGAAAAGAAGATGAATGTTTCCTTATGCTCAAAGTGTGGAAAGAACCATGGTGGAGATTGTCTTAAAGGGACAAGTAAATGTTTCAAATGTGGAAAGGAAAGTCATCAGGAATTTGAATGCCACAATGATGGGAAGAAGATGCCTAATGATGCAAACAATGGAAAGGATACACAGAATGAACCTACTATACTTCAATGCTTCAAGTGCAAGGAAATGGGGAATTATGCTAATAAATTCCCTAATCCAAGGGTTAGTGATGATCGACATGAGAAACCACTTAAGGAAAAGGACAAAGGGAAGTAACATGTGATCACCATTGGCGATGTTGAATATGACAACGATGTGTTGGAATGATTAAGTGTTTATGTAATAAGATTCCAGAATAATGTTGTATATAGTATCCTGGAATATTGGAATATTTATGTTTTGGTCTATTGTGGTTTTCAATAATTTTATGGCATCGGTAACCATGAAAAGTGATTGAAATATTTTTGTAAAGCAGATGATATGCACATAATGAAGGGATAAAGAGAGTCTAACATGTTTGATAGTATTCATGAGCTCATGATTGATATAAGGACTAAGTGATATCATGGTTTGAGGATATAGAATTTTTAGGATTTTGGTATGTGAAAAGTGTTAACTTTTAACTGCATTCATGTTTTCACTAAGGATATTCATTCTTCAAGAGAATACATGATTAAGGTATTCACATGTTTGTAATTTGACCCACAAGATATATCTTATGATATATGGGGGATAAATGATGGCATTCACGTGATCATTTTCTTTATACTATGAGCTTGGACCGATGTTTTTTAGATAATCCTAAAGATTGGAATGGATTATGTTGGACACAAGTTAGTATTTTTTAAGGATACAAATTTTTTGATATTGTTGATGGGATGTTATAGTAATATAGCTTTAAAAAAAGGACAACCTGCAGGACGGGCGACAGCCCATCGCGTCGGACAAGGCTATGGGAATCGAACCCACAACCGAAGTGCGACTGGACTTTATCGCCTACCACTGGCCTACATGAAGTCCCTGTTTAGTAGAAACTAGTTTTATTATATTAAGCAGTATGATATATGAAGTATAAGTCCATTTTAGGAACCATATATGATTAATCTCACTATAGATGGACTTATGTATTTTTTGATAACTTTTCTATCCTTTTGTTTGAGACAGATGGAATGACCCATCATTTTATCACATGATCTGCTAACACATCACGAATGACAAATTCAACTTCATTTCTTTAAGAGATGAAGTGGAAATTGTCCAAATAATGAAAAACGGCGAGACTATACCAAAATCACAAAAGTATTTCTTCTAATTATAATTTCATCAACTTTAGTGAAATGATCTTGAAAACCAAAAATGTTGTCCTAGTGCTCTTATATCTGATGAATCAGATGGTACCTTAGATCGTCACAAATTTATGGCTTTGTGATTGTTGGCTTTTCCATAGCCATGTTCTCTACCACTCTCCATCAGAACATGATGGTTAGATTTCTCTTCCATATCCATATTTTCACCTATGTGGAAACCTAGTGATTAGTTTTTTTGGGTAACCATTACGTTTCATAGTTTTGTTTTAAAAGATTGGTTTTGGTATTCCTTTTTACGATGTGTATTTATATTAAAGAAACTTTCGAATAGTAAACCATTTATAACCCCGAAGAATTTTGAGGGCGAAATTCATTTTAAGGGGGGTAGAATGTAACACCCCGAGATTTTATGAAAAATATTATTTTAATTTCATTGATATCATCTATACACCACACCAAGTTTAGATTGTATTATACGCAACACCATATTATCTTGCAGTATACGCAATGCTATTCTTGGATCGTGTTACACACAATTTCAAGTTCGTTTTATAATAGTCATTCTACGCAACATTGAGTGTGTTTATATATATATATATATATATATTCAATGTATAAAATATGGTTGGATTCTGTTATAAGAAACAATGAAGGATTCTTTCACAACACGCAACCCTGACTTGTCTTGAATTTCACACAACTGCGGCCCTCCTCGATAGCTTACGTCGTACGCAATACCGAGTTTCACTAAACAACGATATGCTATTAAAATATTATGAAAACTAGCCTTTATGAAAATTATTCACTAAATGTTGAATTTTATAACATTATTATTCATCTTATACATTTTCTAGAACGAGTTAACAGAACAAAAGAAATTTTTCGGGTAAAATAAGTATTTTTCAAAAAAATGCAGTTTTACCACCTTTTGATGGCACACCCACATTAAATATAGTTTTTGACATGTTTATAAGTTCAATTAGAAAAAATAGAATTATTATTTAGAATCATGAAATAAAAATTTACTTTGGATAAATTTTCATATCATTCTGGTAACTTTCATATTTTGATGAATAGTGAAAACACAATATATTTTAATTAAAAACAAATTTTTCAAATGGAAATAATTAATAGTGATAAATTATTAATTTGAGTGGTTTTAAAGTATATTTAGAATATATTTTTACAATTTAATACAATTTTGGTCATTGGATGAAATTTCACATTTAAACCAGACATAAACAAGTTTCAATCTTTTGATAGTTATTATCTCTTAAGAACACGCTATTTGTTTTGACAACGGGAATTAATTTTTAAATCAATTAGTGCAACTGATATGTTTTGAATTTGGTAAAATAGACATCATTTTTGAGTTCATAATATCAAATATAACTTAGGCCTAATTTTTGGTATTTTTCTGGAAACTTTCATTTTTTGATGAACAGTGAAACCACTAAGTGGTAGTTAAAAAAATGAATTTTTCATAAAAATTAATTTTACCACTTCTGTGAGTGGAATTTGAAAAATCCGAGAGACACGGTTGATTTTAGTAAGTAAAATGTGGTTCAATGAGGTGAAAATAATTTTTGGTGAATAGTAACTTTTTACTTTTTTTACCATGGTTAAAAGTAAATAGGGTAATTAAGGGTAAAAATGATATTATTATTACCCTAACACATTTCATAATTCTATTGGATCAGAGTAATTCGACCAAAAACAACCTTAGGAATAAAATATGAGCATTTAGGCCCACTTGGATTAGATTAGGACATTTATTATTATTTAATTCAAAGAAAAGTTAAAAGAGTTAAAATCAATGATTATTTACTAAAACATTTTTAATATTGGGTTATACTTAATATTAATACGATTGTAAATATTCATTAGAAAGCTAATAATATTTACTACATAATGATTTTTTATTCATAATTTTTAGGCACTAAATAATTTAATTTATTTATGACACAATGATGATGCAGTAATGACCATAATAGTGAAAAATTAGAATAATGGATATTATAAATACCAAAATAAGTGTAATTTGAGACTTTTTATGAATTACAATAATTTTATAGGTTACTATGACATGTTAATATTGATTTAATTAACTTTTTTAGAACTAATAATTCTTTTATGATTTTCAAAAAAATCAATTACTAAATAGTGTCAAAATTGACATAAAATAGTTTTTAAAACAAATATTATATTATTAATTGTTATTTTATTCCTAAAAATAAAAGGTTCATCCAAATGACTTATATAAGGTCATATATATTAATAATAAACAACTTGGGGTTCGTTTGGATTGTTATAGTATGTTTATTAACCTTATAGTGTAAGAACACAAGAAGACACGGTAAAAGTAAAATTATTTAACTTAATGTTAAATCTAAATGATAAGGTTAAAATAGGAACCTAAACTTGTCTAAATTCTATTGTATGAGAGTATTTCAACCCATCACCACCTTAGCTTCAAAATAAATCAATTTTGAGCAATTTAAAACCGAATTTGACCTTATAATAAAATAATAGTTTTAGTTATTCCAAAGGTGCCCCTCTCCTCCCTTATAAAAGGGCACCCCCGCCCTCTCTTCCTCACAACACTTTGAGCCTTCATGCTCGTTCAAACTCTCCCAAATTCTCTTTTAAACTTCCCTAGAAACATCCTGGAGGTTCTGGTCTTCCTCAAAGACCAATTTTATTTCCCTAAGTGGAGGTCTCAAAGAGGCGCTTCAAAGAAGAGGTAATTTCCGTTACCGATTCTTTCATTTTTATTTCTTCTTCCACTTCGTCTTTTTTTGTTGTTTCATTATGAAGTAATAACATAAGTATCAATCATATAATTATATGTTATTGTAAGTATCAAACAACCCTATTTCACCATCTACCCATCCTACGGAAAAAGAAATCACCGCGCGTGCGTACGTATGGATTACCGTCTCCACGCCGTGGTGTAATCTATTTTCCACCACCACCTTACTTGGATGGGTATAATGGTGTAAATAATGACTATATATGACTATTATAAAGTGATATTGATTCTGAAATAGTATACATACACTCCAATACAATTCCACAATCATAGGAACGATATCATCACTCGTGCGTACGTACAGAATACCGTCTCCACGATGTGATGTGACTCGTTCTACATGATCTTCATTACATAATGATTATATAAATGAATTGAATGAATGAAAATTATATATATTACACTAATACCATTCTGTAAATGAGGTATCTATAACCTAAAGAGAATAATAATAATTTATTCGACAAAACATGCATAAGAACAAAAAATAATAAACACCCAAATAACAAGTAATAATAAAACGTTACTAATAGGATGCTAAGAATATGACCATATATGACATCATAACAATAAGTATGATTCTGTAATAAGTTAGTAACATTATTTAAATAATTATACAGGAGGTTCGGACACTTACGAAGAAAATCGGCTCTAAGGTAAGGGATAAATTTTCAATCTCATTTTTATCCGAGATTGCTTATACGTAAGTATTTACTGGGGTTACGTTTATCATCCATGACCATGTTTTCTAAAAATGCTGTAATAAAATGTTTACTATTCTTCCATGGATTTTTAAAGTCATTTTTACCCTTTATTTACTTTTTACCACATTGTATGAATGGAATCATTCCTTTGGTTACAATATTAGGACCTTTTTTACTTTTCTGACAAAAGTACGAGGAGAATGTTATTTTTAACTTATACGACATGAATAGATTTTGAAAACATTATTTCCAAGAAGCATCCTTTACATGTTTTCAAGTATATTTTTAATCAACTTCTTTTAGTTTAGAATTGTATGACATGTTAAGAAAGGAAAAGTGTTTTTGAAGTGGAAATGATGTTTTCCTCAAGAATGGAGTTCAAGTGTTTTATCAAAATTCTTTTCCATCTAAGATAATATAGGGTTCTATTTCTATCCCTATTATTACATGGACTTGATTACGTTGTGAGGGAAATATTTTTATGAATTCCTTTATCTTATATGAATTGTTTTATGATGTCATGATGTTTAAGATTCCCATTTTTATTACATGGGTTATGCAAGGATGTATGGTTTTTGATTTTGTGGCACACATAAGAATGGTATCATTATGAGATGGGTGGGACCTATATCTCCCTCCAATGCATTGGGTAAAGATTTTATATCTCATGAGATAGACATGGCTGGAATGGTAGGCTATATCGGTTCAGTTAAACAGGACAGAAACGAGGAGTGAACTCTGTTCAAAAATGGACTTTGTCCACTAAGATAGTCTTGGCAATGAGTCTTGACTAATAAGAAATGATTCTCTATGATTATGTGTGTATGCCACAGAGTTTCATGTTTTAATTTATGATTATTGTGATTATATTTCACTAATATGATTTATCCCATGTTATGAAATTATGATCTCTTTTGCAGGTTAATATTTCCAAAAGATATGTTATAATGAATATGACGTGATTGATATTTCTTTGTTTACCCTTACTGGGAATTTGAGCTCACCCTTTTATGTTTTCTTTTCCCCAGGACATAAAGAAAGGATTTAGGTTTAAAAAAAATAAGATCTTTATGGGAGATTTTGAAGATCTTTCACCACGATTAAAAGATTATATTCCGAGTTTCCAATGACACTAAACTATTATGGTCCTTATATGTGTGTTTTTGTTATGTACTAAGTATTACGCGAAAGTAATGTAATGTCAATGTACGTCAAGCTTCGGGTCTCTACATTTGGTATCAGAGGAAAGGTTTAGTCAAACTTTGGAAACTAGGATGCGAAAACGTTAGTGAAATCCCTAAAGATATTTCTAATGTATGTTTAGGGATGTCCTTAAGGATAAGTATACATATAGGATATAGTCCAAGAACTACGGTAACGATCTTAGAATTTAACCTAAGATGTTAGATATTGAGGGTACTCCCCCTTTAATAAGTTGTTTTCCCTAGCATGATTTTTGCCTCTCACACTATTCTTTTTGGGTTTTAGACGATGGCTGGAACCCGAAAGAACCGTGTTGATCAATGTAATGGACAATGCAATGATTGTCCTCCTGAATAAACAAATGTTATGGGAGATGGAGTGTAAAATCTTATTGCTATTCTTACACAAGATATGAATCATTCTGGACTTCCAAATGAGCAGAGAAGGGAACAACATTCTATTGAGTCCTTCATGAGGCAACATCCACCTTCTTTTAGTGGGTCATCTGATCCACTTGTTGGTGAACAGTGGATCAGTACCACTGAAAAGATATTTTCAGTTCTTCAATATTCTGAACATGATAAAGTCATCTTAGCAGTATATCGTTTGGAAGGTGAAGCTGATCAATGGTTGAATCTTATCAAGAATACGAGGCAAAGAGATGAAATTGAGTCCATGGAATGGGACGAGTTCAAGAACTTATTTTTCAATAAGTACGTCCCTCGTATTCTTCGAACAAAGATGGAGAAGGAGTTTCTTGAACTAAAGTAAAAGGATGATGAATCTATTGGTATATACAAAGAAAATTTTACAAGGCTTGCAAGGTATTAATCTGGATTTATCATCCATCCTGAAAGTAAAGTTGATCGATTCTTTAGTGGCTTAAAACCAAATCTTCGAAGGGCATTAGCTATAAGAGACTTTAGTAGCTATGAAGAAATAGTGTGTTGTGCTATCAAGGTAGAAATGGAAGTTGGTGTTACATATCCATCTCATAGTTTTTAAAAGAAATGAAATATGGAGTTCAAGGAGAAATATCAGAATAATGGTGAAAAGAAGATGAATGTTTCCTTATGCTCAAAGTGTGGAAAGAAGCACGGTGGAGATTGTCTTAAAGGGAAAAGTAAATGTTTCAAATGGGGAAAGAAAGGTCATCAGACATTTGAATGCCACAATGATGGGAAGAAGATGCCTAATGATGAAAACAAAGGAAGGGATACACAGAATGAACCTACTACACTTCAATACTTCAAGTGCAAGGAAATGGGTAATTTTGGTAATAAATGCCCTAATCCAAGGGTTAGTGATGATCAACATGAGAAACCACTTAAGGAAAAAGGCAAAGGGAAGTCACATGCGATCACCATTGGCGATGTTGAATATGACAATGATGTGGTGGAATGATTAAGTGTTTATGTAATGCGATTCCAGAATAATGTTGTATATAGTATCGTGGAATATTGGAATATTTATGTTTTGGTCTATTGTGGGTTTCAATAATTTTATGGCATCGGTAACCATGAAAAGTGATTGAAATATTTTTGGAAAGCAGATGATATGCACATAATGAATGGATAAAGAGAGTCTAATATGTTTGATAGTATTCATGAGATCATGATTGATAGAAGGACTAAGTGATATCATGGTTTGAGGATATAGAATTTTGAGGATTTTGGTATGTGGAAAGTGTTAAATTTTAACTGAATTCATATTTTCACTAAGGATATTCATTCTTCAAGAGAATACATGATTAATGTATTCACATGTTTGTAATTTGACCAACAAGATATATCTTATGATATATGTGGGATAAATGATGGAATTCACGTGATCATTTTCTTTATACTATGAGCTTGGACCGAAGTATTTTAGATAAACCTAAAGATTGGAATGGATTATGTTGGACATAAGTTAGTATTGTTTGAGGATAAAACATTTTTGATATTGTTGATGGAATGTTATAGTAATATAGCTTTAGAAAAAGGACAACCAGCAGGACGAACAATATCCCATCGCGTCGGACAAGGCTGTGGGAATCGAACCCACAACCGAAATGCGACTGGCCTTTATCACCTACCACTGGCCTAAATGAAGTCCCTGTTTAGTAGAAACTAGTTTTATTATATTAAGCAGTATGATATATGAAGTATAAGTCTATTTTAGGAACCATATATGATTAATCTCACTATAGATGGACTTATGTATTTTTTGATAACTTTTCTAACCTTTTGTTTGAGATAGATGGAATGACACATCATTCTATCACATGATCTGCTAACACATCACAAATGACAAATTCAACTTGATTTCTTTAAGAGGTGAAGTGGAAATTTTCCAAATAACGACAAACGGTGAGACTATACCAAAATCACGAAAGTATTTATTCTAATTCCAATTTCATCAAATTTAGGGAAATGATCTTGAAAACCAAAAATGTTGTCCTAGTGCTCTTATATCTGATGAATCAGATGGTACCTTATATCGTCACAAATTTATGGCTTTGTGATTGCTGGATTTTCCATAGCCATGTTCTCTGCCACCCTCCATCAGAACATGATGGTTAGATTTCTCTTCCATATCCATATTTTCACCTATGTGGAAACCCATTGATTAGTTTATTTGGGTAACCGTTACGTTTCATACTTTTGTTTTTAAAGATTGGTTTTGGTATTCCTTTTTACGATGTGGGATTCTATTAAAGAAACTTTCAAATAGTAAACCATTTATAACCCCGACGAATTTCGAGGGCGAAATTCATTTTAAGGGGGGTAGAATGTAACACCCCGAGATTTTATGAAAAATATTCTTCTAATTTCATTTATTTCTTCAATACACAACACCATGTTTAGATTGTAATATACACTACACCATATTAGCTTGCAGTATATGCAATGCTATTCTTGGATCGTGTTATACACAATTTCAAGTTCGTTTTATAATAGTCATTCTACGCAACATTGAGTGTGTTTATATATATATATATATATATATATATATATTCAATGTATAAAATATGTTTGGATTATGTTTTATGAAACAACGAAGGATTCTTTCAAAACACGCAACCCTGACTTGGATTGCATTTCACGCAACTGCGACCCTCCTCGATAGCTTACGTCGTACGCAATACCGAGTTTTACTAAACAATGATATGCTATTAAAAAATTATTAAAACTATCTGTTATGAATAGTATTAACTAAATTTTGAATTTTATAACATTATTATTCATCTTATACATTTTCTAGAACATGTTATGAGAACAAAAGAAAATTTTCGGGTAAAATAAGTATTTTTCAAAAACATGTAGTTTTACTGCCTTTTGATGGCGCACCCACATTAAATCTAGTTTTTGACTTGTTTATAAGTCAAATTTGACAAAATAAAATTCATCTTTGGAATCATGAAATAAAAATTTACTTTGGATAAATTTTCATATCATTCTGGTAACTTTCATCTTTTGATGAATAGAAAAAACATGCTATATTTTAATTAAAAACAACTTTTTCAATCGAAATAATTAATAGTGATAAATTATTAATTTGTGTGGTTTTAAAGTATATTTAGAATATATTTTTACAATTTAATACAATTTTTGTCATTGGATGTAATTTCAAATTTAAACCAGACATAAACAAGTGTCAAACTTTTGATAGTTATTATCTCTTAAGAACACGCTATTTGTTTTGACAACGGGAAATAATTTTTAAATTAATTAATGAAACTGATATGTTTTGAATTTGGTAAAATAGACATCATTTTTGAGTTCATAATATCAAATATATCTTAGGCCTAATTTTTGGTATTTTTTTGGAAACTTTCAGTTTTTGATGAATAGTGAAACCACTAAGTGGTAGTTAAAAAAATGAATTTTTCATAAAACTTAATTTTACCACTTCAGTGAGTGGAATTTCAAAAATCCGAGAGACACGATTGATGTTAGTAAGTAAAATGTGGTTCAATGAGATAAAAATAATTTTTGTTGAATAGTAACTTTTTATTTTTTTTCCATGGTTAAAAGTAAATAGGTTAATTAAGGGTAAAAATGATATTATTATTACCCTAACACATGTCCTAATTCTATTGGATAAGTGTAATTCGACCCAAAACAACCTTAGGAATAATATATGACCATTTAGGCCCACATGGATTAGATTAGGACATTTATTATTATTTAATTCAAAGAAAAGTTAAAAGAGATAAAATCAAAGTTTATTTACTAAAACATTTTTAATATAGGGTTATACATAATATAAATACGATTGTAAATTTTCATTAGAAAGATAATAAGATTTACTACATAATGATATTTTATTTATAATTTTTAGACCTTAAATAATTTAATTTATTTATGACACAATGATGATGCAGTAATTACTATAATAGTGAAAAATTAGAATAATTGATATTATAAATACCCAAATAAGTGTAATTTGAGACTTTTTATGAATTCCACTAATTTTATAGGTTAATAGGACATGTTATTATTGACTTAATTAACTTCTTTCGAACAAATAATTCTGTAATGAGTTTCAAAAAAATCAATTACTAAATATTGTCAAAATTGACATAAAATAATTTTTAAAACAAATATTATATTATTAATTGTTATTTTATTCTAAAAAATCTAAGGTTCGGCCAAATGACTTATATACGGTTATATATATTAATAATAAACAACTTGGGGATCGTTTGGATTATTATAGTACATTTATTAACCTTATAGTGTAAGAACACACGATGACACGGTAAAAGTAAAACTATTTAACTTAATGTTAAATCTAAATGATATGGTTAAAATAGGAAACTAAACTTGTATAAAATCTATTGAATGAGATTATTTAGACCCATCCCCACCTTAGCTTCGAAATTAATCAATTTGGATCTATTTAAAACCGAATTTGACTTTATAATAAAATAATAGTTTTAGTTATTCCAAAGGTGCCCCTCTCCTCCCTTATAAAAGGGCACCCCCTCCCCCTCTTCCTCACAACACTTTGAGCCTTCAAGCTCGGCCAGCCTCTGCCAAATTCTTTTCTCCACTTCCCTAGAAACATCCTAGAGGTTCTTCTCTTCCTCAAAGACCAATTTTAGTGCCCTAAGAGGAGGTCTCAAAGAGGCGCTTCAAAGAAGAGGTAATTTCCGTTACCGATTCTTTCATTATTTATTCTTCCACTTATTCTTTTTTAGTTGTTTCATTATGAAGTAATAACATCAGTATCAATCATATACTGATATTTTATTATAAGTATGAAACAACCCTATTTCACCATCTATCCATCCTACGGAAAAAGAAATCACCGAGCGTGTGTGCGTACGAAATACCGTCTCCACGCCGTGGTGTAATCTATTTTCCACCACCACCTTACTTGGATGGGTATAATGGTGTAAATAATGACTATATATGACTATTATAAAGTGATATTGATTATGAAATAGTATACATACACTCCAATACAATTCCACGATCATAGGAATGATATCATCACTCGTGCGTATGTACAGAATACCGTCTCCACGATGTGATGCGACTCGTTCTACATGATCTTCATTGCGTAATGATTATATAAACGAATTGAATGAATGAAAATGATATATATTACACTAATAACCTTCTGTAAATGAGGTATCTATATCCTAAAGAGAAGAATAAGAATTTATTCGACAAAACACGCATAAGAACAAAAAGTAATAAACACCCAAATAACAAGTAGTAATGAAATATTACTAATAAGAAGCTAAGAATATGACCTTATATGATATCATAACAATAAGTATGATTCTTGAATAAGTAAATAACATTATTTAAATCATTATACAGGAGGTTCGGACACTTACGAAGCAAATCAGACCTAAGGTAAGGGATAAATTTTCAATCTCATTTTTATCCGAGATTGCTTATACGTAAGTATTTACTGGGGTTACGTTTATCATCCATGACCATGTTCTATAAAAATGCTTTCATAAAATGTTTACCATTCTTCCATGGATGTTTAAAGCTGTTTTTACCCTTTATTTAATTTTTACCACATTTTATTAATGGAATCTTTCATTTGGTTACAATATAAGGTACTTTTTTACTTTTTTGACAAAAGTACGAGGAGAATGTTATTTTTAACTTATACGGCATGAATGGATTTTTAAAACATTATTTCCAAGAAGCTTCCTTTACAAGTTTTCATGTTTATTTTTAATAAAATTCTTTTAGTTTAGAAATATATGACATGTTAAGAAAGGAAAAGTTTTTTTGAAGTGGGAAGGATATTTTCCTCAAGAATGGAGTTCAAGTGTTTTATCAAAATTATTTTCCATCTAAGATAATATAGGGTTCTGTTTCTATCCCTATTATTACATGGATTTGATTATGTTATGATGGAAATATTTTTATGAATTCCTTTATCTTATATGAATTGTTTTATGATGTCATGATGTTTAAGATTCCCATTTTTATTACATGGGTTATGCAGTGATGTATGGTTTATGATTTTGTGGAACACATAAGAATGGTATCATTATGAGATGGGTGGGACCTATATATCCCTCCAATGCATTGGGTAAAGATTTTATATCTCATGAGATAGATATGGATGGAACGGTAGGCTATACTAGTTCAGTGAAACAAGACTGAAACGAGGAGTGAACTCGGTTCAGAAAAGGACTTTGTCCACTAAGATAGTCTTGGAAATGAGTCTTGACTAATAGGAAATGATTATCTATGATTATGTGTGTATGACACAAAGTTTCATGTTTTAAGTTATGATTATTGGGATTAAATTTCACTACTATTATTTATCCCCTGTTATGAAATTATGATCTCTTTTGCAGGTTAAGATTTCCAAAAGATATGTCATTATGAATATGACGTGATTGATATTCCTTTGTTTACCCTTACTGAGCATTTGAGATCACCCTTTTATGTTTTCTTTTCCCCAAGACATAATGAAAGGATTTAGGTTTAGAAAAAAAGAAGATCTTTATGGGAGATGTTGAAGATCTTTCACCATGATTAGAAGATTATATTCCGAGTTTCCAAAGACACTAAACTATTACGGTCCTTATGTGTGTGTTTTTGTTATGTACTAAATATTCTGCAAAAGTAATGTAATGTCAATGTACGTCAAGCTTAGGGTCTCTACATAGCATGGAAATTATGTTTATTCACAACATATAATTTGGGATTTATTTTTCTCAAAACATGCCTCATGATAATTTTCGTTGTTCATTACATGATGCATGGGTATTTTTTTCCATAATATAATGCGAGGGAAATATTGAATTTTGTCACAATATAATTATTCTATGTGCCTACTTTTTGAAAAAATTTCATTATAATTCTATGTTTCAAGGGATTCTCACTTTCCTATACCATATAATTATGATTATTCTATATAGATCATGAATATTATATCATGCATCCTCACTCAATTTCATTGGTATATGCTATTTCATTTGAATTTACATGTCCTTCTATCATGAATTATAACAAAATATATATTTTTATTTTAGTATGATATTTTTCCCCTAAAGCTATTTTATAATAAGAATATTATTTAAACCTTGATGATATTTGGTTGGGTTTCTCTCTTAGTATGTTTTTGTGATCACCACTTCCTTATGTTTCCATTTCCTAAGTTATGAATATGAGTATAACTTATGAAAAGTCTTGAAGGTAGTATATTTTTGTTTGATTTTAAATAAATGATTAAATGTTTTTTAAAATAATATACCTATGTAACTAGTTCTAAAAGAAACTAAACCATCCGATCATGTAATTTTATGTTTATTTGACTGATGTAAGGTTTATCATAGGGAAATTTTGTAAAATAAGTATAGGTTCACCTCAATTATTGTTAAACCCCATGTTTAAATAATATGTTTCTAATATGAGACTTGGGAGTGTGGGTTTGGGATATATAAAATTATGAATAATTCCTCAATATCTCACATCAATCCATCTATTTATCCCATCCTACTTAATAAAACATCAAAATAAATTTGGAAAATGACTATCATATATTAAATTATATGGAACAATGTTTGTACCTCCTCTCAAATACTCCTATAACATCCACCCCTAAAATATCTCTCAATTCAATGTGATTATACCACATCTTATGGTATTATCTTCAAATACCTAATCCCAACCACTCCAAAGTAGTTCAATTTGGACTAGAGGACTAAAAATAGATAAAAAAGAGTAACTCCTCTTAATTGATGAAGAAATAGACTCTTACCCCCCATGAAAGAGGAAAAATATTGGAAGAAGGATAAGGGGATAGGGGATCAGCCACCCCTGGTCAAACACACAAAAAATTAAGATCCTTGAGTGGGTTATATATTTTTAAAAGGAAAAAAATCATTAACCCACTATTAAAAATAAAATAGTTCTAGGACTTAATGAGTACCTGGTCAAGCATCTCTAGACACATGGTCTACCACCAGGTAGCCAATGTAATGAGTAAACCCCCCAAGTGGCCCCATCTTGGAGGAACATCCCCTATAACATCCACCCTATACCCTGTTTAACCAAACATGGTACCTAATGGCCCTTCATAGCCTCTGGTTCTCAACTTTTCACTCATAAGTACCTCAAAACCCATCCCATATATTTTGAAACTAATATTTTAGGCAAAAAAACATATATATTAACATTTAAAATTATTATATAAACTAAAACTACTGATCTAAATTTAATAATTTTAATCATTCATTGTTGTGCTCTCATAGAAACCCATTTCCTATCATGTTTCAATAATTCACCCCACTATGATTTATTAAAAAATCATTATTTAAGAATGTATAAAAGGTTATATGGTTAAACAAATTTAACAAAAAATTAAACTTTTTGTATGAAATTTTAAATATAGAGTATATTATTATATTATCTTAATAAGTTGAAGTTTTTGAAGTGTTTCGTGATGATTCATTATTTTTCCTTGTTTTGTTTGTATATAATATCACTAGATAGTAACTTATGGTTGCTAAAAACTTCATCTAGCTAGATAAAAAAATCCTACATATGATTTAGAATTAGTATCCAATAAATATTCCATAATTTAATGGAGGAAATATTTATTTAGAAAGAGATACAATGTATCCATATATCAAAAAATCCTTATGTACATCTTTTCACTATGAGATTTGAATTTTATGAGACATCATTTGGTCAAATATATTAAATCCTTTGACTTTGATCTTAATCCCAGGATGGGAATTTTTTTTAAATTCTATTGCAATTATGTTCCACTATCACAAGGTGTAAGAACAAAAAAGAGGATTTGAGGATGATTTTATTAATGTTTTAACATCATCATGTTTTGATTAAGGATCATAGTGGGATGAATCTATACCGTATTGATCTTAAATCTATTATGTTTTATATCAAGGAATCCCATATATTTTATCATTATTGTATCTTATTTTGAGAGATATATTATATTCGGTATATCTTTGATGGTTGATTTAAAAATTCTCTATTCTTTATTTATAATGATAGAAGGATGGTAGTCTCTACTATTTTGGGGGATAAGGTGATGAAAGAATTTCATGAATCCAAGTATTTTGTGAATCCTTGAATTTAAAAATTATATGATGATATTCGTCGTATATTTTAGTGGTTGGGAATGAAAAAGGATATTGATGGGGTTTTTAGTGTTTTTCTATTAAGTGGGTCAAAGTGGAACATTAGAGACTTGTAAGTGAGCTTAAAAAACTTTCACTTCTAATATATAATGGATTGAAATTACTGTAACATTTATAAATTGTAAGTGAAGATATTATGGAGCATATGATAGGGTTTGGGTAATTATTGACAACCTTACTAAAAAGTCTCACTTTCTTGTAAGGCCTGTAAGGGGATCTAGGTTCTTTAGAAAAATTGAGTATGACCATTCATGCTCTAGAGGATATCCAATTCGAATGAACCATTCATATTCATAAAGAGTTACTTTGGGATACATCTTTGACTCTGGTGTCTCATGAGAAGATATAAACTCTCTATTATAATTATTTTTTAATACTATACTTCATTCATCCAATTAAATGGAAAAATTTTAGGTTATTTATGGTAGATCATATATTTCTCCCCTGCATTGTAATTAAAGATAAAATTCATCTATGATGAACCCAAATTGTTTTTTGGGTAGATGATTTATGTACTTATATTTTCATGAAATTAGTTAAACCATTAATGATAATATTTAATGGTGGTTAATTAGAATACATATTTAATTCATTGTCATATCAAATTGTGAAGTTTACTTCATAGAAATAAAGAATCATTAAAGTTGATCAAAATGTGGAATTTGGTTGTTTGGAAATTAATTAGGAATATTTTGTTGAATTTTGTTTTTTAATTAAGATATTAAAATATCATTTAAATATAATTTTTAAAACATTATTATGAACTATAATTTTTCTATTGAATTTTTTTTCTAGAGTTTATATTACCCTCAACTAGTGGGTCCAAGACACATATACTACCACAAGGGTCAGCCATCCATGGAAGCTAACCAGGAGATCCCACATGAGGTAGTAGCAGAGCATGTACCATGGGTAGTATCCATGTGAATATGTGGGCTTATGCTCATATGGGTAGAAAAACCCATTTCATGTGTGTGTATGAGTATCTGGGATCCAACCCTGGAGAATGCTTCCAAAATGATACAACCACTAATTTCATTATAAATGATCACTAAATCTATAATTTAGTTTAATGTGGGATGAAATTACACAGGTCAATTTTGAAATTAAATAAGGAAACATCATCCCAATTCAACCTCACACACCCTCACTCAAAAATATCTACACCTCCAAACTCTGCTATTGTGACCGCTTGATGTCATGCTGCCACCATCTGTAATTTTTAGTAACCACAATAGAAGTAGACTGGAAGATTCACATCGATATCTTGTCCACTTTGGAAGCCTAGCACCATAATAGATCACTTCATTCACCCTAAATGACCCCCATGATTCAATTTTCATGGAATCATCTAACCACTATGAAGGTTGGATGATTAGAAGCACATCCCCTTCCACTTCGATGCCATATATGAAGAAACCCCTTCTGCCATGGACAATAGGCATTGCCACATCTCTCTAGAATAATGAAAATCCATCCATGTTATGAAAGAGATATTCCACGCTATATTTGTTGATTCTTCCCCACATGGATCTTTTCCACTGCAAAATAGGAAACCTGATAAGTTTTGGTGTTTCCAAACATTACACCCCACTTATAAAGGTTGTTTTGATGAAAAAAAGAGATAACCAAGATCCAGATTCATAAATAAGGAGATCATGACCGAAGATAAAATTATGGATATTGAAATGAAGAGAATAACTTCCCCCACAACAAATTGACTGTGGTATTACCCAATTTCACTGAATATCATTTGAGGTAGGAGAAAAAAATGATGAATTACTTTTTTTCATATCATCAATGATCTATTTTATTTTAAATTTTTACTATTGTATTAATTTATTTTCTTTAACGACCCAAACATTTATTAATGAAAATTAATATTTATCTAACTAAATTACTTATTTTGTAAAATGGTTATACAACATATGTACTTCTTAGGTTTTATGTTTTTGGATTTTAAAATACCATTATGAGTTTTGAACTTTTCTAATATAGCCGCTGAATAGTGATAACCTGATTAGTATAAATATAGGGCTTTAAAAAATTCAATTTACTTAGACAAAGGAAGTGATGGAATCATACGGTACAATTTCTCTGTACGAAGCCCATTTTTTGGAGCTTAGAAAGGAGGTAGATTCATTGGGATTCACCCTTGACAATGTCCAAGATGAGCATCAACACATTTAGCTTGAATGAAACCAACTACATGATAAGTGGATGTTAGTAAAGATTACCACCTGGGCTATGTTATCCGAGACATCCTAAGAGTCTGCCACCATCGCACACCATACCCTTTGGTCATATGTGGGTGTTATAATGGGTTATGTAACAAGACTCTAGCATGATTATTATATGAATTAATTTTTTATATAGAATATAAATTCATTTTATTATTGTTACATTGTAAATGGTTTTTAAAACAAAAATAGTATTTTTAGTTAATATTCAATTAAGAAATTTATTTTAATGAATTAATGGATTTTTGGTATTAAATAATATTTTAATAAAATTTTATTATCACTAAATTACTTTTTATTAATTATAAATTACCATCTAATTTTTATGAATTCAATTGTAATTTTTATTAATACTTGAAAGTTGTTTTTTTTCAACAACCATGAATTTTTTATTAATGTCTATTTTTTATTTTAAAAGAAAAAATTCAAATATTTAGAAAATTATTTTGATAAAATTAATATCATTTTTGTATTCATGATGTCGAAATTATCTAATAGTGAACTTTTAATAATTTTGTGAGACATTTCATTTTTGGGTAAAAATTAAATACCGTTTAAATATATAATGTGTTTTATGACCTCATAATTTTCAAATAGTGATGTAATAAAATACTATAAAATGTATATTCGGGCATTATATATTTTTCCTTTAAAATAATGTGATTTTATACTAGTTTTATTAATTTTTTGGTGCCTTAGTGGACCCTCCAAGACTTATAAAAACGTTTAACTTTTAAAATGACTTCCTTAAGAGTGAGACTCACCTCCACATAAGCAAGCCCAATATTTTAAGAAGTTCAGCCATTGTCCTTATAAAATAATGTTTTCCACTCCTCTTTGGAAAAAACCATGGGCAAAAACCATGGAATGGTTTGTGGTTTTATTTAATTTATTGGGTGTTGTCCAAAATCTAAATTATAAAGAATTCTCCCTCCTTTCCTATATAAACCCACATAAGATACCACTTATCTTCATTCAAAACCATTTTATCACGTCCATACTTTCCCTCATCTCCCTAAAATATTCCCAAAAAACCTTAATCTCCCAATAATTTTCTCTCAAACCCCTCCCGAGCCTTTGGGATCACACTTCCAAGTAAGGGATTGCTTCCTATCTTATTTATGTCCAAGTTTCCTTATATTGTTATTCCCTTTTATTTTCAATTAAAAATGTTGGGGTATGATTTATAACCTTCTCTATACTTTCCTCCTTATGTTTCAATGATGGTAGACCCCTTCTGACTCATTAATTCCTCCCATGTACACGTGTTACCATGTAGAATTTCCGTAAGGTATTTCTTCCATTCTCATTCTTGGCCAAGTTTTATTATGTTGTTATACTCTTGTATTTTAAATTAAAAATTCTGGAGTATTATTTATAACATCCCCCATAATTTCCAATATATTTTTTAATTATTATATACCTCTTTCTCTATCATTAATTCCACCCATGTACACCCGTTACTATACCAAAATTATGTAAGGAATTTCTCTCTTCCCATTTACATTCAAGAAATTATTTTCTATTACGAATATAAATTCCATTACATATGTTGGAAAATTTATAAATATGACCTCCTTAATTTCCATTTCAAGTACATGTTATGATACACCCATTTCTCTCTCATCAATTGTTTTTATGAATTCCTATGTCACGCCGTTACACTGCCGAAATTGCACCGTGATTCTCCAAGCCAAAGTCAGTGTGTAGTGAATACCATTCCCATTTATCTATCAAGGGTATTCACCTTTATGCACATTTACATATTGATTATACAGTTTCATGTATGAATTCTACATTCCAATTTCATGTAATTAAATGATTATGTTTACTAAATTCATGTTGTATGATCTATGTGGAACACATATGAATGAAATGAAATGATTATGAAGGGTGCACCCTAATAGCACTCCAATGCATTGGCTAAAGATTAGTATCTTGATACATCAAGTGAAATGAGGGTTTAATAATGATAATTCATGTTCAATGAGGTTTTACTCATACTCCATGTTCAAGGAGCCCTGGCTCATGCAAATATCATGTTAAATGTTGATGCCAAATTTCTATGTTATGATAATCATGCTATATCATGCCGTTATATTCATGTTTCTCTTATGATGAATTGATATGCCTATTGGATAAAATTTACTGTATTATTCATGTTATTCCATGTTTACTCCCTTACTGGGCTTTATAGATCACCCTTTTCTTATGCATATCCTCAGGTTATCCCATGCAATACTAAGTATGAAAAATTGTGTGTGGTCGTGTAATATAAGTATACAATAAAGATGTGTATTTCATGTTTTATGTTGTTATGTAATGTTCCTAAGCCCCAAAGACACAAGACCTCTCGATCTTATATGTTTTATCAAGTGTAGATTTTATGTAATAAATTATTTTTAATTGTGAAATAAAATGTAGGTTTGTTAAAGTTAGTATCGGAGGATAGGATTAGTTATTTTTGGGATTAGGATTAGAAAACCCTAGTGAAAGACATAAGGATAAAACTAAGTATAACAAAAACATACCTAAATTTTGGTGAGTATTTAGTAAGTGATTTACCCAAAAAATACATCCCTAAAAGGATATGAGTAGGTAGAGCCGGATCTTGCACAAATGTATCTAGGGGTAATACCTAAAACCCCCCTTTGAGCTAGAATCAAACAGGAACGTGTGCACGACAACGGGCCTTGTTGCACACTTGGTTACGACACTCCTGGGGGATATTCATTGTTAAATTAATAAGATTAGTATGAACCATTATTAAGGGAAATAGAAAAAATGCCCCTAAAAATATATTTTGAGAAGTAGATTGTGGATAACAAATATTAATGTTTACAAATTCATAAGTTAAGCAAATAGATGTAATTTATAAGTTATCCCTTTTGGTCATTGGATTCCCCTTTATGTGTCTAAATGTTTATAATTAGTCAACCTTAAGTATATACTAGATAAAGTATAACCAGAATATAAAATTTATATGTACGGTTATAATACATAGTAATAAACATTATTTAATATCCTAAAATTTTAGTAGAACAATACCAACACCACCCTAAATCCCAAAAGTAAAGATGTCAGTGAGAACAGAAAATGGGGAAATCAATACATCCTATGATATAAATCCTTCCCTATCATAATTTTTCGATGGAACTTACCATAAAACCTTGTAATACCCCCCATGTGGAATTTAATTCAATTATTGGCATGGATTGTCTTCCTTATATAGATACAATATAAATTGTCATGATAGGGAAATCACTCTCCATATGGTGAATTGACCCCCAATTCTGTACAAGTTCATGGAGGAGGATAAATATTCTTTAGAACCATCATCTCAAGTGTGGATATTACTGCCCTATGAGTAGGCGTATCTTACTCATATGATTGAGTCTAAGGAAGAAACCATCCTTGATGAAATGCCTATTATGAGGGAATTCACTAAAGTTTTTCCCGATGGATTTACTAGTCTTCCATCTAGAAGAGATGTTGAATTCTAAATTGATCTTATACAAGGGGAATTTCTAATATCCTAGACTACTTAGAGAATGGATGCTTTGGTGCTTGAGGAGATGAATACACAACTACAGCGGAACTAGAATAAATGGTTTATAAACCCAAGTGCTTCACTCTGTGGTGCACCTATTCTCTTTGTCAAGAAAAAGTATGGGTAAATGTTCCTTTTCATTGATTATCATGATCTCAATAAAATCACAATAAATAAAAAGTATTATCTCTCATGAATTGATGAATTTTTCAATCTACTACATGGAGCACAATACTTCTATAAGGTGGATCTTTGATAAGGATATTACCATGTAAGGGTGAAGAAGAAAGATATCCCCAAAACAGGTTTTCATACAAGGTACTAGCAATATGAATTCATAATAATACCTTTCAGAAACACTAATTCTCTATTAATGTTCATTGACATTATGAATAGAGTCTTTAGACATTACCTCAAAAAAATTTTGGTAGTCATTATAGATGATATTATAATATAATTCAAAACCAAGGAGTAGCATGAGGAGTATCTAAGCATTGTACTAGAGACCATGCAAACATACAATGTCTATTAAAAGTACATCAAGTGTGTGTTCTGGTTGAAGGAGGTCTCATTCATAGATCATATCATCAGAAGAAATGTGATATCTATGGATCCCTCAAATAAAGATGAAATTGAGTGATAGATGAGGCTAACATCAGTAATAGATATCTGTAGCTTCCTAGGGTTAGCTGGATATTATCGCCTATTTTTGAGAAATTTCTCATCATTGTCCAACCCTCGTTCCAAGATAACTAGGATGGGAGTAATGTTTTCTTGGCGTTATGAATGAAAAGAGTTATTCAAGGAGTTGAAAATAGAGCTTATCACTACACTAATGCTCACACTACCCACAAGTGGAGAACTTTCTGTGGTATTCAGTGATTCTTCATAGAAGGGCCCGGGTTTTGGGTTGATGTAAAATTAAAAAGTCATTGCCTATACTTCATGAAAGTAGAAATTTCATGAGAAAAAAAATCCAACACATGATCTGGAGTTGGCTACAGTAATATTCACATTAAAATTTGGTGACACTACATCTTTGGGGAGAACTGTAAAATATACATAGATCACAAAAGCCTTAAGTATATATTCACACAAAAAGAGTTGAACATACTCCAACAAAGATGGTCATAGATGATCAAAGACTACGACTGCTCAATCCATCACCACCCTAGGAAGGAGAACAAGGTAGCATATGATCTACGTAGAAATGACCTAGTGATTCTATCATTGATGATAATTGAAAAGGACCCAATATTCTTAGATTTGATGAATATGGACATGCAAATCACAAGGAAGGGAACATCATTAATCCTGTCACAAATGATTACTCAAAAATATCTTTTGGAAAGGTTAAAGTATGCTAAAAAGGATGATGTGGGAATTTAGAAGAAATTGGAAACTATCAGAGAAGGAAAATCATTAGATAAAAATGTTAATAAAGAAGGAATTGTGAAATTTTAGACAAGACTATGTGTTCCATCAAATCTGAAGTTAAAGAATGAACTTTTAGATGATGCACATAGTTCAAATTTCTCCATTCACCTAGGAAACACAAAGATATATCGAGATCTCCGAGATCATTATTAGTGGGAAAACATGAAGGATGAGATCACTGAGTATACATCAAAGTTCATGGTATGTCAGTATGTGAAGGCTGAGAAGAATATGTTTAAGGGGATGATGAAACCATTACCATACCTGGATGGAAATGGGAGAACATCACCATGGACTTTGTCACCTAACTTCTGAATACATCCAAATGAATCAATTCTATCTTGGTTGTTGTGTATCATTATACAAAGACTTCACACTTCATTTCAATTGTAGAGCATTTCTCATTGGATCAACTGGAACTGATACATATCAGATAAGTGGAAAGGTTGCATGGAGTACCACAGTCTATTGTATCCGATCAAGATCCAAGATTCACCTATAGGTTTTGGAAGAGTCTTCAACATGCACTAAATACTGAGTTGAACTTCAATACGGATTATCATCATCAAATTGATGGCCAATCTGAGTAGACTATCCAAACACCTGAGGAAATATTGAAATCGTGGTTAATGGATGTCAAAGGAGGATGGGATCAACATAGCACTCTAGTTGAGTTCTCTTATAATAAAAATTTACACTCAAGAATACAAAAGGATCCTTGTGAATCCCTTTATGGGAAGAGGTGCAGAACACCAGCATGTTGGGATGAAGTTGGGGAGAAAAAAATCTTATGTCCATAAATGGTCGAAGAAATGGTGGAGAAGGTTAAGAGAATCCGACAACACATTAATGCTACTCGGATTTGACAAAAGAGATATGCTCATAATCATCACTGAGACCTATAGTGTGATATCAGAGACATGGTATTCTGCTACATATCACCGTGGAATAGAGTTATGAGATTTGGGATGAAGGGAAAGATTAGGCCAGGGTACACTGACCCTTTTGAGATCATTGATTTCCTTGGAGAAGGTGCCTATCAACTAGAACTCCCACCGAACCTATATTAAGTACATGATTTATTTTATGTCTCACTCTTAATGAAGTACATACTAACACATCACATGAAATCAATCTAGAGGTCGTAGAATTGGATAATGAACTCTCTTATGAATATAACCCATTGAATATCATAGATCATCGGGGAAAATTTCTACAAAATAAGACAATTCCCCTCATCAAGGTCTTGTTGAGAAACCACAAGTTTGAAGAGGCAACCTAGGAATCAATGGAAGTGATGAATCAGAGTTACTCTCATATGTTTTAGAGTGGGAAAAGGAAATTTCGAGGGCGAAATTTCTTAAGGGGGGAAGATTGTAATGACCCAAAATTTTATTAATGAAAATTTCTCTTGATCTAATTAAATGTATAATTATGTAAAATGGTTATATAACATATTCACTTCATTGGTTTTATGTTTTATGATTTTAAAATACCATTAAGAATTGTGACTGTAGCTAAAATAGATGTTGAATAGTGATCACATGATTACTATAAATATATGGCTTTAATAAATCCAATTTACACAGTAAAAGGAATTGATGGCCCCATCCAGTTGAATTTCTCTATACAAAGCCCATTTTTTAGAGCTAGGATAGGAGGTAGCATCACGAGGCAATTCTCTTGAATAATCCCAAGATGAGCTTTAACACATTAATCTTGAACAGAACCTCCTATGGTAGAAGTGGAAGTTGATAGAGATTACCACCCGAGCGATGTCATCCGAGCCACCCCAATAGCCTGTCACAATCGCACACCTTACCCTTAGGTCATATGTGTGTGTTATATGGGGATATGTAAAAAGACCATAACAATATGATTATGCACATTATATTTTTATAAATAATATACATTCTTTTTATTGTTGTTACTTTTTAAATAGTTTTTAATGAAAAAATAGTATTTTTAGTTAATATTTAATTAAGAAATATATTTTGATGAATTAAAAGAATTTTGGAACTAAATAATATTTTAATAAAATATTATTATTACTAAATTACTTTTTATTAAATATAAATTATTATATAATTTTTATGAATACAATTGTAATTTCTAAAAATCTTTGAAAGTTGTTTTTTTCAAAACCAATGAATTGTTTAGAAGTTTCGGTTTTTTAAACTACAAATTCACATATTTAGAAACTTATTTAGATAAAATGAATATCATTTTTGTATTAAAGATGTAAAAATTATCTAATGATTAATTTTTCATTGTTTTCTAAGACAGTCAATTTTTTGCGTAAAAATTAAATACGGTTTAAATATATAATGTGTTTTATGACATCATAATGACTCAATAGTGATGTAATAAAATACTATAATTGGTATATTCGGCAAATATATGTTTTAACTTTAATATAATGTGACTTTAGACTTTTTTTATTAATTTTATGGGGCCTTAGTGGACCTTCCATGACTTATAAAACTTGTTAACTTTTAAAATGATTTCTTTAAGAGTGGGACTCACCTAAACATAAACATGACGAATATTTTAAGAAATTAGGAAATTGAAATTATATAATAATTTTTTACACTACCCTTTTTAAATAACCCTATTAAAAAACTAGGGGATGGTTTGTGGGTTTGATTACATTAATGTGTGATGTCTAAAACCTAAATAATAAAGAATTCCCTCTCATTTCCTACCTAAAATCACCCAAGATCCCACTTCTCTTCACTCCAAACCCTTGAAATACGTCCCTACTCTGACCTAATATCTCTAAAATTACCTCAAGGCGTCCCAAGATCCCAATAAGACTCTCTCAAGCCCCTCCCAAGTCTTTGTGATCACAATTCCAAGTTAGGGATTTCTTTCTTCCATATTTATTTCCATGTTTCCTTATATTGTTATGCCATTTTATTTTCAATTAAAAATGATTGGGTATTATTTCTCAAATCACCTATACTCTACTCCTTATGTTTTAATGATTATATACCCCTTTATCTCTCATTGATTCCTCCCATGTTGACCCGTTACCATGCTAGATTTCCGTAAGGGATTTTATCTTTTCTTAAATTTTTCCAAGTTTTTTTATGTTTATATACCCTTGTATTTTCAATGAAAAATGTATGGTTATGATTTAAATCCACCCCATAATTCCCTCATAATTTTTTAATTATTATAGACATATTTCTCTCTCATTAATGCCTCCCATGTACTCTGGTTACTATGCCAAAATTTCATAAGTAATTTCTCTCTTCTCATTTACATTCAAGCAATTCTTTTGTATTATGAATATAAATTCGATTATATTTTTTGGGACATGTATCTATATTACCCCATTAAATTATATTTCATGTACATGTGATGAGACACCAATTTATCACTCATAAACTATTATTATGAATTCTTATTTCAAGCCGTTATGCCGTCGAAATTGCATCGCTATTCTCCAAGCCAAAGTCATTATGCAGTGAATACCATGCCCATTTATTTATCAAGGGTATTAACCATTTTGCACATTTACATATTTATTATATAGTTTAATGTATTAAGTACACATTCCTTTATCATGGAATAAATTATTATGTTTATTGAATCAATGTTGTGTGATTTATGCGGCACACTTGTGCATGGAATGAAATGATTAAGAATGGTGCACCCTGATAGTGCTGTAATTAATTGGGTAAAGATTAGTATCATGATACATCACGTGAAATGAGGGTTTAATCATGATAATTCAAGTGTAATGAGTGTTTAATCATGATCCATGTGCAATTATCCTTATCTCATGCTAATATCATGTTAAATGTTGATTCCACATTTCAATGTTATGATAATCATGCCATATCATGCCTTTATGTTCATGTTTCTCTTATGCTCCATTGATATTCCTATTTACTAACTTTCACTATATTATTCATGTTATTCCTTTTTTACTCCCTTACTGGGCTTTATAGCACTACCATTTATTATGCATATCCTCTGGTTATCCCATGCAATGCGAAGTATGAAGGAATGTGTGTGGTTATGTAAAATAAGTTAATAACGATGTGTATTTCATGTTTTGAGTTGTTGTGTAATGTTCCTAAATAATAAAAATGCTAGAACTCTCGATCTTTAATGTGGTATCAAGTGAATATTTTATGTAATAAGTTATGTTTAAGTGAAAAATAAAAATTAGGATTGTTAATGTTTCTTTTATTTTTAATATAATTCATGCATGAATTTTATTTGAATGCCTATCATCCCACTATTATTTTTTTATTCTTCTTCTTATTTTTTTTTTTTTTTAATAATTATAATTATCACAATATATCTTTATATTTTATTTCATTTTATCTCATATTTTATTTTATTTCACTATTTATTTCTCTCTCTCTCATTATCAATATCTATATTTATTCTTATTTTTATTTTTATTCCATTTATTCTATACTTCAACAATGAACTCTAATATTCAGGATTATGAGAAATTGAATTAAGAAATATCATCGGTGAGTAATTCGGTACTTAAACCCAAACCCATGTTTAATATATACTTTGTGTTAATCTAAGGTGGATTTATATTAGGTGTTATTCTCGTTGTGGTTATACAAATTTTATCTTATTATTCTACAACCATTATACCTTGACTGAGGAGGTGGATGTGGAGTTTTCATGGAGGGTTCTAACTATAATTTTCATTTATAACATTGGTATATTAAGGTGTGAACACATTTAATGTAGTGTTTTCAATATGTTGAATTCAATATAGACAATGGAGGTGCTCGTTAGAAAACACTATTTAGATAAAGTAATTTTTTTAATCACATTCTATCTGAATTGAATTGTAATTAAAAATATCATGTCTTATCATTATTTTAAAAAATAAACTAAAACCAAAATATCCATTAGTTTTATAAAACAATAATAAAAAAGTAGTTTATGTGAATTAGATTGTGTAAGTGAATCAACTATGAAGCTACTCAAGTGAAATGAACTTGGTCATCCACTATGATTCCCTTGAAAAAACATAGAAATGTTGTTTTTACACAGCGTAGGATATGCATGTGTCAAAACTAGCATATTTATTGGGTATCCAATCAGTAGTTTGATTTATTTTCCTATTTTCACATTGTAAATATTTTTCTTTGTTTTCTATATTAAAAAAAAATCTAAAAAACCATTCATTTTACATGATGATTTCCAATTCCTATTATTCTACATAGGATGATTAATCACATGTGAAATAAAAACAAAATGTTTTTAACACTAATTGTAATGAAATATTTACAATGATTGAAGAATATACCAATTTAATGGGAACACAAATGTAATATAAAAATTATGATAATATGGAGAAACTTGAACCTGAACTACAAACTGAATAAGAGGAACAAAAAAAATTTCCAACTTTTACTGAAGAAATCCAAGAGGATGGGATCTAACATCACGAAGAACTTATCATTGAGTAAGTGATTGAACCAAAAATAACTTATGGAGTTGAACCTTTCTTAAACTCTATCTCTTCTAATTTTATTCAATCTTAATTTTGTATCCCTTCCAAAAGTTTTGGATTTTCATATTTGGTCAAACCATTCTTTGAATTTGAGGAATATGAATCGAAAACACCTGAACTTGATGAGGAACACATGTAGCTCTCGAATTTTGTTGAACATAAACGATAGGAATTCCATAAAAATGTCCATGTGGATGAGCATGAGGAGACCAAGATACATGATTCTCTCTTGTAAAGGGATAATTTTAAATTTTTTCTATAATTTTAAGCCTTATTCAATTGAAAATACATACTAAATTTCCCTTTAAATATTTAATTTAGGAATCCCACTATGAGAAATCATGGGGAAATGAATTGAATGTTTCACGAGTAGCAACCCGAACGAAGTATGATCCATACTTCAAAATATCCTCAACATAAAATCTTTACATAATTGTGCAGGATATGTATTTTTTGTACTATTTCCATAGGATCTTCCCCACCAATAAATAATAAGTGGAAGATTTATAATGCCACATGTGGCAGTTCAAATCCTAAAAGATACACCCACCATTAGATTAGGGATAAAAGATGGTACTGCCATTATAGATGAATTATAAACCCATAGAGCATGTAGGGTATCATACCCAGACTTATTCATTTAATTTATTTCCAGGAAATTCAATTTTATCCTTAGAAATTAGTTTAGCATGCATCCTTAATCCCTTTATCATTTTGAGCATAAATGGAACAATGCTTTAGTTTTTATTTTTTATTAAATTTATTAGGTCCATAATGGAACATGGAAGCCCCAAATAGTGTAATAAGAGGACTAAATATTCACGATAAAACCGAGTTCCCATTTAATGATGATATTTTAAACTCCCAACAGTTTCCTATGACACAGATTTTAAAACAAAATCTAAGAAACGCATGCCCATACATTATTTTTTTCTATAGTTGAATTATCAAGGAGATATATGTTTCTGATGAATACATTGATTCCATGACTTATATTGCAAATATAATTACATTGATTTATTATGGTATAGAATTAAATTATTATAGTGAAGCATGGATTTTGAAATGATGACTTGTGATTTGATTGAATTGGTTGATTCATGTAAATGAAATTTCAATATTATTTTTCATGTTTTTAATTTATGGAATTCATGTGTATTGATTTTTTATAATTATTCATTCCTTTAGTGATTTCATAAATCAAATATCTTATTCTATTGAGGATTTTGAGACCAAATATTTCTTATTTTATCTATAGCATATTGTTGTAGGGATCTTGGTGAATTATAAATTCTAGTAATTACATTGAAACTTTTAAAAACTAAGAATCTGGTAAAACACATTCATAATGATTGGGGAATCTATTAATATTCCCTTATCCATGATAACACCTTATACATTAATCATTTTGAACCCATAGAGAGCATTAATGACATTATTACGAATGATCCACGTTTCAATACATTTTTATCCATTCCAAACATATTCATAGTATTTTCATGAAATTTTAAAGGAAATGTGGGGATGTGGAGGAGTTTATGTTAAAATGGATTCACTAAAATATTAGAAAACTATTTTATGTTTTTAATTGTGGCTATTTAGATTATTTTTGATTCATACATTGAAAAATTATTTTTCCCTTATTAAAAAATAAAAAAGTGATTTTTTTTTGTAATGGGTTGTGATTTGGATGAATAAGAAATATTGAAAGTTTTTATTATATGAGGTTAGGTAGAGGATGTGAGGTTCAGTAAAAAAATATATTAGAAAAATTTTAAGAAAAATATATAAAATTTGATTGATTTTTTTAAAATTTGAGAAATATTATAGAATGTGTGGATCATTCATTATTATTTCATACTAATCATTGCCTTTAGTTTTAGGATGGTAAGTAGAAGTTTTTATTTGGAAGGCGATAATTTCATTTATATTTTTATTTTGATATCGTGGACTTTAATTTAGAGAGAATCCTATTCCTTAAGACTAACTATATTTAATATAAATTCTTTCCAACCTTAAGCATAAGAGTCATCTAAACCTTTGTTGAATATCCCTATAATTGTTGTGACTTTCTTCATTAAAAAGTAGATAAATTGGTTATTTTTTATGCCAATGGATAAGGATAATGATCTCATGATATTAGAATAAATATAGTATAATTTAGATCATGAGTGATGTGAAAAAACAAAGTGAGTTAAGTCACGATTTTTAATGTTTAAGGATAATGAATCAAGGATCTTGAATCAATTAAATAATAAGTTCCACTATTTTTGAAATTGTAATATTAAATACATATATTCCTTATTTCTTTAAATAATGAGAAATTCAATTGATATTTTATAGAGAACATGAAAAATTGGTTTACCATTGAAAATTGTAGTATTTAATTACATTGAAATCTAAATATTGGTCAAAATTGGTTCCCTTTAAAGTCAATGTTGAGATTTTATGCTTTAGGACAAGCATAGTTTGAGTGTGTGGTTATTTGATTCAGTTATATCTTCATTAATAGTATTGTGCATGTTTTGTCCAATGTTTTCATTGGTTGTGTGTTGTAGTGTATGTAACGCCCCGACCCTAGTTACCTAGAGTCGGTGCATTATTACATAACATTGGCATGATCACAAGAAAGATCAAATCTCGAAAAACCGATTGGTTTAGTAGCCTTGGAAACACTAGATATATTCATAAGTTTTAAATTACATCATAAAATGAAGAACTACTACAACAACATTAGTCTCCACATTCCACACTATTATCCCCTCATAATATCCCTGGAGGTCATTCATAACTTACTTCTTCACATCCTAGGAAAAATAAAACATAGAAAAGGGGTGAGCTCAAATGCCCAGTAAGGATAACAATATAACAGAACATTCAAAAATAAGCATAAACATTTAAGGCAATGAATTACTAAAACAAAATCCTTTTAAACTTGAACTTCAACATAGTATGGCAAAAGTAAAATGAAATAATGCCATTTACTTGTTCACATGGATATTCTACTAATCGAATAATCACATGCAATATCCATAACCACTTTCATAATGTTGGAATTCATAATGCTAAACTTTAATTTATTTGTCAAGGCCTCATCCCAAGACCTAGGGGCTAACTGTAACCGGAACCCAACCCGGAGTGCCTCTAATAACCGGACACCAACCCGGAGTGCCTCTTATAACCGGACACCAACCCGGAGTTCCTCTAATAACCAGAGACCAAACCGGAGTTCCTCTAATAACCGGAGACCAAACCGGAGGGCTTACTTTTACCGGTCCCCAACTCGGAACATACTTGTCTAACACATTCATCTGAATGAAAGGTTGAAATATAACATAAACATTCAGATTAAAAATAACTTTTGAAATGTCAATACTTTTAAAAAAACCATGAGTGACATAATAATAGCTTATCCAGAGTCAAAAATATCACAAAACCTTCAATAAAACACGGATGTTTTTTATCATAATAAATCAACTTCAAATAAGCTTAAAATCCATCAAAGGATGTTGACATAGATAAAATCAATGATATTTTAGAGAAATATCTCTTTTTTTTAAATACTTTTAAAAGTAACATAATTATAAAATAATACATTCAATTTGAAATTATTCTTATAAGCTTGTAAGGGAATCTTTGACGATTTTATAACGGCAGAAAATAACTGCACTCGCCGTATAAGTTAAAAAAACATTCTTACCTTAATTCTGTCGAAAAGGTTAAAAAGGACCTTGTTTTGAAAACGATGGAAACATTCCTCTTATAAAAAGTCAAACAAGGGTATAAATGACTTTAACCCATATTCTTGTAAATAATAAAAATGTTTTGAAATACATTTTGAAGAAACATGGATGTGGATGATAAAGAGATCCCAGTAGATTATTACATATAAACAACCTCGGATAATGAAGAGATTGTGAAATAACCCTTACCTTGTACTTTTCCTTGTTTGGGGTAGTTTAACCTCCTGTATAATGGTTAAATAATTGTTATTAAATTATAAAATAATTATATATATTAATATGATATCATATATGATCTTTTAACATTGATTTGTTAATGATATCTTTGAATTATTGTTGTTTCGGGTGTTAACTTACTCATTTTATTTTATATGTTTTGTTACATAATCCATTTTTTTCATGGATAGGTTGTATATTTTTCATATAAAAAATGATATCAAGTCCTTAAACATCATTTTTAAATCATCAAATGATAATTATACTTGAATGGATACGATGGAGAATGAATCTCATCGCGTTCGTGGAGACGGTAGTCCGTACGTACGCACGATTGACAATATCATTCTTTTGATATTAAAATAATATATAAATGGATGGTATATCATATATACTGAATCATTAACATGTTATATTTATTATTTACATCAGTTACACATCATTATTATACCCATCCAAATAATATTATATTGAATAACAATTACACCACGACGTGGAGACGGTAAGCCGTACGTACGCACGTATGGTGAAATGTTATTCAAAGGGTGGATAGAATACTGAATATGGTTGTACCATATTTATAATAACATCACAGTATATATATGATACTGGAGTTATTATTTTAGAATGGTAACAACAAAGAAAGAAGAAGTGGAAGAAGAAATGAACTTGGAAAAGGGTGTTGAAATCATTACCTCTTCTTCGGGTTCTTCCTTTTGATTTGATCAAAAGGGCTCCTTATGTTGGCTTTATGATCAAACTAATGCCTCTAGGTTGTATTGAGGGGAGTTGGGAGAGTATTTGGTCAGATTTTTGCCGAACCAAAAGGCTTTGAAGGTGTGAAGAAATGAGAAGGAGGAGTTCCCTTTTATAAGAGGGGTGAGGGGCACCTTTGGAAAAGCTAGAGATATTACTTTATAATAAATTCATAATCGGTTTCCAATGGCTCCAAAGTTTACTATTCAAATGTTAAGGTGGGGATGGGTTTAAAACAACTCAACCAATAGAATTTAGATAGGTTTGGGTACTTATATTAACCTTATCTTTAAGTATTAACTCTAAGTTAATTAGTTTCACTTTTACAATGTCTCTTTGTATTTTTATATAACATGGTTAATAAACACACTATATAAATCCAAGCGACCCCCAAGTGGTCCAGTAATGATGAACCTATCATGATATAAGTCTCTAGGCCGAACCTTAGATTTTTAGGAATTTAATATCAATTAATAATATAATATTTGTTTTAAGAACTCTTTTATGTCAATTTTGACACTATTCAATAGTTGATTTTTTTGAAAATCATAACAGATTGATTACTTCGAAAAAAGTAAATTAAATAAATCCTAATATATCATATTATCCTAGAAAATTAGTTTAATTCATTAAAAGTTTCATATTATATTTATTTGGGTATTTATATTAACAATTAATTTATTTTTTCACTATTTTAGTAATTACTGCATCATCATTGTGTCATAAATAAAATAAATTATTTAATGTCTAAAAATTATAAATAAAATATCATTATGTAGGAAATATTTTTATATTTCTAATGAATATTTATAATATAAAATCCAACATATATAACCCTATTTAATAATTGTTTTTCTAAAAGATATATGCTTGTGTCATTTTTGTATTCATTTTAACTTAATTAAAATAAAGTGTCCCTATCACCTACAAGTGGCACCATGGGGTCCCAAAATCGACCCAAAGATTCCTATGGTCGAACATGTATCAACCAATAAGTCTAGGACACGTTTGAGGGTAATTTAGTATTATTATAATATTATTTGTTAACCCTTATTTACCGGATTTACCCTTAACCATGGTAAATAAAATATTTACCGCAGTAATTATTCAAAATGTCTAAAAATAAAAGATACCTATTTACACAATTTTGACATCCTGATCCCAAATATGGAATCCATTTTTCTAAATTCAAAACACAGAAGTGGAAGAAATTAATTTAAAATTAATTCCCGCAGTCAAAACAAAAAAGCGTATTTTTAAGAGATAATAACTATCAAAAGATTGACACTTGTTTATGTTCGGTTTAATTGTAAAATTATGTCCAATGACCAACATTATATTAAATGGTAAAAATATATTCTAAATATACTTTAAAACCACTCAAATTCATAATTTATCACTATTAATTAATTTGATTAAAAAAGTTGTTTTTAATTAAAATTTAGTAATTTTCACTATTCATCAAAATATGAAAGTTATCCGAAAAGTACCAAAATTTCACTTTAGGCTAAATTCGATATTCCGAATCCAAAAATGAAGTCCATTTTAAAATATAAAATATATATAATTTCAAAAAGTAGGTATTATTATTCATAACGGCTAGTTTGATTGGTTATGTTGTGTTAGAACTCAGTGTTGCGTACAACACACGCTATCACATTATTCAAAGAGAAGCGTACCGTAGAAGATTGGGGTGTTACATTCTCCCCTCCTTCAAATAATTTCTTCCTAAAAATTTCTAGATTACTTATCACATGAAAAGACTCGGGTGATTCTTCATCATAAGTTCCTCAGGTTCCCACGTTGCCTCTTCCATCTTATGGTTTCTCCACAAAACTTTTACCAGACGCGTCATCCGGTTTCTCAGCACTTGTTCTCTCGTATGAAGAATCCTGACATGCTCTTCACAATAAGACAGATCGGGTTCCCGTTCTAATTCCTCATAGGTGAGTACATGCGTTGGGTCAAGCATGTATTTCCTCAACAGAGATACGTGGAACACATCGTGAACTTTGGAGAGATTTGGCGGCATTGCCAATCGGTAAGATACAACCCCAATTCGTTCTAGAACTTTGAAGGGTCCGATGTACCTGTGACTCAATTTACCTTTCTTACCAAAACGTATGACTCCCTTCCATGGAGATACCTTCAAGAAAACATGATCACCGAATTGAAATTCCAAATCCTTCATTCGATTATCGGCATAGCTCTTCTGCCTACTTGGAGCTGCTTTGATGTGATTTTGGATTAACTTAACCTTTTCCACCGTTTCCTCCACCAGTTCTGGGCCTACAAGTTTTCTTTCACCAACTTCATCCCAATAGGTTGGTGTACGACATCTCTTTCCATATAACGCTTCATATGGTGCCATCTGAATACTCGAATGGAAGCTATTGTTATAGGAAAATTCTACCAGTGGTAAATATTGATCCCACATACCCTGAAAGTCAAGTGAGAAAGATCTCAACATGTCTTCTAGGGTTTGAATAGTCCGTTCTGATTGTCCATCTATCTGAGGGTGGTAAGCAGTGCTCAAATGAAGTTCAGTATCTAGGTATTTTTGAAGACTTTTCCGAAATCTTGAAGTAAAACGGGGATTACGATTAGAAACAATTGATAGGGGTACTCCATAAAGTCTCACAACTTCATTAATATATAGTCTTGCTAGACTTTCCAGGGGTAGATCTTCTCTTATAGCAAGAAAATGTGCTGACTTGGTAAGACGATCAACAATAACCCATATTGCAACGTTCCTTCTAGGAGTCTTTGGTAGCCCCATGACAAAGTCCATCGTAATATTGTCCCATTTCCACTCCGGTATGGGAAGAGGTTGCATGACTCCTCCATGCTGTTGCCTTCCAGCTTTCACTTGCTGACAAACCATACATCTTGACACAAAATCAGCAATCTCCCTCTGCATGTTGTCCCACCAAAAACGTTCCTTCAAATCTCTATAAATTTTGGTGCTCCCAGGGTGTATAGAGAAATTGGAACTATGAGCATCATCCAGCAATTCCATTTTTAGATCAGGTATATCGAGAACACAAAGTCTCTTCCCGAATTTCAAAATTCCATCTTCATACACAAAGTCTCTAAATCTCCCATCATTCACAGCTTTAATCTTCTTTTCAAATTCTTCATCATCGGTCTGAGAACTCTTAATCCTTTCTAGTAAAGATGGTTTGGAAACCATTTGAAAAAGTATTGATGTTTCACCTTCCCTGGTTATTCCCATATCCATCTTCACTAGATCCATGAAAATTGGATCCCTTTCCATTCTCATCATGTTCAAAACTCCATGGTCTTTTCTACTCAAAGCATCTGCCACCTTGTTTGCTTTCCCCGGGTGGTAGTGTATCGTGCAATCATAATCCGTGAGTAATTCAAGCCATCTCCTTTGCCTCATGTTGAGTTCTTTTTGTGAGAAAATATACTTCAAACTCTTGTGATCAGTATAAATCTCACATTTTTCACCATATAGGTAGTGCCTCCATATCTTCAATGTAAAGATCACAGCTGCTAACTCGAGATCATGAGTAGGATAGTTTTGTTCATGAATTTTCAACTTTTGTGATGCATAGGCAATAACTCTATCATTCTACATAAGGACACAACCAATCCTTTCTTCGATGCATCACTATAAATAACGAACCCATCATTCCCCGATGGTAGAGTCAATATAGGAGAATTGACTAATCTTCTCTTCAGTTCTTCAAAACATTCTTCACACTCTTTTGTCCAAAAAAATTTATCCCCTTTACGTGTGAGCTTCGTTAATGGGTTAGCCAATCGGGAAAAATTCTGGACGAAACGTCGATAATAACCTGCCAAACCAATAAAACTACGTACCTCAGTTATACTCATAGGTGCTGGCCATTCTTGGATTGCCTTGGTCTTAGAAGGATCAACAGAGATTCCATCTTTAGAGACAATATGGCCAAGAAAAGAAATCTCCTGAAGCCAGAATTCACACTTGCTAAACATTCCATATAATTCATGCCTCCTCAGAGTCTTCAAGATAATGCGCAAGTGATTTTCATGATCTTCGTAGGTTTTGGAGTATACCAAGATATCATCAATAAATAACACCACGAATTCATCGAGATACTCCTTGAAAACTCTATTCATCAGATCCATGAATACAGAGGGTGCATTAGTCAATCCAAACGGCATTACGGTAAACTCGTAATGCTCGTACCTGGTTCGAAATGCTGTCTTCGGAATGTCTTCCTTCTTCACACACAACTGATGGTATCTAGATCGAATGTCAATCTTTGAAAAGTATTGAGCTCCATGTAGTTGGTCAAATAAATCATCGATACGAGGTAGGAGATACTTGTTCTTTATCGTTATAGCATTGATCTCCCTGTTGTTGATACATAACCTCAAAGATCCATCTTTCTTTTTAACAAAAAGAACAGGGCCTCCCCATGGAGAAACACTAGGGCGAATAAATCCCTTATTACTCAATTCCTCTAGTTTTTTCTTTAGTTCAACTAATTCTACAGTGGCCATTCTATAAGGGGTCTTCGATATAGGCTTTGATCCAGGAATCAAATCAATGGAAAACTCAACTTCTCGTTCTGGAGGATGTCCAGGTAAATCTTCCGGAAATACATCTACAAATTCTTTCACAACAGGTACATCCTCTATTTTAACATTCCTTTCCTCACCTACAGTTATTTCATTCTCTTCCTCCCCAATAACTGAATTAAGTTGAGCTACTGGGGGTGGATCTAAATAGGAATTAGGTGGTGACGATTCTGCTCTAAAGATAAGGTGTTCCTTATCATTATCATCAAGAATCGTAACCTCTTTCTTCTTACAATAAATCTTCGCATCATAGTCCGAAAGCCAGTCAAAACCGAGGATTATATCAAACTCAATCATAGGTATGACGATGAGATCAGCAGATAACAAACATTTATGTGCTCTAATCAGGACTGATTCACAAAACTTTGTTGCAATGATACTTCTCTTAGGAGTTTTAACTGACAACTCCCTTATAAAATCAAATTGGAAATATCTAATTTTCTTAGAAAACTGGAAAGATATGAAACAATGCGATGATCCAGAGTCAAATAATGCATTTGCAAAACTTGAGGAAACCATTAAATTACCTGCCACCACGTCTTTCGGAGCTTCTACCTCAGCAGTAGTGATAGCATAAGCCTGGCCTTGATCCCTTGGCCTTTTCTGAGGTAAGTTATCCTGACTCTTAGGACATGCATTTGCATAATGCCCCATCTCCCTGCAATTGTAGCACTGAACGTTGGTAGCTTCCTTCTTCCCCTTGCAATCACGAGCTTGGTGTTCTTTTTCGCCACACTTTTAACAGACTCCCATTCCCTTCAAGCAAGTACCAGGATGTTTCTTCCAGCATTTACCACAAGATGGATATTCAACCTTTCCCTTCTTCCCCTTATTTCCATTCCCAGATTGATCAGCAGGTCTCTTCTTCTCTTGATTTGCTTTAAAGTCATAATACTTAGAGAATTCCTTTTCGGTCTTGATAACACATGAGACAATGTCTTCGTACGATGAAAAGGATTGTGAGACTAATGCTCGATGGAGAAATGGTTTTAATCCATTAAAGAAACGATCAATCATACTTCTTGGGTTGCGAATATAATCTCCAGCATACCTCGCTAACCTTGTAAAGTTAGCCTCATACTTTGTGACATTCTCATCCTCCTTCTGTCTCAGACTTAGAAATTGTCTTTCCATATCTGCTCGATGGTTGCAAGGAAAGTATTTTTCTAAAAACAGATCTTTGAACTCCCTCCATTCCATATTTGATACTTCATCATCTTCCTTCGTATTTTGAATCAATGACCACCATTGATCAGCATCTCTAGTGAGGCGGTAAACTGCCATGATAACTTTTTCCCTTTCACTGCTCCCCAAAGCCTGAAATATTTTCTCTAGGAAAAATACCCATTGCTCAGCTACTAAGGGATTTGTACTCCCATTGAACATTGGTGGTTGTTTCCTCATGAATCGATCTAACATTGATCCTCCACGTTGCGGATCAGGGTGCTCCATACGGGTAAGGTTATTATTAATAACCTGAGTGAGTTGTCCCAGTATGGTGATTAGCTGATCGACACCAGTTGCATCACCAGCTCCACTATAATTATCTTGAGCAGGAGGGAAATCCCTACATGGAGTGCGTGCATTGATACAGTTTCCATTTCTTCCACTAGGCACCATTTCTAAACAATGGAATAAACTAGATCAGTTTATGAATCAAAATACATAATCTCATACTTATAAAACACTTAACATAAATTGAACTATTTATGGATATAATCCATAATCATAAGAATGTTTTCTTTGAGGAAGTATATACTCATAAACCCTTCATAATGATTTGTAATGAAAATGAGAGTTATCCTAAGCATATCCCCCGAGAGTGTCGTAACCAAACGTGCAGCAAGGCCCGTTGTCGTGCACCAGTTCCCGTTCGAGTCTAGCTCGAAGCGGTGTTTTCGGGTTTTACCCCTAGGTACATCTGTGCCAGAGCCGCCTCCACCTGCTCGTATCCAGAAAGGGATGTATTGCTCGGAAAACTCACAAAATCTCTACAATACCAAAATTCTAGGAAGTTCTTCTATACTAATCCTCAAAGATCATCTTAGGTCTACGTGCTCTAATCAGAGTTTATCTAAATCTTTCTTCCAAGGTTTGTACTAAACTTCCTCTGATACCAACTGTAACGCCCCGACCCTAGTTACCCAGAGTCGGTGCATTATTACATAACATTGGCATGATCACAAGAAAGATCAAATCTCGAAAGACCGATTAGTTTAGTAGCCTTGGAAACACTAGATATATTCATAAGTTTTACATTACATCATAAAATGAAAAACTACTACAACAACATAATGTCTCCACATTCCACACTATTATCCACTCATAATATCCCTGCAGGTCATTCATAACTTACTTCTTCACATCCTTTGGAAAAATAAAACATAGAAAAGGGGTGAGCTCAAATGCCCAGTAAGGATAACAATATAGCGGAACATTCAAAAATAAGCATAAACATTTAAGGCAATGAATTACGAAAAAAAAGCCTTTTAAACTTTAACTTCAACATAGTATGGCAAAAGTAAAATGAAATAATTCCATTTACTTGTTCACATGGATATTATACTAATCGAATAATCAATGCAATATCAATAACCACATTCATAATGTTGGAATGCATAATGCTGAACTTTAATTTATTTGTCAAGGCCTCATCCCAAGACCTAGGGGCTAACTGTAACCGGAACCCAACCCGGAGCGCCTCTAATAACCAGACACCAACCCGGAGTGCCTCTAATAACCGGACACCAACCCGAAGTTCTTCTAATAACCGGAGACCAAACCAGAGTTCCTCTAATAACCGGATACCAAACCGGAGGGCTTACTTTTACCGGTCCCCAACCCGGAACATTCTTGTCTAACACATTCATCTGAATGAAAGGTTGAAATATAACATAAACATTCGGATTAAAAATAACTTCTGAAATGCCAATAATTTTAAAAAAACCATGAGTGACATAAGAATAGCTTATCCAGAGTCAAAAATATCACAAAACCTTCAATAAAATATGGATGTTTTGTATCATAATAAATCAACTTCAAATAAGCTTAAAATCCATCAAAGGATGTTGACAAAGATGAAATCAAAACTATTTTAGAGAAATATCTCTTTTTTTTTAAATCATTTTAAAAGTAACATAATTATAAAATAATACATTCAATTTTAAATTATTCTTATAAGCTTGTAAGGGAATCTTTGACGATTTTATAAAGACAGAAAATAACCGCACTCGCCGTATAAGTTAAAAAAACATTCTTACCTTAATTCTGTCGAAAAGGTTAAAAGGACCTTGTTTTGAAAACGACGGAAAGATTCCTCTTATAAAAAGTCAAACAAAGGTATAAATGACTTTAACCCATATTCTTGTAAATAATAAAAATGTTTTGAAATACATTTTGAAAAAACATGGATGTTGATGATAAAGAGATCCCAGTAGATTATTACATATAAACAACCTCGGATAATGAAGAGATTGTGAAATAACCCTTACCTTGTACTTTTCCTTGGTTGGGGTAGGTTGAAATACTGTACAATGGTTAAATAATTGTTATTAAATTATAAAACAATCATATATATTAATATGATATCATATATGATCTTTTAACATTGATTTGTTAATGATATCTTTGAATTATCGTTGTTTCGGGTGTTAACTTACTCATTTTCTTTTATATGTTTTGTTACATAATCAATGCTTGTCATGGATAGGTTGTATAGTTTTCATATACAGAATGATATCAAGTCCTTAAACATCATTTTTAAATCATCAAATGATAATTATACTTGAATGGATACGATGGAGAATGAATCTCATCGCGTTCATGGAGACGGTAGTCCGTACGTACGCACGAGCGACAATATCATTCTTTTGATATTAAAATAATATATAAATGGATGGTATATCATATATACTGAATCATTAACATGTTATATTTATTATTTACATGAGTTACACATCATTATTATACCCATCCAAATAATATTATATTGAATAACAATTACACCACGACGTGGAGACGGTAAGCCGTATGTACGCACGTATGGTGACATGTTATTCAAAGGGTGGATAGAATATTTAATATGGTTGTACCATATTTATAATAAGATAACAGTATATATATGATACTGGAGTTATTATTTTTGAATGGTAACAACAAAGAAAGAAGAAGTGGAAGAAGAAATGAACTTGGAAAAGGGTGGTGAAATCATTACCTCTTCTTCGGGTTCTTCCTTTTGATTTGATCAAAAGGGCTCCTTAAGTTGGCTTTCTGATCAAACTAAGGCCTCTAGGTTGTATTGAGGGGAGTTGGGAGAGTATTTTGGCAGAGTTTGGCCTAACCAAAAGGCTTTGAAGGTGTGAAGAAATGAGAAGGAGGAGTGCCCTTTTATAAGAGGGGTGAGGGGCACCTTTGGAAAAGCTAGAGATATTACTTTATAATAAATTCATAATCGGTTTTCAATGGCTCAAAAGTTGACTATTAAAAGGTTATGGTGGGGATGAGTCAAAAACAACTCAACCAATAGAATTTAGACAGGTTTGGGTACTTATATTAACCTTATCTTTAAGTATTAACTCTAAGTTAATTAGTTTCACTTTTACAATGTCTTTTTGTATTTTTATATAATATGGTTAATAAACCAACAATATACATCCAAGCGACCCCCAAGTGGTCCATTAATGATGAACCTATCATGATATAAGTCTCTTGGCCGAACCATAGATTTTTAGTAATTTAATATCAATTAATAATATAATATTTGTTTTAAGAACTCTTTTATGTCAATTTTGACACTATTCAATATTTGATTTTTTTGAAAATCATAACAGATTGATTACTTAGAACAAAGTAAATTAAATAATTCATAATATATCATATTATCCTATAAAATTAGTTTAATTCATTAAAAAGTTCATATTATATTTATTTGGGTATTTATATTATCAATTAATTTATTTTTTGACTATTTTATTAATTACTGCATCATCATTGTGTCATAAATAAAATAAATTATTTAATGTCTAAAAATTATAAATAAAATATCATTATGTAGGAAATATTTTTATCTTTCTAATGAATATTTATAATCTAAAATCCAACATATATAACACTATGTAATAATTGTTTTTCTAAAAGATATATGCTTGTGTCATTTTTGTATTCATTTTAACTTAATTAAAATAAAGTGTCCCTATCACCTACAAGTGGCACCATGGGGTCCCAAAATCGACCCAAAGATGACTATGGTCGAACATGTATCAACCAATAAGGCTAGGACACGTTTTAGGGTAATTTAGTATTATTATAAGATTATTTTTTTACCCTTATTTACCAGATTTACCATTAACCATGGTAAATAAAATATTTACCGCAGTAATTATTCAAAATGTATAAAAATAAAAGTTATCTATTTACACAATTTGGACATCCTGATCCCAAATATGGAATCAATTTTTCTAAATTCAAAACACATAAGTGGCAGAAAATAATTTAAAATTAATTCCCGCTGTCAAAACAAAAAGCGTGTTTTTAAGAGATAATAACTATCAAAAGATTGACACTTGTTTATGTTCGATTTAATTGTAAAATTATGTCCAATGACCAACATTATATTAAATGGTAAAAATATATTCCAAATATACTTTAAAACCACTCAAATTCATAATTTATCACTATTAATTATTTTGATTAAAAAAGTTGTTTTTAATTAAAATTTAGTAATTTTCACTATTCATCAAAATATGAAAGTTATCCGAAAAGTACCAAAATTTAACTTTAGGCTAAATTCGATATTCCGAATCCAAAAATGAAGTCCATTTTAAAATATAAAATATATATAATTTCAAAAAGTAGATATTACTATTCATAACAGCTAGTTTCATTGGTTATGGTGTGTTAGAACTCAGTGTTGCGTACAACACACGCTATCACATTATTCAAAGAGAAGCATACCGTAGAATCTTGGTGTGTTACAGTGTAACCCATATCATATGTGTTTGTATCTTTAATTGAGATACCATCTCGAAAGAAGCTTCTGAGATAAGACAACCCCTAAATTTGTTATAAATGGTCACTGAGGTCATGCTCCAGTTCTATGTGTGATGATATTTCATGGGTTACTATTCATTTTAAATGAAGCGATGTCGTCCAACTTCAACCGTGCACACCCCCACATGTACATTTATGTACCATTGATCTTCGTAGTTTTTACTTCTTGAAGATGTACCACCACCATCTACAATCTTTGGGAACCACCATGGAAGCCTACTAGAAGCTTGCGTTTGAGATCTTATCCTACTTGAATGCTTTATATCACCCTGGATCACTACCTTCAGCCCTGACGACCCCCATGAAGCCAATTTTGAATCTTTATCCCATAACTGTGAATTTTGGATGAATTGAGGGGTATCCCTCAATGTTGTCATTCATGCTATAATGAAACCCCCACTTCTATGGGAACTAGGCACTTCCACATCACCCTAATCCCATGAAAATTCATGCATATGATAGAAGATATCTTCTATTTTGACCAAGTTTATGTCTCACCATGTGGATTTAATCCACTAAAAATTAGGAAACCAATTACCTTCAGGTGTTTCCAAACATTTCATCCCACTTCTCATGGATGATTGGAAGATAATAAAAATATATACTTGAGATATACATTAAAAAACAATAAAATATCACCCAAGGAAAAATTTGAGAGACTGAAATGAAGAGAAGGGGTTTCCCCCTCTATAAATAGAGGATGTTCTCACCCACTTCTAGAAGAGCTCACTCAAGGTAAGAGGATCAATACAAAATTCATTTTTTTCTATTTTATGTGTTCTTCATTCATTTTATTTATAGCTATAGTATTAATGTAGTTTCTTTTATTTTTTACATAATTCAGGATTAATTTTTATTTAAAAGTGTATCAAACCTTACTTATTATTTTCAACTTCTTTTATTTTCTATTTCTAGTTATCTGGCAATGTATTTATTTTTTATTTTATTCTTCTCTTGTCTATTATTTTATTTTCATCTCTATGTCTCTCATTCTCAATGTCTCTCTCTCTATTATTTTTTTCCTACTTTTATTCTTTTCATTCTATTCTTCCACCGTGAACTCTTATACTCATGATGAAAGTATCTGACATGAAGAATATACCAAGGGATTAATTTGGTGCTTGAACCTGGGGTCGTTTTTAACTTCTACTTTGGTCTAATCAAATAATAATTTATAGTGTGTGTAATATTTAGTGTGGATTTATAAATATAAGATTATTATTAATAAACCATTATCCCTTTGTTAAGGAAGTTTTTGTGAAGTGTTATTTTTGGGGTTTAAGTGAAATTTTAATTCAAAATAAATTAGATTAAGTAATTCACACATATCCTTGAGTGTGTTCACTAAGTAGATTTGAAACTGGGCTATGAAGGTGATCCATAGAAAAATCATCTTATATAACTTACTTTCATTTCTAATCCCATTCTACTTTCATTTCATGGTAAATAATAAATGAAATTGTTTTCAATATTTCATAAAATAAACTAAAACAGAAAAATATATTTCATTCATAAAATAATAAAAACTAAAAAAACAATTAGTTTGTGAGTATTAGATTAAGTAAGTGAATCAAATATAAATCTCTCAAGTGAGGAAACCTTGTTCATCAAATTTTTTTACGAGTAAAAATAAAGAAATTTTATATTATATTTCCGATGATAGGGAGACTTCAATGATGCTGGTTACATTGATTAAAAATGTTTGATTATTAGTCAAAACAATCAAAATCCTTATACTAATCATATAATATTAAAAATATAATTAATGGTTTTTGATCAATTATTTCTTCAATTCTCTCCATGATTAGGTAAATAAAATAGGAAAAATTAAAGGATATTGACTACATGTTATAAATTATAAAATCATTAATGTGACTAAAAAAACTAATAATAAGTGTAATTTACATCCTAAATTAAATGAATTTTATCATGTATTTATTATTTTATAATCATGAAAATAATACTTATATATAGGTATTTATTCCTTTCTGAATTTGTAGATTCTCATTTGGAATGAATCAAAAAATGACCCCCTTAGGAGTGACATCCACTTGGATAAGGGATCGGTTCTGAGGAAAGTAAATGCCCACATGAGTCATTAGCTCTACCATGAATCGGTGTATTGGGGGAAACTTTTTCTTCTGGGTGAAGCATGGAATTCTATGAGATACTAAATATTGAAAGGGTAGAAAGCTATTCATTTCACAGTATACACACTCCTCAAGAGTGTTCTTGCCTTTATATCATCACATTCCTTTATCTCAAGACTATTTTTCATGTCTCGATCATGAGACCCCGCCATGAGTCTGCTTCCACGATGAATGATTTACAATACCGCTCTTTATCAGACATTTATTCAAAATAAATATGAACTATATTTCAATAACTATTTGAATTTGACTGTGAGGATTAGTATTTTATTGAGGATTTCATGGGGTTTTCTAACTTGATAATATGATCAATTGACTATCATGCTACACACATGACTAGGCCACACGATCATGAGTATCCTTGGGGTCACATGAATGCGTGATTCCCTACAGGGTTTTGTGAACCATGTTATCTTCAAGAGTTACACAATTTGCGATTTACTTATAAAATTCATGGATCCCTTGATAATTCATGTGATGTGTATGATGTTGTTAGCTTATTTTTTCTTTTCATTGAAAAGATTTTATTTTTTAATCTGTCATATGAAACTTATTGTTGTTCATATTACTTATGGTTCTTTCCATGGTTCTGCATCTATGAACAATCAATAGGACATGATATTCATAAATTTCAATGTCGACCCCCAATATTACATGTATTCTGATAATGAGATTTTAAATTGGTTCCTCTCATCTGAGAATTAGTATTATCCTCTTTCACACTAAATTCCCCTATATGGGTTTAGCTAGATGGATGATGGCAACATTACTCTTTTTGACTTTAATATTCTGTCTTCATGGGTGTCATCCTCTCTCAACAGTTTATAGATGATAATTGTCGAGGGTAGCTGGCTAGTTGTAGCTAGATCCTAGGGGTTTTCTTATATACTAGAAAAATATCTCTTGGGTCTAAGTGGTAGGGATTTCTCTAATCAGCCTATTTATCAGAGCTACTCAAATATAATCATCGTCTCTCTCATCATCCCTAGTAGCACATGGGGACCGATGTGGGCTGTCTTTCCAAGTGGTATTTTTTGGACATATGGGCATAGTGATTCGTGGATAGGAAAAGATTCATAGAGATTTATGAGTTATTATTCCAGGTCCATATTTATGACTTTGTGTGTAGTTCCCATATCAGGTTCTACTGCCAACCCAATCTCCTTCGAGAAATGATCAGTTGTTAGTGCCTGAGAACCAACAGTATCCATCAATCCAATGCTGAAGTGTGGATTATCCTATGGTAAATATACCATCTAGGTGGGATCCCCCTTCTATGATAGATGTACCATGTATTCCTCCCTACTACAGATGTTTGGGATGATCCCTCTAAGAATCCAGTTTTGGAAAATGAGATGCTTGTTATTATGAATGATAAATTGATGAAGGAACAGACGATGCATTCTCTCACCTATTTTATGGGCTGGATCAATTTTTTCCATTTCCATTGTAGGTAGAGGACAACTACCATAAAATGTCATCTATATGCTTCACATCAATTTCATGATATCACCATCTAATATTCATCTATCTAGGAAGCTAGGGACTATACCTATTGGGGCTACTGAGTGAACTCGATGATATCCCCAGAACTTACAATGGAAGGCTTTAGGCATTTTTTTAATTGATGAATCTTCCCATCTGGGGATGAACATTAAAGAATCTATGTCAGAATTTTGGTGATGGAAGTTCTTTATAAAGAATTAAAATGTCTCTGTTTGTTAGTTACAGTCCTTACACACATTTACAATCTCTTGTTCCATATTAAAGAAGGCAATATACCCTACATGATCAAACATCATCTCAAGTTTTCATCTATATTGATAAGGGTTCATTTACATTGTTATGAATAAAATAATTCCACTGGAAACCGATATTTCTTATCCTATCTTAGACTTCTAAACATATCTGGGATTGGAACCTTTTCACTAAGCCCTGCTGAGGTTAAGGATGCATTGGTAGAATTCAATAGCTTTGATTTTAACCCTTACTATGCACCAGCTAGGCCGATTAATGATAACAAAAGTAGTTCCCTTGATGAAAGGTCATATATGATCTCTCTTATGAATGGGGTTCTTGTAACCAGGGTGGAGGATCAAATAGTTGGTGAGACTTACACACCATATCAATTCTCTTGTCGGTTTCGTTATTCCCAAAGCCTCTCCACTCTCCCATTGGCTGGTGTACAATGAAATAAAAATACTCAGGTAATCTTCCAGTTTTTAATGATGTGGGAACATGAAGATACTGAGGTTGATATCATACTTATTCTTGTTGATGCTCCCACCTTCCATACCCAAGATTAAGCCTTTGTATGGATATCGACTAATCTAGATGGTGTTATTAGCTTGCTGGTTCGTCACGTGGATAGGCATTTTGCCTCACCAATTCCCCTATATGTGGTGATGATTGAATGATTAAATCAAAGGTGAGAATTTATGGAAGAACCCTCATTCAAATGAAGACTAACTTGATAGTGAGATATAATCTATTATGGAATTGGTTTTCTAGATCATGCTACAGATGATATGACTATATAGAGAAGAACATACGAGGCTTCCTTACTAGATCAACTGGTTCTTCCTCCTCCTGCTGCACCTGCTGCCCTTATCAATGAGGCTCAAAATCAACATTGGATTATTTAGAAATATATTTTTTCCTTGTTTACTGATACCCTGTTCGAAACATTTTGTTACCTAGGGGGAACAAATTGAACAGTTGTTTAATGACTTGGGGTATATGGTTTTGATTGGAAACAACTGTATGAAACCATGACAAAAATTCTCATAGCTCGAATAGATTTTTCCATCAATGAGAGGGAATATCATGATTTCACTAGAGAGTATCCTCTTGTTTCATAGATAAATGAGGTGTCATAGGCATTGGAGTAGGTTTTCTTGTTGACATATAAATTGAAATCTAAGAGTGATCCATGTACCACCCATATATGGAGATGAAAGGAAGTGATATCTCACCTAAAGTATAACTATTCAATTTCATCTTCATAATTGGAAAATAATCAAAATAGAGTTGACAAGATGACTACATTGTTCAAGACTCCTCTTCCTTGGGCAGAAGAAGAAGAGGTGTGATGAGTGGCACTTCAACATTCAATTTATACTTCTTTCCAAACACATTCCAACCTGGATAGCTTAATATATCAAATATTATCATAATTCGATGTAATTTTTTTTGAGGTTCTTGGAGAAAATCTAAAATGTGGAGATTCATCAAATTTCATGGTATCAATGAATAGATTTTATAAACTTTATATGTGTCTTCCAGTTCTCTTTTAATCAAGATGTGCATGAAATTTTACCACATCAATATCATATGAATCGCCAAAGATACACATCATTTGTACAATATCAAGTAAACATGAATTCATGGATTTAAATGTGTAAATAAAAACAGACTCTTTAGGAAATGATCATGACTTCCCACCAACATTACATTCTTCGTTGATAATTTTTTCCAGCTATATTGAGATCACCTGATTTGTTGAAGGTTTTCTTGGGTATGATATATATGTCCTGGATGGAAGGTCGTATTTATTTTTCTGAATACAATAGGCTTAGAGAGTATATATTTATTCATTATAAGGCCATATAGTAGGCCTTACAAGATATTTCAAGCTAAATAATTATTATGCTACAATTTAGGGTATTTTATCTCAGACCTTCAATAGATTTAGTTTAGGTTATTTTACCACAGACCTTCTATCACATTAGTTCATGATCATTTAGATATTAACTTCTATCACTTTAGTTTAATGAATTTTAGTTCACACCTTCTATTACATTATATCACTACCTTTTATCTAACAACATATTTTGATTTAGTTTAGGATATCTTAAATAAAACCTGATATTGCTGTAATTTAGTGTCATCTATCTTGGGACATCTATCACTTTAGTTTAGGGTATTTTACCTCAAACCTTCTATCAATTTAGGTTAGGGTCTTTTAGCTCAAACATTCTATTTCTTAAGTTTAAGATCTTTTAAATCGGACCTTATATAACGTTAGAGTAAGGGATTTTATCTTGGACCATATATCGCTTTAGTTTAGGGTATTTTAGCTCAGACCATATCAATCATCAAGTAATATGGTGCAACTATGCTAGGAATAACCCAAAAAACTAAGAGTTTTGGGGTTCTTTTAGGGTGTGGCAGGGGTCAACAGGGATTTGAATTCACATTTTTCAAACTGAAACATTTGGTTAATTACCATAGGAAAACATTCAGAAGCCCTCGAAATACATTCATAGTCAATAAAAAGTTCTTTTTAAGAAATTTATCTTTTCCTTGGGATATGGAATATTTATGGGGGTAATATCTGTTAAGGGAAAAGTAGTATGGATGATTGGTTTGCATGGATAGTTAGAATATAGGTGATGTAAGTTTCAACTTAATTATTTGATTCTATGAATATGAAATGGGGAAGAAAATTCGGGAATTTCCTACGACATTTTAAGATTCCAGGATCATCCACGATGTTAGTAGGGATCACAAGGATTAAAGATCCTTTATTTCAAGTAGTAAAAGCATTTAGTTTTTGGTTGAAGGCCTTTATCCGCCAGTAGTATGGTCAAGAAAAATATTATCTCCACTACCTTTCAAGGGACATGAATGATTTATGAAGACTCAAATGTTCATATGATGAGGTTAGGTGTGGGGTTATACCTATCCATGACAGATTTTTTCACCCTAGGGAAATTTTTATCTTATATTGAAAAGATCAATCCCTATGCCATGTGGTTTTGAGTAATGAGGCGTGGTCCATCAACGGTTTAGGAAATGAGTGTTGCATTCCTTATATGATAAAGGGTAGAAATGATTTCCATGTAGAATCAATGATGTCATATACACTTGGATAGTTTGGTATGGAGATCAAAAATCATGGTCCATAGTTCTTAGGTTAGGAGAATGATATGGGACAATCGTATTGGGAATGAACAAAAATAGACAGGGGTTTTGGGTTCTACTGTAGTGATGTTAATGATCAAAAGGATCCAAAATCACTTTTCTAGAGTGAAAAATTTGGTTGACGACCATAGGCACATATGATGGACCCATAGGCATACATGCATAGTCTAGAAAAGGGTCCTTGAAGCTGATTATCACATATAAGGGCCTAGAAATATTGTGGTTATTAGAGACAATCAAATTATGTAGTGTGAATTATGGAAACTGTTATATTCAAGAAGGGTTATAGAACCCTAAAGATTTATTCACCACCAAGAAAATATATTATCATGGTGAGGAGATGTGGAAAATTGTTACTCTAACTTTTTCCTAAACCAAGGAAGTCCTGCGAGCATAGCATGGATTTTACTAGCGATATAAATTAAAACCTATGAGATTTAGACCGTTTTATTCGCACCATAATTTTCATCTAAAATTTGGAGATTATGATTTTAGTCAGAGAGGACTTGACATTTTCTTAGGCTTTTCTTTGTTGTTTTTCGAATAGAAATGTTTTGTGTTTATCTCACTAATAGTTTAAGGTCTTTATATTTTCAAATTTATAGGGTATAATTTCTTTTTGTTGAACTGTGAATAATGTGAAGGAAGTTTAAGGATGTGATGCACAAGGAAATAATATTGTGGATGATACAAAAATTCCCCATTAAGATACCTAGGGTCAAGAGTACGACAACATCCTTATGAGAATATGATTTAAATGTTGTAAATCTTAGATCGATGTCCCCAAATCATGTGTAATGATATGGGAATATCATACCGGGATTAGATCAGATAATGATGAGGTGTTGAGTTTTTTCCAAGTGATGTTAGGACTCACAAGGATTTTAAAGACCTTTTCATAGAGTGACACATTTCGTTGATGAATAAAGTGCCATATGCTGGTGTCGTAAGCATACATGAATATTCTTTGAAAGGGACCATGAAGTTGGTATCCTTTACTATCACATTAGACAATTTTTTAGACCTAATGCACTGAAAAATGAAGTATTATTTATGAATTTAGGTTCTGTTAAAATATTTTAGATGAACCCTATACTCTGGTTGACTGGGGTAAGGGTCTCATGGTTGCTTGGTAGGAGAAAAAATAGGTGATGGCCCACATAGTTTATTTCCATGTATTTAGGATGCTTTTATTACAGTTAAATTTAATGAAGAAAGGATACATGTCAGGCAGTTTATGAACTTGCAGTGATGACATTCCTGTTGTGTAGTTTTAATTTCATGCAATAATGATGTTTTCCATGTTGTTTAACATCATCCGATAAGGATGTGAGAACCGATGTCAAAAATATTTGCATGGTATATTAAGTAAAAAATAAATCCATACATAGATATGGTTTTTACATAGTAAAAATGATCCTATGTGAATCGGTTCGTAGGTTGTTGGGGTGAATTTATTATCATTTGTTACAACTTGGCATAGGATTGGATATCTAGGCGTCACTAGTATCCTTTGATGATAGGAATCAAGCCACACATAGTTCTTGAATGGTAAACACTCTAACGGTTTGGACCACGTGTAGTGGTATGATTTTTTTATTGTTGTATATGGGCCTAGGATTAATGATTTTTTTGTCACTACATATCCTATGATGAAAATAATAAATCCATACATAGTTCATTATAAACCATGAAATTTGTCATCATGAGGAAATGATGTGGGATTCCCGATGTGAAAATGAGAATTATGGATAGAAACATGATGGAAATCATGGTACAACTAAATACCCAATAGAAATAGGAATCAATACATACTTATTTCCTTATGTCCCTTGTAGTTTGACGTCATGCGGTGAGGAAGAAGATAAAACATCATGAAAGAAATGAACTGTTGTGGCTGGGCCGAAGAGTGGAAGTCTGGGCGTCACTAAAAATATCATGAGAATGTGAATCAAGACACTTGTAGTTCATAGATAATGAAATTATTAGGAAAGTCTATCCTATACATCGAGTGGGTTAATTTTTATATTTATTATGATTGTACCTGATATTGAAGATTCATGCATCACTATTTTTTCTATGATGCCAGGAATCAAGTCGCACATATTTATTGAATGCATGTGTGGTTGGAGTCCAATAATAGTAATGGTGATCCTATTAGGCATGGTATAAATTAATGTACAGTTTTATATCATGAAATGGACACAAACCATGTATTTTTACATCACGTGATGAGGACCCAAGGTATTCCTTTTATGGAATGGAATTGAAGACCAGGATGAGCCTGCTCTGGGATTCCAAGAATTTTTTATATTGGGAATCCCTCACTGAAATACCTAAGCTCATGTGAGCTATGGTCTATGTGAGAAACAATGGAGGAAAAGGGTTACTCTCACTATGAACTTGTAATTAAGGATAATACATGGTTATTTTCTGTCATATGGTGGTTTTATGATGATACAAGATTGAGTAATCCCTATGTATCTCATTTAAAATGAGAATCACGCCTTACATTGTTCTAGATATACCATGCTATATAATTTCATGAATAAAGGAAATTATTCATGTAGTTTAACATCTTACGATGAGGATTTAGATCCCATAACATGAAGAAAGAAATAAATGTTGCAGATTCATATAGATTATGTAATGTGGTAAGGATGAGGATTTCATGATGTGAAAAGAAATGAATTCTCTAGCAGGGATCAAAATTAGATATTTAGGTGTCACTAAAAATCCTTTGATGTTAATAATCAAGCCACATGTAGCTCTACTAACGCATGCTATTTTAATGTCTTGTGGTAGGGACACCATCTTTATAGTTTAATGATATGTACTAAGGATGTTCTTGTATACTTTAACATCATATGACAAGGCTGAAATTTTCATAATCTGTTTTCTTATAACTAGGATGAATAGTGGGACTTATAGTAATGTTTATTCCCATATGATGATAGATATGCAATGTATTTCTTGATAAATATCGCATTGGTGGTAGGCGCGACATGCTCCCCATCCATAGTGTCCAACGAGTAGGGTCCATTAAGATAACACTTATGTATGATATATGGACCTTCCCACATGGGTTCTAGCTTCAAAATATTTTCTTGAGAGCCATCACCAGTTCTCATTAGAGGAATGAATGAAGGAGAACCTTATTATTAAAGGCTAGTTTTATCCAGTTCTGATGAACCTCATTATTGTGAAATCTTTGAAAATTATTCTCATCGATACATTCAAAATCATTGAGCATGTTTTTTGATTTCTCATCATCTAAGAGTTTTACATAAATGGATATTTTGAGCGAAGGAATATGTTCATCTATGGGTAACATTGACTCTATCTAATACAACAATTAGTATGGGTTTTCTTGTGTAGCAGTACACATGGTGGTGTGGTAGGCCCATAATTATTGGAGGAGATTTTATGGATAATAATTTTTATCCTTGTTCACCATATTATAGATTATATTTGATTGTATTATTGAAGGCCTCTATCTGTTCATTTTCCACATAATGATAGTGAGATGACTAATTGAACTCGATATTCTACTCCTAGTATAGTTTCATTAAATATGTGGAAGATTAGATGGTTATATTGTTTATCAGTATTTGGTGAGGGACCCTAAACATGGAGATAATATGGGAATTTAATATGTTTATAATTTTCTTCATCCTAAATTATTTCAAGGTTATTTCCTCACCCAAATTTGAGAAAATTCAGTAAATATAAGGATGTACTTGAAGTACTTAGTTGTGGAAGGGTGATATGGCCCCACAACATCCATTCCAAAAATAGAAAATGGACAACAATACATAGATATATATAGAAATTCCATGGTCTTATGAATGATTTTTTCATGGATCTAGCATGCATTTCATTTATTGGTGAATTCCATGAATTCCTATTTCATGGCTTTCCAGTAATATCCTAAGTTCCGGATTTGATGAAAGGGCATGGTCTTAGATAGATGGGTGCAATAAAATCCTATATGAAAATCATCTATTATGAAATAAATCTCTCTTTATTCTATGAATATGATGTGGGTTCCATAAAAGACTCATTTTTAGATGTCTTTTTGTTAATTTGTAACATCTAAAAAGGTGAAGTTTGCTTCATGGTACCAAATTTGTTCCCTCCTAGATCGGTCTATTGATACAGTCCCATTTTGGAGATAACTGATGGTGGGACCCATCCAACAAGTGGTGTTCATTGGTTCATTATTCCCTAGGGTGGTTTTTAATTTATTTATTCCCTCCATATCACATAATAAGATTACAAATATAATTCTATGATTTCAGATATAGATGATTTATTTGTCTTAATCAGAGTCGGCCTTGATTGGGGACAATAATAGCCACTATATCATCATGAGAATTCTGTGATCAGGGAACATTATGTAATATTGGATCAATAGGAAACTATTCCATAAGTATTATTATGTTTCTAGTGAGAGAATCCAGTTCTTCCTTTTTTGATTGAATATTCTCCATTGATATTTTTTATCACTAGTTCTGAATCCCCTTTGATATTCACGTAGGATATGTTTAGCTATACGGATTGTTGCATCTGAGAGATGAGATATTTATATTCTACCTCATTGTTTGTGTAACCTTAAGATACTGATAAAGATTATGGAATACTTATTTTTATGGATGGAAAAGTAAAATACCAAAAATAACCTGATTGAGCCTCATTTTTTCTATCCTTTTACTAATCAGACTTTGGGAGTTTCCATAAAAATATATCTCCCATGACTAGGGAATGTCATGAGCATAGAAAACCACATCATCTGTAATCTTGATGTACACCGGTGTATTTTCCATGATTGTATGTTCCATAATTAAATCATCTAGGTATTTCCCTTTCACTGAATAATGAGATACAAACTATATTTTTTATTATGGTATAATGTCCTCCCATTGGGCCAAGTGCCCAGTCAATATAGGGGTGGAAATGATGTACTTGAGAAGGTCGACACGAGAGACCGAATGGACATCATGGTACTAGAAATAATGCCTCGTCATTTTCACTACGAAAATGAGTGCAAGGAAATTATTCTTGAAACTAGAGTATCTGGTCACAATACCTATAATTTTCCTGGTGAGGTTGTAGAGATTTTTCTTTCTCTATTCATCATTTTCCAATGCAAGGATAAAATTAAGTGAGAATACAATGGAAGACACATATAAGATGATTAGACTCCCATCCACTAGGGGAATCAGAACTACTAGGTGTGGTATGCACTACTTGATACTTTTGAAGGCTTATCAAAATCCATTTACTCATTGATAGGTCATTCTTTTTTAATTAGCCTGGTGAAGGAGAGAGATTTTATAGAGAAGTTAGCTATGAATTTCGGAATATAGGTGAGGTTCCCTTGGAACCCCTCTGTTTTCTTATATTTTTAGGTCCTCGAATTTCTAAAAAATTATTTTCCTTCTCTGGGTCTACCTCAACATCATGGTGATGCAGCACAACGCTACAGAACATCCCTGATGCTACCCAAAATTGAATTTCAATGGATTCATCTCCAGAATGTGTTGTCTTAACTTGTGTAAGATTTTTTTAAGATCCATGTAGTGATCATATTTCCATTAGGATTTGAAAAATAGTTTATCAATGTAACTTTCGACTATCCTTACCATAAATGGAATAAATATATTATCCATGGTTCATTGGTATGTGTCACCATCGTTCTATAACCCAAAGAGAATGGCCTGATAGTATAAGATCCCGTGAGGTTCCCTAAATTTTGTTTCTTCCTCATCTTTAGGGGCCATATTTAATTTATTGTACTCTAAATATGCATCCCCAATGAAAAGTGTTTAGAATCCAGTAGTTTGACCGATCTAGATTTATGTGATCAATAATGGGAATTCATCCTTTGGGATATTTTGATTGAGTTATATGAAATCAATGTAGACCATAAAATACCCATTCATTTTCCTCATTAGGATGATTTCATAAAAACATATTTGGTATTAAAATTCCCCTAAAAAGTTGTCTCTAATCATTTTGTCAAATTTTTCTTCTATGTTTGTGGAATGAGAAGTGTGAATCCTCTAAGTTTTCTTCTTGAATCCTTGGTGCTCATTGGGTAGGTTGAGATTTATCATATACATATCTAGATTCAATTAAGATATTTATGTATAGTTCCAAGAAAACACATTTCAATGTTTCTTGAGAAATTTTATGTACATATCTTTCTCTTCATGGGGAATGGAAACACTAATAAAAGTAGGTTTCATGTCATCTTCTATTACAATATTTCTTATTATGTGATCATTAATGGTGATGGAGACACCTTCCATTAATGTGGGATGGGAGTTCTTGAGGTCATCCTCATCAACCTCCAATTTGGTGTCTGTGGATAAATTTTCAGATGAAGATGAAAATAAGGGGCTTCACCCTCACTATCATGGAAAGGGAAGTGATGAAAAGAGACATTATCATCCCATACAATCTATGTAATTGTAGATATATCCCAAAGATTTTTTTTACACTTTTACAGGGGACAGGAGGAGATTGGATCTCTGGAACCAGGTCTATCACCTCAATTAGATTGATTGTGAGTACATAGTCACCGTTGACCAATCTCTAGGGGGTTTTAGGGGATGTTCCTAAGATATTATAAGTAAAAAACTATGTATCGTCATCCATCATTGGTTTTTTGGATCAATGTTTTGTAGAATCACATTTCCACATATGTGGCTTTGTGGGTTTCATAGGGGAAATATCACCATGTAGTATGTCTACATTTCCATAAATGGGGTTTTCCAAACATTGATGGAATGTTTAAGGTACCTCTATATGGCTATGCAACCATAGAATTTGGAGAATGAAGTTTTATGTAGTGTCTTTCTAGATAACCATATGCTTTTCTTCATATGTGAGCTCCCCAAATCGAGTTTTGAATTTGATCTTATTAATAGGAGTTTTCCCACGATTATCAAACCCATGAATGGTCATCTTTATGGTGGAAAATGTATTTATTAATATCCCAAACATCAAAGGGTTCAAATGAGGAAGATATTGATCATGGATGAATTTTCAATCAGATCCCTTCAGATGTTGACATTATTAAGTGTTCCCCAAAACATATAGGGGTATAATGTTTCCTGGAATGACCTTATCCTAATCTTGTTCTATGAACTAGATGGTGGAATGGAACTCTACTGACATGGTCTCTATTTGTTTTAACTCATATGCAGAAACTTCTATCTAAAATTCATATGTGATTTGGAGGGATCTAACGGATGCCTCTAAGGGTTCTTTAGAAAGATAAAGCATATCAAAGATTGAGATACTAGCTGGGAAAATCTATAGCATCTTTAGAATATCATACTTTTTTTGTGAGAAGTTGGCACTTCCAAATATTGTGTTTCTCAGGGACATACAAATAATGAACTACGTAATTTAAGGTACATGGGCCTGATGCTTATATATAGGTTGTAGTATTATCTACTAATAGAAGCATGGGTTGTGTTATCATCCCCTATTGTCAAGGTTCATTAGATAATATGACTCTTACTAGGTGCTCATCCAAGAAAACTAGGTGAAGATGGCTACTAAAAGGCTATGAGACACCACTATGTATTTGCTGAGCTTGATAGAGATCCTACCCATGGGTCTCAATTGCATATATATTCTCCAAGTTAATGCGACCAAAATATTGGGATAAACCATGCCCACACTATCCCTTGTATCATTAGTTCGCGCACATGTGGCCTCCCATTCCTCGTTTATGTGCGGGTAACTCGTATTTGGAGGCAAATTCATCATCATAGAATGGTTTTTCCAAGTGTATCAAATTTATAGAACCAAATATGTATTCTCCATTCATTGAGAATTACATGGGGGTGGGATTCTCAACATTCTGATGTCATAGGGAAGAAGTCTGTATGAGGAGGGATTGCATTGGATAAAAGTGTGACTCGTCATATTTTGTTTATTCCTGCTTATGGTGGTCGCAAAAAACTTTGGGATACATATCTGATGTGACCTACCTAGGTGGTGGATATATTTCAGTTCCAAATATCTATTATCTTATGGTTTCATGGGCTTGGTCAAATATATTTTGAGTCATTCATTTTCTGAAATTCCATGCACACTTGGCCAATACTTTCTTCCAACCATCATCATTTTCTTACTAGGAAACAGTCATGAAGGCCTACTACAATGAGGATTTATCTAACACCACATATCCAAAATATACCATTCCTTGAAGGATGTCATTGAAGAAGAATCATTCCAAGTTATTATGACCCAACCTTTTATAGAAAAGATAGTAGTCGTTAAGGTTAGTGAGGTTGACCGCATTAGGCTTCCTAGGCTGTGGATTCCTGAGCAAATTCTTTCCATGGATTTTGTAAAATAACCAAAGAATTGTCTTTTCATAAGTTATATGCTTTATTTATCATTACATAAAATACCATCAGACACTACATTTTATATTCTTCTAAAAGAGGATGGTTCTGTGGTTTTTGGCCCTTGACTAGAGGTTTTGGGAGGATCAACACCATCCTAGGTGCCAGAATGGGCACCATTGTGGGCTTGTGACTGACAACTATAGATTTATATTTTCATATCCATCTCTCCTATGCTTAAGGAATGAACCTATATTTCTATTGGGTTCTCTGAATGGAATATTCTAGACATTTTACCCTTCATTGAACTCATGAAACCCACCTAGATACAATATTAAGATTGGTGGAGTCGAAAACTCATCCAAGTGATTTTTAGTAAATAGCTCCTAAAATTTATCCTGTAAGAAAGAGAGATGTCGGGTATATAGGTTAAAAATTTCCATAGGGATATGAAGTCATAAAACCTCTCATTCATTCATTACTTATAGTTTTTAGGTCGACAATTGTTGTGTTTCTCAGCGTGGAGCTAAACTAATAAAGGACCCAACGATGAAGGTCTTACATCTGGCATAAAATCATTCTCGAAGACTATTGTACCATATAAAGGATGAACCTGTTAGATTCTTTACAAAAAATATCATCTTTATTGCCTCTTGTTGATCTCAAGGGACCATCATCATCCCCTATTGAGATATTAAGTGTGTGAGTTACTATTTTGGATTTGATGCACCATAAATGATTGAGAAATTAGGATTTATGAATTTTGTTGTTAGAAAAGTGTCATTCACACACTCAAGATATGTCTTCCTCTCATGATGTATAGGTAGGTATCACCCTTCCATGAATTAAATTCAAGTATCAAGGGACTCGACGATGTTATGAAGATCTGGGGGGCACAGTTGTCAGATCTCTCTCTCATATACAAGAAGTTGGTGGGGCTTGATGAGGTTGTTCAGATTTCGTCTCATGTAGATTCTTGATTTTTAAAAAGACCAAATAATTACCCTAGTGAGGGAGAGTCTATCACTGAAATGGAGGGAATTCGTGATCATTTTTGATTTCTTCATCCATGTCGACTGGATTCCTCTATCCAAATCCATTCAGAAGTTCAGATACCACATTTTCTTGTGGATCAATAATGGGAGAGAGAATATTTGTATCTTCTTGAAGACAATACCCAACTATAATATTTCCCCTGAGTGACTCCCCATTTAGTGGGATGATATTTTTCATTTCACTCTCTTATTATGAAAGATGTTCCACCATGGTAGGAACCTCAACTCTTCCGAGTGGTTATTTGAACGTGGCCATGCCTTTATCTTTCTATCTTGTAGTGTTCATCTTAGGAGTTGGAAACTCATTATTTAGAGGTGTCATATTTTTGATCCATCTCTCCTTCTAATTGTGTGCTACATTGATTGGTGCATCCAAATCCCCCTACTCCTGGGGTATTTTTTAATGTTGTAGCACTATACATTTTCTTTCTGATCTCAAATGTCAGCAATATTGATAATGACAACATTCACAAAGGCATATAGGTAAATTTTGGTGATACAATTACATTCGACACAACATGATGCATCTGTATTACCTTCATCAAGGTCGTATTTGAATCCTTTCCCATATTGGGGCTTTTGGCAGGCAACCCTGACATGGTATGATTTGACTTTTCATACATTACTCACATCTTGGACTATGAATAGTGTCTCTGTGGGAGTTTTTGATCAATATTTCCAAATGAGCCCTGACCAATAGATATTTTTCTTATGGACAGAGGACCATGTGGGATGCCGGTTGTTGATTTTTCCCTCCAAATATACAAATTGATTATTTTCTCTATGGTGATGATGATAATGAAAATTTCCCATCCCTATGGGTTGGGAGTTTTTCAGCATAATAATTGGAATCAATTGGTCCTATTGTTCAGTATCCAATGATTCTAGTTGGGGATTTTCTGATTCCCATGAAAAACATTGATATATAAATTACTACATCCCAATAGGAATGGGTGATCATGAATGGACATTGTTGTACCCTATAACCTCTCATGGGATGTTGAACCGGGTGATGGAAATTTAGATATAAATTCCCCCAAACCAGTGGGATAGGATTTGTTTGCGGATTTTGAGGATATATCCTTAATCCTCTTCCAAATTTATGATCCGAGGGATGGATGTGTTGGTAGATATTCCCCCACCCCGATGGTCAGGGTCCAATCTTTGACATTTAATATGGAAGATACTACTCTAGATTATTTGATATGGCATAACTATGCTCACGCAGGAGTTGGGTGCTATGTAAACCCATGATGAGAACCATTATTTAAAGGAATATGTCCAATTGATTGCATCTTTGATCTTCATGTGTGAAATAAATTTCCATTTCTTTGAGGTTCCCTATTTTAAGTGATATTTGATATCATCCCACTAAATTCATAATTCATGGAAATTTGTGGAGTGGGGGAATTCTGTTGTAGTGAGCATCTAGACCGAGCATTACCCAATACCCTAATTTTTCTTGGGGAAATAACATTACAGGACACTAAGTATGAGGAGTTATATTGTTCCAGGGTTTTGGAGAAGTCTAACGCTCAATACTCTACCAATCGTCATAAATGGATTCGTGACATAACTTCATATATTAGCTGCTGAAGGGTTATTATGTAATGGAGGCAAAGTTGTTGAAAATATGCAATTTTCCTTTATGTTTTTTGGATCTCAATCCAGATAGATAACAAAAACCGTAACTGAAAACATAGAATATTGATTTTATGAAGGTTACACTCATAAAATAGATAAGGGAGATGCATATCCATAATTAATTGATGTGTATCCCACATATTTTTTGCATAGAATATGAATGAATTCCTTTTCATTCTTGTGTGAAATCGCATAATCAGAAGTTGTGAGGGGACAAAACATGATGGGGATGTAGATTCCATCTAACTCTTTCCATATGTCAATGGTGGGATCCTCTTTAACAGACTTACATACCTCCATATATTTAGACTACAGAATATGCTTCTTTAGTCACATACTGACTGGAGTTGAGTACTACTAGAGGTTAATGGGGATCAGCATGTAGTTGACCGTGATGTTTCAAGTAACTCTCTATATGAAGGCGTTAGTGTTTTTAACAACTCTCTATATAGATGTGTCTATTTAGGATAAGGATTTCCTTTTCTATGAGAGATTTTTATATGGGTATGTTAACCATAGTGTATGTTAGGTGTATAGTTCCTATGATCCATCACCACACTTCCATGAGGAGGAATATCAGGGTAATGACCATCTTCTATATTGGATTATGAGTTGATAGTCCCTTGTGGTGTTTCGAATTTGTCGTGAACATATAAATGATACTATCATTGAGAAAATAAGAAATATGGGTCACATTATGCTTCATGGTCAAAATATGCTGACCTTCTTTATGGAATTATGCAGGGATTTGAGCCTACAACATGACAGTTTCCAGAACAACATTATAACCATATAGTGTTGCAGGAATATGAACCCAATACTGATAAGAATATAGAATATTCTAATGAGCTATCCTATTTTTTATTATAATATTATCTCATTCTATGGTATGTTCCATTATCACTTGGGGAGACTCAGTTATAATGAGAGTGTGAATCTGATCATGATCCTTATGGATATGTATATAGTCTTTTGTGTTAGGGATATGAGCCTACCCCATGGCTTGTTTCACTCACACCGGGTAATCCCCAATTGAATCATGAATATTCCCCTAGTTTGGATATGAATTCTCCCCTATAATATTCTGAGAAACCACTAAAATATAGAAGGGACATGGGAATCCTCTTGTAAATTCACATAATGGTGCTGGTGATGTAGTTTATCAAAGCAAGTAAGAATATGCACATGGCTTCCATGATATGTTGGAATATTCTAAATATATTCACTAAAATGAAATTGAGTTTGTCCCGAGCCTTGTGTCATTCTCCTTTTGTAATCCCTGGTTAGAATAGTGATATATAGCTTATATGGGGCCTTTGGAGTATGCCACTTGACTTATTCAATAGGAATATGAGCCCTCCCTGAAGCATGTTCCCATCTCACATGGTTCTCCTAAGACAATACGAGTATGTGATCCTGATCATGGGCTTTTGGAATATGTCATTGGTATTTTTGGGTAGGCATATGCCCTTGTTTAGAGGGGTGTGTCTCTCTCACCTAGTGAGCCTCAGTTGGAACTAAAGTATGATCCCAATCTAATGCATCTTCTTTAATTAGATTATGCTGATAATCCTCTTGGATGGGAGGTGGATTTTGATCTTTCTCTAGAGAAGCCAATCGTTCATAATGATTAGAGAGTTGATTTACCTGAGCTATAGGGATATGAGTATGCACATGTCCCTATATTTGTACCAGTACCAGAATATGAAGGCATAGTTCTTTATTTGTTTCTATGATGTAATTAAATTTTAGCAATGTGTGTGTAAGGAAATAATCCTACACATTTTCTATCTCCACTATATGATGGAAGATCTCTTTGATTGAATTATAGATATGCACCCAATTTTATCCAAGATATCTAGCACCTTTCTCTCCAGATTATTCTTCCTTATTTATGTGCTTGGGAATCAGAGGTGGATTTTTTTTGGTTGGTACACTTATTAGGTGACTGGTGTGTACCGGTAAAATGATGCTGGTGATTTGAGTTGCCACGCACCCTCCTCGGTGGCACCTGAATTGGGCATGGGATATATTTTTCTTCCTTCTCCACAATCATCATTAACTGAAGGTGTCATTTTTTATTCTCTAGGGATAATCCCCCATTGTGGTTGGATGTTGTGGTGAGGGAAATTGTAATAAAAGAATATTTATTTGGGTAATGTGAAATCTCCATTTTTCATGGTTAGAGAACCGCATGTGCGGCTTTTAGGGTACGTATTTCACCACACCAGTGGTTCTCTCAGACCATCATGTTCACCACATGAAATTAGATATTTCAAGTAGGTGGGATCATTTTGTAACTTATGGGGGTTGTTGCTATAGATGACTTACTAGAGAAATCATTGGATGAATAAAAAATTATCTTGTATCAAGATGCTGTTGATTAGTGTATTATCTATAATCATACATGAAACAACGAAAAATTTCACTGATGATTTCATTATCATTGGCATTATTTTCTCAATATGATATTCATGGTTAACAGAATTTTTCATTAATTCTTGATCCATCCATTTTGGATGTATTATCATGTCAACGTGAGGATGAAATTATTTCATGAGAACCATGACTCTAGATGATATGATGAAAGATCATGCTGATATTTCAATATCATTTGTGTAGGGTATGAAAAACAATGTGACATGGGGTATGATTATCCAACCATTATGTTATTTGAGATTTTCATATCAGATTCACCATTTTTATGCATATAGTGTGCAAAAAATGGCTTGATGGATAATAACACAATCATTTTCTTATTAGAAAGTTTCACATCGAGTTAAAATTTTTTGTTTTAGTATAGTGTTTAAAAAATATAAACCATGGATAAAAGACCAATTATTTTTTTATTAGAGAGATTCACATTGGGTTCACCATTTTTCAAAGTGTATAGTGTGTGAAAAAAGTGTCAGAATAGATAATAACCCAATAATTTTTTATTAGAGATATTCACATTGGGGTCACCATTTTTGTTTGTGTATAGCGATCAAACAAAATGGTTCATTGGGTAATAACCAAATAATTTTATAATTAGAGATACGCATGCCGATTTCACTATTTTTTTTTCAGAGGGTAAAAAGTTTGTGGCCTATAAACCATTATTGTGGTAGGTCCAAAATGGTTTGATAATTGATTATAGGGGTTTTACCTCATGCTCAATCATTATCATCTGATTACCATTGTCACATTTTAATGAAAACTCCCAATGGTTCCCACATTCATAACTAGGAATAGACATTCTTACCAAAGGTAGGGAGTCACCTGGTTTTTCAAGATAAATTAAACATTGGGACTCACATTTGTCAGGAGGATAGAAGTTTGGGCTCATCAAACCCTTTTGGGGGGAATTGTTTCTTTCTCTATATGACTCTTAGAAAATTAAGATATATTTGTGAATATCTTCTTAATACCGATATGGTACTGGTTACCCTTATAATATGATCCTGGGTTAAGTCTCTATTAATATAAATGATTTTTATCTCACCTATGAATAGAGTAAATGGGGTCTCCTTATAAAATACATATGTTTGTACATGTGATTCTTCATCCATTTCCTTGTAATGATCAGTTACATATATACGGAATCCATATAACCATGTGGTTTGGAATTTACCACCATACAAGTAGGCATTTAATATTTTGATGAGGGGATTGAGCCATTATGAAGCATCCTATGTGTCCTAGATACTAAAGGAATCAGAACCCATACAGTTAATTAAATGAGATCACATTAACATTGTATATAAAGAACAAATATGAGGGGTACTTAGGAACTAGTTATTCAAGATCGGGTCTTGGGGATACTTTTTAAATATACCAATTATAGATACAATTATTTTTTTCATAGTTAATTTGGTTTCACATTCAACTAATGGATGACGTAGAATGATAAGAACATGGGAATGAATTTGTCCTAATGTTTGAGGTGTTGGAGACATGGGAGGACTTATACCAGTGTGTGTGCCTATTTGAGCTCAGACATTAGAAAGGTATCCTATGTATCCTAGTTATTATAGGATTCAGAGTTCTTATAGTTCATTCATTCAATTAGGACTATATCCAAGGAAAATTTCCATATAAGGTGGAGGATTATATAATTCCACTTATCAGGGATTTCATAATAAAATTTCTCTAGACAATGGGCATTTGTGATGCGAGAGATATGACTATTTCGACTCCCTAATCCCATGTGATCTATGATCTACATACAGATGAGGGATTTATGTGATGAGACTAATCATGGGATGTTCAATATGTATCTCGACCCTCAGGGAGGGGTTCCAACATATCTTGGTTATGGTGGGAATTAGATTCATCATAGTTCAACAAATTTCTCAATCCACTGGTGGATGAGGTAGAGTGATCAACCAATGAGAATGATTGGGTCCCAATGGTTGAAATGTAAAATAAATGGAAGCACCTACAATGACATGGATTAACATTTGAGTTCAGGATTGGGACTTTGGAAGGTGTCCAAAATATACTGGTTATGGAAAGAATCATATTCCTCATAGTACAATAGATTAGGTCTTACACATTGACATTTCCCTTATCCTTGTAGGGGTTTATAGTGTAGATTATATGATTATGGGACCTCCCTAAGCCCATATGATCCATGATAGTTTTGAGAAAAAAAGGATGGCATGTATTAAATTTCATCGCTTGTGGTTGTGGGACTTAAAAAATGGGTCTATCTTTGGAAGATTAATATGGAGCACAAACCACAAGGATGTTTCCTATATGTCTTGGTTATGGAAGGAACTAGAGTCATTGTTGTTTCCCTGATCGAGGCATACACACAGACATTTCCCGTGTAATCAGGGATCAAAAACCAAATATGGAAAAGGTTATGAAACCCTAGGATTCCCATTATTAGTCATGCGTTCCTACTATACATATACTGATTGTCTGTTTGATATTCATTGATTTCCCACTTGACATGTAAGAGAGTTTATACATGACATGTATAAATACAATTATGTGGTTCAGTTGAATTGTTCATTGGAATTATCATAATATGGGTGTCATGTTGGAAGGTTTTCTCAGGATTTAGGATAGCATTTCTGGAGGACGTCACAAGACCTAGATGGTTGAGCCCGGAATCCATTGCATCACCAGACTGATTATTTTTGTGGGTGCTGCATTATCCAGATGAATTTCACATGTGTCGTCACAAGATATGGCTGAAACATGTTGAGGATATTTCGAGAGTGAATGGAACATGTCTGAGAGGGGATCTCATGTCCTGTATGACATGTTTAGAGGACATCATGAAGCCTACATGGCATGTCCAAGGGACATCACAAGATCTGACTGACATGACCGGGTGCTACCTTGAGACATAGATAACATGTGATGGTGTCATTATATGAGCCTGGGGACATGTATTAAGAAAATTTCGTGACTTCAATTGTGATCCTGGAGGTTTTTGTGATACTTGGGAGTCATAACAGAGGTGTACCATGTGACTTACTTTAACAAGTCTAGAGGACTTTTAATGATCTAAATATTATACCGGAGGGGAATTTTGAGATCTGGGTGACATTTCTTGGTGTTTCTGCATGTCTTAGATGGCTCACGCAAAGTTCAATAGGGTTATCAGATATGGTATTATGTAATTCTTCCACCATTAGAATATTTTTTATCCATTATGTTGAAAATCCATTATATTTTTTCAGTGTTAGATTATTTTAAGTCTCATGTGATCTAAAATATTTATTAGATGTTCTCCACGTGCCCGTCCATAGGTTAGTTTTTTGACCTATAATGATCACACAAAGTACCTATGAATGCTGCATTGTTCCTTAGTCTATTTGAATGTATCTTACCCAATAGGAAACTTGTTGGTTTTGACGTCTAATTCTCTGAGAAATCCTCACTAGTGATTTGATGAATAGGGACTAATTCTCTTCCAAGGAATCATCCTATTTGTCAAAATAGTTATTCATCATATTTAGTGATGGGGGGATTTATAGGCCTTACCACCCCTGTTGTTCAGAACTTTTCACAGTGTATATCTGGCAGATCTAGGCTGGTGTTGGTGAAAGCTTTACTGCCATGTGTCCCCTTGAGTCTTTTCTGTGGATCTCTCTGGTTTCATTGCTTGATATTTCACAACCATGAACCCATCACATAAACACCCACATCACTGGATTTCCTCAATTAATGGGGAAATTTTTTAATAATGTGGAAAGAATTGTATATTATCATATTTACATGTCCATATTCCCTTGTGAGATCGAGAATCATGTCAAATGTTTTTCAAGTGGTCAAAGGGGGGTTATCTAGGGTTTTCTGAAAGACAATGATGGGTTGTTAGGGGGACTTCATTAGATGAATTCATCTATACAAGGAGTATTTTAAGACCATGTTGTGGATGGCCTTAGCATGTATCATGGGTCTTAGGACTGTAAGAGGCTCCCAACTCCTCTTATTTTTTATTTCCTTTTTTTATTTTAAAAAGGTCAGAAGTCATGAATGACTTCATAAGAAATTTTGAAGAAAAATAATCTACCTCTGGGTGATACATCACACGACCAATAAAGTTATTATGGAGATGCACTTTCATTTCATGGGAAACTCAATCTATTTTCCCTTATGGAGCCAAAGGGGATGTGCGAATATGATTGGATATACCTGAGGCTCTTTGCGGGATGATGATGGAATTCCAAAGGCATTTCATGAGGTGAGGTGGACATGTCACCATGGTCTTGGGGTGTCTTGAGGATCACCAAGGGCATGTCTCATGACATTTATGACCATGAGTGGCTCCAGCCTCCTTCCATTTTATTTTCATTGTTTTATTTTATACAGGGTTAAGGGTCTCATGAGTTTGATTAAATATTTTTGAGGAAAACCATTCACTCCATCGCCTGAGTTTTAAGACCACAAGAGGCTTCCAATTGTTCTTGGATCTCTTGGTCTCATCAAAATACCATGCTTATGTGCCTTATGGAGGATCTCAAGTATATTATTCAAGAGGTAAATCCTCTATCTTTTTCTTTTAATTTTCTTTTGATTTTAATTAATTTATTCTATTATCCTAAGATTATATTATCTAAATAGAATGATAACTCCACTATGTTTGATATAATGATATTATATCATTTTAATGGAATATTCATAATTAAACTCAACCCTCTAACTCTTTTATTATAAAAATTAAATCATAGTCTGTGATGGGTCAATTTACCAACATCGTGGGTGAAACACTTTCATTTTCATTAAAAGCCATCAGGGATGTTAATAAAACAATTAAATGGATTAAAATTATTCTAATGTGTATGATAAAACCCTCTTTTATTTATGTAACTTACATTTATACATAATACTATATAATAATAAAAATGAGTTCGTTGTGATTGTAAAACTGCCAAAATTATCATAAAAAGATAGTCATTAACTTTTTTATAATGATTAATCCTCATGGTATATAAAAAAAATTATATGATTATTTAAAATTCTATTTTATAATTAAAAAAATATAATAACAATTCTATATATTTATCAAAATTTTACACAAACATCCATTCATGTATACAAGTGAACCAATAATTAAATCTATGACATTGAATGCTCCCAAGTGATGAAATTAAACATGATAGCTCATAAAAAGGACCATAAAAGAATTTAATAAATCAATAATGAATCATATTCACATATAAAATGTTCTGGGATTATTACTTAATGAATATAATGTGATTATACCAAAAATTAAAATGAAGAAAGTGTTCAGACACAAGTTATGTGGGATTCTCAAACTCAACTCTCTTTCTTGGGGCTTTCCATCATTCACTCCATTTCAGTATGAATATTCCTAAAATATATTTTCATCATAATTATCCAGATTTTTTGCGATATATAGGTCATGTACATTAGTTTATGAGAAACAAAAATTTTTCTATAAGAATTATTCTTTCAAAAAACACACCTTTTACTTCATGAGATTGTTTCTTCTTCCCTTAAGGTTGATGATTCAAGTATGTTATTGACTATTTAATTTGGGAACTAATAGTTTATGAATGTATTATTATGAAACAACACCCATTCCTTTTTTTGGGTTATTTTATTTCCAAGATTAACATATGTCTTATTTCTCATGCATGATAATGAAAATGTTATGATTTGACCAACCAATTAAAATTTTTAATAATAAAACCAATTAAAAATGAGTATAGAAGGGGGAATACAAGGGGATGAAAATAGTGAATTCCAAGAGAATACACTAAAACAAAGTTCAAACCCTCAAGAGTAAGTGACCCTAGAGTATAAAATCATGTGAAAATCACATCATGATTATCCATAGAAGCTAAAAAATCAGCAACCTTATTTCCCTCATGGAAGACATGGAAGACATCATTGCGGGCTCTAAGAAAACATCTTCATCTATTGATAATATAAGTAATAGACCATGGAGGAGGCCTCGACCCAAGAATAGAGGAGTGATGAGTGGAGGAATCCATTTTAACCACTGAAATATGAATATTTGCCTCATGACACATATAAAGACAAAAAATAACTATATATGCTTCAGCTTGAAGGGAATCCCTACTTCAAAAGAAGGCCTCAAAAGTTCAGATTTCCAAACCTTTGTAATCCCGAACTACCCCGCCTCCCTGTATGAATCCAAAAGTGTATTGACCATATGAATTAACATTGAAGCATGTTTTATGAAGAAACCAATGAATCCAATGGCCATGCTTTTGACCTCGGTTCAGGATATGACAAACATACCCTCCCATGACCCGCCCATGGGATAGAGAAATAACCAATTGGGTAGAAGACGGTCTCAGTCCATGAGAATATTTTTAGAACTAAAAATAAGAACAATTAATGAAAGAGAAGAACCTTCAAGGAGATCCATATTGTGCACCTTCCAAATGGACCATCATCCAACAATGATAATAAGAGAGATACCCTTATACTCTTAGATATTGACACCCATATCATAGATCCAGTGAAACGAAAAGCTACAACTGTAACACCCGAGACTTTTATGTTATATAAATCATCAAAGGAATCTTTTTCTACACACAACACTTGCTTGGATTTCTTTACACAAAATCGCAACCTTCCTCGATAGCTTGTGTCCTACGCAATACCGAGTTTCACTAGACAATGATATGCTATTAAAATATTATTAAAACTAGCCGTTATGAATAGTAATAACCACTTTTTGAAATTTTATAAATTTTATTTTTCAAAATGGAATTCATTTTTGGATTCGGAATATCGAAATTAGCCTATGGTGAAATTTTGGTATTTTTCTGAAAACTTTCAATTTTTGATGAATAGTGAAACCACTAAGTGGTAGTTAAAAAAACTGAATTTTTCATAAAACATAATTTTATCGCTTATGTGAGTGGAATTTAGAAAATCCAAGAGACACAGTTAATGTTAGTAAGTAAAATGTGGTTTAATGAGATGAAAATAATTTTTTGGTGAATAGTAACTTTTTACTTTTTTTTACCACGGTTAAAAGTAAATAGGGTAATTAAGGGTAAAAATGATATTATTATTACCCTAACACATGTACTAATTCTATTAGAAAAGTTTAATTCGACAAAAAAAACCTTAGGAATAAAATATGACCATTTAGGCCCACTTGGATTAGATTAGGACATTTATTATTAATTTATTTAAAGAAGGGTTAAAATAGTTAAAATCAAAGTTTAATAAGTAAATAATTTTTAATATAAGGTTATAAATAAGATAAATTCGACTATAAACATTCATTAGAAAGATAAAAATATTTCCTACATAATGGTATTTTATTTGTAATTTTTAGACATTAAATAATTTAATTTATTTATGACACAAAGATGATGCAGTAATTATCTTATTAATGAAATATTGACATAATTGATGTTATAAACACCAAAAAAAATGTAATTTGAGACTTTTTATGTATTAAACTAATTTTATTGGTTAATATTACATGTTAGTATTGATTTAATTAACTTTTTTAGAACTAATCAGTCTGTTATGATTTTCACAAAAATCAATTACTAAATAGTGTCAAAATTGACATAAAATAGTTTTTAAAACAAATATAATATTAGTAATTGCTATTTTATTCCTAAAAATCTATGGTTCGGCCAAATGACTTATATAAGGTTATATATATTAATAATAAACAACCTGGGGTTCGTTTGTATGCTTATAGTAAGTTTATTAACCTTATAGTATAAGAATACAAGAAGACACGGTAAAAGTAAAATTATTTAACTTAATGTTAAATCTAAATGATAAGGTTACAATAGGAACCTATAATTTTCTAAATTATATTGGATGAGAGTATTTCGACCCATCCCCACCTTATCTTCGAAATATATCTATTTGGAGCTATTTAAAACCGAACTTGACTTTATAATAAAATAATATTTTTAGTTTTCCCAAAGGAGCCCCTCTCCTCCCTTATAAAAGGGCACCTCCTCCCCGTCTCCTTCACACCACTTTGAGCCTTCAAGCAGGGCCAAACCCTGCCAATTCCTCCTATCCACTTCCCTAGAGACATCCTATAGGTCCTGGTCTTCTTCAAAGACCAATTTTAGTGCCCTAAAAGAAGGTCTCAAAGAAGCACTTCAAAGAAGAGGTACTGTCTGTTACCGATTCTTTCATGTTTATTTCTTCTTACACTTATTCTTCTTTAGTTGTTTCATTATGAAGTAATAACATAAGTATCACTCATATACGGATTTTTTATTATAAGTATAAAACAACCATATTTCACCATCTATCCATCCTACGGAAAAATAAATCACTGCGCGTGCGTACGTACGGAATACCGTCTCCACGTTGTGGTGTAATCTATTTTCCACCACCACCTTACTTGGATGGGTATAATGGTGTAAATAATGACTATATATGACTATTATAAAGTGATACTGATTCTGAAATAGTATACATACCCTCCAATATAATTCCACGATCATAGGAACGATATCATCACTCGTGCGTACGTATGGAATACCGTCTCCACGATGTGATGCGACTCGTTCTACATGATCTTCATTTCATAATGATTATATAAATGAATTGAATGAATTAATGTGATATATATTAAACTAATAACATTATGTAAATGAGGTATCTATAACCTAAATAGAAGAATAAGAATTTATTCGACAAAACACGCATAAGAACAAAAAGTTATAAACACCCAAATAACAAGTAGCAATGAAATATTACTACTAAGAAGCTAAGAATATGACCATATATGATATCATAAAAATAAGTATGATTCTGGAATAATTCAATAACATTATTTAAATCATTATACAGGAGGTTTGGACACGCACAAAGCATATCGGACCTAAGGTAAGGGAAATATCACAATCTCATTTTTATCCGAGATTGTTTATACTTTGGAATTTACTGGGGTGTATTTTATCATCCACATCCATGTTTCCTCAAAATGTAATATTTATATCCTTATAAAATAGTTTATATCCAATTTTACCCTTCGGTGAGTTTTTAGTAAAAGATATGAAATGAATCTTTTGTCATTTTTCATATGAGGTACTTTTTGACTTTTCCGACAAAAGTACGAGAAGAATGTTTTTTTTAACTTATACGGCGTGAATGGATTTTTAAAACATTATTTCCAAGAAGCTTCCTTTACAAGTTTTAAAGTTTATTTTTAATCAACTTCTCTTAGTTTAAAATTGTATGACATGTTAAGAAAGGAAAAATGTTTTTGAAGTAGAAATGATCTTTTTTTCAAGAATGGAGTTAAAGTGTTTTATCAAAATTATTTTCCATATAAGATAATATAGTGTTCCATTTATATATCTATTATTACATTGATTTGATTATGTTGTTATGGAATTAATTTTATGAATTCCCTTATCTTATATGAATTGTTTGATGATGTCACGATGTTTAAGATTCCCATTTTTATTACATGGGTTATGTAATGATGTATGATTTAAGATTTTGTGGCACACATAAGAATGGTATCATTATGAGATGGGTGGGACCTATATCTCCATCCAATTCATTGGGTAAAAATTTTATATCTCATGAGATAGACATGGCTGGAACGGTAGGTTATATCGGTTCAGTGAAACAAGACTGAAACGAGGAGTGAACTCGGTTCAGAAATGGACTTTGTCCACTAAGATAGTCTTGGAAATGAGTCTTGACTAATAAGAAATGATTCTCTATGATTATGTGTGTATGCCACAAAGTTTCATGTTTTAACTTATGATTATTGGGATTACATTTCACTACTATGATTTATCCCATGTTATGAAATTATGATCTCTTTTGCAGGTTAAGATTTCCAAAAGTTATGTGCTTATGTATATGATGTGATTGATATTTCTTTTGTTTACCCTTACTGATCATTTGAGATCACCCTTTTGTATGTTTTATTTCCCCAGGTCAGGAAGAAGGTTATTAAGTAGAATATTCCAAAATGGACTCTAGATATGATGAAATAAATGGGAGGAAAAGTAGATGCTTTATGACCCAGCTGTTTATGTTTCCCAGTTTCTAAAGACACTATACCTATACGGTCCTTTCTTGGTTTTGTTATATGTTGTAATAAGTGTGCTTCAATTCTGATGTAATAACAATGTATGCAAAGTATGGGTCGTTACAGTTGGTATCAGAGGAAAGGTATAGTCAACCTTTGGAAACTAGGATGTGAAAGCCTTAGTAAGAACCCTACGGATAAGTCTAAGCATAGAACACAATCTTAGTGTTTTAGAAATGGCCATGAATAACCTAGGATAAGACCTTAAGTGTGAAATTTTATTCTTGATTATGTGGTTTTCCTATTATAATTAGTGTTTCTCACACTATTCTTCTTGGTTTTAGTCAATAGATGGAACCCGAAGGAACCGTGTTAATGCGGAATGCGATGGGAAATGCAATGATTGTCCCCCTGAGCAACCAAACGTCATGGGAGATGGAATGAAAAATCTTGTAGCCATGCTCACATAAATTTCTCAAGCTATGAATCATGCAGGACTTCCAAACGAGCAAAGGAAGGAGAAAAATACTGTTGAATCCTTCATGAGACAGCGTCCACCTTCATTCAGCGGGTCTACTGATCCATTAGTTGCTGAACAATGGATTAGTACTTCTGAAAAGATATTTTCAGTTCTTCAATGTTCTGAGCATGATAAAGTCATCTTGGCAGTGTATCATTTGGAAGGTGATGCTGATCAATGGTGGAATCTTATTAACAATATGAGGAAAAGGGATGAAATTGATTCCATGGAATGGGACGAGTTCAAGAACTTATTTTTCAATAAATACTTCCCTCGTATTCTCGGAACAAAGATGGAGAAAGAGTTTCTTGAACTGAAGCAAAAGGATGATGAATCCTTTGGTATCTATGAAGCAAATTTTACAAGACTTGCAAGGTACACTTATGGTATTATTATCCAACCTGAGAGTAAGATCGATCGATTCTTTAGTGGCTTAAATCCAAGTCTTTGAAGGGCCTTAGCCATAAGGGACTTCAATAGCAATGAGGAAATCGTTCGATGTGCTCTCAAAGTTGAGATGAAGATTGGAGTAACCCATCAGTCATATTGGTTTGATAAGAATAGGAAAATGGAATTCAAAGGAAAATATAAAGAGTACACTAAAAATAATATGAGATTTCCCTTATGCTCAAAATGTGGAAAGAAACATGGAGGGAGTTGTCTTAAAGGGACAAGTAAATGTTTCAAATGTGGAAAGGAAGGTCATCGGGAATTTGAATGTCGTGATGATGGGAAGAAGATGTCTAATGATGCAAACAAAGGAAGGGATACACAGAATAAACCTACTACACTTCAATGTTTCAAGTGCAAGGATATGGGACATTATGCCAATAAATGCCCTAATCCAAGGGTTTATGATGATGGTCGACGTCAAAAAACTCTTAAGGCTAAAGTCAAAGGAATGTCACATGCAATTTCTATCCGTGATGTGGAGTATGATAACGATGTGGTGAAAGGTACACGTACCATCCACTCTAAAGTAGAAAATGTTTTATTTGATTCTAGATCCACCAACTCATTTATTTCAGAAGAATTTTCTTAGGGTATCACCGTATTACCTCAACAATTAGATGTTGAGTTAGCTGTGACAATAACTAATGACACAACAGTCGCATCAAAAGTTTATAATTGTTCTCCGATTGAAGTTTGTGGGAAAGTGCTTGCTGCAAATCTTGTGATCCTACCTATAGTGGAATTTGATGTGATTATTGGCATGTATTGGATTTCTCTACATGGAGATCATATAAATTTCCAAATAAGGGAAGTCACATTTCATATTTCAGATCAATCTATGATCGTCTATTGATGCAAGGATGAACATAACCTTCCAGTGGAAATTTCTTCCATTTTATGGGTATTGATTCCACTAAATGAAGGTTATTTATCTCAAATGGTTGGTGAGAAACTCACGATTAAGAACTTTCCCATTTTACGTGAATTTGATGATGTATTTCCGGAGGAATTACCGGGTCTTCCACAAAATCGTGAAGTTGAGTTTTCAATAGAACTCGTACCGGGTGATTTTCCTATTTCAAAGACACCTTATAGAATGGCCCTAATTGAGTTGCAGGAATTGAAGAAGCAACTCCAAGAGAATCTTGATAAGGGGTTCATACGCCCTAGTGCGTCACCTTGGGGAGAACCTGTTCTGTTTGTTAAGAAGAAAGATGGATCAACGAGACTCTGCATTGATTATTGAGAACTTAACAAGATCACTATCAAGAAAAAATATCCTCTCCCATGCATTGATGACCTATTTGACCAACTGCGCGGAGATCAATACTTTTCCAAGATTGATCTTCGTTTAGGGTATCATAAATTAAGGGTCAAAAGGGAGGATATACCAAAGGCATCTTTCCGTACAAGGTATGGACACTATGAATTTATAGTGATGCCATTTGGTCTTACTAATGCCCCTGCTATCTTCATGGATTTAATGAATAGAGTCTTTAGAGACTATCTTAATCTTTTTGTGGTAGTCTTTATAGATGATATTCTTGTCTATTCATAGAGCAAGGAAGAACATGAAGATCACTTGAGAATTATATTTAAGACTCTGAGAAAGGAGAAGCTTTATGCCAAATTTACCAAGTGTGAATTTTGGCTTCAAAAAGTTTCATTTTTGGGACACATAATATCAAAAGAGGGGATATCTGTGGATCCAGCAAAAATAGAGGTTATCGAAAGATGGTCGAGACCAACAATAGTAACTGAGATCTAAAGTTTTCTTGGTTTGGCTAGATATTATCGACATTTTTTGAACGATTTTTCACGATTATCTAATCCACTCACCATGTTGACTCGAAAAAGTGTTAAGTTAGTTTGGACGGAAGAATGTGAAAAGAATTTCATGGAGTTGAAAAGAAGGTTATCCAGTGCACCTGTGCTCACATTTCCTTGTAGTGGAGAAAGGTTTGTGATCTATAGTGATGCATCCAAGAAGGGATTGGGGTGTGTTCTTATGAAAAATGATACAGTGATAGCTTATGCCTCACGATAGTTGAAAATCCATGAGCAAAATTACCCAACACATGATTTGGAGTTAGCTGTGGTAATCTTTGCATTAATGATTTGGAGGCATTATATTTATGGAGAAAGGTGTGACATTTATACTGATCATAAAAGTTTAAAGTATATTTTCACACAAAAGGATCTGAATATGCGTCAAAGAAGATGGTTGGAGCTGATTTAGGATTAAAACTGCTCAATCCATTACCACCCTGGGAAAGCAAACAAGGTGGAAGATGCATTAAGTCGACAAGACCATGCCAGTTTATCCATGATGAGGATCACAAAAGATCCAATATTTATGGATTTACAAAGGATGGATCTTGGAATTATAATGGAAGGGGAAAAATCTTATCTTTCTCAAATTAATGTTCAACCATCTATACATGTGAAGATTAAAGAGGAACAGAAAGAAGATGTCGAGTTACAAAAGAAAGTGAGAAATGTTCCTGAATTCAACCTTGATTGTGATGGGATAATAAAGTTCAGGAATCGTTTTTGTGTTCCCCCCATCCCCAAATTAAAGAAGGAGCTGTTGGATGAGGCTCATAGTTCTTCATTCTCTATTCATCCTGGAAGCATGAAGATGTATAGGGACCTGAAAGAGTACTTCTGGTGGGATGGCATGAAAAGAGATGTTGCTGAATATGTCTCTCGATGCTTGGTTTGTCAACAAGTTAAAGCTGAGAGACATAAGTCTAAGGGGATGTTACAACCATTACCCATACCCGAATGGAAATGGGAAAACATCACTATGGACTTTGTCACAGGACTTCCTAAAACATCCAAAGGCAATAATGTTATCTGGGTCATTGTTGATCGTCTTACAAAGTCTGCACACTTCATTGCTATTAGAGAGGATTTCTCTCTGGATCAGCTTTCCCGGATATATGTATAGGAAGTGGTAAGATTTCATGGAGTACCGCTTTCTATTATATCTGATCAGGATCCAATATTTACCTCAATGTTCTGGCGAAGTCTTCAGCATACTCTGGATACAGAGTTGAGTTTCAGCACTGCTTATCATCCTCAGACAGATGGTCAGTCTGAGAGAACAATTCAAACTCTAGAAGATATGTTGAGAGCTTTCTCTATGGATTTCAAAGGTGGTTGGGATCAACACCTACCTTTAGTGGAATTTTCTTATAATAATAGCTTTCACTCCAGTATTTATATGGCTCTTTATGAAGCTCTCTATGGAAAGAAATGCCGGACTCCAACTTGCTGGGATGAAGTTGGGGAAAGAAAGCTATTAGGACCCAATCTTGTTGATGAAATGGCAGAAAAGGTTAGATATATTCAACAACACATAAGAGCAGCTCAGAGTCGACAGAAAAGTTATGCCGACAACCAAAGAAAAGACCTAGAGTTTGAAGTGGGTGATAAAGTGTTCTTACGAATATCTCCCTGGAGGAGGGTCATGAGATTTGGAAGGAAGGGGAAGTTGAGACCTAGATATATCGGTCCTTTCGAAATACTGGATCGTGTTAGGAAGGTAGCTTACCAATTGGCACTTCCACCGAATCTCTCTCAAGTTCACGATGAGTTCCATGTATCTCTCCTGAGAAAGTACATACCTGATCCTTCACATGTACTCAGCTCCGAATTTATAGCGCTGGAGCAGGATCTTTCTTATGAAGAACAACCGATAGAGATTCTGGATCATAGCGAAAAGGTCCTACGAAACAAGACCACTCGATTGGTGAAAGTTTTATAGATGAACCACCAATTAGAAGAAGCTACATGGGAGCTTGAGGATATGATGAAGGAGAGGTATCCTCATCTGTTTGTTACAAAGTGACGAATTTCGAGGGCGAAATTCATTTTAAGGAGGGTAGAAATAACACCCGAGACATTTATGTTATATAAATCATCAAAGGAATCTTTTTCTACACACAAAACTTTCTTGGCTTTCTTTACACGAAATCACGACCTTCCTCGATAGCTTGCGTCGTACGCAATACTGAGTTTCACTAAACAATGATATGTTATTAAAATATTATTAAAACTAGCTGTTATGAATAGTAATAACCACTTTTTGAAATTTTATAAATTTGATTTTTCAAAATGGACTTCATTTTTGGATTCGGAATATCGAAATTAGCCTATGGTGAAATTTTGGTATTTTTTTGAAAACTTTCAATTTTTGATGAATAGTGAAACCACTAAGTGGTAGTTAAAAAAACTGAATTTTTCATAAAACTTAATTTTACCGCTTCTGTGAGTGGAATTTCAAAAATCTAAGAGACACGGTTGATGTTAGTAAGTAAAATGTGGTTCAATGAGATGAAAATAATGTTTTGGTGAATAGTAACTTTTTACTTTTTTTACCATGGTTAAAAGTAAATAGGGTAATTAAGGGTAAAAATGATATTATTATTACCCTAACACATGTCCTAATTCTATTGGACAAGTGTAATTTGACCAAAAACAACCTCAGGAATAAAATATGACCATTTAGGCCCACTTGGATTAGATTAGGAAATTTATTATTAATTTATTTAAAGAAGGGTTAAAATAGTTAAAATCAAAGTTTAATAAGTAAATAGTTTTTAATATTAGGTTTTACATAAGATAAATTCGACTATAAATATAATTAGAAATATAAAAATATTTCCTACATAATGGTATTTTATTTTTAATTTTTAGACATTAAATAATTTAATTTATTTATGACACAAATATGATAGAGTAATTATCTAATTAATGAAATATTGACATAATTGATGTTATAAACACCAAAATAAATGTAATTTGAGACTTTTTATGCATTCCACTAATTTTATAGGTTAATATGACATGTTAGTAGTGATTTATTTAACTTTGATCGAACTAATCATTCTGTTATGATTTTCACAAAAATCAATTACTAAATAGTGTCAAAATTGACATAAAATAGTTTTTAAAACAAATATTATATTAGTAATTGTTATTTTATTCCTAAAAATCTATGGTTCGGCCAAATGACTTAGATAATGTTATATATATTAATAATAAACAACTTGGGGTTCGTTTGGCTGCTTATAGTAAGTTTATTAACCTTATAGTATAGAAACACAAGAAGACACGGTGAAAGTAAAATTATTTAACTTAATGTTAAATCTAAATGATAAGGTTAAAATAGGAACCGAATCTTGTCTAAATTCTATTGGATGAGAGGATTTCGACCCATCCCCACCTTAGATTCGAAATATATCAATATGGATCTATTTAAAACCGAACTTGACTTTATAATAAAATAATATTTTTAGTTTTCCCAAAGGATCCCCTCTCCTCCCTTATAAAAGGGCACCTCCTCCCCCTCTTCCTCACACCACTTTGAGCCTTCATGCTCATCCAAACCCTGAAAATTCCTCCTCTACACTTCCCTAGAGACATCCTAGAGGTCATGTTCTTCTTCAAAGACCAATTTTAGTGCCCTAAAAGAAGGTCTCAAAGAAGCAATTCAAAGAAGAGGTAATGTCCGTTACCGATTCTTTCATCTTAATTTCTTCTTCCACTTCTTCTTAGTTAGTTGTTTCATTATGAAGTAATAAAATCAGTATCACTCATATACTGATATGTTATTATAAGTATTAAACAACCCTATTTCACCATCTATCCATCATACGGAAAAAGAAATCACCGTGTGTGTGTACGTACGGAATACCGTCTCCACGCCGTGGTGTAATCTATTTTCCACCACCACCTTATTTGGATGGGTAAAATGGTGTAAATAATGACTATATATGACTATTATAAAGTGATAAGATTCTGAAATAGTATACATACACTCCAATACAATTCCACGATCATAGGAATGATATAATCACTCGTGCGTACGTACGGAATACCGTCTCCACGATGTGATGCGACTCGTTCTACATGATCTTCAATTAATAATGATTATATAAATGCATTGAAGTAATTAATATGATATATATATTAAACTAATACCATTATGTAAATGAGGTATCTATAACCTAAAGATAAGAATAAGAATTTATTCAACAAAACACGCATAAGAACAAAAAGTTGTAAACACCCAAATAACAAGTAGCAATGGAATATTACTACTTAGAAGCTAAGAATATGACCATATATGATATCATAAAAATAAGTATGATTCTGGAATAAGTCAATAACATTATTTAAATCATTATACAGGAGGTTCGGACACGTACAAAGCATATTAGACCTATGCTAAGGGAAATATCACAATCTCTTTTTTATCTGAGATTGTTTATACTTTGGAATTTACTGGGGTGTATTTTATCATCCACATCCATGTTTCCTCAATATGTAATATTTATATCCTTCTACAATTGTTTATATCCAATTTTACCCTTCGGAGAGTTTTTAGTAAAATATATGAAAGGAATCTTTTGTCGTTTTTCGTACGAGGTACTTTTTGAATTTTCCGACAAAAGTACGAGAAGAATGTTTTTTTAACTTATACGGCATGAATGGATTTTTAAAACATTATTTCCAAGAAGCTTACTTTACAAGTTTTCAAGTTTATGTTTAATCAACTTCTTTTAGTTTAAAATTTTATGACATGTTAAGAAAGGAAATTTTTTTTGAAGTAGAAATGATCTTTTCCTCAAGAATGGAGTTCAAGTGTTTTATCAAAATTATTTTCCATATAAGATAATATAGGGTTCTATTTATATCCCTATTATTACATTGATTTTATTATGTTGTGATGGAATTATTTTTATGAATTCCTTTATCTAATATGATTTGTTTGATGATGTCACGATGTTTAAGATTCCCATTTTTATTACATGGGTTATGTAATGATGTATGATTTAAGATTTTGTGGCACACATAAGAATGGTATAATTATGATATGGGAGGGACATATATCTCCCTCCAATGCATTGGGTAAAGATTTTATATCTCATGAGATAGACATGGCTGGAACGGTAGGTTATACCGGTTCAGTGAAACAGGACTGAAACGAGGAGTGAACTCGGTTCAGAAATGGACTTTGTCCACTAAGATAGTCTTGATAATGAGGCTTGACTAATAAGAAATGATTCTCTATGATTATGTGTGTATGCCACAAAGTTTCATGTTTTAAGTTATGATTATTGGGATTACATTTCACTACTATGATTTATCCCATGTTATGAAATTATGATCTATTTTGAAGGTTAAGATTTCCAAAAGTTATGTGCTTATGTATATGATGTGATTGATATTTCTTTTGTTTACCCTTACTGAGCATTTGAGCTCACCCTTTTTTATGTTTTATTTCCCCAGGTCAGGAAGAATGTTATTAAGTAGAATATGCCAAAAGAGACTCTAGATATGATGAAATAAATGGGAGGCAAAGTAGATTCTTTATGAACCAGTTGTTTATGTTTCCCAGTTTCTACAGACACTATACCTATACGGTCCTTTCTTGGTTTTGTTATATGTTGTAATAAGTGTGCTTCAATTATGAAGTAATAACAATTTATGTAAAGTATGGGTCGTTATAAGACCCTACATAGAAATAAGATGGATGATCTGAAATAATTCACAAAGAACTCCAAATAGTATAGGCCATATCACTCCAAAATAATAGGTGATAAGCTGTCTCTTCTTAAGGGTTCTTACAATAGTATTAGCGATAAAGCATAGGGATCACCAACCATTTGGTATTGTTGTCCATATCAAGCGCTTGATTTCTAACTATCCACGAAAGAAAATTATACCTATTAGGGATCAATCTATGCAAAAAGAAATTCCCCATGGATCCATATATGCACTATATAGAGTAATTCTACTATCATCCTTTGCCGATAAAGCTCATGAAGAAGAAACTAAAAACAAACCATTGTCTGCCTCAAAGTTTATTTCAATCAATTAAAACAAATGATGTTTCATGTTCTTATCTTTACTTTTATTGGGATTTTAGCTCACCCATTTTTGATTTATATCATTAGATAATTACCTGTACTAAGGAGAATGTTAATAACACTAATAAGCAAGAGAATAAGGAATTAAATTAAAGATTCTATTTTATTTTCTAAAATATATGTATGGACATAATTTTCCCAGGACACTAAACCCTTGGATCCTCACGATGTATTGATTTTATTTTGTTAGTCCTTAAAATGATGTCATGGAAATATAAGAATATGAAGGGTCTCTATATTTTGTATTAGAGAATGGTTTATGTAATTTTGGAATTATGATTAGACATCCTTAGTGAAAACTCTTAGTATGAGACTATGTATACGTGATCACCCATGAAGATTTGTTTTAGAAATTGGTAAACATGGGGATCGCACAAGATATACCTTTAGACTTAAATTCACAAAGGAATATAATATTTATTCATTAAGTGTTGACTTATATTTTGTTATAATTTTTTAATTTTAGAAAATTGTGGGAACTAGGAGAAACCAAGCCAATAACCTATTTGAGGGACAATTCTGCGATTTTTTGAATGACATCCCCAATGCTTTAGGAGGTGGAGTTCAGAATTTCATGGAGATGCTTACCCAACTATCTCAGGTTATGAACAATAAAATTAATAATGTTGAATTTCCACCTTCACCTAAGAGGGAGAAACTAGTTATCGAGTGTTTTACGTGGAAACAACCACCAATGTTTAGTTGATATTATGATCCACTAATTGTAGAACAATGGGTCAACTCGATGGAGAAGATCTTTTCTCTTCTTAACTGTTATTAGATGGAGAATGTGAATCACATTATTTGATGTCTATATGTAGAGTCCAATCAATGGTGGGATTTGATTAAGAAAACATAGCTGAGGAATGAAATTGAAGAGAAGGAGTGGAAGACATTATGATACTATTTCTTAACAAATGTTTCCCTCAAACTATTCGCACAAATATAGAGATAGTATTAATGGAGATGAAGAAAAATAAAGGGGAATTTTTGATGACTTATGATTAAAATTTCACAAGACTTTCAAGGCAATATTCAGGATTTGTTTTCAAAAATGATAGAAAAACTGATATATTCATAGTGGTTTAAAACCAAACATTCAAAAGTCTCTTCAAATTCAAGAATTTGGGAGTTTTGAAGAAGTTCTTTGATGTTATTTAATTGTGGATATGGAGTTTGGAGAATGGTCCCACAGATATGGTGATATGAAATGAAAGATATAATTTCAAGATGGAGGATCTAATGAGAATTTTGTAAAGAAAACTCAACAACACACATTTCAAAATTGTTGGAATACGCATTGTGGGAACTATGCGAAAGGGATGGGGAAATGATTCAACTTTGGGGGATAAGGCCACCAAGCTCATGAATGTTGAACATACATGAGAAATTAGGATAATGTGGTAGAGGAAAAGAGAGCACCATCCATGGTCCAATGCTACAATTGTTGGGAGAAAGGGAACTATGAAATCTATTAAAGTAAACCTCCTCTCCTATAGGGTAATTAGCATGATCATCCACCAACGACAAAGGAGAATGTGAAGGCTTATGCCATCACAACTGCAAAAGTGGATCAATAAAATGAGCTGTTACACGGTACACTTCCTATTTACTCAAGAATGGAAAAAGTTTTATTTGATTCTATTTCTACACAGTCCTTTATATTTTTCAAGTTTTCTATAACTATTGAATCAATTCCTTGAAACCTTGAATTTGAGATAACTATAAAAACACCAATTGATGCAATCATTTCAACCCATGTGTTGGACTCCCCACCTATTAGCGTATGTGGGCTGATTTTTCTAGAAAATATAATGATACATCCCTTGGTAAAATTTGATGCTATACTGGGAATGGATTGGCTCTCTTTATATAGAGAACATATCAAATCTCAAGAAATGAAAATATACTTTCATATTCCAAACCATCCAATTTTCCACTACAAATGAATGTATGATCATGAATATCCTTTGGAGAATCCATCAATGGAGTGGTTGTTGATTCCCAATGAATAAGAATACCTCTCTCAATTGGTTGAGTCAAAGGAATGCGTCAACCTAGAATAAATGTACACCAAGAGGGAATTAAATGTTGTATAATTTAAAGAGTTACCTCAACTCCCCAGAATCATGTGGTATATTTATCAATATAACTCATACCCAGAGCCACTGCTATCTCAAAATGTCCATATAGGATGGCCCCTATAGAACTGGTGATGTTATAGAAGCATCTGAAAGTGCATTTAGATAAAGATTTCATATTCCATAGTTCATCACCTTGGAGTGATCTAGTGTTAATTATCAAGGAGAATGATGGATCAATGTGGGTTTGTATCAATTATCAGGAACTCAACAAGACCACCCAATATAACTAGTATCATCTTGTAAGGATTGATGAATTCTTCGATCAATTATGAGGTGTTCAGTACATATCAAAGGTGGATCTCTATTCTAGATATCAATAGATAAAGGTGAAGAAGGGAAATATTTATAAGAATACATTTTATACAAGGCATGGGAACTAAATGTTTAAGGTGATTCCCTTTGGACTTACTGATTCCCCTGAAATCCTCTTGAATTTTATTAATAGAGTATTTAGGAATTACCTTGACAAATTTGTTGTAGTGTTTTTCGATGATATTATTATCAACTCCAAGAATAAGGAAGAACATAAAGAAAATATAAGGCCTATGATAGAGACATTAAATAAGGATACATTTTATGCCATGTTCATAAAGTTTTAATTTTAGATGTAGTGAGTCACATTATAGGGACATATGATCACAAGTGAGGTAATTTATATAAACCCTTCAAAAAAGGTTATTTAGGAATGGCCCATACCATATAATGTCACTAAATTATATAAATTTCATTGATTATATAGGTACCACCAATGTTTTTTGAGAAATATTTTATGATTGTCTAGCATGCTAACTATGTTTATAGGGAAAGGGGTAAAGTATGTACGGATGAAAGAATGTGAGGAAATATTAAAGGAGCCAAAGAGAAGGCTGATCACTGCAACTATACTCACATTACCAAAAAGGGGAGAATTTGTTTTGATATAAATTTATTCTTACAATAAAGGATTGGATTGTGTACTCATGAAATATGATAATGTGGTAGCCTGCACCTCACTGAATTTGAAGATCCGGGAGAAGAACTATCCAACTCCGGATATAGAGTTAGAAACAATGAATTTAACCTTGAAAAATATTGTGGAAAAACTTATATAGTGCTTAGTTTGAAATATATACCAATCTCAAGAGACTAAATTACATATTCACACAAAAGGAGATCAACATGTGTCAAAGTATGTGGTTACAAATAATTAAAGACAATGATTTCTCTATTAACTATCATCCTAGCAAGGTAAACAAGGTAGTTGATACTCTAATTGGGAAATAACCTACTAATCTATCCATGTTGTGGATTGAGAAAGTCCATATCATCATGGTTATGAAAATAATGGATTTGAAAATCACAACAATAGGGAATAAATCCAACTGATTTCCCAATCATCTATCCCAGAGATGATTTCAAGTTCACAATTGGATGATATGAAGTTACAAAAGATGGTGACTGCAGTAAAGGAAGGTATGGTGGAAGAGTTCCATATCGATGATGATGGTGTACTCCAATTTGGAACGAGGATATGTGTGCATTAGTATCCTATGATAATGAAGCATATATTGAAAAATGCACATATCCAAACATTCTTTATCCATCCTAAGTGTACCAAGATATACCATAATATTCGGCAACAATTCTGGTGGGACAACATGAAGAAGGAGATAGCAGAACGTATCCTAAGGTTCTTGATATGTAAGAAAGTTAATGTAGAGTATCAATAATACAAATGGATTATGAAACAATTTTCTTTACCGATGTGGAAATGGGATAATGCCACTAGGGAATTTGTTACTAGTATCCTAAAAATATCCAAAGGAAATAATGTGATATGGTTTGTGGTGGATCAACTCACCAAGGATTCCCAATTTATAATTATTTTTTAAGATATTTCACTTGAACAACATGAAAATATATATTTTAAGGAAGTGGTGAGATTTAATGGATTTTCACTGTCAATTATCTCTAATCATGATCCTAGGATAACATCTAAATTCTAAAGGAGTCTTCAACATGCCTTGAGTAATGAATTAAATTTCTACACAACCTATCACCCCCAAACTGATGGGCAATATTAAAGAACTATTGATTTACTCGAAGATATTATATGATCATACTCTTTATAATTATATGGTGGATGGGATCATTATCTCCCATTGGTTGAGTTCTCATAAAAGAGTATCTTTCACTTGAGTATTCCGATGTCTCCATATGTTACTCTGTACGGAAAGTGACGTAGAACTCCATCCTATTGGGATGATGTTTGTGAAATAAGGATACTTGAACTGGAACATGTGCAAGAGATGACAGAGAAGGTCCATGAAATTAAAAAACATAACGATGCTTCTCCGAGTTAGAAAAAGAGCTATGTAGACAACCATCAAAAAGACATGGAGTTAAATGTATGATATAATGTCTTTGTTCGAATATAACTATGGAAGGGAGTCATGTTGTTTTGAAAGAAAGTGAAGAAAAGAAAATGGTACATTTGACCCATTGAGTGTCCTAACTTCTTTCACTTCCACCAAATATAGATAAAGTTCATGCTGTATTCCACTTATCACTATTGAGAAATTACATACTAGATCCCTCACAGGTAATGAACTCGAAGGTGGAAAAAATGAAATATGATCTCTCTTATGATGAGAATCCAGTAATGATCTTGGGAATGAAAGATAAGGTTATAAGTAAAAAACAAAACCCACCTTATATCAAAGTTATGGGGATAAACTATAAGTATGTAGAAGTAACTTAGGAATCAGAGTAGGTGATGAAGAAGAAGTACCCTCTCCTATTTTTGTAAAACAAATTTTTGAGGGAAATGTTTCCAAAGGGGAGAAGAAGGTAACAACCCAAAACATTTATAAATGGAATTACCCTCTTATAATAATTTCATATAGTACAATTACATTAAATCACATCAATAACAAAATAAAAACATAATAAATGATGAATGAATGTAATAGAAGGTATTTATAGAAGTTAAGTAACCAATACCGATGAAATGGTAACTTGACCTTAGGAATAGTAATTTGACCCTTATGAACAGTAAACTCAGTAAATTAATGGTAACATCACCCATTAATGTATAAATAAATTTTAGGATTCTTATAAGTAAAAATATGATATAATTATATCATAGTCTATGTAAATGAATGTTTTAAAAAATTATTAATTAAGTGTTGGAATTCATAATTACAATTTTATTTTTAATTTTATAATTTATAATAAAATTTATTTTCATAAAATATATTTAAAAATTAATATTTTTATGTCTTATGATTTTAAGATAATTTTATGAGATATTAAGTAATTTTTCAAAGTACTATTAAATCAGTTATAATTATAAAATGTGTATTTTCCATGAAAATGATGATTTTAAATAAAAATTATAATAATAATATTTGGAAAATTATTTTCATAAAATGTAGTTATTTTTTTAATTCTACCCATCCAAAAATGGTTAGGGTGATTTTTTTGGTAATTTTTTGAAATACTTGAATTTTTGATGAATAGTAAAATACAATAATTTATAACAAAAGATAAATACAAGAATTACAGATCATAAAATATTTAAGGATGATATCATCCAAAAATATATAAATCTCATTAGTGAGTTTAATATATTTACATATTATTCAAAAACTATTCATATTATGGAGCCAAAATAATAAACTAATGAATATAAAAATGAGAAAACAACTCTCTGCTCCACTATAAATACCACCACTCACCCTACTTCTCCTATATCTTCTCAAGATTTGATGATTTCTTAAATTATTCCCAATAATATTTCGTATTCCATTACCCAAGTCTACGAGCTTTTGTTCTCATAAAAATATCGAGCCTAGGTTCCATAAGGAGGATCTCAATAAGAGAATTCAAGAGGTAAATCCTCTCTAATTTTCTTGTAATTTCTTTTCAATTTCATTTCATTTATTCTATTTTCCACACATTATCTTATAAAAATTGAATTATAATATCAGTATGTTTGATATAATAGAATTATATCATTTTAATTTATATTCATCATTAAAATCTTCTATCTCACTCTTTTATTATAAAAATGAAATTGTCGCTTGTGATGTCTCAATTTACTAACATCGTGTACGATGCACTGTCATTTTCCTTACATGACTTAATGGAAGACAAGAAAACCATTAAATGGTATAAAATATATTTTATTTTTCATTATATAACACACTTAGGGTTTAGGAACTAACATTTATACATAATAGTAAATGATAAAATAAAACAAGTTTGTAGTGATCGACAATCCGCCAAAATTAACCAAAAACGATAATCCTTAACCTTTATCTAATGATTCATCCTCATGATATATAAATGAATTAATTGGAAGATTATTTAGCGTTATTTAATATCATTAATAACATATAACATGAATTCTATATATTTATCTTCATTTTACATGAACATCCAGTCATGTATACAGATGAACCGATCAAGAAAACTATGAAAATGAATTCTCTCGAATGATAAAATTAAAATCTAAAACTAATCTAAAGGCCCATAAATGTACTTAATAAAACCAAAATGAATAATATTTATATATAAAAGGTTATATAACTGTTAATTAATTAATCTTATGTTATTATACAATACATTAAAGTGAATAAAGCGTTCAGACTCATAGTAATGGGAATTCCCAAACTAAACTCTCTTTATTTGGTTTTTCCCTCCATTACCCCATTTCATTATGGATATTAATAAAATATCATTTATTCCCCATTATCCAAACTTTTATTGGATATAATATCTTATACATTAATTTATGATAGAAAAAGTTTATTGTAAAATAACTCTTCTTCAAAAAAACACACCATTTACTTCTAAAGATTGTTTCTTCTTCCTATAAGGTTGATGATTCAAGTTTGTTATTCCATCTATAATTTGGGAACCCAATGTTTAGTAATGTATTCTTATTAAATGAACCCCACTACTTTAAATGGTTTATTTTATTTACAAGATTGATATATGTTCTATGTGTAATACATGATAATGAAAATCTTATGATGCGATGGGTGTGACAGGAATTATATATCACAATGTAAATGTTATGATGTGACCGGTGTGACAGGAATAATATAGCACTCAAATTCATTTGGTAATGTGATGTATCTCATGATAAAATTGATATATACCTGTAAATTATGCTAGATTTGATCACACCTATGTGTGGAAGTTTTCCACTAAGACATGATGTTTCATTTTTTATGCATTGCCACATTCCAAGCCTTTTCTTATGGATTACATTTGTGATTATGATCCTATGTCTATGTTTTTATGATAATGATTATTATCACTCATTTTATATTGTTCATTTTCATATCTATCGTCTTATTAGGATTTTATCTCACCCCTTTTTTATGTATATATTCAGGTGATTACTTGTACTAAGGAGAATGTGAAGGCCACTAAGAAGATAAAGAAAAATGAATTAAATAAACGTTAAATTTTTATTTTTAAAAGTTAGGAATTCTCCTAATTTTCCCAAGAAACTAAACATTTTAATCCATTTGGAGTAATGATTTTATGTTGTTTTTCTTGAAAAAAATTTAATAGTAATGTAAGAAATAGCTGGGTCTCTATATGAAAGGAAAAGAAATGGTATGAATGGGGCTTACACATAGAGATGACCCATGTACTACTAAGAGTGGTGAATGGATGAATAGGGATGACACACCTAGACATACCATGGTGGATGGTGTGGCCTCACCATGATAAGGGTGTGGTGATGGAGCAGATGGCTAGGGCTTACACATAGTTAGCTGCCTAGATGAGTAGCGTGATCCCACTGGGATGTGGAAGCCTGGGGAAGAATCAGGATGGATGAAGGAGGATCGAATGAAGTGGAGGGAATGAATGGAATGGAATAGATGTGAATATGATGGTGATGGGATTAATCCATGCGGATGTTTTCAATGTATCCCAGCTGGTTCGGAGTCAAAGTCCATATAGATCTACTTGGGACGTTCAGGCCTATGCATGGCTAGTGGCCAAGTCAAAATGGGATATATGGTTGGGAGTTTAGAATAGAAATCTGCCCAAGTGGAATCGAATGAGTTTTTTTATCTTTGGGTGGGTTAGTATATTCCTGAGATATATTGGCTCAAGTGAAAGACCGAGATTGGAATGGATAAGGGTGGATGCCACGATCTAAGAGATGCACCCCTAGGAGGAGGGCACCAAAGTTTACCCGTAGTCCGAATTGAAATTCATGGAGGCCTCCTACGTACCCTGTTTCGACGAAATGGTTCAAAATTCATTTAGTTTGGTGGTTCTTGGCTTTCACACTCATATGGACCTAGAAGGTAGATACTAGGGCTTACACTATGATGGATTTCCGAATGAGTGTTTCATGGTCACTACTAACCTCCAATCCCACTTGAGTCATGGTCAGTGTGATAAATAAGAGGAAGTAGCATACCAGACAGTTTCATCTTGAAAGATGTGTTGACGAGGAATGGTGTGGGGCTCACACATGGGTAGTATCATAAGGAGACGAATATTGGCATAATGAGGAAAATGTGTTCTAACTCCTGTAATAAAGTAAAGTGGATTACATCAAGATGGTTTCTCTTCCCCATGGGATGATTTTATTCCATACTAGGAGGATCTCATCACATTTGAAGAAGATATCACTCCCATGGAGATGATTGGACAAGGAAAATGCTTGAGATAGGTCACCCCATGTTTATTTCAGGGGCTGGGTAAATAGTTTTACATCATGTTCTATGGATTATGCTTCTTGGTAGTTTAAAATATTTCATCTCAAATGACGAGGACTTGCTCCTCAACCTGTGGACTTACATGATTGGCACCCTATAACCCTTGGTCAAGGGATGGAACTAGTAATGTCAGAAAACTTTTAGTTGGAGGAGTATTCAATCAAGGGGTCCACATTAGAATAGCTATTTGAAGAAGCATTAGGTATAGAAACACAACCTGAAACGATGCACAATGAAGTATGAAACCTCATCCTATAATCTCTGACATTAAGGGAACTACGATGAATATGGTTCCTTCCATACTCAGGATACATAGGATACATCTCTTCGAGGTTAGAGCTCCAGATTTATCATTCAGGGAGATCCTAGTTTATATGTCCCTTACTCAAATAAATATCATCGGTTACCTAGTATCCCTTGTTTCTCACACTGAGCATCTCTCACGTGAGCTTAGGTAGTTTATGTAATCATTTCATCTACACCACGAGTCTCTATAATGACACATGAAACTCCAATATATAAATCATGAAAGAATGAACTATGATACATTTTATTCTCACTATATTAGGGATACATAGGATGTCCATCTAGGACACGATCATAAAGGTGACCTAGATCACCCATATGAGTCCTTCCAAATGACATTAAACTACATGGGTTAAATGAACTACATTATTTTTGATTCTAGAAATAACAAAGATACATAGGATGCCTCATAAAGGCTAAAACCCATCCTATGAATATTAATCGCCACCTCATATGAGAGGTTGTTCTAAATCACTTGGTTATATGGTTTTAGTATATAAGAAACATCTCGTTACTAGTGAATGATGGAGAACCTCGGACACAAATAGATGGACTCATGCAAGATATCTTATTCTTTTTCATATAAAAGATTATTATCCTAAAGAAGTTTCATTAGTGTCACCCATCCAGTATTAAGAATTGGAAGAGATTCAAGAAGATATCTTAAATCTATAAGATAACCTAGAGTAAGAAACAATTCCCTCTAAAAGGGTTCGATGATCCCGAGCTCCCTTCCTCCCGATCCATGTGTGTCCCTAAGATTCATTAGGCCTAAAAACCCAAAATAACACCAACCATTGGATAGAAGGTATGTATCAAGCTACAGATGGGAGAACGATTGGGAGTTTTTGGGAAATTTACAATGGAAATGCAATAAGAGAAACACATTACTTGCCACATTTTCTTATGAAACAAAAAATGGTGAACCTGATGTGAATATCTCCAATGAAAAAATTGGGTTATAATGCATCAAGAAAATTTGTTCTGAAAACCATATAAAAATAAAGTAATAAGAACGGCATAATTTTCAAAATTATCCTCTATAAACCGTGTTGTCAAAAGTCCATCCTCATTTTAGTAAGTCCAAATGAGTAGAATGGAAAAATCAGTAATAAAAGAACAAATAATTTTATCATTCATATATGATTGAAAATATTATGCCAAATATATTTCAATAATTATTAAAAATTTTATTTTTCATTTGTGTAATTTTATATACTACGTTAGCATCCCGATTTGATACAATGTCGTTATCATCCATAACTTGTTCTGGTTAATTGTCTTCAAATGAAACATCCTAATCTCATAAAATAGTCTCACCTACATGATGTATTCAATGATAATTATAGAATACGATGGTTATAGAGTACCCCTAATATGGTACAATTTTACCCTGGAGGATTCCCACGAAGTCTTTCATACACAATAGTCAGTGATCCTGCATTATCCAGAAGGGGCTTCTGACAAACCGATTGCTATCATTGCCACAACCAATAGCTTCAGTAAATTATCCCGAGACCATGAATACCACCACCTTTCATATCAATGGAAAGTGGATCAGGAATCCAAAAAAAATCCCCCTTCAGGTATTGTAGTTTCCAAGGAGGGCACCTACTAACCAGTGTTTCCAACACCATCCCGTCAACACCCCTTAGTCTCCTACTGGGGGTAACATTCGATACACAACGCCCTATGACGCCCATTCATGGGATGCAATGTAGAATAAATTGAGGAGAAATGTGTAAAATATCTAGAGGAGGGAACATATTCCAACTCCTACAAATGATGAATGCATGTATACTCACATAGGGACCAACCATCAGGCTCATATCCCTGCTCGCTCTGAACAAGTCTACTGGCATATTCTAGAAGAAAGCGTTGGTGATGCTCATATTCCTTCCCCCGTATAAAAATACAATCAGAATACCCTGATGTACCAAGAGGGAAAAGAGTGGGAGCATATGCCCACTTCAATAAAAGACATCTTCCATTTCATCATAGAGACATAAAATGTGTAGGCTAATATTGATACATGCATTTTTCTAAAATGACAATACATTTTAGCAATAGCTAAAGAACTATTCTAGCATATTCCAAAACTACTATAGATAAAGGGACATGTGCATATTCCTATCCCTAGAGGATGGATAGCAGAACCAACTGATCATCGTGGAAATGTGGATGTAACGGAGGAAGCACACACTCTTGCTCCCACCTGAGATAATTATAGGCATATTCTATTAATGTTTGAGGCATTAGATCAGTCTCATATCGTCATTCCAACTAATTCCAACTAGGTGAGAGTGGCACATGCCTCATGAAAGAGGAACATACAAGTCGAATAAGTCTGTTCGCATACTACAAAGGCCCATGAATTAGTGTATATCCCTATTATGGATGAGGCTAACCAAGTGGGAATAGGCCAAGCAGTGGGACATGAACATATTACTATCAATGGATCCATCCAATATATTTTGGAATATCATCCAACATAGGAGTATATTCCAACTTCTGCTAACAAATGACAACCCCATCATCATTCTTCAACAACACATAGGAAATCTTATATTCTTTATCCCATTCCAAAGGACTATCAGCATATTCCGGTTGGGAATTCATATTCAGACTAGAATCATATTATGGATCCAAATGGGTAAAACCAAGCGAGAGTGACACACGCCTGGAAGAAGGCGCATAGTCCTACCATGAGAGACCAGTGACATATCCAAAAGGCTCGAGATCTAGATTATACTCTCATCTTGAGTGAGGCTTCCCAAGTGAGAAAGGAACATGCCTCATGACTAGATCATACACCTATCTGCAATGAGACATATTATCATTATATTATAGGAGTGTATCATTAGTGGGCTCATACTCCCATGACACCTGATGTATATATACAAGTTCCAGAAACCACCTTATAAGAAGGTAAATAATCCCACACAACTACCAAAGGAAGGTCATCATATTTCATCCATGACGCAGAACATGGACCATTCCCCTAATTTTCTCAATTCTAGTGTCATTAGGGTTATTCAAGACCCATTATCAATGCTTCCAGGGTCTGTCAACTCTTCTATAAAAGAATGAGTAGGAAAAATTCATTACCAAGATTTTCATGCTCATGGTAATGTGGAGGTGGATCTTAGTGACTCTACTCCTGATATCCATCCTGGTCAACCTCCCCATGGAAATATATCCTAGGGTAAAGGTAATCCTCCCATTTCCTAGACACCACTATATAGAGTGGTGAAGAAAACCCCAACACCTTTGTACAGAGAGGTTCTCGAAACACCAGAGTCAATCGTATATGGATCCCCATAAACTTATAGAAACACTACATTCCAATCACCATGAGACCATCAGAGACTTATACTATTGTTTGGCTAGGTGGAGACATGTAAGTCTAATGAGGAGGATTCCAAAATTGACATATTTAGAGAGTTATCTGGAAACAGCCTCCCCATCATGTTTGGGCCCCTTGCTACTTTCAGTTATGATATCCTAGACGAGATAGTAAGGGAGTGCATTCATTATTTATTCCAGAATATGTGGGTTAATCATAAGTGGATAAAGGGTTGACATATCCCTTATCCCAGATATGAGTGTCACCATCAAAAAATCAGGATACTCTTGTTCCATATTGACTTAGTCAATGTCTCTATGGACCATATTCCAAAATTGAAAAAGCACTACAAAAATATACAACATGATTTCCGCCATTGCATTGTGATGCTTCATATGTAGATCTCCGAAGCTATGTCAGGCATCCACATTCAAGGATGGGTATAGTATAGAGTGTTACAATTCATTGTTTCTAGAAAAATATAACCCTTCATGCATGGAATCCTGCAATGTTACAGCCTCGGGAGAGATCATGTGACCCTGAAACACTCGTGCTAGTTGGTAACTACAATAGAATTCATCAACTCCAACAGTGCGAATATATTATAGAAAAAGAGGGAGGATATTCAATAGGAGAAAAAACCGGGCACATCAAAACAATAAGAATACATTTTAAACACATAGACCAAAGTTGAGATAACAAATTAAAATTCCAATGATAAATATTTCTCATTATAGGAATCCATCGCACCCAACTCCAACTTGAGAAAATTACACCATATAGACATGGGGATAGTTAATCCCCATCAGATCATCGATTCCTAAGAGGATTTGGAATACATTGGTAGTAGATAAAATTTCACCTCAACCCACTCAGCTAGGGGAATTTATATCATGATCACCATCCATAGGTTGATAATCCCATGAAAGGACCCTGGAAACATCATCATTGATCCCATAACACCTGCACCCCATTGGGATGAGGCATTTATATCTTCATGTCTATCCCGAGTTTCATCAAATACTTGACTATAGACTTTGGATCCTCAACAATAAGACTAATAGGATCTAATTAAGACATTGAATGACCCCAACCCTAATGGTATGTGGGAATTTTCATCATCACTACCGTAATAGTGGGAAAGAGTCTTCTCTAGATCAGGAAAAATTAATCAACAGTCATCATACCCCCTACTACAAGAAACAGGTATACTGTTTGGGGCCCATTCTGTAGCCCCGATGAGAACTCCCTTAGGATCAATATTCATTTGCCAAAGTGGTAGGAATGTGTAATGAGGACGTTTAAGCCCCATCTAGGTCTCAAAATAAAATACCCAATAAGGTCACAATTTTTAATAACAACCCTGATGGATGTGGCACAAAATCGCCTTCTTACATCAAAAGTAATGACATGACCACCATTTCATAATATGCCTCTATGAATGAATTCACTTTAAACATTGAAGATATTAATCGTGACAAAAATAAAATAATTTGTGAAACTGAAAACATTCCTTTGTAGAAGGGTGACTTGAATGCACCAAATGTGGCTATATGCATTGGGACCCATAGGTGGTTCCAAAATCAAGCTAATACAAATATTGAGTGTCAACATCCTCGACTAAATGCTTCCAAGGGGAAGGGTATATAAAAATTCCAATCACCTCCTAAGAGGAGTGAGGTTCATTCCCTAGAGGATTGATTATCAAAATTTGAGTGTGAAATATTGTCTTCCTAGCAACTTAATGAGGAGTTGATTAGGGGAAGTATTCCTATGTGGTATCTTCTCCATTAAGAGAAAAATTATCTCCCACCCATAGATGATCAATCATCAAGTGAAGGTTCTAAATATCATATTGGCTCCATTTCTAGGCCACCATCCCAAATTCATAAGGAAGTCAAAAATGATCCTGACTTCCCTTAGTTTTGGAAACCACCTCTTTCCCACCAGAACAACCATTTGATCTTTGGACCAATTGAAAAAAATATATATAAAAACCGGTCCACCTCATCAATTCCCCTTGTCTCCCCATGGGCAGGAGGTAGTACAAGAAGCACTATCCTTAGAGATCCTTAATATTATCAAGTACCTGTCTACATGAATGGAAGCCATGGAAGGGTAGTGCATGCATGTGAAGCCTACAAGTAAAACATATCCCGATTGGGTCGATGATATTCCACCTCCACCAATATTTGGAAACCCCGCATTTACTACCATTGATATTGTAGGTGATCCTGAATAGTATCTCACACACTAGGTATCCTGATGTGGGATGATGATGTGCCCTAGAGATAAATTGGAGGAAACCAATACAATGTGTTTTGTACAAACTATAATAGGGATAGCCTTAGTTTGGTATAGCTGTCTACCAGCAGGATCTGTGTTTGGATGGGAAGACCTCCGTAATCAATTAGATTTCAAATTAAATTCTATGTTAAGGAGGAATATTATCATCGACCTGAAAAATATCAAACAACATTAAAATGATAGGGTTTCTCATTTAACATAAAGGTGGAAGTGTCTGACCTATTCAGTCAACATCCCTCTCTAGTAAGATAATATTCTATAACTCTATACTGAAAATTTCTAGGATGAGTTCTAGTAACCCATGATTCTAATGAAATATCTGGGTGTATTTTCTGAATTTGATAAAATTGCACAACTCTTTAATGAGGTTATTTAGTGGACCTGATCCAAATCTTGGATCATACTCACATCACAGGGAAAAGTTACAACTAGAATAGAAGTTGTATCTATCACCCTTAATACTAAAACAACACCAGTACAGATGCCCAGGTAGGCCCCAAACCTCCTATAGAGTGGAAAGAACCACAAAATCTCCCTCTTCTAGAAGCATAGAGAAAGAAAGGTTGTCTAGGATTTGAAGAAAGGATGAATAAGGTGTACTCCTTACAGAATGAATTGGTCTGTAATTATTTCATGCCATCCATGGACAATAATCTTCTGACACTTTCATAACTAAGATATAATCATGAGGTCACCATCACCGACCATCCCAATCACAACCCATTCCACATAAGGCTTAGTGATAATACCCAGAATTGTTTTGTCTTCAAATAAATCAATCCATGAAGATTCCCAACAAGTAGTGGTCAATATTTCCCTAGAGAAAGTTTCTTTCATAACTGTGGTCCAACCAGAAGAGGAGGATGATTTGACAGAGGTCTCGACTAGACATGTGCAAAAAATAGACAACTGGATGGTTCAGAAGATAATTGATCGAGCCAATTCTACTCTGAGAGCACAGTTTCATAGGTCAGAAGCATCCCCCTATCCCATGATATAGGTGTCAGATGTACCTCCAAAAGTTGGGCATGAGTACCAGTGAAAAAATGATCAAAAAAGGAGGATTAATATTATGCTCCAAAGAAGGTATAAACCCTATATGATTTCTTCCCTAAGACATCGACAACATGGTCACTTCCTCACCGAATGGAACCCTCATATAACAAAGTGATCATCTTTTGTTATATCAATATAATACAATTGAAAACCACCTTTTCCATTGATGATTTTTTCCCTAAATATAGTATTATCACTTATAACCAAGGAAGGGAGGATGCATGTGATGATTCTAAGGGTATAGAAGGCCACATGGACATGGTCAGACTCAACATTCCATTCATGCCTCCAAAGAGGACATATATACAATCGAGATTCAAGAGAAAGTGATCTAGATTTCCCAAAAGAGGAGATAAGTTTTCTAGAATCCCTCCAACAGTCTCCCAAATATGATCTTCATTCATGAACACCTAGTATGGATCCAATATTATAATCCCAATAAACATGGATGGTCGACACAACCTACACTGCTGGAATTATAAATTCCCTCAACCATGGCCTAAGAACTAGGTCCGTCTACCTTGGATTCTATAGCTTATAAACCACATTCCCAGGAGTAGCCCCATACTAGGAACCACTAACCACCTGCTCAAAAATAGGATGTTATGAAATAGTTAGCTATGGCCCCATCAAATCTTTTGATCCAGGATGCAACCCCTCTATAAAAAGAACCCAAGGTTTCACTCACTGAAACCCTCTGGATCAGACATGAATTAAAGATAGATGTCACTGCCGCCATGGTATATCTAGTGGAGACTATTTCATTTCCTATCACTGTCTCATTCACTAATCCAGATTAGGAGGAGGCCATCCATGGGAACATTAGGACCATATATGATTCAGGAAGAATCATTAATTTTGATGTACACAGTGTACTAATTATTAACATATTTGGATCCAATCTTATCCTAGTGCGAACCTTCTAATGACTAGGGCATGGAGAAGGGGACTTAACACCTACAAAGTTGACCATATTGGGATATTACAAGACTGATAAGATACCCCTAGGGAAAATAAAAGTCGAGGACCAATTTCGGGAGCTCACATCTGATGTTGTGTTCATGGTTATCTAGCATGTCACTACATATAATGTCTTCCTTGAATGGCCCTAGCTCCATAGAAACCTCGTGTAACCTTAAAAATTTCAGTAATGTCTGAATTTCCCCATCAATAGAAAGGTTTTCATATTACATGGTTACAACACCCCCTTAGAGACATGAAAATCCACATACACCGAAGCAGATTTCTATAATAATGAAGTTAAAAACCAATGGAGGATGATGATATACAAGTTTCATCTCCTAATGGATTAAGAAACACCCCTATAAATCCATGTAGGATGCTCCAAAATGACATTATTCTCCCTGTAATCATGGTAAAGGTAGCATATCTGACCCTGAGGTCCAAACTTCTCATGTACATAGTGAAAATCATCTCCAACACCTCTCTAGAACAACCAAGATAGTAGGGGATGATGATATATCTTTTAATGGCCTCCCTCTCCCTAATAATGACAGAGAGGCCCCTAGACTGCCATCTTCACCTGAATACGGCTCCATAGTCTCAGAAATGGATGATGGGGATCTCATAAATGCTCCTCCATCATTTGAGGAAGGTGTCCATACTACCATAGATGATCTCAGAAATATAAATATGGAGATAATAGAAGATCCTCGACCTATGTTGATTAGTGTGTCCATGTCTCTAATAGAGAAATAGATTTATATTTCATTTCCAAAGAAACACCGATGTGTGTTTGCAAGGAACTACAAAGAAATGCCCAGATTGAGTCTAGATATGGCTACGAAGAATCTTAGACTCCCCGATGAGATTTAGGGCTTCAAGCAAGAATCCATGTGTATGCGCCACTATCATTCCAAAAATGCAGAGGTAGAATTCAAAAAGTTGATCAAATCCAAATGTTTACGTGAAGTTAAATAACCAAGATGGATTACCAACATCATCCCAGTCAAGAAGAAGAATGGGTATATTAAGATCTTCATTGACTTTAGAGCCCTTAATCAACTTTTCCTAAAGGAAAATTTTCAATTACCGATCAAAAAACACTTCATTGATGCAACAATTGGCTCTCAATACCTTTCTTTCATGGATGGGTACTCAGGGTACAAACAAATCAAGATGGACCCCGAATTTGAAAAATCCATTTCCTTCAAAGAACCTCAAGGGATCTTCTATTATCAATTTATTCCCATTATATTAATGAATTTTAGAACCACATATCATCATTCCATGAATCACATATTTTATGTATTCTTGGGAATGATAGTCGAGTATTATGTTGACGACATGGTTTTTAAATCCCAAAAATTATGTGATCACTTCATTGATATGAAATAAATCATCAAAAATTAGTAGAAACATAGTCTAAAGTTGAATCCATTTTAATGTTCTTTCAGGGTAACATTAGGCATGCTCCTTAGCTTTTCGTAATTCCATAGTGGCATTGAGGTTAACATAGAGTAGACTAGTGATATTTTGGAAATGTCACCCCCATGAACTTGAAAGAACTAAGGGGACACTAAGGGAACATTGAATATATTCTAAGATTCACAGCTAACTAGATGGAAAGGCTCTCCCCTTCACCAGGTTAATGAAGAAGGGGGATTTCTACCAATGGGACAATTGATTTCATAAAGACTTCAAATGTCTCAAGCAGTACATACTTCACGCATCGGTTTTGATGTCTTCAGTAGAAGGGAGGAAACTCATCTTTTATGTGGATGATATGGGGTGCTCATTTGGTGCTCTTTTATCATATAATAATGATTTAAGAAGTGATAATATTCTCTACTAGCTCAGTAGGTCCATTCAATGTGCTGAGACTCAATACTCCGATGTCAAGAAGAATTTCCTTGCACTCATCTTCACAATAAAAACGATAACGCCCCACTTGCAGAACCACAGAGTACACCAGATGTCTCATATTGATCCTCTCAAGTATATCCTTAGATGGCATATGTTTATTGGAAACATGGATCAATGGGCATTCATTATAAAGTAGTATGGTATCACGTTCATATCTCAAAAGTCGATGAAAGGTAATTATCTTGATGATTTCCTCACAACACACTCTACCCCAAAAGGTATATTGGAGGACACTGATATCACCAATGAAGAGGTCTTTTATGCTTCTGAAACTCCATGAACATAGCAGATGTACTTTGATGGTTCCTCTCAGAGTCCTATCAAAACCAGAATGAAGAACCGGAAGCTCAATCAGGTTGGATTGGGGATTGTAATTTTCTCTCCTGACAAAGTAGTTTTTCCATACTCATTCTCACTATCCAAAGGCTGCACAAATAATGAGGTGGAATACCAAGCCCTCATCACTGGCTTGGAAATATCCCTAATGTTGAATGTATCCTCCCTGGACATCAAAGAGGATTCAGAGCTAGTGATAAAGAAATTCAATGGTGAATATTCCATAAAAAGGAGGAAATTTCACCCTTATAGGCTTTATTAATTCCCCTTCGATCCTACCTTTTATTATGTTCCCTGATTACAGAATGCTCATGTCGATGCACTAGACAATGCGGCCACTGTCCAGGCCAACCCGGCTAAAAAAGAATAGATATTCCCTACTAAACATTGAATAATGGTTTCATCAATCTCCATAAATGATATAGAAGAGATAAATTGGGTCAACACCACCCCAGAGTGTGAAGAAACAATGACCACCCCTAGATGAATGGATCCCATAAATGCCTATCTTCAAGAAGGTACTCTCTAAACAGATTGGACTAGAATAGAACATATTTGATGATGAGCAGTGAACTTCACTCAATATGATGGACCAAATGAACAAAAAGTACACTATAAGCACGACTTTGAGGGACTTATCTTCATATAAATAATAGAATAGAATGTTCTCACTATCATAGAGGAATTACATGTAGGCTCTTGCAAAACACATCAATCTAGAATAGGATATCCCACCAAATTAGTAATATGGGATATTAATTGAATACCATGGTATAGGACTATGGGGAATTTAACCAAAAATTTAATGCCTGAAAGATCCATGAAATCTTCATCCGCTAGCCCCCAAAATACCAACACACCGCTAAATATTCTTGGTTGTCTCCTGTTTGGCGGATGGATGTCATTTGACAATATCCCCTTACCACAACTTACTATTTAAGGTATATTCTTACTTTCACATACTATTTTTCCTAATGGGATGTGTCAATACCCCTAAAGGGATTAGGGATGAAGAATACAATAAATTTCATGAAGTCCCATAGCATGACTAGGTTCGGAGTCCCTCACAAAATATTAAAGGAAAATGGTACCAAATACTGTTCCACAGAGTTGAAGAATCATTACCAGGAGTACAACATTGAGTCCAATCACTCATCCTGTTATCTTGCAGTGGCTAATGGATAGATATTGGACTTCAACAAGACCTTTTCAAAAATAGTCTAGATGATGGTGAAAAGAGATAAGATGTATTGTAAAGATAAATTACTTCATGATTTATGATCCTATCGTAAAACCACACGTACTTATACACAAGAAATTCCATACTCACTAGTGTATGAGACCGAGGTGGCATTGCCCATAGAAGTTCAGCTTCCCTCACTCTGAATAGAATCTTCAGAACAACTCTTAGATGAAGAATAGTCTCAAAAAATTCTGGATGGGTTGGAACATTTATATGAGAAATGGTTGCACAAATTGCACAACCCCAATATCAACCAGAATTGGATTGCATGATCTTTTAAAAAATAGCTTCTCCTATGCTCTTTTCTTCTGGGAGAACAGGTGTTGTCTCTCAGAATCCCAATGATATTGGGGATTATGCCCTAGAAATTTGAGCCTATATGGGAAGGACCTTACATCATACACAATGTCTATCATAATGGATCCTATTCTCTAGAGACCATGGATAGGGAGAATGTCACAACACCCACCATTGCGAGATTTCTTATGAAATAAATTTCACAAGATATTATGAAAGGGGCATCCATATCAGAGTAAGACTCATTATTCATCCTAACAACAATATGTTAAATAGTATGGAGTGGTGGTCCTAACCACATGAGGTTAAACTATAAGGAATGTATCTTTACCACAAGATATTAAACTACACGGCTAATGTATTTACCGCATGAAAAAATACTCCATGGATTCACAACTCCACTCCCCCTTTACGTTGGGTCATCTACCATCCTTGTCACATGATGCTAAAATACATTTTTTTAAGAACTATGTATTTCATGATTCTCACCATCATGAGAAATGTAGGTATTACTTGAGTTAACATCTTCATCTAACCACTGCATCATTTAAAAATTCCTTATTATATCCCTCTCTTATCTCTACACTATAGGAGAACCAATGTTTCCCCTTGTTTCACACAATTATCACACCTCACGTGAGCATAGGAATCACAGTAGGGATATACCCTCACAAGCATGTCATATAGGTACACTACGGGTCCATTACGATCTTGGGTGTATGACCCTAAAAGACAAACCAAATTTCCTCACTGTAGGGAATTAAATTGCACGTGTGATGTCTGTTCCATATGAAATTAAACTACCCGTACCTCTAAGAACTATGTGTGGTTTGATTCTCACCCCCATGAGATATGTATCCATGCACAAGATTCTATCCTTGATCCCAACTAAAATTTCCCCACCAATTCACATTGATCCACCTTCATCCTTGCTGCCTAATGTTATAACGCATTGAACATCAATAATGACATGTAGCTTGATTCCTGACCATACATGATATGCAATGATGTCTGGATCTCCAGTCACTAGCCCAACAAATAATATGAACAAAAATAATACCATCCTCTACATATGGGTCATACCTGCATAATGTATTTTCATTTCTAGAACTTCATGTGGCTTTATTCTCATACTCATGAGCTATGTAGTGACCCCCAAACATTTCAACTTGAAGCCCAACCTTATACATAATCCATTTTTCCCTTTTGACTTGAGTCTTCTTTGAAAGGTGTGTGGTATGGTTGATACATATTTTATCCTCATTCACGTCATATTTCATTATGGCACCTTGTATCACTACCCCATGATTGGAACTTGACCTTATATTCTGGTCCACATGAACCTAAACTGTTCACACATGTCCTTATGAAATTACATTAAACTGTTCTGCATCTTCCTCGCTGCATGGAATTAAAATGCATGAAACATTTCATCCTAACCCCATTTTATTAAACTATACAATGTTTTTCCTTATAGAAATACATTAAACTTCACGGCTATCCATAACTACATATGGATTGATTCTCATTTTCACAGGATATATAGTGATGACAAAGATACCTTGTTTGGGCCTAGCCACAACATTAGCACCTTTCATGACCGTTCTTACAACATTGTTGCATGAAGTCAAACTGCATGGACGAATGTCCTTACCGCGTGATATTAAACTACACAGACACAAATGTGTCTCCACTACATGATAATAAATTGTTCATACCATCTTCCATTTTTTCACTCCCCATCAAAGGACTGTAATAGACTTACCTCAGATAACTAGAGTACAAGGTGTTTCAACTATCCATTAAGAGGACCTCAAATCCATAAAGCACAGTTAATGTCTTGAGCATAACATACCTCCACCATCCTTACATATCTCTTGTAAAGCATACCCATCTTCAATGACCATTTATTATAATATTTATTCATGCTCATGGATCTTGCATATGCTCATATGGTCGTCAAACAAATGTGTCACTCTGAAAAAGGACATTCCAATTATCAGGAGCCCTAATATAATCACAAAAGCACTCAACACCCATATGTGTCTGAAAATATCCTTTTTTGACTATCCCATGACATTACTCATAACCTAAGAAACTCAATACTAATTTATATCATTTACCTTCCATGCTTGAGAAGAGGTTGGAGTGCTCTTTACCCTAGGAATCTTAATATACCTCTTGTGTTACATACTCTATGTCAGGTCCGTAAAAGTCAAGATAATAATATATCTATGATTTTTTCAATTGAATATGACTATAAAATCAAGAACACGAAGATCCAAATTGAAAAAAAACTCAAACTGCCATTGAAATGGTCAAAAATCATGTCAGGCTGAAACCCCAGAAAGGGCGACCTGAGAAAAAGTTATGTTTTCACCCGCGAAACTCTTCATCCTCTATGTTTTGAAAACAAATTAGGGTGAAAAAATAAAAAGACCAAAACTCATATGGACCATAACTATAATAAAATCCTGGCTATGCTCACTATATCCAATCATCCAGGAAACCTTTTGGGCAATTGTTATCACACCTCCTCACAGCGAGAATATTTTCTCTAGGCGGTGATGCAAGATTTAGGGAATTCAAAGCCTCATTGTGTTTTATGTATTACACTAACCCAAAATCATGATTTTTAAAGCGTCAAATCATCATAACCTTACATTGACCATAGAAATGATATCTAGCTTCATGGACCGTTTTCTTGACTATACATGCATGCCCATGGCTCTTGTATTTGTGCCTACAACCATCAAAAAATTACGTCACTCTGAAAAAGGAAAATTCAATTATCATGATCCCAAACATCATCATGGTAGAATTCAACACCCTAGTGCGTCTTAACCACTCCCTGTGTGAATGTCCCATACTATTCTTTGGATTCAAGCCCTCCATATTGTGAATTACAATCCCCATACCAAACTATCCAAGAGGATTCAGTATTATCGGCGTTACATTACCATTTTTCATATGATTTCTTTAAGATAGTCTGGGACACATCATTTCATATCCTTTGATGGACCAAGTCTCGTGATTCAAAACCACATGGAATAGTTCTTGAGATTCATTTTAATATATAACTGCCCTAGGTTTCTAGAATTCTTCCTAGATATCTTTCTTCCCATATCCAACTTCATCATCTAGATTATTGAGTCTTGCAAAATATTCATATCCCATGGAAAGGAGTGAGTATCTTCTTTCTATTGGAATTATAACACTACATAAGGGCCATGACCCACAATCTAAATGTCTATTATCATTCCTAGAATGAAGCTACGGTCATTGTGATCCTATGCAACACCGTGGTAGAACCTGTTATTTTAAAATATCAGGGGACATACCATACATTTCTTCACCATCTCATATTCATGGACTCGTACTATCAAGTTATGATTTACCAAATCCATATCCCAACGATTAAGATAGGTTTTGTATCCCTAGTATTCCAACCTCATAAATATTTCCACTTTTAATATTCCATATCCCTTGAAAAATATACCCGACTTCAAGGAACCTTTTCTTGGCTATGCATACATGCCTATGGCTCCAGAATATATGCATATGGATATCAACCTAACATGTCACTCTGAAAAATGGGAATTCTGATCCTTGTGAACCACATAAATATTATGGTAGGTTCTAGATCCTCATATTGTTTTCATTCATTCCTTGCATGTATACATCATATCCCTTGTTCAAATGGCCTGAGCTAAAAGACCATAAACTAATGAAACAAATGGTAAAATAAAAAAGACTTTAAAATAATTCATGAAATGGTCCAAGCTAAAAGGACAGAAACTAATGAAACAAATGGTCAAAGATAAAATAACTTAAATTAAATAAACAATTGGTCTGAGCTAAAATACATTAAGAAAATAAATAAATGGGCTGAACTAAAATACCGTAAACTAATGAAACTTGTGTTCTGAGCTAAAATAACTTAAACTAAAGTGAAAAATGATCCAAGATAAAAGTTCGTAAACTAAATAAATAAATGCTCTGAGTTAAAATACCTTAAACTAAAGCACAAGGAAATAACCATGAGGCCCACTACATGGCCTTATTACAGTCAATCTACTTTCCCAAGATATGGGAATCAATCATTTAAAGAAGAGACTTCTTAAATAAGTGATACCTTTTTAGATCGGGAAATCATGGTCATATGATGTAAATCAAGGGATGGGAATTGATAGAATATCATGGTATCATACAAGGCATAAAAATGGATAGTATTATCAAAAGAAAAACTCATCAATTCATATTAAAAATATTAGGGGAGGAATCTACATGTTTTTGAGTCTCTCTGAAACATTAAAAAAAATTAGTCTAGTTTAAAATTATGGGATTCAATAAAATATTATGTCACAACAAAAGATGGTCAGAAGTGCTAGCTAGGTTAGAAATAGTCTAGTGAGAGTTTTCAATTGAGAATTGGAGTGTCTCCTTCGCCGCTTCCTCCTCCTCTGCCTCTTGGTGGAGAACATCAACCAAAAAGTCAATTCTTTAACCCTCATCTGAGTAGTTGCCAATGAATTCATTGATGTCATAATATTAGACTTCAGATTAGTGATAATATTTTCATTCCTCCATATCTATGCTATTGAAGAATCCATCTGGGCTTGCAGCTCAGACGATAACTGGTGACCCTACTCAAACACCTCTGCCACCTCTATCATTTTTTTGGAAAGGTAGGCCTCATCAATGTGGTCATGAAATCCCAATTCCTATGTATCCAAGCCTCTTTTATTTAGAATGATCTACTACATAATTTCATACATGGTATACCAATTAAAACCATTATCCCCTAAATCATTAAAAAATTGGAGAACCCACTCCCCTTGATGACATAATATCTCAAGTGGGTCCCTATAATAAATATTTTGATAAAATTCCATATTATCTAATTATATGATTGAGAATCAGAATTCAATGAAGAGGTTGAAATAGAAAAAATACCAACAAGATTAATCAAGGTTGAAATCAAAAAATAATCCCCATATGCCTCTCTCTCAACAGACACATCATCTGTAACCTACATTAGAGGATATGTATCCTCAACCAAACCTGAATTACTATCCTAATAACCATCATCAAAGAGATGTATCTTAATTGAAACATCCCTTAAATCCTTAATTAATTCATGTAGTTCCATAGATAGGGGAATTAGTGATGAAAGGTCCTATAAACATGGAAGACCACTTGACATAAAAACCCATTGTGATAACCCATCATCCAAGGATGAGCATAATCATGGGTGAGGAAAGTGGGAGTGTTCATAAATGAAAATACGATCACAGATCTGGTATCTTCATTAAATAATATATTACAAAACTGACATATGACACCAGGATTTCACTCCCCTCTGACATTGGCCAAAGGAATGGGGGAAAATCCCTAAACATATCCAAACATCATATAAAAATGTTACGACGTGTACGTCTCATAGATAATCTTCTCTTCCACCCGAACATTCCAGAATCCCATCTCAAGAGAGATCATATATGGCCTCTCATCAAGAGACCTAATGCTATCATCAATAATTAGAATACCATGGGCAAATTGTAACTTTTATTTCTATATTGGATATAATCATAGATTCAAACTATGATATATTCACCAATCGTGGGATGGATACATGATCTGGGATCTTCTAGATATTTTAGTACTCATACCAGTGGATGTACTCCCCTATCCAGATGAACATGAACAGAAGAGGACCACCAAACTTGTAGGTAGTTATTCCTTATTGTATATGACCCAACATTTGGTAGAGGCTTGCAAGAACTAGAAACTCTATGTTAAGGAACCCCCTTCTACAATACATTCCACCATTACCATCGTGCTAACATTTATTCCTAATCACATATCTCTAGCTGGGAAGATCTACTGATTTGGGAATATAATAAGAAATCCTACAATATAAGGTCCAAATAACCACTAGGTTCACTCGATATCCCCTTGAGCTATAGTCCCATGATTCCAAAATAGACCAATACGAGGAAGAACTTTCATGGACTTTATGGGAAGTTCATTGATAGAGGTGGATAATGTTGGTTCTTTCCCCGCTTCCACAGAGAAAAATATTTTTCTAACCAGTCAATGAAATAAGTGAGAATTATATCAGCTCTCTCCCTTGAATTTTCATCAAAATGATGTGAACCAACTTCACTATAATCAAAGTCTGAAGAGGATTGTCCCACACATTCACAATAATAATAAATTTTTCCTACATATCTCTAATAGGAGGGATGCCACCCATTTGATGGATATCCCATAAACTGATACTCCCCTCACTACGAAGAAGATGAAATGTATTAGTTCCCTGACCCTAGAGACTAATCATTTCCTGAAGGAAGTTGGGTTAGTGATAAAAAATTAATTTAGATATCCACATGGCTTTATAGAGACGAACCCTATATAGATCGTTAGCAAATTCTGAACAACACTACCTCACCTAGAATGGACATACTCATTCATCAATGAAATTTCCACCAGGAAGAAGATCCCATTTTTATTACTATTTAGAACTGTAGGAATCCCTAGAATGTGATTAATATAATTTAGTAACTCGAGATAATAAGTTGTTTGGCATGTTTTTGACCATTAAGAATCTGGGAGAACTGGCCGACAGATAACAAAAGCCTTTATATTAGGCTATAACTAGGCAACCATCATCCGTGATCATTTCTTGAACATATTTCGAAGATCTAGATACCTATATAAATGATAGGTTAAAATCTAGGTGAGTTATAGAAGCATCATACAATAACCCAAACTCGTATAGTGTAAGTTGATCAGATAAGGGTTAATTCTGAATGTAGTATGAAAAGAACCTATACAACACTTCATTTTTAGTACACACTATATTTCATGGATCTGCATTGTGATACCTAAAAGTCATGACCCTCTATTTGGTCATAGATGAGGAACCTTGATGATAACTATAATCCATTTTCAAGTAAGTATGTGGAACAGGTCAGAAAAATAGAATGAAATGTTTGGAAAAAATAATGTATGATGAACATTCTTGTAGAATGATATGCATTACAAGACTCAGTAAAGGACCTGTGAACCAACCAGATTGTTTTCGAAATGCATGAACTCCATAGGACCTATGTAGAGTATAACCCCTAAGGGGAATCACATTAATCACATGTCCCACCACCCTCAAAACTCATGGTCGCATGACCTAAATATGGTCATGCAATTTTCAAATTTTTGAATTATAGGGTCAGTGAGTCTCAAAAAAACACATGAGGGAACTATATCCCTCATAACCAAAGTCAATGGAATTACTATAAAAATATAGTTTTCAATCCAGGTAGATGAGTTCCTGATTAGAAAACAGCCTTGCATAAGAGCTTTGGTTGGACGGGTTTGCGAGGAAGACCTATGGACGAGGTTCACAGTGGGGTCTCAGGATGGGAGAAATAGTGAGATTGCTCTGAATATTGGAGTCTAGTGGAATAAATTCTCTTCCCCACTTATATATTGATAGTTCATAGAATTACAAAATTTCATCTGGTAGACCAATCATCACCTGAAGAACTGGTTTGCGATATTGTCAAAGGTTATAATAGACATTTGTTTTCCTAATAATTGTTTCCTTGTCCCCATAGACATCACTCCCTAGGGGGTAATTTCTTGACACCTACCAAATAAGCACGGAAAATTCACAATTGATGAAATTCCTGAATATGAGAATTATTTTCCTCATGAAATGATGGCAGAAAGGGATGGTGGAAGAATCTTGAAGCCTCTAAGAGGCTCACAATAGTGTGACCATTCCATGGTCACATGAAGGCCCCACACATGGTTCATTGATCAATACTAGTGCTGCAGATCCCTCTTCAACAAACTTTCCTACTCTTACGAAGACCCCCTAGACAACCGAATATTCCCCCCAAGGATGCATGGTTTTTCATTTTTCATGTGAATGATAAACCATCCAAAATACTTCAAGAATAAATATGTATTAAATTATAAAGGATGATACCCCAAGTGGTCATGAAGCTCATGCTCTAGGTCATCAATAGGAAGAAAAATATCCATTATTGATATCTAAACAATCTCACATGACCATTGATCATTCACCACAAAAAATGAAGAATATAATGGGGAGAAGGAAAGAGAAGTTCATGAGCACTGAAAGGCATGTGAGGGGCACCCCGTGTGACCCGTGAGAGACCAGGAGTCCTTAGAGACATGTCTTCCTCACCTATTGAAACCCCACAGGCTTGTCAGCCTCACCACTTGGAAGTCCTTAAGAGTGTCTCGACAACCCCATGATAGTCTAAAAGATTGGCTGATAGACATATCCACCACATTCATACAAAATCATCATCATGCCCTTATTTTTCAAGAAATTGATCATCCAAAATAGAGTAAAAATCATAGATACCACTCGTTCTAACTGGCATGATCCATGATCATTGCAAAATAAAATAGAAAAGATAAATGGAAGGAGGTGATAGGGGTTCATGGTTTCTGAAAGGCATGTGACATGAACCCCTAGTGACCTGCGAGATGTTGTGAGTCCTCATCAAGACATCTACCATGCCATGTGAAATCTTCCGGGGTTGTTTGCCTCACCGCATATAAATCCTCAAACATGTCCAGTCAACCCCACGATGCTCTAATGATGAATAGATAGATTTTTCAATGTAATTATCGCACTCCCCCATGCGACTCATATTGGTAACAAAACACATCTCCAAAAAACAGAAGAAATAATCTATGAAACATATATGAAATATCAGTTGACTCCCATCCATTGTTATATCATAGAAAGGGAATTAAAATGGCAGAGGGAAGAGGTACTCGTAGTCACTAAAAGTGGTGTAATGCACCAAACATGCCCCCAGTGTTGTCCCACCAGACTCCATGGAAAGTCATCCAAGGTCTCGTGAGTGTCTTACCACATGCATTTGAATAATGTCAAGGCCCTCAAACATGTCAGCATAACATCATAGAGGTCCATCAACAAAAACTAATTATTAAAAAAGTCTTTGGTAATCGGCAATAATCCAAAAATGGACACATTGAAAAAGGAGGCTCGTGATCGCTAAAAAACTCAGAGACGTTCTTGAAGAAGTCCCTGATAGAGATTCATGAAACCACGCGGTGCCAGGCACCTTCTCCAACTCCAGTCTATAGTATCACAGATACACCGCACAAACTAGAAAGTATCAGGGGTAAATATTCCTATAAATTACCCACCCTAACATGAAGAAAAGTGTTGCATTTTTTGAGGACCACTATGCAGTTTGGATTTTCAATCAATATGATTTCCATGCTCTAGGGATTCAGATCTCAACTTATGTGGAATTTTAAGGGAAACTGATCACGCGACCAACTGGATTTCTATCAAGTAATATATATGTAGGTAGCTAGAGTAGTCATGCACTATATATGAAGTTCTTCAAGTGATCAATCATGGATCATGTGACCGATTTCTGATAGGTCATGCAAATCATATACAACATGTACTCTAAATCATGCTAGACACAAAGAAACTCATACTGAAGAGATCTAAAGTCTTCACAATACAAGGGTTAGGACTAATATCAATGGTGAAAGGCCTAAGAAAAAGACTTGTTCGATGACCCTCATACACTTTGGGTATGTCACCCTAGACCACACCACAACACTAGGACATGTCGGTCAGATCTTGTGAAACTTCTTAAAAATGAAATCTAGGACCTGAAAAATACTCTATATATATCAAGTCACATAGTACCCCCCCCCCGAAAATTCCTCTTCGATCTCATGAACCCTTTGTGTCTTAGACCAAGGGCATGTGACATCCTTCACACACATCACCTGAGTCATATAACAATGCATGTTCATACCATCCGAGTCTTGCAAAGGTATCCATGTATGACAACCAGGACCCTTGGACACCCTCTGTTTATGTCAGTTGAGACTCGCAATTCCCTTCATACATGTCGGATAGGTCTTGAGGTGTCTCTTAAAGCTGTCATCCATGATAGGAGACACATCTGGAACTTTTTCACACTAGCTCTTGTGAAACCATCCATATGTGTCAAGACATTCCATGATATAACCCTTAGTATATGCCAAATAGGACTTTCAATATCTTCCAGACAAGAAGGCTAGATCACCCGGGTATCTCAAAACTAGACAATTTTCCCTATCATAGACATGTAAGCCCCGATAAATAGGGAAACCATAGTGTGTAACTAAAAATATAAAGTGATCTATGGAAAATATGATTCCTAATATATTCAGGATATCTATGCCTCCTCACCCTAAGTATCAAGCTATGCATTGTTCATCAATGGAGGGACCAAAATATGAGTCTTCATTATAAAGAAAGGATATTAATTACTTGATATCCCTTGTTTTTTACAAACAATCATAGATCACATGGTATTAGGTAGTTTCAATGGTCATATCATCTTCCTTGAAAACCCATAAAATTGTATAGGTAATCCTCAGTGTGTAAGCCCTGATATAAAATGGACAATGAGAACTCTGATTCCTACCCTAACTATGATACGTAGGTCACCTCCCTATGGCCATATCTTTATACAAAACATCCATAAGAATGTTCCAATATACAAGTCCCATAGCCATATACCATGAGGATAATAATTTACTCCAACTTGTTTCTCACCCTAATAATAGATCACATGGGCTTAGAAGGATACACCAAACAACTCACTAGCATCATAAATCTTCGTCATCCAAGGAAAACATACTGTGTAAGCCCCTACATCAAGATAACTATGGAAACTCTGATTCCAACAATACTCATGATACATAGAATAGCTACCACCATGGTTCATTTTCCATATTGATCATTCGGGGTGAACCCAATATCTGTGTACCTTACTCAAAGAAATTTAATTGGTTATTTACTATCCCTAATTTCTCCCACTGAGCAAGGGTCACATTATCTTAGAGAGTTGAAATAGTCCTTTCATTTTCAGCACGAGTATCTATAATTACACAGGATACTCCAATATATATTTCATGAAATAATTAACCATGCCAACTCTAATTGTTTCTAAATTCTAGATACGTAGATTGTCCCTCTGGGAATCATGCTTGATGGTTCCCTAGAGCACCCATATGAGTCCTTCAACATGATTTAAAACTTCAATGGTTAGAAAAACTATGTGGGTTTTGATTGCTGTAATAAATAGGATATGTAGGACGCCACATAATGGCTCAATCCCATCCTCAGAATATTAATCACCCCCACATATGGGAGCATGTTACAAATCAACTGTTTATATGGTTTCAACATATAAGAAGCCTCATGTTACCAAATAATGAGGTAGAAACTCAAATACAAATAGATGGAAAGATCCTAAAGATCAGAATATTTTTCATATAAAATAGAATTGGCCTAAATTCATTTCATTAGGGTAAATGGTCCTATATAAGGATTAGTAAGAAATTAAGAAACATTATTTAAATCTATAATAGATCATAGAGTATGTAAAAATTCCCCCAAAAATGGATTGCTCATCCCAACCTCCAATCCTCTCGACCAGTGGGAATCCCTAAGAGTCGCTGATAGAGATAATATTTTCATAATTTTTAATATATGTTTCAATTATTTAACCCCTTAAAATTAATCAATTTGAGCTGATTTGTATCATTTTAGTATTTTGGTGAATTATGGGCTTAATTGTGGAAATTGGTTAATTCTGGAAATTTAGCATTTTTGTGGAGATTCTGTATTTCAGGCATATCTTTTATATTTTTGATCCAAATTGCATGGTTCCTTTTTTATAGGATTTCTATGCTCGTTGGATTCATTTTATCCTTCTGTACCCAAAGATCAAACCGTCATTTGGAAGCTCAAATTCAGCTCACAAACCAGGCCTCGAAAACTATGTGCAGATTTGGAAGGTTTTAATGATGAGATTTTATCTCGAATTTGACCGATCCAATGGAGCTGATATTCTACAAAAAGCTGGAAGAGGAATTATTGAACATCTTACATTAAGGAGTCCACATCTGAATCGTCTGGATTTAAGGTCTTAATGTCATGGGAAGTTGGAGTTGTGGAAGACGAAGAGTCACATGGACAGAATTAAATATCCGGAGTAGTGTGACCATATCTCCTTCATACGTGGACCAATTTGGCTCAAATGTTGTGGGTCGACAGAATGGATGAAGGGGAACAACTTTCAAGAAGGAACAATTCTCAAAATCGGTCATTTAATATGCCAACCGGACTCAAACTTTCGGGGGAGTAATTTTGGAGGGAAATGTTCTACTCCCCAATCCTATAAATAAGAGTATTCACTTCCATTCAAAGGGGTTGAAGAAGGTACAAGAAGGGATGTGCTGGAGGATTGAGTTCTTGATGTTCTTTTTATTTTATATTTTTTTTTACTTCGTTTGATTATGATCTCTTCTTCCCCTTTCAACTCTAATACCCTTCACATGGAGGGGTAAAACCTTTGAGTGATTGGGGAAGGGGGAGTTTATCTTTTGTAATGTTGGAGTTTTGTGCTTAAATGTAAAACCTTATCTTTCTTCTGAATGACATCTATTATCAGTGTTTCCCAATTCTCTTAAGGCGATCATGTTTTGAGTTTGGTGTATTCATTTTTAATAGCTTTGTTTAAAGACTTTTTATCTCCCTCCACCTAGTGCAATTTGTCTCGATCGAGCATATTGTGTTAGGTGGTGAGTGTCTAACGATCGTTGGCACGTGTGTGGAACTAGTAAACATTTTCTAGAGTTTTAGGGAGCAACAATTCCCAATTGGGACTTGCCTTAGTTGTTTAGGAATTTTTTATGAACTTCCATGCACATAGGAGAGGTGAGATGATCTTTGTGACTATTATGACATTACAAAAGGTGATCCTACCCTGACCCCATCACTCTCTTCATATATTAATTTTTAACCTTTCTTTTAAATTTATTTTTTTTATTTTTCAACTCAAACAACTTTCAAAAAGAACCTCTTCTTATTTTTGTAATTTAAGTGACAAATGTAATTGTTGTGCACTCCTCTCTAGAGACAACTTAGGTTACCCACTTTGCTACATTTTAACTTAGGTTTTATTTGTTTTTGTCACACCCCACGACAGGCACGTGTCAGTCGCTAGGCCTGAAAACCCAGATGACCACTGAAAATTGGGAAGCATGTTTGTACCAAGGTACAAATTGGGGAACTGTTTGGAGTTTCAGTGAAAAGAGGCAATGGTAACACATTGAGCGAAACCCATTCATCACCACATTTTCCATCTAAACAATAATGTTAATCGGAAGAAATAATGTCAAGAGCCCTATTAAACATATTTGATTTGGGATTCTAGATGGAGAATTGATATGGGAACAAAACTTGATATCAAGACCCACTTTGGTGATATGTGTGTGTCTTTTTTCTTTCTATATAAACTTGATACTTCTATAACATGAAATATGTATTGCTTTGCTTTACAACAATCTTCTTTGTTTTGGATTTATTCAAGTGTTTCTTAGTTGATTATTATTTTTCATATAATCATGGTTATATTTAATTTTTTATTTCCAATTTTAGGATGATTTTATTAAGTGGGTTTATTCTGTCCACATTACATATTATTCCATTTATGTTAGTCGACAACCTATGGAGTATAGGGAGGCACACCTATGGTCCATTGATGAATCGGCTTGGGCACAGACATGTTTTACCAGGGGTGGGGTGTTATAAAAAGATTAAAAAAATGTTCATTCTTGAATTTCGAAATGAAAAGTTATAGATATTTCCACCAAATGGGTTTTTGGAAAAGTTGGAAGGTCATTTATTACCTTTATCTTCTTAGTATAACACCTAGTAAATCCATTTTTACATTGACTCTATTAATTAATATTTAATGCTTTAACTATTAATTTTGGTCAAAAATTAATTGGACAAAATTTGAAAAAATAAATTATTATTATTTAAAATATGGAAACAATATTTCCATAGAAAATTTATAGAAGTAGAATAATTAAATTTTAATTTAATCATCCAGGAGAGATGAGAAAGTGATATTTGAAAGATAAAATGATCAAAAGTTTAATAGAAATTTTTTTCAAAATTAATTATAAAAATGATTACAATGTCATAAATTGAAGTAATTTATATATAATTAAACTAATGATACATTAGATAAAATTTAAAATTAATTTTATCGTTATAAATTATTTCATTGAAAATTCAATTTTCAATTCGGATTATATATTTTTCACTATTCAACAAAAATTATAAGATTTTAAAAAATCCCCAAAACCCACCGGATGATAATTTTGATATTATAATTTCAAAATGAAGATTATTGTTCCAAATAAAGTTTTCTAAATTTGGTAATATGTTTTATTAAATGATGTCCACCATTCCCAAAAAATATGTATTTTAGAATAATACTGTTTTTAGAATAAATTTCTTTTTCTTTTAAATTATTATTATCTTATTCCTAATAAATAGATAACCATAATTTTATTAATATTAATATTAATAAAAATAAAAATAAATTAAATAAATATATTTATATAAAATATTAAAAATTAATATTTTAATATTATTTCATGATTCATTTAAACTCAGTGTTGTGTGAAATGAAATCTATACGTAATGGTTTTTGTAACATAATATAAACTCATTGTTGTGTGTAATGCAAGTTATTGAATAAATTTTATTTATATATAAATATATTGTAATATATCAAGGGGATATACTTTCTTCAAAGATTTCTACTTCTTGTGATACGGGCTATTGAATATAATGTTCTCATTTAAGAATTTTGTGTTGTTACATTGTCCCCACCATAAATAAACCACGACCTCAAAATTTGAACCTAATATGTGTAATCAAGAATTTGAACATTGGAAATAAAACTATTGAAAACCCCACATCATAAAAAGGTTAAAAAAATATCTTCTTAATAATATTGAAAGGGTTATATGATTTTTATATTAAATATCACATATCTAGGTTTCTATGTATGAGAACACTGGTGGAAAGTGGTGATATATACATGGAAGAAAATAGTAAATAATTATATTTTGTGATTCAGATCATTGATATAATCCAAATAAATTATAAAAGAAATTTTATGGCCCTCAAAACCATAGATATTTTATGATTTGAAATTACTCATAATTTATCTTATATTAATGTAATAGGATTACATTGTTGTATCAATATTCTTTTCATAATGACGAGGAATTATTTTTTTATCGACGAATATTTGGAAATATACTTGATATATTTCTATTTCATAATCTCAACATCATAAATTGGTTTTGTTTTGATAAAGTTTTAATTCACCCCTCACCACAAAAAATTAATATTTAATATTAAATTTTAATTCCTCATGCACAAAAATTCACTTATAAAGGTTTTTAAGATTCATAAATGAGTGAAAATTAATTATTTTTATCTCTTATTATCTTCCAAAATCAATATAGATTATGAATGTTATCAAATACAATAAATTAATATCTAAAACTATTACAAATTTTAACATAATTCATTTTTTTAATGTTTTACATTATAGACTATCAAGAAGAATATAATTCATACAATTAAAATGGTGGTCACATAATTTCCATAAAATTACTTATAATTAAGTAGTTATAAGGTAGTAAGGCAATCCAAATTAATTTATCCATATCAATCATACCTTTATCCCAACATCATTATATCATCATCAGATATATATTAAGGGTTATCTTTCCCCTAATAATGTGTTATTCAATATGTCTAACTTTCCACCGAATCAATTATCTTTTTTATCATATTATTTCTACATACACATTCATATCCTTAATTAAATAGTATAGTAGAAAAATCCTTATACATTTCATAATTCATAAAATGAGGATATCGTTGATAAAATATTTAGATGGAATAATTCAATAATCCTAACACTTCACATTAATCCTTCCATTTTTTTCATAGTAAGAGAATAAGAATCACTGTGATAAATATGCATCTAATGAGGTATATTATTTGGTGGAATGATAAATTTATTTACTTAGCACCCAATATCATTCCAATTGATTAATTTTACATTGGAAACTGTTTTCTTACCCTTGAAATCACAATCATAGTGTCCATTAAATCCCCTCTTTTATAAAGTCATCATTATTTTTAAATAGGTTCTAATGTTTTTAATTTCATAATAATCACATGTGAAAAATCCATCCTTCAGTTCTTCCCATTATCATCTATTTACCTACCATCCTCTTATCCTTGTTCTTACCCTAGAAGCCATAGTACTCATATAATTCATTATATATCTGGTTATCAAATGATAATATTTAATTATATTATGAGAATTTTTATGATACTAGTTTGAATAGAAATATTGGATTAATACCATTAGAGAGATGATAATTTTGACTCATCATATTTTTTTCATTAATGTAGTTCTCAAAACTTTTACTATGTATCATTTCTAAATGATTTCATAGACTATATTAGATAATTGAATTTCAAAACATAATGTATTATATAATAGTTAGTGAAATATTTAAAATAAATAGAAAAATAAATGAATAGAAAGTCTCATAATAATAAACATGAATTCTATTGGGATATCCATATTTGAAATCCTTTATAGTGTATTGAAATGAAAATGTGAAATATTTTAAGAATATCTCCCATGAGTGTGAAACTGGGTGCATAGTAAGGCTTGTTGTCATGCAAGAGGTGTTGATCAGATCAAACCCAATTAACCCATTTTGGATTCATTTTCACTAGGTTCATCTATGATAAAACCATATCCACTTTTAGTATAGATATTGTTATTTATTTCTAGGAAAACCCACATAATCTTTACCTTACCAAATCATTATGCTGTTATTATATATAAAACCTTAAAGTATATTATAGGGTCATGTTACCTTTTTTTGTGTTCCTAAATCTAGTTCCCATGGATTATAATAAAAAAATTATGACATCCATCATAAAATAATATGGATATTTAAGATAAATTTAATTTCAAATGAAAAATGTTTGCAATTAAGTTATTTTTTGAGGAATAACTTGACTATCACAAAAGAAAGTGAGATTGTACAATAACATTTATCGCTTGATAATTCTCAAATAAAATACACTATGATATAATGATTCAAAGTGAAACGTAAAATAAAATTAATTATAAATTAGTCATGATATTTCATTTCAAATGATTAGTATATACACTACATAAAAGTGAATTGGAAGAAAATAACAAATAAGTCTTAAAAAATGTAGATCGAGATGCAATCCATTACATTATGATTTATTTTTGTTAACCATGATTTAAATTCATGTATAGTGGATTTAAACTTGTTATTACATAATTATAGAACTATATATATATATATAATATCATATATGACCCTTTTATAAAATCTTATCACCCATTATTTAATAATCATTCCTTATTTTCGTTGTTTTAGGTGTTAATTTCCTTGTTTATCATGCAAGTTTCATCATGAAATATCAGTATATTGAACATATAATAGTTTTATGTCATCACATGAATTATAATAATGAATTCATTATATTTATTTGCAACAATTATAATTTTTAATCTGTTTATTAAATATGGTATTTAGAACTGATGTATATTATGATCATGGTGATAGTTAGTCGTGCATACACATGAGTAATGATTCCATTTTTGAATGATCATTATGGTCAAAATTAAAGTCTTATTTTAACCTTATAGAATGATAATAATTTAATATTATTTATTTAAATATAATTATATATACGATCCATGTGGTTTAGTGATGAATATAGAGTGACATCGATTCGTGAAGGCGGTAGTCACAGATACATGAACAATTTTATCAATTTTGTGTTTGTGAAGAGGGAGGAAATAAAATTATACATTACCATCAAGTACTGATAAATATTTCAATAATATCATAATTATTACATTTATATAACATATAATCATTAACATTATTGTTATCACCTTGTACATAAAGCGTTGGTGAAGGACGAATCACATTGCCTCATGAGGTGATAGTCCACTACACACACGAGCGACATTATCGTACACCGAACAAAATGGAAAATTAAAAGGAATCTATGATATTTTTAATTTATTAGAATATTTATTTTATAAATATCATATAAATACTATATATCCATCCTCATACCCATCTTTGGGATTTCATAGTGGATACATGGATGACATCAGTTTACGATGTGGTCGCCCGTCACACACACAAAAGACAATTTTAAAACCAATTTGATGGAATTAAATATGCTTGTAGCTCATGAAAGTATTATAGAAACAACCCATTTTATTTAACATACTAGTATTATTATATTATTTTTTTAATAACAATATAAATAATTAGAGAAAAAATATTATAAAAACATTCTTTCAGGAACTTTACCTCTTCTTTTGGTAACCACTAAAGGATTTCAATAAAATACATACTATGTAGACTTTAATACCAAAATAATTATTCTATGGTATTATTAGGTAATTTTTTATGTTATTTGGGTTTGTATTTGTTTAAAAAAAATAGGTTTTATGGTGTGATAAATAGACAACATGTGTGTCCTTTTATAGGTGTGGAGAGTGGGGAAGTTGTAATTTTTTGAAGAGATCGAATCATACCTAAAGTTTTATTTATAAAAAAGAATCCAAAATAGACCATTATAGAAAATATAATAGATATTTTATAAATATTTCCATAAAAGTTTTGTTGTAAATGTTTTTAGGTCATTGTTAAACCTTATCGTCATTGTTAAACCGTGGGTAAATAAATTAATGCCTTTACCATAATAATTAATTATTAATTATTTTACTATTAATTTTGATAAAAAAATATGTTAAAATTGTTATAAAATAATAATTTTTTTGAATAAAAATATGGAATAATTATTTTCAAATTCAATAACATAATTTTAGAATTTTAATTTAAATTTATCTCACAAATGCGATGAGAATGTGGTGTTTTAATGAGAAAATCTAAAAATTTATGATGTTTTGAATCAAAATCCAATATAAAAATTATTCCAATGACCGAAATTGGATTAGTATATATATAATTTAAGTCAATATTGTTTAAAACCAATTTTACAGAAATAATTTTTCCTTATAAATAATATTTTCAAAAATGTAGTTTAGATTTAATATTTAGTATTATATTTATTCATCGAAAAACTAGAACATTTCAAAAAATCCAAAAAAAAAACACCAAAATATATTTTTCATAATTTTATTTAAAAATTTATTTATATTCTAAAAATAAATTTTAGAAATTTTAATAAAATAGACTTACATTATGTCTAAAAAAAGACTAATATATCTTTTTTAAAAATATAGATCTTAAAAAAAATTCTATTTTATTTAAATGATTCTTATTTTATTCCTAATCAATGGATAACCATAATTTTCATAATTTGTTTAGTAATGTTCATAACCTAAAATTTAATGACTTGGCATACAAATCATATTAAATAAACTCATTCTAATAATATTTAATTTTTCAATTAAACATGGTGTTTCCTTCAACACAAGATAAACTCAGTGTTCCGTGTAACGCAATATAAACTCAATGTTTAATGAAATGGAAGATATTGAAGATATTTTATTCAATAATAAATATATTTTAGAGTCTATTAGTGTTTATTTTCTTCTTTTTTTGGCTATTCATGCCATACACAGTATCAAATACAATGTTATTATTTTAGAATTTCCGGGTGTTAAAAACAAGTTAGTGAGAAAGTATATAAAGCAAGGAATAGGTAAAGACATTATGGGTATAGAGTTATAAAATTATTGTATAAATGATCCTATATATATATACACTTAGTTTAAATTCACAATGATCATAAAAATGGTTTACTAGAGCCTATCGTCACATAGAATCTAATTATTCTATTCTTGTTAAGGTATTTCATCCAAGACCATCCAATATTCTTATGGTCTAATGATAAGAAACAATCGTAGATTTTGGTGGAGGCATAAATTTACCATGAAAATTAAAATAATAAATATATATATATACTACCACATTAGTCATGGTTGATGTTAAATACAAGAAAAACCATAGAACTATCTATATTATACAAAGGGTTGTACATGGTGGGTACTAATATATTATCCAATTCATGGTGATATGACTAACAATAACCCATAATTCTATGGGAATGAAGGAGAAAATGGGTAAACCAAGGTATTTGGATCTCTAAAGAGAGAATATGATATGAGAAGATTATATAAATAATTTCTACGGATCATGATCTAAAATAGATTTCTTCTAGGATGTTGTCAACACGAATGGAGATAATATGATCTTATCCAAAGGATAATGATTTCTCTAGTCAACATGCCCTTATTTGGGGGATAATTTTACGCGGATCCATTTTTTTGGTGTGGTCAGAAAATTTTAAATTGTGGTGATCTTTGGAGATGAATTCCATGGTCATCAATAAACTAGGAATACTTATAAAGACCCAAATTTCCCAAGACACTGAGTGTGATTTAGGAATGGATTGTACCAACTTATAAATTGATAATTTTTATTGGAATTGAAAATTAATGGGTAGATTTATCCTTGATAAAATATAACTCATGTATAAGTAAGGGAACTTGTGTCTTATCTATGAGTTTTTGAATAAGGGAACCCATGTTAGAATCTCTCGCATGGATTTAGGGATCACACTAGAGACATGAGAACAATTTTTTAATGATGCTGTTGGGACCAATATTTGAGTTCTAGGTGTCACAATGTATCTTGTTGAAGTTGAAATCAATCCACACATACGTTTGGAAAATATTTTCCAAACAGATCTCATTCTTATGTCGGGAGGTTGTATTTATACCATATTATGGACATGATAGGATATTGAAAATGGGAGTCACTATGTACCTCATCCAAATGGAAACCAAGCCACATGTAGTTCTATGTTGAAGGTGTGATAGGTGAACATAACCATGAATAGTGGTCCTTTTAAGAAATATACAAGAAAATTTGATGTTTTTCATAAAATTCAAATGAATAAATACATCTTAACCTCATCCATTTAAAATGAATGGTCTTCCATTTTAATTTTTGAATTTAGGTCCATCAGTACATATGGAGTGGAAGCCTACACTATTAAGGTGGAATATGAAATAATTAAATGATATAGGGTAATAAACATGTGAATAAAGTTGTACTTGGGTTCAGATCATGTGGTCAGGATAGAGACAAAAGGTATAGGAATCACTACATATACTATGTATATTAGAATGAAGCTACAAAAAGTTATGTGAAAATATTCCCTGCAATGAGTTGACATAAATTATAGAATTGTGAATTTATTTTTTGATGTGTATAGGAAATGATATATTATAAAAAATCACTAATATCTCATCACAATGATAATTAATCCACATTTTTTATAGATGTATCTATTATTAAAATAAATTTTCATACAGTTTTAATGTCGAATGACCAGGATGAGCCTAGTTCCTTTTATGTTCATGTACTTAGTACCATTCTGTATAGTTTAACAAATTTTGTTTAAGATAATTGCGTCACAGATAGCTTGAGATCATGACATGGTTCAGATATTATTCATTTAATATACCTATGAATTTTGGGAATTATCTCATGTGAAGCATCCCTTGCTCATCGCATGAGGCCTCATAAGCTTGTCACCCAGGTCATCATATTCTTGATGAGAAGAGTAAGAATACATTTTAATATCATCTACTTGTGATATTGAAATATATTTTACCATATTTTGTATATGAGGATATGATTCATGGTTTCTTATTTTCATTCTATAAGGGCCACTCAATGTAATTTTTCATCGTGTTGTGAGGATGATAAAATGGCTATTGATAACATAAAATATGTTTTTGTAAGACCTTACAGTTGATGGGGGAATATTACACTCACCTTTAATAGTATCAAATGAATATTAACCATTATAGTATACCTTGTGGATCAAAAATCAACATCCCATTTGGGTTTATACTTTATAGGTTTTATCCAACATCTCGTCAAAGCTATAAGAACTAGTACCATTTACTCTTGGAGGATTGAATAAAGGTGAAAACTCTTATGGAAGGTTCAAGAAAGCTTGTTTTGGTGAAACTATAATGATATAATTCATATAGTATCTTTTTTTAAAGACATTAAAACTCAACCATTCACTTATAGTAATTCTTGTATGTTTATTGGTGATAACATATGGCAATGAAAATCCATGGAAACTGGACATTGATGGAAAAACTACTTTGGTCCCATATATTAATGAATATAGGGTCTCTTGTGTAGAAATATGAGTTTTTGTTTATCATTCCCACAAGGAATGTTTAATATTATTCTCCTAATACTTCATCTATTTTTCAACCACTTTCTACAACATATTTTATTGAGTCTTATAAAAAGGCTATATCTTTCCATATTCTACTGGATGGTTGTGATATGATTGGTTAAATTAAATTTTATAATACAAATATATCCTTCCCAATTTTTAATATGAGATGTTGTTTTATTTTAATTTCAATATTTTGTGAGGTCAAAAAATATAATAATTATGTTGGACTTCATAAAATTGATATTATTATAGATCTTGAATTTTGTGAGAGGTATTTCCATGAAAGATTGGGAAATGATGTCAGTTACAACAAAGAAATATATAAATTTCTAAGCTATTATGGGAGCTTATGTCCCCATGATATTGATTATACACAATGTGAATGGATAGGATTATATGGAATAATTCAATGACTCTTGTGGTTACGTGATGAATTCAGAATGATCATGGAATGAATGACACTTTTTGTTGAATTGATTGTAATAATATTTCATTCAAGGCTTGAAATACAAATTCCACTTAATTTGCTGATAAAGTATGGTCCCAATTAGATGGTTTTAAAAATTGATATCACAGAATTCTTTCACAATGACAACCATTTCCCCTCTATCAATATATCTATGGAGGAATCCATCAATGAAATGTTTATAATCGATGTTATGATGATCCAACATATAATAAATGATGATTTCCAGTACCCAATGCCAGATTTTACCTTTATAGTCACTTATAAATAGAATATCCTTACATTTAATGTGGTCTATGTGAGTTTCCTACAAGAATCGGTGGGATTGTTTGGATTATGGATGGAATTGACCTCATTTATATGTTCTATACGATTACTAATGAATAAAAATAATACTCTATGTTATATTCTACTAATGACTGTTTTATCCTAGTATTGATCTAAAAATTTCACAGTGATGTTCCCCAAACAATATTCATGGGAAATAAATTAATTCATTATGTGAATTAATGATGTCTTCATAGGGAATTAGTCCATCTTCCCTCACAAATATTCATACGAGGGAAGTGGTACTTCTTTCCTACTGGCATGATCACCATTAATCATAATGATGACACAATCTTAATATACACTGGGAATCATGTGGTTCATGGGTATTTGTAGCTATAGAACTAAGACTATAATGGGGGACAAGAAATAAACTATAATTTTGATGCACCCTTCTGACAATAAGAAGTAATAAAGCATGATTAAATTTATGGGAGAGATATGAATGACACCCAAATGAACTCTATTGATCCTAGGGTCTTCCATCCACATTCATTTTGGAAATATAGATTTTCCATTAAAATATATCTCCCATGTATGTGGGGAGTGTTGAAATGATAATTTTTCATCATTTTCTAAATCAATATTCATTATAATTTATTCTAAATAGAGAATATTTGTGTGAAAATCTATAACTTTTTCCCCATTGTAATTTTTTTTTGTATAAAATGATTGTTAAAATGAACCAATATGACTTCCCATAATGCCAAATAGGATGTTTATAAACATAGGAAGTTTATGGATGTATTTTAGAGGACCATTTTGAGAGACCAAGTATACCACCTTATGCAACATGTAGTTACGTAGTTTTAGAACCACCAATAATAAAACTCGATAGTTCTTCTCGATATCTAAATAAAGATTCATAGTATCAAGCATCGTTTGACTGAGATAATATAGACTGTTTTCATTCCTAGAATTATTCATTCACATGATGAATGAATCTATGGATTTATATGATGGTATCACATATAATATTAGTGTGATTCACTTGATATATGTCTTCAAAACAAGTGGAATCAAAATATATTCCATTTGACAATCAACTGCTTCTTGGAATTCATCATTCAATTGATATGGGACCCCATTATTCATCAAATTGATTATGGGGGACACATATATTCATGATGTTTTTATAAAATATTAAACATATGAAAGGTTTCTGGATAGTATTTTCAATTATATGAGGTTTTAATGAGAATTTTTTTATGGATATCCATTTCCATGTCAGAATCAACATCAAAGCCTGTATATCATACCAAGAGTCCAAGAATCATTCCTAAGGTAACACTAAAAAACATTTTATGGAGTTTATTTTTAAGATTTTTTGTCATCTCTTGTTAAATACAAATCTACATTAGTAATTTTATTAGAATTCTTACAAGATTTCACTACCAGATCATTAATGTCACACCCTGATATTTTATGAGAAATATTATTTTTTAATTTATTTTATGTCTTATGTTGTACGCTACACAAAAATTAGCTTGTACTATATGGAACAACATATTACCTTGTATTATACACAAACACTATTCTTTTCTTTTGTTGCATGCAAGAGCGACCATCCTCGATAGCGTGTGTTGTTCGCAAAACCGAGATTCACTAAACAATGATATATTATTATAATATTATTATGAACTAGTTTTTATGAATAGTATTAACCAAATTTTAAATTTTATAAAATTATAATTCAGCTTAAACATATCCTATAACATGGTATGAGAACAAAATAAAATTTTCAGGTAAAATAAGTATTTTTCAACAAAATACAGTTTTGACACCTTTTGATGGAGCATCCACTTTAAATCTAGTTTTGACATGTTTATAAGTTCTATTAGACAAAAAAACTTATTCATTTCAATCAGGATATAAAAATTTAATTTGATAAATTTTTGACAATATTCTGATAACCTTCATATTTTGATGAATAGTAAAAATACGCTAAATTTTATTTAAAAATAACTTTTTTCTTTCAAATACATTATATGGTTAAATTATAATATTGAATGGTTTTAAAGTATAAATATAATATATTTTTACCATTTAATATATGTTAATTAATTATCATTTATTTTACACAGAATTCATAGGTAAAAACATTTCAATCTTTTGCAACGTTTTATCTTTAGAAACCCGTTTTGTTAACAATGGGATTAATTTTAAATTAATTAATGAAAATTATGTGTTTTGAATTTTGAAAAAATTGATTTCATAATTGGAATCAGTATTTCCAAATTATTTTAATAGGATACTTTTTATTTTTAGACATTATAAATAGTAACTACGTTAAATTTTATTTCCAATGGTTAAAGGTAAATCGGGTAATAAAGGGTAAGAATAAGATTATGTAATTACCCTAAAACCTACCAAAATTCTATTGGATGAATAAAAGTTGATCCATATCACCTAAGGGTTGGAATAGATTCATTTCATGTACTTTTGACCCTGAAAATGATGTAATTATTATTAAACCCAAAGAAAGTGACCACATGTCACTCTCTTATATCTTATAAGTGTAATAATTTTAATTTAGTGATAAAATTCACAAAACATAAACCATAAATAGTCACCAGAAATATAATAACATTATTTACATTATGTAAATTTATTTAGAATTTTTAGGGATTAAATATTTATCATTAATGATGACACAATAGTGATGTATAAATTATTTTATTGATTGAACTATGAAATAAATTTTTTTAAAAATATTAAAATAAATATTATATGAACTATTTAATGTTCTCCATGAATTTTCTAAATAAATATGACATGTTAGGAATCATCTAAAAATTTGGGTTCGAACATAACTCATGTGTGGATTTTATTTAAATTCAATCAAATGAATGGTGTCAAACATGACAATATTGATATTTTATATTATTAAATTGTTTCAAAATCACAAAAATATTTAAAAATTATAAATTGAAATTTATATGGTTGAAAATGTCATAAATTATCCAATTATTGAAAATTCACAACACATAAGTAATTATTCATAACAATTAAAAATTTAGAATATTATTATCACAAATAAAATTAAATAGATTAAATAAGGATAAATCAAGTTGATAAGGTTTAAAATAAATTCCCAAAATTTCAAAATTTAATTGGATGATGATATTACAACCTTATCTCATATAATATTCTAAATTTTAAATTTTTGGAGGTTTTTATGTTGGGTTATAGTTTCAAAAAAATTAATATTTTAGAGGTTTCCAAAAGTGCCCCTCTCCTCTCTTATAAAGGGGCACTTCCTCCTTCTCCTCCTCACACCATTTTGAGCCTTAAAGCTCGGCCAAAACCTGCCCCTTTTTCTTCCCCACTTCCCTAGAAACATTCTATAGGTCTTGGTATTCTATAAAGACCATCTTTAGTGCCCTAAGAGGAGGTTTAGAAGAGGCTCATCGAAGTAGAGGTAATATCATTTTTCGATTCATTCAAATTCATTTATTCTTCGACTTCCTCTTATTTTTTTGTTTCACAATGAAGTAATAACATCAGTATCACTAATAGAATGATATGTTATTATAATTATGAAACAACCCTATTTCACCTTAAATCGATCCTACGGAAAACGAAATCACCGCTCGTGTGTACGTACAGAATATCGTCTCCACGCCGTGGTGTAATCTGTTTTCCACCACCACCTTACATGGATGGGTATAATGGTGTAAATAATAACTATAAATGATTATTATAACATGATAATAATTATGAGATATTATATCATCCACTCCAATACCATTCAATAATTATGGGAAAGATATCATCGCTCGTGCGTACGTACAGATTACTGTCTCCACGACGCGATGAGATTCATTCTCCATGTTAACCTTTCAAGAATGATTATAAAATATATATATAATAAATAATCATGAAATACATGAAATAATAAGGCTACTGGATTTATTTATATATATATACATGTCATCAACTTACTTCCATTCAATTCAATACAGAAATGAAAACAACGTTAATGCGTACGTACAGTCTACCGTCTCCATGAACGGTGTATTTCATATCATTTATCAATCTATTATATATATATATATACTGAATATATATGACATATAAATCATTTTTTACATTATGTAAGTATGTAAATCATGATATAATTAATAATAACATCAATAGCAACAAGTCCAAACACGTACGATAAATGAAACGATTTTACACAAAACACTTCTTTAACATGGAATTGACAAATGAACGGGAAATATAAAGTTGTAAGTGAATCATATATGATATCATAAATATTATTATGGTTCTATTACAAGTTAATAATATGTTTAAACCCACTATACAAGATTCTTGGACACATACAGAAGAAATTGGACATAAGGTAAGGGATAATTTTGCAATCTCATTTTAATCCGAGATTGTTTATATGTAAGTATTTACTGGGGTTATTTTTATCATCCATGAACGTGTTTTATAAAACTATTTTCATAAAGTCATTAATATCATTCCATTTATTTTTAAATTCATGTTAACCCCTTTTTTCCTTTTACTATGTAGTATGGAAGGAATATTTCTTTTGTTTACCATACGAGGTACTTTTTGACTTTTTCGGCAAAAGTATGAGGATAATGTTTTTTTAACTTATACGGTATGAATAGATTTTTACGGTTTTATAACTCCTTATTTCCATGAATCATCCTCTACAAGATTTCATGATTATTTCCAATGAAATTATTTTTTTTTAAAATTGCATGACATTTTGAAGAAAAGAAAATGACTTTGAAGAAGAAAGAATATTTTCATCAACAATTCATTTCAACTGTTTTAACAATACTATTTTCCATTTAAGATGACATTCTTTAATATGGTAATGTTTCAAGTATAATTTTCCTATTATTTACATGGTTTTAATTTTTTTATTATAAATTATATCCATTGTTTTATATGGATTATGTAATGATGGGATGATGATTATGAAACCCATTTTATTTGTTGGGTTATGATGAATGATTTATGTTTATTTTGTGGCATAAGAAAGAATGATTTAATTATGAGATGGGTGGGACCTATATCTCCATCCAATGCATTGGGTAATGATTTATATCTCATGAGATAAACATGGCTGGAACAACAAGTAAATTTGGTTCAGAAATATAGGGCTGGAACGGAAAGTAAACTCGGTTTAGTAATGGAATTTGTCCACTATGACGGTCTTGGAAACAATGCCTTGGATAATATACAACTCATATCACATTAATAATGGTTTTACATAATTACTTGTTTTATTCCCATGCTAGTTTATCATGATTGATGTTCCTTATGATCTATGCCTTACGTAAAGCCATGTTTTATGTCATTCCTCAAGATTTTGATGTTTAAACATTATATTCATGTTTTTAAGTTCGAATGTATATGGTTTGTTTTATTTTCTCCTTGATTACCCTTACTGATAATTTGAGCTCACCCATTATATGTTTTCTTTTCTACAGGATATAAAAAAAGGTTTTAGGAAAGAAAACAAAAGTGGAAGATTTTTATAGGAGATGTTGAAGATCTTTCACCATGATTAGAATATTATGTTATGAGTTTCCAAATACACTAAACAATTACGGTCCTTGGGAGACTATTTTTGTAATGTGTTATGTATTCCGCAAAAGTAATGTAATGTCCATGTATACCAAGCTTGGGTCTTTACAGTTGGTATCAGAGGAAAGGTTAATTTAACCTTTGGAAACTAGGATACTAAAACATTAGTGAGATACCTAGAGATATTTCTATGGTATTTCTAGGGATGTATCTACGTCTAAGTACAAGTATAGGTTACAATCCTAGAATGTTGGTAACGATCATGAATAAACTATTTTTAAACCTATGATGTTAGAGACGGAATGTAGTCCCCTTGATTATGTTATTTTCTTAGTATGATTTTTGCCTCTCACAGTAACCTTTTTGGGTTTTAGATAACGGCTGGATCACATGAAACGTGTTAATGATCAATGCATTGGGAAATGCAACGATTTTCCTTCTAAACAACCAAATGTTGTGGGAAATGGAGTGAAAAAATATTATTGATATACTTACACAAGCTATGAATCACTCAGGACATCCAAATGAGCAGAGAAGAAAACAATATTCTTTTGAGTCCTTCATGAGGAAACAACCACCTTCTTTTAGTGGGTATTGTGATCCACTTGTTGCTAAACAATGGATCAATACCATTGAAATGATATTTTCAATACTTCACCGTTCAGAACTTGAAAAGGTCATTTTATCTGTTTATAGTTTAGAAGGTGAAGCAAACCAGTGGTGGACACTAATTAATAATACAAGGACCCAAGATGAAATTGAGTCCATGGAATGGGACGAGTTCAAGATTTTTTTTTCCAATAAGTACTTCCATCATATTCTTTGAACAAATATGGAAAAGGAGTTTGGTGAGCTTAAGCAAAAGGATAATGAATCTGTTGGTATATATGAGGCAAATTTTACAAGGATTTCAAGGTATACATCTGGCATTATCATCCAACCTGAAAGTAAAGTTGATCGATTCTTTAGGGGCTTAAAACCAAGTCTTCAAAGGGAATTTGATATAAGAGAATTCAGTAGCTATGAATAAATTGTTCGTTGTGCTATCAAGGAATAACTGGAAGTTGGTGTTACATATATTTCTCATGGTTTTGACAAGAAACAAAAGATGGAGTTCATGGAAAAATATAAAAATCATGGTGAAAAGAAGATGTATGTTTTGTTATGCTAAAATTGTGGAAAGAAGCATGGTTGAGATTGCCATAAAGGGACTAGAAAATGTTTTAAATGAGGAAAATAAGTTCATCGAGAAGCTGAGTGTCGAATTAATTGGAAAAAAGTAGCTGATGATGTGAATATAGAAAAGACTAAAGAGAAATCACCACCAACACTTCAATTCTACGAGTACAAGGAAATGGGGAATTATGCTAACCAATGCCCTAATACAAGGGTTAATGATGATCGACATCAACAACATCTTAAGGAAAAGGACAAAGGGAAGTCAAATGAGATCAATATTGGTGATTTTTAATATGACAACAAAGTGGTGGAATGATTAAGTGTATATGTAATGGGATTCAAAAATAGTGTTGTGGAATCTCATTAATAGTATTATGGAATATAGGAATATCTATGTATTGGTTTTCAATAATTGTATGGAACCGGTAACCATGAAAAGTGATTAAAATATTTTTGGAAAGAATATAATGTGTTCATAATGAAGGGATATAGTGAAAATAATAGTATTAATGAGCTCATGACTGATATAAGGACAAATTGACATCATGGTTTGAGTATATGGAAATTTTGGGATTTTGGAATGTGGAAATAATTAAATTTTGGCAGCATTCATGTTTTCACTACGGTTCTATGGTAATTATTGTTTTAATAGAATATAGTATTAAGGTATTCACATGTTTGGAATGTGACCAACAAGATATATATTATGATATATGGGGGTGAAATAATGGTATTTACATGCTTGGTAGATGACCATTCCTGTAATCGTTTTCTTTATACTGTGAGTTTGGAAAAAAGTATTTTCGATAAGCCTAATGATCGGAATGGATTATGTTAGAAATCATATAATATTGTTTAAGGCTATAAATTTTTTTCGATATTATTTCTGAAATGATATAATGGTGTAGTTTTAGAAAAAGGACAACCTGTAGGATAAGCGACAACCCGTCGCGTCAGACTAGGCTGTGGGAATCGAACCCAAAACCGAAGTGCAACAGGACTTTGTCACCTATCACTGGCCTATAGAATGTCCTTGGTTTGTAGAAATTAGTTTTATTTTATTAAGTGGTGTGATATATGAAGTATAAATCCATTTTTGGAGCCATATATGATTAATATCACCATATATAATAACGTTTTCTAACCTTTTGTTCGAGATAGATGGAATGACCCATCATTCTATCACATGATATTCTAATACTTCCCAAATGACAAATTCAACTTCATATTTTAAGATATGAAGTGGAAATTGTTCAAAGAATTACCAACAATGAGATTGTACCAAAATAAAGTTAGTATTTCTTCTAATTACAATTTTTCATCTTTAGGGAAATGATCTTGAAAACCAAAATCATTGTCCTAGTACCCTAATATCTGATAAATTAGATGATACCATAGATCATCACAAATTTATGGCTTTGTGATAGTTGAATTTTTCATAGCCATGTTCTCTACCACTCTCCATCGGAACATTATGGTTAGATTTCTCATCCATATCCATTTTTTCACATATGTTCTTCTATGTGGAAACCTAGGGACGAGTTAATTTGGGTACCTGTTATGTTTCATACTTTATTTTCTAAAATTAAGTTTTAGTATTATTTTTTACGATGTGGGTTTCTATGAATGAAACTTTCAATTTGTAAACCATTTATAACCCCGACGAATTTCAAGGGTGAAATTCATTTTTAAGGGGGATAGAATGGAATACCCCTAGATTTTATGAGAAATATTATTTTTTAATTTATTTGATGTCTTGTTTTCTACGCTCCACCAAAATTATGTTGTGCTATATGAAACACTGTATTCGCCTGTATTATACGCAAACACTACTCTTGGCTTGTGTTTCACGCAAGATCGACCATCCTCAATAGCGTGTGTTGTACACAATACTGAGATTCACTAAACAATGATATATTTTTATAATATTATTATGAAATAGACTTTATGAATAGTATTAAAAAAATTTTGAATTTTATAACATTAGAATTCATCTTAGACATATCCTAGAACATGGTATGAGAACAAAATAAATTTTTTAGGTAAAATATGTTTTTTTCAAAAAACACAGTTTTGTCGCCTTTTGATGGCGCACCCACTTTTAATATAATTTTTGACACATTTATAAGTTATATTAGACAAAATAAACTTATTCATTTCAATCAGGATATAAAAATTTAATTTGGATAAATTTTTGACATTATTCTGATAACCTTCATATTTTGATGAATAGTAAAAATATAGTAAATTTTAATTGAAAACAGCCTTTTTCATCGAGAACAATTATATGGTTAAATTATAATATTTAATAGTTTTAAAGTATAAATAGAATATATTTTTACCATTTAATATAATTTAATTCATTAGCATTTATTTTATACTGAATTCATAGGTAAAACCATTTCAATCTTTTGCAACGTTTTAACTTTTAAAACCCATTTTCTTAACAACATGATTAATTATAAATTAATTACTAAAACATAATTGTTTTGAATTTTGAAAAATGTATTTAATATTTGGAATAATTAGGTTCAAATTATTTGAATAGGATACTTTTTATTTTTATACATTAGGATTAGTAACTACGGTAAATTTTATTTACTATAGTTAAAGGTAAATATGGTAATTAAGTGTTAATATAAGATTATAAAATTACCCTAACACCTGAAAAAATTCTATTGGATGAAAAAAAGTCGACCATATCATCTAAGGGTTGGAATAGATTCATTTCATGGGCTTTTGACCATGAAAATGATGTAATTATTATTAAAACCAAAGAATGTGACAACATGTCACTCTCTTATATCTTATAAGTGTAATAATTTTAAGTTAGTGATAATATTCATAAAACATAGAACATAAATAGTCACCAGAAATATAATAAAAGTATATACATCATCTGAATTTATTTAGAATTTTTGGGGATTAAATAATTACCATTAATGATGACACAATAGTGATGTATAAATTATTTTATTGGTTGAAATATCAAATAAATGGTTTTGAAAATATTAAAATAAATATTATATGAACAATTTAATATTATCCAAGAATTTTCTAGATAAATATGAAATGCTAGGAATCTATTAAATATTTTTTGTCAAACATATCTTCTGGGTGGATTTTATTTAAATTCAAACAAATGAATAGTGTCAAAAATGACACTATTGATATTTTACATTATTAAATTTTTTAAAAATAAAAAAAAATTATAAATTTAAATTTAAATTTATATGGCCTAATATGTAATAAGGTATCAAATTATGGAAAATTAACAACACGTAAGTATGTATTCATAACAATTTAAAATTTTGAATATTGTTATCACAAATATTATTAAATAGGTTAAATAAGGATTAATCACGTTGATAAGGTTTAAAATAAATTTAACAAATCTATAAATTTAATTGTTTTATGATATTAAAACTTTATCGCGTCTAATATTCCAATTTGAGTCATTTTTGGAGGTTTTTAAGTGTGTTTTTAGTTTATTATAAATTAATATTTTAGAGGTTTCAAAAAGTGCCCCACTCCTCTCTTATAAAAGGGAACCTCCTCCATCTCCTCCTCACACCATTTTGATCATTCAAGATCGGCCAACCTTTACCCATTTCTCCTACCCACTTCCATAGTAACATATTATAGGTCCTGGTCTTCTTCAAAGACCAACTTTAGTGCCCTAATAGGAGGTTTAGAAGAGGCGCGTCGAAGAAGAGGTAATATCCTTTACCGATTATTTCAAATTCATTTCTTCTTCTACTTCCTCTTCCTTTGTTGTATCATAATAAAGTAACAAGATCAGTATCAATGAAATAATGATATGTTTTTATAAATATAAACCAACACTATTTCACCTTCTATCCATTTTACGGAAAATTAAATCACCGCACGTGCGTACGTACGAAATACCTTCTCAACACCATGGTGTAATTTGTTTTCCGCCACCACCTTACATGGATGGGTATAATGGTGTAAAGAATAACTATATATGATTATTATAACATGATACTAATTATGAGATATTATATCATCCACTCCAATAAAATTCAATAATTATGGGAATGATATAATCGCTCGTGCGTACGTACGGATTACCGTCTCCACGACGTGATGAGATTCATTCTCCATGATAACTATTCAAAAATGATTATAAAGTATATATATAATAAATAATCATGAAATATATGACATAATAATGCTACTAGATATATATATATATATATATTTCATTTACTTACTTTCATTCAATTCAATAAGGAAATTAAAACAGTGTTCAGGCGTACGTACGGTCTACCGTCTCCATGAATGGTGTACGTCATTTCATTTATCTATCTATTATATATTTATATAATGAATATATATGATATATAAATCACTTTTTAAATTCTGTTAGTATGTAAATCATGATATAAGTAATAATAATATCTAGAATAAAAAGTCCAAACACGTACGATAAATGAAACGATTTTACCCAAAACGAAGCTTTAACATGGAATTGACAAATAAACGGGTAATATAATGTTGTAAGTGAATCATATATGATATCATAAATATTATTATTGTTATATTACAAGTTAATAATATGTCTAAACCCAAAATACAAGAGTCTCTGACACTTATGTAAGAAATTTGACATAAGGTAAGGGATAATTTTGCAATCTCATTTTTATCCGAGATTGCTTATACGTAAGTATTTACTAGGGTTATATTTATCATCCATATCCGTGTTTTATAAAAATGATTTCATAAAGTGTTTACTATTATTAGATGTATGTATAAAGTCATGTTTACCCCCTTTTGACTTTTACTATGTAGTATGTAAGGAATCATTCTTTTTGCTTACTATATGATGTACTTTTTGACTTTTCCGGCAACAGTACGGGGAGACTGTTTTTTAACTTATACAGCATGAACATATTTCTATGGTTTCATAATGCTTTATTTCCATGATGATTCCTATACAATATTTCATGATTATTTCATATGAAATTTTTTTATTTTAAAATTTCATGGCATTTTGAGAAAAGAAAATGATTTTGAAGATGAAATAATATTTTTCTCCAGAATTCATTTCAAGTGTTTTATCCAAAATAATTTCTATTTAAGATGAAATTATTTAATATGGTCATGTTTCAGGTATAATGTCCCTATTATTTAAATTTTTTGATTTTGTTTATGATGAAATGATATCCATTGTTTTATAAGTATTATGTTATGATGTGATGATGATTATGAAACCCATTTTATTCGTTTGGTTATGATGAATGATTTATGTATATTTTGTGGCTTAAGAAAGATTGATTTCATTATGAGATGGGTGGGACTTATATCTCCCTATAATTAATTGGGTAAAAATTTATATCTCATGATATAAACATGGCTGGAATGACAAGTAAATCTGGTTCAGTAATATAGGGCTAGAACGGAAAGTAAACCTGGTTCAGTAATGGTCTTCGTCCACTACGATGGCCTTGAAAACAATGCCTTGGATACTATGAAAATAATATCATGTGATTAATGGTTTCCCACAATTACATGTTTTATTACTGTTCTATTTTATCATTATTGATTTTACATTATGATCAATGCCTTATGTACTGCCATGTTTTATGTCATTGCTCAAGATTTTGATATTTAAACATTATGTTCATGTTTTTAAGTTCAAATGTATATGGTTTGTTTTATTTTCTCCATGATTACACTTAATTAGAATATGAACTCACTCTTTATATGTTTTCTTTTCCCCAGGATATAAATAAAGGTTTTAGGTACAAAAACTAAACTGGAAGATCTTTATGGGAGATGTTTAAGATCTTTCACCATGATTAGAAGATTAGGTTCCGAGTTTCCAAAGACACTAAACTATTACGGTCCTTGGGTTTCTATTTTTGTTATGTATTAAGTATAATGATAAATTAATGTAATTTCTATGTACATAAATCTTGGGTCTCTACAATTGATTTTCCATTCAATATACTTTCCCATGAATAGTTTGAAAAATGTGATTCATGGAATATTGGTATGCTGGTCCAATATTCTTTAGAGCCAAAGGAGTTAATCATTAGTATTAAACCCCATGGGTTTAAATTATAGTGGTTTCATTATCATATATAGGGTCTATTATGATTTTAGTATATCATAAATATCCATTCATGATAGAGTGTTCTTTGATACTATCCATTGTATCAATCAAAATTATTAAAATCTGAATTTGGAAGTCATATTTTTTACAGTACCATTTGATTTCCCGGAAATTGTTGAAAACTCTAATATTCATATTATCCTTATATATTATATAAATAGTGGTTGTTATTTTTATGTAATAGACATCACAAATTATATTGGCCTTAATGATTTCATCATCTTCTTCTTTGATATTGGTAGTGTGGGTAGTATTTTCTCTCCAAGCTTCTTTCATGTAACCATGTCGATCTTCAGAAAGACCCAGTTAGTGGATGCACACATTGTGTTAGAGGCCAAGATTATATTTTTAATTTTAAGGGAATGAGTTTTAATTCTTATTTTAGTGATATTAATGAACCTATTATTCATCAGGGTACATGGACACACTGATTAGTGTCAACCATGTATCATTTTCTTTACCCATATTTATCTGTCAAAGTTCATTAATAATGGTGTAGAAAACCTCCTAAAATATTTGAGGGGTATATTTGATGAATTATTACTCTTAATAGTCCTATTAGTATTCCTCTTCCCCTATTACCATATCAATCTGGATGGGTGATAAAGGGAACCATTTGAGTTACTGGAGAGATCAATATTCAGAGATCTTAAGGAACAAATATTTCCGTTTTCTGAATTTGACACTACTATTGCCTTTATTTTTAGAGATTATACTGGGGTATTATAATATTTTGGGGAAATTTAGATTCTATATTCACATAAATTTACATACATGGGGGGGAGGATAAATATTCTTTCAATTATAGAAGGTCAGATGAGATGAATGATATCATGAGAGTTGAAACGTTCATGGAAAATTATGAATTCACATTTTCAAATTGGTTAATGGAAATTATATATTCATCCTCTTGTTATATTAATGGTTTACTCAGGGTTATTTCAAGACCATTTTGGAAAATAACCTGGGAAAAATCCACTTTCATGGGTAATTTCCCTTCCTCTAGTAAAGTCCAGCTTTGATATATTGATATCCACAATATTAAAATAGTGACTCATCAATATATAATGTCCAAATAATTTCAATTAATTATTTCTTTGAGATATCTATGATAAATTAATTTTATTTATACATGTTGGTGAAACCAAGGCTTTCTAGTATGATTTTGAAGGTTGTATCCTATCAAATGACCATGGATTCCAAAATCAAACATTATCTCCCCAAACAAGGTTATAATAATGACCTATAAGAGGGGTTTTGTTAACCCTTATGATACCCCTAAAGAGTCAAAGGATATGGGGAAAAGTATGATTTTTTGTGTCCCAAACAACGATATGTATAGATTTTAATGGGGGTTTCTCACGATCCTTTATCAATGAAATATCACTAGATGTCAATGTAATATAGTTTTGTATACAAATGAATGGATCTGATGTGAACTATTTAATAGAATCAATGTCTTCTTCATTCAAATAAATAAAAAAAATTCACACCTTAGGGTCAATCTATGTATGATATACTTAAGAAATTGAAACATGTCTTCAAACTCTATAATGATTAACAACACCTGTATAAGTGCTTCTCGAATACCCTTTGATAAATCCATAACATATATGGTTGATATTTTTATAGGAATTATTTCCAACTGATTTAAGATGTAATATTTTTTAATCATTTTTTTCTCTCCCCCATAAAGGGGATTCTATGTAACTTGAACATTTGGGGATAAGGCACTAGATATTGATGGTATATGTAGTTGTAAAGAAGTGGGGGGAATATTTACTACTATTGGATTAGGTCATATTGGATAGCCTATCCTAATAGACTAAAAAGGATTCTTCACCCCATCTATAATATATTCCATAATAATTAGTCCTATAAGGATATCAATAAATATATATAAATATTCACACTCTAGGTGCACTCATCGATTGGATTTTATATGATTTTTGGAATTATATATATCTTAGGTGGGGTTTGGGAAAGAATATTAGGTTCATATGTGACTATATATTATCATAACACCTTGGATTATATGGTTTATAACACAAGTTCTCATGTCATGCTTTATGAAACTCATGTTTATAATCATACACATCTTTGGAAAAGGGATACCTTAGATGTATGTCATTAACCATAAAAAATATAAATTATTCATCTGATGAAGGTTTTGTTAGGTGGTATGGTTCTTGTGGTCCTTGTAATGAAGGTGTAAAATATGATAGAGTCAGGACTTTCATAGGAATCTATATAAGAACATACTCTAGTACATGATTTTTTATTCTTCGGTTATGTATTTCCTAGAATATTTTTTGTTAGAGGTATTTGATACGGAAAATGTTGGTCACACTATAAAAGAAGAAATTTGGGGCCTAGTTGGTTAGTTCAACTATACCCTAAAGATATCATGTGTTGAATTGATTATATTTTTGGTTTTATGATAATTTATTATTCATTAACTCTTATTTGTAACATCCTTTCATTTTCCTTCATCCAATAGATAGATATAAGAAACACATTATAATTGTAATGGAGGAAATCTTAGTTTTACCTTCCCAAAGACTATCATATTATATGGAATTTATTTTAAAAAATAATCCCAGATGTTTGGAAAAAATAGTCAATAATGTTGAAAATAGTTAGAGTGGTCATCGTGACCAACCTTTTTAGACCTATTAGGCTTTTAGTACCTCAATAATTGTTTGTCCGTAACTAATATTAATTATTTAAAAACATGTAAATATAAGAAGGAATAAATTATTTTAATCCTAAATTTTAATTGAGAATATTTATGTTAACTTATCTCATCTTGATGGGAGTACTATTAAATATTTTTCAATTTAGGATATGGTTTCTTATGGTGAAGTGGGGACTTTATAGATGGAGATGGTGTATGATATAGATTATAGGTGATGGTCATGGATTACACTCTACCTATTTCCAATAATTGATCTACAAACATTCATTAAGAATTGGATATAGTAAAAAATATGGTGACTTCTTATCTCTAGGAATCATTGGTATGTTATCAAAAACCACATATTTATTTCATCAAAATTAGTGGAATATAAAACTCATCACATAATTTCTCTATATAAAAACCCAAAAAATGATTTTTGAGGAAATATTAAGTGTAGCGATTAAGTTAATCCCTTTCACTTAGAAATGAAATTCAATACTCTCTAATTCTCTCAAAATTTCAAATTTTAGAGTTCATGTATTGCTATTTTCTATATCATAGAGGTATACTGATAATGATATTGCATGTGAGGTATTCCAATCTATTAACTGACCTGGATGTTAGACTAGTATACCAGAAAATATTGGTCCTTCTATCATATGTACAAGGTTTCTATGCATAAATACTTCTTACATTATAAGAATTTCAATCATGGGACCTCACCAAGTCACAATGTGCATTAAATATTATTCTAGATCACCCAAGTAATTGAATGTTTAAAAATATAAGATTCCAAATTTTTTGTGGGGGATGGTTGAATCTACCAATTTAGGGAAAGGTTACTCTCCTATTATACTACACCCCTTCGTCCTTCCATTACATCCAATGTCTCTACAAATGATACAATGGTTTTTATGAGCTTGAGGGAATGGTTGTATTACTAGCATCATGAATATGGGTCACAATTTATGTCAACTATGGTGGCTATGCCGGTACATGTAGAAATAATCCTACACGGGGTATCCCTTAAGTATTTTTATGTCATGGTTCTAGTTTTTTTCCAAATAGAGTAAATTACTAATTTCCCTATATCATTTGATCCTAATATATTGGTGGTTTTGTTCCTTGGTTTAATTTTGATACCAACTACTTGTTGGAGGACACCTACTAGAAGAGTGAGATAATGCTCAACATTAAGAAGACATCCATGGGGTTATTTCCCATGAGTAATTCATTGTTTATTTCATAAACACATATTTTTTATCTAATATTGTGGGAACCAATTCTCTCATATTATTGGATATACTCTTTCTGGCAATGGAAGTGATTTACCAATTCATTTATCTATTTATTTTGTCAAATATCATCGATGGAGTTGTAGTTGAACATTCGAAGGAACACAAAAGTGATATTTGATCTTATGAGTTTTGGTTCACACACCTCTTTCATTTAATTCAACATGGACCATGTTTAAAGTGGAAACATCTTCCGTCTATTAACCGGAATGGTCTTCATGTCTAGTATCATGTTTTGGGGTAGTGTTATTGGAATTCATTGATTCATAATGAATTTTAGAAATCCCACTAGTACATGAATGATATAATGGATGGATTCCCTAAGGATATCAATATAATGACCTGTGATTTTCAGGGGTTATTGTATCATTGATATATTTCATTTTTTTGTAACAACTATGGTGTCTATCCATTTCATTCAATGATTCACTTGACATCAATTTATAATGGGTGATTAGATATGAATCTCTAGAAAACACTATAATACAATTTTATAATGATGAATTCATGTATTGATATGGGTAAATCTAAGAGTATTATCGTTTTCTCTCTCCTAAAAAATGGGAAAAGAACAAATTTAGTTTGGTAAAAGGTTGAGCTAAAAATCCCCACAACCTTATGGGTTGGGGTTCCCCCTGATCTATATATGGATAATATCGAATGGGATTTAACAATCATGAAGGAGACTATTGTTGTAAAAATTCGACCAGCCTTGTGGGATAGTTTAACCCTATAACTCCACAACTGTAGTTCTTAAGGGTACTCTCTTGATCATACACATATTAAAGAAAGAATGATCTATGTTCAATTTATGGTTTTCACATGAGCTATTTTACTATGAAAGAATCATTTGTATTTGATAGTTAGCATATCGTAAGTTAGAAACATACAAAATGTTTTCAAAATCATGATGCAAGAGTCTTTCAATGGAATTTTTTCATTAGGGGAAAATTTGGGAATGTGTTCTAGGGACATTATTTTTGGTTTTACAATTTATTGTGATCATAACATGACTCTGAGAAATAAGTAGAAATGTTAAAATTATATGAATTCACATATTTTCGTTTTTATTGATTAGGGAGTGGAGTGAAATGTAATTCACTTTGTTCACCCCATCCCCTGATACGAACACCAGGTGTAGTTTCAATGTTTAACTCGAATTGTTTTTGAAAAGAATTATAGAATTAATGTTGAAGATCATCACACCATTTTCCAAATTTCATAAATCATCTAGTTTTATGAGTAGAAATATCAAGTTTATAGGGGATTTATTTTATATCATTAATATGATTTCTATATCTGATGTAGGTTATGAATTTAAATTTTAGGTGAAGTTGGGTTTTCTAAATGTACATGACAATTTCATTTATGAATTTTGATGAAAAAACAATTGGAAACATCAACAATGATGTGTCTAAGTTCCAAAACATTACCGATATATTATATTTATCTAGTTTATTCCCCATATAAAATTACTTCCTTTATCCTATGATAGAGATTACTCCAATTTATCTTCCCAATTTCTTTGTTTATATACGTATTTGACACAAATAATATTATTGGTATGGATATATTCTACTGTTCGAGAAGGAAGGTGTTCTAATTGTGGTTCTTAAGAATACATTTTCCACAAGATGTCTTTTGGATGAGAGTGAAGATCAATTCTTAGTGATAATTAATCAATAATGATTGGATTCATCTTCCCAAGATCCTCTCAATACGAGGGAACTCTCATACTCGATTCATATATGGGAGGAAATTATTATTGAATTGAATTATTAGTGAGGGGATGAGAATTTTTTTATTACCATCACGAGGAGAACTACCATCTTGGATTAACATCCAACTATAGGGATAAATAATAATGTCTATTACATGGGGAGGAACATCATGGTGGAAGATGGAAATGGCATTAACTTAATTCCATTTGGTCTTCTATCCAAGAGGAGGGTTTATATGGTACTCATCATGATATGTATTCCCCAGATTGATCTATCTATTATCATGAATAAATATTATTGGGAATATATTTTACGAAGAACCTCCAAGGTTTCTAGTAAAAACATTGTATGGGGGACCTTAAACATTTTGGAAAATTATTCTCGAAGTTGGTGATCATTTTGCTGGATCTGAGGACACTCCTAGTTAAATTTTAATATCATTAAAAAAACTATCCATGATTTGGGAATCATCTTGTTGCTTCTCCTCAAATTCAAGTTTACTTTGTGGAAAATTCGTTATATATACTCTATTTAGGGTGAATTCATTCACATGCTATGGAAGTCAACCATCATACGTGGCATCCCACATGAGTGTCTCCTCTGTCAATATTATGATTTAATAAAATGTTCCTGGGATATTGATAGGGTTATATTCTTTCCTTGGGATAACCATAGAAACAAACTGATGATTTCTAATTTGAACATTGGTATATGCTATATAATATTGACCATTTATTGTTGGAATATTAGAAAACCCCTCTCATATAGGATGAGGAATACATGTCGCATCTGAGTGATCTTATTATGTTGTAGGGAAAATCCAGTTATGGAGGAGGGATTTCATTCATGACTCCTAAACACAATTGTTGTAGTCATTATATCCCAAAAGGTTTTTATAATACACAAACGGATTGGTAAATATCCTTACATCATTTATAGGATGTGCATAGTGACATCTATAGTGGGAACAACAATATTCTACCATTCCATGTTTGGGGTAGGGTTGTATTCATACTTATATCCTCCCTTTAATAACAGTATATAGAAATAGTAATCATTTTTAGGGAAGGATAAATGGATCTACCACTTGTCTGTTGTTGGGGAATTATAATAGGTTTCTCTAGGTGATACCAAAAAGTATTGTTGGGTTTTATGAATGAAGGCATCTATATGTGAATTATCATATATTTATAATGGAGAATGTTGTTAGTATTCTTCCTTAAAAAAATGAGAACATGGGACCACTCCATATTTTTTTCACATCAAATATTTTGCGGGATTTCAATGGAACTTTTGTCTATGTGACATGAGTTGGGGTATGAAAATAAGAATCACTAGTAAGGTAAGGTTTTTATTATGTATGGAATTGTTAGAAGTGGTTATAGAAGGAGACCATTACAGAAAATACTATGATGTGGAAATAGGGATTCTAGAGGCATCATCATCTAACTACCTAAGGAATGGTAGGAATTTTTTATTGAGTTTGTGAGAAAGGATAATGAAATAGATAGGGACAATGACAAATGTTGTTTTCTTCTATTCCATAAGCTGTATTTGGGATTATGGTAGGATGTTATTTATACACTTGAGGGATTAATTTGAAACCTCCATGGATGGGAAATTATCATTGAGGTTGTATTTATAAACATTTATGTTTGATAATTGATTTTGGAGACCCTAGGTTGATAGTGGTATCCTCTTACAAAATGAGGACCTTGCTTGTGTGACAGCAAAAAAATTATTTTGTTTATTTATTTAGGAATCCATTAGGAATGGAATGAGTTATATATAAAATGAATGATAGCTTTACAACATAATTTAGAAGGAATAATTTTAATATTATCATCATTGTTATAAAAACATTCCTGTGATTCATCACATTTAAAAATTAATGTTTGGCCTATTCCTTTTTAGGAGTGTATAGAAGGGAATAACTTGTAGGTGACATAGTTTTTTAATGAAAGGGTTCGTGTAATGTTATTTGTTTGCATCCTTTTCATAATTTTGTTTTCAAATTTCTTAAATAATTGGGTCAAAAACACCCAATGGTCCATTTATCCAAGATAAAGACCCACATTCTAAAGGAATATGATCGACACATAATTTTATAATGATTCTTATGGACTCTTATTGTTCGACATGATGGGAGGTTGGGGTTATAACCCCCTTTGTGAGAAAGTTTGAACTAAAATTTGGTACACTTATTGATTTATGTCATTTTAATGAATCTTATATATTCCAAAAAAATTGTCGGTCACCATTCATATGTTTTAAAATCAATCGCATATAAATTCCAGTGTAACCATATCTATGTATCAAATTTTCAACATCAATAGAACTATATGTATGTATCCATGGTCGTCCGGTGATAGATCTTTATGAATTTATTAGAGGCATTCTGTCACATTTATTTATTGAAATCATCATGGTCTACTATTAGAATTATGATTTATTTCAACATAATTAGTCACTCTATATTTTTTTCATATAGGAAGGGAATTAGTGTTTTGATATTGGTATAGGGCCCATGAGAAGTTCTTCATATGTATCCATGTAAAAGGAATTAGATCCCATGCAGTTTGGTGACACTTTGTCGGCAACATCACAAATTTTTACAGTCATGTGGCATGGACCCAACCATGTTGTTTATGGTCATGCAACCTTGAAATATAGGAAAAAGGTTCATAGTAAAGGATTATGTTGGAAATATGCATTGAAGAACCATTTATTATTGATCTCATAGGGAGTATGTCCATAAAATGTTATTTTATCCTTAAAAGGAGTAAATACATATGAATGTGTACCTCACCTTAAATACAAGTTGATGATCTTACGGTGATGAGTCATGTATAAAATATATCCCTTTCTGTTAGATAAGTTTATACTGGGTGTATTTTCATTGAAGAATGAGTTGTTGATTAAATATGTTGGGTTTTAACCCAAGAGAGGATTTGTACATATCCTTTTAAAATATGAATCAAAACCCATGTAGTTTGAAATTGTTTGGGAATGAATCTATTCAGGAGGATCAATTGGATATTTAGTTATGCTTTTGACATGATCACTATAGATCTTTAATAAACACAAGTCTTGATAAGTTTATGAAAAAAGATGAAGATGAGGATATATCAATTTTCTGGACTATTTCATCTGGTGATGAAGGAGGTCAGGGGCATAGATAGCATAAGATATCCTATAATAAATTAAGGGGGAATACTACAATAGGGATTACCTATTCATAGTATCAAATATGAGGAGATAAGGACACAATAATATATGTCATCAAATGAAACATTTTGCGAACAAGCTCACTATAAAAAATAGGGAGGTACCTAAAACTACCTACCAGGTTTGGTTCTCATTACAAATGGGATGTATAATATTAAAAATCCAAAGGAACCTACCTATTATGTAGGTTATGTGTAGTTCATCATTTACCGAGGAAATAAAAAATCTAATCATAGACGCATCATTGAGAACATTAAATAATAATAAAAATTTGGAGGACATGGTGGATTATTTTGACATTGTATCCTTTGGATGGGTGCCCTAGAGAAATGGAATTCACTTTAATTGGTGTTTGTGTGAGAGGCCACTAATAGTGAATCACCCAGGATATACCTAAGTGAGAAAGGTTGGGTCATTCCCAAGATATTTCAAGGTGATTTGGATAGTCCTTCGCCCAGGTGCTACATGGGTGACCTAGGAGGTTTCTTTCTGTGGTGATACCTTTGAGAACAGAGGATGAATTCTTAGGGGAAGGAAATCGTTGCAACCAACACTTAGGTGAGACCATTGTCTTACCTACAGGGCTATCTGCTCAGGTATACTTCATATATTGGTGGTCTACTTTTTCTTCTTCTAATGATGTTACCTTATCCTAGTGATGTTTTGACTATTATAAATGGTTACTCACTCATTTCATTTTTTAGAACTTTTCTAAACTATAATCAAACATACATTTCTAATTACGTATTATGTTTTAATCAAAAAAATTAAATAGAGGGTTTATAATATTTTTTTTATATACATGCATGGGAAGAGCCTCAAGATATCTCTTCATCGTCAATCTGTGAAAAATTTGTAGGCCATGGGTCCGAATTATAGGAAAACTCAGGACCATTTCCTTGATATTTAGAACACATATGCAACTTAAATTTTTTTCATATTCATATGGTTCACATAGTTTGGATTTGTGTGATGGATAAATTAATGATAACCATGTGTCGGATGGCTAGTGATGTATGGTGATTGTATAGTGAAAACCTTTGTTGGAGGGTTTTCCATGTAGGTGTTAGGGTATGGTTCCACTTATACCACTCAGATTTACGATTTTAATCCCCCACATATTTTAAATGATATAAATTTAAAGAAATATCATGCTTCAAATTTTATTTCCAATAGAATTATTAACTTTTATTATATGAAATTTATAATATAATTATTATTTTATAAGTATATGATATAATCTACCTTCATTCCTTCTCACCTATTGGGGAATAATAACATCTCATGAGCATACATTTGGGATACCCCTCCATGATATGATTCCATTCAGTTTTTTTAATAACATGGATAATTATTTAGATAGTTTTAATAAATATATATTATATTAATGATATTATAGAAATGTAATTAATTTTTACTATGAATTAAATTTTTTCCATCTAACGAAATTTCGAAACATCACCCTTTAATACATTCAAACTATCATCTCCGTGAAGTGATGTAATTAATTTATCATTATTATATTCTTGTAAGGGTTATAAATTTTTTATAGTAACTAAATATTAAACTTATGGTATTATTAATATTATATAGATTATGCATCCAAAATTTAATGTTCAAGGACAATAACAATAAAATAGAACCACACATGAAAAAATTATAAAAAACCCAAAAATAATTATGATAATAAAATATTGTTAATGAGTATGTGATAACATATTATATAATTTTTTTGGGTGTTATAAGTATGAATATGGTTGAGTTGTTAATGTCTGATAATTATAAATATATATTATATAGGAGGATTGAATGCATTCAATGTGGGATGATAATTAAGTATAAGGTTTATGTTACAATCACATTTCTTGTTTAGATTTTTATATAAAATTTACATTGTGTTATATTATATGAATCAGATACATTAAACCCCATATATTTTCCTTTAATTTGGTTATTTCTCTAGATTTGACGTTTTCCTTCCATTTTCCTCTCTGTTATATAAACATTTGAGAAATTGTTTTTAGGAAAGGTCAACATTAATACTTTATTAGTTGGTAATATTTTTCACCCATGTACATATTTTCTTTGAAATTATTTCATGAATATTTTTCAAATTATATACGAATTTATTAAATTCTTTTTTAAAATTAATTTATTTTATATAAAATTATTAAAAATATTATTCTTTCCACTCTAAAAAAAGAACTTTTTACTAATTTTGTGTATAAAATCATTCTTTTAATTCATAAAGAAAATTTTTTTCACACTATCATGAATAATATTTTTTTGAAGCATCCTTTACAAGATTCCATTATTCTTTTTAAATTAATTAATTCCTTATTTTCTAATATTTGATTAATATTAAATATGATAAATTTAAATGAAATGAATATTTTCCTCACAAAATGATCCAGTATTCTTGTAGTTATATTTTCATCTATGATAATTCTATTGATTTTAATTATAATTCATTGGGTTATGATCTAAAGATACCATCATTATTTAGTCCCTAGATGGTTACTAGTTATGGTGATCAAATAATTATGGATTTTTTATTTTCAATTGAATAATATATGATGAAATGATATTTTGTAATGTGATTTTGTGGAATTAATATTAATATATAATGATGATGGTATGGGTTGGTCCATTATAGACCCAAAATCAATTTGATAATACCATACATATATCTCATGAGATTATAATGATAGAGTTCACCTGATCCAGAATAATTATGTTCATATTTTGAGATGTAATTATGATTACCTCTAGACATGATAACACAATTATGAGGGGACATGATTATGAATAGTTATGTTGACATGTTAATATGGGATTATCATATCTTTTAAATATAATAAACATATTATGAATGGGAATAACACACAAAAGATACATTTATAATATTATGATTTCATATTCTTATGATTCCCCTTTTCTATGTTTTTATTCTTGAATGATTCTATGGTTATGAAAAACCTATTAATCATGATTTTAGATATGACTTGGTCCTTGGGATTATGATCTAAGAACTCATGGGTATGAATATTTTTCAATGAGAATAGACATTTGATTATATTATCATACCATAATGATTATCTTATTCACTATTATGGTTTTTGTCCCCCATGTTAACCCTTAATGAGTATCTAAGATCACTCATTCTTATATATCAGTTACCTGGGTTTTTAAGGAAGGTACTAATTGTTATATGTCTTAGACATAAAAAATATAAATTTTTTTTGTTTGATTTTTTTGAATATTATTTAAAATTTCTTTTATCTATCTATATAATCAGTAAATCCACTAATCTATTATATTTTTGGGGTATGTATTGTAAAAAGATAAAATGAGTATTCATAAAAAATAATGTAATATTTATTTATGTTATGCTTTGGCTTCCATAGTTTTTATAAATGCATGGTTTGGTTATTTTTTTAATGTTAGTTTCAAAAGACAATACAAAAACACATAGGATAATCCTATGTATAAGAGAACATATTTGTAATAAAAAATGACTATCTTATTCATCAAAATGTTATACCTATCTGATTATTGGGATGTGTATTAAACTATGAAAATGTTGTAGCTAGGAGAATCTAATTTCAAATGGGTGGTCTAGGTATTAAATCGATAATCACTAGTACATGATGATTGAGCCTTAGACTTCACATATATATGGAAACTAATAGGTTATATTCGTTGGTTACTTCATATTCTCCTTATAATCCAAGATGATGTATGATAGGATATAAATTATGAAAAACTATGATAAGAAAAAAATATAAGAGATAAATATAATGTTTCATGGGTTGAATGAAGGTATAATAATTTGAAGCATCATTAGATTGATTTTCATAATCATATTTTAGTTTAAAAGATTTTTGATGTTTCATATACACATCAATGTTTTTATTTTAGTTTATTGATCAATAAAAGATAAACACATGGAAAATGAATGTGATAGGAAATGCAGTGACCATTCTAGTGAAAAACTGAATATCATTGTAGCTTGGATAGAATCTATTTTGGTTGTTACCACTCAACCATAACAATATATAAGAAATAAAATGAACAATATTGAAAATACAAAATCACCAAGGATGAATACAAATTACACTTCGTATTTTATATGCAATGTCCACCCTCATTTTGTGGGTCATTTGACCCACTAGTTTCCAATAAATGAGCCAATTCAATGAAAATAAATTTTGTATTCATATTTTATTGGAAAATGAAATGGTTTTCTTATCAGACTGTCTCTTGGAAGGTGAAGATGACAATGGTGGACAACTGTCAAGGACTGGAGGCAAGAGGTGGAAAAAATTCATAGAATAGTAGTATTTTATGGTTGTATTTCCCAATAAATATTATCATCAAATTATTTGAAATTACATGGAAATAAAATTTATGGATATGAAATATAAGGATGATTAAATAAATGTTACATGAGAATAAATAATTAAAAGAAATTTAATGTTTTACTCTGGATTTTTCATCAAACATGTGGAAAAATTTGATTAATTTTTAGTATCCTGAAACTAATTCCTCAAATGGAAATAGGAATTATATTATTTAGTAAATATGAAATATTTGTTTAATGTAAACTTAAGGTAGAAATGTAGAGTAATAACACCAAATATTTTTTTTTGTTTTAGATAAAATAACAGAAAAATAAATATTTTTGGAATCTATAATGGTAAATCCTATATTAGAATAAAATTATTTCCCAATACATGCTCAAAATGTGGGGGAATTAAATTAATAAACTGTCTGAATGGAAATGGGAAATTCTAAAATGGTGGAATAACATTTAATTGAGCATGTGATTTTCAATGAGGGTTAAAAACATTAAAAAATGAAACATAGAATAATTATTCAGGAAAATATGTTAAATTATAAAAATGTAAGGATATTTGGTATCATTTAAATCAATGAAAAAATAAAATGGCTAATGATGATGATACGACACAACAAGAACTGAAGAAAAATAATGAAGGTTTGTCCTTTTTTATCACAACTGATGTCAGTGAGGAAAATGATATGGTGAAAGCTAAAATTATCATCCACTAAGAAAATAAAAATTTCTTATTTGGCTATTTTAATAACTAATATTTTTTATCTAATTAATTAACCAAGAAAATAAAATCATATATTAACTAATTAGATGTTGAAATTATAGTAAGAACACTTAGTTTTGTGCTGATAAGGTCTCATGTTAATATCTCCTCTCCAATAAATGTTCATGGGAATTTTTTTTATATAAAACCTAGTTTTATCCCTCTAGTCGAATATGTTGGTATAATGTGAATGGAATATAATTTTTTATATTGACACCACATAAATATAAGAGTAAGGGGCTTCACAACATATATTATGAATCAACATATGATTGTTAACTAGTGAAATGATTAACATGAATGCCCAATGGGAATTAATTCCATTGTGTGGGTATTAATACATATTCATCGGGGATATTTATCTCAAACAATTTTAGAGGAACTAAAATTTTATGTTAAGCTTATTTACATTAATTATACTAATGTATTTCTTGATTAAATTAATTATATTCCCTCGAATAATTGTGTTGGTTTTTTTAATATAACTCATACATGGTGCCACACCTATAATAAATACTCATTATGGAATTACTTAAATTGAGTTGGAATAATTGAAGAATAAAACTAGTATACTCTTGATAATGGATTAATAAACTGTTATAAATCACATTGTGGTGATCCTTTTTATCTAGTTTAGAATAAATATCATTCAATACCTCTTTGAATTGATTATTAAGAACATTAAAATACCACAATCAAGAACATGTATCATCAAACCCGTATTGACAACTAGTTTGATCAACTACAAAGAGATAAATACCTTTATAAGAATTAAATGATTTCAATATATCATCAATTTAGTGTCAATAATAAGGATATAAACAAGAAAACATTATATATAAATTTTATTCATTACGAATTATAGTGATTCCATTTAGACTTGATGATTATCCCACTATCCTCATGGATTTAATGTGTAGAATTATTAGAGATTACCTCGATATAAATGTTGTAGTTTATAGAAATAATATATTTATATATTCCAATACAATATAAGAGAATTAAAATCTTTTTAGGATTAAGGTAAATTCACCTAAGAAAGATACGTTTTATGAATAAATTTGAAATGTGTGAATATTTTTTATCGATGTTTTCATTAAAGAGACATATAATCTCATATGAGTGTATATCGGTGGACTATTAAAATAAATATGTTATTAGAAAAGAACTAGAAAAAACATTGAAACTATGAACCATAGTTTTCATTGGTTGGGTGGATATTATTTAATCTTTCTGAATGATTTTCACATGAATTCATGATCCACAAAAAAAATTTAATTGGAAGGTTCTATGTTACTATAGATATATGAATATAAGGACTATATCTAGGAACTAAAAATAAGGTTTTCCAAAACACCCGTTCTTACACTACCTTATTATGGAGAAGAATTTTTGATATATAGGGATTAATTACCAAAGTTACTAGGATTTTATTATCATTCATAATAAAAAATTGATAGATTTATCATCACACCAATTAAAAATTATTGGATGAAATTACATGACTAGTGTGTTGGATAGGGAAATAATATTATTTTATTTTAGAAAACTAGATGCATTATCATTATTGTTAATGATGTGATACATATTTATTATAAATGTCTTAAGTATATAATTTCATAGAAAGAGTTGAACATTCACCAAAGGATATTGTTGTGAATGATTAATGATTATTACATCCCAATATAATACAACCATGGAAAAGAAAAAATGTCGTTGGTGCACTGAGTCAAAAAGAACCATGATTTTATTTCCATGATGAGTACTAAAAGGAAACCAATGTTTATAGATATTAAGAAAATATACCTTTAAATCCTAATTAAATGTGATAGATCATGTCTTTCAAAGAAAAATTTCTAACAATCTATACTTGGGAGGATTAATGTGGTGTTGAAGGTGGATACATAACAGTTGAATGAGGAAAGAAATTTTATTGATTTCAACCATGATTTTGACTTCATGTGAATGTTTAAGAATAAAATATGTTTTAAATTAATAGTAAGTGGTAAAAAAGATATATATGATGATGATCACAGTTTATCATTATATATTAATCTGGAAATATAAAAGATTTACAGAAACAAAAATGTGTATTCATAGTATGATAGCATGAAATAGATTATTGGAGAGTATATATATTGATTAATAATATATATGAAATTTAAGGTTGAAATATATATGTCTAAGAGGATGTTACAACCATTTAACATATTATTATGGAAATATAAAAATATTAACATGGATTTCCTTGACATAATTTCCAAAAATATTATGGGAATAGTGTGATTTGGGTTATTTTATTTTTCCTTATGATTCTATCACATTTAATTATAACAGTAGATGATTTCTCCCTCTATACGATCTCCATGGGGTACATTAGTCATGTGGTAAGGGTTCACAATTTTCCATTTATTATTGTATCTAATATGGATCCAACGATTACGTCGATGTTCTTTAGAGAGGCCTACATCGTTATTTTAATACATAGTTAAATCTTATCACCTCATTTCATCTTTATATAGATGATTCATATTAAAGGATCATTGAAATGATAAAGGATATATTGATATCTTGTTAAATGGATTTCAACTATGTTTGGGGTCAACAATATCTATTGGTTGAATTGTATTTAAAAAAATAGATTTCTCTTGAGAATCCATATGGCTCCTAATTAATCCTTTTTTTCTAAAAAATAGAGAACACCAATGTGACATGGTGAAGTTATAGAATGAAATATATTAGGACATAATATAGTTTAGAAAATTGAATATAAGGTTATATCTATTAAATAGAACATAATGGTGTCTCATAGTATAAATAAAATTTATGCTAACAACCGTATATGAGATATAGAGATCAAATGTGTATATAATGTGTTTATAAAGATATCTAGATAGAAAACGTTTTTGAGATTTCTTAACAAGGGGATTCTAATTCTTTAATATATTATCTATTTGGAAATTATTTATTAGATATGGATGGTTACATATAATTTATTACATTCATTAAATATCTCTTTTTTTCATTATGTGTTATGTATCTCTCATAAAGAAGCACATACCTAATCCTTCCCAAGTAATTAACATAGGGGTTCTATCATTGGAGTATGATATACCTTATAGTGAAAAAAATGAAAATTTTAATCATATATAGAAGGTATTGTGTAACCATAACACTCATTGTAGTAATTTCTTTATGATATATAATAAATTTGAGAAATGGCTGTGAGAACCCTAGGATGTGACAAGGTAAAAGTATCATCATTTTATCATATTAGAGAAAATAAATTTCAATGGAGGTAATATTATATGGTTGCAGAATATAACATCACAATATTTTATAATATGTTTTGATATAAATAATTTTTATTTCTTTGATGGAAATATTTACACACAACAGCAAGTTTAAACAAACCGTGTTACACTATTAAAATATTATTATTTAATATGAAAATTAATTACAAGATGTTTGATTAGATGAGAATAATAATAAATACCAAATTATAAAAAAATTATATATATTTATATAAATAAATAATTGGTTATCTATTGTTTATAAATTAATTTAAAATAATTTAAATGCAATAAAATAGATGTTTTAAGAAAAAACGTTTCCATTCACCCAATGTGCTTTTCATTTAATTAATTAAATTAATCCCTATTGAAAACAAAATTCATTAAATTAATAGATTATATAAAATATATTATTTTTAACATGCATATAATGTTTATTAATAGAGAGTGAATAAATAAATATGTCTCTTTCTTACATAATCTTTTTTCCAATATAGTGTTTTCATTGAGTTTAACACATTTTTATTAAATATATTTTTTCCACATCTATAAATTGAAGAATAGAAAATTGATTCCATATTTTGATCCAAACTATTCAAATATTTTAAATTGTTTCTATTTAATTTTTTTCATATGGAATAGTATCTGTGGAAATGATTTTCCAACCCACTAGTTGTGAATCTTTTAAAACTGGGATTAAACTATTGGGAAAAGCTCAAAAATATCACTAGTACATGACTTTATCCTATTATATGTTTATTTCATTAAAAAATATATACTTATAAAGTAATATAAATTATTTTAATACATTAATGTTAACTTAAAAACCCATGATTGACTATTATGAACATAAATTATAATTTACTAATATTTAAATACATTTTTGGGTCTCTTATTATAATGTTATTTTTTATGGTTTCCTTCATAATTGTTTTATGCAAAAGATTAAAAATCACCATTATTAATTAAAATAAAAAAAGTAATGTAAATCAACTTCTTACATTATCTCCAGGTGAAATGATTTTTATGTGTAAATATATAATTTACAAAAAGTTGTTTTCCCTATTTTTTTCAAAATTATGTTAAATGTAATTTATTCTACCTATAAATACTGAATTTGAAAAAAAAAATTGATCCCGAATTTGAAATCATCATTTACATAATTTTTTTAAATGGTCCCTTATATTTCTGGTCAAATAATTATTTTATGATGGTAAAACTTATGTTATCACAATTGAGGTTAAATTGGGTTTAATGTGGGTTTAACAAGGAGATAAGGTTGATAATATTTCTGAAATATGTCTACTTGTGATTTATTGAGTATATGTTGACCCTATAAAACCTTATATATGAATTTGGAATTCCATGGTTCAACTAATCCGTTCTTTCATTATGATTCCTTGAAGTATTTTAAATAATATTTTTTGATTAAGTAGTGGATTAATCATAGAATTTTAGGCCCCAAGGATCCACAATAATTACATCTTAAAAAATATAAAAATATAAAATATCATTAAATATTAATTTTTCTTAAATAATATAAAATCACTCCAATGAAGGCTTATATGGAAAATTTGGGATATCGTTAATTCTAAAATGTAGGTTTTACCTAAGGCCTGGCAAAATTATTGAACGCATAGGCTGTATCATTTATGTGAAATTTCGTATGAAATAATTTAAGAGAAAATTAAATCAAATTTTTTATATAAAGTATATTATTCAAACATGAAACACAACTATTTAACAATTTTTTTATTCAAATCATAGTTCATTCCATATAAACTATGTGATTTTGAGGATTGGAACAATTTTGGGGGACTCCATTGGTGATGAGTGGAAAGGATGAAAAATGAAGATTGATTATAAACACGTTAAAGTGGCATTGAATATTATCAAAAAAAATTCCAAAGAACATTTTTTATTAAAACATAATATTATATTTGGGTGAATAATTAATTTTTTTTAGTTATTTCCCTATTCTTGATATAAAATAATGACCATTGATTTTACTCAATTTCAGATTAGTTCAAATGTTTGTTGTGATGAATTACTTAATAATTATTTTCCTCCAAGAATTATGAAATGATAATTAATTAATATTCCCAATCAATAATATGTTTTTTCATCAATTATCATTGGGCTAAAAGAAAATTAAAATTTTTTTATTCTCAAGATAGTGATTCATGGATTACTCTATTGGTTCTACATTTATCATTAGCATTAAATTAGATAGTGATTTGACATTATTTGATAACTCAATTCAATGATATATTTTAAATGATGGGTTTTGTAAATAATCGTTATTGAATTGGAAACCAAAATTTCAAAAAATTAATGGATTTTCAATGTATATAACAAATTGTTGATGTATAATCGAAGCCTCATGATATATTGGTTTTGGTCGGAAATACATCAATAGTCAACAGTGAGGGGTTTTTTGAGAAATGGGAGGTCATAATCTAGTTACTGGTGACATCATGGGTTTGATAAACATGGGATGGAGACATTTCAACCATGATTTATGGTGATGGATTAGGTGATGGAATCAGAAAAATTTTCACAAGAATGATATAGTATTAAGGAAAAAATTGGTATATATGGAATGAAGCTTAGGAGAAACAATTTCAGATGGAACCCCCAACATTTGAGTCTAGGGATACATAATGTTAAAAATGAAACAAATTGCGGGGAACCCAAAATATATTTAATTTTTCGACATCAAGGTCATGGTGAACTAGAGTACATGTAACACCACAAGATTTCATAGTACGTTATCTCATTAAAGTAATTCAATAGGTTGCACTACATGCAACACAGAGTTCGAGCGTACCCCAATTTACCAAACTAGTCGTTCAAAAAGAGGTTATGAATAGTATTAACTGAATTTTGAATATTATATACTCTATATAATTTTAACATTCATATCCTGTGTTTCTTAGAGATAATATAAGAACAAATTCATTTTTTCAGATAAAATAAGTATTTTTCAAAAAATGAAATTTTACCACCTTTTAATGGAGAACCATTTTTAAAACCAATATTTGACACTTTTATATATTTAATTTAATGAAACTAAATTCTTCCTTAGAATCATGACATAAAAATTCAGTTTGTATAAATTTTTTTTACTTTTCTGATAACAATCATATTTTGGGGAAGAGTGAAAAATACTATGTTTTAATTGAAAACAACTTTTTTAATCAAAAAACATTATAGTGTTAAATTATGAATTTTATTGGTTTTGTAGTATAATTAGATTATATTTTTATCATTTAATACAATATAGGTCATTATAATTAATTTCACATTTAAATTTGACATAAACACATGTCAATCTTTTGATAGTTTTTACTTTTTAAAAAATAACTTTTTGGTTTTTAGAATGGGAATTAATTTTAAATTAATAAATGAAATATCTATGTTTTGAATATGGTAAAATATACTTCTTTCTTGAAATCATAATATCAAAATTATATTTGGGTGAATTTTTTGTATTTTTCAAAAAACGTTCAATTTTGGTTAAATAGTGAAAACCACTATGTTATTATCTAAAACATACTTTTTATTTAAATATTTATTTTTTTTATTTAAACTTATTTTAAGTCAAAATAGATATATAATACATATATATGTTAAATTAATTTTATTGGAGTGATTTTATAATAAAATTGGACGTGTAAAAGTTTATTGAATTTTTTTTACGTTTTTTACCCGCCTTTTAGGGGAATTTGCAAATTTGCATAAAACATAATTTTACGGAATCTATGAGTTAAATTTAAAAAATTTGAGAGACAGAGTTATCATCAGTATGTAAAATGTGGTTTAATAAGATGAAAATAATTTTTGGTGAATACTAGCTTCTGACTTTTATTTACCACGGTTAAAATTAAATATGGTAATTAAAGGTAAAAATGATATTAAAATTACCCTAACACATGTCTTAATTCTATTGGATACATGTAATTAAACCAAAAAAAATATTAGGAATAAAATATGATCTTATTTGATCCACTTGGATTAGATTAGGACATTTATTATTATTTTATTTGAAGAAGAGTTAAAATTGTTAAATTCAATGTTTAATAACTAAACCTATTTTTATATTAGGTTAAACACAATATAAATTCTACTATAAATATTATTAGAAAGATAAAAATATTTCCTACATAATGGTCTTTTATTTATAATTTTTAGTCATTAAAAAATTTAATTTATTTATGACAAAATGATGATGCAGTAATTACCTTATCAACGAAATATTAAAATAAATGATATTATAAATATACAAATAAATGTAAATTGAGACTTATGATGAATTACACTAATTTTATAGGTTAATATAACATGTTAGCATTTATTTGATAATTTTTTTCGATGTGATAAGGTTGATATGACTTTCACCAAACAAAATACTAAATAATGTCAAAATTGACATAAATTAATTTTTAAAACAAATACAACAGTATTGGTTGACATAATATTCCTAAAAACATAATATTATGAAAAAGGATATAAATAATATTATATATGTCATTTGCGAACCACATTAGGTTCTCTCGGATGTTTAGAGTATGTTTATTAACTATATAGTGTAAGAACACAAGAAGACATGGTAAAAGTTAAACTATATAACTAAGAGTTAAATAAACAAATTAAGGTTAAAATGGTAACATAAACTTATCTAAAACCTATTGGTTGATATATTTCGACCCATCCCCACCCTAGTCTCTAAATAAATTATTTTTGAGCCATTATATACAGAAAATTGTTTTATTATAAAATAATATTTCAAGATTTTCCGAAAGTGACTCTCACCTCTCTTATAAAAAGGTAATTCCCCTTCTATTAATATCACACATCCAAAGCCATTTGACATGGCCAAGCACTACCCAAATATCCTCCCAACATTCTTTCCTTCATTCTAGTGGCCTTTTTTTGTTCATAAATTCATCTTATAAATCCCTTATGATCAAATCAAAATGAAGAACCTCAAAAGAGGTAAATATTTCATCACCTCTTTCAAGTTCTTTTTTTCTTACACTTCCACTTTATTTGTTGTTTCCATACCAAAATAATAACTCCAACACCTTCTACATACTCATAATTTATTATAAATATGGTACAACCATTTTCATTATTCTATCCTTCCTATAAATGGAAAGGTCACCATACGTGCGTGCGTACGACTTACCGTCTCCACATCGTGGTGTAGTTTGTTATTCAAACACTTCAATATTTGTATGGGTATAATAAAGAGTATAAATATTGTAAATAAAAAATATAACATTTTAATTATTCTTTATATATGATATACTATACAATTACATATGATTTTACCATCAATATAATGATATTGTTGCTCATGCGTACGTACAGATTACCGTCTCCAAGACGCGATGAGATTCATTTATATGTTCACCAGTCAACGATGATTAAATATATATATAATATTAATATGTATGTAATATATCATATAATAATTCTACTGGATATATATATATATATATATATTTATATACTTACATATATCTTATTCACTTACTTCTGTTGAATATGATATGAAAATGGAAACAACGTTTATGTGTACGTACGATCTACCATCTCCATAAATGACACCTTCCATTTCATATTTTTATCTATTATAAATATTTATATTCTAAATTTATATGATATATAAATCACGGTTTATATTATTGATGTATTTAAATCATTATCTAAATGATACGATCAGGAATAACATGTTAAAACACGTACGATAAAGAAATCGATTATTACCCTAAATAATAATTTAACATGGAAATCATTATTAAATGGGTAATATAATGTCATAAATGAATCATGAGTGATATAATAAATATGAATAAGGTTCTGGTGTAATTTAATAATATACTATGGTCATTATACAGAAGGTTAAATGTAACCTCAACCAAGGGAAAGTGCAAGGTAAGGGTTAATTTTACAATCTATTTATTATCCGAGGTTGTTTTAACATAAGTATCTACTGGGAAATATTTATTATCCATGTACATGTTTCTTAAAATAGTTTTCGAAGGGATTATTTTTAAGGTACTTTTTACTATGACAATATTTTTAATGTTTTAAGGATTTATTCTTCTAAAACTTTCTCATTAATGTCCATGTTTTCCAAATGGTTTTAAGGATTTATTTATATGGACATGAATGTTTTAAAAAGTTAATTATTTTCAAAAGTTTCAAAGAGATATTTAAAACTTTGATTCAAAAACTATCTTATAAATGACTTCCTTTATAAATTATGTGACATTTAAATTATTTCATGAAAAATCGATATTTATCTCAAAGATTTTTACTGATCATTTTGAACCATGTCAACATCCATTACAAGATAGTATTCCTGACCGAGGATGAATTTTTATGATACAAATATTCCATATTGTATTGATGGTTTTGTGATATGTTTGACTGTGGATGTGTTATTTTTATACTATTCATGGTTTATAGATAATGTATTGATATTTTTTATGCTAGTTATAATACGAATGTTTAGGTTATATTTAAACCATTTCATATGAGGAATGAATTAGACTTAGTAAGTGATGGGTGGAGCCCGCTATAGCTCCTCGATGCATCGGTAGGACTCATGAGACAGACTAGTGTCTTTGAACAAGGTTTTGAAAAAAATATTATTTGTAGTCTTAGCACAAGGCCTTGACAATGTAGTGATGAAGTCAGGCATTATGCATTCCATCATTATGAAATTGGCTATTGATATTGCATGTGATTATTTGACTTGTATAATATCCATGTGAATAAGTAAATGGAATTATTTGATTTATATTTTCCATAATATGTTAATGTGTATGTTTAAAAGGATTTTTTTAGTTTTATACATTGCCTTAAATGTTTATGCTTATTTGTGAAAGTTTCCACTATATTGTTATCATTACTGAGCATCTGAGCTCACCCCTTTCTTATGTTTTTATTCCCCAGGATTCCCAGAAGTGTATTATGATTGATAAGTAGGGTTAATATATAGGATTAATGGCGTACGCAAAGGATCCTTTATGTTGTGTTTTATTTTCTAATGTGTAATGTAACGGTCATGTATGTAATATATTTTCCAAGACTGCTAAATTGATCAGTTTTTAGGGACATGATTCATTGTAATCATGCCAATGTATTTAAATAATGCACCGACTCTGGGCTTTTGGGGTTGGGGAATTACAGTTGGTATCAGAGGAAGTTCAGAAATAACCTTGGAAACTAGATTTAGATAAACTTTGATTACAAAACATTACCCTAAGATATAATTTAAGATTAGAATAGGTGAATTTCCTATTATTTTTATACTGTATAGATTTTGTGAGTTTTCCAAGAAATACATCCCTATCTGGATACGAGCAAGTAGCGGTGGCTCTAGAACAGATGTACCTAGGGGTAAAACCTAAAAACACCACTTTGAGCTAGGTTATAATAGAACTAGTGCATGAAAATGGGCCTTGTTGCACTCTTGGTTATGAAACTCCTAGAGGTTATGCATAAGATAATTAAAAATTAATTTACAAACCATTATGAATGATATATGAGTAAATATTAAAACAAAGAAACCCTTTTTATGATTATGATACTAGATGTGTGAAAATATTCAATTAATGTTGAGAATTTTTCTTGTTTTGGATTATACAGAATGATATGATCTAACCTACTGTGTGTCGTAATTTAGAAATGGAAACCAGTAGAAGGAATGAGAACTCCCGCAATATGCATGATCCAATGTGTAAGAAGGATCATATCTTTCATAGTCTTAATCCATCATTTAGAAAGGAAATAGTCTCCCATGTATTCTTATAATATGAAAAAATAGTATCATGTGTTAATAAGATAAGTGAATAATTCTCTATGTTTTATGGCTTTGAAGGGAAGAAAGAGAAGAAAAGGATGGTATACGGATAGATGGATAAAGGGAATAGGGGAAAGAAAGATTTTTTTCATATGTGATAATAATTGAAAGAATCAACTTGTTAGAAATTCTTGAAGGGAATGAGAGTTAGTTATAAGTGTGGAGAAAAAGGACACCAAGTACATTATTTCAAGGGTAAGAAAAAGGATTGAAATGTACAGTTCTTCATCTGTAAGGAGTTGGGAAACTATGTGAATCAATGCCCAAATCATCAGAGTATACCCCAAATGCTGTTATTGGATAATAATCAAGTTTTGATACTACCAATGATGAATAGGATTGATTAGAGTTCTTATATTGGTATTAAATTATAGTGTCATTAGAGTATTGTATAAATGATGTACATGTTATAATAATTATAGAGTATATAAAGATTTTACTCTAATATTGTTACATTAAAGATTTAAGATTATATGTTTCTAAGAAAATTGACTCAATAGCAAGTTAAACATTTTAGAAAATACATGGTTGAAGGAAAGATAAACATTAATATGGTTCTGATACTCAGGTAGTGATTTTTGGAATAAGAGATGTTTGATTTGGATAAATTATATTGGATATTATAGACATCCTTGGAACTAATTGATGGTTTGTTTATTCCATCTTTTTTGGAGTTTAAAACATTTTTTGATCTAACAAGTATATTCAGAATTCTATAAGGAATAATGGAGCAATAATTTAATCAATATGGTCTTATGGTAATTCATGGTGTTACCGTGTTTTAAATTAATACACGATGAAGGTATTCACATGTTAATATGTGGAAAAAAGATCTTCATTGTGTTATCATTCCTTATAAATTGTGGAGTGTGAGTTTGGAATGAAATATTTTTTATAAGTCTAAAGGTTAGAATCAATTATGTTTGACATTAGATACTATTTTTAAGTTTAAATCATTTCTTACAATTATTTTTGTATTGTTATAAAATGGACAACCCGGAGGTTGGGCGACAACCTGTTACATTCGGCAAGACCTTGAGACTTGAACCCCCCAACTGAAGGGTGAAAATGGTGGATCACCTACCACTAGAATACATCATGTCCTGGTTTGTATAATGTAGTTTTTTTAAATATTCTGACAAATGAACTATAAATTCATTATTTTTTAACCTTATACGATTAGGATAAATAGAATATTTTTGAATTCAATTATCTTTTGGTGTGAAAGGTGTGTTTGTGTTAGGAATTAGTTGAAGGATGAAACTCTACTTGTTTTGTATATTTTTTTCCTCTTATTATATGAATAAATTAATACATAAACATTAGGGAAGGTATCATAAAACAAAAAATGTTTTATCCTAATACATTATGTTGAACTAACGATACTTTAAATCATCATAGATTGATGGCTTTGAGGCACCAAATTTCACACTTGTTTGTGATTGATGGCCTCAATCACTCCCTATAAATATTTACATTATTCCTCTAATTATGTGTCTTTAATTTCCACCAATTTTCTCCTAATTGAGATTATAATTTGGATGTAACTTTTTTATCCATTTTCCTCTTTATTAAGACTAAATTTTATTTACCCAGTTTCTGATGTGGGTTTTCCACAAATGTATTTTTCTATTTTTAACATTTTATTTTCAAAGAACAATTTCTAATTTCATGGAATCAATTTATTTAAGAATGGTATAATGTAACACCCCATGATTTCATAGTACATTATATCATTAAAGTAATTCAATAGCTTGCGCTACACGCAACATTGAGTTCGATCACACCACAATTTACTAAACTAGCCCTTCAAAAAGCGGTTATGAATAGTATTAACTGCATTTTGAATCTTATATACTGTATAAAATTTTAACATCCATATTATGTGTTTTTAGACATAATATAAGAACAAATTCATTTTTTCAGATAAAAGTAGTATTTTTCAAAAAATGAAATTTTATAGCCTTTTAATGGAGAACCCTTTTTAAAACCAATATTTGATACTATTATATTTTCAATTTAATGAAATTAAATTCTTATTTAGAATTGGGAAATAAAAATCTTGTTTGGATAAATTTTTCGTAATATTCTGATAACATTCGTATTTTGACAAATAGTGAAAAATACTATGTTTTAATTGAAAACAACATTTTTAATCAAAATAATTTATAGTGATAAATTATTCATTTGGATGGTTTTGAAGTATATTTAGATTATATTTTTATCATTTACTATAATTTAGCGCATTATAAGTAATTTTATATTTAAATTGGAAATAAACACATGTCAATCTTTTGATAGTTTTTACTTTTTAAAAACCCGCGTTTTGGTTTTGAGAACGAGAATTATTTTTAAATTAATAAATTCTACTTCTATTTTATGAATTTGGTAAAATAGATATCATTTTGTATTTTTTTTAATATCAAAATTATCATATGGTGATGTTTTGGGATTTTTCTGAAAACATTCAATTTTTGATGAATAGTGAAAAACACTCCGTTATTATTTAAAAAAGGATTTTTATTTAAATAATTATTTATTTTATTTAAATTTATTTAATGTCAAATTAGATATATAATACCTATATAAGTTCAATTTAATTTATTGGAGTCAATTCTTAATAAAATTAGATGTATAAAATTTTATTGAACTTTTTAGCGTTTTTTACCCACCTTCATGGGGCATTTCAAAATTTGCATAAAACATAAATTTCCCGCTTCTATGAGTTGAATTTTTAAAGTATGAGAGACATGGTTTGCATCAGTAAGTAAAATTTTGTTCAATAAGATGAATTTTTTTTGGTGAATAGTAACTTTTGACTTTTATTTACCACGGTTAAAAGTAAATAAGTTAATTAAGGCAAAAAATAATATTATAATTACCATAATACATGTCCTAGTTCTATTGGATATGTTAAATTCGACCAAAAACAACCTTATAAATAAATTATGATCCTCTTTGGTCCACTTTTATTAGATTAGGACATTTTTTAATGTTTTATATAGATAAGAGTTAGAAATGTTAAATTCAATGTTTAATAACTAAACTATTTTTTATATAGGGTTAAACACAATATAAATTCGACTATAAATATTCATTAAAAATATAAAAATAATTCCTACATAATTATAATTTATTTATAATGTTTAGACATTAAATAATTTTATTTATTTATGACACAATGATGATGCAGTAATTACCTTATTAACGAAATATTAATATAATTGATATTATAAATACCCAAATAAAAGTAAATATAGACTTATGATGAATAAAAATAATTTTACAGGTTAATATGGCATGTTAGGGTTGATTATATAAATTGGGTTCGAAGTGATAATGTTTTTATGACTTTCACCAAAAAAATACTAAATAGTGTCAAAATTGACAAAAATTAATTTTCAAAACAAATATTATATTATTGGTTGATATAAGATTCATAAAAACCAAATGTTAGGCCAGAGGACAAAAATATTATTATATATGTCATTAATATAGAACTTTAGGTTCTCTTGGATGTTTAGAGTAAGTTTATTAACCAAATAGTATAAGAATACAAGAAGAAACTGTAAAGGTTATACTATATAACTTAGAGTTAAATCTAAAAGGGGATGTTTAAATTGTAACCTAAACTTATCTAAAACTTTTTAGTTGAAAGTTTTTAGACCCATACCCTCCATATCTTCTAAGTAAATCATTTTGGAGCCATGATAAACAAAAAATTATTTTATTATAAATTTATATTTCAAGACATTCCTAAAGTGACCCTCACCTCTATTATAAAAGGGTGCTTCCCATTCTATTACTTTCACACCTCTAAAGCCATTTGGTTCGTCCATCCCTTGCCCAAATATCTTACCAACTTTCCTCCATTAATCCTATATTCCTTCCTTTAGATTGAAATCTAACCTGAGGAGCCCTTTTTATTAAATATAAAGGAAGAACCCGAAAAGAGGTGAATATTTCATCACCTAATTCAAGTTATTTTTTTCTTACACTTCCACTTTATTTGTTGTTTACATACCAAAATAATAATTATATTACATTATATATACTATGATGTTTTTATAATTATGGTACAACCATATTCATTATTCTATTTATCCTATAAATGGAAAAGTCACCGTACGTGCGTACGAACGGCTTACCGTCTCCGCGTCGTGGTGTAGTTTGTTATTCAAACACTTCATTATTTGGATCGGTATAATAATGAGTATAACTGATTTAAATAATAAATATAAAATTTTAAATATTCTTTATATATGATATACTATCCAATTACATACTATTTTACCATCAATATATTGATATTGTCGCTCCTACGTATGTACAGATCCCCGTCTCCATAACGTGATGAGATTAATTTCCACGTTCACCATTAAATGATGATTATAAAAATATATATTATTGATATGTATGTTATATATGACATTATAATTCTACTGGATATATATATATATATATATATGTGTGTATATACTTAGATATATCTTATTCACTTACTTCCGTTCAATACAATATGAAAACAAAAACAACGTTTATGCATACGTACAGTCTACCGTCTCCATAAACGATGCCTTCCATTTCATATATCAATCTATTATAAATATTTATATTCTAAATATATATGATATATAAACCATGTTTTATAATCTGGAAGTATATAAATCATGATTTACATGATACGATCAATAATAACAAGTTAAAACTCGTACGATAAAGAAATCGATTATTACGTGAAATGTTAATTTAACCTGGAAATCATTATAAAATGGGTAGTATAAAGTCATAAATGAATCATTAATGATATAATAAATTTAATTATGGTTATGGTATAATTTAATAACATAATATGGTCGTTATACAAGAGGTTAAACGTACCCTCGACTAAGGCAAAGAGCAAGGTAAGGGTTAATTTCACAATCAATTTATTATCTGAGGATGTTTTTACGTAAGTATATAATGAGACATATTTATTATCCATGTCCTTGTTCCATAAAAGATTATCCAAATGGATTCATTTTAAGGTACTTTTTACTAAGACATCATTTTAAACGTTTTAAGGATTTATTCTTCTAAAACTTTCTCATTAATGGTTGTGTTTTCAAAATGGTTTTAAGGATTTATATATATGGACATGAATGTTTTGAAATGTTAATTCCATACAAAAGAATAAAATTAGTATGGGAGAATTTGATTCAAAACTATCTTTTAAATGAATTAATTTATAAATTATGTGACATTAAAATTATTTCATGAATAAGGGATATTTCTCCTAAAGATTTTTCCTGATCATTTTCAACTATGTCAACATCCTTTACAAGTTATTATTCTTGATCAAGGTTGATTTATTATGATATAAATATTCCATCTTGTATTTAGGGTTTTTAGATATGTTTGACTGTAGATGTTTTATTTTTATACCATTCATAATTTATAGATAATGTATTGACATTTCATATGCTAGTTTTAATACAAATGTTTATGTTCTGTTTAAACCTTTTCATATGAGGAATGCATTGGACTTAGTAAGTGACGGGTGGAGCCTGCTATAGATCCTCGATGTTTCGGTAGTTATCATGAGAAAAACTAGTGTCTTGGCACAAGGACTTGACAAAATCTTATTTTTAGTCTTGGAACAGGGCCTTGACTATGCGGTTATGAAGTCTGGCATTATGCATTCCATCATTACAAAATTTCCAATTGTTATTGTGTGTGATTATTCGACTAGTAGAATATCCATGTGAATAAGTAAATTTCTTAATTTGATTAATATTTACCATATTAGAATGAATTTTATTTTTAAAAGGATTTTGTTTTAGTTTTATGAATTTCATTAAATGTTTATTCTTATTTGTGAAAGTTTCCGCTATATTGTTATCCTTACTGAGCATCTGAGCTCACCCCTTTATTATGTTTTATTTTCCCATGATTCCAAGAAGTGTATTATGATTGATAAGCAGGGTTAATCTAGGTGATTAATGACATTCTCAAAGGATCATTTATGTTGTGTTTTATTTTCTAATGTGTAATGTAACGTTCATGTATGTAATTTATTTTCCAAGACTGCTAAACTGATCAATCTTTCGGGAATGGATTCCTTGTAATCATGAAAATGTTTTAAAATAATACACCGACTCTAGGCTTCTGGGGTTGGGGTGTTACAGTAGACTCTCATGAATCCTTATGACCGAACATGATGTATGGGTTAAAGAACACCCATTGTACTTAGGATAGTAAATGGGAACTGGAAAAAGTCACATGCTAAATATATACTATTTTATTTTCTTTATTTTAATACAATAGGAAAATGAAAAATGTGTTCATCCGTACATACGATCTACCATCTCCTTGAACGGTGAATTTCATTTATATATCCAGACTGTAATTGTTATTATAAATAAATAAATAAATATATAATGAATATATATGATATTTACATCATGTTTTACATCATAGAGATGATAAAATATTTATGGACATGATATGAACAAAAATTAAAAGTTCAAACATACAAGAAAAACCTGACAATTAACACCTGAAATGATGAAAATAGTAAAAGAGTGTCAATAAATTGGAAATAAGATATTCTAAGAATATTATATATGTTATAATAAATATTATTATGTTTTTCGTATAAGTTAATAATATGATTAAAACCATTATAAATTATGTTAAATATTTTCACCCAATAGGAAACACATAGAAATTGATTTATTCTTAATTTTATTTCAATGAGGCATATTGAAATGTTATGCACCTTGTGTTTTTATATGGTGTAGATGAATACCCATTAAAATACAACACCATGATTAAAAAATTATCCGTGTTATTATGAGTATCAATTTTAATTATTTCATCTAATGGGATTTGAATTAAATGTCACCATGTGGTAAAGAATTTACTTGTTTATATTGTTTATAGATGTGACACATAATCTATTCATTTTCTGATTCTCACTATAATATTATGGTATTGTTAAGGGTTTATTTATTAATGACATTCTAATCGATATTACTTATTTATTAAATTAAATTAAATTAATAAATATGATAATTGTTCAATAAACCCTTTAATTTTATTTTCATGTGGTTATTAATGACACTTTTTATCTAAAATCCACATTTTCCCACTTTATTTCACTAAAAATGTCTCATAAATGTTTTCTTGAATACCAAACATCATTTCCCTCTTCAGTCAAAAATATTGTTTATCTGAAAACCATGTTTCAAAAAAATATTTTAATTTTTTTATAATTTTCAATATAAAGTTTTAAATAAATCTTTACCAATTTCAGTTGTTTACAATTTTTTCAAAGGATTACTCTTATCTATTTCAAAATAATGTTCTTTAAAAAAAAATTTGTAGTGGAAAATGTAATGTTCTTTTTATCATGTACAACATGTATGGAATTACCCACCATCATTTTAATGAAAAAATAATGAATATTTTTATAGAAACTTTTCTATGATTTTTAATGTAACTTTAAAATAAAATTTATTTTCAAAAAGTGATTCAAAATAAAAAGAATATTTTAGTTTATTTCTATCTTATTTATATTCATCAATGACAACAACCCTTTAATCTTACACCACATAGGATATATTGTATTTATAACATCCTTATTATTCCTCCTTATGGTTTAAGATTTATTTTACCGATGATAGTATAGACATTCACTACAAATTTTTTTAGTCCCATTAAAATATTAAATTACCAATGATCATTAAACATTAAATTTTGACAAAATATCCATTTCATTTATCATGGATATGATTATTTCCTAAATGGTATACCGTTTTTAAATATGGTGTGTACTTCATAATTTTATGTTCAATTGAGAAAATATTGATAAATATATATATTTTATTTGAAATTTTTTTTTGGAAGGGCACAATTTTCATGAATTAAATTAATTATTTTATATATGTCCTATGCATCTGACATGTACGATATTGGTGGGTCCCGATTATAGAAAAAACCCCAATGAATTGATAGTCTTATGAGACGAGTCTATTATAATGCCTTAGTTGGGATTTTTTCATGCATGTCGTAAACTATCTTGTGAAACATGTTGATGGTAAATTTATCATGTACCTAGGAAACATGGGATCCAATAATTAACCATTTCCTCTATTCATATTCAGTAATTATTATCCATGAGTTTTTCACCCTAAAAAAATATGTGGTGATGCACCAAATTTGTGTATACATTTTCCATATATATTATTGAAAATAAAAACATTTTTTCAGCAAATATCTGTTGTTTTATGAACATATTATTTGATTTTGGTGATTCTGTTTACTTTCAGAAACTTTATGGAAAAAATACACAAATCAAGGGAAGTTTGTGGAAATTTTAAAACTACATGGCGTGTAATTTTTATACATGTCGTGTACATCCAGACAGGGACACGGAACGAAGGAGGGAGTACACGCCCATGTCACTAGCCAGATGTTACACGCCCGTGTGGGGTGGCGCTACACGCTATGTATTACATTCTAGAAGCAGTTGTCGCCGAGAAGAGTCTACACACCCATGTGGCCGTTGAAGGAGAAACGGCGTGTTTCATTTCTACACGTCATGTATGCTATTCTAGAAGGGGTTGGCGGCCAAATTGTGATACTACAAACCATTTATGGTGGCGCTACACGTCGTGTACACTCATATACTAGGCGGTGCTGTGCCAAAATCAAAGACAGTGTGTTAGGCTGCCTACCAGCGGAGAAAAATGGCACCCAAAGCACATTGACGGACGTACACGGCGTGTACTTTCTATACACATAGTGTAATTTATTTTTCTATAAAAAGTGGCCCTGGATTTTGATTTTAGAGGATAAAACCATTGGAAGATAGATAATCTCTACTTCTACCGTTCCTAAAGTCACCGAGGTGCCGTCATTCCGCCATTCCTCCTTTCGAAACCTTACCTCAACGCTTACACGATGAATCCGCCAAGTATCACGTGTTTCATTTCTCTCTTGCTTCCTATGTGTAACTAAACCCCTCATGTTAGGGCAGTGGATGAAAGGATCATAAATTGTGTGTTTTTTATATAGTTGTGTTTGCTCGTTGAAAATATTCTTACTCTTCTTAATTCACTGTTAAATATAACTGAGAATTCTGACCCAGACCAAGAGAAGAATTCTCAGTGATAAAAAAGAGATGTAATGGTAAAAACATCCACGGCCATTGGAAATATTTCACCGTTTCAAATAATGGATTGAACTTAATAAAGAATTAAGAACACTGACTACCAGACCAAGGAGTCAACTTCTCTAATTCCAAACAAGACGAACCGGACCAAGAAAATCCTGTAACAAAATGAAATCCAGAATGAGTGAATTATTATGAAGAACACAACCATTTAAACAATCTGCATAAGAAATCCTTAATCACCACATCTCTGACACGTCTTTTTCCCATTTAAAACACTTTAAATTCACTCATTGTTTTCTTTAAAACTGTTAATCATTTCTTCTAAGTAAAACAATATAGTTTTAATCAAAAACCAAAATCAATCCAATCAACTCTAAATTCTGCATACTTCACCTAATTATGTATTAACTCAATTGAATTCATGCACGCCATAGTTCCCTGTGGATCGACCTCGAACATATGCTATAATAATGTTTTAAGAATGAGTAATTAATTTGGGATGCATATAACTTCAGCTATAACGACAAGCGAGTCCAAATTTTGGCACCGTTTCTAGGGAAGTCTTTGGTTTTAGTGCTAATATTTAAATTTTTTTAATAATATATTTAAGTGAAAATAAAAATAAAAAATTATCCAAAATCTATTTTCTAATCCCATTTCAAATTTTCCCTTTAACTTTTCCCTTGATACACCTGGTATTTGTGTTGTGATTGCGCAGAAGCTTAAAGTGCATGAATATACGCCCTACATGGTCCAGGAGCACCGAATCATCGTTATTACTTCCACTTGACCCGGAGATCGAACAGACCCTGCTTTGTCGTCGGCATGCACTAAAAGAAACGCACATCCAGCAACCCTCTACCATGGAGAACACTAAAGAGGGAGCACCAGCCGTGGATTCTACGACTGTGCTGCAGTACTAGAATCAGTAGCCTCCCGCTGCTGGTCTACATGAGTAGGCTCTTGGAGGCTTCGTGGAATTCCTTCTAAGGGATTACCAACGGCCGTTACAGCAACCCCCTCCAGTGTACGTCCAACTGCAACAACTCTTCCAAGGTCCCTATTTCACCCCTTAGGTGCAATAGTATCTGAAAACTCCACCCCCTCATCAGCCACCTCCAAGACGTACCCTTATAGAGTATGGACTTCCTTGAATCCACGGAGCTGATACGGGCATTGTTCATCCTCCGGTCCAGGCCCAACACTTCGAGATCAATCCTGCAATCATGAAGCTGATCCAAAACACCATCCAATTCGGAGGCCTACCCAGTGAAGACCTGAACACCCATCTCATCAACTTTCTAGAGATCTGCGACACATTTCGTTACCATAGTGTGTCTTAGGACGCCATCTTTCTTCACCTATTTCCCTTTTCTCTATTGGACAAGGCGAAAGTCTGGATCAAGGGGTTTCCACAACGATCTTTCCTCACCTGGGAGGAGCTATCCCAGGCGTTCCTATCCAAATACTTACCTCCATCGAAAACAGTGACACTATGAAATGAGATCCATAACTTCTAGCAGCATGAATTCGAGTCGTTGTATGAGCCCTGGGAACGCTTCAAAGAGATTTTACAAAAATTCCCCCACCACGGACTCCCACTCTAGATGCAAGTCCAGAACATCTACGGAGGACTCACAACAAATACCAAGTCCATAGTGGATGCTGCTTCTAGAGGTATGGTGATGCAGAAATCCCCCGAAGAGCTATTTGAAATACTGGAAGACATGTCAGCCAACAAATTCCAGTGGCACTCCGAGTGGGGGACTCAAAAGTGAGGTATGGACAATATTGACACTACCACTATGTTAGCTGATCAGTTAGATGTTGTGTCCAAGAAAATCGACGCATTTAATCTCAAAGGAGCATCTCAAGTTCATGTGGTGAACCATCTAGCATGCGGTGACTGTGGTGATAACCAAATCATGGGAGAATTCCTAGGTTCGACTGGAGGCCGTTTAACGAGTGAGGTGAGTTATGTTTCCCAAAATCGAGGTCCCAACCAGTACCAGCAGTACCAGAAACTGGCTTGGCGAGATCAATAGAATATAACATGTGGACAACAACAGTAGAACCCTCCACCCCAGTGACCGCCTGGCTACAATCAGCCTCAGTACGAAAATCAGTTTCCAAGACAGCAGTTCCAATAGGGTTCGTATCAGCCGCAAGGGTACCAGAACCCTCGGCCACAACAGCAAAGGCAACAACCACCTCCACTAACTGCCCAACCATCTTAGAAAGAGAACACATCAAGGTTAGAGGACCTGCTGAATAAATTCATATCAACTACTGAGACGAAATTTTAGAACCAGGATGCTTTTATTCGAAGCCTCGAGAATCAAATTGGCCAGATAGAAAACCAGCTATTAGGGAGGCAGCCCAGTACACTACCGGGTAACAAAGAGAAGAATCTGAGGGAGGAGGCCCATGCTGTCTTGCTCCGGAGTGGCAATGAGATCCAACAAACCCAACTAGCCCAACAAGGTGCACCCACACCCCCTCATGATGAAGAAGGTACCAGTACCGGCACATCCTCATCCAAAAGCCCACAGAAGGGGGCTTTGCAGAATAAAGGAAAGGAGGTAGTCCAACCATTCAAGCCTGCATTACATTTTCTAGTGAGAATGAGGAAAATCAAGCTGGATAACCAATTTGGAAAATTCATCGACTTATTCAGGAATCTACATATCAACATCCCATTTATAGAGGCCCTGACTCAAATTCCCACCTATGAAAAATTAATGAAGTAAATTTTATCGAATATGAGGAAGATAGAGGATTTGGGCATTATTGCCCTAACAAAGGAATGATCTGCGGTGGTTCAACTTTCCATTCCTCCAAAGCTTCAGGATCAAGGTAATTTAACTATTCCCTGCACAATTGGACCATGTGACTTTGGAAAAGATCTATGCGACTTTGGAGTAAGTGTCATCCACATGCCATTCAGAGTTTTCCAAAAGCTCGGGCTCCATGATTTGAATCCAACCCGAGTAGCCCTTCAACTTACTGATCAAACCATTATGTATCTAAAGGGATACACAAATATGTACAGGTGAAAGTGGGACGAATGATCCTCCCAGTGGATTTCATCATCCTCGACATGGGGGATGATCCTGAGGCACCACTTATATTGGGAAGACCTTTCCTAGCCACTGGGAAGGCACTCATTGATGTGCACTATCGAAAGCTGATTTTTAGGGTAGGACATGAGAGAGTCTCCTACAATGTTCTCAAATCCATCAAGTAGGAATCATCATCTGATCATGATGAATGATCTGTAATAACAACCATGGACGATCGCCTGGTAGATGATCTTGTATGTTCCTATATTTTGATAACATTAATATTCCAGACATTCCTGTTGAAAAGGATCCAGAGAACATGCAACTCCTAGATGGCCAGGTCGACCACTATTGGGACCATTATCCACCGTAAATATCAAGTAAGCAAGGTGAGAAGGTCGAGACGACGACCTAAAACAAAGGCGCTTCCTGGGAGGCAACCCATAGGTTACAAGCTGTATCCCACTTATATACACGGCATGTACTTATATTTTTTATTTATATCTTAATAGTATAAATCTATAGCATAACAAATAAATAACCATGAATGATTCCGGTGCTGATGGTAATGTGACTGGAGTTTATTCGAGCTGTCTCTGGTTCGAATCCTCCTGACCTACCTTCGACACTAGGATTCCCCCTTTTATTTACACGGCGTGTGTGGTATTTTCCACACACACACACACACACACACACACACACACATATATATATATGTGTGTGTGTGTGTTTAAATATAATAAAACCCATGATGGGGATGGACTGGTTGGCTAGAATTGTACCCCGATTCCAAAAGGATCGGGTTCGAATCCAGAAAATCGTCCCATTTCCATCATTTGTTCTTTTAATAAAACTAGATAACATGCATTTAGATATACACTGTCCCTGCCATAATTTTACCATATAAAGTAAAAAACTTTTTTAAAATAATAAAATAACATGCGGGTGAAGTTGGTGGATTGGAAACGTCTCGGCACCAGGTTCAAAAGGACTGGGTTCGAATCGCGCTAATCTCCCCACTTCATCCCCATCATTTCCTAAATAAAAACCACACACCATGCATTGCTTTATTCCTGTATGTATTGGGTGTATAGAATAAATATATATATAAAATAAATATGAACAACAGAACAACCTTTGCTCCAGTGGTCTAGGGCTTCTATTCGGAACAGCCGATCGCCGGTTCGAATCCCACCCTAAGCACCGGACCAAAGGTTGAACAACCTCTTTTCTAATTTTAAATTACACAGAGTTTATTTCCCGATATATGTCATGTATAGGTTTATTTGTAATAGAATTTATCAATATATCTATTTTATTTTTATTATTAATAATAATTATGATATAGTTTACTATAATAATTATATATTTATATATAGTTAAAAAAATTGGAATACACGGAATGTAGTCCAGCCATACATGCCTTATACCTAACCTATATATGCCGCCGACCACCCGGATTGAGCTCATGTCGCGCGACCTCCCAATTTTCTCCCCTCTTCCCGTTTTATTCTCTAGAACGCCACCCGCACCCCCTTTTCTCAGATCTGTCGATTCAGGGCGTTTCAGGTTCTGATTCTTATTGCATTGTGATCCTCGGTCAAGGTATGCCATTCTAGACCCTCTCTTTTAAATTTTTATACTTGTTTAGGGTGTTTCTCATATCGTCCGACCATTCTTCTTCTGCCCGTACACGACCAAAAAATGAAGAACACACGCCTTGTACTTCTGTACACGGCCACACACAAAATATTTCAAAATTTGAATATACACGATGTGTATGTTTGGTACACACCGTGTCATTTTCCTCATAGTACCCGAGTACTCTTTTGTACACTGCCTCACACACCAATTTCACGTACACGGCGTGTGTGTTTGGTACAAGCCGTGTATACCATCTCCTTTGGCCCTTTTGTGTGTGTCACATAACATGACCTCTCACCCCATGTTCCCATACACGACGTGTCTGTTTGGTACATGCCGTGTCTTTTATTTCTTTCGGTTGACCCGTGTCTCGTCCCCTACATGACCATGTACCTCGAGTAAAAGACACGTCGTGTTGTTATACTACACGACGTGTATTTTTTTCTCATTGAACTGTTAAAAACATGGCCGTGTCCTTTGTAACACATGGCCACCTGCACTTTGAGTGCACACGATGTGTATGTTTGGTACACACCATGTACTTTTACATGGTCTATTTTTCACCCTTGGCGTGTCTATCTAGAGAACACGGGAAACTCTACATTTTTCACTACATGCCGTGTACTCTAGAGTACATGCCGTGTACTTTTATTTTCCTATTTTCTGGCATTTTCTTTGTTTTCTTTTCTTTTCTTTTCTTTTACTTTTGTTTGATTTTCTTTCTTTTTTTAGATTATGAAAGATCCTGATGCTTCCCGAGGGAAGTGGCCGGCCTCCGCCACCGAGGGCGAGAGGCCTAGCTATCACCGGATCCGATTCCAACCACTGACGCAGCTGGACCCAGACGCTCCGGTCTTCGAGCTCCCTCTATTGGTCATTTTGCTGCCACACACTCCCTCAGCGGTGGTCGGGCCTACTTTTGCTGCACCTCCACCTTCCGGCACCGAGCTTCTGAGCACCACAATTTTTTCTCCACCAGCTTCCGCTCTACCTGCGCCATCTTTTTCAACAGCTGGTCCCTTTTCGAGCACACCTTCCACCGAGCCACCCTCTACTTCAGCAGATCCACCCACAGAGCCAGAAGCTGCTGTTGCACCTGCACCATGGTCGGGACCTGCAGGTTCTCCATATCGTTACATAGTATTCCCGGTCACCGACCTTGCATATGACTGGGTCTGGCATTTCTATCATCGGCCGATACCGTTGAGTGGATTAATCCTCGATAGCAGCATTCCGCAGTAGCTCTGTATTTGGGAGGACTCGGAGGAGCTTCTCGGGCACACCCCACTCCTAGGTATTTTCCATGTCCTCACTTCTATTTTTTGCGATCTATTTTTGGATTTCGCGTCCTCGTTTGAGTTTGACTGAGCAGAGTATCTGGAGACACCTGGTGATGCAGTGCCTGTGGTATGCTTCTGGCTAGGAGACCAACGTTTCTCCCTCACCATGACCATGTTTGGCCGAGGGTGTGGCTTCTACCCCCGTCACATCCCCCCACCTCCTATTTTTTCCTTATCCACGCCCAAGCACTCTGAGCTCATCGCTATGTGGCGGGAGATCGCTGGACCTGACCACCGGTAATACCCCACTTCCCAGAAGAGCACTTTTATCACTAACCCCATCATCCGATTCGCCCACCGGTGCTTCAACACCATCCTTTTCCCCCACCATGAGGATATGGGTGTCGTGACCGGCTGTGACATGGATCTTCTTACCTTTGTTATCTGGCATGAGTACCCAGACCTCACCTATCTAGCCGCCTCCTATTTCCACTCCATGTTTACCGGCCGTCAGGGAAACCAGAACGGCAGGTTTTACACCACTTGTCTTCCCCGCCACCTTGGGGTATTCGAGCCCTCTTTACCTCATGACCTGTTAGGTTCACCCCAGCGGATGGAGTTATTCATGCTCATTCGCATGGGATTGGTCTGTAAGTAGGGGTGCCTACATACTTTCCCAGACTCGAGCCCAGCCACCCACTAACCCTCCTGCCCCAGCTGCTGACCCTGCTCCTCCTTCCCCACCCCCTCTAGCTTCTCCACCTCACCCACCTCCAACTGGCCCCACTTCTTCTGGCCTTACTTCTTCTGTCTCATCCCCCATCCCACATACCCCCACACCCTCGGTCAATCATGCCCTTTCCCATCACCTAACCGCGATGGAGTAGGTCTTGGGTCACTTGGAAAACCACTAGGATCAGATGGGGCAACAGTTCATTCGTATCATCGGCTGCCATGACACCATTGCCTGAAATTATATTTGTCTCGATAGCCTCAAGGACTGTATGGAGCAGCTGTTGGCAGATATTTCTCAACATCTTGGTCTTTCGTTGCCTCCACCACCTTCTACTGCATCCGCTCCTGGCCCATCTGCAGCCGCTCCACCGCCCTCCCCTGCGCAGGCCACAAATTCTGTTCTGCTATCTACGATAGGCCCTGCAACTACTTCTCCTGCTGCCACCACTGCTTCCAGTCTAGGGCCTACTTCTTTACTTTCTTTTATGGTTCCTGGGACTGCGGCTACTACTTCTCCAGCTTCTCATCCCTCCACCGACTCCGCACCTTTAGATTCCACACCTCTTGTGCCATCTCTACCAGCCGATTCTGTACTGGATGTGTCGTCCCTTGAGGCGACCCCATGATAGTGACATTTTTTTATCTTTTATATCTCTTTTTCATTTTCTATGCTATGATGTTATGCTTACTTGGAGTTTTCTTTTTTCTCTACGGTCACAGGTATCATGGAGCGCTTTGGGCATCGCTTTTCATGAGGGGAGTATTTGTTTCCATTTTTATTGTCTTTCATTTTGGATTTACTTCGTCCACTACTTTCCCTCATTTCCCCCCCATATATGACCCTTCCCCACCCTTTCCCTTCGTCTTGCACTTGGTGGACCATGTGCGGTGTTAAGTGTGGGGGATCCTCTCTCTATTTCCCCTTAGTATTTTCCCTTCAACTAATCTAGGAGACATCATTATTAGATTATATATTTTCAAATGTAAATCAATTTTGGTTAATAATTCTTATAAATGCTAGAGTTATTTAGTAGGGACTTTTTGAGGGTTGCATGCTTATTATGATTCTTAGGTGTTTTAATATGATTGCTGATATAGTTTCAATTTCCACTTTTAATCCTTGATTAATTACATTGATTAGGATAAAAATTTATATGTATGTCATGACCTGATTGTCCCTTTATTATTTTTCCACTCCTGAAAGGTATTTTAAACCCTTTTTCGTATTTATTTTCTAATACCTTCTTTCTTGAGATATTCTTAGGATATGCATCACTACCATAATTTGAAAGTTTTTCTTTTCAAAACATGAAGAATTTTTGAATTACTTTAAAATGATTGAGGCACTGGATTTTTTTCACCCTTTTATCTTGAGAATTATCCTATATTTAATCTTTGTTAAGCCAATAGAATCCATGAACAACCTTTATAAGAAGAAACATTACAATCCCATTTCTCTTCCTACCCTATTTCCTTTTTGAACTTTGCATGATTATTCATTTTTGAGCTTTAAAGAAGGAGTTGGCCATACATGGAATATTTTGTACACATTCATGAAATGAAGTGTGGGGGAGTACCTCTTGATTTTTTGGGGCATAAAGGGTTCCAAACATTACTTCATTGTATTCATAAGTGTTTCCCTTGTTGTTAAAAAAAATAAGGGAACCTTATGCTCATTTGATTTAGGAATCCTACTCGACTGAGGGAAAAGATGGTGATTACAACAGCATTTGACTGAGCTTGTGAAGGTTACATTTTCATTGAGCATTACTTTGAATATCATGCATTGTTGTTTAAAGGAATTAGCCTTACTTTTTCAAACCTTAGAATTTATTTTCACATCTTAACCTAACCAAACCTTATCCACAGAGACATCACAACCTTATTGATAAATCCATAATGATTTTTGTAATTCAATTTTTTCTGGAGTAGAGAACAAGATAACTTGCAAAACATTGGATAGAGTGTATAAATCTTTGATTGAGCATAACTATGAATAAAAAAAATCTTGAGTGTGGAGTGTGATTTTAACTGGTCAGGTAAATCATAAAGTGGCATGCTTATTTTGGAAAGGTTGAAAAATGTGTTAAAAGAGGATGAGAGTAGTTAATTGAATTATATATGAGGCATGATTTTAATATCTTATGAATCGAATTTGTTTGTGCCTTCTAGAATTTTCCTAAGTAACTTTATAATTTATAATTTTGATTAATTGAATACCTTCCGTTTAAAAGTATAGGCTCTTTTAATTAGATGTTGAGATTTTTCATGAGGGAAAGCAAACAACAAAGTGTGGGGGAATTTGATGCACCCAATTTGTGTAAACATTTTCCATAAATATTATTGAAAATAAAAACATGTTTTCAGAAAATATCTGTAATTTTATGAACATATTCTTTGATTTTGGTGATTCTATTTACTTTTAGGAACTTTATGTCTAAACTACACAAATCAAGGGAAGTCTGTGGAAATTTTTAAACTACATGGCGTGTACTTTTTATACACACCGTGTACATCTAGACAGGGACACAGATCGAAGGTGGGAGTACATGCCCATGTCACGAGGTAGATGTTACACACCGTGTAGGGCAGCACTACATGCCGTACATTACATTCTAGAAGCGGTTGTTGCTGACAAGAGTCTACACTCCCATGTGGCCGTTAAAGGAGACACGACATGTTTCATTTCTACACGCCTTGTCAGCTATTCTTGAAGGGGTTGGCGGCCAAATTGTGATACTACATGCCATGTATGGCGGTGATACATGTCGTGTACACTCAACTACCAGTAGGCATCGTTCCAATGTCAAAGACGGCGTGTTAGGCCGCCTACCAGCAGAGGAAAATGGCACCCAAAGCGCGTTGATGGACATACACGACGTGTACTTTCTATACATGCAGTGTACATTATTTTTCTATAAAAAGAGGCCCTGGACTTCTGATTTTAGAGAAGAAAACCACTATAAGGGAGAGAAACCCTGCTAATACCATTCCCAAAGTCACTGAGGTTCCGTCATTCTTCCATTCTGCCTTCCAACACCTTACCTCAACGCTTACACGATGAATCCGTCAGGTATCACATGTGTCGTTTCTCTCTTGCTTTCTTTGTGTAACTAAACCCCTCGTGTTGGGGCTGTGGATGAAAGGATCTTAATTTGTGTGTTGTTTTATATAGTTGTGTTTTCTCATTGTAAATATTCTTACTCTTCTTAATTCACTGTCAAATATAACTGAGAATCTTGAGCCAAACCAAGGGAAGAATTATCAGTGATACAAACGAAAAGTAACCGTTAAAACATCCATAACCATTGGAATGATTTCACTGATTCAAATAATAGACTGAACTTAATAAAGAATTTAGAACACTGACTACCGGACCAAGGAGTCAACTTATCTAATTCCAATCAAGAGGAACCAGACCATGGAAATATTTTAACAAAATGAAATCCAGAATGATTGAATTATTAGGAAAAACACATCCATTTAAACAATCTCCATAATAACTCCTTAATCACCACAACCTCGATACGTCTTTTTCCCATTTTAAACTCTTTAAATTCACTCGTTGTTTTCGTTAAAACTCTTAATCAATTCATCGAATTAAAAAAATTATAGTATTAATCCAAAAACAAAATCAAACCAATCAACTCTAAATTCTACACACTTCACCTAATTAAGTATCAACCCAATTGAATTCATGAACTCCATGTGGATACACTTTATTTTACATTTTTTGAATAAATGAAATTTGTGTTCAGTGATTTAACGTGTAATATTCTTTATGAACGACCTCTTACTGATTATATGGAATGTGTGTTTAGTTTTTTTCATGGACATATTTATTATTCTCATTGATTCATTATTGTATCTATTGTATATAAACATTACTGAACATTTAAGACCACCCTTACATTGTTTCATTTATCCAGTAATCCACGAAGTGTACTAAGAAATATATTTAGAGATATTCTATATAGAATAAAGTTATCCTCAAATTAAAATAATTAATTTTTAAATAGTGTATCTATTTGTAATATAAGAATCACGCATGTATCTATTTTATGGAGACTATTAAAATCATCAGTACATTGGGATTTTGTTCCATATAATAGAAAAAATGTAATAGTATTAGACATTGTCTCCATGCTTAAAGGGGTTTGGTTTCTACAGTTGGATTCTAAGGAAGTTTAATAGTAACCTTAGAATCTATAATTAGGAAATCTATACTATGGGATATAAAACTAATATAGACATTGTGGATTTTTATAGAAGCATATATATACTCATTAATATAAGAGTTATGGATTCCACCACAGTATTATGAGATTATGTTTTATCATATATTCTACGTCTTAAACATCTATTTTTTTGTTTTTTTACTGGGAAACTACCAATAATAGGGATGTTTTTGTGAAATTTTTGGAAAGTATATGTTTTAGTGGAAAAACAAATTTAGTAAAAATTTCCTCTAAATTATATAGACATAAGATTAAATTTATGGATAATACTCATATATTTAAAAATAAAACTACTAGACATTGAAAAATTATATTGTATTGAAAACCCAAGTAAAAAATGACATTTAATGATTAATTTCAGTAAAAGGATATGAATCATATTTTTTAAATAATATAAGAATTATATTAATATGGTTTTAGAAAAATGATAAATTTTATGGTGAGTGAAAACCCTTAAAATCTAAAAATGCATTGGGGCTTGAACCCATGATAGAAAGTCGATAAGGGTTTTTTCACCAACCTATAACCTATGCGATTATTGGTTAATGAATAATTTCATTTTGGTAGAAAATTTTATTAATAATTGTAAACGATAAACTATGGTATCACATTTTCAGTTTAGAGAATAATTTATTTACAATATTATCTATTTAAAATAGGTAGAGACAAACATAAAGACTTGTTTATGGATCATATGATCCATATAAAGTGAATTATACTTATTTAGGAAAAAAGTTCATTTATGGATATCCATTTCATGTAGTATGAGATCAATTAGAATTTTATCTATGTGCCCAAAAATCATGAGAATATTATTATGAAGGTGAAACATATCTAGTATGTAAATTTACTTATATTCTTAGTCAATGAAACAATTACTCAACATTAAGGAAATTATCTTAAAATAAAAATATTGTCCAAATTCATTTTTTGAACTGATGGTCTTGTAAATCATCATAGATTTATGGATTTGAGGCCCTAAATATTACATTTATCACTCAATTTTCTGTGATAAATCACCTAAATCACCCATATAAATATTTATGATTTTCCTCCATGTACATAATTCCATATTCAACTAATTATCCCTTATATATATACACCTAGTTATATGTTATTTTATTTAAAATTTTTACTTATCATTCTCTATTATTTTGAAAATACTTTATTCAAACTTCGCACAATCAGGTATTTTGGAAAATAAGTTTTTTATATTTCAAATAATATCTGATAAACATAATGATTAAATTTCAAAAATGTGAATTATTTAATGTGTGGAATATTTAACACATTAAAATTATAATTTGAAAACAATATATTCAATAGAATGTGTGACATGTAACAAAAACATTAAAAGTAATATAACATCTAGAGAGATTATGAAATATATACTTTTAAAACAATTAATATATTCTATAGATTTCAATCTAATAAACAATTAATTATATTTATATACATGTATCAATGACTTTATTCGATAGCTTTCTTTACCGATAAGGCTGTGTTTTATTGAAAAACAATATATTATTAAAATATATACATTTAATATAATAATATACAACATAGACATTAATTTCGTTATTATATATAGTACTAAGTAACATATAAAAATATATGGTCTACATAAGTATAAAATGAATATAAAAAATAATTGAATATTAAGGAAATGTTTTTATAGAAATATTTTTTTATGCTCCCAAAGGAGTTTTGGGCTAAAAAATTATATTTATTTTTATTAGTGAAAGATATTAAGGAAATTTTTATTTTATTAATACTATAAATATTTTCCAATTTAATTGATTTTATAATAATTGGATAACATAAAATCTAATTGTACAAATAATAAGCTATATTTTTCTAAATGTTTCTTTGCCACTTTTTAATGGTGAAAATATTTTAAATATATGTTTTGATGCTTCTAAAAATTTAATATTATATGGGAATCCTAATTTTTGGAATAAAAGCATTAAAAGGTTCCTATAGTAAATTTTTATTAATTTTTATTATTCTTCATTACTTGATGTGTAGTGAAAAATACCGAATTTTAATTGAAAAATAATTTTTCTTCAAATTTATTTGTATTAAAAAATTATATTTCAATTTTTTAAAAAATTATATTTATTTATAATATGCATAAAGTGGTCCGATATCTCATTGGAATCAATTTCACCTTTATATTTTTTATAAAAACAATTCCAACTTTTGAACATTTTCAATTTAAAATCATACTTTACTTTCCCATCTATGTGATTGATTTTAAATTAATTTATGAAAATTATATGATTTGATTTTTGAAAATTGGTTTTAATATTTTTTAGTATAAAAATATTAAATTTATAATAGGTTAAGAATATTTTTTAAAAAAACATATTAATGAATGTAATTAAAATTAATTACAGTGATTAAGGAAAAACTAGCATAAAATTAAATAAACAATAAAATAAATGAATGAATTTACATAGAAATAATAACAAAATATATTTTTTGTTAAATTTATACCAAATACTCCATTTGATAAAATTATGTTTATTATTGGAGGAACATGATGTATAATCGTCCTCCCAGTAGTGTTTACCTTTTTATATTTACAAGAATGTATCTCCTCCTCCACTAAAAAAAGACACTCACACCTCCCACTTATTCAAACCTATAAATCAATTTTTATCCCAAAAATCCCAAAGAAATACTTTCCCAAAATACCTTCCCTCATCCTAGAAGCCTAAATTTGTGATAAAATCAAATAAATGAGGTCTTTTGCAGTAATCCAAAATGTGTTACTTGAATAAGTGTTAACATTATTCAACGATCTCTTTTCATTCATTTACATCTCAACCCCATAAATTATTTTTGAGGACCCATCCCCTAGGGCCAAGGTTGTGACTACCCCAGATTGCCCCCAATATTAAAGGGATTGTGACTGAAACCGAGTAGTCATATCCCACACATATGAGCCATTTTTCCAAGTACATGTACACATGCACATGTGTCCAAAGAAAAGTGATAAAACCAATAAAATAAGTAAACATTCATGAATACCAATAATAATACCTAAATTTTGTAACTGTACATAATTGGAATGTAAATGGGGATATAATACAATCCCATCAAAAAGAAAATTAAGAAACACCTAAAATTCATCACAAAAAACCCTACCTAAAGTGTAGGTACAAAAACAGGTTTCTAGAGTCTTTGAAGAACACCTTTTCTGTCAAGCCTCTCTCTAAGATCCCTATGTCCCTAGTACACATATGACTCTATAAATGTATCTATCGTCTACACAAGATACGATATGTCTAGGTGTGACACAGACAGTGGTGACTAAACAAATACTAAGTAAGGACCTCAAAACCTCAATGTAAAATATCAATATGAATTACATGAAGTATACAACAAAGTAAAAACATTAAGTAAACCAAAAAGTAAACACAAAAAGTAAAATAAATATGGTCGAGTTAAATAGTTATAAGTCTAAACATGCCGAGATAGATTTCGAGTAGTAGTCTATAGGTCCCTTTGTTTCTATGACACTAGAAGTGTCGATGGCATGCAGATTGTCGATGGCGGAAAGAGTTTTGATGGAACATAGAGCGTCGATGGCGCACGAAGCATCGATATCACATGGTGCATCGATAGAACATGGAGCATCAATGGGTCACGTATCCTCCAATTCATGCAGTCACCAATATTACATAGTCATATCCAGTTGAAAGATTCTTCTCATAACCTTCTTGTTATGGGAGAACCTATTTATCTATCCATTATGTCATATGCAATCATCCACAAAAAACCCAATTATAATATCTAAAAATGACCACTTCATTGCAAGGGTCTCAAAACCATAAAAGGGTTATCAAATGGACACATAATGTTAAATTTATGACCAATTTACTGAAAAATCCTGACCTGGGTCCGTTCCTGGTTTGGTCCGACCCGGCCCGACCTGACCGGCACGACCGACCCGACCCAGTTCGGCCCAACCTGAAACAGCTCGGCCCAATGAAGTAAATACCAAACTCCAGTTTCTTGGATCTGGGGACTCATTTTATTACATTGGCTTATAAATGAAAAATATTCATCCCAAGGACTGATTATTTTAGTAGTTTGGAAACAAGATATGTAAATAGGTTATGCATTATAACATGAAACTAAACACAAAATAGAAATTCCTTTGACAAAATCCATATCTCCTATGATATCCCTCTAGTTCATTTATAAATTAATTATTCATATCCTATGAAAAATAAAACATAAGGGGTGAGATTAAATTCTCAGTAAGGGTAATCAATACAGAGGTAGATATTATAATCATAAACATAAGCCATGGAAAATAATTGAAAACACACGCGTTTAAAAATAAACATGATCATAATATGGAAGGATTAACAGATGAATTAATAATTACATAATACAATATAATCAAATGTATTATGCTAGTCTAATAACTTTATTAACCATCAATACTAGTTTTATAATGAGGTAATGCATATTTTAAGACATCATAACCATACTATCAAGGCCTCATGGGAAGACTATAAATATCCATTATGTCAAGGCCTTGTTTCAAGACCATAGTCTGTCTCATGAGACCTTACAATGTACCAAGGGGCTATCGAGGGCCCCACCCAACACTTACTAAGTCCAATTCATTCATCACATTAATAGGGATAAACAAAAACAACATACACATTCATATTGAATATAACATATGAAATGTATATAACTTTCCCCGAACATTAGGCATAAACACTAACCATTTAGAGTAAATTAGTGAAAGGTTTTAAGATAGAACATACACCATCAAACTAATAATAAACCATTAAAAAAATTGGATGATATCATAAAAAATTAACTCCATTTAAATATAATAATCAAGAATAGTGTAGAAATGAGTGAAAATAATCTTATAAAATCATCGAGTAATTTGTGTTATTAAAACCCTTTTACTTAGAAAATATAGATTTCTTTTGAAAATATATATATAAAACCAGAAGTCATTTGAGGTAGAATTATCATAATAAAAATAGTAATTTTATTAAATTATTTATTGTTAAAAATAGATTAGAGAGTTCTCTTGAAAATATTTAATAATTTAAAAATTCCCTTGAATCGGTCTTTTATTTCGTTATAAATTTTGAATGTTCATTTTAAAACCTGTAACTCACCTTAAAATAAAGGATGATTCATTTTGGTAAACATATATAGAAAAATCATAAAAAATTTATTAGTAGTAAATAATATTACATAATAATTTCATTGAGGTAAGTAGATAATAAAAGTAACATAATGAAACTGGTGGTTCAGGTGGAAAACCCATACCTTAAGCCCGAAGGTGTTCCACACATGATCATAATGTCCCGAATAATAAAATTTAGGTTCATAAATTAATGATTCCTGAACCTCATAAAAATTTAATTTAATTTTTATAACCATATGATGATCATTCATGGCCTTTTATGGGCTAACCGATTTAATGTCATTGTTTGGGAGCATTTTCTTCCTTGGGTTTCATAATTTGATTACTTATATTCATGTACGGATAAACATATAAAAAGATAATGGTTTTACAAATTTGAAGTTATATGATATTAGTGAACATCCATATGATTTCATAGTTATAAAATTTATTTGGTTATTTGGAGTGTAGATGAATCATTATATAATACCTTATTGACAATTGTTTGGGTTTATTGGTGATTTTTTTGTCACAACTAACTCATTTTGATTTATAAATTAATATCCATTGTAAAAAGATTCTAGAATATATCAAAATTTATAATAAATATATTATAGTTTTCTTCAACCATAAAAAATGATTCTTGACTAGAATTGAATATGGTAATATAAATTGAAAACCTTCCATCCTTGAATGTAATAAATTAACACATCTTGGATGTTGTTTTTCTTTTCTAGTATAAATGAATGGGAAAGGAGAGTTGAGAAGAATTATTCCGTTATAATAAAAAATTTATAGTACATGTATGGTACTAGATTAATGACAACATTTGGATGAAAGGAGGTTAGGAAATAAAAATAAAACAAATGAACTTGAAATAAAAGAAATGTAAAGTGGAATTTATCTCTTGAAGTAATCTTCCTTGAGAGCCTCTTTAGGGGGAATGTTTTGGTATTTTTATGATACATAGGGATTCTAGACATGGGTAAGGATCATTTAATGAGATACGGGTATAATTTATACATGTAATTAATCTTTATAGGAGTGAATATAAAAGGATGTGAGTGCGGGGGAGGGGGGTGCGGAGGAGAGAAGTGCTTTTTTATTCTCTTATTAATTATTTTTTAATTTTTCTCATTAAAAGCAATAATATTGATTCATTTGACCCATAATAGTAATATGTACATGTGAGGTTTATCAAATGTCCATTTACATCATCCATGTCTCATGAATTATGTTAAAATTCACTTAATTAGCATTTGTTGTAAATTATCAAATTTCTCTATTCACAAAAAAATTGAGTATTTCAGAAAAATAAAAAAAATTCACCCTAACAATTTTTCAACATGTATAATTTAAAAATATAATTCAGTTTATAAAAAAAATTCATAATAATAGAAATTTAATTTTTAAATAAAAACAATATTTACTTGAAAATTGAATATTTAAATTTAAAAATAATTATATAATACTTTCAAAAATTAACTAAGGTCTTATTAAATTATCCTAAAATTATAGAACAAAAAAATATTTATTTAAGAATAATGTTTTTGTAAATAAATTTTCTTTTAAATAGTTTTATAAATTTAAAATAGTAGTTAAATATTTATTACTCAAAAAATACAAACAATTAATTTTTAATTTTTAAAATACCCTATTTCATTTATAATGTGTCTAAATTTTATTTATACCTTAATGGATGTGTTTACTTTTCATAAGGGTTATATTACTATTCATATGGGTACATTACTATATACATGGGTCATGTTACTATTCACCAAAAATGTATGTTGATCTTATAAGATTCTAAATGTCATACTAAACACAAGCATTCTTCTCGATTCTTATAACACAATTCCTTGGAGATACATTAAAGAAAATTTGATCTCCCACTTGAAATTCCAAATCCTTCATTTGATTATCAGAATAGATCTTTTCCATACTTTTTGGTGATTTGATATGGGTTTGAATATTATTTACCTTTTATGTTGTTCCCTCTACAATCTCTGGGCCCACATGTTTCCTTTCTCCAATATCATCCAAACATGTTGGAGTATGAAATCTCTTTTTGTACAATGTCTCATATGGTGCCCATTGAATACTCGAACGGAAAATATTATTGTAGGAAAACTCCACCAAAGAAAAATATTAAACCCATTTTCCTTTAATATCAAGTGAACATGATCTCAACATGTCCACTGTGGTTTTGATCATCCTCTTTGATTTTCCTTCAGTTTGAGGGTCATAAACATTACTCAATTGAAGCTAAGTATCCAAATATATCTGAATAAGTTTCCATAATCTTGATGTAAATCATGGATAATTATAAAAAACAATTCCTGTATGTGCCATGAAGTCTCACAACATCATTATTATAGAGTTAAGCTAGGCGAGCACTGGAAAATCCTCCCTTAGAGCGGGGAAATGTGTAGATTTCATAATTCGATCAATAATTACCCATATTGCATCATTCATTATCAATGTTTTGGGTAATACAGTGAAAAAATACATGGTTATGTCATCCCTTTTCTATATAGCAATTGTTAGAGGATGCAGGAATCCTCTAGGATGTTGTCGTTCGACCGTAACTGTTTGAAAGACTAAACATCTTGATACAAATAAACAATTTCTCGCTTCGTGTTATCCAACTATAAATGTTCATTCAAATCAATATACATTTTAGTGCTACCATAGTGTATAGAGAAAATCAAGATATGACCATTGTCCAATAAATCCTTTTTTAGATTGAGTCTAGAGGGAACACATAGAATATTCCCAAATTTTAGAACTCCATCATCACACATGAAATCAACCAACTTATCATATTTCACAACATTAATTTTATTTTGAAGATTCTCATCATTATATTATAAAGATTTAATTCTTTAAAATAAAGATGGCTGGGAAACCATTTGAAAAAGTAGTTATGTTTGATCTTATTTGATAATTCTCATATCCATCCTCAATAGATGTATAAACCCATGATCCATTTCAATCCTCATTTTGATTAGGACTCCATGATCCTTCCTGCTCAATGCATCAGCTAACATATTTTCTTTTCAGGGGTGGTATTGTCTGGAATAATCATAGTCCTTGAGTAGTTCTATCCATTTAATTTGACTCATGTTTATATCTTTCTTTGAGAAGATAAATTTCAATCTCTTTTTATCCTCGTATATCTAACATTTTTATCCATAAAGATGTTATCTCCATATAATTATAGAAAATATTATAGCTGCTAACTCAAGATCATGACTTAGATAGTCTTTTTCATGAATTTTTAACTACCTTGATGCATAGGTAATAACCCTATCATTCATAATAAGTACAAAACCATTAACTTTCATTTATGCATCACTATAGATCAAAAACCCATCATTCCCCGATGGTAGAGTTAGTATCAGAGAATTCACTAATATTCTCTTCAATTACTCAAGAAATTCCTCAATTTGTTTCCCATATGAACTTAACCCATTAACATGTATGCCTTTTCATTATGTTAGCCAAACGAGTGATGTTCTGAATGAAACACCGATAATAACATGATTAACTAATAAAACTGCATACCTCGATTATGTTCATTGTACTTGGACATTCTATCACACCCTTTGTCTTTGTAGGATCAATAGATATTCAATCCTTAGAGACAATGTGTATAAGGAAGGAAACCAATTGAAGCCAAAATTCACACTTGGTAATCTCCCCTATAATTCATTTATGATAAGAATCTTCATAATTGTGCACAAGTTGTTTTCATGATATTCATATATTTTGAATTATAGAAAGTTATCATTAATAAATATCACCAAAAAGTAATCATGATATTCCTTGAAAACACTATTTATTTGATATGTGAAAACAGAGGGTTCATTAATCAGTCCAAAACGAATTATGGTAAACTCGTAATGCCTATACCTAGTATGAAAATATGTCTTGGGAATGCATTGCTTCCTTACTTGCAATTAATGATATCCAGATCAAAGGACAATATTCAAATAATATTGGGCTCCATGAAGTTGGTTAAATAAATTATCAATGCGGGGTAGGTGATACATGTTCATTATTGTTATAACATTGATCTCCCTGTAGTCAATTCACAATTTCATAGATCTATATTTCTTCTTAACGGAAAGGATATGTTCTCTTAATAGAGAAATACTAGGGATATAAAATACATTATAACTCAATTCCTATAGTTGTCTCTATAATTCAGGTAATTCTATATTTTCCATAATATAAGGGGTCTTTTCTATGGGCCTTGAACTAGGAATTAAGTCAATGGGAAACTCGGTTTACCATTCGGAAGGATGTCTAAGAAAATCCATTGGGTACACATCAACATATTCTTTCACAATAGGTCCATCCTAAATGTGAATATTCCTTTCCTCACCAATAGTTATTGCATGCCCTTCCACCTAATAATTGATTTTAGTAGATCTAATCGGGGTTGATCTAGATAGGAATCAATTGGTGAGGTTTCTTTTCTAATGATAATGGATTCAACACCGTTTTCAAAAACTGTATCATCCCTCTTCTTGCAATAGATCTTCACATACTAATGTGAATTGCAACTCACAATAAGGATTATATCAAAGACAATCATGGGTATGATAACAAGGTTTGAAACTAAAGCACATTTGTGTATCATGGGGGGGACTGTTCGACACATCTTTATTGAAATGATACACCCCCTATGAGTTTTGACTAACACATCCTTTATTAAATAAAATTCAACATGTATAATTTTCATGGAATATTGAGAAGATATAATATAATTTAATGATCTAGAATCAAATAAATCAAAGGATATGTTTGAGGAAACAATTAATGTACCTACCAACACATTGTTAGGATCTTCAAAAACAAACTTTGTGACCGTATAAGATTAGACTTTCTCCCTTTCCCTTATTTGGGGAAGGATTACATGAAACTTGAGAAATTAATGTGCATAATGTAAAATCTCTTTAAAACTATAACATTAAATATTGGTTGTTTCTTTGTTCCCTTTTTTTGACATAGGACGTAATCATTAATAACGATGATTAGCGGAAGTACAATCATTTAACCATGAAGAAAAGTGATACATCTAGAGCTGGTCATTATCAAGAGGGCCAGAGGCCACCACCTAATTGGAAGCCTTTATTCCATCCCTTTTGATGAAGGACAAGGTGAAAATTGTGATGCTTTGATGAAGAGATTTGATTTTTTTATGAGTGAACCAAAGGGTTCAAAACCGCAATCGTTGAGGTTGATAGATTTGATAATGGTGAGACTGTCTAATTCCCGGTGGATTTCATCCCAGCTGTGATCCTTAACGAACACCATTTTGGCGAGGATGGTGGTAGCTTCAGAAACCATGGGTTCCCAAGGAATTTGATGTGATTTATGATTGGTTGTGATGGTATGCCCAAAATGATCCCGGGCCAAAAGAGCAAGACCAACAGGTCTATCCTTGGGAGGAGACACATCCTCATTAATCTTGACAATCCCTTTTAGTGGAGGGAACCAATGGGAAGAAGATATGGGGTTCCAAATGGATTTAGTTGTCTAGTGTGATGCTTCCATTACTCAATCCATGATAATGTGCCTTCAATCCAGAATATGGGGGGATTGATGATGTGGTTGAAAATGGACTTGTTGCGACGCAGACAAATGATCCAGGACAAAATGCAATGTGAGCCCTCTTTGGCTGGTGAAAAAGAGGATCCCCATCGCATCAAGAGAGAGGGTATTTCCAAGACCACGTCCAGTGAGAGATTCATATAAGATCCCCATTGGTACCATACCTCATTTTCCCCGGGCATTGGATGATAGCATGGAGGGAAGTTTCTGGGCTGTTCGGGCAGAGTGGGCACAACATGTCGCTAGAAATATGATGGATGACGAGAAGGTCCTTGTCCAGGAGGATGAAAGTACACACCTGCCACCAGAAGTGGCGGATTTTTGGAGGAACATTGAGCTTCCACAGCTATTCCCAGGGCCCCCATCACCTCTGTTTGTCTGAGTACAGAGGGTGAGATGATAGCCAGACATCAACGTATAGGTTCCCGAGATGTCATTGAACTAGTAAAGATAGTCATGGCCTGCATCCAGAACACAGGGGGTACTCAGGATAATCCTTTTTTCCATTTCCTTGAACTACGAGTGATGTTTTTGAATGCACCACCTATTACCAATACCAACAAAAAGGCATCGGATAGTGGCCCTTTCAAAACCTGTTTGAGAAGGGGATGGTGCCTGCATGCCTTCCTTGTCAATCAGCCAGGGATCAGTCCAAACATTAATAATAGAGACATTCCCAATTCTCCAACCAAACCCTTTATTAAGAATACTTAAGGATCCGTAGATACTTCTCCAGAGGAAGCTGGGTCGAGGGCCTAGAGAGGAATCCTGAAAATACTTATGGGGAATTATATTTCTTAGAGTACCCACATGCAGAGAGTGGAGGGGAAGTTAATAAGGTTCCATCCTTGCTTAGCCGACAATGCATCATTAAAATTAATGAGGTCTCAAAATCCCATACCTCCCTCCGATTTGGTTTTGCAGAGTTTATTCAAGGAGATCCAATGGGTTTTATTCCATCCATTGTTTTTCCCCACCAGAAGTTGGCAGTGCATCATTGGATCTGGTTAACAACAGCATCAGGAAGTTTAAACCGGGACATGAAATAGTTGGGGATTGACTAAAGAGTAGCCTTAATGAGGGTTTCCAAGCCGTATTTGGAAATTTTGTTTGGGGTCCAGCCAAGGATTTTTTTTCTCGATCTTGTACAACATATATGTGAAGATTTCTTTTTTGGCTCATTCAATCACCGTGGGTATCCCGAGGTACTTCTGATGCTTCACGACCATATGAATGCCTACAGTGACACATAGTTTTTCCCTTTTGGATGGTGGTACCCCAGAGCTGAAAGAGACTTCCAACATGCCATGATTACTTTTTTTCCCTGAGGCCCTCTCATACTGGTGGATCGCATGGATGATAGCAAGTCCCTCATTATTTGTGGCTCTAGAGAATAGAAGGCAGTCATCGGTGAAAAAGAGATGTGAAACCAGTTGTCTTGCACAGAAAACCTTTTCCCTATGAATTGCATATGAGGATGCTTCCCTGGAAATAAGATTAAAAAAAACATTAGCCACCAAGATGAAAATAAATGGGGAAAGAGGGTCTCCCATGGGATGGCCTCAGGTTGGAGAGAAGCCACGGTTAAGAACCCTATTGACATTAATACAGAATGAGACTGATGAGACACAGTGCATGATCATATATTTCCATTTTGAGAAAAATCCCATTTTCAGCATCACGAATCTTAGAAAATGCCATTCCACTTTATCATAGGCCTTGGTCATATCCGGGTTCCACACCATGGTTCCTATCTTCACGGTGGAGCGTTTTTTCATAGAGTGGAACACTTCATGGGCCACAATGGAAATATCAGTGATCAGTCTCTTGGCCACGAAAGCACTCTAATTTTCTGAGATGATTTTGTGAAACCAAGTACGCGGCCAATTAACTAGAATCTTTGAGAAGATCTAGTAAGAGACATTGTAGAGGCTAATAGGTCTGAAATCAGAGACTGTGAGAGGTTTCTTGATCTTGGGGATGAGGATGAGGATATTCTTGTTAATTGCGGATATTTTTGTTCGTCCCACCCGAATTTTCTTCATCAGAATGCAGATGTCAAGACCAATAATGTGCCAGTATTTTTTAAAGAAGAGGGTGTGGAAGCTGTCCGGCCCCCGGGCCTTGGTAGGGTGAATATGTTTCAAATATTCCATGCATTATTATTTCCTTAATTACGTTTCAAGTGTTTTCAATAGCCCTCTTATTATTTTTCATTACATTGAATTTATATGACTTAGATAATGCCTTTTCTGTCTTCATTGAACATGAGACTATATCTACATACAATTAGAAATTCTGAGAGACCAGTTCCTTAAGAGTAATGGTTTTAAATCATCAATGAAAGGATCAATATTTCTCCACAGATTACATATGTAGTCTTCCACATTCCTTGATATCCTTGTAAAGATGGATTCATACATGGAAATATTTTCTTCCTCCTTTTGCCTCAGATTCAATAATTTCCTTTCTATATCTGGCAGTTGTTCACAGGGAAAATATTTTTCATGGAATATTTCCTTCAAATCCATCATTTACATAAATTCTCTCTGTTATACATACTTTTTGATTTGGATTAATGACCACCACTAATACACAACTTCTGATAAACAATAAAATGCCATGAAAAACTTCTCTCTTTTGTCACATCCCTAAGAGAGAAATATTGTTTCTAGTGAACTTATCCACTGCTAAGATACAAATGGGTTTATAGTCACATTGATTGAAAGAGGTTTTTTCGCATAAATCAATCTAACAAATCTCCTCCATGTTCTAGATTAGGATGCTCCATATGAGTATGGTTATTATTCAAAACCTGATTCATTTTTCCAAATATAGTTATAAGTTTTTCATCACAAGTTGTAACTCCAAATCAAACATCATTATCATTCATATGAGGGAAATCCCTTCATAGGATATGTGAGTTTTTGTGGTTTTTAATCCTTCCAAAAGGTTCAATTTTTAATTAATGTCATACAATATATTAGGCTATGAATCATAATTTATAATCTCAAGATTGATAAATAATTAGCATAAATTAAAATATTATTCATGGATAATTCCATAATCATAAACATGGTTTCTTTGAGTAAAAATTTAAATTTAAATTCATCATAATATATTGTATATATAATGTAAATTATCCAAGAATATCCCACATGAGTGTCAAACTAGGTGCACAGTAAGGCCTATTACTGTGTACCAGGATACCCCAAGTCAATCATGAAACTCTTTGTCATGGTTTTCACTCTATGGTACATTGGTGCCATAACCATGTCCTATGTATAATCTATACGTGGATGTATTTTCTTGAAATATCTACATAATATATTCCTTACTATAATTATAGGACATTATTTTATATTTATCCTCCATGAATATCTTAGAGTTTTATTCTTTAATCATTATTTTCTAAATCTAGTTTACATGTTTTCTACTAAACTACCTTTGATACTAACTTTAAAGACATGAACCCAATTACCCAGATCCAGTGGCCTATTTTATTAAATTGGCATATAAACATTGAATATGCATCCCAAAATACCATGTAGTTTAGAAGTTTGGAAGAAAGATTCATAAACAGGTTCAACATTACAACTTGAAATGAAATGCAACACATAATTTTCTTTTTGAAAGCATCCATATCTCCTTGGTTATACCTGAATTTCATTCATAATTGAAATACTTGGAAAAATAAAAACTACGAAAGGGGTGATCTTAAATGATCATTAAGGGTAATCAGTACAGTTGAATATATCATAAATATAAACATAAGGCATGGTAAATAACCAAAAACACATTATTTTACAAAAATACATGACCATAATTTGGAATGATTAAGAGCTAAATAAATAAAACACATAATAAAACATAATGATGGGTATTATACTAGTCAAATAACCACATGATCTATAAATATTAGTTTAATAATGAGGAAATTCATAATGTGGGACATCATAACCATATCCTCAAGGCCTCGTTCCAAGACTATAAATATTCATTTTGTCAAGGCCTCGTGCGAAGACAACATTTTTTCTCCCCAGACCTACCGATTATCCCAAGGGGATATAGTGGGAACAAACCCACACTTACCATGTCCAATGAATTAATAATATGAACAAGGTAAACCTAAATAACATATATATTCATATTGAAACTAGCATATGAAATGTAAACAACCTTCCCCGATCATTAATCATAAACACTAACTATTCAGAGTAAATTGATGAATGGTTTTAAGATATCACATCCATAGTCAAACTAATCCTAATCCATTCAAAATAAAATAGAGGAATATATCATAAAAGATTAACCCCATTAAAAAATAATAATCAACCAGAGTGTTTAAATGTGTGAGAAAACTCTTATAAAATCATCTTGTAAATATTATTATAAAACAATTTTACTTGTAGAAGAAGAGTTATTTTGGAAAAATTTATGTATGAATATAGAAGTGATTTTAGGTATCTTTATAAAAATAAAAATAGTTTTTTTATGAAATTAATGGTTTTTAATAGAATAATACAGTGTGATCTTGAAGATAGTTAATAATTAAGAAATTCCCTAGAATTAGGCTTGTATTTCATGAATAATTTTTCAATGTTCCTTTTAAAAAATGTAACTCCCCATAAAATAAAAAAGGATTGTGGTTTGTAAACATATATAGAACACTCATACAGAATTTATGAGGTGTAAAAAATAATTTCATTGGGGTAAGTAGATAATAAATGTAACCCAAATGAAATAGGAGGTTTGGGTGGAAAACCCTTATATTAAGTCTGAAGGGGTTCCTCGCATGATCTTAATGACCATAAAAATAAAATTCAAGTTCATAAAATAATTATTACATTACATCCTAAACATTTAATTGATTTTTTATAACCATATTATGTTAATTAATGACATTTGGATGGGTTAAGAGATTCAAGTTCATTGTTTGGGAGCGTTTTCTTCCTTGTTTTTCACGATTTTATTAGTTATATTCATGTACAGATAAACATATAAAATAATAATGGTTGTCCCAAATTGAAGTTATGTTTTATTACTGAACAAAAACAATATTAAAAAGTTATAAAATTCATTTTTTTATTTGGAGTCAAGTTGAATCATTATATAAAACATTAGTAACAATTTTTTGGGATAATTGAATGTTTTTATCACAATGAACTCATTTTTATTTATATATTAATATCATTTGTAAAAGGATTACATAATAATAGATAAGTTATAAAACATATATTATAGTCTATTTAGACAATCAAAATGGTTTCATGTCTAGAATTTAAATCTTAAATTGAAATTGAAAACCTGTCGTGCTTTAATGTGATAAATTAACACATCATCAATGGTGTTTCTATTTCTAGTATAAATGAAGTGTAAGGGAGAGATGATGAATAATTATTCATTTATAATATTAATATTCCATTAAATTTAAGGTACTAGAGTCATCACAAAATTTTTATGAAAGGAGGATAGGAAAGAAAAATAATAGAATGGAACGTGAAGTAAAAGAAATGAAAAGTGAAATTTTTCTATAGAAGTAATCTTACTTGAGAGTCTCATTAGGGGTGTGTTTTTTATATTTTTATGAAACCAACGGATTATGGAAATGGGGTACGATCTTGGGAGGATATTTGGAATGAATTTAGACAAGTCACAAGGTTTTAGAGGATCTAAGATAAGAGGATATGAGGGGAGGTTTTATAGTGGAGGAGAGGAGTGATTTTTGATTATCTGATTCATTATTTCATTATTTGGATCAAGGCAGCAAATAGTGTGATTAATTAGACCAATAATAGTAATATGTCATGTGAGTTCTAGATAATGTAAATTTATATCATCCACGACTCAAAAATGATGCATAAATTCACTTAATTAGCATTTTCTCGTAAATTATCAACTTTCACAATTCCAAAAAATCGAGTATTTCAGAAAAATCACAAGAATTAACCCTAACCATTTCTGACATATTGAATTAAAAAATGGACTCCATTTTATAAAAATAATTTTCTCAATAATATAAAATTTCTTTTTAAAAAAAATTATAATTTACTTGAAAATTACTTTTTTAAAATTAATGCATATTTTATAATACCTACTGTAATTAACTAAGCTCTTATAAAATATTCATAAAATTATAGGGAAATCAGATATTTATTTATGAATAAATTTTATAAAATTTAATTTAATTTTAAATCAGTTTATTAATTTAAAATTGTAATTAAATTTTTATTACTCACAAAAATACAAACAATAAATTAATAATTTCGAAAGTACTCTATTTCATTTATAAGGTGTGCAAATTTTATTTATACCTTCAAGGGTGTTGTTATATTTCATAAGGCTCATATTACTATTCATAATGGATGTTACTTTTTACAAAGGTCATGTTACTATTCAAAAAATTTATGTTGATCTTATTAGACTCTAAATATCTTAAACGCAACTGTGTAGGTCAGTTTTTCGAAATTCAAATCTGACGGGTTATAAAATTATGTTTTATGGATATATTATAACTAAGTGGTGTTTTTAGAGACTCATGGTTTCATGAATTCAATAATAAATTTATTTTTAAATTATTGGGGTGTTATAGCTATGTAGTGGGGTCCATTCAGCTAGGCGGCTGGAGCAGCCCAGCTTCTGTAACATCCTAGGTAAATAATGAATAAAAAATTTTCATATTTATTAATATTTACGAATTAAATATAAATTTTACTTTAAAAGGGTTTCTATGTTCGGTAGCGTACTCGATACGCAACAAAGAGTTTCATTTAAATCTTTCGTTGCACACTAGAAATAAAATAATATTATTTTAAATTGTACTTAACACATAGCCTTTGTATTGGCAGAAATGGATAGAAATAAATAAAATATGATTATATATGTTTTTTAAATGCTTTTAATTTTATCTAATAAAATATAAAGGCTTAAAATACAGAAAGAATTCAATTTTAGGCGTATATGCCCTAGTTTTCACTAAAGGTTCACTTATCGCCTTCTAATGGAGAACCATCATAAAATATAGTTTTTTTCACTCCTATACATTATATTGGACCAAATAAAACTCTTCATTAGAATCAGGACATCAAAATTTACTGTGTGTAAATTTTTGGTATTTTTCCGATCAATTTCATTTTTTTAATGAATAGTGTAAAATGTTGTATTTTAATTCAAAACCTCCTTTTAATCTAACTTATTTATATGATTAGATTATCTTTTGAATTGGTTTTATAGTGAAATTAGAATATATTTTTACCATTAAATCCAATAGTGGTCGTTGGAATTAATTTCACTTTGAAATCAGACTTAAACTAGTGTCAATCTTTTGATACTTATTGTTTCATAAAAACACGCTATTTTCTCTGACAGCGGGAATTAATTATTAAATTAATTAATTCAACTTATATGTTTTGAATTTTTTAAAATGTACTTCATTTTTTAATTCGGAATATCAAATATAGCTTAGGGTGAATTTTGTGTATTTTTCTGAAAAACATCAATTTTTGATGAATAGTGAAACTACTAAGTGGTACTAAAAAAACTGATTTTTCATTTAAATGAAATTTTACCACCTCTGTGTTTTGAATTTCAAAAATCCAACATACATTGTTGTCATTAAAACGTAAAATGTTGTTCAATTGGATTAAAATAATAATTTTTGGTGAATAGTAACTTATTAAATTTTTAATCGTGATTAGAGGTAATTAGTGTAATATAAGGTAAAAATAATGTTGTAATAATATGAAATGATCTTGACACATGTCCTAAACTCATTTGATGTGTCATGGGCAACCAATAAAATACATGGGCCAACTTGGGGACCCCATGAAGCCACTTTGGTTGGAAAATGACATTAATAACTTTTTATTTAAAGTTAAAATAAAAATGTCACAAACATGAGTTGTTTACTAAAAAAAAATTTACATGGGGTTATACAAATTAGATATTTTACTATAAATATTCATTGGAAAGTTAAGAAGATTTAATAAATCATAGTATTTGTTTTATAATTTTTATACATTATATAAGTTAAATTATTTATGACACCATGACGATATAGCGATTACCTCATTATTTAACTATTTAAATAAAATGGAAAGATAATGTAAAATATAAGACCAACACATATCAAAAACCTATTATATGGGTTTATTTAGAACCCTTATCACCTTATCCTTGAAACACATCAATGTGGGACCATTAAAATCCGAAACTCATTCTAAAATAACGTAACATTTCCTTACATTCCAAGAGTGCCCCTCCTCTCCTCTTATAAAAGGCCCCCACCTCTACCACCTTACACACACTTCCAAAGCCTTTGGCTCGGACAAAACCTGACCATTTTGTCTCTCCACATCACTCTCTTACTCCTTGAAGCCTCACTTTTGACAGAAGTCTTTCCAAGGAAGCCTTTGAGCTCAAGTCTAATAGAGATACCCGATTTTAAGGTGATGTCTTCACTTGTGTTCTTTTGTTTTATTTTGCTTCTCCAACCCCTAACCTCTTTTTATTCATTTATTTTATAACAAATCCAATATCTTCAATATACTATGATTTTGTTATAAGAACCTTTCGAGCTACACTTATACACATCTACATCTAATGGTTAAAGAACATACTGTTTCTGTGGTTGGCGAATTTCTGCCTCACAAAATGATGATTGTTCAATCTTCTTTTAAACACCTTTAATGGTGGCCACTAAGATTTACCTCTATTTATATATGATATATATTATTTTTATGTTTTCCTTATGCTTCTTTATTTTTCATTTTTGTTATACCTTTATGGTTTTCATTGTGGGTAAACACGATAATTTCATTTTAGGAAGTGCGGACTACCGCCCCCTCAATGTGATGTGATTCGTTAATGCCATATGTGGGAAGTATAAAGGATGGTTTAAAAGTTATTATATATGATTTTATACTAGAATTATAATATACCTCTATATCATTATTATTTCTTTCCATTAAAGTATGAGATATAAATGAAGGTAGTGTTTGTGCGTACGTACGACTTACCGTCTCCATGAAAGGTGCATTTCATTTCTTATACCCAAATGTAATGTACAATTATAAGTACATGTATATAATGGATATATATGATGAATGATACATCTAAATGATGAATATAATTATTTAATTAAAATATACATACCTCACATTCAGTTTTAATTCCATTAATATGACAATGAAATGAAAGTAGTGTTCATGCGTACGTACGGCTTACCGTCTCCATGAACGATGCATTTCATTTCTTACCTCTAAATGATTAAGTAATATTATAAATACATGTATATGCTGGATATATATGATATATATGATATCCAAAACAGGAATGTCATTCTGGATATAAATAAACTTTGGCCACACGAACAAAATGTAATTGTAAGAAGTCCACTTTCGACTTAAGAACCAAATATCGACAAAACAAAAATTATTAACATAAATGATTACATAATGTTTATAACATGTAAATAAGTGATATAAAAGGAATAACAAACTTCAAAAAGGTTCTTAAGAAAATAGAAATTAACTCAAGTTTATTATTCAGGACGTTAAAGAACGATCGAGTCATGTCGGACCTGAGGTAAGGGACTTCGTCTCAATCTCCTTTCATTGAGGCATATTTAGTTTTATACACAACTTTCTTTTATACGGTGTATAAACCCCTTTGACTTTTACTTTTATACAAAAGAAATCTTTTTCTATGAAGCATTTTACAAAATGACAAAAATGAATGTTTCTTTTAACGTACGCGGTGACAACGACCTTTTCCGCCACCACGAGTATTATTTGGTCTTTGGCTTCCTGAACAAGCCGTAATGTTTTTTTAAAATGAAATAAATACCATATACTCATTTATGTATTTTGGTATTGAAAATGGTTTTTTATAATGGATTTGTTATGTCAATATATTTAAGTGATATATTGTGATCAAAGTGAGGAAATATTTTCTTTCCATTATATTTGTTTTATGTCTTATGATGTTTATAATGGTACTTGGACATTTGACGGGTGGTTACGTGACAAACCATATGATGGGTGGTGCCGTGAATACCAAGACGGGGGGTTATGTTATAACCTCCAATGCATTGGGTATGGAAGTCGGCCGTATGGCTATTCTATTAAGTATGTATGGAAGTTGTCCATATGGCTATTCCATTAAGTGATATGTGTGGAAGTCGACCGTATGGTTATTCCACTTAAGTATGTTTATGTCCCAAGTTACCTTTATATGTTATGTGTTCTTTATATGGGTTTTATGGAAATCCTTTTGTTATAAAAGGGTATGTAATGATATTTTATTCAGTGAAGAGTTTTTACTACTTCATGAAGGTGAAGGTATTAGTTTGATAAAGTATACATGGTTTACTTGATGTTTGAAAAACTAACAGTTTTTATAATTTGTGTATCCCTTACTGAGCTTTTTATGCTCACCCTAAGTTTTTTTGAAATGTTTTTCATAGGACATAATGTGAAATAGGGTCAAGGATGGGATCAAGGGAAAGTCATGCTATATAAAACATGGAACTAGACATGTTTCTTTTTAAGAGTTTTTTATTCTATGGAAACTTAGTACAAGTGTCTACTTTGTAACCTTTTGAGATGTAACAGTTATATCCTAATTCTCTAAAACTCTAAACCTGAAAAGATCCTCAATGTGAATTATTCATTTAATTCAATATTAAGAGATTTTTAAGGTTGGGGCCTTATAGTTGGTATGAAAGGGAGGTTTATACAACTTTAAGAGTTAGAAAATTGTTAAATTATAAGTTAATTTATGGTATGACTGAAATGATATAGCATTTAAAGATTACCATGTTGCTTCACCTAAGATATTTCTATGTTCAGAATGGTTTTCCGCAGAGGAAACAATGTAGCTATGTTTGGACGACATCAGGAGGAAGAAAACCATCCAAATCAGCAACCTGAGATGGTCGGAATCGGAACTGAACAGCTTGTTGTAGTGATGGCACAGTTGACTCAGGCTATAAATGGTGGTGGTATCCATGCACGAGATAAGCCAGGTCAACCGGAGAGGAACATGTCGGTGGTGGAACATTTCATGAGGCAACATCCCCCTTCATTCAGAGGATCATCAGACCCCGTGGAAGCTAAAGGGTGGATTAAAGCACCGGAGAATATTTTTGATGTCATGGGGTGTTCAGAACATCAAAAGGTTAGTCTTGTTGTTTAACGTTTTGTAGGTGAATTTGATCAGTGGTGTTCGATGGTGAAAAATATCAGGGATAATGATGAGATTGAGGATCTTCACTGGGACAAATTCAAAGGTATGTTTCATGAGAAATATTTTCCTAAGGTGGTTCGTCTTAGGATGGAAAAACAGTTCTTATAATTGAGGCAGGAGGATGATTCAGTGGCTGCTTATGAAGCAAAGTTCACTCGATTGGCAAGAGATCTTGATAGTAGAATAAACCGTTTTTACTCAGGGTTAAAGCCAAAGTATCGAAGGGCTTTAGATTCTCGTGAGTTCAAAAGTTATGAAAAACTTGTTCGATGTGCAGAGAAGGTGGAAATGGAGTTTGCTGATGATCAACTGTTCTATGAAAAACAACAGAATAAGAGGTCCAGTTGGCAGGCAAAGGGGAAGAATTCATCAAAGAAGCAAGGAGGTAAGAAAACCAAATATCCATATTGTGAAAAGTGTGGTTAAATGCATCCTGGAGAATGTTTATCCAAGTCTGGTAAGTGCTTTCAGTGTGGTAAGTCTGGTCATATTTCTCGTAACTGTAAGGAATATGATCATGAAGGTAATGAAGAGCCAATGGTAATATGTTTTAAGTGTAATGAAATGGGTCATTATTCAAATGAGTTTCTAACGAAGAACTCGACTGGGGGAAAGCAGCAAGACTACAAGCAGAAAGGGGCGGTGAAATCCTTTGCAACAACTTCAGAAGATGTTGGGCCATTGAATAAAGTAGTATCAGGTACACTGTTTGTTTGTTCAGATTATTCCAATGTGTTGTTTGATTCAGGGTCTACACATTCTTTCATTTCTGAGAAGTTTTTTAGTAAATTAGAAATTCCATCTCAAGATATAAACCCTGAACTTATGGAAAAGACACCCGGAGGGAACATTAAGACAAAAAGTAATTATAATAACCTTCCTATGCTTGTGTGTGGAAAGAATCTACCAGCAAACCTTATTGTTTTGCCTCTAGTAGAGTTTGATGTTATTTTGGGCATGGATTGGCATTATGTTTATCATGCTAAGATTGACTACAGAGCTAAAATGGTTTCTTTTCAGAAAGATTTTCAGTTTGTGTACAAGAATGAACCGTTGATTTTGATAACATATCAGGAAGTTGAGAAACTTGTAAAAGATGGAAATAAATGTTACCTTTCACATATTGTTGAATATAAAGGAATTGTTCGGATTAATGATGTGCCAGTGGTAAATGAGTATCATGATGATTTTCTTGATGATTTTCCTGGTATTATTCATGATCGGGAAGTTGAATTTACTGTTGACTTAGTTCCTGATTCTAAGCCAATTTCAAAACCCCCTTATCGAATGGCTCAAGTTAAACTTTTAGAGTTAAAGAAACAATTGCAGGAGTTATTAGATAAAGGTTTCATTCGACCTAGCACATTACCATGGGGTGCTCCTGTCTTGTTTGTTAAAAATAATGATGGATCAATGAGACTTTCCGGTGATTATATGGCCTTGAATAATATTACTGCTAAGAACAAGTATCCTTTACCTCATGTTGATGATTTGTTTGATCAGCTCCAGGGAGCTCAGTATTTTTCGAAGATTGACTTGAGGTCAGGGTACCATCATTTGAAAGTAAAAGAAGCAGACGTTCTGAAGACTATGTTCCGTACTAGATATGGCCATTATGAATTTTTAGTTATGCCTTTTGGGTTAACAAATGCACCTGCTATATTCATGGACCTTATGAATATAATTTTCCATGAGTTCTTGGATAAGATTGTGGTTATTTTCATCGACGATATTTTAGTGTTTTCTAAAAGTAAATAGGAGAATGAAAGTCATTTAAGGGTTATCATTCAAACCTTAAAAGAAAATAAACAATATGGAAAATTCATCAAGTGTGAGTTTTGGTTACAAAAAATTTCTTTCCTGGGTCACATTGTTTTAAAAGATGGCATAACTATTGATCCATCTAAAAAAAGTTTTTGAAGAATGGCCAAGACCCAAAAATGTAACCGAGATTCGTAGTTTCCTTGGTTTGTCAGGTTACTACCGAAGGTTTGTTGAAAATTTTTCATGGTTATCTAGTCCAATGACTAAGGTAAATCGTAAGGGTGTTAAGTTCATCTGGACAAAAGAATGTGATGATTGTTTTCAGGACTTGAAAAGAAGATTGGTGAATTCTCTAGTTTTGGAACTTCCTTCCAGGAATGGTGAGTTTGTTATATACCGTGATGCTTAGTTAAAGGGACTTGGTTGTGTCCTTATGCAGAATGATCAAGTAATTGCTTATGCTTCACGTAAGTTGAAAACTCATGAGGTAAATTACCCTACACATGATTTGGAATTAGCTTCTGTTGTTTTTGCTTTAAAAATTTGGAGGCATAATTTGTATGGAGTAAAGTGTGAAATATATACTAATCACAAAAGTTTAAAGTATATATTCACTCAGAAAAAATTGAACATGAGACAGAGGAGATGGCTGGAATTAATCAAGGATTATGATTGTACAATTCATTACCATCCGAGAAAAGAAAATAAAGTGGCCGATTCTTTGAGTCGAAAAAGTAATGATTCATTAACCATAATATGTTTGGAACGAGATCCTTTGGTTTTTGATTTGATTAACATTGGCATAGAAATTTTTGGTGCATGAAGTTCTTCTATTTTGTTTCAGGTATCAGTGAGATCATCCCTATCAGACAGAATTAAGAAAGCACAGAGGGAAGACAGTGAGTTGCAGAAAAAGGTAGAGCTGGTTCAGAATGGTAAGTTGCATGAAGTCAACATTGATAATGATTTTGTTTTAAGGTTTGGGAAGAGATTATGTATCCTTGGTGATTCACAGTTGAAGAATGAGTTCTTATGTGAGGCTCATAGTTCCCCATTTTCAGTTCATCCTGGATGTACTGAGATGTACAGGGATCTGTGGGAGTATTACTGGTGGGATGGAATGAAAAGAGATAATGCTGATTTTACAGTAAAGTGTTTGACTTTTCAGTAGGTTAAAGCAGATCGGTAGTTACCGAAAGGGATGCTTCATCCTTTTCCAGTGCCAGAGTGGAAAGGGGAGAATATATGAATGGACTTCGTTGTGGGATTTCCGAAGACACCTCGAGGTAATAATTCAATCTGGGTTATTGTTGATCTCTTGACTAAATCTGCTCATTTCCTTTCCATACGAGATAATTTTTCCCTAGATCAACTTTCCCATTTGTACCTTAAAGAGATAGTCAGGTTACATGGATTTCCTCCCTCCATTGTATCTGACCGTGATCCCAGGTATACTTCTATCTTTTGGAAAGGCCTTCAGAAGTCGTTGGGTACTGAATTAAATTTTAGTAAATATTTTCATCCGTAATCAGATGGGTAGTCAGAACGAATAATTCAGACCTTGGAGGATATTATATGAGCTTGTTCGATGGATTACCAGGGAAGTTGGGACCAACATCTTTCTTTGGTTGAGTTTTCTTATAATAACAGTTTTCATTCTAGTATACAGATGGCACCATTTGAGGCGTTATATGGGAAGTGGTGGCGAACTCCAGATTTTTGGGATGAAGTGGGTGAAAGGAAGCTGATGGGACCAGAATTGGTAGAAGAGATGATAGAAAAAGTTCAGTTGATTCAGAAACACATGAGAATAGCTCAGAGCAGACAGAAAAGTTATGTGGATAACCGTAGGAAGGATCTATATTTTGAGGTAGGTGATCATGTTTTTCTCAAGGTTTCTCCATGGAAAAGTGTGATGAGATTTGGTAAGAAAGGAAAGCTGAGTCCAAGGTTCATTGGACCATATGGAATTCTGGAGGACGTTGGATCAGTTGCTTACCGAGTGGCTTTACCTCCGGGTTTATCTCAGGCACACAATGTTTTTCATGTTTCGATGTTGAGGAAGTATATGCCAGATCCATCTCATGTTTTGAGTCCAGAGGTAGTTCATCTAGAAGAGAACCTATATTATGAAGAACAACCAGTATAGATTCTTGACCGAAGAGAGAAAGTGTTGCGAAATAAGGTAATTCACCAGGTAAAGGTTTTGTGGAAAACCCATATTGTTGAAGAGGCAACATGGGAATCTGAAAATGCTATGAGAGATAAATACCCCAACTTATTTTGATAAGTGAATAAAATTGCAAGGACGTAATTTCCAAAATGGGGGAAGGATGTAACATCCCAGGTAAATAATGAATTTTTTTTATATTTATTAATATTTACGAATTAAATATTAATTTTACTTTAAAAGGGTTGCTATGTTTTATAGCGTACCCAATATGCAACAAAGAGTTTCATTGAAATCTTTCGTTGCACACTAGTAATAAAATAATATTATTTTAAATGGTAGTTAACAAATAGCCGTTGTATTGGCGGGAATGGATAGAAATAATTAAAATATGATCATATATGTTTTTTAAATGTTTTTACTTTTATCTAATAATAGATAAAGGCTTAAAATACGGAAAGAATTCAATTTTAGGCGTATATGCCCCAGTTTTCACTAAAGGTTCACTTATCGCCTTTTGATAGCGAACCGTCATTAAATATAGTTTTGTTCACTATTATACATTTTATTGGACCAAATAAAACTCTTCTTTAGAATCGGGACATCAAAATTGACTTTGTGTAAATATTTGGTATTTTTCCGATAAAGTTCATTTTTTTAATGAATAATGTAAAATGTTGTAATTTAATTCAAAACCTCTTTTTAATCTAATTTATTTATATGATTTGATTATCTTTTTAATTGGTTGTATAGTGAAATTAGAATATTTTTTTACCATTAAATACAATAGTGGTCGTTGAAATTAATTTCACTTTGAAATTGGACTTAAACTAGTGTCAATCTTTTGATACTTATTGTTTCATAAAAACACGCTATTTGCTCTGAAAGCGGGAATTAATTATTAAATTAATTAATGCAACTTATATGTTTTGAATTTTGTAAAATTTAATTCATTTTTGAATTTGGAATATCAAATATAGCTTAGGATGAATTTTTGTTATTTTTCTGAAAAACTTCAATTTTTGATGAATAGTGAAACCACTAAGTGGTACTAAAAAAACTGATTTTTCCTTTAAATGAAATTTTACCACCTCTGTGTTTTGAATTTCAAAAATCTGATATACATGGTTGTCATTGAGAAGTAAAATGTGGTTCAATAGGATTAAAATAATTTTTTGGGGAATAGTAACTTATTATGTTTTTAATCGCGATTAGAGGTAATTAGTGAATTTAAGGTAAAAATAATGTTGTAATAATATTAAATGATCATGACACATGTCCTAACATCATTGGATATGTCATGGCCGAGCAAGAAAATCCATGGGTCAACTTGGGGAGCCCATGAAGCCACTTTATTTGGAAAATGACATTAATAACTTTTTATTTAAAGTTAAAATAAAAATGTCACAAACATGAGTTGTTTTACTAAAAAAAAATTTACATGGGGTTATACAAATCCGATATTTGACTATAAATATTCATTGGAAAGTTAAAAAGCTTTAATACATCATAGTATTTGTTTTATAATTTTTAGACATTAAATAAATTAAATTATTTATGACACCACGATGATGCAGCGATTACCTCATTATTTAACGATTTAAATAAAATGGAAAGATAATGTAACATCAATATCCTACACATGTCAAAAAACTATTGTATGGGTGTATTTAGAACCCTTATAACCTTATCCTTGAAACACATCAATGTGGGACCATTAAAATCCGAAACTCATTCTAAAATAAATTAACATTTCCTTACTTTCCAAGAGTACCCCTCCTCTACTCTTATAAAAGGCCCCCACCTCTACCACCTTACCCACACTTAAAAAGCCTTTGGATCGGCCAAACCCTGACCATTTTGTCTCTACACATCCCTATATTACTCCTTGAAGCCTCACATTGGGCATAAGTCTTCCCAAGGAAGCCTTTGAACTCAAATCTAAGAGAGTTACACGATTTTAAGGTGATGTCTTCACTTGTGTTCTTTTGTAGTATTTTTCTTCTCCACCCACCTAAAATCTTTTTATTCATTTCTTTTGAAACAACTCCAGTATCTTAAATATACTAGGTTGTTGTTATAATAAGATTTAGAGCTACACTTACACACATCTACATATAATGGTTAAAGAACATACTGTTTCTGTGGTTGGAGAATTTCTACCTCACGAAACGATGATTGTTCAATATTCTTTTAAACACCTTTAATGGTGAACATTAAGATATCCCTATATTTATATATGATATATATTATGTTTATGTTTTCCTTATGATTCTTTATTTTTCATTTGTGCTATACCTTTATGGTTTCCATTGTGGGTAAACACCATAATTTCATTTTAGGAAGTGCGAACTACCGCCCCCTCAAAGTGATGTGATTCGTTAATGCCATATGTTGGACATATAAAGGATGTATTTAAAGTTATTATATATGATGTTATACTGGAATTATAATATATCTCTATATCATTATTATTTCTTTCCATTAAAGTATGAGATAGAAATGAAAGTAGCGTTCATGCGTACGTACGGCTTACCGTCTCCATGAAAGGTGCATTTATTTATTATCCCCAAATGTAATGTACTATTATAAGTACATGTATATAATGGATATATTTGTTTAATGATACATATAAATGATGAATATAATCTGGAATTAAAATATACATACCTCACATTTAGTTTTAATTCCATTAATATGACAAAGAAATGAAAGTAGCGTTCATGCGTTTGTACGACTTACCGTCTCCATGAATGGTGCATTACATTTCTTACCTCTAAATGATTATGTAATATTATAAATACATGTATATGCTAGATATATATGATATATATGATATCAAAATCAGGAATTTCATTCTGGATATAAAGAATCTTTGACCACATGAACAACATGTATTTGTAAGAAGTCCACTTTCGACTTAAGAACCAAATATCGACAAAACAAACATTATTAACTTGAATTATTACATAATGTTTATAACATGGAAATAAGTGATATAAAAGGAATAATGAACTTGAAAAAGGTTCTTATGAAATTAGAAATTAAATCAAGTTTATTATTCAGGATGTTAAAGAACGATCGAGTCATGTCGGACCCAAGGTAAGGGACTTCGTCTCAATCTCCTTTCATTGAGGCATATTTCGTTTTATACAAAACATTCTTTTATACGGTGTATAAACCCATTTTACTTTTACTTTTATACAAAAGGACTCTTTTTCTACGAAGCATTTTACAAAACGACAAAAAGGAATGTTTCTTTTAACTTATGCGGTGACAATGACCTTTTCCGCTGCCGCGAGTATTATTTTGTCTTTGGTTTCCTGAGCAAGCCATAATGTTTTTTAAAATGAAATAAATACCATATACTCTTTTATGTATTTTGGTATTGAAAATGGTTTTTTTTATAATGGATTTTTTATGTCAATATATTTAAGTGATATATTGTGATCAAAGTGTGGAAATGTTTTCTTTCCATTATATTTGTTTTATGTCTTATGATTTTTATAATTGTACTTGGACATTTGACGGGTAGTTTCATGATAAACCATATGATGGGTGGTTCCGTGAATACCAGGATGGGTGGTTACGTTATAACCTCTAATGCATTGGGTATGGAAGTCAGCAGTATGGATACACTACTACAAAAATGGGCAATAACAGCACTAAAATCAGGCTTTAACAGCGCTAAAAAAGCGCTGTAAAGCTCAGCGCTGGTAAAGGGGGGGGGGGTTCTTTAACAGTGCTTTTTTAGCGCTGTTAAATGTCACCTTTAACAGCGCTAAAAAAGCGCTGTTAAATTTCGCCTTTAACGGCGCTAAAAAAGAGCTGTTAAAGGATACCTTTAACAGCGCTAAAAAGGGCTGTTATATGTTGCATTTAACAGCGCTTTTTAGCGCTGTTAAATGTCGCCTTTAACAGCGCTAAAAAAGCGCTGTTAGATCCCTGCCTGCTGCTAATAAAAAACCTGCACCAGTACAGCCAGCCGAGAAGACCTGCACAAAAACCAGTATATCAACCACAGACCTGCACAAAAACCAGTATATCAACCACAAGCATGTCATCAACCGATCAAAACCCAACCAAACAGTGTTCTTAGCATGAGTTAGATACCGTCTACCCAGAAACAAAAACTAACTCATTACATTGTATCACAAAATATTCCTACACAACTCAGAAGATAAATACTAGAACATTCCACTATACATTGTTTCTCCTTGGATTGCCACTTGGTTTTGACAAATCGTGCAGAGCCCGTGCTCCTTGAATCATTCTGCAATACATAAAAAGGATATCCCAACTCTCCCAACCATCACCCTTAGTAATTATGTATATTAATACAAAAAAGGTAACATATCATAAACTGGGGGACTGTAATGAGACATCAAGATAAACACTCTATATATAGGATCGATGTCTGGTTGGATTGGTTGCGTTGATACATGACTCTACCTGGACCTCAAAAATAGATATATGATCTCACTCCAGGACTTTCAGAGAGACTCTAACTATGTCTAGGACGTCCTGCTGAAGCGATCGTACTACCGTAAGTAGGAAAAGATACCAAAACCATCCTAGGAAGGATCATGGGAGCCAACCCTAATGAAATATGTCCTTGATATAGTGTTCAAAGAGATCAATCATGGTACATAAAATTATGTGTCATTTAAAGGGTCACATGCCTTGTCCCTTTACCCTGGGTAACTCCAATGTTCAGCTGCCTGTGTGAATATACATGTCATATCAATAGGAAATTACATGGAATGTTAAAAAACATATACATGTTACCCTTTGATCTTGTGTCCTCTTATGCACCCTTGCCCTATGTTAGTACATGACGTCGATCCCGTGTGATTCTTCCTGTGTATCTGTACAAGGGATAAACTGTGTAGCTGGATCATTAAAGACGTGTAGTGGGATATATTCCATGTAGGAAATCCATGTAATCCACCCCATGTTTGTGTATCTCAAAAATTCATACCAAGTCATGGGGGAGGGTCTACACTACATGTGAGGTGGATATCTCAGTTGTTTATTTCACTTAAAAATAAGTCCATTTTGAACAAAATAGAGGCACTTTGAGTGGTGTCGACCACACCGGGCCTCGGATTGAGTCGGGGTTGACTCATACACATCAAATTTGACCCATGGATCATTTTCCTTAAGTTTCAATAGAATCCGAATGTGTTTGGTCAGTTTCCCATATGTCAGTTGTTGATTTCTCACTTAAAATTAAGTCCATTTTTAACAACAACAGAGGCACTTTCAGTGGTGTCGGCCACATCGGGCCTCGGATTGAGGAGGGATTGACTTGTACATGTCACATTTTACCCATGTATCGTTGTTCTAAAGTTTCAATAGAATCCGAATGCGTTTGGTTGGTTTGTCATATGTTAGTTGTTGATTTCACTTAAAATTAAGTCCATTTTTAACAAAAACAGAGGCACTTTGAGTGGTGTCAGCCACACCGGGCCTCGGATTGAGCCAGGGTTGACTCGTACACGTCACATTTGACTCATGGATCATTTTACTTAAGTTTTAATAGAAACTGAATGTGTTTGGTCGGTTTGGTGTATGTATGTAAAATATTGTCCATTTTAAACAAAATACATACACTTGGAGTGATACCGGCCACACCGCCTCTCGGATTGAAGCAGGGATGACTTTTACACGTCACATATGACCCATGGATCATTGTAAAAAAGTCTTAACACAATCCTAAGGCGTTTTGTCGGTTTCCTGTATGTCAGTTGTTGATTTCACTTAAAATTAAATCCATTTTGAACAAAATAGAGGCACTTTGAGTGGTGTCGGCCACACCGGGCCTCGAATTGAGTCGGGGTTGACTCTTACACGTCAAATTTGACCCATGGATCATTTTCCTTAAGTTTCAACAGAATCCAAATGCGTTTGGTCGGTTTTCCGCATGTCAGTTGTTTATTTCACTTAAAAATAAGTCTATTTTGAACAAAAGAGAGGCACTGTGAGTGGTGTCGGCCACACCGGGCCTCGGATTGATGCGGTGTTGAATCGTACACTTCACACATGAGTCATTGATCGTTGTGAAAAAGTATCAATGCAATCAGAAGCCGTTAGATCGGTTTGGTGTATGTACGTAAAATATTGTCCATTTTAAACTAAATACATACACTTGGAGTGATACCGGTCACACCGTGCCTCTGATTGAGGCGGGATTGACTCGTACACGTTGCATTTGACCCATGGATCGTTTTACTTAAGTTTAAATAGATTCCCAATGCGTTTGGTCGGTTTTCTGTATGTCAGTTGTTGATTTCACTTAAAATTAAGTCCATTTTTAACAAAACAGTGACACTGTGAGTGGTGTCGGCCACACCGGGCCTCGGATTGATGCAGGGTTGACTCATACACATCACACATGAGTCATGGATCTTTGTGCAAAAGTATCAACACAATCAGAAGCCGTTAGATCGGTTTGTCATATGTACATAAAATATTGTCCATTTTAAACAAAATACATACACTTGGAGTGATACCGGTCACACAACGTCTCGGATTGAGGCGGGGTTGACTCATACATATCAAATTTGACCCATGGATCATTTTCCTTAAGTTTCAATAGAATCCGAATGCGTTTGGTCAGTTTACCGTATGTCAGTTGTTGATTTCTCACTTAAAAATAAGTCCATTTTGAACAAAACAGAGGCACTTGGAGTTGTTTCAGCCACAACAGGCCTCAGATTGAGGGGGGGTTGACTCGTACACGTCACATTTGAAGGTGAGTATGCATACACGATAGTTGACCTTCTTAGAGAAGAGTTTCTGGAAGAGTATAAAAGACATGAAGCAATGAAGATCATTAGAGTGTTGGAGCAAATGTGGTTGCTACAAACAATGTGGAAATCGCTTTGCACAAGCCGATTTCCACATTGTTTATAGCAACCACATTTGCTCGAACACTCTAATGATCTTCATTGATTCATGTCTTTTATACTCTTCCAGAAACTCTTCTCTAAGAAGGTCAACTATCGTGTATTCATACTCACCTTCAAATGTGACGTGTACGAGTCAACCCCGCCTCAATCTGAGGCGTGTTGTGGCTGACACAACTCCAAGTGCCTCTGTTTTGTTCAAAATGGACTTATTTTTAAGTGAGAAATCAACAACTGACATACGGGAAACTGACCACATGCATTCGTATTCTATTGAAACTTAAGGAAAATGATCCATGGGTCAAATTTGATGTGTATGAGTCAACCCCGACTCAATCTGAGGCCCGGTGTGGTCGACACCACTCGAAGTGCCTCTGTTTTGTTCAAAATGGACTTATTTTTAAGTGAGAAATCAACAACTGACATACAGGAAACCGACCAAACGCCTTCAGATTGTGTTGAAATTTTAGGACAACGATTCATGGGTCATATGTGATGTGTACGAGTCAACCCCGCCTCAATCTGAGGCGTGGTGTGACCAGTATCACTCCAAGTGTATTTAATTTGTTTAAAAGGGACAATATTTTACGTACACACGCCAAACCGATCTAACGGCTTCTGATTGTGTTGATACTTTTGCACAACGATCCATGACTCATGTGTGACGTGTACGAGTCAACCCCACATCAATCTGAGGCCCTATGTGGCCGAAACCACTCACAGTGTCTATGTTTTGTTAAAAATGGACTTAATTTTAAGTGAAATCAACAACTGACATACGGCAAACCGACCAAACGCATTCGGATTCTGCTGAAACTTAAGGACAACCAAGATATGCATTAGAACGCTCATGATACATAGAGTAATTCACTGCCCACCTTCAAGAATGATCTGAATCGCAAACCATGACAACATTATTTTTTTCCTTGAAAATTCTCTTAGCGAAGTGGAATGGCAATAGCTGCACACATGAAGAGACAAGTAGAGATGCAAAATCACAAGAGTGAGTTTCCATTCCAGTTCTCCAAGAGAATTTTCAAGGAAAAACATAATGTTGTCATGGTTTGTACTTAAGATCATTCTCGAAGGTGGCCAGTGAATTGCTCTATGTATCATGAGCGTTCTAATGCATATCTTGTTTGGAAGATCATTGTAGTAGAAACGATCTAAAAGTGGGTAATGTGTGCATATCTGAGAATGTCTTTAGTAGTGTCCCTCAAAATGTCTTTAAACTGACCATCTCGAGATGTATCTAAACTTGTGACTTTATTTTAAATAGTGACTCTTTTCAGAACTGCGTGATATGAAGGTATTTTGGAGATTTTACTGGTTCATGCATGATATGAAGGTATTTTGGAGATTTTACTAGTTTTTTTTTCCAAAGGCCAAAGAAATGTGGTCCATAATTCTTGCATGTTACTGGTGCATTTAATCTGTTAAAATGGACAAATGACCCATTGGAGAAAGAATGTTTTATTTAATAATAATTACAATTTTTCTACAAACATTTACATACAAGAATGTTTCATCTTTTTATCCCCATGAACCCCTCTCAAAAATTTCAGCCAATTATACACGTCTGCAACTCTTGCAATAAAATTCAGATCTCCATGCTATATCTGGACAATCTTGCATCAGGTATGCAGCCCACTCGTTTCTGAACATATCTATGTCGTCTTGTGAATATGACGCTTTTCGGCATTCATAATAGTAATGAAAAATATATAAATAAAGAATTAATAAATAATTTAAATGAAATAGTACTTGTTTTCAAAAATACCTCTTTAGTGATGCTAATTTGTCCATTGAAAACGATCTCTTTCATGAATCTACAAACATAATAACCGTAATCTTTGTCGTTTGTTTGTTTTGGACACTGTAGAAACATTGATCATGAGGCGAGTAAGTAACTTGTGTTTCATATATCCTTGGATAGTGCAATTTTATTATATATACCCTGATATTTGTCCAGACATAGTACTTTCTCGGCTCCTTATGCTTATCCCCTATCCTCATACCATGATTTAGACGATATTGGTACACCACCCTATCATAACAGAATCCTTAGAAAAATATAATATATATTATATAAATTGATGTTTAGACCTAAAACGTAGGATGTAGTGTCTTACAGATTGACAAACTGCATCACATGCGGTCGGTTTGTTGGATATCCGTGCTTTGAGTCCAGAAAATAAATCTTGGGAGTATCCAAATGCACCGCAATTAGCAGCCAATGTTGCCTAAATACACAAAAAGGAATAAGTAATGAATGAAATGAAAATATAATTGATATTCTTTAATCGTAGAGTTTTACCCCTACATGGTTGGTATGAGGAAGAGTCGGTCATCCGTTATCTTGCGGTCAAATGCTTTCAGCAAAGCAGTCACTCTTTCCTTAATTTTTGATTCTGATAATTCTATTTCTTGTGTTGATGTGATATGAGGACTGACGAGTCCAAACTTTGGATCATGAGGAAAACACTTCAACTGCTTTTCATATATACGTCTGTCAATAATATAAAATGTATTTAATCATAATTAGCACAATATATCATCTTTTGGAAAAGCGACGGGGTTGAAAACATACCTTATATACACATTTACACTTGTGACGCCGAGCCACTGATACTCAAGGATCTCATTTACATTTTCAGCAGAAACAAAATCTTTTATTTCCTCTCCATACATATTCTCTTCAAAAACAACTACATGGCTACTACCATTTGTCAACTTCGTATCCACATGAGTCTTCAATTCAATTAAATGTGGATAGAGAATAGGCGGTGTAATTCCACTTTTAGTAGATCTTTTGGATCGGTTGGTCGATCCTTTCGATGCTCCTTTCACTGCATCCCATTTCTTCGTCTACAATAAAATTCATTGGTTCATACCTTTTTTTATAAAGGTTTGGCTTAAAAAAGTGTAAATAAATACCTCTTTTTTGGAATGTAGTCTCACAAGTTGTGATGGCCATCCAATGAATGTCCCAATAGCCTGTTCGACTATACAAATATCATCATCATCAAGTGGAACATGTAGTTGTGCTGTTGGATCATGAGCTACCGTAATTGTCACTTTCAGATGATCTTTTGGAAGTGCTCTATTGTGCAGCGTGTCCTTTGAGATATTGAATACTATAGCCCTCGCTACAAGGCGATAGGTGGGTGTTGAAAGATATAAATCACAATCATTATCACTCTACAGAAGATCAGTATAGGAAGAAAGTAGTGTTTTTCTGATTCACATTTTATCAGAACAATTAATAGAATATTGATTACCACAGCTAAACCATCTCTTTTAGGGAAATGGCTTGCCTCAAAGCTGGTGGGGTGTGGGGCAGGATCTTCAGGCGCTGGTTGTTCCTGAGTTGTCTCTTCTCTTGGCTTCTGACACATTAAAGTTTCTAGCAACTCTCCCTGCCATTGAAACTGTTCTTCAAGAGTTGCTAGTCTATTTTTCATTGCTGTCATTTCTTCATTTTTTTGATCCTCGTGTTTTTTTTCTCAAAATATACTCGGGGTGTCACACCAAACCCCCCAGCTCTGACGCGACCGTATTGTTATGGTCGCTTCAAAGATGTCGCTAATATATCTGCACCAGCTGCAAGAGTACCTGACTCATGTGACTGTCAGATATAAGAAAATAAGTAATTATTATTATGTAATAGAAATTTAAAAACAAAACATTTTATCGTGTCATACTTACACATATTTCCCACACTTTTTGTGTGTTTTCATCTACCAAATTCCCTTCCTTATCCACACGTGCCTCCTTCCATAGCACATGACGAGGGATGGATGTGTGTTTGGTTTCAGAGGCATCAATCTACATATAAATAAAGAAATATTTTTATAAAGTTGTTTCTTGACACATAACAATATCACTGTAAATTTAAAATACTCACCATTTTCTTTTCTTGTGAGGCGTACCCCATCCTTGCTTTATGATAGGGGTACGTCAGTTTTGATGCGCGTTCCTTGTTTTCAGTACTGAGTTTCTATTTCATAAATGAAATATTGACATTCAAAGTGATGAATACATGTATATCCTCAAAAAACATATTATCAGTCACGATGTACCTGAAACTTTTGATCCCCACGATGACCAACAAATGAATCCCATGATTCTTGGGATATCAAGTGATTGTAGACAATGGTTGGTTGCGTGTTTATTTTACCCTTGGAATCTTTCAGATCATATTTTGTAAGAAGAGTGCGAAAACCTCGATGACACCTTCCCGCAAGCCTTAGTACATAAGTCTTGTGTGAATCATCTACTATAAATGCACTCTGTAATGGATTGTGAAGAATAAGACATTGTTTCATTATTTTATTTGCTAGTAAATTAAAGAAATGAAATCAAAATGTTACCGTAATTTCTTCCCACATCACAGCCTTCAGGCCAGACGAAACATGGTGCCATGAAGCTATGTCAATCCGCACGCGTTGCCGAGTGACAATTCCAACGTAACTGCTAAACATTGCCTTGTTGGGGTTAACGTGTTGTCCCCGTGCATTCCACCCAACATCGAATTTGATTCCTTTGCTCTTTCCCATAAAAACATTATCCAACACTGTTAAACTATGACTCACCTGTTTTTTCTGCGATGTCGCTTCTTTATCCCCAACCATTTCGTCTATATCAGCATCATCAATGTTTTCATCTAAAATCCTAGAATCAGCATGTTCAGATGGTTGTTGGACCTCAACAATAGGAGCACCAATAGCAGCAGCAGTACCAACAACAATATGTTGAGATTGAGAGGCTTGAGAGGCTTGAGAGGCTTGTTCCGCAGTAGCAGCAGCAGCAGAAGCAGAAGCAACAGCAGCAGCAGCTTGAGAGGCTTGTTCAGCCTCGAGGTTAGGAGAACCAGAATGTGCAGAAGTCTTTATCTGCAAAAAAGGTTTAACACTTAAGTTGGATTACATAAATGCAATAATGATAAGATAATAACATGAGATAACGATATTTATATTACAAACAAAATATAACCTGTTTATTGAACTCTTTTTTTTCAAAGGCTGAATGGATTTGACACCTCTATCGATAATCCAAATCCCTTCATTATGGTCTCATCTAACATACAAAACTTCGTCTTCATTGGGACCACTGCGAAATGATTGCGACGTCCCATTGAAAGGATCATCCTCAATTGAATTTTCATCGGACCCTTCAGTAGTTTTGGACGATAACAGAACAATCGACCACTTTCGGTTTGTGAGGTCTGGAACATAAAATACTTGTACCGCTTGTGAGGCCATTATAAATTGTTCGTCTTTGTACCCTTCTTTACTAAAATCAACTTTCACAAATCCCAATTCATCTATTTTAACACCACTATTGTTATCAACCCAGTTGCATTGAAAAATCTGCAATTGGAATGTCGTATAATCCAACTACCATATTCTTTTGATAATGCCAAAGTATGACATATTCGCAAAAATTGGATTTCTATCCTTACTACCAGAAACATGCATCGCTTCAGCCACAAGTGTTACTCCACTATTTTGCATGGTACTATATTCATCATGTTTATCTGTATAGAATGTATAACCATTAATTACATAACCATTGTAAGATAATACATACATGATTGGTCCGACAGCTAGACATCGAAGTCGTTCTAAAATTGAATCCAGAATTTCATCTAACTCATTAAAAATATGGTCTCGAAACCATCCTATAAACTGGGGATTAAGTGTATTTGATACCCATTTTTCAGCCCTTAATGGATTCAACTGCCTCAAAATTTCTTTGTGGGTTTCAATATATGGAGAAACCTCCCAACTGTTATGAAAAACATAAAGGTGGGCCTGCTCCTGATCAGTAATATTGATTGTCACAACATCTCTTCCAGAAATTCCCTCACCCTCAATGCGTCCAGTGTGACGAGATTTCGGCAGACCAATGCTCTCCACATCAGATAGGTATTCGGTACAAAATTCAATGGCTTCCTCAACAATATATCACTCCACAATACAACCCTCTGGCCGACTTCGATTTTTGACATACCCTTTCAATATCTTCATATACCGTTCAATGGGGTACATCCATCTATAGTGCATAGGACCACAAATTCGAACCTCTCTCACCAAATGAACCATCAAATGAACCATCATATCAAAGAATGTTGGTGGGAAGAACATTTCTAATTCACATAATATGATGACAATTTCTTTTTCCATAGCTGGAAATTTCGCCGGGTCTAAAACTTTGCTGCATATAGCTTTGAAGAAGAAACAAAGTATGCTTAACGTATGATGAACATTCTTGGAAAAAATGCAACGTAAAGCTATAGGAATTAAATCTTGCATCAAAACATGGAAGTCATGTGATTTCAAACCTTTTAACTTCAAATCATTCATTGACACAATGTTTTTGATATTTGATGAATATCCCTCTGGAACCTTTACATCATTGAAGAAGTTGAAAAACTGATATCTCTCATCCCTAGAAAGAGTGTATACAGCTGGAGGAAGAAACCTTCGATTTTCACCCTTCACGGGAGCCAACTCTTCTCTTATTCCCATGTCAACCATGTCCAACCTTGCCTTAATTACATCCTTTGTTTTTCCAGGAGCATTTAGCGACGTTCCTATAACACTGTCACATACATTTTTTTCCACATGCATCACATCAAGAAAATGTCTGATGTACAGACATTTCTAGTATGGTAATTCAAAAAAAAAATTGATCTCTTTTTCCAACCGATTTTCGTAAGGTTTTTCAAAAATGGTTTACCAAAAACAGTGTTCACGTCTTTTACTTTCTCAAACAGCTGATCACCTATTAGTGGAGATGGTGTTTTGCGTTGTTCTAAACTTCCATTGAATGATGTCGTCCAAGATCGGTACTTATGTCGACGGGGTAGAAATCTACGATGTCCTAGAAACACAAATTTGGATGAATGTTTCAACCTAATTGATTCTGTATCTTCTTTGCACACAGGACACCCTTGACTTCCTTTAATGCTATAGCCTGACAAATTTCCATAAGCAGGGAAATCATTTATCGTCCCATACAACAACACTCTCAACGTGAAGTATTCGTTTTCATAAGCATCATACAACATAACACCTTAATCCCACAGTAACATCAAATCATCGATCAAGGGAGCCAAATATACATCAATATCGTTACCTGGTTGTTTTGGTCCGGATATAAGCAAAGATAACATAATGAATTTCAGTTTCATGCATAACCAGGGTGGAAAGTTATAATTTACCAACATAACAGGCCAAGTAATATGAGTGCTGGTTTGAAAACCAAAAGGATTCACTCCATCGGTAGATAACGCAAGACGCAGGTTTCTCGACTCATTTCCAAATTCAGGATACTCATGATCAATTCTCTTCCATTGAGGATAGTGGTTCGGGTGACATAATTTTCCATCTTTATTTCTTTTATTTTCATGCCACGACAATTGTCTTGCAGTTTCTTCACTTCTATATAGACGCCTAAACCTTGGAATGATTGGAAAGTACCATACAAATTTCGTAGGACTGCGTTCATCTTTCTTGTATCGAGAAGCACCACAATTTGGGCATTCTATAAGTGATTTTTTCTCCTTGTAAAACAATATACAGTCTTTCGGGCAGGCATGTATTCTTTCAGAAATCATACCCATCGAGTGTAGCATTTGTTTAGCTTCATATGTCCGTCTTGGGAGCTCATTATCTTCTGGTAGCATGTCATTCAAAAGAGCAAGTAGTTCCATGAAACTGACATCACTCCTTCTGTTGCCTGCTTTCAATTTATACAATTTCAGTACAGCTGACAATGCAGTATATTTAGTGCAACCAGCATACAATTGCGTCTTTGCACAACTCTTTAACTTCTCAAACAATTTTGGGCAATCATGGAGTTCATGTTCAACTGTCCTTGTAATTTCCTCAATACGATCTTCATCATCATTGATATCTGTAATCACATCCTCTATACGGTCTTCTTCATTATCCATATTTGTAATCATATCTGATGATCCATAAAATGCAGTTTTATTCCAGCCAATAGCTACATTCGCTTTTTCCCCGTGTTTATTCCAACATTTATAACTCCTATCTATTCCGTGACATATCAAATGTTCTTCCAACTCCTCTGGAGTAATTAGTCTAGAATAACAACAACGTAAACAAGGACAAAGGAGTTGAGAAGGATCCTTTGCATTCTACTGTGCAAACTTGATGAACTCTTTCACTCCATTCTCATACTCTATTGTCAAACGATTAGCATCCATCCAATATTTATTCATCGCCATTAATTCTGAATAAACAACATGGAACATCATGTCCATTAATTACAAATGAACAATAACGAATGTCATGTCCATTAATTCCATGTAAACCATAAGGAGCATATTGTTCATTAATTTTGAATAAGAAATATGGAACGTCATGTCCATTAATTCCAAATAAATAATAAGGAATTTCATGTCCATTAATTCTGAATAAGCAATACAGAACGCCATGTCCATTAATTCCAAACAAACAATATAGAATGTTAATTCCATTAATTTCGAATAAGAAATATGGAAGTTCATGTCTATTAATTCCAAATATTCAATATAAAACATCATATTCATTAAAGAAGGTAATAATGATGTAATCACATCCATATCATATTATGATCAAGTCTAAGAAATATCACCCTTGCATTTTATCAATTAATTTGATAAATTTATGTCTTATAACTGATAATTAGTAAGATGGGGTCCAAGGTATATAATCAATAGCACTACATTGTTTAAAAATGGTTAAGGAACATGGCCTTACCATTCAACTTTTATTTAATTCATTTATAAGTGATCAAGTAGTCCATGGGTATGTCCATTACACATAAATATCATTAATTCCCTTTAATAAACCCATGGGCATGAGATATATCAACACATGTCAAAGGTGGTTCAATTTCAAGCCAAAGATCAATAGGGGTCATCAGCCTATAAGAAACACACCCTAAGGGGGTGATTCAAGTAAGGTATACAACCTCCAAAGAATAAGTTTGGCGCACAATGACTAACCAATTTAAGACATGATAATCTACTAAATTAATTTTACATTTTATAGTCAACATGCAGAAGGTTCACCACACGACATAATAGCGCATCATATAAACTAGGGGTGTCTATGGGTCGGGTCGGGTCGGGTTGGAGGTGTTTCAAGGCCCAACCCGAACAAAAAATTTCGGGTTGGGTCGGGTTGGGTCGGGTCGGGTCACAAGCTTCCGGAGCAACCAACCTGACCCAACCCGACCCAGTGGGGTCAGGTTACCCGTCGCATGCCCGAAGGACCCAACCCAACCCAACCCATCGAGGGTCGGGTCAATTTGGGTCGGGTTATATGTGTAAACCCGACCCAAACCGACCCAAACCAATCCAACCCATCCCACCCCAACGGACCCGAACTATCCACTCAAACCCAACCCCCCTAGACCCAACCCGATGGACCCCCTGCACTGAACCAGCCTGCTGCACAAAAAAAACCATCCCCCCTGCACAAAAATTTCAGCCCTCTCCCCCTGCACCCTCTACCCCCTCCCCCAGGCACAGCAGCCCCCCCCCCCCTCCTGTACCCTGTACAACACAACACCACTCTCCCCCTGTCCCCTCCCCCCTGCACAGTCTCCCCCCTCCTACACCCCTGCACAAAAAACCCAGACCCCCCCCCCCCCCCGCACGAAAATTTCAGCCCCCTGCACCCTCTGTCCCCCTCCCCCAGGCACACCAGCCTCCCCCCTCCTGTACCCCATACCACAAAACAACCCTCTCCCCCTGCACTCCCTGCCCCCTCCCCCTGCACTCCCTGCCCCCTCCCCTCCCCCCTCCTGCACCCCCGCACAATACCCCTCCACCCCTGTATGGCACCCTTGCACCCCTACACCAGCCTGCAACAGCCTTTCACCCCCGCACCCTCCCCCCTGCACACACACACCAGCCGCTCCCTCCCCCTGCAAACCAACCAGCCTGCCCCCCTCTCCCCCGTGCCTGCACACCAGACCCCCCCCCTGCACCCCTTCACCACCAGCCTCCTTGCACCCCTGCACCTGCCAGCCAACCTCCCCCCAGCAAACCAGCCTGCCCCCTACAAACCAGCCACCCCCCCCCACCAGCACGCCAGACCCATCCCCCTCCAGTAGCACCACCAACCGGCCTCCCTCCCCCCTCATGCCCCCTACCCACTCCCCCTTTCAAACCATCTTGTCCCCTCTCCCCCTGCCTGCACACACTAAACCAACCCAGCCTATCTCTCCCCCCCTGCCTGCACACACCAAACCCAGCCTCGCCCCTACACACGCCAACCCCCTATCCCCCCTTCCTGCACACACCAAACCTACCCATCCTGTACCCCTGCACACACCAGCCCCCCTCACACCCCTGCAAACCAGCCCCCCCTAATGTGACTCACTATCAACACCAGTAACAGAACCAATTGAAGTTAATGTGGAGTAAATTCATGATGCAGTAGAAATAAACATTACTAACATAAGGAAAATCAAATCAAAAAAACACACAGCAGTAGCAGATTTGAAGAATGAATAACTGAAAACATATGAAAAAAAATCATCACCAGGAGTAGAGTGAATAACATTGATTCAGTCTGAAAAGAGGGAGGATGGGAAGTAGAGGTGACAAATAAATGACAACCACATAAAAACCTACACTGCAAAACAATATTTAGGGCATCCAAAAACCTTGGGTGAAGAAATCGGAAGTCCAAAGAGGTGAGGGAGCCTTCTGCGCTACCTGAAAGACGCGACCGCCGGAGTAGGGGTGCACGGGAGGAGCCGCCAACCGTTGAAGAGGAGGAGTAGGGTTCGGAAGGGAGGAAGATCCGTGGAAGAGGGTCGAGAAGAAGGAGAAGGAGTACGGCAGAGGTCCGACAAAGGGAAGATCGAGGGGAGGAAGCAGTCGCAAGGGTACTGTCCCGCGAGAGCTTAGGGCACGATAAAAAAGAGGAGACTATCGGCCTCCTTTTAATAAAATCGGAGACAGATTTTAACAGCGCTAGAAAAGCGTTGTTAAAACCTTTCCTTTATCAGCGCTAGAAAAGAGCTGATAAATCATCCCTTTATCAACGCTTTTAAATATCGCTAATAAAGATTATCCTTTATCAGCACTTTTTGATTAGCGCTGATAAAGGTAGCGCTTTTCTTGCCTGTTTTTGTAGTAGTGATATTCCATTAAGTATGTATGGAAGTTGGCTGTATGGATATTCCATTAAGTGATATGTGTGGAAGTTGACCGTATGGTTATTCCACTTAAGTATGTTTATGTCCCAAGTTACCTTTATATGTTATGTGTTCTTTATATGGGTTTTATGGTAATCCTTTGGTTACAAAAGGGTAAGTAATGATATTTTATTCAGTGAAGAGTTTTTACTACTTCATTAAGGTGAAGGTATTACTTTGATAAAGTATACATGGTTTACTTGATGTTTAAAAAACTAACACTTTTCATTCTTTGTGTATCCCTTACTGAGATTTTAATGCTCACCCCAAGTTTTTTTGAAATGTTTTTCATAGGAAATAATGTGGAATATGGTCAAGGATTAGATCAAGGGAAAGTCATGCTATATAAAAAATGGAACTAGACATGTTTCTTTTTAAGAGTTTTGTTAATTCTAGGGAAACTTAGTAGAAGTTTCTACTTTGTAACCTTTTGAGATGTAATAGTTATGTCCTAATTCTCTAAAAATATAAACCTGAAAAGATCCTCAATGTGAATTATTCATTTAATTCAATATTAAGAGATGTTTAAGGTCAGGGCCTTATATCTTCCCTGGTCTATCTCACCGCATGTGGGCAGGTGTGTGCACGCTGGACACATCCAACCAAAGAAGCTTCTGTCAAGTCAACATAGTACTGGACAGCATTATATCCAATGGGTCCACCTTACCCACACGCACTAGCTGCTCTTCTGTGGGTCCTCCTTCGATGTGGCTTCGACCCATGTCTGTGCTACGATGCAGCTCTGAACCACATCCATAGTCTATCATTGCCTTTTACCATGGCCCTCTGCTTGTCACCCATGGATTCTTCCACCACGGGCCCTACACGGTCTGGTTGCACCACCTGTGTGGTCTAGGCACTTCCACTTCCACGATCACCATCTGGGAGACTGCCTTCCTCTACCACACCCACACATTGCTGCTGCCACATGCCATCGGGCAACGCCCTGCTCCACTGCCCTACACTGGCTGTCGTGGCCCTGGTTCTATGGGTCACCGCCACTACTCCATTTTTTGAATGGGTTACTCTTCGGTGATCCTGAGGTTGGAACCTTCACTAACCTAGTCCTTGGTCTATCTTGCTAGAAATCCAAGGGTCCCATCACATTCGTATCCTCCCAAAAAATTATGTATTGACCATCAGGGTCCAATGGTGAGGAACACCAAGAATGGGGATAGAAGAATCATATAGAACACACAAAGAATATATCATGGCCTGGTTGATGTTGTCCTTTATCAGTTCTTGTTAGTAGAATCATGACGAAACCAATAGTAGAATAATCACCAATATATATTTCCGTTAATCCCATAATAATTATCCACCCTACAAAAATTATTGAACTGCATATCAATTTATTCATGGGTTTGTCTGCATTCATTGATTGATTATGAAAAGGGGAAAATTAATAACTTATATATCGACACCCTACCTCGAGGTTGGATGTGTCATCGATGAAGGATGGGGTTCTCTTTCATCGTTGATCCTCGATCCGCTAGATTTTGTCTTTATTCATTGGAGAAGTTGTCATATTCTTACCTCAGGGTAATTTCATGGGATAAAGTGATAACCCTAGATTTCTTATAATAATAATTAATTAAAAGAAACCAATGCAGTGTCAAAAAAATTATTTTTATAAAATTATTTTAATAACGGGTAATTCTGATTTCTAACATGCCTAATTGTCCAGAGCCGGTTGATGTTAGGCATATCTTATGGTTAAGTCACTTCCTTGAATGCAATGGTCCCCTCAGATTTATAATCTAAGAACCCGTTTTTATGTTCTTCATGTTTAATGAATAAAAACCCATATTACTTCTTAAAAACTATTCATTTTTAAACATATCATTTGGAAAACTTTGGGCCTTGTAATGTTATGCTGTCTCTACAACTAGTGATGTAATTTTCCCAATTATATAATTAAAATGAAACCAAAGAATATATAATTCATTATATCCTTTCCATAATAGGGATTTATGTCCCTTAAAACCAAAAAAATGGCTACTCAATAAAATGATGAGGGTATTGATATTGAATATGAGTCTCCCACTCCCATTTTCTGTCCTAGAGATTCTTTTTCTACCAAAGAACGTGAAAAAAAGGAATCAACCACCCATGAAGGATCTTCTCTTTCAATCCTCTATCTCCACTGGGTACATTTCCAATGTCACCCCATCATTAATTTCAATCTCTCCATAGTTGATGACATGTGATGAATCATGCATGTACTTTCTCATTTGTGACATGTGGAATACATCATGCACCCAATGAAACAATGGGGGTAGAGCTAGAAAGTAAACCACCTTGCCAACACTTCCTATAATCTAAAAAGGGATAATGTATCTTGAAGATAACTTACCACCCCAGCCAAATCACTGCAATCCTTGTCAATGTGAGAGCTGAATGAACACATGGTCTCCCTCATCAAACTCCAGAGACCAATGCCTCCTAAGAGCATACAACTTATATTAGCTTTGTGCAGTCCTCATATGCTCCGGGATGATCTACACCTTTATGATGGTATCCCATACCAACTTCGAACCCATGAGTCCTGACTCTACTGGGCCTATCTAGCATAGTGGTGACCTACACAGTCAACTATACAAGGCCTCAAATTGTTCCATACCAATGGTGGATTTGCATCTATTTTTATACCAAAAATCCACCAATTGTAGTTGATCCATCCATTTATGGACAAAGTCTACGATGCAATCATGTATCCTATCCTCTGGAACATGAATGGTCCTCTTTTTCTAGTTATTCAAATGGGGATGAAACTCCTTGGTCAAGAGTTACTAAATACCAAGTGACTCATGTAATCCCTTACATAACCAGGAAGTGAAATGAGCATCATTATTTGAGATGATTTAGGATGGAACTTTTGGAAACTGAATTATCTCCTACACAGATAAGCATCCCACAATCTATATTGAGCTCTTCTGACAGATCAATAAGAAGTGGGATGAAATGGTGAGTCAGACAAAAATCAACCAAAAGGTGTTGTGTCCCATGGATGTGTGTGGTAAACCCCTCAAAAAAACCATCAATATACTATCCCACTTCGACTATGGAACCTATAGTGGTTAGGTCAAGCCCACTATATATTAGTTCTCTTCCTCCACTTGCTATCAAGTGAGGCCTCATGAAATTAAATCTGCCACCGCATTATTCATAAAATCTACCATAACTGACGTCATAGGTCATAATACAACCTTTTCACTCCTTCATGTTAAACCAAATGGGAAGTATGTAACTCCCTCAATTCCACCTCCAGCAACATCACTGATACTACTATACGACCTCTGAAAAGAATGATGTGATCCCCACCTTTTGAATATCCATTAGGGGAATTTCCCATGGACATCTGATAACATAAAGTCTCGTAGTCCATATCTCTGTGTTGTAGCTCCTAACTCGCTATAATAGTGGAGGGGTAACTACCATCAACTGATGATAAGATGCTTTGTCTCTATCCACAAAGGATATTTATAATGTATCCAACTTCTCAAACACCTCACTCAACAACTGAAAGATGGATCATCATCTGAGAGTGTCTTCCACTATGTTTTTATTTTTAGGAGTATCAAATTTCTCAAAGAAATTATCTTGGAGGAACTCTAACAATCACCTCTTTCTCAAGTACATATCCTTTTGGGAGAAGATATACTTGAGGTTCCATTGGTCAGAGTAGATAGCGATTCGCTCGATGATGAGGTTGTTTCACTACATCTAAAATACAGAAACTACCACTCCTAGATCAAGATCTTAGGTCACATAATTCTTTTCATACCACCTCAAGGAGTGGAAGCCATAAGCAATCACCTCTTTCCCCTGAATCATGACACAACCAAGATCCATCCTTGATGCATCACAGAACACCACATGATCAACACCCTTATCCGATAATCTCAATATGATAGCACTCTTCAATGTCTGCCTCATCTTTTGAAAGCACTAAGTGCACATCTCTGTCCACATGAAAGGATTACCATTCTATGCCATGGAATCCAAGGATGTTGTAACACTATAAAGTGAAGTCATAAACATCTTATAGTACCAATCCAAACCCAGGAAACTATGTACCTCGGTAATAATATTGGGTGACTCCAAAGAAAGTACCCCTTCAATCTTATACAGATCTACTTCAACTTCATCCTCTAAAATGACATGTACTAGAATGTGGACCTCCTAAATCCAGATCCAAGTCTTCAAGAACTTTTAATAAATCTGATTCTCTTGGTGATTGTTTAGGTCCATCCTCAAGTGTATCACGTGCTCCTCCTCAGACACCGAGTACACTAGGATGTAATCAATGAATACCATGATGAAATAGTCGAGGTAAGGCTGGAAGATCATGTTCATGAGTCACATGAAAACTAATTCCCAATTTATCAGGCCATATGGAATCAATAGGTACTAATAGTGGTCATCTCGACATCTAAAGGGTGTATATAATAAATCCTCACCCTTTACATGAAGCTAGTGATCGCTAGATCTGTGGTCTATTGTTGAGAACCACCTCAATCCGTTCAGATGGTCGAAGAGGTTTCCAATCCTTAATAATGGATAATTATTCTTAATGGTCACCTGGTTAAGGTTTTAGAAGTCCACACATAATCTAACACTCCCTTATCCTTTACGGGAAAACAGAACTGGGGCTCCCTAGGGTGAAATACTGGGTCTCTCAAATCCCTTCCTCTACAAGTCATCAATCTATACCCTTAACTCACAAAGGTATACGGGATCCATCAGATATGCATGTGTAGATATCAGTTCAATATTGGGGTACAAATCAGTGCATAAATACACCTCCTTGATAGAAGTTAATCCAAGAAAATATATTACAACGATTTCATTGTAGTCATCCACCACTACAGTAAACTAAGGATTCATCTCTTCTACTGCACCGAGGGTCATGCTAGAAAAAAAGTGTGTGATCAGCTTCACTCTCCTATAATTGAGTCCATCCTATGCCACTTGGATATCCTTTTTTCCAAAAAAGGAAATCATGGTCCATCTACAAAGAAACACCACACTATGGTCCTAAAATAGTCAATATGGGAATGAACGTTGGATAATATGGCCACTCCAAGGATGTTTCCATAAGGACTCTACAATTCCACCAATATATCCAAACAAAAACACTCATCCTCCAAGAGTAAAGGCACACTATCAACACAAGTGTCTGGTCATAAAATCTCTTCATGTAGAAGTCACTAAGCGTAGTGATCGAGTCAAAGGTTCCACTATAATCCTCTAGTCTCGAACAAGGGTCATGGAGAGAAAAGAGTGAATGAAACCTGTGTCTATCAAAACTTCATTTAGGGTGGAAAATACATAGATCATATCTATAATAATGTATAGAGAATCAGGATTGTAATCCTCTATTTCTTGAATATGACCTCATCCGAATACACCAGCTCGCAAGGACCATGGTGGACCACCTAGTGGGGGTGGTGGTGTTACCCCAAACATTCGAACACCTCCTACTGCCCATACCAATCCTTAGAAATATCTACCGCCTAGATAACCACCTTGTTCCTACCTTCACTACTGCCATGGTGGTCCCTTGACCATCTCGTGATTTGTCATATGATGGGTCAAAAAATCTCTACCCAGATGTCCCAATCGCCGTATTGGTAACATAACCTATCCTTCGCCTGACTCACTCAATCCTGAGAGCCCTACACTACTGAACCCTTTTCTTTGGGGAATCCCTTGAACTGTCTGATTCCCTTAGTACCATGCATCTTTTGTCAGATACTAGTTGTCAAAGAAGCAGCTAACAACCTCTCTATGGTCTCTCTTACTACCATTGTCTTCTGACCTGAAATATCTCCACTAGATACCTTGCTTCACTAACCTAGAATTTGTAGGAATTATATGAGATTTCATTGATGCCCTAATCTCGGGGTATAGTCCATTCTCAAAGGTATGAGCCTTGAAGAATGAGTCCTTCCCTATATCAGTGGAATATCTAGAAATGTCTGTAAATCTCACCAAGTACTCCTCTACTATCTTGCATAACCTATGTGGATGTAGTAACTTTTATATAAACACAACGAGTAGTGTCTCTAAAAAGAACTCCTTTATGAAGAGTCACTAAAAGTATGCCCAAGAGAGATTCTTCTCATGATGTGTCTGTATCACTAAGCTCCACCATTGCCCCACTATGAAATATAGGAGACTCACTGTTAGGATTCCCATCTAGTTGAGAGGCATCCTCACCAGGTGTAAGACACGAGTAACCACCACTAGCCAATCCTCTACTACCTTGGGGTCAAGTTCACCCATGAACCGGGGAGGTCCATTCCTTTTGAACTCCTATAATGTACACAGCTTGTGTGAATCCTCTACCAATAACACTAATAGTAACTGCTTCTCTTCGGGTGGTGGAATCACTAGTATGCCACAAATGGGATCTATCTCTGGTATTGGTCCCTATACCAACACCTTATCACTGGGATCATCATTATCATTATCAGTCATTAGAATCCAAGCTAGCTATATGCATGGGGGCATCATTCTCATTATCACTCATCAGAATCCTGGCTAGCATTTTTCATGGGGGAATCATGAAATAGATTAAGATATACCATATCCAATAGAGTATACCAGGTGAGATGATACTGAATCAAGAAGGCCATAAGAACACACTAAATAATATATGATGCATGAACACTTTATTTTTACCTGAAACTAATGTTTTTATATATTGATTCGAAAATTAGAATTCAATGTCCTAGAGTACGGATATGTCAACCGCTATACCAACACTAGAGTACTTGGCCTGAAAGACAATCTGAAAACACTTAACATGGTTTTCCCAATCTAACCTCATAGACTCTTGTTTATTTAGATTTAAGTAGCCTCCTCTGATACCACTCTATCACAACCTATCCCTCGTCACCCATGTTGTGACTACCCCAAGCCCGCCTATAAATATCCAGGGGCTGGCAACTAGCACCAATTAGGCATATCCCATAAATGGGAGGCTTTTACCAAAGTACCTGTACATACGCACATGTTTCGACGAAAATGTTCTGAACAAAAATCACAAAGAAAACATGAATTCATACTAGTAAGAGTACCCACACAGAGTGAAACTATAAAACTAGACAGTAAATAGGGCTACAATACATTCCCAACCAAAAGGAAAAGTACAAGATCTTGAAATTCATCTATATCAAACCATACCTGAAGGGTAGGTACAAAAAAATCTGTCTGAACTCACAGAAGGACACAACATCTATCAAGAACCTCTATAATAAATGCATGGCCCTTTTACTCCAAGGATTCTATTAAGACATCAACAATCTACACATGACATTATATATGCGGGCATAGCCCGGACAGGGGTGAGTAAGACAATACTATGTAGGTACCCTGAAACCATCAAGGAAAACAAAGCTAAGAATTACATGAAGTATAACATAAAGGAAACACATGATGTGAACTACAATGGAAATAGATGAAGTACAATCCATATGGTCAGATCATATATATATAAGTCTAATGAACAAAGAGAAGGATTTCCACTTGTAGTCCACCTATCCCTTAGTCTCTAAAACACTAGAAGTGTCGACAACACATGAAGTGTTGATGGCGCATGGGATGCTGATGGCGTAAAGAGAAACAATGGGTCAAGTATCCCCCAAGTTGCATAGTTACCAAGATCACATAGTCACAACAAGCCATATGATTCCATTCATAGCTTGCCTATTCCGAGAGGACCGACACCTCAATCCATTAGGTTATATTGAAACTTTCAAAAAACCCACATAGAGTATCTCAAAAAAGCCACCTAATTGAAAGGGTCCCAATTATAGAGATAGATCATCAAATGGATACACAGATTGAAAGTTACGTCCACTTTTCTAAAAAAAGGCAAAGCCGAGTACGATCTAACCTAGCTCGGATGACCCGACCCAATTTCGTCCAGACCGAACCGGCACAACACTAACTGGATCTACCCACTAGACCATTATAGTGAACCAACTTCCTCAGTCTAGCCTACCAATAGCATGCTGGTGTGTTAACACCAGACACACCCCGAATAGGAACAAATCAAACTGGCTTGGGCTGATGGAATGTTTCGAGTGGTATGACTTCCTTTGCCTAGCCCTCCACGCGCGGGCTAGTGTGTGCACCCGACATGGCCCACCCTGACCACGTCTGTCTAGTCAACACATCACCAGATTGGGTTTCACACAGCCTGCCCGTCTTCCATGCACACACTTGCAGCTCCACCGTGGGTCCATCATCTGACGCAGATTTGAGCCACATCCCTGCTCTGCCATAACCTCCTACCACGACCATCCGACCACCACCCGTGGTTTCTGCTACCACATGGCCCATATAGTCTGGTTTCACCGCTTGTGGGGTCCGGCCACTACCAAATCCACTTTCCCCACTGGGGTGACCTCCATCCTCTACCACACCCGCACACTGCTATTGCCACGTACCACCGGGCCCCACCCTATAGTACTCACATCCGTTGTTCCGCAACTCACCACTACTACTCTAGTGATCCATTTTTTCAAGAAAGACCCACTTATTTGATCCTTCTTTGGAAAACATCAGTACCCTAGGCCTTAATATGCCTTGTTTTCACTATAGGGGTCTGATCACATTCATAGAGACTTAAAAAATTGCACCTTGACCAATAGGGTCCAATGGTGAGGAACACCAAGAACCAGGATAAAAGGATCATATAAAACACCCAAATAATGGATCTTGGTCTTGTTCATTTTAGCTGTGATTTTTTATTGTTATAAAAATCACGAGGAAACCAACAACAGAACAATCACCAAGATCTATTCACTATAATCCCACAGTAATTACCCATCCCGTAAAAATGATATAATCATGGATCAACCTATTCATGGGTTGGTACACGTTATTTGGTTGATTATAAAATGGGAAAAAAATCATGAAGACAATGACACCCTACCTTGAGGTTGGATCACTAGTGGATGAATAATGGGGTTCCATTTCATCGTCGATCCTCAATCCACCGGCGTTTGTCAATGTTCGTCAAAGAGGTTCATGCATCCTTGCCTAAAAAGGAATTTGTAGGGTTATGGGAATAACTATGGATTCCATAAAATATTCCTTAATTAAAATAAACCAACTCAACATCAAATGAAATATTTTTATTAAATGTTTTAAGGATGGTTACTTCTGATTTTTAACGTTCTCAATCAACCTGCATTGATCAATGTTAGGCCCCACCTATGGTGAACTCCTTTCTCTGAATGCAATGGTGCCCTTAGATTTCTAACACAGAAACCCATTTAGATGTTATTTCCATTTAAAGAATAAATCTTCCAAACTCATTATTAAAAACATGACATTTTTCACTGTGTCATTCTGGGCACATCGGGCCTCGAAATTTCACGTCATCTCAACACATTGTCTAGAAATATTTCCAATAAATTTATAAAAAACCTGGAGAAAATATGAGAAATTAAATTATTCTTATATATTGATAATATAATAACCCTATAAATATAAATATACATAGTTCTTTTTATATCATGGGTAAGACCTACCCTCACATCAAATTCCATCAAATACGATACATAGTCATCATTCACGTGTATGGCGGACTACCACCTATTGAAATGATGTCTTTAATTCTTCCATTAGCACATTTAATAGTTAGGAATAATTATTTATAATAGATTATATATGATATATATGATATTTATAATGTCTTTAGGCTTCTATAATTCTTTTATAACACATCTCATCATGCTTAACATTTTGTAGGAATACGATAACACCATTTGTGAACATGTGGACCACCGCCTCCTGAAAGTGAAGTAATTAATTCACACTATACATTGAATGTATAAATGATATATTTAATTAAAATTTTTGATAAATATGATAAAATTATTATACTATAATTATAATATACATATTTAAAATTTACTTATCATTTATTTAAAACCGTATGAAAATAAAAACAATGTTCATGCGTACATATTATTTATCTTCTCCTTGATTGGTGAGTTTCATTTAAATCTCAAAATTTTATGGATTATTATAAATAGATATATAATGAATAAATATGATATTTAGATCATATTTTACATCCTCGATATTATTTAATAATGATCTAAATATTCTTAAAAATATAACAACTCAAAAATACTCGATAAACAAGACAATTAAAACATGTAAAGATGACAATAACAAAATATTGTTAAATAATAGTTAATAAGATATTATAATAAGATAATATATGATACAATTAATATAATTATTGTTCTGATAAAATATACTAATGTGATTAAAAGCATAATAATGGAGGTTAATGTATGTTTAACCAAAAGGAAACACAATGTAATGGATTTCATCTCAATTTCATTTCAATGAGCCATAATGTAATGTTATGCTCCTAGTTTATTTTATATGGTGTATATACATTACCATTCACATTTAATTTCATGTATAATTCATTCTTCATGGTATTTTTATTTTCAATTTGAATTGTTTCATCTAAGGGTATTTCAATTGAATGCTCTGATGTGGTAAAGAATTTCATAACCTAGTCCCTTTTCATTGGGTTATATTACTTCCATATTATCATAAATATTATAGGATTGGTATTTTTACAACTTTTTACAATATATGTTTTTAATTACACTTGTTTTATGTGGAATTAAGGATGATGCAAATAAACTATTCATTGATTGATTCTCACTTCAACATTATGGTGTTTTTAAGGGTTTATTTCACAATCTCATTCTAATTGAGAGTACTTATTCATGAAATTACATTAAAGGAATTTATATTATAATATACCAATGAACACCTTCATTTTCTTATATTACGGTTATTACTGAATTTTTACATGTAATAGTAGCTTTTTACCCTATTTCGCAATAATTTATATATAAATAGTTATTAAGAAAACACAATTTCATTTATCTCTTTGGTCAGAAATTCTTTTTCACTAAATACCAAGTTATAGAATAAAGTTTTAAAAAATGTTTTTGAACATTTCAAAATATTTTATTAAATAAATTTATACCCCTTTTTTATTTTACAAAAAATTTTAAATGCATCTTTTTTCCACATTCCAAAATTGGAACCCTTCTAACCATTTTATCATGAAAAGTAATGTTCTTTTTACCTTGTATGAAATGTACGTAATTACTCGACATCATTTATTTGATGATTTATTTGAATATTTTCAAATAAAATTTTGATAATAATGTTTTAAATATTTATTAAACATATATATTTTCAAAATGTTTTTTAACAATAAAATGATATATTTGTTTCTTATTTAGTTATTTTTATTCATAAATTACTACAACCCTTTATCCTTACACCACATGGGATATATTGTATTGATACCATCCTTAGTCTTCATAGGTATGGTTATAATTTCTTTGAATATATATAGTATTTATATTCAATACATTGATTATTTTTTATACCTATTGGAAAATTTAATTCCCTATGATCATTTGATATTAAATTTGCACTAAATATCTACATCATTTATCAGGGATATGATTATTGCCTAAACTGTACACATATTTTACATACGGTGTGTTCTTGATAATAATTTTTTTCTATGAAAATATTGAAAGATAATTATCATTTATTTAATATATATATATTTTCAATGGAAAATGCTAATAAATTAAAAAAATTATTCATTATATGAGGAATTATTTGGATATGCACGACATGAGTGGGGCTTAGTTATTGATTTTCCCTTGATGCATCTGTAGTCTCATGGGTTAAGTTATTTTTCTAGAACTAATGGGGTTTTAAACAAGGATGTTTTAAAATATCATATGAAAGGTCCTCATAGAAAGGGTATCATGTATATAGGATACATTTCATTCAATAATAAGCATTCAGTTCATTCATATTCATTTCTTATTATTGATGATATTTTCACTTTGACAAAATCTACAAATGCATTTCATTCTCAATTTATGAAGTAAATGGAATGTGTGTTTAGTAATTTACATTGAAATATTGTTTATAAACTACCTCTTCTTAATTAATAAAAATGGGAGTTTAGATATTTACCTTGAAATTTGTATTATTCTCATTGATTTATTATTGTTTCCACTATACTTAACCCTTATTGTGCATTTGATCTCTCCCTCATTTTTTTCCTTTCCGTACGAATCCAATAAGTGTGCTAAGATATATATAAAAGGATATAGTAGATTGAATAAATTAATCCTTGAATGAAAATAATTATGTTGTAATTAGGGTATTTATTTTTAATACAAGGCTCATGTAAGTATTTGGTCTACCAATACTACTAATATTTTTTATCCACCAGGATTCGATTCCATATACTAATGACAATGTAATTATTGTATACACTAGCTCTAGTATTAATAGGTTGGGGCCTCTAAAATGTTATTATATAGTTATATAATGGAAAATATATATTGAAGATAATGATAATATTTCTCCAAATTAGATTATTTTGTATATAGACTACAATTACACTAAAATATTTCAATCCTTAGGCATGTGTTTATTTGTTGTATTGAATTATAATCAATAAATATTTAACATATATGTATGAATGTAACAAATGATGATTTTATAGTATATATATATATATTAATTTAGTTCCCTCGATAGCATAGGTTTTAGACAATAACAAACATAAACGAAAAATGATAAATATTTAAATATCACTATATTAGAATGACCACTATAACATAGCCATTAAATTAGAGGGAATTAATATTATTAATTAAATTTATATATTATATGTTTAAATAAATTCTATTACACTCATCAAAAATTATTTTATAGGTATAAGATAATAATGAATCCAACTTTATGTATTAAAAGGCTATATTTTTGTAAAGGTAGTTGCACAACATTCTAATTGCACACTTGTTTTAAAACTAAAATTTGAAAATTTTACCAACTAATTTTTAAATAATAAACTCTATTTTTAAAATAATATTTTCAAAAATAGTTTATGGGGAAATTTTTGTATTTTTCTAAAAGTACTTATTTTCACGTGAATAGTGAAAAATCCGGTTTTTTATAAAGCAAAAATATTTTTTATATTAATTGTATAGATATGATTTGAATAGTAATATAAAAAATTAAATTATAAATATTATTTTGAAATTTTATAAATGGTAATATGAAAAATTTATATCATAGATTAGTTAATTACATGTTTTAGAAATTATTAATTAAGTGTTGATATTTTTATAAGACATAAATTTTTTTATTCATTTTTATAATTAATATAATGATTTAAAAGAAAATTTATTTTAATAAGATTTATTTTAAAATTATTATGGGTTTCATTATGTTTATAATATAGTTTTATGAGGTTATAATTAATTTTTTAAAATGTTATAAAATGATTAATATTTTTAAAATTTGTATATTCTTAGTAAATGATGATTTTAATCAAAAATTAAATTTCTCATAATTAGAAACTTATTATAATAAAATAGAGTCACTTTTTTTGAATTCCAAACAATGAAATGATTTAGGATTAATTTTATGGTATTTTTATAAAATAGTTTGATTTTTTATGAATAGAAAATATTGTAATTTACAATATTTAATAAATATATAAATTACTGACTCCTTGAGGATTTATGCATGATGTTGTCCAATAATATCGAAGTGTCCATAATTTTATCAATATATTTAGATATAATTATTAATATAGTATTATACATGAGAAAAAATAATAATAACATGAATAAAATATTCCAAAACCACCCCTCTCCTCCACTGTAAATACCACCCCTCACCATATCTTCTTCTCACACCACCAAATCGATGAATCTTGTCTAATATTTTTACAATGAATCTCCAAACCCTCCCCCAAATTATGTTCATGTTGTTCTTACCAAAATTTCAATTTCAATGTTCCTTAAGGTGGTTCTCAAGGATAAGAATTCAAGAGGTAAAATCACATTTTGTTCATTTAATGTTCTTTCATTTTTTTATTATCCTTCCAACACCACTCCTATATAATGTGGCATGATATCTAAAAATATTTTATATACTATAATTTTATTATAAAAATGGAAAATACAACATCAAGACCCCTCTCATTATCTTATATTTTAATCCAAAAAACATCATCTGTGGGTTGCAGATTTACCGCCTTTGTGGATGACGTGTGTCCATTTTTGAATTATTCCTTCATGGATGGTTGTAAGACCTTTTTATGGTTAAAAGAGATTATAATATATGTATTACATTATATATAATATTATGGAAAGTTGATTATATAAATAATGTTAATTTTTTAAACAAAACAAATTTTTTGTGATTAAAAAACTACCAAAATAATCTAAACAATTATCACTAATGTCTTATATAATGATTCATCCCCATCAAAAATAACCAAATGACTTATATAAAAATTTAATCTTATGTGATATAATTAATAACATATAATTTTAATTATTAAAAACTATTTTAAATTTACATGATCTTGCACATGTGTATAAAAGTACATCGATCATGAAAACTAAGGAAACCAATGATCCTGAATGATAAAATTGTATTTTATAACTCATTAAAATCCCATAAATGAACATAAAAATCTATAATAATGAATTAAAATTTCAAAAGGTTATGAATTGATTAAATAATGGATTAAATATTAATATCTATGACATTAACATTATGGGAAGAAAATATTCATACCTAAGGTAAGGGTTTGTTCACAAACCTCTAATTTTCATTCAGACTACACTTTATCTATATTTAACACAATGTAATTATTATTGATATTTATATAATTTTTATAAATTATGTATATATCATCAAAAATAATATATCAATATAATTTCACCTTTGTATGATGGGGAAATACTTTTTTATGGTTTCCCTTTCTAATTTAAACTGATAATCAAGCCCGGCTAAAACGAAATTCCAAATTTTGTACCAAATTCTATGTACACTCCATAATAATTTTTAAGAAAATAAATATTTTTATGAAATAATTAATTTAATAATAAAACATATCTTATCTAAATTTTTACAAACATAATTATTCCTTTTTCTGCTTTAAAGACTCCTTTATGTTTTCCCTTAAACCGCACTGAAGTGGCCTATTTCTAATGTCTCTTATAGCTTATTTTAATATGTTTAGACTTTAGTTGGATAAAATATAATTTTCATTGATTTTGTATCAATGATAGAAATTTTAAAATATTATTTTTATGAAAATTGAAATTATTTTCCAAAAGAACACCTCTATTCAAATAAAAGAGATATTTCGACCAAGAATTTATCAAAGATTTTATTAGAATACTTAAATCTATGATTATGAATAAAATATTTAAAATTGTAATGGGACCCATTGATTTAATTATATATTTCTATTATACACATGAATAATTAATTTTACTTATTAAGTTAGGGGTTTGGAAAGCTATAACCCATCGATGCATTGATAGGTCTCATGAGACATACTGGACTGGGGTTTTACCCATTTGTGTATGGTGCCCTGGCCAAAGCATTAAAGGTATGTTTATGTTGTCCCCAATTATGAATTACCACATTATAATATAATTAATTGAGAGTCCATAATATTATTTTACTACTATAATATCTATTATTATGTTTCTTTCTCATCTTCATATTCAGGGAATTTTTTAATCATATTTTATTCTTTCTATATTATACTCAATATTATGTTTCGATGGAAAGTGTTTTTAGTTAATCACATTTCCTTATTGTTCATGTTTATTTATGTTACATTAAACTTTATTTCTTAGGCTTAAAGACAAATCATTCCCACTTCTTTCTTATATTTAATTTTTCCATAGAATGTGAAGATGTGTATTTTGATGGACAAGAAGGAAAAATCTAGTAGATTATGGCTGTTTTTAGTGGATTTTCTATACTATTTTTTACCATTAATTTTGTAATGTAAAAAATATATTTGTATATGGTTTTTTAATACTACTAAACTATTTGTTCTATTTGGATAAAAAACTTGTTCATCAACCATTGTAATTAAGTAGAGTATTGGCTCCAGGCTATGGTTGTCAGGGTGTTTACAAGTTGGGATCAGAGAAAGTTCAGTAGAAACTTTATAAACTCTATTTAGAAAAATAGATTATGAAAAACTAAACCTAGTATATTCACTGAGGATAAAAATATAAAAACAAAATATAATTTTGGTAAGGTCAAGATTATTTGGTTCTTCCTATAAATACATTTATGTCTCGATAATACAAGTGGACATGGTACTGGAATATATGTTCCTTGGGGTAACAACACTAACATGGTGTGTCAGACTTGACTCATTGTAACTCGGTACATGACAATGGGCCTTACTGTACATGAGGTTTGACACTCCCATGGGAAATTTTTGCGATAATAAACATTTTAATTAAAAACCATTATGAATGTATTTAATAGTAAATATGCCACATAGAAACCAAGTTTATGATAATGAGATTTGATACATATTAAATATTCAATTTATGTTATTTATTTCACTTGATTTGAGACTATATATAATGTTTTTATCTAATCTAGTGTGTTACATTTTTTTGAAATGTAAATATTGGAAAATTAATGGAAACTGCATCATTGAAAAAAAATTCCAAGAGTAAGAATGATCATTTTTTCAATGGGGTAAAGCCAATATTTCTAAGGGATGTAGTCTCCAAAATATTCTCATCATATGAAGAAAAAGTTTCATTTTATAAAAAAAATTATCAATGTATTATGTATTCAAACTGAATCATGATAAGAATATGAAACGTAGGAAAGAGATATATAAACGGAAGAAGGTAATGTTGTATTTTTCACATGTGATATTTGAGTAAGGAAATAACTTGGTATATGTTTAATAGGGAAATTATTTTACATAATGATCGGATAAAAATCCCACCATGAGCATGATTTTAAGGAAAGGAATGAATTTTTGAATGTTCAATGACTCAACTATAAGTATATGGGACAATATTCAAATCATTTTCTCAAGAATCAAAGGAATATACAATAAATAGAATAATAGATCATGATAATTCTTATGCTTCTACCATTGATGGAGTGTAGTTATTCATACGATTCTATTTGGATTTTGGAATTATGTTATTTGATTATTTTATCAATAATTCTTTGGTTATAAGAATCATGATTTATATAAGGATTGTACTTAAATACTTCTTCTGTAAGGTTTTTGAATCATGTGATGAATAATACCAGTAATCTAAATGATTGATTCTAATGTATTTTTATATTCTTGAAAACAAATGAATTGGGAAGGATAAACCTAAATATGTGCATCACGTAGTGAAAATATTGAGTATAAATTTTTACGATAGGTTTAGTGACCATGAAGGTGGTAAGTGATAAGAAGGTTTTTGTTATGCTGGAATAATTAGATTTTTTGATTTAAGGACAACATGAGATATTACTCTTGGAAGGATACATTTATAAAATATATTAATGTATTCACATAATTGGAATATGGGATTAACAGATACATTATTTATAGTACCTTTAATTAATATGATGTTAGAAATTTAGTGACCTTATTTCTAAATTGGTCATGGAATGTGGACATACATGTTTTATACAATTCTAAAGATAACCTAGTTTTTGAATGGATCAAGTTAAGCTTTGGAAATTATTATTCATTGATATCAAATTATAACCTTATTATATTCAATAAACATTTAAAATTAATAGGAATGAGTTAAAGACCACCTAATTCATTAATATAGATTAATCCTTAAAAAAATCATATTGAATATTGATTTTCATGTGGGAGATATAAAGTGAAAATAGATCAAAGAACAACCAAAAGATGAGAATAATTCATTGACATGGAAAGTAATCATGTATGTTTATTTTCTAAAATATTTATCTTAAAATTAAATTAATCCCAAAAATCTAAGAAAAATATTTTAAAAAAAAACATTACCTACTTAATTTTATTTCTGAAAAATCAATGGTATCATAATGGATCACAATATTTAGGGTATTATGATGGTTACCTCTATAATGACCATGTTTCCTATAACTCTTTATCATACCATGATTGTTGGATTCTTCATGCATGTTCATGTTATCACATTCCACTAATGATTTCCTATTCTAATATCTAGTTTTTTGGTATCCTGTTCATATACCTTTCCCACTTCATAAGAGGATATTTTATTAACCCTACATTCGATGTGGGATTCCCATAAAGTAATTTTGAAGTATCAACCTTTTATCTTTTGATGTAAAATTTCAAATTTTAAGGGTAATATTATTGAAGGAGGGGATACCGTGATGCCCCGAGATTTTATGATATGTATCTTTTTTAATTTAATTTCTTTGACATCATAGGATTTTCACAACACTAATCTAAATGGTATAATGATATCAAATTAAATATCATTATTTAAAAAGAAAATTACAACACAATTGTTAAATCGGTGAGAATGAATAGTGCTGACGAAATTTATATATTATGCATTTAATAAAATGTTTTTAAATTCATCGACGTGATTTTATAGAAATATGATAAGAATGAATCGAATTTTACCCATTAAAACACAAAATATTTACAAAGGTTCTTTTGCTGACATTTAATGGTAAAATGTTCTAAAAATATAATTTTACACATTAAAAATTTATTTTGAACAAATAATTATTAAAATAATAATGATAAAAATTTCATAGGGTGAAAAATATGTATTTTCCTGGAATTTTTTATTTTCCAGTGAATAATGAAAATTTTAAATTTGTATAAAACACTCATTTTTGTAATATTGATAGTATATTTATGATTTTAATAGTAATTTCACATTAGAAAGTGTAAATAAAATTTATTCACCGTATAAATGGTAATATGATATAATTATTTCATATTATATGTAAATAAATGTTTTAAAAACTATTAATTAATTGTTGACATTTTTACTAAATATAAACAATTTTTTCAGTTTTATAAATAAATTAATTATTTTTAGGAAAATATATTTTCATAAAATTTCTTCAAAAACTAATATTTTATTTTATTATGACTATAAGATAATTTTATGATACCATAATTAAATTTTAAAATTGATATAAAATCAGTTATAATTTTAAAATTTTAATTTTCAAAGTAAATGTTGACTTTTAAAAAAATTATATTTCTCATATTTAAAAAATTATTTTCATAGAATTGAGTCCATTTTTGAATTTTAATCATTGAAAAATGGTTACTATATATTTTTGAGATTTTTCTAATATAGTTGTACTTTTAGTGAAAAGTGAAATATGGTAATTTACTATATTTAATCTGTACACGAATTATTGAGTCATAGTTGATATATGGATGAATTAAGCCCATAACCTCGAATTTTCCTACATTATATTCAAATATATAAGTATAATTCTAAATATATTCTTAGTATTGAGACAAAATCAAAAAAAATGAAGAAAATATTCAAAAAAACACACCACTCATCCACTTTAAATACCACCACTCACCACCTCTTCTACTCACACCACCATATCAATGAAGCACGTCCAATTTCTTCCAAATATGTATCCCAATCCTCTCCACCACATTAGTTTCTTTAGTCTCTCAACCAAATTACCATTACAATGTTCTTTAAAGAGGTTCTCATGGAGAATAATTCAAGAGGTAAAATGTACTTTTATTATTTTAAATTTCATTCAATTTTTTTAATTTTATTATCCTTCCATAACATCCCCGTTCATAATTTTCATGATAACACCATTATATTTTATATTTTGTAACATTATTTTTTCTATATAAAATACACCATCGAGCCCTATTTATTTTTTCATTTATTTTTAAAATGAAAACATCATTCGCGAGGTGTTAATTTACTGCCTACGTGGTTTTTGTGTTTCAGTTTTTCAACTCCAACATCATCGATGGTCATAAAACCATTTTTATGGTTAATTTTTTTTTAATTTATGTGTTACATATTATATAATTTCATGTAACTAGTATATATACATAATATTAATTAATTAAACAAAACATGTTTGTGATGATTGTAAAAACACCAAAATAATCTAAATAATTATCACTGCCATTTTTTCTAATGATTTATCATCATCCCAAATACAAAAATTACTTATATAACCATTTAATATTCAGTAATATAATTAAAGATAAATAATATTAATTTTATACAAGTGTTTTTATTTTACACAATCTTTCACATGTTTATAAAACTAAACCGATCATGAAATAAAAATGAAACAAGTTCTCCTGAATCAAAAAAAATTATAACTCATCCAAAAGGTTATAAATTAACTTAATAAAATTATAATAAATCAAATAAATGTAGAAAATTTTATGATATAAATAATTAATATATATATAATTATTTTCCAAGAAATTATGATCAAGCGTGGAGCACATTCAGAAATAAGTTAAGGGTTTTCTCCCGAACCTCCATTTTCATTCGTGGTACACATTTATATCATTTACCAAATTTAATTCTTATTTATTTTTATATAATTCATATAAATTATATTATTTTTTCCCAAAATCATGTATAATTTCCATTTAATATTTATTTTATGTGTAAATAAATGTCATAAAAGTTTTCTCTTTTTAAATAATCTCGATTAAAAAACCCTATTAAATAGAACATCCAAATTTTTTATCCAATTTCAAGACACAACATAATCTGTTTGAAGAAAATATTATTTTCATGAAATCAATAGAGGAAATAAATATGAATATTGATTTATTTACATATTTTCATATCGATATTTGTATGGATCCATTTAAATTCTTGAGTGATAGACATTATTGTAGGAAAACATGAAAAGATTGAAGTATTGATCCCAACACTATTTCAATTACAGATAATAATATATGAACTCATCCTCAAGGGTTCGAATGGTTCTCTCATACTAACCATCTATTTGAAGATGATAATAAGTTATAAAAAAAAGTCTATAACCAGATTCGAATGGACTTTAACCAAACATCGAGGTAAACCAAGTGCCACAATCAGATACAATAGAATATGGTATTCCATGAAACCTTAACACTTATATAATGTACATTTTTAGCATGGTGATCATGATAGAAATATTATTTGATAATAATGTTGTTTGATATCTTTGTAGGTAAATTGACTAAATCCTAAATAACTTTATTTCCATTTGACATTCTGGGTAGTCTCATGAAAAATACAATACTGATCTTTTCTCATTTCTCCTCTAGTGTGGGTAATGGTTGTAACATCCACTTATAACACTTATTTTCAATGAAAAATGGAATTTCCATCCAAAATTTCTCAAGGATGCTATTAGGGTACATTAATATATGATTATGATTAAAATATTTCAAAGTGGTATGGTACACCTTGAACTAAATATATCATTATATTACGTATATGTGGAATGAATTAGACTTATTAAGTGACTGTTTGGGCCTTCTATAACCCCTCGATGCATTATTAGGACTCATGAGAAATACATGATAGAGTTCTGACCCATTTAAGTATGTTTTATTGGATGAATCCTTGATGATATGTTCAAGATATTCTGAGTTATTAATTACCTCATTATGATACTTTTAATTTTTATTCCGTGTTATTATTAAACTAGTATAATATCCGTGGTTATGTTTCTTTTTCATGTGATTATTTATTGTACTATGTTATAAACTTTTATTCTTATGATATTATTCTGAATAATATGTTTTAATTGAATGTTATTTTAGTTAATCACCATGCCTTATTTTTATGTTTATTTAGGTTAGCTTCTACTGTATCGAAAAACCATACTGATCATCTGATCTCACCCCTTTATTTTTTATTTATTCTTCCACATGATTTAAATATGTATATTATTATTGAATTGTAGAGGTAATATAGAATTTTATTAATGTTTTTAGTAGAGTTGATATGATTCTTTCCCTTTCAACTTATAGAGAAAAAATCATATTTTTATCAGGTCTTTCGAAACTGCTAAAGTATTTGTTCTGTTGGGATGAAAAAACATGTTCATTATATTAATGTAATTATTGAAGACATCAGATTTGAGCTATTGGAGTTAATTTCTTTATATTAGAAATCATAAGTCACTACACTAGGTATATTTTAAATGGAATTTGGATTCATTGTATGAATGAACGTGATCGTCATAAAGATCAAAATATCAACAAAATGAGATAATATTAAAAAAATCAATTCAAAAGAATGGAAATTAAGATCTATGAATGTCACTGCACTATACCAATGAATAAAAAATAAAATATTTACCATGAACTTCTTATACCATGGGAAAATGTATACAAAAAATAATTTAGAAGAGGATAGTGATATTTTACATTATATTTTCTTATGTCTTATGACATGTATGCCTTAAACAACTATTGAATATTGGATTATAATTAAAAATATCCATTAGAATGATTATTAATAAATCTTCAACAATGTATGTGAGAAGTTACATATTAAAAAACTAATTGTTTTCCAATTAATTTGATGTGGTATTAATAATTCATTATCTCTATTTATGATTATATTATATAAATTTTTATATGATTAAATACGACTACATGTTATACATCAAACCTTGAACATCAATCTATGTTTAAAATTAATTATCTATAGAAGTTACTTTTATCAAATAAGTCTTGATACCAAATCATTAATTTATTAGTAAAAAATAGTATGATTTATATCCAATTAAAAATTATAACTTGGATCTTATATATTTTTTGGTAATAGTAAACTAGTTTACATAGTTATAATGAATTACAAATTACATGGAAGAAATTTATTTATTTGGGGACAATGTGAGACCCCGATATCTGAAATTATATTTTCCTTTAGAAAACAAAATTTATTTTTTTACAGTTCCAAATGTAATAACAAATAATGAAAAACTATTGAATATTATATAACCATTATTATGTTTTGGTATAATTTGAGAGTATGAATATATAGAACTGAAGTAAAAAATATATAAAGAGATAAAAATAATTTTAAAAAATTAATAATAAGGGGTTGATAAAAAAGAATAGGTGTTCCTATATAATTAACATGAATAATTTATGCTATAAATGTAACCTTCATTAAAATTTTATTATATATTTTAGAATGTGAATATATTATTTGTGAAATATATTTTCAATATGCATAATATATTAACCAACATTGTTTTGGAAATAAATATGGAAAACTAAAGCATGGTTAATATTTATTTAATTAATTTTTCATATGATAATTTTTATAATTATATATCTATGATTTACTTCAGTAGAAAATTGATCAAAATTTATAATTTAAAATTTTAAGAATAATAATTTTTGTAGATTTAGAATTTTCATTTTATATTATGTTGACTTTTTAATTGTTCATAAACAGTTCAATTTTAGGTGAATAACGAAAATATCATGTTTTCTAAAATATGTCCCTTTTATAAAAAAAATTCTGGTTTATTTTTTTGAGAAAATTTCAATATTAAAAAAATATATAATGAAAAATAAATAATTCCCAATTAAAAATTTTATTTATTAAACACATGTGTAATGTTTTGGAATATTAAGTAAACATTTACACTAAAATCTATATATATTTTTTATATTGAAAATGACATTTCATAAATTATAAAAAATAAATCTATTAGAATTGGTTTAATATTTTTTTAAAAAAAATTAAATCCTTATTTAATAGTGTTAGTTTCTTTTTTTGGCATAAAATAATAAAAAATACGATTAATGTCCATGACAATGATAATGATAAAACTATTTTTTTCTAATATCTATTTAATAAATATTTTTTAATTTTATTTTATTAAATTTAAATTTATAATTATAAAATATAGTTTTTTATAATTTTTAATCTCATATGTAAAAAATTATCACTCGTTCAAATGGAAGTAAATTATAAATTAGATTTAGGATAATTAATTTTAAAAACAAAGTTGTTTTACAAAACTATTTTGGTATATATTTTACGTTTAAAATTAAAAGATAAAAATCACATATATAACCTATTGAATTAGAATTTATGGAACCTCATTTTTTTAGAGAAATTTTTTTTTATAAGGGATACGTTAAATTTTCAATAAAATATATACTTCAAAGTTAAAAATATAATACTAAGGTAAAAAAATGAAATGATAAAAAAAACAATTATTAGAAAGCATAATAAATTAATGAAACATGTTGAAATATGTGTACTAGAATATGTTTAGAAAATATATTACCTGAAACCCATTTATTTAGTGTTTTTTTGAGGAATTTAAATTTGAATAATGTAATGATATTGTTTCGATGTAAATGGCATTCCAAAAAATTTATTTTCTCACTAATAAGAGGGAACACATGATCCACATCAAAATACACCCATTATATTTTTTTAAATGATTGAACTATTATATTTTTATCCTAAAAAAATCATATCATAATTAAATAATAATATGGTATCAATTATTTGTGGAAATGAATTCATTTCAAATGAGTTTTTAAGAGAATTTCAATGGTACTATTGATATTATTACACATTCCATACCTTTTTCCATTATATTACAATTCCAAAACTACTAAAAAACATAATATTATAAACTAAGTATCATTTTTATAATTAATTTTGATTTATTAATGTGAAATAATTATTTAGGGCTTCCTACGACTTTAAAAAATAAAATAACATTAACTGTGTGTTGCGCAAACTGTCACCTCCGGAAAGTAATAATTTTCATTTTTCATAATGATTATCATTACGTAAAAAACCAATTAAAATAGTATTAAGCAAACTCTAAATATATAAATAATATAATTTTTATTCTATAATAATAATATTATATTCTTCCTTTACCATACTCACACGTCGAGATACAGTATATTCATGTATGTGGGTTGTTTAACCTCTAACTTGAACAATGACATACAAATATGTGATGGATGACTTTGGGAAACAAAATACCAATGTTATTATATGTTAATAAAAATATAATTATTTATCGGTGTTTATTGAATTTTTATATTATGTATTTAACTTATAATTAATAAATCATCTTCCATAGATAAAATGAAAGAAATAAACCGACATATGTTCAACTGTCCTGAAAAAGAGAAGAAAAAATGTAATTAATAAATATAATTTTATAATAAATTGCCGATATTAAAAGAAATATTTATTAATAATCATCCAACATAATTTTCACGTAAAATCAATTTTTTTATTCAATAATTTTGCCACATGATAATAATGAATCACGAACATGGAAAGTGTTTATGGTCTAAAATATTCCCTTCTTATGGAATACTTCATGTTATACACATTAATTTAATTTTAAATATATATCTAATACCACAACAGTATATTTTATAAATATTTTCTTGTTAATAATTATATTTAATATTTCATTTTTAATCATATCATTGAAGAGGATTTCATTCAGATATTTATAATATTGTAGGTATTTCATCGAATCAATTTCTAATCACCTGTTACATGGTCAATCAATCCTATGTATAAATTTCAAGTAATTTTGACCCTTAAATTATAAAATTATATATTTAGTTTCCTAATTTTTTTATCTATATCACTTTTCATTTTCAACAACAATTTCCTAGAAAAAATATTTTTTAATTTAAATCTATGATGTTGGTAGGAATAACATCAATTTTAATCTATGAATATTTTCTTCCCTGTCATTATTTGTTTCCCAATATAAATATACAATCATTTTAGGATATTTTATATAACCTATTTAATATTATTATCAAAATTCTATTTACAATATTTAAGAATTAAAAATGAAACTATTTATGATGTACGTATTCGATAAAAGTTATTTTTGTATAATAAAAGATATTTCCATCCTTTCAAAATAAAATGTTTTATCACACAAACATTTTTCTATATGATTAATTTGTTATCAAGGATAAATTATGGAATTTTCCGTCTAAAATTTAATATTTAAAAAAATTAATTCACCTTTTTGAAAATTACTTTTAATAATGAACCGAAACGTCTTATTTTAAGATAGTGAATTTTTTTTTCTAAAATTTAATTTGAATTTGAGACTCCATAGTCCTTATCATATTTTTAAAGCATCCTCATTATGATTTTATGGATTCTAAAAGAAATTATATTTCCCCTTATTTTAGAAAATATTTATTTAAATTTGATTTTTCATATCAAGGATATTCCTTTCTTCTACATGATTTTTATAATAGTCAAAAAAATTATGCATCTTATATTTCAATTTCATTGGACATAGAATATTCTTGATAATTGATTTATTTATTTGATACCATCGTCGTATTTATTTTTAGTGACTTATGAAACATTCTTATTTATCCATGATATAAACAGTAACTACATATTTCTTTACCAACCATCAACCATGAATAAGAATTGCAATTATTCCATTGCATTTACTTTTTTTTATATATTAATTTCCATATTCTTTTCTAGATGGGTGTTCATCAAAATTACATACATATATTTTATAGAGAAGTTATTTACTTATCATTATATACATTACTCAATATGGTGTACCTTTTATAACTTCATATATGAAATGATTTATAATTTATTTATTGGGGAACTATTGAAAATAGATATATTTTTTATATTGATTTTGATGGTCAGTAATTACTCACGAAATATGAGAACTTATTGTTTTACCATATACTATTTTTCACCTAATGGGTAATGATCATGTTATCTTTTTTACTTATATGTGGGAATGTATTTGTGTACAATTTTTTATATTCTAATATGGATTATTATTGGGAAATTTAATCTCCCTTGTTTTACAAACAACCATTATACATTGAATAGGTTTTGAGAATGTTATCACTTTTATAGACATGAGGAATTTTTTTTTGATTATTTATTTTGTTATTCTAACACACATTATTATTTTAATATTGAATATATATTGTTCAACAAGATACCTTTTTTTCTCAATATGGGTTAGGATCTTGTTATCTATTTGATTGAAATATAGAAAATTATTAGAAATAAATTTACTATCATTTAAATAAAGATATTTATAGATATAATCAATTTTGAGTTGTTTATTCAATTTATCTTATGATGAATTCATTAGACATAATCAAGTGCTGGGTGGGGTCCCATATTATAGAACCCCTAGGTGCATCAATAACTCTCAAGATTCAAGAATAATTAAATTTTTTTTAATATCGATACCTAGATGAATATAATTCCAAAACACATGGGATTGATTCTATGAGCCTAATCTCTAAGATCATGATATATTGGATTAGATTATGGAAATAGTTTTCATGAATTACATATTAGATTTCTAATGAATCAATTTTTAGTATCTATTTGATCTATTAATTTTAATTATTATAAATTTTAATATGATGCTTTTAGATTCATTATATAGATGAATAAAAATAGACAATCTAGAACTTCCATATTATTTATGATCAACCTACGACCACTATTGTTTTTCATTTTAATCACTTATTTTTACCCTTATAGATTATTTGAGATAAAGAATTGTAATGTCTCCATTTTTCTTGGGTGTGATGTAATGATTATCACATTATATTTAAATATAGAAATATTTTGTTGATAAATTATTAGATATACTGAGGATTTATAAAAAATTTATTATTTTCTAATAGTGGAAAAACATATCTTTTATTTTAGTGTGTCATAATCATTATGAGTGTATCATTTCCATTTATTCCATAAATCCAGAAACACAAAATCTACTGGGATGGTATTTAATTCCATATTTATATTAATTAATTTAATTATTGGGTATATATTTCTATAAATCTATTGTTGATATCATTTCATGTTTGTATATTCTTTTTTATGGTACTAGATTAGGGAGTGTAGGTTTGGGGAATCACACATTTCCTCTCACATAAACCCACAATATTAACCTATTAAATATGTATTCACACTCAAATTAATCAAATAATCATAAAATAATAAACACATTATTTATAGTAAAATACACTATTTATTATTGTAGATTGAACCTCTTACAACCAAATTATCCGTTATGGTATACCACTTAGAATCAATGTAATATAAACCTCAATCTCACTTGGATTAGAACCAGGTCTATGTCGATTCTATCAAAAAATTAAGTGACTATTCTAAATATCATGGGAAATTATAATATCTTGAACTCCTTAGGGAACTTGATATAATTTCTGACTCACTCGTTAGTATCATGGGAATGATATGAACCACTTGGATAAAAATTAAACTATATTAATAAAAATTTAAATATGAGGGTTATACATGAACATCAAATTTATAATTCCTCGCTATATGAAAATCATCATCGTTTGACCAATAAGACAAAACAAAAAATCTCCCATGATTATACTATAAGCATTACCAAATATTATTATAGGATGTTCCCCAACCTCCCATGCCTAGTTGTATATATAAAATATTAATTGCTACCCATTCATAGATTATAGGGAAATTAATCCTCAATAGTCATTAACAATCACTGTCAAATAGGGCCACATCCTATGAAATATAATGTTGTACATCCTACTATATGTATATTTTTATAATATTATCCATGAATGATCATAAAAAGGCCCAAACATCACTAACATGTTGGTTCTCCCATTACATTCTCATTTTATCATATAAACACAAAAATTTGGAATCACGTTCAAATACATGACATTATGGGGTTATGGAAAATGTATTACAACCACACTGATTCCCCATTACTCATCCCTAAAATATTTTGAATATATTACATGAAATGATAGATTGATCAACCATTAGATACCCTAAAATTCCACCAATATGGGACTCCACTAGGTATTTCAATTTTATAAATTCTGACAAACCTCCCATATATCTAGAGGTGGAACACTGTAATTCCCATAAATATGATGATCCAATCAGACCATTGGTTCTGTAAATCTAGTTAGCTCACTTTATCATTTCAGTGACCACATAACCAAACAGATAAAATCACATGACTTTTCTCATCATTTTGGAGTAGTGGTATAAACAATAAGACCTATTCAATTTTTAATAGCCCGCATAAAATAGTAAATTATCTTAAACCCAACAGATGACCCATTCCAAAAACCCACATACAAAAAATGATTCATCTATAATAAATTGTTATCTGATTTCACACATGGAGATCCTCTTTCCATAGATCCTTGGAGACCACTCCCTATCCCTTTCGATGGATGGACTTTATTTCTCTAGGAACCCTCTCACAAGTTCATAAAAATTACCCATATTGATCTATTTGAAAACAAAAAAATGTATTCTCTCATACTACAAGATAAAACCATACTATTTTTCAGATGAGTTGTATTCTATCACCCCAGAATTCATGAACCAAAAAATTCCCAAGCATTCATAGAATGAAAAAAATAGACACAAAATCTATATCAATTCCTACCATTACCATGATAAGGAATCATGATCAAGCTTTGTCCTACATTATGGTAACACATCATTGAGGTAATTTTTAGTTAACCAAATGATTATACAATTCTATAAATGTCCTATATCTGATATTCTAGGGTCAAAATCCAATATCCCATTGAGAACCATCCCAAAACTAATAGATAATGTCATTGAAGTGATCTATCTCTAGACCCATGAAAATAATACCATGATATCTCTATGTGGTTTATATCATAAAATAATTATTTATTAAGTATTATATTATCTCTATGCTCTCAAAAATAAAAAAATCCTCAGGGAAACCCATTTCTGTTAAAAAAATTCACTTAGTAATAACTTTCTTTCCTGAAAACATTAATATGAAATCTAATGAATAAAAAAAATACATTAGATTTCTAAAAATTTCTTTCATCCCAGGAATGTATATAGATCATGGAATAAAATCCCATGATTAGATCATAATGAATTAAATTCGAGAAATATCAAATTCTTCCAAGTTAACAACCATGATCCAGCAACATATTTTCCCACCAATATGTTTTATCAGAAAAAAAATGAATACATTTTTTTGACACATTAAATACTTGTACAAACTTTTACTAGAAAAATAAAAAAAAGAAACACACATATAATGTGATTTATTCACTCCATTTATTATTCCTGTATAAATTCCACTTAGAATGGTAGTTTGTGATCCAAAACCCTAATAACCACATTAAATAATGACATTATAATTGAACAAATAGTTCAATTTTATTAAAAAACTATGGATATTTATCATATATCCTAGGAAAAGGGTACTTTCACCAAATAGGTTTCATGACTCACTAGCCTGAGGTTCATCACAAGATCTTTCAAATTCATATCTTTGAAGTCTATCCATAAAAATATATAAAATCATAAAAGAAAATCATATACATCTTTGTAACACAACAAGTTTAATATCTTGTATAAAATTATAGACAATTTTCCCCATAAAATAAATAAATAATCCTCTTATATAAATATACAATAACTAGAAATAATATTATTTGATAAAATTTTGGGACATTATACATCACAAATAGTATCTTAAATGGTCAAATATTACTAAAAATTGTCCAAAAAGATATTTTAGACTACAACCATAAAGAATTATAGCCTAAGGAATTCATAATTGAATAAATTCACATCTAGGTTATAAAAAATATTTTTTAGTTTATATTTTACTTCATACAAATAGATAACCCACTTATCAAATCAAACCGTCATAAGTAAATGATAATATAAAATATAATTATAATCCAATAAAACCTCAAGACTCATCCCAAACCCTATCTACGAACATTATCCTAATTCTCTAGGTCTATAAAATATGAATTTTTTCCTCATGCATAAAAAACATTAAGAATGAATTCATATTATGGTTCCCATGATGGGTGTGAGAAATAAATTTTAGATGTGTATCACCATTCACCCCTACTATACTATTACATAACCATGAGGAAAATAAATTATATGTAATACAACAGAATATGAGTCTTTTTGGGTAATCATGGTCTAACCAAGAAACTAATACACATGATCCAATATTTCATCAAAAATAATAAAAGAAGAAATCACCATATTCCATAAATCACAACCCATAACCTATAACATAGGGTCGGATTTCATATCATATAATGAAACCTTCTATCTCACTTAGGCTAGGGTTTGTACCAAACCTCCACAACATTAATGCATGTTTCGACATATTCATCCTCAATCATGTTGGGATCTCAAAATATTCCAATGATAAACAGCAACTCAGTTATGGTAGAATATTCGGTCACCCACTCAATATATGTTTGGTTAATCATCCATGTCCTGACCATTACCCACTCACCCAATATAGGGCCACACACCAAATCCAAACCAATACCCCTCACTCATTGTAGTGTCCCACAACTAAATGATAAAATAAATACACACATAGATAATGTTATCTATATGCGAGCACTACCATATAGGTTGAGGCCTCACATGCTATTCTTGATAACTAAAATATCACTATGGGTAAGGTCACATAACATAGAATGAGATGATACCATATCACACAAGGAATGTACTTAGAATAACTTCTTGATCATATACAATCACAAAAAGGATTCCCATTACATCACCCTTTAATTAAAGGGAAGGCCATATATCCTGTCTCTATATCAACTACATTATCACAATAAACTCACTAGCACAACAAGAATTAAGGAAACATTCCTCATCATGTATGCATACCCACAACAATAACACTGGTCTAGCCCTTGGTTATCCTCTTAATGAATCAACACATCACATACAAAGTGCATAAAATTGATAAAATCTCCCCACCCAAAAAAATATTTGGAATAAAATATCATCAAAAAGATATCCACACAAAAAATATCCATACTCAACTGAAACATGCAATTTTGGCCGGCTAATCTCCCTGAAACCCATTTATCAATCATAAAAGAATCTAATATGTTCCAAAAAATATCCCAATTTCTATACTTGGATTCAAACCAACATAAGGCCACCCTTGGTTAATCTATACAGTCTATTATTTATAATTCTAGATATTATATCCATTAAAATCATAAATACATATCCTAGTCATGGTCCCAGTGGACCATTCGATTCCATTAAAAAAATAAGATCAACTCATACCATTTATCCTTGTAATATATCCCTTAGAAAGGTAGTCATGTGCATATGAAGGTAGAAACCCTCCTCAATATACCACTTATATCCTTATAGGATAAATCAATCTCAAAAAACAAAATATGTCTCCAATTTAATCTCAATAGTGTATTCTAAAACATGATTGGAATTTAGAGACTTCTCACCTATCACACATATTATAAACAACCTCATACATATTGTACTAGACATAATGATTTGAACCTAGTGTATGAATATTAACTCATTTATGATAAACAACATAAATCAATATTAATCTAAGATACAACAGTTTAAGTTTCTTGGGAATCTTAGGGTCATACATAAGGTGAATATAATTAAATGTGAAAAATTATTCAAATATTTAATCTTTATCTTTAAAATACGACCTTATCCTTAGTGCATGTAATCAACTGAGGATATACATCAATGAAACGGGCAAGAAAAAATGCTTATAAGAAGATGAATAAGGATCAGGAATCAATAAAACATGGGTGAGAACAATAATCATCATATCGTAATCATAATATCATCCTAAACATCTTATGGTACACATGTGATAAAGGCATGGGATTATGAAATACATAAAAATGAAACTTCATGTCTTTTTGTTCAAACACAATAAATCGTTGTGAATAAAGATATCATCGTGTTCATGCATAAAATGTGATAATAACAATATGATCATCATTGTGAAAGGATAGAATCTATTTCACTTGAATTACACATTATCTCATGTGATACATCAGATTTCCCAATGAATTGGAGGGATATATAATTCCACGACTATCTTTTATATTATAATATTTAAATAATCATTCCTTCCACATATAAGTGATAAAATTTTTAGAAATAGAATAACCCATTGAAAGGAATGGTTTTCATAATCATTTAATTAATTATAATTTTATGAATAAACCTGGTGTTTTTAAATTAAAATGTACGAAATATATTTGGTAAAGAAATCATCACACTTTATTGATGAAGAAATAAATAAAGTTGAATCCAGATGTGTTTTGGAAAGAAGATTTCTTTTTGAAAATAATTATAGTTTCCCTAAATTCTTGTTCATATTCATGTATATCCCTATAAATAAATGGGAATTTTAATAAAATTATTTTAATATAATAGAGGATTAACCATTCCAAATATGTCGAGAATGAGGAATAATTTAAAAAATAGAGTTGGGTTTGAGAATCTCTATATATTATGATAGAATATGTTTCTCACTAGAAGTTAATATCCTTGAATGTCATATTATAGTCCATAATTAAAATTACCAAAACATATTTTACCTGTATCTGATTTATTACAATATTATTAGCTTTGTTGATGTCCATTTTGTTGTGTTATTAGTTCAAATTCATCATTCAATTAGTGTTCGTTTTCACGGTTTTCATGATTGGTTCATTTTTATACAATTATGGATGTTCAAGTAAAATGTTAATAATAGCCATGAAGTGAAATAATGTTGTATTAATTCCTCAATATAATTCAAAATGGTCTAATATATCATTTTTTATTTTGGTATGAGTATGATTCAGTTGATAAAATATTAACGATTAATGTTCAATTTATTTTTGTTGTTTTTAAGAATATCACAGACTAGTTTTGTTTTATTGAATATTATATATATAAATTAGATCCAAATAATTAAAAAATATAAAATAATCATATTAGAATTTAATTTATCCATATTAATATTTATATGACTTGAATTTACAGAGATAATAGAATATAAAAACTCTTCATCCACAATGGCGGTGAACCGACTTATCATGGTTGATGGTTTCATTTTCTAAATAAAAAATCTATAGAAGAGATTTTAGGAATTATATGACATCAAAAAAGGAATATAGGATATATTTTAAAATTTAATTATCATGAAACATTGTATAGGGGATATCAGAGGATAAAAAACAAAAAAAAAATGAAGATGAAATGATTGAGGAATTTACCTCTTGAATGTTTTCTCCCTCATAAAATCCTTAAGGAACATGGATTTGGTATTTTTTTAGATGATAATCTCATGGAAGTGGGGAAGATTCATGGGAATTTATTTGGTTATAATATTTAAAAGATACCACAACTCGAATGTGTGAGGAGAAGGGTTGTGATGGGTGGTATTTATAGGCAGAGGAGAGGTGTGTTTTTTATTATATTCATTAGTTTATTTTATTGGCTGAAGGCTATCAATATTTTTGTTTGATATAACTAAAAACAGTAAATATTTTAGGATATTTTTAACTAATGGGTTCCTACATAATTCTTTAATCATCATTGGATAAAAAAATTTGTTAGAGTAGATTCCAAAAATTATTGTCTATCACTACATACGAAAAATTCAACCATTTTAGAAAAATCCCAAAAATTCAGCCAATTATTTTTCTATATTTATATTTCTCAATTGGAATCCATTTTATGAAATTAATTTTCCAAATTTGATTAATTTAATTTTTTAAAAAATAATCATTTTTTCAATAAATATTTATTTTAATATTATAATTGATTTTATAGTCTACCTAAAAATTAATTAAGGTCTCATAACAATATCTTATATTTATAATAAAAAATATTAATTTTTAAATCTATTTTATGAAAATTAAATTTCATTAATATAATTTCATTAATTATAATATTGTAAATAGAAATAAACGTTTCACAAAAATACCAAAACATAATTTATCATTTTTATAACATTCATTTATTTAGACTATGGTATAATTAAATATTTTTTTTTATAAATTAAGTATTTTTTTATTTATAAATTCATAGTTTATATTATAATCCTAATCTCTTGATTACTATTTCTAGTTATCAAATTATTATTCTATTGGTATGGTTACAATTGAAACATTATTGTTTCTTTAATTATTATAAATACTTCATATACAATTTATTATTTATTCAGTCCTATTTTCCATCTAGATTATATATATTCATATTCAAAATTAATATCACATAAAGAGAATTCTGTTTTATATCTACATTTTGTTCATGAGCGCCATCTTTATAGTGGTATGAGTATATCAAAATTTTTCTATTCTTATTATCTGATTTTCTATTTGTTTTCCCTCTATAATATTTTGAATTTTTATTGGTCTTCTTGATTATTAATGTATTAATTTTGTGAAAAATGTTATTCTATTTCTTAATGTGAGGTATGTGATTTATAATATAATTATATTATGGGAAATTCTATTAATTAAATTAGGGGTCATTACATTCTTCTCCATTATAAAATTTCATCCGAGATATTTTATTTTACATACTAAGGTAGAAGGTGTTGGTATTTAACTAGATACCATTTTTTTTCTACATACTTATGATTTCTCTATAGTACTATGACCAAGTGATTGGTCTTGTTTCGTTGAAACCTGTCCCTATGGTTCAAAATCGTCACTAGATACTGCTCATAAGAGAGATAATTTTCCAATTAAAATACTAATGAGTTCAGTACATGTGGGAGATCTAATATTTACCACCTTAAGATAAATATGTAGAATACATCATACACATTTAACATAGATAGTGGAAGTGAAAGACAATAGGAGACTACTCATATGTGATTAAAGATCTCAAAGGGGCTAATATACCGTGGGTTAATATTCCCTTTATTTGCAAACTCCCTCACTCTCTTCCATGGTGATAGAAGAAGGAAATTTATTTATCCTAATTATAAATCCATACCTCTTCAATTATTATTATCATATATATTCATCATACTATGATTATATGTATATTTTATATGTTGTGACATGGATTAAACCTTCTCGGTCATTTATTTTACAAGATCATGTATAAGTAGCATTCATTCACCATCTTCATCGCAACGAGTTAGAGTTCTACATCAATATCTATATAGGGCATCATATGAATCCATTAAATTACTTTAGTGGAAACTATTTTTATATGATAACACCACCAATATGAGATTTTGATCCCATACTCCTTTAAATTCAACTGGTCATGCTTTTTTCATGTTCTATAGTGTTTAAAAATTACAAAAGGATTAGCCATCAGTTTGGGGGTGATATTTCATTCTAAAATCGAACTCAATTATCAAAGAATGTCTGATAATTCACTATAATTTAAATTTTAACCGTGGATCACAATTAGATATGATCTAATGTGGACCCCCATGTATCCACACTACTTCACATTTATCTTGGAATATTGTTCAAGTGAGATATATTCTGGATTTTCAATGATGTGTCTAGTCGTGGTGAGTCTATCCACCACAACCCAGATTACGTCTTCCTAGTTTTTATGTCTTTGGGTGAACATTGAAAAAGGTCATAGTCACAACCTTCCATTTCCATCTCGGTAGAGGAAATTGTTTCATCAACCATTTTGACTTTAATTTATCTATATTAATATGCTAACATACCAGACACCATGAGATATACTCCACAATCTCCTTATTCATTTATTCACACATGAATTTCTATTGAATATCATGATATGTCAAAGTAATTATGGGATAGATAAAGAGATGTGATATGTGTGAATTATTTAATATATCCTTTTTTTCTCAAGTGATGAAGGAAGACAAAGACTCACTCAAAAACAAATCACATCATCACCATCGATGTAGATGTTATGAATCTTCCATTAATTTATTTATCACAACTTATTTGGTAGCTCAAGATCATAAATTTGTGCTTCCTTGATCATCTCATGGGTAGATGGTGGGGAAATCATTTGTAAAATATTAAATGTATTCCCTTTCGTTATGATTTCAAAATCCATCCTTTCCTTTTCTATTAATGATAGTGTCTTTCTCAATCCTCATCACTGATATATATGTAGGGTTTATTCTTATAAGACAATTAGCTACCATATTCCCCATTCCCAGATAGTTGTGAATAATGAAATAATAGCCCTTGATCAGCTCTATCCAAATTCTATTACCCATGTTGAGCTCCTTCTACATGGATGTATACATTAGACTATTATAATTACTATATGAATCACAATTCTCTCCATATGTATAGTTAAACTATACATTAAGGAGAATATCACATTTTCTATGTCTAGATCATTCATCGGGTTGTTCTTCTCATGGATCATCAACTTTCATCGTTCTTGGTCTATCACTTCATATATCAATGTGAGTAAAATAACCATGTCTTTCTTTGATGCGTCACTATATAAAAGAAACAAATCACCACTTTTTAATAGTATGAGTAATAGGGTAGTGATTAGAGTATTATTAATCTCTATAAACAATTACTCGCATTATTCCATCCAGACATATTGTACCCCTTTATGTGTTAATATAACCAGCATGCTAGGCAATAATGATATATTTCTCACAAAATTTTATTTTTACCCTAGTAAGAAAGGAAAAATATGTGTTTATGTGATACTATTTGGTCTAGGGAATTCCTCTTTTTCCTTTGACATTGAATGGTACATAGGTATTATATCACTTTAGAATATGTTCCCTAGGAATGTGACTTGCTCTATCAAAAAAGTAACACGTTTTGAATTTAAATGATACATTCTCCATTCCTAATGTATTCAACACTGTCTTTATATTATCACCATGTTACTCCTTGAACATGGGGTAAATGAGAATATAATCAATGAACACTATGAAACAAATTTATAGGCAGACTCTAAAGAATATATTTATTAATTTTGGAAGATTTCTGAAGAATTAGTAATTAATATAGTTTTAACTACAAACTCATAGTTTCTGTACCTTATTTTGAAAGAAATACTCTGAACATATTTCTCAGACATCATTATTAGATGATATCTAAAATGAATATCCAACACTAGGAAATATTGAGCTCCTAGAAGTTGATAAAAAAAGTTCATAAGTCATCTATAGAGGATATATTTTTCATGGTGATTAATTTGAGCAGCGAATTATCAATACAAAGCCATATTGATCTCTTCTCCTTCTTTATGAAGTACATTAGGTCACACTAAGGTTATTCACTAGGTAGTATGAACCATTTTTACAAATTACCTTCTAGAATATTCATTTAACTCCTCTTGTTTTGTATGGGATATCTAATACGGTAATTTCAAGATATGATTGGAAATAGGTATATGATCAATTGATTATTCTACCTTAAGATTTGGGAGAATTCTGTCAAACTCTTCAAGAAATACATCAGTTTATTCCCCAAAAATTTCCATTTAGTCTAGGATGATACATTCCATTGAGTCAACCAATTTGGAATGGTATTATTATTCATTGCGTATTGACAACAATATATTTAATGAATTTTCAAAATGATATTGATTATATTCATTGCATTTGTAAAGGATCATTCGATTATTCAAAACATGAAATGAGATTTAGGTATTCTCAAAATTTGTTGTGTGATCTATCTAACGAGACCAAACACATTCCTAGTGTAGTGTAAATATACACCAAGGGATTTATTATAAAACTCAACAAAAAAATCTTTTCATAGACTCTTATAAGAGAAGAGTGAAATAATTGGGTTAAAATTATTTCACCATGAGGAGTTTTTATAGAAAACTATACTTCAAGGTGTTGGGGATTTGTTTCAATAGTTCTATAAAATATGTAGGATATAAATGAATTAATATAAATAGAATAAAATAAAACATTTTCCATTATTGATTTAATAATAAGTGAACCTCATTGGACATCATTTTAATGCTTGATATATGTAGTGGATATGTCATGATATTTCCCTTTCGCCTCTGGATTTTGTGGGTATTAACGCTAATTAATGGTAGGGATCCATGGTTTATTGAATTCAATTTTATAGATCATTTCTAACCATATAGTCAAGGAAAATAACCATGGGTGGTACATTTGGAGGTTCCTTCCTTTCCACATATATTTTTTCCATATTCTTTATTTCCCTTCGACATTTAGGATTTTTTTCCCTTATCTCCCACACATGAAGCATTTACCCTCCCCATTGAGGAATTTCCCATAACGTTTCTTCCATAATTTTTGGCATGTGTATTGATGGATCCTCTTTAATATATAGTCATTATACCAACCAACTTGAAAACCCATTATTATCTTTTAATCACTACAAGAATTTTCCCATTCTCCGAACCCCATATCTTCTTTAAGAGCATGTCAATACACTTCTTCTAAACTCATAAAGTATTGGAGTGCTATGGAAATTCTACAGTGTTGTTTGGAACTTATAAACAATCAATATGTATCCCTATAATTATTTATAACAAAAAATAGAATTGTATTTTAAAAACTTTTTGATGGTTTCCTCACAAACACTGTAGATTTATTACACTTTTTCTTAGCTCATAGAATTGTCTATTTATCTTTATTCAATGAGTTAAAAGGGACTAATTATCATGAAATAATTTCTTAATTTATTTACACTCCATATATTCCATTTCATCATTCATCGTGGTGTTATTTATTAATTACCAACATTGATCAGATTCTATATCTAAATGATAAACTTTCTTGATTCACATTCTTATTATCATAAAATTAGATCATATAAAAGATCTTCTCCATTGAGTTAACCCAGAATTTGGAAACAGTAGGATAAAAGTTCCACAATATGTTGGTGATCTTTTTTCATATAATGCACTCATCCGCAAGTTTAGCCTTATTGGATGAGGAAGGACATTATGTAGTTCATGTTATTTTTCATATCCTGAGAGAGTTGATTATGAACCACGATTATATTTTGAACTAAACCACCCATGGAATTAGGGATTTCATTTGGACAATAATTACATTTTCCCTCACATTTGTTGTAATATTGTTTTCTCTCAGTTCCCACCAATTTTTTAAAATAAAAAATTCTTAAACAAGGATTATGTCAGAAAACGCATGAATAATTTATACTCTTTTAAATTTAACACTAAATGAACATCTTATTGCATCTCAATGTTAATAGTTTTTCTAAAAATATATTTCTGGGATATGTTAACTATAGATAAACATACAAGTTATATTTTCACTCTCTTTACCTAATTATAATTCCAAAATTAAATAAATTGTTTTATAATACTGATTATAGTGATACTTATTTCCATTATAAGACTATTTCATTATTTATAAGTTAAAAATATAAAATCATTTCAATACTGGGTCCAAAGGTTTAATGTCTTGGTCAAATTATTCACACACCTAAAATGGAAATAATAAGTGGTAAACATTTATTTTTACTCATAATGTTTTTTATTAAAATATTACATTCTACTTAGTACATGTAATAACCTGAGGATAAATATCAATGAAATGGGTGAGATAAAAGTTGAGTAAGAAGATGATTAAAGATTAAAAATCAACATAACATGGGTGATCGTAATCTTCATCGTATCATAATAATAATAAAATCCTAAATATAATGACTTAATAATGTGATTTATGTATGGATTGTGGAAATTCATAAAAATGAAACATCTTGTGTTTGTGGTCAAATCCCACACATTTTTTTGAAGAAAGAAAACATAATTTTCATGAATAACATATGAGAAAAATAATATTTCCAACGTTTTTAACAAAGATAGAATCAGGTTCATGAATATTTCAATTTATATCATAATATAAATCACATTATCTATTAAATTGAAAGGGTATATAAATATAGTCCCTTGCATAAAATCCTAATATTTACAAAATCTTACATTACATATAGAACATATAAAAATCAATGTCATGAAATATCCAATGAAAAGGAATTGGTTTCATAAGGATTAATGTAATTATGGTTTTATGGATAAGCATGGGGTTCATAAATTAATATTGGTAAAATCATATTTTTTAATGAAACGATTACTACTGAGAAAAGTAGAAAAAACTCAAGTGGAATGACGTTGTGTTTTAGAAAGAAGAGTTATTTTTGAAAAACATTATACTTTTCATAAAATCAAGTGTAGAAAAATTTACATGCCCTAAAATAAAAGTGAATAATAATGAATTTATATTTTAGTAACATAGTATTATTCATACCAAATATGTTGTGATGAATAATCCAGTGGAAAATGTTGGCTTCGAGAATAACCTTACCATTTTTCTGAAGGAAATATGAACTTGCACTTAATATACTATAAAATAAAATAAAATAAAATGATTTACTATATTAATAACCTATTATACATTTAAATTTATTTATTATATTTTTATTAGGTTCATTTATGGCCATTTTTATGAGTTATAGAGTTCAATTTTATCATTCTAGGAGAGACCGTTTTCATGGTTTTCAGGATCGATTCACCTGTATATAATTATCCTTCTTCCATTAAAAGGAGAATAATTATACAAGAGTGAAATAGTGTAGTATTAATTCATATAAAGAATTATAAATAGTACCGTATCATATTATTTTATATGGTAAGAGTATTATTCATTTTATAAAATGTTAATGATAAAGGTCAGATTTATTTTGGTAGTTTTTTTCGACTATCTTGAACTAGCCTTTTTTTATTTAAAATTACATATATAAATTAGTTATAAATAATGTAACAGGTTTTAATATAAATATTATAAGCATATTTAACCATAAAACTTGTTTTAGGATCATTATTGAAGGATAAAATGTAATAAATATGACTCTGAAAGAATTGAACTAACATATCACCGATGATGTTTTAGTTTCTATAATTAAAAGAGGGGAGAAGATATTTGATTGTGGATATTACATTAAAAAAATTACAATATATATAATATAAATTAGTTATATTTACACTTTTTATAGGGTTGGGGAAGTGATTTTATGAAATGAAAAATAATAAAAAGAGAAGGATTAAGGATTATACATCTTGAATACTGTCTCCATGAGAACCTCTATAAGGCATTTGGGGTTGATATTTTGTAGATACCAGAAGATCATGGATGGGGGTTACTATCTTGGGAATGGAATCAGAATTAATATAAACAATGTTCATAGTTTATAAGGTGTGAGGATAAGGTGTGGTTAGGAGTAGTATTTATAGGGGGATGGGTGTTTTTTACTATTATATTCATTTTTTTAATATTTTGGCAGACGAATATCAATATTGCTGGTTCCTATGACTAAATAAATAAAATATTTCACAATATATTGAATTAATGTGTTATTACATAATTATTACATCATCAATGACTCAAAATGTATTATAAATAAAAATAGTGAAAATTATTTTATTTCACTATTTTCCAAAATTTGATCTGTTTTAGAAAAATCCCTAAAATTAAGCATAATTTTTTTTATTCTTAGAATTTAATAATGAAATTTATTTTTCATAAATACTTATATAAATATGATAAATTTAATTTTTAAATAAAATAATAATTTCTTCAAAAAACACAAATTTTAATATTCTAATTGATTTTATGATCCCTTGAAATTTTCCTTAATATCTCATAAAGAAATATTATAATTATAATACAAAAAAATCTTAATTTATGAATCTATTTAATGAAATTAAATTTTAATTTTAAATAATTTTATTAATTTTAAAATTGAAAATAAACAATTACGTTTCAAAACAATATAAAATTGTAATTTAAAATTTTTGAAAGAATTATTTACTTATTCCATGATATATTAATATAATATATTCATTTATAGAAAAAAAATATTTATTTATAATTTCATATGTGATGATACTAATCTAATAGTTATCTTAAAATTCCAAATATTCAGAATACTATTCTAGCGATTAAGTTACTATTCGACCTCTATAGGTTTCATTATTGTTATAAATACCTCTTATTTCATTCATTATTAATTCATTTATATTTTACCTCAATGTTATATATATAACACCCCACGATTTTATGAGATTAATTATTTTTAATTTATTTATGTCTTATGTTTTATGCTACGCCAATTTTAGCTTGCACTATTTGAAACACCTTCTTAGTTTGCAGTAGATGTAACACTATTCTTGGCTTGTGTTACACACAAGAGCTACCTTCCTTGATAGATTTAATTGTTTGAAATATTTAGTTTCACTAAACAACAAATATATTATAAAAATATTATTATTTTATGGGATATAAACTAGCTGTAATGAAAAGTATTAACAACCTTTTTTATTTTATATAATATTTAAATGATATAAGAAGAAATCCTATTTTTCTCTTAAAATAAGTATTTGTTTTAAAAAAAGTGTAGTTTTTCCTCCTTTTAATAGCACACCCACTTTAAATATTGTTTTAAACACTTTTATATATTATATTTGACAAAATAAACATCTTCTTTTAGTGTGGAATATTAAAATTTAATTTGGTTGAATATTCGGTATTTTTCTTATAAGTTTCGATTTTTTGATAAATAGTGAAAATAATATTTTTTTAATTTAAAGTCACTAAATAGTAAAATTATGTTTTTAATAGTTTTAAATTTTAATTAGATAATTTTTATCCAATTATGGGTTTTTAAAATGAGTTTATACATGAATTTATTAAAAAAAATATTTTCTATTTAAAAAATGGGCATTTTTTAATAATAGTTTTTCAGGACATTTTAACAGTTTTATTTTAAAATTAATTCCGCAACATCTTCATGTTCACTTTTGGAAAATTAATGTAAAATTCAGATTTAGGTGGTCCAAATTTCGTAATTATGTATCTTTTAGTTTAGACCAATTTGACTAGTAACCATGTTAAATATTATTACCATAGTAATGGGTAAATTATGGAATTTAGGATAAAAATAAAATTATAATGTCTATAAAAAGACCAATAAAAATTAAAAAATTTATTCGATGAATTTAATTCAAAAATTAACACTTAAGGACAGAACATATTTCATTTAACAGACAGTTTCCAGGAAAATGACTTAAATAATATTTAAATCAAATAAAGACATAACATTACCTTTTCTTTGACTTTGATATCTTTTATGTGTTCACATATAGACAAATGGTTGATATCAACAAATATAAGTGGTAAATTTGGACTTCATAAACAGATTCTCATAATATAAATTTAAATTTGACGTTTTGGGGTCATTTTTGAGATATTATGGTATATATAATATTTTATTTAATGAAAATTTAAAGTTAGAACAATCATGTTTTAAATAATATGTCATTTTTAAAATAAGGTAATACATAAGCTAAATTACAATTTTAATTAATATTTTAAATGAAAAATTTATATCTTTATTATGGTAATTCATTTTTAATTTTTAGGAAATTAGAAATTAACTTATGCTTTTATATATGGATGATGAAAAAATTATTAAATTAATGGAAAATCAATAAACTAATTTATATTCAAATGAAAATAACCAATAAAGGGAGAAAACAGTTTACCAATTTTATTGGAAAATTATCAACCATCCAAAAGCATCAAATGGTAGAGTTATGGGCCATTTGGAGCCATATGTAATAGATTTGGAAAATTATATTATTTTTGTTAAATGTAATGTTAAAAATTTCACATTCATACTTTAATAAGTATAAAATTTTAAATGTTACATTTTCAAAAATAAATTTTACTACATATATTGTTCTGAAATATTGTAAATTTATATTCATTATAGTATTTTTTTTAAATTTTATTAATAAAATAATTATATTAAATAATAGAAAAATATTTATATAGTAGTCATTTTATTTGGGAAAATATCAAATAAATATTATAAAAAATATTAAACTAACTATTATATGGTATAATTAATTTTTCCAATGAAATTTCTAGATTCCCTTGACTTCTAAGGGATATAATAAAATATATTTTTAGAGGATAAATACATATCCTGATATTTCTAAAAATCTATGAAATAAATAGTGTCAAAATTGACACAATTGATATTTGGTTGAAAGAATATTTTATTAAATTATTTAAAAATAATAAAACAACATTAAAAAATATAAAAACATTATTATGTTGTACAAAAAGTTATAAATTATATATTTATGTTATAATTTAAATCAAAAAAGTAAGTATAGTACCCTTTTAATATTAAAACATTTTTATCTTAATTAAAATTAAATATAATAACTAATTGTAAATTAAAATGATAATGTTTAAATTATCATCAAAACTTGTCTAAATTATATTTCATGATATGGTTTCAATATTATCATATCATAGATTCTAATATATTTCATTTTGGTGGTATTTGGTTTTCTTCAAATTATAATAATTTAACAGTTTCATAAATTCTAAAAGTGTCCCTCACACAAATTATCAAAGCGCACCTCTTCCCTCATTTCTCCACAACTCATTAAGCCCTCATGTTCATATATATCCTACACAATTATATTATAAAATTCCATATAAACAGTCTAGAGGTTATGTTCTTCATGAAATACAAACTCTAATTCTCTTAAATGATATTTATATGAGGATCATCGAAGATGAGGTAATATCATTTACCGATTCATTAAAACATCTTTCTTATTCTACTTTTACCTCATGAGTTGTTATAGAGACCCGACCTTTTCTTACATTAATATTATATAATTTCAAATATAAACAACATAATAGTATTACACATACATGATCCAACAATTTAGTGTCTTGGGAAAACTAGGACCATTCATAACTTTTACAACATAAATCACAAACAATCATTTTATTCTTTCTTCACTTGCTTCTTATTGGAACCTGCCCTAACCTTAGAACATGTTGTTACCTAAGGATATACATAAAAAATGGGTGATCTAAAATCCATGTTAGTGGATTGATAAGAACATTATAGCATGGGCTGAGCATAATCGTAACATGGAAAAAGATCATGAACATGAGAGGAAGCATAATCAAAAGACATGAAGTGTGGTAATGCATAAAAATGAAACATCATGTCTTAGTGGTTAACTAACACACATAATTGTGAAAAAAATCTACCATCTTGTATACATAATTTCATATATACTCATGAGAATCATCACTTTACCCAATGCATTGGAGCGCTGTATAATTCCGGGAGCACCCGTCATATTCAAACATTCATATTGTGCTATATAATCCCAGGCGCACCCGTCACATCTTAATATTAAAATTATCATCCATGCCAAATAGAACATATATAAATAATTAACATAACTAACCCATGTAAAGGAATGTGTTTCATATAATTAGAATACATTCATAAACTTTGGGTTCGCAAAACAAAGAGGAAATAACATACTTGATACTAGAACCATCAACCATGAATGAGAAGTAAAAGGTGAGTTCTTAAAAGAAGATTTATTTTGGAAAAAAAAATTTTGACATAAAAAATAGTGGTAAACATTATATCCCAGAAAAATGAAACACAATTATGAACAAATTATTTTTTAGAGTAACAATATCAAAAATAGAGTGAAAGAGGGAGAACCCGAAGGATAAAATTTCGATTCGAGAATTTACCGTTACCTTGTATCTGAATGATTCCTTCTCTTTAATGTCTTGTATAATGACATAATATTCATTAATTAGAAATTATAGAACCTTTTTTACATTAATTGTGTTCATTTTGGTTTCATTATGTCATTTTAGGTCCTTTTGATGGGTTACAGGTTTTAAAAAAATTGTTCGGGAATGTCCGTTTTATGGTCTTATTGATTGGTTAACTCGTATTCTTATATGAATGTTTAGGTAGAACATGGTTAAACATACTGAACTTATATTACATGTTATTAATGAAATTCCATAATTTAAAATTATCTTATAATTAATTATATTATATACCATGTGGATGAATCATTAGATAAAAATTAAATGATTATTGTTTGGGTTAATTTTGGCGGTTTTTCGATCAAAAAGAACTTGTTTTAATTTATCACTCAGTAATATGCACATAAGTTAGTTCCAGAATGATAAATAGGAAATAATAAATATAACATATTAAAATTCAACCATAAAAATGGTTTCATGATCGGATCTGAAGGTGGAAATTGAAGAAAAAGACATCCTGTTCTTGAAGGTGAAAAATTAACAACTCAGGACAACGTTCTATTTAATAAAATAAAAAGAAGAGGAGAAAAAGGGATGTATGATATAATATCCCATTATTATCATAACATTACAGTATATTTATGTTACTGGAGTTACCATACCATTTGTACAATGATGGGTGGGGAGAGAATAAGAAAATAACATGAAATTGAAACGGAATTGAAGGAGAAGAGTGAGGGAAATTACCTCTTGAATCCTATTTAAGAGCCTATGCATGGTATTTTAATGTGACAAGAAGGTCTAGGAAGTTGGGGAGGGGATAGGGATGATTTTTGGGCAGATTTTAGAAAAGGATTCAATCTTGAGAGGTGTAAGGAAATGAGGCTGTGAAGGGTGGTATTTATAGAGGAGGGGAGAGGGGTTTCCTTAATATAAAATTCATCAGTTTATTAATTTCCACAAATACAAGTAATAGCGATTCTAGCAGGACCCAAAATATTAATTTTATAATTTAATCCCAAACCAAGTGGGATTAAATTAGTAGACATGACACATGACCCTATAATTAGTTTATTTTTTAAATTATGGTATTTCACTATTCATAAAAAATTCATGTATTTCAGAAAAATCCCAAAATTTCACCCCAACCATTTTTTGACATGTAGAATCCAAAAATGAAATCCATTTTTCAAAAATAATTTCTCAAATATGATTAATTTAATATTTAATCAAAATCATAATTTATTATTAAAAATCCAGTTTTAAATCATTAATTTAGTTATTATAAAATATAGGTACATCATACTTTCACTTGAATATCATTTTTATACTACCATAGGTAAGGTTAATATTCATTATTTTATATATCTATTCATATGGGTATGTTAAAATTCATAAGGGTAGGTTACTATCCACTAAAAAATATTTTTGTTTTATTAGACTCCAAAAATCATCTGGAACACAACTGTATATGTCAGATTTTAAAAATTCCCAATAAAGAAGTGACAAAATTATGTTTAAAGGTAACATAACACTTAGTAGTTCATTATTTTGTGTTTTTATGTGATTTTATGACATAATTATAATAAGGTAATTTTCAATGAAAAACATTGGGTCATTTCATTCTTCCCCTTAAAAAAATTTCACCCCCGAAATTTTACTTTACACAAATAGGTGGGGGTACTTATCCTTTATTGCCTCTTCAAGTTCCCATGTTGCTTTGTCAACCTTATAGTTCCTCCACAACACTTTATCAAGATGAATTGTCTTGTTGTGTAGAACCATATCTCTCCAATCCAGAATCTCTACTGTTTGTTCCTCATAAGAGAGATAATCTTCCAGCTGTACCAACTCTGAGTTTAGTACATGTGAGGGGTCTGGTATGTTCTTCTTTAGGAGTGATATGTGAAACACATCATGAACTTGAGCCATATTCGGTGGAATTTCATGTCGATAGGCCATGACTCTTATGCAGTCAAGGATCTCAAAGGGGCCAATGTACCTTAGGCTTAGCTTCCCTTTCTCCCAAAATCACATGAATCTCCTCCATGGAGATATTCAAAGGAAGACTTTATCTCCAACGTCGAACTACAAATCCCATCGACGGTTGTCAGCTCATCTCTTTTTCCAAATCTGAGGAGCATTGATGTGTTTCTAGATGACTTGATCCTTCTCAGTCATCTCTTGATCATGATCGGGTCCATGTAGCTTTTTTATCCAACTTCAACACAACAGGTTGGAGTTCTACATTACTTTCCATATAGAGATTCATATGGAGCCATCTGAATACTCGAGTGGAAGCTATTGTTGTATGAGATCTCAACCATTGGAAGATGACGATCCCATCCACCTTTGAATTTTAGAGAGTAGGATCTTAGCATATCTTCAAGCGTCTGAATAGTCCTTTCAGATTGGCCATCAGTTTGGGAATGATAGGCCGGGCTGAAATTTAATTCAGTACTCAATGCACGTTGAACGATCCTCCCGAATTAAGATGTGAACCTTGGATCATGGTCAGAGACAATTGAGAGTGGAACACCGTGCAGTTTCACCACTTTTTTTCACATATATCATTGCAAGTTGTTCAAGTGAGAGGTCTTCCTGAATAGAAATTAAATGGGAAGTCTTGGGGATTCGGTCAACCAAAACCCATATTTCATTTTTTCTCTTTGACGTCTTCGGGAGACCCATGACAAAGTCCATAGTAACATGTTTTCATTTACACATGGGTATAGGCAATGGTTGCATCATCCCTTTGGACTTTTTTCACTCTGATTTAACTTGCTGACATACCAATCACCTTGATATATATTCCACAATCTCCTTCTTCATGTTATCCCACTAGAAGTATTCTCGGAGATCACGGTACATCTTGGTACTCCCAAAATGGATAGAGAAGGTTGAGCTATGTGCATTTTCCAATAGCTCCTTCTTTATCCTGGGTGATGAAGGCACACAAAGTCATGTTCCAAACCAAATCACACCATCATTGTTGATATAGAACTCTTGAAACTTCACTTCCTTTACTGCATTCACACTCTTTTGTATATCCACATCATCACTTTGTGCTTCATTAATCTCATCTTGGATGGATGGTTGCATAATCATTTGGGAAAGGTAGGATGTATCTCCTGCCCTTATGATTTCCAAATCCATCCTTTTTCATATCTAAGAAGATATGGTCTTTCTCAATCTATAACATAGATAGAGTAGCAGGTTCTTTTCTTCATAGAGAATTAGCTACTTTTTTCGCCTTTCCAGGATGGTAGTGAATAGAGAAATCGTAATCCTTGGTTATCTCTAACCATCTACTTTGACGCATGATGAGATCCTTTTGTGTGACTATATACTTTAGGCTCTTGTGGTCAGTGTATATGTCACACTTCTCACCATAAAGGTAGTTCCGCCATATTTTAAAGGCCAAAATCATGACTGCCAACTCTAGATCATGTGTCAGGTTGTTTTGCTCATGGATCTTCAACTGCCATGAGGCGTAGGCTATCACATTATCATTTTTCATGAGTATGCAACCCAATCCTTTCTTTGAAGCATCACTGTATATCACAAAAAATTCTCCACTTTTCATATGTGTGAGTACAGGTGCAGTGATAAGCATTCTCATTAGCTCCTTGATGCTTCCCTCACAATCTTCCATCTAGATATAATTTACCCCTTCCCTTCTTAACTTAGTTAGTGGGCTTGACAATCATGAAAAGTTTCTCACAAAACGTCGGTGGTACCCATCTAATCAAAGAAAACTATGGATTTTTTTGACACTAGAGGGCATGTTCCATTCCTCAATCGCCTTTGTTTTGAAGGATCCATAGAAATTCCCTCACCTGAGATCACATGTCCCAAGAACGTTACTTGCTTCATCCAAAAGTCGCACTTTCTGAACATGGCGTACAACTTATCCTTTATTAATGTCTCCAAATATAGTCTTATATGTTCTTCATGTTCCTCTTTTCTCTTTGAGTAGATGAGAATATCATTAATAAACATTTCCACTAATTTGTCAAGGTAATTTCTAATGAAACTATTCATCAAATCCATGAAGACTGTAGGGGCATTAGTAAGTTCGATGGGAATCACCAAAAACTCATAGTCCCCATACCTTGTTTGAAGGGAAGCCTTCTGAATATCTTTTTTATTCACCTTTACTTGATGATATCCATAATGAAGATCCACCTTTGAGAAGTATTTAGCACCCTTTAAATGATCGAACAAGTCATCAATCCTTATAAGATGATACTTGTTCTTTAAGGTGATCTTATTGAGCTCTCGATAATCGATACATAGCCGCATTGTTCCATCCTTCTTCATCATAAAGAGCATTGGCGCACCCCATGGTGATGCACTAGGGCCTATGAACATTCATTCTAGATTATCTTGAAGTTGCCTCTTTAACTCCTCCAGTATGACAGGAGCCATCCTATAAAGACACTTTGATATAGGAGTAGCTCCAAGTATGAGTTCAATTGAGAACTCTACCTCATGATCTGGGGGAATTCTTGGTAACTCTTTGGGAAATACATCTTCGTATTCCCTTACGATGGAAATTTCCGCAAGGTTGGAACTATCCTTTGAGCCAACCATTTGGGAGAGGTATGCTTCTTTGTAGGGAGTCAACATCCACACAGATGAAGGACTTTTCAAAGGCGATTTATGATCTTCCTTGCATTTGTAGTGGAGCATGTAGTGGTTCATAATATTAAAAGAAATTTCCTTTTTCCGATAGTTGATATGTGCTATATATAACAAGATCCAATCCATTCCCATTATAATGTCAAATTCTACCAAGGGAAGTATTACGATATTCACTGGAAGAATCGTCCCACATATGCCAACAGGAGAGGAGTCAAACACTTGTGTTTCAATGATTTCACCACTTAGTGTTTTTACCTATATCTCTACTTCAAGGTTACGAGGCTTTGATTTTATATTTCCAACAAACATGCAGGATATAAAGGAATGCATAGAACCAGAATTGAATATGACCTTTTCCATTATTGAGTGAATAGTAAGTATACCTTTAATGACTTCATTATCTTGATCCAATTCCATATTAGTGATGGGATATGCCTTCCCTTGTTTTATTGGCACTGGTGGCTGCTGATGCTGATTACCCTCGAGAAGTCGAGGATTAGTGCACTGGATTGAATAGTTCCCTTGCTCCCTGTAGTGGTAGCATTGAACCATGGGTGGTTATCTCCTTTATTCCGCCACATTATAATTCCTTTTCATTTCTTTTCGACACTCTTGAGTATTATTTCCTTCTTTCCCACACATGAATCATTTTCCTGTCCCTTCGAGGGTGTTCCCATGGTGCAAATTCCCACATTTTTGGCATCTGGGTCATTGAGTTTTCTTCCCACCTTTATCATTAGATACACCAGCTTGAAACTCCATCTTTCATTTCTTATCACCATAGTTGTGGGACTGTTCTTCAAACTCCATATCCACATTGAGAGCACACCGAAAAACTTCTTCATAACTCCCAAAGTCTTGAATTGCAAGATCCTTTCGAAGATGTGGTTTTAATCCACTAAAGAATCTATCATTTTTTCTATCATTCTTGATAACAAAACCTGAATCGTACCTTGAATGCCCTATGAAATTCGCCTTTTAGGTTGTGATAGATTCTCATTATTTTTTATTGAGCTTTATGAATTCTCTTTGCATCTTCATATGAAGAGTTCTTGAGAAATTCTTATTAAGAAACATTATCTTAATGTCTTCCCATTCCATCTCTTCAATTTCCTCCCTTGGCTTGGTGTTCTTAATAAAAGTCCACCATTGATCGACTACTCTATCTAGATGAAAAATGGATAGAGTCACATTCTTTATCTCATAATGGTGAAGCACATAAATGATCTTCTCCATGGAGTTGACCCACTATTCAACATCTTGTGGATCGGAAGATCCACTAAACATCAGTAGTCATTGCCATATAAAACATTCGATAGCTAGTTTCTCCCTCTTTGGTAAAGGAGGATGTTCCCCATTATTATGGTTATTGTTCATAACCAGAGATAATTGGGTAGGCATCGCCATGATGTTCTGTAATACACCTCCCAAATCATTGGGGATGTCGTTCGGGCAATCATTGCATTGTCCCTCGCACGAGTCGTTGGCCTAGTTTCTGTTGGTTCCCACCATTTTCTAAAATAGAAAAGGTTAGAAAAAAACATAAGTCATGAATTCATGAATTAATAACTTATTCAATTGCACAATTTATACTAAAATCATAACATATGGGATACCTATTTAGAGATTCTTGAGTTCATATTTGTACACGGTCTCATGCTAGAGGTTTTCGGTAGGGTTCACTAATCCTAATTCCCAAATTACTGAATCTTTCCCCTCAGACCAACAATAACGACCCAACATTTTCTTACATTAATATTACATCATTTTAATGATAAAAAACATAATATTATTATGCATAAAGGATCCAATGGTTTAGTTTCTTGAGAAAACTAGGACCATTCATAATTTTACAACATAAATCAGAAACAATCATTTCATTCCTTCTTCACTAGCTTCTTATTGGATCTTTCCCTCTCCTTAGTACATGTTTTCACCTGAGGATATACATCAAAAAAGGAGTGAGCTAAAATATCAGTAAGAGGATATGTAAGAACATTATATCATGGGTTGAGCATAATCATAACATGGGAAAAAGATCATGAACGTGAGAGGAAGCATAAACAAAAGACTTGAAGTGTGGAAATGCATAAAAATGAAACATCATTTCTTAGTGGTTAACTACCACACGTAATTGTGAATAATGATAGCATATTTTCCACATAATTTCTCATATTCTCATTAGATTAATCACCTTACCCAATGAATTGGAGCACTGTATAATTTTGGGCGCACCCGTCACATTCAAACATTCATATTGCGCCATATAATTCCAGGTGCACCCATCACATCATAATATTATCATTATCGTGCATTCCATATATAACATATATCAGTAATTAACAAAACTAACCCATGTAAAGGAATTTTTTTCATCTCATAAGAAAACATTCATAAACATTTTGTCCCCAAAACAAATAGGGAATACTATACTTGATACAAGAACCATCAACCTTGAATGAGAAGGAAAAGGTGAGTTCTTTAAAGAAGTGTTATTTGGGAAAAAAATTTGTTTGACATAAGAAATATTGGTAAACATTTATATACCATAAAAATGAAGACAATGATTAATTTTTTTTTGAGTAACCATATAAAAAATAGAGTGAAAGAGGGAGAACCCGAATGATGAAATTTGGGTTCGAGAATTTCCCCTTACCTTGTATCCAAACACTTCCTTATATTTAATGTCCTATATAATGAAATTATATTAATTAATTAAAAATTAAAGAACCAATAATACATGAATAGGGTTCGTTTTGGTTTCATTATGGCATTTTATGGGCCTTTTGATGTGTTATTGGTTTTAAAAACTTTGTTCGGGAATGATCATTTTTATGGTCTTCTTGAGTGGTTAACTCGCATTCTTAAATGAAAGTTCGGGTAGAACATGGGTAAACATATAGAACTAATATTATATGTTATTAATGACATTCCATAATTTAAAATTATATTATAATGAATTATATAGTATACCATGTAGATGAATCATTAGATAAAAATTAAATGATTATTGTTTGGGTTAATTTGGGCAGTTTTTTCGATCACAAAGAACTTGTTTTAATTTACCACTTAGTAATATGCACATATGTTAGTTCCTGAACATTAAATAGGACATAATAAATATAACATATTTAGGTTTAACCATAAAAATGGTTCCAAGACCAGATATAAAAGTAGAAATTGATGAAAAATAAATGTCGTTCTTGAAGGTGACAAATTAACACCTCACGAACAACGTTCTCTTTAATAAAATAAAAAGAAGAGGAGAAATGGGATTGGATGATATAATATCCCATTAGTATCATAACATTCCAGTATATGTATGTTACTGGAGTTACCATACAATTAGGACAAATATAGGTGGGGATAGAATAATAAAAAAACATGAAATTGAAAGGGATTTAAAAGTGAAGAGGGAGAGAAATTACCTCTTGAATCCTCCTCTTGAGATCTTCCTTAAGGGCCTAAAATTAGTCTTTTCATGGGACCAGACATAATTGGACGTGGGGGAGGGGATAGGGAAGATGTTTGGGAAGAGTTTAGACAAGGATTGAAGCTGGAGAAGTGTGGGGAAATGAGGGTGTGAAGGGTGGTATTTATAGTGGAGGGGCGAGGGGGTTCTTTAATATAAAATTCATGAGTTTGTTAATTTCTCCAAAGACAAGTAATAGTGAGTCTTGCATGACCAAGAATAGTAATTTTATAATGTAATACTGAAACAAGTGTGATTACATCATTATAACATCACACATGACCCTATAATTATCTTATTTTTATTATTTTGTAAATTATGGTATTTCACTATTCATAAAAAAATTCAAATATTTCAGAAGAAGCCCAAAATTTCACCCCAACCATTTTTCAATGTGTAGAATCCAAAAATGAAGTCCATTTTTTAAAAACTGATTTCTAAATATGATTAATTTAATATTTAATTAAAATCATAATTTATTATTAAAAAAAAGTTTTAAAACATTCGTTTACTTATTCTGAAATATAGGTACATCATACTTTAACTTGAATATTATTTTATACTATCATAGGTAAGGATACTATTCATTAGGGTATATAAATATTAATAAGGGAATGTTACTATTCATAAGGGTAGATTACTATTCACCAAAAATTATTTTTAATTTATGAGACTCAAAAAACCATTTGGAACACAACCGTGTATGTCGAATTTTCCAAATTCTCAATACAGAAGTGAAAAACTTATGTTTAATGGTCACTTAGCATATAGTAGTTCATTATGTTGTGTTTTCTTGTGATTTTATGACATAATTATACAAAGGTAATTTCCATTGAAAAACTTGGGGTTGTTATAGTTGTTTCATTATAAACTAATAAATCTAGTAGTTCTTATATACTGAGAGGTTATTATGATTATAAAACAACCATTTTCCAGCTTCTACCCATCCTATGAAAAATGAAACCTCCATGCGTGCATAAGTAGAACGTACCTTTTCCACACCATGGTGTGCACTGTTTTCACCATCAGGTTATTTGGATTGCTATAATTATGGATGTAATAACTGTATATGATTTTTATAAAAAGATATGGATTCTAAAATTCTTACACTATACTATTCAAACCCATTTAACATTTATTCGAATGATATCGTCTCTCATGTGTACGTATGGCCTACCGTCTACACAATGGGATGTGATTCATTATACATGATCCACACTCAATAATGATTATATAAATGTAATGAATGAATAATCATGGTATCTATTATGTTAATATAATTTTATAATGATATAACTATGACCTAATAATGATAACCAAATCATTTTTAATAAAACATGCATAAAAAACATAAAGTAGATATCACCCGAATAATGAGTAACAATGAAATATCACTAACAAACGATGATAATATGATCATATATGATATAATAAAAATTAATATTCTTCATGAATAAGTAAATTACATTATTTAAATAATTATACAGAAGGTTAGGTTATAGATGAAGCATATCAGTCCTAAGGTAAGGGATTATTTTATCTCACTTTTATTTCAATGGGACATATGCCTTATACACCATCAAATTCTTTTTTGTGGGGTTTATGTTACATGTGAATGTTTTTATTATTATTATTAGGATGGTTATGATATATTACATATTCATATATTTTTCTATATTTTATGAGGTATTAAGTTCGACGGATTATTAATCAGTAAGGGATAATATTGCAGTCACATTTTTATCACATATTGTATATATGTAAGTATTTACTAGGGGTATATTTATCATCCATATATATGTTTTTTAAAAAATGTTTTCATAAAATTTTTAATATTATTCTTTGAATGTCTAAAGTCTTTTTACTCATTTTGACTATTACTACATGGGTTGGAAGAAATATTTCTTTCGTTTACCATATGAGGTACTTTATTTGGATTTTCTAGAAAAAGTATGAGGAGAAAGTTTTTTAACTTATAATGTATGAATTTATTTTTACAGTTTTATAACAACTTATTCCCATGAAGATTCCTCTACATAGTTTCAATATTATTTTCAACTAAAATCTTTTCATTTTAAATTTCTCATAATTTTCTGAAAAGAAAAACTTTTTGAAAAATAAAAGATATTTTCCTTAGTAATTAAGTTCAAGTGTTTTATTAATATTATTTTATATATAATATGACATAGGGTTAGGATTATATCCATGTTATTACTTTGATTTAATTGTGATTATAATGGAATTGTTTTTATGAAATAAATTTATCTTAAATGGATAATGATGAAATGATGTTTAAGAAACCCATTTTATTTCATGGGTTATGATATGATAAATGGTTTAGGTTTTTTTGGAACTAGTATGATTAGATTCATTATAAGACAGATGATACCTATATCTTAATCCAATGTAATGGTTAAAGATTTATATCTCATGAAATAATCATTACTGGAATGACAAATAAATATGGTTCAGTAATATAGGACATGAACAAGGAGTGACCTCAGTTCAGTAATAGACTTTGTCTGTAATGATGGACATGATGACAAACCTTGACTAATATGAAATGATTTTATATGATTATGTGAGTATGCTTAGAAATTTCATATATTGTGTTATGACTATTGGGATTACATTCCACTTTTATGATTTAACCCATGACATGGTATTTTGATTTTTTATATGTAGGATATGATTTTCAAAATGTTATTTTCTTATAATATGATTGATATTTTCGTTTTTACCATTAATGAGCATATGAGGTCACCCATTCATATTTTTCTTTTACCAAGGTCATGAATAAGGTTATTAAGTAAGATATTTCAAAAATGATTCTAGTTTTGATGAAATAAGCCGACAACAATGTAGATATTTTATGAACAACTTGTTTATGTTTCACAGTTTCAAAAGACACTAAACCTATACGGTCCTTGAATGGTATTTATTATGTTATGTAACAAATATTCTTCAACATTGAAGTAATATATACATGTAATGTATGGGCCCTTACATTTGGTATTCGAGTGAAGGTTTAGTCAACCTTTAGAATATTGGGTGCAAAATCACTAGTGGGATCCCTGTCCATAAGGTTACGTCTAACTATAGTTTACGGTCATAGAATTATTGTAACAATCATTAATAATCTAGGATTAATCCTGAGATGTTAGATATTGAAATTAATTATCCTTGATTATATTGTTTTCCTAGTATGATTTTTACCTTTTAGACTATTCTTTTTGGGTTTTAGTACATGGAAGGAAATATGAGGATTTACGTTAATGAGGAATATGGTGGACATTAGAATAATATTCTTCATGATAAACTAAATGAAATGGGAGTTTAAAGGTGAAACGTAATTTTTTTTCAAATCATAAATCCTATAATATGATAAATAATCTCAACATTGGTGAGTTTTCTAACCCAACTAATAAGAGAAAGATGGAGTTTCATGGGGATCATGTAGGAAATATAGTTCAATTTTCCACATGTAAATCATGTTGGAAGAGGAATCAGGGATAATGTTTCAATGTAACTAGAATATTAATTGGTTGTGGAAAAGGACACAAAGATAGTAATTTAAAAGGAAAAGTATTGGTTAACACAATGGAAAAAATAATTGTATAACTGAGAAATCAAAATTTTTTAAATGTTTTAAATGGGGAATGTATGAGAATTATTCAAATCGATGCCCTAAGGGAAAACCTCATGAAGAGAATCAACATGGTCATTTGGGTAGTATTTATGTCTCTAATGATGAAGAGACTAGAAATGATATATGAGATGAAAGATGTGTCAAGGAATAAAATGATGAAGCTCAATCAATGGTTTAGCAGATAGTTGAATGATTTAATGTTTATCAAGAATAATGATGTATATGTATTTTTATGGTACTATTTGCTAAAGAAATATCCAAGGATTGTTACGCTATTTTTTTTCTTTAATTATTTTAAAGTTAGGTAGAATGGTTCTGGTAACCATGATAATTTATTCATATATTTTTTGAAAAACACATGATATGTGAATAGAAATGAAAAAAGGATATAATGAGTCATTTGATAGTATTAATTCCCTCAGGATTGATATAAGGAGTAAGTGATATCATGGTTTGAGTATATATATTTCTTCTGGTATTTTTAGTGTGTGGAAATATTTAATTGGGATAGAAATCATGTTTTTACTAAGGTTTTATGGTAATTTATATTATTATAGTGTATCATGAGAATACATGATTGAAGTATTCACATGTTTGCAATGCTAAAACAAGGAAATATATTATGAGATAATGGAAGATAAATATTATGTCGATTTAGTTCACCTCAATTTAATGTATTAAATTTTATATTTTTGGAAGGATTTTAATGTTATCCATTAATGGATACTATAAGTTATATTCTGGTTGATGTTTGTTAGATTAATGTTAAATATGAAATAGTTGCACTTATGCATATTTTATTACTTGTGCTATCCTTTTTGTTGAGACATATGGAATGACGTATCATTCTATCACATGATATTCTAAGACTTAAATAATAAATAATAAAACATCATTTCATTAAATAAGAGATGAAGTGAAAAATTTTCAAGGCACATACCATGGTGAGATTGTACCAAAATCATGTATTTATTTTAATGAAAAATTATTCAACGTTAGGAATAGGTTCTTGAAAATAAAAAAAATGTTATCCTAGAACTTTATTTTCTGATTAATTTCATGGTCCCTTAAATCATCGTATATATTTGGCTTCCTGGTAGTTAACTTTCTCCAGAACGTATTCTCTATCACTATCCATCAGAATATTATGTTTAGATTTATCTTCCATATCCATGCATTCATTTCCCAACTATGTTATCCGATAGGGAAATCCAGTGATGATTTACATAGGTACCCATTATGTATTTAAATTTATTATTTAAAATAATGTTTTTGTATTCCTTTTTATAATGTGGGTTTCTATTAATGAAAAATTCAAGTAGAAATCCTTTAATAACCTCGACGAATTTCGAGGGAGAAATTCATTTTAAAGGGGGTAGAATGTAACACCCTGAGAATTTATGAGATAGATTATTTTTAATTTCAATAATGTTTTGTGTTGTACGCTAAATCAATATAATCATGCACTCTACATTATAATGTATTATCTTGCAGTATATACAACATTATTTTTTGGTTGTGTTACATGCAAGAGAAACCTTCCTCAATATCTTGCGTTGTACACAATATTTTGTTTCACTAAATTATGATATATTAATAAAATAATATTATTTAATGGGTTATAATCTAGACATTATGAATAGTAATAACGATATTTTGAATTTTATATAATGTTAACATTATATAAGATCAAATTCAATTTTTCAGATAAAAGAAGTATCCTTTTTAAAAAAATACAGTTTTTCAATCTTTTGATTGTTCATGAAATTTAAATCTAGTTTTTAACGCATTTATATATTCTATTTGAATAATTAAACTTATTATTTTAGTTATTAATATAAAAATTTATGTTGGTTTAATTTTTTGTATTTTTCTAAAAAGTGTCATTTTTTGATAAATAGTGAAAACACCTTTATTATATTAATGTAATTATATAGTAAAATTATATTTTGGATTATTTTTAAATTCTAATGAGTTCATTTTTATCAAATTATAGATTTTGAAAATGATTTTATAAATTAATTTATTATCAAAAACATTTTCTATTTTAAAAGGGGAATTTTTCCAAACATCGTTTTTCATGACATTTAGACTTTTTTATTTTAATTTTAAATCTACAACTTCAGTTTATTAATTTTTAGAAAAATGGATATCAAATTTGGATTCATGAGGTCAATATTTGGTAATTATGTCCCATATAGTTTTGACTAATATGAATAGTAACCATGTTAAATCTTATTACCACGATAAAGGGTATATTGGGTAATTTATATTAAAAATAAAATTATTATGATTATAAAGGGACCAAAACAAATGAAAAAAATCTTATTTTATGAATGGAATTAGACCCTTAACACGTAATGATCGAAATTATTTCATTAAATGGACATTTTTCTAAGAAAACTATTTAAATAAAATTTAAATTAAAGACAGACAGGAAATATCTTTTTCATTGTCATTATTATCTTTTATGAGTTCATATATGATAAGGTGGATGATATCAAAGAATATAAATAGAAAATTTTAACTTAATAAACTCATTTCAATAATATAAATTTACTTTTGACATTTTAGGGCCATATGAGAGATATTATGGTATTTTATAATATATTATTTTATGAAAATTTAACGATCTCACATTCATGTTTTAAATAATATATCATTTTTAAAATAAGATTATATAGAATATAAATTATACTATAAATACATATTCGAAAGAAATGTTTTTTTAATTATCATAATATTTTTTTAAATTTTTAGGTATTAATTAATTACTTTAATGTTTTATATACGAATGTTTCTGAAATTATTAAATTGATGGAAAATGAATAATGTAATTTTTATTAAAATTATAATAATAATTAAAGCACCAAAACACTTTACAAAATATTATTTTTTGAGTATATATCAACTATAACATTCCAATTCTCACGTTATAGACCATTAGAACCATATGTAATAGATTAGGACAGTTATATTGTTATATTTAATTTAATATTAAAAAAATTAACATTCAAACTTTAATGAGAATTAAATTTTTATGTTAGATGTTCAAGTATAAAAATTTGACTACATATATTATTATTGAAGAAAGTATATTTCTGCTCATAATAGTATTTTATTTTAGTTTTTATTTATCAAATATGTATATTACATAATTAAAAACTATTGATATAGTAATTATTTTATTAAGGGAAATACCAAATAAATTTTATTAAAATACTAAAATAAATATAATTTTAGATAATAATCTTGTATAATCAATTTAAGTTATTCACTTGACCATTTAAGGATATAATAAAATAGTATTTTTCTATTATAAAACCTTATCTTTATATTTATAAAAATTCAAGAAAATAATAGTGTCAAAATCGACACAATTGATATTTTTTAAAAATATTGTTTTATAAAATTATTTGAAAATAATAATATAATTTTTAATAAAATATAATCATTTTTATATGGTCTAAAATGATCTGATTTATTCATTTATAGTATAATTTAAATAAAATATGTAAATATTACGCCATTTTAATATTGACACATTAGTTATCTTAATTAAAATTAAATTAAATAACTATTTTTCAATTAAAATGATAATGGTTAAATTGACATCAAAACTTGTATAAATTTTATTGGTTGATAAGTTTTAAATCATAACACATATTATCTTGGAATATATTTTATTTTGGGGTTATTTGGTTTCATTTTTGAATTATTATAATTTAATAGTTTCATAAATTCCAAAAGTGTCCCTCACTTAATTATAAAAGGACACATCATCTCTTATTTCTACACAAATAATTAATAATTGAAGATTGTATATAATATACCTATTTCCATTATAAAATTCAATAAAAAACATTTTTGAGGTCTTGGTCTTCTTTAATGATTAACTATAGTTCTCTAAAAAGAGATTTAGAGGAGGCATGTCGAAGAAGAGGTACTATCATTTACTGATTATTTCAATATTATTTATTATTATATATCTAACTCATGATTTGATTAATTATAATGTAATACCTTCAGTATTACTTATATAATGAGAGTTTATTTTGATTATTAAATAACCATAGTCCACCTTCTACCCATACTATGAAAAATGAAATCACCACGCATGCGTACGTACGAAAAATCATCTCCACACTGTGGTGTATTCCATTTTTCACCACCACCATAAATGGATGGTTATAATGATGGATGTAATAAATATATATGATTTTTATAAAATGATATTGATTTTGAATTTTTATACACCATACACATCAAAACCATTCAACAATTATTCGAATGATATCGTCGCTCGTGCATACGTACGACCTACCCCCTCCACGATGTGATGCGATTAATTATACATGATCTTAATTAAAGCATGATTATATAAATTTAAATAATGAATAAAAATTGTATTCATTATGTTAATATAATTTTCTGATGATATATATATGAACTAATAAAGAGAAACAGAACTTATTTGACAAAATATGCATAAGAACAAAAAGCAGTTAGCAGGTGAATAACGTGTAAAAATGAAATGTTACTAATAAAAGATAATAATATGATCATATTAGATATAAAAAAAATGAATATGTTAAATAAGAAGTCCAAAAAAATTATTTAAGTTATTATAAAGGTGGTTCAGATACATATGAAACATATCAAAACTAAGGTAATTGATTATTTTGTCTTTTTTTTTTGGGAAATATGCCTTATACAACATCTAATTCTATTGTGTCATGATTATGTTACACATAATTTTTTTACTATTCATATTATGAAGTTTATGATTTATAAACATTCATATAATTTTATTTATTTTGTGAGGTATACGATTTGACTAATAATAAATTGGTAAGGTATAATTTTCCAATATCATTTTTATCTGAGATTTTTTTATGTAACTACTTACTAGGGTTACATTTTTTCATCCATATCCGTTTTTTCTAAAAAAAATCATAAATTATTTAATATTATTCTCTGTATGTATAAACTCATTTTACCCATTTTTTACTTTTACTACATGGTTTGGAATGAATATTTCCTTCGTTTATCATTCAACGTACTTTTTCTCTTTTCAAAAAAAGTATGATGAAAATATTTTTTTAGATTATATGTAATGAGTGGATTTTTATAGTTTCATGACACCATATTTACATGATGTATCCTTTACATGATTTGAATATTATTTTCAACTAAATTCTTTTCTTTTTAAATTTTGTGGCATTTTGAGAAAAGAAAACATTTTTGAAAAATAAATAATTTTTCCTCAAGATTTAAGTTCATGTAATTTATCGAAATTATTTTCCATATAAAATGACATAGGGTTATGTTTCTATCACTATTATTAATATTATTTTATTGTGTTTATAATGGATTTATTTTTATGATATCCATTTTATCTAAATTGATTTTGATGGAATGATGTTTAATAAACCCATTTTATTTCATGGGTTATGATATGATAAATGATTTATGTTTTTATAAGACACATTAGAATGGATTCATTATTAGATGGGTGGGACCTATATATCCCTCCAAATAATTGGGTAAATATTAATATCATATGATATAGACATGACTAGAATGAAAAATAAATCTCGTTCAGTAATATAGGGCCAGAACAAAGAGTGAACATGGTTTAATAATGGACTTTTTCCGCTATGATGGTCTCGAAGATGATCCTTGACTGATATGAAATGATTTTATAGGATTATGTTTATATGAAATGAGATTTAATGTCCTGTGTAATGACTATTGGCATTACATTGAAATTTTATTATTTATGTAATTAAATTATATTCTTATCTTTTATATGGAGGATAAGTTTTTCAAATGTTATCTTGTTATAATATGATTGATATTTCTTTTATTTACCCTTACTGAGAATTTGATCTCACCTATTCATATGTTTTCCGACTGGTCATGTATAAGGTTATTAAGTAAGATATGTAAAATAGGAGCCTAGTTTTGAAGAAATAATTGGGATTCAATTTAAATGTTTTATTAACCAGTTGTTTATTTTTCCATATTTCAAAACACACTAAATTTATAGGGTCCTAGCATTGTATTTTCTATGTTATGTAATAAATAATCTTCAATGTTAATGTTTTATCTACATGTAAATTATGGTCCATTATAGTTGGAATCAAAGTGAAGGTTTAGTTAACCTTTTGAAAAGAGGGTAAAAAACATTTGTGAGAATCCTGTTCTTATGGATTCGTCTAAATATATGTTACAGTCCTATAATTATGGTAACGATCATGAATAAATTAGGATTAGACCTAATATGTTATAGATTTAATGTACTCTCCTTATATTATGTTGTTTTCCTATTATGGTTTTTTCTCTTACACTATTCTTTTAGGGTTTTAGAAAATGACTGGAAAGAGGAGGATTCATTTTAATGAAGAATATGATAGACAATGGAATGATATTCATCATGATAAAACTAATGAAATGTGAGTTAGAAGTGGAAACATCAACATTATTCTTAACTTGTTATCTCATAATATGATCAATATTATTAACTTTTATGATTTTCCTAGTCCAACTAATAAGATAAATATGGAGTTTCATGGTGGTTATAGAGGATATAAAGTTCAATTTTCCTCTGGTAAATCATGTGGGAAGAGGATCCAAGTATAATGTTTCAACGGAACATGATAATGATTTTGGTGTGGAAAAGAAGGAAACACATCTAGTAATTGAAAAGGAAAGGGTTTAGTTTACACAATGGATAAGGATAACGGTATTATTAAGACTTCAACAGTGGTTAAATGTTTTAAATGTCGAATGTACAAGAATTATGAAAATTGATTCCCTAAGGGAAAATCTCATGAAGATAATCAGCATGGTCATATGGGTAGTATTTATTTTTTTGATGATGAAGAAAACACAAATGATATATGAGATAAAATATTTTTTTAAGGAATAAAATGATGAATAACAGTCAATGTTTATGAATATAGTGGAATGATTGCATGTTTATCAAGAATAAAGTTGAATAAGTAATTTTATCGTACTATGGAATAATGAAAAATATCAGGATCGTTACAAAATTTGTTTCATAAATTATTTGAAGTTATATGTTGAATTGTACTAGTAACCATGAAAAGTTATTCAGATATTTTCTAAAAAACGCATGACATGTTAATAGCAATCGGATAAATAGATAATGATTTGTTTGATAGTATTAATGTCCTCATGACTGATAAACGGACAATGTGATATCATGGTTTGAGTATATAGATTCTTTTTGGTATTTTTGGTCTCTGGAAAGAGTTAATTTTGATATAATTCTGTTTTCATAACGGTTTTTTGGTAATTTTTATTATTACAATGTTTCAAGAGAATCCCTGATGAAGGTATTTAGATGTTTGGAATGTGGGAATAAATAACTACCTTATGAGATATAGAGATAAATGTTTTTCAATTTAGTTCACCTGTTTCTAAATTTTTATATTATCTATTTTTGGAAAGATTGTAATGTTATCCATTTATGGACTGTATAAGTTATATTCTGGTTGACGGTTGTTATATTAATGTATTGTCTCACTATAAGTTGCACTATGCATATTTGATTACCTATGATAACATTTATGTTGAGATATATGGAATGAACTACCATTCTACAATTCAATAATGAAAAATTAATCTTCATTTAGTTAATAAGAGATGAAATGGAAATTGTTCAATGCATGAACAAGCGTGAGATTGTACCAAAATCAAGTAAGTATTTAATGTCAAGAAAAATTCTTTATCTTTAGGAAAAGGATCGTGAATACCAAAAAATTCTATACTAGTACCTTCTTATCCAATGAATCAAATGGTACCTTAAATCAATACATATTTTTGGCTTTCTAGTTTTTAAAATTCTCTAAACCTTATTATTTATCAATATCCATCAAAACAAGATGGTTAGATTTATCTTCCATATCCGTGTTTTAACTTTCCACCTATGTTGTCTTATGTGGAAATCAAGTGAGGAGTTACTTTAGGTAACATTAATGTTTCAAACATTCCTTTTTAAAATAATGTTTTAGTATTCCATTTTACGATGTGGGTTTCTATGAAAGAAACTTTCAATTATTAAACCATTTATAACCCAGATGAGTTTCGAAGGTGAAATTCATTTAAAGAGGGGTAGAATGTAACGACCCAAGATTTTATGAGATTAGTTGTTTTTAATTTCTTTTATGTATTGAGTTTTATGATACATAAATTTTATCTTTCTCTATATGCAACACCATATTATCTTGCAGTATATACCACACTATTTTTGAATTGTATTACATGCAAGAGGGTCCTTCATCGATAACTTGTTTTGTATGAAATCCCAAGTTCCCATAAACCACAATATATTATTAAAATATTATTATTTAATTGTATATAAACTCAAAATTATGAATATTGGTTACCACATTTTGAATTTCATATAATTTCAATATGATATAAGAACAAACTCAATTTTTCAGATAAAAGTAGTATTTTAAAAAAAAATATAGTTTTCCGTATTTTAAGGGAGGAACCATTTAAAATATATTTTTCAAAACTTTTATATATTATATTTGACAAAATAAACTTCTTTGTTTATTAAGGAATATATAAATTCACATTGGTTAAATTTTTTGTATTTTTGGGATAGGTTTCAATTTTTTGATAAATATTGAAAATAATATTTTTTTATTTTAAATTCATTAAAAGGTATGATTATCTTTTATATTATAATTAGTTCATTTTTATACAGTAATTTATTTTGAAAAATATTTTATACATGAATTTTTTATAAAATATTTTTTACATTTAAATAGTGGCATTTTTCGAAAACAGTTTTTCATGACATTTTAACAGTTTTGTTGTAAATGTAATTATGCATCTTCTGTCTGATGATTTTTTCAAAATAGATGTAAAATATGGATTTAGGAGTTCTAAATTTGTTAATTAGGTATATTTTAGTTTTTTCCAATATGAATAGTTACCATGGCAAATTTTATTACCATAGTAAAGGTTAAATTAGGTTATTTATAATAAAAATAAACTTTTAATAGCTATAAAAAGACCAAAAAAGTGAAACAAATTTTATTTGATAAATTTAATTCGACCCTTGACACATAAGGATCTAAATAATGTCATTTAATTAACACTTGTCACTAAAAATGATGTAATTAATATTTAAATAAAAGAAATACACAAAGTGTATTTTTAATGACTTTAATATCTTTTATGTGTTCACATATGAAAAAATGGATGATACCAACAAATATAAATGGTACATTTGAACATAAAAAAATTATTATATAAATCAACTTGTAAAGTTTTGGGTACATTTGGGAGAGATTATGGAATTTATATTATTATATTTAATTAAAAAATTTAAATCCATCACATTCATGTCTTAAATAATATATCATTTATAAAATAAAATTATATAGAAGATAAATTCTACTATAAATAATTATTTAAAATATAAAATTATTATATTTATCATAGTAATTTATTTTCAATATTTAGGAGATAAATAATTACCTTAATGTTTTATATATTGATGATGCGTAAATGTTTAAATTGATAAAAAAATTAATAATCTAGATTTTATTAATATGATAATAACCATTAAAGGGACAAAACACTATTCCATATTTTTCTGGTTGAGTATATATCGACCACGATAATCAAATGGCTAAGTTATGGAACATTAAGATCCTATGTAATAGATAAGGGAAATTATAATATTTAATTTAATGTAAGGTTACGATTTTAACATTCATACTTTAAGAATTATACAATTATTTATATTGTATTTTCAACTAGAAAAATTCAAAAACATATATTATTATGAGGGATAGTAAATTTATCTTCATAATAGTATTTTATTTTTAGTTTTTCTTCATAAAATATGTATATTAAATAATTAAAAAATATTTATTTAGTTATAATATTATTAAGGGAAATATCAAATAAAGGTTATTTAAATAATTTAAATAAATAAAATTTCAGATATTTAATTTGTAAAATTAATTTTATAGATTCTTTTGACCCCTTAATCACATAATAATATATTTCGTTTGGAGATAACACCTTATCTTGTTATTTCTAAAAATATATGAAATTAATTGTTTCAAAATTGACACAATGTATATTTTACTAAAATAATGTTTTATAAAATTATTTAAAAATAAAAAAATATTTTTAAAAAATTGAGAAAAAGTATTATATGGTATAAAATGATATTAATTATTAATTTATTGAATAATTTATATCAAAAAAGTAAATATTTCACCCTTTTTAATATTGAAACATTTGTTATCATAATTAAAATTAAATAGAACAACCAATTTTTAATTAAAAATATAATGTTTAAATTGACCACAAAACTTGTCTAAATTCTATTGGTTGACAAGGATTCAATATTATAATATCTTAGATTAGAATATATATCATTTTATAGGTATTTGGTTTGATTTTAAAATTATTATCATTTAATAGTTTCAAGAAATTCCATAAGTGTCCCTCATTCCAATTATAAAAGTACACCTCATCCCTCATTTCTACACAACTCATTAAGCCTTAAAGTTTGTATATAACATCCCATTTATCTTCTTAAATTCACTATGAATATTCTAGAGGTTCTCATATTCAACATTTACTAACTCTAATGATCTAAAAAGAGATTTAGAGGAACCATGTTTAAGAAGAGTTAATATCATTTACCAATTCTAGAGGTTCACTTCCTCAAGACCAAGATAAGCTAGAGCATTTTTCTTGTAAAAAGATCATATTTCATCAGTTAGCTTGTGTGAGAAAAACTCTTCTTCTCCCTCATAACTAATTCCTATCATATTTTCCGCCATGTTATATGTAATAGGGTATGTATTTTCATAGATACTGAAAGGAAATTTGTCACTTCCTCCTTCATTGAAAAAACTAACTAACTCATAAAATTCAACCAACAATTATGGATACACTGGATCATGTCCTATTTGTTTTGATATACTTGCATTCTCCCAACCATTCAGCTTGATATTCTTAGAAACAATGGAATCATACATTTCATCAAACTTCGGATCGTCTAACCTTCCTTGGTAGATCTTTCACTCAGATATTTCCTTGATAGTTGGCATTTATTTCTGAGAAGAGGCTTTAAGAGACATTCAAAAGTAATGAAACTTTAAAAATCTGGAAAGACATCCAAAAATAGAGGAAGATATTCAGCATGAGAAGGCTTGGAGTTTGATGTGGGACAACCATCAGGGTATCCTTTATATAAGCAATAGAGGCGATAGTTCAACTTCCATGATTGATCCAAAAGTTGAAAGATTCTTGATAAGATCTAATGGTTGAGATGATAGTCGAAGAATGATTTTGATAGATTCATATAATTTGAGGTTTCTTACGAAAAACATTCAAATTTAAGGAAAAGTGAATCTAAAAATTTAAAAAGCAAAAAATAATCCAACAAGTAAAATATGATTACGAAGACTTAAAAAAAGGAAGAATACCTTTGAGATTTCCAGGATGATTATTCTTAATGAAGAAAATTTCTTTTTGAATAACTTTATATTCTGAAATTGATTACCAAAAAATTTTAGACTACGAAAATTTTGACTACGATCATTCTAAACTACGGAAATTTTTTACCACAAAAATTTCATCTACAAAAATGTTAGACTATGGGAAAAAAATTTAACTATGAAAATTTGGATTCAGAAAATTTTGAATGAGAAAATTTTGACTACAAATATTTTTGCAAACAATAAAATGTGTTCCCCCTATGTAAAATAGTTTCTTACTATAAGGATATAGGTTTCAACAAGAAGTTAATATGGAAGATTATAACACCCCGAGATTTTATGAAAAATATTCTTTTTAATTTCATTAATGTCTTATGTTGTACGATACACCAAAGGGAGCTTTAATAACACGCATCCCTGACTTGGCTTTCATTACACGCAATCCCAACCTTCCACGATAGTGTGTGTTGTACGCAATACCGAGTTTCGCTAAACAACGATATGTTATATAACCTAGCCGTTATGAATCGTAATACCCACCTTTTGAAATTTAATAAATTTTATATTTTGAAATGGACATCATTTTTGGATTCAGATTATCAAAATTACCCTAGGGTGATTTTTTGGTATTTTTCTGAAAACTTTCAATTTTTGATGAATAGTGAAAACACTGGGTTACTATTCAAAAACCAACTTTTTATTTAAATATTTATTTATTTTATTTAACTTTTTTTAGGTCAAAATTGATACATAATACCTATATAAGTTTATTTTCAGTCATTGGAGTCATTTTATAATAATTTTAGATATATAAAAATTTTATTGAACTTTTCACCGTCTTTTACCCACCTCCTAGGAGATTTTGAAAATTCACATAAAACTTAATTTTACCGCTTCTGTGAGTGGAATTTCGAAAATCCAAAAGACATGGTTAATATGAAGGGATAAAATTTGGTTTAATGAGATGAAAATATTTTTTGGTAAATAGAAACTTTTAACTTTTTTTACCACGGTTAAAAGTAAATAAGGTAATTAAGGGTAAAAATGATATTATTATTACCCTAACACATGTACTAATTCTATTGGATAAGTGTAATTCGACCAAAAAAAATTAGAAATAAAATATGACCATTTAGGAACACTTGGATTAGATTAGGTCATTTATTATTAATTTATTTAAAGAAGGTTTAAAATAGTTAAAATCAATGTTTAATAGGTAAATGATTTTTAATATAGGGTTATAAATAATATTAATTAAATTATAAATATTAATTAGAAATCTAAAAATATTTCTTACATAATGGTATTTAATTTATAATTTTTAGACATTAAATAATTTAATTTATTTATGAAACAATGATGATGCAGTAATTATCTTATTAATGCAATATTGACAGAATTGATGTTATAAATACCCAAATAAATGTAATTTGACACTTTTTATGAATTTCAATAATTTTTTAGGTTAATATGAAATGTTAGTTTTTATTTAATTTACTGTTTTTGGACTAATAATTCAGTTATGATTTTCACAAAAATTAATTACCAAATAATATAAAAATTAACATAAAATCGTTTTTAAAAAAAAATATTATATTATTAATTTTTATTTTATTCCAAAAAAACTATGGTTCGTCCAAATGACTTAGATAAGGTTATATATATTAATATAAATAACTTGGGGTTCGTTTGGCTTGTTATAGTAAGTTTATTAACCTTATAGTGTAAGAAAACAAGAAGACACGGTAAAAGTAAAATTATTTAACTTAAGGTAAAATCTAAATGATAAGGTTAAAATAAAAACCTAAACTTGTATAAATTATATTTTATGAGAGGATTTCGACCCATACCCACATTATCTTTGAAATAAATCAATTTTGAGCTATTAAAAACGGAATATGACTTTATAATAAAATAATATTTTTAGTTGTTCCAAAGGTGCCCCCCTCCTCCCTTATAAATGGGCACCTCCTCCCTCTCTTCCTCACACCACATTGAGACATTACGCTCTTCCAACCCCTGCCAAATTATCTTCTCCACTTCCATAGAAACATCCTAGAGGTTCTGGTATTCTTCAAAGACCAATTTTAGTGCCTTAAGAGGAGGTCTCAAAGAGGCGTTTCAAAGAAGAGGTAATGTCTGTTACCGATTCTTTCAACTTTATTTCTTCTTCCACTTCTTCTTCATTAGTTGTTTAATTATGAAGTAATAACATCAGTATAACTAATATAAGGATATGTTATTATAAGTATGAAACAACCCTATTTCACCATCTATCCATCCTACGGAAAACGAAATCACCACGCGTGCGTACGTACGGAATACCGTCTCCACACCGTGGTGAAATCTGTTTTTCCAACAACACCTTACATGGATGGGTATAATGGTGTAAATAATAACAATATATTGTTATTATAACATAATAATGATTCTGATATATTATACTATACACTCCAATTCTATTTAATAATTATGGGAATGATATCATCGCTCGTGCGTATGTACGGACTACCGTCTCCACGACGCGATGAGATTCATTCTCCATGTTAACCATACATGATTGATCATAAAGATTATATAATGAATAATAATAAAATATATGAAATAATAATTCTACTATATTTATTTATATATATATGTGTATTTCATCTATTTAGTTTCATTCAATTCAATAAGGAAACAAAAACAACGGTCATGCGTACGTACGACCTACCGTCTCCAGGAACGGTGTATTTCATTCCTTTTATTGATATATAATATATATATATATATATATATATTATGAATATATATTATATATAAATCATCTTTTATATTCTGGAATTATGTAAATCAGGATTTAAGTAATAATATCAAGAACGAAAAGTCAAAACACATACGATAAATGAAATGATTTTAACCAAAACGATGCTTTAACATGGAATTTACAAAAGAACGGGTAATATAAAGTCATAAGTGAAACATATATGATATCATAAAAATGAATATGATTCTATAATAAGTCAATGAAATTATTTAACTCATTATACAGGAGGTTCAGAAATGTATGAAGTATATTGAACCTAAGGTAAGGGATAATTTATCAATCTCATTTTTATCTGAGGTTGTTTTTTCGTAAGTATTTATTGGGGTTATCATTATCATCCAAGCCCATGTTTTCTAAAAATATATTCATGTATGTTTAAATTCCTTTTCTACACATTTTTACTTTTACACCATGTTATGGAAGGAATCTTTCTTTTGTTTACCCTATGAGGTACTTTTTTGACGTTTCTGACAAAAGTACGAGAAGAATGTTTTTTTAAATTATACGGAATGAACAGATTTTTATGTTTTTATAAAGCCTTCTTTTCATGAAGATTCCTCAAAAATATTTCATGACTATTTTCAAAAAAATCTCATTCTTTTAAAATTTCATGACGTTTTGTAAAAACAAATTTATTTTGAACAAGAAAGGATATTTTCTTCAAGAATTCATTTCAAGTGTTTTATCAAAACCATTTTTCCATCTAAGATGACTTTATTTCATATGTGAATGTTTCAAGTATAATGTCTCTATGATTTATATGGTTTCACTTTTCATATTATTAAATGATTTCCATCTATTTTATATGGATTATGTGTTGATGGGATGAAGTTTTTAACACCCATTTTATTCGTTGGGTTATTATGAATGATGTATGTTTATTTTGTGGCACAAGTAAGAATGATTTAATTATGAGATGGGTGGGACCTATATCTCCCTCCAATGAATTGGGTAAAGATTTATATCTCATGAGATAGTCATGGCTGGAATGGAAAGTTAAACCGGTTCAGTAATACAGGACTGGAATGAGGAGTGAACTCGATTCAGAAAGGGACTTTGTCCACTAAGATGGTCTTGGCAGCATTGCCTTGGCTACTATGGAAATCATATCATGTGCATAATGGTTACAATTACATGTTTTATTCCCATGCTAATTTATCATGATTAATTTTTCTTCATGATCTATGCCTTACGTACTGCCATGTTTTATGTCATTGCTCAATATTTTGATGTTTAGATTTTATGCTCATGTTTTTTTACATTCAAATATCTAAGGATTGTTTTATGTTCTCTATGCTTACCCTTACTGAGCATTTGGGCTCACCCCTTTTATGTTTTCTTTTCTCCAGGATATAAAGAAAGGTTTTAGGTAATAAAAAAATGGAAGATCTTTATGGGAGATGTTGATGATCTTTCACCACGATTAGAGGATTATATTCTGAGTTTCCAAAGACACTAAATTATTACGGTCCTTGTGTGTCTGTTTTTTTATGTATTAATTATTCTGAAAAATTAATGTAATGTCCATGTATATCAAGATATGGTTCTATATAGTTGGTATCATAGGAAAGGTTTAGTCAATGTTTGGAAACTAGGATCTGAAAACGTTAATGAGATCCCTAGAGATATTTCTAATGTATGTCTAGGGATGCCCCTATGGTTATGTATAAGTATAGTTTGTAGTCCTAGAATTACGGTAACGATCTTAGAATTAAACCTAAGATGTTAGATATTGAAGGTACTCCCCCTTTATTATGTTGTTTTCCCAAGAATGATTTTTACCTCTCACACTATTCTTTTTGGGTTTTAGACGATGGATGGGACCCGAAGGAACCGTGTTGATCAATGTAATGGACAATGCAATGATTGTTCTTATGAACAAACAAATGTTATGGGAGATGGAGTGCGGAATCTTATTTCTATAATTACACAAGCTATGAATCATTCTTTACTTCCAAATTAGCAGATAAGGGAATAATATTCTATTGAGTCCTTCATGAGGAAACATCCACCTTCTTTCAGTGGGTCTTCTGATCCTCTTGTTGCTGAAAAATGGATCAGTACTATTGAAAAAATATTTTCAGTTCTACAATGTTCTGAGCATGATAAAGTCATGTTAGCAATATATCGTTTGGATGGTTATGCTGATCAATGGTGGAATATTATCAAAAATACGAGGCAAAGAGATGAAATTGAGTCCATGGAATGGGGTGAGTTCAAGAACTTGTTTTTCAGTAACTACTTCCCTCATATTCTTCGAACAAAGATGGAAAATGATTTTCTTGAGATAAAGTAGAAGGATGATGAATCTGTTGGTATATATGAAGCAGATTTTACAAGACTTTCAAGGTATGCATCTGGCTTTATCATCCAACCTGAAAGTAAAGTTGATCGATTTTTTAGTGGCTTAAAACCAAGTCTTCGAAGGAAATTAGCTATAAGAGACTTCAGTAGCAATGAAGAAATTGTGTGTTGGGCTATCAAGGTAGAACTGGAAGTTGGTGTAACATATCCATCTCATTGTTTTGACAAGAAACAAAAGATGGAGTTCAAGGAGAAATCTCAGAATAATGGTGAAAAGAAGATGAATGTTTCTTTATGCTCTAAGTGTGGAAAGAATCATGGTGGATATTGACTAAAAGGTACTATAAAATGTTTTAAGTGTGGAAAAGAAGGTCATCTAGTAGTTGATTGTCGAATTAATGGGAAAAAGGTTTCTAATGATGTGAATAGAGAAAAGACTACAAAGAACTCTCCACCAACACTTCAATGCCTCAAGTGTAAGGAAATGGGGCATTATGCTAATAAATTCCCTAATCCATGGGTTAATGATGATCAATGTGAGAAAACTCTTAAGGAAAAGGATAAAGGGAAGTCTCATGCGATCACTATTTGTGATGTTGAGTATGAAAATGATGTTGTGTAATCATTAAGTGTTTATGTAATGGGATTTCAAAACAGTATCATGTAATCTCATTTATGGTATTGTGGAATTTTGGAATATCTATGTATTGGTTTTCAGTAATTATATGGCACTGGTAACCATGAAAAGGGGATTGAAATATTTTTAGAAATCAGATTAAATGAGCATAATGAAGGGATATGGAGAAAATAATATGATAGTAATCATGAGCTCATGACTGATACAAGGACTAAGTGATATTATGCTTTGAGTATATCAAAATTTTGGGATTTTGGTATGTGGAAAGAGTTAACTTTTGATAGCACTCATGTTTTTACTAAGGTTCAATGGGTATTCATTTTTCAAGAGAATACATGATCAAGGCCTTCGAATGTTTGGAATGTAACCAACAAGACATATCTTATGATATATGGGGATCAATGATGGTATTAACATGCTTGTTATATGAACTCTCTGGTAATTTTTTTACTATAATATGAGATTGGACAACAGTATTTTGGATATGACTAACGATTAAAATGGATTATGTTGGACATAAGTTAGTATTGTTTAAGGATATACCTTTTTTTGATATTATTAATGGGATGTTATAGTAATGTAGTTTTAGAAAAAGGACAACCTGCAGGATGGGTGACATCCCATTGCGTCAGACAAGGCTGTGGGAATCGAACCCACAACCGAAGTGCGACAGGACTTTATCGCCTACCAATGGCTTATAGGAAGTCCCTGGTCAGTATAAACTATTATTATTTTATTATGTGGTATGATAGATGAAGTATATGTCCCTTTTGGAACGATATTCGATAGATGGACTTATGTACATAACTATTGCTAACCTTTTGATTAAGGCAGATGGAAGGACCCATCATTCTATCAGATGATCTGCTAACACTTCACGAATGACAAATTCAACTTCATTTCTTTAAGAGATGAAGTGGAAATCGTTCATGGCCTGAACAACGGTAAGATTATATCGAAATAAAGTAGGTATTTCTTCTAATTCAAAATTTTCAACTTTAGGAAAATGATATTGAAAACCAAAAATGTTATCCTAGTGCTCTTATATCTGATGATTCAGACGGTACTTTAGATCATCACAAATGTATAACCTTGTGATTTAAGGCTTTTTCATAGCCATGTTTTCTACCACTCTCCATCAGAACATGATGGTTAGATTTTTCTTCCATATCCATATTGTCACCTATGTTCTCCTATGTGGAAACCCAGTGATTAGTTAATTTGGGTAACTGTTACGTTTCATACTTTAGTTTTTAAAGCCAAGTTTTGGTATTCCTTTTTACGATGTGGGTTTCTATTAAAGAAACTTTTGAGTAGTAAACCATTTAAAACCCCGACGAATTTCGAGTGTGAAATTCATTTTAAGGGGGTAGAATGTAACACCTATAGATTCTATGAAAAATATTCTTTTTAATTTCATTAATTTATTGTGTTGTAAGATACACCAAAAGGATCTTGCACAACATGAATCCCTGACTTGGCTTGCATTACACGCAATCGCGACCTTCCACGATAGCGTGTGTTGTACGTAATACCGAGTTTCCCTAAACAACGATATGTTATATAAACTAGCCGTTATGAATAGTAATACCCACTTTTTGAAATTTTATAAATTTTATCTTTCTAAATGGACTTCATTTTTGGATTGGGAATATTGAAATTATCCTAAGGTAAATTTTTGGTATTTTTCTGAAAACTGTCAATTTTTGATGAATAGTGAAAACACTGGGTTACTATTCAAAAACCGACTTTTTATTTAAATAATTAATTATTTTATTTAAATTTATTTTAGGTCAAAATTGATACATAATACCTATATAAGTTCAATTTAAGTCATTGGAGTCATTTTATAATAATTTTAGATATATAAAAAGTTTATTGAACTTTTCACCGTCTTTTACCCACCTCCAAGGAGAATTTGAAAATTCACATAAAACATAATTTTACCGCTTCTGTGAGTGGAATTTCGAAAATCCGAGAGACAAGGTTAATATCAGGGACTATAATTTGCTTCAATGAGATGAAAATAATTTTTGGTTCATAGTAACTTTTTACTTTTTTTACCATAGTTAATTGTAAAAAGGGTAATTAAGGGTAAAAATGATATTATTATTACCCTAACACATGTACTAATTCTATTGGATAAGTTTAATTCGATATAAAACAACCTTAGGAATAATATATGACCATTTAGGCACACTTGTATTAGATTAGGACATTTATTATTAATTTATTTAAAGAAGGGTTAAAATAGTTAAAATCTATGTTGAATAAGTAAATAATTTTTAATATAAGGTTATACGTAAGATAAATTCGACTATATATATTAATTAGAAAGATAAAACGGTTTCTTACATAATGGTATTTTATTTATAATTTTTATACATAAATAATTTAATTTATTTATGACACAATGATGATGCAGTAATTATCTTATTAATGAAATATTGACATAATTGATGTTATAAATACCCAAATAAATGTAATTTGAGAATTGTTATGAATTTAACTAATTTTAAAGGTTAATATGACATGTTAGATTTGATTTCATTATCTTTTTTTGAACTAATCATTCTGTTATGATTTTCACAAAAATCAATTACCAAATATTGTCAAAATTCACATAAAATAGTTTTTAAAAAAAATTTTATATTATCAATTGTTATTTTATTCCTAAAAATCTATGGTTCGTCCAAATGACTTATATAAGGATATATATATTAATAATAAATAACTTGGGGTTCGTTTGGCTTGATATAGTAAGTTTATTAACCTTATAGTGTAAGAAAACAAGAAGACACGATAAAAGTAAAATTATTTAACTTAAGGTTAAATCTAAATTATAAGGTTAAAATAGAAACCTAAACTTGTCTAAATTCTATTTTATGAGATTATTTCTACCAATACCCACATTAGATTCGAAATTAATCAATTTTGAGCTATTAATAACCGAATATGACTTTATAATAAAATATTCTTTTTAGTTTTTCCAAAGGTGCCCCCTCCTCCCTTATAAAAGGGCACCTCCTCCCTCTCTTCCTCACACCACATTGAGCCTTTATGCTCGTCCAAACCCTGAAAAATTCTCTTCTCCAATTCCATAGAAACAACCTAGAGTTTTTGGACTTCTTCAACGAACAATTTTAGTACCCTAAGAGGTGGTTAAAGAGGCGCTTCAAAGAAGAGGTAATGTCCGTTACCGATTCTTTCAACTTTATTTCTTCATCCACATCTTCTTATTTAGTTGTTTCATTATTAAGTAATAAAATAAGTATAAAAAATATATAGATATGTTATTATAAGTATGAAACAACCCTATTTCACCATCTATCCATCCTACGGAAAACAAAATCACCACGCGTGCGTATATACAGAATACCGTCTCCACGCCGTGGTGAAATCTGTTTTTGCACCAACACCTTAATTGGATGGGGATAATGGTGTAAAGTATAACTATATATGGTTATTATAACATCATAATTATTCTGATATATTATACCATCCACTACAATTCTATTCAATAATTATGGGAATGATATCATCGCTCATGCGTACGTATGGACTACCGTCTCCACGACGCGATGAGATTCAATTTCCATGTTAACCATACATGAATGATCGTAAAGTTTATATAATGAATAATAATGAAATATATGAAACAATAATGCTACTATATTTATGTATATATATATTTATTTCATCTATTTAGTTTCATTCAATTCAATAAGGAAACGAAAACAGCGTTCATGCGTACGTACGACCTACAATCTCCATGAATGGTGTATTTCATTCCTTTTATCGATCTATAATATATATATATATTTATATATATGTATATGATGAATATATATTATATATAAATCATTTTTTACATTCTGTAATTATGTAAATCAGGATATAAGTAATAATATCAAGAACGACAAGTCGAAACACATACAATAAATGAAATAATTTTACCCAAAACGCTGCTTTAACATGGAATTTACAAAAGAACGGGTAATATAAAGTCATAAGTGAACAATATATGATATCATAACAATGAATATGATTTTTTAATAAGTCAACGACATTATTTAAATCATTATATATGTGGTTAGGATACTTACGAAGCATATTGGACCTAAGGTTATGGATAATTTATCAATCTCATTTTTATCCGAGATTGTTTTTTCATAAGTATTTAATGGGGTTATCCTTATCATACATGCCCATGTTTTCTAAAAATGTTTTCATGTATGTTTAATTTCCTTTTCTACCCATTTTTACTTTTACCCCATGGTATGGAAGGAATCTTTCTTTTTTTACCCTACGAGGTACTTTTTTGAATTTTTTGACAAAAGTACGAGAAGAATGTTTTTTATCTTATACGGCACGAACAAATTTTTACGGTTTTATAAAGCCTTATTTTCATGAAGCTTCCTCAAAAAGATTTCATGACTACTTTCAACAAAATCTCTTTCTTTTAAAATTTCATGATGTTTTGTGAAAAGCAATTTATTTTGAATAAGAAAGGATATTTTCTTCAAGAATTCATTTCAAATGTTTTATCAATACCATATTTCCATCTAAGATGACATTATATAATATGTGTATGTTTCAAGTATAATGTATCTAGGATTTACATGGTTTCGCTTTTCTTATTATGAAATGATATCCATTTATTTTATATCGATTATGTGATAATGGGATGATGTTTTTGAAACCTATTTTATTCATTGGGTTATTATGAATGATGTATGTTTATTTTGTTGCTCAAGTAAGAATGATTTCATTATGAGATGGGTGGGACCTATATCTCCCTCCAATGCATTCGGTAAAGATTTATATTTCATGAGATAGACGTGGCTGGAACTTCAAGTTAAACCAGTTCAGTAATACATGACTGGAACGAGGAGTGAACTCGATTCAGAAAGGGACTTTGTCCACTAAGATGGTCTTCGTAGCAATGCCATGGCTACTATGGAAATCATATCACGTGCTTAATGGTTTCCACAATTACACGATTTATTCCCACGCTAATTTATCATGATTAATGTTTCTTCATGATCTATGCCTTACGTACTGCCATGTTTTATGTCATTGCTCAATATTTTGATGTTTAGATTTTATGCTCATGTTGTTTTTACATTTAAATGTCTAAGGATTGTTTTATATTGTCTATGCTTACCCTTACTGAGCATTTGAGCTCACCCCTTTTATGTTTTCTTTTCCCCAAGATATAAATAAATTTTTTAGGTAAGAAAAAAGGGCATATCTTAATGGGAGATGTTAAAGATCTTTCACCACGATTAGAGGATTATATTCCATGTTTTCAAAGACACTAAACTATTACGGTCCATGTGTGTCTGTTTTTGTTATGTATTAATTATTCTGCAAAAGTAATGTAATGTCCATGTACGTCAAGCTATGTGTCTCTACAAATATTACCTTATTTTTATCATTCCTAACTCTTTTTTATGTATTCATATATATCAAATGGTAAATATTTTGTAAAAATATCAAAAAGTTTATCACACGTTCTGATAAATTAAAGAATGATATCTCTTTTTTGTGTGTGATCCCTAAGAAAGTGTTCCCTAATAACTATGTGCTTTCGACGAGAGTGATGTGCAATGTTTTTACTTTAGGCAATGTCACTTAAAATACTATGCCATAACAAAGAATGATCTTCCATTGCACTAAGACAAGGTAGATCTTGGCCCCTATGGCCTTCTATGTTATGTGTGAAAACATTCTCTTGCATATTGGTAGAAAGAATAAACTCATCCTCAAAATTGTGTACTAAACACTTATACTCTAAATGGACCGAATGCCTTCTTTTTTATTTTTTATTATAGATAATATCCCATTTAACGGTCAAAGGGGAACCCGTACATGTCCCGTAGGCCCAAGGCACAAGGCCCGACATGACCCGTAATACATAACCCGAAGGCCCAGAGGCATACTATGCCCATTACAAGACCTATAGGCCCAGCCCACTAGAACTGCCCTTCAACAGATTCTGCATCATTTATCTCCTTTATCTCCCCACTTGTATTGTTGATCGACTAGAATTGCCTCGTATAAATCTACATAGTGCCTGGTCCAGATGGTGGTAGCCAAAACATCTCATTCATTCAATCTGGTTAGCTCTGGTTTCTGGTGACAACTACTATTGCTCTAATCCTCTTCTGGGGCCTCCTCTGTGTGAACTGGGATACTTGGCCCAAAGGCCCTATGGCCCAAAGTTCTTTGATGGCCCAAATTCCCTTGAGACACGTAGGCCCAAACGGGTGGCCCGAAGGCCCAAATTGGGTGAATAGTTCCTGTTGCTACAGTACCGTAGATTACCTGCGACATTGCATACTACAGTACTTCTACAGTACCCGGAAATTCTCCTCCACCCAGTTTTGAACCTGGTTCTCTTGGATGCCAAGCACGAGCCCTTACCCCTCGGGTGCAGGCTCGTTGTCCTAAACACTTATCATTCCTAAAATTCACATGGTAAACTTCATCACATAATTGGCCTATTCTAATAAGGTTGTTCCTAAGACCCTTAACAAATAAAACCTTTTAAATAAATGTTTTTTCAAAAAGAACAATGTTACCTATACCAATAATCTCTCCCTTAGCATTATCTCCGAAAGTTACTTTTCCACCATTTGTCTAGATAATATTTTCACAGATGTTTTTATTATCATTCATGTGATTTAAACATCCACTATCCTTGTAACAAGTATTGCTATTGGTAATAGCTCAACATTCTTGAAAATAACAATGTTATACTTTCAGAACCCAAACATTCTTGGATCCGGAAACATTAGAATGCAAATTTTAGGAATCCCCATTTTCTTTGAAAAATAATCTTTATGAAGACCTAAAGACTGAGTTTTGTTTATGGAAGAATATTTTTCCCAATCCCCACCACACTGACTCTTAGTGTATAATAAAGCACTTTGAGGAACAAAATAATTGTTAATAAAACCAGTTTTGAATGACTATAACCAAAGCCATAATTATTCCTTAGAGGTCAAATTTGGGAATACATCTTGTCAAAATTTTCCTTACCTGAGGTAATGTTGTACAAACACATCCACATGGTAAATATTTCTGACTTTTGTCTAATAACTATGTTTTGATCCTCAAAAACATTAGTTTTATCAATATAGTTTTTCTCTAAAACAGTTTTCTTATAAATTTATTTTTCTAGATCCTTAGAATGTTTATCCTTCTCAAAATTTACTTCCTAAAGGGTTTTTGAAATACTTTAAAAATCATAAATGTTATTATCAAGATCATTATAATGATATAATATTTACATAGTAAGACTAGAAATCCTAGAATTTTCCTTATCCTTTTTTTTCTTGACTTTAGAATTGTCATCCTCGTGAAGCTTAGCAAGCCTAGAAACATCTTCGTAAATAGGTAAAGTATTTTCCTCATCCGAAGAAGATTCTTAATAGGAGGATTCATAATATTTACTATCACTATAATTAGAACTCAAGGATACATTGGTAATGGATTCAACATTGTATACATTATCTATTAAACAATGATTTTCAATAGGTAATCTGGCTAGTAAACCATGATTATTCTGTCCATAAGATTTGAACTTTGAGGATTCTTTAGAAAGAGTCACTAGCACTGGATCTCCAAGTGTCATTAACTTTCAAAACTTTCATAGAATTGGATTTGTAGTGATTATTTATATTCCTCTCATAATTCTTTTCCATTCTGTCTTTTCACTTAAGAATAATACAATCTAGCCTTATATGCCCTTCTCTATTGAATTCATAACAAGTAACATTAGTGTTTTGTGGTAATTTATTTACTTCTTATTTTATCTATACTTAAAGTCTTTCTTCCCAAATATCTTGTTCGTCCTTCGAGAAAGAATAGTGATTTCATTCTCAGAATGTTCACTTTCACTTGATTCAGATAAAATAGTGTCCTTCTTTAATATAGATCTTGTAACTCTCTCAGGAGTATTGGCTTTCATATGATTTTAAGTAGCTGTAAAAGAAACACTTCCATTCCATTTATTCCTTTTAATATTGTCAGCATATATCTTCATTCTAGTATCATGTTGAATAAGATTTCCAAAAATATCATCAATAGTAATCTGTGAGACATTCCTATTCTCATCAATAGCTGTTCGCTTTGATTCCCACTCATTAGGAATGATATCTATAATCTTTTCCATAAGTCTCTCATCATCTAAACCTTTTTCACGCATGGATTGTAAACTATTAACAATATTCATAAATCTCTGTTGTACCTTACAAATATGTTCTCCATAAAGAAAGCAAAAAACCATGATACTCAGCTCTAAGCATAGATTTTCTAGTTTTTATATCCTTGGAAGCTCTAAAGTGAGTTACATTAAGCTTATTCCAAATAAAATTTGCAGCTTCACAAGTTTAAATTTGGCTATATATATTTGTGGTCTTGGAACACAACAAATTATTGTGTACCTTGTAGTTTAGTTGATATTCTGACTTTTCTTGATTAGTAAAAGTTCTTAATTCCTTATCAAGGATCTTGTAATCTCCAGTAAGCATTATAAATTTTTCCACTCTAGTGTTAATGAAAAAAGTATTCATACTATTTCTCCCATATGCATAATCATTCCCCTCAAATATAGGTGTTATAGTAGGATTATGATTTTCAACTGAACTAACATTCATTCATACCATCTCAAAGATAATATCTTTCCCCAAAAACTTGTGAGTAGTAAAAGTTTGTAAACAATGATAAAAATCATATGCAAGGAAAATATAGAACAATGAAAACTTGAGAAAGAAATCCTATATAGGAATATAATTATTTCAGAGACCTCCTGTGATACCTATTGTATGATCTAAATAATGATGTAGATGATCAATATACAAGAGGGGGTGAATTTTATACTTTAAAAATTCCTTTGGAACCATTAAAGTTGGTATAAAACTTTCTATGTTCATAATAACTAAACAAAGTAAATTCACAAGTCCTCTTAGTTCTACAAACTTGTTTGAATCTGGAAATATGGTTCTGGAAATGAAACTTATGAAAAGTTTAAATGACCACATATTCTACCTTACCGCATATATAATCTTACTAATAAGAGTATACAAGTATAAGAATGTATAATACAGTTATACTTTCCTTGTTAATCAAATAGAAGCAGAAAACAAACTTGAAACAATACATGTAAAAAGTAGTAAATCTTTAATCCCAAAGAGTAGGGTATCCAACAACCTTGGATAAAGGTCCCTAGATTCATACATTCAAGAAAGTATGTCTTACCCACACCAGGGTAAGCCCTAGATAGGAATATCATAGTCTATCTTGTTATCCCTACAAGCCCTCAAACATTAAGGTAGTTGGCACCTATGTCTTCCTATCCCCTGAAGCCCTCGAATGTACTCAACAACATTTGGAGTTAGACGAAGCTATTCTGAACAAGATGTTTAGTATGCACAAAGCATGAGAGTATCCCCCTCTATATATCACTTCAACATCATGTAATATCTAGACTGATCGACATGTAGTTATTGTAGTTGTTGTGAGATCATTTAAATGAGCTCATATTTATAGGCACATATCCAACAGTCGGCTCCCTCCTCCAAAGGTGATATATTTCCTTGAATTTTAGAGGTACCTGTACACATGTCACTAAAACAATGGTTGGTTAGAAACAAAATGCATGACAATGTTTTATAATTATAAAAAAGGTAAGAAAAATATGGTTGCTCAACCAAATCTAATTTTTGGGAGTCTAAGGAAAATAAAGTTTAGAGTTTAAGAAAATTTGGATTTTATATTTCATGAATATTCAGACTATATTTTTCATGGAATTTGGAATCAAAATTCTATAGAATTTGAAGTCTGAATTATTAGGAATTTGGAACTGAAATTCTAAGGAATTCAGAACCTGAATTCTAAGGAATTCAGAACAAGAATTCTAAGGAATTCAGAGTCTGAATTCAGGAGAATTTAGAGTCTAAATTATGAGTAATTTGGAACCTAAATTCTAAGGATTTAGTAGTCTGAATTCTAATGAATTTGGAGTCTGAATTCTAAGTAATTTCGAGCCTGAATTATATGGAATTCAAAACCGGAATTCTAAGGAATTCCTGAATTTCAAAGAATTCAGAACCTGAATTCAGATCATGAAACCAAAATACTCTATATATATGTATTTATAAAATTCTGAGGTTTTATATGTGAAACCTATTTTTTACATATGTTTAAAAAGAGTTATATTTAGAGAGACTACTATATAAACAATGAAAAATAGGTAAGGATAAAATTTCCTTGGGGAAGTAAATTTTTTCTTATTAAGAAAAAACATAGGGAAAATTAAATTTGCCTTATGATTGGGGGTTTTTGATTTTAAAAACATGAAGGATTGGAAAATTCATAAGGAAACCTTATCGACTCAACAATATAGTGTTTCTTACCTTCTTTCCAAAACAATCACTAAAAAATAGGAACACTACTCATGTGTACATACGGCATACCATCTATATGATTGTACGATTGGTTCATTTATCATAACCATATTTAAGGATTGTTTTTATAAGTATTATTGAAGTATAAATAAAATAATTATGTCACTATAATTATTCTATAGGTGTTTAATTAAGTACCCATTTTACAATTTTGGATTTACCAAATGCATTTTTTACACATAGACTGAATATGGCCAAATCCCCCAATTTAAACGTAGTTTTTTAGTATTTTCCTAAAACATTGTAATAGGTGATATAAAATTAATAATTTACAAGTAAAAGGTTATAAATTTGGTATACAATTAACATAATTTAAGTATATAGGTATATATAGAGACACAAGACATGTCCGACACAAGGTAAGATATATTCATCTCAGTTTTTACACCTATGGGATAAATGTCATGTTCACCACCTACTTCATTCATGTTATTTATCTGCTGACCCTTTTGATATATTATATCATTAATCCATTTATATATAGGGTATTTATAAAATTAAATTAAATTTACTCCCATATATTTCTTATTATTTAAAATGATTCAATGTTGTATGGGACACTTTGGACGGTTTAATGATTATTTTATACGATAATAATTTTAATGATATTTCAATGAAATTTTAATTCATTAATTTAAACTAATCTTATGTCACTTATCCTCCATTAAGAAAAATTATTTTTAAATTAGTATCCCTTATTTAATATTTCTATTTTGTGATAATTAACATTATTTCTTAATTAAATAAATTATTCGATACACAAGCAATGATTTGGAATAAAAGATGCTGGTGGGGCTTGGTTATAGATATCCCCAAGATGTATAAGTAGTCACATGAGATCAATCAATTTCACAAATGAGAAAAGTTCAAAAGTTTTTACAATATATCTTGACGGTAAAGTGGTTCATGTTCTAGAAACATGAAAACTAATTTTAAATAATTACCTTAATTTCATTTATCATTTATATCACCGAGACTCTTCATTGTCATATTTATGTGTTCCTTTTATTTTCAGTTCAATGATAAAATGTAATGTGTTTTAGTTTCTTAGCTTTCAATATTTGTTTTTATTTGTCTAGTAAATTTAATGTCATGTGTTATCCTTTTTCTACATTTCTATATTGATTATTATCATCAGTTCATTATTTCTTCCAATTTACATACCATTACAGTGCATTTGACCTCACTATTATTATATTTATTTTCCCAAGGTTTTAAAGAATAAATATTTCAATAATCATTCAAGGATTCATTTCATTTTATTTTATTATGTATCACGTTTAATTTTCTATGTACCAATGTTATATAGGTATGGTATTTTCAATATTGTATTCCAAAACTCATAAACTATTCGGTTCAATAGGATTTGAAGCTTTTGTCAACACAAATGTAAAAAAGTATTTCACCACCTCCCATATTTTGTGGGTTTGTGTTTAAATGTTTTTATAAGATAAATTTTAGTATCATCCTTGGGGGCTAGATTTTTGAAAACATATATTAGATTATATATACTAAAGGTAAAATTTGTGGATTAGTATATACTAACATCCTAATTTTTTGATTAGATAGTGATTAATGGTTTTAATTTCATTACATCCTGGATGGGATAATACTAGTGTATATGGTCCTAGAATAGATTTAACTATGAGTAAAATCTTTGAAAAGTGTGTTGGGCTAGACTTAATGAACCCTAGTACACGATAATGGGTTTAATTGTGCACCAAGTTTGACACTCCTGAGGGATACTCTTAGGATAATTCAAATTTTCATTACAAACTATTATGATGAATATGATTAGATAATGAAAATGAATTACCTAGGTTATACGGTATACCATGAAATGATCGATGTGGAAATAAATTGATGAAGTATTTTTGTATCTGGGATGTATTGAAAACATTGGTTAAAAGCTTATTTAGTAATTAACCATATTTCAATAATTTCCATAATATAATTTTTATAAGTTATAATAATATGTTTTTAGAGATGCACATAATTTATATTGAGGACAAACAATCATGAATGGAAAGGCCATAAGACTTAAACCCATGACCAATGAATGAAAAGGGTATCATAGAAACAACTAACTACCATAATTCTTTTGTTAATATTTAATTGTTTTTAGTTAAAGGATTTGATGAATAAATATTAATGATTAATCATTACTGTTACTTTATTGGTCTAACTGTTAATGTATTAAACATATTTTCAATGGATAATTGATAAAAACAAATGTAAAAACATTCCACTATTCTTTGGGAATTACGATCCGTTAAATGTTCATTTTAGTGCTTTAGGGATCAATGATAATTTTCGGAAACCCATTTCTGGATGTTTGGGATGAATTAGAATTTTATCAAAGAACCACCTAGTAAGAGAATTGTGTTTATAGAAAAATGTTAGGTAAGTTTATTTCTTCTATTTATAGGTAGTAAAATATTTACGCAACACAAATAATTTTATTAAAAGAAATGTTTTTCTAAATCCTTAATTTTTTTAATCAATGGAAATTTAAATAATCACATATTTATAGATTTTAGGCCCCCAACATTCCATTTGTCACTCACTTGTTTATTATTGAAAACCTCATTCACTCCCTATAAATATTTATAGTTTTTTTCCAAATATATATCTATACTTTCGACTAATATTCTCATACTTAGTGACCTCTTTATTTATTATCTCTACGACCATTATACAATTCATTCTCTTTTTTTTTTCATATTATATATTACGAACCCTTCTAATGATGTTTTATTTAAAAAATGAATTTCAAAATATCAAATAACCTATAACTAAGATAATGTGTAAATAGTGATGATGAAATTTAATAAATGTTGGGGGAATGTAATGCCACAAAAATCTAAAATATGAACATTATATTCGCTACTGTGTACAACACGCAACGCCAAGCCCATAATAAAATATAAAATCCAAAGAATTTATATTATATTAACTATTTTAAAATAAAAAATATATATTTAATTGATATAAATGAATTCAAAACCGAGTTAGAATACAAAACACACAACATTGAGTTTCTTTGATGTCTTCCATTAGATGCAAGATTTAGTTTTGCAGAACAATAAATTATTATTACAATATTTTTATTTAATATATAATACGATATAACACAGTTTTTAAATTAGAAGTTTGTAATATTATTAAATAACTTATGAAAATATTTGGTTTATAAAAACATGAAAGGAATTCATTGGTAACTAATTATTTAGAAATGAATATAAGAACCAATTGAATATAAAGGGAATATTTTTATTGAAAACTATTTTTATCCTAAAAAAGTGGCTTAAACCTAATAAATAAAATTAATTTAAATTAGTGAGTTATATTAATTTAATATATATGTCATATATTTAATAAAACATTTTTTTCATTCATCCAACATGTTCGATGGACATAAGATAAGAACAAACCTTATTTTACGCATAAAATAAAATGTATTTATTGAGGCTCTTTTACAACTTTTTAATAGAGAATATATATTTTATTCAATTATTGGTACATTAAAAAATCATATATGATAATATAAACATAATTTATGAAATATTATCATAAAAATTTGGTTTTGGTGATTTTATTTTATTGTATTATGAAGTTTCATTTTTTAATGAATAATGAAAATTCGTAAATTTAATTTATTTTTTTCATATAATTTATTTATATGGTTAAATTAAAATTTTAAGTGGTTTTAAGTATTATATGATTAATGTTTTGATCTATTAATCAAATATAGTGATTAAAAATCAATTTTACATTGAAATTAAATATAAAAATCTAGAAAACATTGGACAGTTTTACTTTCAAAGCTGCATGGTTCTCCCCCTACAATATTACATATAAATTGGTTTCTACCACATATGTGAATAGAATTTTTAAAATGGGATTCAATAACTGGAAGAAGAATAATTTAAATTTTCTAATAATTTCAAATAAGTTTTTCAAAAAAAATAGTAGTGTATTTAATTAAAATTAATTAGAATGATAATGGAGAAATTATGTTTAACGATAGATTAAACCATAATCACAAGTGAACAAATGACCTAGAAACTTGTCCAAAACCCATTTGGTGGACATATTTCGAACCAATACTTCTATAAATATAATTTTTTTTTGTTATTGTATCAAATTAAATGGTAAAAACTTGGTTGTACTTTTATTTTCCAAAACTTATAAGAGTGCCACTCTCCCCACTATACAAAGGCCTTTTCTACACCAAATTCTTCATGCCACTAAATCCACATTGAATCAACCATGATATTACAAAATAGCTCCCAAAAATTACTCCTATAATCTTATAGGACTCCCCTTGGGAATAAATCCATCCAAGGAATCCATTTGGTTCAAACCAAATAGAGTTACCCAAAGAAGACGCACTATAGTACCTTAATCTCTTTAGTTTTATATCCATTATCTTTTCCCTTAAATAATTTTATTCCATGATAATATATGAAAAAATTTGTACTAAATATATAAATTTTTATTTATACTATGTATTGAACTTAAACTCAAACATACTTCCATATAATGGGTAATGAACATATTGGTTATTTTTATGGCGAACTACCACCTCACGTAATGATGATTATTCATTACAATTACACCCTTTCATTGTTGGGAATTATTATGACCACTATGTTTGTATATGTTATATATGATATTTATTATTCATTTATAATTCTGTAATTATTCTATAATATACACACTTATACTTTTCATTTTGATTAAATATGATAACATCGTTTGTGGAAATATGGATTACCTCCTCTTCAAAACTTAGTGATTTGTTTACAATATACATGAAACATATAAAAAATGATTTCAATTAAACATATGTCACATAAATTAAATATATATGACATTAATTAATAAATTAAATTTCTATAAATATAATATATCATTTTATCTATTACCCTATTTATACACTGAGAAGTGGTATCATCAGTTGATGAAGTGTGGACTACCACATCCTCTACATGATGTGATTCAATTTACATCAAAAGAATAATATTTTAAATATATATGATATAATGAAATTATTTATATGATATAATTATAATTCTGTAATGATATATTGTTACATATGTCATATCTATAATGATCACAGAAAAATGGGAATGTTACTCATGTGAGCGTATGAACTACTATCTCAATGATTGTAACGTTGGTTTATTTTTAAAATAAATATTTAATGATTGGTTTTAAAAGTATAATTTATCTATAAATATGATAATTATGTCATTGATATTAATTTTTAGATGTGTATTTACATACCCCTTTAACCATTGTTGATATACCAATGTTATTTTTTACACATAAACTGTATATGTTCAAAACACCTGATGTAAACTTAGTTTTCTAGGTATTTTCATAAAAAATTGTAATAACTGATCTAAAAGTAATAATAAACCTCATAAATGTTTTCATGTAAGTAAATAATTTAAATAATATTATTATTCAAGAATATATAGCCACATGTGACATTTCCAGCTCAAGGTATGGGATTTCCATCTCACATTTTACATCTTTGAGATAAATGTCTTGTTCACCACTTACATTTTTCATTTGTTTTACCAAATTCACCTTTAGATACATTAAATCATTAATAATTTTATCTAATGTTTATTTATAAAAATAATTTAATTTTATATGGACATGATTCTTATGATTTTCATTTTTTTGATGTGGTATGGTACAATTTGTAAAGTTCAATGATTAATTTCCTCAAGAACATTTTTAATGGTATTTTAATTGAATTTATATTGATCCACATCAAAAAATCATATTGATACTTATCATACATTGGGTAACTTATTGGTTAATATGTATACCCTATTTAATATGGATTTATGTGACAAGGCACAATAATTATTAATTAATTAAATTATTTGATACCCGAGCAGTGCTTTGGAATGGAAGATAATAGTAGGGACCAGACATAGATAAACCCTCTATGTGTAGGTAGTCTCATGAGATGAATAATTTTCCTAAATCAAAATAGTTTAAAATAATTTCATAATATAGATTGATCGTTTAGTGGTTTGTGTTCTAGATAAATGACACTTAATATTAAATTATTTTCATAATTTCATTTCGCATTTTTATCCTAGATATTTTTCATCGATGCATCTATCTGCGAACTTGATTTTGCATTCATTGATTAAATGGAATATTTTTTTGGTTTCCCACTTTTACATATTGATTTTCCATTATGTATTTATTTTAAAGGCATGTGTTATCCATTATTTACCTTTCATTCCTTACCCTTACTGATCCTTTTATCTCACTATTATTATGCTTCATTTCCCAATGTTATGAATAAGGAATCATTGAGTAATCATTCAAGGATGTGGATCATTTTAATTAATTATGTATCATGTTTTATTTTATATTTCCAAATGTTATATTGGTATGGTATATTTAATATAGTTTTCAAAAACTACAAAACTATTCAGTCCATTGGGATTTAGAGCATGTATCTAAGCCAATATAAAAAATTAATTCTCCAGCTTCAGTATTATTAGGGATGGTGTAGAAAAGTTTTTATTATAATTTTTTTAGTAAAAACATTGGGAATTAATTTTTTAAAAACATTGATTAAATTACATATCCTTAAGTTATAGTTCGAGTATTATTACAGAATAACAGCCAGATGTTTTTATTTTGTAAATATTATGTGGCTTTCTTTTCAATACACGTTGATCAGGATACTAAAAGTGAATGTGGTTATGGAGTATATGTACTTAGGAGTAAACACTCAGACATGGTGTGTCAATCTATACGTGGAATAACATGGTACACAACAAAGGGACTTACTATACACCTAGTTTGACACTCCCAGGGGATACACATAAGATAATTGACATTTTAATTACAAACCATTAGGAATAATTTGAATAGATAACAGAAATTAATTTCCTAAGTTACACCGTATAGCATAAAAGGAACTTTGTGGAAATAAATGGATGAAGTATTTATGTATTTGGGTTGTATTAAAAACCTTTGTTAAAAGGGTCTTTAGTGATTAAACTAATTTTAAATATGTCCATTGTATTTATTTATGAAATTATTTTAATATTGTTATAGTGAAGAATAACTTGTTTTCCAGGAGACTACCAATCATGTATGGATAGTCCATGGGACTTTATCCCGCGATCGAAGGATGATAAGTGTTTCACGATAACCACCGACCTATGAAATATCTTGGTTGTTATGTCATTTTCTAGTACAAAAGTTGTTGAAGTAAAATCAATGATGAACCCTTAGGCTAAGATTTTATGTTTACATATTAATGTTTTAACAATATTGTCACTGGATAATATATAGAAATAAATATAAATAATTTTCATTCATTTATGGGCCTTAAGATCTATTAAATGTTTATTTTAGTTCTTATAGGATCAAAGTTAATTTCCATACACCCATTTCATGAAGGTAGGGATGAATTATAATTTTATCACCGAAAAAAAAGAATCAAAATTATGTTTATAAAAAAACATATGTAATGGTATTTTCATTTATGTATATTCAAAAAATAATAATTACTCAACACTAATAAAATGATAAAATAATTTATAATTTTTTAACCTATGGTATTCTAAATCATCACTGATTTATGGATTTGGGGCCATAAACATTCCATTTATATGTAAATTGTTTTTTATTGATGACCTCAGTCACTCTATATTATTATTTACACTTTTCCTACTAGTACGAATCTCAACATGCCAACAATTGTTTCATACGTAGAGATATAGTTATTTGTTATTCCATGTTACCTCTATACATCACATTCTATCTTTTCGAGTAGATTTTTATAAACCATCATCATGATGTGGTATTTCAAAAATTTAATTTCCAAATATCAAACAATATTTTACCATGATAATGTTTAAAGCGTGAGAATGAAATTTAATTTAGGTGGGGGATAATGTAACATCCTAAAAATCTAAAGTAATAATGTTGTATTCAATAGTATATATTATATGAAACTCCATACACATACTAGAATATAATATAAATAAATTAAAAATATATTTATCATTCTAAATAAATTCCATATATTTTACTCCTTCAAATTCATGCGACACTGAGTAAGAATAAAATACACAAAACATCAATTTTCGTGGATGTCTTATATTACACAAATCAATGTGTTTTATAGTACAAAAATATATTTCTAAAGTATTATTAGTTAATATAATGAGATATAACCAAGCCATTAAATTAATGGGTATAAAATCGACTAAATAACTTATGATAATATATGGCCTACACTGGTAGGAAATGAATTCATTGGTTAAAAACTTATTATAAATTTATATAAGAATAAATTTAATATAAAGGGTATATTTTTAAAACTCAGAAAGTTTCATTATCCTAATAAATTATATTTATTACAATTATTTAGTGATATTAATATAATATATATGTTATATAATTAATCTAATATTTTTGAAGTTCATCATACGAATTCAATATACATAAGATAAGAACAATGCCAATGTTATGCATAAAATATTATATTTTTATAAGGGACTTTTCCCTCTTTTTATTGGGAAAACTATTTTAAATACTATTTTTGGAGATTTTATAAATATTATATATAAAAATTAAACATAATAATTATACTTTAAAAATAAAAAATAGGTTAGGTATAATTTTTTGTATTTTTTCTAATGTTATAATTTTAAATTAATAATTAAATATACAAAATTTTAATTTAAAACTATTTTTTCATAGAATTTATTTATAATGATAAATCGTATTTTTAAATTATTTTAATGTTTAATAAGATTTTTTTTATCAATTCATAGAATTAATTTAATTTTAATAAATTTAACTTTTAAATTGAATAAGAAAACATAGCAATCTTTTGGACGATTATACTTTAAAACCATGCGTTGTCGCCCTATCTATATGATTAAATTTGAATTAATTTCAGACACTTTTGGGATTTTAATTTGAAAAAGTATAATCCTTATTTGGAATCAGTATAATTTATAGTTTATAATATATTCAAAATAGTTTTTAAAAAAATATTAGTGAATGTAATAAAAAATAATTACATTGATTAAGATGAAACTGTGATTAATATGAGACTAAACCTAAATATTAAAGTCCTAAATGACAAGGAATCTTGTCCAAAATCCATCAGATGTCCATATTTAGACTTGATGATCCATTTTAATAAATATTCACCATTATTGGTTACATTTTCATAGGTAAAAACTTTGGATGAATTTAGTTATTTTAATTTACAAGAGTGATGCTCCTCCCCTATAAAAAGGCTGCCTCTCATCCCACTTCCTCTCAACAATCAAGCCACTTTGGAATAATCGATATATGTAAAAATAAGTTCTAAAACCCCTAAAATAATACCATAATACTCACTTAGGGATGAAATCATTCCAAGGAATCATGTTGGTCAAATCTAAACAGAGTTACCCAAAAAAGTTGTGACATATGTCCTTATGCTCTTTAGTTTAATTACTATTATCCACCCCTAAACTCTTTTTTATTCCATGATTTTTCAAAATCTGTAGAATAAAAATTATATTATTATTTTTAAGATATTTTTCAACCTAAACTCATTTAAAAATCCTTCTAATGGGTAGTGAACATATTGTTTGTGTACGGAGAACTACCGCCACATGAAACGATGATTGCTTGTTTTCCTTTACACCCTTTCATGTTAGGAATTATGATTTAAAAAAACTTTATATATGTAATATATTATATTTATGAAGTATTTAATCTTATTGAATTATTTTATAACATGTACCATTTTACCTTCCATTTTCTATAAATATAATAACATCGTTTGTGGATGTGTGGACTACCTTAATCTCAAAGCGATGTGATTCATACACAACATACTTTGAAAATATAAAAGATAGTTTTATTTAAAATTATTAAAGATATATGGAAACTATATGGTATTGATGATATATTTACCTTTTTATAAAATTAATATATCATTTTATTTATTACCAGTTTCATGCACAAAAAGTGATAACATCTGACATGAATGTGTGGGCTGCCACATCCTCGGCACGATGTCATTCCTTTTACATCACAAGAATTACATGTATAATTATATATGATTAAATAACATGGTAATTATGATATAATTATAATTATATAATTATAATTTCTTACTTACCGTCTTCCCACAATGTTCACTACAAAATGGAAACGTTACTCAAGCATTCATAGGACCTAACGTCTCTATGAATATAATGTTGGTTCGTTTTTCATAACAATATTTAATGATATTTTAAAGTAAATTTATTTTGTAAATATTGTAGTTATGTCATTATTATTATAATTTATGTGTTTAAATAATTACCCTTCTAATATAGATGATCTACTAAATTAGTTTTTGACACATTAATCAAATATGTTAAACACACCCGATGTAAATTTATTTTTTATATAGTTTAAATGGAATTGTACAAATGTAATTATAAGTAATAATACAAAAAGGCAATGTTGATTGAAAATAATGAACATAATTTTATTATTTAGGAATATAATTACACATTTTACAAGTTATTCTGAAGGAAAGGGATTTTCATTTCACTTTTTACATCCAAGAGAAAAATGTCATCTTTACCACATTATTATATTTTGTGGTGTATCTAATGCCCATTTTGATATATTATATAAACAAATATTTTAAATTATTGGTAATGAGAATTATTATTTAAGGTTATTAACACATTATATTTATGATATTAAATGTTCTAATGTGGTATCAGACAATTTGTAATGTTTAATGATTGTTTTCTTAAAGAATAATTTTAATGATCTCTAAATTGAATTTCCATTAATCAATATAAAAAATGATTTTTGTTACCAATACTCCATTGGGGAATGTTATTGGGAAATTATTATCCCTTATTCAATATGTATATTTGGTTATAGGAATAATTTTTTTAATTAAATTGATTATTCGATATGTGAGGAATGATTTGGACAGGTAGATACCGGCTGTTTCTGGTTATAGATAGTCCATCGATCCATGGTTAGTCCCATTAGATGAATCAATTGGACAAATAATAATTTTTTAAACCATATTCATTGTAGATCATTGTGGTATAGAAGTCCATGTTCTAGATACATGAAATACAATATTAAAGAAATTTCTTCATTTTAGCAATCATTTTTATCCCTATGATATCTGAAAGAAATATATATATGGATGAATTTCATTATAATTTCATTGAATAAATATAATTTATTAAAATTTATTACATTTCCATATTTTTTTTCCTCATCTAGTTATTTTAATGGAATGTGTTTTCAGTTTTTTACCATTCCAGGTTTATTATTCCCATCATTTCATTATTGAATTGTCTTTACATAAAAATATAGATCATTTGGGATCAACAATATTATGTTTATTTTCTTGAGGTTATAATGAATAAATCTTTGAATAATCTTACATGGATAAATTTCCTTTTATTTTATTGTGTATCAAGTTTTATTTTACATTTCCCAATGTTATATGAGAATAGTGTATGTAATCAGGTTTTCAAAAACTAATAAACTTTTTGGTTCTATGGGATTTGAATCTTATATCAATGCCAATGTTTTAAAGTAATGCACCAGCTCTTGAAAAATTTGTGTTAAGGAATTAAATTTTTTGTAATAAAATCCAAAATAATCATGAAAAATAAAAAAAGAACCATAATGGTATTATCATTATGTCTTGATTTTTTACTATATAAAATAATGAATATTAACTTGTGAGATTACATATTAACATCTGGTAAAGGGTACTACTATAAAAAAACAAAGAAACCATAATGATGAAATTATGCATTCCACTACATGTTAAAGTGATTATGAAAAGGTTTATCTACTACAAAAGGGGGAATAAATCAGTGTAATTTATTTTTTATAATAATATAAATGTAAAACATGAAATTTGAGTTCATAAATTTCAATATTCCTAAATATAATTTATAATAAAAATTAAAAAAATTATATTGATTCACCACATAAGTTGTTAAATTAAATTATTTGAAAAATAATCTAAAAAATAATCATCCTTATAAAACACCATAATTATTTTTTGGTTATTATTCTTATAAAAATTTCATATTCAAATTCCTAAATTCTATTTATGAAAAAATAATATGAATCCTATAACATATATGATTAATGATTTACATTTTTAGTACATCCATGAATCAACTTGAATCATATTTTAAATATGATTTTTTATCGTTTGAATATAAAATTTTATATCATACGAATTGGATTCATTACTTTATTTACAATATATAACAACAACCCAAAAAAAGACTCAAAAAACTATATGTGTTGTTGACTAAAATATTAGATACATTTTTACATATTAGTTGATAATTTTATATAGATCATGATTATAATAAACATATAATTGTTATGCACTAGAGATCCATTATTAGATAGATTTATGACTACATAGATGATTCTAATATAGTAAAAGTATTCATTAAAATGAAAAAATTAATGCTTATGATATAAAAGATTATGATTCTTGGATACTGATACACGCATAGAAATAATTGTTGAAGATAAATGATGTTTACACTAAAAAAATTCTCCCAAAACCAACTCTATATTGAATTCCTCATTCTTAATAATGACATCATTAACACATAAAAACACATCATTATTAATTAAAATGTCCTCAAAAATATTATAATAATCATTAAAAACCTCTCAATTAATTCATTTTATTATAAAAAATTATTTACATAGTATTAAAGCCATTACAAACACCAAAAACAATTTAATTATTAATTTTTTTTATTTTTTTATGAAGTTATCACATCATTTAAATAAATAAAGACCTAATTTTATTTTAATAAACCAAAATTAGAATAATCATATAATATACTTCTTGATATTGTAATTTTCTTTCATAAAAAATTAGAATTATGATTCATTTTTTAAAATAATTTCAACCATTATTGTGAATATAATGTTTCCATGTTACATACCTAAAATCCCCCTAAATAGAATCATTCATGTCTCACATACAAAATAACTATAGAAAATTGAAATTATTAGTATACATATATGGGAATATAGAGTTCACTTCCATTTTAACCATAATTCCTCTCGTGAAAAACATATTTTTCACTAATCTATATCCCTTTATCAACATAATCCAACCCCTTATGAGGTTGTTTCCACACTTCATTATGTAATAAGTGATGGAGGGATATGATGTTTCAACCTAAACTAATATAACCTATCTCCTGGTTTAAAAATTATTGAGATATAGAAAAACGATGTTGGGAAGATATATATTATTTATTTAATTATCAGCATCACAGTTGTTACATAATGAATTTATACAGTATACCTAGTTGTTTAGATCTTGAATGTTAAAGATCAATCTTTTAATAATTTATTTCAAATTTATTTTAAAATTTTATCATCGACGGACACTAAGACACAAAATTCATATATGATATCTGATCATAAAATTATAAAACCTATGTGCATTCATGGGTGGAGTCCAGAAATAGGAAAATAATAGTTCATTGACTTTATGAGTTCTACTTATTTTTTTAGCTTCTCAAATTGCACATATCCATGAAAATTTATCAGTTAAAGTGAATCATTGGTATTTTCTATCACATTTCCAACATATATTAACAAATCCATGTATGTAAAAATATATAAATAACTTGTATAATATATTAATGGTCTATGTCTCTATCACATATCTCATAACAACCTTTTCAAAAACCGTAGATATGCCTATTAGGTCACACAAAAATAATGAAAAATGTGCCACTACTAATTCTTTATTTTGTATTCATGTTTCTAAATACATAAATATTATAATGTATGTTTTATTATCATTTTGATAAAATATCCTGCCAGTGTCATCCCTAATTTGTTTTCATGGATCTAAAATTCTATTTTCAAATTATCTTGAGAAATATATTGAAAAGAATTTCAATAACTAGATTACATAATATTATTAGGATAAAAATAAATATTTATATTTCAGGTAAACCATTATTCAAAGAAATTATGTGAACTATAAATAATAGTATATCACAAATTGATATTACATCTACTCATAAAACACCCAAATATATATTTATATAAATATATATATATTCAGTAGGAAAATTTTTATCATCAACATACATTATAACATTCAATAAACCAATGAAGATATCATTTTCAAATAGATTGTTGTCAAAATTCTATTTTGAATAATTAATTTGTCCTAGGTATCTGTAAAAAAATTAATATAATGATCTAAGATCATCCATCAACATAAAAAAATGATTCCCAACATTAAACACCATTTTTTAATAATCATCAGGAATGAAACTCTCTAGTTTTCCAATAAACACTTTTCAAGTACACAACTAATAAAGTCTTAATCCACATCCATTTGATATACATTACAATTATAGTTTGAATTCACAGACAAAAAATTATTACGGTATCCATCCTCAAAATCATGGTATATTTTATTTAAAAACTAGTCCTTCTAATTGAGAATATCCCTTATAGAGAAATCATTCCATGATTATCAAAGAATCACTATTATAATTAATTTTATTTCTAAAACACCATACCTTATAAATAATATTTTTATATTTGTGTCTCGTCACTAACTCCCATTTTGAGTCACTAAAGATTTCATTAATTTTTAATTAATGGAATGAACCAGTTCTTTATATTCAAATTCTCTACTGACCAATGTTTTTTAAAATTGTAATATAAGAAATAGATATTATTGAAACCTTAATATTATTTTATTTTGAATTCTTCCTCGTAAATACTATTTATATTATCAATATAAATATTTTCTTAATCATAGGTAACACCTTGAAATTATAAAATATTAACATTATATTCCCTAAAGTATACGACATGAAACACTGATGTTAGACACAACAAGAAGTATATCTCTCTAAACTTTCAATTGCTTAAGGAATAAAAAATCCTGAGTCTATCTGAAATGTAATATGGTATATTTATATGACATAGATATGAAATTATATCTTATTAATACTAGAATAAATTTCTAAAATTTATATGCTTTTCAAATTTAAAAATAAATTCATTGGTTATACATTGATTATGAATAATATAAATATCATTTAAAGAAAAAAATGTTTTCTGAAAATATTCTTTTTTCTATAATGGAGGATTGGTCACTCTCAGCACTCCTAATTTGAAATTACTTTTTACCTCATTTAAATAAATTAATTCCAAAAATAAACGTTGATTTTTAAATTGGGAAACAAAACTTATCTTATGGTGTTTTTTATAAAAATTTTCTTTTTTTATGAATAGTGGAAAATAATTTATTTTAATTTAAAACACCCTTTTTATTTACATAATTAAAAATGTGTAATTATATTTTAAACAAATTTTTAAATAAAATTAGTAAAATTTCATATCAATTAATCTCATTTACCTCACTGGACTAATTTTTATATTGAATTTCGATATAAAAACGTTATAATGTTTTGGACATCTTCCCTTGAAAAAATCGATTTCTCATCATGTTAGTGAGATAAATATTAAATAATAAATTTTCAATTATATGAGTTGAGTTTGAAAAAATGGAATCCATATTCTGAATTATAATTATTTTTTATTTTTTATTAGGTGATTTTTTTAAAAATAATATTACATAAAATAATTAAAATTAGTTATGGTGATTAACATAAAATTGGATTTACCATGGGTTCAGTTGGTAATATGTAGTTTAAAAATATCCTAAATACTTAAAAAATAGAAATTTTATGATCTTATTTCAAAATTATATATTCTAGGTTTTATAATGGTTCATTATTGAGTCTTCTATCATTAAAAAATGTTTATATTAGTGAATCTTTTCAGAAAATACAAGTGTAAAACTCATATAACGTACAAACTTTCACCCCTCTCCGCTCTTCATCAAACCATTTTTTTGATATAGTAATACGTGCAAAAATAAATTCAAAAATTACAAAATATCTTCCTAGATTCGTTAGTTTGGGATGAAATCTATCCTAGTATATAATTTTCTACAATTATAATGAGGATACTTAAAGAAGATGTAACATTTTTTAGTGGCCGTATTTATTTTATAATTTCCTCCACCAACCTAAAATATTCTTAAACAATGATGATATAATAAACTCAATATCATAATTATAAAGAGTTTTTTTATGTAATAAGGACATAAAATTGAAAATCCACATATGAATTAATTTTTTTATAAAATCATCATTCGTGTGTACAATAGACCACCACCTCATGAACCGATATCATTCATTTTTCCAATACGACCTCACATGGATAGGAAAGATAATAGAACAAATGTATATATATATATATATTACATTTACTAAATAATTATTCAATTTCATTAATTTTATAATATAATCCTTTTTTAATTTTCATTCCTTAAGGGATATGATAGCATCACTCATATGTATGTAAGACTACCGACTCACCAAGTAAAGTGAACCATCGTTAACTAATGCTTTACATGGATATGATAAGGATGATTATAATTATTATATACTGTATAAATGAAATAGTTATGATATTATTTAAAAATTTATCATTTTAAAATGATAAATTATATAATTTAATTTCTTACCTTTTCACATAATTAGTGACTAAAATGTCGTTTGTAGACATGTGGACTACCACTTTCCCAAACCAATGTCAATCTCTCTTCCTCACTAAACTACATTGCTGATATATAGTAGTATATTTAATGAAATAATATGTATATTATAAGATATTATGTTCACTATATAGAGATAATATATTAAATATGCTCTTTCCCAAATGATAATTTGAAAATGGGAATGTTACTAATGCGTACATATGAACTATCGTCTCCATGATCGTAACATAATTTATTTCACAATACCATATCTCATGATTGGAAGGAAAAGTATAATTGATGTCCTAATTCAATTATTATTTCATTATTATTATTTAGGATAATATTAATCTATATAATATTCCTAATAACTAGAAATTCCATGATAAAGAATTAATGGGAAAACATGAATATTAACACCGAAAATAATGTCAAGAATTAAATATTATTGAATAACTGTAGATAATATATTATAAAATGATTATATAATACTTTATAAATGAAAATATAGTTCTATAATAATTTAGATAAATATTTAAAACCACTATGTAGAATGTTAAACCATGTTTACCCAAAATAATGTGTGATGTACGTTATTTCATCCAAATTTCATTTCATTGAGGCATATTGTAATGTTATACACTTTATTTCTTCTTTCTTATACGTAATACCATTTTGAAAAATTATATAATTATTTATTAATAATTCATGGTATTTTATATTTTAATATGATTTATTTAGTCAAAGTGGATTTGAAAAGTGAATTACCAAGTGTAAGATAATTTTGTAACTCAATCTATTTCGATTTGGATATATTACTTTTCATTATTTTCAACATTATACGATTATGTGTAAACTGAATTCTTATTATATAATTCATTATATATAATTATTTCATACTAATTTTCCGTTTATAAATATAATCGATTTAATGATTAATTCTCACTTGAACATTATGAACGTTGTAATGGGATGTCTCATAATGTCATTTTAATTGAGATTTTTCCTTCTTTGATTTTAATTAAAGGGAATTCTATAATAATTCTATAATAATACCATTTAATTTTATTCTATAATTTTTATTCATGATATTTAAATTTAATACTCTTATTTATCCATCATTGGAACATAAAATAATTGAGATTTTTTTGGAAATCAGACATTATATCGTTATTTGATCATAAATTTATTTTCATCCAAAACAATGGTCTCTAAAAATGGTTTTGAAAATGTTTTTAACCTTTTTCAAAATATTTATTAAATAATGTTTAACCTAATTTTAATTTTAAAAATATTTAATGGAATATTATTTTCTTTTTATAAACAATTAACTTTTTTATCTTTTTTACGGTTCATTGTGTGATGTTCATTCTAGCTTGTAAGACATGTGTAGATTAACCACCATCATGAATTTAATTTCATTGAAGAATTCATTGAACTTTTACCAAGATATTTTAAAATAAAATTTTTTTTCTAATATTATGGAATTTTAAGTGTTTTGAAAATATTTTAAAAACCTAAATTTAATTTTTTTCCCTTTTTTAAAAATAGATTTTCAAAATAAAGTGGTTATTTTCCTCAAGAATTCTCATTATTTTAATAGTATTTCTATTCATAAATTACTGAAGCCCCATTTTTACATATATCACACGATGGATATGTTTAATTTAATCCATAATTATTCTTCCTAATGATGGTTTATGATGATTTTGATACAGTAATAGTATTGAAATTCATTTCCATGAATAATTTTTGTAGTCAATAAATAACCCATAAAATGACCACTATTCTATGATCATTGGACATTAGTTTTTCCCTAAATATGCATTTTATATATCATAGATATTTTTATTTTTTATACATTATATCATTTGTATATATGGTAATATATAATGAAATTCAATTGTATATATGTCTAAATATTGAGAAATAAAAACTATTTACTCAATAATGTTACTTAATGATAAAGGATATTAATTATGAATTAAATATTTTATTTGATACATGAGGAATTATTTGAAAATTAAATAAATAGGTGGGGGAATTCGAATGATATCCCCTTAACACATCTGTAGTATCATGTGTTGAATATATTGGGTTTCTTTAGTTAAATGAGTTTTCTAACCATCAATTTTAAACTATATTGAATATAGATATAAATAGTAGAAGTGTAATGTTCCTTGGAAAAAAGATGTAAAATATTTATTATTTTCCTTAATTAAGAATTTAATCATTATTATCCATGATAGTTTCACTATGTTATTATATGTATATGTATTTCATTATATGTTTATTGATCAAATGTTTTCTACTATGAGTAGTTTTCATTTTCATATTGACTATGTTTATCCAGTTATGAGAATCATAATATTGACTCAATGGAATTCTTTTTATATTATTTACCATTCTATATTGATTATTACTTTAAATTATTTAAATAGTATGTGTATTATGTTATATACATTCTCATATTGATTTTCATCATTGAATCATGATATATTCCAGCATACATAACCCATATTATTCTTTTTAGTTCAGCGTTATTTTGTTTACATTCCCAGGAATTCGTGAAATATACCATGAATGATTCCAAAAACTATACTAGATTAAATAATGACACTATAATGATATATTATGGTCTAATTTGTGTATTAAAATGTAATTTGGGAATTATCTATATTTCATGTTTATTAAGAAAACTAAACTTTTTAGTCCTTCAGGATGTGATAACGTGTAAATTACTTTAATTTAATAAAGAAGGAACCGACCTCGGGATACTGGGGTTAGGGATTCTATAATTGGTATCTTAAGATGTTCAGTATGATATTTTGTAAATGGATTTAGGAAAACACAGACATGTGGACTTAACCCTTTTATTGTCCATGAGTACTACTATAAAAGAACATCCTACTAGTTTATTAATGAATAAATTATGTTGTTTTTCTTAGAAAATAAATCACTATATGGATGATAAAAGTGGAAATGGTTTTACAAAATAGGTACCTAGGGGTCATAAAATTGAAAAGGGTACATTGGGATTGACAAGATAATCACCTAGGGCATTACAACAGTCCTTACTACTCACCAAATCTTACACTCATATGGGATATTATTAGGGTAATTCATATTATTTACAAACTATTATGAAGGATTTGAATATATAATCATAATAAATGTCCTAGGTTAAACCAGAGGTGTCACAAATTTTAAATAAGTGGTGTCATGATTTAAAAATCCAATAATAAGACTATATGGTTTTCCCACTATGATTATTTTTTCCTATACTATGTTTTCTTATTTTAATCAATGATTGAAACCTATAGGAATTATATAAAAAATTGAAAATTAGAGGCAAGGTGGTTACTAAATAAACAGAATGTTATGGGGACTCAAGTGAATGGTATTTATATTATTACAGCACTTTTTCATCAAATATGATGAAAAATACATACATTTACTAACTCGTATACTCACCATTGAAGAGAAATAAAGATTTTTCTAAGAGATAAACTTATGGAGAAAACATTTCAAAAAAGGATTTATTTCCATCATGTAATAAATGTTAAAGGATACTACCAGGAAAGTGTCTTAATTGAATGGGTGACTGATTTTTGTGTGGAATGGATGCAAATAAATATAATAATTCATAAGGGAAAAAATAATATTATGGTGGAAGGAAATAATTATCACCCTATGGATCCAATTATAGGTTGTTTTCTTAAATGTAGATAGCATGGAAAATGTCTGGTTTTATAAATGGTTTGAATGGAAAAAACATTGACCAAAGAAGTATGTAAGAGGAAATAAAAAGGATGATTTATTTGTGTATTGTGGTTCAAAAGTTTAATTATAGAAAAATTATTTTACCCATGGTATTTTGGTTATACAAATCTGGAAGTATCAAAGGAATTTTTTAAAATTTAGAAGCACCTATTTATTAACTAACAAAATTGTTAAGAATAACATATTGTGTTATAATTTTATGATTGATTAAAGTTTAATTGGATAAAAAACCAATTTTTAAAAAAATTTGTAGGAATGTCATAAGATTAAGGATAATTTGGGAGAAACATAATGAAATAAAAAAATTGGTTTATTAAATGTATTGTAAAAGATAAGTATATAAGAAATAATGACCATAATGTTTATATTTATAATATTAAAGGTATTGATATGTTTTTTTCTTAATATAATCCTTAATGAGATTATAATAATAGTAAAAAAATATTTCGAGACATTCTTGGAAAAAAAAATTAAATAGAAAATAAATTGTATTTAAATCCGTAGTTAGAAGTGTAGTCATTGATTCATTTTATTTCAATAAAAATGTTTATATTTTTTATAAAATATTAATGTAATTATATGATTATAGTTTTATAAAAATGAAAACATGCATGTTTGGTGACAACCCATCACATCCGGCACATACGTAGGGCTTGAACACAAATCTAAAAGATGATAAGTCTTTAACGCCTACTGATGACATACATTATGTCTAGGTTAATATTCACTTTTACTAGTTAGATTATTCAAAAAATAAATACTAACGGTGGACCACAATACCTCAATGCATCTCCTTGAATTCCATAGGCTGTTGACTAATAGTGAGGGTCATGGGAGTGTCTTTGGGGATACTGCTCCCTCATTTATTAGAGTGACACGTTGAAATTTATAAATATAAAACAAGTGAGGAACAAATAATGTAGACACTAATATCAGACTAGTTACGCGATATAGTGGAAGAAAAAAATTAAAAACATAGATAATAAAAGAAATAATCAAAATCAGAAAATCTATATAAGTAGAAAACCATGAGATGAATAAATTATACAAGTCAATGATAATTATATTATATAAAAATTTTAAATTGTGAGTGGATATATGTGTATACCACAATCTAGAAAAATATAATTAAAAGATAAAAAACTATAGAAACTATTATCTCGATCACAGGATAAGTCCTTTAACCCCATAATACTTCCTAGAAATTATATTCAATCATAAATTGTTGTTCCGTATCCTTTATCTATCTAAAAAAAACAAAAATTCTAATCGGTTACCAATTATATTTACAATAGTTTGTGGGATAAAATACTAGTAGTCCATGGCCAATAGTGTCTAGATCATTCTACCTCATGAAAAAAATGAAAATTGTTTCATTAATAAATAATAGAAGGAATAATAAATAAATAAATGAATAGGAATGTGTTTCCATTTGATGACCATCCAATTATACATTCTTCACCATAATCTGATGTCTCTGAACCAAGAGAACATGAGAATGTAATGTGAGGGATCAACGTGAATGAATATGAACTACTCTGAAGCTTGTGAATCAACATGGAATACATGTCCCTATGTTTTGAAAACCATGTAATCATTTAATAATCAAAATTATTCAAATTATGTATCACTGTAGGGAGTATATATAATTCCTATGCAGGGGGAGTGTATCATTGTTGGCCCATAAAATAATTCTTAACTATCACTCTAGTCACGGTTTGAAGACAAAAAAACAAACATCTATGTATGTACCTTGTATCACATGTAGGGGGTTAATCTAAATCATGGGAAGGTATAAAAATTATTCCATCAATCTAATCCAAGGGATCACACCTAGGGAACATTTGTGACTTGTCTAGAGGTAAAATTAGATATCCCACAGTAAAAACATACCAGGAATATCTATTGACACTCTCATTGTAATTATAAAGAATTAATATATCTTAATAATGATTTCATGAAGATTTAATCTAAGACATGCATATGGTGGAACCCATTGTATCACCCTCATTACTTAAGTGAAATATTTTATTCGAACAATGAATATAGGAATTGTCTAGAATGATTTCCATATCATTTAGTTCAATCATTCATAATAATTATCATATTGTTTAAGAAATTTCCATTTTGGATATCCATTAATGTCATAAGGCATAAGGCACCTGCGATAAATTCATATTATATTCTATTAGTTTATAAATTACATTTATTCCATATGTTATATGGGATTATGTCATGGTTCATCAGCCTAATGATAATAATTTATCATATAATGGAATATTTTGTGGGCCAAAACATTTCATGGGGCGTTTGAAAATTTAGAATAAGGGAAAATTAGTCCTCAAAGGTGAAGTGAACCCATAGGGATTGCATAAGTTATGGTTATCAACACATGGGGTTAATTATCCATTATCTTGAGTCAACAACTGCATGGCGAGGATTTTATTTTAATTTAATCCATAGTTAGAAGGCCTCATGATAAATTTGCATCTATTAGAACACTAGTAAATATTATATTATACAACCATATAAGGGTAAATAACATATAAAACATACCTTATCCTTGTAGTGGTTACCTCATCCTGCGTCATCCTTGGATTCAAGCAAGAATGGATGATATCAGAGAAAACAAAAAATTACCTAAAAAGTTGTAAAATAATCTTTCTCCAAAATAGCACAAGGGGTTACAAAATCAGTGAGAAGTAGAACTTGGAGGATGATAGATCTTACCTTTAGCTTCCCATTTCTTATGACGATGAGGGAAATAGATCATGTATTGATGATATATTTTGATCCCTAGAAAAAAGGAAATGAGAGATCATGTGGGAATAATATTATAGTCGATACAGAAAATAGGGAGAGTTAGAAGAAATAGGTTAAAATATTAAATGAGGTAAAAATTATAATACCACGCACAAAAAATTGGGATCACAGTTTGGCTTCAAAATTAGTTAAACTTGTTCCAACTATGTTCCAAGTTCCACTCCATATGGAACCCCGCATGGGATAGGGCATGATTTGGCTAATCATGCACAACCCTAAAAAAGCTATGTTGCTGGAGCCCAAAATTGAACATGGTCAAGATACTAGGGTTGAATGGTCATAGAAAAATCGTTCTTCTTAAATAACCCCAACAATATGAAAATTTACAGTTTTGGGAATTCATGTCGGCTGGGCTGTTCTATTTCTACTTACTCTACACCCCATTCCTCATATTTCTTTTTTGGTGCTCCAAACTCTGTTTGAGACCTGAATAGAATGAGAACCATTTAAATCCCCACAGATTCATTTTATAGTTCACAAAATGTTATTCAAGATGAAAAATATTGATCCACACCTTTGAGAATTTCTGGGATGTTGAAATTATATACTCAATTTCTTTAATATGCAGTATATACAACACATTTGACAAGTTATATCATGATTCATTCATAACTCTGGTTATTTTAAGTTTAAATTTGAATTATGGAATCCACGGGGATCTGATTTAAAAATTACCAAGTGTAAAATAATTTTATAAATAAATTTTTTTATTAGTATATATTAATTCATTGTGGTCCTTGATATTTTATCATTTTGTGTATAATAAATTTTGAATATCATAGCTTTTGTTTAAAAATATTATATTTTGATTTATAGTCATAAAAATAATGGATTCCCTGATAAATTATACCACCTACAATATGATTACTGTAAGGGTTTAATTAACATTCTCATTATAATGGATATTATTTAATTCTGAATTGTAAATAAAAGAAATTATATTATTAATTTATAATAAAAACATCTACTATTATTCAATATAGTTATTAATTATATTTTAATATAATAGTATTATTTTCCAACTCTATGGTAACTAAAAAAATTAGAAATTTTTTTAGGAAATTATAATGTCATTTATCTCTTCAGTCATAAATATGATTCCTTCCAAAATAATGTTTTCGGAAAATGTTTTCAAAAATGATTTTATCCTTTTGAAAATTATTTATTATATAAATTTTGACCAATTTTGATTTTTAATAATTTTTTTGAAAGGATTCATATTTTTATTTTAAGATAAAGTTACTTTTATAACCTTTTTATAGTAAGATAGGAATGTTCATTTTAACTTGAATTCCATGTAAGAATTATCCTCCTACATGACCATCATTTCAGTAAAAAGTCATTTTAAAGATTATAATAATGTTTTTAATAAAATTTATTTTCAAATATACTAGGAATTAATAGATTCTAAAATTTATTGTCCAATAATATGATTTCAATCATGTGTTTTGTTTTAATAACTGATTTTTAAATTGAAACAGATATATAGATCAATATTTATTATAATAACCATTTAATGATATTCCTATTTATCAAACAAAAAACCCTTTATCTAACATATTTTCAAGTGGGAATATTTTATATTTTTAATATCCTTGTTCTTCCTCTAGTAGGTTTATAATTTTTTGAATAAAGATAATATTTAAATTAACTTCATTGATTCATTTTTTTATGTCAATAACATTCCATTAAAATAATCACCATACTTTAATCATTGGGAAAAAAATTCCTCTAAACGTCCATATAAATTATCATGGATATGTTTAGAATTTAAATGGAATATATTTTCTACATACAGTGCTATATATTGTATTTCATTCATTTATCTAGGTAAATATTGATAAACCTGTATTCTTTACATAGAACTGATATTTAATGAAAGATCACATTATTTATTAATTAAATTGGGTTTTAAAAATACAAAGAATGCCTTTTTTTCATAAATCAAATGTGTTATAACTGATTATTGAATTCCCCATGATGTATCAATGGTCTCATAGGATGAAGCAACTGGCTAGACTTGGTGAAACAGGTTTCTACACCTCAGTTTTGAACTATTTTGAGGACATTTCATAACGATAGAGGTATCATGTTCATGGGATATATGAAATAAAATAATTATGAGTTAACTTCAGGAATAATTTAGTTATTAATGTCCATGAAATTTTCTCTAGATTCCTTTCATTATTAATTTTTTGGTTAATTTGAATGTGTTTTATGTTATTTAAATTTCCATATTGAATATGAATTATCTATTTATGATAGTGATTTTATCGATTAAATGTAATGTGTTTTCTATATTTTAGCATTACATATTGATTACAAACAAAAAATATTAAAATATAATGTGGGTTTTATTTTGTACTTATACATATGGACTTTTATAATTAAATCATGAAAAAATCCACTAAAGTGAACCCTCAATAGTAATTTGATCTCACAAATAGCCTTTTCCTTTCCTTGGAATCCATGTAAGGTATTGTGAAATATATGAATATTATTCTAGATTAATTAATTATTTTCTTGAATATGAATTATTTTTTAATTTCCATGATAAAATGTAATATTGAAATTATGTATGTATCTACTTTACTATAAATATGAACTATATGGTCCTTCTGGATGTGATTCCACATATCTTATTCCAATGTAATAATGTAAGAACTATACCCAGCAATCTAAGGTTAGGGTCACTACATTTCATGTATTAATCCATAATATATTGTATCAGGTTTTTCATATATATAATAAAATTTTACATTAACTATATAATTATCATATTATATTTTGTTTTTTAATCTATTTTTTAAATATCTAATTGTATGTATATAGGGCTAAATCATCTTCAAACTTTAAATTCCTAATAATGTTTTATTTTTAATCATTTCAATATCATAACATTTAGTAAGATTGTTTTACCTATTATTCTAGGAATTATTCCCACATTAACTTGATGAGTGTCCAATAAATACCAAATCATCAGCACTATCTTAAATGTTACAATTCTTAATAAATTTGATATTTAGAGAGTATGAAAAAATAAATAGCTTTTAGTATGTGAAAATTTTCGTCTTATTAAAACACATATAATAAGAATTAAAAAGCTACCCATGTCACAAAATTAATTAGTTAGGAATATGAGTAGTAGTATATAGATTGTTAATGAAAAAATATTTTGGGATCTTTTTTTAAGAAAAACAATTATTGAGACAATCTCAACAATAATTTTATACTTACATTTTGCTACACTATTATATTTTAGAGTTTATGGTTCATTAAATTGATACATGATTCCATTTTTGTAATGATATATTTTAACTTAATCATATATTTTTTATTCCAATATCATATCTTAATTTATTCATGTATATTGAAAATAATTTTTAATTTATACTCAGGAAAATTTTATGCATCTCAATGGATTGTAACATGTTCTTAATAATAATTCCACCAATCATTCCATTTATTTCATCAATGAATATGATGAAATTTTATTCACCAATAATAGTTTTTTCTCCTATGGGAACACACATATAAGTGGGAATAAATTTTAATGGTATGGTGGAATGAAAGTAAAATGTTTTATTATATTTATAGTCATATTTTATTTTATATTTTTTTCCAAAAAAAACAAACGTAAATTCTATTTTTAGACATGGGAGATATCTAAAAACACCTTGTTTCTATATTTTCTATTGGATTCATTGGGAAATATAAAAATACATATTGAGTCACTTTATACTGTTATATTTTTACTCTAATTAATAATACTATTCAATTCCACAATAACAAATTTATTTTCATTATGTTATTTTCATTGTGCAATGACACATTATTTTTTCATCATTTAATGATTTATGAGTCTCTTGAGAAATAAACTAAATTTTATTGAACATAGAGTTATTGGTATTCAACATATTGTTCTTCGACACTTCGATATAAAATGCCTCATTTAGTTTCACATTTTTAGATACAATGTTTATTAATACAATCAAATATTTATAGTGTCTAATAATTTAAAAATATTACAACACATCCTTCATGTATCTTTATATTTTTAAGAATCTTTATATGAACTATCATATTGGAATAACACATAATATCAAGAGTCTAATGTACTATTATTTTTCAATCCTTCAATATATAATTTTTACATTCATTCCTTTTCATCCCTGGGCTTCTAAATTGCCTTTATGTTCTCATTATAAGAAACCTACCATTTATTTAACATCACACACTATATGATATTGTGAACTTAAAGATGAAACCTGCCTCAATCATTTTCAAGGCACTCAAATATATTTCATGGTTTAATATTTGAAGTTTTCATTATCAATTACTATAATATCTAATAATGATTGTTCACATCATCTAAATGAAAAACATTGACTTCAAGCATCATTATAGATAGTTAAACATTTCGACAATATATGAATTCCATATGTTTAATTAATTCAATGAATAAGTGTTATAAATTTTGTTAGAGTCACTATGGATAAAAAAAATCTATCTAAATTTCAAGGTATATTGTTTTTATTTTTTATGATTATATGTCTAAATTTGATTTAGTTTAAGAGTAACAGGGATTCTTGATGTATAACATTATTGTGTTGATGTATGTGACTATATCCACAAATGTATGGAGTTTAATATTGAATTTATTTGATTTAAAAGCATTTTTATTATTGAAAAATATATAAGAAGATTCATCAAGTAATGATTTGACTGGATATTTTTTCATGTTTTCCCAACAAATATAGAGTATTCAACATTGAAATTAAATAGATTTTTTAAATCCTCCTTTTATTTTTAGTTCATTATTAACATTAAGATACTCATACTATGCCTTTAACAGTTCTTCTTCTCCTGAAAAATCATTTCTTTAATGTCTTTTAAAATAATCAATTTTTTAACTTTTTCCCTAAATTGTTTTATTTCTACCAAAGAGAGGCTTTTCAATTTTCAATAAGATTCTTCTATACTGTTAGAATTCAATTGTATTTCACAAGTTTGTTATTTTCTCTTTAAATCCTAGTATTTTGATCTAGAAATGATTCATATTCAAACATTAATATGTTTTCTGGATTATTTGGTTTTGAATCTTCTTCATCACTATATGAAGTGCCAAAGATATTTTTTCAACATCAACCGTGAAATTATTTATTATATCCTCTAATTCAAAACAAATTCACTACAATATCTCTAATCAACTTAATCATTATTTTTATTCATATTTCGTATAATACTTCTTGAAAATATTTTTTTCCCTTATAGATTTTATTGGTTTTATATTATTTTTATTACACTTATTTTATTATGTTTTCTCATCTCATTCATATAAAAAAATTATTACATTCATCATGGGACTATCAATTGGAAAGTTCAATGTTCGAAAACATTTATATCATCTAAATTGACATAATTTCGTTTTATTTATTTTTCCTTTATTAAATATTTTTAATATATGTGTAATGATAATTTGATAATATCTTTCTTCCCACTAATTTTTAGAGTCACTAGAATCAACATCATCATCATTCTCATTGATTTTAAAATTTTTCATAGCCTTATAGGGCCCTTTATTTTTAACCATCTTATAAAAGGTTTGATGTTCTCCCATCGAATATAATTTAAGAATAATATTCAACACATCATGTTATAGGTCTTATCCTTATTTATGATTTGAGATATTATGGTGAATATTGTCTACATTGTCTCTCATAATTTTAAGAAATATCGAAAATAATTTTTTAATTGAAATATCCTTATATATTGATAATAATTTAATTTACTATTTAAAAACAATCATCCATGTTATCCTTTAGAGTTATCTAGATATATTCAAAATTAATTACTGAAATTTATAAATTTTCCTCTTTAACATTCACATTTCCTTCCTAGAAACATTACAGCTTCCCCCAAATTTCAGCAGCTGATTAATGTCCCACCATATTTTTTTTGAATCTCATTGAAAAAAATTAATGAAAAAAACTTCTTCTATACCCCAATATCTATATGTTCTTTCTCTTAAATAATCATTATATAATTTGCATCAATGGGTAGGAAATTTATATTAATGCATCTATAACATTAATTTATGGGATGCATGATATGGTAACATTATATTCATCAAAATATGATAGTTTTTTCCATACAATACACAAACAATCCTATTATTAATATACTTTATATTCTTAATAAAATGAACATTAATGGTGTCAACAAAGAATATAATTCTCTGGTACCAATTTATGTTCCATGTATTGATTTTATAAACGTGGAAGGGGTTGCAGATTTAACAGATATTTGATCTCAAATGTTATCCAACATAAATAAACCTCTAAGATATGTAAATATTAGATCCAAAAAAATCTATATTCCTATACTCACTCATATATGCATAAAATGATTTTTCTGTGAAAATAACGATTTGTACAATGTTAGATATTTTTTAAGAAGCCTACAACTTTTCATTACTATTTATTCTTCCTAAATACATAATATTTAAAATAATAGGATTTTATTACAGATTAAAACATTACAATAACAACACATTATATAATTTTACAGTCAAACTAGAAGGAGAAACTTCACAATATGTATATGAAGGATTAAAATGGATTAAAAATATATATCGGTTGGTTTGAATACATTAGAAATTCATATGACGATCTTCCTCTACAAAATAATGAATATTAAAGAAAAATGTTCTCACATCAAATTCAATTTTTTTTAGATATTCCTGTATATTATAAAAAGGAAATATAACACTAAATTGATGACCACAAATAGATATAGATGATGAATTATGAAATACAAGATCTAGGTTCTCTTCTTCTCTGATTATTTTAATATTTTTTTTAAATTTAAGGAAAACAACCTCTCTCTTGGGACACTACCAATATACAGTAAAATATAAAATTAATATAGTTGATATAATTTAGGAAATATAATTTCAATCAAAATATTCATGATATATATCTAAATAGAATAATATTAACTAATTGATTTATTTTTTTCATTTTTTTAGCATCAAAACTAGACACGGTGATCTTCATACATTCATTTAATTTAATAACTGCTTTTATATATCACACTTTCAAATATACACTTCATAAATTTCAAAAGAATTGTAAAAAAATAAAATAATATTTAGAATCATTGATCACAATAAAAAATAACATACAGAAAAAATAAAATTCTAAATACCTGAAATACTTTTCTACATCTTATAGTAGTAAAAACTCAAACTTTTCTTTTTTTAACATATGTCATAATGATCTTATTAATACCCCCAAACATAAGCATAGAACAACATGATCTTCCATGCATATAAGATTCAGCTACAATCACTATATAATTAGTTAATAATGATTTTTAAACTACCTACCAACGATGTATCATAAAAGAAAAATCCCATATTGATTTTATATGGATTTTTCTAATGGAAAACATTAATTAAAATTCCTTGGTAAATTTTAATATAAACAGATAAAATCATTAAATAGATATGAGTAGATACATGACATTGAATAAACATAATAAGAACCTTGAATCATATTTTAAATATTTTTTTAACGTTTTAATATCATCATCATCATCATTGTTAAATTTAATTTCTTTTGAATATTCTAATTATGGAATATTAAAAAATTTAGTTTGGGGACACCTCATCAATTCTCTATGTATTAGTTATTATATATATTGATTGAATCTTATAGAGTAGAATATGTTTTATATTAATATATTTATAATTTTTTTAGATGACGAATGTAATAACCAATGATAATTAAATAACAACTGTGTTTTATATCATATAAAAACACAACGACGAGCATAAACTAAACACGAAATATTATAATATAAAAATAAAAAATTAAAATTATCAATTTAATTTTCAGGAATGAATAATATTAACAAGATTATGAAATATATTAATTTTTTTTAATGAAATAAATTTTTCTTAATTAAAAACACAATTTTTTGATATAAATTTTTATGCCTTCAAAATTTGTTTTCCTCAAAAATAATTTCAATTTATTATTATGAAAATATAATTATAATTAATTTCTAACAATTTTTGAAATATTATGTTATTAAAAAAATTTAATATTTAAATAAACCTTTACAAATTATATTTGTGTTAAATTTTTTTATTTTTATGAAAATATATATTTTTTCATTGAAAATTACAAATAAATATTTTTGTAAAATTATAAATTTATCTTCATTGAAAAAATTAATTATAATTTTAATTGAATATGATATTAATATATTTATTATTTAATTATATATGATATAATTAGCATATTTTGACTCATTCTTATACCTGATTTTGGATTAAGTAATGTTCTTCGATTAAAAATAATTTTTGTCAGAACTGTTTTTCATTGCACTGTACACATTTCTAAAAAACATAATGTTTACAAAATCTAAAAATATAATAAGGAAAATAAATTGATTATTTTTATTAAATGGGTGAAAAATAGATAAATATTTTCTTTTTAATTTTAGATATAAAAATAGTTATATTAAATTAACATAAAAATAAATTTCAAATCTACTCCCCCCCTCTCTTATAAAACAGAACATATTTTTATTCTTATATATTCACACTTTGAGAAAAAATTTATTAAACTAAGACCTTATGAAATAATGTACCAACATATATAACCTATTTATAGAGTCCTTTATTTATAATATTACCTATATTACCAATCCAAATGTGTAAATCCATAGAGATTTTCAAAAGAAGATGTATAAAATTTAACTAAATAATGTTATTTTATTTCATACTGCACCTCCATCATATCATTTTAAAAAATTAATATATAATAAAATAAGTATCTACCACATAGTTAAATAATAAAATGATTATTTAATAACCTATATCCATCTCTATCTTCTCTAATATGGTAAAGGAATCCTTCATTCATTTACATGGTGGCATACAACCTCACAGACCGTTGTGATTTTTTCCCTCACCACCTCTCATAGATGGTTATAATTGTATATATTATATATATATATATGATATTTATAGAATATTAATCATTTTTAAAATATAATATAACATTTTTTACAATTCCTATAATAGAAAAATGAAAATGTTGTTCATGCGTAGGTATGGACTAGCACCTCGAGGAAGCGAAGCGATTTGTTTTTCATCATCACAGAATAGTGATTGGATATATAAGTATAATGAAATTAATAATATGTTATCAATTATATCATTACCACTATGGTATATAAAATAATACTTAACATCTCCAAATATTTGTTTTTTTTGAAAAATGGAAATGTTAATCATTTTTATTTACGAGATATGATCCCATCAATTATAATATTGTTAATTTTCATAAAATTAGTTAATGATTGTTTTTAAAAATATAAATAATTTTAAAAAATGGTAATTATTTGATGGTTATTATTCATTAGATTATGGAATAATTTCCGTTTCTACCAGGTCCAACACACCAAATTTGATTTTATATAATGAACTGAACATCCTCAAAATTCTTGATGTGGAATGTATTGATTTATAATTAAATATTCCATAAAAATAAATATAATATTTTAATTATAGAAAAAGTATTAAACAAGTAATTTTTTCATGAAGTAAAATAATTTATATTGGGTTATTATATAGGTGTTAAAGTATAAACGATTCTTATATAGATATGATGAAAGGGATTACTTCTCAATTTCCATTAATTAGAAAATAAATTAATATTATACACCTAATTTCATTTATCTATTTTATATTATTCATTTTAAATTTTATATCATTAATCAATCATAAATCATAGTATTTTAAGTTCTAGTTTGAAATATATAATCTTGGGGGATTCAACATGAATGTTACGAAGTGGTAATGGTTTTTTTAAGTCAATTAATTTTTAGTTAGTTATAATTTTTCTTCATTTACTGTGTTATTCCTTGATCATGTGTGGATTAATCCCTCAATTATATCATTATGTATTTGGAAATTTTTTGATAGATTTAAATTTTTTTTACACATATTTATCTCTAATAATTAATTTTCATTTCTATGAAAAAAATTGTGAGGGACATTTTTTCAAAATCTCATATCAACGTTTTAGTTTAATTTATTTTTATAAATGTAAATATTTTTTAAAATTATTTTATTTATTAATTTGCATATAAATAAAATATTTATAATAGTACGTTTATGAAACTTTTGAATTTCATTCAAATGTGTTTAAAAGGATTATTTTTATTAATTTTTATACTTTCCTTACAAATCAAACAAGGAATGTTCTATTTTAAGAATATTATGAAAATGAATTTTCACACCATTATAACCAATATTTTATTTTAATTATCCTATAAATGATTATATGATTTCATATAAAACACCTTACCTCCCTTTTAGATATTTTTAGAATGTTTTTTGAAATCTGATTGTTAACTCAATATCATGAAATTATTTATTATTAGTAAAAAGAACACATTAGAAACAGTATGATTTTTTGTTTTATGATTTTATTTTTGTTCTTGGGTATTTTTTTATTAGGATTGGTTGTTCCATTATAATCTGATAGATTTTGATCACGTTATATATATATATATATATATAATTTATTAGTTAGAGGTTCTAAGTCAACTGATTAGATTTCTCATTAGAGATTATGGGAATATAAAACAATAATTATTATAATTTTATATTTAATTTTTATCTTTTTTGTAAATTATATGGTATTTAAGGGTAACCTCAAAGTATATACCATTTTTAAGAGATATATAAAATTATGTCCAAATGTTTCATATATGATTTATCTATTTTTTCATTTATTTTTTATGGAAAAGTTATTATGACTATAAGGTAAACCATGATCTTATTTTCAATGGAAATCATATAATACTTATTATGGGTGAAATGATATAGTAATTTTATTATTACATAGAAAAAGATTTATATACCATTGTTCATTACTATTATTCCAATGAATATTTTTCTTATAATAATTTTTACCAATATTTATGATCCTAGTATTTATGGGTATTAATTTTGTTATATCATGATAATAAACATTTATTATTTCATTATACTCCTTTTCTCATATTATTCTAATTTATGAAAATTAGTTATAAATGCTTCTATTTAACCTTACTAACATTTTAAAAAACCATTACTATAAATAATTTTCTATATGTTTTGAATAATTATATTTAATTTTTTATTTCAATAAAATAATGATGTCTTGAAAATTTTATTGGTTATATTGAGTACTTATTTTTAAATAAGAAAATATAAGAGTATGTGTGAATAAATATTCACATAAAGAAATGGGTATTGACATGTTAGAGTATCAATAATGTTATAAAACTCTAAACCTAAACGGTCATTGGGTATATAAGTGATAAATATTTATATTTATTTTTTTAGGTTTTGATGATAATTTTTTCACATGAAATAAAATAAAATTACGTAATTTAATGCTTAGATTTCATCACCAGATCTGAGAGATCAGGTTCGTGGCCTCTATAGTTCATATTATAGAAGGGTTTAAAAAATGTGGGAGATTAGGATGTTTATATAATATATTACCATATGTATTATTGATACCATCACAATTTTACATATTTTTCAATAATTATAAGATCTTTTTTTAGACTCACATTTGGAGGTTTTATGTTATGATGTTATATAGTGATTAACGAGATGCTAGAAGGCTTTTTATTGGGATGAGGTAAATTTTAACCTTAGGATCAATATAATTTTTTTTTGATGAATAATTTTTCATATGTTTAAAGTTATTGATAACACTAGGGATTTTTTTTGTCATTGACATTAATGATATTAATGGTTATTCTAATTTGGGAACATATGTTTCTTCATATTGATAACCATGGGATTGAATTTTGAGTTCATGATAAATATAATAATGTTATTTCAAAATAATATCACTATAATATTTGAGAACATTGAGAAATATTATCGGATTTTATTTCAGGAGTGAAGTCTAAAATATATTTATAAGTAATATATTATTTTAATATAGAAGGTTGTAGATCTAGGTTTCGTTTTAAAATGATCATCATATCATGATGATTAAATGAATTTGGAATATAAATTTCTTGTTATACCTTTTGTGTGGTTGGTGTTATTTAGAGAAAAATTTTAAATTTATCTTGGAATAATATGTGATCTAACCATCTAGTTTTTTGGGTTTCATTATTACTGAGGATGATATTTAGTCATTTTAATAATTTTCATTTAAATAATGACATAGTTTGACCTTTTAGAATTTTTATGGAGTGTTTGAGATTATTGTAATATTTCTTCATATAATGGTTTATTAATTTTGGGAATTACCATTCCTTATTCTAAGCATTTTGATTTTATTTTATTTATAAATATAAGATAAATTTATTTTTATACATATGTGGTTTTATATTATCCAATGTGATTTTATTTTAGTGATTCATACATAATAAAGTATTATTGAATTCTTATCATTTAAAGAAAATGATTATATTGTTGTGAAAATTAGTGAAATTTAGAAATTATAAAGTCTATTTAAGTATATTCAATTATTTTAATTCTCTATATTTATCAACTATTATAAATATATTTGAAAACAATTATCCAATTACATTCTCTTCTAATTAATTAGTACCCTTTTAAACCCTCTTTATTTTATAGTCTTTTAGTCGTTAACATTATCATGATCATTCACATTCATGTGATCAGTGATCCTAGTTACACTCAATCGTTATTTGGGAATTAAAATTTTCTTTCATGTATATATATTCACCACCCTTTTTTTTGAATTTATAAAATTAACATTTGGTATTTCCTAATTAACTTTTTACATCATTTACTCTCTTCTCAAGTGGGTGTTTTATTAACCATTTTGATGATAAGAGATTTAAAAAATGTATTTTAAAATGTAAAAACTTGGATTATAGAGTTTGAGTAAATATTTCAAGTATGTGATTTATTAAGGGAAAGGGTTAAATGAAATGTCCTATTATTTTAATGGAATGACTATGTTCTACAATGTTAGAAATATACAACACTGAGAATAAACAAACCACGAAATATTATTATTTTAAAAGGAAAATAATAAGATTGTTATTGAGTCAAAATATATCAATAAGAATAAATATATTCTGTAATTTATTTAATGTTAATAATTAGTGAATTTATTTTGATTAATTCGTTATAAATAATCACTAAATTATTGGAAAATTTATTTTTTTCATTAAAATTATGCTTTCATAAAAATGTGTTTTATTTATTTTTGTGAGTAGATAATTATGAATATTTCTGTGAAATTTTAGATATTTTATTATATAAAAATATATAATTCCATAAATCCTAAAATAAAAAATTTATTACAGTAAATTTTTTAAAATAAAATTCAAGGAAAAGTGAAAAGTAATTATTTTGCTTAAATTTTAACTTAAAATACAATTTTGAGATTACCATATAACTGTCCCATGACATACCACCACATGAACTCATGTACACCTCCCTATATGACAAAGGATACCAGCTTCCAATGACAGACTAATAATTTCATCATGGGGAGACAATACCATCTTTTTTATAGTTATTCACTAGTATAAATAATAAAAAATATCTAAATAATATATAAATATAAAAAATTCCAATATCTCAAGATAATTAATGCATGAAAATTAAAATCTCTAACTAAAGAAGAAAACATGAAATGATCATGTACGAGTTAAGTGTCTAAAATTAAAACAAAAAATATAGATAACTGGGAACTAATCTAGTATCCAGTGGAGGGTGCAAGTACAACTCATTGGGCCACCACCAATGGTTTCTAAAATAATATCTAGTGAAATAGTGTATGTTGTTGTATAAATAATTAAGTGAAATTCTTAGAAAAACAATTATCACTTTATTATTTATTATTTACAAAACCATATTAAATCATGGGTTCCTGAGGACACCAATACCTCAGTAGCTTCTTCAGCTCATGCTAGAGCCCGAGGTGGTTCTAGGTAATATTATATCTTAATACATGTTTCGTCTCATGCTATATCATTAAGTATTCCATGGTGATAACATATCTCAATACCTACATCGACTCATACTAAATCCCAATGTATTCCCATACAATGTCATGTCTCAATGTGAACTTTATATCACCATTTAGTTCACACTTAAATTCCCATATTACTATTCATCCAATTTAAAATAGGAAAAATGATCCCATTTATTAATTCTTACTTCATTGACCACGATAGAATCCATATAACACACATTATACTAAGAATGTTCCCATTATATAATTCATACATGAATTGTCATGTTACCATTCAGAAAACATAGATTAGATGGACCATGTTCACATTATTTAATTCTCATTAAAATAACAATGTTACCATTCATCAAAACATAATTAATTTATCAATTATTTATCCAAATAGATTTCATTCCAAATTCAACAATTAGTTAAACTAAAAAATACTACTAGTTAAGGTAATAATTAACTAATCACATCAAAAATATTAATTAATTAAACTGCTAATTAATAACTCTGATTTCATTAAAAATTCCTCAATTTGTTTATCACTTTATTTAACTTAATTAATTCCAAATTAATTATTCATGTCAATTCAGTAATTAATTTAGCAATTAATTAGTCAATATTCATAACTCCAATTGTCATAATCAATTCCATGATTAATTATATCCATTAAATAGATTCAACATCTCTAATTTAATTATAAAATTAATTATAAATTTCAAAACATTAATATCACATATTTAGTCCCACAAATAATTATCTCCAAATCCCATAATTCCAAAATTAATTAATTCACCAAATTAATTAATTCCATTAGAAAAAATAATTTGTTAACAATTGTTAATATTATTTAGTTTTCATACACCTTATCAAAATAATGACTATGTGAATTGAATTATAGCCATCTACATGAAATCATAAAATAATAACCACCCAAAAAAATCCACAAAAAATGGGAGGTAAAACGACATCAAATGAGATATAGATCAGAAACCCTAAATCAATAATAAAAATAAACAATATATTTATTCTAGATATAGATCCATAATGATAGATCTAGATTAATAAAATCAAGATCAGGATGTAGAAAACCCGATATTAACTTCCCAAAAAAAACTATATAAGGGGGGAGGATGAATGTGGAGAAAAATGGATATAATCCACTTATCAGGCTTCAAATCAGGAGGAAAGGAGGTCAGGAAGGCTTATAATTCATCCGGATAGGTCAACAATCATGAAATAACACTATATATGAAAATGGGATGATTTGTGGTTAATTAGGGGGATTAAACAATTTTAGAATTAATCTTCAGGCTAAATCAATTCCCTCAGATGCTTTTTTGTGTAGGGGCCCACATTTTTTCCTAACCAAATTATGAGCCTATTTTTTAGTGTGAACTATTACTATATTTTTCATCACATGGATTTCCAAACTGTGCACCACTCCAATGAATCCCCTATACCTATATTCGCAAGGCATGCTACGTAGGGGTGCACAGTATTCCCAAACCATGCACCAACCATTCATAACCCTTTTCATTCATTTTTCTCAACATTACTCCGAACGAAACCCCATGGAATTACAGAAACAAAATGTAATATATTAAAAATATGAGAGTACTTAGTACCTAAAAATGTGTCTAAGACAACTATAGAAAAGGATGGGATCTTACAATCTCCCCACCTTATAACTACTTTTCCTTGAGTGGCACTCCAAAGAATTTCAAGGCTCCCTTTCCAAAAAATATTGCTCCATTGAGCCATCATATCCATTTGTCTCACCCATGTTTCCAATATCACAGTTCTATATTTCCACAACCCATGACAATTATCATGGGCTTTCCTCACAACACATTCTCACAATGATCCAAAACACGTATTGGATGCTCCTCAAAGGATGCATCTACCTCAAGGTCAATGTCATTGCCATAGAACACTTAAGAAAGAAATATGTGATACTAATAAATGTGTGATTTATTGAAGACATCATAAACTATATTACATTTATGTAGAAGAGACAATTACTGAGCCATTGGTCTGATTCATTCCACAACCTCAATTAGTTCGATAAACTTAGGCACCAACATTACATGTCTCCATATCCTACAGTGACCCAGTCTTGGTTATAATCAAAAGAATATACAATCACTAGTTATAAGCTCTATGGGTCATTAATGTATTCGAGCATATGAATTATGTATACTCTGAGGAATATACATACCTTTAAAAAACCACGAAACCTTTTCTAATGTCTCCAACAATAAACAAAGTCCCAATATACGAGACTCACTTACCTCCATACCGTATAAAATGGATCTGCATGTCATGCCATAGAGTGCCTCATATGGTCTAACATGCATAGTTTCTAGATAACATTTATTATAGGAGATATTCTCCAAACATAGGTGCTTCTCCCTAGACCCACTTATGTCAAGAACACACATGCACAACATATCATCAAGAACCTATATAGTAGTCTCTCACTTCCCATATCTTTATGTGTGAAAATACGTACTCAGTAATAATTGTGTATCTAGAGGCTTATGTAGGGACATTCAAAACTCTGAATTGAAACATGAATCCTGATATGAATGTATAGTTTGTGGAACCCCATTTATATGGATTATCTCTTATACATATAAGTCTCCCAATAACCCCACCGAAAATTTTTCCCACATAGGAATAAAATGAAATAACTTTGTCAGCCTATCCACAACAACGTAAACATAATTTCTCTTCTGATGTGTATTCATGACACCAACCAAAAAAATCAATGTTCACATACTCCCACTTCCATTCTATAATGGGTAATGGTTGTATAAAGACCCCAGGTATTTCATGATATGCCTTCACCTGCTTACAGGTGTAGCATCATTTCATGACCCCTATTATCTCCTTTTCCCTACCAGGATAGAAAAAAACTCAATTTAGGTCTTCATAAATTCTACTCAAACATTGATTTACTTCCCACATTGAGGAATGAAATTCTCAGATCCACTCCTTTGGCATACTCATAAGAGAAACAACCTAATTCCTAATATATATAATTTCATCCTCAACTATGTTTCAATTAGAAGGTGCCTCCACACACTTAGGGTATTTCCTTTCGGATAAAGAGTACATATCCACATACTTGTTATCTCAAATCAAGTAAAAAATGTATTGAATCTATTGATACTAATACTAGATTCATCTTCTCTTGACTCTCCCAAACCATATCATGCATCTCAGCCAGTAATGTCATCCTCATTCACAGAGCACTAGAATACCAAACCATATGTGTTTGAGTTTAATTTTCAAATAGTAATAAAATATATTTCCATTCCTAGACAAATATTATATCTCCCAAGATAAATGTCTTGATATACTCAACCATTCATTTTTGTTGAAGATTAAAATAACGTTTTTAATAAATATACTTAATTCTCATGTGATCAATATACACAAAAAAATTTTCTCCCAGAATACAATGATTCCAACCCTTTATATCATATACCATAGCTATTAGATCGAGGTAATGAATAGGGTTGTTATGTTCATGTGGTCTTTGTAGTCGATACCCAAACACCATGACTCGATCTCCCTATTTCAACACTAATCCATATCAGATCCCATTCACAAAAAACAATATATTATTGACATTACACAAGAAGGATGGACATTGATTCTGATTTAAAGTGTTATCATCAAATCCATGAATGCATTATGACTTGATTCTGACCACTCAAAATTTATACCCTTTTTGATCATGACAAAATATAGCTCTAGTAGATGGGAAATGTCTTGGATGAATGTTTGATAATATCCTACTAACCTGGAAAAGAAGTAGATTTATATTATGTTATTTGGATTAACATAAGAAACCACTAAATGAACATATACTGGGTCCATTGATATATCCACCTATGAGATGATTTGTCAAAAATTGTGTACCTAATCAATCCATAATTAGGTCTTTGATAAATTTGTGTATAGTAAATTATCTCTTAGTATACTTAGGATGATTTCATGGTGTTGGGAATGGTCTTCACGTGTCTTGGAGTAATCCAAGATGTCTTCCAAACATACCACAAAAAAATATTCTAAATACAAGTAAAATATTATGTTCATCAAGACACTACTAGTGTGTTCTTCAACCAAAAATGCATTAAGAAAAACTCATATAGTCCATAACTTCTTCTTAAAGCAGTCCTTGGTATATTGGATGCCTGAACTCTTAGCTGATGATACCCTGATATCTTGTATATATATGAAAACACATAAGATGCTCTCAACTTTTTATATAGATCATTAATATGATGAAGAGGATATTATATCTTTGCAGTCACCAATTCAACCTCTTGTAATCATCACACAAGCATAGAGTCTGGTCATCCTTCATTAAAAACAACACAGGTTATCCTGCATGTGATATACTTCTAATGATAAATACCTTATCCTAAAACTCCGCTAGCTAAGTATTGAGATATTTAATATCTATCGGTGCCATTCTATATAGGAAATATAAACTGGCTCCATACCCAATATGTTCTCAATAGTCAATTCTACATATCTATATGGTAGAAACCTTGAGAAGTATTCAGGAAACATGCCATGAAACAGTTCAACTTCTAGTTGAAATACAATATTCTTCACATTTCTATCATCTAAAACAACTAGAAACCAGGTTGTGAGATCCTATAGTTGCTGCGTGAATGTCCCTACTCAAACAACATGAATATCTTACTCTCCAGGGTGAATATATTTTGAAACCATAGGATATGTGAATTTCACTCTCCTTTGGTAAAAATCCACATCGGATCAATATGGTACCAGCCAATCCATATCCACAATTAGGTCAAATATTTCCATATCAAAAATAAAGTGATCCTAAAGAAAATGATACTCTATGGACATGAGAAAACATCTCTTGTAGAAACAGATGACTCTAGATCAAATTACCAATGATGTATCTATCATCATTGTACCACTACAAAACTCCACTTCCAGGGTGAAAAATAAAACAATTTATATAGATATAATGTAGTGAGAGGTAAGAATATCAAATAAATAGCTATATAATGTAAAATCTATGAGGATATGACATGTCACTATCGATGGTATGGTCTCATAATAAACAAATATAGGATACACCTCCTAAAAATTTCCTACCAGTCTCCGTTATGATTTTATCTGACTCCCCTGTGTTTCACTACTATGCTGATATGGGTTCTCTTTCCCAAAATAACTACATCCAATATCTCTAAATCTTTATCTTATAGAAATTCATTTTCCACTATGCAAAAGTGTAGATGATCTCCTTCGAACCCTTTGACTCATTCTAGCTGAACCCTCACTAACCATTTATCATTGTGTCCTATATAACATTCAAAGATGTCCCATCCTTCTGTAGTACCAGTAGTCTACTGGTGGTCAGGGACACTTTCAATGATAATTTCTCATCCTACCACACTAATGAATGATCACTCAAGTAAGGCCATTTGTAATTGTCCATCTTGTATTACCACTCATTATACCACTTTCCTAGCTAATGTTCTCATAACATTTCTTCCATCTCTCAAAATTCACACATCTTTATTTCCCAATAGCATTTATCTTTCTTGAATTGGAATCCTCTTTCATGTTCCCCTCTACTATGAGAGCCTGATACACCCCCTCATCAAACTAAATTAACAAAAGATGTAAAATTCGGACACTATCATGCACTTATGTCCATCCTAAAAACATAATGTTTTAGTTGTCGCATCACTTAACAATGTTGGATCTAAGACCTGTAGATTTTTAATATGTCCAACATAGTTGATCATGGAAATTCCTCCCCTGAGTCCTCTATATATATTCCAATTGTTTCTCATATCTCATATTCTCTATGTATAGGAGCTCTTACAACCACTCCAAGAAATCATTCCATTACATAAAATTAGTCTCACAAGTAAATGCTTGATATCTCGGCGAACAATTGATTGATCTACATAGCTTTTAAGTAGTCGACATGAACCTCCTCCCAATAACAGTCTCCAAAAATCCATGTATCATCTTAGTGGAATAAATATATAACTCAAATCTCTAAGTTCCACCATCTCAAATAAATTTTGGAGGGTACTACAACTGTAACACCCTCATCAATAAAAACATTCTATTCTCAACACAGTTTAGGTCTCTTCACAAGAGTTACATAATGTAATTATATTTCACTCTGAACTTCTCCCCTTCTTCCTCACCTGGAACTATCAGTTCCTTTGGTTCTACTACTTGTAGAAAATTGAAAACCATATCCTCTATTGATCCATTAAATAATATTATTTATGGAGATATATCTCTACCATTCTGAACACATGTATTAGGAATCATAACACACCTTTAACACATTTACGTAAGAGGAATAATCACAAAAATTCACTACACTTATTTTCCATGCATCTCGCCATGTGGTCCAAACCGAGGTGTAAACACTAACCTTACCCATATTACACCATGGTCTTATTTATCAAAGGTTATTCTCATTATCATTATTCAAATTCCATTACATACATAATTATTCACATTATTCATCAATTTTTCATTCCATATTCTTTTGAGTCACACATATTCAGTTCAATTTCACATTTAATGAAAAATAGTATAACTTCCAAAACATACCCAAAAACCATTTCTCAAGCACTCCTAAAATGATAAATGTTACAAAATAATCCTAAATAAATCGAATTATGCAAGTATACTCAACACCCATGTCATTCCAAGAGATGAGTCAACTCTCAAAAAATATCAAAAACAATTTCCAAAACACACAACAAGTGCCCCACCCAAGGTGAAATAATATTCAACTATAACAAAAATTAAAAATAACTAGAATCCTATACCAACCACTTCTGTTTTCACCCATACATGGTTTTGAAACATCCATGAACAAGCTCATGTCCACGATCCGACTCTTCCTGGTATCATCTCTACCTTTCTCTAAATAGAAAAACCAACGAAGAAGAAATAAAAAATATATTGATACCATATTGTGACATCATAGTCAATGTGGAATGCATTGGTGCCCTGATTCGTACTGCCACATGACCTCATGTGTTCCTCCCAAAATGCCAGAGGGTACCAACTAAAAGCGAGGGTATGATAAGTCGAACATGGGGAGACCATTAAATATTTTATGAATATAATATTACATCATAATTAATAATCTATAGTGATAATAAATATAACTATAAAAAATTTCAATATATCAAGATAATAAAAAAAGATATCAAAATATCCAACTAATATAGAAAATAAGCCATGATAAAGTACATTTTAGGTGTTTGAAATAAAAACTGAAAATAAAGACACTGAATACATCCTAGAGGGACCAGAACCATGTCTTTATTTCTCATCCATACACCATCCCAACTCAAACATCTAACAAATGTCCTTTTAACTAGACATTTCCTAAAACAATAAATTGTACTCAGGTACAGATTCGGAATGCAGAATATGGTATAATAACAACTCAATTATCCACCACCAATGACATAAAAAACTATATCCAGTAAAACATTATATTTAATTTAATAAAGAAAAAATTACAATTCTAATGTTGAAAATTATCACATGATCAGTTTTTACTTAATAATAATAAGTCTCATATTCTAAAAGAAAGTTGTACCACAGCGCATGAATCCGCTTTTTCCAAAGCACAATGTATTCCTGTGTAATATCATATCATCATACATGCTTCAACTCAAGTTTGATCCCAATGTATTCCTATGTGATATCATATCTCAATGAATTCTTTACCTCATGCTAAATCCTGAAGTATTCCAAAGTGAGGTCATATCTCAGATTATCTTTGTTACTATTCTTTACATCATACATAAATGCCCATGTTACCATCCATACTACACATAATAGAAATAAATATGTTTCCATCCTTTATTTAATTCTTGAATGATCATGTTACCTTACATAAAACACAAATTTGAATGACCATGTTCCAATTCCATAATTCATACATTAATGATCATGTTACCATTCAAAAAATTCACATTATAATGACCATGTTCTCATTCTTTAATTCACATTTAAATAACCATGTTACCATTCATAAACACATAATTAATTCATTAGTTAATCATACACATATATTCCTTTCATAATTCAAACATTTTTTGAACTCAACAATTCAATTAGCTATCGGAAAAATTAACTAATAAAATCAAAAATATTAATCTATTCAACCATAAATTAACATCTCCATTTCATTAAAAATTTAGAAATTTGTTTATCACTTAGTTCCCATAATTAAGTCCTAATTATTTAAAAATGTTAACCCATTAATTATTTTAACAATTAATTCATCAACATTAAACATTCAAAATACCATAATTTATTGTATGATTAAATATGTAGAATCAAAAAATTTAATATCACATTATTAATTATACAATTAAATATTAATTTCACAACATCTGTATCACATAATTAATTCTACAATTAATTTTCCCTAAATCCCACAATTCCACAATTAAATAATTCACAAAATTAATTAATTAAATTTAGAATTCTAATTTCTTAAAGATATTAAAATTCTAAAATTTAAATACACTTAGTAAAATTCATGACTATGTGATTTGAATTATTGACCACGTACCAAAAATTAACATATATTAAACACCCAATGAAAATCCAGAAATATTTAAAGGCATAACAATGTAGAATGATATTTAGATGTAAAACCTTAAATGATGATTAAAAAAAGATATTTTTATTCTAGATCTATGTTCCCAAGCCTAGAGCTAGTTTCACCACATATGGATATTTATCTAGAAAAAAAGAGAATAAATTGCCACTATAAGAATGAAAGAATAGAGAAGGATGAACATGAAAGCAATAAGATAGAATTTCTTATTAGAAGGAGAAGAGATATATTATTTAAGATTCAAATCAAAAATATAATAATTCATAAAGGCTTCTAATTCTTCAATATAGCTTCAAAATATTTAAATGCCTCATAGGGTCGAATGGGTTCTATTTGGGTTCAATTAAGTGGTTTCATAAATTTTTTAATTAATATTCAGGGTTAATTAATTCCCTCGCATGGTTTTATTGATATAATAGCATAGTTTACCCAAACCATGCTCTAACCATGCACCACATTCATAGGGGTTCACAATTACTCATTTTATGTAGCATATTTTCCAAACTATGCATCATCCAGGAGAATCCTCTCTATAAGGGTTCACACGATAAGATGTGTAGGGGAGCATGGTTTTCCTTAACAATCAACCAACCATAGAAAACCCTTATTGTTTCATTTTTCTCATATTTCTTCCCCAAAAAACTCTAAATCATGACCCAAACAAAAATAAATCATGTTATTACAGAAGAGCATAATAAAAGGAGTCTGAGACCACTCCCAAAATGGATGGGATCTTATAGTATATTTATTTTCATTAAAAATAATCATTATGATTTGAATTTGATCTCTGTGTAAAAAAATTTATTTAATTATATTAAAAATGTAAAAAATTATTTGAATGATCATTATAACAGATTTTTGTATATGTACATTTTTTGGATTAATGATGAATTTGTCTAAAAAAGTTTTTTTGTTTTATTTTACACATTTATGCTAAATATTATTTATACCACTTTTATAAATTTAATTTTAAATATTGATTGATTATTTGGAATAATTGATTATATATTGGTAAAATAGGTCTTTTTTATTCTTGGACATTATTAATAATAACCTCAGCAATATTTTTAGCATGATAGAGGGAAAGTATTATAATTAAATTTAATACTAAAATGGAATTTGAGGAAAAATGACCATAAAATGTTTTATAATTTTGTTGGACATGTATGTATCAACCATAATTTCCCAATATTTTAATTTATAGACTAATTTTCAATTTGGACATAATTTAATCATTTTAAATTATTTTATACTAATAAAATTGAAAAACTTTTTTCTCTGTGTTTTGTTAACAATAAATTATTAACATGCGGATAGATAGAGGATATATTCCAATATTAATATTAATTTGAATTATTAATGATTATCTCATCATGGTAATTAATTTTATATCTTTACTATATTAATAATTTTGTTATCTTCCTATAAAACACTAACAGATTGCTGGTACATGAAGCATAAAAATCAATTAAATGATATTTAAAAACTAAATATGACATACTTTTATTTATTTTTGTGTTCAATTAGTTTTTTATATAATACTTAAATATTATATAGGTTTTTATTCATTATATACTGATTTTTTTTATCATCATGTGCTTTTAATGTAAAAATTAAATGAATATATCCAAAATTTAAATCAATTTTATTTTATAGTAAATAATAACTCATTAAATGTTTTAATATTCAAAAAAGTAATTTTATTCTTTCTGACAATAATAATATTTATAAAATCATCCATGTAAAATTTATGGTTCCATTTTTTATTTATATTGACCCCTATGTAGTAAAAACTCTATTATTACTATAATTATAAAAAAGTATGGAAACAGTTAAAATAAGAATATGAAGGTTAAAGCATTATCCAAAATTTACTGAATTTTATTAGAATATAATATTTCTACTCCTTATAATATTATATTTTAATCATATCAATTTGGAGGTATCTATTCATCTAGTTTATTTATATTATTTAAATATTTGACGAAATTTCGAGAATGACCTCCCTCTCTAATAAAATAGAACCTTTTATTATCATTTATTCTCACATCAAAAACTATTTTTCTCCCAAAAAAACTAATATACCATCATATAATTTCTTCCCATTCTCTATAGATATAATTTTATTAATAATACCAATACTAGGAGTTATAAGGTGTAATAAAATCGATTTTTTGAAAAGAGGTATAACGATTAAATGAATTGTTTAGTTTTTTATTATTAAACCTCCATAAAATATTATTCAACCATTCCTATATAATAAATAATATATTTATCATATAATTATTTTTTATTATATTATTTAAATAACCCACATCTATCTCTTTCATCAATCAAATGGTAATATGTCCTTCATCTATTTTTAGGACTACAGCCTTGCAGACCAATGTGAATTGTTTTCAATAACAAGATCATAATGTTGGATATTATGATATATTTAATGTATGTAGATTATATACATGGACAATTTATTATTATTAAAAATTTATATATACATATATATTCACTGAAAGAATAATAATTTTATATGTGTATATGTGTAGACTACATCCTCCACGATGTGATTTGATTTAGTTTTTATGAACAAATCTCTTATAATATATATTTAATTTTAAATATAAAAAATATGGTATTTATGATATTATGACTATTTTATAATGATTAAATAAAAGTTACCTTTAATTCATTATGATCGTTGAAAATTCAGAACATTACATGTGCGTATATGGGACCAACCATATCCATGATTGTAACATAGATAATTTTTCATTACCTTATTTGATTATTGGTCTTAAATTTATAATTTATGTTATTATGAAATAAAATATTTCATATATATTTATTATATAGGTGTGGAAGTAAATATGTAGTATTTCAAGCCTCATGATAAGGGATTTAATGTCAATTTATATACATTGAGGATTTTTTTAATATTATACACCTAATTTCATTTATATAGTGTATGTATCCTTCTACATGTTATATAATGAATAATTCATAACATAGTGACCAGAATATTCCCTAAATCCCAATTATATTTTTTTCATATAAAAAACATGATAGAAGTAAAAATCAAGATCCAATGGTTTAGTTTCTTTAGCCAATTAAAAACATACATATATTTTAAATAAAAATACATAACTATTTATTTAAATCCTCTTACATTTTCTTTATAAAACCACATATTCTACTTAGTACATATAATAACCTTATGATTTACATCAATTAAATGGGTGAGCTAAGACCCATGTATGATGAGGAATAAGGGACATGAGTACGTAGTATATGTGTAATCATAATAAACATCATCATCTCATAAGAATATGATAATTAGGAAAATAATTAGGGAAATATTTTATAATTTTAAGGAATGTGGAACATGCATAAAAATGAAACATCATGTCATAGTGTTAAAATACCACACATAATTTTCCATAATTATAGAATTATGTTCATGCATAACATATGTGAATAATTTATAAAATCATCGTTGTGATCAAAGATGAAATCCTGTTCATGAATAAAACAAATTATATCATATGGTGCATCACATTACCAAATACAATTTCGGGCAATATAATTATGGGTGCACCCATCATATCATGATGCTTCCTAATAATGTATACCACATAGAATATATGATAATCATATTCATTAAATACCCTCTGAAAATAATTGGGTTTCATAAGGTTTTCATATGTAATTCTTTAATAAATAAAAAGTGGGATTTCTAAGTGAATAATAGAGAAAATATTGGGTATAAACATCATAATTTTGCTTTATTTCAATGTCATTAATCCTCATAAATAATAAATTTTTTTTATTTAATCATTAATAAAAAATTGAATTATTTTAATTTATGTTAAAATTTATTAAATATAAAAAATTGTATTACATTTCATTATTTCTTTTCTTTATATTAAAGCATTTTGATTTCATTCATTCCTTAAAAGTTTCTTGTTTTCCATTGATTTCTCAGTTTTGTTCAAGGTTATTAACTCATTTGATGAATTAAATCTATTGGATTAAAATATATAGATTTATGCATTTAGAAATTAGAAATTATTTATAATAATAATCCATTAATTTTTTCATAAAAATAAATTGGCAGTGCTCATGTTTTCTGTAGAGTGACCATTAATGTGTCATTTTCAAAAGAGTGGAAATCCAAAGTATGAATATTCAATGTTTAATAAATATAATACTTCCAATATGATAACATCATCAATACAATTTCAAAATTTTAGTTAATTTTCCTTATCATATATTTGTTTTAAATGGATTGAGAAAAAGTGGAATATGTGAGTAAATTTAGAGGAAGTATTGGTGGGATTATAACTACTTCCTGGCATTTCTTCTTCAATACAACTAAAATTCCACTGATTCCTGGTGTCAGATGGTTAACAAAACCCTAGGTATGATAAGGGGGTTAAAAGATAGAAATTGGTAATGGATTTACAATTTTAAACTGAGGAAGTAATGGATTTCTAAGGGGAGGTTGAGGGGTTACATATAATTTAAGATATTGGTATTTGAAGATTATAATATTTCATAAAATACAATATAAAATTAAAAAATGTGTAATTGTGAGTTTAATATTATATAAATATTATATCAATATAATATATTGGTTTGGTGTATTTATGCATCTCTATAATTTGAATTCACATAGTTTAATAAAATGAAATGTGGGAAAAAAAATTTATTTTTAAGGGATCGCTTTTGACATTTGGTGTTGGAATATGATTTTTAGGTTTGAAAATTAGGATTATTGTAATTTAATTTATAATTTATGAAATGTAATATTGTTTGGTTGAGGATCAATTTGTAGAGACTATTATGTCATTATTACAGTACAAGTGGCACAATTCAAGATACACCCATAACCAAAAACCATTATTTTTTATAATCACCTAATGATTAATGATTTGATAAAATTACCAAAAAATAATAAGGAAATTTTTTCAATTTTCTCCTTTGATAAATGATATTTACGTTACAAAATCAATAATTTACTATTGTTAATTTTTATTTTATTATAAAAGTTATGATTTTATTTTAAAAACATTAAAATAGATTTCATTAAAAATGTGGTTATATTTTCATTATCTTTTTTAATCATCATATCTTTTTTTGGGAATTTTAATATTTATATTTAATTAAACTAGTCATGATAAACATTATTTATAACAGAATTCATTATTTTGAGGTCATATCACTATTCCAATGGTTATATTACCCCCTTTAAATACCTATACATTCCATAATTAATTATTATACTCAATTCTGATTAGGGTACTATATTAAAATTTTTAATATTGTCTATTGGTTATTAATATTCTATTTCTTTTTTATAGTTTTTTTGGGTAGCAGTGATTCTGGTTGATTAGGGAGATCCAAATATTTCCATTTTAGTTTTTTTATTTTCTAATTTTCCCCTTGTAATATATTAAATTTAATGGGTGTAATATATCAGTAATGCAAAGATTTTAATTTATGAAACAATATTTTGTTTGATGCTATATGTTCCATATCTCTATAATGATGTACAATATAATATAAAACACATTTATTTCAAGAAACAAATATCCTTTATAAACACAAGGTTATTACATTCTTCCCCCGATGAAATTTTTTCCCCAAAATCAGTAAATATTTTCTCTGTTGAAAATAGATGAGGGTAACTTTGTTTCATTTTTTTCTATATTTCAATATCGCCTCATTATATTTATAGATCAACCACAACACATTAACAAGGTGATTTTCCTCTTTGCAAATAAATGTTTCACTACAGTTCATGATTTTCTCCTATTACTTGTCATATGATTGGTCATTCTCCAGTAGTAAAATAAGTATATTCACTACATATAAAATTTCAAGTATATTATTCATTAAGAAAGATACATGTAACAAATCGTGAACTTGTTTTCCAATTAGTGTTAGTGAAATTTGATATTCTAATTATCATATATGATCAAGGATCACCAAGTGGTTAATATATCTTGGGCCATGATTCCTTTTATTTCTCACCCGCATGACTCTCTTCCATGGTGATATTCAATGGAAAACATTGTCTCCATATTCACACATCATGATCCTTTGATGGTGTTAATTATAAATCTACAGTCAGAACGAAGAAATATTTCTATATTTTTGGTTTGACTGAACCTTCTCAATCATTTCTTTCTAAAGATCTTTTCAACGTATTATTTATTCACTAACATTATCACAACATGTTGAATTTTTAAACCTATTCCAATAAATATCTAGACGTGGACTCATTTCCAAATTTGAGTGGAAGATGATGTTTTATTTAAAGTCATGTAATGGGATATGATGTTCCCATATTCATTTAAATTCCATTTAGAAGGATACTATCATATCTCTAAGTGTCTTAATGAACCCTTAGACTCACAATCAGTAATGGATGAAAGGCCAAGTTTATTTTCAGAAATATATTAAAATAACGTTTATTTCTTCTCCATAATCTATAAGTGAACCATTGGTCCTGATAAGATATGATTTATAGTGGAACCCTGTTGTGTCTCATATTTTCCATTTATTATTTTTGTATAGTTTATTGATTTTTTTGACAGTAGGTGCTGAGATGAAATGTTATTTTTTTTCCTAATGTAATTTATTTAAATGTTTGAAAAATATTAACTATATTAAATAGCACATCCCACATTTTTCTAGGGAAAACGAAATAAATTATAAATTTGCACCATGATTATAAATATAAGGGAAAAGTTCAACATAGAACTCAGGCTTTACCATAATCATGATTTAAACTTGTTTGATGTGTGGAATTTTTTGAAAAGTCGTCGTAATCATGAAATGAATATTATAAATATTTATTTTATTTTATTTTACTTCATTGGTGTAGGGACTTAACATATTATTTAAATAAATGGTTATGGGTAATTCCCAGATCAATAGCCTAAAAAATAAAGATTTAAAGGACTATTAAAGGGTTAAAATGAGTTTCCACTGGCAGAAGATGACTGAATCAGAGTTCAATGAATGGTGCGAAATGGAATCAAAGGATATGGTTAATGATCATATAGTAGCTCTATTATTCCTTAATTATTAATCCAAATCTGTGTAGGAATTTTGTTCATTAGATTCCCTCTAATTTATTATTTTTCTATGAAGAATGTGAATAAATTTACTAATAGATTGATTCATTGATCATGAGTATTGAAGAATGGGTTTATTTTTGGCATTTAATTGGGGAATTCCTTCATGATTATTTATTTTTTCTTTAGTTCTAATGTAAACGAATCGTGGTCAACATAGACATTGACCAAGGTCTGTTACTCTTGATTATTCTGGTGCTTTTCTTTTCAGATTCGTCGTTCACCATGGGTGTTTTTTAGAGTTGATGGTTCCACATATACCAATGAATCGATCATTGTGAACCTATTTATTAGAACAATTATATGATATTATTTATCTAATATTGGCATGAATTCACTTTGGTGTATGGATGAATGTAGTGATGGATCAAATGTATTTGGATACCCGATTTCACCTTATTTGGGGTTCAATGATGAATAATGTTTGATGGTTTCTTTAGAATGGATTTGATGGCCATACACTTGTGTTTGTTGATAGAAATTATCAGATGATGTTATTCCTTGATTTTCCCCAGTGAGACAGTTTCTAGCTCGAAGGCTGAATGTACAAGAATGAACACAGATTCTAGATCTATTAATCTAGGAATTGCTTCACTACATAGTGTGTAACCCAGATCCGAACTCATTATGGGTCCCTCTGTGTAATGTATAGGGTTTTATTATGGAGACACATATCATACGGTTTTTGACACTATCACACAGTGTATGACACCTCCTAAGTGGTTTAGTGTGTACATCAGAGGGTAGAAAACCCCATGATGGAGTACATGGTCTTGGAAAGACCGTGTACACACTCACAGAAATATCCATGACATATGTACATAGACCAAGTAATGTACTAGTACATGGGAAGAGTATGTGAGAAAGCTACACGTCGTGTACTGTTACATAGGGATGGAAACAGGACACATTCCATTTAAACGGGCATGAATCGGGTCCATGTGGAAACCTCATGTAACACTAATACATGTCATGTACTGATATGATGTTTTCTTGAAGACCCTATCCCTATATATTGGTCATGTTTCTTTAGTATTCGTTCCCTAAATCCATTCCCAAAGGGATAATATGTAAATCAAACCTACACATATGACAATGAACACTTCAACATGAATTCATGTATAGATTTTTTGGAATCCATCTGTGAGGCATAAAGTGAGATCCTTTATTCATATTCATACCTTAAGTTAAGTTATTGGTGTCATGATGACCAAAAAAACATAGTAGATGATCCTACACTTAGCGAGTCCCATCAAAATTGAGTTGTCGGTATACCACATGGCCTTGGGATTGATCATCATTTGTGTATAGTATCTATTTATGGTCTCAATGTGAACTTCCTATGATGATAAACTTAGTAAATTAACTCATGGATTGAAACCATTTGTGTTATCAGACTCAGGAGCATATTCTCACGGATGAATGTTTTTCATAACTATCATGTTGGGATTTGAGGTTGGTATTATGGTTGTGGAACACATTTATACAATGTGTATTTCTTAGTATATCTATAATTTATTATTATATGTGTTTTAGAAAAATATTTATATTGACCTAACTGATTTATTAAGTTTATTAATTTTTATTTTAGAGAATCATATTGGTTATTATTATACTCACCCCATCATGGCCTTTGTGCACACATGTCTTATCTTATGCCGAAGATCGGCCTTGTGATAGATTTCTAGATGGATAATGAGTGGATAGTTCTTAGTGAGACTAGAGAGACTGATGTGTGTATTTACAAAATCCTGAAAATAGTCCATAACCATCTTTAAAGGCTATACTTGTTTTCAGACTCATTGTGGTGGACTTGTATTAGGTCCAATTTACACCCTTTACTTCCCATCGTACTCTAGTTGTGGGATTTTAGATGTATAAATTGTGGATGTTTATTTTTTTTACATTTTTTCATTGTATAGTCTTGGATATATATGAATGTATGTGTTTGTGTGTGTGGGGGGGTACATTGGGTAAGGCCTCCCAATTTAGCGTTATGCATACTCAATGCGAGTCAATATACCTTGGCCTATAAGACATGGGCTTGGGGTTCATGGAATGGATTGTGACATAGTGGTATCGTAGTAGTATTCTCTAGCTTAGGACTAGATCTATGAACATATCTTTTGGAAATACTATTAATTTTTATGTTTTCAGATTTTTTTCCAATGAATCCAGTTTCTATATGGAGACCGACATATCTATACACCAATACTTTGATCACATTCTTATTGACTCAGAGAATTAGAAAATTAGTTTTAGTGAAAAAGGTATACTAATAATATATGAATGGGTAGTGGTTTCCATTTACATCTCACGTCAGCTCTTCATACATACTCATTGATCGGGGTACATCTTTTTTTTACATGATGCATCTATGATGTATTGTTGGCTGGATTCAGCATCAAGATCACATTGATAGTTCCATCAATGTTGAGGTGTTGATACAATTACCAGTTATAGAGATGTTACCTCTTGGTGGTGCACTATCTATAACTACACCTATATAGCATCACATGGTAGCCACAATACCAATAGATGTGCTATGTAGGTAGATCGCACTTCATGAGTTTTGGCTGATAGAGAGACCATGGATGGTTTTCCATGGTAAATCCAGCAACAAGATAATGTTGATTCATTAGGGAGTGGATGTGGATGAGGAGTTGGTTGAAAACCAAGAAGTGGTTAAACCTTTTACTTTTCACTTCCACCACCCCTAGGGTTTCCATTCTCGTCTCATAAAGGTAAGGGATTAGGGAGGGGACATCTATAGGCTATCGAAGAATATGTCCAATAGGTTTCAAGAATTATATGAGGTGTGATCTATATATTTTCAACAATTACTATGTAATTATAAAAATGTTTTCTAGTAATTAATTTCTTGTAACATATTCTTTATGGGACATATATATTCTATTTTATCCTTTCACTCAACCTTTACAATTGGAGACTCATACGAGATATTACTCAGCTATCACACACTTGTTCCAATATTGTGACCTGAATCATTGGGGAAAGAGTTTCTGTTGGGATCTCTTTGTAGCAGTGATGAGAAACTAGAACATAATTTTATCTATAGACTGTTTATCCACGGTTAATGCCCATTTTAAATGTGTCATGTGAATGATGTGTTGTGTAAATAGTGATGGGACTAGGTTCACCTTTTTCAGTGAAATGGAAACCTATGTAGTTGAGTATTGACTCTTACAAATGTGGGCATTAAATACTAGTCATGATTTGGCTAGAAAAAAAATCCTTGATTCAGTAGATGTTTTGAGTTATCAGTTTCTTATAGTGGTGGCAGAGTATTAGGACATTTTTCATGATGATGTTTTATGCATACCTCCCCACTATGAGATAAAATTATTTGTTGTTCTACCCAAATGGATAGTAAAAATATCTATTCCAGCATATCGGATATCTCCTATAGTGCTTCTTAAACAATGGGTGTCTTTACAAGACATTTACAGGAAGGGCTTGTTTAGACCTATTGATTCACTTGGAGTAGCCCCGACATATTTTTCTAAGAAGGAGGAAGGGAGATTGAGGTTATGTGTGGATTATTGGATCATTAAATAAGTGACCATGAAGAAACAATATACACAATCAAGGATTAATGACCACATTGATATGTTTATAAGGGCGTTATGATTCTCAAAGGGTGATATTTGAACATGTTATTACTAATTGTGAATACGAGATGAGGACATACCAAAGACAACATTAAGATGTTGTCACGGAAAATATGAGTTATCGATGATGGGATTTGGTATAATGAGCTCCCCAGTAGTGTTCATGGTACTCATTAACATGATCATTCATCCATTCATTGACATATTATTGGTAGTCTTAAAAGAAAATATCCTTGTGTACTTGGAGACCATGGAGGAGCATGCCTGATAATTAAGAATATAATTAGAAATAATCGTAGTGTACCTTTTTTAGAGGAATCTATCAAATTTATAGTTCTAGATTCTTATAGTCCATATTATGGGACTCGTTATATTAGAAGATGTTGTGCTGGTGGACCCAACCAAGGTGGAGGCAGTGTAATCATGGGAGTCACATAATAGTATGATGGAGGATGGAAGCCTCATTAGGTTGGTTGGATATTACTTGATATTCATAAGTGATTTCTCCATGAGATCCTCACCCATCACAACATTTACCCAAAGGGGTATCATTTTATTTGGGGCAGAGATGTTTTGGAAGATTATTCAGCTGTTGAGGTATTTATTGATGAGTTCTCCAAATTTTACATTTCCATAGGAGTGTTTCTAGTATGTAGTGTTATGAGCTGATTTGGGATCCATGCATAGATGTGTTTTGATAAAGATTTATGGGGTAATTACATATGGTTCATATTATTTGGGACCACGTGAGAAGAATTGTTCAACCCATGATCTTGCTTTGGTAGTTGTAGACATCGTACTAAATATGTGGTGAAACTACCTGATGGGGGAGTTGTTTATCATCTATTCTGATCACAAGAGTATCAATTATATATTCAATCAGAATGATTTTAAAATAAGATAAATTCTTTGCATAATGTTATTATGGGATTATGAATTTCAAATTTTCTATACTCTTATGAAGGTGGTTTTTTTATAAAATTCTCTTAGTAGAAGATCATTTTCACTATTACTGAACAAGGTGTCATAGCTTCTGGAATCATTTAAATCATCCTTTGTGGACATAGATGGAACATATTAACTCTAGTCAATGGTTTCGACCCTCTACACTTGTATTAGGTGTGGGAGGGACAACATTGGGATACCAACTATGAGACCCTACACACTAAAATATCAACTAGACATACACCTGAGGAATTTTCAAATGGTGTGGAAAATGTCATACATTAAATAAGACACATTATGGTAATAGTGTCATTGCAAGAGCAGGTTCTAAGATTGTTTCATACATCACCTTTAGAGGTACATATATCTATATAAAAGATGAAACATGACCTTCGATGTCATTTTTGGTGGCTAGAGATGAAGAAGGGACTTGTATAGTCTGTCTCATGATGCATTACTTTTTAGCAAGGGAATGGTGAGAATTGGGTCCATCAGGTTTAAAACATGACCTTAAAGTGCGAGAGGGGATGTGGGGTATGACATCCATGGATTCGTTATGGGAATACCACATACATATTGAAATCTAGATTCCATATAGGTGATATTATACCAACTCAAAAACTCACCACAATTATTTTCTATTAGGGAGAAGAGTTCAGTAGATAGCTTGGGATTCCTCTATGTACATATGATAGTATGAATCCATAAAGTTCCATTGATTCTCATCTCTTACTTTTGTGATTGTGTCACAACCTGAATATGGATGGTATTTCAAGATATTTTTAGAACTCATTTATGCATGTTAATAGTATTTCAAGACTAAACTAATGGATAGACTATGCTGACCATTGATGTTCTAGAGTACATGATGTAATTTTTCATGATTTAATTTGGATATAGTTTTCAGGATCACCTACCACTAGTGTATTTAACATACAAAAACAAATAACATTCTATCATCGATATGGCACCATTGGAGGATTTTTATGGCTGACCTTGTATGTCAACACTTTGTTAGAATGGTCCATGGGAGTCCATAGTCAGGGGCCCTGAGTTGGTGAGCCAAAAATAAGAAGGTCGAGATCATCTAGTATAATATGTAGACTACATAGATCCATTTGATGACTTATGTGTATAGATGATAGAGGACCTATGATTAATACGAGGGAGATCACATGTTCCTACATGTCCCACCATGACGTGGATAATGAAGATATAGATGGGGTGGAAACCAGTATATGATATTAACTAGACCTTTCCAATTATTCTGTAGATTTTCTAAGGTGGTGTACTACATAGCTATACCACCACAATTTGACTGAGTTCAAGACTTTTTTAATATACTGCAGTTGAGGAGGAACATTCCTGTCATACCACACATTTTCCACTCGGGGGAGAAAACAAATGAGGATGGAGAAACCATTTTCTTGTACGAGGTAAAGATTGAAGATCAATAGAAATGGATACTTAATTGGAAAGTAATTCTTCAACTGCATGTCCTATGGAATCAAAGGAATCTCTATGAGATAACACAGAAGTGGGAGGTTCATATATGAGCTCAGTACCATCATATCTTTCTGTATCACTTATTTTGGCTATTTGTGATTTGAGGCCTAGATTTGTGGAGAATTTAATAACCCATATTTTCCAATAATTACTTTGAGATATTGTCAAGATTATTATCCAGACTAGGACTTTGAGATACTGTGTGATTTCAAGGCCTAGATTTATAGAATAAATATTTCTAATATATTATATATATTAAATATGATGTGAAAATTTATTGTAGAAAAAGATAAAAACATCTAAATAGTGTCCTAGATCACAAATTTTAAAGAGATGTAGAGTTTCAAATATTGGGATTAACCTGGGTGCGAGAAAACCATGGCTGGTTTGTGGAATTTTTAGAAAAGGCGTCACAGGTCTAAATAATTAAAAATTAATTGTGTTTTCATATTTCTATTTCATTTACACAGTGACATACCATTTTATTAAAGTAAAATTCAATGTTAAATTGTTATGTTAAGTAGCTAAATCATAGAGATCCATAGGCCAGTAGGAGAGTTTTGAATTATATTCAATTTGGTAGATGATGACTGAATCAAATATCAATGACCTATATGATAAAAAATCAAAGGATGTCACTAAAAATAATAGTAAATCTCTATAATTCATCATAAATCAATCCTAATTGAGTTAGGGTATTTTTTTATTGTATTCCTTCCACGTTATGAATTTTATAACTTGAACGTGTCTCAATTGACTAATATATATATTCACTGATCATGCATATCACTATATTGGTTTATTACAGAAATTTATTGGGATAATTTCATCAAGATTATTAATTCATAACATATCATTATAATGTTAATCCTATGAGGTGGACACAAAAATAAATCAAGGTTAATTCCTCTCTATTGTTCTTGATATATTCTTCCATTTTTATTATTTCATCATGGAAATTCTCCATTTAGATCATGGTTTTACATATCTTGATGAATCTTTGATTGAGAACCCATGTCTTGGAAAAAAATATTTGATATTATATATCGAGTATTAGAATGACATAACAGTTTTTTAATGATATAAGTAGTGACGAATCCTATAGATTTGGATACCCAATTTCATGTTACTCAGCATGAAATTAAGAACGAAATTCGATGATATTTTCTGAATATGTTTGATGGAAGGAATCTGTTTTTTTATTGATGGTGAGGCTCGAATGATGTGGTTCCATGATTTTCAATGTGAGACAATCATTGTATAAAAGGATATGTGTAATGAAAATTGATTCCAGATAAGATAATTTATAAATTTCAACAATAAAAAGTGTGTAACTATAAGGACCCAGCCTTAAACCGTACTTAATCTTGAGTTATTACAAGATTACACATTGAGGATCTTTTCGGGTTTAGAGTTTTAGAGAATTAGATCGTAAAACTTTCATTACATTCCACATATAAACAAATTGGTTACATAAAGATAGTATTCTTCATTCCCGTCAATGGAAACATATTTAAAATAAAACATGGATTCTTTCTTGACACTTCCTTGACACTATCATCATATCATGTACCTTTCCCTTGACCTATGAAAATCATTTCAAAAAGACTTGGGATGAGCATAAAAAGCTCAGTATGGGTTATAAAAACATGGAAAGGAAACATGGGTACATATATACATAAGAATGAAATCATAATTTACCCATAAAACATAAGCACTTTAACATACCTCATCAAATCATGAGTAAATCATAGAAATCATAAGACATAAAGGTAACTTGAGGCATTCATAACATTCTTACGTAGGGAGTAACCCTCTTGGTTACATTTAGAATACCCATCACAGTATATTCCCTAAATCTCTTCAGAGAAACCATAACGTTTCACTCCTTCGCATTACCCAATGCATTGGAGAGCTATATCAGGCTCACCCGCCCTTAGTTTATCACGGAACCACCCGTCTTCATAATAATGCCCAAGAACCATAACATAATCATATCACATAAAACATGCATAAAGGAAACATAAAATTTCCACCTTTCAATCACAAGATATCAATACAACACATTGATATAAAAATATTATGAAAACCATTTTCAATACCCAAATAAAAGAAAAGTAAAACATGGTATTAATTTTTCTTTTAAAAAGAATGTATGGCTTGTAGAGGAAGCCAAAACTCAAATAATGGTCACGACGGCGGAGAAGTCATTGTCGCCGCATACGTACGACAAAAAAAATCCCTTTTGTCTTTTAGTAAACGCTTCATATTAAAAAGATTCCTTTTGAATAAATGTAAAAGTCAAAGGGGTTTATACACCGTATAAAAGAATGTTGTGTATAAAACAAAATATGCTTCAATGAAAGGAGATTGAGACGAAGTCCAATACCTCGGGTCTGACTTGACTCGGTCGTTCTTTAATCTCTTGAATAATAAACTTGAGTTAATTTCTACTTGTTTAAGAACCTTTTTAAAGTTCATTATTCCTTTTATATCACTTATTGCCATGTCATGAACACTATGTAATTATTAAAGTTAATAACGGTCATTTTAATGATCATTGGTACTTGAGTCAAAAATAATCCCTTTATAATTACAAGTTGTTCATGTATCCATTATATCCAGAATGGTATTTCATGATGTAGATATCATATATGTCATATATATCCAGTACATGCATGCATTTATAATATTACATAATCATTTAGAGGTAAGAAATGAAACGCACCGTTCATGGAGACGGTAAGCTGTACGTACGCATGAACGCTACTTTCATTTCTATTTCGTATTTTATAGAATGGAATCATAATGATATAAAGGTATATTATAATTCCAGTATAATATGATATATAATATCATAGTTCCATCCTTTATACGTCCCACATATGGTATTTAACGAATCAAATCACTTTGAGGGGGCGGTAGTCCGCACTTCCTTAAATGAAGATATCGCGTTTAACCATAATGGAAACCATAAAGGTATGCCCAAAATGAAAAAAACAGAAGCTTTAAGGAAAACATAAACATATTATATATCATATATAAATATAGTGACATCTTAATGGCCACCATTGAAGGTGTTAAAGGAATGTTGAACAATCATCATTTCGGGAGGCATAAATTCACCATCCACAGAAACCGTATGTTCTTTAACCATTAGATGTAGGTGTGTGAGAGTGTATCTCGAATAAATCTTATAACAACATCCTAGTATATTGAAGATACTGGTTTTGTTACAAAAGAAGTAAATAAAAAGAGTTTAGGGGGTTGGAGAAGCAAAATAAAACAAATGAACATGAGAGAATGAATTACCTTTAAAAGTGTATCTCCTTTTGATTTGAGCCTAAAGGCTTCCTTTGAAAGGATTCTTCCCAAAGGGAATCCTATAGGATTAGGAGAGGTATGTGGAGACAGTAAATGGGCTGGGGATGGCCGAGCTAAAGGCTCGAGGAGTGTGTGAAATGAGGTAGAGGTGGGGGCCTTTTATTAGAGGAGAGGAGGGGCACTCTTGGAATGTAAAGATAAGTTACTTTATATTAAAAATAGTTTCAGATTCAAACGGTCCCACATAGATATAATTCGAGGATAAGGTGATAAGGGTTCGAAATCCACTCATCCAATAGGTTTTGTACATGTTTAGGTCTTAGATATTACATTATCATTCCATTTTATTTAAATCGTTAAATAACGAGGTCATCGCTGCATCATCATGATGCCATAAATACATTTATTTATTTAATGTCAAAAAATTATAAAAAATTAATATGATGTAGGAAATAATTTTAGATTTCCAATGAATATTTATGGTCAAAAATCTGACTTGTATAACCCCATATAAATATTTTTTTAGTAAAATAACTCATGTTTGTGTCATTTTTACTTTAACATTAAATAAAAAGTTATTTATGTCATTTCCCTACCAAAGTGGCTCCATGGGGTCCCCATGTTGACCCATGGCTTTTCTTGTTCGGCCATGACACATCCAATAAGGTTAGGACATGTGTCTAGGTCATTTCATATTATTAAAGCATTATTTTTACCTTAAACTACCCTAATTACCACTAATCGTGATTAAAAACTTAATAAGTGACTATTCACGAAAAAATTATTTTAATCTCATTGAACCACATTTTACTTCTTAATGACAACCATGTATGTCGGATCTTTGAAATTCAGAACACAAAAGTGGCAAAGTTTCATTTAAACGAAAAATCAGTTTTTATAAGTACCACTTAGTGGTTTCACTATTCATCAAAAATTGAAGTTTTTCAGAAAAATACCAAAACATCACCCTAAGATATATTTGATATTCTGAATTCAAAAATGATGACTATTTTACAAAATTCAAAACATATAAGTCACATTAATTAATTTAATACTTAATTCCCGCTGTCAGAGCAAATAGCGTGTTTTTATGAAACAACGAGTATCAAAAGATTGACACCAGTTTAAGTCCAATTTCAAAGTGAAATTGATTCCAATGACCACCATTGGATTAAAAGGTAAAAATATATTCTAATTTCACTTCAAAACCAATTCAAAACATAATATAATCATATAAATAAATTATATTAAAAAGCGGTTTTGATGTAAAATGCAGTATTTTTCACTATTCACTAAAAAATGAACATTGTCAGAAAAATACCAAAAATTCACACAAAGTAAATTTTGATGTCGCAATCATTAAGAATAAGTTTATTTTGAAAAACATAGTTTATAAAATTTTCACAAGATAGATTTAAAAAGGGTTTTCCATCAAAAGGCAGTAAAACAATCTTTTAAGAATATTAGTGTATTCTATGCATAAGATTGTATTTATTTTCATTTTAAGCCTCTAAAACACTATATTAATCATTAATAGACATAGATAAAATATCTATTATTCATTACTTACTTGGGATGTTACATCCTTCCCCCCTTTAGAAAATTGCATCCCCGCAATTTATTTACTTATCGAATAAATGGGGGTACTTATCCCTCATTGCATTTTCAGATTCCTATGTTGCCTCTTCAATCATGTGGTTTTTCCACAAAACCATTACCTATTGAATCACCTTATTCCGTAACACTTTCTCCCTTTGGTCAAGAATCTGGACCAGTTGTTCCTCATATGATAGGTTCTCTTCCAACTGAACTACTTCTGCACTCAAAACATGAGATGGATCTGGCATATACTTTCTCAACATCGAAACGTGAAAAACATTGTGTACCTGAGATAAACTCAGAGGTAAAACCACTTGGTAAGCAACTGATCCAACTCTATCCAGAATTTCATATGGTCCAATAAACCTTGGACTCGTCTTTCCTTTCTTACCAAATCTCATCACACTTTTCCAAGGATAAAAACCTTGAGAAAAACATGATCACCTACCTCGAAAGATAGATACTTCATCTGGTTGTCCGCATAACTCTTCTGCCTACTCTGAGCTATTCTAATGTCCTTCTGAATCAGCTGAACTTTTTCTGCCAACTCTTCTACCAATTCTGGTCCCATCAACTTCCTTTCACCCACTTCATCCTAGAAAACTGGAGTTCGACACCGCTTCCCATATAATGCCTGAAATGGTGCCATCTGTATACTGGAATGAAAACTGTTATTATATGAAAATTCAACCAAAGAAATATGTTGGTCCCAACTTCCCTGATAACCCATAGAGAAAGAACGTAGAATATCCTCCAAGGTATGAATTGTTCGTTCTGACTGCCCATCTGATTGAGGATGAAAAGCTGTACTAAAATTTAATTCAGTACCCATCGACTTCTGAAGGCCTTTCCAAAAGTTAGAAGTAAACCTGGGATCACGATCTGATACAATGGATAGAGGAACTCCATGTAACCTGAATATCTCTATAAGATACATATGGGAAAGTTGATCAAGAGAGAAAGTATCTTGTATATCAAGGAAATGAGCAGATTTGGTCAAGCGATCAACAATAACCCAGATTGCATTATTACCTCGAGATGTCTTCGGTAATCCCACAACAATGTCCATGGATATATTCTCCCATTTCCACTCTGGCACTGGTAAAGGCTGAAGCATCCCTTTCGGTAACTGCCGCTCTGCTTTAACCTGTTTACATGTCAAACACTTCACAGTAAAATCAGCAATATCCCTTTTCATTCCATCCCACCAGTAATACTCCCGTAGATCTCTATACATCTTAGTACTGCCCGGATGAACTGAAAATGGAGAACTATGAGCTTCACATAACAAATATCTCTTCAACTGTGAATCACAAGGCACACACAATCTCTTCCAAAATCTCAAAACACAATCATTATCAATGTTGAATTCAGGCAACTTACCTTTCTGAACCAGCTCTACCTTTTTTTGCAACTCACTGTCTTGCTTCTGTGCTTGCTTGATTCTATCTGATAGAGATGATATCACTGATACCTAATACAAAACAAAAGAACTTCCTGCACCAACAACTTCTATGCTAAATTTCATCAAATCCTTAACCAAAGGATCACGTTCCAAATGCAACATTGCTAATGAAGCATTACTTTTTCGACTCAAAGCATTAGCCACTTTATTTGCTTTTCAAAGATGGTAATGAATTGTACAATCATAATCATTGATTAATTATAGCCATCTTCTCTGTCTCATGTATAACTCTTTCTGAGTGAATATATACTTTAAACTTTTGTGATTGGTATATATTTCACACTTTACTCCATACAAATGATGCCTCCAAATTTTTAAAGAAAAAAACAACAGCAGCTAATTCCAAATCATGTGTAGGTTAATTTACCTCATGAGTTTTCAACTGTCGTGAAACATAAGCAATTACCTGATCATTCTTCATTAGGACGCAACCAAGTCCTTTCAATGAATCATCACTGTATATAACAAACTCACCATTCCTGGAAGGTAGTTCCAAAACTGGAGCATTCACCAATCTTCTTTTCAATTCCTGAAAACAATCATCACAATATTTTGTCTAGATAAACTTAACACCCTTCCGAGTTAGCTTAGTCATTGGAATAGATAATCATGAAAAAACTCTAACAATCCTTCGGTAATAGCCTGCCAAACCATCGAAGCTATGAATCTCGATTACATTTGTGGGTCTTGGTCATTCTTCCACAACTTTTGTTTTTGCAGGATCAACAGTTATTCCATCTTTAAAAACAATATGACCAAGGAAAGAATTTTTTTGCAACCCAAACTCACACTTGCTGAATTTTCCATACAGTTTCTTTTCTTTTAAGGTTTGCAAGATAACCCTTAAATGTATTTCATGCTCCTCTTTACTTTTATAAAACACCAAATTATCATCAATGAAAACCACCACAAACTTATCCAAGAACTCATCGAAAATTCTATTCATTAAGTCAATGAATATAGCAGGTGCATAGGTTAGCCCAAAAGGCAGTACTACAAATTTATAATGGCCATATCTCGTACAGAACGCAGTCTTCGGAATATCTGCCTCCTTTACCTTCAGCTGATGGTACCCCGATCTCAAGTCAATCTTTGAAAAAAATTGAGCTCCCTGGAGCTGATACAACTTCATTTGATAGACCGACGTCTACTGAAGTAGTTGAAAAAGATTTCACCACCAATTTCTGCTTGTATTCCATCTGCTTCCCATCACTCATGCTCTTTGTCGGACACTCATTTGCATAGTGACCCATCTCATTGCTCTTATAACATTTCACTAATTGTAAATCAAATTTGGTCTTACCTTCACCTTGATCATTTTCAGTGCAATCACGAGCCTTATGTCCCATCTTACCACATCGGTAGCACTTTTCATAATTTAGAAGACATTCCCCAGCATGCCTTTTGCCACATTTATCACAAACTGGAAACTTAGTTTTTTTACCATCAGACTTTTTTAAAGAATTCTTACCTTTCTCCTACCACCTCGGTCGCTTCTTCTGCTGGTTGTTATAGAACACTTGGTCATCGGAAAACTCCATTTCCACCTTCTCAGCACATCGAACAAGCTTTTCATAACTTTTAAACTCACGAGAAGCTAATTCCCTTCGATATTTTGGCTTTAATCCTGAGTAAAAACGATTGATTTTACAATCAAGGTCTCAGATAAAATTTGGAGCATACCTTTCCAATCGAGTGAACTTTTCTTCATAGGTAGCCGCTGAGTCTTCCTCTTGCCTCAATTCCAAGAATTTATTTTCCATACTAAGTCGAATAGCCTTAGGAAAATACTTCTCAAGAAACATACCTTTGAATTCATCCCAGTCGAGAGCATCAATCTCATCAGCGTCCCTGATATTTTTAACCATCGACCACCACTGATCTGCTTCACCCTCCAAATGGTAAATAGCAAGACTAACCTTTTGATTGTCTGAACACCCCATGACATCGAAAATCTTCTCCAGTGCATTAATCCACCCTTCAGCTAACACAAGGTCAGATGATCCTCTAAATGATGGGTGATGTTGCCTCATGAAATGTTCCACCACTGACATGTTCCTCTGCGGTTGATCTAGCTGATCTCGTGCATGGATACCACCACCATTTATAGCCTGAGTCAACTGTGACATCACTGCAAAAAACTGTTCAGTTCCAATTTCGACCATCTCAGGATGCTTATTCGGAAGGTTATTTCCTTCTGTATGCCTTCCTAGCACTGCTTCCCTATTTCCTCTACAAAAAACCATTCTGAACAAACATGTCTTAGATGAAGCACCATGGTAATCTTCAAATTCTATATCATTTCAAAAAAAATATTTTTGGATAATCATCTAATAAAATTCTAACTCCTAAAGTTATCTAAACCAACCTTTGATACCAATTATAAGGCCCCACCCTTAAACCTTACTTAATCTTGAGTTATTACAAGATTACACATTGAGGATCTTTTCGTGTTTAGAGTTTTAGAGAATTAGATCATGAAACTTGCATTACATTCCACATATAAACAAAGTGGTTACATAAAGATAGTATTCTTCATTCACATCAATAGAAACATATTTAAAATAAAACATGGATTCTTTCTTGACACTTACTTGACACTATCATCATATCATGTACCTTTCCCTTGTCCTGTGAAAATCATTTCAAAAAAACTTGGGATGAGCATAAAAATCTGAGTATGGGTTATAAAAACATGGAAAGGAAACATTGGTACATATATACATAAGAATGAAATCATACTTTACCCATAAAACATAATCAATTTAACATACCTCATCAATCATGAGTAAATCATATAAATCATAAGACATAAAGGTAACTTAAGGCATTCATAACATTCTTATGTAGGGAGTAACCCTCTTGGTTACGTTTGGAATACCCATCACAGTATATTCCCTAAATCTCTTCGGAGAAACCTTAACGTTTCACTCCTTCGCGTTACCCAATGCATTGGAGAGCTATATCGGGCTCACCCGCCCTTAGTTTATCATGGAACCACCCGTCTTCATAATAATGCCCAAGAACCATAACATAATCGTATCACATAAAACATGCATAAAGGAAACATAACATTTCCATCTTTCAATCACAAGATATCAATACAATACATTGATATAAAAACATTATGAAAACCATTTTCAATACCCAAATAAACGAAAAGTAAACATGGAATTTATTTTTCTTTTAAAAAGAAGGTATGGCTTGTAGAGGAATCCAAAACTCAAATAACGGTCACGACGGCGGAGAAGTCGTTGTCGCCTCATACGTACGACAAAAAAAATCCATTTTGTCATTTAGTAAACGCTTCGTATAAAAAATATTCCATTTGAATAAATGTAAAAGTCAAATGGGTTTATACACCATATAAAATAAAGTTGTGTATAAAACAAAATATGCCTCAATGAAAGGAGATTGAGACGAATTCCATACCTCGGGTCCGACTTGACTCGGTCGTTCTTTAATCTCCTGAATAATAAACTTGAGTTAATTTCTACTTGTTTAAGAACCTTTTAAAGTTCATTATTCATTTTATATCACTTATTTCCATGCCATGAACACTATGTAATTATTTAAGTTAATAACGGTCGTTTTAACGATCATTGGTACTTGAGTAAAAAATAATCCCTTTGTAATTACAAGTTGTTCATGTATCCATTATATCCAGAATGGTATTTCAAGATGTAGATATCCTATATGTCATATATATCCAGTACATGCATGCATTAATAATATTGCATAATCATTTAGAGGTATGAAATGAAATGCACCGTTCATGGAGACGGTAAGCCGTACGTATGCATGAACGCTACTTTCATTTCTATTTCGTATTTTATAGAATGGAATCATAATGATATAAAGGTATATTATAATTCCACTATAATATCATATATAATATCATTGTTCCATCCTTTATAAGTCCCACATATGATATTTAACGAATCAAATCACTTTGAGGGGGCGGTAGTCCGCACTTCCTTAAATGAAGATATCGCGTTTACCCATAATGGAAACCATAAAGGTATGCCCAAAATGAAAAAAAACATAAGATTTAAGGAAAAAATAAACATATTATATATAATATATAAATATATTGAAATCTTAATGGCCACCATTGAAGGTGTTAAAAGAATGTTGAACAATCATCGTTTCGGGAGGCATAAATTCACCATCCACGGAAACCGTATGTTCTTTAACCATTAGATGTATGTGTGTGAGAGTGTAGCTCGAATAAATCTTATAAAAAATACTATTATATTGAAGATACTGGTGTTGTTACAAAATAAGTAAATAAAAAGAGTTTAGGGGCTTGGAGAAGAAAAATAAAACAAATGAACATGAGAGAATGAATTACCTTTAAAAGTGTAACTCCTTTTGATTTGAGCCTAAAGGCTTCCTTTGAAAGGATTATGCCAAACGGGAATCCTCTAGGATGAGGAGAGGGATTTGGATAGAGTAAATGGGTAGGGGATGGCCGAGCCAAAGGCTTGAGGAGTGTGTGAAATGAGGTAGAGGTGGGGGCCTTTTATAAGAGGAGAGGAGGGGCACTCTTGGAACGTAAAGATAAGTTACTTTATTTTAAAAAGAGTTTCGGATTCAAAAGGCCCCACATTGATATAATTCGAGGATAAGGTGATAAGGGTTCGAAATCCACTCATCCAATAGGTTTTTTACATGTGTAGGTTTTAGATATTTCGTTATCTTTCCATTTTATATAAATCGTTAAATAATGAGGTCATCGCTGCATCATCATGATGTCATAAATACATTTATTTATTTAATGTCGAAAAATTATAAAAAACTACTATGATGTAGGAAATATTTTTAGCTTTCCAATGAATATTTATGGTCAAAAATGTGACTTGTATAACCCCATATAAAAATTGTTTTAGTAAAATAACTCATGTTTGTGTCATTTTTACTTTAACATTAAATAAAACGTTATTTATGTCATTTCCCAACCAAAGTGGATCCATGGGGTCCCCAAGTTTACCCATGTCTTGTCTGGGACGTCCATGACACATCCAATAAGGTTAGGACATGTGTCTAGTTCATTTCATATTATTAAAGCATTATTTTTACCTTAAACTACCTAATTCCCACTAATCGCGATTAAAAACATAATAAGTTACTATTCACCAGAAAATTATTTTAATATCATTGAACCACATTTTACTTCTTAATGAAAACCATGTATGTTGGATCTTTGAAATTCAGAACACAAAAGTGGAAAAGTTTCATGTAAACGAAAAATTAGTTTTTATAAGTACCACTCAGTGGTTTCACTATTCATCAAAAATTGAAGTTTTTCAGAAAAATACCAAAACATCACCCTAAGCTATATTTGATATTATGAATTCAAAAATGAAGTCTATTTTACAAAATTAAAAAAATATAAGTCACATTAATTAATTTAATAATTAATTCCCACTGTCAGAGCAAATAACATGTTTTTATGAAACAATGAGTATCAAAAGATTGACACCAGTTTAAGTCCAATTTCAAAGTGAAATTGATTCCAATGACAACCATTGGATTAAATGGTAAAAATATATTATAATTTCACTTCAAAACCAATTCAAAACATAATCTAATCATATAAATAAATTATATTAAAAAGCAGTTTTGATGTAAAATGCAGTATTTTTCACTATTCACTAAAAAATGAACATTGTCAGAAAAATACAAAAAATTCACACAAAGTAAATTTTGATGTCCCAATCATAAAGAATAAGTTTATTTTTACAAACATAGTTTATAAAATCGTCACAAGATATATTTAAAAAGGGTTTGCCATCAAAAGGCAGTAAAACAATCTTTTAAGAATATTAGTGTATTCCATGCATAAGATTGTATTTATTTTCATTTTAATCCTCTAAAACGCTATCTTAATCATTAATAGACATAGATAAAATATCTATTATTCATTACTTACTTGGGATGTTACAGTAAACCATAGGCACACAACATGTGGGACTATCTCATCTATGGATAGGTTTTTGGGAATGATATATGAATCACACAATATGTGAGACTCTCATACATTGTGTGGCCTCTTCTCGGTGGGTCAGTGTGATCCTCAGAGGGTACACATACATTGTCTGGATTAAATGGTCCCAGACACACCATGTACTCCCACATGGACATAACCTGGATATAAAGTACTTATGGTCATCTATGTACTGGTACAAGGATAGAGTACACGTGAAAGATTCATACAAAGTACTGTTAAAAACACATGGACATGGGAAAAGGTCTATTTATAGGGGCTGGAAACAAGGTTAGGGGGACACAATGTGTATCCCTAAATAATGTTATGTGCTCTTAAGAATATGTAATGAACCCATTTTCCATAGTATCTTGGAAATGTTTCTTTATGGTATGTTCCAAATATCAATTCACTAAGGGTTTTTATTAAATTTCCAACTACTCCTACGACATCGATCCCATCTACAATACATGATGGATGTAGTTGTTAGGATCATTCCATGACTCCCAGTCTGGGATCCTCTATTCATCTTCATACCCTTGGTCATGTTTTATGTATCTTCATGACCAAAACTACATGGTCAATGATCTTATACGTAAAGGGTTATTATAGATTGAGTTGTTAGTATACCCCACATCCTTTGGAGTGATCTTCATCCACACGATCACTTCTAACATTCAGCATTTTTGTCCTACGACAATACCTGATGAAAATTTCCTCTTAAAAAAAGTAATCATTTTTATTAGACTCCTGAGTGTGTTTTTCTAGATGATTAATTTTTGGAACCATTGCGAAGTAATCCTAGGTTGGAATTACAGTTGTGAATTACCTTTAGTCTATGTGTCTTGTTGACTGTATGTATACATTATAGTTTTATGTGTTCTATAAAAATACCAATATTGTCATGACTATATTCTTTTTTTGTATGATTTTTGTTTTCAGGGATTCATACTAGGAATTTTTATACTCACACTTGAAAAAGATTTTCCCACACATTTCATGTCTTGTGCTGATGATCGAACATTTTATAGAGTAAAATATGGACAAGGACGTTATGGTGATTTGTGAGACCAAAAAGACTAATGTGTGTTCATCTGGCTTCTAGACTATATATCATATCATAATTTATAGATTGGACTTGTTTTCATATTATTTATGGTGTTCCTATATTGGGGTTTTTTGCATCCTTTACTTCTAGTCATACTCTAGATGTGGTATGTTGGATGTATGTATTCATGGTTAATCAATTGTTTTTTCATTACAATATTGTATATGAATTTATATGTTTGACTGTGTATAGCAACATGGGATAAGGCATCTCCAGTTAGTGATGTGCCTACATGACTCTAGTTTGAAGTTTGGGGCCAATTGGTGTTGGGACTGGGGAGTTGATGCACATGCCCCATTAGGATGTGTAATGACACACTCAATAAAGCATTACCGCATCATTTTCATATTTCAGGAAATTTTCTTCTACAGATAAATATTCCAAAATAGAAAATATGTGTTAAGTTTTAGTGAGTCAATCCACCACAATCCATATCCCATTATTTCATTTAGATGGCTTTATGTGAATAATATCAATATCCTTGGTCATTTTATCCCATTTCCACATTACTGTAGATAATGGATAAATCATCCCCTTTGGCTTATATTTAGTAGTTATAACATGATAAAATACCATGTACCATGATATATATATATATAGAATAATTATTCCCTTCATCATTTTGTCCCACCAAAATTCTTCTCAAATATTACGTTACATAATGTTATTTCCAAGATGGATAGTGAAATATGAGATTTGTGAGTAATCCAATAACTCCATCTTTATCCCAGATGATAAAGGCATGAAAAGCCTAGTTCCAATCCAAATAACCCCATTATCATTGATACAAAATTCAAGAAGAACCCCTTCTTTAATATATATTTCCTTATTTTGAAGATCTAGATCATCCAAAGTGCCCCAATGGATATCTTTTAGATATATGGTTGGAAAATAATTTGGTTAATGTAGGATGTTTTTTATAATTTTATAATTTCTAGATACATCATTTTTATATACATGGAGATATAGTGTTTCTGAATCCACAACAACAATATAGTAGTAGACTGTTCTACTAAAAGCATCCAATATTTGGAAAACATTCATGAATAATAGTTCATGAAGAAACTGTTTTAATGGAATTTATCTGACCATAATATTTTATACATGTTCAATAACTTCTATATAGATATTTTCATAAGACTCTTTTGATAAACATATATTTCATAATTCTCATCATGGATGTTATTTCAAAAAAATCATCAAGGAGATGATTATAGTTTCTTATTATAGATCATCTGATGGGAAATTATTCTCCAAGATCATTAAATAACCTATGGTATTGGATAGAACATTATCATTTTTCACATGTAAAAAATACCTTCATTGAAGAATCATTGCATATAAAAAAACATTCTACATTAAATAGAATTTGAGTATATGAATATTGATTTGTATGTTATTGTTCCCTATAATTATTTACTCAACTTATTCTATCTAGACATAATTTTCCCCTTTCAATGTAGATTTATTTAGTGACTGAGAAAATCCTAAGAAAATTTTCAATAAACATCAGTATTTACAAACAATGTAAAGGAAACTAAGTATTTATATGATATAAGAGGGTCTATTCCAATCAACAATAGAAGTTATTAATGAAGGTTCCAAACAAATTCCATCAATTTTGATAATGTTCGGTAATAATGTGACTTGCATCATCCAAAATAAACTCTTTCTGATCATATTATACTACTTATTATTATTTTTATATCACTAGAAATATCCTTTAAATGATCTTATTGATAATCATTTTACGTAGAGTAAATTTTAATGTCATCGATAGTTGCCAATTTTTTTGAGGTAGTCTCTATAGAATATATTCATAAATATCATGAATAATGAAGTTTCATTCATATGTCTGAAGGGAATCACTATGAAGTCATTATGTTCAGACATTGTATAGAAAGTAATGTTTAAAATAAATTCTTTCATCAACATAAGCTAATGATATTCAGAAATTATATACATGATTGAAAAGTATTGATCTCTATGTAGAAGATATAACTTGTAATAAATCCTTGGTAGGGGATTCATGTTATTTATTGTGATCATATTGACCTCCCATTAGTCTATACATAGGCACATTAATCCATCATTTTTCTTGAAAATGAACAGCAATACACCCCAAGGTGGTGTACTAAGACATATGATCCCTTTGTCTATGTTATCTTGTTTCATATTCTTCCACTAGTAAATTTTAATTAGTGCCATCCAATTAGTTAACATGGAGATAAGATGTTATCTTCTTATAATAAATACTGAAAGCCCTGCCTCCTGACCCTGCATAATTCTAGGAAACTCTTCAGAAAATAAAAGAGTGTATTATAAAATAATATAGATTTTATTAAGGTTTATTATTAATTTTGAATCAGTAATTTTTTATGGTTAGGATTATCCATAAGGTATCAACACACACAGAATTGACGGATTTTACAAATGAGATTCACAATCTTCCTTGAATTTATACAAGAGCGTGGGATTGTTTGCAATATGAGAATATATTTTATTTTTCTGGTAGTTTATTTGTGATCTATATGATGAGATACAGTACTTGGTATGTATAATGTAAAATTCTACCAAGGAAATGATTATGAGATTAACTGTAAGAATAATCCCACATATCGTAATATGAGAATATTTCAACCCTTGGGTTACAATGATTATGCCACTAGGTGTTTTTATAAATATCTATACAACAAAGTATCAGGTAATTGATTCGTCATTTTGAGAAATTTTTTTGAATATAAATGAATATTCTGAAATATAATAAAATAAAAACTTATCAATTATTGAGATATTTGGAAATGTACATTTTATGACTTTATTTTCTTTCTTCACCTTAATAGTAGTCATATTATAACAGTTACCTTGAACCTTTGGCTATGCTGAACACTGGCACTAATTTCCATCAAGGAATAATGTTTTAGTTGAATGTCTTGTATAGAACAATTTATCCCTATTCATGAAGTTTGGAATAAAGATTGGTACATTAATAGATTCCATCCCATCATCCATCATGTTATATGGACTTTTGGGTCTATTCAACAATCATGAGCATGATGAAATTTTCTCCCACATGTAATGAATTTCCCCATCCCTTTGATAAAATTACCATCATTCTTCTTTCCAAATTTTTGACTTCTGTGTGGTTGAAATGACATAAATCATTTTTCATTTAACCCACCATCTTGAAACAAAATTTTTTATTTTTATCACCATAAATGTGGATACATTTTCAAAACATAATATGTACTTTAAGGGAGGAAAATAATAATTATTCGTAACTCTCAATGAATTGAATATATATATATCATTTAATGGATGTAGTTTTAAACCATTATAGACTCTATCAATTTTTCTATAAATTTTAGTATCATATCATTAGGTGTCACACTCATTCATTGGGATGTTTGTATCAAAATACAAGAAAGATTCACTATCATTTTACTTCAGGTATAAGGATAATTTTTATGTGTTAATTCTAATAGTTTGAAGAAAATACTTTTTATGAAATATTTTCATGAAATCATACAACTCTATCTATTCTATTCCTTCGTTATGATTTCGGTTTTTTATCAATTCCTACCCTTGATCAGCTTCTCCATCTAAATTATAGACATATTGAGTAACCTTTAGCTTCATAAAATATTGGAGCATAAAAAGGATCTTTTCAAATGAGTAACCTAAATTTTACATGGAAATTAGATTGGAAGATCCAATAAATAATGATTCACATTACCAAATAATGGAATCAATATCCAATTATTACTTCTTCATGGAAAGAGGAAATTCCATGTGGATATAGATATTTCACATATCCTATATATAAGAATCCAAACCGAGTTTCCCTCAAACCCATCACCTAATCTGATTTGTCACGTACTTGAAGGGTGTTCGCGATCCCCACAGGATGGTGATAAGCACCCAAGCATCGAACATCTATGCATAGAGAATGACTTACAACAACATTAAAACCCATATGGAATATATATAAATATAAATCCGGATCAAAATATGGGATGAAGAACAAATATGTATTCCATAACAGTGAAAAATATTTTGAAATCAAGCACCTAGAAAGTAGTCAAAAACATTAAAGGAAAAGTATAACTGTAAAGGACTAATACCAATATCTAATCCACGGGATTCCATGGATTAAATCCCACCATCTCAACACCAGCTACCCAACACAACTTACAAGAACCCTCATCGCCTATCTGCAGCGTCATGCCTTTCCCTACACTGAAAGATATATCATGGACTCCTCACCACCAAATATAAGCATAGGGTGTGAGATAACAAGATCAACAGAATCCCTCATGGGTTCTTCATAACTAGTATTTGTATAAAAATCCTTGTATTCTTATTTTTAAATAATTCATTGAATGTTAAATAGTAATGTTGTTTTTTATCAAAAAAAGGTAAAATTTTCCCTTTTACATAATTCCAAATAAAAGTTGGTATGACATGCCTAACAGTTCTAACTCATAAATCCATTTAGTATAAAAACAAAAAACCTGGACTAGAATAAATACAAAGGATAACTATATATGATATAGGAATACTACTCATACCAAAATAAATAATGTGAACATTCCATTTCCTATATCAAAGGACAAGGAAGGAGAGGAATACCACAAGATTAAACCCCATGAAAATATTAATATCCTTTCCCTAGAACAATCGGCATTTTAAAAATAGAAAATCACCATGTGAAAAACTAACGATAATAAAAAATGTGGATGATAGCCTAAACAAAAACTGTCCACCATAAGTACCCAAGGTAACCTGTGTTCTTATTTTAACAATAAATTTCAATGTTTCAAATGTACCCATTTCCTATTTATTTATCAATTCCAGTTAAAAGTCATATGGCTTTTAAAAACCTTATTCAAAACACAAAAAAATCATTCATGTTTTATAAATCAACTTCTAATGTAAGAGAAATCATGCTATTTTCGTAGGCTAGAGACGGAACCACCCACCTCAAAGCTCGGGTCACAAATGACCATAAAGGGATCTGCCAAAATAGTATTAGAGACACTAGAACCTAATCCATACACCTTAGGATTGATTTAATTTAAAAAAAAGAGGGTGTAGGAGAATAGGAAACCATGTACCTCAAGAACGAAAGCCCACTGCACCGCACCCAACAAGGAACAACCTCCAGAATGATATCACCCATGAGATCTTAGAAAAAGGGAAGAGGAAACCAAACATAGATCAATAGATCTGATCATGCCACCTAATGTCTCTACTACGATCAATTTCAAAGATGCAGGAGAAATGTTACTCACCTTGAGAGATTCACATGAATTGTAATGAAGATCGAGTGCTGATCAAATCAATATAGAAGGAGAAGAGTCTTTGAAAAATGTTTGAGAACAACTTAGCATTGAGAGATATGATGATCCATAGAAATAACTAAACCAAAATGGCCACTTGTGTAGTCGAAAAACATCATTTAGTCTATTTCATGATGTGTAATATATTTACATGACATTAAATCCATTATGTTCAGACGTGCCGAAATATATGTCACCTATGATTAAAATATGTTATTTCAAAAATGAACAGTGTGAAACCACCATTACGAATGTGAAACCGTTCACAGTGTGAATCCCCTTTCATAAATTTTATCCAAAAACAATTACACGATGTGTAACCCAACTGCATGGTTTTAAATACTTCTACTCCTAGTGGAAAAATGATGTTTAAAGTTTAATGTCCAAAAAATCTCTAACATCACCATTATAGGTACCCTCCCAATTCATTCTCAGGCCTTTATAGATAATGTGAAAAATATAACCACCATGAGGTCAATAAATTACATCATATATTGCTAATGGGATGTTACAAACTCCCCACCATAAATACATTCCTTCGCCAGGATGTCATGTGAAAGATGTAATCTTGGGAAAAAGAAGTCTCAACTTCACCTTCATCATTGAATAGAGTTCCCATGTCTATTTAGAATTTGATCTATGTTTTCAAAGAACTATGACAAACAAAATCAACTTCCCACATTAGTATTTCACTTGAGAGTCAACAATATGAACTTGTTTCTCCAAAACCAAAACATTTTTCTCTAACTCAATTTCATCCCAACTCATAACATGAGGAGGATTAGGATGATACTTATGAAGGTATTAAATTTTTTAAACATCATGAATAAACATCAATTGAAATGAAAATTCTAACTAATAAGAAAAATTTCTATGCCTCTTAGTGACCTGAAACTGTCTAAAATCTCTAGAAGCCAACTTTCCATGTTTTCAAGGATGATGGTGAACCAAACAAGGAGAAACATTTAATAAAACCTAGTAACCATTGAAAAACTACCAAGTAATATTCTTGTGATCCACACATGATTATTATCGACTCTAGCCTATTATCATATGTCGATGTACGTCACGAATATTCGTTGATGTCTTATGGATAAAACTTGGTCAATTCCAAGCTACTTCACCCACCTATGCCCAATAAATATGTTATCATCATGGTAGAACATAGGGTTCCTTTTAGGTATGCATTCTTATAGACCACTTATAACTATTGTAATAAAAAAACTCAACCATCCCCAAATGGCTATCCCATGATCCACTAAAATCCAATACAAAGACATTAATCATATCCTACAAGATATTTTTTACATGCTCAGCTGGACCCAATATCCATGGATATAAAGTTGTTCTCAACATGAAAAGAGCTAAAATTTCCTCTTTAAGAATTATTCAGAGCCTTGAGGTAAACATATGATTCATATTTGAAACAATAGTAGAAGGGTACCCATCTAACCCCGCTATTTCATGCACATTCAGCTTACCCAGATCATCATCCTTCGTGGTGTATTTGATCGGAATATAATGTACTGGCTTGGACATCTAATCAATAGCCACCCAGAGTAAATTTTTTCATCATAGAGTACATTGTATCCCAAAAACAAAATCCATGAACAAATTTTTTAATCTAAAAACTTGAAATGAAAGGGGATGAAGCCAATTTGAGGGTTTAATGTTCATTGTCTTTATTCGTTGGATAGTGGAACAATGGAAATCATAATCTACAATTCCATTATTCATACTCAGCAACCATAATCTTATTCTCATCTCATAATATATATTAGTAATTCCTATATATATGGCCATTTAAAAGATGAGGAAATTAAACAAGACTAAACTCACCCAAGATGTTGTGATGGAAACTCACTTCCCAAATTAGAGCATACCACATAAAGAATGATACCAAACAGAAATGGTCCCCCACCATAAAATATTTCTTGAACAATACTAAACTCATTATAATATTGTTAACACTACGAAATAGACTCCATGAGAGATGATAATGACTGGAAATTGGTAAAAACCATACCTGAAATATCCTTTAATGTTTCCTTGTGAAACTAAGGGAAAATATCCACAATGATCCACTCTTCCTTCAATTCCAGAGCATCATGTGAAGGTAAATTATTTATAAGAGATTTTTCTAAAACCATTCCCTTCCCTAGCATGTCAGTGATATTGAATTCCAATGTATTATTGTAATATAACCATCATCTCTATTTGATATTCAAGTCCTTCTGAGAAAAGAGTGATCATATATTTTTATGATCTGGTATGACTGTGAACTTCTCCAAAAAAAAAAGATAGTGCCATTACCATTTAAGCACATGCATAACTGAAGTACGATATAAATCATGATTGGGATAAATCTTCTTATAAGGTTTAAGTTGATAAGATCCGTAAGACACCACTTTATTATCCAAAAAAAGTGAAAATCCCAAACTATCACTCAAATATCAACAAACACCAAATACCATTTACTGAGATCATGTAAGATTAGAATAGGAGCCGATGTAAGAAGAAATTTTAGTTTATCAAATTAAGACTAACCATTCACATCCCATGTGAATTTCACCACACTCATAGTAAGGGAAGTAAAACATGACCCCAACATAGAGAAATCCATGACAAACCATCATCAGTATCCAGTATGAGAGAGGATTCATCTTATCTTAAATACATCTGGTGGTTCCTTCCATGACAATACAACCATTACCTTATTTGGATCAACTGACAAACCATTATCATAAAGGAACATCATTTCCAGAATCCAGAAAATACATTTTGAAAGATTTCCATACAAATAGTGTCTTGTCAAAATTTCTAGAATCAATCTCTGATGTGGCACATTGTCATGCCCAATATTCAAATAATCAAGAATATCATCCCCAAACATTAAAAAAAAAGTTTCAAGATATTGATGAAAGATATTATTCATCATGTTCATAAAACTAAATTAGAATTATTTAGACCAAAAGGAATCACATGATATTCATAGTGGCCATACCAGCTCATAAAATCTTTTTTCGTTATATCAGACTCCTAAACACTGATCTTATGATACCCCAGCTAAAGATCTATTTTCAAAAACCACATTTCCCCCTTCAACTAATCAAATAAATATTCTAAATGAGGGAAAATGAATACTTTTTCTTAACCATTACCTAATTAAAATTCTAATAGTTCACATAAAACAGAAGTGAAACATATACATTCTTAGAAAATAGAATGGGGGCAGCCCAAGGAAAGACAATTGTGTGAACAAATACCTTTTTGAATAGGTAATCCCACTGAATCTAGAGTTCCTTCATCTCCTATAGTTCCATTCAATAAGAGGGTATTAATAATGTCTACTTACCTAGAACTAGAACAACCGTAAACAATACCTCTATCTTAGGAGGAATACTAGATAAATCATATGTGGAAATGCTAGGAATATTTCAAACAGCAATAGAAAGATCATAAAAAAGAAGAAGCTTCATTGGTCTCAAATGAAATAGTAACCATCAAACTCCTGATCTCAAGATAGGATAGTCCCTCAAAACTAGACCCTAGGCCCCACTCCACCTCAAACACATAATAGATCAAATCTTTATTAAAAAATGAGACATGCGGATGACTAAAATAAACTGTAGCTCGATGAACAACAAGACAATTCAAAGCTATGATGATGTCAAATAGATCCATATCAAGAATAAGAGAATCCTAGATCAAATCTGTATCAGAAATCATTAACTAAAATGATAGACACTTTCTCTTTCCATATATCATCGTTAAATCCATTATAACAGAAAATTGTTCCATAGGAAGTTTAAGAATATCAAAAATGTGATGATATGAATGAGAGGGAGGAGCCAATATCAAACAAAACAATTGTTACAAAAAATGAAATAAGAATCATACCTCTCACAATTTTTGGACCTATATCGACTTCCATTGGAGACTCATATTATGAATGTCAGTGTTCCACTCCCATGGCCTATGGATGGAGCCCTAATGTCATTGCAGCTTCTAACAGCACAACAATAGCCTGTAAAGCCATTGAACCCTCGCCATAAGGAGGAATATTAATAGAAAACCAGAAGCATTGTAAGTTGTATGAACCTAGACCTTCTTTTTTGGTATGTTTTTACTTTTTCTAGAGTTTTTGAGAAAAGGGGAGTTTCTGGGAATTTTTTAAGTACACGTCATGTACTTTATGAGTAGACTTCGTGTACTTCATTGCCACAGGAGGGAATGTACTGGCTGTGTCATGGCCACACACATGGTCATGTGGGGTGACATGGAGGCCACCTAAAGTGGAGTACGAAAAATGCAAGTACACAACGTGTACTTCAAAAGTACACACCGTGTACTTCAAAATTACACACCGTGTATTTTTTTTTCTTTTTCATTAAACACACAGGGGTCATGTCTGATGGAAAGAACCATCTTCTTCTAGGATTTCTTCATCCAAGAGAACCCACACGACTGTAGTTCTTCAATGAAATACCGAGCATCTGTCTTTCTTCCGAATAAAACTCTGTCAGTTGCGTTGGAATTGCATCGGTGAGTTCTCTCTTCTTCTAGAGCATCATTTTCCAATTCCTCCTCTTTTCTAGGTTATCTTGGGATGAACATTTAATGTGTTTTAATATATCTATGTCATTATAATGAGATTAAAGCTTCGAGGTTCATGTATATTGATATCCTAACCTCAAGGTAGGTGGTTTGTGCCATTCTGTAGAAAGTCTTTGAGTTTTATGTGAAAATTTTTCAATACCCTTGAATAGGGTATTGCGCGTTTACCATTTTTCCCTATTGTTTACCCTCTTTGTTTGTATGCCTGTGTAGAGTTTATTTTTTAGTGAATAGGCAAAATTTATGTGCTTTCGATGTATTTCGAATGCATGTTTTGCCTGCTTTTGACCATTAAGTCTAGTTTTCCTCTTAGGTTATTTTTTCTTATCCATGCCTAGTATTGTAGGATGGTGTGACTATTTCTCTGAATGTTATTATGCTGTTGAATGATATCCAAGTAGTTCTTGTGGTTTAATTTTTTTGTTATGTGATTTTGTTCTTGCTTGACTTGCACAGGTCCGTGAGAACCTGGTGTATAGACCATAGAGAGAATTGATGTTGAGGGCTTATCAAGAGAGTATTTATAATTACGATGCAGGAACACAAGGGGAATTGACGATGAGTGATTCCCTAGAGTTATTGTCGTTCTTTATGTGGTACATAGGGGGAATTGATGTTGAGTGGTTCCCCCGAGTGCCTATAGTATGATAGAAGACTATAGGGGGAATTGACGATGAGTGCTTCCTCAGTGAGTCTATAATTTAGATGAACAAGAGGGGTGAGACTGTGTGTGCTGCCTAGAGGGTTTCTTGTACATGATAGGTTGGACTAAAGGGGATAGGTTGTGGGTACTTCCTAGAGGTTTACCTATTGTGTTATCTGTTTTACAGTTTCATGATGTGTGGTGTTTTGAAAGCTTAAACCATGGATTGTTTACTTCTTAGTGAATTATTGTTTACTGCTTTCTGTACTCTTACCTTCCATATCCTCACTGACTATTAGGAACAGATCTTTGGGTGGTTTCCTACTGGGATTTAGTCTCATGCCCTATTTGGTCCATGCTTTTGGGCCCAAACAGATTATATTGTTGCAGGTATAGACAAGGGCAAGCTCCCTTCGACTTTAGGTACTTGATTTCATTGGAGCTGCAGAGCATGGGACCAAGCCGAGGCTTGCGATGCATAAGAGTTGATCATCTGTTTTCCTTTTGTACATTGGTTTAGTACTGTATTCAGCATTGTGACTTGTTTGGATGCTTTCTTTGACATATATGTATCATGCATCATTTATATATTTGTTTCTCCAATTGTTTCTTTATCAGTCTTACACTGTTTACTGTTGTTGGATATTTATTTTTTCCGCTATTGCATGTCGTTACTTATGTTAAGTACTCTGAAAATGAGGGAATCATTTCCCCACTATCACACCCAAGGCCCTTGCTGCTAGTCGGAAGCCTCTTGCATTTGGGGAAATGCGCTTGAGGCCATGTGACCAACTGGGTACTGGGCACCTCTGGGTGACTTTCGGAATAGAGATGCTACAAAGTGGTATTAGAGGTGTTATTTTTATCTTGACATACTATTTGGAGCCTTTATCCAGAGATATGATAGAATAGGTACTTGGTAATAAGCTGTGCCTGGGAGTAGTTAATCCGTGTATGCGGAAAAGCCAATCTACCTCTTTATTGCAATTTTTCTGGTTTTTCAATTTTACAGTTGATTTGATTTCACTGTTGCGTGATTCACATTTTTTTGGTTACCATTTATGTCATTGAGGTTCAATTTCTATACTAACCCGATGAGATGAGGGTGTGCTATCTCATGCATCATATAGACACTTTCTAGAAATAACATTCCATGTATTCTTGCCATGCCATCCAGGATGCATTAGAGATTTCATGTTATTGTGATAGATATTGTGGATAATATGCTTTCTGTTGTGATAAATTCCTTGATAGAAATAACTATTGATTGATAGGGAATTGTGTGTAAGGTTTTGTTTGAATGAATGCCGAAATTTGGTTCTTGAGGTGTTAGGGTCCCTCATGGACCGCAATTTGGTGGATAATGGCACTTCTATTCTAGTTTATAACATGTATAAGATGCCAAACTTTGATTTGCGGGATGTATGGGGCCTCACTGATCAGAATTTGGCACTTTCAATGCTTGTTTCATAGTTTTTTGGTTTCTGGAGTAGTTTCTTGAGGATTAATATCTAGAACATCCCAGAATACATGTCGTGTAATTTTAAGTACAAACCCTGAGTTCTTATGTTTAGGAAGAAACAATTTTTCTTAAGTACATGTTGTGTGATTTATGTACACACTGCAGAGTATATGACCGTGTCGTAGGCCGTGTGGGAAAAGGCACGGGATGGGAAAATTATGGTGGAAACACACCATGTACATGTTGAACACGTCGTGTAGTATAATCTTAGGAGCCCAACCATGTAGCTAACAACACGGGTTGGTGGAGTCTCTTCTTATACAAGTCGTTCCCACCTTGAAAATGACGTGTAGTCTGACTTAGGTACCCAGCCTTGTCACGAATAACATGGGTCGGTGTTATCCTTTCAAGTACATGCAGTTTCTATCAGGAACATGCCATGTAGCTTGAGTCGTGTGTCTGACCCTGTCATTAACAACACGGGCTAGGTGAAGCTTTTCCATTACACACCATGTCTATCTTGAACACGTTGTGTAGTCTTGTCTTAGGAGAGCCATGTTGCTTAACCGTGTAGAAGGTCCTGGGCAGGGGAAGAGGATTCAAGTACACACCGTGTCTTTTGAGAACACGCCATGTTTTTGGGGTGTTACCCGACCAGTTTAGGCAAAAGTGCATGCCCATGTGAATGACTTCAGGGAACACGCTGTGTAGTCATGTATTGTAAAACTTGAATGTTTTCTTCCTCTTGTTCTGTTCTTAAACGCCATGTTTTCAGTCCTTGGTAATTCTTATCTAAGTTGTGCGCTTGACCTTGCAGAGTCATGCCACCGAGACGTCATCCAGTTGTACACTAGATACCAAGCGGTGATCAGACATCGAACATGGCTGATTGGGAACCACTTGTAGAGCCTCTTATTGTGGCAGTCTTGAAACCAATAGTTATACATGTTACCGGTGCTGATGCATAGTTCAGGGAAGGATTCATGAGGATGATGCAGATTTTTCAACAAGTGTCGTCTCTTGCCCCATAGATGGATGATTTGATGTGGGTCTTCCAACAGTAGCATCCTCCCACTTTTTCAGGGGAAGGAGGACCTCAGGAAACATAGTCATGGATAGAAGCCATGCTGACGATCGTTGAGCATCTGGAGACGCATCCAGAGAGTAGAGTCAAGATCGCTACATATATGCTATGTGATTCCTCCAAGAGAATGGTGGGTTGTAATATCATAGGCGGGTCATCAGTAGGTTATGGATTGGGAGGAGTTCCAGTGCATCATTCATGACTACTTCTATCTGGAGACACTGAGGGCTGACTGAGCTCGGGTGTTTATGAGCCTTGGGTAGGTTACCCTATCGGTTGTGGAGTACTCCTCTCGTTTAACCGAGCTTCCACATTTCACACCCTTTTTGGGAGGAGATGGGTTATTTCTAGAAAGGAAGTTCGAGGATGGCCTCAGACAGGACATCCTCTATTAGGTGAATATCTTCTGGTTGACTTTCATCACTTCCATCGTCAACCAGGAACTGATAAAAGTGTGGAATATGAGGGAATCTGGGGTAGTGAGCCAGGGCGGCTCGACACATAGAGTTATTGCATTCCCAGCTGATATTCATAAATGTCGCTGGGAAACTACATGAGGAGATCTGAGTATGCGGAATACATCTTCTGGTATCCAGGTGGTGTGCTACTAGTGCGGGAGAAGCGGGTATATGAGGCCGTAGTGCTAGAGAGACCTAGTGGAGTGCCGATCTTGTGGCATGTTAGGACACCTTCTACATTTGTGTCAGATCTTTTCACCTGCAGTTGGTGACATGGGTTCATCTACAACTCCTTTTAAATGAGCAGCTCTATCAGTTTCTCACCAGTCTGAAAACTAGAGTTCTTCCAGTCGTTCAGGATGAGGTGGAGATCGCGGTCGTGGTGGTCAGTCACTAAGCTACCAGCGACAGCAGGGTGGATCAGCTTTGAGTAGTCAGGTTGGGTCACAGGGCCATGGAGCTTTCTAGACTTTTGGAGTAGAGAAGACCCATCAAGATCCAGATCCATACCCCTCTACAGTTCGAGGTACGATCTTAGTTGCCTCGGGTTTATCTTCATCTCTTTTTGATACTAGTGCTACACCTAGCATTATATCTGTCGCTGTTGTGGAGATCCTTCGGTTATGTATCTTTTCATTTTCCGATGTTTTGACACTAGAAACACCGTTGGGGACAAGAACATCTGGTGTACGTCAGTGCAATGAGTGCCCTCATAAGGTCAGTGGGTGTCAATTCCTTTGGGATCTCTATGTCCTAGAGATGAAAGACTATGATGTAATTCTCGTAATGGACTATCTTGTTCTCTTCCAGGCAGTCATCGACTATCATCACTGCATAGTGAGTTTCATTTCACTAGACGATGGATATTTTCTTCCTAAGGGCGAGAGGGATATCCAGGCAAGCAGAGATGATGTAGAGCATCATGGGTTGGGAGCAGTTACATCCCAGATTGCTTGTCCTTATTTGGATAACCATGGGACTTCAAAGTTAGAATTTCCTGCAGTGGTGGATCGTTTCAGAGATGTACATCCAGAGGACTTTTTAGTTTTGCCTCCAGAGCACGAGGTAGAATTTTTTATTGATCTTGTTCCAGGGGCGACACTAGTGTTCATTCCTCCTTATAGGATGGCTACACCAGAGTTGCAGGAGCTCAAGAATCATTTGGAGGAGTTTTAGGCAAAGTGTTTCATTTGTCCCAACACTTATCCTTGGGGTTCACCTGTCCTTTTTTCGAAGAATGCAGATGACACTCTTAGGCTTTGTGTGGATTATCAGAAGCTGAACCAGTTGACAGTCAAGAACTGATATCCCATTCCTAGGATTGATGATCTCTTTGATCAGCTTCGAGGATCCCAGTTGTTCTCTAAGATTGAATTGATGTCTGGTTACCATCAGTTTCATGTTATACCCTCAGATATACCTCTTACAGGCCTCCAGAGTAATTATGGTCTATACTAGTATATGGTTATGTCATTCGGTCTCACGAATGCACCAACAGTTTTCATGGCACTGATGAACCGAGTGTTCCATCCATACTTGGATTCCTTCCTCGTTATTTTCGTGGATGATATCTTGGTGTACTATCACACTCGACACGACCATGCTACCCATCTTGATATTGCTTTTACTACATTGATGGAGCATCATTTTTATGATAATCTCTCAAAATGCCACTTTTGGATGGACCATATTCACTTCTTAGGTCATGTTATCTGAGAGATAGGAGTGTAAGTAGAACCAGAGAAAGTGAGAGCAGTAGTTTTCATGGGAGTAGATGAAGAACATCTTTGAGGTTTGGAGTTTCCTAGGTCTGGATGGATACTACAGATGTTTCATACCAGACTTTTCACGGTTAGTATCTCCACTGGCAGGTCTGACCAAGAAGGGTGAAAATATCTTCTGGTTAGATTATTGTGAGTCTACCTTTCCGGATCTGAAAGTGAGGTTTACTTAAACATCGATAATAGTTTTTCCAGAGCATTGCAGGAGCTATACAGTTTACTACTATGCATTATCTATTGGTATGGGAGTTGTTCTTATACAGAGAGATGGAGTCATTGCGTTCGGGTCTCGACAGTTGGGGCCTAATGAGAGGAATTACCCGATGCACGATCTGGTGTTGGAAGGTGTTGTTCACCCCTTACGCTGTTGAAGACATTATCTTCTATGAGGGAACTTCTTGGTTTTCACAAACCACAAGAGTCTCAAGTACATCTTCACTTACCATGATTTGAATTTGAGATAGAGAAGGTGGGTAGAGTACCTTCAGTCTTTTGACTTTCAGCTTGCCTACACGCCGGGGAAAGGCAACGCAGTGGCTGATGCGTTGGGCAGGAGGACTCGAATATAGGAATTTCGTGAGGCCATTAGAGAGTGGAAGCTTATGGATCTATTATCTGAGATGCATTTGGAGGTGCATGATAGACAAGATAAGACTTTTCTATCATCTATATCTGTTACCTCAACCCTTCTTGATAGAGTACGAATGAGGAAGCTATCAGATTCTGAAGGCCTAGTCCTACCGGAAAGCGTGTCATGAGAGGACCCTATTCCTAGGGGGCCCATAGGTGAGGATGAGATCCTCAGTTTCTAAGGGCGCGTATGGGTTCCAACAGACATACACGAGGAGCTGATGTGGGATTTTCATTCCTCGGTTTGGGCAGTTCATCCTTATGTAACCAAGATGTATCATGATCTACACCTCCAGTTTTGGTGGAGAGGTATGAAGAGGGACGTTGCTGGTTTCATCATGAGGTGTTCCACTTTTCAATAAGTGAAGGGGAAGCATTAGGGACCAGCAACACATTTACAGTAGTCACCCATTCCCGAGTGGAAGTGGTAGATGTCACGATGGAGTTCAGGACCAGTTTATAGAAGTCACCTTGAGGGAATGACACAATTTGAGTTGTCATTGACAGACTCATGAAGGTTTCTCAATTCATGCCGATCAAGGAGACAATTAGTGTTGATGAGTTGGGGATGTTGTACATCTGAGAGAATTTACGTCTTCTTGGAGTTCCACACTCCATTGTTTCAGACAGGGATGCCCGTTTTACTTCTCAGGTCTGGGATGGACTTCAGAAGGATTTGGGCACACAGGTACTTCTGATTATAGCTTACCATCCTCAAGCAGATGGCCAGTCTGAGCATACGATTCAGGTGCTTGGGGATATACCTTGAGCATGAATTCTGGATTTTGGATTTTCTTGGGAGAAGAATATAACTCTTGTGATTTTTTCATACAAAAATAGTTTTCAAGAAACTATTTATATGGCACCCTATGAAGCTTTGTATGGTTGGAAATGCTGATCAGCCTTATATTGGATGGAGATAGGAGGGGAATCATTTCTAGGACCTAGTCTTGTTTAGGAGGCCACAGATCAGATAGAGTTGATTTGGAAGAGGATGGTTACGGCACATTCTCGATAGAAGTCTTATGCTGATCAGCGTAGGCGACCTCTGGAGTTCGAGGTCGTGGATCTTGTTTTCCTACATGTCAAACTGAGGTTGGGATACAATAAGATTAGGAGATAGGGTAATCATTTACCGAGGTATGTCGGGCCATTTAAGGTGTTCGAGAGAGTTGGGATGGTTTCCTATCGGTTGTAGTTACCTCAGAGGTACCGAGCTATGCACGCCGTCTTCCAAGTTTCTTATCTTAGATGATATATTTCAGAACCGTCTCATGCCTTCCATCTAGAGGAAGTTAAGTTGGAAGTGTATGCATATTTCGAGGAGCATCCTATCCAGATTTTTGATCATAGTACGAAGGTTCTCAGTGGCCGGTCTGTTCCTCTGGTACGAGTGCTATGGCAGCACAGACGGATGCAGGACGAGACTTGGGTGGGGGAGGATGATGTACGATCATAGTGTCTAGAGTTTTTCAGGGTTTCTAATTCTACATCGTTCTAGGGAAATTTGGAGATTAATTTCTTTATGGGGAGAAGTTTGTAAGAAAACATACCTTATTTTTAGGTTTATTTTTCATTTTTCTGGAGTTTTTGATAAAATAAGAGTTTCTAGATATTTTTTAAGTACACGTCGTGTACTTTATGAGTACATGAACTGTACTTCATTTTAGAAAGAGCCCGTGTGCTGACTATGTCATGGCCACACACACGGTCGTGTGGGGTGACATAGAGGCTTCCTAAAGCAGAGTACAGAAAAGGAAAGTACACGCCATGTACTTTAAAAGTACATGCTGTGATTTTTGTTTTTGTTTCATTAAACACATTGGGGTCATGTCTAACAGAAATAACCTTCTTCTTCTAGCCTTTCTTCATCCAAGAGAACCCACACAACCACTAATCTTCGACGAACTTTTGAGCCTCTGTCCGTCCTCTGAATCGAACTCTATCAGATGCGTTAGAATCACATCGGTGAGTTATCTCTTCTTATAGAGCATATTTTTCTAATTCCTCATCTTTTTCATGTTATCATGGGTTGAACATTTTATGTATTTTTGTAGATCTATGGAATTCTAAAGAGATTCAAGCTTTGAGGTTCATGTATATTGATCTCCTAACCCCGAGGTAGGTGGATTGTTCCTTTCTATAGAAAGTATTTGAGTTTTATGTGAATATTTTACAATACACTTGAACGAGGTATTGCACGTTTACCATTTTTGCCCTATTGTTTTCCTTTATTGCTTGTATTCATGAGTAGAAGTTATTGTTTCTGAATAGGGAATTTTTCTGTGCTTTGGATGTATTTCTCATGAATTTTTTGCCTGATTTTGACCTTTGGGTCTAGTTTTCCTATTAGGCTACTGCTTCCTATCCATGCATAGTATTATAGGATGGTGTGACTGTTACTATGATATTCTGTTATACTGTAGAATGATATCCAAGTAGTTATTAATGTTTACTTTGTTCGTTACATGATGCTATGATTTATTGACATACACTGGGCCGTGAGAACCTGGTGTATAGACAATACAGAGAATTGACGTTGGGGGCTTCTCCAGAGTGTCTTTATAATTACGATGCGAGACCATAGTGGGAATTGATGTTGAGTGCTTCCCCAGAGTGTCTTTAGTTCCTTGATGTGGGCCACATGGGGGGATTGACATTGAGTGCTTCCCCATAGCTCCTTTCGTATGATACGAGACTATAGGGGAATTAATGGCGAGTGCTTCTTCAGAGAGTCTATAATTTAGCTGAACTAGAGGGGTGAGACTATTTATGCACCCTAGAGGGTTTCTTGTACTTGATAGGTAGGACCAAAGGGGATAGGTTGTGGGTACTTCCCAGAGGGTTACCTGTTGTGTTAACTATTCTGTTGTTGCATGTTTTGTGGTGTTTTGAATGCTTAAACTGTCAATTTTTTACTGCTTATTGCATCCTTGTTTACAACTTTCTATACTCTTAAATTCCATATACACACTGACTATTAGGAACAGATATTCGGGTGGTTGCCTACTGGGATTTTGTCTCACACCCTATTTAGTCCATGATTTTGGGCCCAAACAGATTATATTGCTGCAGGTATAGACAAGGGAAAGTGCCCTTTGACTTTAGGTACTTGATTGCATTAGAGCTGGAGAGCATGGGACCAAGATGAGGCTTGCGATGCTGAAGAGTTGCACATATATTTTACTTTTTTTACTTTGGTTTACTAATTTATTCCATATTGTGACTTGTTTGGATGCTTTCCTAGATATATATGTATTATGAATCATTTATATATATTTTTCTCTAGTTGTTTCTTTATCAGTCCTCAGTTGTTTACTATTGTTGGATATTTATTGTTTCCTCTATTGTGTGTTGTTACTTCTGCTGTGTACTCTACTAATGAGGAAATAGTTTCCCCACTATCACACCCAAGTCCCTCGCTGCTATTCGACATCCTCTGGTGTTTGGGGAAATTCTCTTGAGGCCATGTGACCAACCGGGTACGGGGCGCCTCTGGGTGGCTTCCGAAACCAGAACATTACATACATAACCATTGTTTCCATAGCTATTGCACATCTTTGTGGAAATAGGACAAGAATTTATATTATATACTCCCTTTCTACACTTGTAGAAAGTTAGAGGTATATTTACAGCTATAATGGATGATGCTCAGGAGGATCACTACTAAGAGCCACCACCACCACTTCTGTGATGATCTTCTCACATCCTCTTCTTCGCATACACAACACTGATGATGTCACTAGATGTAAGATAAGAGGTTTTAAATCCATCATTGGATGTAATATTCATCTCTTCCATCATAGATGTATCCACCACCTCCTCATATATAGAAATATTCAATATAAACACCTGTAATATGATATTCAGTCTCAATCCTTATAGGTACTTTTTTCCCTTCAGCAGGTCATTATTCATTATTGTCCAGAGAAATATAGACTAGATCGAAAAATTAGTTGGTTTATGTCAACACCGGACACTCTCCCTGTCATAAATACACAATCTTGGGATACTTTTATATCATCAGGGGATCTCAAAAATTTTTATGGAAGAATAGTATTTTTAAACACTTCTAATTCAAGTCCACATGTCTATTTGCATGGCCTATAGAATCCCACAATCACTTTTCAGACCATTCGAGTATAAATTCTATAGACATTGACATGATTTTCTAAAGTGTGTCCAAAAAGAGGATGATTTGATCAATCATATAATACCATCTCTTTTCCTCTTGAGGTTACGTCATTCCATTAAAGTAAATATCCTTCTCGTGCAGTAATTCCCATGATTGATCTCTCAATCCTCTAGCAACTGGTTGTACCTCAAAAACTACATTTTGACCTCATGGTATGTCCTAATCATCCAAACATAATACCCATACAATAGTATATATGAAATTATAATCAATATGTGGATTCCCTTGAGGGGCATCAGCTACACCTTCCTAAGTAACTCATGGAAGGAGTCTTGGAGGCATTCTATTTCACACCAAAATATAGATAACTAAAAAAATATCAATTCAAACTTGAAATCCCATATGTATAAACTGAGACTAAAAAATCCTAAAACTAGATACTCACATCCCAAAATCCCATGGAAAATTGAGTCTCTCCATGACATGAAATGGTGAGGAACTTATCGCGACATACATATCATATAGAAACAATCCTTCCTCCAGTATAATAAACGTCCCAAGACAAGTATTCTTGAAGAAAAAAAATCCTCTTACAAAAAACTATAATGAACCAACCTATGATTCCATCAAACCTAGAACCGTACCTAATCCATCACATAACCAAAGGTAATTCCCAACCCACATGGGATAGCAAAAATAACCCAAGCATCAAACGACTAAGCATGTAGAATGATTTCACCCAATCTAAACAAACACATAAAATATATATAAAGAATGAAATAAATGGTGTAAGACTAATGAATATACATTCCATAATGGTGATAATGATAGTGGAAACAAAGAACTCGAATGTAGTAAAAAACTAATGAGGACATGTCTAACTAAAAAGGAAAAAAACAATAACTACTCCAAATGATAGCATGAATTAACTAAAACCATCTCACAAACAGATAGTATAATCAACTAACACAAAACCTCCCTACCTTGCGGTGCCTCATTTACATTCCCTGCACTGGAAGACAAGCAATGGACTATGCACCATTGATGAGGTCTGAAGTGTGTGGTCTAATAGGCTGGTTAGGATCCCATGTAGGTTTTTCATAACAAGTCTCTGTATAAAAAATAAAGTCGATAATCTTGTTCCTAGAACATAGAACTTGTTAGAAGAGTAATACCCCATGAGTAAACCCCTCTACAATATCAATATTCAAACCTAAGAATAATGATCCTATGAAACAGAGGAATAAACCATGAGATAACATTTCAATATTCACAAAACCTAGATGTCGGACTAATTCTAAAACTTTCACCTAAGTACCCAAGGTTTCCCATGTGTTCATTTTCAAAATAAATTTCAATATTTCAAATGTACCCATTTTCAGTTCATTTATCAAAGATAGGGAAAATCCATTTTCATTTTTAAAACATTTTTTATTATAGTAAATATAAATAAATTAATGAAATAAGAGAAATCAGGATTATTATAATAGTATATATACAGACCCCCCCCCCACAACAAAGCTCAGGTCACACACACCAACAATAGGATCCACAATCAACGAAACCCAAAAACATAAGCGGAGACCATAGAACCTAATCAATAAAACATATGATTGATTTAATTGGAAATAAAAAGGTTTGGTAGGTAATATAAACCCACATAACTCAATAATAAAATCCCTCCATACCATGACCAATAAGTCACATCCTCCCAAATGATATTGTATAACAGATCATAGATGACATCAAGAGCAAACACCGACATAGATCAACCAATCTGATAACTAATCCCATGGTATCTACTGTGATCAATAGAAACTATGAACCATAAAGATTATTCAATCTGATTGATGCATCCAATTTTTAGTAGAGATCGAGTGTCAATCCAATAAATATATAAGGATCAGAGTATCTAAAAAATAGTTGGGAACAACCATTGGTCGGGAGAAAATAATGGGTTGAAAAAAAAACAATCCAAAACAACCACACATTAATTTTAAAAATTTACATAGTATGTATCACGACATGTAATAGTGTTACACGATGTGAAATCCATGGTGTTAAAATATGCCCCTAAAGCCATCACCTCCGACTAATAATTTGTCACCTCAGATTAATAATATTTTATTTAAAACATTAATGACATGGATTTTATATTCTCAATGTGTAACCTTTCACAACATAAATCCCCTTTCACTGCATGTACCAAACAGTTGTTACATATCGTGTGACCCAATTACAATACGTGGAATAATTATGCATTATGATAAAAAATATAGTTAATATTGAAAATCTAAAAAATATCTGACATCATCAATATAGGTATCCTCAGAATTCCATGTCGTTCCATTATAGGCAACAAGAAAATAAAGAGAACCATAACGAGGTAAAGAAAGTAACTGATAGATTGGTAAAATGATGTTACACTGAGAAAGACAGATAAACATCAACATGGTGTTTTAAACCCTACCTGCCATGGAATTTGTAATTTCATTCAAATGATCATTTAATTGTCCATAATAAAAAATTTATCCTCGTTTATCCTAGTTCAAATTGTTTTCTATAATTAAACTGGTATGATGTAAATTTAACTCAAAAAATGAGGCACAAATAATTTATTCTTTTATACAATTAAATCTTAAGGTATATCTTATTATGGGCCCTTGTTTATCCATTTTAAAAAATTATTCATACAGGTTGTTTTAGCAATTCATATAATTATACATATTATTTTCTAATCAAAATTCCTAAATGTACTAAACCATTCCCGGATACCAACTATACTGACCTAAATTTGTTTGTATGTATATGATATCATTTTTAAGATAAAAAATATAATGGAGATTAAAATTTATGATCATTATGATTAGTGTCTTGGGAAAATAAATCTCATGCATCAATTTTATGTAATAAATCAAAAAAAATATTAATGTCAACAATATTTATACTTGTATAAGATTTTATACTCTTAATTACATATAATTACCTAAGGATATAAATCAAAGGAAGTGGTGAGCTAAAATCCTTGTTAGAGGAGGAATATGGGACATGAATCACTAGTAGATGGTTGATAAAAATCAATATCGTCATTTCCTATGCAATAGATAATCATATAAATCATACATAAATTTTATTAAAGACATTGAATGTTTCCCACACATCAAATTGAATAATCATTTTCTAGGGTTCAAACACCACACAATGTTTTGAAAAAAGCTAACATCATTTTCATGTATAACATATGGAAATAATTCATTACATCATCATCAATGGGAAAAGATATAAAATCATGTTAACATATAATAGACATTTTATCATGAGAAATATCACATTACCCAATGTATTAGTGGGATATATAATTCCAATCCTACCTGTCACATTATAAATTGTCATAATCAACCATAACTCATAGAAAGTATAACAACGATATCCAAAAATTACCATTGAAAGAAAACTAATTTTAAAAGGATTTTATAAATCACAATTTCGTCAATAAACATTGGGGTTACCAAATGAATAAGGAAAAAACAATTCATATAAAAAATAATGTTGTTGATAAATGAAGAAACATCTCAAAAGGATTCAAATATGTGTTTTATAATGAGAAGTATTTTTTTGAAAAAGAAGTTATTTTTTATAAAAATAACGATTCAAACATTTATATCCACAAAGATATAATGTAGGAATATTGATATGATATTTAATGAATATTATAGTAATACTAATGTCAAAGATATTGAGAATTTGGGATAATCCAATAAAAATGAGTTGACTTTGTGAATCCTCTAACATAAAATCCCTCTATATTTCATGGATATCATTCCAGTACAATAAAAAATGGGATTGTTAAAAAATTTAAGAAGTGAATAATGTTAAATAATGTGTCTATATATAAATTATAACAATTTTATAATGTTTCTTAACTTACATTTTTGATGTTGAAGTATTTTTATATAGTGTTTTCAATAAAAAATTCTAATTTTTATTCGAATCCCTTATTTTTTCCTAGTTCATTTGTAAAAAATTATAATTATCTCCGTATGATTAATATATATATATATATGTATATAATTTTATATATCATGAATAATTTATAATTAACTACTATAGGGTTATTAATTAGAAATGAATGGAAACATCCACATTAGAGATTAAAAAAAGATTTAATGGTCATTCTCAAAAGAGAGGTAATATGAAGTATGTAAATTTAATATATAATAAATATAATAAATCCAATATGTTAACATAAATTATATAATATTAACATACGACTTAATTTTCATTATCATATTCGGGTTTTATTGGTGTTGATAAATACAAAATGTTTAGGAGAGAATGTTAGGAAGAATTGGTGAAAACTAACTTTATTTGTGTTTTTATTCCCTATGGCACTATGATACTTTTATTCTTATTTATAGATGGCTTCATAACATACCATGGTTTTATAATAGTTTTATGAGAAAGGATTTGGGTAGATCATTTGATTTAGAATGTGAGGTAGGTGTTAGAATTCCAATGTATATCCCACATATACCATATAAATATGGTTTTGATGAACTTTAATACCCTTAATAAATTAGAAATGATCTTTTTTTAATTGTGTTTATGAATTTTTATTTTATTTTTATGTATTCAGTGGTTAATTTCATTATATATTAATTTTCGACGACTTTGGATGAAAAATTATAGAGATTGGAAATCAGCTGTGTGATGATTTTTTCTTGGTCGTGAAAAGGGATACATTATTCAATCAACAACATAAATCACCTACATATATCAGTTATGTCATGGATTCACCTATGTTGGAAGTTACTATGTTAAAAAGATCACTAACATGAACAATTTCTTATGTGAACCAGTGTCAACATAAAATAGTTATTTAGAGTAATTGATTAAGTGAATTTCTTATGGGGTGAAATTGGATACATCATTTCAATCCAATATCTATGTTTTAAAGACATGAGTAAAAATACTAAATGATTCAATTTTTTATTTGAAATAATAGGCTCTGTGGATTCAATTATACATGCCATCTATATCGTTCTATAAGTTGGTATTTATTACTATTAAATAATTCAATTAATATAGTAATGTTGTTTTACAATATTTATATTATCGTTTACTATATGATGGGAAAATAGATTATAATAAGATAATTTTTCCTAGATATATGTAAAATAAAATGATATTTAGTTTTTATCTACTATTATCGATGTATTTCAAAGAAAAATAAGGTGTCACATATCTCTTATTCTATATAACATGTGTATTGAATTTAAATGAGAAGTATTTCATGAATTATAAAATTTTGGGGGTATAATTTTTATATAAAAGTGAAGTGAAAATAAAATATAGTGAAAACGTTTTAAATATTTTCCAAACGACTAAATTTTTCAATAAAAAATATCTAAATAGAGATCACATTTCATTATCTATTATTATTTTCAATTCATGCTAAATTCATATGACTATCATTTCACTTCATATCCTTTACATTTTAAGTCATGAAGGTCATTAGTTTTTTTAGTTTTATATTATAACTATAAACTAAATATTGTAAAAATATTATTTTTATTTTCCTTCATTGTTTAGGTTCTTCGTAAAATAACCATTTAAGTAAATGTTTTTTGTAAAAAATTTCTAGAGAATGGTTGAAAGCCTTTGTTCTAATATTATGTGTCAAATTATTTCACTCAGTTTGAAAGCCTCTTGAAAATAGTCTTCTAGTCTATAGAAAATGGACAGGTGCAATGAAAATCATCACACTCATGGAGATTAGTAGCTATTTAGTGGACTAGTGGATATCTATTCAATGAAACATAATAAATATTGGCATGTGCTAATAATTTTTATGATATTATTTATCTTGCATATTTTGTTAAAAAAGAGTATAAATTTGAATTAAGAAAATAGGATTTCATTTTAATAAGTAAATTTTTTTTAAAGAACTCAATCCACCCCACCCCTGAGTAAATCCTTAATTCTGGATGTACCCATGTAAATTTGGTATTGGAGGAAGTCATTTCTGAGTTCTCAGTTGTAAGGTTTAGAATATAAATTTCTATTCACCAACAGCTGTTATGACTATAAATATAGATGAGATGTATATCATCATAAAATTATATTTTAATGTGGGGAAATATGTCTACTTGATGGAAATGATGATCCTATATCTAATTAAACTTGTTCTAAAGTGTTATCTCATATACGGGAAGCCTTAAGAAATTCAAAACAACGAACCAAAAACTTGGGATGCTAAAACTGAATAAATATATGATCTGAATTATATAGATATGAATGTTGTAATATGAGAATACATTTCATTTGAGTTCACTAGAGTTTCTCAATGTTAAACAATCCATGAAATTTGATCTAAAATTTCAGTTTCTTATTATAGAATAAATAATGCTTAGGTGCTCATATATAAAACCTCAAATTTTTTATTTGACACATTTAGAATCATGTATGGTGAGAGTATCATACAATTTAATGAAAGGAATATTGAAATTGTAAACAATTTTGTTTCCTTAGGAAAGCCTATTACTATAACAGAATAAGAGATGAGAGTTCTCAAAATACAACCATGAAGGTGGAGTGTCATTTCAGCTTCATTGATATAGTTGAAAAGGGAAAAAATGATTCAAAATAATATGTATAATAAGTACGATGATGATGTATGAGACATATATGGAATATGAAATTAGATAATGGAAAATATTTATGATATATAATCTTTATTTAAAATTCTCAACTTCAATGGATGATTAGAATTGTAACAAAATTTAAATAGCTTAGTCGTCTGATGAAAATTTATTAAGTTGTTCCACTTCAGTTTATGAGCATTCTAAAATTTCTAAAAAAATAAAAATCTATATAACCATGTAATAGAATTTAGAAATATTTTAAAAAATATAATAAGATATATGGAAAATATAAGGAAGTATGATGTTATGAGTGTATGAGTTTTATACCCATGAATCCATATTTTTCACATCTTAATGATGATAAAATATATGAATGTAAATACATCAAAAATATTTTTACAAGAAAATTTATCATATATATATATGAATGCAACATGGAGTTATAGAGGTATCACAGTGATGTTTCGTATTCTGAATCTGATAGTGGCCATTGAAATTAGAAATGCAACATGTGTTTTTTGGAACATACTAATGAAGTAATTTTAATAAATTCTTATGATCATACTACTGATTCAAAATATATAAATTTTACTTTTGAGTAAATGATTGAATATTATTTCATATTGTAAAATAAGTATATTTAGAAACCATGAACCTTGAAACCTAGATCCAGTGTCTACATTATTACATTAGAATATAAGAAAAGGAATCACATCCCAATGGACCATATAGTTTAGTAGTCTCTATAAAATATTTTAATAGTAGGAATAATTATTATAATTAAAAAAATTAAATACCAAAATTATTTTCTTTTAGAATCACATTATTCCCCTTATCTTATCCCATCATATCAATAAAAAAACATGGTATCATGTTGACAATCAATCATAATAAATGGGTGATCTCATATACTTTCTAGGGGAAAGTGTACAGTATAGACTATGATTAAATAATTCATAATGAATATGGAATGTTAAATGACTGTAGAAAATGCTATTTAATAAATAAAATGATCATAATATAGGTGGAATAAATTATGATCAAAATTTTCAATATAAATAATCACATTATAATTAAAAATAATAATGGATATTTTAACTAATAAAATAATAACATGTAATATCAATAATGAATTTACAATGATTTCATGCATACTGATAGATATATAAAACCAAATATCAAGAAAACTTGTCAAAATATCTTATACATTCGAGAGACTGTGCCATGACTCTATAAAAAAAAGTAAGGTCTCCACAAAAAAATAATATTCTTTATTTCAAGATATATACTAACAAAAAATGTGGTTATAGCTGGCCCCACCCATCAATTTCTAATTCAAAATAATTCTTCATATGAAATGGATCAATATTAATAAATAAATATTCAAACTGAAAACATACATATGATATTTTAATAATGACCTAATAAAAAAATTATCATAAACCATCAATAATAAAATGGGGAATGGTTATACATGTCTAACCTTAGTTATACTTGTCATAAATCATCTTGAAAACAATAATTATTATTTCAATTCAACATATACCTAGTCTCTCATTAATTCAATTAAGGGATGATGTAGTTGATGAATATAAACACCATTAAACGATCCATAAACAATTATTGATGAAACTAACATTCACATATTGAAATTACCATGTTAAAATGGAATATAATTAAAATATTATAAAAATAAGGTTCTTAAAAAATTATTAATAACATTGAAATATTCTTTAAAATATTAATTTATTGGGAAAGTTTAAAATTAAATTCATTCAGTTCACGTTAAAAAAATACATATTTCACATATTTGGTAAAATCCCAGTTGGAATTATTTAAATAATCACATGAACATTCCGTCAAAAATATTTTTAAAAAAATATAATTGGGTACAAATGAATTTATAAACTAATTTTGAAATGGATGAAATCAAATTTGATGAAATTTTTATAAAAAAATTGTTTTTGATAAATATGAATTTCTATAAAAAAATACATTCTTATTTTCTTAAAAAAAACATGTCCAAGTATTTTTATGTACTGAATAGTGGAAAATAGTACTATTACATGAAAATGTTAACTGATAACTTGATTTGACGAAAAAAAATTTATTTTCAAATAGAAATAAAAAATAATTCATCCAAGGTAGATATTTTCATTGAAAATACTAAATAATTATGAAATTTTGATATACACCCTTTCTATTGTGGTTACTTCAGAGTCATAATCCCCGTGAAGGAACTGAATTCAAATGAAATATTAAATAAAAATAAATAAAAGTTAATTCATTTTAAAACATAAAAAAGGATAGTATATACACCATGTAAAATAAATAAGTGGTGAATATAAAGTATGTATCACAGAAGTAAATTTGGGATGAGAAACCCTTATATTGAGTTTTTCGCATAAAAAAAATTCTTTATCATCATGGATAGAAAAATTAAATCAATTATGTAAATTATTAAAAACCTTATTAATGATTATTAATCCATTTATTAAACTTATTAAAATTTTATATATGATTACTTAATCAGAAATATTTGTGTCAGATGTTTCAGAGGATATTTTTTTGTATCAAAAATGATATTGGTAAGATTACTATAGTAAAAGAGTGGATTAATTAAACACATCCATAATAATATGCATAAAATAATTAATTTATTTATTAATAAATTATACATTAATAACAAACCAGGAAGCATGTTACTGAAAAATGGACGGTGTTATAGTTAGATTTGGTGTCCTAGAACCAACTGTTTGTAAATTGATTACCTGAATACTTGACATATAAAATATTAAATTAAACATCTTATTACATATTGTTCATTGTTATAAATGAATTTAATGTAATAATTTTCTAGTGTTTTTATCACATTGATTAGATCATTGTAGTTCCCCACCATGACAAGAACCCTAAAGTGCTATGAAAATATTCTTAATATAATTCTTTGGTAGGGTAACATAATAGGATGGGATACATAGTATATATATCGTTTGGTGAGAGTAATAGAAAGAAGACGTGACATATTCTCATGAAGTTCCCACTTGGTACGATCCGTGAAGGGATATTATGAGAATAGAACCACAAGTAGAAATTCCATACGTTTTGGTGTCATTAGATATTCCTATACACGAGTGTGTGTATTGGTCCGCATACATTAAAATTATCATTAATGCTTGTAACGACTCGCACACTTAGATTTTCTGATGAAACCCATCACACCATATGTTGGAAGGATGTAGGGTACATTTTGTGCATCCTGAATGACATGTTATTAATGGATAGGTAAACAAAATATTTTTCCCTAACATCTTTATAAAAGTTAATATTGGACCCCTATGATTGAAAAACAACAGTAACCCCTAATTCTATGGCCATTGTGTAACGACGAGTTTATTCAGATAATAAATGAAAGTTGTATAAAAAATATTGGTTGATGACACCCCCACGTTACCTCTATAATGATATATTATGGAAAAGGGATAATATTACACAATGAGAATTTGTTTTTGGCTTTCATCATTTCGACATTATGTTCTTTCTCTTGGGTTTCTTGACCCTTTCCTAGATATAAATGTTAGGCTTCTAGAAAGGCAACCAAATTCCAATAACAATGAATCCTATAGGGTCATACCAAAAGAGTTTTTGTTTGTGTCCATTAAATTATATTTTAAATTAATTATTGGAATAAATAGTATTCCCATGATTGAGAAATAATTTAATTCATGTTATATTGACCGCATAAATTAAAAAAATTATACACCAGATTGTGAATAAATTATATTTATTAATTTTTTGAATATTTAATAAATATTAATTTACTAGTTTTTGAATAAAAAAAATATTTCTGGGATTAAAATATTTATTAATGATTTCAATAAATGCAAGGGGTGTTCGATAGAACAAGGAAATTCCCAGTGATACCATAATTATTTACGAGTTAGTAAATATTTTTGGTCCACATTGTGCATGTTAGAAAACCAAGTAAAAATAACATTATGATTATGATTGTTATGATTCAACTTATTTCATAAATAGTTATAATTATATTTAATGTCTATTACGAAATTATATTTTTTAACTAAAATCCCAGATCAATAAATACACAGCCTTGCCTATCGTGTAATTTATTCAAAACTTTTTCCATGATTGGGAATACAGAATTTTCGTACAAAATGAATTCCCTCTCGACACCTCCTCCATTGTCCCCCTAAATAATTTGAATCTAAAGAGAGAATATTGTTATAACTGAATAAATGCTGACCAAGAATGAACAAAAAAATATATTCGGTTCACCATGCTAGAATCCATAGAACTAGAGGTTTTTCTTGGAGACCATTGGACCATGTGTGGAATAGCTCTACAAGGATTCTAACCTTAGATTCTCAAAATTACAGTGAAAGAAATCTTGAAGGTCCTTTTTTGAAGATCAATAATCATCAATGAATAATGCTCCAATTCCAAGGTATTTATTTAGTTAGATATTAAATAAATTAATAATAAATATGATGTATCTGATCCGTTCTATTGGTTATTGGAAACAATTATTAAAAGAAAATTTAACATGAAACCCTCCACCACAAGGATTCCAATAGACTCAAAACCAAGAAATTTTATTTGATCAGTCACATTTAAATTTATAACTTTTTATTTGATTGTTGATCTATGCGCAAGCATGCTGAAATTTTAACTTCATGTTATTCATTTGTTAATCTATTTTGAATTTACATGTTATTGAAATATTAATCTTTTTATTTTGGTGTTTAATTTTCTTACAGACTGATGAAAATATTATGAACACCTAGATATGCCATTAGGAATATCCAAAACATTAACTGGTAATGATGGGTTACAGGGTGTGCGGCTAAATCACACGCCATATAACCCGTTGAATTATATCTAGATGCATTGAGAAATTAAAAAAACTTGGTTCTTTTAGTGTACACCACATATTCAACAGGATAACCTAGAATGCTATAGGTGGATACATGGTGTGTAGCTGTCATGTAGACACCATGTAGTCTGACCAAGTTAACATTCCAAATCCCCAGACATGTGACCTGAATATACGACAACTTAGCTACATGACATGAGGATAGATGTACACACCTTGTAGTATCTCATTAATGAAAAAAAAATAAAATTATATTAAATTTGAAAAAATATTAAAAAAATTTACCATTAAAACTTTATTTTAATGATTAGAACACCAATCTTTGTTTGAAAATTCAATACTATTTTTTGAACAATTTTAAATTCTCAATTAATTTTCTGTAAAAAAAATAAGTCACTAATGGTTCTTCCATTTATTAACGTGAATGAAAAATTTATTTCTATCTAAAATTATGTTTGTATGATAATTATATTGAAAGGTAAATAATTAATTAATTAATACAAGCATGACCATCTTAATAAAAAAACAATTAATAAAGGAATTAATTTTAGAAAGTTAATTTTTTTTGTATTCTATGAATGTATGACTGATCATGAGCTTTACCAATACCTATGTATGTGTTGGAATTTATTTTATTTTATTTATTCTAATATTTTAATCTATTTATTATTAAATTAAAATATCTCTAGTGAGAAATCCCTACATCCATTATTATATATGACCTGCGTGTCCATGTATGTTTATGAAATTGTATTTAACCAATCCTTTGATTCTATTCACCTACATGTGAGTAATAGTTTTTTAATTAAGGGAGAATCCCAAGGCACATGGAGATAGTTAAAGGCAAAACTATAAGGATTTCCACTTAGTTATACATAAGTGAAGATGTAGATTGTTGTTTCTCATGCCAAGTCTGACATAAGGAGTTATTTCCCCTATGTCAGAGGTTTATTTAATGTCCAATCATTAAACCGCCCATTAGGTAAGTACATGATCGGGTTATCTAATTATTATTTAATTTTCTATCTTATTCATTAAAATTATATTTATTGAGGAATGTCCTTGATAACATTAAGATTTTATATGAAAATATATAATTTAATAATATTTACTATGCCTATAATTTTTATCAAAACATCGGTAATTAATTAATTAAACATACATTAAAATATAAAAAATATATGTAAAGGACAAAACCAGAAAAAAATTTATGTATAATAAAATAATATCCATCAATAGAATATTATGTTACACTAAGCCTTCCATTACTTTGTTAGGAAGAAAACTCAATTGAACTATATGTTTGAAAAACCCATTATGGGGAACTTACATTTATAAGAGGAGATCTAATAATGGTTTCAAGTTGTCTTATCCATTTTACATTAACAAGAGTATCCCATGATTTACATGGTGTAATTTGGAGTCTTGTTTTGAGAAAATCAATGTTAAGATTTCATGATCGGGGACTCTACTCAACGGATCTAGGAGTTACAAGCTAATAGTTGGAAAATAATTAACTACCAAAATACCGTCAAAATATCTGTACCAACAAATTTTGGGGTCATGTGAAGGGGAATATGTATCCTTGCCAATAAAATGGCCTAGAAAACAAAATATTCTATTTTCAATAGTGAGGCATATTGGGAATTTATAAAATTTTGTGAAATTTAATCCAATAAAATAATTTATTTTTTCTCACAAAATTTGTAATTAAAAAAAGTAATAATAGTACGTTCTTTTAATTGTAGAATAAAATGAATGTATCATCATCCACACTATCCCTATGATCAATATTATATAAATAAAATCTTCTCAAAGGTAGTAACTTCATGTAGTGGTTTACATGCATTATGGTTATTCTATGACAAGAATAGAAATCTTACATGCTATAAACCTAAATTTCTAGTCCTCCTACTCAAGAGTTGAGTGATGAAGAGTTCATATTCTACAAAAATCATAAAAAATATGTGGTCGATGTTCATTGTTTGATGCTTGAAACTATTTTTCATGATCTCATAATGTATCATCAAAACATGGATGTGTTTATAATTCTTTAGCACCTATGTGTCTTTACATGGATAGATCTAGACATGAACAGTTTGAGATTTATAAGGTTCTCATTCTGATTAATCTAGGAGAGGGTTCCCCATATCATCCTGACACAATTAATCTCATTAGATACATTGAGTTCCTATTGGTTATAGTATTTAAAATCCATGAACAAATGGTCACTTATCTCATTCTCACATCACACAATCAAATAATCACCAAAATTGTTGTGAATTTTAATACGAATAACATTAAAAAGCATCTACTAGATATTCTTGTCCACATTAGCTATGTAAAAAAAGATATAAAGCTCGAAATTTCTTATATCAATATAGTGAACAAATAGAAATGGAAATCAAAATTCTTTAAGCCCAAAAACTATTCAGACCCTTACAAGAAGAAAAAATCCAAATGGGTTGAAAGGGAAAAAGATGATATTTGATTCACATGTGGCAAGAAGGTCCATTGGAAGAAAAAATGAACCCAGTAAGACAAGAAAGGGAATATTTAGGTACATTTTTTATCAAGTGGATTTTATATATTTCTATAAATTTGGTATCAGTTATAAATTATGGTGAACACATATGTATTCAAGTACATGAACCATGTAGATTTAGAAACATTGAGCATGGGGAGGTAGATTTATGAGTATCCAACATAGATAAACATTTTGTTTTCTATCAGGGACTACTATCTAACATTGCTGACCCAAATAATATTATTTTTATTGGGTTATTAAAATGTGCCTTTAGTTACCAAAAAATTATTTCTTTATGAAGAAAAAATATGATTGGATTTATAATAAAATTTGGAAATAGATTTTTATTCATTTATAAAGATATCATTTTTTAGTTAAGTCACATTTATGTTTCATACATTATGTTTTGGATTAAATGAACCATATAATGGAAATCAATTGAAAATTATCATAACATGAAACAAACCACACCCAACTTTGGAATCACCAGCTAGGTCATGTAAATGAAACATTCTTGACAAAATTACTTCAAGATGGACATTTAGACTCATTCGAACTAACACCACATGGCATGTGTCATGCATGTTTATATAAAAAGATGAACAAATGACCATTTATTGAGAAAGGTTACAGGGATAAAGGCTTTCTTGAAGAAGTTTAGAATGATGTGTGTCGACCATTTCCCGATGAACCAAGGGGTGGGTACTCATATGTCATATCTTTTTACTGTTGATTTTGGTAGATATGTGTATATTTAATTTATGAGATATAATTTTAATTATTTTAATAAATTAGTGGAATATAATATTTAATTTGTGAACTATATTGGAATGAATATTACGAAACTCCGTTCATACCATGGCGGAGAATATATTAATCAAGACATCATTGATTACATACTAGAGTTTGAGATCTTATCCCAACTCACTCCTCCTAACACGCCTCACTGTAACGGTGTAAGAGAAAGGAAGAACCATGACTTATTAGACATGGTAAGATAAATGACAAGTCTTTCCATTCATACAATACCCTATTGGACAAATTAATTACAGACATCAATAAAAGTAGTAAACCAAGTACCAACAAAATCAATAAATGATATTATAAATGGTTTTTTTAGTGGAAGAAAAACATTGCTATCAAATATACATGGTGGGGAAGAGAAAGATTAGTTAAGGCCTCTTCAGGTAACAAACCTTCACCCTAAGTCAAAAAGGGTAACGTTATTGGATATCCTAAAGAAATATGGGGAAATTACCTATATGACCCGTAAGACAAAAAGGTTATAGTCGAATGACATTCCATACTTTTTGATATGTTGCACATCTCCAAATGTGATACTGGGTGAATGATAAACATCAATGAATTCAGGGCTCAAGGAAAACAAGAGTTGGTATAGGTTTAGTTTCCAAAATGCCATGTGGAAGAATAAATTGTTCCAGAGACACAATTACTCAGTAGGAGTACAATATAGGTTAGAGAACTAAAATTATATAGGTTTATAATTATAGTGGATGGTGACTCATTACTAGTTGATAAAAATGATACTTTAACCTAAAAGGTTGTTGTGACTGGTATAGATAATTCCAAGTGGCAAGAATCCATGAAATATGAAATGGATTCTATATACTAAGACCATGTGTATATATTGGAAGATCCTTAGGTGGATGAAAATAATTTTTGTTGTATATGGGAATTCAAGATTAAACTAAACATGTAAGGACATTTCACTACCTATAAGCTGTGATAGGTTGAAAAAGGACTTAAACAGATTCACAGAATTGACTATAAATAAAACATTTCACAAGATCTAATGTTGAAATACATTAGAATCTTAAATCCCATTGTCTCTTACCGTGACTTTGAGATTTGGAAATTGGATGGAAGAACTACCTTCCTCAATGGGAACCATTAAGAAGTTGTCTACATGACACCACCTGAAAATTTTGTGAAGAAAAATGTTTCCCAAAATATAATAAAGTATCAAAAATACATTTATGGAATTATCAAGAATCCAGGTCATGGAATATTTTTTTGATTAATCTATAATGGAATTTTGTTTTATAAATAACGAATTAGAGGATTGTATATATAAACAATTATGTGGGAGTGAAATAATATTCTTAATATTATATGTTGATGACATATTACTTATAGGACATGAAATAGTCATATTATAGTCTATTAAATAATATATGAATAACTTATATTCCATGAAATTCTTGTGATTGGAAGAATATATCCATTTTATTGTAATTCATCATGGTAAATCCAATAACTTTCTTATCATATTTCAAAGTACATTCATTGACATCATATTGTAGAGATTTAGTATGTAATATTTGAATAGTGTATTGTTTCCATTATGACACGGAATTCATCTTTTAATGAAAATGTTCCGTCAAACTCATGTGGAATGAAATTGAATGGCAAGGATTCCATACGAATCAGCAATTGGGTCAGTCATGTATATTATGTTATGTGTGAGGCAAGATTTCTCCTATGTATATTGTTTGTTAGGATGATATCATGGTCATCCAGGTGACTACCATTCGATGAAAGTCAAAACTATCCTTAAATATCGAAAGCATACTAAGGAAACATTCATAATTTATGGAAGATATGTGGAACTAGTCCTCAAAGTACATACATATTATAGTTTCACAACATCTCAAGATGGGATGAAGTGGCAAACAAGACACATCATCACATTTAATGGTTTTCATGTTATGTGTAAGTGCTCAGAGCATGCTGTGGTCCCAGATTCTAAAGTAGAGTCTAAGTATATAGTGATATATTAGGTTTCTAAAAAAGAAATTTGGATGTAAAATTTACTCTAAGATATTTATGTGGTTTATAATATTAAATATCCCATCACACTCTATTATGGTAACACTAATGTGGTTGTGCTCATAAAAAAATCTATGGTTACATCCGTGGATGAATCCCATTATTCGGAAGTATCATCTATTGATGGGTTTTTCATAGATATGTGAAGTTTTACTAAAATTTATTTCTTGGAAGGTAATCTGGCAGAACCCTATAATAATTCATTGAATCAGCATTAACATGATTATCATGTGAGGTATAGCGGACATATAGTCATAGGGAGTTGGAACTAGTACCAGTGGGACTTTTTTAGAGTTGGTGTCCTTGAATGAACTGTTTTTCTTTTACTGCATGAATATTTGACATAATAAATATTAAATTAAAAATCATATTAGAAATTCATCATTTTTATTCATGGAATTAATGTAATAATGACATATATTATCTATTTATTTGATAAATTCAATTTAGTTTCCTACTATGATGAGAAACTGGGAGTTCTATAACAATATTTTTTAATTAGTTATATGGATGGATAACATAGTATAATGGAAACATAGTATGTAGACCTTAAGGTTTGAGTACTCATATGTACATGATACTCTATCTCATGAAGTTAACACTTCATAATCTCCAATATGGGAGAGTATGAGAATAGACCTGAAAGTGGGAATTCTCAATGTTTTGGTGTCATCAGATATTCCAATATTCAAGCGTGTGTAATGGTCCTTAAACTTAATTAATATTATCATTAATTCATTCCATGACTTTCACACATAGATTTGATGATGAAAACTGTCATGAAATGTGTTTCTGGGAATCACGGTGCATTTGGTGCATCATGAATTACATGTTATTATTGGATAAGTTATGGAAGGAATTTTCCCTTCCATCCTTAGGGAAGTTGAAATTTAATTACATTTATTGAAATTGAACTTTTACCGTAAATTTAATGGATAGGGGTTAACAATGAGTTTATTTCAAATAATAAAATAAATATCTATCGAGCATATAGGTTCATGACACCACTATACAACCTTCTTGAAGAGATATTATGATAAAATGATTAAATTTCACAATTATTTTTTATTTGTGGTTGTCGTTATTATGACATTAAGTTCTTTCTCTCTAGTTTCCTTGAATCATTACTATGGAGTAATCTTGGACTTAAGGTAAACATGCCTAATGAAAATGATAAATAATCCCATAGGTTCACACACAATGGGTTTATATTGGCCTCGATTCAATTCTCTTTGAATTAATTAATTAGAACGAATATTACTATCAATAATAAGAAGTAATATTACTCATGTTATATTGATTGAGAAAATAAAATAAATATTTTTTCATTATATTGTGAATTAAATTTATTTATTTATTTTATTTAATATTTAATAAATATTAATTTACAAATTTGTGAATAAAAAATTTATTTAGGAGAAAAAAATATTTATTTGGGTTCTCAATAAATGTAAGAGGTGTTAAAACCGACCAAAACCTTATATAGTGATAAAATTATTATTTATGAGTTGGTTAATATTATATATCCATTTTACAGAAGTTGGTGAACCACAAAATAATAATATTATTATTATTATTATTATTATGTGCAATAGAATTTAATTAATGGTTATAATTATATTTATTGGAATTTATGAAATTAAATATTTTAACCAAAATCCTACCTCTATAAATAGATGGACAAGTCTGTTGTCTAATACACTCCAAAAAAATTCCATGTTTGGGAATACCGAATTATTGCACAAAAATAATTCTCTCTCAACTCCTCCTCCTCTCTCCCTCTAAATAATGAGAAACTTGAGGGATAATTTCATCAAGACCGCAAACCAAGCAACCAAGAACGAATAGTGCAAGACAATCGATTCACAGCGCTAGAACAAGAAGAATGGGTGGAGTTTTTTAGAGACTGTTTAAACATGTGAGGATCAATTCTAGAGGGATTTTAACCTTGTAACCCCACAAGCACAATGATGGAAATATATTGATCACCTTTGGGCGATCAATAATTATAAAAAAATAATGTTCTTAAGCCTCAGTATTTATTTATTGACATATTAAATAAATTAATTAGAAATTTCTCGTGAAATATCATCACCCTTAGTTTCATGAAATGATTATTAAAATAAAATTTAATATATCAAACTCCAATGCAACACTTCAACCACACTCAGGACCAATAGTAAAAACCATGGGGATGATAGTCCATATGTTTGTAAGAGTGTCATTTCCCTTTTTCAATGATCATTATCAGAAAAGTTATGTAATTTAAAACATTTCAATTTGATCAGAATTCTTGGTATAAAATTTTATTTTTATAAATATACTTATATATATCATCTATGTGGTTCAGTGATAAAAATCGAGTCACATCTCTTCGTGAAGGTGATAATCCACACATACATGAATGATGCAATTTTTTTCAATATAAGATGGAAAATAATGTATATTATCTTAAAATACTAATAAATATGTAATTAATATAATATTTTTTTCATTTATATCACATATATTGATTATTTTTATCATTATTAACATCATACTATTTAGTTAGTGAAAAATGAATCACATCACTTCACAAGATAGTAGCCTGCCATACACATGAGTGACGTTATCATTTCTCATATGGAATGGGATATAAAAATGGTAAATATGATATTTTTACTAAATAGGTATCATTATGTTATTATTTTCATATATATAATTTATACCAATCATCATAACCAACCAAGAGTGGTTATTATGGAAAATTTAATGACACTTGTTCATGAGGATTTAGTTTATTGTACTCATGAATGATGATTTTCATATCTCGTTTAATGAAAGTGCAGATTTTGGTAGTTCATGAAAAAATATTACAAAATAATAATATACGAAATTTTTGGAAAATGTTATATCATTCTAGTTTAAAAATAATTTACCTAGGTAGAATTATATAGAAAATATAAAATCTCATTAATGAACATGAAATCTTATTTGGTTATCCTACTTAGGATTATACAAATGCCTTCCAATGTAGGATTTATTCTGTTAATATTTCATGTATAATGATATTATGTAATTTTGGATCTTATTTGGCAGTTATTTTTTGAACCAAAAGGGTTTTACAGTGTGAATTTGAGAGGAGTGTGGGTTGCCTTTTCTTGGTGAGGTGAGTGGCACATTTGTTATTTTGGTAGAAAAAGGTGTACACATATTTTTACCTTATAGAGAGGGTCTATAATAGACACTTATATTGAATTATATATTATAAGGTTTATAAATTTCTATTAAACAAATTTTAAACATGGTCTTAGTTCATTTTCATCCGCATCATTTTTAGTAAAACCCCAAAGTAAATTAGTTTTTAACTTAACAACGATAATTAACCTTGTTGGGTTCAGAAAAAAATTTCAAAGGGAAGTCAAATAATCCAATAAATTTTGAAAAGAGGGAAAATATAATTGAATGATTATTTGAAGAAGATTTTCGAGGAAGCCAATAAATTTGTAAAAGGAAAAGCTAAACCAAAAAAGGAATCATCCTTCACAGATCACTACTCTGCATGGCGGTCTTCTTCGCAAAGCACCCTCGAACTAGCTAGTTCTCAGTATGGAGATGATGAAACTGATCCCCCATGAATGATATTGTTCATAGGTTAGAGCTAGATAAGTTTCACAGGTGTACCATTTTACATAGACTTGAATAGTTTGTGGGTGAGGAACAACCAATGGCATCCTGCGAACAATGTCTCTTAGAAGATTATGGTGGTGATTTATGCCGCTGAGAACTCCAACCATGCAGGCCTCTATTGACTAATTCTTCCAAATTAAATTTATTTCTCCCTAGGGATTCACTAAAATACATTGTGTGACCAAGTGATCCATCTCCTCCAACCTCCATAAAAAGTCCTTGATGGGAGCCACGAAGGGTCCTGAGAGTGGAATTTGGTAGGAATTGAGTGATCGATAGAACATAAGAATATATCACTCTAAAGGATAGAGTCTATGAATGATTACCTTCTGGTATATCCCACCTCATAGCATTAATGATGAAAATATAATACTAATTGGTGTATTGAGAACCTAGTTGCATTCATAGATGAATTTCCTACAATGGAAAGAGATAATTCATCTTATTCAAGATTGTGTCCCCGTAGCCATATTTTATATGGATGTATCCTTGAACCATGTATAAAATTACTACATGGATGGATCATAGCATCACATAACACCATGGTACATGGATGGAAAAAAACACCATGAACCACCAAGGAACATGGGAAAAACTAGGTCCCACAACGAAAAATGCTATGCGAAATGAACCTAGGTCTACGTACCATCACGGTATGAATAGGTCCCCTACACCTGCAAAACAACATGCTATGCGGGGGAGTCCCAATTTCTCATTAAGAAATGGTATTCATAATGAGGTATTATTGGGTGTTCTAACCTCTAGATTTACCAAATTCCTTTTATTCTTATCACATCATCCATATCCCCTCCACGAACTTGTCCAATGACACTAACCCAAAGCCTTTTCCAATTCCACCAGACCAATTTGATAAAACCATCAACTGAATCAACACACCCTCCTGAGTTTAAAAACCCATTCTTAGTAGATTCATGTGAGATATAAATAAAATAATGGAGACCCCCATAATTTCCCAATGTTTACATTTCTATGGTAATGAGGTTTTTAACCTCGGGATGCTCACATGTACCTCCTTGTTCTTGGGACTAAGGGTAATTGTTGGCCATTCCCTTTGATGGGGGCTAGTGATAAATGATGGATAATCAAACTTTCTTTCCCCTTTGATGAGGAATGCACCTCCTCATTCCTAGAACCAATAAAATGGCACTCCATCTATGGAAATCCTCTAGAACCTCATCAAGGAAGTGTCGTGCCCCAGTCCCCTCCCATCATAATCGACATGCCTTTCCACCAGTGAAGAGGGGAATGAGTGTGGTCTTCATGATCTACCACTTCCTCTTATTTCTCACACCGAGCATAAATAACATGGTATTATAGATTAGTTTCGGTCATTGTGTCCAAACAATCCATCCAGAAACTAAACATTGGGAACATTGATTCTTTCTATAACCAGGATATGTTGGACCCCTAACTAAGGCAGGTGTTCAATGGGTATACTATTTCTAAATAATATGTAATTATAACACCCAAGTCAAAATAAGTAACCTAATAGATTATACCCCAATCAGATGAACTCTGAGAACACTGATTCACACTCTATTCGGTATAATAATTATGTTTATCTAAGGCTCGTGACCAAATGGGGATTCCCTCTAGATGTAAGCCCCAAATAAATCCCCCTTTCAATTGTGAGCATCCATGCATATTCCATATATTTTATAACTATGTGGATATTGATTCTTCATCAGCTGGGATACATATGAAACCACTTTGAGGTTCATTCCTGACATCGCCATCTTCACATCAGTTTTCATATGTCCTTACCATATGATGATAAACTACATGGTTAATTACATTTCACTTGACATTAAAAGGATATGATCCAAGTAAAATGAAACTAAACTACATGGGTTATAATTCATTCCATGAGGATACATATGTATCACATCTCGTGGGTTCGATCCCAAGAGTGAAATGATTCTGGTCTCCCATGGATGAGGATAAACTATAGAGTTTCACCCCTTGTAGCTTAAAATAGTAATTGTATTAATAAAAAACAATGAAATTTCTAGTCTTTCTAATAAGTGGTAATCATTAAGAAAGAACCTCAGATACATCCAGGAGATTCTAGATCCTTGAATATTTATGGTTGATCTTGAGTCCTAGGAGTAATCCATGGACTCATGATTGGGATTAACAAAGTATTCATGAACATATGAAAATATCATAAATCTACATGGGAGTACCGGAATATGTAATAATTACCACAAAATGATGTCATCCACTAGAGTTTCCATCCTCTCGACCAATGTGAGTCTGTAAGTTTCATTGGCCAAATCACCCAATGAGCACCTGTCATTGGAATGAAGGTCTATGAATCAAGGAAAAGAGGGTCTTTGAGTGTTTCTGGATCTACAAATAAACTCATTGGAAAACATTTGAATATTTCATACCTGAAATGGATAGATTTCACAAACACATATCCCAATTCAATCATCCATCAGGACCACTTATCTAGGGAACCTCATTCGTAAGATAAAAAGGATATATTAACTAGTACCCCTCAGAACATATATATATATCATTCTGGGGTATTATGAAATTCAAGATGAAATAAAAATGGTGAAACTTATGTGAATCCTCAACCAAGGGGGCAGCGTTACCTCTATAAAAGACACTTTTTCATCAAAGGAAAGTTGTCTGAGAAAAATCATCAATTATGCATGTGATGTTGAGATGATACTGTGATATTGTTTTTTTACCTCTACAGGTTAAATATATTGAACCTCTGTAGTGCTACCTTCAATCCCATGGAATACTGATAGTTCGCTCAGACATGAATGTGTATAACTATATATAAACTCACTCTCTAGGGTTCTCCGATGGAACCCTAGCTGCGGCACTCGGCTCTCGAGAGGCAGCGATGCCCCCCCCCCCGACTCTTGCTGGCCTTCTCCACTTTCACCTCCATGTCCTCCCATCCTAATTTCCCTCATATCAGTGTCTCCCCTAAACTCCCTGCTCTCTTCCAGGATGATCCTTAGCTCCCGATTTCTCTTCCAGAAATCTCAGAGGCTTCATCGCTCCTTGAGTTGTCCCTCGTCGCCCATTTTGGATGTCGAAGACCGTCCCTTGATAGCTTCGATAGATTTGTTAATAGCACCTGGCCCCTAAAGTCCCGCGTCGTGGTTGGGTTGTTGGATCCGTGTCACATTATTCTTCGCTTTGACAGTGCTGACGATTTGGCATCCGTATAGACCAAAGGTTTGCACGCCTGTTATGGTTCCCAATGCTTTCTATTCAAATGGGGATATGAGTTCCACTGGAATCATGACCCACTGACTGCTGCGATCTGGGTTAGTTTCTTGAATCTTCCCCTTCCTTTCCAAAATCCAGCTATTCTGGTGATGTTGGGTAACCTCGTCGGGAGGTTCCTTGCTTTTGATGAACATTCTCGGTCCTTCAGCCACCCTATTGCTCCTTGGATCTGCATGGAAGTGGATCCCATGGACTCCTTCTGGATTTAGGTTGGTGTTGAATTCGGATACAAACAATCAGTGTTTTTTGAAAGTTCGACAGATTTTTTTAGTTCATGTTCTCATCTGGGACACCTCCATCATGTCTTTCATTTGAATTATTTTTCTCCAGAGGTTGGACATCCTATAGGAAGTGCACCCTCCAACAGTGGTGTTCCTCTTCGTTTGGAGGCTCAGCCGTATATCCCTGACTCAAAGGCGGATGGTACAGTTGCAGCCACCATTTCAGAGAACACAAGAGTGCCTCATGTGAATGGCCAAATCATGGATCCCTCCATTGCCTAGAAAAAATTGGTTCACTCTTTTATTAGGGAGTCTCGAGGGACCACTGATCCTACATATCACTTCCATAGTAAGGGAAAGAGATAAAATGAAAATCCAAAGGTGGCAGATATATTTGATCGGCTAAAACAGATCCCGGATTTACCATTGAAGGATCCGGGAGATAATAAGGAACAACCGGCCCGCACAGGTTATGAGAAGTCATCTTCTACCAGGGCTACAGTGGAGATGGAGAAAATCACTCAAAATGAGCATGAATGTGCTGCAGTAGAGGCTAGCAAGGAGGCCGAACCTTCTTCGAATTCAAAGAAGGTTCCCCTATTGTATACCAAGGTTCCCTCTCTTGATAAAGGGAGTCCTGAGGAGGGTAGGGTGGCAGAGAATCCGAGGATATATATGGTGTCAAAGGTTGCTGATGCAGTACATATTATAGGGATTCGAGAGGAGGGGAGTGTGTTGGGTCCCTTGGATCCAAAAATTCTCCAACCCCATCCTCTCTAAAGGATGAATCTGCAGGAGAAAACAAGCGGCTTCCCACTGAGATGAGCAAGCAGTTTGGACTGAAGTCCCCCTCTAAAGGCACAAGGGTTGAGCTAAAGAACCACTTTGATTGTTTGGTGGATCAAGATAAAGTAATGATTCACGAGGAGGATGATTCATGTGCTGATAGCTTCATCCAATTATCATAGACAACTGGGATCATTTCCATGGGAAAGGTCCTCACAGCCCTAGAAGGAAGAATGGGCACAAAGGAAAGCGTGATTCCGGAAAATGCATTGTTGTTCAGGGAATAAAACCAAAGAGACATAAAGACTCTTCATACCTTCCTAAACCAATGGAAACCAGGTAGGCCAAGAAAGGTGGGAGCAAGGAAATAAATTCCTCGCAAGATAGAGATAACGGTTCTCAAAGCAGAGAACCAAAGGTAATAGATGAAGAGGTAGGGGAATTCTTGAAGCTCATTTTCCACTCCAAGGAAGAAATGATTGAGAAATACATGAGGCCCAATGCCTCGACTGAGGAAATTTCTAGAATTTATGAAAGAAGGTTACAAGTTGACGCCACTGAGGAGCAGTAAGCATGAATTGACAAGAAAGATCGAATAATTACTCGGGGTTTCAATCAAGGAAAAATATCTTTGAAAGAATTCATCCAGACAATGGACAGGATGATATCACATCTCGAAGAACATATCAGGGAGGTTCCAAACACATAGGTTAGCACTTTTCACTAGGAATTATAGAGAGTGGATGATTCAGAAAAACTTATTCTAGTGTTTAAAAATTTTGTGAGCTCCTTTCACACGTAGTGGTTTTGGTTTTCCGAACGATGGTTTCCCACTTGTCCTTAAAGTGTCTTTTTTAATAAAAATAATATATTCGGATGGATATAACTATATAGGGTTCCATGCCCTAAATGAAGAATGATACCCCATTTCCCACCGATCATCTTCAATGTTTGGTTTCTAACACAATAATTAGGGAGTACCATAACAATTTTAGTCCCCCTGCTATGGATATAGAAAGGAAATCCCCCTGGGAGATAAATACAAGTCAGACCCCCACTTAATAGTTGTTGGTTTCCAAGAGATGGGCATATCAAGTGGCTTTCTCTAATAGTTTCTCAAGCCATTCTGTAGAATGAGACAAAAAGTACCTCCCTTATCTTAGGGAGGCAGAAGAAGTAGTCACTGATGAATTCATCCCTACTACATAGTGGTATCACTCATGGTCCCCAGCAAGAAGATTTCACTTCCATTTTCTCATAACCTTGTATCCTAATTCAGTCGAGTATACCACATTGAGGGCTCCAGTTGAAGTAAAAGAACATGGGTCCCATAGGTATCCCACCAGGGGAGGAAAACAGATAATCAGGAATAGGTTGTCACACTTGTTTCAGAGGAGGTGTTCCGTAAAACAAACATGATGATAGACTACAAGTAGGGGTATATTTCTTCTCTTTCCACTGAATACCGACATTCCAATAATGTGGAAAATTATGAGCAAACACATATTCCTACCAATTATCACCAGACCCTTTATGAAAAAAGGGAAGACAATTATAAGTTGATGAAAATCCCAGCTAATGCACACCAAAAGCATCATCCAAATAGGTTATGAAATAATAGGTAGGAGGATATACCTACTAATGAATATGAATCCAACCAAAAAAATATGGTGGCATTAAAGTATGTGTCGAGTCAAATTCATGCCCCTTCAAATCATACACATCTGTCAAATATGATGGAAATCAAATAAAAGAATAAAAAACTCATACATAATCATATCAAGTCCATGAGAAATATATAGTGGAAAATAAGCAGACAAAAATACCTACTTTGAAATCTGAATCCCACCAGTCAAAGACAGTGGAAATTAGAGAAAACAAATAGAGTATCCCACCAATAAACCAGGGGTATACTTGTTCCTCTTACCCAACAGAAGAAAACTTCCAATAAGAAATATAAAACCATGTAGGATATGTGTGGACAAAAACTACTATGTTGAAATAAGAATGGTAATGTATTCCCATTCTTGGAAAACCAAATCCTCAAAACATCCTTGAAATGATGGAGGATTAGTCATCTATTATTGATTATATCCTCCAGAGTTTTCATGTCATTATCGTATCAATGGAAATAGAAAGGAGTTGGGCCCACAACCCCATCCCCCCCATGTAGAGTGACTCATCCATAAAATATGATAGTATCGGTGGATCAGGCCTGCATCCCTACACCAGTCCAGGTGGGTTGATAGCCACCTTCTGTGATACAAGGAAAATTAAATAAGTAACAAACACTTGTTCCAACTAGGGGACACTAGTCCACCTTAGTGGCTACTCCAAGAGAAACATATATTCCAATAGAAACTCAAGATTCCCATTAGTGTATCCCATATGAATCATATGATAAAAAATTAGAATCCAAATTATGAAGGTTGTTACCAATAACATGAAGACATGGTTTCCCCCAAGAGAGAAACCAAAAATAAAATATGCCAAAGGAAACTGTAAAATGAAGAGCACTTTCACGATCCTTGTCTGGTCTAAGCTGGAGTTATTGACGCAATAAAGCACCTACAAAATATAGGTTTGTGATCCTTTCAACCCATTCCAAAATAATGGTTTCGAAAGTATCTATTGAGAAGTTCTTACCAACAATATGGTTACTAATAGTTTTGAATGTCATCTTTAAAGCCCCCACAGAGGCATACATCATTGGAATGAATCAACTGATCATGAGAACCAATCTTATGATGAGCTTAATTTTATCCATCCCCCTTCCCAAAATATCATGAAGTAATAAGGCCTTCCCATTACATTCATTTTAACACCCCATGCTTCCACGGTACGTTTCCCTTCAAATAATGCAATAGCGTGTGTTGTACGCAACCACGAGCTCTAACACACACCACAACTAATTAAACTAGCCGTTGTGAATAGTAATACCTACTTTTTGAAATTTTATAAATTTTATTTATCAAAATAGACTTCATTTTTGGATTTGGAATATCGAAATTATCCTATGTTGAATTTTTGGTATTTTTCTGAGAACTTCTAATTTTTTATGAATAGTGAAAAATACTTAAAAACGACTTTTTTAATCAAAATAATTTACAGCGATAAATTATACTATTTAGTGGTTTTAGAGTATAATTAGTATATATTTTTACCATTTTATCCAATGGTGGTCATTAGAATTAATTTCACTTTAAAATTGGACATAAACAATTGTCAATCTTTTGATATATATTGTTTCTTAAAAACACGCTATTTGTTGTGACAGCGGGAATTAATTATAAAATTAAATAATGAAACTTATATGTTTGGAATTTTGTAAAATAGACATCATTTTTGAATTCTGAATATCAATTATAGCTTAGGGTGAAATTTTGGCATTGTTCTGAAAAACTTCAATTTTTGATGAATAGTGAAACCACTAAGTGGTAGTTAAATAACTGATATTTCGTTTAAATGAAATATTACCACTTCTGTGTTTTGAATTTCAAAAATTCGACATACATGGTTGTCATTAGGATGTAAAATGTGGTTCAATGGGATTAAAATAATTTTTTGGTGAATAGTAACTTTTAAGATTAATTAATCGCGATTAAAGGTAATTAGTGAAATTTAATGTAAAAATGATATCATAAAAATATGAAAATACCCTTACACATGTCCTACCCCTATTGGATGAGTAATGGCCGACCACGAAAATCCATGGGTCAACTTGGGGACCCCATGGAGACACTTTAGTTGGAAAATGACATAAATACCTTTTATTTAATGTTAAAGTAAAAAAAATGACACAAACATGAAATGTTTTACTAAAACAATTCTTACATGGGGTTATACAAGTCATATTTTTGACTATAAATAGTCATTGGAAAGATAAAACGATTTCCTAAATCATAGTAATTTTTTTATAATTTTTAGACATTAAATAAATTAAATTATTTATGACATCATTATGATGCTGCGATGAACTCATTATTTAACGATTTTAATAAAATGAAAAGATAATGTAACATCCAAAGCTTACACTTGTCCAAAGACTATTTTATGGGTATATTTCGAACCCTTATCACATTATCCAAGAATTATATAAGTGTGGGACCTTTAGAATCCGAAAATCATTGTATAATAATGTAACATTTCAATCTTTCCAAAAGAGCCCCTCCTCTCCTCTTATAAAAGGCCCCCACCTCTACCACCTTATTCACACTTTCAAGCCTTTTGGATCGGCCAACCTCTACCCAAATACTCTACCAACTTCTCTCCCTTCATCCTAGAAGCATTAGTTTAGTCAGAAATCCATCCTATGGAGTCCTTTTTATCAAATCAAAAGGAAGAACCCAAAGAAGAGGTAACGATTTCACCGCCCTCTTTCAAGTTTCTTTCTTCTTCCACTCCCTCTTTGTTTATTATATCAATTATAAAATTATAACTCCAGTATATTCTATATACATTGATGTTATTATAAATATGGAACAACCATATTCAATATTCTACCAATCATTTGAATGACATATCATCATACGTGTGTACGTACGGCTTACCGTCTCCACGTCGTGGTGTAATTGTTATTCAATATATTATTATGTGGATGGGTATAATAATTATATGTAATTCATGTAAATAATAAATATAACATGATAATGATTCTGTATATATGATATAGTATCCAATTATATATTATTTTAATATCAAAATAATGATATTGTCACTCGTGCGTACGTACGGACTACCGTCTCCACGAACGCGATGAGATTCATTATCCGTCGTATCCATTCTATTATAATTATCATTTGATGATTTAAAAATAATGTTTAAGGACATGATATAATTCTGGATATGAATAAGATACAACCTATCCATGAAAAACACGACTTACGTAACAAAACATATAAAAGAAAACGAGTAAGTTAACACCCTAAACGACGATAAATCTAAGATATTGTTAACAAAGCAATGTTAAAAGATCATATATGATATCATATGAGTGTATATGATTCTTGTATAATTTAATAACAATTATTTCACCATTATACAGGAGGTTAACCTACCCCAACCAAGGAAAAGTACAAGGTAAGGGTTTACTTCACAACCTCTTCATTATCCAAGGTTGTTTATACATAATTATCTACTGGGACCTCGTTATCACCCACATCCAAGTTTCATAAAAATGTCTTTCAAAACATTTTTACTATTAAATGGAAAATGGGTTAAATTCATTTATACCCTTATACGTTTTTGAAAGGAATCTTACCGTCGTTTTCCAAACAATGTACTTTTTGACCTTTTTGACAAATTTAAGGTAAGAGTGTTTTTTAACATATACGACGGGTGCAGATATTTTCTGCCATTATAACTTCGTCGAAGCTTCCCTTACAAGCTTATAAGAATATTTTCAAAGTAAATGTATTATTATGGGACTTTTAAATGATTTCAAAAAAGAGAGATATTTCTCTCAAATAGCTTTGATTTCATCCATGTCAACATCCTTTGATGGGTTTTAAGTTTAATTGAAATTTATTTTTGATACAAAACTTCCATTGAACATTTTGTGAAATATTTGACTATGGATGTGTTATTTTTATACCATCCATAGTTTATGGAGAAATTATTGACATTTCGTATGCTAGTTTTAATACGAATATTTATGTTATTTTTAAACCTATTCATATGAGGAATGTATTGGACTTAATAAGTGACGGGTGGAGCCCACTATAGCTCCTCGATGCATCGGTAGGTCTCATGAGAAAACTAGACGTGGAATTGGCCGAGGCACTTTCCCAATTTGATTTATGGTTTTGGCCGAGGCCTTAATCATTTTAGACGTCTTGGTCGAGGCCTTGACAAAATGTTTCAGAATGTCTGGCATTATACATTCCCTCATTATGAAAGTGGTTATTGATACTTCCTGTGATTATTCGTCTATTATAATATCCATGTGAGTACGTAATGGCATTATTTTATTTTACTTTTTCCATATTATGCTGAAGTTCATGTTCAATAAGGATTTTGTTTTAGTTATACATTGCCTTAAATGCTTATGTTTTCTTATGAAAGTTTCCGCTATATTGTTATCCTTACGGAGCATTTGAGCTCACCCCTTTCAATGTTTTATTTTTCGCAGGATGTGAAGAAGTGTATTATGACTGACTTGCAAGAATAGTAAATGAGGATATGAGTGTGGACTAGGGAGACCATGTTATTGTAGTTTTCATTTTTATGATGTAATGTAATGTTTACGAATGTATCTAGTGTTTCCAAGGCTACTAAACTAATCGGTCTTTCGAGACTTGATCTTTTGTGATCATACCAATGTTATGTAATAATGCACCGACTCTAGGTAACTGGGGTCGGGGCGTTACAGTTGGTATCAGAGGAAGTTTAGTACAAACCTTGGAAGCTAGATTTAGACAAACTCTGATTAGAGCACGTAGACCTAAGATGAACATTGAGGATTAGTATAGAAGAACTTCCTAAAATTTTGGTATTGTAGAGATTTTGTGAGTTTTCTGAGTAATACATCCATGTCTGGATACGAGCAGGTAGAGGCGGCTCTGGCACAGATGTACCTAGGGGTAAAACCCGAAAACACCGCTTTGAGCTAGACTCGAACGGGAACTGGTGCACCACAACGGGCCTTGCTGCACTCTTGGATTCAACACTCCCGGGGGATATGCTTAGGATAATTCCTATTTTCTTTACAAACCACTATGAAGGTTTACGAGTATATACTTCCTCAAAGAATTTTTTTATCATTATGGATTATATCCATAATTAGTTCAATTTATGTTAAGTGTTTTACAAGTATGGAATTATGTATTTTGATTCATAAACTAATCTAGTTTATGCCATTATTTAGAAATGGCGCATAGTGAAAGGAATGGAAACTGTATCAATGCACGCACTCCGTGTATGGATTGCCCTCCTGCTCAAGATAATTATGGTGGAGCTAGTGATACAGCTGGTGCTGATCAGCTTCTCACCGTACTGGGACAACTCACACATGTTATGAATAATAACCTTACTCGTATGGAGCACCCTGATCCGCAACGTGGAGGATCAATGCTAGACCATTTCATGAGGCAACAACCACCAACCTTCAATGGGAGTACAAATCCTATAGTAGCTGAGCAATGGATAAATTCCTTAGAGAAAATATTCCACGCCTTGGGGAGTAGTGAAAGGGAGAAAGTTGTCATGGCAGTTTACTGCCTCACTGGAGATTCCGATCAATGGTGGTCACTAATTCAAAACACAAAGGAAGATGATGAATTAACAAATATGGAATGAAAGGAGTTCAAAGAGCTGTTCTTAGAAAAATACTTTCCTCGAGACCATCGAGCAGATATGGAAAGGCAATTTCTGAGTCTGAGGCAGAAGGAGGATGAGAATGTCGCAAAGTATGAGGCTAACTTTACAAGGTTAGAGAGGTATGCTGAAGATTACATACATAACCCAAGAAGTAAGACTGATCTTTTCTTTGATGGGTTAAAACCATTTCTCCTTCGAGATTTAGTATCACAAACCTTCTCTTCATACGAAGGTATTGTCTCGTGCGCTATCAAGATGGAAAAAGAATTCTCTAATTCTTTTGAATTTAAATCAAAGAAAGATAAGAAGAGATCCGCTGAAAACTCTGGGAAAGGAAATAAGGAAACAGGGAAGAAGGGTATAAATGAATTTCCACCCTGTGATAATTGTGGTATGAAGCACCCTGGTGCCTGTCTAAAAGGAAAAAGAGTATGTTACAAGTGTGGTGAAAAAGGCCACCAAGCTCATGAATGCAAGGGAAAGAAAGCGGCTGTCAACGTGGAATGCTATAATTGTAGAGAGAAGGGACATTATGCAAATGAATGTCCTAATTTTCAGGGGAACTTACCTCAGAAGAGGCCAAGGGATCAGGGCCAGGCTTATGCTATCACTACTGCTGAGGTGGAAGCTCCGAAAGACGTGGTGGAAGGTAATTTAATGGTTTCCTCAAGTTTAGCAAATGCATTATTTGATTCTGGATCATCACATTGTTTCATATCTTCCCAGTTTGCTACGAAAATTAGATATTTCCAATTTGAATTAACAAGGGAGTTGTCGGTAAAAACCCCTAAGGGAAGTATTGTTGCAACGAAGTTTTGTCGATTAGTTCCCATTAGAGAACCTAAATGTTCTGTACCTGCTGATCTCATTGTCATACCCATGAATGAATTTGATATAATCCTCGGAATGGATTGGATTTCGGACCATGATGCAAAAATTTATTGTAAGAGGAAAGAGGTTACGATTCTTGATGATGATGATAAGGAACACCTTATCTTTAGAGCAGAATCGTCGCCACATAATTCTTATCTAGATCCACCCCCAATAGCTCAACTAAATTCAATTATTTTGGAGGAAGAGAATGAAATTACCGAGGGTGAGGAAAGGAATATTCAAATAGAGGATGTACCTATTGTGAGAGAATATGTTGATGTGTTTCCAGAATATTTACCTGGGCATCCTTCAGAACGAGATGTTGAGTTTTCCATTGATTTAATTCCTGGATCAAGGCCCATATTGAAGACCCCTTATAGAATGGCCACTGTGGAATTAGTTGAACTAAAGAAACAACTAGGGGAATTGAGTAATAAGGGATTTATTCTCCCTAGTGTTTCTCCTTGGGGAGCCCCTGTTCTTTTTGTTAAGAAGAAATATGGATCTATGAGGTTGTGCATCGACTATAGGGAGATCAATGCTATAACAATAAAGAACAAGTATCCCCTACCTCGCATTGATGATTTGTTTGACCAACTGCATGGAGCACAATAATTCTCAAAGATTGAAGTTCGGTCTGGATACCATCAGTTGTGTGTGAAGAAGGAAGACGTTCCAAAGACAATATTTCGAACAAGGTATGGGCATTACGAGTTTACAGTCATGCCTTTTGGATTGACTAATGAACCCTCTGTTTTCATGGATCTAATGAATAGAGTTTTCAAGGAATATCTTGATGACTTTGTGGTGGTATTTATTGATTATATCTTGCTATACTCCAAAATCCACGAAGATCATGAAAATCACTTATGCATTATCCTGAAGACTCTTAGAAGACATGAATTATATGGGAAATTTAGCAAGTGTGAATTATGGAATCAGGAGATTTCTTTTCTTGGCCATATTGTCTCTAAGGATGGAATTTCCGTTGATCCTTTTAAAACCAAGGCAATCCAAGAATGGCCCGCACCGACAAGTATAACTGACGTACACAGTTTTATTGGTTTAGCAGGTTATTATCGACGTTTCGTCCAGAATTTTGCCAGATTGGCTAACCCATTGACAAATCTCACACGTAAAGGGATTAAATTTGTCTGGACAAAAGAGTGTGAAGAATGTTTTGAAGAACTGAAGAGAAGATTAGTCAATGCCCATGTATTGACTCTACCATCGGGGAATGATGGGTTTGTTATTTATAGTGATGCATCGAAGAAAGGACTTGGTTGTGTCCTTATGCAAAATGATAAGGTTATTGCCTATGCATCACGACAGCTAAAAATTCATGAGAAAAACTATCCTACTCATGATATTGAGTTATCAGTTGTGATATTTTCTTTAAATATATGGAGACATTAACTATATGGTGAAAAATGTGAGATTTATACTGATCACAAGAGTTTGAAGTATATTTTCTCACAAAAAGAACTCAATATGAGGCAAAGGCGATGGCTTGAACTACTCAAGGATTATGATTTCATGATACATTACCACTCGGGGAAGGAAAACAAGGTGGAAGATGCTTTTAGAAGAAAATACCATGGAGTTTTCAATGTGATGAGAATTGAAAGGGATCCAATTTTCATGGATCTAGAGAAGATGGACATGGGAATAGCTAGGGAAGGTGAATCATCATTGCATTTTCAAATGGTTGCCAAACCATCATTACTAGAAAGGATTAAGAGTTCTCAGACCGATGATGAAGAATTTCAGAAGAAGATTAAAGATGTGAATGATGGAAGATTGAGGGACATTGTGTATAAGGATGGAATTTTGAAATTCGGGAAGAGACTTTGTGTTCCCGATATACCTGATCTAAAAAGGGAATTGCTGGATGATGCTCATAGTTCCAATTTTTCTATACACCCTGGGAGCACCAAAATGTATAGAGATTTGAAGTAACATTTTTGGTGGGATAATATGAAGAGGGAGATTGCTGATTTTTTGTCGAGGTGTATGGTTTGTCAACAAGTGAAAACTGGAAGGAAACATCCTAGGGGAGTATTGCAACCTCTTCCCATACCTGAGTGGAAATGGGATAATATTACAATGGACTTTGTCATGGGACTACAAGCGACTCCTAGAAGGAATGATGCAATATGGGTCATTGTTGATCGTCATACTAAGTCATCACATTTTCTGGCTATACGGGACGATCTACCACTTGAACGTATAGCAAGACTATATATTAATGATGTTGTAAGACTTCATGGAGTACCTCTATCGATTTTTTCTGATCGTGATCCTCGTTTTACTTCAAGATTCTGGAAAAGTCTTCAAAAGGCCTTGGATACTGAACTTCGTTTGAGCACTGCCTATCACCCTCAAACAGGTGGACAATCAGAACGGACTATTCAAACCTTTGAAGACATGTTGAGATCATGCTCTCTTGACTTTCAGGGTATGTGGGATCAATATTTACCACTGGTAGAATTTTCCTATAACAATAGCTTTCATTCAAGCATTCAGATGGAACCTTATGAAGCGTTATACGGAAAGATATGTCATACACCAACCTGTTGGGATGACATTGGTGAAAGAAAACTTATGGGACCAGAACTGGTGGAAGAAACAATGGAAAAGGTGAAGGTAATCCAAAACCACATCAAAGCAGCTCAAAGTAGGCAGAAGAGCTATGCCGATAACAGAATAAAGGTTTTGGAATTTCATGTGGGAGATCATGTTTTCCTAAAGGTATCTCCATGGAAGGGAGTTATACGTTTTGGTAAGAAATGTATGTTGAGTCCCAGGTACATCGGACCTTTCGAAATTCTAGATCGTATTGGGGTTCTAGCTTATCATTTGGTGATGCTGCCAAATCTCTCCAAAGTTCACGATGTTTTCCACATATCGCTATTGAGAAAATACATGCCCGACCCAACACATGTACTTACCTATGAGGAATTAGAACTGGAACCCGATCTATCTTATTGCGAAGAGACCATCAGAATTCTTTAAGTGATGGAGAAGGTGCTGAGAAACCGGACGACTTGTCTAGTAAAGGTTTGTGGAGAAATCATAAAATGGAAGAGGCAACATGGGAACATGAGGAACTTATGATGAAGAACCACCCGAGTCTTTTTATGCAGTAATACCCTAGAAATTTCGAGGACGCAATTATTTGAAGGATGGGAGAATGTAACACCCCAAGCATCTACAGTACGTTTCCCTTCGAATAATGCAATAGCGTGTGTTGTACGCAACCTCGAGCTCTAACACACACCACAACTAATTAAACTAGCCGTTGTGAATAGTAATACCTACTTTTTGAAATTTTATAAATTTTATTTATCAAAATGGACTTCATTTTTGGATTCGGAATATCGAAATTAACCTATGTTGAATTTATGGTATTTTTCTGAGAACTTCTAATTTTTTATGAATAGTGAAAAATACTTAAAAACAACTTTTTTAGTAAAAATAATTTATAGTGGTAAATTATACTATTGGTGGTTTTAGAGTATAATTAGTATATATTTTTACCATTTTATCCAATGGTGGTCATTAGAATTAATTTTCACTTTGAAATTGGACATAAACAATTGTCAATCTTTTGATATATATTGTTTCTTAAAAACACGCTATTTGTTGTGACAACGGAAATTAATTATAAAATTAATTAATGCAACTTATATGTTTGGAATTTTGTAAAATATAAATCATTTTTGAATTCGGAATATCAATTATAGCTTAGGGTGAAATTTTGGCATTGTTCTGAAAAACATCAATTTTTGATCAATAGTGAAACCACTAAGTGGTAGTTAAATAACTGATTTTTCGTTTAAATTGGATATTACCACTTCTGTGATTTAAATTTCAAAAATCCGACATACATGGTTTTGATTAGGATTTAAAATGTGGTTCAATGGGATTAAAATAATTTTTTGGTGAATAGTAACTTTTAAGATCAATTAATCGTGATTAAAGTTAATTAGTGAAATTTAAGGTAAAAATGATATTATAAAAATATGAAAATACCCTTACACTTATCCTACCCATATTTTATGAGTAAGTTCCGACCAATACAATCCATGGGTCAACTTGGGGACCCCATGGAGCCACTTTAGTTGGAAAATTACATAAATACCTTTTATTTAATGTTAAAGTAAAAAAATGACACAAACATGAAATGTTTTACTAAAACAATTTTTACATGGGGTTATACAAGTCATATTTTTGACTATAAATAGTAATTGGAAAGCCAAAAATATTTCCTACATCATAGTATTTGTTTTATAATTTTTAGACATTAAATAAATTAAATTATGTATGACATCATTATGATGCAGTGATGACCTCATAATTTAATGATTTTAATAAAATGAAAAGATAATGGAAAATCCAAAGCTTACACTTGCCCAAAGACTATTGGATGTGTAGATTTATAACCCTTATCACATTATCCACGAATTATATAAGTGTGGGACCTTTAGAATCCGAAAAACATTGTATAATAATGTAACATTTCAATATTTCCATAAGAGACCCTCCTCTCCTCTTATAAAAGGCCCCCACCTCTACCACCTTATTCACACTTTCAAGCCTTTTGGTTCGGCCCACATCTGCCCAAATACTCTCCCAACTTCTCTCCCTTCATCCTAGTAGCTTTACATTAGTCAGAAAGCCATCCTAAGGATTCCTTTTGATCAAATCAAAAGGAAGAACCTGAAGAAGAGGTAACGATTTCATCACCCTCTTTCAAGTTTCTTTCTTCTTCCACTCCCTCTTTGTTTATTATTTCAATTCTAAAATTATAACTCCAGTATATTCTATATACTATGATGTTATTATAAATATGGAACAACCATATTCAGTATTCTACCCATCATTTGAATGACATGTCACCATACGTGCGTACGTACGGCTTACCGTCTCCACGTCGTGGTGTAATTGTTATTCAATATATTATTATTTATATGGGTATAATAATGATATTTAATTCATGTAAATAATAAATATAACATGATAATGATTCTCTATATATGATATACTATCCAATTATATATTATTTTAATATCAAAATAATGATATTGTCGCTCGTGCGTACGTACGGACTACCGTCTCCACGAACGCGATGAGATTCATTCTCCGTCGTATCCATTCAAGTATATTATCATTTTATGATTTAAAAATAATGTTTAAGGACATGATATAATTCTGGATATTAATAAGATACAATCTATCCATGAAAAACACGACTTACGGAACAAAACATATAAAAGAAAATGAGTAAGTTGACACCCGAAACAACGATAAATCTAAGATATTGTTAACAAAGAAATGTTAAAAGATCATATATGATATCATATGAATGTATATGATTCTTGTATAATTTAATAACAATTATTTCACCATTACACAGGAGGTTAACCTACCCCAACCAAGGAAAAGTACAAGGTAAGGGTTTACTTCACAACCTCTTCATTATCCAAGGTTGTTTATACATAATTATCTACTGGGACCTCGTTATCATCCACATCCATGTTTCATAAAAATGTCTTTCAAAACATTTTTACTATTAAATGGAAAATGGGTTAAAGTCATTTATACCCTTATACGTTTTTGAAAGGAATCTTACCGTCGTTTTCCGAACAATGTAATTTTTGACCTTTTTGACAAATTTAAAGTAAGAATGTTTTTTTAACTTATACGGCGGGTGCGGCTATTTTCTGCCATTATGACTTCGTCGAAGCTTCCCTTACAAGCTTATAAGAATATTTTCAAAGTAAATTTATTATTATGGGACTTTTAAATGATTTCAAAAAAGAGATATATTTCTCTCAAATAGCTTTGATTTCATCCATGTCATCATCCTTTGATGGGTTTTAAGTTTAATTGAAATTGATTTATGATACAAAACTTCCAGTGAACATTTTTGTGAAATATTTGACTGTGGATGTGTTATTTTTATACCATCCATAGTTTATGGAGAAATTGTTGACATTTCGTATGCTAGTTTTAATACGAATATTTCTGTTATGTTTAAACCTATTCATATGAGGAATGAATTGGACTTAATAAGTGATGGGTGGAGCCCGCTATAGCTCCTCGATGCATCGGTAGGTCTCATGAGACAACTAGATGTGGAATTGGCTGAGGCCATTTCCCAATTTGATTTATGGTTTTGGCCGAGGCCTTAATCATTTTAGACGTCTTGGTCGAGGCCTTGACAAAATGTTTGAGAATGTCTGGCATTATACATTCCCTCATTATGAAAGTGGTTATTGATATTTCATGTGATTATTCATATAGTAGAATATCCATGTGAGTATGTAATGGCATTATTTTATTTTACTTTTTCCATATTATGCTGATGTTCAAGTTCAATAAGTCTTTTGTTTTAGTTATACATTTCTTTAAATGCTTATGTTTTCTTAAGAAAGTTTCTGCTATATTGTTATCCTTACGGAGCATTTAATCTCACCCCTTTCAATGTTTTATTTTTCCCAGGATGTGAAGAAGTGTATTATGACTGACTTGCAAGAATATTCAGTGAGGATATGAGTGTGGACTAGGGAGACCATGTTATTGTAGTTTTCATTTTTATGATGTAATGTAATGTTTACGAATGTATCTAGTGTTTCCAAGGCTACTAAACTAATCTGTCTTTCGAGACTTGATCTTTTGTGATCATTCCAATGTTATGTAATAATGCACCGACTCTAGGTAACTGGGGTCAGGGCGTTACATTCATTCACCCATATGGTCCACTCCATGGTATATGCTACAGAAATTCCCCCTCCATTCGGACATCAATATTTGATGGTAGTCCATGTCATGATGATAGACACAATGAAAAACCTCCCTACAATGACATATAGCTTCCTTAAGGTCCTCCCCTTGTTACATCTTATCTTATAGGTCTTCTCTAGGATTTACACTTCAAATATTCTCCCCCCAACCAGAAATAAAACTATGATGGTAGTCCTCTCCATGACGGAGGTCACTATGAAGGCCCTCCTCGCATTGAAATCATGCATCAAGAATTCCCCCTTGTTATGGTCTACCCTGAATGTCCTCGAAAGGTTATATTCCATAACACTTCTACTTGTGGATGGATACAATGTCACGGTGGTAGTTCTCACTAACACAGCTCCAGCTACTAAGGTCCTCCCCACAGTCAATATTCACATTGGTAAGAAGGTCCTCCCCTCACCAATCCATACAAAAGAAATACCTTAAATTATGAGGCACATGTAAAGATATAATAGTACATGTTAGATAAAATTTATATTAAAAGTGAAATCCTTCATCAACCAAGAGATGGTCCAAAGACCATTCTCATCTTTTGATACACTGAGGTACCATTCATATATTGATGAGTGTCTTTCTAGCCATGCTACTGGGAATGAAAACATCACGAAGAATCCATGTTTGGATGTAAAGGATATTAATATATGGATAATGTAAAAAGGTTATGTTTCTTGTGAGAAGAGAATCAGTTAGGGATTACATAGTAGTTATATTTTTCCTAACATTGACTTCTAAGTTCAACATTCCATGAATGTTGTTTGAGGAAATAATACATAACATTCATCTCAATATATAGAAAAATATCATCCATCTGAATTAAAATTATTTTATTTAGTATGGGTATATTTACCATGTCATTAAATTGGGGGATATTAATTATCCAATTGAAAGAGAGTCATTTTTATCTGTACGATGACCACAATTGAAGAGGTAAAAGAAAGTTATTGAACTAATCATTCCCCACGTACTACACTTGTTGAATTACCTTCTCAGTGAGGCACTATCTATTGTTAATATTCAGGGTTGGGGAGAGCATAGAGAATTCCACTTCACCCCACTTCCCATCCAAAAAAACATTTTCAAAATAAAATACAATTTTTTTAGTATGCCTATACGATGATCAAATGAAATCCCTATCTAGGTAAGGCAACATTTAGAAGAAGATATATCCATGAGTAAGTCTCATTATAATAATGACTAATTAGAATGATATATGGAAAAATATTGAACCAGGAATCATTGAACATCCCATAGGAATATCACCTAAGGGAATCTAATAAACAATCATTTCTCATCTCCTCATAAAAAACAATTCACAAGTAGGACTGTCTCCATATTTGGTTCACCCTCTAATTAGAATGTGTGAGATAAAGGAACAATAAATAATAATAGAAATGGTCGTAGTGTGGGATCATAACCATCCGGTAGGGTTGAGGTAATTCTAAACACAAGATGACTCCTTAAGATCCAAAAATCTAGGCCGAGGCACTGCAATAGAGGAATGAGATAAACCCTAACCCATAGGGTTGGGAGGATTTTTATCTCCACTTCACACCCAGTGAACATCAGTATTTTAATTCCTAGGTAGGACAATGAATTAAGAGGCCACCCAATCTACCCCACATCATTATTCCTTTTCCCCACAATGGAGGTGTACTTCCAGGTCATACGACGTTTCCCTCTGAGATACCCTTCAACAGGTAACTCAATGTGGATATCAAAATGGAAGGGGAAAATAAATTAATGGATGAAAAAATTCATTAACCTATGGTAACTAATTTGAGACACACAATGTGGTAATCTTTAGTGAACGTTGTGGCCATCAATCCCGTAGACCTCATCGAAAATTATGAAAATGATAATGATGAAATTGAATATGGTTTTTTCCTAGAATCCCACACAGTGTGAAAAGGTTTTCATACATAAATCCAAATTGCATCCATAAAATTGGGTTCTCCATTAGTCAATCCCTTTTTAAATCCATTGTGACTCCCAAACAATTAGGAAAACCAATATTAGGTTATACATGACCCACATCCCTCAAAGGAGAATGAGCCTCTGATGCTCGAAGAGAGACTATCTAAATAGGAGGATGAAGTTAGACAGTTGAGGTGAATCAACTCAAAACTAATCTAAGGAAGTAACCATACTGGATATGTTCTCTAGGTAGATATTCACAAAAACCTTCTAGTAGGTGTGCTAGTGCCATAGGGTCACATTCTGATAAAAGAATAATGTTTAGAAAGCCTGTCTAAGGTAGTGCCATGACCCATTATCTAATTGAACCCAATCCCAGAAAGATGTCATGATTTCCCTACCCTGACGAAACAACAAGAAAAAATTCTTCAGAATCACAAAGGATGTCCCCTAGTTGAGTATCCACCTCATGTTCCACCAGTACTAACATGAGATAATTTTCTCCCTACTACACCAACACATGATCAGGTCCAAAAAGACATTAATCAATGTATCATGAATACCATCAAGACATTTTCTTCTTAATTGGTAGCCTTGGAATTACTTTTTGCTCTGATACAACCGGAACAAAAACCCTACCCCAAATGGGTGAGTCTATCGCCACATGATTTTTGGAATCTCATCTTCCCTATATTAGATGGATAAATTAACCTAGAACAATATCTGATGTATTATGAATCATATATTGATCCCATGATGGGGACCCCAGAGCAACAAGATGTAGTGAATCCTAGATTCATCATGTAAACCCTATAAGGTTATACCTTTAAATGGTATATTAGTTTTCTTACTCAGTTAATAACAGGGTTGGAGGATCTCCGAGGGTGGTTACTTTTCTAGTTAAACTCAATATTTACAAAAAACCATCAGTGACTATATTGAACTGCTAATATCTATATAATTATGGAGTCTCATATTTCATTTCTTTATGGAATGTTCTGAGTTACTCTCTGAACCAGCTGATGCACCTATATGAGATTCTTTTTATATTCATTTATAACCTCTATAATAAGATATGAATGAAACTCATCCTAAATAAATAAATGATTGGGTTTTATAATTTCTCTTCCATTTATGGGATTATAGAATATTCCTTACATAGGACTATCCTCATGTCCCAGGAAACCCAATAGGCTCCAAGGAAAAGAGTATGAAGAGATGAAGTGGCATCTATTATGCTTAAGCAACCCCATGCACCATCCTAAGTTCTGAGGCCTACAATGAATCTTGTAGGGCCTCCTGGATTTCATTACCTACCTCCACCTTATCGAGATAATTGGAGGGGACATAGGAAAAATGGATTCTAGTTATAATGGAATAATTTTTATTCATTCTGAGATGAGGAATTTTTTGGATACATTTTAACCACCATGAATTGAAACTTGATTCCTCTACTAGAGCCAACATGGGATGATGAATTTGGTATCATAAACCATCCATATTATTGATCCTTCCACTACATAAAGGGTCACATATTTCAAGAGTGTTTAATCTTAAAAGACCTTCTAGAAATAATGATCGATTCTAGGAAATTAAAATATGGACCATGGCCAACACATGTGGAATATGTTTCCACCATTAACCCAAATAATGGAGCATAGCTGAAAAATATTGTCAACATAATTGAACAAATATTCTATAGTTTAAAGACTAAAAAATTTTCAACCAATAACTTGGCATTCTAAAATACATGTTGAAACATCTAAATATCCCCCCAAAACATCTAATGCAATGAAACTGACATCCTCTCCCCACAATCCTTCAATTAGAAGTTTTACCAAATAAAAGAAGACATGCATATACAAAGGAAAAAATATATCTTTGGCACTCATAGATTTTATTCCATCAAATATGTAGGGAAAAGAACCACCCCACCAAATGTCACCAGCAGAGAAAGTTAGTTAGGCATAGTCCTCATCACACGAGGAACTGATCATTGGATCCATTAATGTCATTCACTTCAAAGATTCGTAATCTAATGAAGATAATTTATATGAAACTAATCTCCCATTATCCAATTGGGGATCTGGAATAAGTGTTCACAGAAGCCTAGGATAAATAAGAACACATTGTAATGGTAGAAACCCAACTCCCTACTACACTCCCACTGAAACCAGCAATGTTGCAGATACTCACAGGTGATACCTTTAGAGAACCCCACATGAACAGTAAAATATAATTTATCCTATGAGAAGATACTAAAGCTTGATCATATTGGAATATCCATCGAAATAAGATAAATTTACAACTTCCCACAACATTTTGGATGACCTTCCTGGCCAAATTCCCAAATTATACAAGAACCACCAGCTCCTGTCGTAGGGATTGGTCCATCATCATCCAATGATAAACTCCTAAAGAAATCATTAAAGAAAATCCCAAAGTTGCCAAGTGACATACGTTTCATAAAAAATATGACATTATGAAACAATTGGCTTCAGGAATAGTCAAGTTGTCAATACTAGAAGAAACGAATTTGTTAAAAGATATAAAATAATAACATATAAAATCTTTTCTAATTCTCTATAGAGTTTTAAGCTGAAATAAACACTACTAAATTCAATCAGATAGACACCGATCTCATAGAATTTATGTTATCATCTCCTTCATAGATAAAGATGAAAATTTTATCATGTTAGGACACATCAAACGCTTATATATTATAGACAAGATAAATGATATCGATATCTGAAAATTCTTCATCGATAATGGATCTGGAGGTAATATCTTTCAACTACAGACACATTATTGGTTGGGCTGAAATGAGCATAGACTAATTCCATGAACCACAACCTTGTTGGTCTATGATTAATGTGATCAGAATCACTTGGCCAAATCAATCATTGATCTTGATTTTGTGACATTGTGGAAGACTCTAAATTTATATTTTTTCAAAAAACAAACATGTCCTTCAACATTATGATTGGAAGGGCCAAGCTACATTAACATATAGTGATTTCATCATCATACCACAAGTGTGTAAAATATTATAGTAATGGATTGAGTGAAATATTTCATGTCGATAAGACCCCATTTGAATATTTCGAGCCACAATATATCAATTTAGGATTTTATAAACTGGAAGGGAATCGACCCTCAATATATGGGATTGATTGGGCCCCTACACAAAATGGTTTCTAAAAGGTCCTTGATGACCCATTCAAGAGGCTCCATGAATAATTCATATTATCCATTAATCAAGTGGTGTGAATGAGTCCAAATTCAATCATGTATTCTATACTGCATATGATTTTAGTCAGGAACGCTGAGCCTAATAGTGAAGAATCATTTACAGACTCCCAAAACCATGGTGAATGATCGAATTGAAATTCCCTCGATTCATCCCTAGGGATCCAGAAGATCTCTTCCTCAACCTCTATAGTAGATAAGAAAGAATACATTTGTCATTCCTTCACTCCATCTAGTTTAGAATATTAGGCGATGTCAGTTAGATCCGAACAATTCACCTCAGCCTCAAAATGCTTAAATTGCAACACTTATCTCACACTAGAGATCTCATCTCAGGAATGGTTTCTCCATAAAAAGGATAAGATGATTAGGAAGATAAGGAAGGATATAAATAAGATGATCTAATGTATTCCCCTCCAAAATGTGATAGGAATGTCTCTACCAACATTAATGAACTCAGAAAAAATAATCCTTTTACCGAAGAAGACTCATGACCCACTATAATCAGTGTGGCCATGTCTTCTGAAGAGAAAGAAGTATACACCGACTTAAGGAAGAATTGAGATGTTTTCTCCTATAATAATACATAAATTTCAGGATTCGATCCTGAGGTGGCCACTCAGAACATGGGCCTGCCAGATGATCATCATGGTTGCATGAAGTCCTCTAGAAGGATGCACCTGATACATGCTGCCAAAATAGAGGTTGAATTTGAAAATCTCATAAATGTAACATTCATTATGGAGGTCCAATATCCAATCTATATGGCCAATATTTCCCTATAAAAATTTTTAACGTTAAAATCATACTTTTCCTTTACATCATGGATCCCAACCGGCATAGCCCATAAGATGAATTCACAGTATTGATCCCAAAATTTTTGGTCAATGTATCTATCATATATCATGATCTCTCCTTCATGAAAAACTTTTTAGGATATGATCAAATCCAAATAGTCCCATAAGATAAAGATATCACCTCCTTCTGGGTCCCATGAACTATTTTTCTACAAGGTAATTCACTTTGGTATGAAAAATTATGGTGCCACATATCAACGCATATTCCATTGCATCTTCAAACCATTCCTAAGAATGTTCATAGAATTATATGTTGATGATCTGGGGGTTAAATTAGGTCAACAGTTAGACCACTTGGCAGACCTAAAAACTATCTACAACAAACTATTATTTTTTTAAAATGAACCCCCTAAAATGTATATTCGGTGTTACCTCTATGAAATTTTCCTGCATCATTGTACGCCACCATGGAGATGTTAGTATGTGTGTACACATGAGTATCATTTAAATTTTTAATGCTCATTATATAAATAATTTAAATAATTATTATTTTACATTATGATTATAATTCCATTAATAAAAATTTATTTCTATATTTATACTTATATATATCATCCATGTGGTTCTGTGATAAATATAGAGTCACATTTCATTTTGAATGTGGTAATCCATATGTACCTAAATGATGTAATCATTTATCAGTTTAAGAATGAAATTCTTATATGTTATCAAAAAATAATGATAAATATTTACTTAATATATTATTTATTTCATTAATATCACATATATTAATTATTTTTATCCTTATTAACACAATTTTAATTAGTTAGTGAAAAACGAATCACAACACTACATTAGAATGTTTCCCACAATAGACATAAGTGCTATTATCGTTTCTCTAATATAATGGGATGTAAAAATGGTAAATAAGATATTATTACTAAAGAGGTATCATTATGTTATAATTATCATATATTAACAGTAAACCATTCATCATACCCAACCATGTGTGGTCATAGTGGAAAATATAATGACATTGGCTCATGAGGAGTTAGTCCTTTGTATATAAGAACAATGGTTTTAATATCCCATTATGTGAAAGGGGAGACTGTTGAAGTTAATGACCTAAAAATTAAAAAATATTACGATATGGATAATAAATAGAATATCATATCATCCTTGTTTAAAAATAATTTACCTAGGTGGATGAATATGGAAAATAGAAACTCTCATTGATGAACATAACCTCTTTTTCGGGAATCCTCATGAGGTTTTCACCAATGACTTCTTAGGTTGGATATATGCCAAAACCGATGTATTCTATGATGAGATTATGTAATTTTGGATGTCTTTTGGTTGTTATATTTTAAACATAAATGGTTTTATGAGGTGAATAAGAGTGTAGAGTGGGTAGCCTTTTCTTGGGAATGTGAGTGGCACATTTTTAATCTTGGTAAAAAATTATGTACCCATGTTTTTTCCATGTAACAAGGGTCCATAATGGACTATTATAGAGACATATATATTATAAGGATTAAAAATTCCCATTAAATATATTTTATACATTTTTTAGTTCATTTTACTTAATATCATTTTTAGTTAAACCCCTCAGTAAATTAGATTTTTCAATAACCATGAAAATTAATTTGGTTGGGTTTGAAAAATGTTTTCAAAGGGAAGTGAAATACTCTCCAAAATTTTGAAAATGAATAAAAATGAACTGAATTAATATTTGATGAAGAGTGTCAAGGAAGATAATAATTTCGGTAATGGAATAGCTGAACTACAAAGGGAAACATCCTTTGGGTACTGCCACTACACATGGAGGTCCTCTACGCAAATCACCCTCAAACCGGACAGTTCATGGGGTAGAGAGAAAGTCACTGAAAAAAATGAGAATTAAATCTTTCACGTGATAGAGGTGGAGAAATATGACCCACGAACCATTTTCTAAAGTCTCGAATAGTTCGTAGGTAAGGAACGACCAATGGAATCTCACAATTGATGTCATTTTTTGTATTGAGGTAGTGATTTGTTCCACCACAAAATGCATCCCCATGGGCATCAGTTGACTGAGTCATCCATGGGGCAGGTGTTTCTTCCATGGGGTTATGTAAAAGACAACGTGCAACCAACTGATCTAGCTCCTACGTACCATTATAAAATGACCACGTGTGGATTCACGAAGGGGAATGGGAGTATATTTTTAGAGGAATTGAGTGATCGAATGCATAGAAGAAGAGAGAATGACAAAGGATAGACTATTTCGATGATTCCCAATAGGTATAACCCACCTCATAGTATTAAAGAATATAATATAATACTTATTGAATGTCTATGATTTAGATTCCCTTCATTGATGAATTTCCCACAAAGGAAAAAATTAATCCCCCTTATTAAAAACGACATCCCATGTGGCCATATTCTATTGGGATTGAACCATGCACCATGTAGAAAATTGTTACACGGAAGGATCACAGCACTGCATACCACCATGGTATGCAGACAGAACTCATCACTGCAAACCAAAATTGTATGTAGTTGGAACCTATTCCATCATATAAAAATGATAAATGTAATGAACCTAGTTCTCCGTACCAACATGATACATAGATAACCCATGCACCTGCATATAAATTTTTTATGTGGGGAAGCCCAAAACCTCATAAAAAATGGGATGCGTAATTCTGTATTCATGGGTGTTCCAACCTCTAGCTTCAATAAATTACCTTTATTACTACTATATAAACCATATCTCCTTCAGGAACTTGTCTAATGGCACTAGGGGAATGTATTATCCAAATCTACCAGACCTGTTTTATAAAACCCTCTGGTGAATTAACATGTGCTTCTGAGTTTACATTCCCATGGCAAGAGGGGTCACGTGAGAAATACTTATATTAAGAAGGACCCCCATAGTGTCCCTAATTTTACATCTCCATAGTAATGATGATTTTGACATCGGGATGCTCACATTTACTTCCCTGTTATTGGGACTAAGTGTAAATTATATCATTTCCTGTTAATGTGGGCTAGTGATAAATAAGGGGAGATCACACATACTTTCCCCTTTCATGAGAAATCCCCCCCTTCCTAGAACCAATCAAAGGGCTATCAATCTGAGGTAATGACCTATCCTCCCTTCAGGGAAGTATGAACCCGGCCTCTCATGTCATCATCCACCTTATTTTACACCATTAGAGAGGGGAATGACTGTGGTTCGATGGATCTTCTTCTTCCTATTATTTCTCACATCGAGGATGACTCATGCAGGATTAGATATTGTTGGAGATCATGGTGTCCCCACGATCTATCTGGTAACTAAACAATCAGTACTATAATTATTTCCATAACTAGGATATGTACGACACTAACCTAAGGCTCGAGATCAATGGGTATTCGTTTTAGGATTACACCCCAATCAAATCACAGAAATATCCATCGGGAAAACTAAAACATTATTCCCAAAATAGTTGAACTATGAAAACTCTGATTCTAAATCTATTCAGAATAAATTGGGTTTCTGTTTTATGATCCAGATCAAATTGGGTTCCTTATGGATGTAAGCCCCAAATGAATACCCCTTTAGTGGGAATATTCTTTTTACAAGACCCATATTTTAGAACTATGTTGACATTGATTTCCAATCAGCTAGGATATCTGGGAAACCTACCCTATGTAGAAACTTCCATATTAACATCTGTTCATATATGTCCTTACCACATGATGGTAAACTACATGGTTTGGTCCTTTTAATAGGACCTTAAAAGGTGATTATCCAAGTTATGTGTTTCAAAAATATTTTGGTTCTCATTCATTTCACAAGGATACGCAGGAAGTGAAAATTGTAAGTTTGATCCCAACAGTGAAACGATTACCATCCCCCATTGATGTTGAAACACTCCGAAGTTAAATCCCATATGGAATAAAATGGGCATTTTCTTTGTGAAAAAGTTGTGTAATTTATAGGATTTAAAATAAATGGGAAATTTTATGGAATAATCTCTGATACATTCAAGATATTCTGGATCCACGCATATTTATGGTTGATCTTGTGGCCTAGCTGTAATCCACGGACCCATAATTTGGAAGGAACCATGTATTCATGAACATATGAACATATGAACATAGAAAAATTCTATAATAGAGTCCTATAATATGAAATTATCCCCCCCCCAAATGATTGGGATGATCCCGAGTTCCTATCCTCTCGACCAATGTGATCCATCAAGTGTCCTTGGAAAATTCATCCAACGAGCACTTTCCATTGGAAAGAAGGTCTATGAATCAAGGATATGAGGGTCATTAGGTGTTTCTGGATCAACAAATAAACTTATTGGTGACCATCCTATGATTTCATACTCGACATGGATCTATTTCACAAACACTTAACCCCATTAAATCATCCATTATGACTACTTGACTGTGGATCATCCTTTATAAGATAAAAATTTTATACTACCCATTTCCCATTATACCACATATATTTTTCATTTTGGGGTATGATGAAAATCAAGACGAAACAAAAATGGTGAACCTGACATGAATCCTCAACCAATGCGGCCGCATTACCACACCCCAATACCCTTTTGTATCCAAAAGAAAGAGGTTGAAGAAAAATAATCACTTTTCCTTGTTACCATGACAAGTTACATTAATAGGGTTTTTTTACTTTTTACATATATTGAAAGTGTAAAAACTTCCTTTAATCCAATAGATTATCAATAGTTATCTCAGACACACGTGTCTGCAACTGCATTGGGGTCAGGACCTCAATGACGAATGAGACCCCATTTCCCACCTAGCGTCTTCAATGCTGTGTTTCAAATAAATTGTTCATATATTATATTAAAAATGGTAGTCTCCCCACCGTGGAGGTAGAAAGGAAATCCCACTAGGAAACAAATCCAAATCGGACACCCATAAAGAAGTGGTCAGCTACAAAGAACCCGGAAGCTCCATTGGATGTCTGAATAGTTTTGGGATTCATTCCCTGTAATGAGACAATAAGTACCTCAATTTTCTAAGGGAGGAAAATAATGTAGTAACTGGTTTCATCATCCCTACTAAATAGGGCACTCACTCAATGGCCCCAAATAAAAGACGTTACTTCCAATATTACATGACCCTGTATCCTTATTTAGAAGAGGATACCTCACTGATGGATCCTATTGATATTCAATAAACATGGGTCCCATAGGCTTCCCACCAAGTGCGTAAAACATATAACCCAAAATAGGGTGTCACCCTTATTATTGAGGAGTAGATAAGCCAATCAAATATGTTGACACACTATGAGAAAGATTATATTTATACTCCCTTTGCTGAATCCATCCATGAATATATGGTGGAAAATTATGAGCAAACACATAATCCTGCCAATTCTTTCTAAACCCTCCATGAAAACATGGAGGAAAATTATAAGCAGATAAAAATCAATGATGATGTGCATGAAGCATTCCCTTCAAATAGGATGTAAAACAATGGGCAGGCAAACATCCCTACCAATGAATATGATTTCCACCAATAAAATATGGTGGAATCGGGTATGTGCAAAGTCAAATTCATTCCCCCTCAAAACATGACCATCATAAAAATATTATGGAAACCAAATATTTGCAGATTAAAATTACTAAAGGATAATATTAATCCCATGAGACAAATATATTACCAAACAAGAATACACCAATCGCTACATGAATATATGTATCCCACTAGTCAAATGTAGTAGAAACAGAGAAAATAGCTGATGTATCCCGAATTTCATCCATGGGAATACTCACTCCTCTTCCCTGACATAGGAGAACTGCTAATACCAACTGAAAAATTGTGGATGTCCATAGCAGACAAAAAAAAATCCTCCAACATAGGAATGAGAATTTATTCTTAATTTATCCAAATATATATCTTGAAACATCCTAAAAATGATAGAAGATCACACATTAATTACTGATCATACCTCCAGATTTGTCATGTTATAATCATGTCCATGTAAATAACATGGAGTCGGGGCCACAACCCCATCTCCCCAATTATAGTGACTCATAAAAAAAGGATAGTTTCTCAAGATCATACCTGCATCCATGCTCTAATCCAGGCGGGTCAACGGCCATATTTTGTGATAAAAGAAAAATCATATTAAGAACAAACACATATTTTTACTAGGGGACACCTATCCACCGTGGCGGATTCTCCATGAGAGACATATATTCCCATTAGAACTCATGATGCCCATCAGAATATCCCAGATGCATCATCAGTACCAAAGAAATAGAAACATAAATATATCAGTTTTTACCATCAACATGCAGCCCTAGTTCCCCAAAAGAGAGAACCCAAAAATTTAACATGAAGAAGTAAAATGGAAAATATAGAGCACATTCATTAATGTGGTTTACTAGAATCTATATTTCATGATGTAATATAGGACCTATAAATAGTGGCACGGGTTCCTTTAAATCCATTAAAAAATTAGGGGCATGGTAGTAGTTGTTGTTAAGGATTCCCCAAAATATTATTACCAACAACTCTAAAGGTCCTCCTCAGAGTACCAATTAGGGTCTACTTTTTCGGAAAGAAATGATCGATCATGAGAACCTTTCTACAGATGAGATTCATGGTATCCCTCCCCATACCGAAATGATTTGATAGTATGAAGGACTTCCCATTACTATCATCTTCCTAGATTGTCACGAACCAGCCTAGGCACCCTGGTAAACTAATAACCGAGTCAGCCCGGGCATAGCCCAAAGGGCGTTCCCGATACCCATGTGTTGGCGACTAGCACATTGCATCACACAACATGAATGTGGGAATGATTTTGCCACCAACAATGCAGAAAAATGATAGAAGACAATATGCATAAGAAAAAAAACTCCACCAAGAGTAATGTACCAGAATACAAAGTGGAATGAAAATCCTAAAGTACTACAACCCAAGTACTAAAAATGGGAAAAAATCCCCAAGGTTTCTAAGGAAACAACTCACCAAGACCAATGTACAACAGCTAGGTCCACCTCCAAAAGATCCCTTCCATTTTCCCAAAAGTGGAATAAGAAAGTCTACAAACACCCTAAGGCCAAAGTAGGGTGTGAATCTATTCCTTGTAGGATACCACCAAAGATTCCATAACAAATGCCAAAAATAGATTATCCAAAGAAAAAAAAATCTATTTTTTAAATAAATAGGTTTGGAAATTCAAAACCATATTTTAAAAAAACATGCTATACATTTTCAAATGATGGAAAACATATTTTAAACAAGGCATTACAATGATGGAATATTTCTAAAATAATGGATTAAATAAAACATTTTTATAAAACAGTTTATATAAATTCAGCTTGCATGTAAAGCAGTTGAAAATTATTGTAATACATTTATATCTCAAATACAAATAAACAAGAGAGCAACATGGTCATCTCCCAGAATGTACGATAGTATTAACCAGTTATAGGATTCCACACTCTTTATGTGAACTGAGCAAAATATGTCTACACACGTCCCTATGAAACTGGCCAATGTAGAATCATCCTCAACCCATCGGGGATGTTACCCACCCCAAGTAAGTTTCAGAACGTTTTCGTCGTGTATAGTGTATTCAAATAACACACTAACTACCTATGGCTTGTATGTGATCTTACATGATGGGCGAACTATTTAAATAATTCTTGAAAATATGATCAATCCCATTCTTCCATTCAAAAGTGCCGAATTCATTCCATTTAAAACCAAAACAAGTTTTATTCAAATCAAGCCTTTTTTTCAAAAGATAAAACCAATGGGTTTCTATCAAATCAATTTAATCCATTTTAACCAGTTAGAAATCCAATCCAAACTAATTCCATAATGACACAATTCATTTCCACAATTAAATTCAACAATTTAATTGAAATCATTTCCATTAAATCAACACTTTAAATTAAACAATTTCAATCAAAAATTTCCATAAACACAGCCAATTCAATGGAATTGGGGATTTTCCAAATTTTCATGCCAAAACCATTTCAAATACCTCGATTCACAAGAATCAACATTTATCAAATTTAATTGAAAGAAAATTTGAGAAATTGAATTTAAATAAACAATTGAAATAAATAAAGAAATAGAAGGATAATCAATTTGAAATGTCAGGATGGAACCACCTACTTCAAATGTTTTGATGAAATCCACATGGTCGAAGAAAACTCAACAAAACCGGATTGCTTCTTCCGGAACCCACCATAGATCTCTTATCCTAGAAATATCAAGACCAAAACTCATCATATTTGGCATCCACATACATAGATCTACGCATAATGGTCATACATCTAAAAAACCGAGAAAACAGAAGAAGTAGATCAAATCAGATCTAGGAAACCGATGAAAAACGATGAAGAACGATCACATACCTCAAGAATCCAACTTCGATTCACCAATAGAAGCCATTGGATTGCCTCTGGAACTATGGGAGAACCTCTTGTGATCGTAGGAGAAGCAAAAACCCGATTTAGGGATACTTAGGAGGAAAAACGACGCACTTAGAGGAAAAAATGAGTGAGATCCACTATTATAGGATCTCATTTAAGTGGCCGCACAGTTTTCCAGCATGATTAGACAAACCGTACGCTAACCATGCGTTAGCCACTGCCTCGGCAGACACACCATGCACGATTTGGCCGCATGGTTAGAAAAATAATTGGTCACCCGTGTGGAAGCTACTACCTACAAGACCAACTACGCATAGTTTGGTCGCACGGTTTAGACCACCCGTGTGATGCCCGTACGACTTCCCCTTTGCCTCAAAACATCATTTAATGTAATCATGAATCTCCCATTTGTCACCCTTACAGTAAAACCAATAAAAGCATCAAGAAAGGGTTACATACCAAAAACTAGGGGTAGTACAAACTACGCACAAAACAATATCCTTTAGTTTTCTTTAAAAGTTCGCCCAAACGCACCCCAAGTCACTACTCCAATACAGAGGTACATAGAAACATCAAAAGTATAAAAAAACCTAACATGATGTTACAACCTCCCCACCATAAGATCATTATTTCCCCAGAAAGCCAATGAAGAATCCTCTACGTCAAAAAGATAAGGCCACTACTCTCTCATTAGTGCCTCACTTTCCCATGTCTCATGAGAATCAGAACCGTGCTTCCATAGAACATGGACCAGTGGTATCGTTCTCCCATGAAGTACCATGGTATCATAATCAAAAACCATGACTGGTCGTTCAGTCACAGATAAATTTGGTTCAACATTAGGATCACTCTAGCTCAAAACATGAGATGGATCAGTGAGATACTTTCGCAGTCGTGATACATGGAACATGTTATGTATCGACGTCATCTGTGGTGGTAGAGATAAATGGTAAGCAACTCTCCCTACATGACCAACAAATTTAATAGGACCCACAAAACGAGGAGAAAGCTTCCCTTTCCTCCCAATCCGTTGAAGACCTAATCGGGGAGAAACATTCAAGAACACCTGGTCACCAACTGATAACTCTAAAGGTATACGGTGACGATCAACATAAGACTTGTACTGACTCTATGCTGTCAACATTTTTTGATGAATCAACATGATCATAGTTGTCGTCTCTTGGACCAAACTTGGTCCTACTAAGGAACTTTCACCAATCTTCAACCAATATAAAATAGGTTTACAAGGACGAACATACAATTCCCCAAAAGGATCCATTTTTATCACATACTGATAAATTTTGTTTTAAGAAAACCCAACTAGCCCAATATGATCATCCCAAAACCCACCAAAGTCAAGAGCACATGTGCAGAGAATTTACTCAAGGATCTGAATATCTCTCACTATCCGGACATTTGACTGTGGATGGTAGGTCATGATAAAATAGACCTGAGATCCCAGTTCCTCTTGAAGGCCTCTCCAAAATAAAGAAGTAAATTGAGGATCCCTATTGGAGACTATACCAGACGGACTCCGTGAAAATGAACAATTTATTTCACATAGATATCTCCCAACTACTCAACTATGGTTGTATCTCTAATAGGTATAAAGTGAGCCGACCTGGTCAGCCTATCGATCACAACATGTATCACATTCTTCTTCATTTGGGTTTGAGGTAACCCAACCACAATGTCCACAGAGATTTTATACCGCTTCCATGTAGGGACTGGATGTTGTTGAAGCAAACTTGAAGGTTTCTGGTGCTCGGCATTCACCTACTGGAATATATATCAACAAGATACAAACTCAGCAATGTCTCATCTCATACCTGTCAACCAAAACTGTCTCCTCAAGTCATAGAACATCTTTGTGGTTCATGGGTGTACATCCAACTGAGAGTTATGGAAATTCTCCATCACATCCTTCCTTGCTAATAACGGAAAAACGTAGCAGTTTCAATAACACAGAACACCCACTTTGGATAATGACCACTGGGTGTCAGTATCCCCAATATTAATAGAGTCCTTAGTGATATGGAATTCATCGGATAGTTGTTTCTCTTTAAGAATTAACTCGATAAGAGAAGTTGTCCACTGGACACTGGCTAAAGAAACTTCATTCCCCTTCCACCGAACTCCAATATGCAACTGTCCAAAAAGAGTGATCAATCTCCACTCTTCTGAATATTATTTCACAACCTATGATGGAAGTTTACTACTTAACACGTCTACAACGACATTCCCTTTCCTCAGGGTATAGGAAATGTCAATGTCGAAATATTGCAGGTACTCCACCCAACGCCTTTGGCAAAGATTCAAATCTCTTTAAGAGAAGATATAACTCAAGCTCTTGTGGTCTGAATACACAGTAAACCTTTCTTCATAAAGGTAATGTCTCCAACACTTTAGTGTGTGCATTACAACAACAATTTCAAGTTCATGGGTAGGATAGTTATTCTCATAAGACTAAAGCTGATGAGATCCAGAGGCAACAACATGATTACCTTGCATAAGGACACATACCAAACCCGAACCTGATGCATCATAGAATACCATGTAACCTATCCCAGCCTTAGGAAGAGTTAACACCAGCACAGTAGGCAAAAGATGCTTTAGCTCAACAATAGAACTCTAACATTTATCATTCCAGGAAAACTTCACTCCCTTTCGAGTTAGTGCAATCATTGGAGAAGCTAACTTTTTGAATTCTTTAACAAATTAGTGATAATATCCTGCTAATCCCAAGAAGCTCTGAATCTCAAAAACTCTTCATGGCTGTTCGGAATTCATAAAAAACTTCACTTTCTCAGGATCAACTGATATTCCTTGTTCTAACATGACATTTCCCAATAAATTTACTTCCTCAATCCTGAAATATCACTTTGAAAGCATGGAATAAGGTCAATGATTCTTTAGAAGACTCATAACTATTATCAGATGATGCACATGTTCCTCCTCAGACATAGAGTATACAAGAATGTCATCCACAAAGACTACCACAAAATTATCGATATACACACAGAAAACCTTGTTCATTAAACCCATGAAAAATGTAGGATCATTTGTTAGGCCGAAGGGCATAACAAAGTACTTATAATGGCAACACCTACTATGAAAAGCGGTCTTATGAATGTCAGATTCTTTTATCCTCAACTGATGGTAACCAGACCGAAGATAATTTTTTTAAAACCACTTTTCCACTATCAATTGATCAAACAAATCATCAATTCTTGGTAACAAATATTTTTTATTTATCGTAAATGGATTGATATTTCGATAATCAACACATTAGCGAAGAGAACCATCAGCCTTCTTGGCGAAGAGAACTGGTGTTGCCCAAGGTGACACAATCAGGTGTATAAAACCTTTCTCAAGAATATCGTCAAATTGAGACTTCAATTCTTTTAGTTCTTCTAGAGTCATTCAGTATGAGAGAATATAAACTGGTTGAGTACCCAACATTAAGTCAATAGAAAATCAACCTCCCTAACTGGTTGGAAATCAGAGAAGTTAGAAGGAAACACGTAGGGAGACTCAGTGACATCTGGAGGTAGATCACCACACATTGAATCACTTTCTAGATCAAAAGCAATCACTGATATAACTTTACCCAACTCTGGATAAGAGGGTCCAACTCTTCTTGACCTTGGGTCCCATTTTCCTTGAAAAACAAGAGGCACACCACTGGGTGTAGTAAGGTAGACCCATAAAAGATAATAATCCATCCAAGATTTATTGGAAATGAGCCAATCCATCCCAAATATGACATCAAAATATTTAATGTCGAGAACCAAAAAACTCCAAGAATGATCAACATCTGATAGAGAGAAGACACAAGTAGGTCTACGAAGACCCTTTTCTCTCATTGAACTACGGGGTGCAGTAATATCCATCATACAAGATAAAATCTTCATAGGTATATTAAGAAGATTAACAATATGGGTTGAAATAAAACAGCGAGATGCACTAATATCAAAAAGGGAGGTCACTAAAGATGAAGCTATAGTAATGATACCTCTCACAGTTGCAGGACATGTATCATTTACCTCTGGGGACACTTCCACCGCGTGAAGAAGCTTTGTTCCAGATGCCTAGGGCTGGAACCCATTTGTACATGAAGAATTTGATTGAACCGCAGTTTTTGGAGGTTCTGATGATCTTATTCCGCAATGTGGAGTAGAGAAGTGATGGAGGAATCACTGTAAGTGCCCTAAACGTCCACATGAACTGCAGTTCTTGGGTGCCTCAATGAAAACCCTCTTAGAATGTCATGTCCATCAACAATGATTGAAAGTCAATGAATCCCCTCCTAGTGCTACTAGAGGTTTGGAATGACTCTGTTTTTGAGAACTACCATGATAAACAACACGCTTCCATTTTCAACACTGCCACTAAGAGGGAAAGGAACTTCCTTCAACACTGACTTTCATGCCAGGTCCATCTCAACCATCATCGCCCTATCCATCAAATTATCATAAGAGGGTAACTTCAGTAAGAAAACCTATGAATGGATATCTGATTTAAGTCCCAACTCGAATTGTCGAGCCTTCATATTCTCATTTGATACAATCTCAGGAACAAACTATAAAAACTCAGAAAAGATATTTGAGTACTCATTCATGGTTTTGTTGGCCTTCTCAATCTTGAAAAACACCACACCCTTGGCCGACACCATTGATTCTATATAGAACTAGTTAGTGATAAGTACCCTAACGTCTTTCTACTCTAAACCCTCATGTTTCCCAACTGTCACCATTGTGTCCCACCATCTCCTACTTGGTCACTCAAGAACGAAGGTGGAAAAGTTCACCTTCATCATATCAAGTGTCTCCAAGATCCCAAACAGACATTCAATCTTACTCAACCATTCCCCATCATGTTGAGGGTTAGTGGACCCTTCGAAAACTGGTGGCTTCTGGCGTAGGAGCTCTTGAAAACGACTTCAGAAAATATCACTATGAGGATCTATAACTGGATCCTGGATAGGATCTGGAGGTGGTTCTTGTCCCATAGCTTGGACAGTGCAAACAATCACCTCAACCAAACATAGATCCATAATAGGACTCGCTTGCTGAGATTCAGCAGAAGCCTCATTTTGGATCTGATTCCCACGTCTTCTCAGAGGCATGGTGCTACACAAAATAAAAAAGACATTAGATTAACACTTAAACTAAGTAACTAGGAAACCTATTCTTATTAAAAGGGATACAAGATTTGGATTCCACTCTATCCAAATCAAAACAGGGAAAATACTAGAACTAATCCACAAGTCATATTTCCTTAACCAACCCTGGTGACTTAGGGGTCATTGGGGTGAGATCTGGCTAGGAACTCAATCAAAATTAACTCCCAAGTCCTGAAAAGAATACTCAAATGCATACTGTCATCAAGGCAAGATGCTTAAGCTCTCTCTGACACCATTTTTTCATGAACCAGCGTGGGTACCCTGGTAACCTGATAACCGAGCCGGCCCTGACATAGCCCAAAAGGCATTCCTGATCCCCATGGGTTGGCGACTAGCACATGGCATCACACAACATGAAAGTGGGAATGATTTTTCCACCAAAAAAGAGGAAGAAAAGAAACAAGACCGTATGCATAACAAAAGAAACTCCACTGGGAGTAATGTACCATAATACAAAGAGGCATAAAATCCCAAAGTACTAAAACCCATGTACTAAAAATGGGGAAATAGCCCCAAGGTCCCTAATGACACAACTCACCAAGACCGAAGATCAATAGTTAGATCCACCTCCAAGAGATCCATTCCCCTTTCTCGAACCTGGGTGAATAAAGTCTACAAACACCCAAAGGAAAAAGTAGGGTGTGAGCCTAAGCCCAGTAGGATACCACCAAAGATTTCATAACAGATGAAAAAAATAGATTATCCAAAGAAAAACTTTCAATTTTTCAAATAAACAGGTTTGGAAATTCAAAAGAAAATTTTAACAAAACATGCTATACATTTTAAAATGATGGAAATAAATATTTTAAGAAAGGCTTTAAAATGATGGAATATTTCTAAAATAATGGATTAAGTAAAACCTTAATATAAAACATTTTATATAAATTCTGAAGGCATGTAATGTAGTTCAAAAGTATTGGCATACATTTATATCTGAAATATAAATAAACAAGAGAGCAACATGGTCATCTTCCAAAAGGTATGATAGTATTAACCAGTTATAAGATTCCACACTATCTATGCATACTTAGAAAAATGTGTATACACACGTCCCTATGACACTGTCCAATGGAGACTGGTCACCAACCCGTCAGGGATGTGACCCACCACAAGTATGTTTCAAAACGTTGTTGTAGAGAAGAGTCTATCCAAATAACTCACCAACTACCTATGGCTTTCATACGCTCTTATATGATGGGAGAACTATTTTAATAATGCTTGAAAATATGATCAATCCCAGTATTCCATTAAAAAGTTCCAATTTCATTCCATTTAAAACCAAATAAGGTTTTATTCAAAGCATGCCTTTTTCACAATATAAAACCAATGGGTTTATATCAATTCATTTTAATCCATTTTCGCAAGTTTAAATCCAACCAAAAATAATTCCATTATCACACAATTTATTTCCACAATTAAATTCAATAATTTAATTGAAATCATTTCCATCGAATACAGAATTTAAATTAAATAATTTAAATCATCAATTTCCATAAACACACCCAATTCAATGGAATTGGGGGTTTCCAAAATTTTTATGCCAAAACCATTTCAAATACCTCGATTAAATAAAATTGACTTTTTATCAATTTAATTGAAGGAAATGTTGAGAAATTTAATTTAAATCAAAAACTAAAATAAATCAAAAAAACAAGGATAATCACTTTGGAAAGTAGGGACAGAACCACCTACTTCAATGGTTTTGATGAAAACCACAACGGTCGAAGAACACTCAAGAAACCTGGGTTGCTTCTTCAAGAACCCTCTTTAGATCTCTTCTAATAAAAAGATCAAGACCAAAACTCATCATATTTGGAATCCACACACATAGATCTACCCATAAGCAGAATAGATCTAGGAAACAGAGAAAAGAGAAGAAGTAGATCTAATAGATCTATGAAACTGATCAATAACGATGAATAATGATCACAAAACTCAAGAATCTCTCTTCGATTCACCAAGATAAGCCTTTGGATCGCCTCTATAATGATGAGAGAACCTTCTCTGATGTTAGGAGAAGAAAAAAACCAGAGTTAGGGCCGCATAGTAGGAATAAATGAGGCACTTAGGGGCAAAAACGAGTGAGATCCACTATTATAGGGTCTCATTTAAGTGGTCGCACAATTTTCTAGCATGTTTAGACAAACCGTGTGCTAACCATGAGTTTGCCACTGCCTCAACAGACACTCCATGCATGGTTTGGCCGCATGTTTATAAAAACCATGTGCCGCCCGTGTGAAAGCTACTGCCTCCAAGACCAACTATGCACGGTTTGGCCGCATGGTTTAGACAACTCGTGCAATGCCAGTGCGACTTCCCCTTTGCTTCAAAACATCATTTAAAGTTCTCCCAACTCCCCCATTAAACAACCATACTTTAAAACCATTAAAATCATCAAGAAAGTGTTACATACTAGAAACTGGGGGTACTACAAACCATTCGCTAACCACTATCCTTTAGTAACGTGATGTTACATAGATGGTCCTCCCCAGGGTATAAATTGTAGAAAATCTCTATACAATCAGATGCCCAAATATGATGGTAGTTCTTTCCATGATGGAAGTCACTAAAAAGGTGCTCCCCATAGTGAAATCAAGAAACCAGAAGTTCATACCCTTATTTCATCCCATCCAAAAGTTCCTCCCTATTTTTTACACTGCACAAATTCTCCTTGAATCCAAAAATCTATATATGATTGTATTTCTCGTAGTGATGGTGGTCACTATAAAGGTCGTCCCCAAAGTTAAATCATCGATAACGAAGGAACTACCCTTTCTACAGTCTACCCTGAATGACCTCCGAAGTGTATAGTCTATAAAACTTCTCCCTATAGTCATATATAAAGTCATTATTGTAGTCCTCAACACCACGACATCATCTATGGGGGCCCTCTCCATAGTCAACATTCACACCGGTAAGAAGGTCCTCCCCTCACCAATCCATACACTAGAAAGACATAAAATTCTGAGGCACATGGAATTATGCAGTCATACAAATTATATACTCTTTATATGAAAAATGAAAACCATTTCAGTCCAGAGACAATCCAAGGACACACTCATATTTTGATCCACCCATGTATCATTTATATATTGATGAGACTCATGCTAGCCCCACTACATAGAATGATAACAACAAGAAGCATCCATGTATGGAAGAAAAAGGATAGGAATATTCATCCAATGAGAAAAAATAAGTGTTTCTCATGAGAGAAAAATTATTCAGGGATGAAATACAAGTTCTATTTTAGATCACATCTCTTTCTTAGTTTGACAAACCAAGAAAGATGACTAAGGAATCTATACATAACATTCATCTCAATATTTGGAAAACTCTCGACCATCTGAAAGATATGTATTTTCTTTGTGATGGGTATATAGTCCATGTCAATATATTTAGGGATCTTCACCATAAAATGGACTCAGAAAAATTTATATCCACCTGAAGACCATAAATAGAAAAGAAAATTAAATTGATCAAACTGATCTTCCTATAATTTATATACCTGTTTCCTTCCCTTATAAGCGAGTCCCTGTATGGTATTAATATATAGGCTTTGGGAGAGCATGTAGCATTCCAAATCAACCAAATTCCCATCCATAAGAACCTATTGGTAATTAAATCATTTAATTTTCGTTTTTATAGATGATGCTCAAATGAAATCTATATCTAGGGAAGGTAATATTTTTTACAGGAACAAGCCTTGAGTAAGTCTCACAAGATTCATTCTCAAAGAGAATGATCCATTAAAAAACTCTTGAACCAGGAAATTGAGAACAACCAATAGGATTATAACCTATGGGAAGCCAACCAGAAAGCATTTCCCATTTCCCCATAAATAGATAATTCACATGTAGAACCAAAGGAATATATGGACCACCCATGAATGATAATGTGTGAGAGCAAGGAAGCAGTAATAGTAACAGAAGAGTCTGTAGTAGGGGATCAGACCCATCCCACATGGTGGTGGAAATTTTGAACACAAAATAACCCTATAAGATTTAAAGATAAGGATCAGGGCACGATAATAGAGGAAAAGGAGAAACCCCATCCCACAGGGATGGGATAATTTTTATCTTAACTACCCCCCCATTTAACATCAATATTGTCTTGCATAGATTTTATTAATATAATAGAGTGTCTGCTCATTCTGTCCCATCTTGTTATTCATTTTCCTTATAAGAGAGGTGTAATACAATGTCATATAAGGATTCCTTTTGAGTTTTACTTCACCCAGAAACTCAATGTGGATATCAAAATGGGAGGAGAAAATCCGATAAACGATGAAAACAATCCCACCTACCCATCGGTAGATGATATGACACTGACAATATGGGATGCATCAGTGAACATAATGTAAATAAATACAACATACCTCATTGAAAATTATTCATATTATAAGGATGGAATATAATATGGTTCCTTTAGAGGATCCCACAATGAGCCTAATGGTGTGTGTACTAGAAACCAAGAGATACCATAAATTTGGTTACACCCCCAATCAATTCATTATTACCTCCTTTGTGAATCCCAAAAAAAAACTAGAAGAATAGAAAACAAGGTTATACATTACCTTCCTTCCCACAATGAGAATGTGTCTCTAACGCTCGAAGTGAGATTCACTAAATAGGAGAAAGAATTGAATGAGTTGATGAGAATAAACTCTAAATTACTCTGAGGAAGCCATCCAATCAGATATGTTCATCTGGTAGATCTTCAATATGACATTCCATCATTTGTGCCTCTTCCATAAGGGATATTTATGGAAAATAAGTCAAGGCCGGAATAATTTTCCAAGACAGTTGTAGGACACCCAGTCTAACTGAACCCAATCCTAGAAAGATATCAGGATTTCCCACCCTTGATAAAACCATTGAAAAATATTCCAGATAATCCCCAAAGGATTCCCTTAATAGCGTATCCTCATAAATTACAACCAGTACTAGCACATTAAAACATTCCCCCTCTTGACCCAACCCATGATCAGGTCAATAAATCCATGAATCAAAGGTTCATGAATACAATCGAGACATTGATAACAGAATTGGATGCCATGGAAGGGTGACATGATTCAAAACAACTGGAATGGAAACCCTACCCTAACTGGGTGACTAACGTTATACCACCAAAATATTTTTAGAACCTCATATTACATATATTCAATGGATCAAGTGACCGGGAACCTCTTCTAAAGCATTATGCATCTTAATTTGATCCCATTATCGGATACCTAGAGGATCAATAAGTAGTGAACCTCATATTCTTCATGCAAAACCAGAAAGTCTCACCCTTTGTATGGTATAAAAGCCTTCAAGATTGGTCAATAATTGAAATAGAGGATAACTAAGGGAAGTTATTTTTGTAGTTCAATTCAAAAATATCCAAAAAAATATCAATGACATTATGACCTGAAAGAAATAGGATAATCAAATAGTATCTGATTTCATTTCATGATGGAAAGGTCATAGCAACTCTTTGAACTAACCACTGCCCCAATATTAAATGATTCTAGTATGCATTGAAAACCTCTACGATAAGATATGGATGCCACTCATCCTGATTAAATACACGAGGTGGTTTCATTATTTCTCTTCTATATCTCAAAGTATAGAAGATTAATTATAGTGGACTAACTTGAAGTCCTGGTCTACCCAATCTTCCCCTGGGAAGAGAGTGTCTAGAGATTAAGAGGGTTCTGTTATACTTAAGCCAACCCCTGAACTAGCCTAGTTCCAAGACCTTCACCAAATCATGAAGGGCCTCATACACATCAACAATAACATCCACCACTTCAATATGAGATGAGTGGACCTATGATAAATCAATTCATGGAACGATGGAATATATATAATTCATTCTAAGATGAAAAATTGTATGGCTACTTTGTAGACTACAAGAATTAAAACATTATCCTTATACCAGAGACAAAGAGGGATAATGAAGCACGACTTGAAAATAGTCCAGATTATTGTCCACTACACAGTATACTGGGACACAATATTCAAGAGTATTTCTTCTTTAACAAACTCCTAAAAATAGTTATGTAGTCTAGGAATGTCAAATTGGATCCACTGCTAGACCAAGTGGAATATGCTTCCACCACTAACCCAGATAAAGGATAGGAGTGGAAAATTATTTTTAAAACGGAAAAAATGTTTGATAGTTAGATGACTCAATGAATAGTCAACATAGACCATGTAATTCTCCATGCCAAGTTGAAGATACCAACTATGCCTCCAAAAGATTATGATGCAACACAACCGACATCCACAGCCCCATAATCCTCCATTAAGAATTTCGACCAAGTACATGAAGACAAACCTTCATAGTGGACAAAGATGTCTTTGACACTATCATATTTTATTCCAAAATATATGAAGAGATGGGCACTGTCCCACTAAATGGAACCAATGGAGGAAGTTGGTTGGGCAGATTCATTATCAGATAAAGAACAGATCATTGGATCCATTAATGTTAATCACTTTTTATATCCCTATTCCATGAAATATTATGTATATGAACCCAAGTTCCCTGTATCTAATTGGGGAGATAGAATAAGAGGTTTCATAAGACTAAGATACCCTAGAAGATGAGGTGGTCATAGAAACCAAACTCTTGGATACACTCTTGATAAAACCATCAATGTTGCAGAAACTTAAGGAGGTGACCTCCAAAAAACCCAATAGGAATAAAAATATTACCCTTCCCCTACTGGAAGGAACTCTAGACCAATCATCCAAGAATATGCATTGCAAGAAGAAAACAATTCTACGCAGCAACCACATGTTGGCAGACTTAACCAGTCAAATACAAAAATCACAAAAACACAACAAACTTATATCATAGGTATCAGTCCATCTTCATCCAATGATATAGACCTTAAAGCACCTATTAAAGATAATCTAAAAGTGGGGAAGCAATGACCATTTTATTAGAAATATTATATTATAAAACAATTTACTTCAGTATTATCCAAGGTTCCAATCCTAGATTCACTGAATTTCTCAAAATATCACATTGAATCACTTATCCAAAAAAAATTAATCCCCCTGGAGCTTGAAGCTGATGTAACCACTGTTGAACTCTACCATATGGAGACTGATTTGGTATAATACTAGATATCATATCCTTTATTAATAGGGATGAATATTACATAATTCATGGCCACATAGAACCATTATATGTGTTTGAAAAGATAAATGATGTTGATATCAAAAAAGTCTTCATCAAAAATGGATCGATAGACAATAGCATTCGACTATTGACACTTCGTGAGTTGGGTTGCAATGAGGATAGGTTGATTCCCTACACCACAACCCTGTTGGTCAATGATACTAGTGAGTAGAAGTTCTGGGACAAATCAATCTTATAACACGATTCAGTGGCTTCATGGATGACTCTGAAAATTGTGTGGTTCGGAAAAACAAATCCATCAAAACCTTTCTAGTAAGGCCCGAGTTACATCAGTATGTTGTGATTTACCCATTATACCATCACTGCGTCAAATGTTGTGGCAATGGATAGAGTGGAAAATTGCATTCAGATAAGGCCCCATTCGAAAAATTTGAGCCACAAAATATCAGTGAATGATTATATAAGCAGAAAAGGATGCAACCCTTAGTTGACTACATTTATTGGGTCACTATACCAAAGGGTTTTGAAATAGTCCCTTGTGTCCCCTTTCAGAGGCTCAGTGAATAATTCCTACTAGACATCAATCAGTTGGAGTGAATGAGTCTGAATTCAGACACGTTTTCGATAGTTTTCAATGTTTTAGTCCTGACCACCGAGCCTAAAAGTATAAAATCATTCCATGAACACCAAAATGTTGTTGAATTCTAAAAAGTAAATGACCTCAATCCCTCTATTTGTCTCCATAAAATATCTTTATCAACCACTAAGGTATATGGGAAAGAATGAATTTTTAATCCCCTCACTCCATCCTATCTAATGGATTCTGTAATGTCATTTGGATTTGATGAAGATTCCTCAGTCTCTAAATTCCAAAATTACAGCTCTTAACTCAAATGTACAGATCTCTTATCATGAATTGATTCCCAATCAGAATAAAAATAAGATTAGGAAGATGATGAAGAAGATAAATAATAATACCTTAGGGATTCCACTCCAATATTTGAAGAGGGTGTCTCTACCACTATTGATGCACTCAAAAAAATGAACATGGGTACTAAAGAAGACTCACAACCCACTCTAATCAGTGATTCCATGTCATTCGAAGATAAATAGGTCGAAAAATAATTCCTATGGATGAATCGAGATGTTTTTCACCTATAACTATACTGAGATTCTAAGCCTCAATCCTGAGGTGGAGAATCACAACTTGGGACTACCAGAAGATCATCATTGGTGAATGAAAGCTGCCAAAAGGATGCACACAAAAAATGATAATAAAATAGAAGTTGAAGTTGAGAAGCTCTTCAAAGTAGAATTCATTCCGAAGGTCCAATATCATGTTTAGAGGGAAACTATTTTCTCTATTAAAAATAATAATGTCCAAATAACATTTTTCATTGACTCCAGGGATCAAAATCAGTATGTCCTAAAAGATGACTTATCTATCTCGATCACAAAATTTTTGATCAATATAACTGTTAGATATCATGATATATTCTTCATGGATGACATTTAAAGATATCACCAAATCCAAATGTCCCTAGAAGATGAAGAGGTCACCACCATCTAGTCTCCCATGGAGTATATATCTACAAGGTAATGCCCTTTGGATTGAAAATTGATGGTGCCATATATCTACACTCCTTTCATCAAATAATCAAGACCTTATTAAGAAATTTTGTTGAATTCTATGTTGATGACCATGTGGTTCAATCACAAAAGCACTCTAACCAATTGGTAGAAATAGAAACTATCTTCAGCAAACTACAACAACACCGTCTAAAAATAAACCCCTTAAAATGAGCTTTTTGTGTTTCTTCTGGGAAATTTCTCGGATTCATCATTATCCACCATGGCATCGTTGTTGACCCCGAGAAGATGAAGGATATCCTTGGCATGTCTCCACATTGTAACCTCACTGAGTTTGGATATAATCAAGGAAATTTATCTAACATTTGTATTTTCTAAGAAAACATAGTAGTTGTGTTTTTCCCTTAACCAAGTTGAAGTTAAATGGGTTCGAATTAAAATGGAATGATTAATATCAAGTGGAATTTGACAATGCTAAGAAATATCTTTTATTCCCAAAATTTCTAATGCCAAATGTCCAAGGATCACCACTCATTATGTATGTGACTTCATTGAAGTGATCCCCAGGTGCCTTCCTCGCACAATAGAATGACACTGACAATGATAATAGTCTATATTATTATTTTTAGACACTGATGGATACTGATACTTGTAATGCCGTGACCCTAGATTCCCAGAGTTGGGGAATTATTTTAATACATTGGCATGATTAAAAGGGATCAATTCTCGAAAGACATATTAGTTTTTGTTGCCTTGGAAGTACTAGATATATTCATAAGGTTTACATTACATCATAAAATGGAAAACTACAACAACATTGTTTCCATAGACAACACTGAGATCCCATAGACTATCCCTTTAGGTCAGTCATAATATACCTTTTCACATACTGGGAAAAATAAAACACATAAATGGGTGTGCTCAGATACTCGGTAAGGATAACAATATTGCAGAATCTTTTATAAATAAGAATAAACATTTAAAGCTATGTATAAAACTAAAACAAGAGCCTTTTAAACTTGAACATCATCATAATATGGCAAAGATAAAATCAAAATAATTCTATTTACCTACTCACATGGATATTCTACTAGTCGAATAATTTCATGCAATATCAATAGCCACTTTCATAATGATGGAATTCATAATGTCGGACATTAATTTCTGTGTCAAGGCCTTGTGCCAGGACCTAGGGGATAGTTGTAACCAGACCCAAACTCAGAGATAATCTATAACCGGACTCCATCCTAGAGAGCCTCTGTAATAGGACTCCATCCCAGAGAGCCTATGTAACCATACTCCAACCCGAAGAATCTCTAGAACCAAAATCCAAACTGGAGGGTCTTCTGTAACCGGACCCCAACCCAGAGGGTTTACTTTTACCGGTCCCCCACCCAGAACATACTAGTCCAATACATTCATCATAAGAAGAGGTTGAAATATAACATAAATATTCATATTAAAACTAGAATACGAAATGTCAATACATTATCCATAAACCAAGAATAGTATGAAATAACACATCCATAGTCAAACATATCACAAAACCTTTAATACAATATGGATGTTTTGTCTCGTAATAAATCAACTTCAAGTAATCTTACAATCCATCAAAGGATTTTGACATAGATGAAATCAAAAAAAAATTAGATAAATATATCTTTCTATATCGAAATCATTTAAGAGTCACATAATTATAAAGGAAAAATTTATTTTCAGAACATTCTTATAAGATTGTATGGTAAGCTTCGACGATGTTATAAAGGTAGAAAATAGCCGCACCCGCCTTATCAGTTAAAAAACATTCTTAACTTAATTTTTTCAAAAAGGTAATAATGTACCTTGTTTGGAAAATCACAGAAAGATTCCTCTCAAAACATTTTATAAAAAGTAAAACAATGGTATAAATGACATTAACCCATAGTCTTGTAAATAGTAACAATGGTTTGGAATACATTTTTAAGAAACATAGATGTGGATGATAAAGAGGTCCCTGTAGATAATTACATATAAACAACCTCGAATAATGATAAGATTGTAGAATTAACCCTTACCTTGTACTTTTACTTTGTAAAGGATAGGATAAACTTTTTTATAATGGTGAAATAATTTTTATTAAGTAATACAATAATAATATAAAATAATATGATATCATATATAATCTTTTAACATTGCTTTGTTAATAATATCCAAATATTATCATCATTTCGGGTGTTAACAGATTCGTTTTCCTTTATATTCGTTATTATGTGGGTCATATTTGTTATGAATATGATGTATATTATTAATATAAAGAATGATATCAAGTCATTAAACATTATTTTAAATAATTAAACAAATATTAGTCTTGAATGGATATGATGGTGAATGAATTTTTTAGCGTTCGTGGAGACGGTAATCCATACGTACGCACGAGCGACAATATCATTCTTTTGATATTATAGTAATATATAATTGGATGTTATATCATATATACCGAATAATTATCATGTTATATTTATTATTTAAATCAATTAGACATCATTATTTTACCTATCCAAATAATAATGTATTGAATAACAATTACACCACGACGTGGAGACGGTAAGCCGTACGTACGCACGTATGGTGACATGTCATTCGAAGGATGGATATAATAATGAATATAGATGTACAATATTCATAATAACATCAAAATTATATATAATATAATATAGTTATTATTTTAGAATGGAAACAACAAAGAATGAGGAATCAGAAAGAGAAAGGAACTTGAAAGAGGTGATGAAATATTACCTCTTCTCCGGGTTCTTCTATTTGATTTGCTCAAAAGGACTCCTTAGGTTGGCTTTCAGACTAAAGTAAGGCCTCTAGGATGAAGGTAGGATAGTTGAGAGGGTATTTGGTAAGGGTTTTGCTGATCCAAATGGCATTGAAGGTGTGAGATATAGAGAAGGGGGAGTACCCTTTTATAAGAGGAGTGAGGGGCAACTTAGGAAAAGCTAGAAATATTATTTTATAATAAAGTCATTTTCGGTTTATAATGGATACGAAGTGGATTATTTAAATTTTAAGGTGTGGATGGGTCGAAAAACAGTCAACCAATAGGTTTTATACAGGTTTTGGTCACTGTATTTACCATATCTTTTAGATTTAACTGTTAGTTAAATAGTTTTACATTTACCAGATATCATTATATGTTTATATTATATGGTTAATAAACATACAATATACTTCCAGGAGAAAACCAAGTGGTTCATTAATGATACACATATGATTATATAAGTCTTGTGGCCGAACCTTAGTTTTTTAGGAATAGAATATCAATTAATAATATAATATGTTTTTTTAAAAACACATTTATGTCAATTCGGACACTATTTGGTATTTTGTTTTTGTGAAAGTCATAAAAAAAATATTACTTCTAACACGATACATTTAATCATACCTAACATGTCATATTCACCTAGAAAATTCGTTGATGTCATAAAAACCTTTAAATTATATTTATTTTAATATTTATAATACCATTTATTTTATTCTTTCATTAATAAGTTAATTACTGCATCATAATTTTGTAATATAAAACATTAATTTTTTAATGTCTAAAAATTATAAATAAAATACAGTGATGTAGGAAATCTCTATACCTTTCTAATGAATATTTATAGTCTAATTGATCTTATTTAAAACCATATTTTAAAAATGGTTTAGTTAATAAACATTGCATTGAACACTCTTAACTGTTCTTTAAATTAAATAATAATAAATGTCTTAATCTAATACATGTGGAACTAAAGGATCATATTTTATTCCTATGATATTTTGTGGTTGAATTACATTTATCCAATAGAATTAGAACATGTTTTAGGGAAATAATAATATCATTTTACCCTTAATTATCATATTTACTTTTAATCGTCGTAAATGAAAGTAAAAAGATGCTATTCACCAAAAATTATTTTCATCTTATTGAACAACATTTTACTCCTTGATATTAACTGTGTATCTCAAGTTTTCTAAATTCAACACACATAATTGGTAAAATTATGTTTTATGAAAATTGGAAAAAGCTCTTAGGAGGTAGGTAAAAGACGGTAAAAAGTTTAATAAAATTTTTACATATCTAAACATATTATAAAATTACTCCAATTATTTACATTGATCTTATATAGGTATTATGTATCTATTTTGACCTCAAATAAATTTAAATAGAATAACTAATTATTTAAATAAAAATTCATTTTAGCCAATAACTTAGTGTTTTTTACTATTCATCAAAATTGAATGTTTTTAGAAAAATACCAAAAAATATTCCTAAGCTAATTTTAATATTCTGAATTAAAAAATGAATTCTATTTTAGAAATATCAAAGTATAGAAGTTCAATTAATTAAATTAAAATAAATTTTCATTTTCAAAACCAAAAACAATATTTTTATGAAATAATAACTATCAAAAGATTGAATCTTGTTCATATCCAATTTTAATATGAAATTACTTACAATGACCATCATTGGATTAAATGGTAAAAATATTATCTAATTATACTTCCAAACCATTAAAATGTATAATTCAACACTATAAATTATTTGGATTAAAAAAGGTGTTTTCAGTTAAAATTTATTATTGTTCACTATTCAACCAAATATGAAAGTTATCAGAAAAACAACAAAAATCTATTGAAACTAAATTCATTTGTCCCGATTCTAAAAAAGAAGTTTATTTTTTCAAATTGAATATATAAAAGTTTCATATATTGGATTTAAAAAGGGTTCTCCATTAAAAGGGGGTAAAATTGCATTTTTTGAAAAATAGTTCTTTTATCTGAAAAAAATGAATATATTATTACATTATGTCTAAAAACTCATAATATGGATTACAAAAGTATAAGGATTTTATAATGTTCAAAATTCAGTAAATAATATTCATAACTGCTTTTAAATGGCTAGTTTGGTAAGTCGTAGTGCGCTTGTACTTAGTGTTGGGTGTTGCCCAAGTTATTGAATTACTTTGAAGAAATAACATACTCTGAAATCATGGGGTGTTACATTCTTCCCTGATTCAATAAATTCCATCCTCGCCATTTCAAATTTTTCATCGAAAATAAAAGGTTGAAAATAGAAAATACCTTTGTGGGAAAATCCACATCAAAAATTGGGTTCATAAAATTTATTCTTAATAAGAGGAAAAGGGAAAGGAAAGGGTCACCACAAAATTATAATCTCAATTAAGAGAATATTGATGGAAATTAAGGAATCATAATTAGAGGAAAAACGTAAATATTTAAAGGGAGTGATTGAGGTCAACAATCACAAACTAGTGTAAAATTGAGGGTCTCAAAACCATCAATCTATGATGATTTAAAATATCATCGGTTATACAAAACACAAGGTATTAGGATAAAACATTTTTGGATTTAATATCCCTTCACTATGGTTTAACAATTAATTTACTCATTGAACAAGAGGGAAAAAATATACATGACAAGTAGAGTTGCATCCTTCAAATAATTCCTACGACAAATTCATCTTTTACTCCAAAAGAAAAAAACTTCTCTTTATCCTAATCATATAGGGTTCCAAAAAAATAATGAATTTATAATTCACCAATCTGACCCTTAAAAACTAGATTATACAATCAAGTGATTTCACATTGTCCAGTGGTAGGCAATAAATCCCAATCGTACTTGGTTGTGGGTTCTATTCTTACAGCATTGTCCGACACGACGGATTGTTACACGGTCTGTGTGTTGTCCTTTTTATAACAATCCAAAACTATCCTTAACAATAGTATCCAATTTCAAAATTAATCCATTCCAACCTTAAGACTTATCCAAAATACTTATATCAAATCACACAGTCCAAAATTTATAAATAAGTTAAACACAATGAAGATCCTTTTTTCTACGTAATAACATGTGAACACCTTCATCATGTATTATTTTAAAACATGGTAACACCCTGAATTACCTTAAAACCTTATTGATTACATTTATGCTCCCTTTTATATTATATAATACTTGATATATTCCATATTTCCAAAAAAAATTAATATCCCAACAATGATGAAAGAAACTATTAATCAGTTACAAGGAAGAAAAAATATCCAATATATTTTATCCAAATAAAATATCTGTTATTCCAAAATCACTACCTCATTATCAGAACCATATTAAGGATTAAATTTCTTCAACAATGTATTTTACCAAAAAGTGTAGCTTATTATGAAGTCACTTTTCATAGAACCATATAACCAAAAATCCATAATAAAATAGTACTACTGTACAATCCTTATTTATCTCCATAATTCATATAACTATTATATTGTTGATACAACACTCAAATGAAATAATTATATAATAACAACATAAGAACACAAGTCATTTCTCTTCATCCGAGGTAGTATAATAACATGATTATTATCCAATAGCATCATTTGATGTATACTCTGATGACTGGGACATTGATTCCCGTAGTGTCCAAACTCCTTGTAGATGAAGACTTTTACATTTGAAACTATAGGGTCCTGAAAAATCTGCAAAGGAGATTCTACCCAAATCACCAAAATGAATTGGGGAAAAGAATGGTGAAAATTCAAAGAAGGTACACAAGAAGGACCGGTCCGCGGACCGATCCCATGAAAACACGACGTGGCCAGGCCCCGTGATGCACCCCCTCTGCGAACCATCGTCGTTCGCGAAATAGAGGCGGAGATCCTACGAGGTCACGAGATAGGATGGGTGCCAATCCGGTTCACCGTCATGAACCACCCCAACCGCGGACCATGTCGACCGGTTCAATACGCATCCACTATCGTTCATGGAATGGAGGCGTAACCCTCCGCGACCACGAAGCATTCCCTGAGATTGTTTGGTTCGCAGGGGAGATGCGCTCAATGCCCACCGCGAGTCGTGGATTGACCAAGTCACCTGTAAACCGGGTTTTAGGTCATGGGCCTCCGCAAAAGGTGCCGCGTGACCGCAACTATATCTCTTTCCCCACTTTATAAAAGGAGACCGAGGGGGAAAGGAAAATGGATTCAGATTCAGACGATTCGAAGGAGGATGAAGAGAATTCAGAGAAGTGCGATCAGATTCAGGGGAAGGATTTTGAAGGAAGGATAAGGATTTAGCAAACACCTAAGTTCTCGTTCATGAACCAGAGTAGGTATAAAACTAGGAACGAACTAATAAGGAACCAAAAATGTATAATAGTTTGGTGAACCACGAACTTAAAATAACATAAAAATAGAATACTGTGAACCATAACCCCTCCGTGGATGCACTCCCCGCGGACTAGGGTTTTTATGCCTCTTTTCTGATCCCCGACACCGTGTAGCACCCTCCAACGTAGGGGAAGCCTTGTTTGATGAACCCCTGATCGGAACCACCCTTGGCCACTGCTGCTCACGTGGAACACTCAGCGAACCCCCCTGGTACGTGGGACGAACCCCAAGCCGTGAACCACCCTGGTTCGCGGGATGCTCGCTAGACCGCGAACCACCCTGTTTCGTAGGATTCCCCTTAGTCCGCAGACCACCCCAGTTTGCGGATAGATCTTCCAGCCACATAGCACCTTCCTATGCGATGGGAACCACCACTCCTTCATATGTGTGTCCCATCAGAGCCTTCAGAGTTCCCATTCCCCAATCCACATAGAATCCTTCTAATCCGGTCTGATCCTCCACAACTCCCTCATTGGCATATTCATCGGCCCCGAGCTGAGGCCTCCACCATAGCCACTGAATCCGCGTGGTGTAACCCTCAGGCGCATCTGTGTGCCATTTTGAGTTCACATACCCACAGTAAGTAGAGGTGAAGGGGTTTCCCCGACCCTTGAGAAGATTCCCAAAGCATTCATGGGTTCACATTCCCACGGTAATGTGGATTCTGAGCTCGACAATCCCCTTTCTTCCCCCTCCACTTGTTAAGGGCTCCTTGGGGGTAGTAAAATACCCATTAGAAGGAATCCCTCATGCACTTCAAGAGAGGAGATGTGCACAGAAACAACACCTTTCCCTCTCCTGCTGTGTTTTTTCACCTGGTCCTCCTCAGAGTGTAAGCCCCAGTCCATTACTATGGGCCTCCTCAGAGTGTAAGCCCCAATCTATCATTATGGTCCGCTCCATGCATAAGCCCCACTCCACTTCTCACGGACTCACCATTCACGACGTGATCATCTGGTCCCTGCTACCACTTGTTTCCCACACCAATCATGACTCACATGGGCTTAGAGTAAGCATTGACCATGAAATCCTCTTATGGGACTCCTTAGATTTTAAGACCCAATCCATTACTCCATGTTGCCTCAGAGTGTAATCCCCAAGCACATGCGAACTACTTGGACTTTTCTCCCTGCCTCCTAAGTATTGTACGTAGGAAGCCTCCGAGAGTTTCAAGCCCGATCACCATCGGACCCCCAGGTCCACATTCACGTCGGTTCTCCAACGCTCCTATGTGAACTACGTGGACTTTGATCCCTGCCTCCTATGTAGGGTACGTAGGAAGACTCCAAGAGGATCAGGCCCACCACCTGGTTGTTCCGACAACCTTAACTTCGGCTCGTCTTCATCCCACCTGATGATAAACTGTACATTCGAACTACATGGACTTTGATCCCTACTTCCTAAGTAGGGTATGTAGGAACACTCTATGAGGTTCAAGCCCAACAACCAGTCGATCCGACTATCCTCACGTCAGCTCACCGCGCCGCTCCTTGTGCCGTCGTAGTGGGTCCAGACTCCTCGGGGTAATTAACCCAATGAGGGATGATAAACCTTTCGCGTAAGTGATTCTGAATCCCTGCGTTCAGCTGACCATTTCCAACCAGCAAACATCTATGGATACTATGTTTGGGTATAAACCAAAGATTCACAAATATATGAATACATCATAAATCTATAAGAGAGTCTCGAAACAGGCAATACTTCGCCCCAAAAGGGTGTGATGAGCCCAAATTCCCATCCTCTCGACCAATATGAGTTCTTAAGCATCGCTGGTCAGACCATCCAGCGAACGCCTACCTTTGGAAATTAGGTCCACATGTCATCAGATATGGAACCATTGGGAATTTCGAGATCGACCCAAAACAAAAATGGTGAACCTGATGTGAATCTTTAACCAAACATGACGGATTTTACCTAATCTCACCCTGTTCCCCCTTATACTCTTCAGGAGGTCCACACAAGGTCATTAGTTACACATGGGATCATGAGATGTGGCTTTGACGAGTTTTTTGTTTTTATTTTTAAAAATGTTTTACAGGTACCTTCAGAACTCCCTTCAATCCAATGGAATCGCAAAGGAACTCAAAAGCGCGTGCTTCCAACTACGCAAGGACCAAACATCCTCACCTACAGAGGACCCCGTCACCCACCCAGCGTCTTCAGCGCTGGGTCTTGTACGTGCTAATCTGAGAGTAACACGTCAATGGTACTATTCCAATGGTGGAGGCATCTATGCACGCCCTCCAGTCTGCCAGAAGTTGCCGGTCGCCTACCCAGCAGCGGCCACAAAGGCAGATCCAGACGTCCCCAGTTTTCGTCTTGAACCATTTAGGGAGTTTGTACCTGGAATGGGACAATGCGTACCTCCCTTACCATATGGAGGCGGATGAGGTCGACGCTGAGGACTTCATACCTACAAAACGGGGGTTCCGCTTCAAGGCCCGGTACGGAAGGTTTCATCGTGGTCACACCATGACTAAACATCCTCGCACCGAGGAGGATTTCTCCCCGAGGATTCAGGCCCATGCTCCCCGAGCTCCGGCCCCTCAGACCGCCCAACGAGGGCGGTAGACGTACAATCAGGGACTGGTCATCACCCTGGTCCCTAAGGAGGAGCTTCGCTTCCCAGCCACAGAGACATACCATGAACAAGAACCTACACATGTTCGCTCCTCCCGAGCCCGCCATCCAGACATGGCGGCATCATATGAGCTGGCGCTCACCCCCGCTAATATCCATCAATCCCGTCACTCATGCTGGGTGGTACTTACCCAGTAGGCACCTCTCTGTGCCCATGGTTGTGAAGCCCACTATCTTGACGTGGTGGCGGCCCAACGCCTGCAGGACCAGCTCCTAGAAGATGCTTCTCATGCCTGCCATCCTGACATGGTGGAGATCAACAAATCCTGCCACCCAGAAGTGGCGGAAACTCATTGGGGGTCTTGTCTCCCTGCCAACAAAGTACATTGACTTGATACGGTGGGAAACCAATACATATAGGGCCAGCTCCCTGCAGATGGAAGTATAGTCCGCCACCTCGATGTGGCGACTAACGGAGAGATAAACTGGCATATCCCGGTATAGGGGCATATTCGTTCACCTTCCCCGAAACAGAAGAATTTTTAGTACCCACTAACCACTAGAGGACCGGAGCAGTATATTCCTAATCCAATACCAAAATGGGCCTTCATACCCATTCCATCCAATGATTTCTCTCTACATATCCTAGCAATGATGGAGGAGTAGGTATCGATCCTAGATCATATCTTGCAGACTTTCCAGAATGTAATTTCATATGCGGAAACAGTAAGGACTCAAGCCCGTGATCCCGTCTACCCAATTGAGGCGACTCATCTAAGAGGATATATAGCTTCCTCGTAGCAGATCTGCTTCCCTGCTTCTTCCCAGGAGGGTCTCCGACCACAGTCTGTGATGCAAGGGCAACCAGATCGAGAAGCTTTACTCGTTCCAACTGGGGGACACCCATCCATCACGGTGGATTCTCTAGAGTAGGAATATATCCCTCCTAAAATTCAATATGTTCATCGGCATATCCCGATGGCATCATGGGACACAATTAGATAGGGACCCAAAGGTGAAGGTCATTGTCAATAGAAAACGGTCCTGGTTACCCGCAAGAGAGCGCCCTGAACACGCTGAAGGCCGCTGTAAAATAATAAGCCTGGTTCATGACTCCGCTATTCTTGAATCTGGGGTTCCCAATGCCGTTAGCACACATCAAAGGCTCATTAACCTGCCCACCCATTACCATATTATGGGAGTTTCAGTAGCAGTTGCGAAGGTCCTCCCAGCAATGTTGCTACCAGCAGCTCTGAAGGTCCTCCCCAGAGCATCCATGGGGGCATCCCCCGTGGGCATATAATGATTGATCAGGAGAGTTCCTCTTTTTATGAGAGTCACGGAAACCCTCCACGTGACCAGAAGATGGAGCGGCAAGAATTTCCTCCACTTGTTGCGGTCCACCCTGAAGGTCCTCCCTGGGGTATATGCTGCAAACACTCTCCATGCAGTGGGACCACATATTGTGATAGTAGTCCTCGCTGTCATAGTCTCCACTACGAAGGCCCTCCCCGTAGTGACATATCATCACGAAATGAAGGTCCTCCCCTTGTCATGGCCTTCCCTAAAGTTCCCCCCCAGGGGTTACTCTACAACGACACTCTGCGTAGTCAGGCATCGGATCATTATGGTAGTCCTCGCCACCCTGATAACGGAGGTCCTCCCCGTAGAGACGCCATGCAATGAGAAAGCCCTCCCCTCATTACGATACATTCTGGAGTCCCTCCCCAGAGTGTATCCCGCAGATATTCTCCCTGTGGAAGATGTAATGGTAGTCCTCTCTATTACCACAGTTGTGACGGTAGTCCTCGCCACCACGACTGCCATTGCGAAGGTCCTCCCCACAATGGCCCCAAGCGACATGAAGGTCCCCCCTTGTCCTAGTGTGTCCTGAAGGTCCTCCCCATGATGAACATCGAACTTCAAGCCCTGATGGTCATCCTCACAATGATGGTAGTTTTTGAGATGTCCCTCCCTGTAACGACGCTACACAGCCAGAAGGTCCTCCGCTTGCTGCGATACACCCTGGAAGTCCTCCCCCGGGTGTGCACAACAAAATTCCTCTATGTCGTGAAGCATAAATCAGTAATGGTAGCCCTCACCATTACGGCCGCCATTGTGGTGGTCCTCTCCGCGATGACATATCATATCGACAGGAAGGTCCTCCTCCAGCTAAATCAAGCACAGAAAAGCCCTCGTATGTCGAGGCACTTAGAAGGATGGGATCACGCATGTCAGATTCCTAGATAGTCACTAACGACATCCTTCTACAATCAGGAGACAGTCCAGGGATGCGTTCATCCACTGAACCACCTCGGAATCTCCCACATAATGATTCAACACCCACTGGTCCCACTGCCTCCGACCACATTTACAGTGATCATCTCACTTGGGCTAACTAGGTAGAGGAATCACTAGAGGAGGAGTATGCCAACATGTTTCACATAAGGAAATGACTTGGAAGAAATGATATACAAGTCATGTTTTGTCCTACGACCACCTCTCAGTTCGACATACCCAGAGAGTTGTCGGAAGAATGTGTTCACGAAATCTGCCATAATATATGGACGACCTCCACCGGCTAAAATCAAGTTTCCTGCCCTATGAATGGTATGTAGACCATGTCAAGATGATAGGAGACCTCCTACATCACATCAACCTAGGGGACCTTCCTTCGGCACGACGAGAGCACCCCGAGAAACGTAATGGAAACATGGAGATAGCCTGCCTCCGTGCACTACACCAACTGCGCCACCTCATAAGTGATGCTCCAACAGGAGTCCATATCAGGGGATGGGGGGAACACATAGATATACATTTTACTCCGCTCCCCAACCAGAAGAACCCATTCGGCATAGTGTCTTGCAACGTCATCACTTTAAGACGACAATCGAGTGGTCCCCCTGTTCAGAAAATGAAATACACCTGACAGAGTCAGGACTTGAGTATGTCCCAGAAGCTTCAGGCTCGGCGAGAACAAGCCTTTCAAGAACTCCTGAATCAGGCCACTGAGAGCATAAAAATGGCCTCGCACATAAGAGAGGCCAATTAGCGATCCTTGCCTGCCTCCCCAGAAGGGATTTATCCACAGGTGAATTTGGCACCAAATCCAGTTCACCCCAAATGGGGGCACGAGAGATCAGGCAGGTCGCGATAGTAGCAGCCATGGCCGCAATCCAGGGTCAACCTCAGCCTACTGTGCTAGGGGCATTTTTAACAACAAATTCACCCAAAAGACAAATAAAAACAGAAGGAGGCTCAACACCCAAAGAGTGGATCCGACCCCAGCCCTTATGGTTGGGGGCATTATTACCCCCTCAACAACAACCTCCCCCATGAGAGTTAGTATTCTCTAATCTAGGGAGGACCGTCACAAGAGGAGGTTTGTGTCTTATCCCTTCGTTCAAATCATCATCCCCTTTGAAAGGAAGGTGCACCGTAAATTTTCATCAGAGAACTCTCTGTGTCACCCTTCTTCAAGAAGTCCAAAGGCAATCCCCGGTCATGAAAGGGAAGGCCAGCAGAAGACATGGGAGATCCTCTTCCTATTTGGAAGATGAAGTCCCCTCCACCCCACGATATGCATTCATCAACACCATAGAGGCTAACCCCAGGGGTTACACTGGGGAAAATGAAAATCCGGATAGATCGGGAGATGACGGTTCCGGTCAGGTTGTGACTCACAATGAACCCCCAGGTGTGCACACCCCGAATTAGTGGGCCTCCCTAAATATGGCCATCCTTCCAGCCAACCCTCCTCTGCCTACCCAGCGAGCTTCCATTAAGGAGAATAATAAGGGACTAGTTTCCCTTAAACCGCCTCCTTCTCTCGACAAAAAATGAGCCACACATGCTCGAAGAGATATTATCTTGACAGGAAGAGGAGATGAAAGAATTGAGGTGGATTAACGCTGAGATACTCCAGAGGAACCGCCTTATTGAAAGTGCGTCCCTGGAAGAGCCACATCATGCACTCCCAGCAAGTTCACCACAAAGGCTAAGGCTTTCCTTGACAAACAAAGCATGTTCAAGGATCCTACCAAATGAGGCACCTGGTCCGTCCAACTACCTAAATGTGGATGATTAATACCAAGATTTCCCTCCACTTAGGCGGAAACCAGAGCAAGTACACCCGAACCCTCCGATGGTGCCCCAAACGGAATATGCACCCTTGGTGCCATCCAATCTGGATCCTCAGGCAATTCCTCGGGCTATGCCTGCCCAGGACCGGGCCCAACAGGATATAAACCAGGGCCTCACCAACACCATCGAGGAACTAATGGATCGATTGGAAGAGATTGAAGGTCGACGCGCTCCGACACAACCAGAGAAGAAACCCTACCTAGATTGGGTGACTAACACACCACGACCACCCAATTTTCGGAGCCTAGTATTCCCTATATTCAATGGGTTAGGTGATTAGGAATATCATTTGATGCACTACGCATCCTAATGCGACCCTAGGATGGGAAATCCAGAACAACAAGAAGCAGTGAAACTCAGGTGCTTCGTACGAACCTTGCATGGATCCACCTTCGTCTGGTACACGACTCTGCCAGCCTAGTCAATAATGATCTGGGAGGACCTTCAGCAGCAGTTCATGTTCCACTTCAGCACGACGTTGCCTAAAACAACAGTCAGTGGCCACATGAACTAAAAGAAGAGGGAGAACAAGAGGGTCTCAGATTTCATCTTCATATGGAAATGTCGGACCTATTCTGTGAACAGGCCAATGCCTCAATATGAGATACTACCCATATGCATCGATAATCATAGAGATGAGCTACGAACACCGCTCATACCAGTGGAGTGCAAAACTGGCTTCTTCCATCTCTCAGCCATTGCCCAAAGAATTGAGGACGCCCTACAGTGGACTAATTGAATGTCCGGAAGAGCCTCACAAGCTCTTGCGAAAAGAGCCCCTAGAGTTGAAGCGTCCACTGTCACACTCAAGCCAGCCCCTGTGCGCGCTCTACATCTTAGGCCTCCGCTATATCATCAAGGGCCCCCTGCATATCAGTGGATTCATCTGCCTAAATGGGACGATCAGAGAGGAACTATGCAGAACCAGTTTGAGGAATGAAGACAAAAATTATACTCATTCCGAGACGATCAAGTCCGCAGCTACTTCATCGCCGCCATGAATTGCAACCTGCTCCACCTCCCGGAGAAAAGGAAACCTGAAGAAGTCAACGGTGAGGACAGGCCAGATTACTGCCCCTTCCATAGAATGTTGGGGCACAATATACAAGAATTATTCATCTTCATATACCTCCTGTAGAGAATGGTAGACTCCAGAAAGGTTGAGTTGGGACCACCCACAACACATTTGGCATGCATCTCTACCACTAACTTCAAAAAAGAGGAGGGGTCGCAGAAAGTCACCAGTAAGAAGGGGCATAAATTTGAGGACTGGATGACTCGAAAGACTATCAACTGAGCCCAGGGCATACTCTGAGCCCAGCTACGACAACCAGTGTTTCCGCCAACAGCCCCTGACACCGCACGACTGACAACATCGGCCTCACGGTCCTCCACGAGCCGGTCATCCGGGTGTAATTGAAGTATGAAAGAATCTCAAGAGGATCATTCTGCAACGGGGCCAAAGTAAGACTCGTCCCTGGTAGATTATATTCCCTCAAATTTGGCGCCATGAGCACCGACCCACCAAACGACACCATCAGGGAAAACCGACCTAGTTGACCTATCAGTGGATGAAGAGCCAATATTTGGCTCTATTAACGTCATCCATCTTATGGAATCATTCCCTAATAAAGGGTATGGTTATGAACCCAAGTTCCCTAGATGAGGAACCAGGAGGAAGAACCGCATAGGTAGGGGATACCAGGGGAGGCACAACCGCGACCGAAACCAACCCTATGGTTGGACCCCGACCCATACCGTTAGTATCGCGGAAACCCGTGGGAGAGCCATTCAACAGACTCAACAGGAGAAGGAATTCCCCTCCACTTCCACAAGAAGACACTATGGCCCTGTTGTTCTGAGATACCCACTAGAGGAGGAGCATGTGTCTGGCAGCCTTGTGCACACAAATAGACCGGCCGGGCCATGTCCCTGGAATGCGGGAACACCATCGACATCCGACCCCGCGATCGGTCCCTCCTCGTCAAATGCTTCGGCCCCCAATCCGCCTTCTATAACTCTCCCACCAGTGGAGAAGCATCGGCCGCTGGTACACAAATATGACATCCTTAAGCAGCTGGCATTAGTACCAGCCAAGCTATCGATCCTGGATGCCCTGAGTTTTTCAACAGACCTCAGGTAGGCACTTATAGAATGTTTGATCATCCCCCATGAGTTTCAAGCTGAGGTAGCTTCCGCCGAGATTTACCGGAGGGAGACTGGGAAACCGAATGAAATACGGTGATTTCCATCACCAATCAGGATGAAGATGCCATCATTCAAGGACACATCAGACCAATATATGTGTCTGACATGCTGAATTGTATTGAGATCCGGAAAGTCTTTACAGATAATGGACTTGGAGTTATCCTCCTTCCCCTATGAACACTCTACATGTTGGGATACAGTGAGAATGATCTAATTCCCTCGGCCACAACTTTGTTGGGTTATGATAGGAATGAACAGAATCCAATGGGACAAATTAATCCAAGGACCCATTTTTGTGACTTGGTAGCCTACATGGAATTCCTGGTTATCCGGCAGAGCACATCATTCAATGACCGGCTGGGAAGGCCATGGCTCCAAAAGCACATGGTTGTTCCTTCATCCTACCACTAGTGTATCAAGTACTCCTTCAATTGACAAAGTGGAACAGTGCACACTGAAAAGCCCCCTTTCCAGATCTCCAAGTCACATTACATTGACACCGGGTTCTATGAGAAAAAGAAAAAGAAGCCTTTGGTTAATGGTGTAGACTAGATCCCCGCTCCAAATGGAATGGAAAAGGTTCCTGATGACCCCCTCAGGAAGCTTGGTGTGGATTATGTCATGCCCATCAACCACGTTGAGAGCAGGAGTTCATGTCCGGACAAGCACTCGGATGTCCTCATGACTTCATCCATAACGGCCGAGTGTGTAAATGTGGGAATGTCCACTGACCCCCAACCTGGGGACGAAGACTCGAGTAAGGACGCCCACGACACCTCTCCTCCAGACTTCTAAGAGCTCGGTTCAGGATATCTCTCCTCGTCGGACCAAGAAGATGAGGATTTGGGAGAAGAAGAGGGGGAAGATCTCAGCGATGCACCTCCTATATTTTAGGAAGGTATCTCCACCACCGTGGATGAACTCAGGGAAATAAACCTGGGTACCGAGGAAGACCCAAGGACCACTCTCATTAGTGTAGCCATGTCTCCCAAGAAATACAAGTTATATACCTCCTTCTTAAGGAAACACCGAGAATTCATTTCCTGGAATTACATGGAGATTCCAGCACTCGATCCCGAGGTAGTGACGCATCACCTGGGTCTTCCAGAGGACCACCGAGGCTCTAAACAAGCCTCCAGAAGGACCCACCCCTCACATGCAGCCATGATATTGGATGACGTCGATAAGATCATTAAAGAAGGATTCATAAGGGAGGTCCAATACCCCATATTGTTGGCCAATATCGTCCTCGTCAAGAAATAGAATGGGAAAATCTGCATCTGCATCGATTTCAAATATCTCAATTGTCATTGCCCGAAAGATGACCTCTCGGTCCCAATCACTAAGTTTTTAATCGATGCAACGGCCAGGTATGAGTCTCTGTCCTTCATGGATGGCTCTTCCAGCTATAACCAAATTAGGATGGCCCGAGAAGATAAAGAAGCCCCTACCTTCGGGACCCCTCAAGGGGTTTTTTATGGGGTCATGCCCTTCGGTATCAAGAATGCTGGCGCCACATATCATCGTACCTTGCATCGGATCATTAAGCTATTCCGGGGGAAATTCGTTGAATGTTACGTGGATGACCTGGTGGTCAAATCCAAATAGCGTTAGTATCACTTTTCGGACCATGAGACCATCTTCAACAAACTCTGGCAGCATAGATTGAATATAAACCCCGTGAAATGTGACTTTAGGGTTACCTATGGGAAATTTCTTGGCTTCGTCGTATGTCATCCTGGCATCAAATTTGACCTTGAGAAGAATAAGGTAATCATTATATTACCACCTCCCCAAAATCTCACTGAGTTGAGGGGATTCCAAGGAGACCTGGCCTATATTAGACCGTTCATAGCCAACCTAGTAGGAATATGTTGGCCCTTCACCAGGTTAATGAAAATGGGGGTCACATACCAGTGGACGAATAACTTCCAAGATGCTTTTGACAACTTGATGAAGTAACTCTTAAGCCCATAGTTTCACATGCCCCCGGTTGAAGGAAGACCTCTCATCCTATACATGACGGCCCTAGAACGGTCAAAAGGGGACTTCCTTGCCCAAAAGAATGATGCCGACAGCTAAAACAGTCTCTATTACCTCATTCGAACCATGATTGATGTTGAGACTCGATACTAAAATATCGAGAAGTACTGTTTGTCCATGGTCTTCGCAGTTCAAAAGTTGTGAAATTATTTACAGTATAATGAACTCTATTTGGTCTCATGGAGTAACCCACTCAAGTATATCCTCAGTCGCCCTGATGTTAACCAGACGCCTATCCTGATGGGTAGTCATCCTGCAATAGTTCGACATCCAGTTCACGCCTCAGAGATCCATCAAGGGCCAGTCATTAGCAGACATTTTGGAAGAGCGCCCTTTTACAGGGACCACTGCATCGGACACTGAGATACCTAATGAAAACATCTTTTCAGTTCAGAAGGAGTTCCTATAATGGGAAATGTACTTCTATGGCGTGTCCCGAAGCCCAACTGGGAAGAGGATGGAGGATCCCAGATTCAACAATGTGGGTTTGGGTATAATACATGTGTCCCCAGAAAAGGCAATCTTTCCATATTCCTTCCTCCTGTTAGAGGTATGTACGAACAATGAAGCGGAAAAAAATCCCTCATTGTAGGTCTGGAGCTCGCACTCCAGGCACAAGTACATCACCTTAGGGTAAAATGTTACTCGAAAATGGTCATCAATCATGTCAATGGTGAATATTCAATTAAAAAGGAAGAGATGATCCCCCTGTTTGACCATATCTGAGGGTTATGGATGAGTTCTCTATAGAACCAACATTGACCTATATTCCTCGGTCTCGTAATGCTCAGGCTGATGCATTAGCCAATGCGGCCATAGCTCTAGCTGACCCAGACCAGGATGAAACGATTATCAGTATTGATCTCCGTCGAATGGTATTACCATTTGTTCAGACCAAGATGGAAGAAATCCACAATTTCAGTCCTATCTCCATGCCATATTCTCCTACCACCGGCTGGATGACCCCCATAGAAAACTACCTTCAATGGGGAGAACCTCCATTAGACAGGGCCGAACGAGAGAAAATACGAAGAAGGGCAATCAACATTGTCCTATATGGCGGCGAGGGTCAGCAAGAGGTCCTCTACAAATGAGGCCTCAACAGAGTGCTCCTCAGATGCATTGATGGAGAAGAAACTGCTACCATAATGGATGAAGTACATGCCAGAGCATGTGGAGCACATCAACCGGGGACCAAGCTTTCCCATCAGGTTCGAAGGCTTGGGTACTACTAGCCTATAGTGGCACAAGACTGCGACTATTTTACCGCAATATTCCACTCATTACATATTCTTTCAAACTTCATACACAAACCCCCGGAGTTACTTCATCAAGCCAAGTACTCCTGGCCCTTTGCTGTAAGGGGGATGAATGTAATGGGACCATATCCTCCCACCACGACCAAACAGTTGAAGTATATCCTCACAGCAATAGACTTCTTTTCCAAATGGGCAGAGGCCATACCCCTCAAGGAAGTTGGGGCATGAAATAATGTTAGATTTGGTAAGACCAACATCATCACCAGATTTGGTGTCCCTCATACCATAATGATGAACAACGGCACCAACTTCTGCTCTGCCGATGTGGAGAAACTATACCGTGAATATGGTATCAAGGGTAACCACTCATCCCGCTACCATGTAGCAGCCAAAGGACAGATAGAGGCTTTCAACAAGACCCTATCTAATATTCTCCAGAAAATGGTAGATAAAGACATGAATTCATGGATGGATAAACTACTCTATGAATTATGGGCTTATCAAACCACAATCTGCACCACTACTCGGGCTACCCCATACTCATTGGTGTATATCACAGAGGTGGTCCTTCCCATTGAAATCCAACTTCCCTCACTCTATGTTTCCCTCTGTGATCAATTATCCAATGATGAGCAGTCAGAGAAGCAGCTAGGTGAATTGGAATAGCCAGACGAGAAGCGGTTTCACACCTTGCACCATCTGGAAGTATACCAGAACCGGATCGCACGAGCCTTGAACAAAAAGGTTCATCTTCGGTCTTTCATGGAAGGAGAATTTTTTATGGTCCTCCAGAACCCAATGATACCCCGAAACAATCCTCCAAATCTGGAGCCCAAATGGGGGGGACCGTATGTCATACAGAAGGTCTCCTCTAATGGATCATACACCCTGATCTCTATGGACGGGCAATTCACCACGTCTCCTATAAATGCGAGATTCCTGAAGAAGTATTTTTCATGATAACTAAAGGTGTATGCCTCATTCGATCTGCATGACATTAAACCGCCAAGCACCCAACGGTCCAAACTCTATGACCTTAAACTAAGAGTAGTACGTCCTCACCGCATGATGTTAAACTGCATGGAGTCTAAAAATACCCCTTTTCCTAACCACATGACGTTAAACTATATGGATTTCATCCTTACTGCACGATGTTAAACTGCACGGATAATAAAAGTTAAAAATTCCTTCTTCCCCCATTTATGGACTAGACCTCCACGGGGCGTATTCCCCGTCCTCACCGCACGACATTAAACTGCATGGATTTCAGAGAAATATATATGGCTTGATTCCTGCCCTCACAGGATACGTAGTGACGCCGGGATCCCCTATCCTAGCCCAGCCACTCCCAAATAAATGTTAAAAATGACTTATTCCCCCCATGTAAGGACCAGAAATACATGGGGTGTATCCCTTGTCCTCACCGCATGACGTTAAACTGCATGGACAAGAAGTTTTAACAATTCCTCTCTCCCCTGTGTATGGAAAAGACCTGCACGAGGTGTACTTCTTTCAGATAACTACGTGCGTCTTGATTCCTGTCCTCGCAGGATATGTAGTGACTCCAGGGTTCCCCATCCTGGCCCAGCCCCCTGAAAAAAATATTAAAATGGCCTTTCCCCCCTGTGTACGGACCAAACCGACACGGGGTGTACTCCTCGTCCTTATCGCATGACGTAAAACTACATAGATAGGATGATTTAAAAAAATGCCCCCTCTTCCCCGTGTAATGACCAGACCTTTACGAAGTTTGGACTTCATCCTCACCGCATAAAGTTAAACTGAACAGACTTCAGCCTCACCATATGAAGTTAAACTGCACGAACCTCATCGCGACCTTCCCAAGACGCATGGTGAAAAGAGATGGAGATGATCCTTGCACATTTGGGTGCATCCACTCCATACATCAAACTCCATGACCTGGATAATTATGGATCTTCAAAACCACTCATGGCCATCAGAAGTGGAAATTCATCGACATGTGGAAACCTTTGCATGACTATGAATACCATACCCTCAACGGCTCTACATAGTGATAGCCCCTGGCCCATCTACCAAAGGAAATATTTCATTGGGCGACACTCTTCCTAGCTCCGTACGCCTTCCGGCCTCAGAGCCGTTGTATCACATCTCCCGATCCAAAAAATTTATGGAGTAGTGGTTTACAAGTTCATTCCCCTTTTCACATCCAAATGTTGATAGGGTACCCCTATCTGGGTAGCCTATGTGTCTTCTGGTGGTTCACATAGCGACCCGCATCAATGAACATCAAGCCAGGACTAGGCTACTTTGACTTAATGGAAAATTACAGTAAAGATGTTCCTTGTATACTCGGACACCATTATCCCCACGTACCGAACTCTACACTGTGAGAAATCTTGGATTTTCATAATCATTCATGGCCATCGGAAGCTGAAAGTTATCGACCCATGGACACCTTTGTACGACTATTCATACCATGCCCTCAGCAGCTTTGCATAATGATAGCCCTTGGCTCGTCCATCAAAGGCAATATTTCCATGGGTGGTACTCTTCCAAGCTCCATATGCTTACTGGCCTCAGAGCCCCCATTCCACACCTCCTGATCCAGGAAAACTCAAAGTTGCAGTTTACAACCTTAATCCCCCACCTTGTTCCAAGTATATCCGAACATGTTGACCCAGTTATCATTCGAGTGACTGCAGTAATAGTAACCCAATGTTCTGAGCTCTATGACCACTAAACTAGGAGTACCTCATCCTTACCGCACGGCATTAAACTGCATGGAGTAAAGGCACACCCCCGCGTGCAAAATAAATTAGCGTAGGGAGCTCTCTAAACTTTAACAGCAACCGGGGCTAAATATCTCCAACATGCCCAGACATTTCCTTCCAAGATGATAGACTTTGTGGCCCAGAAAATTGCGGATGTTCATATCCATTCATGGCCATCAGTAGTGTAAAGTCATCAACCTGGAGAAACATTTTCATGAATATGCATACCATGGCCTCAGCAGCTCTAAATATTGATAGCCCCTGGCCCGTCTACCAAAGGCAATATTTACCCAGGCAATAATCTTCCTAGCTCTATATGCTTACCGGACTCAGAGCCTCCGTGACATCTCTCCTGATCCATGAAGCCCCAGAACCATGATTTACACCATCAACCCCCTCCACGTCTTAGACATGCAAGGATACTAGGGCCCAGTTACATTCTAATCCAGGGAGGAATTTTTTACTATGTCCTTTCCGCATGACATCAAACAACACGATGCACATCTTGGCCACCTGGTACAAGGCTACAAAGGCCAAGAATCAAACATCCAAGGGATTTCCTCCAAAAAAAATCATTTTTCACTGGTTTAATAATTCTCATCATCCTTGCTTCATGATGTTAAACATCACAGCATTTGAAAAGGAAAGAAAAATGCCCCCATCCTCACTGCGTGACGTTAAACTGCACAACACCCTTTAATAATGCTCTCCATCTTTACTACAATATGCTAAACTTCACAGTCAAAATTTTCATGGGTTCAGTAAGAAATAGAGGCTATTCTTTGTTCCTCAGTGCACGGTTCAGACCTGCACAAGCCATCATCTCACACCTGCAGGAGAAGCGATTACTTCACCCATTCTCGGGAAATTTAGTCTAGATTTTTATCCCATATCCAGGCACCCCCTCATCATAAAATATACTCTATACTCAGAAAAAAGGCCGAACTCTCATAGACAACCCCTGGTGGTCCCGAATCTCAACTTCCCTGATGTTTCCGGGCTATCGGGGTAATACAGTCATTGACCTAAGGACACCTTTGCATGACTATGCATACAATGCCCTACGTGGCTCTAAATATTGGTCTCCCCTGGCTCATCTACCAAAGGAAATATCTCCTTAGGAAATGCTCTTCCATCCTCTGTACGCCGACACAGATCCCATTCCTTGAGACATGCCCTGCATGTCGTTCAAATTTAAACATTTCCCCCACGTGCGTCTGAAGGGTATTAAGACATCTTCTAATCAACCAAACCCCATTGGGGTCCTTTCCCCACCATATTTGGTCAAAGATGTTCGAGCAAAAACATCAATAATGATAGTCTTGACGAAGGGACTTTAAACCGCCCAAGAAAAGAGGCACAAATCCTGTTAGGCTGAAAACACAAAAAGGGAAACCTAAGCAAAAGTCGGGCCATACTCGATTGGTCCACCCTAGAAGGGCGCAGGTAAAATTATGGCATTAAAAAGAAAAGACCAAAAGTTTTTAGGGATTTTATACAAATCCCTAGCAATAGTCAAACTATGCTCACTGGATCTCATGGTCCAGGAAAAAGATATAGTTTGTTTCTATTTTCGTGAGTTGTGATTAATTCTGATTCCATGAGTTGTTATTCACACGACAATTGTTCTAGTAACAATCTGATTTGTACAACAGCAACAGACTGACATATATTGTACTCCCTTAAGGAAAAAATAGGAGGACTTCCATAGGTTGGGGCCTCTCCCTCACAGCAAAAAGGGTGGGGGGGTCAGAAAAACAGAGTATACGATAAGGGCTCTGATTATCACAAAGGAGTCCGGGTTTCTCTCTCCACTAGATCGGCGACCGTGTGACGGAGGTCATTGAATGACTGTTCCAACACGACCTTCTCCCTAGCTTCAACCTCATCCACCGGACAAGTACTCTCCACTATTGTTTGGAGAACGTTGATCCCTTTTCCGATGGCTTCAAGATGACCAGTCACAGCTGAAAACTGATTCCTTAACATCGCTGCCCGTTCTTCAGATTCATACAAATCGGAGGATAAGAGAGCTGCTTGATCTTGAGAGATCGCCTCTTGTGCTATCAGCTGATGGAGCTGTATCGTGGCTTCCTCTAGGGCTTGGGTACCGCATTGAGCAGCATCAAGGTGAGCGAGTTTGCGTTCACTAGTGGCATCATCCTCACGGGCCATGACAACTTGGCAAGCAAGAGAATGGAACTGCCAATAGTCAAAGCCACCCGACCACAAACCTAGGAATATCTGTTGAAGATCTCCAGTCTTAGTTTCCATCTCTTCTAGAGGAGTTTCGGAAACGATCTCGAAAATTCGATGCTAGAACCACCTGCACACCACCCGGTGGTCCGCCATGACACGAGGATCTTTGGTATCCTCGTCGGATAGAACGAGAACGAAATCTGGCATTGCAACTAGCGCAGGCATCTGCTCACTAGAAGTTTGTTCTGAAATTGGAATGTATGGAGCCTCTAACCCCGTTTCAGCCTTAGGGATCAAGTTTCTAAGCCCGGTATCAACTGGAAAAACTTCCAAGATTTTATCACTGGGACATGGAACCACAGGGTCGTCCACATCCACGTCCAAGAAGGATGAACCCGTCAGAATTTCAGCCACTGCAAAACTGGGGGAGGAAAATCCCCTGAGTCTCTTTGATAGACGAGCCATTAGTCGATCCTCCCTTAGAAATGATGAAGAAGGCGCGATGGACGCAACAGCCATAGTGCCTTCTGATTTGGGAACCTTCTAGACGACATTCCCTAGGATCCCATCAGGGCAGTTTTTTGCCCATGCTTTTGCGCACTCCATGGAAAGGCTGGCGGCTTCCCCCAAGACAGGTAGGGGAATGCTCGCGTCAGATCCCTCCCATGTCATCATCTGCCACCATTGACGAAGTATGGCCGACTGTAGTCCGCGATCCTAAGGAGGGGGAAGGGAAACATGGACTTTCATGCACCCAAACTAGCGAGATAAATGATACGGGACATACAGATCACGTAGAGAAACCACATTGATCCGTGCAGACATAAATCCGTCCCGTAATGAGATCATGTAAGAACTCTCCTCCAAGATCCCCCGGTGGTTGTCAACTAAGGATATAGAAGGGGTGTGGTAGGGGGTGAAATCAAACTGGGAGAAGTCACTCTGAAGCTGGAGGACTTCACTAGAGCTGAGGTATTTCAAGTGAACTCCAGCTATATCAAGCAGGGTAGGCCGAAAAGTAGGAAGCAGGATGACCGTGTTGTGATGATACTCATAGCAGCGACAATGATCCACTATCCACCCATACAAAAATTGAAATGGCCCACTCAGAAGGAAGGGTGGCCCGCCGTTCTGCATGTGACCCAACAGTTCATAAATACGAGCCAATGTGGGCACGACCAAATTCACATGGAGGACCTCAACCAGCTTAGCTACCATCACCAGGGTGCAAGACCTGACACTAGGATTAATATCATGAGAAGGGAATAACCATCCACTCAGGAACATAGAAAACAAACCCATCAGCCGGAGCATAGGCGGCACACCAGGTCACACCTCGTAACCTTCTGAAAGGTAGTCTCTCGCCTCCAGAACTGCCCAGTAGGAACTTGGGGAGGTTCGTGATTGTTGAGAGGGATGAGTCCTAGGGCACTTGATCTTCGGTATGGGACCAGTGGTGTTCAGAAATAACCTTATCCAGGTATTATAGGGAATAAGAGAGTGGGCATGAAAGGCCTGACCCAGTGATTGATCCGCTGTAACCAGCACATCCCTCGCCAATAAAGGCACTTGTTCGACATCATCCCATGGGTCAGGGACATGCAGAAATTCCTCATACATATCACTAATAACTGGGAGCCCTCCTAATTGATGGATATCTAATAGACTAATGCCAAATTCACCATGGGTAAGGTGGAAAGTATTAGTGGTTGAACACCAGTGACTGAGTGGGTCTGGCAGGACCAAGGATGGTGGGTAAATAGAAAATTAGAAATACCACACTACAGAGTATAAATTGACTGATTCCAGTGATTCGGGACACTCCCGACAGTGATGATGGACACATAAATCACTAGCCTAGTCATTTGAGAAGAGCCCTCCAGACCGAAGATCCCACCTAGGAATCCACCCCGCATCGGGATCTACTCGAGCAAGGTTGATAATAGAAGGATAACTCTTGAAAACAGCTTCCTGAGAAATGTTGTGGACATGCTGATCACTTTGGGTCCAAACACAGCCTCTCAAAATGAAGGTGTCCTTTTGTTCAGAGTTTGAAACCATCTCCCCCGATTAGGTAAGGTTCGCCTGAATACACTTGGGCGACGCTTCAATGAAAGGAGAAGGAAGACCTGAGAAAGTGGGGGGAATAGGGACATCATCTTGAAGACCAAATCCATGAAGTGGAAGCCAATTTGATAGTGGGTAATCCAAGAGCTCAAGAGGGAGAAAATATTTTAAGAAACCATCGTCATGAATGATAGACCGACTAGGGTCCTCTTGGATGTTCTTCGCTCTGCGAATCAAAACTAAACGTCTACCTAAACCAGTTGGGAGAGGCTCTCCAGTAGGCCTCGGTGCAGAACAAGGGGGAACCATATTTTCTCCCTGCACGATGAGAGACAACAAGCGGTTAGTCCAGAATAAATTTTTTCAGGCAAAAATACCCAATAGGTGGTTGAGGATCAGTTGAGGATCCTTCATAGAAAAATCTCCAAGGAGGCCTCGAGGGATGGTTCGCGATGACAACATCTCATGATCCAGTCCTTCGCAAAAGTAGATTGCGACGCTCTGGCCCACAGAGCGTTGGCTAGAAAACTACAAACCAAGTTACTCCCTAGAATTTCAATCATGAATTTAAGTGGTTCAGTTCGGAAGACTTAGAAATTTTTAAGGATTTCAGTTCGCGGACCATCAACATCGCGGAGCGAGTTCCTCCACCGCCCATCATGACATACATTTTAATTAATTAAGATTAATGGTTCGCTGTTGGGAAATTGGTTGGCGGGTGAAGGCGACCGCGAAGGTGGAATGGTTCGCGGAGGTTGTAGCCGGTTCGCAGATGAATCACTTTATGGTGGAACGAGCACGTAGAGGTGAGGGAGTTCTAGTTTCACGAAGAATTTGGTAAAGGAAAAATGAAGGCCCCTCCTATATTTATAGGTGTGGTCCCCTACTAAGTCCACCTATTTACAGAAAACCATCTTAGTTTCAGGAGCAAATTGCATCGGAATGGACTCCTCTTCGTTCCGATCAAACCCCATTCCGATGGGGGGAATTTGTAGGGTCCTGAAAAATCTGCAAAAGAGATTCTACCAAAATCCCCCAAAAGAGTTGGAGAAAAGAATGGAGAAATTTCAAGGAAGGGACACAAGAAGGACCGGTCCGCGGACCAGTCCCGTGAAAACGCGATGTGGCCAGGCCCCTCAAACCACCCTCTCCGCAAACTGTCGTCGTTCGCGAAATGGAGGCGGAGATCCTTCTCGGTCGCAAGACAGGATGGGCACCAATTTGGTTCACCATAATTAACCGCCCCAACCACGGACCATGTCGACCAGTTCAAGCCACATCTACTGTCGTTCGTGGAATGGAGGCAGAAACCGCCGCGGCAGCGAAGCATTCCCTGAGATCATTCGGTTCGCGGGGGGAAATGCGCTCAGTGCCAACCACGAGTCGCAGATTGACCAAGTCATTCATAAATCGGGTTATCAGTCATGGGCCTTTGCAAAAGGTTCCTTGTGACTGCAACTACATCTCATTCCCCACTCTATAAAAGGAGACCGATGGGGAAAGGAAAAGGGATTTGGATTCGGACGATTCAAATGTTGGGGAAGAGAATTCAGAGAAGAGCGATCGGATTCAGGGGAAGGATTTTGAAGGAAGGCTTCGGATTTCGCAAATAGCGAATTTCCCATTCGTGAACCACAACAGGTATAAACTTGGGAACTAACTAATAAGTAACTGAAAAATGCATAATAATGTGGTGAACCACGAACATAAAATAAAATAAAATGAGAAGACCGCGAACCATAACCCCTCCGCGGATGCACTCCCCGTGGAACAGGTTGTTTATGCCTCTTTTCCGATCTGCCGCACCACGTAGCACCCTCCTATGCGGGCGAAGAATCATCCGAAGAACCCCCGATTGGCACTGCCCTTAGCCGCCGCTGCTCACATGGACCCCTCGGCGTACCCCCGTGGTACGCGGGCCAAACCCAAAGCCGTGAACTACCCTAGTATGTGGGATTCTCGCTAGACCACGAACCACCCTGGTTCGCGGGATGCCCCTCAGTCTGTGGACCACCCCGGTTCACGGACGACTATTCCAGCTGCGTAGCACCTTCCTACGTGAAGGGTGCCACCACTCCTTTATACGCGTGGCCCATCAGAGCCTTCGATGTTCCCATTCCTCGTGCCACATAAAGACCTTCCAATTCGACCCAATCCTCCGCGACTCCCTCATTGTCCTATTCATCGGCCCCGAGCCGAGGCCTCCACCAGAGCCACTGGATCTGCGTGGTGTAACCCTCAGGCACATCAACGCCATATTTTGAGTTCACATACCTAGGGTAAGTAGAGGTGAAGGGGTTTCCCTGACCCTTATGAAGATTCCCGAGGCATTCCTGGGTTCAGATTCCCATGGTAATGTGGAGTCTGAGATCGAGAATCCCTTTTCTTCCCCTCCACATGTTACAGGATTCTCGAGGGTAGTAAAATACCCATTAGAAGGAATCCCTCATGCACTGCAAGAGAGGATATGGGAATAAGAGCACCCCCTTTCCCTCTCCCGCTGTGCTTTTTCACCTGGGCCTCCTTAGAGTTTATGCCCCAATCCATTACTATGGGCCTCCTCAGAGTCTAAGCCCCAATCTGTCATTATGGGCCTCCTCAGAGTGTAATCACCAATCCATTACTATGGGCCTCCTCATAGTGTAAGCCCCAATTTTTCACTATGTGCCTCCTCAGAGTGTAAGCCCCAATCTATCATTATGGGCCGCTCCATGCGTAATCCCCACTCCACCTTTCACGGATGCACCTTTCGCGACGTGATCGTCTGGTCCCTACTGCCTCTTGTTTCTCATACCGAGAATGACTCATGTGGGCTTAGAGTAAGCATTGACTATGAAATATTCTTATGGGCCTCCTCAATGTGTAAGCCCAAATCGATTACTCTTGGATTCCTCAGAGTGTAAGCCCCAATCACATGAGAACTATGTGGACTTTGATCCCAGCCTCCTAAGTAGGGTATGTAGGAAGCCTCTGAGAGGTTCCAGCCCGATCACCATTGGACCCCCGGGTCCACATTCACGTCTGTTCTCCAACAATCCTATGAGATATATGTGGACTTTTATCCCTGCCTCCTAAGTAGGGTACGTAGGAAGCCTCCAAGAGGTTCAAGCCCACCACCCGGTTGTTCCAAAAACCTTCATGTCGGCTCTCCTTCGTCCCGCATGGCGATAAACTGTACATTCGAACTACATGGAATTTGATCCCTGCTTCCTAAGCAGGTTACGTAGGAAGCCTCCAGGAGGTTCAAGCCTAACAACTATTCAATCCAACTATCATCACATCAGCTCACCGCGCTGCTCCTTGTGCCGCATCAGTGAGTCCAGACTCCTCGAGGTCATTAACCCAATGAGGTATGGTAATCCTCAGGCGTAAATGATTCTGAATCCCTGCGTTCAGCTTACCATTTCCAAACATGAAAAATCTATGGATACTATGTTTGGGTATAAACCAAAGATTCACGAACATATGAATACGTCTTAAATCTATAAGAGAGACCCGAAACACTCCATAATTCCCCCCAAAAGGGTGTGATGAGCCCGAATTCCCATCCTCTCGACTAACTGGTCAGACCATCCGGCGAACACCTACCTTTGCAAAGCAGGTCCACGTGTCATCTGATACGGAACCGTTGGACATTTTGAGACTGACCGGAAACCTTTTTCTTACCCTTGCAATCACATACTTGGTGTCCTTTTTTCTCCACACTTATAACAATCTCTGATTCCCTTCAATCTTTTACAAAGGTTATTATTTCCACATTTATCACAAATGAGAAAATATTTCTTTCCACTCTTCCCTTTATCCGTTTTTCTCTTTACCATCCATTTCTTCTCTTCCTTCCCTTCAAAGCCATAGGACTCATAGAATTCATTACTTATCTTATTAACACATAATACTATTTCTTCATATGTTGAGAATACATAAGAGAATATTTCCCTTTTAAATATGGGATTAATACCATGAAAGATATGATACTTATAACTCTTTGGATCATACATATTGCTGGAGTTCACATTCCTTCTAATGGGCACTATTTTTATACAATGGAATAAACTAGCTCAGTTTATTAATTGAAAAAAATAATTACAAACTTGTAAAATTCCTAACATAAATTGAACAGTTTATGGTTATAATCCATAATCATAAAAATATTATATTTGAGGAGGTATATACTCCTAAATCCTTTATAATTATTTTTAATTAAAATGAGAATTATCCTAAGCATATACAATGGGAGTGTCGTAACCAAGAGTGGATCAAGGCCCATTTTTGTGCACTAGTTCCCATTCAAGTCTAGATCAAAGTGGTGCTTCCGGGTTTTACCCCTTGGAACATCTGTGCCAGAGCTACCACTACCTGCTCGTATCCAGACAGTGATGTACTACTTGGAAAACTCAGAAAATACCTACAATACAAAACATTCTAGAAAGTTCATCTACATTAATCATCAAAGTCTATCTTAGGGTAATGTTCTTTAATCAGAGATTATCTAAATCTAGATTTCATGGTTTGTACTAAAATTCCTCTGATACCAACTATAGCGCCACGACCCTAGATTCCCAGAGTTCGTGCATTATTTTAAAACATTATCGTGATTAAAAGGGATCATGTCTCAAAAGACCAATTATTTTAGTTTCCATGGAATTACTAGATACATTGATAAGGTTTAAATTACATCATAAAATAGAAAACCAAAACAACATTGTTTCCATAGACAACACTGAGATCCCATAGACTATCCCTACAGGTTATTCATAATATACATCTTCGAATCCAGGGAAAAAAATAGAAAGGGGTGAGCTCATATGCTCAGTAGAGATAACAATATAGCTGAAGCTTTCATAAATAAGCAATTTTATTTAAGGAAATGTATAAAACTAAAACAAAAGCCTTTTAAACATGATCTTAGGCATAATATGGGAAAGATAAAATCAAAATAATTCCATTTACATACTCACATGGATATTCTACTAGTCAAATAATCACATTCAATATCAATATCCACATCCTTAATGATGGAATGCATTATTTCGTAATTTAATTTCTCTGTCAAGGCCTCATGCCTGGACCTTGGGGATTACTGTAACTGGACCCAAACATGGAGAGCCTCTATAACTGGTCTCCATCTCGGAGAGCCTCTGTAACCTGAATCCATCTCTAAGAGCCTCTGTAACCGGTCTACAACCCGTAGATCCTCTGTAACTGAACTCCAACCCGAAGGGTCTGTTGTAATCAGACCCCAACTCGGAGGGCTTAATTTTACCTGTCCCCAACCCAGAACATACTAGTCTAATAAATTCATTATAACAAGAGGTTGTAATATGACATAAACGTTCGTATTAAAACTATCATATGAAATGTCAATACATTATCCATAAACCATGAATGGTATGAAATAACACATCCACATTCAAACATGTCACAAAACCTTTACTATAATATTGATGTTTTGTATCATAATAAATCAACTTCAAATAATCTTACAATCCATCAAAGGATGTTGACATAGATGAAATCAAAACAATTTTTTAGAGAAATATCTTTTTCACTTTTGAAATCATTTAAGAGTCATATAATTATAAAGGAAATTATTATTTTGAAAATATTCCTATAATCTTACAAGGGAATCTTTGACTATGTTGTAATGGAGGAAAATAGCCTCACCTGTTGTATAAGTTAAAAAAACATTCTTACCTTAATTTTGTCGAAAAGGTCATAAAGTACCTTGTTTGGAAAACGATGGAATGATTCCTTTGAAAATATTTTATAAAAAGTCAATCAAGGGTATAAATGAATTTAACCCATAGTCTAGTACATAGTAACAATGTTTTTGAATAAATTTTTAAGATACATAGATGTGGATGATAAAGAGGTCCTAGTAGATAATTACGTATAAAAACCTCAGATAATGAAGAGATTGTAGAATTAACCCTTACCTTGTACTTTTCCTTGGTCACGGGTAGGTTAAAATCCTGTATAATAGTGAAATAATTTTTTATTAAATAATAAAATAATCATATACATTAATATGATATCATATATAATATTTTAACATTGCTTTGTTAATAACATCTTAGTATTATCGTCGTTTCCGGTGTTAATAGATTCGTTTTACTTTATATTCATTGTTATGTGAGTCATATTTGTTATGGATGTGATGTATCTTATTCATATCCAGAATTATATAAAGTCATTAAAAATTATTTTTAAATATTAAATAAAATTTATTCTTGAATGGATGTGACGGGGAATGAATCTCATCACGTTAATGGAGATGGTAATCCGTACGTACGCACGAGCGACAATATCATTCTTTTGATATTATAATAATATATAATTGGATGTTATATCATATATAAATAATAATTATCATATTATATTTATTATTTCAATCAATTACACATCATTATTATACCCATCCAAATAACAATGTATTGAATAACAATTACACCACGACTTGGAGACGGTAAGCCATATGTACGCACGTATTGTGACATGTCATTCAAAGGATGGATAGAATAATGAATACGGTTTCACCATATTTATAATAATTTCACAGTATATAGAATATACTGGAGTTATTATTTTAGAATGGAAATAACAAATAAAGAGGAAGTGGAAGAAGAAAGGAACTTGAAAGAGGTGATGAAATATTTACCTCTTCTTCAGGTTCTTCATTTTGATTTGATCAAAAGGACTCCATAGGTTGGCTTTCTGACTAATGGAAGGCCTCTAGGATGAAGTTAGGATAGTTAAGAGGGTATTTTGGCATGTTTTGGCTGAGCCAAATGGTTTCGAAGGTGTGAAATTGAGAGAAGGGGGAGTGCCCTTTTATAAGAGAAGTGAGTGGCACCTTAAACAATGCTAGAAATATTATTTTATAATAAACACATTTTCGGTTTTTAATGGCTCCAAAGTGGATTATTTAAACTATATGGTGGGTATGGGTTAAAATACACTCAAAAAATAGGTTTGAGATTGGTTTTTTCACTGTATTAATCAAATCTTTTAGATTTAACTCATTATTAAATAGTTTTCCATTTACCATGTCTCATTGTATTTTTATATTATATGGTTAATAGACACACTATACACAGCCAAGCGAACCCCATGTGGTTCATTAATGAAACACATATCAATATATAAGTCTTTTGGATAAACCATAGATTTCTACGAATAGAATATCAATTAATAATATAATATTTGTTTTAAAAAACTCTTTTATGTCAATTTTGACACTATTTCGTATTTTGTTTTTGCGAAAGTCATCACAACTTGATTACTTCAAAAAGGATACATTGAATCATCCCTAACATGTCTTATTCACCTAGAAAAATAGTGGATTTCATAGAATCCTTTAAATTATATTTATTTTAATATTTATAACACCAATTATTTGACTTTTTGATCAATAAGATAATTAGTGCATCATCATTGTGTCATAAATAAAATTAATTATTTAATTTATAGAAAATATAAATAAAATACCAGGATTTAGGAAATATATTTATCTTTCTAATGAATATTTATTAGAATTTATCTTATGTAAAACCCTATATTAAAAATGGTTTAGTTAATAAACTTTGAATTTAACACTTTTAACTCTTCATTAAATTAAATAATAATAAATATCCTATTCTAATCTATGTGGACCTAAAGGATCATATATTATCTCTAAGGTGGGTTTTTGTCGAATTAAACTTATCCAATAGAATTAGATCATCTGTTAGGGTAATAATAATATCATTTTTACCCTTTATTACCCTATTTACTTTTAAACTTGGTAAATGAAAGTAATTAGTTACTATTCACCAAAAATTATTTTTATCTTATTGAACCAAATTTTACTCTTTGATATTAATCATGTCTCTCGGATTTTCAAAATTCAACTCAAATAAGCGGTAAAATTATGTTTTATGCAAATTTGCAAAGCTCCTAGGAGGTGGGTAAAAGACGGTAAAAAGTTCAATAAATGTTTTATACATCTAAAATTATTATAAAATGTCTCCAATGAATTGAATTTAACTTACATAGGTATTATGTATCAATTTTGACAAAAAATAAATTTAAATAAAATAACTAGTTATTTAAATAAAAATTCATTTTTAACCAATAACTCAGTGTTTTTTACTATTCATCAAAAATTGAATGTTTTCAGAAAAATAACAAAAAATTACCCTAAGCTAATTTTGATATTCTGAATTAAAAAATTAAATCTATTTTACCAATTTCAAAACATAGATGTTCAATTAATTAATTTAAAATTAATTCCCGTTGCCAAAACCAAAAAGCGTATTTTTAAGAAATATTAACTATCCAATGATTGATACTTGTTTATGTCCAATTTTAAAGTGAAATTACTTAAAATGAACATCATTGTATTAAATGGTAAAAATATTATCTAATTATACTTCTAAACCATTAAAATGTATAATTCAACACTATAAATTATTTTGATTAAAAACGTTGTTTTCAGTTAAAATATAGTATTTTTCACTATTCACCCAAATATGAAAGTTATCAGAAAACACCAAAAATTTATTGGAAATAATTCTTATGTCCCGATTCCAAAGAAGAAGTTTATTTTGTCAAATTTAATATATAAAAGTTTCAAATATTGGATTTAAAAAGGGTTTTCCATTAAAAGGCTGTAAAGTTTCATTTTTTGAAAAAAAAACTTTTTTTATCTGAAAAAATGAATTTATTCTTACATTATTTCTAAAAACACATAATATGGATTCTAAAAGTATAAGGATTATATAATGTTTAAAATTCAGTTAATACTATTCATAACCGCTTTTGAACGGCTAATTTGGTAATTCGTGGTGCGCTTGAACTTAGTGTTGTGTGCAGTGCAAGTTATTGACATTCTTGGAAGAAATAACATACTATGAAATATTGGGGTGTTACAAGACTCGTAACTAAAATATTGAATAGAGATGCCTGCCCCTAATATTTTCAGTCCAAAAGCTGAGGCAATACCTCTATCACCAAAAGGTCTATTTGGGCTCTCATAATAACCCACTAATGTATATTCTCATTCGCACAATGCTGAACGAATGCCTGTCACTATGGAATTTCATCCTAAAATTGTTCGATATATGGTTTATAAGTCAGAATTCAATGAAAGTCCAGATGTTGGAATGTTTTATAGAATTTCACCAATTAGTAGAAACTCTATTGAATGTTGATGTACCTGATGAAGAAGTGTTTTCTATTTTTAATGAATGAAAAACATGGGAGATGAATGTTGATGGTGCATCCATATGCCTGAGGGGAAAAAGGATGGAAGACCCCAAGATCAACAATGTAGGGTTGAGATTCATACTCATGTCCCCAAAAAATGATGTTCTTCCATATTCCTTCATAATATCAGTGGGATGAAAAATCAAATAAGAGTACCAGGTCCTCATTTCAAGCATAGAGATGGCACTTCAAGTATAATAAGAACACTTGAAGATAAAATGTGTCTCAGAACTAGTCATCTAGAAAGTAAATGGTCTCTATGCTATTGAGAATGAGGATATAATACATATAATAGTCCATGTATTGGAGATGATGGAAGAATTCCCATCAGAGCAGATATTAACTCATGTCCATAGGTCCCAAAATGCATATGCCAATGCATTAGAAAATGAATCCAGTCCCCCAAGTTATTTGAACTATAAAAAATGCCCATCATCATTGCCCCCCATTAGATAGTATTTCCATTCATTTGGGCCAACATGTATGAAATTGACTTGGTCAATCCCATCCCTGAGCCATTTGGTCATACCACTGACTAGATGACTCCAATCATTGATTAAATTTAAAAGGGAGAACTACCACTAGATATAGCTAGAAGATAAAAAATATAGATATGGGCAATGAAATTTTATATTTGAAATGACACAAAAAAAATGTCATCTACAAGAGGGGCCTTGATAGGGTCTTTACCAGATGATTTTTTGGAGAATAGGACACTTCCGTTATAACAGAAGGGCATGCCTGAGCGTATAGGGAACACTAGTTAGGATCCATGATCTATCATAAAATTTGATGACATAGATACTACTAACCCACTGTGATGTTAGATTGCGGTTAATTCATAAAATGTTCCATTACAATCATGTTCATTCCAATTCTATCCATCAACCCCTAGTGTTTCTCAACCCAAATAATTACTCATGGCCATTTTCCATATGATTAATTCACACATGGGACCATACCCTCCCACCATGGACAAACAAATCAAGTATATCCTCATTGTTAGAATTTTTAACCCTTAAAGAGGTCAGGGGACGAGGTATTTTCAACTTTGTGAAATCCAATATCATCACCAGATTTGGTATCCCTTATACAAAATTGATGGAAAATGGATCCAATTTCATCTATTATGAGTTAAATAAAATTATATCAGAAGATTGGTATCAAGGAAAACCATTAATCTTTCTACCATGAAGAGACCAATAGACAGATAGAGGACTATAATAATGCCCTATCTAATATACATCAGTAGGAGGTAGACAATGAAAAAAAAATCATTAATGGTAAAGCTCATCCAGGTTATGTGGTCATACCATACCACAAACTGCACTACCAATCATGTATCCCTAAACTCATTGGTATATGAGATAAAGGTGGTTCTACACATCAATGTTATAAAAGCATCACTGAGTGTTTCTATCTATGATCAAATATCCATAGACTAGAAATCCCAAAAATGGTTCAGAATGTTGGAGGTACTTGATAAGAAAATATTTCACACTTTCAACATTTGGATTCTTACCAAAACTAGATTTCACGAGCCATAATCAAAAAATATTTCCTCCAATCTTTCCTAGATAGAGAAATGGTGTGGTTCCTAGAACCCTGACGATACCAGGGAGGAAACCTCCAAAATTAGAGCCAAATGGGAAGGACTATATTTCATACACAAGGTCTAATACAATGGATTGTATGATATAATTTCAATTTATTGGAAAATAACCAAAACTCTCACCAATAATTTTTTTAAAGAAATATTTCATGTAGCCAATGGATTCTCATCCTGATTTTATGATGAAAAACTACATAAAAAACTTTTCTGGATGTGTGAAATTTAAATGCATTGTGTGTATATACTAATTGCTATATTTTAATATACAGAACATAAAATTCTAATCATTTCTTGTCAGGTGATTCATGTCCTAATCACAATATTTTTATCTTCAAGGTAACTATCATTCTAACCACATGATTCTAAAATGTACATAGTTTATCATGTTCTAATAAATGATCCATCAAAAATGAGTTAGATCTATGCCGGAGAATGATAAAATTCCCTCATTTTTATAAAAGAGTAAAATCCACATGGGAACCCCATCTTCTAAAATTACACAAGCCTTTATTCCTATCTACACAGGATACCTAGTGATTCCAAGACTCTAATTCCCAGGACCTACCACCACCACCCTAAAAAAATGCTACCTTACTATGTGCATGCTAGAACTACATGGTGGTATATTCACATAACTATATAAGGATTGATTCCTATCATACCATGTGATATGTAGAAATCCCACTTTCATAATTCTTGTCTGATCTACCATATGATACAAAATTCCCCTACTATACCTTCAACTTCCACTACATTGCAAATGAAATTCATTCTACCCTAGTTTCTCACACTTAGAATAGATCATGTGATCTTACGAATGGTGGAATGGGATTTCCCACAGTCTAAAAAATATTAAATGTACATGACAGGAATATTACAATGAAAAAATGGTTTAAAAATCCCCCCTATCCATGTGTATGGACAATGCCTATGCAGGGATAATACTTTTAGAACTATGTATGGTTGGATTCTTATGTATTCATGATACATAGTGACAATTGGATTCTACATCTTAGTCCAAACACCACAATATATATATATATATGCTTCTTTTTTGTGTGAATGGACTATACTTATGTTGGGAACATCAGTTTTGAACTATGTGTGGTTTTATTTCAACAATTGTATGATACATTGTGATTCCATGATTTTACATCCTTGTCCTCCTACCATTTAAAAACATTGCCCCTCCCAATGAATGCGTCACACCGGGTTAGGGATATTACCATCACAACTATGTGTTTCTTGAATTGTTCCTACATGTGATACATATTGACACCCATATACTATATCCTTGGTCTCATACACCACCAAAAAGTACCCCCATCACCAGCAAAAAAATTTGATCTATTACAAAATATCCCAAACCATGATTTATATAATAAGGATTTTATGAAAGATTGCGCCACATATATATGAGTCAAATATTTGTGGGGGGATTTCATACTACAAAACTAATATCAAACTATATTTTCTTTCATACCCAGATATATCCTTCCCATCCATCAAACATCATGAATTGAGAAATCTCAGATCTGCATATTCATCTATGGCCATCGTTGATGGAGTTTCATTGACCTGTTTAAACCTTTGATTCACTCTACAAACAATTCCTCAGTGACTCGACATTTGTTTCCCACAAAAAAGTGTTGTCAACCAAAGGAAAATTCTCCATCATGAGAGTCTTTTACTACATTTGTATTCACAATGGATTCTATGAACCATACCATTTCTCCTAATCTAATAGCTATTAGAGTCATGGTTTATGCCTTCTTCTCCCCCTCCCCCCATATTTGGGGAATGCATGGACATCCTATCTCAATTATTCCATACCTACTGATGATTCTTATGAAAATTATTCACTATTACATGATGCTAAAATGGGGTTCCCACAGCCTCACTACACGACATTAAACTACCTAGAATATGAGTGTTCTCATCGAAGAGGACACCACTTCTGACATTAGTTACTTACCATGCCGCATCATAAAACTATGTCTGGCTTGATTCTTGTCTCCACAGGATACATAGTGATGACCGTATTATCATTTTATCCTAGACTCCCTAAAAAAAGAAATGTGAAACACCACCCTTGCATATGAAATATACATATGCAAGATTATTTTTGTAATGAACTATGTGTGGTATGATTACTATCATCCCATGGTGTACATAGTGACACCTAGATCTTATAAATTTGATCTGGCTGCGGAACACTTATAAAATTTCCCTTCTCTGCATGCAAGCTATATTAATGAATGGGGCTCCCACACATTCCCATATGTGGGACCATTTTAAGAAGAATAATGTGCCCCATATTTTATGTTGAGTCGTCAATGCCCTCAACGCATGATGAAAATTTTCATCACATCCACTTCTTCTCCAGATGAGTCTAAATTGTATCGTAGTTCTCCAAATCACAATATGTTAAATAGCATGATAAAATTTCCATTTTGTAGGATGTTAAATCCACCCAACATCACCCCGACATAAAATTATATGTTCCCTGATTGTTCCAACTCAAGGTGGTGGATTAAATACTATAATCCCCATATTTATCACACTGAATAGAGCTCACATTAGCTAAGGGACCCCAACACGAGATTCCCCACAATGCCATGGAATGATATTCCATGATAGTTGGTCACAAAGATGTGATTATAAAAGGTGTGCTAGAGTTAAACCATTCATTTTGGAAATCCAATGTCCTTCCCAATTGACATTAACTAGAGAGGTACCCAAAAAACTACTTATCCCTTGATTCATATGCGTAAAGGTTATGCAGTGAATCTTAGATGATTAATATTAGGCCCATCCACCTCCAATGGAAACAAACATATCTAAAATTATCACCTCCTTGCATACAAACTAAATCAATATCGGGAGTTTAATTTTAGGACACCTATACCATCCCTACCAGTTTTTCGTCCAATAAAGGAATCAAAATTACACACCCTATATATGCGTAAGATCTACGTAGAGAAACATTAAATTCCATGGAAAATCATGTAATGATTAGTTCTAAAAATTTCCAGACACGTCCTTCCCATCCATCAAACTCCTTTCCCTAAGATGTATCTAGTCCCAATAATCATCAGTGACCACAAAAAATGGAGATTCAATGTCATAGGGACCCCTTTTTGGACTATGCACATAATTCCCTAGTGGTTTTACATATGTTTCCCTTAGAAATGGACTTTCAACCAAATGAAAAACTGTACTTCGTATTGGTTTTTCCAAACTCCATATGCCCAATGATTTCCTAGCCCAATATAATTTCTCCTGAACTGATATCCCTCAGAACGCAGGTTTACACATTCATTCATACTCATGTCTTAAATGTGTTGGGATGTCCTTGTCTAATTATCGACCAGTTAATTGGGGCTTCTATATCGATGTTTTAATAACATGAATTTAAAAGTGATTGATACTTGATACCCAATGTTCACTCTTAGGTCTAGACATGTCAAGGGAAATATTTCACCCCATGTTCCCTATGCATGAAATAAACCTACAATGGAATGTTTAGTGTGTTCCCCCCTTATTGGCGAGCTCTTATGCAAGACACAAATTCCCCATTCAAATTCACGAACTAGATCCGGATATGGATACAATTTATACCTTAAAAGAACTATAACCGACATGATTCCTATCATCATAGGATATGCAGTGACACTAGAATATTATATCTCAGTTCTATCCATGAAAAGAAATCCCCCTCTATTCCTGTACAAGGGTCAGAACTATATAGGTAACCTCATCACACCTGTATGAGATGAATGTCTCCACCCATACATAAGAAATATTCATCTGAAATTATCGTTTCTTGATTCATTAACCCCCCTTCACAAACCATACTCTATTTATAGAAAGGACTGAATCCCCCTAACTATCCATGGGCATTGGAAATGAGTGGTCAATATCATAAGGTCTCATTTTTTTGACTAATCACTCAATACCTCTGTGGTACATCATAATTTTCCCAAAAAAAGGCATGTGAACCAAAGAAAAAATAACCCTCAAGATAAAGAATTTTCTACCTCCCTACACCCCAATGTTGTTTACATCCACCTTACTCTAGATTTTTGAAACCCCCAGATTATAATTTACATCCATACTATCATTTCATGCATGGAAATGATAAAATATTTTTTGTCTAACAACCATATAAAGGTATAATTTTTTCTCCATGGTAAGAGAAAAATTAAATTAAATCATGAGTATCATATGTACTAGTTGTATAAAATTAAAAAGAACAATTCTTCAACCCCCTTTACAAAAGGAAAATACATTTATGAGTGGTACCTCATTCATGATCACCATTAATTCAAATGACCTCATAATTTTTAGACACTACTCCTTTAATAGTCCACCCATGATTGATTTTAAATGTCTAAATTACCATTAAATTACCTATCCAATGGATGTGGAAGTTCATTATTTCTAGAACACATTTATTTGACTATGCAGACAATGCCCTGATGGCACTGCAAAATATTCCCACAAAAAGGCATATCATCCAATGAAAAATCATCTAAAGGGGAGGATTTCTCTACTTCTGTATGCCCCATGGATTCCATTACCGATATCATATACTATATCTAGAAAATAAAAAATTAGGGTAAATGAAAATAACTTATTTAAGTTTGAATGATATTGGGACATACTTGTTCGATGAATTCTAAATTGGGGCCCATTTCCCTACAAATCAATCAAAACAGTTTGACCTAAAATATACGTAATTATAGTCCAAACATCAAGTCTTTAAGATGACCATGAAAAAGAAATGAAACGTGTTATAAAGATGAACTAGAAGGGGAATCCTAGACAAAAGTTGAGTACATTCTCGCTAAACCCATACTTTGTACATTTTAAGAAAAATAATAAGCAATCAATGTTCTAAAAAAGACTCAAATATTATTAGGTTGAAAACCTACAAAGGGAGTCCTAATAAGAAGTCAGGTTATACCGTCAAATCCAGACCATAGTGGATTTAGGAAATAATTAGGATATTAATGTAAAAGAAACAATTTCTTTAGAGGTTTTCACATAACTCAAGAAAAAAAACTACCTCACTGAGTCCCTTGACTCAATAAAAACATAGATCATTATCTGATCCAACATTCAAATTAGGAATGTTTTCCACATAAAAATATCCTCCTCATCATCCCAATTGGAACCCATTCCGATGGATGACATTTTTTTCCTATTTTTTTGGCATAGTTATTTATAATAGTCCCATAAATTTGGGAAAGGAAGAAAAAAAGACTGAATGAAATTTTGAATAAAAGTGTCAAAAATTGAAAAAATTTAGTATAGGAATAACCGAATATCATAATGAAACATCCATTTTAAACTACAGCTCCACATGGTTGTTCGCATGAAAATAAACCCATGTACTAGACACTTTTCATAATAGAGACGACAATAGAAGACCCCGATAAATGTTTCTATTCCCATGATAGAGGTGGGGGAACTTTCTTTTCATTCCATTATCTACATACTCAGATAGTTTATAGGTGAGGTGGTGATTTTTGACTTGGAAAACTTCAATTTCATGGGAATCTATTGACCGATTATTCTATGGGTCGAGAGTTTCTACTTCATCCTTCTACAAAAAACCATTTTACCAACTGATATATATTACCCACAAATCTATCTAATGATCCAAATGGGCCATTTTGGGACAGAAGAGTGACTTTTAGAGGACCTGGGTGATCGATGTAATGTAATAATAATGCACCGCAAAAGAAACATGTCACGAACTGAATCTGGTCACCACTAAGACCAGCACTAAACCTAGCCCACGACATGGCCCGAAGGATGTTCCTGATCTCCATGAGCTAGCACAAGTGCCTAGGTATCCTAAAATGAGATTTGGAACCGATTTACCCGAGTTTATAATCTTAAAAAACAAAAGAATACAATAAAATGAATCTAGATCTTTCAAACCAAACAATCTATTACAAAAATTCAGAACTGAATTACATATTTTAAAACAAATCATCAAGACTATAACAATGGTAAAAAACTAAAATGAAGTATCCCATGAACCCTCATGGAAAGGGGCACCGCCCTCAAGCCATCTCCACTAGACTTCACCACCAAGGACCTACTAAAAAACCAAACCACTAGAACTAAAAACTATACCCAACCTATGACAAAAAAAACCAGGTCTATATACACCCAAGGGTGTAATTAGGGTGTGAGACAATGCCTAGTAGGATACTAGCACTAAGATATTCCATGTTATAAACATTAAATGATGAAAAGCATGCATGATTTCAAAAACATGTAACTTCTAGTTACAGTTTATAAAAGATAGAACTTAAAAAAATAAGTTCTCAAGTGGGATAATTTAAAGAATTAGCACTTATAAAATAAATTCCAATGCTACTAAATTTTTCATCTAATTAAACAGTATGACGACGGTGAATATAAAGGATCTAATGAGCACAAGAAATAGGAAATAACCCCTAGGTAATAGCAAGGTGTGGGTCCCAGGTACCTCGTATCTCGGTGAGAGTGACCATAAAAAATATATGTTTTCATGCATGAGTCACTTGTAGGGAACACACACATAACCTAGTGGTCCCCAATCACCATCGACATAATTTAGTAAGATTTTAAAGAGTAAACATTTCTATGTGAAACTGAGGACAAACCCCATGGATTCTCTAGCATAATAGTACACATCCACCAACATAGATACCCAGGTTTTCTCCTTCTGCACAATCAAGTTCTAAAAGTCAAGAAATATAATTTTCACATGAAAATATCATTTAATAATTAAAAATTCACCAAACATCCCACATTTATACCGTAGAAGTCACAAAATTCTACCTTTTATTCCAACTGTTTTGAAATCCAACTCACACCAAAATAACCCACAACAGTTTTCACATTTCTTTAATACTTCCACAAATCGATTAAACAATTATTATAAAACCATTACAATATATTAAAAATCACATAATAGCTCACTCACATTCCACATAAGACCTTTTTCATTACCAAAATCCATTTTTCACATCACACGCACACAGAACATCCAACATCACTTTCACATCTCTTACACACTATAGTAAATCCATCAAACATTTTTATAAAACATTTCCAAGATGGAACACATCACAAAAATGCCACTTTCACATTTAAAATTCACAATTTAAAAATATACACACCAAAAAATAGTTTTCCAATATGGTTTCACCTCTTACAGATATCATTAAATCATTCATATCTTTCACAAAATAATTCTAAATAGTATACCCAAACGTTTCTCATAAAACCCATTTCAAAACCATATTTCAAGGACCAACCACACCAAACCACAACCAATGTAGAATTTAAAGCCATGTATACATTTATAATACCAATTTCAAGTGTTATAAAATCTCCTTGATTAATACCACGAAAGATAGAAATGAAAACACCCATTTTTTAAAATTATCTCAAGAAGTATAACAATGTTTTACACACCAAAAGCATTCCAATAACCCCCTTCCAATTCCCACATGATACAAAGGAATTTACAAAACAAAATTTTCATCCCCTTTCAACAAAATATTAAATTAATTTCATATTTTATGAAACTACCCCAAAAGTTACCACATGTGTTACATTGCAAAAGTTCAGAACTTCAACAAAATGCTATTATAAAATTAAATTCCTAACCAAATATCTCAAAAATGGTTTTCACACCACAAATAGCATATGGGGAACATGAAAAACCAGTAAAATAAGAAAGCTAACTCTTCAATGACTAGTTAACCATGTAATCACCTACTGAATGTGTCTAATTCCTCAATAGTTTTTGCAAAACATCAATCGCACCACCACCACACCACAAGGAAGATAACTCCATCCCTAGACCACAACATTTTACCAAAAAGACACCATATCAAACTCTAGGTTCAAACCATTACTTCTTGATATTTTAGAACATAATGAAAGAGGGAGGAAACCCTATGGGAAAAGGAAGAAACCAAGATGGAATCACTTACCTTGAAAAATATTGAGAAAATCACACCACATACACCAGTATCTGAATTTTAATACATCCAAACATTCAATAGAGGTTTAAGAAATTATGAAGAGATCATGTTAGAACTAAAATGGTCAAAAAATAGTGAAAAATGAAGTATTTATGAAATAATCTATTTACCTCTTCAAATATGGGTGATTTGAGAAATTCAGAGGTGTTTCATCCTAATTCACGATGATACAGAGCTCCAAAGAGGGTGAGAAGAGCATGGGGGCGCCTTGGGGTTGTGGGCTCGGGGGAGAGATTAAATATATAAGGCCCCATCCTTAAACCTTACTTAATCTTGAGTTATTACAAGATTACACATTGAGGATCTTTTCAGGTTTAGAGTTTTAGAGAATTAGATCATGAAACTTGCATTACATTCCACATTTAAACAAAGTGGTTACATAAAAGACAATGTTCATTCTTCCCATCAACGGAAACCTATTTAAAATAAAACACATATTCTTTCTTGACACATCCTTGACACTATCATCACATCATGTACCTTTCCCTTGACCTGTGAAAAACATTTCAAAAACTTGGGATGAGCATAAAAAGATCAGTAAGGGTTATAAAAATATGGAAAGGAAACATGAGTTCATATATACATAATAATGAAATCATACTTTACCCATAAAACTTAGGCACTTTAACATACCTCATCAAATCATGAATAAATCATAGAAATCATAAGAAATAAAGGTAAATTGAGGCATTCATAACATTCTTACGTAGGGAGTAACCCTCTTGGTTATGTTTGGAATACCCATTACAGTATATTCCCTAAATCTCTTCGGAGAAACCTTATCATTTCACTCCTTCGCGTTACCCAATGCATTGGAGAGCTATATCGGGCTCACCCGCCCTTAGTTTATCACGAAACCACCCATTTTCATAACAATGCCCAGGAACCATAACATAAATGTATCACATAAAACATGCATAAAGTAAATATAACATTTCCACATTTCAATCCCAATATAACATTTTAGGATATTGAAATAATGAATCCATTAAAAAAACCATTTTCAAAACCATTTAAAACATTTAATAAAGAGATTTTTGAATCAAAGTGTCCCATACCACCTTGAAGATTTTATCATTTTAAACCATTAATATCCATATAAATAAATCCTTAAAACCATTTTGAAAACATGGATATTAATAAGAACAAATCATTAAAACATTTAAAGCGATATTTTGGTTAAAGGGTTTTTACAAAAATTAGAGACACTTGAATACAATAATTGAGGAATAACATTTAATCAGAACATTATAATATCATGAGAATAAATGGATTCATGATATAATATTCCAAAGGACAGTATATACACCATATAATAGTGAATTGGTGCATAAAAACAATGAAGTCTCAGTAGAGATGTAAAATGTGATGAAATCCCTTATAAAGAAGGTATCCTTAAAATAAGGATAAATCAATCTCAAAATTATGTGTGACAAATATAAATACACCCAATATAATTGGATATTAAGTGTAAAACAATAAAATATCATTCACACATATTCAAAGGATGACATATTCAATAAAAACATGTTGAACCCAAAGAAATCAAAATTGGGTTAAAAAGTTCCCTTGGTAAAATTCGACAGCCTAACGGCGTCACTTCAAAAATTCAGAAAATGAGTTGATGAGAGAAAAAAAGAGTATCTCATCACATGGACATAAAATTTAAATCAATAAGGATATATGAGAACATATCCCAACATAACAATATGTAAATTAAAATACCCAACAAAAGAAGTCTTTTAAAAAGGAGGAGGGTGAAAGGTTCCCTTACCGACTTGGGTATCTTTCAAAACATACACCCCATGAAAGAAGGACAACAGATCATTGATGTAAATACTCATAAACGAAAGTATATTACACAAAGAGTAGAATAATGGGAAGTACATATACCACTCAATGGAATTTGTGGCAAATGTAGCATAAATCTCACGGGAATAAAAGTGAGATGAAATGTCCCTTACGAAAACTCGACAGCCTAACGACGCCACATAAAACTTCCGAATATGGATTGATGAGATCAAATAGGGTATCTCATCACATTACAATAAAATGTACAGAAATAGGAATAAAAATAACATCCCCCAACATTACAAAGAGGAGATTAAAAGAAGTTACATAAAGGAGAGTACATAAAAAGAAAGAGAGAGGTTAGATCTCTTATGAAAGTTCGGCAGCCTAACAACGCCACTCAAAACTTCCAAAATGGATTGATGAGAGAGAATAGGGTCTCTCATCACATGAACATAAAAATTACAATAAGTGTAATATAAAATAATATCACAATAACAAGAAAGATGATCTTTAGAGGGAATGACATATAAGAGTGTACTTAAAAAGAAAGAGATGAGTAAGATCCCTTACCTCGGGTCCGACTTGACTCGATCGTTCTTTAACGTCCTGAATAATAAACATGATTTAATTTACACTTTATTAAGAACCTTTTTCTAGTTCATTATTCCTATTAGATCACTTATTTCCATGTTATAAACATTATGTAAACATTTAAGTTAATAATGTTTGTTTTGTCGATATTTGGTTCTTAAGTCGAAAGTGGACTTCTTACAATTACATGTTGTTCATGTGGTCAAATGTTTATTACATCCAGAATTATATTCATGATTTGGATATCATATATGTCATATATATCCAGTACATGCATGCATTTATAACATTAAATAATCATTTAGAGGTATGAAATAAAATGCACCGTTCATGGAGACGGTAAGTCGTACGTACGCATGAACGCTACTTTCATTTCTATTTCATATTTTATAGAATGGAATAATAATGATATAAAGGGATATTATAATTACAGTATAATATCATATATAATATCATAGTTACATCCTTTATACGTCCCACATATGGTATTTAACGAATCAAATCACTTTGAGGGGGCGGTAGTCCGCACTTCCTTAAATGAAGATACCGCGTTTACCCATAATGGAAACCATAATGGTATGCCCAAAATGAAAAAAACAGAAGCATAAGGAAAACATAAACATATTATATGTCATATATAAAAATAGTGACATCATAATGGCCACCTTTGAAGGTGTTAAATGAGTATTGAACAATCATCGTTTCGGGAGGCAGAATTTCGCCATCCACGAAAACCGTATGTTCTTTAACCATTTGATGTAGTTGTGTGAGAGTGTAGCTCTAATAAATATTATAACAACATCTTAGTATTTTTAAGATACTGGTGTTGTTACAAAAGAAGTAAATAAAAATAGTTTAGGGGGTTGGAGAAGAAAAATAAAACAAATGAACATGAGAGAATGAATTACCTTTAAAAGTGTAGCTTTTTTTGATTTGAGCCTAAAGGCTTCCTTTGAAATGATTCTGCCCAAAGGGAATCCTCTAGGATGAGGAGAGGGATGTGGATAGAGTAAATGGCCAGGGTTTGGCCGATCCAATGGCTTGAGGAGTGTGTGAAATGAGGTAGAGGTGGCGGCCTTTTATAAGAGGAGAGGAGGGGCACTTTTGGAAAGTAAAGAAATATTACTTTATTTGAAAATGTGTTTCGGTTTTAAAAGATCCCATATTGATATAATTCGTGGATAAGGTGATAATGGTTCTAAATCCACCCATACAATAAGTTTTGGACATGTTTAGTTCATATATTTTACATTATCTTTCCATTTTATTTAAATCTTCAAATAATGATGTCATCGCGGCATCATTATTATGTCATAAATAATTTAATTTATTTAATGTCTAAAAATTATAAAAAAAATTACTATGATGTATGAAATCGTTTTAGCTTTCCAATGACAATTTATAATCAAAAATCTCATCATTATTACCCCATGTAACAATTGTTTTCGTAAAACATATGATGTTTGTCTCATTTTGACTTTTACATTAAATAAAAAGTTATTTATGTCATTTCCCAACCAAAGTGTCTCCATGGGGTCCCCAAGTTGACCCATGGCTTGTCTCGGTCGGCCATGACACAACCAATGAGGGTAGGACATGTTTCAAGATTATCTTATTTTGTTAAAGCATTATTTTTACCTTAAACTACACTAATTACCACTAATCGCGATTAAAAACTTAATAAGTTTCTATTCACCAAAAAATTATTTTTATCCCATTGAACCACATTTTACTTCTTAATGACAAACATGTATGTCGGATTTTTGAAATTCAAAACACAAAGATGGAAAAATTTCATTTAAACAGAAAAATCAGTTTTTATAAGTAACACTTAGTGGTTTCACTATTCATCAAAAATTGAAGTTTTTCAGAAAAATCCCAAAAATTCACCCTGAGCTATATTTGATATTCCGAATTCGAAAATGAAGTCTATTTTACAAAATTCAAAACATATAAGTCACATTAATTAATTTAATAATTAATTCCCGCTGTCAGAGCAAATAGCGTGTTTTTATGAAACAATAAGTATCAAAAGATTGACACTAGTTTAAATCCGATTTCAAAGTGAAATAAATTCCAACAACCACTATTGGATTTTATGGTAAAAATATTTTCCAATTTCACTTTAAAAACAATTCAAATGATAATCTAATTATATAAATAAATTAGATTAAAAAGAGGTTTTGAATTAAAATACAACATTTTACACTATTCATTAAAAAATGAACTTTATCGGAAAAATACCAAAAATTTACACAAAGTAAAATTTGATGTCCTGATTCTAAAGAAGAGTTTTATTTGGTCCAAAAGAATGTATGAGGGTGATAAAAACTATATTTAATGACAGTTCTCCATCAGAAGGCGATAAGTGAACCTTTAGTGAAAATTAGGTTATAAAAGCCTAAAATTGAATTCTTTCCGTATTTTAAGCCTTTGGATAGATGTAAAAACATTTAAAAAAACATATATATTCATATTTTAGTTATTTATATCCATTCCCGCCTATACAACGGCTACATGTTAACTGCCATTTAAAATAATATTATTTTATTATTAGAGTGCAACGTAAGATTCCCAAGAAACTCGTTGTTGCGTGTTGGGTACGCCATCGAGCATAACATCCCCTTTAAAGTCATATTAATATTTTATTCACAAATATGGATAAATATGAAAATGTCATATTCTTTATTTACCTGGGGTGTTACATCCTTCCCCCATTTTGGGAATTGCATCCTAGCAATTTTTAAAATTGTGCTTGGAAACATCCTTGAAAGTCCCACATCGGAGAAGAGTCGGTAAAACAATCACATTAAAATAAAGAAAGATAAGTACAAAGGTCACCTGAGTTAACCCATACTAGGATTCCAAGTATGAAAATATGGACATGGAGGAAAAAAAAGGGTCATGTTCTGATAGAGAGTGATAGAAAACATGTTTAGGAGAATGTTAACCATGAGAAAATCACAAACTTGTGATGGGTTAAACGGTATTCGATTCCCCAGTAGGAAAAGTTAATAGACAACATTTTTGTTTTAAGTTACTTTTTATTGAGGAATTTATTCATAAGGAAGCATAATCACTTATCATGTTGACTTTCAACTTTTATTAGATTCCTTACCCAAAATCATATTTTCTCAAAAAGACGAGTATTTAGGAAGACTTGTTCCCATTAAGAGTACTATAATCAACTTCTAGAGAATCACCTAATCCACAAAAGAGAACTATATACTTCCCACGTCTCTAGACATTAACCAAAACCAAAACCAAAAAGGCTGTTACAAGATCAGATAATCAAGGAAAGTATAACCATTTATAAAAAGAAAATCTATGATTAATCTCCAAAATTTGTCCAACAAAACCCAAAGATCAACGAGGACCATTAGATAAACAATTTGTCCATAAAATTATTCAAAGTAAAACAATCTAAGATTGAAACAAAAATATTTTAGGGATTTAGTCACATAGTCTTCCATGTTAAATCGTAACATTTATCTCCAAACAAAATCATTTTCTCTTAAAGTCTCGCATTGAAAAGTAATTAACCTAATCACATATCCTCCATGATAGGTTAATCATTTTCATTGATAACCCAAAATCAACTTATTCTTAATTCATAAAATCATATAACTAAAAATAATCAGTCAAACTAACCAGGGACTTCACGTAGTCCAGTGGTAGGCGATAAATACCAGTCGCACTTTGGTTGTGGGTTCGATTCTCACAGCATTGTCCGAAACGACGGGTTGTCACATGGTCTGCGTGTTGTCCTTTTTCCAAAACTATATAATTCTCAAATCATTACCCAAAAAGGGATAAAATCATCAAAAATAACCATAACATAATTAAAACTCAATTTTATCTCATGCCTTTCACTTCAATCATAACATATAGTAACCCATAATTACCTCAAAAGTAAGGATCATATAAACCCAAATGGTTCTTTATAACTATGTCCACAAAAGAAAAGATAACTATTACTTGATAAAATTTGCCTATATTAAACATCAGGGTTACACATAATATAAAAAGTCTTCTAATGTAACCCCATCATCAAAAGAGACTTAATACTCTTAAGAATTTCACCCGAACCCTTGAAGCCCTTATATGTTGACATCTTACTCATTCAACATTCTTCATGATCCATTATCCATTCCTTTCCAACTTATTCCGAAATACCTCTTTCCTACAAACAAAATCATGAATCATATCCTAATATTCCAAAATAAGAAAACAATAGTCATGAAATAGTACATACCTTTGATTGGTCATTGTCAGTTTCTTCATCCTCAATAGAAATGGCATTAGGTATTGGTAAACGAATATTGGTATGCTCTTGGTGACCCTATTCACGAAACATCTTCATAGGACATGTGTTTGCATAATTACCATGCACAGCAAATTTAAAACATTCAATTGATCACTCAGAAATAACTTCTTTCCCTTTCCGCGAGTCAACTGGATGCTTCCTTTTTCCATGGAAGGTTCTTGCTTTATGACCTTCATTTCCACATCTATAGCATATTTCTGTCCCTTTGAAACATTTTCCTAGGGTTTTCTTTCCACATCTCTGACGCATATGTTTTTGAACACACTTACCTTTATGATTATTACCTTTACTTCCGTAGGGATTTGTTTCTTTCATATATGATGCCTTAGAGAAATCTCCAAGGTTAAGGTGGTCAATCATGACTCCAGATAGTTGGTTGAGGATAATCAAAAGAGTTCTCATTGCAGCTCCCATATCATTCAGTTGCTTTTTCAAAAAACTGTCACAGTTTCTTTCACATCCACTGTTACTTTGGTGCCTGCTAGATCCATCCATTTACTGAAACCAAAAAGGTCAGTGTGAGTATATCAATAAAACCATAATGTAATAATGAGTAAGATATACTTACTCATTCAATTTATCTAAAACTGGGACTCTTTCTGAAATCCTAACCATTATGGTAATGTCACTTATTCTTAAAGAATACCCTAACCTCTAAAGTTATCTAAACTGACCTTTGATACCTACTATAAGGCCCCATCCTTAAACCTTACTTAATCTTGAGTTATTACAAGATTACACATTGATGATCTTTTCAGGTTTAGAGTTTTAGAGAATTAGATCATGAAACTTGCATTACATTCCACATTTAAACAAAGTGGTTACATAAAAGTCAGTATTCATTCTTCCCATCAACGGAAACCTATTTAAAATAAAACAAAGATTCTTTCTTGACACATCCTTGACATTATCATCACATCATGTACCTTTCCCTTGACCGGTGAAAAACATTTCAAAAACATGGGATGAGCATAAAAAGCGCAGTAAGGGTTATAAAAATATGGAAAGGAAACATGAGTTCATATATACATAAGAATGAAATCATACATTACCCATAAAACTTAGGCACTTTAACATACCTCATCAAATCATGAATATGTCATAGAAATCATAAGATATAAAGGTAACTTGAGGCATTCATAACATTCTTACATAGGGAGTAACCCTCTTGGTTATGTTTGGAATACCCATCACCTTATATTCCCTAAATCTCTTCAGAGAAACCTTATCGTTTCACTCCTTCGCGTTACCCAATGCATTGGAGAGCTATATCGGGTTCACCCGCCCTTAGTTTATCACGGAACCACCCGTTTTCATAACAATGCCCAGGAACCATAACATAAATGTATCACATAAAACATGCATAAAGGAAATATAACATTTTTACATTTCAATCCCAATATAACATTTTAGGATATTGAAATAATGAATCCATTAAAAAAAACCATTTTCAAAACCATTTAAAACATTTAATAAAGTGATTTTTGAATCAAAGTGTCCCATACCACCTTGAAGATTTTATCATTTTAAACCATTAATATCTATATAAATAAATCCTTAAAACCATTTTGAAAACATGGATATTAATAATAACAAATCATTAAAACATTTAAAGCGATATTTTGGTTAAAGGGTTTTTACCAAAATTAGAGACACTTGAATACAATAATTGAGGAATAACATTTAATCAGAACTTTATAATATCATGAGAATAAATGTATTCATGATATAATATTCCAAAGGACAGTATATACACCATATAATAGTGAATTGGTTCATAACAACAATGAAGTCTCAATAGAGATGTAAAATGTGATGAAATCCCTTATAAAGAAGGTATCCTTAAATTAAAGATAAATCAATCTAAAAATTATGTGTGACAAATATAAATACACCCAATATAATTGGATATTAAGTTTAAAACAATAAAAGTTCATTCACACATATTCAAAGGATGACATATTCAATAAAAACATGTTGAACCCAATGAAATCGAAATTGGGTTAAAAAGTTCCCTTGGTAAAATTCGACAGCCTAACAGCGTCACTTCAAAAATTCAGAAAATGAGTTGATGAGAGATAAAAAGAGTATCTCATCACTTGGAAATAAAATTTACCTCAATAAGGATATATGAGAACATATCCCAACATAACAATATGTAAATTAATAGACCCAACAAAAGAAGTCTTTTAAAAAAGAGGAGGGTGAAAGGTTCCCTTACCGACTTGGGTATCTTTCAAAACATACACCCCATGAAAGAAGGAAAATAGATCATTGATGTAAATACTCATAAACGAAATTATATTACACAAAGAGTAGAATAATTGGCAGTAAATATACCACTCAATGTAATTTGTGGCAAATGTAGCATAAATCTCACGGGAATAAAAGTGAGATGAAAAGTCCCTTACGAAAACTCAGCAGCCTAACGACGCCACATAAAACTTCCGAATATGGATTGATGAGATCAAATAGGGTATCTAATAAAATTAAAATAAAATGTACAGCAAGAGGAATATAAAATAACATCCCCCAACATTACAAAGAGGAGCTTAAAAGATGTTACATAAAGGAGAGTACTTAAAAAGAAAGAGAGAGGTTAGATCTCTTATGAAAGTTCGGCAGCCTAACGGCGCCACTCAAAACTTCCAAAATGGATTGATGAGAGAGAATAGGGTCTCTCATCACATGAACATAAAAATTACAGTAAGTGTAATATAAAATAATATCCCAATAACAAGAAAGATGATCTTTAGAGGTAATGACATATAAGAGTGTACTTAAAAAGAAAGAGAGGAGTAAGATCCCTTACCTCGGGTCCGACTTGACTCGATCGTTCATTAACGTCCGGAATAATAAACATGATTTAATTTCCACTTTATTAAGAACCTTTTTATAGTTCATTATTCCTATTATATCACTTATTTCCATGTTATAAACATTATGTAAACATTTAAGTTAATAATGTTTGTTTTGTCGATATTTGGTTCTTAAGTCGAAAGTGGACTTCTTACAATTACATGTTGTTCGTGAGGTCAAATGTTTATTATATCCAGAATTATATTCATGATTTGGATACCATATATGTCATATATATCCACTACATGCATGCATTTATAACATTACATAATCATTTAGAGGTAAGAAATGAAATGCACCGTTCATGGAGACGGTAAGCCGTACGTACGCATGAACGCTACTTTCATTTCTATTTCATATTTTATAGAATGGAATAATAATGATATAAAGGGATATTATAATTACAGTATAATATCATATATAATATCATAGTTCCATCCTTTATACGTCCCACATATAGTATTTAACGAATCAAATCACTTTGAGGGGGCGGTAGTCCGCACTTCCTTAAATGAAGATATTGTGTTTACCCATAATGGAAACCATAAAGGTATGCCCAAAATGAAAAAAAAACAGAATCTTAAGGAAACAATAAACATATTATATATCATATATAAAAATAGTGACATCATAATGGCCACCTTTGAAGGTGTTAAATGGGTATTGAACAATCATCGTTTCGGGAGGCAGAATTTCGCCATCCACAGAAACCGTATGTTCATTAACCATTTGATGTAGTTGTGTGAGAGTGTAGCTCGAATAAATATTATAACAACATCCTAGTATATTTAAGATACTGGTGTTGTTACAAAATAAGTAAATAAAAAGAGTTTAGGGGGTTGGAGAAGAAAAATAAAACAAATGAACATGAGAGAATGAATTACCTTTAAAAGTGTTGCTCCTTTTGATTTGAGCCTAAAGGCTTCCTTTGAAAGGATTCTACCCAATGGTAATCCTCTAGGATGAGGAGAGGGATTTTGAGAGAGTAAATGGCCAGGGTTTGGCTGAGCCAAAGGCTTGAGGAGTGTGTGAAATGAGGTAGAGGTGGGGGCCTTTTATAAGAGGAGAGGAGGGGCACTTTTGGAAAGTAAAGAAATATTACTTTATTTGAAAATGTATTTCGGTTTTAAAAGGTCCCATATTGATATAATTCGTGGATAAGGTGATAAGGGTTCGAAATCCACCCATCCTATAAGTTTTGTACATGTGTAGTTCATATATTTTACATTATCTTTCCATTTTATTTAAATCTTCAAATAATGATGTCATCGCTGCATCATTATTATGCCATAACTAATTTAATTTATTTAATGTCTAAAAATTATAAAAAAATTACTATGATGTAGGAAATTTTTTTATCTTTCCAATGACTATTTATAATCAAAAATATGATCATTATAACCCCATGTAACAATTGTTTTCGTAAAACATATGATGTTTGTGTCATTTTGACTTTTACATTAAATAAAAAGTTATTTATGTCATTTGCCAACCAAAGTGTCTCCATGGGGTCCCCAAGTTGACCCATGGATTTTCTTGGTCGGCCATGACACAACCAATGAGGGTAGGACATGTGTCAAGAGCATATTATTTTATTAAAGCATTATTTTTACCTTAAACTACACTAATTACCAGTAATCGCGATTAAAAACTTAATAAGTTACTATTCACCAAAAAAGTATTTTTATCCCATTGAACCACATTTTACTTCTTCATGACAACCATGTATGTCAGATTTTTGAAATTCAAAACACAAAGATGGAAAAATTTCATTTAAACGGAAAAATTAGTTTTTATAAGTACCACTTAGTGGTTTCACTATTCATCAAAAATTGAAGTTTTTCAGAAAAATCCCAAAAATTCACCCTGAGCTATATTTGATATTCCGAATTCGAAAATGAAGTCTATTTTAAAAAAATTCAAAACATATAAGTCACATTAATTAATTTAATAATTAATTCCCGCTGTCAGAGCAAATAGCGTGTTTTTATGAAACAATAAGTATCAAAATATTGACACTAGTTTAAGTCCGATTTCAAAGTGAAATAAATTCCAACAACCACTATTGGATTTAATGGTAAAAATATTTTCTAATTTCACTTTAAAAACAATTCAAATGATAATCTAATCATATAAATAAATTAGATTAAAAAGTGGTTTTGAATTAAAATACAACATTTTACACTATTCATTAAAAAATGAACTTTATCGGAAAAATACCAAAAATTTACACAAAGTAAAATTTGATGTCCCGATTCTAAAGAAGAGTTTTATTTGGTCCAAAAGAATGTATAAAAGTGATCAAAACTATATTTAATGACAGTTCGCCATCAGAAGGCGATAAGTGAACCTTTAGTGAAAATTAGGTTATAAAAGCCTAAAATTGAATTCTTTCCGTATTTTAAGCCTTTGGATAGATGTAAAAACATTTAAAAAAACATATATATTCATATTTTAGTTATTTCTATACATTCCCGCCAATAAAACGGCTACATGTTAACTGCCATTTAAAATAATATTATTTTATTATTAGAGTGCAACGTAAGATTCCAAAGAAACTCGTTGTTGCGTGTTGGGTACGCCATCGAGCATAGCATCCCCTTTAAAGTCATATTAATATTTTATTCACAGATATGGATAAATATGAAAATTTCATATTATTTATTTACCTGGGGTGTTACATAATCAAAAAAAAAATATTGAAAGAGATATTATATATTTACAAAATATTTTTAATGCAGGCAATGGGGTTTCGGGAAGGCCCAATCCCATAAATAAAAACCCATATCCACGATGATTATGGATTCCTAAGTGGTCCAAATTACTATGGTGGTGTTAATAGGTCAAGGAATGAAAAGTAGGAATTTGAATGAATGAAAAATGCTGAAAAATGAAGGAGTTATAAAGGAATATAACTTTATTTTTAAATCTGGAATTGAGCTCACAGTTTTTCCCAATTCATGAAAACTCACCCAATCCTCCAAAAAAGCGTGGGAAACCCCCAAAACAAAGCATGAATGGAAATTAAAAAAATTTAACATTAAAACAAGTCATTTATGTGAAGATTAACCCACCATGAAAACATTCCATCCCCAGAAAGGCACAACAATGCCAGATACAAAAACCAAACCCAACCGATAAACCAAGATGTACTTTTTTGGTAAGCTTCGTCTCCAAGGACCAAAACTCCTCCAGTGATCAATTAAGGAAGGATTAATCTCAAACCAAAACATACAAAACTTTCATGAAATTATCAATCACATTCATACTTTATCCGAAAATAAAACACCTCAAACACTATCTGATAAAGACTCAAGAAATTCACTCAAACGAAAAACAACATCGAACTTGGTTACACTTACCTTACTTTAAAAAACCATTGGGCGCTCTCCAATCCCAGAGATTAATCAAGAAAGATGTTGGTATCTAGATAATTCCGAATAAGAATACCTACCACCAAGCGATGACCATGGATAAATCAGAGCTACTAGTATAGGGGGACATAAATAGGCACCCCACCATAACAGACAACCTATATTTTTTCGAGTCCGAATCAGGACACTAATAGAGGAGGCCCGAACGGACTCTCAAGTACAAATGGTAGAATTCAATTCAAAGTTTTTGAAGGATCATACATGAGAATCAAATTGGGTGTCCCCACCATAATAACCAACCATATTAACTGACCATCATGGGCCGATATGGAATGACAAAAAAATTAAAGATTGGGGTAGGGCACAGGCATAGTCTACACAGTTTGGGAAACCATATACAAATTTTGCAGATCATTCTTTCTACATGGAATCCTGGCTCTCAGTCACTACTAATTGTGCACAAATTACCTCCTCAAAACATCTATCCGAATTTCCAACCATTCTATTATGAATCAAAGGAAACCAAAGTGGGTGGGAATGACATTAGGTAATGACATGGGTACAAGGCCCTCCACCAATTTCAATGAATGTGAACAACAGAAGAAATATAATGACACCAGAGGTTTTAACTCTTCCCATCATTCATACCGAGGATAGGAAATTGTACCAGGGTTTAAACGACCTTTGGATTACCCTTGACTATGAGCCATCTTCTCTTTGAGACCTAGGCTGGAGCTCAAATTATTAAAGAATCTTCGGCCTCGCAGTTAGGCTTTGGAACCCCCCTAAACGAGAATTATTTTTTTGGTGCCATCAACAACTACACTACAATCACTGATAAGATTTCAAATAAATAACACATTCCAAACTCACATTAACCTAACATGATATTTGACTAAAACAAGGGCTCAGAAGATGCACAGACATCACACCTTGTTTCTTCAAGTGAGAAACAATAGAACTAAATACCTCCTTTACTTATATTCCTATAAAATGGAATATTTTGATGATTTTACAAGGGAGAAATTCTCCCAACATATCATAGACTCTCAGAGGATTGCATGACTTTCACCTTTATAGTCAATCGAGCACATGAAATCACAAGGCATCCCCAAACATAACCATTGTGACTGATATAAACAATGCTTGGAGAGGGACCTTATACAACATCCCCAAACAAAAGACAATTATAGAAGGTGGCCACAATATCCTCTCATGACCATATTTCTTACACTGTAGGTTTAACATGAACTCCTTTTTCGAAGAGACTTCGATGGACTGAGAGGACCTCTTAGACACCATCCAGATACTCATCCATGCTAACAACCCTAGACCAGTTCCACCTTTGGTAAATCTGGAAACCTAAGAGGCTAAGGTCTATTTCAAACTTCCATGATCACTCTCCCACTACAAGAGGATAAAAAAACCAAAAAGGGAAAGGATGTATACTCAAACTAAAATTCTCAAGAGAAATATCCCTTAAATTGATCAACTAGAGGATCTTTCAACAGAGAAACAACTCGGGCTGCACTTCAGTTGTGCATTAACCCTTAATGGGGTGTACCTAATCAAACGGAGAACCCAAGGACCCAAACAACCTAGAAAATTGGTCAAGACATACCTCAACCATATCAAAAAAGATGAGGGGAAAACAATAAATGCTTCCCAAAATATTCTCAAACATGACCACTAATCAGCCCTTCAACACATCATACTGACCAAACAGAAAACCAAAACACTTTTCAAACAAGAGGGGTTCTTGGACTCAAAACCTTCCACATCATCAACATTTCCAAAAAATCATAATACACACAATACCATACCACTCATAAAGACATTATGTTTTCTACTTAAAAACATATCTTTGAAAACAAATAGTTCATCAGTTAGTATATCCCACAATGGTACCCTATGGGCTCCACACATGCATGTTTCCATGCCACACTGGGAAACCTCCTCATATCCATTCCAGCACTCATCCAGTCATTCCTTTAACCATCCATCATCTCATATAACCCAATGCATGGAGTCACTTAAGAAAATACAAATAGTTATTTCAAAAACTAATCCCACTTTTCAAAAACAAAACTGTCATCCAATACTTCCTTTTTCTCAAGACCGCTAACCACGAAATCGAACCCAAATTACTGTAAAAAAATCAGAAAGGAAAACTAATTTCAATAAAAACTCACTTTCAAGTTATTCACATCAATTTCCAAATATCTCTATCCATTAAATTACATTTCAATAGTTTAGAAAAGTTTATTGGAAACATATTTTCAAAACCAACCTTGACATAGTTCATTCTTTCAAAAGAGGTGAAAACACACCGTTTTACATTCCAATACAATTATGAAAATTCAGTTCTCCATTTTCAAAAATAAAACCATTACCTATTTATTAGATAATAATTTAACAGAAAAATTACACTTCTTAAAACCAAGTCACTTTATAACCAAAGTTCCATGATTTCAAAACTATAGAACACAAGATACTGCGAGAAGAAACAAGTTTCTGTGGGTGACTTGGACATATGGTTGGTGGCTATATTAAAATCAATTCACCATAATAGAGAGTGTTCTAGTGAATATATCTGGATCCACATGCCTTTCCATGCCCTGCAAGCTCATCGAGACCATTAACCCAACTCTCTTTTCATTTCCCATAATCATCATCAATAAAAGAAATCCAAAGAACACATAAAAATCCCAAATTCCCCTGGAGACTCGAATCTCGTCATGAGGTGTGGTGATTAGACACACTACCCATAACAAAAATACCAATTCCCAACAATCCGAACTCTAGACTATCCCAAATGTTCCCTAATTAATGTGACCCAAAGAGTTAACCAGAAGTTCTTCGATACCATTCTGTCACGAATTGAGTCTGGTCACCCAAAAAACCGGCACCAAACCCAGCCCACAACATGTCCCAATGGGCATTACCAATCCTGATGGGCTGGCACCAGTTCCTAGTTATCATAATATGATAATTGGGAATGATTTACCTGAGTTTATAATATTAAAACAACAAAAGATTCCAATAAAATGAATCTTGATTTTTCAAACCAAACAATCTTTTACAAAAATTTAGAACAAATGTACACATTTTAAAACAACTCTACAAGACTATAATAAAGGCAAGAATCTAAAAGTAAACAGTCCAAGAACCCCCATGGAAAGGGGCACTACCCTCAAGGTATCTCTACAAGACTTCACCACCAAGGACCTGCTAGAAACCCGAACCAGTGAAACTAAAAACTGTACCCAACCTGCGATAACAAAACTAACCAACCCTACATACACTCAAGACTGTAAGTATGGTGTATGCCAATTCCTAGTAGGATACCACCACTAATATATTCCATGTGATAAACATTCAATAATGAAAATAATGCTATAATTCAAAAACATTTAATTTCTAGTTACAGTTTCTAAATGATGCATCTTAAAAAAAGTTCTCAAGTGGGATAATTTAAAGAATAAACACTTTTAAAATAAATTCCAATTCCACTAAATTTTTTCAAAAAATATACTTTATGCCGACAAGGAGTATAAAGGATATAATGATCTCATTAAATAAGAAATAACCCGCAGTCACTAGCTAGGTGTGGGTACCAGGTACCTCATATCTCAGTGAGAGTAACCATAAAAAAATATGTGTTCTCGTGCATGGGACACTAGTAGAGAACATACCCCTAACCTTGTGGCCCCCAATCATCATCATCATATTTTAGTTAGAGTTTTAAGTATCAATCTTACTCAGTGAATCTGAGGCCAAACCCATTGGATTCACTAGCACACCAGTACACGTCCACCAACCTAGATACCTGGGTTTTCCCATTGTGCTCAAACAAGTTCAACATGTAAATAAATATAATTTTCACATGAAAATATCATTTCCCCATAAAAAATTTACCGAACAGCCCACATGTATACAAAACTAGTCACAAAAGACCACTTTTCATTCAAATTGTTTTTAAATCCAACTCACACCAAAATAGCCCACAACCCTATTTACATTTCATTAACACTTTCATAAATCGATTAACAAATTTTTATAAAAACCATTCCAATATATTAAAAATCACATAACAGCCCACTCACATGTTACATAATACCCTTTATATAAACAAAATCGATTTTTAACATCACACTCACACAAAACATCCCACATCACTTTCACATCTCTTACACACATTAGTAAATCCTTAAAACCTTTTTATAAAACATTTCCAATATGGAAAACATCACAAAACAACCCCTTTCACATTTAAAATGTACCATTTCAAAATATACACACTCTAAAATAGTTTTGCAATATTGTTTCACCTCTTACATAAATCATTATATAATTCAAATCCTTCATAAAACCATTCTAAAGAGTATACCCAAACATTTATCATAAAACCCATATCAAAACCATATTTCAAGGCCCAAACCACACCAAAACACATCCAATTTTAATTGGAATCCCTATATACATTTATAAAACCACTTTATAGTGTTATAAAATCACCATGAATAATACCACGAAAGATACAAATAAAAACACCTATTTTCATAAAATGATCTCAGGAAGTATATCAAGGTTTTACACACCAAAAGTATTCCAAAAATCCCCTTACAAAGACTACATGGCACTGAGGAATTAAAAAACATAATTTTCATCCCTTTTCAACAACTATTAAATCAATTTCATATTTTATAAAACTACCACAAAAGATACCACATGTGTTACATTCAAAAAGGACACTAATTCAAGAAAAATGAAATTATAAAATTAAATACATAACAAAATCCTTCAGAAATGGGTTTCACAAAACAAACAAAAAATGGGGAACATGATAAACTAGTAAAACAAGAAAACTAACTCATCAAGTATGGGTTAACCAAGGAATCACCTACTGAATGTGTCGAATCACTCTAAACGTGTTGCAAAACAGCAATTGCACCACCATCACACCAAAAGTAAGATAATTCTAGCCCTAGACCACAATATTCAACCAAAAAGACACCAAATAAAACCCTAGGATAAAACCCTATGTTCTGGACATTTTAGAATAGAATGAAAGAGGGAGGAAACCATAAAGGAAAAGGAAGAAACGAAGAAGGAATCACTTACCCTGAAAGAGATTGAAGAAATCACCCCAAATACACTAGTATCTAAATCTTAAATAGAAAAACAATCAATGGAGGTTTGGTAAAGGATGAAAATATCATGTAGGAACTAAAATGGGGGTAATGGAGTGGGAAAAGAAGGAGTTATGAAATAATCAATTTACATCTTCAAATCTAGGAGATTTGAGAAATTCAGAGCCGTTTCTACCCAATTTGCGATGAAACTGAGTTCCAAAGAGGGATGGATGGAACAGGGGAGCGCCATGGGTATGTGGGATTGGGGTAGAGTTGTAATCACTAAAAAAGTTAAAATTGAAATAGATATTAAATATTTACAAAATATTGTTAATGCAGGAAATGATCTTTTAGGTAGGCCCAATCCCTTAAATAAAAACTAATATCTACCCTGAATATGGATTCCAAAAGGATCCAAATTAATATGGTGGTGTTAGTAGGTCAGGGAATGATAAGTAGGAATTATAATGTATGAATAATTTTGAAAATTTAAAGAGTTCTAAAGTAATAAAAACTTATTTTAAAATCATGAATTGAGCTCATTGTTTGGCCCAATTCATGAAAACTCACCCATTCCTCCATAAAAGCTTTAGAAACCCCCAAAAAAATGCCTGATTGAAAATTAAATGAAATTGTACTTTAAAATATGTCATTTTTGTTAAAACACACACTTTAAATGAATTCTTATAGATATATCCCTATACATAAAATTAAAGAAGAAAATATAATATTAAGTGGCAGACCACAAACCTAGTTTCCATCATGGATGAATTTCTAATGAAGCATAGATACGATTCCCCTTCTACAAACTGGAATCCTGAATAGCCATATTCTATTAAAATGGTACCCTAAACCACATAGAAAATCACTTTGTGAATGGAACTCAACGTCACACACTACCAAAATACACGGGCAGAAGCAGCCCCGTGTAGAAAAACTCTACATTGATGAACCCAAGTCTATGTACAATCATGGTTTGTGAATTCCCGTGAACATACATAACAACACACTTTATGGAGGAATCCCCATCCAATGTAAAAAAATAGTACACCGCATGGGGTATTCTTGGGTGTTTCACCCTATATATTCAACCGTATCTCACCATTCCTATTACATCATATATAGCCCCTTCACAAATCTGTCCAACGACATTATGACATAACCCCCTCCCCCAAATACACTATACTCATATGTAAAAATCATTAGGTCCATCAGTCTGCCCTTTAGAGTTTACATTCCCATCGTAATAGGAGTCATGCGGGCAATCCCTATAATAAGGTAGACCCCTCGATTTTCCCAATATTTACATTCCAATGGTAATGTGTATTCAGAAATTGATATGCTCATATACACCTCCCTATTTGATGAAAAAATGGTATTTTCATGTCTATTCATTTGATGATGGAATTTTATAAGTATGGTAAGATCATAATTTCTTTCCCATTTGATGAGGAATGCTTTAACCCATTCCCAAAAAAATAAAAGGGAGCTCCATCCGAGGTAAGTCCCTAGAATCTCTTCACGGAAGGGTCATTTCTTCATCTTCTGCAACTCTTGTCCTCTTCCTTTTCCACCAAAGAAATTGAGAAAGAGTGTGGTTCATCAGATTTAGAGTATCCTATGGTATCTCACACTGATCATGACCCACTTGGTCATAGAGATTTTGGGCGATCATGTTGTCAACATTATCCATATATAAAATGAACAATGTGAACACTAATTCTTGCTATAACTAGGATATATAGGATGCCAATGTAAGGAACAAGCTCAATGGGTATCCTCTTAGGATTAATCCAAAATTAAAACCCCCAAATCACCACATAGAAACCTTAGAGTGTAATCCCAAATTAATTGAACTACAAGAACTCTAATTCCTTCTCTGATCAAGAAACATAGGATGATTGTGTGAGGATCATGATCAAATTGGCCATCCTAATGAATGTAAACAGAAAATCATGCCCCCTTTAATGGGAAGATACCATGTGTAAGACCTAGATTTTAGAACTATGTGGACTTTTATTACCAATCAGATGAGATGTGTAGGAATGCTCTCTGAGGATAAAGCTCAAAACTGTCATACCCACATAAATTTTCATATTCCCTTACTATATGACAATAAACCTCATGGTTGGGTTCGATTAACATAACCTTAAATGGTGAATTTCCTTGTAATGTGACACTGAACAATGTGGGTCCTGAATCCTTTCATTAGGATACGTATAAAACTCATCTTATCGATTCAATCCCAATAGTGAAATGATTCACATCACCCCTAGATGATTGAAAAATCTAGAACTCCATCCCATATGGATTAAAATCAGTTTTTTGTTAGTACATAATGAAGAATTCTTGGTCTGAAGAATAATAAGTCAATATTAGGGAAAAACCTCTGAAACATCCAAGAGATTCTATATCCATGAATTTTTAAGGTTTATCTTGTGACCTAGGAGTAATCCTTCGACACATGATTGGGAATAAACCAAGATCTCACAAACATATGAAAATAGCTTAATTCTAAATTTGAATCTCAGAATATGCCCAAATTCCCCCAAAAAGGGTGTGATGAGCCCATGTTCCCAACCATTCATCCTATGTGAGTCCTTAAGTATCATTGTTCCAATCATCCAATGAGAACCTCTATTTAGAAAGAATCTCCTTGAATCTTGGATAAGATGTGCATTGGGTGTTTTTGACTACATGAATAAACACGTTGGAGATCATTTGAGGACATCATAACCGATGTGGATTGATTGTAGAAAAAGTTAACCCCCTACAATCATCCACTGAGACCATATAACTATGGACCCTATTTCATAATTTAAAAAGGATATAGTTTACAGTACTTGTCTGACCATATATATTTTTCATTCTAGGGTATGACATGATTCTTGATAAAACAAATTTTTATAACATCAAATATTTGTTTTGGTAAAAACTTAAGTTGGAAATATTATGTAATATAGTTTATGATGATAACAAATAGCAGATAAAATTTTACTAATTCCATTTAGTGAGGTGGGAAAATGTAATTTTAAATTATCCTCATAGATGTGATAAAAAAGTAGGTCTAAAAAATTAAAATACCCATAAGTATAAAAAGTTTTTATATAAATACTCCATATGAAAGATTTTATATTGACGGAAAATAGATTCATATAAATATAATTAACCTAATTTTAAATTAATAAATATTTGAAATAGAATTTAACATTATAAATAATTAAAATGAAAAGGTAGTTTTCAATTAAAATTTAGTAACATTCACAATTATAAAAATGAACACTTGGAAAACCCAAAAAATTCACAGAAAAATAATTTCAAAATTTAAAATTTTAAAATGAATTTCATTTTTTCAAACAAAGTTTATGAAATTATATAATTAACTTATAAATTATATTTGAAAATGTCAACAAAATCACATATTAGTAATTTTTTTAGAAGACCTTTCATTTTCAATTAAATAGTTCAAATTTTATCTCTAATTGATAGATATCCATTTTTATAATTTATAGATGAGAAAAACATAAAAAAAATATTAATTTATAAATTTAAATTGATTCCATACAACATAATGTATAATATACAATGGTAATTTTTAAATAATCTTATTTTAATAAATTATCATGTTTTATTTTGACCTAGTGTTGTGTTAATTTTAGTCTATCAAAGAGATTTAACTAATTAAAAAAATAAAAATATCATAAAGTCTAATGGAGTTATATTATCTTCTATTCTTGGTGTTTCATGCCACATACTCTATCTAACATGATGTTCCAATTTTGAAATCATATAATGGTACATTATAATATGATAAATAAACCGTGTAATCACAAATTAATCTTTATTTTTGTAATTAGGGGTTTGATATATTAAAATACCTTATTTGGAGACACACATCATAAAAATTTTAAATAAAAAATCATGTCAATAAAATATAATGTGATGTTTGAATGTTATATAGAATAACACATAAAAGGTTTCCAAATAGAAGAACATAGGTGAGAATTAGTGATTTGCACTTGGGAGAAAAGAGTAATCACCAAATTATGATGGAGTCGTACAAAGATCATTGATCATAAGAAGGTGAAGGATCTTTTCAATATTAAAGACTTCTAAACAATAAAATAATTTTGTGGAAAAATGGTCATGCATATCTTCTGAAATTTTGTTAATATTATAAAATTTTATTTCAAGATTCTATCCCTTATTTTGAGGAATTTTCATGAGTAGATATTCTTAATTTATTTTATTCAATTTTATATGTGTGATATTATCCATTGGTTCTACCCTGGAAAATTTCAACATCATCTCTTACTCCATCAATGGTAGATGAATTTTTCATTCGTAAATAATTAACAGAAAACATGATCTATAATATAATGATATGTATTTCTATTGATCTTTATTAATTATTATAAAAAATTATAACCACAGGTTTTCTATTATGAATAAATCTTCATATGGTTATATAATATGATAATCTATAAAACCTCAACCAATGTTCAACATAATCAATTTCATAATTTTTTATCCTTTTAACCCTTCAATCATACTAAGATCCAAATCATTATAAAGTGGGTAACTGAATTTACAAAATGATCTTATCATTAATTAAAAAACACAATGTATGAAATAATAATCACATAAAAATAATGTTATTTCCTTCATCATACAATTAATGAAACATGGTATTAACAAGAGTTACCATAGAAGAATCTTGAAAAAATGCATGATTCCATATTCCTAAAATAAAATACATGTTATTTATTATATTCGGTTAATAAAAAAATTTATTAACTTCTTCAATGATTGTATAAATGATTTTCATCAAATTATTAATCTGTTACAACATTTTTGAGTATTATATAATTTTTCTTTTTTTCATTTTAGTTATCTTTTTATCCCAATATAATTATCCCAAAATTATGAACATATTAAGGGTCATATCTCCCTTAATAATTTGTTATCTAAGAAGTTTGTCATCATAAATAAGAAAGTTTCTTATTCATCAGTATTTTTCCACATATTATCTCATATCCTATAATAAAATGTAATATTATAGAATCTTTACTGAATTCATGGGGAACAAAAAAAAAGTGTGATCACAAATTCCAAATAAGTTTTAAATACATCACAATAAATAATGAATAAATGAGAATAATCAATATAGAAATATAAATAACTAAACAAATATGCCATGTAAATAACTAAATGATGAATAATTAAGATGGACAGGTAAATAAATTAACACACATGACACTTTAATAAATGAATAATGAATAATCAATATGGAAGGGTAAATAACTGAACATCATTCCATTTAAACAATAAACATATAATGAATTTTTCAATTGATTTTCTATATTTAAAACATTGTTGATAGTAATGAATGAATAAAAAATAATGGAAATACATATTTATCAATCATTAGGTTTCTAAGGTACATGATCCTATTTCAAAAATATATATCCTCGATATGTTTTGAAATATATTTGTTGAAAACCCATTTTCTAAGGATATCCAATAGAATTTTTTATAAGAAAAAATATTCATTTAGGGTATTTAATTAAATGGTCCATAAACAATGTCTTTCATTTTCGAATAATTATTAATATATTGAATAATAGATTTAATTCATAATCAAAATTACTTATCAAATAACTCTTTTGATTAAGGGATTCCGTTTATTTAGTATTTCCCCAGATAATAAAATAACTATACATGTAAAAATAATGTGTAATAATTTTATATGTTTTAGGAAATAGTCATATCCATGATAAATAATTTGTTTATTTTGGGGAAATTTAATGTTTAATATTCACTAGAAGTGAATAACTTAAAGAGACATTAATGACAACAAAAATGGATCAATTTATTTAATGTGAATACTATACTTCATAAAAATAGAAAATATAAATCTAGAGGATGAATAATGATGGTATTAAAACAATATATACCAATTGGAGAATGAATAATGGTAATTTTTATTGATGAAAAAAATAAGGTAGATGAAGAACAATTTTGAGTAAAATATCATTTCATTTTAAAAAATGTTTTGAAAAATGTTTTATTTGAAAATCACTTTAAAAAAAATCAATAAAAACAACATACAAAAATTAAATTGGAATTTTCTAAAGAATGATGACTATATAGGTGTGTAATTCTGTACATTACGTACAGAACATAGCTTTTTCATGGTAAAAATGATATAAAAATGTATCCTTAGAAAGAAGAGAAAATAATTACATTGAGATCATTTTTAAAAAATAAAAAACATTTAAATGTTTCTTTAACAAATCAAATTGATAAGGTTAAATAATTTTTTGATGCAATTTTCTTATAAATCATGTTTTTATTCAAAAATTGATTTCTAACAAAAGAGAGAAATGCCATTGTATTTTAATAAAACAATTCCTCAATAATATATGTACCAAATAGTGTAAAATGGTACTATCACATGAAAAATATCATGTATGATCAATGTAGTGGAAAATCAAATGTGTTTATTAAACAATTATCATATAATTTCTAATAATGGAATTCTATGAATAAGAAAGCACATTTATAATGAGATTGTGAAATTAACCCTTAAAATGCTCATATTGTGGAAGTGATAATTAATCAATGAATCAATTATGTGTATCAATATTAAATAGAAATAAAAAAGTGTAATTAAATCAATATATATTCTAATGTAATTATATACATAATCATGTATAATTAATGAATATTAAGATGTAATGTAACCCAATGAAATGGAATTGAGTAATGATATTTATTAACATCTTGTTAAAATTATTTTAAAGTAAACATAGAAAAAATAATTCAAATTGAAATTTAAAATACCAATAATAAAGAATTATACATGATTTTAAATTTCATAGGGTAATTATATACACTATTTCAAAAAACTACTTGTATTATATTAGAATATGCCTATATGAAAGGAAATTGACATATAATACCTTGTATTATGATATATTGTAGTTGAACTCCCATTAAACTCAAATATAATGTTTTCAATAATTTTATTTACTTATAAATGAACAGAATTATAGTTATAATATCATATATGATCCTTTTATAATAGTTTATCAACCATTTTCTAATAATCATTCAATATTTTTATTATTTTTTGGTGTTAATTACCTTTTTATTTGAGTATTTTTAGACTTGTTATTATTCAGTAATATTACATATATTATGATTTCACAATATTTAAACATTATTCTATTATACAAACATATCATATATTAATTATATATTTATTTTTATTTTCAGTAAAAATGGGTTATATGAAATGAAATAAATCTTTCGTGGAGACAATATCTTATATGTACACATGAAGAATTTTTCTATTTTAATGTCATGTAGAAGGAATGGAAATTAAATTATATATATAAAATAATTATAATTTCATGTCTATTTAATATATATCACATATTTTTATTAACTCAATAATTAATAAATTCAATTTAAATCAGGAACGAATGATATCACTTCGTGATCTGATAGTCAAAAATGACATAATCATATTCCCTCATATAGAAATAATGAAAAAATGTGTTTTGAAATAATTTGAGAAGAAAAGATATATAAGAATTTTCATATATATCATAAATAAATTGATTGTCCATTATTATGACTATCCATGAAACATGATAATGGATAAACATATAATATAGGTTCTTGCGGTGATAGTCCACCAAACACATGAATGATGATTCATAACAAATTAGATGTTATTTTTTGATGAAATATGTCTTACCCTTGACATAAAAAAATTTCATTATACTTATGATACTATATTTATTATATAATTATAATTTATAAAAATTTAAGGAGGTGGAGAAAGAAATAAATTTAAAATACTTTTAGAAGATTATTTAATATTCATGGGGTGTCCTCCTTTGGGATTCACTAATTCTATCCTAACATAGATTTATACTAGTGATTATGATTTTATGATGAGGGGACAAAATATGGATGGTGAATATGGTATGGGTTGGACGAGCCCAATTTCATTGGAGTTATTAATATGTGAGAGGAGTGACTACCCTTTTATAGTTGAAAAAGAGTTGCATTCTTGTAAATACCTAAAAGTAAACTCTATTAGGAGGTATCCCATACCTAATGTGACTCTAATAATGAAAAATTTAATCCTTAATTTTTTATTTCAAAATTTTTATTTAGGTATTACACATTTATCAAATCAATTGCCTATTGGGTTTGTTGTAATGGAAATTAGGTACATATTATATGAATTAAATTAAGATAGTAAAACAAATCAATTCTTTTGGGGGACTATTTTGTTACTCCACCCTAGTTCATCTCACATTATATCAAATCATTGAGAAATAAATCAAATAATGGGTTGAGTAGAAATCACAATATGTGCATAAAGAAATAAATAGATAACAATTGAGAAAAAACTATATAACCAAGAATTAACATATGAAAACGACTTATAACATCAAATTATGAAAATAAATCATAACGTGGAAATGTGCCAACAAAATATAAATGAGAAAATAATTTTAATATCACCATTTTCCATCTCCAAGGTTTTATAAATCATAATTACTACGGTTATTCACCAAGGTATCGTAAAACATGTCATCTATATATTTTAATTTCCTCACCCAATACATTGGAGTGGTATTGTGTAACACCCTTAAAATTTATTTATTAATGTTTTACACATAGATCATATTCATACTTTTAATATATAACTTATTAAGAATATAGAATGGATTTCTTATTAAAATCATTTTATTTCAAAAATTTATAAAGATATAATAATTATGTCATTTTCATCCCATAAAAACCAAGTGCATGTTTTTTATTTGTATATACTTGAATAAAATTAATCATATTAAAATATAAGTGCATACCCATGGAATTTTTTTTTTTGTATATTAAAAAACTATTAATTACATAAGGAGAAGATAAAAATTGAGATTTAAATTTGGCAGCATAATGGTTATAAAATTTGGTTTTACCAAAGTCTAAAATTAGAGGGTGAGAGTTTCTCAAAATGATAAAAAATATTTTTAGTAAGGGTATGATTAAAAGTGTAATTAATGAGAGTAACCATATATTTTGTAAGACATATATGAAAAGTGATTCTCAAATTAATGTGAAAAATACGATAATTTTCTCAAATATCCCATTATAATATCAATTTTTTGATAACACTTCTTTTAATTTTTATGATATTTATGGAAGGGTATATTGACTTGTTTTAGGATATTTATATACCATATCATTCAGGTTTAACCACTATATGAAGTGATTTTTTCCAGAATCACTAGGATTAACTTCATTTTTTTTAATAAATATAGAAAACAATTAATTTCACCATATTAGACATTATAAATTAGGATAAATATTAATATATAATCTATTTTTACAAATTGAACTCACACAAGTGTAAAAATTTAATTTAAAAGTTTCCTTGAAACATGAAGATAAAGAATGAATTTATTATGATGATTTTCAAAATATTGAAATGTATTTTAATGAATGTTCCCTATAAAATTGAATAGAATTTTCCAAATTAAATTAATATATGTATAATTTATCTAATTAAAACATTAAATAAAATAAAAAATATAATTAGTCCATATAAATTATTCTGATGAAAATTCAATTTTCAAATTAATTTCAATATTTTTCAATATTCCTCCAAAAAATTAAACTTCCCAAAAAAAATTAAAATTAACCTATAGGTAATTTCAAAATTCAACTTTAATTTTTTTATTTTTTGTAAAAAAATATATATAAAATTTTATAATGTTAGTTTTAAATAATTTTCAATGATAAAATTCAAAAAAACTATATATAGAAAATATAATTCTTTTCCCATAATAATGGAATTATTATTATCTAATTTCAATAAATTATATGGGATAAATTTAATTTTTTTTATTAAATATATAATATATTAATTTCATTATAATAATTAATTAATATAAATTTTATTAATTTTGTAAAATAAAATTCATTCATATCACAATAAAATAGTTATTATAGAGACATTTCAATTATATTCAATTGTTTTTTATAATACAGTCTAATTAATTAGAGACCAGTGAATTCAACTATATATATTCCTAATATATATAAAGTTATTTATAATCTATATTTGAATTAATATGTGATAATATTTTATTTTAAATATTAATATTTATAATATTTATTAAAACTTGATCTTACATGTAACATAACCTGAATATGGCATTGTGTGTATTGAAATCTAAAGAATGTATTTTATTTAAAAAATAAATATATATTAGGTTTTTGAGATTTTATATTCACTTATATTCAGGAAGTTTCATTTAATACACACAATTGAAAAAATGGTTTTCATTCTTAATTTCAAGATGTTACATTCTCCCCACCATAAATAAACTATATACTCACAATTTAAACATGATCATAGTAATCTATGGTTCGATATTTGAAAATTACTTTATTTAAAACCCACATCGTGTAATAGTTAAAAAATATACTAATTAATTAGATTTAAATTGAATGAATTATGACATATTGTATAACAGATATCTATGTTTCCAAGATGGAGAAAATCAGTGGCAAGAAATGATATGGACATGGAAGAAAGGATGAATCATTTATATAGTGTTATTGGGGTAATTGATCAAAAATAGTTGAATGGTAAATTAAATGTTGAGCACCTCAAATCCATAAATTTGAGGAAATCTAAAAAACTTCATTGGATATTAATTTAATAGGATAAATTTTTTGTTTCAATATCATTAACATGTTGTTAACTAATTATTTCACTTCCTAAGAATATAAGGAAATATATCTACAAGATATATTCTTATTTCATAATCCAGATTACATTATTTGGGTTTTTTGTGAAAAATTTACAATTTATCGCTTTTCTCTATGATATAAAAACAAAAGAATTGTCTTTATAGTTTTCTCACAACAATTCACATTTAACATATCATAAGATCCATACAATTTTTTATTTTTTCTATCTATAATTATTTTACAACTCGTCATCATTGATAAATAAATATGAAATCCTAAAGAGTAATACTATTGGATCGTCATTAATATTTATTGGAAATATTTTTTCACTAAAAATAATTATACGTTAACCTGGAATTCACATGGTCTAGTTGTAAGGGAGAAACCCTTATCATCTTTCAGTTGTGGGTTGAAACCTAACCACCTTTAAAAACAAGATGGTTTTTCACCTTGAATATAGTTTTCCCTTTTTAAAACTATAGTAATATGATTCCAAAATGTAATATGATGAATGTCCTTGAAATTTTATACATATTAACAATTGTATACGATTTTATATATAACCCTAATATATAAATACTTCATCAATTTAATTTCAACATATTTTCTTCCAAGATATAGAGGTTGGCCTTTTGAAGAGGGTATTAAATCAGTTAATTACCAGGTTCCCCACATTTAAGGCTATGAACTATAAATGTATCCACATGAGGAGATTTATTTTCATCCATCATACTCTTCATTTTTCATCTCTAATTGTCTAATTTTCCCTTATTTTCATGACAAAAATCATTTAATCATTCAATTGAGAATCAATATTATGTGAATCCTTCCACATTATATAATTATAGAAATCAGGAATTTTTTATGCATTATTTCCACCACTCCAGGTCCTAGAAAACTCAATCCTTATATTATTTACTATGTACATGAGTTTTTCATGGTATATGTTATTAGTCAAATTATGTGAAAACTGATTAGACATAAAAAATATATATTTCACTCCCATTAACAAATCATTTGTTTTCTCATTATAATCGACACTTCATTCACTTTAAATGATTTAATGAATTATTAAGGTTGAATGCATTGAATAAAACCTGAAATGATAATGTGAATAACAATTATAATAGTAGAAACCGTGTAATAATTTATTGGACATATAAACATTGAGACCATATTTTGAATATAAAAAATAGTAGGTTTAATCTATGTTATCCATTCCCATCATATTTTAAATACTTTATAATGGTTTGTAGTAAAAATGTGAATAATACAAAGATTATCTGCAGGGAGTGTCACATGAGGTTCATTGTAAGAAAGTTTTTATGTACCAGGATATACTCGAGTCAAGACTGACAGGCCCTTTGCAATGTTAGTAGCCCTAGGTATGTCAATTATATATCCACATTAACATGATGAATCCATAAACAGAGGTATTTCAAGTAAATATCACATAATATACACCATACAGAAAAAAGATATTATTCAATACATATTATCAAAATATATTATAAGGTTATGTTCCCTAATATGCATTTTCTTAATATATTTTCAAAGTATTATACTAAAATTCATTTAATACCAACAATAGAGAACTTGATCATAGAATCCCATAATCTATTCTTGATGTGAATACATTTGAGGAGACACAATATTTAGATCCAAATGGGCCAATTATATTTCTAGTCTTGGTATAAAGGATACATACATCAGTCATGTATTTGAGTACACAAATTTTAAAAATAGTTTTTTGAAAATATCATTATTCCTTCTAGAATATTATTTTATATCAATCATAGTGAACTTTTGAAAATTCCTGTGGAAAGAAAACAAAACATGGGGAAGATAAAATGATCAGTTAGGGATGAATATAGTAGTAGAAATAATGAATCATTGAGCATATATAATATAAAAATAATCATAATTGAACACAGATTCCATGTAAATAAAATTAGATAGTATAATAAATATAGAAGGGTCAATTACTGGAAAAAATTATATTTTAATAAATTAATATAAAATATCCCATATGGAAAGGTAAATAATTTAAAAACATGCCATTTGACCAATAAACTATGAATGATTTCATTTATAGATTTTTCCATTTTGAAAATCACATTGATAGTAATAAAAGAATCTAAATGAATGTAATGATTAATTATTGGACATCATGATTCTCTAGAAAATGATACATTTACCTTCAAGATCAATCCTCTAGACAGTTCACAATATACTGAGTAAAAAAATGATAGCTAAGGCTAGCCAACTAATTCATCCCATGAGACTACCGAGACATTTTGTTTCATTCCTTAAGTGGTCCCCAATACATTTATTTATTTTCCACAAAAAACCACATATATTAAATATAGGATTTAATTAAAAAAATGTTCCCTGTCAAAAAACATTACTGATAAAATGATAAATATATATCAATATTATCAAATGTAATCATATAATTGTCACTGTTAAAACCATATGTAAAAAATATTTATATTTCAGGAAATCAGAATATATTGGATAAATAATGTGGGTATTTAGGTGAAATTTAGTTCTCAATTATCATTTTACAGTGAATAACTCAAAGGGTAAAATAATTACAATATAGGTAATTCTTAATTGATTGTACATACAGTTGTTGGTAATAAAAAAAGAAATATATTCATAGTATAATTAAGTATTATTTTAATATGACATATAAAAGGAGTATTAGAAAATTTTTTCCCTGATGAACTATAAATTAAAATCAATAAAAACATTCTTGAGGAAAATATATTTTTAATTTTGAAAACGTTTTGAAAATCCTTTTCACTGAAATTAAATTTTTGAAATTTTTCATCGAAAATAACCTAAAAATGAAACATTTAACATAAAATGTATTATGTTTCATGTTAGTGGGTAATTTTGTACATTCCATACATAATATTCCTTTTAATTGTAAAAATATTAGAAAAAAGCCTTGTTCAGAAAGAGGGAAATTGATTCATTTGAATTTGTTTTAAAACATTGGAAATAATTTATTTTAAAAAATCATTTTTATAGGGATAAAGATACCCTTTTTGAAAAAATAGAAAACAAATCTTTTTATGAAAACACGTTTCTGACTTAAGAGTAAAATGTTGTAGGATTTTATTAACAAATATTTTCAACAATATTAAATACCAAATAAATGATTAAATATTTCTATATCATGAAAAACATCATGAATAAAAAAAGTTGAATAAAATATAATGTTTCATTAATCAATGACCATATAATTTCCTTTAATTTAATTTAAAGATTAAATAATATTTATTTGAATGAGGTTGTGAAATAAACCATTAAAATAAAAATAACATTGATGTGAGAAGTAATAAATGAATTCATTTTTTATAAACTATAAATAAAAATAAATCAAGTGTAAGTACATAAAAAGATATTAAAAATTAATTATACACATAATTATATAATTTTAACAATAATGAGTAAGTAATATATCACATTGAAAAGTAGTTTTGTTATTAAATTATTTTCTTACTTCCTAACCTTGAGTGGAAATCCCCACATATGAAAAAATTACAATTGAAAATAAAAATTCCATTAAATATGAATTATTCATTATATTAAATTCCATAGGTGCAGTATTTACACCATATATAAATATATAGGACCATGACATTACAATATGCCTTAATTAAATGAAATTGAGAGAGAATCCATTACCTTATTCTCCCTTTAGGTTGATTCCCTTTATGAACATGTATATTGGTATTGATCATTTTATTAACTTATAAATAAATAGTTATAAAATTAAAAATATCATATATTATCCTTTTATAACATATTACCACCGATTTCTAAATAATCATAATTTTTTCTCTCTGTTTTTGGTGTTAATTGTCTTGTTTTTCAAGTATACTATGACTTTTTTTTCACTACACTTAAATAATTATTCCATAATATCTAAAATAAAAAGGATTATATAAATATCACATATATTATTTATATATGTTTTTATATATATCAATAATATTATATTTATTGGAAATTAAATACACCATTCATAAAGATAGTAGGATGCATGTTCAAATGAACGATGTTTCCATTCTCTTATAGTATTAAAAGAAGGAAAGGTAAATAATATATACATATATTTATATATAATTCCATTATCATTTTTATTTAATATATATCATATATTCTTTTAACCCATCCATAATAGATTCCATCTAATATGTGAATGAATCACATTGCTTCATGAGGTTGTAGTCTTTGGTACACACGAACAACATTATCTTATTACAAAAGCTGGGAATAATGATGGTACATGTTTTGAAATAATTACATAATCAAATATATATTATAATTATCTAATATATAATTAAAAAAATTCTTTAAATTAATATTTCCATCCATGAACGGTGTAAATGAAAAACAAAGGACATTGGTACGTGGGGACGTATTCCATCTTATAGAAGAAAGATAGTTTCATAAAATATTTGATGGATGTTTTTGATTTTGTAGTTTTTAACCTTTTCATAAAATTTTATTTTATTATTTTATATACTGAGGTTAATATATAATCATGTTATTGAAAATTAATGGATGTGAAGAGGTAATTTAAATACATATGCTTTTAACAGTTCATTACATCTTCTACGGGTATCCCCTATATGATTGCAATAATAACTTATTAGGATCGATTTATAACCAATATATGAATCCCAATATTATTAGAGTGAGGTTGGGAAATAAAAAGGGTTTTTTGGTTGATTAAAATGTCTTGGGAGGTATGAGTATGTCTGGGGATAGAGTTCCCTTTTATAATGGAGTTGGAGTGTCATTTTTGTAAATACCAAAATTTATACAATACTGGGAGGTCACCCTTACATAATGTGACACAAATAATGAATCCATGTATTTATTATTTTTTTAATTGTATCATATAGTTCATTCCAATGAGTTTTTACAATTGTTAGGTCATTTCAAAACCATATCTTTTATGATTAACCATTATGTACATTCATTTACACCACAATCATTGTGATTAACATTAACTATTTTCTTTAATAACATTGGTCAAAAACTATGTTTACCATATTCAAAATAATAAACTATTCATCATAAAAATAAGGAACCTTTTTTCCAAATATAATTTATAGATATGGAAAATTTTAATTTGAAAATTATATCACAGGCATGATGACATAGTTGGTTATTAATCTGAAAATGCTCCAATGATTGAAATATTTTTATTTCAATAATCAAAATTAAATTGATCAAAATGTAATAAATTAGATTATTATATTTATACATTTTTCTAATTTAAATTTAAAAACAATTCAAAATATAATTTATCATAATAAAGTATTGAGAAGAAACATTAGTTTTCCAATATAATTCATCTTTTTCACTATTCATAAAAAATTTATAATTCTAAAAAATACCAAATATTCACCTTAATATTGGTTTTAAATTAATATTTAGAAAATTAATATTAATTTTTTATATAAATTTTAAAAATTTTAGAAAATATAGTTTCAAAAAAAGTGCATCATTAAAAGATAGCAAAACTACCTTAAGAAATAACAACTTTTTATATATAAAATTCAATTTCTTCTTATCTCACAACTACGAATTATATTGGAAAAGTTTCGAAAAATTAATGAATATATAATATAATTTTTTTAATATCATTCACTAGTAGTAAATACTATAATTTATTAAGATAAAACACCTTTAAAGTATTAAAAATAGTTTTTTTATAAAAACATTTATTTTATAATAAATTGGTTATTATATTAAATTCTAGTTCATTAGTAACTAATGAATACAACCATATAATTTCATAAGTTATTTATTCATTTTTATTACCATAGATTTTACATCATTGATATAATTTTAATTTTAAATAATAATATTTATATTATTTGGTAAAACCATGGCTTGCGTGTGATGCACGATAACTCTGTGTTTCATGAATTGAAAGCTACAAAATGTTTCATATTTAAAATAGTAAATATATAATAGGGTCTCAGGATATTATATTAACTTCTATTCCTGGTGTTTCTATTTTTATATGATATTGAATAAGAATTTATTCTTTTATAATTTGGTGTAATGGCCCGGACCTCCCTGGTCCATTACGTTGTGAAAATGTTGGTGTTGGAGGTGTTATGGGAGGTCAAGGTGACTTATCCCCCAGCCGCTGCCTACCGGTAGCTCAGTCTTCCGGTAACTGCTACCTACCGGTAGCTCGGTCTACCGGTAGGTGCTGCCTACCGGTAGTTCGGTCTACCGGTAGATGCTGCCTACCGGTAGCTCGGTCTACGGGTAGCTGCGGTCTACCGGTAGCTGCTGCCTACCGGTAGCTGCTGCCTACCGGTAGCTCGGTCTACCGGTAGCTGCTGCCTACCGGTAGCTCGTTCTACCGGTAGCTCGGTCTACCGGTAGCTTCTGTCTACCGGTAGCTCGGCTAACACTTCCAATTTCTAGTTCTGTGAACAGTGTTTCCAGTTTTATGAACAACATCGGTAGGTGAACATTGTTTCTATCGGTGAGGTTCTATCGGTGGACTTCTATCGGTAGACTTGAACAGTGTTTCTATCGGTGAGGTTCTATCGGTGGACTTCTATCGGTAGACTTTAACAGTGTTTCTATCGGTGAGGTTCTATCAGTGGACTTCTATCAGTAGACTTGAATATTGTTTCTATCGGTGAGGTTCTATCGGTGGACTTCTATCGGTAGACTTGAACAATGTTTCTAGAATCCTAAGAGCTACTGATTCCATACATTGCCAAATTTCACTAATGAACAGTGTTTCAAGACTTCATGAGAGCTACCGATCCCATAATTTGCCAAATTTCACGAATGAACAGTGTTTCCAGAATCCTAAGAGCTACCGATTCCATACTTTGCCAAATTTTGAGTATGTGAACAATGTTTCCTGCTTCGCAAATTTGACGTTTTCTTTGATGTAAAATACTTTTAAAACATTATTTTAAGGACTTTAAGGCCTATTCAAAGGCCATAAATCCTATATTAATTATTCCTAAGGCCATGATGTTTTTACTTGGTCAAACCGCGTGGGTTAATGCGATCCGTTTTTAATGGAGAATAAATCTGATCTTAAACCGTCGCCTCTCTAATTTATTTTTTTAAAGGGAACGAGATATCATTCTTCGTTGTTCTTCCTCCTGGTTTTCATCTACGAGACGCTAGAACCTTGCAATCATTCCCGTAGGAGTTTCACAATCAAACGTTACTCAGATCAGTTCTACTCTGTTGGATGCAACCGAGCCGTGTCGATCAATCTTCGATATAAGCATCCTCTGGTGGATGCAGTTGTCGCGAGGGGAGGATCGTGACCTGTTGTGTGCATAAAGGACGTCAAGAACTCTTCGTGGTAGGGGATTCATGGCTTCTCTAATTGTTTATGTGCAACTGTAGAATTAGCATGATTTAACCCATTGGATCACAATGAAATTGACCAAATTAAATACTTGAACCGGATTAAAAGAATTGGTTGATCGCATGTTGTTGCTTTGTACCGTGATAACAGTTTGCCTCATGTTTTCCTAGATAGAGTGATATCTATGATTTTCTTTAATTAGTTGCTCGTTCATGATGGAAATTGATAAAGAACGTAAAGCCGGAATTACTTGTTAAATAATTGGATAAAGATAAAGAGGCATGTTAATGAATCTGTTAATTCTAGATGGATTAAAGAACTATTAGTTTGATAATTTCAAAAGGGTTCTGAGTTACCTGCTTGCTTGTAAGGCTGAATTCCTTGTGGTTTGGAGCTCTGAGTGCTCATTTTGTATTAAGGATGAATGCCTTGTTAAAGGGCCAAGAGCCCATTTTGTGATCTTTGTTTTCCTGCTGTTTGTGATTTGATGTGAGCCTGGATGGTTGTTGTGATATGTGGAGGTATGGAGACTTGTGGTTGTGACAACGGATGACGCCTAGTGTGGCAAGATGCATCGGTTTATGCATGTGGGTGTCGGGGAGGACACCGGGGATGATGGTATAAGATGAATGTTATGGTTTGATGTTGGTGGTTTGGTTTGGTTGTTTATCTGCTTTACTTTTCCCCACTGCTCAAGGCAGCTGGCATTGCTTAACCTCTTTCCGAAGGATGCGAAGACACGCGGGGTATTCCACGTGATTTCCATGTTTAGCCTCTCGATGGAGGATGGGTCTATGCTCTTGCTATAGGCGGGAAAGACTCGACGGGTAGTATATCTACTCGCCGTGTTGAGACCCTTTGTGTTTAGTAGCATAGGATGCTTTTCTAGAATTCCTGGGAATATGGGAATGTAATTCCATAATGAATGTTTGTTTAAATGGTGATAATCCATGGGGATGGAGAAACTAGAAATTAATAGTGATGTGAATCCTAAAAAGGAGTAGTTTTGAATGTGATGCCAATTTAGTTTAATGTGGTAAATTGTTCATGGTTAATTAATGTTTAAAGAATTAATTAACGTACAGTGGAACTGATAAAATAATGGAGTAATCTAATAAAGCTCTTCAAATGGTTGTGTGTTTATAGGATACCTAGTCTTAGAAGTAGCAGCCTGGAGTCTGAGAGACGTTAGCTGCAGTTGTGCCTATGACTAGGTAATGCCCATAGTGTGGTTGTGAGTTATATATATTCTGTACTTTTTGTGTTTCTATACGCTACTCCACCCTGTCAGTAAGGGCAAATGACACCCCTGGGATTCTGAGCCCTGGGGGGTGTTTTCCCCAACATTCTGATGGGAGGTTGAATGGCTGACTACCCCCTTTGGCCCCACTCTCTTCTCTTGGTAGATCTTTGTGCTGGTAGGCACAGTGGTTAGTTTTACCCATATATGTGTGTAGAGGGCTGTAATGGCTTGTGGTTATTTTACACACATATATTCTGGATATAGTATCCTATGGACTACTATAGGTGTAACGTGTATAGGCTGTGATGGCTTGAGGATCCTTACTCGGCGTATGGGCTGTAATGGCTTGAGGTATAATACTCGACGTATGATACATGTTATACGAGCTATGGTGGCTCCCAGAAACTACCTGGTTACATTATTTGTGAGGATGGTGTGGTGCTTAGCCTAGTTGTCTGCGGGAAAGCCTTTGTGGTGCACGTGGTGCAGGTTGTGGAGCTTAGACCAGGTGTCTGCGGGCAAGCCTTTAGAGAGAGATGCACAGGACGTATGTCGTTGGGGAAAAACGGAAAACCAGTGGGGAAGTAGTAGTGGGGTACCCTTGATATTATTTACTATATGTTATATTCTTGTATGCGTTACTTGGTGAGAGTAGCCATGGTGAGGTTGGGAACTTAGTATATTTGTTTAGGTAACAAGTTAGTTTCACTTGTTTTTCACTGGAATTTAGCATGCTTTCTTTACTTTTGCACGAGAGGCTTGGGGAGGATCCTACTGAGTATACTGTTATACTCAACCTATGTATATATAAACTGTTTTTCAGGTCACTTGGAGCAGGTTGGAGATCAAGCTTGTTACTACTAGCTTGCGGTTGGAGGAGGAGCTATTCGGGCTTGTGGTCGCTGCCATTTTACTTTCTTTTTGGTACTTTTAGTTTTCCCATTCAGTTGTAGTACTTTTTCATGACATTTCATATATGTACTTGGGTTTCTTTTATATTTCAGTTATGAGTTGGAGTTGGTTGGAGTCTATTCTATCTCTCTCTTCTCCATGTGTTCTCTTAGAGGGTAATGCCTCCCATTTGTGTGTGTATTATACCCTCGGTGCTAGTCGCCAACCCGGGGCCTACTGGAGGCGGGACTCGGGGATCATTATCTCCCTTCTCACATTGCCGGCCCAGGAGGGGTACACTTTGTGGGGAGGGGGTCGTGACATTTGGGGTTGTTACACACATCTCTTGAGAGATGATAAACTATCCTGAAGACATAATCCCTTTAACAAAATCCCGAAGTTATATATATAATATATAATTTACATATTAATTAATAATATAAAAAGGATTTTTATTACAATTATATTATGGTTGTTTAAGATGCATAATGTAGTATCCTGAGATTTTATAGTGGAAACACTATGATCGATATCATACAAGATACGTCACATCGAGCTTAAAAGAAAAACTAAAAATTATTATTTAAATGTTATACTATATTGATTAAAGGGTATTAAAAATTATCTTAATTATTATAATATAGTTTACACAGGTATATATAATGATTTATTTTCTCACCAATTAATTATAAATGAAAATAAAAACTTTTTTGAAAATTAAAAGAAATATTCTAAAAAATATATTAAATGTGAACTGGAGTATTTTATACATTTAAAATAAAACACTTCCTATATTTGGATTATATTAATTTATTAAATATTATTTGTTACAACCATCATATTTGTTTATAGAAATTATATAAAAAAAATTCAATTTTGTGGATAAAAAGTTGTTATGTTCTAAAAGTATTTTTTCACCCTTTTGATGGCTTTCATGTTTTAAAAAAGTTATAACACCTTTATAACCTATATCTGATTAAATAAATATCATTTTTGTAAGGAAAAGGTAAAAAATATCATATAGTGGAAGTTGAATATATTTATGATAAGATTAATTTTTTCGATGAATAGTGAAAAATAAAAAAATTTAATAGAAAACTAACTTTTCATGTAAATAATTATAAGTGTAAAATAATATTCTCAGATGGATTTATATTAAAATTATATTAGTTTTTAAAATATTAAATCCATTACTTTCTTTATATATTTTTAATATTCAATTTTAAAATAAAAATATAAATCATTTGGTAGTTTCACTATAAAACCCTTATTTCTTATCTCGTCTACGAGATAAATTTAAAATAACATTATGATTAATTTTTGTTTATAATTTTGAGTAAATAATTTCTTATTTAGTTGTATATGTTCTATATTTATTAAATATGTATCTTATATTTTTGGAAAAAATGAATATTTATGATAAAAAGTTTCTTTAACACTTTTAAGGGCCAATCAGGTAATTAAGGGTAAAAATATTTATGATGACGATTGTTAAATTACACAAAAAATAGTAATGAATTTATTTAATGAGTGATTTTGAACAAATTTCATCATTAATAAAAATTTATGACCTCTTAGAGCAAATTCGTTGAATGTTCCAATGAAAAATTATTTTATTTTTAAGAAAAGTAAAATGTGTTATCCTTATGTTGTTAATAAATATAACATTTCTAGCATAATGTTACAAAGAAAATATATTAATCCGTGAATATTATTTTTAAATATAAAATATTTATCTTCACCATTGTAATTTATTTTAAAATTATATGGAAAAATTAATTACCTTAATATCTCGAACAACAATGATATAAAAATTGTTTAATTTATTGAAATATAAAATTAAAGATATTAAAAATATTAAAATAAATTTAATTTGAGATAATTAATTTCAGAAATGTGTTATATAGATTATAAATTAGTTTTATTGATGTGTTAGAATATTTTATTTGAATTTATCTTGTTGTATTGTTATTTTTAAACGTCAATGTAGTGAATAATGTCAAAGTGGACATAAAAGATATTTTATAATAAATAAAATTTTATTAAATGATTTTAAATTATTAAATAAATAAATTCATCTATTTAATTTTGATTAGTCTCAATATTTCATTAATCATCCTTTCATATGTTTTAATTTATTTTAAACTAAATATATTAACCATCCGATTGTAAAAATCTATGTTGTCCCGATAATAGTTATTGGGATTAAATTGGGGTTAAGAAAAGATAAGGGTATAATAATGAACTAAACATTTAGAAAATTTATTTGATGAATCATATTCTACACATATAATATTAATATATAATATGGGTTGTTTAATTAAAACTTGTCCATAAAAATAACTTACAAATTATTTTAATTGTAGATAATTACAAAATGTCACTCAATTTGTATTTAATATGTTATTTGTGTCCACCTAGAGAAAAAATAAAGGTATAAATGAAATTAAATTTCCATTATGACAGTAATTAAATTATACTCCTTACTTAAATTTATATATATTTTTTATAAAGTATATAATTACCTTAAATTATTCTACAACGCTAATAAAATATCTATTTAATTTATAGATAAATATGATAATTGATTTTAAAATTATTAATTTGGATATATTATTAATGTTTTTATGTGCATAATTAATTTTATTGATTTATATGTTATATTATAGAGGTTTTAAAACATTTTATTAGAATTACCACTTTTTATTTAATTATTTTATGTCAAATTAAATGAATTGTATCATGTTTGACAGTAATGATATTTTATAGAATTAATATTATATTCAATTTTCTAAATAATCTAAAAATATTAAATAATCCGAAAGTGTTTAATATATGGTAATAAATGTCACCCCATATTCATTTATATTCCATTTTTATGTACTTATCTCTATAATATCCTTTTTAAATTTTAATATTTTGAGAAATTATGAATGCTCCCTTCATCTCAATTTTAGAAAGGCACATCCTCCCCATCTTATTCACAAAACATTATGCATTATATATTTACCAATCCATCACCCATTTTTATTCAAAACCAACTTATTTATTTTTCTTTGGTTTTTGTCCTTCCCAAAGACATACTCTATCTCCCTTAGTGATGTTATAAAGGAAGTATGTCGAAGAAGTGGTAGTCATCTTTATAGACTCATAAAAGTTTATTTATTTTTCTACATACTATTCAAGTGTTATTTATGTTATAAATTACTAAAGATATTATCAGCTATATTCTGATATGTTATTATGACTATGAGATAACCATATTCCACCATTTATTGGTCTTATAGCAAAATCAAATCACCACATGTATGTAAGTACAACTAACCATATCCACACAACGATGCAATTTTCCCACCACATTACATTGATGGGTATAATGATGTATAAAATAGATATATATGATAATTTTATCATGATATGGAATTTGAAAAATTACTATATAATTTAATTCCTTATAATTTAATCCTCTAGGGAATCAAAAAATCATTCGTTCCTACTTATGTTCTATTGTTTCCACCACATGATGTGATTTATTTTCTAAGTAAACCATTAATGAATAATTATAAAAAAATTATTTAATGAATAAAAATGATATATAATTATTTGTTCAGAGTAGAGTACTTTAGAGGGGGTGGGGGTGAATTGAGAATCTATTAAAAATTTATGATTAAAAAGGTATTCTTAAAAGGTTCCATAAAGGTTAAATACAACCATGTTATTCAAGGTTGAACTATTATGAATGTTTGACTATTTAAATAACTTCTTAGAAGATTAATTAATTCATAGTAATCTTAATATAGGTTTTTAACATTAATTTTGAAGCTAATATAATTAGGTAATAAAATTATAACTTTATTCCAAGATTAACAATCAAAGTAAATTTGGTGAATTATGAATTCAATAGTAAAACATAATAAACTAAAATAGACAGCACCACGGATATAAAACAAGTAGTTCAGTCTCAAGACAAGACCAAATCCACTCCACTTGGGGATCACCTACAACCAAAAAAATTATATAAATAAACATGATACATATCTTGTATATGGCTTTACAATAGTAACCAAGACTATCAAGGTCACACTACCTCTTCCACATTTATTTATGGGTAAATAATAACAAGCCACACACGGAATTCTCCCACACTTATCTGTGGGAATACACATTTGTAAAATAATGTTTGAGAAAGAATATATTTTATCCTTCAATTAAATTTAGGAGACAATGTGTGTTTTCATACAGACTCACACGCACTGCTCAAAAGCTAAAAAATAGGACACAACCGATTAGAAGTATAAAGATAAGGTTATAGGTGCTATGAGTGTATTTCTATGTAGCTCTGGACTTTTGAGATAAAACTCATACAGAAATCGATTCCTCTCAAGGAAAATAGAGTATCATAAGTCATCTATATCTGGCTCATGTTCTTTGTGGTATTGATAATGTGAAGATGTTCTCAAGGATTATGATCTATGTTGTCCATCTTGTTGATTCAATATTTCTTAGTGTGTTCTTTAGGAATGTTGTGTGGCATGTTTCAGTTCTTTTATCAGGAAAGCTCGTGTGTTATTTATTGGTATACTCTTTGTGTATCACATTATGTGTTTCCGGGCTGCACTTCTCTTTTATTCTTGGAGTGCATGTGTTTGAGCCAATAGGTTTCATGTATTCTGCACCACATACCTCATACTACAAGATGATATGTCTACAAAGAAACATTAATTATGCCATCAAATTTAAAATCATTAAATATGAAAATTTGAAATTATATGAAAAAAATGACAAAATATATTAATAAATGGTGTCACAGATTGTCTCTAAACGATTTCTCCATGAATCGGTGTCTCCTTGAAATAGTGTCTGAATGGGGTCTTGATGGTCACAGTGTCTGGATAGTCATGGTGTGTGGATGGTAAAAATGTCTGGTAACGATGTCTAATCACTATGTCTGGTCACGGTGTCTGGTCACATGGTCTGGTCACATTTTCTGGTCACAATGTCAGGTCACATCATCTGGTCTCAGTGTCTGGTCACATTATCTGGCCACAGTGTATGGTCATAGTATTTGGTCACGATGTTTGGTCACGGTGTCTGGTCACGGTGTCTGGTCCCAGTGTCGCGTCACGGTGTCTGGGTCCTTTTCCAGAAAAACATAACCAGTGTCATACTCACAGTGTCTCAGATATATCCAAATATTAATCATATGTATTCTGACTTATGCAGTAATATTCATAGAATATATTAGACTTAATTATTCATCAATGAAATCATTATAAAGTAAATCAAATATAGTGTATAGTAATAAGACATAATGTATAGTAATTATGATATTGGATAGCTTAACTTAAAGAATAAAGATACCAATAACCTGTACATGATTTAAAATAGATTATACAGGATTTCAAGGCTTTACAATATATATATATGATTTCTGATTATTAAAACATGATTAATACATGAGTAGTCTAACAATCTACTCTTTTTGATGATCAAAAATCTTGTGAGGGAGATAATACATATGTCTCTTGTGTACATATAAAATACATATACCTATATTAAATCTTTAATGGGAATATATTCTTCCATATATATAAAATACATTTTTTTTCTATTCTTTATTTAATGGGCATATTTTCTCCCCATTTTGGGATTATCAAAAATAGTGATTAAGAAATGGTCATGAAACGATCACAATGCATTAGATAAAAATAGTGTCATTAGAAACAGTAGACATTAAAAAATGCAACAATATCCCTATCAAAAGAGAGATTTCAATATTCTTCATCCCTGGTTGGTCTTCTCGTTTCCCTTCAAAGTAGCATCATAAGAATAATCCATAGGAGCAGCTACTGATGTAGAAGAAGGGAGTGAACTGGTTGACAGGGAAGGGAATGGAATACCTTAAATGATATAAGGGGCCAAGAAAGGGGTAGTAGAAGTCCGAGGAAACTATTGATCAATGATTACTAGTCGGATCTGAATTTGGGCATGACTAATAGACATAGATGCGGAGGCTAGGGTAGAGGTGAAGGTAGGCAATGATTTCTCCACCATTCTGCATGTCTTCTTCAAAGTCATTCTTGTTCTCCATAAACATATCCAAAAAACGAGTTAAATATGTGAGGTTTTTGACTTGAGTTTCGAAATCCTTAGTAACTGGAGGAATCCACATTATTTCCATATGATTTTTCAAGTGATTTGTCATGTCATTCTTAGAAAATATCTGATTGATGTAGAAGACCACTCTCATAGAAATTTCTTGTTGTGAATCATTTGAAATCATGAAATGGATTTTCACCAAATCAAGAACTCTGTCATATTTCTTGATAACTTCAGATAGAGATTCTTTATTAAATCCCTTATGCATAGCTTGGAGTTCATCTTTCACAACTATTTTGAGTATATCACTATCTAAAGTAGGTTGAAAAGATTTTCCAATAGTAAGAGAAGCAGTGACACCTACGGTAAGATATTTCTATAGATTTAGAACTTTATGAAGGCACCCCTTATACTCATCAGTTAACTTGTTATGTCCAATAACAAGATCACACATCTCTTGAACAATAAGATTGTTTCTTTTAGCTACATTGTCAGCTACAGAGGCTAAATGAGGTTGAATCAGTGATGCTAATTATTGTGGGGTATGAGTAACAATATTCTCAACAAGATGAGAATCTAGTTATGGTATCGAATGCAGAACTCCCTGCACATCTTTAACCATAACTCTTAGAGTATTCACATCATAATTAAGTAGTTTATTCTCAATTTTGGCTTCTTGAATCTCATGAAGCATTTTGGGTTGAATCTGCCATATGATTTTTCCAATAACAGTGAAGAATCTCTCTCACTCAGATTGGTTATAGAAGCTGATTGACTATTAATAAGAATTTCAATCCCAAACAATAAGGTTTCTCCAAATTCATTCAGATTATCCATATTCACCAAGATTGAAGGATCTTGTGAAGGCTCAAAGATAGAGGTTGAGATAGGCTTAGGTTCCTCGGCAGATATAACTTCAGGAGAAGATGTCATTTTCAACTGAAACATAGTAGACAGATCAACACCTTTAATCATGACTTCCTATGAATCATTCACATAGAAATAACTAGGAAAAATATACCATGTATTCAGTGAACTAAGATCAAGAGGATTAGGAACTTCAACATATTCCAGACTTGGGGGATGCTCCCCCTCAAAAGGTGTATCCTTCTCAGGACTGAGATGTTTAGATCCTTAATCCATTTCCACTATTTAATCCCTGATTTCCTCAACCATTTATAGTCTAGACAAATGAAAGGCTATCTCCATTCACACTTCAATAGAAAGAATAACTTTAGTAGCAGTTTTTCCTCTACATGTTCTGCACCAGCTGTTTCTAGCATAAGATAAAGATCTTCTAATGTATGCTCTTATACAACATCCTTTTCTCTTTCAACAGCAACTAAATCTTCGTATGAGGAAGGTTTTTCATCCAATTCGACAACCTTTTCAGGAAAAGGTGGTTCTTTCTCAGCTATGTATCGAAGAAAAGGTCCATTGTCCTCCTCAATTAGGATAGTTTTTGTTATAGGTGCTAAAACCGGTTCTTCATCTTTTTTTTTCATGATACTAAAAAAAATGAACTGGTTCTAAACCATAATCAAAAACATATTTAGGTCTTGAAGGGTGTTCCACTAGATTGAACATTTTAATGATTCCATAATTGTCTTCCACCCATTATTTTCTCCACGGATTCCAATTTGTTTTCATCCTCAGTATTGTATCCTTTGAGAGAAAAAACTCTTAATCCTTGATAACTTCTTCATTTGTTCCAACCAATATTTTGGCATGAAGAATGGCTGAGATAATCCTAGAATAAAACATGGAGGTTGACATAGAGTTTTTTTTCAATCAAATCACAAAAATGGTGTATAATCTATCTAAGAGGTTGATATTATATCCTTTTTTCATTAGATGTATCAAAAGTACTTCCAAATACTTGACTACAGTGAAATCGCCATTTCTGGGGCTAATGAGATTGTGAATAATTTTAAACAGAAGTGTGGTTTCTCCATCCAGCTCTCCAGTTATGGCTCTCCTCTTGGTTCCATTTATAGTTAAAAATTTCAAAGCTTCTTCCAAGATAAAAATATAACGTGGAGGTGGATGACCTCTCTGATAGTCCTCACAAAAACCCTCTTGAGGTAATCTAAGGAATCTGGCCCATAATGTTAAGGAAAACATGCACATCTATCCATTTATCCAGCTTCTCACAACATAACCATCTTCATTATAAAAAGAAAACTAAACATATTAGTAAAATTGGGCATGTAACATAGGGTAAATATACCTATCCTTATTTGAAAACCAATCTTACCATCCTTTCACTTTCAATAATTTGTAAACTAGAGAATTACCAGATAGAAGCCACTTAGGGAAAATATACATGTCAGGTACCACTACCATGTTCACTAGGTTCAAATTCAGAGGGCCCCCAACTGCTATCTTCAGCGAGATTTTCCCCTTCTTCTTTGAACTAAATTTATCAGGAGTTGATGATGAAGTTAACTTCATCCAAGGCATTCACTGAAGGTTTGAGAGAGAGAAGGGTTGAAGAAGGGTTACGTTTTGATAGAATATAAGAGAGATCGAGTGAATAATGAGTGAAACTTCTTTTATTTTATCATTTAGGAATACCAATCACCACAAAAACAAAAGTGCAGGAAAGAGAAACGGTAATATAATTAATTACTATGCTATGCTAGATAATATATGAATAAAACAATAAGGCATTGTTATGGTTAGACCATAACTGAATCTCATGGTGAGATAGTAACATGCGATCATGGTGAGACCGTAACAAGCGTTCACAATGAGATCATAACTATATGATTTCTAAATTGTGAGACTGTATTATTTTAGATAGTAAGTGTCAGACAATATGCAAGAAATAGTAACTGTGGGCTTGTAAACATGATATAGTATGTTTTATGACAGTAAAACTACGACACTGTTAGAGTTAAATAGTAATCTCAAGATAGTAATTTTTGGAACAGTAAAGTGTGAAACAGTAGATATAAAATAGTAAGATATGAAAATGTTAGATAAATACTTAAGATTTATCATACCCAATTCATGTATAATGTAATCTATTCATTCATAATTTAGTGGTTTGGTGAATATATTAACAAGATGACATTTAGTTCCAGTGAATTCCAAAGTGATTTCATCATTTTGATAATGATCTCTCAAAAAGTGATGTCTTACATCAATATGTTTTGTCATAGAGTTTAAAACATAATTTTTCGAAATGTTAATAGCATGTGTATTGTCACTATTTATAGGTATATGCCTGAATTGATATCCATATTCTAGTAATGTGTGTTTCATCCTCATGATTTGTCCACAAAAACCACTACCAGCTATGTATTCACCTTATGCAGTAGATAATGCAACATTATTTTGTTTATTACTACACCATGATACTAGTGACTTTCCTAAAAAGTGACACGTTTCAGAAGTTACTATTCTATACAACTAATAACCACATATGTCAGTATCAGAATAATGAACTAATTCAAATCATTGTCCTCTATGATAGAATAGTCCTAGATTGAGTGTATGCATGAGGTATTTGAAAATTCTGTTAACAACATTTAAATGAGATTGCTTAGGATTTTATTGAAAACGAGCACACATACACATACTAAACAAAATTCCAGGTCGACTTGCAGTTATGTAATGTAAAATTCCAATCATTCCTCTGTAAGTGTTCTGATCAACATATTTTCCATCTTCATCTAGATCCAACTTACATGTTGTACTCATGGGAGTTTCACTAATTTTAGTTATATCCAATCAAAAATGTTTTATAAGGTCTTCAATATATTTACATTGATTTAAAATAATACCATCATTATTTTTAATGATTTGAAATCCAAGAATTTTTTTACCCATTAAACTCATTTCAAATTGGTTTTTCATCATTTTAGAAAAATTAATACATAAGGATTTTTTAAATATCCAAAGATAATATCATCTACATAGATTTGAACAACTAAAACATCATTGGAAAATCGTTTTATAGAATGTGAATGGTAAAATATTCTTTTTTAAACCCTTTTGAAATAAGAAACGTTCTTAATCTGTCATACCACGCTCTTAGAGCTTGTTTTAAACCATACAAAGATTTTGATAACGTAAAAATATGATTTGGTAAATGGGGGTTTGTAAAACTAAGGGGTTTCTCAATAAAGTCATCCTCAACTATATACCTATTAATAAATGAACTTTTTGGCATCCATTTGATATAGTTTGAAACTTAGATGTGCAGTATAAGCTAGCAGAATTATGATGGATTCGATTCAGGATACTGGTGCAAAGGTCTCATCATATTCAATTCCTTCCTTATGACTATAGCCTTGTGTAACCAATATAGCCTTATTTCTAACTATATTTCCTGCATCATCTACCTTATTTCTAAACACCCACTTTGTGATAATGGTGAATGTGTCTTTGGGTCTTTCAAAAAGTTTTCAAACATTGTTCCTTTCAAACTGATTATGTTATTATTGCATATCCATCGCCCAAAATTCATTATTGATAGCATAATTATTGTTTTTAGGTTCATGTTGTGACTAGAAGACGTGATGTACAACCTGATTCCAAAGAGAAGCTCTAGTTCGAGTTCCCTTATCTATGTATCTTACAAGAGTATCTATAAAATGGTTTTAAAGAGTTCTAACAAATCTTAAAAAAGAAGGACTATTGATTTAGTGTTCATCAACATGTTCAAGCTCATTGTGACTTGAGTCTAAAGAATTTACTGAACTAGAATTTTTATAGATTCATTCATAGGATGGTTAGGGGATTTAGAATTAATTTAAAGATTTCATACATCATCCTACAGGTTCTCTAGAGTGGTCTTTGGCTTATGTGGATCTGTTTCATCAAATTTTACATGGAATGATTCTTCCACACATTTAGTTATTTTGTTTAACAAATTATTGGATTTACTTGAAATTGGATAGCCTAAAAATATTCCTTCATTAATCATGGATTCAAATTTGTCATGATTTTCCTTATTATTAACGATACAGAAATTACAACGAAAAACTTTGAAGTATCTAACTTTTGGTTTTCTATTGTTCCATTACTCATAAGGATTCATTTTATGAATAGGTATAATCAACAATCTATTGATTATGTTGCATGCAGTGTTTATATGTTCAGCCCAAAAATAAATATTTTGGTATTATTCACTATGGATGGTTCATGAATTCTCTTACATGGTTTTATTTATTCTTTATACAACTCGATTCTTCTGAGGTGTTCTAGGGGAAGATAAATTATGACTATAGCCATTTTGTGAGAAAAAGGATTCAAAATCATGATTTTAAAACTCACGTTCATGATCACTCCTTAAGGATTAAATTCATATGTCAAATATGATTTTCTACAGTTTTGGCATATTTTGTAAATTAAGAGTATGCTTCACTTTTCTGAGTTGAAAAGAAAGTCCATGAATATCTAGAAAAGTCATATATAAAAACATAAACATATTTATTTCCGTTTAAGCTAGCAACTCTAGATTGTCCAAACGAATCCATGTGAATCAATTTGAGAGGATGAGAAGTTTACACATCTTTTTTTGGTTTTAGGAGATTTTGTGTTGCTTTCCCTTTTGATAAGGACTACACACTTTACCAATTGGAAACACAATCTTGGGTAGGACTTTGACTATGCATTTTCCAGTTAACTTTCTAAGGGAGTGAGTGTTACAGCTTCATAGTCTCCTATGCCAAAGCCCATACTCTTTGTGAAACAAACTTAAAAATGAAGCATTTTGAGATGCTAAAGAATCTTAGTTAAAAAATAATTATTTTCATTTGTAAATGAAGAAAACATTAATTCATATTTTGAATTAAAAAATTATAGGAATAATTTTAAAATTTAATATGAAATTCATCATCACATAACTGTGACATACAAAGCTAATAATATTCCAATCCAACAACAAACTGTGCTTTTGAAATCAAAATTGTGTTAGAGTTACCGATTTTTTCAAGGCTAATAATCTTTCCTTGGGAATTTTCACCAAAAGTGACTTGTACTCCTTCTATTTTATTAAATTCTTGAAGCATGAGTTGTATCACGTTATGTTCCTTGAACACATTCTATCCAAGTACCATACTCTCTTACAAAAACTCTTTAAGCATCTATCCTACAAAATAATCAAATAAAAATATATTTTAGTACCCACACTTGTTTGCGTACAAAAACATTAGTGATAGGTGCTTTAGGGACCCATATCTGCCTCATAAGTTTCCTATAATCATTATGTAATGTATTTGAAAAATGAACTCTATTAGGTCCAGAAAATCTTGAAAAAGTAGAGAGTGTATCATAACATGAATTAGTTAAATATTTTCCTGAACTGGGGGTAAATCTATATGTCCTAGATTTAGAAACAAAATTGGTTATTCCAAAATTTCTTTTTCCAGTTTGATAGCCAGTGCTAGTAGTATATTTAGGAGAAATGTTTTTACCTAGAATTTGACTAAGGGTATTTTTCCAATTGGTAAAAATATCTAATTATTTCGTTAATTTATTCTGTGATAGCATTAGTTCATTGTTCTATTGGGGTAGTTGATCATTTTTCTCCATTTTTATAGTGAATTCAGTTTTAACAACTGAGGTAGGAGCATGTTTTTTCTTCATGGATTTGTATTTATCATTTAATTCATTACATGTCTCTTCAAGAATATTACAGTATTCCAAAATTTCTTCATTAGAAATATTTTCAGATTCACTCTCATCACCAGAATAGTATGAATTGTGTACAGAAGATTCTAGTGTTACCTCAGACGTGTTTGTCATAAAAAACATATTGGATTTGTCATCCTGTTAACAATGTGATAATTCTGAGTCACTTTAATTGTCCTCAGAAGCACTCCACTTTTCGTTCATTGAATTTTTATAATTTCAATATTTGTCCTCATATATATATATATTTTACTTGGTCATTGGATAGTTATACTTCATATATTATTTTTTCTTACATTCATAGAAAAAAATCTCATAAACTTGTCACTTATTTCCCAATCTTTCTTCCGACTTCCATTGTGATCATATTTTCCCTTAAAGTTAGTATTTCAAATAAAGTTATTCCTCTTGAAAAATCTATTGAATCATATGGATAATTAAGCTATCTACTCATCACTATTAGGTGATGATTGTTCACTGTTGTAACTTTTTATAGAAACTTCTAATTTCCCTTTGTCTTTGTGTTTGGATGTGGTGGTATTAAACGCAATAGTTTTTATTTTTTAGTTCATCCTCCTCTTCCCTTTCCACTTTCTTCTCCCCTTCATTCATCATCAGTTTCCCAATGAGTTATTTTACAGGTAGATTGATGATATCAAAAGATTCTCTAATAGATATAGAGGTTACTCTCTATCTTTTAGGTTAGCATTTAATAATTCTCATGATCTATTCCATAGTAGAGACTTCTCTTCCAACAAAAATCATTATGTTAAAAATTTCATTGACCATGAGATACATGTCAAAAATTGTCTCATCAAGTTTCATTTTAAAGTTATTATATTTAATAGTATAGGTGTTAAGTCTCATTTCATTCACAGTAGATGTTCTTTCATGTGAAACAGATAAGGTATCCCAAATTTCATGGGCAGTTTTACAAGAAGAGATTCTATTAAATTCCTCATCTCCTAAATAAAAGTAAAAATAATTCATATCTTTGAAATTTTTATTTTATTTAGTTTTTGTAGGTTTATCCAAAGTAATTTTATCAGTATCAGAAATCTTATATTCTTTTATAATTGATGACCAGATTTCAAAGCTCATACTTTCTAACTGAATTTTGTTTTTCATTTTCCATTGAGAATAATGGGTTACATTAAAGAATGGTGGTCTATTTGTTGCAGAACCATAGAATTTATTATCTATGATAAAAAAATAAATTAAAAGAACTATAAATTTATATTTAACAGAAATTTATAGATCTCTAAAGTAAAAATACAATCATAGTTGAATAAGGTTTAAATATAGTTTTAATATGATTAACATACAATCCTATGATACCTAATGTTGGTCAGAGTAGAGTAATCAAGAGGGACGGGGTAAATTGAGTATCTATTAAGAATTTCAGATTAAAAATTTATTCTTAAAAGGTTCCCTAATATTTATATATATCATAGTTAATCAAGGTTATATTGTTATAAGTGTTTGACTATTTAAATAACTTCTTAAGAGATTGATTAATTCCCAGTAATAATAATATTTCTTATTAAAAATACTTTTGAATCTATTTTAATAAGGAAATACAATTATAAGATCTTTCCAAGATTATCTATCAAAGTAAATTTAGTGAATTTTGAATTAAATAGTAAAATAGAGTAAACTAAAATAGATAGCATGGTAGATATAAAACAAGTGGTTCAGTCTCAAGACGAGGCCTAATCCACTCAACTTGGGGATGACCTACCAACAAGAAATTAATGTAAATAAACGTGATACACATATTGTATTAGGCTCTATAAAAGTACACAATATTCTCTAGGTCACACGACCTATTCCACTTTTCTTCATGGGTAAACACAAACAAGTCACATGTGAATGTCTTCCACACTTATCCATGGGAATAGACAGTTTTAAAAGGATATTTGTGAAAGGATATCTTGTATCCTTTAGTTTAATATATTAGACAATGTATTTTTTTATACAGACACTCACACTTACCAAAATCTGAAAAATAATACACAACAGAGCAGAAGAATTGATATAAGGTTAGAAGTGTTCATAGTGTTATTCTATGCAGCTCTGGACTTCTGAGATGAAACAAATGTAGAAACCGATTCCTCTCATGGAAAGAAGATTATCATATGTCACCTAGATCTGGCTCGTGTTTATCATGTTATTTCCAATGTGAAAATGTTTTCAATGATTCTGATTAATGGTGTCAAATGTTTTGATACAAGAATGCTTTGGGTGTTCTTCAAGAATGTTGAGTTCCACGTGTCTGTTCTTTTCTGAAGAAATCTCGTGTTTTCTTCATTTGTATTCTCTATATGTATCACATTATGGGTTTCTATGACACACTTCCCTTTTATTCTTGGAGTGCATGCGTTGGAGCCTAAAGGTTGTATGTATTCAACACCTCATACTCTGTACTATCAGATTATATGTCTATAAAGAGACATTTATTATGTCAGCGCATTGAAAAGATTCAAATAGGACTATTAGAAATTAAATGATAAACTCAAAAAAACGTTTTAGAAATAGAGTCATAATTTTTCTGTAAATGGTGTCTCTTTGAAATAATGTCATAATGTTGTCTTAGTGGTCACAATGTCAGGATAGTCATAATGTCTTGGTGGTCACAGTGTCGGATCACAAAGTCTGATCACGGTGTCTGGTCACACTGTCTGGTCATAGTATCTAGTCACAGTGTTTGGTCATGGTATTTGGTCATGGTCTTAGGTCATGGTGTCTAGGTCCTTTTCCCGAAAAACATAACTGCTGACAGATTCACGGTGTCTCCGACCTAGTCAAATAATAATCATATATATTGATTCGTAAGAAGTTATAATCATCAAATGGATTAGACTGAATAATTCCTCAAAGAAATCATATTAATTTAAATAAAATATAGTGTACAATAATCAGGCAGAATATATAGAAATGATGATCTTGTATTGCATTACTTAAAGCATATGGATACTAATCATCTTTACATGATTAGAGACAGATTACAAAGGACTTCCAGGATTTAAAGAATATATATATATATATGATTTTTGGTTATTAAAACATGATTAATACATGCGGAGTGAAACATAATTCTCTTGTATTTTTTGGAGATTATTTAACTATAACATGTTCAAATGAACATGGTCTTACCCAATAAAACATGCATAGAAAAATAAAGAAGTTAACACTAGAAAAAGGGTAATAACAAAATAATATTAAGAAACATGCTATAAAATAATTTAAGAGAATAATATATGATATACTAAATATTAATATGGTTCTATAATAAATTAATAACATTATATGAACCATTATTCATGATGTTAAATCACATTCTGATAAAGGAAATTGCAAGGTATAGTTGGTCGTCTCATTTTTTAATTTTGTGAGATATAAGCCTTATTAACCGCTAATTTCTTTGTGTGGTGAATATATTTCAAAATTATATATCAAATTACTAATTTTATTATATTAATGGTATCAAATGTTTCATTTATAATTATTACATTAATGGGGCATATGATTTTATAAATTACAACGTGGTAAGGGATTTGCTGACACAATTTTCAGTCATTGGGTTACAAATATACTACATTAATTATGTCATGTTATGATTATGTGATACTTTAATTTTTATTTGAATATGCGGTATATACAATTTTTTATGTGAATATATTGAGAATAACATTAATTTATTCATTTTATTATTACCAAAATCATATACCATTTTTAGGAACACTGTTTGTATAGAATGTTATTTTAAGAAAGGGGGAAGTTATATATAATTTGTATCTTTTACAAAATAATGATATTAAATGATTAGAAAAACTGTTTATGAATTAAATCAGTTACAAAATATATTACTAATTATTTGGAAATTTAATAAATTTGTGGTGGATCGGTCAATACAAGACCCTCGATGCATTGGTAGTCTCATGAGAAAAATCAGTTGTTCAAATCATAAGGGTATCCACACAATGACATAATTTTCTTTAGGATATATCGAGACACAAACTCTATTTAGGATATATATTTATTGTTCATACATCAAAAAATACATAATCCATCATTATAGTCATTTCCGTTCATAAATCATTTTGTTAAACTATCCGTGGTCATGTTCCAAGCTCATGTGATTATATATATGGATTTAGTTGATAATTATTTATTCATACCATATTATTCTCAAGTTATTGACTAATATCATGTGTGATAATTTATTTACCTCTCCATGATCATTATTATTATTGATTCATGATAGACTCCACTATACATGACACTCACTGTGCATTTGATTCCACCTTTATATTTTTTTCCATTACCCCAGTTATTATTTCATGATCAATGAATGTGGATTCAATGATGTAATTTGTTATTTTTTATTTATTATTCTATATATTATTTTCCATTATATAAAATCGGTTTCACTTATGAAAAATAATTTTGAATGTTCTATAATGATAAAAAATATGTTATTTTAATCTAGTATTTATACCGATGTAATAATGTAATGCACCAGATTCAGGTCATTGGAGTCAGGTTATTTGTAATTGGAATCATATAATGTTTAGTATAAATCATATAATCTTGATAGTGGAAAATATAGATTAGGTAAAAAAACTCAAAAATTGACTTCGATGAAAATATAGAGAATTATATCCCAAACAGACCATATTTATGTTTATGAAATTACATATGTTTATAGTTTTCAATTTATGTTAGGTATTACAATTTTTTTAGAAATATATAATATTCATAATTTTTTGAGAAAATATACAATATTCCTTGTTTATAAATGAAACTTGGATGGATGAAGCGTATCAATACTCGTTAAAATTGTATATATTTCCCGATTGAGAAAAACAATATAGTTAGAATTGAAATTGGGAATGTTATGGCTATATTAGGGAAACACAATCATGTAATAAAAAAACCTATCCTAGATGGTTAATCATATTCCATGTCAAGATTCATGGATTTTGGATTTCATTCTGTGATATAGGTCCAAATTTTTTAGTTGTACTACTAATAAAATTGTAGCAGATCAATGAATTAAGTACTTGGAAATTTTTATAGTGAATAAGATGTGCTAAAAAGAAAATGAAAACAAAAGTAATGTATTTTATATATGGTAATTCCATTAAATGGTGGTAATTGTACTAAAACACTAGGGTATAATATGAAATAGAATGTATGGAATGAAAAGATTTTATAGAGACATTGTCTGAAAAATATTTCAATCATGAGACTCAAACTAGGATGAATTTAAATATCTTTTGTTTAATGAAAATGGATGAATCAAGTGTTCAGTAGTATGAATCTAAATTTACTTGGATAGAAAGTTATGATATAGATTTAATATGCAACACTGAATGAATTATTGAGAATTTTAATAAATGGATTATGAAAACTCTCTAAATATAACTTGTCTCTACAACTTTTTCTTTATATGATTAAATATGTTTATGTGATATCAAGGCATATCATGAATTTTACAAGTCTTATTTCATAAATGGGAATTAACATAAAAACATTTGGGATATATAACAACCTATAAATAGAATAATGGAAAGAATGATTTTTCCCACATGTGATAAATGTGGAATGAATCACCATAGATAATGATTGAAAGGATTTGGAGTTTGTAACAAGTATAGAGATAAGGGTCACAAGGAAAAAGAAATTAAAGAGAAGAAAGAAAAGAAATATATTCAATGATTCAACTATAGTGAAATATATAATAATAAAAATAAATGACCCAAACATAAAGGGAATGCACCTCAAAATAATCAATGGTATCAAGGTTAACCTTATGTTATTTAATACAGATAATGGTGCGTGATTAATATGCTATTGTATTTGGATCCAAGAATTATACTGTAATAGAATTTTATTAATTATATTTCAATCTTAGGAAATATGATATATATACATATATAGTTATGTAGTACTATTTTCAAAGGTTATGTGAGCCTATTTTGAATGGTTCCAATAAAATTGATTCTGTAGATAATAAATAATTTTTTAAAACATATGGTTTAGTAATAAATTAATGATTTATTGATGAATTTAGAGTTTCATATTAATAAAATTGATAATTTAACCAAGTAAAATGTTAAAGGAAATACAACGACATTTTATTTTATTGAAATGAATGATATATTTCACAGTCCCTATGAGGTAGAGTTTAATTTTAGCATGAGTTGTATTAATAAAATAAAATTATGTCCAATAGCACTATTAATATTTTTTGTACATGGAAACTACTTTAAAAATATACCTTTGATAGATCTACATGTGTATTTGAAGGTTTTATTTTTGTTTTAACATATATCTATAGTATAAAAAGCCATAGATGTGGTGATTGATCTTTTTTAATGTATGTAATTTATGTATTTCTTGATTAATATGGTAAGGTTGTGTTTTCAAAGGTAAATGATGGGGTTAAAATGTTTCTATTATGAAGGAAATATTTATTACTAACCATATGGATGAATAATTTTATTATATTTTAAAAATTATAAAGTAAATTTAAGTGAATGTAATGTGGTAAAATATTATTAAATTATTACCCTATAATAACTTTAATTAAATACAATTGTATAATCATATGATTTTTTCTAGAATTCATTGATAGAATTTTTTTATAAATGTGTGTCTAAGGTGGAATTCTACTCAAACCTTACAACTTAGTGATGAAACAACTTTGAGATAGTGTCTACTAGTTAATTAGATCAAAAAAATATTTAATAACAGAGATATTAATTCATTTATAAGTCATATAGTCAGTGAGTGTTTCGAGTTTGAGAAGTATTTGGCTAGTCAAAATGGCGACGTTAAAGAATTTTTTGTGTATGCTGATGTAGATCAGCATGTTGGGATACTTTTTTAGATAACTATTACTTTTCATGAAGATTTACTAGCTATTATTGGGCCTATGAGATATATATTTTAGATATTTCTATAGTTATAATAATTAAATTAATATCATGATCCATTTCTTCTAGGATAACTTATTGATTAAATACGGATGTTGATCTGCATATGGAATATGAAAATCATGACCATACACCATGAGTACCTTCTCTACCTTCAAATTACCATGTAGTAGCTCAATAAATAATTCTTTAGAAATCAACAAATTGGAATTCGTTACTGGTGAAGAAACGATGGAGCATAAAAACATGATATTTGATTGTTCTGATTTAAATGTATACCAAGAATCATGAAAATATAATATCAGAGAACATAAAGATTAATCTATCTCTAATTAATACATTAATATGTTTACTATAATCAAGCCTTTGTAAAAATTTATTTTTAGTACTCATTACATAAATACACTTGTCCAACATGACAGTTATCAAAAAGGTTCTATGGAAATTGCAAGAATGAAATCACCCTTGAGTGGATTGAATATTTTCCCATAAAAATTCAGAGTTTATTGATTTTGGAACATTGATTTCGTCTATAAAGGATTTTTTTGTGAATCCTCCATCAATTATACTAGGTTTATCTTAATTTTTTCTTGATGATATCATGGATTTTTTATCTGATGTAAAGTAGACACTAAAAACTCTGAAATGTTTCATGATAAGTACATTTTAATTTATAAAAAGTTTCCAACTTTCTTATAATTCATCTCTAGAATGAGCATTTATTCAATATTACTAAAATGAATTTAGTAACATGCTATCAGAGGAGGTTTCTATAACATCTTAGATTACGTGTCTCAAATATTATATTCTGTCACCTATTATGTTAAATGAGAAGAAAAAGGAAATTTATATTCAATTTCATAATATACAAGAACCTATTGGAAAGTCCAGTATTGGGTTATATATGTGAACAAATGACCATTTTAGTTATCTTAAAAATTATCATAGAGGTAATGTTGATGAAAATTTTCCTGTTACAAGGAAAACAAGAAAAACATATCATTCATCATTCAACCTATTGGAAAAATAGTCAACTTTTTATAAACATCTATAAGAAATCATTTCATTGGTTACAGATCATTATAACATGGTACAAGCTTGTTTCGAAGTTAAAGAATATTTAGATGTTTTTAGCCATGTTAAAAATGGGATTTTTTTTACAAACCTTCATGGAATGTTTGATATATGCGATATGTTATTTTTATAACCTTGGTTTAAAATTATTTTGAAAACCATCCAATTATTAGAGCTCATGATTTTAAAAATATATCAGTGAAGTTAATGATTATTCTCCATTTTTTAATATATAAATTGAAAAACATAGATAGAATGGTGGAGGAAATTAATGATAGGATAATAAATTTCAAATAATTTGTGAATTTATGAATAAAGATGCTAATTGTATATATGTCTTCTAGGACACATGATGTTGAAATTTCTACTTTGATTTTCCTTCTTATCTTTTGTGAGTTTCCAAGCTTTTCTTCTAGGAAAGTAAAACCTTATTATATGGTTTTTAATAATGGATTATGTATCAAAATATAATTATATCAATTGAAATTCCATTAATATAATTATTTCATAATCACATAAAGAATATAAATAAAACATTACAAATGATGATTTAATAAAATAAGAAATATTTCTTCACATGAATGAACCTATAGCGATGAATTGGTAACTTAACCTATGGAATATTAATTTGACCCTTAGGAGTAGTAAACCATCCAATATAATATTAACCCCACCATGGAATGCATAGATAAAATGTAGTGGTCTTATAAATTAACATATGGTATAATTATACAACAGTATAAGTAAATTAATGTTATAGAAATTATTAATTAGGTGTTGATATATTTATGAAACATAAATAATTATTTTCAATTTTAAAATTCTTGTAATTTTTTAAAATGAAAATTATTCCTATAAAATGTATTCCTAAATTAATATTTTATTATCATACTATTATAAGATAATTTTATAAGACCTTAATTAAATTTTCAATGTGTTTCCAAATTAGTTATAATTTTAGAATTTTTATTTTACAAATAAATAAAGATTTTAATAAAACATAAAATTTATTATATACATAATTTTTTTAAAAAATATATTTCATTTTTTAATTCTATATTTTGAAAAATTGTTAGGGTGATTATTTGGTATTTTTCTAAAATACAAGTAATTTTTGTGAATAGTAAAGAATAATAATTCAAGATAAGAATATATACATGATTTATGGATTCATAGAGGAGGTTTGGAAGATTTATGCCCAAATATCAAAAAATAATTCATTATAAATGAATAAATAAAATAGTTTTAAAACACCCCTCTATTCTATTATAAAAACTACCCTTCACCACCTCTTCTCCAAAAACCTCTCATGGATTGATCCTTTTCTAAATTATATTCAAATCGCTTCCCAAGTGCATCACCCAAGTCCAAATTCCATTTATCTAAAAATTTCCATAACCAATCCCCCTAATGAGGTTCTCAAGTGGAAGGATTCAGGCGAAAAACCCCTATTTATTTCATTTTAATCAATTTCAAGTTATTTTCTTTTCATAATTTTTCAGTTCCATCCCTGATACGAATGGTATGATTACTCTTTTACCTTAAATATACTACAATTTTATTATGATAATGGTATAATTCATCATTACATCTTTCCCCTCTCATTTTTAATAAAAATGAAAACATCATCCCGGATGTTTTAATTTATAACTTTCAAGGAAGAAACAGTTTTCAATTTCCATTACGACCTTCTATAAAGATCATAATACTAGTTTTATAGTGAAAAAATATTTTAATATATGTATTAAAATATTTTAAATTCCCTAGAACCATTATATATATATTGTATTAATTAATAATATTAAACTATTTTGTGATTATCCAAAAAACAACAAAATAATCTAAAGGGTTATCATTAGCATATTATCTAATCATTTATTATCAAAAAAAATTACAAAAAATTACAAAAAATAATTATATAAATAATTAATAATTCAGGTCTTCATTAATAAAATATAACATAAATTCTATAAAATATTTCTCATTTTAAATGATTTTACATACATTATACAGGTAATTTATTATGAAAATCATGGAAGTGAATGCGCCCAATTGATGAAAGTTTATCTTATAACTAATAAAAATAGCCATAAATGAATATAATAAAATAATAATTCATCAAAACAATTTATAAATGTTTCTTAATTATTTAATTAATGGATTCAATTGGATTATATTTAATATTGAGATCATGTACAGAACACATTCAGACATAAGCTCAGGGTTTCTTCCTAAACATCTATTTTTTCTGCCATGTTACACGTTCTCTATATTTACCCCAATGTAAATCGTCTGTATTTTAATATTTTTCATCTAAATTATTTTAATTTTTTCCAATAATCATGTATCTAAATAATTTTATCAGTGTTTTAGGGGTATATAGTTGTTTTAATTAGGTCCCCTTATCAATTCTTTCCAATAAGCAAGCCTGATCAATGCAGATTTTCTAATTTCAGAAAAATTTTCAATTAATTACCATAACATGTTTTAAGAAACCCTTATATTAAAAAATTATTTCATTTTATCATGAAAAAATATTTTTGTTCATTTTTGGTTTTATGGAAACAAATATTCCATTTTCACTTTAGATGCTCTTTAATATTTTCCTTAAACATCACTAAAATGTTTCATTTCCCAATCTTTATAAACACTTTTTTATATGTTTCAACTCAAATTGGACATAATTTATCATGATCTATAGATGTTTTACCATATGATTTTTTCTTTATAATTTATATCTAGCCTTTCATGGACACAATTATGATATTCCATTTTGTTATGCATTTTGACATGGTTATAACACCCATTTCATACCATGTGTAACCCTTGTATTTATGATTGATTCCTTATATATGATTCCATATGTGGAAAACATATTCAAGAACATGATATGATGGGGCCACCAATATAGTTCTCCATCATAAGGTGTAATATTTATTATCATGATATGTCATTTTGGGATAGGGAGTGAACATGATTCTTTTATGGGACTATTTCCACCATATCTTTGTAGCTAGCCTTGACTAAAGTTTATATCATGTTATATGTTGTTTCCAAATTTCAATGATGTGATGGTTATATATTCCCATGATATACATGTTGTTATTACTAATGTTTTTTCATATTTCATTTCATTATGTCATCAGGTTATGCCTTCTAACCCATGTGCTATGTTTTTTTCCTACGCTTATTCCATTATTTGTAATTTAGATAATCCATTTTTTTCATGTATTACCGAGGTTATCCAATTAAAATATGAGGTATAAAATTTAATTAGGATCTCATTAACAAGATTAAATAATTTTTTTGTTTCATGATGTTTAATTATGTACTCAATCTTCCAACAAGTGTAAAAGGCTAGGGTCTCTATAGTTGGTAATATATAATGGTCATGTTATTTTGGGAGATTAGGACTAGAGAACATTTTTATGAACCCTATGGGAAATTTTTTCAACATGGATAACCTAGATGTAAACACATGGAATACAAATTTAAGATTTAATATCAATTTATTGGTTTACCCTTCTACATTCATTGTTTCCCTTTTATATTCTTATTTTTGGAGTATTAAAGCCCCAAAATTAGACTTTCTATTTCATATTTAATGGGTAGAAATATAATAACTCATAACAATAATCAATTTTATAGGTAATGTTAAAATTTCCCTAATGATATGAAAAATATTATGGTAACAGATGCTCAAAAAATTATGATAGTACTTCATCAGCTGGCTCTAGTTATTAATACTAACACGAATCATGTGTAACACCGTCATTATCATAAGAAATAATATCTTTAGATAAAATACTTATTGTGTAAAATTCCTCTCATGTTTTGTGAATGTTCTCATCTCCTCCTCAATGAAAAATACATTAACTCCTTTGAGAATATATTTTCAGTTTTACAGTTTTTTGAAGAATAAAATGTCGTAATGGTCGTCTACTGTTTTGAAGGAAAAGAATATTAGTGGTGGAAACTGACCTAGTACCGAAATTCCAACCAAAAAAATATATTCCATGTATTGAGATTAACTCATGATGAAAAAATTCAATAAATATTTTCCCTAAACCCTTTGTCTGATTATAGAAAGGGAATTCCTCCAAATAAATATGAAGGATGACAGTCTATCGGGCCATATGAGGAAAACATCATAAGGAATGAAATATACGCCTCTGAAATTTTCATGAATATAGAATTCAATATAGATCAATACTTTAGAGGACTAAAGATGAGTCTATGAAAATTATTTGAGATTCAAGACTTTGACATTTATGAGGAGATAGTATGTTGTTCCCTTAAGTATAAAATTGAGATCATAGACTCTCAGTGGTCTCAAGGGACCATAAAAAATATAGGAAAATAGAGTTTATTATGGGTGGATAAATATATTTATCCAATTATTGAAGTAAAACCCAACATCAAATATTTATAAATTGTTTGATGAAGAATTTTGTCATCATTACAATGGGAACCAATATATAATTCTTATATAGAAGAGAGTGGAACATAGATAATAATTGGTGAAGGTATATGAATAGTATCACTAATGTGGATGAAGAATGCAAGTTATAGATTAACGATCAGATTGTAGTGAAGTGTTTCAACAATAAAGAAAATTGGAACAAATAGAACATTTCTCTCAGAAAAGGGTTGTTCAAGGTAATAAACAATAACAGCCTATACGTAAGCAAGGAAGGGAATATGCTATCACTACTATTGAGGTGGATACTGGAAATGATGTGCGGACAGGTAAACTAGTTATTTATTCAAGAATAATGAATGCACTATTTGATTTTGTTTCTAGGAATTATATAATATCCTTATTGTGTACACAAATTATACAGTAACCATCGTAAAAATTTTATGTTGAGTTCTATATTAGAATAAAAATAGGGAAATTATTGTATATAATGTTTATAACTCCTTCCCATTTAACATTTGTGCATTGAACCTCCAATAAAATCTTTTTATACTCAATTTGGAAGTTTTTGATTCTATATTTTGGATAGATTGTCGATATTTTCATTAATCTAACATCAACTGTTAGGAAAGATAAATCACTCTTCACATTCTGAGTAATCCTCCAATTATGTACTAGTGTTTGGAGGAACATAATTCTACTTCAGAATCATAGTATCAATTATAGATATTGTTTTTTATGAACAATCTAATGTAGGTCAAATTCTTGATTAAAATGATATAAACATTATCAAATACATTCCCATCATGAGTGATTAAACTGATGTCTTCCCTAAACACTTTTCTCGTATTAATCTTGATCGACATGTTGAGTTCTCAAATCAACATATTCCTAGATCATTCCTAATATCAATGAAACCTTATAGAATGGTCTATGTTGATCTGGATGAACTAAATATGTAATTAATGGAAAATATGGACAAGGGTATTATAAACATGGGTGTTTCACTATAGGGTGCACCTACCAACTTCATCCGGAAAAAAATGATTTGATCACTGGGCCTCTACACTTATTATCATGAACATAAAAATTCACGATAATAAAAAAGTATCACCTTCAAGGGATAGATAAATTGTTTTATTAGCTACATGGGGCCAGTGATTTCTCTAAGGTGGACCTTCATTCTAAATATCACCAAGAAATAGTTAGGAAGGAAGATATTCCTAACTCTTCCTTTCGAACAATGAATGGACACTATGAATTCACAATGATTCTCTTTAGACTCAATAATTATCCATCATTTTTCATGAACATACTGAATAATGTATTTATGTACTACATTTCCTAATTTTATACTAGTCTTTATTTTTGATGATTTAATATTATCTAATAAAAATAAGGATCATGATGAGCTCTTGAATGGTATGATAAAAGAATTATAAATAGAGAAACTATATACAACGTATTATGAATGAGAGTTCTATATGGAGTAAGTATCATTATTGGAACATGTAATCACGATAAAATATATATTTTTGGAACCTTACAAGATAATTGAAACTAAAGTGTGGAACATGCCATCATTTTTAATAGAGATCTATAGTTTCATTGTTATAACTGGGTATTACCAGTGATATTTGAAGAAATAATCATGATTTTTGAACCCACATACCATGATGAGTTGGGAGGGAGAAATATTTTTTTGGACTGGTGAATATGAATACTTCTTTAATGATTTTAATTATAGGCTTATCAATTCATTAGTTGTCACAATAACAATATTTGTGGAACTCTTTATTGGGTATAACACTGCATCAATGAAGGGAATGTGATTTATAATAATTCAAAATGTTAATGTGATAGCTTACACCTTAAGGAAATCAAAAATTCATGTGAGAAATTATACCATGAAAGATTTGTAGTTTGAATCTATGATATTTGTGTTAAATTTTTTAATCATTATCTCTATAAGAAGTGTGAAATTAGTACTGATCATATGTGACTCAAATAAATATAATAAATGTAGCTTAATATGTTATAGTAAATATGGTTAGAGATTATCATGGATTTTGAATACTTAATACATTACAATAATGGTACAGAAAATGGGGTGGAAGATTCTGTAAGTAGAATGGATTTGTAAACATTATCAATGATTATAATTTTTAAGGATCCAATATTTTTATATTTACAAAGGATGGACATGTGGATTATTATAGAAGAAACATCATCAATCATATCTGAAATGATTTTTGAACCATCCTTTATGGTGAAAATAAACAATTCCGAAAGAAATGATATAGAAATTCTAAAAAAGGTGGAATTTATAAGAAAAGAGAAATAATCAGATTCCAAAATGGTTGAGGAAGGATTCATGAGATTTTTTTCACGACCATGTGTATTGTCAAATACAAAGATAAAGAAAGATATTCCAAATGATGCATATAGCTCAACCTTCCCTATTCACATAGGGATAAAAAACATGTATTGAGGTATTTGAGAGAACTATTTCAGGGATAATATAAAGTAGAAAGTCACTAAATATACATCAATGTGTTCGGTGTGAGAAAAAATGCAGTTTGAAAATCAATATTCGAAGGTGATGGTGCAACCATTACCGATACCAACGTAGAAATGGGAAAACATCACCATGAAACATGTCATTAGTCATCCAAAGACATCATAAGGAAACAATGATAAATGTGATTATTTGTATTTTAATACAAATTAAGATCACATATTTTCAATTTGAGGGGCCTTCTCACTTGATCAAATGGCACAAATATACCTGAAATAAGTGGTTAGTCTGCACGGTGTACCAATATCTATTATATTCGGTAAAGATACGTGATTCACCTCTATATTCTGGAAAAGACTCCAATATTCTCTAAAAATCATGTTGATCTTCAATACGACCTATCATTCTCACACTAATAGACATTCTAAGTGTACTATTAATACACAAGAAGTAATGTTGAGATCATGTTTGATGGAATTCAAAGGGGGTTGCACCCAATATTTTACACTGGTCTAATTTTCTTATAACAATAGTTTTCATAAGGAAATACAAATGGATATATATATATATATATATATGAAACCCATTATGGGTAAATATATAGAACACCAACTTTCAAGGATGATGTCGGTGAATGTATGCTTCGAGTATCTAAAATAGTAGAATAAATGGTGGAGAAGGTAAAAAACAATCAGAAACAAATCAAGGAATTCCTAAGTTAATAAAAGAGTTATGGAAAAAATATTTGGTTAAACCAGGAGTTAAAGGTTCAAGACATGGTATTCCTCCACATGTCCCCGTTTAAAATAATCATGTGATTTGGGATGAAAGGAAACATGATTCCTAGGTATATCGATCCCATAAAGATTCTGGATCGATTCGAAGCTACGGTGTTTTGACTAGGAATTACATAGACAGTGTCTCAAGTAGATGATGTGTTATATTTATCCCTCCTGAGTAAGTACATATGATAAACATACCATGTATAGAATTCAGTTGTGGTAAAATTGGAATGATATATCGATAAAACCCCAAGATATTGTGAAATATAGTTTTTGAATTAATTTAATGTTTTTGATATTTTTCATTTCATGCAACACAGGAAATAGTTTATTTTATATTAAAGAACTATGTATGGATTAAATTATACACTATATAAATATAATCATGAAAAACAAAAAAAATTATCTTCCTTTACAATGAACACCAAGGTTAGTATGCATTATAAAAAAGACCTACTGTCCTTTAAGTCATATGTAACATGCAAGACCGAGTGTTACTCAACAATAATTAAGTATTAAAATAATATTATTTTATAGGATATAACATGGAAAATAAATTGAATATAATATTATTAATGAACATATGAATATATATATTTCAAAACATTGGTTACCTATTAGATATAATAAAATATTTAATCCAAATGAATATAAATGGGTAGATTTTAAAAAAGTAATCTCTTATTATGAAAACATATTTATATTAATATGTAATATAAATTACTAATAGTGAAAAATAGTAATTAAATTTACATGTTATATATTCAAATAAGTACTTTTGGTATTCATCCAATATAATTTAATGATATAATATAAGAACAAATAATATTTCATGCATAAAAACATAATTTTTTATAAAGGTAGTATTACCACATTTTAATAGAGAACCCATTAAGTTCAAATTCTGGAGCATTTTTTGATTTTATATGTCCAAGTAATCTTAACATTTGAAATATAAACATAAAAAATTATGATAGGATAATTTTTTTGGTATTATTCTGTAAGGTTTCATTTATAATGAGTATTTAAAATTACTGAATTTCAAAATATCTATTTCATCTATTTTATTTATAATGCTAAATTATATTGTAAAATTTTATTCAATTATAAATTAGATAATACTTTTATCAATTATTCCAATTTTTTCATTGGAATAATTTTCATAATTAACTGAAAAAAAAATTCCAAACTTTTTATCAAATTTACTTTAAAACTCATAGTGTCATCCAATCAGTAAAATTATTTCTAAATTATTTTTAGCCACTTTTGTGATTATAATTTGGAAAAAATTAATTCCATATTTTTAATTACCATAAAATATTATTTCTAATAACATTGTATTTGTTTTTTACCAAACATATTAGTGAAATTGATTAAAATTAATTACATCAATTAAGAGAAAAATTAGGTTAAAAATGACTAAACCTAAATTTTAAGACCCAAAATAACCTAGAAAGAAGTTCCCAAACCATTTTATGGACATTAATTAGCAATTAAGAATCATTTATTGAGTTGTTTGTGGGATTTTAGGTCTTACTTTAGTTAAATATTTTGGTACACCAAACGTGTTTTAAAAAGTACCAATTGTTTCCATTCCGTCCCCTATAAAAGTCCAACACCACTCATTAATCATCAAACCTCTAAAAAACATTGTTTTAGAAACTCTATACACAGTAAACATCCAAAAATACCCCCTTAATCCTAAAATCTTCCCCTTTGGACGAATTAAATACAATTACTCCATTTGGTAGAAATCTAATGGAGTTACCTAATTAAAAGGCAACATATTCTCTCAAGCTCTTTTATTTTATTTTCCTTCACCACCGCTAAACTATATTTAATACATTATTATATAAAAAAATTTATTTATTCTATTATAGGATATTAATATTATTAGTTTTTTTCCTACGCTTACAGAAACCTATATTTAATCGATAACGAAAATACAATTTAAGTGTATGGCGAACTATTACCTCCCAAAATGACGACTGTTCAATTTTCCATAAAAAATATCATAGAAGATATTATGATGGAAATTATATTTCTATATTTTATATGTCATATTTATTATTTATTTATTCCTCTTTAATCTTTTTACAAAACATATCATTATACATTCTATTTTTTGGAAATATGATAATTTCTTTTGAGGAAGTGAGGACTATCACCCCCTCAAAGTGATTTGATTCATCCTTAAACTACATGGAATGTATCAAGGATCGTTTTAGTGAATTTATATGATATATAATATATCAAAATATCAAAATAAATAATTATATATATATACACACATATAATTTACATTAATTATTTCAACATGACATGTAAATTAAAATAGCATTCATGCGTATATACAACTGACCGTCTCCATGAATGGCGTATTCTGTTTCATTATTATACATTATATGGATTATTATATTAACAATATACTAAATATAGAAGTATAAGAACCAAATATATTAAAATTAATAAACATGAGAAAAAACAATGTGTATATTACCTGACGTGGAACCTTAATGAAGAATTTATAAAAAGCTGGTAATATAAATCCACAATCCAGACATATATGGTATTAGAAGTAATAATATGTTTCTATAAAAAATATATAATAAAATTAAATTTATTATACATGAGTTTCTATTGTGTGAGATGAGTGTCAATACCCAAGGTATGGGGATTTCATCACACTTTTTATTTCTAGGAGATTCAAGATTTATTCACCACCCATTCTTTTTATGTGGTGTGTAGAGTCAAAAGGATTTATTATATGATTCCAGAACATAAATTTATGGGTATTTATATTTCCATTTGATGTAATTTTTTCATTAGGTAATTTTTCAATTGTTACAAAATTGATAATGGAATTTTGTCTCAATTTTCTTTCTTTGAGACAAATTCCATCTTATGAACCTATATTTTTTCATGAGGTGTATGTACTATCATTGATATTCTCTATCATGAATATCATTTTTACATGATTTTTTAATCATAATTTAATTTAATATTCTAACATGTAGAGTATATTTTAATGTTTTAATATGGTAAGAGTTTATTGAAACAATATCATTACTTTTTAAATATTGTTTTGTTTATACTCCCATTGATAAAATATTATGATCCACGTCTTATGAAAACTCATTAATATTAATTTTCTCATGTAATTCATTAACTATTCATTTATTGGTACCATTTTTACTCTATTGGGTACATAATATTGTTATGAAAGTGTTTTTAAGAAATCTTTACATTACACTCTCTTCGGTCAGAAATATGTGTTTATTCAAAACCCTGTTTTCTAATAAGTGTTTCTAAGAATATTCTACTAATAAAATATGATCATAAAACAAATTTTTGACGTTTTTCAGTTTTACCAATTCAATCATGGGAATCTTCTTGTTGCTTTTCAAATGAACAATTTTTCCAACCTTTTTACCATTCAAATGGAATGAAATATTTACCTTATAGACATGTACAAATTTACATTCCATCAATTCATTGAAGATTTAATTAAATGTTTATAATATTATTTTTTAAGAATATATATATAATATAGGTTTTTTAGAAAAAACGAATCTATCCTATTTTCAAATATTTCCTCACAATATTTCAAGTTTGTTTTCATGAAAATGTTTTTCAAAATCATTTTATGTGTTAATGATCTTTTTTAAAGAAGAAATGATATTTATATTAGAAAATTATTCAGTATATCATTTCAAGATATTTTACATCTAATATGACATCCATTAATGATACTCAAGACCTTCTAGGAAGTGATCCAATGTTTGCATTCAATCCATTCACTAAATGGTATATGTTTTATTGATTGGTGTTTATGAATCATATTCCACTATCATGGGTTATATGTTTTTGAAACCTGTTATTGTCCCATGGGATTTAGGATTTTGAAACCTGAAACTTTTCCGGGAGTATGATTTTGTGAAGTGACCCCAAAACCTATATATTTTCATAGGATATGATGTGATTAAATTTTTATGAACCCATTAATTTCATGGGTTATGATTTGATGTTTATAAAACCAATATAGTTTTTTAGGTCATGATATGGAGAATGATTTATTTTGTGGAACAAATATGGATTTTTTTTATTATGACATGGGATGGACCTATATCTTCCTATAATTAATTTGGAAACGATAAATGATTTATGATATCAAAGGTAACAGAGGATGAAATCCCTAGCCCAAAACATGAGGATACATGGGAGGACATCCCATTCCTGAAATAAGAGGGTACATGGTAGGAAATCTGAAGAGAAAAATAATGGGGTCCACATGAGGACATCTCAAGCAGAAAACAACAGTGTTCATTGGATTGAATACCAAGACTTAATCTTTTAAATGGGTGATTATACCAATACTATCATGTTACTATGGTCTTAGTAGGTATCCTATACTTACCACCATCAATAGTTATGTGTTTTCCACAATTCCATGTTTTATTATTATGTTATGATTTCATGGATTACGTGATTTATTTTATTATGGTTCGTTTAATATGAACTAACAATATTTATACAATGATTAATGTTTATTATTTTCGATATGTAGGTTCTGACCATATAATTTTGGGACCATGTAATCGTATCCCTATAATAATTTTTATCCCAACAGGTATCCCTTGTTTTCCCTTTATGAGCATATAATCACACCAATTTTTATGTTTCCTTCCATAGGTTATGAGGATATGTATTATGTGTTATCTATATAATAAGGGATTTATTTATGATGAAACTATTTAATAAATTGTATTTAATTCATGTACCAGGTTTTATGTTTCCATGTTTCCAAATACACTAATCTAATAATGTCTTTGGCAGTAGGTTTGTATAATTTTTTCAGAATTCTATAAATTTTATGTAATTTTAATGTAAGAAAATAGAGAGTATATATAGTTTTTATCAATGAATATGTTCAGTTAACCTCTGAAAGATATGGTTACAAAACCTTAGTGAAAACTTAAGGACACATCTATGGATAAGTTTACAGAAAAGAAAAATTATAGGAAAATTTACTTGAGTTTTTTTAATGTGTAGAGTGTGTGGTTTCCCTGAAATAAATCCATGTATGGATACTAAAAGTGTATGTGTTTCTGTAAAAGATGTACCTAGGGGTCCTAAATCTGATAATATATATCGAGAAAGACTTTGGGTAATCTAGCACATGATTACATGCCATGCTTCAAACCTAGTTAGACAATTCCAAGGGATATTCATCGGAAATTAAAAAGGTATTCATTAATAATTTTGAAGGATTTGAAATTAGTACTTCTATGAATTACCTAGAGTAAGACAAATGTGTCATCAATTAAACAATTGGTTACTTGATTTATACATACTATAATTAAATTTACCTCATTATATGGTTTTCTTCTATGATATGTATTTATCTCCCCCTATGTCATGTTTTTAGTCAATGGAGATAAAAAAACATGGTTAAAATTTAAGGTTACAGATGTTGAAATTATAGGATTATGATAAAAAATTTCCCATGGGGAAATATAATAAATAGAATAAAGAAGATTGTATGAGTATGATTATAATTCTAAAGATAAAGGGATTGTAAATGACATGTGAATGGGATTGTAAATGACAACGATTTTAAATCATTGTTTCTAATGTTTTGGATTTTCATCATTCGGAAGGATTATAAGGTTACAAATTGTTGGGAAGGTTAATTTAATCTATATATGTAGTTTGGGAGATTAATGTATTATCTCACCACATGAATATTTATTAACATTTTAAAACCAACTCTAACAATTTTGAGTTTATGATAACTAAATAGAGATGGGATGGCTTATCAAGGATCTCATGAGATGTTAGTGTTCTAGGAATGAAAAATTCAATGTTTTTTTAGAGAAAGAGGTGGAGTGGAAAATGAAACAACAAAAGGTTATATTTTCCAAACATCATAAAATAATATATTTTCATGAATGTTATTCAACATTAGTAAAATGACATATAAATAAAAGGTTATCCTATTACCTTCATTTCCGATGAATCAAATGGCCAGCTATATAATCATTATTTTATGGATTTCTGATAGTTAAAATTATCCTAACAAAGATATATATTACTCTCCATCCAATCATAGTGGATATATTTCTCTTCAACATCCATATTTTCACATCCGATCTATGTTCTCTTATGTGGGAAGGAATTTATGAGGTACTTTGGTTACCTATAATGGAAGAAGATTTTTATAAAGATGTATTAATATTCAGTTTTATGATGTGGGTTTCTATGAATGGAGCTCTAAAGTATAGAAATAATTGTAAACCACATATATTTTTTTTGTAAGAAATCCATTTTATGTGGGGTAGAATGTGACACCCAGATATTTTATGAAATATTTTTTGCAATTTACATTAATAGTTTTGATTTTTTTTAATTTCACTCAAAACTGATAAATGTATATTTTTTATTAAATAAATATTCCTTGATTTCATTATATTAAATAGAGTCATAATACAGAAAGGAACACAAAATTAATTTCCACTTTCACTATATAGAAGATTGAGGTTAGCTTTCATTACATGCAATACAGACTTTCCTTGATGGCTTTTGTAGCACCTAAGACTTAGGGTTACTGAATATAAATTCATTTTTAAAATATTTTTATTTAATAGGATATAAAACAGCCATTAAATTTATTAATATATGATTAACACACTTATGAATATATATAGTTTAATTCATTGGTTACATATAAATTATAAAAGAATATATGTACCAAATGAATATAAATGTACTGATTTTAAAAATGTATATTTCTTTGTGAAATGCGAATTTATATTAATAAAATAAATTAATTAATAATAGTGAAAGAAGTTTATTAAATTTTAATGTTATATATTCAGAAAAATATTTTTTTATAATCATCTGATACATTTGATAGATGTAAGATATGAACAAACCAAATTTTATAATTAAAAAATTATATTTTTATATAGGTAGTTTTACCACATTTTAATTGAAAATAAATTTAAATCAATTTTTTTAACTTATATAGATTTAATATTAAAAAAATTAACTTCATATTTAAATGAGGAACATAAATATTAGGATATGATAATTGTTTGGAATTTTTCTGTAAGGTTTTATTTTTTAAATGAGTAGTTAAAAATACTGAATTAAAATAGAATTCTTTTTCATCTGATTAATTTATAAAGTTGAATTATATATTAAATTTTTTGAAAAGTTTAATAATATAATGTTATATAAATTAACACAATTTAGGTTATTTAAAATTATTTTACATTAAAACTGGATAAAAAAACATTTCCATCCTTTTATCACTTTTTTACAGAATACCTGTAGTGTCACCCCATTGGAAAAATTATTTTTAAGTTAATTTTTATTAATTATTTGATTAGAGTTTGGAAAAATGTATTACATATTTTGAATCATCATAATTTATAATTTACTATAATTTTAACTTTATTTTTACCAAAATCATTAGTGAAACTGAATAAAATTAATTACAATGATTTAGGGGAACCCAAGGTTAAAAAATTACTAAACCCAATATTTAAGGCCCAAATCGACCTAGAAACTTTTACAACAGAAATTGGATGGATATTATTCATCCTTATTGCATAAATGAAATTTTTTCATTTGATATGACATTTGTTTGGTAAAAATGTGGGTACATCAATCTTATTTTCAAAAACTTCATGTGTGTCCTTTCATTCCCTATAAAAGGCGAAAACATATATGTATTTATAAAAACTATAAAACAACTAATTTTAGTTCAATATCTTACCTATAAACTTTCCAAAATCCCTCCCTTCCTCCTATAATCATCCACTTGGGTATAAATTAATCCATGGAATCCTTTTGGTAGAAACCAAAAGGAATTACCTGATTAAGTGGTAACGTCTTCCCTCAATATATTTTATTTTATTTTATTTATCAAACCCTAAAATCTAATTGTTCCATAAATTTATAACAAAAAATTTATATTTAATATACTGTTATGTTGTTATTATGTGGTTTTTTTCTACACATACACACACCTCCATCAATTATTTAACGAACATAATGTTTTTATGTACGGCTAATTACCTCCTCACGAAATAATGGTGGTTCATTTTTTCATACGAACTCTATTGATGTTTATTATGATGGAAAATATATTAATATAGGTGATATATTATATTTATTACATGTTTAATCTTTTTATAATCCTTTTACAACACATATCATTATACATTCCATCTTGTGTTAATATGAAAATTTATTTTGAGACGGTGTGGACTACAACACCGTCAATGGGATTTTTTTCATTCATACACTACTTGTAATGTATCAATGATGGGTTTATTTAATATATATGATATATATATGATATAATAATTTTATTAATATATATATATATATATATATATTGAAATTAATATGTATACATATATTCCTTTTACTCTCTTTCTTTCAGCATGAAAATTAAATGGAAATAACATTAATGTTTATATACAACCTACCATATCCATGAATGGTGTTTTACATTACATAAATCAATATTATATGGATTATTATAAAATTAATATACTGAATATACTTTTTTATATACAAGATAAATAAAAAATTATAATACATGTGAAAAATAAAGAGGATATTACCAGAAGTGAAATGTTAACATAAAATTGTTATCAAGAAAGTAATAAAAATACAAAATTAAAACATATATGGTATTAGAAAATAGAATATGGTTTTTTAATGATTTATTAAAAATATAAATTTATTATACAGGAGTTTCGAATGTGTGTGATGAGAGTTAAGTCACAATTTAATGGTATTTTATCTCACATTTCGTTTCTGTGTCAAAGATGCATTATTAACCCCCCATTCATTTTGTGTCCTGTGTAAACATCCCATGGATGTATAATATGATTCTAAAAAATAAATTTCTGGTTATATAAATATCCATTTTATGATATTTCCTTCATGGGGTTTATGTTTCAAAAGATACCACAAACTTAATGTAATATTCCTTCAATTTCCTTTATTTGATTCACATGTCATGTTATACACCTATATTTTTCCATGAGGATTATATATTATAGTTGAAATGTTATATACTAAATCTACTTATTTTAATGACATTATAAACTCCATGTAATTTAATTTTCTTACATGGGTTGTATTGTTAAAATTTACCAAGTGGTAATTGTTTATTAAAAAAATGGCATAGCTTATTTTGAGAATTTTTATATATAAGTATCCTTTAACGAAATATTACGATCCATAACTTATTAAATTTATTAAATTTAATATAATATGGTTATTAATGATATATTAATGTAATGGTACCATTTTCCTTCTCATTGGCACATAATATAGTTAATAATGTGTTTTTATGAAGGCCTGACTTTACCCTCTCTTAAGTTTGAAATATGTGTTCATTAAAACGATGTTTTCTAAAAAGGGTTTCCAAAAATATTCTTCTAATATCATGTTATCATTATTACATAATTTTGTATTTTTTGTATTTTACCAATTTTCTCATAGGTATATTCTTCTCACTTTTCAAATGGGACATTTTTTTATCATTTTTACTGTGCAAAATGACTATTCTTTTTAGCTCATTTGACATGACCAAATTTACCAACAACCAATTCTTTGAAGATTTATATTCATGTTTAAAAGGTTTATTTTTAATAAAAATTTCAAAATATATTTTCAATGAAATGGTTTTAAAAATTTTTGAAGGTTATTTTATAAATTTTCAAGGAAAATGGTTTTCAAATTGATTTAAATCCTCTTTTATAATATTAGGAAATATATTCAAAGCAATGAGTTTCAAACATCATTCAAGATTATTTTATATGTTTTCAAGAAAAATTATTTTCAAAATTATTTTCATGATTATTTAAATGTTTTCAGTGAAATTCTTTTTCAAATTGTTTTCAATTATTTCTTTTCAAAATTTCCCCAAGTTTCAATTATATGTTTTGAAGGAATTTGTTTTTCAAAATTTTTTAAAGACTTATTTATAAGATTAAAAATAATTTTCAAAGAATTACATTTTAAAATATTTCAATAACCATTTTTATATTAGTAAGGAAAAAAGTATTCAAAATGATTTCAAGATATATTTATATGTTTCTAAATAAAAATGTTCGAAAAAGTTATCAATGATCTTTAAAAGATCTATTGTTTATTTTCTTGAAAATGATTTTAAAAGGTTTTTTATGTTTTAAAATAAATTTTCCAAGAATAAAAGTTTATTTACTACTGAAATTTATTAAAAATATCTTTCCAAGATATTTTCTATCTGTGATGACATTAATTGATGTCACTTATTCCCTTCTTAGAGTTGATCCAAAGGATTCATTCGCGTTATTTTGATGAATGGTATAGGTTTTTATTGAATTATGTTTGTGAAACTCATTCCGATTTAATATGTTTTATGATTTTGAAACCCATTCCTCTTGTATGGGTTTTATTCTTTTGAAATACACTTATTTCTATTGGTTATGGTTTCATTAAGTGATTATGAAACCAGTCTATTTTCATAAGTTATGATGTAATGAAATGTTAATGATATTAATTTTCATTCCTATGTTATGATTTGATGTTTATAAAACCTATCATTCTTATGGGTCATAATAAGATTAATTGTTTATTTTTTATCTTCTATGAATTATTTTATTATAATATTATTGGGACCTATATCTCCCTCCAATTCACTGGGTAATGATAAATGTTTTAAGAAATCAATGGTTACACATAAAGAAATACCAAGCATGAAACATGAAGGTTCATTGGAGGAAGTCCCATGCCAAAACAAGAGCGTACATGGGAGGAAATCTCATGACCGAAACAAGAGGGTACATAAGAGGGCATCCAAATCCCAACACAAATGGTACATGGTATGTTATCTCAATCCCAAAGTAGGTAAACAGGTGATTATCCCAATCCTACCATGGTACTAATGTATTTTTAGGTAGCCGATAAATATTATTATCTATAAATACATGTTTTATACAATTCAATGTTTTATTCCTATGCTATGATTTCATAGATTATGTGCACTCTTTCATTACGATTCATGTCTTATGAACTGCCATTATTTATTCCATGATTCATGTTTATGATATTTGATAAGTAGTGTATGATCATCTATTTTTATTATCACATTCTCATACCCCTATACTCATTTTTATTCCTAAATATATCATTTATTACCCTTACCGAGTATATGGGCTCACCCCTTTTATATTTCCTTTCACAGGGTATGAGCATATGTATTAGGTATGAAGTTTCTCTGAAGGATTGTAATTATGATGATCCTATTTAGAGATAAGTTATCTCACTTATATAATAGTGTTTAAGTCTCTATGTTTCCAAATGTACTAAACTAATACATTCTTTGGGTGTATATTTGTATAATGTTTTTAGTATTACGAAAATGATATGTAATTTTAATGTATGAAAAGAAAGTGAAACTTTAATCTCTATCATAAGTAGAATCATGTGATGTTATTATATCGTAGAGATAAAATTCTTAGAAATAAGAAGACTCACATGGTTAATGTACTATGGAGGAACTATATATATGAAGAAGAAAAATGGGAACATGAGGATGTGATGAAGGATACATACCCACTCATATTTTCATCTTAGAATGTAAAATGAAATTTAAAGGGTGAAATTTCATAATGGGGAAGAATTTAACCAACCATGGTTATATAAATTGAGGTTTCCTTATTAAAATTATATAAATATAAAATAATGTGAAAAAATTATAAATGAATAATTAATGAAATTAGAGGTCTTTATGGAAGAGAAAGAACATATACTGATGTAATAATAACTTCACATTTGCAATACTAATATAAATATTATGAATAATAAACTGACCAATAGAATATTAACATCACCCAAGAATTTATAAATAATACTAATAAATCCTATAAAAGAAAATATTATATAATTTTATCAAAGTATATGTAAATAATTTTTTTGAAATTATAAATTAAGTATTTATATTTTTATAAAAAATAAATTTTTATTTTCTATTTCACAATTTTTTCTAAATTTTTAAAAAGAAATTTTTTTTACATAAAATGTATTGATAAAGTAATATTTATTTATCATATTATAATATTATAATTTCATGCGAACTAAATTAATTTGTCAACATTTTACACAATCAGTTATAATTTTAAATTTGATATTTTTCAAATAAATTATGATTTAAATAAAAAGTAATTATATTATATTTAGAATTTTTTTCATAAATTTGAGTTAATTTTTGAATTCTAATAACCAAAAATGGATAGGGTGGGGTTTTAGGTCTTTCTAAAATATATGAATTTTTGGTTAATATTAAAATATGATAAGTCATGATAAAAGATAAATACATGAATTATAGAGTCATAGATGATGTATGGATTATGTAAGACAAAAAAATCAAAATATCCTTAATTAAGTTTTTATTATTTTTGATTATTATCAATCTATTCACAGTCTTGAGAAAAAATAATAAATTAATGAATGAAATAAGGAGAAACACCCCAAACCATGATAAAACAAAATTTTATTGAATATTTTATTGATAATAAATGAAATAGTTTCTTCACATTATGCTTAATATGTTCAATTGTTTAATATTTTGGATTAGATTATTCATTTGCAAATTAGACGAAAATTCCCGTTTTACGATTTTAAACTTCAATGTAGTGTTTGGGGCCTAAATATTTTTCTGCAAATTATTTTAACAAAATCATAATAAATATGTTCCTGACTTAATGGGATAAAAATTCTATTTAGTAAATTGGAGCTGGATTGTGCATTTGAGTAGAGTAAATGAGCCATGAAAAACAATTTGGACTGAACTAATTAGATTAGACATCACATCACCATTTGGGTAGTATCATCATAATACAGACATGTATTTTTCCCCAATTTGACAGGAATATCGGGCACATGATTATGAACAAATCATCCTTCTAGAAGATTAAAAAAATTGTGGGTTCTGGAGGTCAACTATGAGGTGCCATAGGGATTAAATATTTTGGCCGAATTTCCCTTTCACATTTAAAAATTGTTTGTATCCTTATCCCACCACAACTCTATTTAATGGGTTTTTACTCTTAGGGATGGTTAATAGGGAATTTGGGAAGGTTTTTCCAAATGGGTGGCTCTCGGGAACCCCTCAAATCTATCGGAAGAAGTAAGGCCTTGAGAAAACATCTCTTCCAAGAAGGCTCTCTACTCCCACCTCATATTTGAATTTCTTTTCTTTCTTGCTTGTATCCTGATTTTTTCTTCAATTAATCTTATATGTTTTTTACTTTTAATATTCTTATTTTTCTTGTTAGGCTGGAATCTTAGAGAGGAGATGAGATTGGGTGTTCCCCAATCAACACATTGCTTATGAAAAATGTCTCCAGGATGACAACTCCACCCATAGAACAGTGATATCTTTCATAGTTGATCTAATCCCAACTCCCATCATTTATTTTTCATGAAATAATAAATATATTTTAATTCTTAAATAGTGATTAATTTATTGAGTTTAAATTTTTTATGTTACTCGATTGACTTGCACTTGACTGCTTGGTTGGGCTTGTGTAAGCCATATGAGTGAAGCCTCAATCGCAAAATCAAATCAAATTGGGATAGAATTTTATGGTCAAATTCTCATCCCCAACTCAATTAATTCTCAAATATAGAGTGGATATACTTCCCAAATTTAATATTGATCATAAGTTCAATTTTGGATCCCAATCAAGGTAGGGTGCTGCAATTGGACGTCTCAAAGTTGACCAAAGGCTCATTTTTCAAATATTTTTGGTCATGTTAATTTCTATAGGGTTCAGGGGTTGACCGGGATAAGGGATTAAAATTTAATGAATTATAATAATATTGGATAGGGATAAATTAATGATTAAAGAGGTATATTAGATAGACTACGTCATCTCATATAGTTGTTATTAATGAAATTGTGTCTTTGATTGTTCCATCTCATTTTCTAATTTAGTGTATTGTCCAAAAAATAGAAAACCAAACCCACCCACCTTTTTTTTCATTTGTATTCACTTATTTTTTTATTATTCAAATCTATTAAGGGTTGTTTAGTTCACTTATTATTTAATATAATGGCGTAGGTCATCCACTGTGATGCGCACAGTAAAATACAAAATAATTTTTTTAGGGCGTGTGTGACAACGTTCATCAAATTGGCATTTTTTTCCTAGGAGTAATGTTTTTTTTCAACCAATTTTAGAAAAGTTATTTTTTTCTCTTCTTCTCTTCCATTTTCTTTTTAGTTATTTCTTCCACACTTTTTTGGATCATCAATTAAAACCTCATTTAATGATATTTGTGTCCACTTATTTTCATTTCTCTATTTTCTATGATTTATGAATTGATCCCAACCATAGGATCTCCTTGTTTTAGACACCGAGATTAATGGCAGCCTTAAGGCTAGAATAAAAAAATCTCAGTATATGGGAAGTGTCGACATTTCCCCAACTGGGGAATTCCTCCACTCTAATAATTTTGAAATTGGATACTCTTTAAAAACAAATATTAAATTAGATAAAATGGCTGAAAATGACTATAATGAACTCAATATGGCTATTCAAGAGTTCGTTCACCCTGATATTAATTATCATCTGACATGAATTACATATATAACTCCTGAATCCAAAATTAAACTAAAATATGGGTTAATTCACCCTCCTCCAAAATTTCATGGAATATCTGGCGAGGATCCAAACAAACATTTAAAAGAATTTAATCTGGTATTATCAACAATGAAACCAAGAATCTTCTCTGAATATCAAATAAAACATTGAGTATTCCCATTTTCACTTGATGAATCTACTATGTATTGGATGTATTATTTAAAAAATGGTTATGTAACATGATGGAAAAATTTAAGAAGTCATCTCTTGCTGATATTTTTCCTGCATAAATGACAACTTCTATTTGAAAGGTGATCTAAGGGATCAAGAAGACACATGAGGAGTCAATGTATGTGTATTGCGAATGAATCAAGAAGTTATATGTAAGATTCTTGCATCACCGACTCAGTGAGAAACTTCTCATCCAGTACTTATATGAACGACTCATACCTATGGGGAAGAGCATAGAGGATGCTGCAACTAGAGGAGCATTGGTCGACAAAACACAAGTCAGTTCATGTGCATTGATCGAAAATATAGAACAACACTCTCAACAATTTGGCGATTGAGGTGCTCGAAATGTCAGAGTAGTATAGTAGGTATGTCTATCTTCTCTTGAAATTCATTGAATTGAGACTAAGTTGGAAGAAATGTCCACTATGGTGAGGCGGATTGGTTTATCATAAATGAAATCCCAACACCCTCCTTCAAACCCATGTGGAATTTTCACTGAGACAATCCACCCAACTCACTCTTTCCCGAATGTACATGAAAAAGAAGACTATGAAGCAGTGTTTCCAGATAGACCATATCAGTAGAAACAACAACCATATACCCAAAAGTAGTTTGATTCCTCTGCTCCAATGTATATCCAACAGTGGAAGGATCAATCAGATTTGAGGGATGGCTCTGGACAAAAACAAAGGACCCCTTTTCAACAAAACACCCAGCAGCCTCCGCCTTACCAGCAGGGTTTCCAACAACCCCAAAAGAGATTGGAAGTCGAAGTATCAATAGGCCAACAATAGGGGAATCCCCCATAATGGTAGATTATAATTCTGGTGATCTTTTAAAATCAATTATTTGTAATCCCTAGAATGAGTTGAAGAGTCAATGTTCAGAGCTGAGGGAGTTGAAAACACAAATGAGCCATATTTACCCCACCCTCCATGACCTGGTATGTAATAAATCAAGAAATATAATTTCCCAATATAAAAAAATCCATAAGGGAATATTAGTTCCATCACATAGAAAAGTTAGAATCAAAAAATTAATGCTTCTCCACCTACCATTCCATAGGGATTCACCTCAACTATAGAGAAACTTTATTTAGAACTGGCTGATGAGTAACCCAAGGAGAAAGATAAAGGTAAGAAAAATGAAAAATGGTAATGATTTTTATTTTAAACCCATTCCTTTTCCAAACAGGATTTTTCAAACCAAAAATTTGGATGAAGAGAAAATGAAAAATAGGGTTTTGGACACATTAAAGCGTGTGCAGATAAACATCCAACTTTTTGGTGCTATTAAGAAAATCCAAAGGAAAGTTAAATTCTTAAAATAACAATGTACCAATCGAAGTCATCTCAAGGAAAATGAGAGGATAAATCTTTGAAGGAATCTATCAGCACTCATTACACCAAATCTTGTGATGCCAACAAAGTGAAAGGATCTTAGTACATTATAAATCCAAGGAAACATTTAGGTGTTAAACATTTTTGAGTCTTTATGTTATTTTGGATCATCTATAAATGTGTTGCCTCAATCTGTATTTTTTCATTATTGGTTGGGGAGTAAAAGTTGACATGAGTAGTAGTGCAGTTGGAAAATAGATATATAATATATCAAGTGGGTGTACATGAGGATGTACTTATTAGGGTAAGAGACATGATATTTCCAGTAGAAATCTACTTTCTTAACATGTAGGATGATTAAGTAAGTTATCATACCCCAATTATCCTAGGTAGTCCCTTCCTCAAAAATGAAGAAAAAATCATAAATTTATATGAGGGTACATGTTCCATAGTGTTCAGAGGCGAAGTTGTGATATTTAATATTACGGATTCCATGAAGTACCCCTCATAGGATCATTTTGCTTTTGTTATCTCCCATTTTGAACCACCAAGTAAAAACCAATGGAATTTTGATTATCCTATATTTAGGGATATTATGAGCATTGGTTATAGTTTGATCTCTAATAGATATTCCAAAAATGATTCTAATGAATAAGTCTCTCTATCATTTTATTTTTAAATGAATTCATATTCTAATATTGATCATGAGGACTCTAATTATGACATGGATTTTAAGTACACTAATAGAATTGATGAACTATTCTATGATTTTTATGATGTATATTCTGATACTGATGCTATTTGTGCACATATTTCATTACCTTCACAATCCCCATCCATACAGCACCCCCCTTATATCGTAACTTAAACAATTTACACCTAATCTAAAATAATCATTCTTGTTGACTGGTAAAATATTACTTGTTATCATTTCAAACAATCTCTCTATTTATCAAGAAGAAAAATATTTGAATATTTTGTGGGAGAACATCATGGAAATTTGGTGGAACTTGGGTGACATATCAGGTATTAGACCCTGAATTTGCAAGTATAGAATTCGTTTAGAGGATGGGAACAAATTTTTGGGGCATTCAAAAAAGAGATCGAATAAAACCATTCTGTAAGTTGCTAAAAAATATTTTGAGAAATTGCTTGAGGCGTGTAAAATATATCCCATATCAGATTTCCAGGGGGTATGTCTTATTCGTGATGTGCATAATAAAAGAGGTGTTAAAATTGTTATAAATTAGAAAGATGAGTTAGTTCTAAGAAATGTGATATATAGTTGGCATGTGTGTACTGATTATAAGAAACGAAATCAATCAACTCGAGAGGACCATTTCTGCCTCCAATATATTGATAAAATACTTATGAGACTAGCTGGGTAGGCACATTTTTGTTTCTTGGATGGATTTTTTAGATATTTCCAGGTTCCTATAGATTTGGACTATCATGAAAAGACAGCATTCCCATATCCCTTCGACACATTTTCCTATAGGAGGATGCCATTTGTACTTTTCAATACCCCAGGTACATTCAAAAGATGCATAGTCCTGATTTCCTTGAGACCTTCATGGAGGTATTAGTGGATGAATTTACAGTATATAGACCCTCCTTTGATGAATTGCTATGTATTTTGGGTAAGGATATGATTTATTGTATTGAAAAAAATATAGTCCTGAACTTTGAAAAGTGTCATTTCATGGTAGTGAATGACATTGTCTTAGGGCATGTAGTGTCAAAACATGGGATAGAGGTTGACAGATCAACGAAAGATATCATTTCATCCTTACAATATCCTTAATCTTAGTGTAATGTTAGATCACTATTAGGGCATGAAAAATTTTATTGGCACTTTATCAATGATTATTGTAATATTTCTCTTCCTATGTCACGATTATTTCAAAAGGATTTTGATTTTGTGTTTGATGATTCATGCAGGGTAGCATTTAATGAGATGACAATGTTTCTGATCACTCCACTGATCATATAGCCCCCAAAATGGGACATTCCTATGGAGATTATGTGTGACTTATCCCAATTTGATGTTGGACCTGTCTTATAACAGAGGGTAGGGGACATTCACATGTGATGGCCTAAGCTTCGAGGACATTGTATTGAACCCAATAAAACTACACAACCACAAAAAATGAGTTTTTTATATTAAATTTTCTATAGATAAATTTTGTTCATATTTATTAGGCCATAAATTAGTTGTTTTTTATGACCTTGTAGCTCTGATATACCTTTTTAATATTCCAGATGCAAATCCAAGACTTATGTAATGGATTATCCTTCTTCAAGTATTCGATATTCAAATAATGGACAAGAAGTGGTCTGAAAACCTAGTGGTGAACCGCAAGAGTAGGATTACTCACACACTAGAGGCTAACACCTAGGCCAAGGAACCACTTCGGGAGACTTTCCCTGATGAGCATCTTTATTCCATCTCAGGTACGCATCCCTGGTATGCATATTTAGTGAACTAACTTGTTTCATCTAAAATCCATTAAAATTTAATGATGCATCAAGTCTAAAAATTAAAAAGGAATTCTTGGTATTATGTTAGGGATGATCCCCACCTCTGGTGCATGTGTAGTTATTATGTGGTTTCGAGGTGTGTTCCTAATCTTGAGATTGAGTTTGTTCTCCAATTTTGCCACACACTAGCCTTTGGTGGTCACTTTTGACCCCAAACAACAACTAGGAAGGTTTTAGATATGGTATTATATTGGCCTAGATTAAACCATGATTATTATGTGTATTGTAAGTTGTCCCCATGCTGGCTACACATGAGAAACATTTCTAGGATAAATGAGATGCCTCAACAACCCAAATTATTATGTGAGATTTTTTATGTGTGGGGAATCGATTTAAAGTTCCCATATCCTAGTTAATTTTATTTTTTGTATATTTTGGTTGTTATTGAGTATGTAAGTAAATGGGTGGGGGCTATGGACACTATGGAAGATGATTCACATGTTATTTTGGACTTTGTCAAGGCATTTTTTTGCAGGTTTGGAGTACCAAATTCTATCATCAGTGACTAGGGGACACACTTCTGCAATCAAAATTTGGATTCCCTCCATTGGATATATAGGGTGACAAAAAATAAATCAACATCACCCCACCCCCAAAAAAATGTCCATGCTGAGGATACAAAACCTGAATTGAAACAAATTTTTCATAAAACCATACTGCAAAATATAAAGGATTAGAGAATGATCTTGGATGATGCATTGTGGGATTATATGACAGCACAAATGACTCCTATTGGTATGTAATCATTTTAGTTTGTTTTTGGGAAGGCCTGGAATCTCCCCATGGAAGCCAATCATCAGGCTTCTTAGGATGTAATGAAATGAAACATAGATTTGGTCCAAGCTATAATTTAAAGGAATCTACAAATTCAAGATTTTGATGATATTTGAATGTACTCATATGAGATCTCAAGGCTCTAAAGTGGAATATCAAATGAAACTCATTATAAAATGATCCAACAAAGAGAGTTTCATGTTGGAGAGAAAGTCCTTCAATATAGTTCATGGCTGATGTTGATGCCTGGTAAGATTAATTCCATTTGGATGGGTCCTTATATTTTATATAATGTTTTTTTATGATGCAGTGAGGGTCATACACGAGGACACTAGAAGGAGATTCATAGTCAATGGGAAATGTTTTTAGAAACACATTGAGGGAATTTCTACTAATGCAGTGGATTTCATCACACCGTGTGACCCCATTATCACATCAGCATATCAATCTATTCATAACCCTTTCACATTTATATTATTTTTCCAATCTAAAATTCTGAATTTCATGTTCACATATCATCTAATATGTTCACATTGGGGACAATGCAATATTTTAATTGTGGGGGAGGTGAAAACATTTTGGGGTAGATATTTAAGATTTTCATTTGGTTGTTTTTTGTTTATTTTCTATTACGTTTTTGTTTAAAATTTTCAAAACAAAAAAAACAATAAAATAAAATATATATATATATATATAATGGGACATTATCATGTGTAACATACAAAAAATTATTGTTTCTAAAATTCATTGGTAGATTGATATGAATATGTAATCTTTTCATTATGAAGGGTTGATTTTTATAAAAATTGTCATTGTTGATGATATGAATGGTCATGTCATTATAAAACCATTTAGATTTTGACATCATTATTTGTGATATTTGTTCATGGTAAATTCTGTCATTGATTTCTCCACACAAATTCTCACTCACCCATGAACTGTGAACGTTTTCTTACTTAATTGAATGTATAGTCAAGTTAGGTAAGAAAATTCTTTGATTTATCCATACATTCATTTCTCTTACGATCAATTTCTTTATTGTATTGAATTGACCTATGCGTGTGTACATGTTATCCGATTGTTGAACACCCTAAAAAATGGGTTGTGTCTAGGACATGTCAAAACCCACTTTTCCTTGACCATAGATCTTGTAATAACTATTAGAATTATTTTTGTGAGGAGATAAAAAATGTGATGAGAGTTGAGGGTGGGATTTTTTCCACGTGCAACATAAAAAAATGAGGGCAATGATGAAATGTATAACATATGGAAATATCTCATTCAGAAAATTATGGTTTGACTTTCAGGAATGATTATGTGAGTGGGTCTTGAAATTAGATATCAAAGGAAAGTGGAACATGTTTGGTGAATTAAAACTAGTAAGAAGAATTGTATTACATGAGCATGACATACTGAATAAATGGCGTATTTACGAGCATAGAATGGTTGGCACACACACACGTGGAGAATTAGTGGCATGATAGACCCATGACTTATTTCACTGTTATTAGTGTTATGAATATCATTGGATATTTTTTTGACATAATTTATGAGAAAATTACGTTAAAATTTATTTATACTGACACTTGATGGGATTCATACGATTCTTAAATGTCCTCTATAGATTGAGAAATATTAACATGCAAATCTTGTGAAAATATTTTTCGAATAAATAATATGAGGTTTGTCCAAGGAGTGGAAAAAGAAAAGTGTGGGAGAGTTGATAAAACACAATTTTATTGATTATAAATAAAATAATTTCATCCCATTATGCTAAATATGTTCACTTATATAGTATTTGGTATTAGATCATTCATTTTCAAATATGATGAAAATTCTAGTTTTAGCCTTTTAAAAATCACTAAAGTATTTGGGGAATAAATATTGTTATGAAAATTATTTTGACTTAAAATTATATAATACTATTCCTGACTTAATGTGATATAAATTTTATTTAGGACATGGGAGTTGGATCATGCATTTGAGTGGAGTAAATGGTCCCTGAACAAAAAGTTGGACTGAACTACCCAGTTTGGACATCACTTCCCCATTTAAGCTGTATCTTCTTTATTATTGCCTGAATTGGAACCAAATGTTTAGCGAAGCTCGGGGAAATGATTAATAACAAATCATAATTTTATAAGGCTAGATAATTCATGCGTTTTGGAGGTCAAAAATTTTGTGCATGTAGGATTAAACAATTTGGCTGAATTTCCCATTCACATTTAATTTTTTTGGAAGCCTAGCCCTCCTCAACTAAATTTATTGAATTTTTTTACTATTTGGGAGGGTTGGTAGAATATTTTAGAAGATTTTTCCAAAATATTGGCTCTTGGGAAACCCTCACATCTCTCAGAAAAATGTTAGGCCCTGTGAAAACATCTCTTCCAAGAAGGCTCTCCTCTCCAACCTCCTCTTTGTATTTATTATCATTCATTATTTTATGTTGAATTTTCCTTCAGTTAGTCTTATTTTTTTTACTTTTAATCTTATTTTGTTATATCTCAGGCCGGAAGATAAGAGTGGAGATGAGACGAGGTGTTCCCCAATCAACCCATTTCTTATGAAAAATGTCTCCACGATGGAAACTCTGCCCATAGAAGAGTGATTTATTTCGGGGTTGATCTATCCAACTTTCATCATTTATTTATTTTGAATACATAAACATTATAAAATTCTTAATTATGACCAATTAATTGAGTTCTAATTTCTATTTTACATGGTCGACCGGCACTTGACCACATGGTTGAGCTTTGTCAACCTTATGATTACAACCTCAATTGAAAACACAAATCAAATTGGGATAGAATTGTAAGGATCAAGTCTAATCCACAACTCAATTAAATATCAAATCTATGAAGAATATAATTCCCTAATTACCTATTCACATTAAGTTCCCTTTGGAACACAATCAATAGAGGGTTCTTTGATTGGATGTGTCGAAGTTGACCGAAGGCCCATCTTTCAAATATTTCTGGTCGTGTTAATTTATGTAGGGTTCGAGGGTTGACATGGTTAGGGGATTACAATTAAATTAATTATAACAATATGTTATAAGGATAATTTAATTAGGAAGGGGTAGAGTAGATCGACTACATCTTCTCATGTATGTTTTTTTAATGAAATTGTGTCTTTGATTGTTCCATCTCATTTACTTGTTTAGTGTATTGTCCGATAGTCACAAAACCAAACCCCTCGTATTTTGTTTCATTTTTAATTAAATATTTCATTTTTTCTTCAATACTATTATGCGTTGTTTTACTTAATTCCTCCTTGAGATAATTACCTAGGTCATCCATTATTATGCACTTAGTAAAGTCATAAATAATTATTTTTTAGTGTGTGGGACAATTTTCATTAACCCTCCTCTATAAATACCACACACACCAACCTTTATCCTAACACCTCTCTGGATTTCTTCCTTGCCCAAATTATACTCAAATATAATCCCTTTCCCCACCCCCACATCTAGGTACCTATTTTCTCAAAAAAATATCAAAAAAATATCCATAATGAGGTTGTTAAGATGAACAATTCCTGAGGTAAATTCCTCTTATTTTTTTTCTAATGTTATATTATTTTCTTATTTTTTCCACACCTACCCCCATCCACATGGTATGACAACTAGATGAACATATACATACTGTTATTTTATTTGGATAATTGAATAATTGATCATCATTTCATTGCCATTTTTTCATTAATACAAATGAAAACATCATATATGATATGTTAATTTATCACATTTAAGGATGAAACAATATTCAATTTACATTACCTCTTTAAATACTACTCATAAATCCATTTTTATTGTTAAAAAGGATTATATATATGTATTAAATCCTATTTATTGTTATGGAACCATTATATATATATATATGATATTAATTAGTAAAACAAAACTATTTCCCCAAGATTAAAAAAGTTCCAAATTAATCTAAACGGTTGTCATTAAAATATTATATAATGATTTATCCACACCCAAATTACAAAATCAAATATATTACCACATAATCTTCTAGATTTTAATTAATAACCTATAACTTCAATACTGCAAAACAATTCTGAATTTACAAGAATTTAAATATATGTATAAATGTTACCTATCATGAAAACCAAGGAAATGAATTCTATAAAATGATGATATTTTATCTTATAACTCATCAAAAGGGGAAAATGAAATTGGAAGAATTAAAACAAATAAAAACAAAAAAGAATAGTTTTTAATTAATTATTTAAGGGATTTAAATTTATTATCTTGTAAATTAAGATCAAGTGTAGACCACTTTCAGACATAATGCAAGGGTTTCTTCAATAACCTCTAGTTTTACTTCAGGTCATAATTTCTCTCTCTTTACCTGAATGTAACAATTAATTATTATTATATAATATTTCTAAATTATATGTATATGTTCTAGAATAATGCATTCAGATCATTTCATCCTTCTAGTTTTTTGGGATATACATGTGTTTAAAATGGTTATGTTATAAATTATTCCAAATAACCAATCCCTATCAAAGGGAGACATCCAAATTTTCTACAATTTTCACCAAAAAACTATAATCTGTTTTAATAAATAATTATTGTTTATAAAATAACTCATTTTCTCTTGAAAACATTCCATTGATAAATTTTTTTTGAAAAATATATTTCTTTTTTTTCTTTAAATTCCGCTAATATTTTCCATAAACTTCACTAAATTGTTTTTTAAACGACTCTTAAGAAAATTTCATTAAATAATTACACTCTAATTGAAAAAAAAACTATCAATATCTATAGATAATTTTACATATTAATGTCTATATATGATTTAAATCCATTATTTCCCTGATAACTATTATTATATTCCCTTTTGTTATGCTTTTTGACATGGTTATGATATCCAATTATTTCCATGAGTTACAATGTTATTTATATTTGATTCTTTATATAATATTAGTAATTGAAACAAATAGTAATAATCATGTTATGATGGGAATTTGTAGATAATGATTAAATGGATTAGGTAATGTTTAGTCTCACGAGACACCATGTTTGGAAATGGAGTGACCCTGATACCTTTATGGGAGTCTGTCTACTATGTATTGGTAGCTAACCTTAACTCATGTTTATGTCCAGTTATACATTATTTTTACATTACAATGATTTCAGGGTTATATTTTCCAATTCTATAAATGTTATTATTCCTTTTGTTTATACATGTTCCATGCCTTTATGTCATCATGTTATTCCATTTATCCTATGAGTAATTTTTTTCCTTTTTTTATCCCCTTATTGGGCTTTTAGATCATACATTTTTCATGTATTCCCCATGTTATCCTATATTGATATAAGGGCACACATGGAGTTACGATCCCATTATGATGATTAAATAAAATATGATTTATTTTGAACTAATGATGTTAAATTATGTACATAATCTTCCAAGTCACTAGACATTACCATCCATGGATTGTAATTTGATGTTTAACTATGATTAAAAGTGTGTAATAACATTTTTTTATGGTCTATAGTCTCTATAGATTTGAATCATTTAAAAAAATGTATAATATTTTATTTAATTTTATATAGAAAGTCTAATATTGTTATGAAATTCAACATCTTTGATAAATCCATGTTTTAATTGAGAGGAAGAACTATAAGTCATAATTCTAATAGTACTTACTAGAATCCAAGGTATAAAATAGAATGTGTTTATGTTCTTTCAGTTCCATGTATTCCAATTCCATCAACATAAAAAATTGATCCAACTATAAAACCGGCTTGACCTTGAATAACATATCTTTCTGACCCCATTCTTCCAACCCTGGTTCCCTGACTAATATATTATAATTTATTGAGTGTATCTTTATATTTAGATATAATTAATTAGTGAATTAAATAATTATATATTTATTTCTAATTTATTTCAAAATAATTAGTTTTATTTTATTTTTCCTACATATTTTATTTTAATAAAATTAAATCATTTTACAATTCCAATATTTAATTTTTACATTACATTGAAATCTTTCATCACAATAATTTGGTACATTACATAAATTTTGAAATCCCTTTTCTCATTTATTTTAAAAAAATATAAAGGGGATTTGTTTTTACCTTATAGAAATAGGAATTTGAGGTTCTCTAACATTAAAAAAGAAGTGAGGTAACTAGGTGGGGTTGATCAAAACATTAAATTTTAAAAAAATTTAAAATTTTGGTTTTGATATATACTAAAATAAATAATGGGTTTTTATCACGAAAATGGTGAGATTCATAGAATGTAAATTTGGATCCATTTAATTCCATGTACTTTAGCGTTTGATCATCTCAACTACTCTTCCTACATTGCATATGATATTTTTTTTCTAAGAGTGCATATCAGGTTTTATCATTTTTTTGATGTGTTGGGTATTTAATTTTCATTAATTATTATTTTTGGATGACTTGTGATGAAATATTCCCAATTATGGAAAATCAGTTACATGATGTTTTTTCCTACATGGTTAAAATTTTTATGCTAATAAATCAGCAACACTAATAACATATATGAGTCTTGTACATCTTGGAATTTACTATGTGGAATGATCTAACATCATCCATATAACCAAAACAAGTAATCTCATACATGATCAATCAACAACATATAATAGTTATTTAGATTAATTAGATAATAAAATAGTATACGTGGGGAAATTGACTGTGTTGATCAGTCAATTATGTCATTTTAGGTTTCTTATGTAAAAATATTATTTGTCTCTATTTGGATAAATGATGAAAAATCAACTATGTTGTCTTAATTCAATAAATCATAAACATCGAGATGCATGTTGTTTTTTACTACCGTTAAGGCAATCAAGAATTTATTGAATTCTCATATAAAATATTTTAATTCTCGATCACCTTATTAAGAAAATATTATATATAATCATATCCATAAACCATGATAGATGTTAAAGAAAATTCAATTTAATTAATCTCTACTTCTTTAAGGTATTTATATGGAAAAGGATGTGTCATTAACACAAGATTATATGAATCATGTTTTTTGTGTTTAAATAAGAAGCAGTCTATGAATTTAAAAATATGGTAGTGGAATATCTACATAAATATTAGGTACAAATGAAATATAGATAAATATTTATAAATTAAATTCAAAAAAAATGTTTTCAAAAAAATAAGGAATATAAAATATCATTTCATAATCTTTTCTTAATGGTAAATCATTATTATTTCAAAACAATGTCCTTGATAGAATTATTTATAAGATCATAAATCTTAAATATATTTAATTTATATTGGTTTTATATTATTTTTATAAGATTATAATTTTTAAAAATAGTATGTTTATTAAATTTTAGTGTAAAGGTTATTTTTGAGGAACACATTGAATGATATAATTTTTAATGCCTTTCTAGAGTCTGGTTGAAATCTCTGGTTGTTATAATAACTGTCAACTCAATTCCCTCATTTGTAAAGTCCCATAAAAAATTAATGGAATTACCATTGAAAAGGACTAGTCTTATGAAAATCCTGACAATATTGGAGATGATTGGTGGTGGAGTTGACTAGGGGAAATATACTCCCCGAACCATATATATCACTGTTTCTATTTAATTTGATTATTCTATTTTTTTGCAGAATTCCTAGTTAAAGTATATATTAGATGTTATTTATAAACTAATGAAGGTGGGTTTTATAGGTGAAGATATTTTTTGAAAAAAATTAAACCCACCTCTTGAATCATAATAACGCAGATCTCTAATAACGGGAGGGTTGATATTCTAAAGGGAGGTAGAAGGTGTATTTATACATAATCAGAGAGATATTTTTAGAATAAAATATTAAATAAAATACTATATCAATGAAATGAAATTTAATAAATATTTATTGAAAATATAAATCATATATCAATATAAAAGACCAGTTTTACGTCTTTAAAACACTTAAAAATTTGATTGTAATTATTCTATTAAAACAAAATTTTGAAATAAATTTTTATTTTAGGAGATCACTTTTGAATTTTTGATTTGGAAAATAATTTCATGTCCAGATGTTAAGATTACTATATTATAATGAATAATTCATAGAAATTAAAATTATCTTTGTCAAACATAATGTTCTGATAATTATTAAGTCATTATTATATCACAAGTTATTTAATTAATGATACACCAGGTATGAAATAAAATTTGATTATTTCTCTTTTCTTAAAGTTTGATATAAATAAAAAAATTACCAAATAATCACCCTTATAAAATTTCTATGTTCAAATTTCTAAAAAGATATTCATTTTACCACAAATCTAAAACATAGGTAATTTTATTTTTAATATAAACATTATAATTTGTTTAAAATACCTTAAAATACAATTTATTAGCAATTTGATTATATTTTAATTGGTTTTTGAATAACGTCATTATATTAGTATAGATTTTATATTTACTAAACATAATCATGAAAATTATTATATATATCAAAATTTATTATTATGAGGTTATAATAATATTGTAATGGTCATGTCACCATTCCAAATGGTTAGGTTACTATTCTCAACGGACTTGTTAATATTCCAATGGTCATAGTATAATTACAATTACCACATTATCTCTAATAAATACCTATTCATTCCATCTTTAATTACTAAACCCAATTCATCTCAAGGTTCTATATTTATATTTTTATGAAATTATATTAGTTTACAGATACTATGTTTAATTTTTATAATGTTTTTCATTGGAGGTATGATTCTTGACGATTTGGGAGATCCAAATTTTCCCATTACTGTTTCTTTATTTCCTATTTTTTGTCCACTAATTTTTTTTAATTTTAATTGGCCTTATTACATTTTAATGGAAATATTTTCATTGATGAAATATTGTATTATTATTTTCTCAATGACTTTTATGTCTATAATACTCTATAATTTATTATAATACACATTTATTTTTATAAACAAAATAACATTTATAAATTATGGTTTGGTACATTTTAAATTTTATGTTTCTTGATTTCATCCAATGGTATTTGACTCGAATGTTACATGGTGCTAATGGTTTTCAAAAATAAATTTTATTTTATTTGTATATAAATATTCTTCATTTACTTTTTTTTAATAATTATATGTCAATATATCTCAGAACTATTCCTTATGTATTTCCATTTATTTTTAGTTCATTAATATTTTTTACACATAATATCCCAAATGAATAAATATAAATTCCATGATATAATCATTTTTTGGAACATTACTTTAAAAATACCCTTTTATTGTATCTTACTAAGCAATTTTCCCATAGGTCCATGTTTTTTTAATTAATTTATGGTTTTATATTGATTATAATAATGAAATTAAAAGAATTTTTTTAGAAATTCATTCAATGTTTTTTAAAAGTAATAATTTTATGTATTTTTATATTTCCCTTAGAAAAAAATGAATGTTATATTGTAACACAAATGGTTTCAAAGACATTTTGTTCCATCATAAAGATTATTTAATTATCTGATTCCATTAGAATATTCCATAAATTCTTCAATGAAAACCCCTCTTTCCATATTTTTTTTGTAATTTCCAAAGTGGTATTTAAATTTAATGATTATTTCAATATTCTGAAATGTTTTTTTCTAATTAGATGAATGTTTTTTGAACCCCTTTTCTATTATTTTTTATAATGTTTTTATTGTTCATTAGTATTATTTTTTATGATGGATAGTTCAAGTATAAACTAAGGGTTGGTGAGCCTATTATATGTCTCCAATTCAATATGAAAAGGTGTGAAGTTAACTAATTAGGTTTACCCTATGTTATTAGAGAAATATACAATGACGGAAATTCCCTTTGTAACTGGGATGGTTTTTTTATGTTTTACCATGATGGTCATTCTATGTGTAACCGTTAATGTATCCCTATTTATGTGAGTGATAAGAATTTGCTTCATAAAATTACATATGTGATTTATCTCTATATTCTCAGTGTTTTAAAGGAAATATTTTTGTTTGAAAAATGTAACATGGGATATTTTTGGAAATGAAAATATTTTCTACTGCTTATGGATCAAAAGATATGTGTTTTTAATGATTCATTTTATTTTTATTCAATACACAAGGATTATGATTATGGATTCCATTTTATCATTATATTGATAAAAATATATTCTATATTCGATTATCTTGGTACTCATTGGTATTATTTTCAATATGTTATGAGAATATTCTTTTCTTATGTCATCATTCCATTATTTTCGTTTTATTTATACTGATAAAATTAAGCTATTACTATTTATATTAACCCTTAATGAGAATTTTAGGGCACCCATATTATTTTTCATTTTACATAGAATATAAGGAATAATAAGAAATCATTTACATATATAATTGTTTCATGTGTGGATAATTTTATTGGAGATGTATGAGTCATGCTACGAAATTTAAACATCATACACTAAGTGAAAAAAATGATCCCTTAAAGACATTAGTATTTTTTTTTTATATTTAATAATTCTATAAAACAACAATAATAAAATGACTATTCCTATATAAGTGATATAATATATCATTTTCTTTTTCTATGGTTGTGATTGAAATTATTAGGTCACATTTAATAGTATCAAATCCATAATTGAAATTATTATGTTTTAGCACTACATTCAAGAGTGTAGTTTTTTGGACATTATAAAGCTTATGAACTATTAATTATTTATAAAAAAATTAATCCCCACTTAGATGATTATTTTGTGACCCAAAATCATCATTATATATAAAAAATTATTTATTATAGTGATAAATATTATGCTTATAGGAAAACAACTCATATGTGGTAAGGGTTATTATAGGGAAATTATTAAAACGAAGAAATTATTTTACCAAAAATCATTTAGAAATAGAATGCCTTTTTTCAAAAAACTACAATAAAAATACTTCAAACCATATCTAAATTAATTAATTGAACCTAAAAAAAATCATGTAACCTAATAAACATCATCCTTACATCCATTGATTCCCAATGAAAATTCAAAATAGATGTAACCAATAGAAAAATTTAGGAGCTCATTTCATGTTTTAAATATATGATTTTATATAATAAAAAAGATTGGATGTTATATATTTATTGATATAGGGTATCACTAATATTCGCACAACTCTTGTTAATCATCACATGGATTCATATACCATAATAATTCATGCTAACCATTTATTAGTTAGAACAAAATTCCGTACATTAAAGGTTTAATTATTATTAAATATTATGTAATATATAGCCCAAGTGATTGAATGATATTGTAATTTTGTTAAGATGCATTTTTCACTTGCTTAAATTATTTTAACAATAATAAAATAATAATCTAATATGTTTTCCACATTCTATATTTATACACCAAAATAAACATATGATTTTTGATTTTTTTCATTTTATACTTGTTATACATAATCTTTAATTTGTAAATTTTAATGTTACTATAATACATATAAAACCACGAAAATCCATTTTTAAGATAAAATTTATTGATATAGAATATTTATATAATTGTGAGGCTTGGATCCAAAATTTTTAACTTCGAAAAATTAATCGTTCAACTTAAATAATTTTATATCACTATATCGCCTATTTTGATATAAATCATTTCTTATTATAAAAAAATATATCACCATGATCAATTTCTATAAATAAAATTTCCCCTTAATATCCTTATGAATATACAATTTATTAACTATTATATTAAATTCATGTTTCACCAATATATCTAAAGTAAATTTTTGGGTATAAATTTTTGTTTTCATAGATTTATACTATTATTAATTCATGTAACACTAGATCATATATTCAATATGAATCATATTATGTTAGTTATATTCATCATAAAATATTATTCTATATACAAAATTTGAGAATGTCTGATCCTCATTTTATATATCAATAAATTATTATACTTATTTCATATAATGAAAACTGGTATGATTTAAAATATACAATTTAAAATATATCAGGGTAAAGTAATATCATTTTTTTTCATATATAATGTATTTTTATGAGGTGTTGGGATATCTTAATAGTCGTGACTTCTTCACCTTGAGTATACAATTATAAATATTCTATCAAGGAAACTATTATGAATGGCATATTAATTGGATCTCTACCTAATATAAATGTTATTGAATATTCGTGTCTATTTGTTTGTAAATGGATATCCATATGTGAGATAATTATAAATTTGTTTCAAATTACATTAAAATTAATACAAAATTAAAAGAAATATATTTATGTTCTTAGAAAAGTAAAATTTCTCAAATATATCTGGAGAGCTATAACCTTGATTTAATGATCAAGATATGCTTCATGTTTTCTGTGCTACAAAAAGATATATCATTGCACCTTGAACTAAGATTATTCTTTCTAATCCAAAATACAATGATATTGTTTTTGTAGAAATAATGATATAAGTATTTTAATGAAATGCAAATCAATTCATATTGGAGATGAAAATATTATGCATTTTGATTGATGAGATATTAGATATAATGATATTATATTATATAGTATAATTCATAGGAACATTTTCAACATTATATCTTTATATTTTCTATTCCAATATGAGGTCTATGACATGCTGATAGATATCACAAATAGTATGTGGTTTATAATATATTCTGTTGAGAAAATAACCAAATTATATCCATAAGACTATTATATTTATTATAACCGATATACATGAGAATGTTTACTCACATTTTTTAATTCACTAACTATTTGATCCAATATATGTTATAATCCAATAATAAGTTATTGATGATTAAAATATGTGAGATATAATTTCAGTTTTATTTATTAATTGTCTATATTAACTTTTAAAAGTGAATATACTATTTAATTTTAAATAATAAGATTTAAATTATTGTTATGAGGTTGAATATTTTAGTGTAAAACATGATTGAAGATAATGGTCACACCCCATATGATATTTTTATTTATTATATAGTAATTATTATTTCTTATTTTTTATTATGGGGGGTTAATTTTATTAATATGATATATGAGGTAATTTATTATAAGATGTGAAATATAAAAATAAATAAATATTACTTGGTATGTTATATTTATTTAAAAATTACATAACTGTATTGATGTAATTAATATATTTTTTATTTGATTTTAGTGATTAGATAACTTAATGAAGATGATTTAAACTATTTTTTCTTATATTCCAGTAAAATATAAATATATAAATGAAGGAATAAGATCATATTTAATTGACTAGACATTTTATATCACCTTATTCACTTGAAAAAAACTACGATATTTCTATCAGTGTATAAATTATTATGAAATAGTTTTCAATATTACTAGAGGAATTATAATTTTAAATCAAAAATCAAGGAAACTTTTGTGTTGATTTTTGATTTAATTAGATAAATAAACCATGACTGACAATTAAATGAAAAAAAATTAAATAATTTTTTATTAGAATAGTGATTTATAAATTATATGTGATGATATTATTTAAGAAGTTTGGATTCATTAAAATTTTAACTAATGTAAAATATTAATATAGGATTTCCCCCAACAAAATACACTATTCTCAAAACCATCTGGGGAAATAATTGATGTCTCTAAGTGAAAAAAACAATAGAAGAAGGGAGACATGAATGAAATGCACTGTCATGGAATTGGAACATATCATGAAAGTGAGCTATTAATCAGTGATGATATGAATTCCACTATCCATATCATTTTATATTCTAAAAAACTATTAAATTTATATATAGATTCTATTTATTCACATCTTCAAATTTAAAAAATTTCTCACTTTGATTCACCACCCACAATAAATGGGGATTTTATATATAAATATTATTTTTTTCAAAGAAAAATGAATAAAAAGAATTCCCTTACCACTTTTATTTTAATTTTGTGTGTTGTTATATCCAAGACCATTATATCACTTATTAACCAAATTGATGTTAATATATAGTTAAACTTTAACTTATTTTCATCATCCAGGACACTAAATTATTGATTAAATATAAATTATTAAAATAAAAAATTATAAATTTAGTAATCCATTCCAAATTCATTCCCCTTAGACGATGTACCAAAATGATCTCTTAAAATATCTTCATATCTCGAAGATACTTTCAATATAAAAATAAATAAATTAGTGAATTAATGAAAATATATTTCATGATACATGTCTTTTAAAATAATGAATTCTTATTAAAAAATAGAAATTTTAAAAAATGTATACAATTAAATAATGGTTGATAATGTTTTCAGATGAATAAATCCTAAATTTAACACCCAAATAAGTCCTATATATCCACCTAAAACATTGATAAACACCTCATAATTGAAGATAAATTGCACCCCACCTATCTCCCCAATCATGAAAATTTAATCAATCTATTGATGAATGATATATGTTATTTTCCTTTATCACACCAAACAAAATCTAACCATCTAGCGAGGTTTCTATATAGAGAGTCTGTGTTAGTCCCATGGATATTGATTTTTAACAATTTTGAAAATAATTAATCATTATAATATAATATCAACTAAGAATTATGGAAGAATATTTAAGTATCTTATAAAGTAATTCATTTTTAGTTGAGAGATTATGAATGAACCAATAAAATATAAGTATGCACATGATTGATATATAAATAAGGAAAATCATTAATATTAAGAAACATTTATCAGTATAATATATTGATTAACATGACTAGTTTGTATGAGTATAATATTTTCAATTATTGGGCTTTATGTTAGGCATCTATTTAATATGTTGAGTAAGTGAATGAAGAGAAATATTTTGAATATTGAAGAAGGAAAACTCATTTCTATTATGACTTTGTTGACATGTCATGTAAGAAGACGATTTCCACATATAATATATAGATTGATAATAATAATAAATCTTTGTGAATAAGTTTTTTATTTCATATATGTTTGGAGATGAATAATGCAACATAGGTTTCATTAGGGAGTGATCATTGTAATTTTAGGAATAAAATTCTCATCTTTACTTTTAGAAAGTGATTTTTAGAGAATCACATTTGACCAGAGACACGTTTTTTTGAAAGCTAAATGATAATATTGTCTTCAATAAATCATTGATTATGTTAGGGGAATAAATAAATAAATACTGGATTTTAATGACAATTAAAAAACTCTTTTACAAATTTTGAATGATGGAAGGTCTCTAATATCATTCTGATGTGTCTGGGGATGTTTTTAATACTTCTTGATATGAAATAGATGAAGAAAATTTGGTAAAGTAGTTTTCTAGAAGTTATTTTTATTTAAATAATTATGATGTTATTGTATAATATACAATAGTCAATATAAAATATGGTTAATGAAAATAAATTCACTCTAGTTAGTGGAATTGGACACTAATGAGAGTTTTCTCTACGATACATAAATTCACATTGATGATATATAATATCTAATAAAATATATATGATAATAATCCTTAGTCTACATGTAGTATGTAATAATATCATGGTGAAATTTAAGATTAATCATTTTTCTTAAAATTATACCTTTTTTGATATTTAATAATAATAATATATTTATCAATATTCGGCAAGAGTAACTTAAAAAATTTAATGATTAAAATAAAATTATGTAAAATCGACTCATTAGTTACACAAGTTTGGTAATATTATTTTAATATATAAATAAGAGTCATTCTACGAATCTAGTGATTATATAATATGAATTTTATTTTATTTAATAGCAATTCTAATGAGACATATGTGTAACTGTATAGATACATTGAATAAATAAGAATAAAATTGCTTCATGTATGAAAAAAATATTATTTTCCAAATTAACAAAACAGTTTAAAAAGATATTTGATATCATTATATTAGATATATAATAATAAATAATTTTCTCAAGTGAAATATTAATATCAACCAATATGAATTTTTTATTATTACATGAATAAATATCATTATGCATGTGTATTTATGATTTTGATTCATAAATTTGTTAACGTTATGATTTTATAAAAGTGATAATTCTATTAGATGAAGCTTTACTGTAAAATAATATTATTGGATGGGATAATATAGCTAGAAATAATTATATATTTTTATTGAAACTGAAATGAATGAAACAATCTAATATTTTAGGAGATCCAAATAAAATATATCTATAGAAATTTGATTATATGAATTATCAATTTAAATGTGGTAATGGAAACATATATCAAGGAAACTATCATTAATTTTTAAAATATAAATATGATGTGATCATGCTTAATCTATTTTCCAAATCTGAAGTTTAGAACAACATCATTTGATTCTTACTAGATCTATAAACAAAAAGTAAATCCATTGAAAAATATAATGAGAGTGGGGATACTAAAAATTTTCTAATATATAATATTAAAAGTGTTTAAGAATATAACAAAGAGATACATAGGGACAGATTAACTTAATAATTATTAATATTTTAAATTTAAAGGAAGATAAATTATATTGAAATATTTATAGGCTAACAGTTGTTTTGTTTTGGATGTTGAAATTCAGGAAGAAGAATTTGAAGGGAGGGAAACAATAAATGATTTATATAATTTTATGGAATAATATCGAGAAAAATAGTATGGTGGAACCATAATCAAATATTTTTATCTATACATCATAGAAGACTCAAAAAAATTTGGTTTCAAAAAAATTAATTCGTCATGTGTGCCTTTTCAATGAGTTTTTTTGTGTGTGTTTGCTAAATCAGATTGGTACTATGAATTATAATATTATTAGTTCATGGTTTATAGGTTTTTGTGCATCCCGTTTTCCATGAATATTCATTTTCATAAAAGGTAAACCATTTATGTGCGGGAGAATAAATATCATACATCAAGGACTTCGAAAAACATTTTGAGTGAAACTTTAATTATTTTCAAGATATATTAATTATTTATGATATATTATTATCATGCATGAATAAAATATATGAGATTATTTTTTATCCACTAACATTAATAAGTGAATAGAGAAAAATAGTATGTAATTGGGAAAATATAATGGTAGTAAATAAAATGTGCCTCTATGTTATGGTCCATTGATCCATTGGGATTAAATTTTTTAACCAAATAACTATTTACCACATTTTTTTGAATTCAGTTCAATTTGAAGAACTATATTTTTATTTTATATTCTAGTGAAATCATCTTAAAGATTATGAGTAAATAGTTTTTAGATTTCTCAATCAAATAATTATTTATTAAAGAGAAATAATGAAATTGAGGATAATATCATCAAATAGAAAAAAGAGGATTTAAAACTAATTCCATCTAATCGTTTAGATTAAAGTAATATTATATTAGTTTATTAATATTGAATTGAAGAATCAAATTTTAACATATATAGAATGGTATGAGTTGAATTTTAATTTAAATTTATTATTCAGATACGGTCAATAAAAATAAATCAATATATTTGAATAATTAAAAATATATGTAAACTAAAATTTAATGTTATGATTTTTTTATCGATGCACTATGTATATGTTAGGAAGATCTTGTTTCTATTTAATCACATGATAATTATTTCTTAATTTTAAAATTAATATTGCCACATTTGACATAATAATGTTTGTTTCCACTAATTTTTTTATTTTTGAGACATGAAACAATATATAACCAACCATATTGAAAATGATGAAAAAAAGGATGAATATTTGGAAACAAAATATTGAGGTAAAAAAATATATCAATATAAATTAAATCCATGGGTTTTAGGAGTCTTAATCCTAATAAAAGATGATATAAAATTGAAAAATAAATGATCACTATTATTTATGATTGATGTTATGTAATTAATGTTATTGATGAGAATATCTATTTATTAGAATATAAACAAAGAGTAAAAATTTATTTTTATAAAGAGGTAGTTTGATATCAAAACATTAAAGAGAAAAACTATTTTTAATTCAATGTAAATGATCATAAATAAAAATAAATATCATTAGAATCCTCATGACATGACTTTTTTTTATGAATTAATGGGGATGTAAATTGAAGATCATATGGACATGTATAATCTAGTGTTTCATGAGATATAATTTTGATTTTGAAAATCATATGTGTCATAGTTAGATTCTTAAAAATTTTCAAAAAAATTAATTGATTACATCCATATTTGTAAGGAGAATTATGTGTTAAAATACATTTTATTATTATTAATAATGGATTGAAATTATTTTATAATAAATTTCTTTTAAGGTCAATGGAAAATCAACTATTACTTCAATATATTATTTTTTATGATAAATTTAATTTCATTACCTTTGAAAGACAGCATGAAATGTATAATAAAATATTTGTAAGTAATCATTAAAATAATATAACATTTAAAAAAAATTTGTATGTTAGAAATAATATTTAATGTTTTCCCCCAATTGAATAAAAAATAATGTATAATGTAGAGAAAACAATGTATTCTAATAATTTTATCTTGATGTTTCAAAATGATGAAATGTGGATATAATTACATTATTGTTAATGGAATGTTTTTGGTTTTAGGTGTTTGATTGTTTTTTTAATAATTTCAATTCATTAAAGAAAACAATTTCATATATCAATGGGGTGTAAAATTGATTCCAAATTGACATTCATAGAAGTAAGGAAAAAATATTCATCTCAAATAGAATTAGTTGATTGGAAATTATATGTGTAATTAATACTATGACCATCATTATTAGGAACAAATATGAGTCACATATTAAAATAATTACTCATTTAATTTTGAATATATTGGAGAATATAATTTGAGATATAATCAAGATAATAATGAAGGTGATTTTACCATATGTTATTAAAATATAAAAAAATTTCAGAAATGTATTATAGGTTAGGATGAGTATCATTATATTTTAATGTTATGAAGAAGATGCTTCTATTGTAGATGAAGTGAATACATCATGGATTGTTATAGTAAATGTGTTTTTTTAATATTATTTGAAGAATGTTTTATGTATAAGTATCTGAATCATTCCATAATTGAAATATTATTATTTAATTACTAAACAATTTCTCAAAGAATAAATAATAAATTATTTTCATCAGTGGGTTTTAATGGATGACAATTAACTAATTCAAGAGAAGTCGTTTAAAAGAATAAATAAAAAGAGTGGTTTGTCAAAAATTACTTTATAACATTAAATTGGAAATAATATTTGATGTGAATAATGAAGAAATCATAAGGAAAATATTTTTTTATTGCAGGTTCACTAATGAAGGAATCCCCATAAAAGTTAAATATGGTAGGAATAATGATAAAATTATACTAAAAAATATAATATATATAAAACTAATGGATACATACTGATTAATTTCATCAAACATTGTGTTGGAATTAAAAAAGTAAGGTATAAAAAATAATTAATATACTTCAGACTTTCACTAACGTGTTTTCTATAAACATCATATTCCCCTTATATATAATGTTTTTTCTCGATGGGATGGTAATGGATGATATTTTTTGTAAAGGGGTCACATGTAATGATGAGCGGTATGAAATTAATAAAATAAGTAGATAGAACCATTATAGTTATAATATGACATTGTTTTATCATTTATTGAAAAATAATAATAAATATAACTCAATATAGAACTTCTAGAGATATCACCCTTAATGTGGAGAAGAGAGGGTTTACCCTTTGGGGGGGTTTCATAATAGTAATAAAAAATTAGTATTCTATGTACTGTTATAAGTTATATATTATTAATGGAGAATTTCATTGTTGAGGGATGTTACAAGACCACAACCTTGAAAATTACATAATAAAAAATTATGTAAATAATTCACATTTAGGATCTTTTCATGTTTAGAGATTTAAGGAAATAGGTCATAACTTATAAATTACATCTTGAATATTTCAAGTAGAAACTTATACTCACTATACATTAATTTCAGAAAACAACAACTTCAAAAAAAGAAACATGTCTAGTTCAATGTTTTAGATATAATGACTTTTCCTTGATCCCATCATTGACCCTATTCTTCTTTATTTCTTGTGAAAAAAATTTCAATAACATGGGATGAGCATAAAAATCTCAATAAGGGATACATAAAAAAGGAAAGCGGTTAGGTTTTCAAAAAAACAAGTAAACCATGAACACTTTAACATAAATTAATACATTTCACCTCAAAGAAGTTTCAAAAACTCTTCATTGAATATAATCTCAATGCTTTCCATTTTTAACCAAAATATTACCATATAGACCATATATAGTAAACTATACCATATAAGGTAACTTGGGACACAAACATACATAAATTAAATAACCATACCGTCGACTTCCACACATATAAATAAGTGGAATAGCCATACGGTCGGCTTCTATACCCAATGCATTGGAGTTTATAACATTACCACTCATCCTTAGCTTATCATGGAACCACCCATTATTTGGTTTATCACATAATCATCTGTCATTTGTTTATTACGTAATCACTCCAGTCAAATTTCCAAGTACAGTAATATAATCATAACACATAAATTATTGAAAATATCAACATTTCAAAAATTAAAATTCATTTGAAATAAAAGGAAATAGCTTCAAGTTATTGAAAAAAAATCCATCTCAAAAACCATTTTCAAAATTCAGACACCCAAAAAGGGAATAATGTATTTTTTCCATTCAAAAAAAATAAAGGCTTATAGCGGAAGCCAAATAACGATTACAATAGTGGAGAGGAAATTGTTTCCAAAAACATTGAAAACATTATTTTTTTTTATTTTACTAAAATTATTCATTAAAATAATTTTTTTGATTTAAATTAAATGTAAAATGGGTTTATAATACACAGTTTAAAATAAGGAGGTGCATATTATCCAAATATTCCTCAATGAAAGGAGATTGAGAAGAAGTCCCTTACCACCAGTCTGACTTGTATCATTCTTTCTTTAATATCCAGGGTAATAAAACTAAGGTAATTTCAAATTATTTCATAACCTTGTTCAAGTAAATTATTTTTTATATTACTTAGTACCACATTATAAAAATTACTTAATTTTTTTAAGTTAATATCAGTTGTTTTGTCGATATTGGGTACTTGAGTTGAAAATGATCTTGTTATAATCACAATTTGTCCACGTGATCGACATTCCATTATCTCCCAAATATAATTCATATATATCACATATATCCAGTATATATGTATTGATAATATTCGATAACATTTGGAGAAAATAGATGAAATGCATTGTTCATGGAGATGGTAAGCTATACATATGCATGAACTCTACATTCATTTATTCATATTTAATGGAATGATAACATAATGATAGATATGTATATTATAATGCTAGTATAATATCTTATTTCATATATGTTACATAGATTCATTAATTTCATTATTTATACGCTCTATGTATGGCATGAATGAGTCATATCACTTATAGGGAGAGATATTAAACACTTTCTCAAATTAATTTATTGGTTTTAGACATGTTGAAATGAATAAAGGTATATTGTAAATAAAAATTATATAATTATAAAGAAAATATAAATATAATATATATCATATAAAAATAAAGTTCTATCATAATGTCCACTATGAGAGGTGGTAGGGGAAAATCAAACAATCATCGTTTCGTGAGGCAGTAGTTCCTCGTTCCGAGAAGTAGTATGTTCATATCAATTAAATGGAGGTGTATGTAAGTGTAGTTCCAATACATATCATAAAATCATACCAGTATATTTAGGATACTGGTGTTGTTATATAGTCAAAGAATAATAATATAATATGGATTGAAGAAGTAAAATATTGGAAGAGGAACATTAGAGAACATGCTACCTCTTAAAACTTGTTACTCCCTTTTGTTTGTGACAAAATACTATCTTTAATTTCTTTATGCGTAAGGTAAAGCTTCTAGGAATAATTTATAGATTTTGGGATCTTATTAGAGCAGAGTTTGGATTAGACATCGGGCTTGATAGGTGTGAGTAAGGGGTTAGAGGTGGTGGACTTTTTCAAGACGGATGATGTGTACTTTAGGAATCTCTTGAAAAATTATTTTATTATAAACTAAATTTTGATTTTAAAAAGGCCCATAACTCATATAACTCTAAGATAATATGTGTATTTTTCGAAATCCTCTCATCTAATAAGTTTTTTATTGGGTTTCATTTCTTGTTTTACCTTATCATTTAGCTTTAACTATTAGTTTACTAATTTAACTCTTACTATATCTTATTGTGTTTTCATAATATAAGGTTAATATAGTTTCCAAAAAATGAAAATAGAACAAAAAAGTGGTTCATCAATGAAATTATAAACATGGTATAAGTCATTTCACAAAATAATTGTTTTTAATACTATTATATAATTTAATAAAATAGTAATTATTTTAAAAACTCATTTATTTCAATTTTTATATTATTCATATAATGAATTTTTAGAAATATATAACAAAATTATTATTTCAAATAAACATTAAATACTCAAAGATAACATGTAATAGCCATCAATAATTTTTTTGGATGACATATAATGTTTCCAAAAAAAATTATTTTAATATTTATAATCTCATTTATTTAAATCATTAATTAATATTGTTATAACTATATCATCATTGTGTCATAAATATATTTATTTATTTAAAAAATAAAAATTATAAATAAAATAATACAATTTACGAAATATTTTTTTCCTTTTTAATTACATTTATAGTTTTAAATGATCTCTCATATAACCCCATATAAATTTTTTTTACTAAAAGATACAGGTCTATGAAACATTTTTCATTACTTTAAATTAATTATTATTAAATATCAGTTTTCACATCAAAGTGGCACTATAGGGTTCGAAAATCTACCCAAGGATTCCCATGGCTGTACATATAACATCCAATAGGAGTATAACACGTTTTAGTGTAGTTATATATTATTATAATATTATTTTTTACCCTTATTTTCATGATTTTCCCTTAAACCATGGTAAAAAAAATAATTACTGAAGTTACTATTCATAATGTCTAAAAATAAAAGCTACCTATTTACAAAATATCGACATCCTAGTTATAAATATAGAATCCAACATGCCAAATTCAAAACACATAAGTGGAAAAAAATAATTCTCATTGTCAAAACAAAAAAGAGGGTTTTCAAGAAGAAAAGACTATCAAAAGATTGAGATGTGTTTAGGTCTAATTAAAAAATGATATTACGTATAATAAAAAAAAATTTGATTAAATTATAAAAACATAATATAATTTCACTTTAACAATCAACATAAAATCCCCTTTAAAATACTATTAATATTTTCTTCACAAATATTAATAAATATGAAAATTTCATATTCTTTATTTTCCTGGGATGTTACATCCTTCCAACCTTTTGAGAATTGTGTCCCCACAATTCTTTTCTATTATCAAATAAGTTGGGGTATTTATCCCTCATATAATTTTCAGACTCCTATGCAGCCTCTTAAACCATATGGTTTTTATACGAAACCTTTACCTGATGAATTATATTATTCCACAACACTTGGTCTCTTAGGTCAAGAATCTTGACTTTTTGTTCTTTATAAGAAATATTCTTTTGCAATTGAACCAACTCTAAATTCAAAACATTATATGGATCCAACATATTCACCTAAAAATTGATATAAGAAAAACATTGTGTACCTATGATAAAAATGGCGGCTATTCTACTCATTAGGTAACCAATCGAACATTCTCTAGGATTTCATCGGAACCAATGAATCTCAAACTCATCATTCCATTCTTACCAAAATGCCTCAAAATTTTTTATGGAGAAACGTTGATAAAGAAAAGATCACCTACCTCCAAAGAAATATCCCTCCTTTGGTAATCCGCATAAAATTTCTTCCTACTCTGAGCAGTTATGAGGTGCTTCTAAATTAACTAAAATTTCTCTTCCACCTCTTTCACCAATTCTAGTCCTATCAAATTTCGTTCACCTACATCATCTGAAAAAGCTGTAGTTTGATACCACTTTACATATAATGTCAAAATACAACCATTTTTATACTAAAATGAAAACTTTTATTATAAAAAAACTAAACCCAAGAATGATATTGGTCCCAAATTCCATAGTAATCCATTGAACATGCAAGTAGAATATCTTCTAATGTGTGAATTTTTTATTATAACTACCCATATTATTGAGGATGAAAATATATACTGAAAATTAATACATTAAGTATTAACATATTAAGTAATTTTCAAAAGTTATAAGTGAACCTCAAATCATTATTAGATACAATGGTGAGTAAAACTCTATGTAACTAGACTATATCATGAATATACAATTGAGAAAGATTATATTGAGACAATGTATCTTGAAAAGGAATAAAATTAATAGATTTAGTCAATCGATCAACAATAACCCAAATTTCATTATTACCTCAAGAAGTCATTGGTAATACTACTATGAAATAAATGTACACATTTTCCTATTTCCCCTCTAGAATTAGATAAGGATAAAACATCCCTTTTTGTAACTATCATTCTTCTTTAACTTGTTTTCATGTTATAAACGTCACAGTTTAGTTAGAAATAGATCTTTTTATTCCATCCAACCAGTAATACTCCTGAAGATCTCTGTACATCTTAGTAATGCCTGGATGAACTGAAAATGGGGAACTACAAGCTTCATATAACAACTCATTTTTCAACTATGAATCACAAGTAACACATAATATCTTCTGAAATCTCAAAACCCAATTTTAATAATTGTTAAATTCTGTTAACGTAACATTCTGAACTAATTCTCCCTTTTTTATGTAACTCATTACCATATTTAAGTTCATGCTTTATTAAGTCTCCTAATGAAGTTTTCACTACCACATAAAACAAAACAACATAATTTACTACACACAAAACATCTAATCCAAAATTCATTAAATAAAAAACCAAAGGATCTCGTTCCAAATATAGCATGGTTAATCTAGCATTACTCTTTCGACTTAAAGCATCAACTGCTTTATTTTCCATTCTCAGATGGTAATCAAGTGTGCAATCATAATATTTGATTAATTCAAGCCATCTCATATTTCTTATGTTTAATTATTTATGAATGAATATATAAATCAAACTATTTTGATTAGTATATATTTCAAACATTTACTCCATACAAATTATATCTCCAAATAATTAAATAAAAAACAACAACAACTAATTCGAAATAATGTGTATGGTAATTTAACTCAAGGGGTTTCAAATTACATGAAGCATAAAACGTTACCCGATCATTCTGCATTATGACACATCCATGTCCTTTCAATGATGCATAACTCCAGAAAAAAAAATCTCCATTTATCGAAAGAATGTCCAAAACCAGAGAATTCACCAATTATATTTTTAATTCTAGAAATCAATCATCACATTGTTTTGTCCAGATTAATTTAACAGTGCAAGATAACAGTGCAACATTAGTAGGTCAAGTTAGCTTAGTATGTGGGCTAGATAACAGTGCAATATTTTCAACAAATATTCGGTAATATCCTTACTAACCAAGTAAAGTACATATTTCAGTGATATTAGTAGGTCATGGAAACTCTTCAACAACTTTAGTTTTTGAAGGGTCAATAATTATGCCATATTTATAAAAAAATATGGAAAATGAATGAAATTGGCTGTAACCCAAACTCACTCCTGCTGAATTTACCATACAATTTCTTTTCCTTTACGGTTTTCAATACAATTCTTAATTGGAGTAGATTTTCCTCTTTAAATTTGGAATATACTAAAATATAATCTATAAAAACAACCTCAAACATATTCAATAACTCACTGAAAATTCTATTAATAATATCCATGAATACATTAGGTTCATTGGTTAACCCCAAAATAATAACTAAAAATTTATAATTGCCATATATATTATGAAACACTATCATTGGGATTTCTACTTTCATTATTTTCAACTGATGGTGTCCCGACCATAAGTCAATATTTAAAAAATAATGAGCTCCCTTGAGATGATCAAATAAATCATCGATGCGAGGCAATGGATACATGTTCTTAACAGTGATATTATTCATGATTCTATAATCAATGTAAATTCCCATTGAATCATCATTATTTTTAACAAACAAAATAGGATCACCAATGGTGATCTTCAAGGTCGAATGAAATCTTTATCTAACAACTCTTGTAATTTTTTCATTATCTCTAAAAGTTCAATTTGAGCCATTCGATAAGAGTGTTTTGAAATTACATTAGCATCAAAAACTAGGTCAATGTTAAATTCAACTCCCCAATCAGGTATAATATGAGGAATCTCATGAGGAAAAACATCAATATACTCATTTACTACAAGCACATCATTAATCTAAATAGTTCATTTTTTCAGCAATATGTTAAAGGTAACATTAACTACCATTTTACTAGTTCTTCAACTTCCTCATATGTTATCAAAATTAATGGTTAATTCATGTACAAAAACATAAATTCTTTCTGAAAATAATCCTCTTTTTCTCTACAGTCAATCTTAGTATGATAAACAGAAAACCAATCCATACCCAAAATAACAACAAACTATATAAGAGGAAAAACAATAAGGTTTCCAGGTAGATTATTTTTTCACACTAGGACGAAAAGGTTTTTATAATGTCTTTTTGCCTCAATATATCATCCAAGTGTTTTTACCACAATGTCAAGATTCATCTATTGAGATAGAATTTGTAATTTACTAGAAACGTTATCAAAAAAGATATAATGTGTAGGCCCTATATCAAACAACACATTGCCATAATATAAAAAAACAAACAATTTACCTAATACCACATCATTTTATGGTCCAACATAAACTATAGTAGTAGAAAACGATTTCCTTACACCATTGTACTTTTGATTTGTCTGGTTTCCACCATGGGTAATCAACATTCGACACACATTGGCATAATATCCAAACACATTACAACTACAACATCTTACCAGTAGATTTTCACTGCCTGCTTGATCATCGTCCTAATAGTTACGTGTAATATGAACAGTCTTACCACACCGGAAGCACTTTCTTGATTTTGATAGACACTCTCTAGGATTATTTTTACTACACTTCTCAAAAGGGAGAAATTTAATTTTCTTTACTCATGAAATTTTGATGAATACATTACTTTTTCTTACGAACTGGACCACTTCTTTTGATTTCTCTCATAGAACACCTGATCATCATAAAACTTCATCTTTACTTTCACAGCACACCAGACATGTTTTTCATTGTTTTTGAATTCATGACATGCTAATGCCTTTCGATATCGCAGCTTTAATTCTGAGTAATAATGATTTATCTTAGTATCAAGAACTTGGTTTAAATTTAGAGAATACCATGCTAGTCAAGTGAACTTTTCTTCATTTTCAGCCACTGAGTTATCCTCCATCGTCATTTCCATGATTTTTTTCCATCCTATGTCAAAACTTCTTAGGAAAATATTTCTCAAGAAACAGTCATTTGAATTATTCCCAACAAAGTGAATCAATATCATCATTGTCCCTATTATTTTTGACCATCAATCGCCCCTTATAGGCTTATCCTTCAAAATGGTAAACAATAAGACTAACCATTTTATTGTTTGTACACCCCACGACATTGAAAATATATTCTAGTACATTGATCCACTCTTCCTCTTTCATTGGGTTAGATGATCTTTTATATGATGGGGGATTCTACCTCATGAAATTCTATACTACAAACATGTTCCTCAGTGGTTGATCTCATGCATGGACATGACCACTATTTATCTCCTCAGTCAAACGATCCATCACAAAAACAAACTGTTCAGTTCCAATTCCAATAATCTCATGATGCTGATTTAGAAGATTATTCTCTTCTGTGTGCCTTCCCTACATAGATTCTTTGATTAATCTATGGAAAACCATTCTGAACAATCATATCTTAGAGGAAACAACATGGTAATACTAAAATGTTATATAATTTCAATTTTACCATTTTTTTAAAATGATTTACGGATATTCTATTATCAAAATAATAACTCTTATTATTGTCTAAACTGACCTCTGATTCCAACTATAAGGCCCCAAACTTAAACATAACTTAATATTGAATTATTTTAATAATTTTCTTTGAGGATCTCTTAAGGATTATAGATTTAGAGAATTAGTTCATAACATATACATAAAAACATGAATATTACAAGTAGACACTTCTAGTCCCTATCCATTTTTTCATAAAATAATAACTTCTAAAAAACATGTTTACTTCCATGTTTTAGACAACATGAATTTTCCATGATCATATCCTGGACCCTATTCATATTAGGTCTAGTGAAAAATGTTTCAAAAATATGGGATGAGTATAAAAATATCTGTAAGGGATACCTAATGAAGGAAAGATGTTAGTTTTTCAAAACAACATGTTAACCAATAATAATTTCAATAAAATGAAAACTTTTCACCTTAAATAAGTAGAATAAACAATTAATTGAATATAAGTTCCTTGATTACCTTTTTGTAACCAAAATATTACCATATATCCAATAGAATGTAACATATACCATATAAGGTAACTTTTGACAAAATCATACTTAATTGAAATAACCATACAGTCAAATTCCACACATATCACTAAATTGAATAACCATAAAGCCGACTTCCACACCCAATGCATCAGAGGTTATAACGTAATCACTGGTCCTTGGTTTATCACAAAACCATCCATTATTTGGTTTATCACATAACTACATATCCTTGGTATATCATTTATCCACCCATCAAATTCCTAGTAGCATTATATAATTATAACACATAAAATATTGAAAATATCAACATTTCACTTATAACATTTCATTTAAAATCACAAGAAATCATTGCAAGATATTGGAAATCAAAATAGATTTCAGAAACCATTTTTATTTCTCTTCCTTTTAATAACATCAAGGCTTATAGAGGAAGAAAAATAATGATTACAGTGGATGAGGGGTCGTTGTCGCCACATACGTTAAAAAAATTCTTTATTATTTATTAAAACAATTCATAGAAAATATATTCCCCTTGAATTAAATTAAAAGTTAAAGGGGTTTATTATAAACTGTGTTAAATAAGAAGGTGCATATTATCAAAATATGCCTCAATGAATGCAGATTGAGATGAAGTCCCTCACCTCGAGTCTGACTTGTTTCGTTCATTTTTTGATTTAAAGGAAAATATAATTATGTTAATTTATACTACCTTCAGAACCCTTTTAATATTTATTATTCCATTTATATCACTTATTACCACTTTATATAAATTACATAATTATTTATGTTAATATCATTCATTTCGTCAATATTGGATACATGAGTCGAAAATGATCCTGTTACAATCACAATGTTCCAATTGGTCAAAAGTAAATTATCTACAAAATATAATTTATATATATCACATATATCCTATATATATTAATTTAAAATATTCTATAACATTTGGAGATATTAAATGAAATTCACTGATCATGGAGATGGTAAGGCGTACTAACGCATGAACGCTACTTTTATTTCATTTTCATTTTTAAATGAAAGTAAACATAATGTAGAAGAGGTATATTATAATTCAAGTATAATATAAAATTTTATTTATGTTACAAAATTTCATTAAACTCAGCCTTTATAAATTCCATGTATGTCATCAATGAGTCATATCATTTTGAGGGGGCGGTATTCTGCACTTCCTCAAATGAAATTACAATTTTGAAACATCCTAAAAAGAATACAGGTATATTGTAATTAAAAATTATAGACGCATAAAGAAAATATAAATATAATATATATCATATATTAATATACTAACATCTTAATAGACAACATTATTGGTGTTAGGGGAAATTGAGAAATCATTGTTTCGTGAGGCAGTAGTTCACTGTTCACCAAAACAGTATGTTCGTATCTATTAGATGGATGAGTGCATAAGTACAGATTGAATCCTTATATTAAAATAATCATAGTATATTGATGATATTTTTGTTTCTATGTAATCAATGAATATTAATAGAATAGGTAGTTAAAAATTAAAATAATAGAAAGGAACTTTAGAGAAGATGCTACCTCTTAAAATAGGTAACTCCCTTTTATTTTAGCCAAAAAGATTTCTTTAGTAGACTTATTCAAAAGTAAAGTCTTCTATGAAGAATAGAGGGATGTTGGATGCTTACTAGAGTAGACTTTGGATGATCCAAGAGGCTTGAGAGGTGTGAGTAACTGGTTAGAGGTGGTGGCCTTTTATAAGATGGTGGAGTTGTACATTAAGAGTGTCTTGAAAGAATATTTTATTATAATCTGAATTTATATTCTGAAAAGGTTCATAACTCATTTAATTAGAAGTTAAGATGAGGAGTGTCCGAAATCCTCTAAAACAATAGGTTTTTTTGACATGTTTTGTTTTAAATTTTAACCTTATCATTATGCTTTAACCCTTAATTAAATAATTTAACTCTTATCATGTCTTTTTGTCTATTCATACAAAATGATTAATATAGTTTCCATAAAATGAAAATAGTTTCAAATGCGGTTATGTAATGATTTTTTGAACATTATTTATGAATTTTGGCTGAATCTTATATTTTTTTTACTATTATAGAATTTAATAACATACAATTTTTTTAAAACTCATTTATGTCAATTTTGATTCAATTCATATCGTGACATTTTAAAAATTTATAACATTACTTTTTAGAAAAAACATCATCAATTCAAATATAACTTGTAACAGTCATCTATAAATTTTTTTGATTAGATAAAATATTTCTAAAATAATTTTATTGGTATATTTGTAATCTCATTTCCTTAAATCATTCAATAATAATGTAATCTCTATTTCATCATTTTTTCATAAATAAATTTAATTATTTAATCTCTAAAAATTATTAATAAAATACCATGATGTTAGAAATAATTTTATCTGTCTAATGATTATTTATAGCCGATACGATATCATATTTAATCCCATATAAAAATAATTTTACTAAAAGATACATGTTTATGTTATATTTTTCATTACATTAATTTAATTCTTATAAAATGTCATTTTCACATCAAAGTGGCTCCATGGGGTCCCAAAATCGACCCAAGGATGCTCATGGTAAGAAATATATCATCCAATTGGAGTAGGACACGTTTTAGGGTTGCTTGACAACATTATAATATTATTTTCTTACCCTTATTTACCAGATTTATCCTTTAATCCTGGTAAATAAAATATTTAGTGAATGCACAATTCCAAATGTATAAAAATAAAATGTACCTATTTATACAATTTGGAAATCGTGATTCAAAATATGGAATCAATATTTCAAAATTTAGAACAACGAAGTCTAAATAATTAATTTAAAATTAATTCCCATTGTCAAAACCAAAAAGAAGGTTTTTAAGAAGTAATAACTATCAAAATATTGACATTTCTTTAATTATAATTAAAAGGTGAAATTACATCCAATGACCTATATTGGATTAAATTATAATTATATAATCTAATTACACTTTAAGACCAATTAAAAAGAAAATCTATCAATATAAATAAATTATATGAAAATAATGTTTTGAATTAACATGCAATACTTTTCACTATTCATTAAAAATTAACTTTATGGGAAAAATACCAAGAATTTACCCAAAGTAAATTTTGATGCCCCGCTTTTAAAGAAGATGTATATTTTTTTCAAATGGAAAATATAAAAGTGACAATGACTTCATTTAAAAATGGTTCTCCATCAAAAGGTGGTAAAACTACCTTTAAAAAATATTAGATTATTTATGCTTAAAAGTGGATCCATTCTCATTTTAATCCACTATTTTTTATTGGAAAATGTTAAAATAATTTAACAAACATGTTTAATCATAATATTGTTTGTTTTTTTTTCATTCCCACCAATAAAATATCTAAGTGTTAACATTCATTTAGAATATTATTATTATATTATTATTTTTTCAGTATAACTTAGAATTGTGTGCAACATAAAATTTTAGAGAAATCATTTATTTTTTGTCAGGTATTCCATCAAACATAGAATCCCATTTAATGTAAAATTAATATTTAATTAAAAAATATTAATTAATATGAAACTGTCAATATCATTTATTTACCTTAGATGTTAAAATTATTTGTCACACATTTCCTACCATTCAATTTATTAAATCAATAATGAATTAAAGGGAAGAAATTTTATTTTCAGATAATATGAAAATTGAAATTTTCAGTGGTGATTTTTAGGGTTAGGCCCATGTGCTTCTCTAGTGACACCTCCCCACAACCTTTATCTTCGTCTACTTTCCCCTTCAGAGGAATTTATCTCTCCTACTCTTTAGTCCAAGATCCCCCTCTCTAGTGATATCCTATTTTTTCATGTTTGGTCTTCTCCCTTAGTGGTTTCATTACTTTGTGTAATTAACATTATTATTCCATATTCTAGATCTTCGATTGGATTTTAGAAACATTTGTATCTATATATTAATGATCTCTATGTTCCTTCTGATACTCTGTATTACTGTTTAAGCATTATATCCACTATTGGGTGTAGAGTGCTAATTTCATAGGATATTTTCGGATGTGGATTTTTCATAGTCAGTGCCCCAAGTGGTGTCTCTAATGGGGTTTTAGGTGGGGTTATGGTTATTTAATCTTTTTTGAAGGCTTGAATATTGGGTTATGTATAAGGGGTGCGGTCTTGGAAATGATTTTATCCATATTTTTAGGATATTTCTACACACAATATTCCATTATGTTCTGTTTCAACACTAATCCCTAAACTAGTATGGTGAATTTGTTCTATTTGATGCATTTGGATGGATAATTCATATAGTCACACTTGGTCCATGAGATGAAACATAAACTGGATTCTCCCCTTTTATGGGTTTTAAATTATGGTGGTCCTGATGAAAGGTGTTGTCTATAGTAGTATAACCTCCCAAGACATAAATTCTGATCCTAGACCCCTTTTAATAGACATAGGTTTCTGGTTTTGTAGTACATTATTTATGGTGATTTTTATGTGGCTCTAGTCGTGTTCATATAATTTAATTCATTTTTTGTGGGTGATATTTTTAATTTTGGTTCTGGAAAAAATGTTCATCTTTTTTTGAAAATGAAAATTAATGGTTTTTTGTTTAGTGGTTATGAAGGAAAATAGTTCATGGAATTGATTGCAACTTTGGTTCCATTTGGTTTTCTTTTGTGTATATTCATCACAATTGGTAAATTAATTGGTTCTTCATCCCATATAGTCTATTTGGTTAATTAATCTTGGGGTAGTTTCTATGGGGTATTTTTATAGTAATATAATAGAAATATTCACATAGGTCATGTCCTACCAGTGAGGCTGAGTATTCTTTAATCATTTCTCTTACTTCAGGTACCTTCATTATATTCACAGATAATATAGTTTAATAGTTTCTTAAATTTTTTGGGATGTTATACTCGAGCTGGTTACCATATTCCATGCATGCTCAATTATATGTATTTTATTTTTGGTTTTTGGTAGTGAGATATTATGATACAAATTCACTAGTGTTTGCCTCTACTGCTGACACTATTGAGTTTTTCATCTATTTTCCTAGATAGCTTTCTCTATTTCATTATAATAGTGATAGTGATCATCAGATTATAATTTTTGTGATCCCGTTATATCGAGGGAGAAACATACTATAGTAGGCTCAGTGTGCTGTGGTCAAAGATCGATCATATGTGTGTTCTTGCCTTTTATTTGGAAATTTGATATTTGAATTCATTTTTTTAATGTTGAATTTTGTTTGAAAGTTGTTTTTAACTAGTTGGTTTTGTTTCCCTCTATTGGGTTTGTGGATTCCAGCTTCCTCATTTTTTTTAAAATTATAGATATTTTGATAGGTTTCTTATTTGAATTTCATATAAGAAAATCGTTTTTAGTAATTTGTTCAATAATTTTTAAAAGTTAACTGATATTCATAAATAAATTTCTTTTCAAAAAATACATTGATTAATTTGGTTAATTTAGATTTCTACTATGATCCTTGTATAATTAGAATTATATTAAAATAATTATTATTTAACATACTGTAGTAAATTTTTTATTTAACTCATAAAATAGGGAAAATATAAGAAAAGAAACTGATATAGATTGAACTCATTTTCATTGTGTGTTTTTTTTAAAAATATAGAGAATATTTTAATTCCATTTTATAATTGTGTGTCTTATATTTTCATTGACTAATTAAATCATTGCGTGTTTAAATGAAAATTTTATATTTTGAGTCATATTTCCAATAAAGGATGTCAATATGTGTTGATAGAAAATGATGGATAAAATAAAATATAAGTACACATATTTTTTAAAAATGATGATTGAAGTATTTAAATAAGGGGTGTAATATAGAATATATAAAAATAATTAAGGGAATTTTTTTACTAATCACCTTAATTGATTTTTGAGAGTATAAGGTTTTCTCTTATCAGAGTTTCATCATTATAATATATATCACATATTGTGGTAGTAAATGAGGAGAGGTGTAGAGTTTTAAAATTAACACAAATTTCTTGTCAAAATTTATTGATAGGTGATGTAAGAAGATGTATGCTCCATAAAATATTTAAATTTTTAAATTATATTTTTTATTAATATGTTGAGGGTATAATATTATTTAGAAATGAATAATGTTAGTTGGAATTATGAAATAATTATCCATTTTAATTTAGTAATATTTCATCCTAAACTAATCCTAGATTTTAATTTTTGTGGTAATCCTGCATTATTGATATGAGTGTTGTTCAAATTGATAAATTATAAAGCCATCATTGATAAAAAAAATTATCTAATTTTTGTGGAATATATGAATAAATTTTGGAGGTGTAAGATCATTAAAATACTCTTGAGGTGTTTATGTATGATGAAAGGTATTCATGATAATTTTTAAATGGTTGAATATATTTACAATAATTCCCATATATATTTCAAATGAATTAATATTGATAATTATGTTTTGAATAGGTTATGAAATTATTTAAATAATATTAAAGTATCTACACACTATAGTTTAGTATTTTTAGAATCATGAAACTACCAATATACGTTCTCTAAAAAGAATAATTTCAATGTTATAGGATTTTTTACACTATTATATGTAAACAACAAATGATTTTATTTATTATCCATTTGAATATATTTAATAATAACCATGAGTTTATCAGTGGTACATATGATCAACTTGGAGAAATTAAATATTAATCCTAAATTAAAGGGTGGTAATTATATAAAAATACAATAATTTATATGAGAAAACATAAATAATTTTATAGTATCAAAGAGTAACATACAGAAATACAAGATTAACCAATAAATTTTTAAGATTATATTTTACAATTAATATGTTTGTTACTAAATATAAGGATATATATTGTTAAATATATAATTTTAGTGAATTAACAATAAGCACATTAAGAAAATAAGTTTACCTCCAAAGATAAACAAGAGCAACACCAAGCTTTTATATAAAAATAAATTACATTCATATAAAATTAAATCTCACGATACATAAGTTTATCCTTTTAGATCAAAAAGATATATAAGATCATTATATTCGATATAGTAGATTAAAAATATATTCCCAGGTACAATGTAATTATTAAACTATATAACCTTATATTATACTTCATCGAATATATATAATTATTCATAGTGGTTAAAAGTGATGATTCAAGAAAAGAATAATAATAATATTTTTAGAAATATATTTCACTATTATAGGTAGGATAACATAATAATTTTATTATTAATTGTGATAATGAAAATAAGGAAATGAAGATAACATGTTTTTAGGATTCTTGATATTTACAAATAATTCATCATTTTCATACAATAAAATATTATATATTAATAAAATATTAAAGGTATCATTGAAACGTTTTAATTAGGATAAATAATCATACTTGTAGGAATATTTCATTCAGAATATCAATATTAAGAAGAAAATTAGATTTTTTATAGAGACATTAATATTTCAATTTTTTAAAAAATATTCACATGATTATAGTTTTGTCTGTAGAGAATAAAACATTTTAAAATAAAAGTGGAGGAGGGATAAGATATTGAATATGTTAGTGGAGTGGAATAATCATAGTGTCAATGAAATGATGAAATAATGCTTGAGAGAGTGGTAAATAGATACCTACCTAATCCATCATAAAAATTAAATGTTGGTGAAAAAGATTAAGTGTGATATACTGAGAGTTCAAAAAATTTCCTTTTTTCTGTCAATGTTCATGAATTAAAATAATAGTGGTTTTCATGAGGATATATCTAGTTGTCTTATGAATAACATCAAACATGTTAGTCCATGGAATATTTATTCTTATATAGTTTTACTCAAAATAAGTTTGATATACATGGAAATTATTACAAATATATGATGTAGTTAGTGCCAATGTCTATGAAGAGTTGAAAGTAGGTTCTTTTGGAAGTATATAATTTAAATGAAATATATAATACATGGTTCTAATTATAAGGATCATATAAACCACATATATATTTTATTTTATAATAGTAAGACATCATTTGTGTATGGGGAGGGGGATAAAAACCATAATACACAAAGGGATAATTCACTTACTAAGAGTGAGATTTATAAATAACTTTTTGATATGTCATTTAGTAAACCTTTTTATTTCATATTAAGAATGAATACATGTGAGATGAGTATTTCGGAAAAATTATATTTAAATCCTTGTTTCATATACATGGATATTAGTTATTTTTTTATGAATTTTAATTATTTAACATGGACACATGTCTGAGGACTGTAATAGTTTTGATCCATAATAATATTAGACCATAATATTCTTAATATGGTGAAAGATCATCAACTTCTCCCAAAAAAATAATCCAATTTAGTACATCGTCATTGACATTTCCATTATAAAACAATTCTTTATAACCTGATGAATGGAAACATTAGAAGGTTTGTACTCAGATGCTTTGTAGAGACCCTAAGCTTGACGTACAGAGATATTACATTACTTTTTGAGGAAAACATAATACAAAACAAAAACAGACACACAAGGACCGTAATAGTTTAGTGTCTTTGGAAACTTGGAACGTAATCTTCTAATCGTGGTGAACGATCTTCAACATCTCCTGTAATGATCTTCCACTTTTTGTTTCCTTACCTAAAACCTTTCTTTTAATCCGTAGGGTAAATAAAGCATAAAAAGGGTGAGTTCAAATTCTCAGTAAGGGTAAGCATGGATAAAATAAAACATACCATACACATTTGAACCTAAAAACATGAACATAATGTTTAAAAATAAAAATCTTGAGCAACGACTTAAAACATGGAAGTACTTAAGACACAGATCATAATGGAACATAAATAATGATAACATAGCATGGGAATAAAACATGTAATTGTGGAATCCATTAAGCATATGTAATGTTTTCCATAGTAGCCATGGAATTGCTGCCAAGACTATCTTATTGGACAAAGTCCCTTTCTGAATCGAGTTCACTCCTCGTTTCAGTCCTATACCACTGAACCAGATTAACTTACCGTTCCAGCCATGTCTATACCATGAGATATAAAATCTTTACCCAATGCATTGGAGGGAGATATAGTTCCCACCCATCTCATAATGAAATCATTCTTACTTGTGCCACAAAATAAACATATATCATTCATAATAACCCAATGAATAAAATGGGTTTCATAAACAACAACCCATCATAACATAATCCATATAAAAGAAATGGATATCATTTCATAATAAGAAAAGTGAAACCATGTAAATCATAAATACATTATACTTGAAACATACACATATGAAATAATGTCATCTTGGATGGAAAATGATTTTGATAAAACACATGAAATGAATTCTTGAAGAAAATATACATTCTTCTTCAAAATCAATTCATTTTCAAAAAACATCATGCAATTTTAAAAGAAAAAGATTTTTTGAAAATAGTCGTGAAATCTTTTGGAGGAAGCTTCATTAAAATAAGTCTTTATAAAACCGTAAAAAATCCATTCGTGCCGTATAAGATAAAAAACATTCTTCACGTACTTTTGTCGGAAAAGTTAAAAAGTACCTCGTAACGTAAACAAAAGAAAGATTACTTACATAAAATGTAGTAAAAGTCAAGAATGGGTAAAAAGGACTTTAAACACACATGAAATTACTTTTATAAAACATGGTCATGGATGATATAAATAACCCTAGTAAATACTTACGAATAAGCAATCCCGGATAAAAATGAGATTTTCAAAATTATCCCTTACCTTAGGTCCGATATGATTCATACGTATCCAAACCTCCTGTATAATGATTTAAATAATGTCATTGACATATTACAGAATCATATTCATTTTTATGATATCATATATGGTTCACTTATGACTTTATAATACACGTTCTTTTGTAAATTCCATGTTAAAGAGCGTTTTGTGTAAAATCGTTTCACTTATCATCCGTGTTTTGACTTGTAATTATTCATATGAATACTTAGATCATGATTACATAATTCCAGAATATAAAACATGATTTATATATAATATATATTCAGAATATACATATATATAATAGATCGATAAATGGAAAGAAATACACCGTTCATGGAGACGGTAGGCCGTACGTACACATGAACATTCTTTTTGTTTCCTCATTGAATTTAATATAATTAATTAGATGAAATACATATATATATATATATAAATAAATCCAGAATCATTATTATGTCATATATTACATTATTACCTATTATATATAATTATAATCATTTATGAATGGTTAATCATTGAGAATGAATCTCATCGCGTTGTGGAGACGGTATTCCGTACGTACGCACGAGCGATGATATCGCTCCCATGATCGTGGAATTTTATTGGAGTCTATGTATACTAGTACATAATCAATATCACTTTACAATAAACATATATAGTTATTATTTACACCATTATACCCATCCAAGTAAGGTGGTGGTGGAAAATAGATTACACCACGGCGTGGAAATGGTATTCCGTACGTACGCACGCGTGGTGATTTCGGTTTTCATAGGATGGATAGATGGTGAAATAGGGTTCTTTCATACTTATAATAACATATCAATATATTAGTGATACTGATTATATTACTTCATAATTAAACAACCTAAGAATAAGAAGTGGAAGAAGAAATAAAGGTGAAAGAATCGGTAACGGACATTACCTCTTCTTTGAAGCGCCTCTTTGAGACCTCCTCTTAGGGAACTAAAATTGGTCATTGAAGAACACCAGGACCACTAGGATGTTTCTAGGTAAGTGGAGAAGAGAATATCTCAGGTTTTGGATGAACTTGAAGGCTTAAAGTTGTGTGAGGAAGAGAGGGAGGAGGTGCCCTTTTATAAGGGAGGAGAGGGGCACCTTTGGAATAACTAAAAATATTATTTTATTATAAAGTCATATTGGGTTCTTAATAGCTCCAAATTGATTTATTTCGTCGCTAAGGTGGGGATGGGTCGAACGCCTCTCATCCAATATAATTTAGTTAAGTTTAGGTCATTATATTAACCTTATTGTTTAGTTTTAACTCTTAGTTAATTAGATTGACATTTACCATGTCACTTTGTATTTTTATATTATATAGTTATTAAAATTACCATATACATCCAAGCAACCCCCAAGTGGTCCATTAATGATAAAAATATCATGATATAAGTATCTTGGATGAACCTCAGATTTTTAGGAATATAATAACAATTAATAATATAATATTTGTTTAAAAAACTATTTTATGTCAATTTTGAAACTATTTGCTAATTGATTTTTGTGAAACTCATAACAGAATGATTAGTTCAAAAAAAGTTAATTATATCAATACTAACATGTCATATTAAAATATAAAATAATTGTAATTAAGAAAAAGTATCAAATTACATTTATTATGGTATTTATAACATCAATTATGTCAATATATCATTAATAAGATAATTACTGCATCATCATTGTGTCATAAATAAATTAAATTATTTGAAGTATAAAAATTACAAATAAAATACCATTATGTATGAAATCTTTTTATCTTTCTAATTAATATTTATAGTCGAATTTATCTTATGTATTACCCTATATTAAAAATGATTTAGTTATTAAACAATGATTTTACCTATTTTAACCCTTCTTTAAATAAATTAATAATAAATGTCCTAATCTAATACAAGTGGGCCTAAATGGTCATATTTTATTCCTAAGGTTGTTTTGGGTCGAATTACACTTGTCCAATAGAATTTGGATATGTGTTAGGGTAATAATAATATCATTTTTACCCTTAATTACCCTATTTACTTTTAACCGTGGTAAAAAAAGTAAAAAGTTACTATTCGCCAAAAATTATTTTCAGCTCATTAAACCACATTTTAGTCCTTGATATTAACTGTGTCTCTTGGATTTTCGAAATTCCACTCACAGAAGCGGTAAAATTATGTTTTATGAAAAAATCAGTTTTTTTAACTACCACTTAGTGGTTTCACTATTCATAAAAAAAATAAAGTTTCCAGAAAAATACCAAAAATTAGGACTAAGATATATTTGATATTATTAATTCAAAAATTATGTATATTTTACAAAATTCAGAACATACCAGTTGAATTAATTAATTAAAAAATTAGTTCCCGTCTGTAAAACAAATAGCGTGTTCTTAAGAGATAATAACTATCAAAAGATTGACACTTGTTTATGTCTGGTTTAAATGTGAAATTACATCCAATGACAAGCATTATATTAAATTGTAAAAATATATTCTAAATATACATTAAAACCAATCAAATTAATAATTTATCACTATTAATTATTTCAATTAAAAAAGTTTTTTTAATTAAAATTTTGTAATTTTCACTATTCATCAGAATATGAAAGTTATCTGAAAAGTACCAAACTTTCACCCTAAGATAATTTTGATATTATGAATCCGAAAATGAAGTCCATTTTAAAAGATAAAATTTATAAAATTTCAAAAAGTGGGTATTACTATTCATAACGGCTAGTTCATAATAATATTATAATAATATCTCATTTAGTGAAACTCGGTATTGCGTACTGCACACGCTATCGTGGATGGTCGCAATTGCGTGTAATGCAAGCCAAGTCATGGATGTGTTTAGTGCAAGCTCCTTTTGGTTTAGTGTACAACACAAGACATCAATAAAATTAAAAAGAATATTTTTCATAAAATCTTGAGGTGTTACATTCTACCCCCCTTAAAATGAATTTCACCGTCGAAATTCGTTGGGGTTATAAATGGTTTACTACTCGAAAATTTCTTTAATAGAAACCCACATCGTAAAAAGGAATACCAAAACATGGTTTTAAAAACTAAAGTATGAAACGTAACGGTTAACCAAATTAATTAATCACTGGGTTTCTACATAGGAGAACATAGGTGAAAATAAGGATATTGAAGAGAAATCTAACCGTCATGTTATTATGGAGAGTGGTAGAGAACATGGCTATGAAAAAGACAACAATAACAAAGCCATAAATTTTTTATGATCTAGGGTACCAACTGATTCATCGGATATAAGGGCACTACGACAACATTTTTGGTTTTCAAGATCATTTCCCCAAAGTTGAAGAATTTGAATTAGAATAAATACTTACATTATTTTGGTACAATCTCACTGTTGTTCATGACATGAACAATTTCCACTTCATATCTTAAAGAAATGAAGTTGAATTTGTTATTCAGGAAGTTTTAGCAGATCATGTGATAGAATGACGGGTCATTCCATCTGTCTCAAACAAAAGGATAGAAAAAGTTATTAAATATACATAAGTCGATCTATAGTGAGATTAATCATATATGGTTCCTAAAATGAACTTATACTTCATATATCATACTTCTTAATATAATAAAACTAGTTTCTACTAAACCAGGACTTCTTGTAAGCCAGTGGTACGCGATAAAGGCCAGTCACACTTCGGTTGTTGGTTCGATTACCACAGCCTTGTCCGACGTGATGGGTTGTTGCCCATCCTGCAGGTTGTCCTTTTTCTAAAAATACATTATTATAAAATCCCATAAATAATATCGAAAAAACTTTTATCATTAAACAATACTAACTTATGTCCAAAAATATCCATTCCAATCTTTACGCTTATCCATAATACTCCAATCCACACTCATAATATAGTGAAAATGATTACCAGATATTTCATATAACAAGCATGTTAATACCATCGTTGATCCCCATATATCATAAGATATGTCTTGTTGGTCACATTCCAAACATTCAAAGGCCTTAATCATGAATACCCATTGAATCTTAGTAAAAACATGAGTGTTGTCAAAATTTAACTCTTTCCACATACCAAAACCCCAAAATTCTATATACTCAAGCCATGATATAACTATTTCATTATATCATTCATGAGCTCATGAATACTGTCAAACATTCCTTTTTTTCCTTATCCCTACATTATGCACATATCATCTTCTTTCCAAAAATATCTCAATCACTTTCCATGGATACAGGTACCATAAAATTGTTGAATACCCCAATAGACAAATACCTAAATATTCCAATATTCCATGATACTATATACAACATTATTTTGGAATCCCATTACATAAACAATTAATCATTCCACCACATCGTTGTCATATTCAACATCTCCAATAGTGATCGCATGTGACTTCCCTTTGTACTTTGCCTTTAGTGGTTGCTCATGTCGATCAACACTAACCCTTGGATTAGGGAATTTATTAGCATAATGCCCCATTTCCTTGCACTTGAATCATTGAAGTGTTGGTGGTGCATTATCTGCAGTATTTTCTTTATTCACATCATTATCAACCCTTTTTCCATTACATAAACACTCAGCTGCTCGATGACCTTCTTTTTCACACATAAAACAGTTTCTAGTCCCTTTAAGACAATCTCCACCATGCTTCTTTCCACACTTTGAGCATAAGGAAACATTCAACTTATTTTCACCATTATTCTGAGTTTTCTCCTTGAACTCCATCTTTCGTTTCTTATCAAAACCATGAGATGGATATGTAACACCAACTTCCATTTCTACCTTGATAGCACAACACACAATTTCTTCATAGCTACTGAAGTCTCTTATAGATTATGACCTTCGAAGACTTGGTTTCAAGCCACGGAATAATCGATCAACTTTACTTTCAGGTTGGATGATAAATCCAGATGCATACCTTGCAAGCCTTGTAAAATTCGCTTCATATATACCAATAGATTCATCATACTTTTGCTTTAGTTTAAGAAACTCCTTCTCTATCTTTGTACGAAGAATACAAGGGAAGTACTTATTGAAAAATAAGTTCTTGAACTCATCCCATTCCATGGACTCAATTTCATCTCTTGGCCTCGTATTCTTGATAAGATTCCACCGTTGATCATCATCACCTTCCAAACGATATACTGCTAAGATGACATTATCATGTTCAGAACATTGAGGAACTGAAAATATCTTTTCATTGGTACTGATCCATTGTTCAGCAACAAGTGGATCGGAAGACCCACTGAAAGAATGTGGGTGTTGCCTCATGAAGGACTCAATAAAATATTGTTCCCTTCTCTGCTCATTTGGAAGTCCAGAATGAGCCATAGCTTGTGTAAGAATAGAAATAAGATTTTTCACTCCATCTCCCATTAAGTTGGTTTGTTCAGGAGGAAAATCATTTCATCGTTCATTACATTGATCAATACGGTTCCTTCGGGTTCCAACCATCGTCTAAAACCCAAAAAGAATAGTGTGAGAGGCAAAAATCACGCTAGGGAAAACAACATAATAGAGGGGGAGTACCTTCAATATCTAACATCTTAGGATTAATTCTAAGATCGTTACCGTAATTCTAGGACTATAACCTATACTTATACTTAACCTTAGGGACATCCCTAGACATACTTTAGAAATATCTCTAGGGATATCACTAAAGTTCTCGCATCCTAGTTTCCAAAGGATGACTAAACCTTTCCTGTGATACCAACTGTAGAGACCCGAAGCTTGACATACATAGATATTACATTACTTTTGTAGAATACATAATACATAACAAAAACAGACCCACAAAGACTGTAATAGTTTAGTTTCTTTGGAAACTTGGAACATAATATTCTAATCGTGGTGAAAGATCTTCAACATCTCCCATAAAGATCTTCCACGTTTTGTTTTCTTACTTAAAACCTATCTTTTACTCCTGGGGGAAAATAAAACATAAAAAGGGTGAGATCAAATGCTCAGTAAGGGTATGCAAGGATAAAATAAAACATACCATACACATTTGAACCTAAAAACATGAAAATAATGTTTAAACATCAAAATCTTGAGCAACGACTTAAAACATGGAAGTACTTAAGGCATAGATCATAATGGAACATAAATAATGATAAAATAGCATGGGAATAAAACATGTAATTGTGGCATCCATTAAGCACATGCAATGATTTCCATAGTAGCTAAGACATTGCTTCCAAGACCACCTTAGTGGACAAAGTCCCTTTCTGAATCGAGTTCACTCCTCGTTTCAGTCCTGTAAAACTGAACCAGATTAACTAACCGTTCCAGCCATGTATATCTCATGAGATATAAAATCTTTACCCAATGCATTGGAGGGAGATATAGGTCCCACCCATTTCATAATGAAATCATTTTTACTTGTGCCACAAAATAAACATATATCATTTATAATAACCCAACGAATAAATTGGGTTTCATAAACATCATCCCATCAAAACATAATCCATATAAAAGAAATAGATATCATTTCATAATAAGAAAAGTAAAACCATGTAAATAATAGATACATTATACTTGAAACATACACATATGAAATAATGTCATCTTAGATGGAAAATGATTTTGATAAAACACTTGAAATGAATTCTTGAGGAAAATATCCTTTCTTCATCAAGATCAATTTATTTTCACAAAACATCATGAAATTTTAAAAGAAAATGATTTTTTGAAAATAGTCATGAAATATTTTGGAGGAAGCTTCATGAAAATAAGGCTTTATAAAACCGTAAAAATCTGTTCGTGCCGTATAAGTTAAAAAAACATTATTCTCGTACTTTTGTTAGAAAAGTCAAAAAGTACCTCGTAACATAAACAAAACTAAAATTTCTTACATACAATGTAGTAAAAGTCAAGAATGGGTAAAAAGGACTTTAAACACACATGAAAAATACTTTTATAAAACATGGACATGGAATTTAGAAATAACCCTAGTAAATACTTAGGAATAAGCAATCCCGGATAAAAATGAGATTTTGAAAAATTATCCCTTACCTTAGGTCCGATATGCTTCGTACGTATCCGAACCTCCTGTATAATTATTTAAATAACATCATTTAATTATTACATAATCATATTCATTGTTATTACATCATATATGGTTCACTTATGGCTTTATATTACCCATTATTTTGTAAATTCCATGTTAAAGAGCGTTTTGGGTAAAATCGTTACATTTGTCGTCCATATTTTGAATTGTAATTATTCATATGATTACTTATATAATGATTAAATAATTCTATAATATAAAACATTATTTATATATAATATATATTCAGAATATACATATATATAATATATTGATAAATGGAAAGAAATACACCATTCATGGAGACGGTAGGGCGTACGTACGCATGAACGTTGTTTTCGTTTCCTCATTGAATTGAATGGAATTAACTGGATGACATACATATATATATACATAAATCCAGTATCATTATTATGTCATATATTTCATTATTACTTATTATATATACTTTATAATCATTTATGAATGGTTAATCATTGAGAATGAATCTCATCGTGTCGTGGAGACGGTATTCCGTACACACGCACGAGCGATGATATCGCTCCCATGATCGTGGAATTTTGTTGGAGTGTATATAAACTAGTATATAATCAATATCACTTTAATATAATCATATATAGTTATTATTTACACCATTATACCCATCCAAGTAAGTTGGTGGTGGAAAATAGATTACACCACGACATGGAGATGGTATTCCGTATGTACGCACGCGTGGTGATTTCATTTTTCGTAGGATGGATTGATGGTGAAATAGGGTTGTTTGATACTTATAATAACATATCAGTATATGAGTGATACTGATGTTATTACTTGATAATGAAACATCCTAATAACAAGAAGTGGAAGAAGAAATAAAGGTGAAATAATCGGTAACGAACATTACCTCTTCTTTGAAGCGCCTCTTTGAGACCTCCTCTTAGGGCACTAAAATTGGTCTTTGAAGAATAACAGGACCTCTAGGATGTTTCAAGAGAAGTGGAGAAGAGAATTTGTCCGGGGTTTTCTGATATTGAAGGCTCAAAGTGGTGTGAGGAAGAGAGGGAGGAGGTGCCCTTTTATAAGGGAGGAGAGGGGCACCTTTGGAATAACTAAAAATATTATTTTATTATAAAGTCATATTAGGTTTTTAATAGCTCCAAATTTATTTATTTCGAAGCTAAGGTGTGTATGGGTCGAAATACTCTCATCCAATAGAATTTATACAAGTTTAGGTCATTATATTAACCTTATATTTTAGTTTTAACTCTTAGTTAATTAGATTGACATTTCCCATGTCACTTTGTATTTTTATATTATATAGTTAATAAAATTACCATATACAGCCAAGAGACCCCCAAGTGGTCCATAAATGATAAACCTATCATGATATAAGTATCTTGGCCGATCCTTAGATTTTTAGGAATATAATAAACATTAATAATATAATATTTGTTTTAAAAACTATTTTATGTCAATTTGTCACTATTTGGTAATTGATTTTTTTGACACTCATAAACGAATGATTAGTTAGAAAAAAGTGAATTAAATCAATACTAACATGTCATATTAACATATAGAATTATTTTAATTCATAACAAGTCTCAAATTAAATTTATTTGATTATTTATGACATCAATTATGTCAATATTTCATTAATAAGATAATTACTGCATCATCATTGTGTCATTAATAAATTAAATTATATGAAGTCTAAAAATTAAAAATAAAATACCATTATGTAGTAAATAGTTTTATCTTTCTAATGAATATTTATTGTCGAATTTATCTTATGTATAAAACTATATTAAAAATTATTTATTTATTAAACATTGATTTTAACTATTTTAACCCTTCTTTAATTAAATTAATAATAAATGTCCTAATCTAATCCAAGTGGGCCTAAATGGTAATATGTTATTCCTAAGGTTGTTTTGGGTCTAATTACACTTGTCCAATAGAATTAGGACATGTGTTAGGGTAATAATAATATCATTTTTACCCTTAACTACCCTATTTACTTTTAACAGTGGTAAAAAAAATTAAAAAGTTACTATTCACCAAAAATTATATTCATCTCATTGAACCAAATTTTAGTCCTTGATATTAACTGTGTCTCTCGGATTTTCGAAATTCCACTCACAGAAGTGGTAAAATTATGTTTTATGAAAAATTCAGTTTTTTTAACTACCACTTAGTGGTTTCACTATTCATCAAAAAACAAATTCCAGAAAAATACCAAAAATTAGGCCTAAGCTATATTTGATATTATGAATTAAAAAATGATGTATATTTTACCAAATTCAAAATATACCAGTTGAATTAATTAATTTAAAATTTATTTCCCATCGTCAAAACAAATAGCGTGTTCTTAAGAGATAATAACTATCAAAAGATTGACACTTGTTTATGTCTGGTTTAAATGTGAAATTACATACATTGACCAAAATTGTATTAAATTGTAAAAATATATTATAAATATACTTTAAAACCACTCAAATTAATAATTTATCACTATTAATTATTTCTATTAAAAAATTTGTTTTTAATTAAAATTTAGTAATGTTCACTATTCATCAGAATATGAAAGTTATCCGAAAAGTACCAAAATTTCACCCTAAGCTAATTTTGATATTCCGAATCCGAAAAAGAAGTCCGTTTTGAAAGATAAAATTTATAAAATTTCAAAAAGTTGGTATTACTATTCATAACGGCTAGTTCATAATAATATTATAATAATATCTCATTTAGTGAAACTCGGTATTGCGTACTACACACGCTATCGTGGAAGGTCACAATTGCGTGTAATGCAAGCCAAGTCAGGGATGTGTGTAGTGCAAGCTCTTTTTGGTGTATTGTACAACACAAGACATCAATAAAATTAAAAAAATATTTTTAATAAAATCTCGGGGTGTTACATGCTTAGTAAGGGTAAATATAAGATATATAAATCTATGATCATATTAATGAATAATATAAATATAATGAAAAGTGATAATGAACATAACGTATGAATAACATACATAACCTATCATATATCATAAACCTGAGTCATGGGAAAAAATATAGATGTTTATAAGACATGAATCATAATAGAATCAATAAAAACGAGTTACAAGAGAACAATAATGCCATAAGAAATTTATTTCTATCATATAGATCATATTATATCATTGTGAACCCATATAAGTAGATTCAGGTTCATGCCTTAAGTTGTGTACATGAAATTAGGCTCTTATATTATCTTATAGGAATGTATTCCACTCTACGTATAAAAAATGGTTATCATTTTCAAGTATAAATATAACATTATAAATATGAATGAATTCTACAAGCCTATTTTTTAAATGTTATCATTTTCAGGAATAACATTGTGAACTTTTAATCAGGTTCACTTGTTACATTATTTATCATTTATCCCATATTTTCCAAATTTATTGGAGGGACATAGAGGTCCCAACCATCATTGGTGATAACGTAACCATTGTACCAAGATATAATGTAACCCCTATCCTTTGTTAAAGGGTAACACCATTAAATAATTAAATTCATATATATGTGTTCCATGGGATCAAATGACATTGATAATATCATAATCCATGAAATGAAAAGGGTTTCGAAAATATTTAATCATATCATAGCATATTTAAAAGTGGTAGTATTTATAATCATTTCATCATTTCTTAATATAATAACCCATTAAAATAAAAGGTTTTCATAAGTGTTAAATAATAGAATATCCAAAAAAAGAGAAATGCTTTTTAGATAAATATTTTAACTATAAACATAAAACATTACTAGATAGAATAATAATGGTATCCATAGTCCATAACCAATGTAGACAATAGATTATCTCAAAGGATTTTGTCTTATATGGAATATTATTTTGAATGATAAATCACAAGGAATGATTCTTGTTGAAGATAAATTTTATTTTTCTGTTAATTTTTTCTACATAATTTTGTTTCAAAAAACATATTTAAATATAATCATTGAGGAAATACAATGCATTATTTATAAATCATTTAAAACGTTTATGTAGGTTAATATAATTTGTATATTTATAAATAGATTTTATAATTAAAGACACTTTTCCAATCCATTTCACTTATAATTTATTTTTAAAAAATCCCAAATATTAAGGGAATAATTTTCATTGAAAATCAATTTTTAAATTCTAAGGGATGCATGAAATAATTCATCAATCATGATTATGTGGAAAACTATTTTGGTCAGGCATGTCAAAAAATGGATTCTTTTCACAATTTAATAAAAATTAGAATGGGCATTATTTTTTAAAAACATGTAAATATTTCATTTAAATCCTTTTCTGAAATGTAAATTTGTGGTAAAAATGTTTTCAATAAATGACTTGAATAATGATAACATAATATTTTTAATCATCTATATATAACATGGTTTTAGAAGTTAAATGGTTTTAGACCGAAAAGATGATTGTTCTCAAAAATATTATTTTGAACTCATTAGTATACAATCATTAGAAACTGATTTGGAATCAAGTATTATCATAAAAGAAATAGATGATAATAAATTTCATGATATTAATTTGAGATAGATCATATGATTTAATAATTGGATGCCTAATAATAAGAAATCCCAATAAATAATTTTATTATTACATAAAATAAATACCACTTTGGTATCATTGAATAATAATTTCTATAAATAAATAAATATTAATTGGGGTAGTATATACAACACAAAAAAAGAAATCAGTGGTGAATATGAATATATTTTCCAATAATAAAATGAAGACTTGAAGTGCTTTACCAATTTGGTAATTTTGGAATTGTAAACCCCATGAAATAGAGATACCAAATATTAATATGTAAATAAAAATAATTATATTTATAATAATAATAAAATTATATCATTTTCAGAACAAAAAGAAACATAAATGAACCATGTGGTAAACATATCTCGTGTCTCAAAGAAAAATAAAAGTGGGAATAAAATACTTTAACTAATGTATTGATTTACATCATTCACAACGAAAACACTTATACAATAAATATTGGATTACTATAAATATATTAAATAATAATATTAATATATTTTATATCATATATTATTTTTATGACCATTTACTTCCCTTTTATTAACAATTCAGTGTAAAAGTTATGTTCTTGGTAATAACTTCTTTATTTTTATATATGTTTTTATTTGTAATATTATTTTCCTATTACACTGATATTGGTTAAATAATATCCAAACCTATAAACATGATATAATTATCATAATAAATCATTTTATATTTATTTATAGTAATCCATACAATTCAGTGGTAGAGAATTAAATACAACATTCATGGAGATAGTGTGTCGTACCTATGTTTGAACGTTATTTCCATTTTCTTATTATTAATATATAATGAAAGATGAATGATATATTATAATTAAAAAATCATTTATATTTCATATATGTAACATATTTTCATTAATATAATCATTAATACCATCTATGTAAATCAGTAATGAATCACATTTCTTCGCAAATCAAAAGTCCGTCGTACACATGTGCAATGTTATCATATTCCAAAAAATGGAAAGCATGAAATAATATGAGATATAATAGCTAAAAAAGAAAAATATTATCATTAATATCATATATAATCAATAAATACATTATTATTTCTACCCTAAGATATGGAAATAAAAAAATGAATGACATAGATTCTCATGGTGGTAGTGTGCCACACAAAAAAATGATGATTTTATAACACATTTCTTGAAAGTGGAGATGTTTGTAGGTCATTAAAATAACATAAAAAATAATTTTTATGGACAATTAGATAGTTATTATATCTTTATCGTATTATTAGAATTTAATTATGTGTTTATGGAAAGAAAACAAAAACACTCACTGATAAATGTTACATCTTCTCCTGATATACTGTCTAGGATTGCATTAAAATGATTCCATGGATGGATTTATCAAAAATATAATTATAATAATTTTTGAACATTTATTTCAAGAAATTATTTGTTAATTTTACTTATTAACCATGTTTTTTTTATAGTTTCAATAGAAGAAGATATGGGGTGTCCTTTTATAAGCGAGGTGAGTGGAAAACTTGTAATTTGTTTGATAGAATGAATTCCACCATTGATATTTTAACGCCACAATGCTCCAATAAAAGATAAATTTTTATATGAGAATGTATAAGGTATATATTTAGACAATAAATGGGATTTTGGACATGTTTTGGGTCATTTATATCATTATTATATTATTTGAATGACTTTTAAAACCATTTTCACCTTAATTGTGATAAATAATTTTAATTTCATTTATTATTTATTTTAATCATAATTTATGTTTCCCTTATTAGATAGTATAATTTATTATTATTAAAAATATATAATAAATTTTACCAAATTCAATCCATATCAGTGAAAAATATAATTTTACATTCATAGCATAAACGCAATGTGAAAGTTGGTATTTAAAGTGAAAATGTTCAAAATTCTAAAATATTTTCATATCAAAATTAAATATTAAATTTATTTCAATTTCCTGAATTAGATTAATGGATATATAATCAAATTAATTTTACAATAAAAACAATATAAAAATTTATCTATATTTATAGTAAATTAATCCAAAAGGTAGTTTTATTAAAAATTTAGTATTATTCACCATTAACCAGAAAATGAAACAGTCAGGAAAAATCAGAAAAAACATTACCCTCAGTTAATCATAACATCCTGATATGGAATAAGATGTATATATTATAATATTAATATTATTAAAATATAATAAGTTAATTTTATTAAAATTCAAAAAAATAGACAAATTTTATTTTTTGAAATAATAATATTTACGAAACATATTATGATTTTGAAACAAATTACGTAATTTTTATCAATATTTATTATATAAAAACATTATAAATTAAATTTAAAATGTATTTATAAATATTCATTTTCCAATGTTTATATAATATGTTATATTATTCTTGTTTATAAAACTTTATTAATAATATTTCATGGCTTTGTTGAAACACGTTTTTGAGTATAATAGAAGCTAACCCAGTGTTGCATGTATTGAAAGATTAAATTTTTGTTGCATGAAACAAAAGATAAACTCAATTTAGAATGTAATTAATTCCAAACTCAGTGTTTCAGGTAATAAAAAGTAATCTATAAATTTCATGCAATTAATAATATATAAAATTAAATTTATTTGAATAAAAACAGTTACAAAAAATTTCAAGATGTTACATTGGACCCCCCCTTAATATGAAAGTCAACATTGAAATATTTCACATTAGTTCCAGAAAATAAGTATAGAACTTTCTAATTTTATCCCTTGTTTCCCATGTATCTTACTCAACCTAGTGGTCCCTGTATTAAAACATTGATAATGTTAGTGGTCTTGTTTCACATAACATTCTCATTATGACCCAGAATATCAACTGATAGTTACTTATATGAATAATAATGATATATCAATATGGACTCTTGGTTTAGTATATGTGATTTGTTAGGTATATAATTCTTCAAGATAGATATATATAACACATCACGAACTTGAGATGTTTCTATATTTTGTGAGAAAGGATTTTTTATTTTCCTTATACCATCAATAATTTCAATTGTACTGATAAACATAGGGATCTGTTTTCCCTTCTTTCGTTCATGAATAAATTTATCGATGGAAGTTCTCACAAAACTAAAATTGTTTATAATGTGGATATTTATCATCCTAATATAATTTTCAACATTTTTCATCCATTACATGTTTATGAATTGATATACCATTCTCGACCATCTCATCAAATCTTTTAGGTCAAAATTAATTTTATTCTACAAATTAATTCTAAACATTTGATTTACAAATATCATTATATAAATAGATTTATAAAGATAAATTCGAATTATCTAGTAAAATATATAATTGTACGAAAATTAACTTGAGGATGGTGTCTATCCAAACCACCATTGGAATACATAGGACAAGATCATAGTGTTTCATTAAATTATAAGTCCACACCTTGTAGAGGAATTTCTAATCAAATAAATTTATCGCTATATACTAAAATATGAGGTTCATTTATATAAATTTCTATAAAAATTTGAATAATATTGATAAAATACAATTATATAAAACCTCAAATGGGGTGTCAATGAATATAATACTTTTATCAATATTTAATTCATTATCCCAATGATGGTATCCATGATTCCTAAGTTAATAATTCATGGAGACATATATTCTTCTGATAGATAATAAACCATTTTTCATAAAATAATTATTTACCTTTGTTTCGTTCTGGTTTTTGGCCACGAAACACCCAACGGCTCCGTATCCAATGATTGATGGACCTTCTTTCCAAAGGCAGTCGTTTGCCGGATGGTCTGACCAGCGACCCTTAAGAACTCACATTGGTCGAGAGGATGGGATATCGGGCTCATCACACCCTTTGGGGGGGGGGAATTATTTCCTGTTCCGGGACTCTCTTATAGATTTAATACGTATTCATTTGTTCGCGAATATTTGGTTTATACCCAAACATAGTATCCACGGATATAACCTTGGTGGGAAACGGTCAACTGGGCGCAGGGGTTCTAAATCATTTATGCCCGAGGTTTACCATCCCTCGTTGGATTAATGACCTCAATGGTTTGTAACTCACTTAAGGAGGCATTAGGAGTGGCGCGGTGAACCGATGTGGAGATGATCGGATCGACCGGTTGTTGGGCCTGAACCTCATGGAGGCTTCCTACGTACCCTGTCTAGGAGGCAGGGATCAAATTCAACATAGTTATCTTAGGTGTCCGGGAACCGATGTGAAGAGAGACCAGGTGGTCCGATGGGTGGTTGGATTGAACCTCGTGGAGGCTTCCTACGTACCATGTCTAGGAGGTAGGGATCAAAGTCCACGTAGTTCGAATTGGCATGGGGATTACGCTCCAGGGAAGCCTAGAATGATGGATTGGGGATTACAATCTAAGGAGGCCCATTGGAGGTTGTCATGGTCGATGATTACTCTAAGCCCACGTGAGTCATCCTCGGTGTGAGAAACAAGAGGTAGCGGGGACCAGAGGATCACATCGTGAAAGGTGCGTCCATGAGAAGCGGAGTGGGGCCTACGCATGAAGGCATCCCAGGGTGTTGAATTGGGGCTTACACTCTGAGGAGGCCTAGATGGTCGGGGCATACTCCGAGAAGGATGCCCGGGGTGACAAACCCCACCGGGAAAGGGAAAGGGGGTGCTCCTGTGCCCATCTCCTCTCTTGCAGTGCACGAGGGCTTCCTCTTGATGGCTATTTTACCATCTCCGAGGGGCCCTCAATATGTTGAGGGGAAGAAAAGGGGATTCCTGAGCTCAGAATCCACATTACCGTGGGAATGTGAATCCAGGAATACTTCGGAAATCTTCTAAAGGGTCGGGGCAACCCCTTTTCCCCTGTTTACCGTGGGTATGTGAAATCAAAATGGCGCGTAGATGCGCCTGAAATTTATACCACGCAGGTCTGGTGGCTCTGGCAGAGGCCTCGGCTTGCGGCTGAAGAATGGGCCAATGGGGGAGTCGTGGAGGACTTGGCTTGATCGGAAGGATTTTTCCAGGCTCGGAAAATGAGAACACTAATGTATTCGGCGAGCCACCGAGAGGTATGGGTGGTGGCACCCATCGTGTGGGGATGTGAAACACAGCTGGAGAAGCCATCCGTGAACCAGGGTGGTCAGCAGACTGTTTGGCATCCCACGAACCAGGGTTGTTTGCGGCTTCAGGTTCAATCCACGAACTAGGGTAGTTTGCGGCTTCGGGTTCAATCCGCGAACCACGGAGGTTCGCGGCTTCGGGTTCAATCCGCGAACCAGGGGGGTTCACGGATGGTTCCAGGCAAGCAGCAGTGTCCAAGGGAGGCGCCGATCGGAGGCTCAACAGTCGGGGCTTCGCCCGCATAGAAGAGTGCTACGCGGTCCGATGGATGGGAAAAGAGGCATAAACTTTCTGGTCCATGGTGAAGTCATCCTCGGAGGGGGTATGGTTCGCGGTTCTCCTTTTTGTGTTATTTTAGGTTCTCGGTTCACCAAATTATTATGTGTTTTCCAATTCCTTCTTAATTCATATACCTGCTGTGGTTCGCGGATGGGAATTTTGCTATTTTTGAAATCTGAAGCCTTCCTTCAACAGATCTCCTTACGAATCTCCAATACCTCCGAATCTGCTTCTAGTTATCTGATCCTCCACTTCATTCTCCCATGGTCTCCTTTTATAGAGTGGGGAAAGGAATGAATATGTGGCCATGTGGTACCTTTTTCAGAGGCCCATAACCAAATACCTCATTCACAGCTGACTTCGTCAATCCACGATTCACGGTGGGTATTGATCCATCCCTCCCCCCCCCTCTTTGAGGTGATGACAAGGAGTTCTCCACGGCTACGAAGGGTTCCGCCTCTATTCCGTGAACGACAGTGGGTGCAGCTTGAACTGGTTGACGCGGTCCGCAGTTGGGGCAGTTGTGATGGTGAACCGATTTGGCGCCCATCCTGCCTCGTGACCACGGAGGCTATCCGCCTCCATTTCACGAACGACCATTGTTCGCGGAGGGGATGCCTCACCGTGCCTACCCACGTTGTGCTTCCATGGACCAGTTCACGGACCGGTCCTTTTTCTGTCTCTTATTTGATTATTTTCCCCAATTCTTTGGGGGATTTGGGTAAAATTTCCTTTACGGATTTTGCAAGACCATAAAAATGCCCCCCATCGAAATGGGGTCCGATCAGAACGAAGAGGAGGCCATTCCGATGCAAGTGGTCCTGAAACTGATATGGTTTACAGTAGAAAGGTGGACCCAATAGGGGACCATGTCTCTAAATACAGGGAGCCCTTCACTTGTCCTTTACCGAATTTTTCGTGAATCCAGAGCTCCTTCACCTCCGTCTGTTTTCTCCTTTGCGAAGTACCTCATCCTCGAACCAGTAGCACCCTTCACGAACCATTCTTTCTTTGCAGTCGCCTTCACCCGCAAACCAACATTCCAACCATGAACCATTACTCTTAATTAATTAAAAAGTAAGTGATGACGGGTTGCGGAGGAAGTTTCTTCGCTGTCTCGATGCTCCGCGGACTAAATATCTCATGAACTTTAAAAAGTATCTTAGTCTTCCGAATAACCTCTGGATTGAATTTCTGCAGAGCAACTTGGTTCGCGGTTTCCTGGCCAACGCTCAGAGGGCCAGGTCTTTGCAGACTGATTTCGCGAAGGGAAGGTTCGCGGGATGATGTCATCGTGAACCATCCTCCAAGGTCTCCTTGCATATTTTTATTATGAAGGCCTCTTAACCATACTTTTGATTAATTTTGTCCAAATTTTTAATCTGGACTAACCACTTGTTGGCTCTCATTTTGTGGGGAGAAAATATGGTTCCCCCACATTTTGCGCCGAGGCCTGCGGGAGAGCCCCTCTCAACTAGCTTAGAGAGACGTTCATCTATGATTCACAGAGCGGAGGGCGTCAAAGAGGACCCTAGTCGGTCCATCATTCCTGATGATGGTGAATTGAAGAATCTTCTCTCTCCGGAGCTTCTAGGCTATCTATTATCCAATCGGCTCCCTCTCTATAGATTAGGTCTTCAGGATGACGTCCCTATCCCCCCTACTTTCACATGTCTCCCTTCTCTTTTCCTGGAAGCACCTTCCAAATGCATTCATGAAAACCTTACCCAATCTGGGGAGATAATCTCTAATTTTGGTCCGAAAGACACATTTATTCTGAGGGGCTCGGTCTGGACCCAAAGCAATAAGTGCACTCAAGACTTTTCCCAGAAATCTGTCCTTATGTACTACTATTCTATTATCAACCTTGCTCGAAAAGATCCTGATGTGGGGTGGGTTCCCAGGTGGGATCTTCGGTCCAGCGGGCTCTTCTAAAATGATTGGGCTTGGGCTTTCTAGGTCCATCATCATTGTCGGGAGTCTCCCAATTCACTGGAGGTGGACAACCTATAATCCACAGTGTGGGCATCCCAATTTTCTATTTACGCACCATCTTCGATCATACCCGACCTGTTCAGCCGCTGGTGTTCAAGTACTAATACGTTCCACTTTTCCCACGGTGAAGTAGGCATTATTCTACGGGACATCTACCAGATAGGAGGACTGATGATTGCTGGCGAGATGTATGACGAATTGTTTCCCACTCCCGATGCATGGGATGACATTGAACATGTGCCTTTATTGGAGAAAGAGCTGCTGACCGTGGCGGAGAAGTCACTGGGTCAGGCCTTGTTTTCCCACTCGCTTATTCCTTATAGTACATGGATAGGGTTATTTCTAAACACCATTGGTCCAACGCCGAATATTAAACATCCCAGGACTCATCCTTCCCAACAGTCACGAACCATTCAAGGTTCTTACTGGGTGGTTCTGGAAGGAGGTGACTACCTTTCATGGGGATATGAGGTGTGCCCTGGTGTGTCGCCTATGCTCCGGTTGGCCAGTTTGTTTGCTATTTTTTTAATGGATGGCTATTTCCTTCCCGGGATGTTAACCCAGGTGTCGGACCCTGCACTTTGATTATGGTGCCCATGTTAGCAGAGGGCTGCATGGTGAATTTATTCGTTCCCACTATGGACCGTATCTATGAGCTACTAAGCCACATGCAGGTGGGCGGGTCACCATACCATCTAAGCGGGCCATTTCAATTTTTATACGGCTGGGTGGCGGATCACCATCGCTGTTATGAATATCGTCCCAACATGGCCATCCTTCTTCCTACCGTTTGGCCTACCCAACTAGATATAGCTGGCATTTGCTTGAAGTATCTCAATTCTAATGAAGTCCTCGAGCTCCTGAGCGACTTCTCCCAGTTCATCATCACTCCCTACCCCCACCCCTTTTGGTGCCTCAGTTGACATCCGCTGGGGTGCCTGGAGGAGCGCTCTTACATGGTCTCCCTGCGGGACGTGTTTCTGTCTGCACGGATCGATGGTGTCTCTTTGTGCGATCTGTACATCCCGTATCACTTTTCTCGCCAGTTAGGGTGCATGAAAGTCCAATCTTCCCTTCCCCCTTCTCAGGCTCAAGGACTGTATCCAGTCATACTTCGTCAGTGGTGGATGATGCTGACGTGGGAGGGATCTGACGCAAGCGTTCCCCTACCTGATATGGGCACGACTGCCGGCGTCTCTATGGAGTATGCAAAAACATGGGAAAAATACTATCCTGATGGGATCCTAGGGAAAGCTATCTCGAAGGTTCCCAAATCAGGAGGTATGGTGGCTTCTGCATCCACTACAACTTCCTCATCAGTTTAAAAGAGGACCGACTAATGGCTCATCGATCAAAGTGACTCAGATAACTTTCTTCTCCCAACCCTATGGTGGCCATAGTTTAGACAAATTCATCCTTCTTGTGCATGGATAAGGATGACCATGTGGTGTCGGGTCCCAGCGAGAACATCCAGGAGGTTCCTCCAGTCGATTCCGGGCTTAGCAACTTGGTCCCCAAGGCTGAACTGGGGTTAGGGGCTCCAGACATTCCAACTTCAGAGTCAACTTCTAGTGAGCACACATCTATGTGGGCTGTCATGCCAGACTTTGTTCTTTTGTCATCCAGCGAGGATTCTAAAGATCCTCGTACCATGGCAGACCATCGGGCAGTGTGTAGGTGGGCCTAGCCTCGAATTGGTGAAATCATCACCGAAACCCCCTTAGCCGAAATGGCAACTAAAAGAAAAGCTCTTCGTCAGCTCTTCCTTGTTTTGGGGTCAGGTGTCTTTGACTATTGGCAGTACTATTCCCTTTCTTGAAAAGTTTTCATGTCCCGTGAGGAAGCTATCACTAATAAATACAAGCTAGCTCACATCGAGACCACTCATTGTGGGGCCCGAACCTTGGAGGAAACCACAACAAAGCTCCATAAAATGATAGAACGGGAGGCGATCTCTCGAGATCTGGTGGCCATCCTATCCTCCGAGTTGCATGAATGCAAAGAACAGGCCACGATGCTGAGGGATCAGTTGTAGGCTATGACTGTTCATCTTGAAATTACCAAAAAGGGGATCAACGGTCCCCAAACCACAGTGGAGCGTATCCGTCTAGTGGCTATGGTTGAATCCAGGGAAAAGCCAGTGTGGGAAAACTCCTGCAACGACCTTTGCCACGCAGTTTCTGATCTGGTGGGGAGAGAAAGTAAGGCTCCTTTATAACTATCAGATCTACTTTTGTATCCTCTGTTTTACTTACCCCTCTATCCCCTTTTTTTGTGAAGGAGAGACCTCGACTTGTGGACATCCTCCTTTTCATTATTTTAGAATGAAACACAGTCTCTTTCAATCACTCATTGTTGTGGAATTTGATTGTTACTTAGAACAATTTTTATGAAGATAACCATTTACTAAATCAGAACTAATCATAACGTAGGAAAACAAACTCTAATTTTTTCTTGGACCATGGGATCCAGCAAGCATGGTCTTACTATTGCTAGAGTTTTATAGGAACACCTCACAAACCTTTTTTTTGTCTTTTTCTTTTAATTCCCTAATTTTTCATGTTCCCATTTGGTATGGACCTAGTGGGTATAACCCAACCTTTTATTAGGTCGCCCTTTTCAGTTTTTCAGCCTAACAGGCTTTGTGCCTCTTTCCTTTATGAGTGGTTTAAAGTCCCACCGTCAAGACTATCATTACTGATGTTTTAGGTCGAACAAATTTGACCAAATATGGCGGGGTGAGGGCCCTTAATGGGGTTCAACTAATTAAAATACGTCTTAATACCCTTAAAATGCATGTGGGGGGAAACATGTTTGAATTCAAGCGGCCTGCAGGGCATGTCTTAAGGAATGGGATCCGTGTTGGCTAACAGAGGTAGGAAGAGCATTGACTATGGAAAACTTGACTTTGGAATACAGGCCAGAGTGATCAATATGTAGATCCGTTTAAGGCATGGTATGCATAGTCATACTAAGGTGACCTTAAGTCAAAGACTTATCCATTTCTGATGGCCAAGGGACTTCATGGAAATACGGCTTATGGAAACCACGATGGGTGGTATGGAAAAATATGAAAACCACCAGGGGTGGCTTAGAAGAAGAGTGTGACATCTGAAAGGGTTTTGGGAACATCAGTATTAATCAGGAGCATGGTACGGAGACCGCCTCCCTTTAAACTTAGTTAGCGTAAGGGATGGTTGAGGCTTGATGCAGTTTAAAGTCATGTAGCTGGGACATCATCTGAAATGGAACGACTTCTCCTGGTTCTTGGTAATCTTTTCAAAGACGTTACGATGCATTCAGGTAGGATTGTGGAAGAGGTTGGTAAACTGTAGCTCAGAGGGTTTCCGAATCCTGGGATGGAGATGGGGGATCAGAGGCCAAGAGGCGTATGGAGGGAATCATTTCCCAAGGAAAACTTGCCTTTGGTAGATGGGCCAGGGGTGATCAATATGCAGAGCCGCTAAGGGCATGGAATGCATAGTCATACAAAGGTGTCCTTATGTCAAAGACTAACCACATCTGATTGCCGAGAAACAACAGGGTAGTTGAGATTTGGAACCACCAGGGGTGACTTATGAGAGTTCGGATTTTTCTGGGTACAGAGTATGGTTTATGATAAGAGGGTTCCTGAATATAGGGGAAATATTGAGACTAAACTTCCTGAGAATAGGTGAAGTAATTCTTTCTCATGCTGGTGTGAGGTGGTGGTTCATGCAGGTCTGACCCATGCACTGAAAGTTGAAGAAAATCCTATGTTTCTCATTGAACCCATGATGTTTATGACTATGTAGTTTATCGTCATGTGGTCGGGACATAGTCTGTACAGTTTGGTGCAATTTGGCAAGGACGAGAGGCATCATTTAATGGTTGTTGTTCAGTTTGACGTCATGTAGTGAGGACGACTTCCGTGCAGTTTATAGTCATGTTGTAAAGACATTGATATATTTAAAGGTTGTTGTGCAGTTTAACGTCATGTAGGGAGGACGGGGGGTATCATTGTGAAGAATTCTCTTTATAAGAATATAATAGGTCTTGAATACCTCAACATTCCCTAGATGTGGAAGGGGTTGATTAGTGTAAATCATGGTTCCAGGGTTTCTTGGATCAGGAAAGGTGATATAGGGGATCTGAGGCCGGTAAGCATACAGAGCTAGGAAGAGCATCGTATGTGGATATCTTGCCTTTGATGGATGAGCCATGGGATATCATTATGTAGATCCCTGAGGGAATGGTATTCATAGTCGTACAAAGGTGTCCATGGGTCGATGAATTTCCACTTCCGATGGCCATGAATGGTTATGAGGATCTGCAATTATCCGGGCCACGATGTCTGTCATTTCACAGGGGAATGTCTGGACACATCAAGGATTTCCGTCCCTGGTTGATTTTTGAGTTTTAAAGATCACCCTGCTCTGATCTTTTCTCTCTCTTTTTTTGTGCGGGGGTGTTCCTTCATTCCGTGGAGTTTAACGTCATGCGGTAAGGATGAGGTACTCCTAGTTTATCGGCCATAGAGCTTGGACCATTGGGTGACTATTGCAACAATCACTCGAAAGATAACTGAGACAACATGTTCTGATATACTTAGAACAGAGAGGGGATAAAGGTCGTAAGATACAACTTTGAGATTTCCCGGATCAGGAGGTATGGTGTGGGGTCTCTGAGGCCGGTAGGCGTACTAAGCTAGGAGCTGTACCGCCTGAGGAAATCGTTCCTTTGATGGAAGATCCAGGGGCTATCATTATGTAGAGCCGCTGAGGGCATGGTATGAATAGTCGTACAAAGGTGTCCCCGAGTCGATAACTTTCCACTTCTGATGGCCATGAATGATTATGAAAATCTACGATTGCTTACAGTACAGAGTTTGGCACGTGGGGATAATGGTGTTAGGGTATACAAGAAACATCTTCACGGAAATTGTCTGTTGAGTCAAAGTAGCCTAGTCCTGGCTTGATGTTTGTTGATGAAGGTCTCTATGTGAACCACTGAAAGACACATAGGAAATCCAGATAAGGATAACCTAGCAACATATGGATGTGAAAAGGGGAATGAACTAGTAAAAAACTTTTCCATAAACTTCTAGATCATGAGGTATGGTATGGGGGCTCTCATGCCGGTAAGCGTAAGGAGCTAGGAAGAGTGTCGCCTGTGGAAATATAGCCTTTGGTAGATGGGACAGGGGCTATCAATATACAGAGCCACTGAGGGCATGGTATGAATAGTCATACAAAGGTGTCCACGGGTCGATGACTTCCCACCTCTGATAGCCATGAGTGGTTATGAAGATCCAAAATTATTTGGGTCGTGTAGTCTGATGTATGGAAAGGATGTATCCAAATGTGCAAGTAGTATCTCCATCTCTTATCGCCTTGCATCCTGGGTGGGTCGCGACGAAGTCCGTGTAGTTTAATGTCATGCGGTGAGGAAAAAATCCATGCAGTTTAACATCATGCGGTAAGAACTAAGATATACACCTCATCCAGGTCTGGTCCATGCGCGGGGGAAGGGGGAATTTTTAACATCATTCTCCATGAAGTTTAACGTTGTGCAGTGAGGACGAGAAGTACACCCCATGTCAGTCTGGTTCGCACATCGAGGGAAAGGGCATCATCTTTTTCTTCAAGGGGCTGAGCCAAGACTGGGGATCTTGGCGTCACTCTGTATCCTGTGCGGGAAGGAATCAAGCCGTACGTATTTCTCTAAAATGTGTACACCCTGTGCAGGTCTGGTCCATACATGGGGGAATGAAGTAATTTTTTTTTCTTTTATCTAGGGGGCTGGGCCAAGACTGAGGATCCTGTCGTCGCTATGTATCCTGCGAGGGCAGGAATCAAGCCGTACGTAGTTCTCTGTAATCCGTGCAGTTTAACATCATGCGGTGAGGACAGAGTCCATACAGTTTATCGTCATGTGGTTAGGACGATGAGCACACCCAGTGCAAGTCTAGTCCATACACGGGGGGAGGGGTATTCTTAACTGTTCATTATCCGTGCAATTTATTGTCGTGCGATAAGGACGAACTCCATGAAGTTTAATGTCATGCGGTGAGGGAGTGAATACTCCTAGTGCATGTCTGTTCCGTACACGGGGGGAATGGGCATTCTTTTGTGTTTTTTTATTTTTATTTTGAGGTTTCTAGGCCAGGTTGTGGAATTCTGGCATCACTACATATCCTGCAATGGCAGGAATCAAGCCTCATGTAGTTCTCTGGAATCCGTATAGTTTAACATCATACAGTGAGGACGTGGGCCGTACAGTTTAACGTCATGTGGTCAGGATGATGTGCTATACAGTTTCTATGTGAAATACTTCTTTAAGAATCTCGCATTCGTTGGAGCAGTTGTAAATTGTCCATCCATGGAGATCAGGGTATAAGCTCCATTGGAGTAGACCTTTTGTACAACATATGGTCCTTCCTACATGGGATCCAGCTTTGGAGGCTTCTTTCCAGGTATCATTGGGGTCTGGAGGACCAGCACTAATTCTCCTTCCAAGAAAGACCGGAGGCGGACCTTTTTGTTGAAGGCTCGTGCGATCTGGTTTTGGTACACTTCCAGGTGGTGCAGAGTGTGCAGCCGCTTCTCGTATAGCTATTCCAATTCACCTAGCCTCTTTTCTAACTTCTCATCATTGTATAATCAATCACATATGGAAACACGGAGTGAGGTAATTTTGAGTTCAATGGCCAGTACCACCTCCGTGTCGTACACCAATGAGTATGGGTTAGACCGAGTAGCGGTGTATATTGTGGTTTGATTAGACCACAATGCACGGGGGAGTTTATCTGACCCTGACTTCTTGTCTTTGTACACCATTTTCTGGGGGATGTTGGACAGGGTCTTATTGGAAGCATCTATCTGTCCGTTGGCTGCTACATGGTAGCGGGATGAGTGGTTAGCCTTAATACCATACTCATGGTATAGGTTTTCCAAATCAGCAAAGAAGAAATTGGTGCAATTGTTCGTCAGTATGGTATGAGGGACACCATATCTGGTGATGATATTGGTCTTCACAAAGCTGACAATATTTCTTGCCCCGACATACTTGAGGGGTATGTCTTCTTTCCATTTGGAAAAGAAGTCGGTCGTTGTGAGGATATACTTTAGCTTTTTGGCCGTAGCGGGGGGATATGGTCCCACGACGTCCATCCCCCAGACAGAAAATGGCCAGGAGTACTTAGCTGGATGAAGTAACTTCGGGGGATGGTGTATGAATTTGGCATGAATCTGGCATGAGTGGAATTTTTCAGTAAAATGCTCGCAGTCTCGTGCCACTGTGGGCCAGTAGTATCCAAGCCTTCAAACCTAATGGGAGAGCGTGGTCCCTGGTTGATGTGCTCCTCACACTCCCACATGTACTTAATTCATGACGGCAGCGGTTTCTTCTCCGCCAATGCATCTGAGTAGCACTCCATCAAGACCTCATTTGTATAGGACCTCTTGCAAACCTGCGCCGCCATATTGGACAAAATTGATTTCCCTTCTCCGTATTTGATCTTGTTCAACCCTGTCTGATGGAAGCTTTCCCCATTGAAGGTAGTTCACGATGGGGGTCATCCAGCCAGCAGTAGGAGCATATGGCTCGAGGACAGGACTGACTTCATGGATCTCTTCCATCTTAGCTTGAAAAAATGGCAATACCATTCGACGGTGAGCAATACCGATAACCATTTCATCCCGGTCTGGGTCGGCTAGGGCAGTGGCCGCGTTGGCTAATGCCTCAGCCTGAGTGTTCTGGGACCAGGGAATATAATTCAATGCTGGTTCTGTGGACAACTCATTCATTAAACCTCTAACATGGTCAAACATGGGGATCAACATCTCTTTTTCAATAGCATAGTAATTTTTTAATTGCTTGATGACCAACATCGAGTCACCTTTTACCTTAAGGTGTTGTACTTGTTCTTGCACTGCGAGCTCCAGGCCTGCAATGAGGGCTTGATATTCCACTTCATTGTTTGTACATCCCTCTGAAAGGAGAAAGGAATACGGCAAAACTGAATTTTCTGGGGACACGAGTATTATCCCTAGACGCACTTTGTTGAATCTGGGATCCTCCATCCCCTTCCCGGTAGAGCTTCAGTACGCACCGTCAAAGTACATTTCCCATGCTGGGAACTCCTCTTGAACCAAGAAGATATCTTCATCACATACTTTAGCGTCTGCGGCAATGGTCCCTGTTGAAAGGTGCTCTGCTAGAAAGTTTGCTAATGCCTGGAGCTTAATGGATTTCGAGGCACGAAACAGATGTCGAATTGTTGCAGGATGACCACCCACTGGGATAGGCGTCCGGTTAGCATCGGGCGACTGAGTATGTACTTGAGCGGGTTACTCCACGAGATCAAATGGACCTCATGATTATGTAGATAAAGTCGAAAATTTTGAACCGGGAAGACCAAGTCCAGACAGCTCTTCTCGATATTTGATTATCGAGTCTTAGCATCAATCATGGTTCGACTGAGGTAATAGAGACTGTTTTTGCTTCCAGCATCAATCTTCTGTGCGAGGAAGGCTCCTAATGAACTTTCTAGGGACATAAAATATAGAATTAGAGGCTTCCTTCAACAAGGGGCATGAGAACCGGTGATCTTAAGATGTACTTCTTCAAGTTGTTGAATGCCTCTTGGCAGTCATTCGTCCATTGGTAAGTGACCCCCTTCTTCATCAACCTAGTGAAGGGAAAACATTTTCCTGCCAGGTTTTCTATCATCCACCAAATATAGGTTAGGTGTCCTTGTAATCTCCCCAGCTTTGTGAGATTTCGAGGGGGTGGCAGGTTCAGGAAATCCTTCTTCTTCTCAGGGTTGACTTCGATGCCACGATGGCATACGACAAAGCCAAGTAATTTTCCTGAGGTAACACCAAAGGCGTATTTCAGGGGGTTCAACTTTAAGCTATGATATCAGAACTTATTGAAGACAGTCTCAAGGTCCGACAGGTGATTCGAGCACTGTCTAGACTTGACCAATAGGTCATAAACGTAATATTCAACAAATTTCCCCAAGAACAGCTCAAAGATCTGATTCATGGCACGCTGATACGTGGCGCCAACATTCTCGAGACCAAAGGGAATAACCCTGTAACCGAATACCCCTAGAGGGGACCTGAAGGCAGTGGCTTCTTCATCTTCTTGGGCCATCCTTATTTGATAATTTCCAAAATAACCATCCATGAAGGATAGAGCCTCATACCCGGTCGTCACTTTAATTAAAAACTCGGTGATTGGAATAGGGAAGTCATCTTTCAGACAACGTTGATTTAGGTCTCTGAATTCAATGCATACGTGTATTTGCCCATTATTTTTCTTGACAAGGACGATGTTGGCCAACCAAATGGGGTGTTGGACCTCCCTGATGAAGCCTGCTTTAATGAGCTTATCGACTTCAGCCTCTATCATGGCAACATGTGAGGGTTGTGTCCTTCTGGCGGTCTTTTTGTAACCTCGATGGTCTTCTAGAAGACCCAGGTGATGCGTCTCTACCTCGAGATCGAGTCCCGACATTTACGTGTAATTCCAGGTGAATACATCCCGGTGTTGCCTTTGGAAGGAGGTATATACCTTATGTTCCTCGGGAGACATGGCTGTGCTAATGAGAGTGGGCCTTGGGTCTTCTTTGGTACCTAGGTTTATTTCCCTGAGCTCATCCACAGTGGTGGAGATACCCTCCTCAAATGTGGGAGGTGCATCTCTGAGATCTTCCCCCTCTTCTTCTCCCAAGTCCCCATCTTCGTGATCTGATGAGGAGAGAGTTTCTAGTCTGAACCATCAAGGGTTTGAGGGAGAGGCATCATGGGCATCCCTTCTTGAGTATTCATCCCCAAATCAAGGGTTGGTAAAAATTCCCACGTTGTTGTACTCAGTCGTCGTGGCTGAAGTCATGAGGACATCTGAATGCATGCCCGAACTTGAAATCCTACTGTCAAAATAGTTGATCGGAAGGACATAATCTCTGGAAAGCTGCCTGAGATGGTCATCGGGGACCATTTCTAGGCCATTTGGAGCATGGATCCAGTTGACGTCATTGATCAAAGGATTCTTCTTCTTTTTCTCAAAGAACCCGACGTCTATGTAATTTGACTCAGAGAGCTCGAAAGGGGCCTTGTCAGCATGCAATGTCCCATTTTGAACATTGACGCAGTACTTGATACATTGGTGGTAGGATGAAGGAACAACCATGTGCTTATGGAGCCATGGCCTTCCCAATAGGGCATTGAATTCCGTTCTCTTCCGGACCACAAGGAATTCTGTGTAGGCTACCAGGTCACCAAAATGGGTCTTTAGATTAATCTGTCCCATTGGTTTCTGTTCACTCATGTTGTAACTTAAAAAAGTTGTGGGTGAGGGAATTAGATCATCCGCACTATATCCCAACATACAGAGTGTCTGTAGGGGAAGGAGGTTAACTCTGGAGCCATTGTCTATAAAGAATTTTTGGATCTAAATACCATTCAGTGTGCCATACACATATAGAAGTCTGATGTGTCCTTACATGATGGCATCATCATCCTGATCGCTGAAGGAAATCACTGCATTTCATTTAGCCGGGCCAGTATCCGTCTGGTAAATCTAGGTGGCGGCAACCTCAGCATGGAATTCCTGGGGGCTGATCAAAGCTTCAATAAGCGCCTTCCTGAGGTCGGCTGACAAACTCAGGGCATACAGGATTGAAAACTTGGTTGGTACTGACTCCAGCTGCTTAAGGATGTCATATTTTTCTTCCAGCGGTCGATGCTTCTCCATTGGCGGGGGAGTCTTAGCGGGTGATTTGGGAGTTAGAGCATTTGACGAGGAGGGAACGACTGCGGGGTCAGATGTCGATGGTGTTCCCGCGTTTTGAAGACTTGGCCTGGCCGTTTTGTTTGTGAGAATTAGGCGACCAGAAATTTTCCCCTCCTCTGGTGGGTATCACAGAACAACAGGGCCAAAGTGGATGCTTGTGGAGGTGGAGGGGCATTCCCTCTCCTGCTGAGTCCCTTGAAGGGCTCACCCACAGGTTTCTGCAATATTGACGGTCTGGGCCATGGTCCAACCGTAGAGTTGGTTTTGGCCACAGCTGTGCCTACCCTGGTATCCTCTGCCTCTGCGATTCCTCCTCCTAGCTCCACGTGCAGGGAACTCGGGTTCGTAATCATACCATTCATCGGGGTAATGATTTTATGAGATGGATAACGTTGATAGAACCAAAAATTGGCTCTTCATCCTCTGACAGGTCGACCTGGTCAGTTGTCTTTGATGGTGTCATTTGGTGGGTCGGTGCCCATGGTGCGAAATTCGAGGGCATAAAGTCTGCCAGGGTCGGGACTAACTTTAGCCCTGTCGCGGACTGCTCCTCTTGTGATTGTTTCATTCTTTGGCTCCATCCAGATTACCTCTTGTGGAGGTTTGTGCGGCCGATTTTGTTGGCTCTACGGCTCCAGGGGCTGCTGGTGGTAACACATGCTGCTGTAGTTGAGCTCGAAGTATGCCCTGGGCTCGGTTGATAGTCTTCCAAGTCATCCAGTTGTCAAATTTCTTCCCCTGCTTGCTGGTGTCTTTCTTCCACCCCTCCTCTTTGTCAGAGTCGGTGTAGAGATACATGCCACATGTGCTGGGGGTGGTCCCAGCTCGACATGTCCGAAATCTACCATCCTCTATAGGAGGTCATTGATGGCGAAGCACTCTCGGATATTGTGCCCCAACATCCTATGGTTGGGGCAGTAATCTGGAATGTCATCACACCCGACCTCTCCAGGTCTCCTCGGCTCCGGGAGGTCGAGCAAGATGCAGTTCATGGGGGAAATGAAGTATCCATGAACTTGATCGTCTTGGAACAATTATTCTTTTTAGTCCTCTTTCCTCAAATTGGTTCGGCTTCGGTCCTCTCTGATCGTCCCGTTTAGGCGGGGGAAGCCATTGATATGCAGGGGGGCCTTTTCAATTTGGTGGAGGCCAGAGCGGTGGAGCGGGCACATGAGCCGGCTTGAGTGTGACAACGGATGCTTCAGCTCTAGGGGCTCTTTTTGCAGGAGCCTACGAACCTATTCAGGACTTTGAATTTGTCCGCTTTAGGGAGTCATTAATTCTCTGGGCAATGGCCGAGAGATGGCTGAAGCCAGTGGGACACTCCACTGGTATGAACGGTGTTCGCAGCTCAACTCTAAGATTATCGATGAATATGGCTAGCATCTCATCTTGTGGAATTGGCTTGTTCAGAGAATAGGCCAGACCATTCCATCTGGCGATGAAATCTGAGACCCTCTCGTTCTCCATATGCTTGCAGTTTATGAGATCGCTGATCATTGTTTTAGGCAGCATTGAGCTGAAGTGGAACATGAACTGCTTCCAGATGTCCTCCCAGCTCTTTATTGACTAGGCCGGCAGGCTTGTATACCAGTCAAAGGAGGATCCTTGCAAGGTTAATATGAAGAATCTGAGTTTCACTGCTTATTGCTGTTCTGGGGTCCCCATCATCAGGTAACAATATGATGCATAGTGCATCAAATTATGCTCCGGATCGCCTGATCCATTGAAGATGGGGAATACAGGGCTCCCAAAATTGGGTGGAGGTGGTGTGTTGGTCACCCAATCTGGGTAGGGTTTCCACTCCAGCTATATCGGAGCACGTCGATATTCCATCACTTCTAATCGAGCTGTTAGTGCCTCGATGGTGTTGGTGAGTCCCTGATTTACATCCTGTTGGGCCCGGTCCTGGGCAGGCATAGCCCGAGGCATTGCCTGAGGATCCGGATTGGCCAACACTAAGGGTGCATATTCTGTTTGGGGTGCCCTCGGAGGGTTTGGGTGTACTTTTCCGGTTTCATCCTAATTTGATGGAAATCCTGGTATTCATCGTCCACGTTTAGGTAGTTGGACGAACCAGGTGCCTCATTGGGCGGGAGCCCTGATCGTGCTTCGTTTTCAGGGGCAAGCCCTAGCCTTTGAGGTGCACTTACTAGGAGTGAATGATGTGGCTCTTCTTGGGATGCACTTTCAATAAGGCGGTTCCTCTGGAGCAGCTCGGCGTTAAGCCGCATCAATTCATTCATCTCTTCTTCCTGTCGAGCGAACCTCTCTTCAAGCATCAGTGGATCATTTTTATTGAGATAAGGGGATGGGTTAAGGGTAACCATTCCTTTATTCTTGTCATTGATGGATGCTTGCTGGGAAGGCAGAGGGATGTTATCTGAAGGGGAGACCATATTAAAAGAGGCCCTCTAGTTCCGGGTGTGTACACCTGGGGGTTCATTGTGAGTCACAGCCCGACCAGAACCGTCGTCTCCTGATCCATCCAGATTTCATTTTTCTCTGGTGTCACCCACAGGGTTAGCCTCTATGGTGTTGATTAACGCATATTTCGGGGTGGAGGTGATGTCATCTTCCAAATAGGAAGAGGATCTCCTCAATCTTCGGTTGGCCTTCCCATTCATGACCTGGGATTGCCCTCGGACTTCTTGAAGAAGGGTGACACAGAGGTTTCTTTGATGCGACCTTACGGTGCACCTTCCTCGTGGAGGAAATGATGATTCGAAGGATGGGATAGGACAAGAACCTCTTCTATTGACTATCCTCCCTAGATGAGAGAACACCGATTCTCATGGGGGAGATTTTTGTTGAGGGGGTAATAATTCCCACATCTCTGAGGGCTTGGGCTGGCTCCATTCCCTGTACGTTGAGTCTCTTCTAGGTTTTATTGGTCTTATGGGGGTATTTGTTGTTATAAATGCCCCTAGACCTGCATGCTGGGGTTGAACCTGGATTGCGGCAGTGGCCGCAGCTATCGCGACCTGCCTGATCTCGCACGCCCCCATCCAGGGTTGAACCAGATCTGGTGTCGAATTTACCTATGGATCAGTCCCTTCTAGGGAGGCAGACAGAGATCATTGATTGGCCTCTCTTAGGCGAGAGGTCTGCTATATTCTCTTGGTGGCCTGATTCAGGAGTTCTTGAATGTCTTGTTCCCGCCGGGCCTGACGCTTCTGGGACTTACTCATGGCCCAACTCTGTTGGGTGTGTTGCCTTTCCTAAATAGGTGGTCCACCCGATTGCTATCTCGATGTGATGACGTAACATGATACCATGTCGAACGTGTTTTTCTAGGTGGGGAGCGGAGTGAAATGAAGAGCTCCATGTTCCCCCTATCCCCTGATATGAACTCCCGTCGGAGAGTCGATGATGAGGCGGCGCAGTTCATGAAGTGCACGGAGGCAAACTGCCTCCATATTCCCTTTGCGCCTCTCAGGGCATTTTTGTCGCGTCGAGGAAAGGGCCTCTAGGGCGATGTGACACAGGAGGTCCCCTATAATCTTGATATGGTCTACATACCCATCATATGGTAGGAATATCGATTTCAGCCGGTGGAGTGTCATCCATATATTATGGAAGATGTCGTACATGAATTCTACCGCCAACTCTCTGGGTATGTCATACTGAGAGGTGGCCATGGGCCAAAACATGACTGGTGTGTCATTTCTGGCCAGTCGTTTCCTCATGTGCAGCATATCGGCATACTCCCCTTCTAGTGATTCCTCTACCTAGTCAGCCCAACTAAGGCTCCCATTGTAGTTGAAGTCAGTGGGACTGGTAGTTATTGAATTGTCTTGTGGGAGATTCCGAGGTGGTTCAGAAGATGAACGCGGCCCTGGAACGGCTCCTGATCTAAGAAGGGCATCGCTAGAGACATGTTGGGAATCTTATATGCTCGATCCTGCCCTTCTGAGTGTCTCGGTATACGAGGGATTTTTGGTGCTCGATTCGGTAGGGGGAGGGCCTTCCGGTCTAAATGGTATGTCATCATAGGGAGGACCTCAGCAATGGCAGTCGTAATGGCAAGGGGTACGATTACTTCTTGATGCTTCACCACACAGAGGACTTTTGCAGTGCACACCCTGGGGAGGACCTCAAACGCGTATCGCAGCAAGGGGAGGACCTTCTGGCTGTGTAGCATCGTTACATGGAGGACCTTTGAAACAACTTCCATCATGGTGAGGATGAACATCATGGATTGACGTTCAACGCGCATCCTGGGGAGGACCTTCCGGACACACCACAATAAGGGGAGGACCTTCTTATTTCTTGGGGCCATTGCGGGGAGGACCTTCGCAATGGAGGTCGTGGTGGTGAGGAAAAACATCACGGCTGCGACATTGGAAAGGACTACCATTACTACTGCCGTAGGGAGAACACCTATGGGATAAATCCTGGGGAGGGCCTCCAGAATGTACCGCAATGAGAGGAGGACCTTCTCGTTTCTTGACGTCTCTATGGGGAGGACCTCCGTTATTAGGGTGGCGAGGACTACCACCGTGACCTGATGCATGGATGCGTGGAGTTCTGTTGTAGTGTAACCCATGGGGAGGACCTTCAGGGCAGGATACGACAAGGGGAGGACCTTCTTGTCGTAATGAGATGTCACTATGGGGAGGGCCTCCATAGTTGCGACTATGATAGTGGGGACTAACATCATAATATGTGGTCCCACTGCATGGAGAGTGATTGTAGTGTATACCCCGGGGAGGACCTTCAGGGTGGACCAGAGCAAGTGGAGGACCTTCTTGCTGCTCGATCTTCTTGTCACGTGGAGGGTTTCTGTGACTCACATCAAGAAAGAAGATCTCATGACTGATCGTTATATGATCGCAGGGGAGGCCCCCATGGGTGCTCTGGGGAGGACCTTTAGAGCTACTGGTAGCGACATTGCGGGGAGGATATTTGAAATTACTACTGCCACTCCCATAATATGGTAATGGGTGGGTAGGGTTCTGAGTCTTTGATGTGTGCTTAGAGGCATTGGGAACCCCATCTTCCAGCAGAGCGGAGTCATGAACTCGCTCTTTATTTTCCGGCTGCCTTCAGCGTGTTCGGGGCGCTCTTTTGCGGGCAGCGAGGACCGTCTGCTATTGACAACGGCCTTCACCTTTGGGTCCTTGTCGAATTGGGTCCCGTGATGTTGCTGGGATTCACCGACGAACATCTTGAATTTTAGAAGGGATATATATGCCTGCTCTGGAGCATCAACCGTGATGGATGGGTGTCCCCCAGTTGGAGCGAGTGAAGCTTCTCGATCCGGTTGCCCTTGTGTTGCAGAATATAGCCGGCGACCCTCCTGGGATGAATCAGGGATGCAAATCTTCTCCGAGGTGGCTATCTTGTCTCTTAGATGAGTCGCCTCAATTGGGGAGATGGGCTCACAGGCCTGAGTCCTTGCTGTTACCTCGGATGCAATTACATTCTATAAAGTCTGCAAGATATGATATGGGATCGATACCTGCTCCTACATCATTGCCAGGATATGTAAAGAGACATATTTGTCTAGAACGGGTATGAAGGATCATTCCAATATCGGAGTAGGAATATCATTCTTCGGTCTTCCAGTGGCAAGTGGGTACTTACAATTATCTGGTTTCGGGGAAGGTGAATGAATCTTCCCTTGTACCGGGATACGCCGGTTTATCTCTCTGTTTGCCGCCACATCGGGGTGGTGGACTTTACTTGCATCCACAAGGAGCTGGCCCTGCATATATTGGTTTCCCACCTTATCAAGTCGGTGGCCTTTGTTGGAAGGGAGACGTTTCCACCTATGATTTTCTGCCACATTTGGGTAGAGGGATTTGTTGATCGCCACCATATCGGGATGGTAAGCGTCTGAAGCAACTGCCAGTAGCTGGTCCTGCAGGTTCCAGGTCACCACCATGTCAAGATGGTGGGCTTCATGACCCTGGGAAGGGAGATGTTCCTTCTTGGTAAGTGTCATCCCGCGTGAGCGACGGGCTTGATTGAGCTCGGCGGGGATGCACACCAACTCGTACGATGCCGCCATTTTTGGATGGCGGGCTCAGGAGGAGCGAACAGGTGTAGGTTCCTATTCGTGGTACATCTCTGTGGCTGGGTAGCGGAACTCCTCCACAGAGACCAGGGTGATGACCGGTCCCCGATTTTAAGTATGCCGCCTTCGTGGAGCGGTTCGAGGGGTCGGAGCTCGGGGAGCGTGGGCCTGAATCCTCGGGGAGACATCAACCTCGGCACGAGGATGTTGTGTTGCAGCGTGACCGTGATGACGTCTATCGGCAAGGGCCTTGGAGCGGAACCCCCGTTCGGTGGGGATGCAGTCCTCAACGTCGGCCTCATCTGCATCCCTAGGATAAGGGAGGTACTCATTGTCCTGTTCCGGGGATAGACCCCCGAAATGGTTGGAGACAGCGACAGGGGCTGTCTGGATCTTCCTTTGCGGTCATTACTGGGCAGGCGACCGGCGAATCTTGATGGTTTGGAGGGCATGCATGGCCGCCCCCATTGTCGGGAGAGTACCATTCACGTGGTACTCTCGGATCAGTGCGTCCGAAACCCAGAGTTGAAGATGTTGGGTGGGTGACTGGGTCCTCTGTTGTTGAGGAAGTCTCATCCTTGCGTCGTTGGAAGCCTGCACTTGTGAGTTCCTTTGCGATGCCATTAGATCAAAGTGAGTTCCGAAAGTAGTGCCTGCAAAACATTTTAGAAAATACAAGCAGAAAACTCATCAAAGTAGCATCTCATAATCCCATGCGTAATAAATGACCTAGCTTGGCCCTCCATTAGAGCATAATGGGGAACTGGGTGAGTTTAGGTTAAATATATCATGTTTGGTTAAAGATTCACGTCGGGTTCACCATTTTTTTGTTTCGTTCTAGTTTTCGGCCACGAAACGCCCAAGGGTTCCGTATCCAATGATTGAGGGACCTAATTTCCAAAGGTAGTTGTTCGATGGATGGTCTGACCAGCGACCCTTAAGAACTCACATTGGTCGAGAGTATGGGAAGTTGGGATCATCACACCCTTTTTGGGTTGAAATTACGGACTCCCTTATAGATTTAAGATGTATTCTTATGTTCGCAAATCATTGGTTTATACCGAAACATAGTATCCATGGGTTTAAACTTGGTGGGAAATGGTCAACTAGATGTAGGGGTTCAGAATCATTTATGCCTGAGGTTTACCATCCCTCATAGGATTAATGACCCCAAAGGGTTGGAACTCGCTTGAGGTGGCACTAGGAGTGGCGCGGTGAACCGATGTGGAGATGATCGGATCGAGTGGTTGTTGGGCTTGAACCTCATGGAGGCTTCCTATGTACCCTATCTAGGAGGAAGATATCAAAGTCCACATAGTTCGATTTGGTGTCGAGGAACCGACGTGAAGAGAGAACAGGTGGTCCGATGGGTGGTGGTCTTGAACCTCATGGAGGCTTCCTACGTACCCTGTCTAGGAGGTAGGGATCAAAGTCTACGTAGTTTTCATTGGCTTGGGGCTTACACTCTGGGGCAACCGAGAATGATGGATTCAGGTTTACACTCTGAGGAGGCCCATAAGAGGATGTCATGGTCGATGCTTACTCTAATCCCACATGATTCATGCTCGGTGTGAGAAACAAGAGGCAGTAGGGACTAGAGGATCACATCACGAAAGGTGCGTCCATGAGAAGCGAAGTGGGGCTTACCAATGATGGCGGCCCAGGGTGATGAATTGGGGATTACACTCTTAGAAGGCCCAAAAGGTCGGGGCTTACTCCGAGATGGATGCCCGGGGCGATAAAGCCCAGCGGGAAAGGGAAAGGGGGTGCTCCTGTGCCCATCTCATCTCTTGCAGTGCATGAGGTCTTCCTTCTGATGGCTATTTTACCATCTCTGAGGGACACTCAACAAGTAGAGGGGGAAAAGGGGGATTCCTAAGCTCATACTCCACATTACCGTGGGAATTTGAACCCTGGAATGCTTCAGGAATTTTCTCAAGGGTCGGGGCAACCCCTTTTCCTCTATTTATCGTGGTTATGTGAACTCAAAACTGCGCGCGGATGCACCTGAAAGTTATACCACGTGGTTCTGGTGGCTCTGGCGGAGGCCTCAGCTTGGGGCCAATGAATGGGAAAATGAGGGAGTCACGGAGGACTTGGCTGGATCGGAAACAATTTACCAGGATTAGTAAATGAGAACACTGAAGTATTTGGTGAGCCACCGAGAGGTATGGGTGGTGGCGCCCTTCGCGGGGGGGGGGGGGGGGGGGAAGTGCCACACGACTGGAGAAGCCATCTGAAAACCCGGGCGGTCCGCGGACTGATTGGTGTCCCGCGAACCAGGATGGCTCACGGCTTCAGGTTCAATCCGCGAACCAGGGTGGTTCGCGACTTCGGGTTCAATCCGAGAACCAGGGTGGATCACGGTGGGTTCCAGGCGGGCAGCGGTGGCCAAGGGCGGCGCCGATCAGAGGCTTGTCGGTTAGGGCTTCACCTGTGTAGGAATGTGCTACGTGGTCCGACGGATGGGAAAAGAGGCATAAACTCCCTGGTCCGCGGGGTAGTCTTCCGCGGAGGGGGTATGGTTCATGGTTCTCCTTTTTGTGATATTTTAGGTTCGCGGTTGACCAAATTATTAGGCGTTTTCCAATTCCTTCTTAATTCATATACCTACTATCCTTCGCGGATGGGAATTGCGCTTTTTTGTGAAATCCTAAGCCTTCCTTCAACAGATCTACTTCGGAATCTCCAATCCCTCCGAATCTGATTCCAGTTCTCCGATCCTCCTCTTTTTCCCCCTTGGTCTACTTTTATATAGTGGGGAAAGGAATGTATCTGTGGCCATGCGACACCTTTTGCGGAGGCCCACAACAAAATACCCGGATAACAGCTGACTTTGTCAATTCACGATTCGCGGTGGGTATTGATCACTCCCCCCTCTGTGGGGCAAACTCAGGGAGTGCTCCGCAGCTACAGAGGGTTCCGCCTCTATTCTACGAACAACAGCTGGTGCAGCTTCAACCGGTTGACGCGGTCCGTAGTTGGGGTGGTTTTCACGGTGAACCGGACTGGCGCCCATCCTGCCTCGCAACCGTGGAGGCTCTTCGCATCCATTTCGTGAACGACAATGGTTTGTAGAGGGGATTCCTCGCAGTACCTCGCTATACTGTGCTTCCATGGAATGGTTCGCGGACCGCTCCTTTTTGTGTATCTTCTTTGATTATTTTCCACAATTCTTTGTGGGAATTGGTTAAAATTTACTTGGTGGATTTTTTAGGACCCTACAACCTTATATAAATAAATTTACATTTAAAGTTAATTTACAACATTGTATTAACGGAATATCAAATGTTATTTAATTAATCCAGAATCCATGTAGAGGGAGATAATCACAAGAAATTTAACTAAAAGATGAAAAATAATATTATCATAGCTATCATTCATACAAAATAAAATATTAAATTCATAACAAAGGAGGGGTGGATGAGTTTACTGTAATCATTATGATTCTCTTCATCCATTTTTATTGAATATGATTTACATAATACCACTATCTTTATAGGTTTTTTTGGGATTATTTTCCATATTATCCCTTTGATGGGGGATTTATTTTTACAATGACCTAACTCCATTCTCATTAAAGAAAGCGTTGTAGGTTATGAATTTCCAGAAGTTATATCCCCAGTATTTTGATATATTTTCCTCTTCACATTACTTCGACATCCTTATCCTCAATGACCAAGCTTCTAATACAAAATATATCATCTTTTTTCCATTATAGAACTCACCGATGTTCCCTATCCAACAATTTAGGAATGGTTGATTTTGAATCATTTTTGTTCCATCCATGTGACATATATTTAGATTTTCCATTGATCCCCATATTTATTTTTAAATCACTAGAACCAAGAGGGTATCCATATTCAATTTCCTATTTTATTTCAAATTAAAGGATTTTGACATAGAGTCCAATGTCTCATATGGATTACGCATATCGAATATTTGGTTTCAATCAACTGAATATTTGGTCAACCATAAATTGAATATAAATTTATATACACATTCTGTTACATTATTCTCTCATATAATTCTATTCATAGTTACTAAAATATTGAATCCTCATAAGATGAAGTAATTCCATCTTCATTTTGGTATGTTGAATAAATGAAATGTAATCACGGGAAAATAGACTTACAAATTCCTAAAACATTATGGAGTAAATTTCATATCATGGTATAAAATCACTAGTAATATTTTAGTAATAGTATTCCTAAAAATAAAAATGGTAGATAATTAAATGAATTATTCATACTATGAAGCCAAGTTAATGGAAAATAAATTCTCAATGGCACGAAACCATTTCTCAGAAACTAGTGGACCTTAGAACTATTGAAATTAGGTGAATTTAACCTCATGAAAGACTCAAAATATCATTTTTCCCTCCTTTTTCAATTTTTAATTCCATTATGGGACTTATTATGGGAATTATTTTTGATAATAGTAATAATTGTTTGAGTTTCAGATCCCATGTCATTTTATTTCTCGAGAGGATAATCAATTCATTGTCTATTTCGTTCAGCATTAACACAAGTGTCTTAGGTTCCAAAAATTATCTAAAACATAAATGAATAATTTAAGAAACAATATTCATAATATATTACCATGTAACCATAATGAATCGGTTATTGGGTGGATAAATGCATACACCTTATATTTAATATATGAAAATTTATTTTTAACCGATTTCATTCATAGTCATTGACTATATAAATCCATTATGATAGTTTATAATGAGTTTCTTAATTTCCATATAAAATACCCTAAAAGTGTTAATAAAAATTTTCATCATGGACCATATTTTGTGCACCATGTCTTGATTGATTCCATCTTAATGAACCCTTTTCTAGATTGATACAATTAGATACCTCTCAAATAAATCCACACCCCTAATAGTATCTTTGATGGGATGTAATTTCTTAGTGATCACTCACTCATTAATGTACAAAAAACTATAAAATATAACTATAATTGGAGGAATACAAAGTCTTATCCTTAGATACGTCGACTGACATATCCTCAGAAATATCTTAGGTAACATAAATATTATGTCCAATCCTAGTTTCAATTTCTTACTAAATATTTCCAATGATACCAATCATAGTGACCCATGATTTTCAAACATTAATATTACATATAATTTGACTAATAATCATTTTATTACATGAAAAAATGACTTAGGACCATAATTGCTTATTTTCTTCAGAATCGTGGAACACAATGTTCTTAATTTTATGAAATACCGTCAATGTGTTCCAAATATATCATCCCCTTTTGTACTTCTTCATAGAAATATGATATATAAAAAAAATTATTCATAAACCAGGGAAATAAAACATATAATTTTATGAACATAGATTCATAGTATTTATAAACATAATAGATATAAATCTATGATAATATGGAATAAAAACATAAGAATAAGTGTAAGGACATGTCCATAACTGAAAATAATTCTAGGGTCGGTCAACTTGATTTGATATTATTTCATTACTAAAGATATTTTCTGTTTCTAATTTTATATAATGAGATCAGAATTCAAATATATCAACCCAAAATCATAACATGACAATAATACTAAAATAGTATCCATTTTTTTCATATTATAATAAACTTAAATATATTTTCTTTTCCTGAAAATCTTTACAACATCCATCTTGGATTCTTGTTTTATCTTACACAAACATAAACCCTATTAAAAATATTTTAGAAAAAAGGATGAGAATAAAATATATCATATGGGACATAATATAAATGAATGAATGAATCCATTTTCACATGAATATTGATAAAAAAATAAAAGAGATAATTCTCATCCTTAAATTTAACATATAATTACTTTGTTAAAACATATGGTTTCCATAATATTAGTAAGAATAAAATAATCAATTTAAGAAAATTTGGGAATCATATTAATTCCACACTTACTTATTATTATAGTCCTCATAACTAAAACATAATTTGGGACCCTCACAATAACATTATAATGTAACTTGTGTAACTAAATTTTGATGTAACTATCACAGTTACACTTTGAAGAACAATTACAATCAACGTCCACTATACCTAATGCATTGGAAAGATATCCAATGTCCACTTATATTTGGAATAGAATGGATCCACTAATAATCATAAAAAATGTGAAATTCCTACAACATAATAATAATAATTCATGTATACATCAATCAGAAAAACATTCCTTGAGGAAAATATATAATTTCCAATGAATTGTACATATATAAACAAGGAAATATTTATTTGAAAATAAACATGTAATCGTAAAAATAGATCTTAAAAAAATATATATTAATGAATATGGGATGATCCACTAATTCATATAAGGTAATAAAAATCTTTTTTTTGGAATTTTTTAAAAATAGGTATTGAATAGGCTCTTTAATAGAAATTACCTTACATTACATCTTAAAGCATTAAACACCTTCAATTATTATACAGGGTAATCAAATTATATTTGTTAATAACTTAGTTCATAACCATTTCATTAAATATTTAAATAATTAAAATTTTAATAATGTTATTTATGCCCATTTTGACAAGTTATAAATATCACAATCTTTGTTCTAGGAGAGTTGGTTTCATGGATTTGTGGTCAGTTCCCTTCTGTATAATTGTTGGATTTCTTGTTAAATGGAAGAAAAAATATATATGTTGAAAAATGGTATTAATATTCTTATATATACTTAAATGATCCCTTATAACAAATTGTCTTATGAAATAATGATAATTTATTAGATAAATGTTTAATGAGAAATGTATGGTTTATTATTTGTGGTTTTTCTAACCATCACAACCTGGTATCATATTATTTAATATCATGTATATAAATTATTTCAAAAACATTAAAAAGGTTATAATATACATATTATTATATTATATAACCATATAAATGGTTTTATGACTAACATGGAAATAGGTAAAAATTGAAAACTCATCATTCACAAAGGTGGTGAATCGACATGTCAAGAATTATTTATCATTTTTGAAAAATAGAGGAGAATATTATAGGTTTGATGATGGGTATTACATTAAAAAATATCATTCTAATATATTTATGCTATTATAATTATAATGTAACTTTTGATAGGGTAGGTGAAGATAAGATCAGAAATAATTTTATATTTAAAGAAAGAAATAATTAAATAAATAATTTGAAAGAGAATGGTGGATTTTATCTCTTGAAAGTTGTCTCCTTGAGAACCATTTTATGGAACATGATTTGTGACTTTAGGTGAGACCAACAGGTTATAGACACATGGAAGAGTATTTTGAATTTATGTGGCTAATATTTTGACAAGATACATGTATATAGAGGTGTGAGAATAATAGGTGGTGAGGGGTGGTATTTATAGTGAGATGAGAGGGGTGTTTTTGAATATTTATTCCTTAATTTATTATTTCTGATAAAGAGTATATATAGTGTCGATTATTGTGACTAAATACATAAAATTGAGCATCTGAATTCGAGGGAATGGTATCTTTCATTATCCTGGATGCAACCAGGACACAAAATTACATTTATTTTCTTATAATTTTCAATAGAATAAATTACCATATGTCACTATTCACCAAAAATTCAACTGTTTAAAAAAACCAAAACATCACCCTAACCATTTAATGATGTGTATATTTCAAAAAATGAACTAAATTTCTTGAAAATAAATTTCTACACATGAGAAAATTATTTTTAATTAAATTTTACATTTATTTGAAAACTCCCATTTCTAATATTATAACAGAATATATGACACTTTGAAAAATTAATTAAAGTATACTAAAAATATATTTTAATAACAATATGAAAATTACTAATTTATGGATATATCTGAAGTATTTTTTTATTTTAAAAAATTATGATAATTATAAAATTTTAAATAATAATTTATGTTTCCTTATAATACCAATAATTAATTTATTATTTTCAAAACATTTATTTCTTTATTCAATGATATAAATATACCATTTTTTCACATGTGAGATACATAATGTTTATTAAAATATTTTAGGTGAGGTTAAATTTATATTATTAAATATTTGATAATTTCGATAAAAAACACTTATTTTATTATACATTTTTAATGAGTTTAAAATTTTAATTCCAAAATGAATAGAAAATATATTTTATTAGTACATTGGTTGTTACTTTTTCCACCATTCACGAAATTTCATCATGAAAATTCATATTCACATATTAAAAAAATAATACCTTTCCCCTATATATTTTTCATTTTACTATGTTTCTTCTTAAACTATATATTTTCTACACAAAACCATAACAAAATGACTTAATTTATTCCACAAAAAATTTTCTCTACAGCCAATAGTCTGTAAAAGATACTCATCCCATGAATGATTACATTTCAAAATGGAAATATCTTGTCTAAGTTAAATAAATCCATTTGTAATGAACACTAGTTACATTTATTCATTAAAAATATTATATAATTGGGGAAAACTCAGAAACAATTACACCATGTAGAAAATAGATCATACTTTATCCAATATTTCCATGTTTCCAATGAACCGTTGGCCTATCTTTCCATTATTACCAAAATGAATCAAACTTCTCCATATTGAAACTTTGATAATTAATTGATGACATTCCATTAATGAATGATCTAACATAAAGTAATCCATATAATATTTCTACCTACTGCAAGCTGCCATCATATATCATCAGATCATCTTTACTATCTCATTCAGTTCCTCTTCTAATTTTTTCCCCAACATCTTAATTTCCCTCAATAAATTTTAAAACTTTTCAGTTGGACACTACTTTCCATATAATTCATCCTAAGGTGGCATCAATATAATAGAATGAGAACTGTTATTATTTGAAAACTAAACTAAATAAAGACGATGATCCCACCATTCTTGATAATCCATTTATTGTAACATCCCAGGTAAATGAAGAATAACACATATTTCATATTTATTAATGTTTGTGAATTAAATATTATTTTCATTTTAAAGTGTTTCTATGTTCGATAGCGTACCCGATACACAATAATGGGTTTCTTTGGAATCTTACGTTGCACACTAATAATATAATATTACTATTTTAAACAGTAGTTAACTCCTTTCCGTTGTATTGGTGGGAATGAACAAAACTAACTAAAATTTTATTATACATGTTTTTTAAATATATTTACATTTATCATATAAAAGTTAGTGGCTTAAAATGTGAATGAATCTAATTTTGAGTATAATTTACATTAAATGGCCGATTTATCACCTTTTAATGGTGAACCATTATTAAATCTAGTTTTGGAAACTTTAATACATTCTAATTGAACAAATAAAATCATTCTTTAGAATGGGGACATCAAATTTTTCTTTGGGTATTTTTTGGTATTTTTCTGATAATGTTGATTTTTAATAAATAGTGAAAAATATTTTATTTTAAATCAAAAGTGCCTTTTAATCTAATTTATTTATGTCATTAGATTACCTTTTTAATTGGTTTCAAAGTGAAATTAAAATATATTTTTACCATTTAATCCAATTTTGGTCATTGAAATTAATTTCACTTTGAAAATGGACATAAACAAGTATCAATCTTTTGATGGTTATTATTTTTTCAAAACAGGCTATTTGTTTTAACAACAAGAAATAATTTTAAAATTAATTAATGACACTTCTACATTTTGAATTTGGAAAAATAGACATCAATTTTTAATTCGGAATATCAAATAATTATTAGGTTTAATTTTTGGTATTTTTTTGAAAAACATCAATTTTTGATGAATAGTGAAACTACTTAGAAGTAGTTAAAAAAACTGATTTTTTCATTTAAATGAAATTTTATCACATATGTGAATTGAATTTGAAAAATCATACATACATTGTCGTTTTCAAGAAGTAAAATGTGGTTCATTAAGATGAATATTTTTTGATGAATAGTAACTTTTGACTTTTATTTACCGCGGTTAAAGGTAAATAGGGTAATTCAAGGTTAAAAGAATAATATAATAATTCAAAATTACCTTAACACTTGTCCAAACCTTATTTTTTGAGTCATGGACGAACATGGGAATCATTGGGTCGATTTTGGGACCCCTTGGATCTACTTGGGAGTGAAAATGACAATTTAGATTAATTAATTTAATATAAAGACAAAATTGACATTAACAAAGAAATATTTTTGTAATTGATTTTTATATAGTGTTATATAAGTTCTATTTTAGACTATAAATATTAATTAGAAAGATACAAAGATTTACTACAATACAGTATTTTTTTTATAATTTTTAGACATTGAATAAATTAATTTATTTATGACTCAATAATGATGTAGTATTTACCTCATTATTAAATGATGAGAATAAATAAGATTATAATGATTAAAATATTATCCAAAACATGTCCAATTCTGATTGGATGATTTTATTTCGAATATGAGTTATCTTATATTCTACCATAATTATTTTCGGACCATTAGAAACTGAATATAATTATATAATAAAATAATGTTTTCACACTTTCTTAAAGAGCCCCTCCTCCCCCTTATAAAAGGAGACCATTTCTATCAAATTACTGACACCTCGCAAGCCATTTGACTCATCCAAACTCTGTCTAATTATGCTCTAAACATCTCTGTACTCTTCCTAGAAGCCTTAACTTTGGCATAAGGCCCTTCAATAAGTCCTTTTGGTTCAAACCAAATAAGTTACCCAAATTAAAGGTAACAGTTTCACTTAAATTGTTTTCTTTTATTTTATTTCTCCAACCCCTAAAATATTTTTTTTTCCTTTATTTTGTAACAAAAACAGTATACTCAATATACTAGGAAGCTTTTATGAGAAATATTCGAACTACACTTACAAAAAACTCCATCTAATGGTTGAAGAACATAATGTTTCTATGGATGGAAAACTAACGCCTAACGGAACAATAAATGTTCAATTACATCTTACCACCCCTCATGGTGGCCATTATGATGGAACTGTATTTATATATGAAAAATATTATGTTTATGATTTCTTTATGCTTCTGTACTTCCCATTTATATCATTCATTTATGGTTTCCATAGTGGGTAAATATGATAATATCTTTTGAGGAAGTGTGGACTACCGCCCCCTCAAAGTGATTTGATTCGTTAATGCCTTGTGTGGGATGTATAAAGGATGGAGTTAATGATATTATATATGATATTATTCTATAATTATAATATAACATTGTATCATTATGTTTTAATTCCATTAAAATTAGAAATAGAAATGAAAGTAACGTTCATGCGTACGTACGGCTTACCGTCTCTATGAACGGTGCATTTCATTTATTACCTACAAATGTTATGTAATATTATAAATACATGTATATACTAGATATATATGATATATATGATATCTAAATCATGATTATAATTTTGGAGATCATGGATATTTGACTACATTTACAACATGTAATTATAAGAAGTCCATTTTTGACTCAAGTGCCAAATATCGACAAAATGAACGTTAATGATTAAATAATTATTATAAAATGGTAATAAGTGATATAAAAGGATTAATAAACTTGAAAAAAGTTCTTGATCAAGTAGAAATTAACTTTAGTTTATTATTCAGGAGATTAAAGAATGAATGGGTCAAGCCGGACACAAGGTAAGGGACTTCGTCTCAATCTGCTTTCATTGAGGCCTTTTTAGTTTTATACAACACATTATTTTATATGGTGTATAAAACCCTTTGAAATTTCATTTTATTCAAAGGGAATCCTTTTATATGAAGAGTTTTACTAAATGTAAAAAAAGAATGTTTTTTTAACATAAGCAGTGACAACGACCTTTCCGCCGCCGCGAGTATTATTTCATCTTTGGCTTCCTTAACAAGATAGAATGTATTTAAAAGGAAAAATAAATACCATATACTCTTCTTACGTATTTTGGTATTGAAAATGATTTTGAGAATGGATTTATTATTTAAATATCTTGAAATGTTAGTTTATTATTTCAATATGGAAATATTATCTTTTCTTTATGTTTTTGTTATGTGTTATGATTATGTTATGGTTTTTGGGCATTATTTATGTATACAGGTGGTTCCATGATAAACATAGGGCGTGTGAGCCTGAGATAGAACTGCAATGCATTGGGTAACGTGAAGGAGGTAAATGTGAATGTTTCTCCTTAGAGATTTAGGGAATATAGTGTGATGGGTATTCCAAAGTAACTCCCTATGTAGCTGTGATAGCTACAATGTAAGTATGGTATAGATGCCGCATGTTACCTTTATGATTTATGATTTCTATACATCATTCATAAATCTTATGATTTCCTGAGGTAAGTAAAAGAATTCATGTTTTGTATATATTTATGAACAAATTTTTTCATTATTTGTTTTATAACCCTTACTGAGCCTTTTATGCTCATCCCATGTTTTGAAATATTTTCACAGGACAAAGAGATGAATAGGGTCAAGGATGGGATCAAGGAAAAGTCATGTTGTCTAAAACATGGAACTAGACATGACCCTTTTTTTCAAGAGTTTTTATTATATGAAAAAATGGAAACTGTGTAGATATGTCTACCTTGTAATCTTTTCAGATAAAATTGTTATGTCTTAATTCTCTAAAAATCTAAACATGAAAAGTTACTCAATGTGAATTATTTATTTAATTCCATATTATGTAATGTTTAAGGCTGAGTCCTTATATTGATAATGGACATACCATGTCTTCAATGGTTTAAAATTTGTTTCTCGATCTATCCATTAGATTAAGGTTGAAAGGTTATACTAAAATTCATATCTATAGACATTCAATTATAAAGTAATTTATGAATGTTATATGTGATCCTGGGATCACTGTTAGATACAATGGATAGAGGATCTCTTTGTAACCTCATAATATATTTTAGGTACAATCGAGAAAGTTAATCTGATGGCGTGATATCATAAATTGGAAGACAATGTGAATATTTAGTCAGTCGATCAATAATAACCCATATCATATTGTCACCTCGAATTTTATTGGTAAAATAAAACCATGATATTAGTTGATATATATTCCCATTCACACTGAGTTACTATTAAAGGATGAAGCACCCCCATTGTGAATTTTCATTTTTATTTTACCTATTGGTAATTAAAACATCCAATTGTATAGTGTAAAATACATATTTTCATTTTATCTAACCAATAATACAATAAATGATATCTATATATCTTGCTTCTTATGGGATGAACTGAAAATAAGGATCTACCATCATCACTTAAGAACTATTTCTTAAAATCTGAATCATAATGCACATATAATATACTAAAAAATATTTATAAATATTTATAAATATTAAATTCTTTCAATATAACCCCTTTAAATAATTCTAAAATTTTCTATAAATCAATGTATTCATCCTACACATTTATAATTCTGTGTAATAGAGATGACTGCAATGACACCTATAACAAAATAGAGTAATAACATGCACTAAAAAATTTCTACACAAAATTCATCACGTAATTAACCAATGGGTAATATTATAAACATAACATGGTAAATATAGAATGATTTTTTATCTCATGGAGTCGAAGACATTATTTTATCTTCTAGTATTGCCATAAAATCAAAATCATTTATTTTTTCTAGTAATATTATCTATGAACATCATGTTCATTTCATTATGAGTGAATATATACTTCAAACATTTATGTTTTATATATATATTTTTGTTGACTTCACATAATTGATGTATCCTATTTTTTTAATCTAAAACCACAACTTATAATTCAAAATAATTTGGGGGATAATTTAAATCATGATGTTATATTTACCATATTTCATAATAATACCACCAAGTCCCTTCAAGGAAGCATAACAATAAATAAAAAACTCACCATTTATGGAATGAATGACCAAAACAAGATCATTTACCATTATTATATTAATTTTCTAAAAAATAATAATCAAATTTTTCTTTCCAATTAAATTTAGCCCCTTTTTATGTAAACATAAATAGAGGGATATATAACAATGGAATATTTTTAAAAACCCATGTATAATTTAATTCAGATCTAATTAAACTAAACATATCTGTAACATTGTTAGGTCTTGGCCTTAAATAACCCTCTTTTTTGGGGGATCATATATTATTCAATTTTTATTTACAGTGTTCCCATGAAAATAATATTTTTGTAATGAAAAATAGTTTGTGAAGAATTTCCTGTTTATCTTAATTTATTTAAGTTTTTGTAGAAAATATCCTTAGATATTTTTCATGATCCTCTTAACAATTTGATAAACCAAAATATCATTAATAAAAGTTTTTAAAAAATGTATCCAAATATTGACAGAATGTTATATTTATAAGATCTATAAATACAGATGGGGAATGTTTCCAAACACGGGGAATGATAAAAACCGTAATAACAATATCCTGTAATATTCTTTTTTTGAATCCCATAGTCCTTGAACTTTATATAATGGTACATAGATCATAAGTGAGTATTTTGAAAATATATAACTCCCTAGAGCTGATCAAAAAGTTATTTTTATAAGGTAATGGATAAAGTTTCTTAAGTGTAATGTTATTAAATGATATATAATTAATTATAAATCACCAAGGAACCATATTTATTTTTAACAAACAAAATAGTAGCATTCCATAGTTAAGTGATAGGTTGAATGAAATCTCTATTAGGAAACTCCACCAACATGTTTTCAATTATATATGTTACACTAAAAGAATTGGATAAGGGGGTTTTGATATTTTTATAGAATTAGGAAGTATTTAATTGGAAATTTCAACTTCATTATTATGTACAATTCCAAGATACTAATCAATAAATACATTCATGTATTCATTTACTAGTAGAACATGATTAATATTAATAGTTCAATTGTTTCCTATAACATTTTAAAGGTAAAATTCATTTCTATGACTTCAATATTACAAATATTTTTTCAATGGTATGAGTTCATTAAAATTTTAAAATCCTCATGAAAAAATATTTATATAATTCTACAATCATTCTTAGCAAGGAAAACAGAATGCTAATCTATTCCCAGAATAATATCAAACTCTTTTACGGGATAAAAAATATGGTTTACCAGTAATTTAATTACACATAAAACAACAAGAATATTATTATAAGTTCTTTTTGACTTATCATTTCCCCTTGTGGTTTTAGCCATAATATTGTTTTCATTTATTGAGATGAAATTTCCAATTTTCCATTAAAATTTACTGAAATAATGGAATGTGTCGACTTTGTATCCAATTAGACGTTAGAAAAAAAATTGTTAAAAAGAAATGTCCTTGATAAAACACCATTGGATGGCTCAACATCCCCTAAAGTTGTCACAAAGTATTTCACTACACCATCCTTCTAATTTGTTCCACTTCCCTTCAATCAGATCCTTCTTTCAGAAAGTATGTTCATATTTGACCATCTCACCACATTTAAAACACTTTGAGAGTTTCTTATGTGAGTTTAACATACCAAAAGTATTATATTTCTTATTTAAAACTATGATAAATATGTTCAAAATTATTACATTATGGATTTCCTCATGTTGCTTTTAACTATACTTTCCACAAACTAGAAACTGAATTTTCAAACCATCATATTTGTTTGACTAATTGTTAAACATTACCTTCTATATTTAACATTTCTTCATATTGTAATAATATTAAATATGATCATAAAAAACAATATTTCTACCCTCTCATAAAATTTAAAATTATTTTAATAAATTTTTATTTCACGGTAATCTTGTGCCCTATGATATCATGACTTCAATCATTAGTAAAAATGATTTATTTTACAATCAAAAACCTGAATATGATTTGAAGCATAAAATTCCAATTGTGGGAAGTATTATACATACAAGTCCACTGAATAATCATCCTTTTGGTTCATTTAATGGAATTTATTTTCTCTCATATGTAAAACTACCATAGGAAAATATTTTCCAACGAAAATATTCATATATTCATCAAATTCCATGTAATCAGTCACCCTTTTCCATCATATTATTGACCCCTGACCACCACCGGTCTTCATTAATTTAAAAAAAATAAATATTAAGACAATAATTATTAGTATTTTAACACCCCATCGCGTCATATAAATTTGGAATGGATTTAATCCACCCTTCTGTTATAATAAGGTGATAAGATCCACTAAAAGCAGGTGGGTGATGCCTCATAAAATGTTCCCCTATATTCATGTTAAATTGTGGTATCTCTATTTATTCTCATTCTAGTAATCCAATACTATTAATATCCTACTTCAACTAATCCATTACTATCACAAACTATTTAGTTCCAATTCCTACCATTCAATGTTGTAGATTAGGAATGATAACATCCACTTGGGGCCTTATTACTTCATCATCCATATATTTTTTATGCAAAAAAGATCTAAACAGAAATAATTTATACTAAGAAACATGATAATCCTAAAATTATATATCATTTAAACACAAAAATAATGTAAAAAACATCAACGCTACTACATTAACATATTTATCCCCTAATGTATTCTAAATCATTCCTTGATAGAATCTATAAGGACCCAACCATAACCATAACATATTGCAGGGATTCTATACTATAAATCATATTATTTCATTGATTAGGAAATTTTTGTTTAATTTTTTTATTAAATTATGTCATAATTCAAATATAACTACCCACAAGAATAAAATTTTAGTACTACTAAAACGGTAACCATTTTTTCATTATACACGAGTCTTATAAAAACTTAATTTTTTCATGTAAAATATTCAAAACATTCATTATGGATTATTTTCTCTCTCTTAATAATCCTTAAACCCTATAAAAAACATTTAATACATAGGATGTGAACAAAATTCTTACTATGGGACATAATGTAAAATTTAGAATGAAACTATTTTTCCGTGAATAAAAATAAACAAATAAATGATATACTTCTCACCCATAAAATGAATATATACTTATTTTTTGAACAAATTATGTCTCTATAAAACATTAAAGGAATAAAAAACAATTTACGTAACTTGTGGAATAATTTTAATACCATAATTACTTATTATGGTAACACTCAAGACAACCATATCATTTTTATTCATCACTTATACCTTACAATGTAACCACATTGGATACCTTCTGAGCTAAGTAAAAAATTTAGATATTGAGTAACCTTATGGTCATCTTTTGACATACCCAATGAATTATAGGGAAATCATTACCCAAATAATATTGGTTTTAAAATTTAATGACCAATAATCATAAATAATTACCAAATGAATCATGAATAATTGCATTATAAAAACATTCCATTAACAAATTAACTTATTTCAAATGAATATTGTGCACATAAAAAATGAAATTTATTATTTGAAAAAACCCTATTATATTATAAAGGTGGAAAAAATTGGAAATCATGATAATGGTAAAATATTATCACATCATATAAGTTAATTAGTAACATTCATTTTTAATTTTTGTAAAAATATATAGAAATGAGTTTTTCAAAAGGAAAATCCCTTACCATTCTTCTCAAAGAATTCAAAAATTGTATATAATGTAATTGATAATAAAAATAGATTCATTAATTTATTAATTGAAAACCTATTCACAATATTTATAATTAATTATCATTTTATTAAATTCATTTATTCTTATTTAGAGGAGTTATAAAAATTTGCATCGTCCTTGCAATATATTTTGTTTCATGGATTTATAATCGGTTACCTTAAGTATAATTTTGAAAGTTATTAGAAAATGGAATAAAATACACAGAAGTGTACTGAGATTGTATTAATATTTTTTCAAAAAATAAAATTATGGCATATATTAAATTTTCAATATAATGATGATTCATTATATATATTATTACTGATAAAGTTTATGATTATTTTTTGATGTTTTATCGACCATCAAATACTTGTTTAGTTTTCTTTTATATTATGTTAATTAATTCATTCTAGAGCCTAAAAGAAGTTATAATATAAACATTAAAATATTTTTTAACTATAATAAATTATTAACGACTAGAATCGAAGGTGGTAAGGGAAAATTTAATCTCATCATCCATAAAGGTGGTGAGTCGACATATCACATATGATGTTTTCATTTTATATAATAAGAGGAGAAGTGGAGTGGGTTCATGATAGGTAATAAAATTTTCAAAGAAGTTTCCATTATGTGTATGATAATATATTTATCATGACACTACATATAGGGGAGGTTAGAAAAGTATAATAATGAAACAATGAAAGAAAGAAATATTTTAAAAATGAAATTAGGATTTTACCTATTAATGGTTATCTCCATGAGAACCTTCTAATGGAAATTGAATTTGGATTTATCATTATAAGAACATAACTAGGGTGTGGGAAACAAGTTTGGGAAGGTAATTGAGTATACATTATAAACGATAAAATTATTTGTATATGTGAGGACGATTCGTGCTGATGGGTCGTATTTATAGGGAGTGTATAGGCATGTTTTTGAATATTATATAAATTAATTTATTATTTCATCACAAGATAATGAATATTGTGGATTAATGTGAATAAATACTTTAAATAGATAATTTGAGTTCTATATAATGGTATTTTACATTATCTATTACTCAACCATGACTCAGATGTTCATTTATTAACTTATAATCTAAAAAACTCTAAATTACCAAATTTCATTAGTCACCAAAAAATAAACTATTTTTCCAAAAAACCCAAAAACATACAGTAAGAATATTTTATGAGAAAAATTATAAGATGTACTGCATTTTTTGAAAATTATTTTATAAAAATTGGAAATTCAGTTTTTAATGAAAAATTTCAATTATTTAAAAAATATAGATTTTAATATTATAAAAGATTTTATGAATATTTGAAAAAATAATTAAGGTATGATAAAATGTTATCATAATTAAAAGGAAAGATTCTATCCAAGGATTAAAACCCATTTCCACATAAAAATTATCATTAAGTTAGTAAAAATTCAAAGCAAAAATAGAAGAGAAAAATAAACAAGTTACACTCATGGAACCAACTAAAAAACAATGGGAAATCTAGAAAAATCATGTTTTTGGGTCTACCACCCATTCAACATGAGATGCCCCATCCATTCAAGTGTTTATCCCACTATTATTTTTTTTGGTTTCAAATTGACATATAATTAAAATACCGAAAATATTAGTTTTTGAATCAATTTTACGATTATATATTTTTTATTAAAATATTATATTAATTATAAAATTGAAAATTAAAATTAAAATTTCTTGAAAATGACAAAACCCAAATTATTATTTTTAAAAAATTTATTTACTTTTTCTATTATACAAATATATAATATTTTTACTTATAATATTAATAATTCACTACTGGACAACCGGCTATTTGCGATGGGCTATTTGCGACCAGATCTCGTAAAAATGGTCTTTAGTGATAGGGCCCCATCGCAAAAAATGTATTTGCGACGGGAAAGGTCCCTGTCAAAAATAACCCTACGATTATATACATTATATATATAAATAAACCTTTTGCAACGACCCGTCACAAATACTATTTGCGATGGGAAACTGACCCGTCGCAACTAAGACATCAATTATATACAATATATATATAAAATTCTTTTTGCGATGGGCCTATCACAAATAATATTATTAAAAATTTATAGTTAGATTATTTTTGATGGTATCCCGTCACAAAAGGTCCAATCGCAAATACTAATTTTGGGCGAAACAATTTTTAGTGGACTGACGAATTCTCTTGTGTCTGACTGCTCATCTGCCAGAAAATTTCTCTCATTGAAATCACAATGAAGAATATTTTCATATGTACGCATATTTATTATTGTGCATAATAGAATGTATAAACTTACCTTTGAGCATATTCTTCATTGTGATTTTTGGGTGAGAAACATGCATGTAAATGAGCCATCAGACAAAAGATCCCCCTTTTTGTTGATGAATCATCTTCTTGCAACTATCACCGCCTAAACACATTATAAAAAATATGGTCCTACGAATGTATATTCAAACTCGTGCATATATAGGAGCATAATTTTCATCATGTTTTGAGTCGGAAAAAGTTGAAAGGTGAAGAGTCATTGAGCAAAAGCAGTGCCATCAATCCACTGGAAATTATGCCACGATATTACAAGTTAGTTATTTCTAGTTATTCTTAATTATTTTTAGTTATTACTAGTTATTACTGCTTATTACTACTTATTACTACTAATTCCTAGTTACACCTAGTTATTAACACTAATTACTAATTATTACTAATTATTACTACTTATTACTACTTATTACTACTTATTACTACTTATTACTACTAATTCCTAGTTACTCAAAGTTTTTAACACTTTTTACTACTTATTACTACTTATTACTACTTATTACTACTTATTACTACTTATTACTACTTATTACTACTTATAACTACTTATTACTACTTATAACTACTTATTACCATTTATTACTAGTTATTACTAGTTATTACTAGTTATTACTTATTATTACTTGTTATTTCGATTATTACTAGTTATTACTAGTTATTGTTATTTATTACTATTTGTTACTGTTTATTACAATTTATTACTATTTATTACTAACTATTACTACTTATTATTAATTATTTCTAATTAGTACTAATTATTAATAATTATTACTAATTATTACTAACTATTACTAACTATTACTAATTATTACTAATTATTACAAATTATTACAAATTATTAATATTTATTACTATTTATTACTAATTATTACTATTTATTACTAATAATTACTATTTATTACTAATTGTTACTAATTATTACTAATTATTACTAATTATTACTAATAATTACAAGTTATTACAAATTATTACTAATTATTACTAATTATTACTAATTATTACTAATTATTACTAATTATTACTAATTATTACCATTTATTACTATGTATTACTAATTATTACTAATTATTACTATTTATTAAAATTTATTATTAATTATTACTATTTATTAATATTTATTCTTATTTATAACTAGTTATTAGCAATTATTTTATTTATTACTAATTATTCCTATTTATTTTTATTTATTACTAATTATTACTAATTATTCTTATTTATTACTAATTATTCCTATTTATTACTAATCATTCTTATTTATTACTAATTATTTGTATTTCTTACTAATTATTCCAATTTTTTACTAATTATTCCTAATTATTCTAATTTATTCCTTATTATTACTATTTATTACTAATTACTACTATTTAGTATTATTTAGTACTAATTACAATCAATTACGACTAATTAGTACTAATTACCATCAATTACTTCTAATTATTACTAATTATTACTAAAATACAGATAGAAAAACAGTTTAAATCTAATTTAATTACAACTAATCAATAATAAATAAAAATAACATTAATAAATTAAAAAAATACTAAATTAAATAAAATATAAATAGCTTTAAACTTGATCTCCTATTGATGTAAACGCCGTCACAACTACTTCGTAAAAAAATTAACTGAGAGAAATTTTCACTCTAAAATTCAAGTTTTGAGAGAGAGAGGAAGTGAGAAATGAGAGGATGGGAAAGAAAACGGAGTGGGAATATATAGTTTAGATTAGTTGCGATGGGTCTATTAGCGATGAAATTTCCGTCGCAACAAATACTTTTTGGGTTGGGTGACGTGACAAATACCTTTGACCGCATTAATTATGTGATATAGTTAAAAGGTTATTTGTGATGGGCCCTGTCACAAAAAGTGACCTACCAACACACTTTTTGAGACTGGACAACATCCTGTCACAAAAACTCATTTACCGCCACCAGTATTTGCAACATAACCCGTTGCAAATACCGTCCGACCGACACACTATTTAGGATGGGGACCCCCCATCGCGAATAATGTTCGAGCTCTTTGGCGCAGGATGCGCGCCAAAGCGCGCACTACATTTTGCAAAGGGAGCCCAATCCCATCGCAAATAATTCTGGGGATGGACCATTTGCATCGAAAATTAATCCCATCACAAATACCCCTTCACAAAATACTTTATTTCCAGTAGTGATTTTTATTTATACTTTTATAAGTGAGGTTACTCTTCTATTATTATAGATTCCTTAATTTCTTTATACATTTATAATGAATTCATTTATATAATTCCAAAATGAAAAACAGTTGTTTTATAAGTACATGGGTTCATTCAATTAGTGTAAGTGATAATGGAATAAATTATGAAGCTTATACCCTTCATGTCATAGATCATAAAGATGATTCATAACCAAATGATTGGCTATTCATAATACATGAATTGTAAGGGAATAAATAAACCGGATCCATGAGATAATAACATTGGAATATTGAATATATTTGTGAAATACACATCAGATTATATTATGTAAACAATTATAAATAGAGTCTGGATTAATCATTAGGTAATGGAAATGAAATCGATCCCATACATAAATATATGTACTTGCAAAATTTTCTATATACAACATTATATAAATGGAATATAGGTCCCTACTTTGATTTATTAAGATAAAATATAGGTCCACATATAAAATTGTTAAACCATAATCCTGTTGACGCATAACATTGAGAACTTGTAATCAGGTTCATCACTATATTTTTGATCGTGTAATTAAGTTCCAAAATAACATTTAAAACATTTAATGAGGTTCACACTTAACATATTTAAAAAAGATTTATCTGTCATTACACAATGCAGTGGGGGAGATATTAGAAGGCCCCAACCATAAATGTTATATAATCCTGATTTTTGTTGATAATTAGACATTAATTCACATCGTGGAGCTTTTCAAATTTAGTCCTTTATATAATTTGGCCGTAACTCATACATAAATAGTTTAATATTACAAGTAGACACTGCTACTCACAATAGATTTTTTTATAAAACATAAACTCTTAAATAAGAAACGTGGAATAATTTCATCTTTTAACAACATAACATTTCATTTTTCCCATCCATGGCTTCATTCTTATTTATGTCCTATGAAAAAAATTCCAAAACATAGGATGAGCATAAAAATATTAGTAAGGGATACACAAAAAAAGGAAAAATGTTAGTCTCGGTAAAATATGAAAACCATGATTACTTTATCATAAGTTAACAATTTTCTTCTTTAAGAAGTAGTAAATATATATCATTGAATATAATATCATTTCTTAACAATTTTGTAATCAAATTATTACCATAAACCCATTGAAATAAACATATAAAATATTAAGGTAATTTTGGACATAAACAAACATAAATGGAATAACCATACAATTGACTTCCTCACATATCACTAAATAGAGTAGCCATATGACCGACTTCAATACCCAAGGCATTGGAGGTTATAACAAAATCACCCACCCATGGTATATCACAGAACCACCGATGATTGGTTTATCATGTAACCAACCGTATTTGGTATATCATGTAACCACCCATAAAATTTCCATGAGCCATTATATAATCATTACACATAAAATATTGAAAATATCAGCATTTCACTAATAACATATCATTTTCCATCAGAAGAAATACTTTCATGATTTTGAAATATTCACCCCATTTCAAAAACAATTTTCAATACCAAAACCCCCAAATATTGAATAAGGGAATTTTTCCTTTTCAAAATATAAAGGCTTATAGAGGTATCCAAATATAAAATAATGGTTACGTCGATGGAGTCGTTGTCACTCAGTATGTTAAAACATTAATTTTTGTTTAGTAAAACTATTCACATAAAATTATTCAATTTTAATTAACTTTAATGTCAATGGTCTTTATTATACAGTGTATAAAATAAGGAGGTTTATATTATCAAAATATTCCTAAAAGAAAGGATATTGAGAGAATGCCCCTTACCATGAGCCCGACTCATCACATTTGTTCCATGTTATTCCTGAATAATAGTCATCAATTAATTTATATTTGATTAAGAACATGTTTCAAGTTTATTATTCATTTTATATCACTTTTTATTATGTTATAAAAATCACTTAATTATTTAATTATATGTCAGTAATTTTGTTGATGTTCGGTACATGAGTCCAAAATGAACTTGTTTTAATGTAAATTGTCTATGTGGTAATAATTCCATCATCTAAATAATATTATTCATTTATTTAATATCATATATATCCAATATATATGAATTTATTATTTTCAATTACATTTGGTGATGAGAAAGGAAATTCACCGTTCATAGAGATAGTAGGTCGTACATATGCATAAACGCTACATTCATTTGTTCAGCTTATTAAATGAATGAATACTAAATGATACATAGGTATTTTATAATTAAATTATAATATATATGTTATATATGTTACATAATTTCATTAACTCAATCCTTTATACGTTCCATGTATGGAATGTACAAGTTATATCACTTTGAGTGTGCAGTATTCCACACATCCTCAAATAAATTTATTGTACTTCCAGATTTTAGAAAGCATAACGTCACATTGTAAATAAAAATTAAAAAATCATAGAGACAATATAAATATAATATATATCATATATAAGTACAATGCCATCATAATTCGCACCATGATAGGTGGTAGGAGACAGTTGAATAATCATCATTTTGTGAGGTAGTAGTTCACCGTATAATGAAATAATAAGTTTGTATCCATTAGATGGAGGTGTGTGTAAGTGTAGTCATATTACATCCCACAAGAAAAGCCTATTATGTTAAGGATATTATTTTTTTTATGAAATGGGAGAATAATAAGGGAATAGGGAGTGGATAAGGAAAATAAAATAATTGAACCGGAGAGAAGACATTACCACAAAATTGGGTAACTCTTTTTTATAGGAGCCAAAAGGCTTCCATGAGTTTCCATATGCCCAAGTTAAGTGTTAAAGAAAAAATTGAGGGATTTTGGGATATTATTCTACAAAAATTTGGAAGATACAAATTTTATTGATAGGTGTACGTATGTAGGTAGAGGTGGTGGCCATTTATAATAGGGGTGGGACACTTTATAAAAGTCTTAAAATATTTTATTATTATAATATTACTTTAGAATTATAATAGTCTCATAGTGATATATTTTATGAATAAGATTCTAAAGGGTCGAAATACTCCCAAAAAATAGGTTTCAAACATTTTTAGGTCACAAAATTAAATTTATCTTTTATCTTTAATCCTTATTTTAAAAAATCGACTCTTACCATGTCTTGTTTTATTTTCATTATATTTGGTTACTATAGTTACCATAAAATGAAAAGATAACCAAAAGTGGATCATTATATCATTTTTATCATAATACATGTCATTTATCCAAATAATAATTTTTTAAAACTATTATATAATATAATAAAATAGTATCCTCTTTGAAAACCCATTTTTGTCAATTTTGACACTATTTAAAAATTGATTTTTTAAGTCATAAAAACATGTTTCCTTCAAACAAAAGGAATTAATGAAAATTTAATATGTCAATATCATCCATAAAACTCGTGGATGAAAACCTAAAGTTCAAATTATATTTATTTTAATATTTATAATATCATTTATTTGAATCTTTCGTTAATAAGGTAATCACTGCAAAATCATTGTGTCATAAATAAATTATATATTTAATGTATACAAATTAAAACTAAAATACCATGATGTATGAAATATTTTTAGATTTATAATTAATATTTATAGTAAAAGTGATCAGTTATATTTCCCTAGAATAATATTATATTAGTTAAATATACATGTTTATGTTATATTTCTTCTTACTATAAATTAATTCTTAAAACATGTCATTATCACACCAAAATGGCTCCAAGGGGTTCCAAAATCGACCTAAGGATGTAAATGGTGGGATATATATTATCCTATAAGATTATAACATGTTTTTGGTTAGTTTATCATTATTATAATATTATTTTTACCCTTATTTACCATATTTACCAACTAACTATGGTAAAGACAAATAATAAATGAGGTCACAATTCATAATATCCAAAAATAAAAGGTACAAGTCTACTGAATTTGGAAATTATTATTTATAAAATGGAATCCATTTTTAAAAATTTAAAACACATAGTTGTTAGAAATTAATTTAAAATTAAATCCTATGGTCAAAACTAGAAAGTGGGTTTTTGAGAGATAAAAACTATCAAAAGATTAACATGTGTTTATGTCCTATTTAAAAGATAAATTAACTCCAATTAACAAAAATGTATTAAATTATAAAAACATAATCCAATTAAACTTTTAAAAAAATTAAATTTACAATATAAATATATAAATAAATGAGATGAAAAGGAAGTTTTGGATTAAAATACAGTATTTTTCAGTATTCATTAACATATGAATTTTATCAAAAAATAACAAAATTTCATCCCAAGTATATATTGGAATTATTCTTCTAAATAATATCTATATTTTATCAAATAGAAAATATAAAAGTGAAAAAACTACTTTCCAAAAGGTTACTCCATCAAAAGGTGGTAATACAACCTTTAAAAATATTAAAGTATTTTATGCATAAAATTGGATTCATTTTCATTTTAGGCCACTAAAACTAATTGGATAAATTTAAAAACAATTAAAAATTATGTAAAATCATAATATAGTAAATTCAATTCATTCCTACTAATATAACAAATTAAAATTAACTACTATTTAAAATATTAATAATATTATTGTATTATTTTTGAATGTAACTCAATGTTATGTGGAACATAAGATTTTTGAGAAACCCGATAATGTGTGTTAGGTAAGATATCATAAAAAGATTCCTCTTTAAAATAAAATTATTATATTATTCTTTAATATTACAAGAAATGAAAATGTATTATTCTATAAATTAATGGGTCATTATATCATTCAACCCTTTTTGAAATTGTTTCCAAACAAATTTATAATTGGTCTAGGAAACATCATTGAAAATCCCACATTGGAAAACGAGTCAATCAATTTATCATTTTAAAATAAATAATGAGAAGTACAAAAATAACCCAATAAAACACATTCTAGGATTCCATGTAGGGATACCTGGATATGAAAGAAAAACCTACGATCTCATTCTGATAGAGATGGATTGAAAAAATGATCCGAAGAAAGATAATAATGCAAAATCCATAAACATAGGATGGGTTAATTGGTCATTGATTTCCCAGTAAGAAAAGATAACGAAAAAACTTTTTTTATATTCAATTTTGTAATTTTGATGAATTGTTTTTTGACCATGACTATGAACGTAATGGAACATACTTAATTGTCAAGTACTATTTCATCATTTAATAAATTTCAACCACACACTCAACATTTCCTCCAGACGGTGAGTATTCCAGACCACTTGGTCACACCTGAAGTTATAGAACTGGGATCTAGACAATAAAAAAACAAACTTGTGATTAAATAATTGATCACCATGTATTGAAACAATTACAAACACCAACATGGTTATTACAAGATCTGATAATCTCCCAAAAGAAATAATATTTTATATAATCTCCCAAATTCCTCAGACAATACAACAAATTTCAACAAAGGCCAATCAGAAAATAAATGTTTATATAATTCCTCAAAAATAATAATCTAATCTATGATTGAAATCCAAAATTTAGAAGGATTTGATCACATAGGATTCTATAATCAATCTTTTCATTTATCTCTAAATAACATCAACTACTCTTAAATTATAATACTTAAAAGTATTTAACTTAATCACACATTCTCCAAAATAGGATAATCACTTCTATAAATACACCCAAATCTCTGTATGTCCACAATAACGACATAGATTCTTCCAAAATAAAATACAACCATTACTCCAAAAATAAAATCCCATACTATTCTATTTTCATTAAGCATATAGTGTTCCCAAAAGAGACAAAATCTTCTAAAATAGCAGTTATCAACAAATCACAAAATAATTTCCATATTCTAGTAATATCTATTTTATAATAGATAAGTTCCCAAAATCAACTTATTATTAATCCATAAAATCATTTAATTAAAGAGAATGTGTCATACTAACCAGGAACAATATGTAGGATAGTGGTAGGCGATGCACCCTTATCACCCTTCGATTGTTGTTTAGAATCCCACGTCATTGTTAGACGCAATGGGTTGTCACCCACCATGGTGGTTATCCCTTTTTATAAAACTAAAAAATAAACTGATCATGTTTTAACCTCTAGGTTTTCTTATACATCTCATTTTCATCCCAAATCCCAATAACCTCACCATCTTAATTTATGAAGTCGTATATATATTTAATTTTTTTCACCTCCTTATGACAAACTAAAACTATTACTAATAGAAAGAACATCATACCTTGATCATGGTGTCGACCTGGATTCATCATCATCATGTTTACATAAATTTAATGTCCATGCATTACAAAAATGATTTAGAGATACGTCAAAATCATTTTCTTCCATAATCCAAATACACCGTGTACAACTTGGGTCATATGGGTGTTCACAGAAAAATAGAATAGAAAAATAAACATGTTTGACATATAATTTAAAAACATATGATAAAAAAGAATATTTATAAAATTGTCAGACTGAATATGAGTTCAAACATTCAATAAATGGTCCGTTAAAATACTATAAGTATGTATAAAAAGACTATATTTTAAAAGCATATATAAATAGTTTGAAAAGTTCAATCCTTCTTCACTAGTTTTTGGAAAATCCAAATATGCTTCAAAATATTATGATATGGTAAAATATTTAAAAATTCCTCAATATTTTTTACCTTTTTTGAAAATATGAAAATATTGAAAAAATATGTTTTGATTAAATACAATCCATGATCCATGAAAGAATCAAGGTATAGTGGAGGTGTTTGATATCTCAAAAAACTTCTTTCAAGTGAGTTATATGTTAGAAAATGTATCACAATAAAAATTGGATGACTTCGTAGTATTGATTTCAAGCATGTCATCAGGAAGAGATAATAATGTCGTTTGATATCCTCGTCCTTGCATTTGTCACTTACTTTCGTTGATATGAAAATTTTATAAAACAATGATTAAACTGAAATAAGGGGCATGTATACTTACCATGTGGTTACCCAAAACTCAAAATCACTAAAGTCTTCTAAACTATTCTTCATATATAATTTAAAATTCCCTAGCCTTTGTAATCCCATAATCTTGAGATAACTCAAAAATTTACTTCAATTCACATCAACGGTCTTTTCAGGTTTATAGATTTACAGAATTAGGTCATTAATCATATATAACAAATTAAATATTATAAGTAGACACTTATACTAATTACATATTTTTTTATAAAATAGGTACTCTAAAAAAATAAACATGGCATCATTTCATGTCGTGATAACATAACTTTTCCTTGATCCCAACATTGACTGTGTTCATTATTAAGTCTCGCAAAAAAATATTTCAAAACATAGGATGAGAATAAAAATCTCCATAATGGATACACAAAGAACGAAAATTTTGGTACTCAGAAAACCTTAAAACCATGAATACAATATCAAAAGAAATACTTTTAACCATTAAGAAGTGTTAAAAATACTTCATTGAATATAATCTCATTCCTTATAATTTTTATAACAAAAATATTTATATAAAACCATAAAAATAAACATATAAAATATAATTGTAACTTTGGAAATAAACATACTTAAATGAAATAACTATACGATAGACTACCACACATACCACTAAATGGAATAGCCATACCGCCGACTCCCATAACCAATGCATTGGAGGTTATAACGTAACCACCCATCCTTGGTTCATCACAAAAAAACCCGTTTTTGGTTTATCACATAACCACCGATATTTGGTTTATCTAGTAACCACTCTCCAAATTTCTAATTACAATTATATAATATTAACCCATAAAATATTGAAAATGTCTACATTTCACTAATATAATATCATTTTAAAGAACAAGAAATCATTTCATGATATTCAAATATTCAATCCATTTCAAAAACCATTTTTAATTCCAAAGCACCAAAATGGTAATAATGTTTTTGTTCCCTTTTAAAAACATTAAGGCTTATATAGGAAGCCAAATATCAAAAAATGGTTACGGTGGCAGAGTCGTTGATACTGCATACACTAAAAACATTCATTTTTGTCATTTATTAAAATGATTCATTGTAAAAGATTCCCCTTGAATGAAATTAAAAGTCAAAGTGGTTTATTATACACTGTATAAAAGTAGGTGTATATTATCAAAATATGTCTCAATGAAAGGAGATTGAGAAGAAGTCGATTACCTTATGTTCGGCTCGTCATATATGTTTCTTATTCTTATTTAATAATTAACTTCTATAAATTTATACTTGTTTTAGAACATTTTTCATGATTATTATTTTTTATATCACTTATTTCCCTATTATAAAAATCCCTTAATAATATATTTCCATATTAGACATTTTTTTGATGTTCGGTACTTGTGTTAAAAGTAAACTTATATTTATGTAAATTTTTTATATGGTCATAAGTACATAATCCCTAGAATATTATTCATGAGTTAAATCTCATATATATATATATAGTATATATGTATTTAAAATAGTCCATTACATTTAGATATATGTAATTAAATGCACCGTTCATGGAAATGGTGGGTCATCTGTACGCATGAACACTACTTTCATTTCTTTGTCATATTTAACAAATGAGAAGTAAATTATACATAGTTATGTTATTAATTAAATATTATATATATGTTATATATGTTACCTATGTACATTAATAGAATCCTTTATACATCACATATCTGGCATGAACAAGTCATATCAATTTGTGGGGGCGGTAGTTCTCACTTCCTCTGATGAAATTATAGTATTTTCTCATTATAGAAAACATAACAGAATACTATAAATAAAAATTAAATTATAATAGAGATAATATAAATATAATATATATCATATATAAATTAATTTCCATCATAAAGACAACCATGAGAGGTGGTAGGAGATAATTGAACAATCATCGTTTCGTGAGGCAGTAGTTCACTGTACACTGAAACAATATATTCATATCTACTAGATGGAGGTGTGTGTAAGTGTAGTAAGAATACATCTCATGAAAAATATTAGTATATATAAGATACTGTATTTTTTATTTAATCAATGAATAAGAAGGTCATAGGGAGTGTATAATGAATATAAGGGAAAGGAACTTGAGAGAAGAAGTTACCTCAAAATCACCAAACTCCTTTTTAATTGAGCGAAACGTATTCCTTTAGTTCAATTATACCCAAGATAAAGATTATAAGTCTAAGGGAGGGATTTTGGGAGATTATTTGAGTAGATTTGGATGAACAAATAGGATTTATAGGTTTGAGTAATTCGGTCGAGGTGGTGTCATTTTATTAGAGGGTGGATGTGTACTTTAAGAACATCTTGATATATTATTTTTTTATAAAATGATTTTCGAATTATTATAGTTCCAAAGTAATATATTTATAGTTTAAGATGATAATGTATTGAAATATTCTCAAACCACAGGTTTTATATAAGTTAATTCATAAAAGTAACATTATCATTTATCTTTAACCCTTACAAAAAAACATTAACTCTTACAACGTCTTCTTGTATTTTTATTATATACTGTAACCATAGTAAACATAAAATTACAATAGAACCAAAAGTGGATCACTGATGAAAAATTAATAGATATATAAGTATCTTTTATGAATACTAGATTTTTAGTACTATAATATAATTTAACAAAATATTATTTGTTTTAAAAACTCATTTATGTCAATTTTGATAGTATTTTGAAATTGATTTTTGTTAAAGTCCTGAAAACTTGGTTACTTACAAAAAAGAATTAAATCAAATATAATATGTCACTATCATCCATAAAGTTCGTGTACAGATTGAAAATTGTAAAATTATAGTCATTTTAATATTCATAATATCATTTATTTGAATATTTCATTAATAAGGTAATCAATGCATCATCGTTGTGTCATAAATATATTATTTATTTAAAATCTAAAAATAAAAAATAAAATACTATGATGTATGAAATATTTTTATATAATATTGACATTATGATTCAAAATATCGAATCCATTTTTCTAAATTCAGATCACAAATTTTGAATAAATAAATTTTAAATTAATTCTTAATGTCAAAACCAGGAAGATGGTTTTTGAGAAGTAAAAACTATCAAACTATTGACATGTGTTTATGTCCAAATTAAAATTGAAAATAATTAAAATGACCAAAACTAATTTACATTATAAAAACATAGTCCAATTACACTTTGAAAAATAATAATAGTATAATATAACAATATAAATAAATGATACGAAAAGGAATTTTGGAATTAAAATGCAATACTTTTCACTATTCATTAAAATTTGATATTATCAGAAAAATTCCAAAATTTCATCCAAAATAAATTCTGATTACCCACTTATAAATAAGAAATTTATTTTATCAAATATATCATATAATGGTGAAAAAATATGTTTTCAAAAAGGGATCTCTATCAAAAGGCAGTAAAATTACCATTTAAAAATATTAGATTATTTTCTAATTAAAATTGGATTCATTCTCATATTAAGAATATAATACTCATTGGATAAAGGAAACACATTTAACAAATATGTAATATTATAATATAGCAAATTGTTTTCATTCTCGCCAATACAATGAATAGGCGTTAATTACCATTTAAAATAATACTAATATTATTGTATTATTTTTTTATATAACTCAACATTGTGTGTAACCAATTATTAGAGGGAATCCCATTGTTCTATGTCAGGTATTTCATTGGACATAGTGACCCCATTTATATAAAATTAATATATTATTCATAAATGTTAATAGATATGAAAATTTATTATTCTATTAATACCTGGGTCGTTACAAACATAATTCCAACACATCATTAGTTTAAAAGTAACCACTAACATTAACACTGTACATGGTTATAATTTTACCAAAATCATATAATAAATATATCATATATATGTTCTATATGACCATAAAAAATTCATAATATCATAACCCATGAAATTAAAAGTGCTACATAAAAATTTAATCATATCATAAAATGTGGAAAACATGTTAGTTTCATAATCATTCAAATATTAAATCATATAATATCTTGGTAATTGCAGTGGGTTTCAAATGAATTTCATCGTGGTATAAACCATGTAATATAAATGATTTTCATAATTATTTTTTCATCATAAACATAAACTATTAGGAGAAATAACAATAATGTTGTCCTTATTTCATATCCCCAAAAAAAAATTATAACAAAGTATGTCATCTTAGAAGGAAACTTATTTTGGAAGATAAATTATTTGTAATTTTTCTTGAGGATGATATTTTTTATTTATTAAAATTAAAACAAAAATCATTATTGAAATAATTTTTTTATAAATTAATCTTATAAAACATATAGTGGAAGTGTGAAAAATCATTTAAAAAAATTTCTTGTAAAAAAAAAATTTTTATTCAAATTTTTTTTTAAAACATAGACCAATATAGTTTCCTTTCCAAATGTAAATAATTTATATAAATTTTCAAAAATTAATGGAGTTTTTTATTTAAATTAGTTTATAAATATTCTAAGGGAAATATGAAATCATTGAACACTCATAATAGTGGGAAATACTATTTATGCCATACCATTTAAAAAACAATAAATCATCTTTCATATTTGGTAAAATTTAATGAGAATTGTGTTCAAAATTGATCTAAATATTCCTTAGAAAATATTTTTAAAAAAGAAAATAATGGGTAAAAATTCATTTAATAAATAATTTGAATAATGTTAAAATCATTTTGGAAATTATTTTTATAAAACAATGTTTTGAAAGAAAAGGGGTTCTCAACCAAAAAGATATATTTTTATAAAGATAGTCTTCTAAACAATGAAATATATAAGTAAATAGAAATGAATGGAAAAAGATTATTATCATTTAATAATCATAGTATAATAAATTTGATGAAACTCATGATTTTTGGATCATAATATTTCATTATTTGAAGAGTAATCATAAAAATTCTCAATAAATGATATAATCATAGCATAAAATTTATACCACTTTTGTAATATTGAATATTAAGACCCATGAAGTAATAAAATAATACATAAAATAAAATATTATGAGGATAAATATATTAATTATATTATATTTCACTAGGTAATTATATACACCATATAAAAGAATATATGTACAAACAATAATATACATCTCATAGAAGGAAAATTGAGTCAAAAAATCAATAGTGCTTTATTAATAATATGAGTAATACTGAGTATAATTATAAAAATAAAAAATTAACATTAAATATATTTAATAAATATTTATTTGGGATATGACATTTCATTGGGGTAGTTTTTACATCACACAATAGAAATGGATGGTGAATTTTCATATATCTACCAAAATTTAATGAGACTATAAATCCCAGAAGAATTTTGTAATTTTTTTACTATAAACCCCTTGAAAGTGAGATAGATAAATGGGAATTTAAATTAATTTTTTTTTTATATATTTATTTAAAATAAAATCATGGGTAGTATATACACCATATAAAATAAATATATGGAAAATAAGGAATTTTTCTTATTGGAAAATAAATTGGAAATAGAAATCCATTACATTAAATCGTAATCCTTAAAATCCCCAATATAATAAAAATAGTTTTGTTATAAATATATTAAAGATAATTATTTATATATTTCGTTAAATTTATTATTTTTTATGAAATTTAATTACACATTTATTAATTATTTAATGACAATATTATATTTCAGTTAATAATTATTTTTATGTTCATATATATATATTTCAAATATTTCTTTTATAACTATGATCATGGTTGAAAAATATCCATAATTATGACCATGATATATATATATATATCACATATATTCAGTAAATATTTATTGGTAGTTATCCATAATATTTATTAATAAAAAATGAAATACAATGTTCCTGGAGATGGTATGTGGTACGTATGCATGAATGTTATTTCCATTTTTTTGGATTGAACGAAAGATATATAAATGATATATTATATTTCCAAAATTATCTTTATTTCATATATATCACATTTTTTTCCTAAAAACATCATCCATCCCTTCCAAGTATAGTTTGAACCAATCACATCGTACCATGATGCATTAGTCAACCGTTCAAACAAGTGTGGTTATCATACCTCCACAAAAATAAAAATCATGAATGTATGTGTGATATAATAATTTTTGATCTATAATGACATCATAAATTTCATATATAATAAATAAACTAATTATTGTGTCCAATCGTCATAGGTGGTATTGAATAATTGAATGACAAAGGTTTGTGATGTGGTAGTCTTCCTCAAACATGAATGTTGATTTGTTAATCCATTTGATGGATGTGGAGGTGGAGGTATGTCATGAACATAACATATAAATATCCCATTATATTTATCATTCTATATTTTTTATACCAACATGTTGTACTATGAGTTGAAGGAGATAGAGGAAGAAATACAGAAAATTCTCATTGATGATCGTTAAATCTTTTATGCTTATATTCATGAATATTTCTTATAAATAGATCCTATGTTTTATTTCAATCTAAAATAATTTTTATTGGATTATAGGATGGAATATGGGAAGTTATTTTAGTCACTATTTTAATAACTAAAAGTGTTTGACGGTGTAAATATGCGACTATATTTGGTGTACTTTTATTTGTTGTTCAGTGGATCATTTTTAATTGTTTTGAATATAATTATTCCACCCATCATTTTCTGAGGTCACAAGTATTCAATAATGGGACAATATTGATTCTTGAACGTATATGGTAAAACTAATTCCATTTAATTAGTATTGTACATGTTTGGTGTAATTTTTAACCCTTATCAATTTAGATTAACCCCTGGTAAAATTTTTTTTACCTTCACTACAAATTATATTTTCATTAATAATAATAAAAACAAACATAAAAACAACCAAAAGTCACACCAACAAAAGGACGATGGAAGAAATAAAGGTATACATAATATTCCATATCATGGATCTTATATTTATTGGTTAATGATATAAAAATAGTCAATAAAATCATTCTATCAGTTGGAGTCCCTCGCTTAGCTAATGCGTTGGATGTAATGTTTCCTTACATCCATGTGTGACTAATGTGAACACCTTGTATGAAAAATATTCTTCTATTATTTATGGACTAAACCAAATCTCAGGGTTCATTAAATAAATTTTTTATTAACCAAAACATCATAGCTAAACTGGATTTAACATCATCAACCAGAATGTTGAAAATCATGCACTACATTAGTCTCATGGGAATCGCTCTACCCACCATACAAATGAATGTACCCAGTCCATTAAATTTTCTAAAAACCAATTTAATTGAACCACATTTTTTGTGAACTAGTATGAAACCTCTCATCTCCACCTAATATATAAACCATCTATATTTAATATCAATACCATTTAAGGAGGATTCCAACTAACACACATGCTATAAATACATCATCTTGTTTCGATGTTTAAGAAGAGACTTGGAGGAAAACATCTCAAAATTATAAATAGAATCCCATCCTTGATTATTTCCACCCAATCCGCAGAAATAAATTTCAATAAAAACTTAAGGTATATAGGTGAATTAATTTTTTTTCTCTTTACTTGATCATAGATTCTCAAAGAGTACAACACACAGGCGTAAAAATCATACCATGGTCCTTGATCTCTATCCCTTGTTAGATATATCCCTAAAACCTATCCTCAAGAACATCCACTAATGGGTACCCAATGTTATAGATATTTTGAAAACATCACATGAAATCCTATATCCACCTTTACCATTCACTCTATAAAATAACTCCATCCCTAATTTAGAATGGGACCTTTCCCAACAATCATAACGACAGTCCAGGACCACACCCTTATTCTAAAAATTATCATTTATTAGAATTGTATCATTCCTCATTACCATTACCAAAAAAATTACCTTGTTTGGAATATAATTATATAGTAGTTTAAAAGAATATTTATTCCTCCTAGGTCATTCATACACCATATTTTAGATGTACCATTTATTGATGTGGACTGAAGTGGAGCTAGTGAAAATGAACATATATAGTTCAAACACCAACCTGATACATTCATTTAATTCATACTAATTAGGATTAAAAATGGTTTCATTAATTGGTTTATATAACCTCTCATCCTTGAGAAATATTTTCTAAACTGGGTACCAAAACTGTACCATTTTTTCAACCTTGTTTGTCATTTAGAGGTTGATTTCCCGAATACCCACAATCCAATGGATATTCATCTGTAGCTCTACCATATGATCTAAAATGCATCGTGAAATAAAAAAGAGCCTCCTTGGTCACCCACCCAATTAATCTAATATTACCCATATCGACCTCTTAAAAATTTCCCCCACAGTGGCCTCCTATTGTTGATGCCCACACCTGCATCACCTGATTAGAATGCATTTATTATTCCACACTATGATGTCTGATTATCCCTTAATCAATCATTCTTACCTTATGGTTCCAAATATACAACTGGAAAGAAACGTTTTGTTTTATCAACAATAGAAATGTTTTTATGACATTTTATATTTTGGTTAATTTCTTTTTTAGAAACCTAATTATAGAAAGAATGTGAATTAGGATAGATATAAGTATCATGTTTATCAACGAAAGTTTTCATCCAAAGAAGATTTTGTTTTCATATTATACATCATTTCTTCCATAATATTAATAATATCATAAAAAAAATCATTTTGACCATTCCACATAAATTGTGAATGTTCATTTATCATGTTTTGATTTTACCCCGTGATTCAATATATTCTATTTTAGTAACACATGAAAATAGAAAGTCTTTACATCCCTTTATTTGTTCCCCAATGGTGTGGATTATATTTGGAAAATATTCACAATTTCAATGTGTTTCTTTGAATAAAAATATTCTTCTCATTCACAGAGATGAAAAAAACATCATCCCATTTTTTTGTAGTATATCCTCTAATATTAAAATGTTTTCCTTTAAGACGGCTAGATTGATATTAAATTTTTTTAGAATAAATATACTCTTTTATGTACCTTTGCAATTGATGAATTTTATTTGTGAGGCATACCCCTGTTGTTCCCCTCTATGAGCACTCTCGTGATTTTTCTACAATCTATAAGAATCTGGTTAACTAGTACACGTTGATGGAATATAAAATGATGGGAACTAATATACAACATTCAAATCCCGTAAAGTGAAGCTTGGTGAAAAACTACCATAGGAAGGTGTGTTAACATTGAATAATAGAACAAGACCACACCGTGAATATTTTAATGAAACTGATTGATCATGATTAAATTTATATTTACCCCTTTACAAATATTTTATAATATAGACTTACTTCTAGATAACCCATTTTCATAAGACCATTAGTAACCATAAAATAATGTAATTCTTCTATTGTGTTGGTTAAAAATACAACTCCACCTTATTTCTCTAAGACCTCAACAATTGTATTAAAATCACCCCCGATAAACCGGAATTGGTTTCCTCTCAGTGTGTATGAAACTGGTTCCCTAACAATGACCACAAGGAATTATCACAATTATAGTACACAAAAGAGAAGAAAATCAATAAACCCCTTTAATTTATGATGGTATTAAAATACTATGAATATTCCTACACAAACCCAACCAATATTATTTGTTTCTAAAATATCCATGTGATCTTGTTTCATTCATTGGAATCTATGGAGAGACAAAAATCCACTTCACTACCAAATTATGTGATATGATTCAATCCCTTCATAGGTAATCGAATAACAACAATAGAATCATGATTTCATCATAAATCTACATCCATAAAGGGGAACCAGACATATACCCCCAAGGATTTATTATTCAAAATAATGATAATAATAATTAAATGTGGGGAGAAAAAACCTTATGAAATTATGTAGATGACTTGGAACCCAAACTGAATGACGATGCCTCCCTAGTAATAGAACTGGTAATGTGACTACTAATAGTTTCAAACCCAAATTATTTCAAGATAATACCAACAATAAAAACCAAAGCAACTACCTCTAGGACATCACCATTTGTCCCTCCATAAACATAAAATACCTTGGAGGAAAAATATGTGGGTTATGATGAACTAGGCGAACCCCACTATAGAAACAAAGAGACAATGTACAAACTCTCTGGTGAGATTTGAGAAGAATATATCTCTCCCAAAAGATTATCTGGAACTGCCATCATTGAATAAATAATATATACATCTGATGATCTACTCATCTTTGATGTTTATAGACGTTGATTGGAGACTACTGAAATTAGTAGACCAAGAGATAAAAAATATAATTTTAGATAAAAACTATGTTGATCTTTTTATATATTACACTTTATTCTGTTTTCGAATATGGAATCAATTTTTACCAAATTAATTCAAAGATGATATGAAATTTAATTTAAAATTAATATCATTAACATGAGGATAAAGGTTTTTAAAAAATAAAATGATCAATATTTTAAAAGAAATTCATACCAAAATTAGATATAAAAATGATTCCCATATCATAAATTGGATTAATGGATATAAATGTAAACTAATTTTTCATTCAAAATTTTTTTGAAATATAATTTTACATCCTAAATAAAATAAATGAAAATTTTGTTATCTAATAAAGTTTAGTATATTTCAGTATTCAATAATAAATGAGATTTTTTTTGAAATATCTTAACATTTTACGCTAACCTAAAATTCACAAGATTATTTTGAAAAATAAATTTTATTTTATTATATTAATTTTAAAAAATATTAATAATTTATATTACTAATGTTAAAAATAATAAAAAATCAATTTTGAGAAAATTTTATTTTCAAAACAAATAAATTATTTTACTAAAATTAATCATTTTTTATTAGAATGTTTTATTTATATAAAATCCTCATACATAATATTTAAAATCAAATTATTTCCACTATTATTTATTTTATTAATTTATTGGTTATAATGGTCATGTTTTAATTACTACATTAAAAATATATCATGGTTTTGTTAAAAAACAATGTTGTGTGTAATGCCCAATAACCCAGTGTTCTGTGTAGCATAATATTACCATGGTGTTGCATGTAATAGATGTCAACCCAAGTGAATTTTTCAATGGAAATAAAACATAGTGTTTCATGTAACACCAAATAAACTTAATATTAAATGAAATTAATAAAATTATTGAAATTACATGAAAATAATTTCAAACTATCAATGGGTTACAAATTTACATTAATAAGTGAACTGTTGATGGAGAATTATATAATAGATAAAATGTCTACACTAATTCATCATTTCTCACACAATGGTTCCACTGATAATTTAGGACTAACAATTAGTAGATGAATAATAAGGATAGTCAAAAGACATCAAAGATACAACATGAATATGAAAATCATTTAAAAAATAAACACATTATTTACTCCTAGTAGGATAGATTTAGTCCCACTAAGGGGAGGGGGAATCATTATGACATAGTATTGACAAATTATCTTTCCTAATTTAATTACCAAAAAACACTAATAAAAAAGTGTCACATGTTATGTTGAATGTATATACATATAGATTTCAAACACACCACACTATAATAAAATATTTAAATAATAAATAAATATATCACATAATATTTTACTAGCTTTAATACCAATATTTTTATCTACTCCTTGTTGTGTTCCATTCATGTTTGAGAAATAGAGATTGGGTAAATATTAGGTTTTTTTAAAATGTTATGGTATTAATCATTATAACGAATATATATCCCAAAAATATTTTTTTTATAATTATAATATGTTTGAAATATATAAATTGTTTATTTATATAATCTGCAACCATTTTTCATTGGTCCCTCCAATATTCACCAATGAAGACGCTCCTTAATTTAATCTAGGATATCAAAAAAAATTGTATTATTATATCACACATAAAAATTACTTCATAAACATATTAATGACCAGATATAGTAGTATAAATGTTGTTATTGTTCACTAAACACAATCTATAAATGACTATAATTTATGGATAACAAGTATATTTATGTTTCCTGACAATACATTTGTTTCTTCATCAACAGATGTGATACAATTATTTTTAACATCAAACTATAATGCCACACTTCTTCGACTTTTATTATATCATTTTTTATTAGATTATACTATAAAAATGTATTATAGAGAATTTATTTACACCTAATTATCTATTATCCTTGATGCATAGGATCTTCCGTCAGGATTATTATTGAAATATTTCGACATATTTTTTTTAAATACAATGATTCTCCATGAATTTTGAATTATAATTTCTATTCTCATGCTTACTTATTAAGATTATTTCTTTCTAACTATTAATATCCCACAATATTTTTTCATCCCAATAGATCAATTGGGTTTCATCCAATATATATTTATTCAATAAGTACTAACATGTTATTATTCCCATTATCACAAAATATTCCCAATTTAAATTCAAATTTGTATTTTCATTATAAACAACTATGTTTATGTGAGAACCTACACAATAAACCAATCACTCCAATTAGTTTTTTCATAAACAACTAAAGGATTATTAGGATATATCCAATCACATAAATTCATCTCATATAATTAAAAATGAATTTAGAAATATTCAAACTATTCCCAATCATTATCCTAAAAATTCCCAATATATATTGCAGCATTTGATTACATGTCCTTGATTATTCTATAAATTCCCATTACCATATGAATTCTAACATAAAACACAAAAATATCTACAAATAATCAATGTGTATTAATTGGTATAAGAATTATACATAATCTTTGTAATACAGGGATGGTTACTTACTGTTCTAGATACTTTTTGTAATACTTCAATCACAACTCCAGATGCTTTTAAATATACAAAATTACAACACCATCAAGCTTCACATGATAAGAAAATTATATGAATCTCAATAATCAATTTACATTTATTTTATCTAATCAGATATCAATATAATTAAAATAGTATATGTGTATATCCTAACACATTCTTACTAAATTTTCATCCATAAAGACCAAAAAATTCAAACATATTCAATTTTATACACAATTTATATAGACTATTTATTAGAGAGAGACTCAATCACTAGTTATTATATAAATTTCATAAATAATGTAATATATCAATATTATAATCAACATTTATTAATGTTTCAACTATAAACCATCAAATACCAATACTACTAGTATTAGTTTATTTATATTATTTTCTAATATATTCATTATAATTTCAAAATCCATGTATTCAATAAAATGTTCCAATATAAGAATACATCATAATTTATATATCTAATGATAGTAAAAAAATAAAATATTCTTACGAACTATAAAATACATCTTATACATCCAACTTGTAATGATATTTTTAGTTACTCAATATCTACATCTCTTAATAATAACGAATACAACACTCAAAACCCATTGGGAATTTCAATGTCTAATATATATTTATTTTCAATTAAAATTACTATATATATTATTGATTAAGTCATTATAATCCAGGAAAAAAATCACCCATTAAATGATAATATGTATTGCTACTGCAAACCATTTTTTTTTCATTTTCTGATAGCCTGTTTTTGGGTAACCGGTTCCCATTCCAAACACATCAAATTTTCAAATTTCAAATTCAAATCTAAACATAATCATAACAGATCTCTGAAAACACCCATTCCATCAAAGCCTTTATCGACACCTTCAATCCATTGTCAAACTTCACCGGCGAGACCCCCTCATCACCGCCGCATAATCAAGGACCCATCCACACAACCCAGCAAGACGCCGACGGAACCAAGCCGTCGTTATTTCCGAGGGACTATAATCAACCACCGCCATCACATCCACCAGAAAAACATTAACAACCTATCTCGAAACTCAAACAAGAAAAACAGAATATCCGCATCATCCAGAACACGGTTAAGAATCACCAACATCCATCGTCACCACCTTCGATGGTCCAGATCCAAAACAACCAACCCTCTATGGCCAAGAACAACCAGGCAAAAGAAAAATACCCCGAAACCACCACCAGATCAAAGAAAACCACATAACAACATTCCCAAAATAAAAGAAACCAACGCAACACCATAACCGCAACTCAACAATCAATAAGAAACCCTACTCAAAACATTAAGGCGAGGAGAAAAAAAAGAAGAAACCACCCAAAATGTCAACCAAGAACCCAGGAAAAAGCCAGATCTAGAATCCATTACCAATAACCGTAAATCCTGCAGAGGATACGCTCAACCACATATTGCAAGTGTCCACTTGATGAAGCGGCTCCCTCAACCCACAGAAACTGGGACTCGTCCCCCAGACCGCGCGCGTCCATGAAACCCTATCCAGATATAGGAATTGTGCAACAGGCAAAAAAATCAAAAAGGACAAAGCCGAGGAGTACATACTCATATCAAGATCCAATTTTGATTAAAACTAGTATTCTCACGTTCATTTTTAATTTAATCCTTGATTAGAATAAGGGAATAGTGGAATAAAATTTCCATATGAAATGAGTCATAAATTAATCAAATAAGAGAATATTTAAAATATATCTACATTGGATAAATGACATACTACCTCTTTTGGAATAGTTTGTGTAGATTCTAATGTAAATTATCTCCCATATTGAACATTATTGACACCTAAAAACTATTATTTCCACTGGCCTCTTCACATTAATGATTTTTTCAACTTAACAAAAATATCTGACTTAATAATATATTATTATTAAATCAAACCAATAATGTAAAGGTGTTTTCAATACCATATTATCAAAATTATCTATTTCTTTTACATATATATATTGAATATTTCCTTTTTGAATCTTGATCATGATTTATTTTTCCTTATATTTTTGAACTGTATCAACATAAATTATGGACACTCTCCCTTAAAAATAAATTCAATTAAAATAATTAAAATACCAGATTTTGTTTTAAAAAGAGTAACCATGATAGATTCTAAATCACTACAAGATAGATAAATATCCATGTACTAATACATTTACATCATTTTAGTTCTACAATAAAAGAATCATTTTTAAATCCCTATAGAAAAAAACATTAAAAAATATAGGCATATGGTGGCCTCTCCATTTCATTTAGATTTTTTAAATAGATGTTATACTATATTCTCTTATTAAAAACCCCTTTATATTTAGTTCCATCATTTTGAGACTCTTTGATACATGAACCTCTTAATTTTTTTATGAATTACTATTTACCAAATGTATGCTCTTTTTTATTTTTATAATATTCAGTTCATGTGGGAATGTGTTTTCCATGTCATAGAAAAATTGACATTCATTTTATTATGGTGGATCTATTTTGTAGGATAATTTAAATTATTTTATCAATTTTATCATGAATTCTATTTTAGTATTCCCAATATACATAGATTAACCTTCTATTTTCCATAGTGTTCTCTAGTTTCCCTTTATTATGAAATTCTCAAAATCAACCTCTAAGACAACTTTCACCAAACCAAACCTTTTGTTTCCCTCGTGGATTGATTCTCATTTTTATCTAAATTACATTTTCCATATTTAGTGTTCACATCCAATTTTCGGTGGAATATGATATATCCTCTTCTCAAATGCCATATACTAATATTCCTTGGTCTAAAAGATTTAATGACTTCATAATGAGTGCTCTTTATTCAATATTTTTATTTTGTATAAAATTATCACCAAATTCATCTATATTTTCATTTTAAAATATTTTTTATATTCATCTATTTAATACTTAGGATTATTATTTGTTGATCCGTACCATAAACCATCATCATTATCAAAACCTTATATAAAATTTCAATAGAAATTATCAATGATTTCAAATATATTTAAAGTGTTGTTATTTTTATATAAATATATATTATGATATTTAGAAGAATCACTCTCCTATAATAAAGGTAATATATAATCACCTTGAATAGAAATATTATTCCAATATTAAATTGACTTATGTACAAATAATGAATAAAACAATCATTATACCATAACCCCTTTTAATTTTTCCTTAATTTAATATCTAGTATAATATTTCTATTACTAAATATCTTATAAATGAATCTCCTTTTTATTATAGAAAAACTAAAATTCTGTCTCATTATCATGTCAACACATATTTGAATAGTTAATGCATTATAATTTTTTTGCTCAATATATGTTCCTAAATGTTTTTCTTACTGATGATATAGAATTTAACAAATGGGGTTCATGATGATAAAATTTGGATAAGGGTTAATTTTTTTAGATTTTCCTATATGGAAAATTAATTTATCTAAAGCCCTTATTCCCATTAGAGTGGTATCTTATTGAAGATATGATGTTCTTAAAAACACCGATGGATATACAAATCTTTTCAGCTTCATAAAAAGATTCACAATGTGCCACTTGAATATTTTTCATTTTTTAGAATTAAGAAACATTAGAATTAGAGACCAATTATAACTATTAATATATTTATATATTTATTCATATTACATACATATATTTTCAAAATGAGATTTATGGAATGTAAAATATTATTTAATGGAATTCATAATCTATATCAGTTTTTTATTCATTTTAAAATGAGAATCTTTGATATCTAGGATAGATCCTTATGATTCTACATGTGGATGAATCCTTGCTTCCCGTGATGGATTTTATTATTTTAATTATCATTTTTTTTCATTATAGAAAATGAATTTTTTATTATGGATCAATAATAATAGTTCTTTGGCCTCAATAGGGTTGTTGAAAGAGTATCATTTTTTCTATATCATTTCCAATCTTCTTTATAATAGCTCATCTGCAAACTCTAAAAATGATTTATTATCCAATATAATAATAATAAACTTCAATATAAATGTATATGAACACATTGGATGTGATAGTTTTCAAATAATAATATACTTTAATATTAAATTATTAAGAATTTAAAGGCAAAAACACATTTTCACATTAAGGATTTGATTCACTGAGATAATGATTTCCAAAATAATTAATGTATATGTAATTAACAGAACCACTTGCACATTTACAAGGATGGAAGTAAGCCAAGTGTGGTACACTTATCCACTCCCAAATGGGATATGGTCTTTAGAAAATAATAGAATAGAATGATTATTGAAATTTTAGGCCATATACAAAAGTATTTGTACAATTGTAGACAACCAGATACATGAAATAGTAGAGAGATTTAAAAATAGGATGACACATCAGGGGTATACTAAATTCCTGAAAAACCTTATTGGAAATAAATCAATGTGTTTCCAAGAAATGAAAATATATAACGTGCTAAAATAAAAACCCATTAACAAATGAGGTCCCAACCCGATAACGAGTATAATGTTTTGAAACATAAGAGATAATGTCCCACATTCTCTAAGGAGGCCACCAAACATGTTAAACACTAGTAATACTACTAGGCTCATCAAGTTCCAATTCCACTAGTATCCCCAATGATCATCATGTCATTAACATATGTTGTGCTATATATCATAATAGTACATTTAGGGTTATTATATACATCTCATTTTGGTTTCCTCTAAAACGAAGAATGGGGAACTAGAAATACACAATCAACTAAATTTAAATATAAGAGGGGGAGGAATCCTAGTCATTAGATATGCTCGTTAAGAAAAACTACAACACAAAATATAGAATACACAACCAGCAATGATAGGTAAAGAAGATAACGTGTCATCATGTAACTCCAATGGTCCCATAATTCATACCATAAACCACCAAAAGTATCCCAAGAACAATATTATAGGTCCCACTCATCCCTATAATTCTATCCAACTGAAGGAGAACTATATCTAGTTTATGCCTGACACTATGATAATTTATGGGGATGGGTGAGTCCTAAACCATTTATATAGTTCCATCATCGACAAAAGTATGGGGTGTATTGACTCTAGATGAATATAGAGTATAGGGAATCCATACAATAGTACATTTGGAGAGTACTTACCATTATGTATCTCTAATAAACATAGAAGATCACTATCATATGGAAAGTGACACTATAATAATTTCCATTCTCATAATAGCTCATGTCATGTATTTAATTCAAAATAGTAGTATATAATATCATTTTATATGGATAAATACTTAGGATAGGCTACTCATTAGCCCAAATATTTTTCATGGAGGGGGAGATTGATCTGGTAGAATGTTATTGTAGGGAAAGAATATTAAAAAACACATATTATTGCTTTTTTGATGTTAAATTCACATTTGGTAATCGTTTTAGTTTAGCATTTTAGATAATTTGGAAAACCCCTTACAAAGTAATCACAAACATTAAAAGTTGTCTCTTTTACTGAGTATCAATTTGTTCACCAAAGGAAACAGTTCTAAAAATAAAACATGTTTTGGTTTAAAGAAAAATCATCAATACTTTATACATGAATTATTATTTTTTATACCATTATTAAAACATTTGAAAAACATTTTAAAACATTCAAATATCCAAAAAAGAAAAAATGATACATAAATGAAAGTAAAATACAAGTCTATTGGAAAATATGAAATCCTTTTAAAAACATTTTCTTAAAATGAATTTTCTAGAAATGAAATATAATTTTGCATATAAGTGACAAAGATACTATATAACTCTTAAATTATCCCTAAAACGGAATAAACATATGGTAAAATTCCATATTGAATTACCCATCACATTGGAGATCTACAATGGGTCTCCCCCTTGGTATAAGCTATATCAAGATCTCCTATTGTTTCATGACCAATATTAGGGATCAACCCTTTATATAAGCTCTATCTAGATCATTCGTGAGTTATAATGGAGATCAAACTCTGATATATATTTTATAATTAAAAAATTATTAAAAACACATTGTATATTTTAAAAAAAATGTGAAAAACACTTTATTTTATCAAAGTAATATTTTCATATAAAAATCACTTTTCAATTATAATAAATTTGCACATAATAAAGAAATCACATTCTTTTGAAAGAAATTTGATAGCATATAAAAGGAATATAACATAATTACATATTCATGAAATTTTTAAATTCTGTTCAATAATTAAATGTTACAATAAATGCCATTAAGAAATTGAAAAAACTCTTGAAAGAGTAACTTTTAATGAGATTTTTAAGAGAAATCCCTTTATAAAAAATATTAATTATATACAATTTTCATAAAATTTGTATGAAATTATAAAAATAAAATGTTAATAAATTAATTTAAATATTAATACATTAATAAAAGACATTCTAAATACAAGGATATGATGTGTAATTATTGAAGAAATTAATCATCAAAACATTTAATAAAACGATTATTTTTTAAAAAAGTACCTTACCTTGAGTCTGAATCATCACATACATTATTTAGAATCCCTAATAATTTATATATGTAAATTTTTACATTAATTATATCCTTTTTAATGATTTGTAACTTTTATATCACATATAACCATGTTATAAGAATTACTCTATTATTAGTGAATACGTCAGATGTTTCGATGATATTTTATACATGAGTCCATAATGATTTTGGTATTATGTGAATAGTCAAAGTTATCCTTTGTATATCATATACAGAATAATATTCATGAAATATTAAACACTTGTGTACATCAGTTATACTTTTAAATCCATCCATTATATATGTTTATGAAAAATGAACTATGTAAAATCATAGAGATGGAAATTCGTACGTACACATGAGTGCCATTTCCAATTTTAATTGATCTATATTGAAATAAGGTAAATACACATTTAACATACCATAATGATAATATATATATATATATCCTAATATTTCTTTGAATATAAATATTTATTTTATCCATGTGATATGGTGATGAAAAAGGAATCACATCACTAAGTGGAGGTGATAGTTCACACATACACACGAACGACGTTATCATTTTTCATTACCTAGAAATTTAATAATGTAAATGATATATTATATTTTAATTATGGAAAATATTTAATTAATATCACACACATATATATATACACTATAATTCCACTATTATAACCAATTTTGATATAGAGTGATGGAAAATGAATTATATAGTTTCGCTAGGCTGTAGTTCACTATACACTAGAACAATAATTATTTATCCAAATTATTAAAGTGGAGATGGAATTTGGTGATGATAATAATAGAATAAAATATATGTATATTTAGTATAGTTTATTTATTATTTCATTATATTTGAATAATATGTGAATGAAATGGAATAAGAAATACTATAGAAATACCGGATTAAAACAATACAACTTCTTTAAATGATCTAATATTTGTAACACCTCTAGACAACTAAGGTTGGTGTTCTACATAAAATAAGATCTATAGATTGTGGGAGGAGATTCTAGAAATGGATTATGGTAGATATTAGAAAACACCAATATTTTTTATTTATTAATTAAAGATAAAAATATCTTCCCTTTTATAAGAGAGGCAGGTAAAATTGGAATTTCCAAAACTAGAAAATAAATATATTTTATTTCTCTATTATAAATGGATCCAAACTAAATTATTTAGAAAAAGTATAATTACGTAAAAAATTAATTTATCCAATGAAAATTAGAAATGTTTCAACATTTTTTTAATCCTTATCATTTAGATTTAACCCTTATATAACACCATTAATTCTTACAATGGCAGTATGTGTTTTTACACATTGAAGGATAATATAGTTAATATAAAATTTAAAACAAACTATAAATTAATAATTGATGAAATTTTCAACATCATATATAATTTTTAAAAGAAATAAAATTATTTTAATTATGTAAAATTTTATAAAATATTATTTATTTTATAATATCATTAATGTCAATTTTGACACTATTCATTACATTAAATTTTAGAAATATTATAACAAAAAGATATATTCCAAAAAAAATATTTAAAATAATCACTAATAGGTCAAGGAAATATATTAAATCTGTTGTTAACTTTATTTAATTAAAATTCTATTTATTTTAATATTTTTAATATCTTTCATTTTATATTTCAGTTAATTAAACAATTATTGCATTATCATTGGGCAATCCATTAATTAAATTATTTGTTCTATATAATTAAAAAAACCATCATGATAAATAAATATATTTTATCTTTAAAATTAATATTTATAGTTAAAGATATCATATAAATAACCCTATATTACAAATGTTTTATTTATTAAATCTTAATTATGGAATCATAGAATTTTCTTGAAAATAAAATACTATGAATGGAATAACATCATAGAAGTATATAGAATGAGTTTTAATGTTATAAAAATTATTATTTTGGTCGCAAATCACTCATAAAATAAAATTTGGATAAGGGTTGGGTTATTTTTATAGTATTTAGAATATTGTTTTTACCCTTAATTACCTAATTTACTATTAACTGTGGTACAAAAATTAACGAAGTTACTATTCATATAGTCCAAAAATAAAATATTCAAAACTACTCGTTTTGAACTTCTAATTCCAAATAAGGAATCCATTTTTCAAAATTTAAATAAAAATTTTCCAAAACTATTTATTATTTAATCCCATTGACGGTATGAGAAAAATTATTTTTCAAATAAAATCCTCAAAAATATTGTATTGTTTTTATATCCAAATTCAATGTAAAATTGATTAAAATATAATAAATTTTAATAAATAATATACCAATTATATAGTTATAAATTAAAAAAAATTAAAAATATAATTTAATGTAATAAATTGAGTAGAAAAAAAATATTTTCAATTAAAATGATGTCATGAATAATACCCAAAAATTCAGAACAAATAAATTATGGTATTTTTATTTAAAATAAGAAATTTTTTCATATATATATTATGAATGTGTCAAAAACCAGATTTAAAATATTTTTTCCTTTAAAAAGAGATGATACTACCTTTTTTAAATAATCTTCTTTGATGTGTAAAATTATATTTTCTCTAATATCATTCGTAGAAAAAAAAATAATATAATTTTTTAAAAATAGATTTAACATTATATAAATATATAGACATTTATATTTCTTTTATATAATCATATAATAATTTTTTTTATTTATTGGTATAAAACACAATTGTGCTCATTTAAAAAGTATTTCAAGAAAAAATTCCATTAAAAAAGGGTTATTATTTCCATTTATAATTAATTGGTCTCTATACAATAAAGTATATAAAAATTTGTAAAATATATTCTCATAATTATTTTCATATAGTTCATTCACACCATTATTTCTTATTTCTTATAGAAAACATTTAAATAATATTACATTGTAGTTCATTTTGGCTCGATGAAGTTCCTCAAGTATGATATCAAATCTAGTACTTAATTTTTAAATAAAAGAGTTGTTACGTTATCCCTAAATTTTAAAAATTATTCCCCAAAAATTAATATTTTAAGTGTGATAACCTGGGTTAAACTATTCATTTTACATTTATTGAAATCACACGTCAGAAAAAGGTTTAATAAAAAATCTACATTAAAAGAAACTAAAATAATTACAAATGTCACTTGAGATTAAAATAATTGGATTCCACATAGAAAAACATGTATGTTGAATCGAAATCTAAATGGCATGTTCTGTTGGATATTGATAGAAAGCATTATCATGAGAAAGTGAAAAAACAAAAACCATAATTCTATGATGGGTTTGATGGTCAGGGATTTCCTAGAAAAAAAAGTAAAAGAATAATGTTCAATTTTCATGATTATTTTCTTATAGTTGAGGAATTATTTTACTACATTGACTAAGAACATGTGGAAATAGTCTTAAATGAAAAATAGTGTTTCCTCATTTAGTTAATCTCCTCTACAATGTCATCTTTCTTCTCTAAATGATTAGTATTCCATATGAAATTTTCATTCCTCAAACAATGCAATAAGATTCATGAGAGTCACCTAATATAAAAAATATTTACTATATCTTCCTCATGTTTTGAAATATTAAAGAAACAAAATATTTAGGATATCATAAAATAATTCTCTAGAAATAATGAAAAATTATATGAAGAAAAATTACTTTTCATCTCTAAAATTCAATAGTAATACCCAATGTTGAATTGAAACCATTTTAATAATAAGTATATTTAAAATTATATAAAAAATATTATAACTAATCTTAAAAATCCAAAACCAATAATTACCTGACTACATAATCCTACCAAAAAACATTAATGTTAATCTCTAAAAAAATAAATTACAATTCAAGTATCACGTGAAAAGAAATCACCATAATATTATTGATGATATGAAAAAAATTATATAAATAAGCTAAATCACCATAATCTAGAAGAATTTTTTTTGCATTCCAAAATATAACTCAACAATTAGTCTATAATTAAAATCCCAAAGTAATAATTTTACCTTAATTATATAAATATCCAAAAATAGTGAGTTTATTCTAATGTTACATTAATCACGAAATCAGTAAATCATTTATAAATCACATGGAAAACTATTAAATAAAACAAATATTCCCAAAATCAACTTATACATCATCCATAAAATATTTTAACTAATAATTAAAAGTCATACAAATTGATAATTCATGTGCACCCTAGTCACCCTTTGGTTTTGGGTTTGATTTTGTAGCCCTGATGGGTGTGATGATTTGTCACCATTCCAATGAGTTATCAGATTCTAAAACTATAAAACAAATATAAAACACCCAAAAAATTGGATAAAATACTTAAAAATAACCATACTATTTTTTAACCTCAAATTTTATCTAATACCATTCTTTTTTCTTCCAAAAAATGTAATATACCTAAATTTTCAAAAAAGATGAATGCATTTAAAATCTCATTGGCCCCTTGAAAATATCCTAAAATAAAACCCGATAACGGGTTTATTAATCACTAAATATATGGTTAAAATCATGATTATAAATATTTGATGATATCGCAAACTCTTACAAAATTCTTAATCTCTAATGATTTCTAAACCATCCCCTTATACAAATTATAAGGACCCAGCATCAAACATTACATACTCTTGTGATCTGAAATTCCCATTCCACAATCTTTATAGTATAGATATTTATATTATTAGTAAAATATCATAATATGTGAACACATACATTATATGTGGTCACTTATACTTAGTATCCATTTTTTAACCAAACAAACCCCTTTTAAAAAACCATGTTTTATTTTCAGGTAAAATATTAAATACATTCATCATGAAATAATAAATTTTCTATACCAATCTAAAGACCTATTAATTTTATTTAATACATGAAATGAGCACAAAAATCACTGTATGATACACAAAAGTGATAAAAATATTAGCCTACTAAAAATATTAAAACACAATAAAAATATTTACTTAAATCTCATTAGTAAGCATTGAAAAATAATATAGGATTCTTAGGACCTCATTAACATATCAATATTACATTTAAATTTAAAAATGGAGTAAAATTTTGTTTAATTCCATATCTAGAGTTTCCAATGCATTGTATAGCTATAATGGCACTCAACACTTATATATCCTATATCAGGCTCCCCATATTTCATGTGCTATATTTGAGATCACCCCTTAGTATAAGTTATATTATTCTCACCAATGAGATTTAATGGAGATCAACCATTCATATATAATGTAAATAATGAAACTAATTAATAAATCCCGCGAAAAATATTTTGTACCAATGTGTAATACCCTTTATGACATCAGAATACACTTTTTTCTAAAATCAATTCTAAAATCTAAAAATTGTGCAGATTAATAAGAAACCACATTATTTTAAACAATTTTGAAAATATATAAATGAAAAATTAATGAAGTAAAGAATCATGAATGTGGTAAATATTTCAATTCCATACATGTTCAAGGAAATAGTCAAGTAGATATTTTTAAAAATACTTGAAAGTGTAAAATTAAAAGTGATTTTTAAAATAAAATCACTTACATAGAACATAAAATAATTAATTTTGGATAAAAGTATGGAGAAATTGGGAAATTACAATTTCAAAAGAAATCATATCTATAGGATTAAATTCGTTAAAAAAAATTAAATACACATAATTGAAAGACAATGATTATTAAAAATAAATCACTAAAGAATTTAAACTAATGTATTTTAGATAGAATATACCTTACACTGAGTATCACTCATCACATACGTTCATGATAAAATGAAGTAATAATCATAGGTTATTGAAATTAATGAGTAAAAATATTAGTAAAATTATTATTTTTATATCATATTTTAATATGCTATAAAAAATACATAATTATTTACATTTATATCAGATGTTTTGATGAAATTCAGTACATGAGTCAAAAATGACTTTGGAATTATGTCTATAGTCAACGTGTTAATTATTAAATAATATCAAGACTAAAATTTATGAAAAAATAATCCTTTTTATATAAAAATTATACTTCTTAATCAATGCATTACTTATAGATATAAATGACTAAATATGTTTCAATCAAGGACACGGTGAGCCATATGTATGCTTGAGTAAAGTTTCCATTATTAAAAATCATTACAAAAAATAATTTTAATATTATATTAACATTACAGAATTATAATAATATAATATATGTAAAATATTTTTTAAAAATTTACTTATATATATTACCCTTGTGATAGGTTGATGAAAAATAAATCACATCACTTTATAGAGGAGATAGTACACATATACTCACAAATATTGTTATCATTGTTTTGTTCACAGAGTGGTTAGAATATAAATGATATATTAATATTAAATAATTATAAATAATACAATAATATCATATATATATATATAATATAATTTTACCATTATAAAAATTTTTGGAGATGGTGATGGAAAATTAATTATATTAGTTAGCGAGGTGGTAGTTCTTCATACCGAAAGAAATTTTTTTTCCCTATGTTAGTGAAGTGGAGGTGGAGATAAATTATGATATTAACATAATAAAATATCATATTATTGAGTATACACATATTAAAATTTCATCATAGTTAAATATTATTTTATGGAATGGGAAAATGATATAAAATAGAAATACATGGTTAAAACAATACCTCTTATTCTGATGATATCTTTTCTTAACAAAATTATAAAAATATGAGTTGTTTCTACATAAAATATGTTATATATGATGTTGGTATGGATTATAAGAATATGTTTTGGAAAATAATTTATGAGATAATTACTTTTTTATTTTTGAGGAAAGTATAAGAAGATTTTTTCTTTTATAAGAGAGGGGAGGGTCACTAATTGAAAATCCCAAGCTATTAAATTAATATAAATTAATTTTCTATTAAAAAGGTATAAAAAAAGAATTTATATATAATATATGATTATATTTTGTATAAATTAATTCCCAAAATAAAACTTAGATAATTTTTAACTATTTTCAATCCTTTTCCTTTGGATACAACCCTTATTTAACCACTTTAGTTATTACTATGAGAACCTGTGTTTTTAGACTATGAAGGTTACCAGAGATGCTAGAAAAAAAAATTAAATGAGTCATTTATGAGATTTTCAATTTTTTCCCAATATGTTGACAACATATTATATTTTCATGAATTTTATATATTGTAAGAAGATATGGTTTATTGTAAAATATAATTATTGTAAATTTTCCCACTATTCATTACATGAATTTAAAAAATATTAGAATAAATATTCATATTAGAAGAAACTATTTTAAATCCTGAAAATTATTTGAAATTTATATATATATTTATTAAATAAAAATTATTTTATCAGATTATATTTATTTTAATATATTTAATAACATTTATTTGATAAATATATTAATAAAATAATTACAACATAATCATTGAGAAATGCATTAATTAATTTATTTCTTCTCTAACATTTAAAAATTAATTATAATTATGAAGATAAATATTTTAAATTTTAAATTACAATTTATAATAAAATCAATCTTCTATAAAACCATATATTAATAACAATATAGTTATTAAAACATAAGTATGACATTATTCACTTTTCTTAAAAATAAAATACTATAGAGGGAATAAATCCATCTATGTGGCACCAAGGGGTCATGAAAACAGACTAATGATTATTCTTGTCGATAATCACTCATCCAAAACAATTAGAACAAGTTTTATGTTATTTTTTTAACAGTTATTATATTATTTTTACCCACGATTACCTGATTTACCCATAACCTCAGTAATTATAAAATAATTAATATTACTATTCATAATTTTCCAAAAATTAAAAGATGTATTTAATAAATTTGGAAAATATGATTCCAAAAATGGAATCATATAGTCAAAATTAAATACAAACAATTCACAAAAATTATTTCAAAATTCATCCCATTGGTAGAATGTGAAAGCAATTTTTTAATGAGAAAAAATTTAAATGATTGAAGTGGTTCTATATCCAAATACAATGTTAAATTTATTCCAATTCCCTTAATTTGATTAAATGTTATAAAATTTATCTAATTAAAATTTAAAAAATTTAGAAATATAATGTATCATTATAAATTATTAATAATAAAAATATATTTAAATTCAAAATGTTGTTTCGTTAAATTGTCCAAGAAACATTAATCTTATCCGAAAGATACCAAAAAAATAAAAAAAATAAAAAAATATGTTAAAATTTAAAATAAGTAGTTTATTTTTTCATATAAAATTTATAAAATTTTTAAAAACTATATTTTAAAAAAAATTGGCATAAAAAGGATACAAAAATGAGTTTTTTGAAAAATTGTTATTTTATGTGGTAAAATTGATATGTTCTGTTTCATTTCTATAGAACATAAATGATGAATATTAAAAGTAGATTTAAATTATATATATATATATTTAATATAATCCTAAAATTTTTATTTTTTATTTATGGGTATAAATGACACTTGTTCTCATTTAAATATTCTTTTAGAGATACATTTCCTTTTATATAAATGGTTTCTGTATCATTTATAAATAATTGGTCATCAATGAATTATATATATATACATGTGTAAACAATATTTTCCTAATTTATGTAATATTTTTCAATCTAAACAGCATGATGACATGGTTATAATGGTAAAATTTAAATAATAATATTTAGTTTTTATTTTATGATCGATGTGTCATATCATGTTTTCTATAAAAAAAATTATTTATATTTAAAAAACTCATGATGTTATAGTTCCAAGGGGTATACATGACTTATCTTACTAGGTAACTTAGTTCTTCTCATGAAACCTAACCCTATATATGTCATGTCACTACACATGGATAGTATGAACAACATAAATTACATTTAAATATAGTTTTATTTAATTTTACTATTCTCTAATAATCATGATATTCTTCCCCATACATGGCTTGGGTTGCTATGTGGTTCCACATGATTGGCCTTTATCTTGTACATGAATTCTATGTCTGCCAAAGGTCCTTGGAGTGTGCTATTATAACACAACTCAACTATCTATGTTCTTAAAAATGGAATGTTCTTATGGGTACACAGTGTATATATTTACCAAGTGGTTTTTGGTGTGTACTCTCATTATATGTGATGGCTTCTCATGTAGGGTTATTTGGTGTGTGGTTCATTCCAGATTCCATGTGATATATAACACGACAGAAAACCTAATTATAGAGGGATTGCTAGGAATATAAAATATATTCTAATACAGTACATGGAGTGTTCAAAGTATTGTCATAGAAATTAATTCTCATATTCATGCTGATGTAAGATCCTTATTTTTTATCTGTATCCTCACTATTAAACTCTAATGGAATGGTCATATCTAAAGGGGTGGATATCTTATTGTTTATTTCAATCCTCTACTGGATTGAAAATAAATCTCCATTCAACCAATACATAAATGATGTGCCTCCCTTTATTTTTTGCGTGTCATAATCCATGAAAGAATCAACTGCATCCAACAACCTTTCTCGATCCAAATTAAAGGAACAAATACCTTTGTTTTTGAAGAATCATCTATGAATCCTAGGGTCAAATCATGTTCATATACCACCATAAAAATTCCATATAGTGACCCCATGAGCTTAAAATAAATAACATGAATAACCATGGTGGGAAAGTTCAAAATAATATGGCATGGTTTTCATTGGGTGATGTGATGCCAAAAACCAATGATATATCATGGAATAAAAAAACTTGAGAATCAGGTCTCTGATGAAAGAGACACTACTGTTCATGAATTACCAATTAAACTAGGCTCATTTTAAGAATGAAAGCAACATAGAATTATGAAAATATTAAATACATGCCTAACAAAAAAAATCAATTGGGGTGTAAATCTAAAAAATTACCAAACATACCTCAAGTAAATATCAATTACTGATGTTGACCACAATTTCTATTAATGTTGAGGATGATAACACTATATTCATTATCTTTCTTATGAAACCCATTGATCATATTTTTTGTTATATAATATCATTTTTTTAAATGATAATGAATATCATCTCTTCATCTACTATTGTATCATATTGTTGTGTTGATAACCCTTAAAATATTTCTTACTAATGTGGAAATAGTGGTTAAGGAAAGGTTAAAAATTTGGATAATTTAATTTAATTATCATTTTATTTATTGAATGAACAATATAATAAATTCCATTAAAGGAATGTTTGATATAAAAAACATATATCACTCCTAGGGTAAACAACACATTCCCTAAAAGGCTATAATCTATGATTTTCCATGTTATTTCATTGATGGAGCAAAGTATCATTTATTCTGTTATGAAATAATTTATTACATTAATATTTGTTAATAATATTCATATACTTATGAATGTGGTCCCATGAAGTAAAAGAACATTTCAAAATATAATGGAAAATCCAGATATATGTATACAATATTTCCAAGGAATAATCGTTCGAAACTAGAGTCATTAAATTGTCCCCTTTAAAAAGGATTAATTCACGAAGAAGATCAACTAACATAAAATGGAGGGTGTAAGGAGCCCACATCTGGCTCCCATTTTCCTAGGATTCCTTTATCTTGATACCATGTTTCCATTGAACTTGATCCAAAGGAATGGTTCATGAACACATGATCAAAACCAAATGATATTTTGACAACACATAGTAATATGAAAATGGGTTTCTATTCTCGATGTCAATATTTTCCCAATGAATGATCTATGTCGTTCATGAACATATCTCTTCAAATTTGGAATAGAGATAATTTAATTCACTAAATCTAAACATGGTGGATAGATCATGGAATATGAGACCCATTTATTCATATGTAGGATTATTGTATTCATAATGAAACTCAGGGAATTTTGTCATCCCTTCATAAATATCGAAAACCCTTACAATGGGGTGATATATAATAAACCATAATATATGTACTTGTACTCCAAGAAACTAAATCACCAGTTAATATACGACTAATTTCAACATTCTAATTTCCATATATACTCTTACATCACTTGAAATTTCTCTTCCAATTTGTACATAATCCCTTTTCCAATAAGGGAATTATCCCTAATATCAGTCTAGCACATGGGTGACCTATGGGGTATTCCATATGGAACATTTAATCATTGAAAAATTATAGTGTAGTGATATATATTTTAATAAGAAAACTCCACCAATATAAATTTACCTTTATATCTATTTTTAAAGTCAAACACAAAGGCTCTAATCATGTCCTCCAAAATATAGATAACCCACTTTATTTGAACATTTTTATGGATGTGAAACACCATGATCATCTGAAACTAGGACACAAAATCCTCTTATAAACCAATAAAAACCAATTAATTGAAAAACTAACCATGGTCAATGATTATATTTAATAGTATCCCATGAATAAGGATGATATCATACATGTACATCAACCCCAAAATTCGAACAGAACTCTACTCAATTCTTGAGAGAATGTGTGCTGACATGGTTTGACTATCGACGTTTACCAAAATATCATAATTTCCCCAAGATTTACTTAAAAACCCCATCATAGAATCCATTAATATATAATCTAACATTCATTAAATAATTTTATGATGTTAACTCAGACCTCAAAAAACTTGATGTATTGCCTTTACGTACTAACTTGTTAGACCCCACGATAAAAACTTGATAGTTATCCTATAGATGAAATCCCTACAAAACTACTATCATAGGTCCTTATATATAATTTTTACACCAAGATGTACTTACAAATGAGATTTATGAAACTCCCTTAACAGTTCCCCCTAAAATGTGACTTGAATAACCATCCCTCCGTAAAAAATGATGACATGGACCCCACATTTATAAATTCTATATGGTACATCATATAAGTATATTTGGACATACCAAAACCTCCTAATAGACATACCATAAAAAATAATCTCACACATGTCAAAGATGTGGTGAAGTCCCCACTGACAATTGTAGATCAGCTGTACACTACCACTCCATCGTGGTCATCTGTATTGATGGAAAATTTTCTGATTCAGACTCCACCAATAGAGAATTATATTTTCAACTAAAGAAATTTACAAATATATATAATAAACCAACACATATATACCTAACTTGGATTATAATTTATCCAATGAGGACATCACGATATGTAATCCAATAATCCAGTGACAAGAGAGAGACCCCAAGTAGTCTTATCACTAAAATCAGTGGCCTTATCCAAATACATATGTATTCATTAACACAACTATTCCTATGAAACTATCTATTAATATTATAAGAAACAAAACTAAATATGTCTCAATCAATGAAAAACCCATATGGAAATATATAATAGTTCTTCTAGTTAATTCCAAAGATATAAAGTGTGAAAATATATGTTCAATGAGAAATGTGGATGAAAAAAGATAAGTATATATAAAAATGGTGAAAATGAATATATCTAACCACATAATCCCCATAGATAGCCATATAATGTAGTCTAAACCCCTAATTATAATAATATAACCCAATAATAAATCCACTAAAGTCACAAAAAATATTTATATTGAAATCATAAAAACTAACATGTGTCGGTATATCCCAATTAGGGTTTAGTATATACATACCCAATAAGAAACACTGAAAACCTAGTGGAATGAAATAAAAAATAAATAGTTATCTCAACAATAAAAAATGGGGGAAGATTCCCCATAATCACATATAGTATTTAAAAAACAAAATAAAATAAAAAGGGTCTTATAAATATACATAGTCATTTAAGGATGAGAATATAGGACCTACAACTCTAGGACTCCTATATCTAATTATCAATAACACATACAACCTCAACTGAATCAAAGAGGAGGGAAATTTCCTTAACAAGGCTCTCAATAACCAATGGAGGACTATCTCTTATTGAGGAACCTCTTCCCACAATAGCCTACTGACAAGGGATGAATACTATATATATAGAGGATCCATGCCCTCTATAGTTTGATGGAGTACTAACTCATCCTATATAAAAATAATAGAAGAATTGTATCCTAGTGTGTTAGGGTATTACCCACCCCAATGTAACTATAATGATCCAAATCGATCACCATCATCACCTAAGTGTCCCTATATGATGTATGTGTCCATATAAAACCAAATTTCATTTATTTTATTCCAAAAATGTAATCATCACATCTTATGTGAAATAATACTTATCATGGGAAACTCGAGTGCTGAATTCTGATTCCTAAAATGTAAATGCTTCTTAAGGAAGTACATAGTGTGTCAAAATGGGGTATAAAAGGTGTCTCATTATGTTGGACCATGATTGTTTCCCATCACAATACTAGAGATTTAAAAACAATGTATATTAAATACACACATTTTCACTTAGAATATCAAATCTACTGAATTTCAATGATTATTATCCCATTTAAATTTATTTCGCAACTTTTTGGATTTATATGGTTTGTCCTTATAGATTAAAAAATATTTCTGTCATCCTGAGGCCTTGGAAATTTTCTCTCAATACATGGATATATTATCTATATTATTACACACTACATGTAATTATGGGAACATACACTGCATTTTCAACTAAGTTTCATGGGTGTATTCTTGTAAATAATGATGTCGAATCCAATGTGGTATCACATAGAATTTTGGTCTTTCCTCATGAAATTTGAAAATTATATTTGGTGAAACCCTTAATATCATAATATTCCTACGAAAAAAGTATGTGTTCATCTGACATATATAGAGTGTATTCATGGTTTTCGAAGAAACAAATTCTGGTCTTTATTCATATGTAAGATCCACTATTTTGATGACCAACCTCATGGTCTAACTCTCCTAGATTAGTGAAATATTATTGGGAATGCGTTTGATTGTTTATTTACAGACAATATTGGATGAAAGTGATATTTCTTGTATCCTCATAAAAAGTTGACATGCCTCTGGTAATTTCATGAGGGTCCCAACACTAGAGGCCATCACTCGCATCCCACAACCCATCAAGATCCATATAAAGAGCAATGATCTATAAATAATTTATGAATCCACTATGAATCTATGGATTTGATCATGCTCAAATTCACCAAGACAATATCTCATTGCAACCCCATGTTCAAATGAAAATTTAATATGAATAATGGTTGTGATAAAATTCATAATAATAAGGTGATGTCATCATTTGATGATGTGATCCAATCCAAATATAATAAATCATTGAAATTTAATGAGTGAATCAAGGTCACAATATATTGGAAGAATTTGGTAGAATAATTTGAAATCAAATAGGGTTCATGAGAAGGAAGATAATAATATAGAAGTAATAATATATCAAAATATATTCCAAATAAATATTAAATGTGGTTATCGTTAATAATATTACAATCCATAACTAAAAAAAGATTGATTTCTTATGAAGAAATCAGTCATCAAATATGATGATGATTTTCCTGTAGCATTTATGGTTTTTCACAAGAATTTACTCTAGATTTTTTCTTTATCTGCATTCATTTCCTATAAATTCCAATGGAGCTCTCCTCCCACTACTCTGTAATATCCCATGATTATGTGGCGATCCTTCCAGATTTATTTTAATTTTGATTAAATAGAAGCCATTTCTAGGTTAAAAATTTAATAAATATAATTCAATTGACATTAAATTTATTTAACAAAAATTCTAATGATGACCTTTCAAAGAACAAATGATGTTGAACAAAATTTTGTTGCACTATGGATATACCCCACCTTCTATAGAAAACCACAAGAATAGGTTTTCCATACAAGTTCCCAATTAATTATAAAACCATTCATACAAAACAATATTGTCATGTGATTTAATAAAGATTAATACCAATACTATATAAATCAAAAGGTCTTATGAAACCAAAAAAACACAAACTTCAAGGCCATATCTAGAGGTATATAAATTTTTTTGGCAATGGATCAATCTATAGAAACTAGAGTCATTTAAATATGAAAAACATTTTTTATCTTTAATTAGGTATTTATCCTCTTTTACCTTCCTTAGTAATTAGTATATATATATATATATTTATCCACTATTATATATATATATATATATTATTCAATTATTTTTATGATACCTCCATGTTAGTATTTGTAAAAATATAATTTTTAATATCCATCTATTAAAACACAACAACTTCATGGAACTAAACATTATATATTATAAATAATATAATTGGGAATGAATGTTTGTTCGAATAAGTTGTAGAATCCACACTTATACCACCTGTTATGCCCAATTTGGAACGATGCAATCCCTTTAATACTGTAGGGTTAAATCTATGGGATCCAGTTTCTATACCACCAATTATCTATATAAATTACCTTTATTAATATTGGAACCTCCACAAATCCTCAGGTGATTAAATTTTCATAGACACCCCAAACACACTACAAAAAATGAAATTTAGAAAATGAAAATGAAAAATATCTGGTGATATTTTTAAAAGCTCCATTTCCTAAGTGTGTTTCTACACTTTTTATTGTCTGTTTATATTCAACAACAAAAAACTCCACAAATATAACTATATAAAGAAAATTGCGATAGATTCATCCTTTATCCTTAGGATATCTCCCAAAAATAATTTTATATATCAAGAATGTATTACAATCATCTAATTGGTTGTTTATACTAATTACTATTAGTATAAAATAGTTAAACTAAAACTCAGTAATAAATGGATGTGACTGTATTAAATGACCATTTATTCTATATAATGACCCTAATATTTATTAACGAAAGTTTCTCTTGGTCTATTTAAATGTATTTTTATAGTTATATAAAATTAATGAACTTATTTGGTTCTATGATATGTATTTTAAAATACAATTAATAATTCTGACCGTTTCTAATAAATCCTTTGAATAGTGATCACATGATTTGTATAAATATAGGGCTTTATCAAATCCAATTTACTCAGAAAAAGGAAAAAATTGCCTCATCTAGTATACTTTCCTTGTAAAAAGACCATTTTTCAGAGCTTGGAAAGGATTTTGTGTCATTGGGCTTCACTTTTGACCAAGCCCAAGCTGAGTTTGAACACATTAATATTGAGCGGAACTGACTACGGGTTAAGAGGAAGTTAATAGAGATTACCACCCACGCGATGTTATCTGAACCACCCCAAGAGTCGGTCACAATCGCACACCTTACCCTTCAGTCTTATGTGGGTGTTATAAGGGGGTATTTAAGAGGACCCTAGGACTATGACTATGTACATTATTTTTGAATAAAGAATGTGCATTCATTTTATTATTGTTAATTTATAAATAGTTTTTAAAGAAAAAATAGTATTATTAGTTAATATTCATATAAGAAATATATTTTGAGGAATTAATGGATATTTGAATAAAATATTATTTTTACAAAAAATATTATTAAAAAATTACATTTTATTAAATATAAATGATCATCTAGTTTTTATAAAATCAATTGTGATTTTTATTATGTTTTGAAAGATGTTTTTGTCAAAACCAATGAATTCTCAATAAATGTTGGTTTTAATTTTAAAATAAAAAATTCAATTATTTATAAAATCATTTAGGTAAAATGAAGATAATATTTTTAATTAGGACATAGAAATTATCCATTGGTAAATTTTCATAATTTTTTGAGACAGTAGAATTTTTGTGTAAAAATTAAATACAGTTTAAATATATAATGTGTTTTATGAAATCATAATGACCCAATAATGATGTAATAAAATACTATAAAAATTATTTTCGGCCAATATATGTCTTACCATTAAAATAATGCATTTTTTTATTTGTTTAATTTATTTTATAAAGCTTTAGTGGACCCTTCAAGGATTAAAAGCATTTTGTCTTTTTAAATTTTTCTCCTCGAGAGTGTGACTCACCTCCTCATAAGAAAACATATTATTTTAAGATGTTAGTATACTGGCCTTATAATATATATTTTTTTAAACTTTTTTTTGGAAAAAACAACGGGAAAGAACCATTGTGGGGTTTTTGTTTTTGATTAGATTAATGTGAGGTGTCCCAAACCATAATAATAAAGAATTCCCTCTCATTTCATATATAATCCCACCCAATATCCCACATAATCATTACTAAAAGACTTTTTAGTTCTACCAAAGAATTTACTCATGTCTATATAATCCTTCAAAGGTGCCCCAATCTCCCAAGATTCTTCTCTCGAGCCTCTCCCAATCATTTTAGATCACACTTCCAAGTAAGGGATCCTCACTTTCCACTCCTTTCAAATTCAAGCATATTATTTGAATGTAGTTCTTTTAATTTAGAATGGTTATAATTTAATTCATTTTTAATCATTCTATTTCTGTTCATTTTATGTTATTTTAATGTCTAATTATTTTTCCTTCCTCATTTTGACCCTTACCTAAGCCTTTACTATGCCGAATTTCCACAAGTGATTCTCAATTTCCTTATTTACATCTAAGTTTCCATATATTATTATGCCCTTTTATTTTAAATATTAAATGTTGGGGTATTATTTAAAACATCCTCCATACTCCCCTCTTCATGTTTGAATAATGAGATATCCCCTTTCTCTCTCATTATTTTCATCCATGTATACTCGTTACCATGCAAAAATTCCATGAGGAATTAATATCTACTCATTTCATTATAGAAATTCTTTTGCATCCTGAATATAAATTCTATTAAAATAGTTGGGACAAGTTTATATATAAACCCTTACATTCCATTTCATTAATATATGACGAGACACCCATTTCTCTCTCATCATCCATTTTTATGAGTTCATATGTCATGTTGTTATGCTGCCGAAATTGCACTGAATTTTTCCAAGCACCAATCATTGTTATGTGATTACCATAACCATGCCTCTATCAAGGTTATTCACCTATATGAAAACACACACACATATATATATAATGGTACTTTCATGTATTTATTCTTCATTCCCTAATCATGGAATAACTAATGATGTTGATTGATATATAACACTTATGCGTGAAATAAAATGTTTTAGAAGGGTGCACCCAAATAGTGCTCCAATGCATTAGGTAATGTCTTGTATCATGATACGTCATGTGGAATGAGTGTTGAATTGTGGTAATTCAAGTGAAATGAGGGTTTACTCATGATTCAGGTGCAATGAGGGTTTACTCATGCTCTATATGCAATGAGCCTTGGTTCATGCTAATTCCATGTTAAGTGCTGCTGCCACATTTCTATGATAGGATTATCATGCTTTATCATCCCTTTATGTTCATTTTTCTCTTGTGATACATTGATATACTTATTTTCTAACATGTAATGTATTCCTCATTTCATTCCATGTTTATTCTCTTTCTAGATTTTATAGCTCACCCTTTTCTTATGCATGTCCTCAGGTTATACCATGAAATGCTATGTATGGGGGAATTTAGTGGTAATTTAAATAAGTATTCAATAATGATGTTGTATTTCATGTTTTATGTTGTTATGTAATTATCCTAATACTCAAATTCACTATACCTATCGATCTTCTATTTTGTATCAAGTAATGTTTATTTAATAAATCATGTTTAAGTGTGTAATAAGGAGTAGCGTTTTCATAGTTGGTATCAGAGGATATTTTTTGTTAGTTTGGTATTATGATTAGAAAACTGTAGTGAATCCTTAGATACAACACTAAGTATAATAATAACATCCCTTAGTTTTGGTGGGTATTGAGTATGTGGTTTATCATGAAAATACATCTCTGTTTAGATACGAGCAGGTAGAGAAGGCTCTGGCACAGATGTACCTAGGGGTGAAATCCCCGACAATGAGTTTTGGGCATAACCCCGGGTATCTTGGTACAATACAACATGCCTTGCTGCACTCTTGGTTAGGACCCTCTTGGGGGATATGCTTTGGAAAATTTACAAGCATTGTTTGAACCATTATTAAGGGAATAAGAAAGCCAATAAGAATATATGCTGGGAAGTAGATCATGGATAACATATATTGAATTCTATAGATTCTTAAGTTCAGTAAGTAAAACTAATTTAGAAGTTATCATTCTTTGCATTTGGATTCCCCTTTATGTGTTTAATAGTTTAATGTACCCATCCCATGACTATATCAGATAAGGTAGAACCAGAATGAAAAAGTTAAATGTAGGGTTGTTGTTCATGGTTCTATTCATTCTTTTATATCCCAAATGTTCTGTAGAATAATCCTAGTGCCACCAAAAATCATGAAAGTAAAGACGTCAGTGAGTACATAAAATGAGGCAACCATTAAATCCCATGAATATAACTCCTCCCCGGTCATAATCATTGGATTGAACTTCCTGAAGAACCTCATCATACTCCATCTGGTGGAATTGTATGTAATTATCAGAATAGATTGGCTTTCCTTATATTAAGACAACATAAATTACCATGTGAGGGAAATCACTCTTTGTGTGGAGAATCGATCCCCAATTATGTACATGTTTTAGGAGGAAAATGAATATTCTTTAGCTCCATCATCTCAAGCATATTTATTACTACCCTATGAGTACACATATCTAGCTCAAATGGTGTAGTCTATGGAGGCAACCATCTTTGATGACATTCATATTGTGAAGGAATTTGGTGAAGTGTTTCCCGATGAATTTCTTGGTCTTCCTCTAATAAGAGATATTGAATTATCAATTGACCTTACACCTGGGGTATTTCCAAACTCCAAGACTTCATATAGAATGGCTATTGGGGAGCATGAGGAGCTGAAGAAACAACTACAGAAGAACTTGAAAAAAGGGTTTATAGGGCCAAGTGTTTCACCATGGGGTGCACCAGTCCACTTCTTCAAGAATAAGGATGGGTCAATACTTTTTTTCATCGATTATCATGAGCTCAACAAAATCCTGATAAAGAAAGAGTAACCTCTCCAATGAATTTATGACTTGATTGATCTACTTCATGGAGCTCAATATTTCTCTAATGTAGATTTGTGGTCAGGATATTATCATGTTAGAGTGAAGATGGAAGATATCCCCAAGACTGGTTTCCATAATTGATATGGGAACTATGAATTCAAAGTAATTCTTTTCGCACTCACTAATGATCTATAAATAATCATGGACTTGATGAATTAAGTCTTTAGATATATCCTCGACAAATTTTTGGTAGTCTTTATTGATTATATCCTAATATACTCCCAAACCAAGGAGGATCATGAGGAGCATCTAAGAACTGTACTAAAGACCTTTCAAAAGGAGAAGCTCAATGCAATGTTCAAAAAGTGTGAGTACTAGTTTAATGAGTTCCCATTTTTGGGATATATCTTCACAAGAAACAAGATATCGGTGGATCCCTCCAAGATAGCTGCGATAGAGGTATGGTAGAGGCCAACAATGGTAAGAGATATCCGTAGCTTTTTAGGGTTAGCTGGTTATTATCGACTATTTGTGTGAAATTTCTCATGATTGTCCAACCCTCTTTCCATGCTAACTAGGAAGGGAGTAATCTTTATTGGGACTGATGAATGTGAAGAAAAATATTCAAGGAGTTGAAAAAGTGGATTATGACTGCGCTCGTTCTCACCTTAACCACAAGTGGATAATTGTTTGTAGTATTTAGTAATGTTTCGAAGAAGGGCATGATCCGTGTGTTGATGAAATGTGACAAATTCATTGACTATGATTCAAGGAAATGGAATGTTCATGAGTATAATTATCCAACACATGATCTGGAGTTAGTAGTAATGATCTTCACATTAAAATTTTGGTGGCATTATATTTATGGGGAGAATTTTCAAATATACAGTGACCACAAAAGCCTCAAATATATGTTCAAACAGAAATAGTTAAACATGCGCTAATGAATATGGTTAGAGCTGATCATAGACTATGACTGCTCATTCCATTACCACCATGGGAAAGAAATAAAGGTGGAAGATTCTCTATGTAGAAAGGAACCAACGATTCTATCATTTGTGAGAATTGTGAAGGATAAAATGTTTAACTATTTTATGTAGATTTCGATGGAAATCATAATGAATGAATCATCACCAATCCGTTCACAAATGACTGCTCAAACATCTCTTTTGTAAAGGATAAAGGATTCTCAAAAGGATGATGTGGGAATTCAAAAGAAAGTGGAAGCTATCAAAAATGATAAATCCTCCGAGTTCAATGTTAATGAAGAAGGAGTTATGAGATTGGGGAAAAGAATATGTGTCCCATGAAGTTCGGAGATGAAGAAGAAACTTTTGGATGATGCACACAGTTCAAATTTCTCTATTCACCCATAAAACCCAAAGATGTATCGATTTCTACAAGAACATTAATGGTGAGATAATATGAAGAAAGGGATCATTGAGTATACATCAATGTGCCTGGTGTATCAACAAGTGGAGGCAGAGAGGCAGAAGTCTAAGGGGATGATGAAACAATTTCAAAAATCAACATGGAAATGAGAGAACATCACCATGGTCTTTGTCATCATAATTCCAAATACATCTAAATGGAACAATGAAATCTGGGTTTTTGTGGATCGTCTTACAAAGTCTGCACAATTCATTGCAATTCGGTAGGATTTCTCATTAGATCAACAGGTATGGATATACATCTGGGAAGTGGTAAGGCTGCATGGATTACCACTCTATATTGTATCCGATTGAGATCCAAGATTCCCCTCTATGTTTTGGAAGAGTCTTCAACATTATCCGGATACTAAACTAAACATCAGTATGTTTATTATCCTAAAACTGATGGCCAATCTGAGCAAACAATTCATACAATAGAAAATATGTTAAGATCATGTTTAATAGACTTTAAAAGAGAACAGGATAAACACATTCCTTTGGTTAAATTCTCCAACAATAATATATTTTACTCATGCATCTGAATGGAACCTTATGAAGCTCTTCATGGGAAGAGGTGTAGAACACTGGCATGTTGGAATGAAGTCAGTGAACATAAGCTGCTAGTCCCAAAAATGGTCAAAGAAATTATGGGGAAGGTGGAAACCATCCAGCATCATATCATGGAAGACCAGATTCGAGAAAAGAGTTATGCCGATAACCTTCGACTAGACCATGATATTAAGGTTGTATACATGGTATTTCTATGCAAATATTTGTGGAAGAAGCTCATGAGGATTTGAATGAAAGGAAGTTAAGTCCTAGGTATATCGGCCCCTTCTAGATTTTTGATCATGTCGGGGATGTGGCCTATCTACTCACACTTCCACCTACCATGTCCAAAGTACATGATGTCTTCCATGTATCCCTTAAAAGGAAGTACATGCTAGACCCTTCACAAGTTCTCTCTTCAGAGGTAGTATTGATCGAGTATAATCTTTCTTATGAGAAGCAACCACTGAAGATATTATATCATAGAGATAAATTTATAGGAAATAATAAAATCCCCATTATCAAGGTGTTGTGGGAAAACCAAAATTTTTAAGTGACATTGGAATCAGAGGAAGTGATGAAGTAGAGTGATCAGCATTTTTTTAGTGTGGGAAAATGAAATTCCGAGGGTGAAATTTTATAATGGGGGAAGATTGTAATGACCCAAAAATTTCTTAATGTAAATATCTCTTATTATATTTAATTTTCTTCTTATGGTTATATAAAATGTAAAAACTTATTTGGGTCTTTGTTTAGGATTTTAAAATACCCTTATGAGTTTTGAGAGTTTCTAATATAGCCATTGAACATTTATCACATGATTAGTAGAAATATAGGGCATTAATAAATACAATTTACTCAGAAAAAGGAATCAATGGCCTCATACATTACACTTTCCTCGTACGAAGCCCATTTTTAGGAGCTCAAAAAGGAGGTGGAATAATTGTTATTTACTAATTACCAAGCCCAACCCATGCTTTAACACGTTAATATTGATCAAAACTAACTACAGGAGAAGTAGACGTGAATAGAGATTACCACTCGGACAAAGTTATTCGAGGAACCCCAAGAGTGAGTCCCTATCACACTACATACCCTTCTGTCTTATGTGGGAGTTATAATGGATTATGAAACAATAACCTTGCACTAGAACTATGTACATTATTTTTTAATAAATAATGTGTATTCATTTAATTATTGTTACTCTGTAAATAATTTTTAAAGAAAAAATAGTATTTTTAGTTAATATTAAACTAATAAATCTATTTTTATGAATTAATGGATTATTTAATTAATTATTATTTTAATAAAATATTATTAATAAATTAATTTTTATTAAATATTAATGATCATACAATTTTTAGGAATGCAATCGTAATTTTTAATATTGTTTGAAAGCTGTTTTTGTCGAAAACCGTGAATTTTCGATAAATGTCGGTTTTTTATTTTAAAAATAAAAATTCAAATATTTAGAAAATTATTTTGTTTAAATGAAGATTATTTTTAGAATCAGAACATCATAATTATCCAATTGTGAATGTTTCATAATTTTCTGAGACAGTCAAATTTTTGGGTTAAAATTAAATATCGTTTAAATAAATAATGTGTTTTATGACATCATAATGACCCCATAGTGATGAAATAATATACTATAAACATTAGGTTCTGAAAATATATGTTTTACCATTTAAATAATTTTATTTTTTATTAGTTTGATTTATTTTACAAATCTTCAGTGGACCCTTCAAGGCTTATAAATCATTTTTTATTTTTAAATTTTTTTCGTTGAGAGTGTGACTCACCTCCACATAAGAAACCATATTATTTTAAGAAGTGAGGCCATTTTCCGTATACAATATTTTTTACACCCTACTTTGGAAAAAACCATGTGGTAAAACAATTGGATGTTTTGTGGTTTTGATTAGTTTAATGTGAGGTGTCCCAAACAAAAATAATAAAGAATTCCCACTCCTTTCCTATATAAACTCACACAAGCTCCCACTTCATCTTCACTCAAATATTTTAGATTTTAACCAAACACATACCTACTCTCTCTAGAATCCTCCCAAGGTGGCTCATGCTCTCAATATTCCTCTCCCAACTCTTACCAAGCTTTTGGGATCACACTTCCGATTAAGGGATCCTTACTTTCCTATCCATTCAAATTCAAGCATCATATTTGAAAGTAGTTATTTTAATTTTGAATGGATATAATTTATTAATTTTATAATAATTCTATTACTGTCCATGTGATGTTATTTTCATGAGGAATTATTTTCCTCCCTCATTTTAACCCTTACCTAAGCCGTTAAAATGCCGAATTCTTGTAAGGGATTCTCACTTTCCATATTTATGTCAATGTTTCCTTATATAGTTATGGCATTTTATTTTAAATAATAAATGTTGGGGTATGATTTTTCACCTCCCCCATACTGCTTTCTTCATGTCTGAAAAATGATATATCCCCTTTCTCACTCATTAACTCCTTCCATGGATACCTGTTACCATGCCAAAATTTCATAACGAATTTCTCTCTCCTCGGTTACATTCAAGTAATTTTTTCGTATCATGAATTAAATTCCATTTCAATTTTTGGGACATTTATCAATATAAACTCCTTAAAATCCATTTAATTTACATATTATGGAACCCTATTTCTCTCTCATCAACCATTTTTATGAGTTCACATGTCCCGTTGTTATGCTGCTAAAATTGCACCATGTTTTTCGAAGCCAATATCATTGTGTAGTGAAAACAATACCCACGTCTCTATCAAATGTATTAACATTTATTAACATTTAAATATATAATGGTACTTTCATTTATATATTACTAATTCATTAATCATGTAATAACTTATGATGTTGATTGATATGGCATACATATGCAAGAAATGAAAAGTTTAAGAAGGATGCGCCCTAATAGCCCTCCAATGCATTGGGTAAAGTATAGTATCATGATACATCATGTTAAATGAGTGTTGAATCATTCTAATTATATTCAAATGAGGGTTTACTCATACTTCATGGGAAATGAGGGTTTAATCATGCTCTATAGGAAATTATCCTTGGTATATGATAATTCCATGTTAAGTGTTATCGCCACATTTCCATGTTATGATTATCATTCTTTATCATGCCTTATGGTTCATGTTTATCTTATGCTCCACTGATATGCCTATTGTATAACATGTACTATATTCCTTATGTTATTCCATGTTTATTCCCTTATCGGGCTTTATAGCTCACCCTTTTCTTATCGTTGTCCTCAGGTTATCACATCCAATTCTAAGTACGAGGGAATCTAGTGGTCGTGTAAAGGATGTTTTCAATAAGCATGTTGTATTTCATGTTTTAAGTTATTACTCAATGATCATAGGCCTCAATGACATTATACCTAACAATTTTCATTTCTGTATCATGTTATGTTAATGTAATAAATCATTTTTTGTGCCTAATAATGTGCAGGGTTTTCAAAGTTGGTATCGTAGGATAAGTTTAGTTATTTTAGGGATTAGGATTAGAAACCCTTATTGAAGCATTAGAGACAAGACTAAGTATAATAAAAACATCCATGTATTTTCATGGTTATTGATTAAGTTTTTTATCAAGAAAATACATTCCAGTCTAGATACATGCATGTAGAAGAGGCTCTGGCACAAATGTACCTGGGGGAGAAAACCCTGACAAGGAGTTTTGGGCTTAACTCGATGTATAGTCGTACACAACAATAGGGCTTGCTGCACTCTAGGTTACGAAACTCCTGGGAGATATGCTTTGGTAAATTCACAAGCATAATATGAACCATTATTAAGGAAATAAAAAATCCCATAAGAATATATATTTGGAAGTAGATCATGGATACCATTGATTAAAGTCTATAGATTCATAAGTTAAAGAAATAAATGTAATTTATAAGTTACTTGTCTTTTCCTTCAGATTCCCCTTTATGTGTTTAATTTTATAAAGTACTCATCCCATGAATATATCAGATATGGTAGAAACCTAATATAAAAGTGAAAGGTATGGTTATCATTCATTGTTCAATGAATACTTTTATACCCCAAATGATCTGTAGAACACTCCCAATTCCACCACAAATAATGGAATTAAAGATGTCAGTGAGTATGGAAAATTAGTCCATCATTTCATTCCATGAATATAACTTCTCCCCTATCTTAATCAGTTAATTTTACTTCCTGGAGAACTTCATCATACTCCTTGTAGTGGTATTTGATGCAATTCTCTATATGGATTGGATTTCCTTATATAGAGCCAACATAAAATGTCGTGAGAGGGAAATAACTCTCCATGTGGAGTATCAACCCCCGATTCATTACAAGTCTAAGGAGGAAGATGAATCTTATTTAGCTCCATCATCTCATGCATGGATATTACTGTCCTATGAGAAAGTGTATGTGGATTAGATAATTGATTCTAAGGAGGGAACCATCCTTGAAGATATGCCTATTGTGAGGGAATTCGCTGAAGTGTTTCCTGAGGAATTGCATGGTCTTCCTCCTAGAAGAGAAGTTGAATTCTCAATTGACATTATACCTAGGGAATTTCCAATATCCATGCCTCTATATTGAATGGTTTTTGTGGTGCTTGAGGTGATTAAGAATCAACTTCAAAAGAATTTTGATAAATGGTTTATACACCCAAGTACTTCACCATGGGGTGCACCAGTCCTCTTCATCAAGAAGAAGGATGGGTAACTTGGCCTTTGAAGCGATTATCGTGAGCTTAACAAAATCAGGATAAAGAAAAAGTATCCTATCTAATGAATTTATGACTTGTTTGATCATCTTCCACTACTGGATATTAGATCTTTCCCAACACTTCTATACCAACGGTTTGCAAAAACCGTTGGTATAGGTCCCCATTCCCAATGGTTTGGCCAAACCATTGGGAAAGGCCACCAAATTGGAATCTTTTCCCAACGGTTTGGCCAAACCGTTGGGAAAGGCCCTCAAAGTGGACACTTTTCCCAATGGTTTGGACAAACCGTTGGGAAAGGTAGACCTATCCCAACGGTTTGGCCAAAACGTTGGGAAAGGTCCCCAAATATGCCACTTTTCGCAACGGTTTGGCCAAACCGTTGGGAAAAGTGAGCCAAAATTCATAATGAAAATCCCAACCAAAGACCTATACCAACGGTTGTTAAAACCGTTGGTATAGGTACTTTCATTTTATATCGAAACTTCGTACCGAGAACATTATATAAATCAAAATTTAAAGTATTTAAGAGAGTACATATATATATTTATGTAATTATGATCACAAAAGTTAAGTTAGGTTAGTGGTTGAGTCGTTCAATGATAAACGTGGGGTCCTGGGATCAAATCCCACCAGATTTTTTATTTTTGGAATTTATATACCAATGGTTCCATTTCCGTTGGTATAGATTTCATATTACCTATACCAACGGTTTTTGGAAAATAGTTGGTATAGACCTATCCCAATGACTTACTTGGCTACAGTTCTCCAAACCGTTGGTATAGGTTATACCAACGGTTCCAAACCGTTGGTAATGGTTAGTTTTCCAGTAGTGTTCATGGAGCACAATACTTCTCCAAGGTAGATTTTCAGTCAGAATATAATCATGTATGGGTGGCGAAGGAAGATATCTACATGACTACATTTCGTACAAGATACGGGCTCTATGAATTCATAGTAATTTTTTTCGGACTCACTAATTCTCCAAATATTTTCACGAACATGGTGAATAGAGTATTTAAAGATTACATCGACAAATTTTTAGTAGTCTGTATAGATGATATTCTAATATACTCCAATACAAAGGAAGATCATGAGGAGAATCTAAGAACTATACTACAGACATTACAAAAGGATAGGATCTATGAAAAGTACAAAAATTGTGAGTTCTGGTTAAAGGAAGTCTCAATCATGGGCCATATCATCCCAAGCAATGTGATATCTATGGATCCCTCCAAGACAGCTGCAATAGAGGCATAGTCGAGGCCAACATCAATAACAGATATCCATACATTTTTTGTTTTATCTAGATATTATCAACGATTTGTGAGAAATTTCTCATGATTGTACAACCCTCTTACTAAGATAACACATGAGGGTGTAAAGTTTACATGGACTGATGAATGCAAAGAAAGATTCAAGGAGTTGAAAAGGAGGATTATCACAGCACTCGTGCTCACTTAACCCAAAAGTGGACAACTATTTGTGGTTTTCAGTGATGCTTTAAAGAAGGGACTGAGTTGTGTGTTGAGTAAAAGTGACAAATTCATTGCCAATGCTTCAAAGATATTGAATGTTCATGAGAAAAATTATCCAACACATGATATGGAGTTGGTTGCAGTGATCATCAATTTAAAAATTTGGATGCATTATCTTATAGGGAAGAGTTTTGAAATATATACAGAGCACAAAAGCCTCAAGTATATATTCACCTAGAAAGAGTTAAACATGCACCAAAAACGATGGTTGTAGCTGATAATTGACTATGATTTCCCAATCCATTACCACCCTTGAAATGTGAACAAGGTGGCAGATGCTCTATATAGAATGGACCTAGTGATTATATCATTTATGGGAATTGGGAAGGATCCAATCTCCTTATATTTGATTAACATGGACATGTGAATCATAAAGAAGGGAACGTCATCAATCCTTTAACAAATGATTTCACAACCATTTTTTTGGAATGTTTATAGGATTCTAAAATGGATGATGTGGGAATTTAGAAGAAAGTGGAAGCTTTCAGAAAAGGGAAATCCATAGAGTTCAATGTTAACAAAGATTTAATTTTGAGATTTGGGAAAAGACTATGTGTTCCATCAAGATCGGAGCTGAAGAATGAACATTTGGATGATTCCCATAGTTCAAAATTATCAATTCACCATATAAACAAAACAATGTATTGAGATCTGCGAGATCATTTTTGGTATGACAATATGAAGAAAGTGATTTTTGAGTATACATCAATTTAACTGGTGTTTTGGAAAGTGAAGGCATAGAGGTAGAAATATAAGGGAATGATGCAACCATTTCCCAAACCCACATAGATATCAGAGAACATTACCATGGAATTTGTCACCGGAATTTCAATGACATCCGAAGGAATCAATGTAATCTAGGATTATGTGGATCATATTATAAAGTCTTCACACTTCATTGAAATTCAGTATGATTGCTCATTGGATCAACTGACATGAATATACATCATTGAAGTGGTGAAGATGCATGGAGTACTGCTATCTATTGTATCTGATAAAGATCCATGATTAATCTCTATGTTTTGGAAGAGTCTTCAACATTCTATAGAAACTAAACAGAACTTCAGTACGACCCATCATCCCCAAACTGATGGCCAATCTGAGTGAACTATTCCGATATTGGAATATATGTTAGGATAATGATTAATGTAATTTAAAGGAGGACAAGACCAACATCTTCCTCTGATTTAATTATCTTGTAATAACATTTCCCACTCGATCATCTGAATGGAACCTTTTGAAGCCCTATATGGGATGTGGTGCATAACACTGGAATGTTGGGGTGAAGTTGGTGAGGGTATGCTTCTAGGACCATAAATGGTTAATGCAATGGTGGAGAAGGTGAAAACCATTAAACTGAATATCAGGGTAGCCTAGAGTCAACAGAAGTGTTAGGAAGATAACCATCGATGAGACCTTGAATATAAAGTTGGAGACATGGTATTTATATTCATATCTCCATGGAATAAGGTTATGATATTTGGAATGAAAGGGAAGTTATGTCCTAGGTACATCGGCCCCTTCGAGATTCATGATTCTATAGAGGTTGTGGTCTATCGACTAGCTCTTCCCCCTACTAAAGCCAAAGAACATGATGAATTTCATGTATCCCTCTTAAGTGAATACATACCAGACCATTCACATGTACTCTTTTCTTAGGTAGTATAGTTAGGGGATGATCTTTCTTATATTGAGAAAACAGTGAAGATCTTAAATCATAGAGAAAAAGTTCTATGAATTAAGACAATGCACCTTGTCAAGGTGTAATGTAAAAACAACAGTTTTGAAGATGAAACGTTGGAATCTAACTAAGTTATGAAGAATATTTTGCCACATTTGTTTTAGTGAGGGAAAAAGAAATTTTGAGGTTGAAATTCCTTGAGGAAGCTTGTATCAACCCAAAAAATTATTAATGAAAATTCTTCTTGGTCTATTTAAATGCCTTATTATGGTTATTTATAATGTATTCAATTATTTTGTTCAATGTTTTGGATTTTAAAATACGATTAAGAATTGTGATTGTTGTTAACATAGCCATTTAACAGTAACCACGTGATTAGTATAAATAAAGGGCTTAACAATTCCAATTTATCGAGAGAATGGAAGAAATGTCCTCATCTAGTAGACTTTCCTTGTACAAATCCCATTTATCGGAGCTCAGAAAGGACGTGGCATCATTGGGATTCACTCTTGACCATGCCCAAGCCGAGCATGAACACATTATGATTGATCTGAACCAACTATGGGAGACACAAAAGTTAATAGAGATTACCACCCACGCGATGTTATCCGAGCCACCCCAAGAGTTTTTCACCCTTGCACACCTTACCCTTTGTCTTATGTGGGTGCTATAAGTGGTTATGTAACAATACCCTTTCACAATGACTTTGTACATAATTTTTTAATAAAGGTTGTTCATTCATTTTATTATTGTTACTTTGTAAATAATATTAAAAGAACAAATAATACTTTTAGTTAATATTCAACTAAGGAATTTATTTTAATGAATTAATGGATTTTTTAATTAAATAATATTTTAAAAAATTTTCAAATTAACTAATTTTTATTAAATATAAATTATCATACAATTTTTATGATTTCAATTTTAATTTTTATTAATGTTTGAAAGCTGTTTTTGTCAAAACCTGTGAATTGTCGATTAATTTCAGTTTTTATATTAAAATAAAAAATTCCCATAATTAGAAAATTATTTAGGTAAAATTAAGATTATTTTTGGAATCAGGATATTGAAATTATCCAATGCTAAATTTTTCATAATTTTTTAAGACAGTCGATTTTTTTGGGTAAAAATTAAATACTGTTTAAATATATAATTTAATTTATGACATCATAATGACCCAAAAGTGATGTAAAAAATACTATAAACATTATGTTCGTCCAAAATATGTTTTAAAATTAAAATAATGTGATTTTAGATTTGTTTGATTTATTTTAAAAATCTTTAGTAGACCCTTCAAGGCTTATAAAACATTTTGTCTTTTTAAGTTGTTATCTTAGAGAGTGTGACTCACCTCCAAATAATAAGCCCTATTATTTTAAGAATTTTGGCCATTGGCCTTATAAAATATTTTTTCCACTCATTTGGATCAAACCATGGTCCAAAACCATTTTCTTGTTTGTTGTTTGGATTAGATTAATGTGAGGTGTCCCAAACCTAAATAATAAAGAATTACCTCTCATTTCTTAAATAAACCCACCCATGCACCAACATCATCTTCACTCAAAACCTTTGGAGTTCAACCAGTCCCTTACCTCATCTCTCTAGATTCCTCCCCAGGTTCCATAATCTCCCAATAAGCCTCTCTTAATACCCTCCAATGCTTTTGGGATCACACTTCCAAGTAAATGATCCTCACTTTACTCTCCATTCACATTCAAGAATCTTATTTCAAAGTAGCTCATTTAATTTTGAATGGTAATAATTTAATTCTTTTATAATCATTATATTAATGTCCTTTTGTTTTTATTTTAATGATGAATTTTTTTTCCTTCCTCATTTTTACCCTTACCTAAGATGTTACTATGCTTTATTGTCGTAAGGGATTCTAACTTTCTTTATGAATGTACACGATTTCTTATATTGTTATGCCCTTTTATTTTCAATTATAAATGTTGGGGTATGATTTAGAACCTCTCCCAAACATCCTTATTAATTTCTGAATAATGAGATCTCCCCATTCGCTCTCATTAATACCTTCCATGTATACCCGTTACCATGCAGAAATTTTGTTATAAATTTCTCTCTCCTCATTTACATTCAAGTAATTCTTTAATATCATGAACCTAAATTTCATTAAAATTGTTGTTACATGTATCTATATTACCCCCTTACTGTCCATATTGTGTACACGTGATGAGAAACCCATTTCTCTCTCATCAATCATTTTTATGAGTTCATATGTCACGCCGTTATGCTTCCGAAATTGCATCGTGTATTTCTAAGCCAGGATCATAGTGTAGTTAATTCCATTTCCCTGACTCTATCAAGGTTATTAACCTTTACGAACATATACATATATAATGGTAAATTCATGTATTTATTACACATTTCCTAATAATGGAATAAGTTATGATGTTGATTGATAAGGCATACATATGCATGAAATGAAATGTTTAATAAAGGAGCACCCTAATAGTGCACCATCACATTGGGTAAGGTATAGTATCATGATACGTCATATTCAATGAGTGTTGAATCATGATAATTATAGTGAAATGAGGGTTTACTCATGCATCATGTGCAATGAGGTTTTACTAATGCTATATGTGCATTGAGCCTTGGTTCCTACTAATTCCAAGTTAAGTCATGTTGCCACTTTTCCATGTTATGATTATCAAGCATTATCATTCCTTTATGTTCATGTTTCTATTCTTCTCCATTTATATGCCTATTTTATAACATGTACTGTATTTATCTTGTTATTGCATTTTTATTCCCTTATTGGGCTTTATAGCTCACCCTTTTCTTATACATGTCCTCTGGTTATCCAATTCAATGCTAAGTATGAGAGAATGTAGTGGTCATGTAAAGGATGTTTTCAATAAGGATGTTGTATTTCCAGTTTTAAGTTGTTATGAAATGATATTAAGCCCCAAAGACTATAGAAATTTTGATCTTTAATGTTGTATAAAGTGAATTTTATGTAGTAAATCATGTTTATGTTTATAATAAAGAGTTGGGTTTTCATATTCATTCTTAAAAACATGAACATCAATTACGATGTATTATTAATGTATTAATTTTTCACATTATCCACATTCACAAAAAATTATATAAGAATGATCAAAATGTATAGAAACAAAGTTACTTCATGTTTTCTTTTAAACATTCTGAAACATATTTAATATCTTGATAGACATAATATTAATTGAAAATACCAATTTTATACTTCCATAACACTCTTCAGAAATTTTATTTCTATATTATGTGGCATAAGGATATCATTGGGTAGTAATTTACTCTTACATATTATTCTTTCTAGATTCATATTATCTTCCTTCCAAATATATAATTGAATTTAATATCACATTATTTATTTTATAGACTGAATTTATTGTAATGTTAATTTATTGGTTCCATCATCACACTCACATCCACTATATCTCTTTAATTATTATCCTTACCTTATATTTATAAACTAAAAAAATAAATAATATCTTAGGTGTGACTATTCCCATATAGAAAATCCTTATAAATATAATTTGTTCCAACAATTTATCTATTATAAATACACACACACACACACAATATTACCTCATTAGAGAACATGATCGTGTGGGAAATATTTTTAATTAATCTTACATTCAAACTGTTCAGAAATATCTCTTACTAATCCCCCATTATTTATCATCATAAATGAAGAAAATTTTCCCATTTGAAATGTAAAAAATATTACATCCATATAATCTAGAATTAATCTCATAAATTTCATAAATTTATCATTTAGAATCATCTGAAATAAAAAATTTGTCAAGGACATCATATTTTTTAATCCAAAATTAATAGGTCAACATTGTCTATTTTAATTTTCCAGAACAATAAATTTCTTAAAATGAATAAAGGCTATGTAATTATTATAATATTAAACATATCACTCTAGTGAGATGAAAAATCATTTGTATCCTCATAGTAATCTTCCATAGGCTAATTATTATTTTACATATATTTAATGTAATCATAATCATTCATTTTCATCAATAATATCATCCAATGTATATTATGTATCGAAGAAAGATCACTCATTTCTTATTTCACTCTATATATTATTTTTCATCATCTTTAAAATTCATGTTTTTAGTTATACAATATTAATTACTAGTTATGAAATATAATTTATTTATAAAAAAATTATACCGTATACTTAAAATATTTTACATACCACATTATGGTAACTACGTTCTCACATTTTAGTAATGACCTTATGAATATAACATATGTACGTACAATGGTATATTATGTGCTATTGAGAATACCTTACATACCATATTAATGATGTTAAATATCACGCTGTGATTTTTACATTTCATTATATATCATCAAAAAAATTTATGTATTATAATAATCTTTAGTAAATTTCACATATGATTCCTTAGTTAAAACAAACACATTCCATTTTCATTTTTTTCAGTTTAACTAAGAATTAGAAAATTGATTCAACTATTTTCAGTTCCTAATTACAAATTCATAGGAAACTCTAGCCCCATAGATTAATCTCAAAAAAAATATTTTCTTTAAGTATATATCAACTCATAAACAATAAATTAAAAAAAATACTTAAACCATGATAAAAAATGAGTACTATTTTTGGAATATTTGTACATCATTTAGTAACATATTATTTCCATCATCAAAATCATTATTATATAACCATTATCCAAATGTGGTAATCAATACATGAAGAATACATCATGTGTGATAGTAATGGGTTGGTCAATCACTATTCCATAAAACTATTATTATTTATCAATCTTATATATTGAATCTTTTTTAGTAGCCATCATTTCAAGACCCTCATGTACAATGTGGTACAGTACATTCAAAATTTCAATCATAACGTTTCATTGAATATCAATGAATTTAAATAAATAATAATAAAATATGAAATCCATGAAACCTCCCACATTATCAGACTAATGTCCTTTTTCAACTCCCTTAATAATTACAATCACCTTATTTCAAATTTAAACATAGTTTGAATTTGTTTCATAATGTGATTTAATCACCAACAATTCAACACTTTCCATGTAAAAATTAAAATATCAACACTAAAACATAAGATATTAAATTTTATTCATAATTGAAAAATGTCCCAGAACTCTACATTGAATGAGACATTCCTAGTGCGATATGATCCCAAATTTTAACTATGTTTTCCAACATTTGAATAAATAATCCTCGATATATCCAATGACAATAACCAAATAAATTAATCATAATAACTCCAAAATTGATCTCAAACCTCTTAAAAATTTTACTTTTCTATCATCCCAATATCATCATCAAATAAAAAAAATGAATATATTGTTCACAATCTATGGGGAATTTTTGTGTAATATTAAAATTTTAATATTTTAAATATAATTTCAAAACAATTATGAAATTTATTTTTTTTCATAAAAATATAAATAACCATATAAAAATATACTATTATTATTTATAAATTCATTAACTATTTAAATATTGTATATTAAAAAAACAAAGTGATATCTTTTAAAATTTGTTATAACAAATGAGTTTCTCAAACTATTTATTATCCCATCAACTCTATCCCTAATTGTCATACCAATAGTACCCCCATAGAGAGTCATATATATAAAGTACACATATAATGCTCAATGAGTAAATTTTACTTAAATGTGAGTGATCAATCCCATGCAAAATACCCTACCCAAAACCAGTCAAGCATAATATTCAAAAATATAAATAGTAATCAAAAGAATATATTAGAATAACATCATAAAAAAATTTGTATCAAAAAATTTATTGTATTAATCTATGAAACATGAAATATATTAGTTCCATTTTTATTAAACCTACATACAATGAATTGTTTTTTCATAATAAAATTTAAACAATAAAATAAATATTTTAAAGATATAGGAATTTTTTAATATAAAAAATAATGCCTTGTCAGATTTGACCCAAGAAGAAATGTAAGAGAATACACTATCCACAACCCTATGTTGCAAGAAATACCCACTACTAGCATCAATATATATATTAACCTAAACCTACGTATATACATTGAGTCAAAATCCCAATAGCCATTTTATCTTTGAAATTAGAATTATTATAATCTGCATATGTCACTCCAAATTGATTACATTATTATTTTAAGAGTATTTTAAGCTTTAGTTAGAAACATATATATTATTGGGTACCTAGTAAAATAACCACAACATTTTTTACATAAAAAATGATACATACAATGGATTTCATATACCAAAAAAATTACACAAATGAGAAAAAATCGGATAGACCCCTCATCCTACTTCCAACAACCATATAACCCCTTAAATACAAATACCTTTTGTAGAATGATCATTAAACATAAAGAAAAAATGATTTCAGTACCCAAATGTTCATGTTAAACATTATTGTCACCCACTTTATTATATATAATGATCTATGATATATAAAAACCACCACTTCCACAACAAAAATCTATATAAAATCCAAAATATTACATTGAATACATGGATAAATCAAAATACATCAATGATAAACCATTAATTACTCAATAACTAAACATATGAAAACCCATACCCTTGAAAAATAGATTAACCATATATCCTATGTAACAAAAAAGGAGTAATACCAATAGCGAAAAAAGGTAATATAACACAACAAGAACATAAAAAATATGGTAACAATAACCATATAAAAAACATTATATTGGAAAAAATTAATGAAAACATACACACAACTTATAAACTATTGTGAATGCCTTATATATCTAATAACTAAAGCTCTATCATGGTGTTAACATTATTAGTGGCCATAGTTGTTCAAATGATGTTCTGGTAAAAATAAAAAGACCATTGTAAATTATATTTCAAAAAGATACCTCGAATGTATATAGAGGATTAAATAATGCAAAAGAACATAATAAAATTTAGGATTAAGATATTATAATTATTCTATATTGATCAATTTTAATTTATAAGAACCAAAATCATATATTCTAAAGATAGCCAAATATGTTCTCCGAGGGTCCTTAGATATGTGATCTTATAATAAAAAACCAAACCTCCTAGAATTCCAATTATCTAGTCCAAGGATGGGGTCATGTGGAACGAGAATGATAGAAATAAGATAGGAGGAAAATATGAATCGTTCATCTTATAGAGCCACATAAATTATACGTAATTGAAATTATATTTTAAAACGAAAACATAAAACTTGGAATAAAAAACTATTCCAGCCATCATATTACCAAACTGTCATATAAACCTTTCATGCCTGAAAAATAAGGTTTCAATCACAATGATTTTTTAGATAAGAGTGGAATAAAAATTCCCAAAATAACCACAACATCTAATAATAACGACTGACCAATATTGAAATAGAATGAGAAATAAAAACCGTAAAAGTGAAATGATTAAGACATAAAAGATATGAGGGTGGGTGACAGCAGATGAAATATGTGAAGAGAAAAAATTAATGAAAAAACAATAAGATGGGGTAGTGAAAGGAGATAAAAAATGTTGTTCTTACTTAGAGGAACTCTACACTAATAGTGAGTCAATGATAATGGAGTTCCATCATTAACTAAACCTACATTATTAGTAATACACTATAAATAATATAAAAGTAGTCTCATGTAGGAGTGATTGCAGAACATATATATTGACTCTACCACCCAAACATGTAATGATAAATGAGAATTAAAATATTTTAATTGAAAAATCTAAACGAAAACATGAAATCTTCATAGTACAATTATCAAGGAATGATAGAGGAATAATAAAAAGAATCAATAAAATTGGGTAATAACTTTTTTAATTAGCCATCATAAGTGGACTTGTGTCCCAACCACATGGTCCCAAAAACCATGTGGTAAACCATGGTTTTACTTCTAAATCAGTAAATGCATACACAATCAGTAATAATTACCCTAACTATGTGTTTATAATTTAATTTATCCTTGATTCATATATATATATATATATCTCTATATATATATATTCGCAAGGTCCTTAGGTCCAAAAGCATAGTCCCTAAGTCATTCACCTACCCACTCATACATTAAAATGTATTTAAAATATAAGAATAAATTTCATATAAACACACACACATATATATATATATATGTAATTTTATATTTCATTAAAATTGCTATTTTCAAGTTTGGTTTTCCGCTCTATGAAAATTACAAAAAAATGTTAATCTATTTTCATTTGTTTTTTCTTTCCATGTAAGATATCATTTATCGAAACCAATTAAAAAGAAAAAAAAGAAATAATTTTATATATTAATTCCTATAACTCGTGAGAAGATAAAATAAGAATTAAATATTGTGTTATTATGAAATGTGTCAATGTAGTAGTGTTAATATTATAATCATGGATTTTAAATTACCATCATTCTATGGATGTATTTTACTGTATGATATTTATGTGGCCAACCACCATGACCCTAAATTCTATCTTTAACTCTATATTGTAAATTATTGGGTATATAAATTTATGAAGAATGGATATGTCACATTCATATGATGGGTGATTTAGGACAAAACCCTTGTACTATTACGGAGAGGGGGAATTTTTGGATTCCCATTATGATCTTCACCAAACCCAAGTGATGGTTCATGATGTTGATAGAATGTTTTTTATTTTTAGGGAAATACATTTATAATAGTTTTATTTATATCGTTTTTATATGTGGTTTTAATATTTCATTCATTGGATATATTTATAAAATGTTTAAAAACATTTTAACTTATTTAGATAATAGTTATTATATTCCATTAAATTATTCTTTAGAATAAGAGGGAACCTGATATTTGGATATATAAAATATCAATTGAAATAAACATAAAACCAAAAGTAGATAAATTTATCATGTTTATAAAAAAATGTATTTCTGAAATTGTTCAACATTTTGTAACAGGGCTTTGTAATGCTATGAATGTTTGTTACCATTAATGGATTAGTTATATAAGTGTAATGAGTACATTATAAATGAGGGATCACATAATGTTTACTAGTGTCTTATTTGTATTTGAAGGGTTCCATGTAAGGGTACTCACATTTTTCTTATTATAGTATAAACGGTGATGTGTAAATGATATATACAGGATTTTATGCTCGTGTATGTGATACTACAAGACACCATGACGCAGTAAAGTATTTACGGTTTATATAATTGAATCAAGAAAAATACCTATGTGTGATTGGTCATGTAATGACATGAGAGGATTTCTAATATATGTGTAAAGGTATTAAAAATATTACCTTTAGGTGAAATTTAATTCAATTATGAGAAGAAGTTTACAAAATGGTAATATTTATTTTACCAATATGGGAAAGTTTCATGTTAATATAAGACCCTAGTACTATAAAACAGTATTCACTAAAAAAATAGCCAAGCCACTCCACTGTTATGTATAATATATACTAATTGGTAGATAGAGTATACAGTTATAGAGAATGTGGATTTAGAATAAGGGTAAAAACGGTTTTAACTTTTATTTTAATTTATTAAAAAACATTAATAATAAATATACAGTGATTATAAACAATATTAAAATATATTTTCGAAATATTAAAAGTATAAGGAATTTTAAATTCATTTAATTGACTATGAGAGGTTAATTATTGATTATGAAGTATTTTCTCAAAATATAAATTATTAATATTTAAAATTTCATTTAATAAAATTATAGAGGATGACTTCTGATGTAAATATAAATATTCTCATATAAAAATCTGAACTGATAATTTTTAAAATGTTAAAAATTTAGAAATAATTCCAAAATATTTTTTTTATTTTAGATATGAATTGTTCATAAATATTTATTTTTAATTGTTCTATCTAAGATGGGGTCTTAATTGGATATTGTTTAATCCACATGAAAATTATTTTTAATGAATTACATGATAAATGATTAAATAATGATAAATTCTATGATTTTTAGATTATGTAATACGTTTTCATATTAAAAAATGTTATTTAAAATAAATAATAATTTGAAAATTAATATTTATTTTAAAGTACAATGTCACATTATAATGAATATGAATGACTCCATATTTAAAAAAATGTAAAATTTTCCAATGAAAATTCAGGGAAGGTGTATAATTTTAAAATATGAAATTATGAAAATTAGTATAGATAGCTTTTATTTATGAATTATTCATTAATAGATCTCATAGGATAAATTATTTCAACTTTACGTTTATTTATAATGTCATTATATACTATATTATGTTATATAAAATTGTTTCAAGAGATATCCCTTTTTTAAATGTTACTCATAGCAATGAATTAATTTTATATTTACCTTGACATAATATTGTAATTAATTGTAACACCCCAAGATTTAATAGTACGTTATTTTTCAAAGTAATTCAATAACTTTCACTACACGCAACACTGAGTTCAAGGGCACCACTACTTACCAAACTAGTTGTTCAAAAGAAGTTCTGAATAGTATTAAATAAATATTGAACTTTATATAATACTTATAATTTTAGAATACTTATTTTGAGTTTCTGGGACATAATTTAAGAACAAATTCATTTTTTTGAAATAAAAGAAGTATTTTTCAAAAATTACAATTTTACCACATTTTAATGGTGAACCAATTTTAAATACAATATTTGAAACTTTTATATATTCAATTGGAAAAAATAATCATCATTTTAGAATTGGGACATAACAATTTACTTTTAATAAATTTTCGGTGTTTTTCTGATAACTTTCATATTTTGGTGTATAGTGAAAAATACTATATTTTAACTAAAAACTAATTTTTTTAATCAAAATAATTTATAGGGTTGAATTATAAATTTTATTGGTTTTTAATTATAAATAGATTATATTTTTACGATTTAATCCAATGATGGTCATTGTAATTAATTTTAATTTGAAATTGGATATAAACAAGTGTAAATCTTTTGATAGTTATTATTTCATGAAAATATGCTTTTTGGTTTTGACAATGGGAATTAATATTAAATTAATTAATGAAACATAAATGTTTTTAAATTTTTAAAATATAAATCATTTTTGAATTTGGAATATCAAAATTAGCTTAGGGTGAATTTTTGGTACTTTTCTGAAAACTTTCAATTTTTAATGAATAGTGAAAAACATTGAGTTACTGTTTAAAACCGACATTTTATTTAAATAATTATTTATTTTATTTAAATTTATTTTAGGTCAAAATAGATACATAATACCTATATAAGTTCAATGTAATTAATTGGTGTCAGTTTATAATAATTTTAGATATATAAAAATTTTATCGAACTTTTTACCCTCTTTTACCCACCTCCAAGGAACATTTGGAAATTTGCATAAAACATAATTTTACAGCTTCTGTGAATTGAATTTAAAAACTCCTATTGACACGGTTGATTTCAGTAAGTTAAATGTGGTTCAATAAGATGAAAATATTTTTTTTGGGAATAGTAACTTTTGATATTTATTTACCGTGGTTAAGGGAAAATAAGGTAATTCAAAGTAAAAAGAATATAATAATAATACAAAATGACGTTAACACTTCTCCTAACCGTATTTTATGAGTCATGGGAAACCAAGGGAATCCTTGGGTCGATTTTGAGACCCCATGGAGCGACTTATGAATGATAATGTCACTTTATTTTAATTAACTTAAAGTATAGGAAAGATGACAGAAACAAATATCTTTTATAAAATCAATTTTTACATAGGGTTATATAAGTCATAATTTAGACTATAAATAATCACTATAAAGATAAAATGATTTCATACATTATTTTATTTTATTTATATTTTTTATAAATTAAATAATTTAATTTATTTATGACACAATGATGATGCAGTAATAACCTAACTAATGAAATATTAAAATATTTGATATTATAAATATCCAAATAAATGTAATTTGAGACTTTTTATGAATTACACTAATTTTATAGGTTCATATGACATTTTAGGGTTGGTTATATTAATTTGTTTCGAAGTAATAATTCTGTTATGAATTTAGAAAAAACAAAATCCCAAATAGTGTTAAAATTAACATAAAAGAGTTTTTAAGACAAATATTATATTATTAATAGATATTATATACATAAAAATATAAGGTTCAGAAAAAAGGCTTATATAATAATATTTTTATCATTAATGAACCACTTGAGGTTCTTTTGGAAGTATATAGTATGTTTTTTAACCATATAATATAAAAATACAAAAAGACCTGGTAAATGTCAAACTATTTAACTAAGAGTTAAATATAAAAGATATGGTTAAAATGGTAACCTAAACTTGTCTAAAACCTATTGGATGAGGGTTTGTCGACCCATCCACACCTTATCATTTAAATATTACATTTTTGAGCCCTTATAATCCGAAAATGATTTTATTATATAATAATATTTCAAACTTTTCTTAAGGTTCCCTTCACCTCTCTTATAAAAGAGAACATATCCTTCGATTAATTTCACACCTACAAAGACATTTGTATCGGCCAAACCCTACAAATATTTCCTTCCAACATTCCAACCTTCATCGTAGAGGCCTTATTTTGGTCAGAAATCCAACCTATGGAGCCCTTTTGATCAAATCAAAAGGAAGAACCCGAAAACGAGGTAAATATTTCATCACATCATTCAAGTTCTTTTCTTCTACCACTTACTCTTTCAATGATTTTTCCATTCTAAAATAATAAATACAGTATCTTTTATATACTATGATGTTATTATTGAAATGGGACAAACATATTCATTATTATATCCATCATATAAATGAAAAATTTATCATACATGCATACGTACGGATTACAGTCTCCACGTCGTGGTGTAGTTTGTTATTCAAACACTTAATTATTTAGATTGGTATAATATTGAGTATAACTTATGTAAATAATAAATATTACATGTTAATGATTATTTATATATCATATACCATCCAATTACATATGATTTCTCTATCAATATAATGATATTGTCACTCATATGTACGTACGGATTACCGTCTCCACGGCGCGATAAGATTAATTTCCACGTTCACCATTCAACAATTATTACAAAACATATATCATTAATAAGTATGTAATATATGACATAATAATTACACTGGAGAGATAAATATATATATATATATACTTACATATATCTTATTCACCTAGCTCCGTTCAATACGATATGAAGACGGAAACAACGTTTATGCGTACGTACGGACTACCGTCTCCTTAAACGGTGTTTTCCATTTCATATATATGTCTATTATACATATTTATATTCTAAATATATATGATATATAAATCATGTTTCATATTCTGAAATTATTTAAATATTTATCTATGTCATACAATCAAGAGTAACATGCTAAACTATGTACGATAAAGAAAGAAATTATTACCTGAAATGTTAATTTAACCATGAAATTATTATTAAATGGGTAGTATAAAGTCATAAATGAATCATGTATGATATAATAAATATTAATATGGTTTTTTTAATTTAATAACATACTATGGTCTTCATACAGGATGTTAAATGTACCCTCAACTAATGAAAAGTACAATGTAAGGGTTCATTTCACAATATCTTTATTATCCGAGGTTGTTTTTATGTAAGTATATACTGGGACATATTTATTATCCATGTACATGTTTCAAGAAAGAGTTATCAAAGGTATTATTTTAAGGGAATTTTTTTTAATAACAAAACATTTTAAGGTTTTAAATATTTACTCCTCTAAATCATTCTCATTAATGTCCATGTATTCAAAATGGTTTTTAAGGATTTATCTATATGGACAAGAATGTTTTTAAAATGTTGATTACTATTAAAAAGTTTCAAAGTGGTATGGGAAACTTTGCTTATAATTTTTTTTAAGTGTCTTACTTTCTAAATTTTGTTCATTTTAAATGTTTTCATCAAAAAGAGATATTTCTCTCAAAGAGTTTTATAAATAATTTTCATCTATTTCAACATCCATTGATGGATTTTAAACATCGTTGAAGATGATTTATTTTGATACAAATCTTCCATATTTTATTGATGATTTTGTGATATGTTTTACTGTGGATGTGTTATTTTTATACAATTCATGGTTTCTGGATAATTTATTAACATTTCATAAGCTAGTTTTAATACGAATGAATATGTTATGTCTAAAAATTTTCATATAAAGAATGAATTGAACTTACTAAGTGATTGGTGGAGCCTACTATAGCTCCTCGATGCATAGGTAGGTCTCATGAGATAAAATAGTGTCTTGGCACAAGGCCTTGACAAAATATTATTTGTAGTCCTGGAACAAGTCCTTGAATATTTGTTTATGATTTCTGGCATTATGAATTCTATCATTATGAAAGTGGTTATTGATATTGAAAGGGATTATTTGACTAGTAGTGTATCCAAGTGAGTATGTAAATAAAATTATTGGGATTAATATTTTCCATATAATATAGAAGTTTATGTTGAAACGGATTTTTTTTTAGTTTTATACATTTCCTTAAATTTATATTCTTATTTATGAAAGTTTCTACTGTATTGTTATCCTTACTGAGCATATGAGCTCACCCTTTCAATATTTTAGTTTTCCCAGGATTCCATGAAGTGCATTGTGATTGATTAGCCGGGTTAAGCTAAGGGAATAATGGAATTGATAAATGATTTTTTATGTTGTGTTGTATGTTATAAAGTGTAATGTAACATTAATTTTTGTAATATATTTTTCAAGACTGCTAAACTGATCAGTCCTTCGGGACTAGATTCATTGTAATCATACAAATGTATTGAAATAATCCACCAACTATGGAAAAATGGGGTTGATGAGTTACAGTTGTTATCAAAGGATTCTTAGCAATAACCATGGAAACTAGATTTAGATAAAATCTAATTAGAGAACATTACCCTAATATAGAACTTGAGGATTCATATAGAAGAACATCCTAGAATTTTGTACTGTAGAGATGCTGTGAGTTTTCAAGAATTATATCCCTGTCTAGATACGAGTAGGTAGAGGCGGCTCTCGCACAGATGTACCTAGGGGTAAAACATGAAAACATTGCTTTGATCTAGACTCGAATGGGAAATGGTGCACAAAAATGGGCCTTGCTGCACTCTTGGTTAAGACACTACTAGGGGATATACATAGGATAATTCTCATTTTCATTACAAACCATTATAAAGGGTTTATGAGGATATAATTTCTCAAAGAAATTTTTTTTATGAATAAGGATTATATCCATAAAATCTTCAATTTACATTAGGTATTTTACATGTTTGGAATTATTCATTACAACTCATAGACTGACCTAGTGTATGTCATTGTATAGAAATGGCACCTAGTAGAAGGAATGTGAAATCCAGCGATTCGAATGATCTAAAGATTAAGAAGGATCATATCTTTCACGATATTAATCCAACATGTAGAATGGAAAAAGTCTCCCATGTATTCTCAACATATTACTAAATAATATCATTTGTTAATAAGATAAGTAAATAATTCTCTATGTCGTATGGCTTTGAAGGGAAGCAAGAGAAGAAAGGGATGGAAGTGAGGAAAAATGAATAAAGGGAAGAGGGAAAAGAAGGATTTTTCTATATTTGATAACTATGGAAAGAATCGCCATGGTAAATTCATGAATGGAATGGGAGTTTGTTATAAGTGTGGAGAAAAAGGACACCAAGTATGTGATTGAAAGTTTAAGAAAAAAGTTTCAAATGTACAATGCTTCACCTGCGAGGAGTTGGGACACTACATGAATCAATGTCCCAGCCATCAGAGTATACCATAAATGATTTTTGACGCTCCTTTTTCGTCACAGAGTCTAAACGAAATGAAAAGGGAAAATACCTCAAACAAAGAAGATTCATCCTTTGAATAAGCATCAACAAAAGTGAAAGGGATGAACAAGGAGAACATTTCCCAGAGGCTGTGAAAGTTCAAGCATGGTCACACAAGTACACTTGTGCACCGCCTGGTGGTCGCATAGGTGACTTGTACACCCTCTTTGAAAATCTCCCATGGTCCTCTCCTGCCTATAAATACCCCCAGTGGGCCCCCCATTGAAGGACAATTTTTTTCCAGAATTCAGATACAGAGCTCTGAACGCCCAAGTCTCTTGTTCAAGTCATCCGAACACTTCTAAGGTAATTATTTACCTAGAATGGAAGGTCTAAACAAGAAGAATAAGGTTTAAGTGTTAGAATTCACTAACACTGGTGCACCTAAGTGTTTTACCCTTAAGGGAAATGGATAGAGTTGCACGCCTCCTTACCTACTCATTAAAACTTGCGTGCCACTCTTCTAGAAGTACCTTGGGATAATTCTAAAGGCTTTGGTCACAGATCTCCCATGTATTACCCTATTGGTTAACTGTCACCCAAGTATATAGGTGTCGCGCAAGTATACATGTGAAAACAAGACTTGCGTGCCTATGCAATACTTGTGTGACCCCCGCCCCCCCCACCAGAAATTGCGCGCCCTTCTATATTTGGGTGCCCTTCCTACCCATTTCTCATCTCTTATGCTATTCCTCCTCTCATATTCAAGATTTAGTCTTCAAGAAACTCTTGAAAGCCATTTATGGAATGTTTTCTTGATTGACATCCTTATCTGAATGGAATTCTGTGGAATTTCTCTCAAAACCTAGTGATTTACACATATTTATGTCACTAAAGGTAAGAGATTTCATTCATTTCAACCTCATCCTTTAATTATGAGAGGATCTATAACCTGGGCCTCCTTTTTAAGAGTAAGCCCCAATCCAAGTTATCTTATTTGGGCATCCTCTTCAAGAGTAATCCCCAAGTCCCTTAATTTGGGCATCCTCCTCAGGAGTAAGCCCCAACCATAATTCCTTTATCCTAGGCTTCCTTTTCAAGAGTAATACCCAGTCTCAATTTCTCCTAAATAGTATTAATTTAGTTTTGATATGGGATTCCTTCTCAAAAGTAAAAATCAATCATAAGTCCCTTCCTAACATGGGCATCTTCCTTAGGAGTAATCCCCAAGATTAGAGTATCCAAATCTCTATAAAGTACATATACCTTTATGGATCCGGTTTCTAGGTTTTTTCCCTGAAGTAAATCCTAACCTTCACTTCTCCTGACAGTCATACATACAGAAGCCCCACATTATTTCTCATGATTGCCTATTTCATGGCACAATTTTCTGGTTTTACCAATACCTCTTGTTTCTCACACCAAGCATTACTCATGTGAGCTTAGAGTGTAAAAGAAATTATGACATCTTTCTTTGAGCCATCAATCATACGTAAACCTCATACTCCCTTACTCAAGCGACGTGGTTTCTGATTCATTTTCTAAATAAAGGATACGTAGGTAGCCCATATGTGGGTATGATCCCAACTCTGAAATAATCCCTGTCTTTCTGAATGACAATAAACTTCAAGTGCCCCACTGAGTGGCTTTAAAACCAGAAAGGTCATCATAATGACCAAGAGATATCTATATATTGTATTAAAGGATACCTTTGACTAAGAATCTCTAACAAATACAGATGATTCTCTATTGATGAATAACCTCTAATACATATAAAAGATTCTCTAAATTTTCTCCATATTAATCATTGATTGTCATATCTAAAGGGAATCTCATTTTATACTTGGTAATTTAAAAAGGATTCACGCACATAACTTAAATCTATAAAGAGAGTCCTGATGTAGACAATAATTCCCCTCAAAATGGTCTGATGAGTCCGACCTCCCATCTTCTCGACCAATGCGAATTCTTAAGTCTCATCCATTCACAACTAATGAGCGCCTACCTTTATAAAGTAGGTCTAAATGGATATGGAATCATTGGACGTTTCGGGTTCTACGAACAAACCCTTTAGAAACCGATTGGAATGTTTGAACATTAAATCAACGAGGTCATTCCAAAATTCCAGAGGGAAACAAGAAATGGTGAACCAACATGAATCCTTAACCAAGTTAAAATGATAGTTTACCTACTTGTTAGGCCCCTATTTAAAACTTAATGAGAGGGCCAACAAGACAATCACTAACATATGTGTTCATCCAAAAGATGTTGTGGCCGGACATATCTTGATTATGTCTGTTATATCAAAAAAGGCACTCTTTTCCAAGATCTTCTACTTTTCAGAAATGCTTTCTCTCAAGTTCACACCCATGAATACTTCTACTATGAATGCCTCTGCTGCTACTCTTGCTGGATCGTCGTCCGCTCTGAGGAGGATATCACCTACTCAACGTCTTCGACACTGAGTATCAAATGCACTGGTTATGGAGTACCATAAACATGGTACCATTCCAACTCTAGAGGCTTCCCAACAAGCCCTCCAAGTGAACAACTCACACCGGTCATCCAGACAATGAAGACCGGTGATTAAAAAGCAGGTGGTGCCAACCACCGTCTCCAACTGTTTCGGGCCATTATCCCCAGAATGCAATCACCAGTCCCTCCCATATTATTGGGAGGCGAATGATCAGGCCCCTCAGGGCCTTAATTCAAGGACACCCAAGTCCTTCCCAAGAGATCCCATCAACAATAACCGCTAGAATCATGCGGTAGTGCTCCCTCAACATGATGATGGTATCGTCTCCATGCATTCGGCTCAGGTTCCCCAAACCAGAGAAGGCAAGACGAATCGCCAGAGGAGAAATCTGGTCAACAGTGAGCAGGTTCTCATCTCTTCCATCTCCGGAGAATTCCACCAACCTAACTTGGTGGCAAGAAACGAGCGGGCACATACACCCGTCCGTTTTAATTCTGCTGTCCAGCAGACTCGTCTAGCAGTAGTGCGCCAATCCCACCAGGAAATTCTGACAGATTATTATAGATAGGGACATACACCTGTTTATAAATAATCAGTTATTCAATAGGCTCGTCTGACTACATACGATGGATCCCGCCAACCCAATGTATTGACAACTAGTAAATAGGCATATACACCTGCTTGCACTCATCAATTCTGCCAGCAGCCTCATCTATCAGTGTTGAAGGACATTCGTCAACCACGTTTGGTGGAGTGCAATCAGCAGGCACATACAACTTCTAGAATCGATCAATCCTACCAAAAATCTCGATTGGTAGCACCAGGATAGGTCAGTCGGAAAGATCTGGCGACAAACAGGAGGCAGACTCAATTCTCTACCCCCACAATTGACTACTGTCAGGATTCACGGATAGGAAAAGTAGGAAAACAGCAGGAACACACAACTACTCCAAGCACGAAATGGACGTATATACCCGTTCTGGCAGCTGAAGTTACCAAGCAGATTTAGTAAATGGTGAAAGAGCATAAGGAAATCCCTGATCATATTCTGGATACCTGCCAGGATATTATAATAGCTTCAGCAGCATCACATGGAAGGAAATAAAAATCTGTCCCTACCAGTGGAGTGACTCATTAAAAAATCACTCCAGAGAAGATACAAACCATTGTTCCAGTCTAAGAGGGCTACGGTTCGTACTCCCCCATATCATACAGACAACCAAGTTAGGCACATACGCCTGATTTGAGTAGTGATCGTCAGCCTAACCTGGCCATCTCTCCTGATCATGAACATACACCTGCTCATAGTGGCCACATTCGTCAACAAGTGGTTTCCAAGTTGAGTAAGAAGGCGTCTATGAAGATGAACTGCCCAACACAGTCAAGAAATCAAGAGACAATTTGTAACAAGTCCTTGGTCGATGCTGGAGTTCTTGATGCCCTCAGACAGTTATCTGTTGGAATCCAAGATTGTACTCCATCATTTCCCAATGGTGGGAACATTAATTCTGAAGGTCTTCAACAGACACTTCCTCATTAAGGCTTGCTTCATGATAGTTCATTCTATCTTGATGTTTCATCTTCAGATGAGAGCTAAAATAACCCTATGTGTGGCCAGAAGACCAAGGATCGAGATATCTCATATTTTGCTGTAACCCACCATGGTGGTCCTCCCTGTGATGATGAATTTCGCTGCGAAAGTCCTATTCTCAGTAGTGATTCACATTGCCCAGAAAATGCTGCAGTGGATAATGTAATGTCGAGATATCCCTCTTATCTTGAGGCACTTGGAAATGAGAAACCAGTCATGTATGATTCTTTACCATCCGTAAGTGAAATACTTTCTAAATCAAAAGATTGCCCGGGGTGTAGGTCATTCTCTGAACCACCCCTGTGTCATTTATCATCTAGTTTGATCCGTGGATTCTCTACCAGTCTTGTTTAATCCAATGATGCAACAAGAATGAACCATATCTGGTCAAATCAGGTAGAAGAATCTTCATTGAATGATAAAGAGGAAATGCTGAATATGAGAAAACAACTGGCGAAAGGTGAAGTGTCAGTCATGTTTTGGCCTTTGGTTGACTCTCAGTATGACATTCCAGAAGTGTTGACGAAAGATTGTATTCAAGATATTCATCTCAAAATATGGAAAAAACTTTGTCAGTTGAAAAAGGAAATATTATCTTATGATGAATATGAAAATCATGTCAAGATAATAGAAGGGTTACAACGCTAGATTGATTTGGCATCTCTCTCAGTCTCTCGATATCCGAAGGCTGAAAAGTAGCAGAGATCCCTTCAGCATTCATGCCTTGGCGCACTAAGAAGATTGCGTCAACCAATTTCCAATTCCCCATCTAGTATTCCTATCAGGGGATGAGGTGTTCATGGATAACTACATTTCAATATACTACCCAATCAACAAAGCCCACCATAGATGGTTTCATGTAATGTTATCTCCCATAATTGGCCACATCTGGCTGATTTTGTGCAAAATGAAAGGCTTTCTCAAGAAGAGGCCTCAACTAGTTCTTCTCAAATCCAAGAATACAGAGTACAAGTTGTTGAATTAGTCCTACATCAAGGGAATGAGAATATTGAACATGCCTCTTGTATGGAGAGAGCACATCATCAAGTGACATAAGATTCATAAATCATCCAACGTTCTTTTGAACCGGGTGATAAAAGTGGATGTTGATTGATGCATCCAGCTAATTTCTGGATCAAGGTCCATAAGATAAGGAGAAATTTTAAGAAATTATCATACATAGCATGTCAAGAGCCACCCTAGCATGCCATACTGGGGACTCTTTTAAACCAACCCTCAGAATCAACAAATAGGATTTGATGAGTTGAGCGGGAACAACATGAACAACCCCAGTTCACCGGACTGGGGACATTTTCAAATCCACAATCCCTCCCATATAGAAAGTCAGTCTTCTGTCGATTGGGGAAGAAGCCTCAATATGAACGAAGAGCCATGTTATCAAGAGATTCTCTCCAAATTATGGTTTATCAAGAAGTTCATGAGGGATCAAATCAACAAAAGGCAATGTCTCATCAAAGACATGGAAGAAGAAAATATCACAGAAATTATGATAAGAGGGATGCAATGCATTATGAATCAATCAATGTTATCAATGTCGTTGTTGTTGATCCACTAGATGAGGTTCACTCAGAGGGATCAGATGAAGTGGTTCCTACTCAAAAATTTGTATGCACAGACACAAATGAAGAACGTGTGCGTACACGAAATCAAAGGATTACTAAGAACCTAGGTAATCCTTCAAATAACCCACTTCCCCCTCTTTGAAAGGGATCCAACAAGGGGAATGGAAAGAATCATGATACATACCCTTCCTATGGGGAAGGCCAATCACTCTCATTAGAGAAAAGATTTGCACAACAAGAGGAAGAAATGAAGGAATTGAGGATGATGAATGCAGAACTACTTCAGGGTAGTCTTCATCCTAATCATGATGGAACGAGTCAGCCAAGGGAATTTGTTGTGGCTAATATGATGTATAAATAATATCCTCTTTTATCAGTACACCCTCACAGGTCTAATCCTATGGGTCAAGTGCAACAACAATCAGCAGTGCTGCCATCGGTTGCAGTACCAGCTTTCATACATGTCCAAGATCCAGTCATTGCACCTATTCATGTCCAAGATCAACCGGATGTTTCTCAAAAGTTAATAACTACTATTTAGTCATTAACAGCTTGGATGGAATCTATGGAGGGAAAGCGTGTGCATGTTCAACTAGAAAAGAGAGCTTACCCTGAATGGGTAGATTCAATCCCCCCCATCATGTTTTGGGAACCCTATATTCCCTATTTTCAATGGATCGTGAGATCCTGAAAATCATTGGGTGAATTATGTGTATTGTTGTGATGCTATGATGGGAACTCCAAAACATCAAGATGTAGTGAAACTTAGATGCTTCATGCGAACCATTGCAAAGGCCATCTTTTGTTTGGTATACGAGCTTGCAATCCCGGTCAATTACCGGATGGGAAGATCTCCGTCAACAATTCCTTCTTCATTTCAGCTCAACTTTTCCAAATACATCAATGTTTGTTCATAAAAACTGTAAGCAAAGGGAGAATGAAAGGGTCTTAGAATTCATTGCTTTCTGGAAGGGTTTAACATATTCCCTAAGCTTAGGACTCCCTCAAGAAGAACTGTTTCTAATCTATGTGGAAAATCTGCGTGATGGATTATGCACGCCATTGATCCTTGTAAAATACACAGGAGGGATTCAAGACCTTACTCCAATCGATCAACAGATTGAATACTCTCTTACAAAGACTAAGTATAAAACTCTTGTAATTACATCAGCTCCAGGAAGGAGAATGGGTAGAGCAGAGACTGCTACAATCATTCTTAAACAGGCACATGTACTTGCTTCTACTTCAAAACCTTCATCTTCCTGAAGGGGTCCAACTCCTGAGCGTCAACAACAGAGGTTATTTCGTCAAGACGATCAAAGATATCAAATACCTAAACAGTTTGATGAGTTGAAGAGTAAATTTTATTCTTCTTGAAATGAAAAAGTTCCCGATTACTTCATTTCGTCCCTGGAAAATAATTTGGTTCAGCTGCCGAGGCCCAAGAGGCCAAACAAGGAAGGAGATGAAGACCGTCTCAATTATTTCCCATTTTATCAGATGTTGGGGCATCCCATTTAGGAGTGTTTTGTCTTCAAGGACCTCCTACAAAAAATGGTTGAATCATGAAAAGTAAAATTGAAATGTTCTTCAACTCAGGTAGCATGTGTTACTACTAGAGATCGGGAGGTAGGAGGTGAATTGCAAGAAGTCAAAAGAAAAAATGTGCATAAATATGATGATTGGATGGTCATAAAAACGATCAACTGAACTCATGCAATTTTTTTAATGCAATTGAAGAAACCAATTGTCACTTATACTGTAAATCCTTCAGGGAAACCACCATCAAAAGAAAAATCCTCAAAAAGGCAACATAGTTCGAAGAGGGAAGAAGAATCAGGAGAAGATGATTATGTGTTAAAGCCTAAGCTGTCTTTGACTCTGGAAGATTTCATGCCATCTACTTCAAAGCCGTGGGCACCATCCCACCAAACGGCACAACCTAAATTGGCTAGTCAGTCAGAGTCTTCATCAGATGAAGAAATGATCTTCAGTTCAGTTAATATGATCCACTTAACAAATCCTTATGCCAGTCGCAGTTTCAATTTCGATGAGCCTGAATTCTCTGTATCAAACAGAAGAATTAGAGGGAGTTCCCAAGGTCTGGTATATAAAGGAAGACGTGGATATCCTAGAAGCCACTATTCCAATTCTACCCCTGCTAGAACTGTGTATGCAGTAGAAACTCATGGTAGAGCCCTTCAGCGAGCTCAACAAGAACAAGAAAGTTCTTCCACCAATAGACAATTCAGTCCTGGCATAGTTATTCTGGAGGATCGGTTGGGGATTCCACCTTCATCCTCTCAACAAGTAAATGGATCTAATCGGTCTAATCTTCCAAAGCAAGGAATATTGCCAACTCCTATCCCATTACAAGATGCATCAACTTTCAAAGAATCAACATCCAAGGCGCCTACTAAACTACATGTTCCTACTGGGAAATACAGTCCTTTGTATCAAAAGTATGATGTATTAAAATACCTGGCCCAAGTACCAAACAATTTATCAATTCTGGATGCTTTGAATCTTTCAAATGATCTTCAAGAGGCACTCACACTAGTGCAGAAAACGTTATTTACGTCGGTTATTTTCCATTTTTTATGTCAGTTTTTAGCTGACGTTAACACGGAAGACATTATAAATAATGTTTTTTACGTCGGTTATTTAAAAAACGACGTAACATTCAAAACATCACGGTGTTTATCACGTCGGTTAATTAATAGCCGACGTGAAAAACCCAGGGGCAGGGTTTATAACGTCGGTTATTATATAACCACCGTGATAAACCGGGGGGGCTTTATCACATCGGTTATACAATAACCGACGTCATAAACACGTGCGTGGGGAGTTTATCACGTCTATTATTTAATAACCGACGTGATAAACTCCTGGGCTACAGTTTATCACATCGGTTATTAAATAACCGACGTGCTAAGCCAGTCTCAGGAGGGAATTATCACATCGGTTAATCAATAACTGATGTGATAAACCATGCCACAAGTGTTTATCATGTCAGTTATGAAAAAAACCGAAGTGATAAACGCTTATCGATTTCTTTATCACGTCGGTTATAAAATAACCGATGTGAAAGACAAACATTTTTTTAAAAAAAATCCACTGCAGTCCTCGGATCTCCCCCAAAATCAACCAAAAACCAAATCAATAATTTGTACCACAAAAATAGAAGATCAAAACATGAACTAATGCAAATTTAAGAATTTACATTGATAAAAGATAAAACATACCCACTTGATAGCCCCCACCCTCATGTATACCCCCAGTACAGCCCTCCCCCACCCCATTGGAGCTCCCACCACACCCCTAGACTTCCCCCCGACCCCCTGGATAGCCCCAAACACCCCTCGACAACCCCCCCCTCCTGAACAGAACCCCCTCACCCCACTTAACAGCCCCCACCACACCCCTGGACTGCCCACGACCCCCTAGACATCTCCAAACACCCCGGGACAACCCCCCCCCCCCCCCCCCCCACACACCCTGGACATCCCTCCCCCACCCCATTGAAGCCCCCACCACACCCTTGGACTGTCGCCCAACCCCCAGGACAGCCCCAAACACCCCTCGACAACCCCCCCCCCCCACCCTCATGTATACCACCCCACCCCACCGGACAACCCTCCCAGACCCATTGACACCCCAACCCCACTGAACACCCCCCAGACCCTTGAAACCCCTCCCCCCCAGACCAGAATCCATACCATAAAAACCATCATAAGTAGAACAAAACAAGAAGTAGAGAAAAATTAAACATTCACATATATAACATTCAAAACATACACTGTCAACTTCAAAAAAACTAAATCCAATCTAAACGACTACTAAATACACAATTACAACGACAATATTCAAAATTATATTTTACATTAAAACAACTAAAATTTAATCAAACCGGTAAAATAATTTTACCACTCCACATGTAAGTGTTTGATGTCTTTAGCATTATAGGGTTGAGGGTCATAAAAAATCTACAAATGAAAAGGATAGTAGTTAACATGTATAATGAGTAAATCAAATTGATATATTATGCAAAGTTTAAGAAAAAATCTTACCAGGTCAAAATTCACAACTGTCCCAGTTGTTGTTATTTCATAAATAAATCTTAACATATAATATCCATATTCGATGATGCCTTGTGGTTCATGAAAATTATTTTTGAATGATTTTAAATTCAATATATTATTTTAATGTATTAAATCCAAAAGTACAAATTATAAATGGATATTTACCTTCGCATTTACATATTTGATTTTTCATTCATTTTCTTTGCATTTTTTTTAAAGTAGACCCATGCCCTATTAGAAAATAATACTAATGGGGTAAATTTAAAATCCATTATAATATATATAACTATTGAGAAATTGAAACTTACTTTTCCAATATATTCTTAAAACTTTCCCGCACATCATCATGGACAGAGAATATCCAATAATGTGCTTTCTCCCTTGGAAAAAAAACCCCTAACATCCAATGATCACTGATAAAAGGAAATTTAACGTTATAGGTTTTTTATGTTAAAAGATAATTAAATCTTTGAGAGAGATGTGTTTCATACCTCTCACAAAAAGGCATCATCCTACATTGTGTGACTATATTCCTTTCAAGTCTTTCAGTAATATAAAGAATTCTTTGTTCCTCATCCAATTCACATGCTTCAGGGGAAATCAATTGCAGGTCCATGAATCCACATACATCTGTCAGTTCATTCCTCTCACAAATTTTATAAAGATACCTAATACAAAACAGACGTAAGTATACATTTCTAATAAATATAACGTAGGGAAAAGGTGTTAAGACTTACATAGAAACAATTTGCACCACGTTAATGCCAGAATTATCTCCAGTAACAAGCTCCATGATATCAGTTTTCATAATCCCCACATTTATTTCACATCCACAAACATGAGCTTCCATTGGAAACTCATAATTATACGCCAACAAATTTGAATATCTTGACAATCTATCAAGACTACTAGATTATGTATATGATGTCATATCTATTTGTCTTTGTTGTTGTCTATTCAGTATTTATTTACCTTTGATGTATTCCTATAAAAATAAATTGAAAAATATATTAGTTTTAAAATGATAAAACAAATTTAATAAAAAAAATAATATAAAATATATAACATTTATACCTCTATGGTAATGAGTCGAAGAAGTCTGGATGGCCAAATTAAAAATTGGATGATACTATGTCTAATTGTCGCCACCTCATCTGTAGGTAATGGTACCCAAGATGATCTATATATAATATCCTGTACAATGACCCTCTGATTAACTACCACTAATTTTTGATGATGAATTGTATCTCCTAAACAATATACCAACCCATATGCTACTATATGCTGTTGAGAATCATCAATATACAACTCGCAATAAGAAGGAAGCTGCGGCGGAGGAGTAGGATAAAAAATAGGGTCAGCAGGCTGAGGTGGGGGAGTGGGAGCTACTGGGGGAGGTGGAGTATAAATAATGGGGTATGCAGGGGGAGGTGGAGGAGTGGGAGATGCAGTCTGAAATTGTCTTTGCATGTATGCAAACATAGACTGCACTGATGCTCTAATCTTGACCTCCATCGTCGCATTAATATTATGAATTTCATCCTCCATGGAGTAAATTTGTTTTCAATAAACCCCCTCAACGTTTGAAGTTGAAGAATGTGGAAAAACTTTTCTTACCGATACACCTGCCAGATATCCTCTTACACGATCAGGATGTTCGGGACATTCCAATGCTACAGATAAAATATCTTCCCTCCCAGTAGATTTAAATTTCCCCTGTGAACTCTGCTCCTCAAGAGAGTCTTGTATTAATTAATTGAACATTTCTGTAATGATTGAAATTATATGAAGAAAATGGGTAACTTAAATAAAGAAAATATATATCTTACAATCCTCTCAGATACGATTCTCAATTCATCCGAAAGTTATTTCCCTTTTTCCCTTATGAGCTATCTTCCATTTTTCATGTCTATATGGAGGGGATAGAGGGGCCACCTCTCTAGAGCTTGAAGACTCAGCTCTTAGTTGTTGAAATTTTTTCGCCATCATCTGTTCTTCCAATAATTCATACCCTCCCTGAGATAAACTATGAGGGTATACATTTTTAGATTGGATCTCCCGATGAGCTTTCCTTGTTTTCTGTAAATTAAAAATAACAAATCATTAAAAAAACGTTAATAAGATCATTTATATAAGAAATCCTATAAATGTTTACACCACCCATATCAAAAATGACTCATTTCTTCTACTTTCAAAAAAATGTCTCTATGTGTCTTCATCTATAAAAGGATATATACGACATAGACTGTCATGACTCCTATGACCATAAATTAAATCATATGAGAGGGTTGATTTGAAATCCCTCCATCTCTTGGAATCCAACAATAATCATTTCTTCCTAACTCCTCCAGTGTCAGGAATATCAAATGTCATCACATAAAGAAGAGTTTAAACATATTATATATACTAGAATCATTTAAAGAATATTCATACAATAGAAAAAGATCTTACCAAAATTGTATCCCATAATTGAGAGAGTATCGCTTTATCCACACTTCCCCAGTCATCATACAGAATGCTTACTTTTCTCTTAGCCTGAGTTTCTACAAAACTCTTAAAATATTTTTCATTTGGACCTCTAGGAATATCATCATCATCAAACTCAACGACTATCCTCTAATCCTGCGTACGGGCAACTGATAATTTTGGTAAACATGTGCACCCACGTTTTCCAACCTTTGAACCTTTTGTTCTAATAAGAGCATGTGAATGTTCCTCCCCAGGGGTATGACCAATATGCTCATCTCCAGAATCATGTGGTTGATCAGCTGAATGATATGTCATTATCCTTCAAATCAAAAAAACAAACGTTAGTTCAAAAATATACAAATTCAAATATTTTAAAACTACTCTAATAGAAAAATAGAAAAGTGTACTAGGTTACATAATAGTAAACATTGGTAATATGGTAAGCATGTTAAACAATGGTAAAGATGGTAAAGATGGTAAAGATGGTCATGATAGTAAACATGGTTAACATGGTAAACCTGGTAAACATGGTAAAGTAATTGTCACTGACCAAAAATAATAGATATATAATTCATGTAATGGTAAACATGATAAAGTAAACTAAACAAACATAAAACAATCAAAAACTTATACTTATTTTGTTTTAAAGCATTTTTTAATAAATAAAAAATTTACAACATCTAACATTTATGAAAAAAATTGTTATCAAGAAATAAACAAATGTTACCTATAATTTTAGGAATGTAAAAATGGATTCTTTTCCAAAATTCCTTTGTCGTGATCGTTTCTTATGTCACAAACCATGTCTTCAATATGCTCATCATTATGTTCTATTAATCTTTCCATGGATGTAGGGATCTCACATAAATCAACATCTTCATCAACTTCATCCTCATGAACATATTGTTTTTTCCTTTTAAAACAACAAACCACTACATATCTGGTTGATCTACTACATAGAAAATTTGTTTTTCATGTGTTTCCATTATAAAAGAATCAGCTGTGTCTTCCAATCTATTCAGATTAACAAGTGTCATTCCAAATTCTTCGTGTCTAACATTGTTGTTACCGATAATCCATTTACAGTTAAAATCATGAACTTTAATTTTAAATTAATCAACCTCCCATATGTCTTCAATCACTCCATAATATGCACTTGATCCAGAAACTGGGTTTTTGTCCTTAACACTCGAAAAATGCATTGCTTCTACCAACACCAATACACCACTATTCTGAACTGCACTTCTGTTTTCCTGAGCTTTCGTATGAAATGTATAGCCATTAATGTCATAACCGGACCATGTTATCACATTTAAACATGGACTCCCCACTATCCATTTTAATGTCTCTGATACATCTGATCTACCAAAAAAAAGACTTTTTAATCCATGACAAAAACGTGTTGTTGTGCTCATTCAAAATCCACATTTCTTTCTTATTTGGATGACATTGTTTCAACTCATTAATATGAAATGTGATATACGGTTGACCATCAGCTATGTTATTCAAGATGTATGATACTAACTTCTTCATCTGTTCAACTGACAATGATTTGACATTCAACCCATGAATCCCCTTTCCCTCATTATTAAATCGTTCATGGCGACATGGAGGAAAACCTATGTGTTGCACTGCAGCCAAGTAGCTCGTACAAAACTCTGCTACCTCCTCAGAAATATACTTTTCAATAATGGAGACTTCATGTTGATATGGATTTTTAACATACCCCTTTAATATTTTCATATACTTTTCAAAAGGATACATCCAACGAAGATATAAAAGTCCACAAAGCTTTATTTCTCGAACCATATGATTCATTAAATGCACCATTATATCAAAAAATGTTGGAGGAAAATACATTTCCAATTGACAAAGTATAAAAATTGCATCCATTTCCAAAATGTTCAAAGTATTCACATCAATTACCTTGTTACAAATTGAATTGAAAAAATAATACAACTTCATCATAGTCTTTCTGACACGAATGGGAAATAATACACGCAATGAAACTGGTAGAAGTTTTTGGATCATGACGTTACAATCATGTGATTTCATACCTATCAACTTCAAGTCCTTCAATGTGACAAAAAATTTTACATTTGAAGAATAACGTTGAGGCACATTGATATCATGAAGACACTGACAAAAGCTAATTTTCTTTCTCTTCAATAATGTATGACAAGTCGGGGGAAGAAATGTTCATCTTCCTTTACGAGTGGGAGCTAACTCCAAACGTATTCCCATTGATAGTAAGTCTAATATTGAATTCAACCCATCTTTAGTATTTCCTTTAAAATCTAACAGTGATCCAATAAAACAATCACATATATTCTTCTCCACGTGCATGACATCAATATTATGTTTAACTTCATGATACCTCCAATATGGTAGCTCAAAAAAAATTGACCTTTTCTTCCAAATATGTCTATCATTACCAGATTTCCGTGTCTTTACCAATGCCACATTAAGGTTTTCACCCTCTCAAAATACAGATATAAGGATAAAGGTTTTGGAGCGGTATCAGATTCTTGTGAGCCATTGAATGCCTTTTTTAGTCTTCTATAAGGGTGATCCATAGGCAAACACTTTTGATGACCCATGTACACTGTTTTCCTCCCATGATTCAATTGACAATATGACGTCTGTTATTTGCAAATTGGACATGCTTTATGCCCTTTAACACTGTATCCAGACAAATTTTCATACACAGGGAAGTCATTTATAGTGAACATAAGCACTTTATATAGTTGAAAATATTCCATTTTATAAGAATCATACACCCTAATACCATCAGCCCATAACAATTTCAAATCATCAATCAATAGTTACAAGTAAACATCAATATCATTGCTGGGTTGCTTTGGACCAGAGATAATTATACTCAACATGACATAATTGTGCTTCATACAAACTTCAGGAGAGAGGATGTAAATTACCAATAAAATTGTCCATGGACTATGTGTTCTACTGAGGGTTCGGTATGGATTCATTCCATCTGTACACAACCCTAATACGAGATTTCTTATTTCATTTCCAAATGTAGAATATTGCGCATAAAGTTTCTTCCATTGTAGAAAATCAGCTGGATGACGTATTTTTCCATCACATACTCGCTCATCAGCAAGCAATCTTAACCTTTTTGTATCATGTGAATTAGAAAATAAACGTTTGAAACACTAACTTATATGAAGATACCAAAATACCTTTTAAGGGAGCTTTGTAATCTGTACATCTGCCTGTGATTTCTCTTTCACCTTATACCATGTTGTCCCACATTAAGGAAACTCTGACAGAAATTCATATTCCTTCCTATATATAATGCAGTCATTCGGACAGGCATGTATTTTCCTGTATCCCAATCCCATCGGGAATAATATTTTCTTGGCCTTGTAATGTGAATCTGGAAGATCGTTATCTTTTGGAAGAATGTCTTTCATCAATTGTAGCAGCTCTGTAAAACTTATGTCACTCTATCCATGTTTCTCCTTCAGGTTAATCAATCATAACACCGCCGACAAAACCGTAAAATCTGTACAACAAGGATATAATGGGTTTTCAGCATCACAATATAGACGCGCAACTGTCGGTTCTGTCTCAATTTCTTCTGCTACAATATCGCGAATCATTTCATCAATTCCATCGGAGTTACCATCTTGTGAATCATCATCATCAGTGACATTTCATCTAGTTTCACCATTCCAAATCCAAGGGTTGTAACTTAGATTAAAACCATGACATATCAGATGATCTTTTATCTCTCTACTTTTCAACTTCTTCATATTCAAACATTTCAAACATAGACAGAAAAAATGTCACTACTTGGAACATTTCGTTTAGAAAATTCTAAAAAGGCATCAACACCTTCGTCATATTCATTGCTCATTCAATGTTCCATAATCCAAATTCGACTCATTATTACCTATAACAAATATCAAAAATATATATATTTTTAAGATAAGACAAATATAAGTTTATATGAAGAAAATCATAATTTCAATGTAAATAAATTTTGAAAGATAAAACAAATCTATGCGTATTTAAAAAAAATGCTTGAATAATACTATTAAAAGAAAATATAGTTAGATATAACAGGTTTAAATTCAATTGAATAAAAGAAAACCATGGCGCCTACATGGTTGATAGAAAATTGGAGAGAATGGAGTAAACCTGAGAATCAAATCATATTTAAAATAAAAATTCAGATGGAGAAAATCACCCCTCCTGGACACCACCCCCCACACCCTACCCCCTTGGACACCCCCTAGACACCCCGCAACCCTCTAGACAACCCCCACCCCCCAGACAACCCCAAAAACCTTCTGGATAGCCCCCCCCCCCCCCACACCCACCCCCTTGGACACCCCCTGGACACCCCCAACCCTATAGACAACCCCCACCCCCCGGCCAACCCCCAAAACCCACTGGATAGGCCCCACCCCCTTGGACAACCCCCTGCACCCACCCACCCCCTTGGACACCCCTCCTAGACACCCCCAACTCTCTGGATAGCCCCTCCACAACCCCCAGGACAACCCCCACCCCTCGAGACAACACCCCAACCCCTCCTAGACACCACCCCCACCCCCTACCCCCTTTGACACCCCCAACCCATTGACAACCCCCACCCCCTGGACTGTAGATACCTGAAGCTTGACATACATGAACATTACATTACTTTTGCAGAATACTTAGTACGTAACAAAAATACACACACAAGGATCGCAATAGTTTAGTGTCTTTGGAAACTCGGAATATAATCTTCTAATCGTGGTGAAAAATCTTCAACATCTCCCATAAAGATCTTCTTTTTTTAAAACCTAAATCATTTCTTTATGTCCTGGGGAAAAGAAAACATAAAAGGGTGAGCTCAAATGCTCAGTAAGGGTAAACAAAAGAAATATCGATCACGTCACATTCATAAGAACATGTCTTTTAAAAATCTTAACCTCCAAAAGAGATCATAATTTCATAACATGGGATAAATCATAGTAGTGAAATGTAATCCCAATAATCATAATTTAAAACATGAAACTTTGTGGAATACACACAAAATCATAGAGAATCATTTCTTATTAGTCAAGACTCATTTACAAGACTATCTTAGTGGAAAAATTCCCTTTCTGCATCGAGTTCACTCCGCGTTTCAGTCCTGTTTCACTGAACCGATATAACCTACCATTCCAGCCATGTTTATCTCATGAGATATTAAATCTTTACCCAATTAATTATAGGGAGATATAGGTCCCACCCATCTCACAATGATTCAATTCTTATGTGTGCCACAAAATCATAAATCATACATCATTGCATAACCCATGTAATAAAAATGGGAATCTTAAACATCGTGACATCATAAAACAATTCATATAAGATAAAGGAATTCATAAAAATATAATTCCATCACAAAATAATCAAATCAATAGGGATAAAAATAGAACCCTTTATTATCTGAGATGGAAAATAGTTTTGATAAAACACTTGAACTCCATTCTTGAGGAAAATATCCTTTCTGCTTCAAAAACACTTTTCCTTTCTTAACATGTGGTAAAATTATAAACTAAAAGAAGTTGATTAAAAATAAACATGAAAACTTGTAAAGGAAGCTTCTTGGAAATAATGTTTTAAAAATACATTTATGCCGTATAAGTTAAAAAAAACATTTTTCCCATACTTTTGTCAGAAAAGTCAAAAAGTACCTCGTAAGAAAAACTACAAAAGATTCCTTTCATACCTTTTACTAAAAACTCACCGAAGGGTAAAATTGGATTTAAAAAATTTTAGGTGGATGGAAATAATATTATATATTGAGGAAACATGGATTTGGATGATAAAATACACCCCAGTAAATGCCAAAGTATAAACAATCTCGAATAAAAATGAGATTGTGATATTTCCCTTACCTTAGGTCTGATTTGCTTCGTATGTGTCCGAACCTCCTATATAATGATTTAAATAATGTCATTGACTTATTCCATAATCATACTCATTGTTATGATATCATATATGGTTCACTTATGGCTTTATATTACCCGTTCTTTTGTAAATTCCATGTTAAAGAGCGTTTTGGGTAAAATCGTTTCATTTGTCGTCCGTGTTTTGACTTGTAATTATTCATATGATTACTTAGATCATGATTACGTAATTACAGAATATAAAACATGATTTATATATAATATATATTCAATATATATATTCAGAATATATATATAATAGATCAGTAAATGGAAAGAAATACACCGTTCATGGAGACGGTAGACCGTTCGTACGCATGAATGCTGTTTTCTTTTCCTTATTGAGTTGAATGAGATTAAGTAGATGACATACATATATATACACATAAATAAAGAATCATTATTATGTCATATATTTCATTATTACTTATTATATATACTTTATAATCATTCATGAATGGTTAACGTGGAGAATGAATCTCATCGCGTCGTAGAGACGATAGTCCGTACCTATGTACGAGCGATGATATCATTCTAATGATCGTGTAATTGTATTGGAGTGTATGTATACTATTTCAGAATCAATATCACTTTACAATAATCATATATAGTTGTTATTTACACCATTATACCCATCCAAGTAAGGTGGTGGTGGAAAATAGATTACACCACGGCGTGGAGACGGTATTCCGTACGTACGCACGCGTAGTGATTTGGTTTTCTGTAGGATGGATAGATAGTGAAATAAGTTTGTTTCATAATTATAATAACATGTAAGTATATAAGTGATGCTGATGTTATTAATTCATAATGATACAACCTATGAAGAAGAAGTGGAAGAATAAATAAAGATGAGAGAATCAGTAACGGACATTAACTCTTCTTTGAAGAGCCTCTTTGAGATCTCCTTTTAGGGCACTAAAATTGGTCCTTGAGGAAGACCAGAACCTCTAGGATGTTTCTAGGGAAGTGGAGAAGGGAATTTTTCTGGTTTTGGCCGATCTTGAAGGCTCAAAGTGGTGTGAGGAAGAGGGAGTAGGAGGTGCCCTTTTATAAGGGAGGAGAGTGGCACCATTGGAATAACTAAAACTATTATTTTATTATAAAGTCAAATTCGGTTTTAAATAGCTCCAAATTGATTCATTTAGAAGATAAGGTGGGTATGGGTAGAAATCCTCTAATCCAATAGAATTTAGACAAGTTTAGGTTCCTTTTTAACCTTATCATTTAGATTTAACATTAAGTAAAACAATTTTACTTTTCCTTGTCTTCTTGTGTTCTTATACTATAAGGTTAATAAACTTACTATAAGAAGCCAAACGAACCACACTTTGTTTTTATTAATATATATAACCTTATCTAATTCATTTGACCGAACCTTATATTTTTAGGAATAAAATAACAATTAATAATATAATATTTGTTTTAAAAACTATTTTATGTCAATTTTGACACTATTTATTAATTTTTTTTGTGAAAATCATAATAGAATGATTAGTTCAAAAAAAGTTAATTAAATCAATAATAACATGTCCTATTATCATAGAAAATTAATTTAATTCATAAAAAGTTTCAAATTACATTTATTTGGGTATTTATAACATCATTTATGTCAATATATCATTAATAAGATAATTACTCCATCATCGTTGTGTCATAAATAAATTAAATTATTTAACGTCTAAAAATTACAAAAAAAATACTATTATGTAGGAAATCACCTTATATTTTTAATTAATATTTATAGTCGAATTTATCGTATGTATAACCCTATATTAAAAATGATTTACTTATTAAACTTTGATTTTAACTATTTTAACCCTTCTTTAAATAAATTAATAATAAATGTCCTAATCTAATCCAAGTGGGCCTAAATGGTCATATTTTATTCCTAAGGTTGTTTTTGGTCGAATTACACTTATTAAATAGAATTAGTACATGTGTTAGGGTAATAATAATATCATTTTTAGACTTAATTACCCTATTTACTTTTAACCGTGGTAAAAAAAGTAAAAAGTAACTATTCAACAAAAATAATTTTCATCTCATTGAACCACATTTTAGTCCTTGATATTAATCGTATCTCTCGGATTTTTTAAATTCCACTCATAGAAGCGGTAAAATTATGTTTTATGAAAAATTCAGTTTTATAACTACAACTTAGTGGTTTCACTATTCATCAAAAAATGAAAGTTTCCAGAAAAATACCAAAAATTAGGCCTCATCTATATTTGATATTAAGAATTCAAAAACGATGTCTATTTTACCAAATTCAGAACATATTAGTTGCATTAGTTAATTTAAAAATTAGTTCCCGTTATCAAAACAAATTGCGTGTTTTTAAGTGATAATAACTATCAAAAGATTGACACTTGTTTATAACTGGTTTAAATGTGAAATTACATCCAATGACCAAAATTGTATTAAATTTTAAAAATATATTCTAAATATAGTTTAAAACCACTCAAATTAATAATTTATCACTATTAATTATTTCTATTAAAAAAGTTCTTTTTAATTAAAATTTAGTAATCTTCACTATTCATCAGAATATGAAAGTTATCCGAAAAGTACCAAAATTTCATCCTAAGATAATTTCGATATTCCGAATCTAAAAATGAAGTCCATTTTGAAAAATAAAATTTCAAAAATTTCAAAAAGTGGTTATTACTATTCATAACATCTAGTTTTAATAATATTTTAATAGCATATCGCTGTTTAGTGAAACTCGGTATTGCGTACGACACACGCTATCGAGGAAGGTCGCGATTGCGTGTAATGCAAGGAAAGTCAAGGATGAGTGTTGTGAAAGATCCTTTTGGTGTAGTGTAAAACACAAGACATTAATGAAAAGAATATTTTTCATAAAATCTCGGGGTGTTACATGGACATCACCTCACCCCTCCAGACAACACCCCCACCCCTCCTGGACTCCACTCCCACCCCGACCCCCTTGCACACCCCCTTGGACACCCCCAACCTCTGGACACCCCCCAACCCCCGGAAAACCCCCAAAACCCTCTGGATAGGCCTCCACCCACTTGGACATCCCCCCATAACCACCCACCCCCTTAGACACCCCCTAGACACCCCCAACCCTCTGGACAGCCCCACCCCCCGGATAACCCCCCAGACAATGGTTTACATATAAAAACTAGGCATGGTGAACTACTAAAAACACATGAATTTAATATATACTTCAGCATGAAATAGTTGGAATTAAATATTTTTAAATATGGCTACATAAATGATCATATGATAATTAAAATTAACCATTGATTTTCAACTAGACAAATGATCACAAGTTTTCTCGATAACTAATATCATAATGAGGTAATGGATAATTATAGAAATCGTAAACATATTGTCGAGGCCTTGGCCAAGGCCTCAAAAAATACTAGGGTAAGCCCTTAGCAGAACCCATTTTTATTTGGAATCATGAGACATAACGATGCATCGAAGAGACATAAAGGTCAACAACCATTACATTATATGTCTAATAGATTCTCATATAAAAGAGGATAAACATAAGCAGCAACAACACATGAAATATCATTTCCGAATTCATACATTTAATCAATAACCATTCTATGTAGTAATACAGGTGAATGAGATCATTAGTTGTCAATGGTAACCAAAATTACCATCAATGTCGGGCATTAGCGAAACAAAAACAAACTAAATTAAAGTAGTTGAGGCTTACATGAATATTGCGAGTCGATCAAATAGATCTAGGGATGATAAATAATATGATGATGGAAAAAAGGGGTAAGAGGGTTCGAAATCAAATAATCTTACCTAGTTTAAACACAAAAATCTCAAAACATAAATATAGAATATCCGGGAAAAAATGAATGAAATAAATTCATGGAAGGCTTACTTGACTGATGCGATTTGAGACGACAGATCCAAGGAGAGTAAATATGATAAACGATGAAGGCAAAACATGTTTAACACAGCAAGATTGATGATTTGATTAGGGTTTACCGCGCGAGAGAGACAAGCCTCCGGACTGTCGATCGAAAAAACGTAAATGAAAATCCACAGGGCTTGTTAATTTTTTAAATGTTTTATAACGTCGGTTATTTTATAACCGACATTATAAATGCATCAGATATAGCTTTTTTTACGTCGATTATTTTATAACCGACAAAAAAAAGTCACTGTGTTGGTTTTTTACATCGGTTATTATATAACCGACGTAAAAAAGACATCAAAATCCCAGTTTTTTACATCGGGTATTGTATAACCGACGTAAAAATTGTTCTGTGGGTTGTTTTGTTACGTCGATTATAAAATAACTGACGTTAAAAAGGCCTCAAAAGCTGTGTTTTTTACATCGATTATTTTATAACCGACATAAAAATCTCATAGATAACTTGTTTTTTACGTTGGTTATAAAATAACAGACGTAAAAAAACCCCCGCGCTTCGGTTTTTTACGTTGGTTATTTTATAACCGACGTAAAAAACTCGTAGCTAACTCGGTTTTTACGTCGGTTATAAAATAACCAATTTAAAAAACCCCCGCACTTTGGTTTGTTACGTTGGTTATTTTATAACCAACCTAAAAAACTCGTAGATATCTCATTTTTTACATCGGTTATCAAATACCCAAAGTAAACAACCCCCACAATTTTGTTTTTTACGTTGGTTAATTTATAACTGACGTAAAAACCAAACATGCGTGATTTGTAACGTCGGTTATTAAATTAACTGACATTAAAAAGCTAGTCACCGCATTTGTTACGTCGGTTATAAAATAAACAATGTAAAAAACCATGTTTCACAGATTCTCATGTCGGTTATATATTACCGACGTAAAAAATTGTGATGTAAATAACATTTTCTGCACTAGTTTTATAGAGGCTTTGTCAAGTCCTCAGGGGTTTGAAACTGAAATTAATGCAGTTGAAGTCTACCACGTAGAAAATAATCCTATAGAATGCCATGCAGTGATATCTTTCACAGATGAAGATGAAGATGATGTCGTGGATGGGCATATTAGACCTTTGTATTTATCTAGAAAGGTCAATGGTGTGGACATCCTAAGGGCTTTCATTGATAATGGTTCACAAGTCAACCTCATCCCCATTCGTACACTTCGTCGATTGGGTCTCAAGGAATCTAATTTATATCATTCTACTATGATGTTACAAGGATATGATAAAAATTAACAAGACCCACTGGGTGAGATTACACTCAAAACTCCGTTTGGAGATCTTGTATCCAATTCAGATTTCATGGTTTTTGATCAAGACTCAGCCTTCAACATCTTGCTAAGAAGACCATGGTAACCTCCACATGTGGCTATCTCTTCATCATACCATCAATGTCTCAAATATTGTTTCAATTGTCAATTTGGGACATTGTATGGTTATAAGGCCCCATTCATGACACGTGAATATCAATACATTGAGGAGGAATTTTATCACATGAAGTGAAACGAGAAATCCACAATAAGGGAGATTACCAAAGTTAATGCTCCATATGGTTTGGAGAAGATTCCATTAAATCCATTTTCACGTGTGAGTACAGATTATTTGTTTCATATCAGTCAAATTGACAGGATAGACCCAAATAAAAATACTCTTATGGAAAGATCCATAATTTCAATTACGACAATCGGGCCATACAACATGGGAGAAATTTGTGATCCTCCTGGAAATAATGAAAGGTCAAATAGAGATTTCTTTTTTTCATCTTCTGAAATAAAGCAAGTCTATACATCGCCAACTAGGATAGAAGAAGTTATAGCAATACTAGAGGTGAACGATGATGTTGATTCTCAATCAATCATCTTCTCTTTATTAGCTAAGGAAGACCCTTCATCATCAATTGGGTCAGAAATGGATGCTTCTTCTTCAAGATGTTCTAATTTTAACATCTCTTCTGATCATGGAAATTCTGTATAATCATCTACAATGAAAGTATAAATTGAAGAAGTAAAACATGTTGAAGAAGAAGAGGATGATCCTAGAGATGCGCCTCCAGCATTTGGAGAGGGTATCTCTACAACTGTGGATGAACTCAGAGAAATCAATCTGGGTACATAAGAAGATCCACGCCCCAGTTTAATCAGTGTGGCAATGACTCTTGAAGAACAAGAGATGTATATTTCTTTTTTAAAGCAAAATCGAGACATATTTTCTTGGAACTATATAGAGATTCCGGAGATTGATCCTGATGTTGCTACTCATCATTTGGGATTACCATAAGAACATCGAGGATTTAAGCAATCTGCATGAAGAATACACCCAACTTATGCTTCCAAAATTGAAGCTGAAGTGGATAAGCTTATCAAAGTTAACTTTGTTAGAGAAGTTCAATATCCCAAGTGGTTAGCTAATATTGTCCCTGTGAAGAAGAAGAACGAAAAAATTAGAGTTTTCATCGATTTCAGAGATCTTAATCGGCATTGTCCTAATGATGATTTTCCAGTTCCTATTACAGAGCTTTTAATCAATTAAACAGCTGGCTATGAATCACTTTCCTTCAGGGATGGATATTCCAGATATAATCAAATCCTAATGGATCCAAAGGATGAGGAATCCACAGCCATCAGATCCCTAAACGATGTGTTTTGCTATCGGGTAATGCACTCTAGATTAAAGAATGGAGGCGCAACATATCAGTGCGCCATGCATCGTATCATCAAACCCTTTTTATGGATGTTTGTTGAATGCTGTGTGGATGATTTTGTGGTCAAATCCAAACAACATTCTAATCACTTGTCTGATTTGGAAGTCATATTACGCAATCTTCGACCACATAATTTGAAGAGGAACCCATTAAAATGTGCTTTTGGGGTAACCTCCGAAAAATTTCTCGGCTTTGTTATATGCCATCGTGGAATTGAAGTCGATCCTGAGAAGACAAAGTCAATACTTGGTATGTCACCTCCTCAAAATTTGAATTAATTGAGAGGCCTTCAAGGACACATAGCCTATATTATGTGTTTCATTACCAATTTGGCAGGAAAATGTTTACCCCTCACCAAATTGATAAAAAAGGGATTCACTTACCAGTGGACTGAAGAATGTCAAGAAGCATTCAATATTCTCAAGAAATACCTCTTGACTCCACCGGTACTTATGCCACCTGTTTAAGGAAGTCCACTTATCTTTTATGTGATTGAATTAGAGTGATCATTATGTACTTTTATTTCTTAGAAGAATGATGATGGGAATGAAAACAGCCTCTACTATCTCAGTCGAACTATTCTTGAAGAGAAACCCAGTATTCAAATAATGAGAAGTGATTCCTTGTATTAATCATTGTAGTTCAGAAGTTGAGACACTACCTGCAACATCACGAGATCCAATTGGTATCTCGCAATAACCCGCTCAAATTCATCCTTAGTCGTCCAATACTTACAAGATGTATGGAAAGGTGGGTAGTTATTTTGCACCAATTCGACATTCAGTATGTATCTCAAAAGGCAATAAAGGGTCAAGATCTGGCTGATTTCCTGGATGAACACCATTCAGTGGAAGACACATCTTCAGATATTTAACTCCCTGGTGAGGAAGTCTTCTCTATTCAAGACAGTCCTGAGGCATGAGAAATGTAATTTGATGGTGCTCCAGAAGTCCAACAGGGAGGAAAATGGCAAATCATAAATTCCACAAAGTTTTCTTAGAAATTGTGCTCAATTCCCCAGAAAAGGTTGTGTTCTTATTCCTTATTAATGTGGGAAGGTGTTACCTATAATGAAGCAGAATACCAGGCCCTCATCGCAGAATTAGAGTTCATGCTTCAAGCACAAGTGAATCACTTAAAGGTGAAAGGTGATTCAGGCCTGGTAATCGAACAAGTCAATGGGGATTATGAAATCAGAGAAGAATAATTGATCCCTTTGTATGATTACGTCAGAGGGTTAATGGAGGAATTTTCTATGGAACTAACATTTTCTTATGTCCAGCGATCACAAAATGCTAAAGCCGATGCAATTTCTAATATAGACACAGCTCTGGAAGATCTGAATCGGGACAAAACAACCTTCATTATTTCCCACCAACGTACAATTTCACCTTATGATCGAACCAGAACAGAGGAGATCAATGAAATTAGTCCCATTCCTGAACCGTATGGTCATACTACAGGATAGATGAGACCGATCGGGGAATACCTTCAAAATGGAACACTTCCACCTGATAGAGTCTGGAAAGAACAAATCTGGCAATGTGTGGTAAATTTTACTCTTTATGATACCTCAGATCACCTAGATAATATTCTCTACAAGCATGGTTTTGATGGAGTTCTCCTCCGATGCATTGGTGGTAAAGAGACAATGGTTGTCATGAATGAAGTGCATGAAAGAGTCTGCGGTGCCCACTAGTCTGCACATAGACTTTCTGATTCGATTCGAAGTCTTGGATACTTTTGGCCTTCAATGATACAAGATTGTGTTGATTTCACAAAGAAGTATCATTCATTCCAAGTACATGCCAATTTCATTCATCAACCTCTACAGTTTCTTTATACATCTTTGTACTCATGGCCATTTTCCAACTGGGGAATGGATGTGGTGGGACCTTACCCTTCAGCTACGGCCAAGCAGTTTAAGTATATTCTTACTACTAATGACTTCTTTTCCAAATGGACAGAGGAAATAGCTCTCAAAGAAGTTAGTTATAAAATCATTGTTAGCTTCATCAAGTCGAACATCATTACCAGATTTGGAGTCCCTCATACCATATTGATGGACAATGGCACCAACTTATATTCATTTGAGATGAAGAAGTTGTATCAAGAATACAACATCAAATCCAACCATTCATCTCGGTATCATGTAGCGGCCAACGTCCAGATAGAAGCCTTCAACAAGACTCTTTCAAACATAATGAAAATGATGGTGGATAAATATAAGAAGTCATGGCCTGATAAACTCTTTCATGCTTTATGGGATTATCAGACCACCACCCGCACTACAACGCGGTCAACTCCATATTCATTAGTATATGGAATGGAAGCAGTCTTTCCTATTGAATTTCAACTACCCTCGCCCAGAGTAGAAATTTGTGATCAGTCATCTACAGATAATAAATCTCAAAAGCGATTGGATGAATTGGAATGGTTAGATGAGAAAATATTATGCACCCTTCACCACATGGAAGTCTACCAGAATCGAATAACACGAGATTTTAACAAAAAATTTCATCTTTGTTCATTCATTCAGGTAGAATTAGTTCTGGTTCTCAGAACTCCAATGATACGAGAAAAGAAACCTCCCATGCTTGAACCAAAATGGTAAGGACCTTACTCAATACATAAGGTCTACTCCAATGGAGCATATTCATTAATCTAAATGGACGGAGAACTCATCACTAGTCCAACTAATGCAATATTTCCTAAGAAGTATTTTGTATAAACACAAAATACATTGTAACGGTCCATACATATGACCTTAAACTATTTGAATTACTTTTTTCCCACACGAAGTTAAACAGTGACGTCCTAACTAAATGACGCTAAACTGTACAGAAGTCTCTTATGTCCATCTAGACGTTAATCTTCCCCATCTACCGTCCATGCATATGACCTCAAACTATTTTCACTTTCATCCAACATGAAATTAAACTGTATCGTCCCTTTTCGTCCAACATGGCATTAAACTTATTCCTCTTTTTTCCTTACTGCATGACATTAAACTGCATAGTCCCCCTTTTGTAAAAACATGACATCAAACTGTATTGTCCCCATCGTCCTAACTACATGACGCTAAACTGTACAAAAATTCCTTAATACATCCTACATGATGTTAAAATGAATTTTTTTCCTGTTACATGACACTAAACTGTGAAACACAAATAGTCCTAACTGCAAGACTTTAATATGTATAGTCCCTTCATATGTCCTATATGACATTAACCGTGCATCGTTAAGGTTCTTGCTACCTCTAGTTTCTCACACCGAGTATGACTCACGTGAGATTAGAGAAAACTTCAACCATAACACCCTCTCTGGGCCTCTAACCATGTGTTAGTCCTAACACCATGTTTTAGGTCGTTGTCCCCAAGAACAACTTGATCACTAATTAATTCTTTAATTGAACTATGCAGACTTTGATCCTTGCCTTCCAGGCTAGGTACACATACAACCTCCCGAGATTCAAGACCAAAACCAATCTCTTCACATCGGTTCACCACCATCTCGTATGATGTTGATTTATGAAACCTCCCCGAGAATCAATATCCTTACATTGGTTCAACTTCATCCTTGCTATATGAAGTTAAGTTGTACAACATTTTTTTGTCTGGTATGAAAATAAACTACAACATTCTTTGATACCCTCACCTGAGAGGAAGTCATTATTTACATTGATCTCCAATCATGTTTTATTATAAAGACAACGTGTATACATGGCAATTCCTGAACAATTCATTTTTTGTCAAACCATCATTGTACTAAAGTCCCCTTTCACCATTTACTTGTACGAACAAAATCAGTAAGAAGGGTATTTCTAGAACTACATGGGCTTGATTACCATCCTTATGGGATACATAGGAACGTTCGAGTGTCCCTCAAATCCAGACCCATGTCTTTTGGGCCTAACCTCAAATTCCACTTTCAGTCCCTTCGCTGAAAAGTTCCCAAGAAAACACACACTGTGTATTTCTTATAATGGTCTGAGATCTATGACCCTATACTATGATATCCAATCCTTTTGTCCAGCATGACGTTAAATTGTAGTTCAAGAACTATGTATGGCTTGATTCCCATACTTATAGGATATGTAGTGAAGTCCAACATTTCAAATCAGGACGCAGCCACAACATGATTATGGCTAGCATTGAGCTACGTATCTTTACATACATTGAACAATACCCATTTTTACGTGTCATAATAATAAACTTAAATATTTTCAGATCTTCATAACCCTTTTTCCTAACTTCTAATCACAAAATTTCCAAATTCTAAGAATTCTTTTGCCTGACCATGTAGCACGTGGCCTTAGGCGGCCTTGCATAAGCAGTCTACATAACTAACCTATCAGCCAAAAGATGCTATTATTTGACTATGCAGCCAATGCTGTTTGGTGGCCCTGTATAATTCAACCCCCTAGCAGGTTTGTTAAATAATGGTAACTTCATTATTAGGATGAAATCCTCTTTTCTTCCATAGTTTTCTTAATGGCGATATGTAAGGATTCAAAAAAATAGCCATTATTTACATATTTGTCTCATACTCTTTTTCATGATCCGAAAATATTCATGTATATGGTTTATATTTTCCCTTCCCATACGTTTGGGTCAGACCTTAGTAGGAGTGACATTCATCCAGTTCATAAACATTTTTTTTTGGAAATATATTCTCCATATTCAAGTACCTCTTTCCACAGAGAAAAATCTATACATTGGAAATTTTAAATCTCCATAAACATTCACTAGATTTTTAGCAGTAGAAATGTAACTTTCTGAGAGTTCTTTTTCTTGACTATACAGCATGTGCCCCTAGGCGGCCTTGCATAAACAAGTCTATATAATGGACCTGTCAGCCAGAAGATACTATTAATTGACTATGCAGCCAATGCCTTTAGGTGGCCCTGCATAATTAAACCCCCTAAAAGGTTTGATAAATAATGGTAACTTCATTCTTGGAAAATACTTCTTCTAATGCCTCTTAGTCCTTTTTCATATCATTCCTCATATTCAAGATTTCGTAAGTCATAGTTTACATATTTTCACTCATACATGGGTGTGGTAATATGTTTCCAAATGAATTATTAAGGAATTGAGTCAATTCTAGTTCATTCGGTCAAAGCTATTTTCGACCTTAAACATTAGCCTTTGTATGTCCGATGTACATGACTTTAAACTGCCCACAAAAGACAAGGGAACTCTAAATAAAAGTCAAGTTCCAGCTCACTAAACATACATTTTGTGTGATTTTAGGTAATATTGAGAAAATAAAATATTCAATGTTTGTAGGGTTATTTATAATAATCCTAGTAAAAAAAAAACTATGCTTACGAAGCCCATTTTCATGCCATACCATGCACACCCTAATTTCCTTTTGTTTATCATTTTCCAGAGTATCAAATCCACATTCCTTTTTGGATCCAAATCTGAGGGGGGACTTTTGTTGATGCTCCTTTTTCATCACAGATTCTAAACGAAATGAAAAGGGAAAATACCTCAAAAAAAGAAGATTCATCCTTTGAATAAACATCAAAAAGAGAGAATGGGATGAACAAGGAGATCATTGCATATAGGTCACACAGGTTCCAGCATGGTCGCACAAGTATAATTGCGTGCCGCCTAGTGGTCGCACAGGTGACTTGCGCGCCCTCTTTGAAAATCACCCAGGGTCTTCTCCAGCCTATAAATACCCCTGGTGGGCCCCCCATTGAAGGAGGATTTTTTCCAGAATTCATATACAGAGCTTTGAACGCCCAAGTCTCTTCTTCAAGTCTTACGAACACTTCTAAGGTAATTTATTACCTATAATGGAAGGTCTAAACAAGAGGAATAAGGTCTAAGTGTTATAATTCACCAACACTTGTGCGCCTAAGTGTTTTACCCTTAAGGTAAATGGACACACTTGCGCGCCTTCTTACCTACTCATTGAAACATGTGCACCACTCTTCTAGAAGTTCCTCAGGATAATTCTTAAGTATTTGTTCAAGGATCACACAAGTGTTACCCTACTGGTCAAATGTCGCCCATGTTTATCGGTGTCGCGAAAGTATACTTTCGCAACCAAGACTTGCACACCCATACAATACTTGCGTGACCCCCCCCCCCCCCCCAGGACTTGCGCAGCCTTCTATTTTTGGGTGCCCTTTCTGCCCATTTCACCTCTCTTATGCGATTCCACCTCTCACATTCAAGATTCAGTCTTCAAGACACTCTTCAAATCCATTTATGACATGTTTTCTTGATTGACATCGTTATCTGAAAGGAATTCCGTGGAATGTCTCTCAAAACCTAGTGATTTTCAAATATTTATGTCACTAAAGGTCAGAGATTTCATTCATTTCAACCTCATCCTTTAAAGATGAGAGGAACTATAACTTGGGCCTCCTTTTCAGGAGTAAGCCCCAGTCCAAGTTCTCTTATTTGGGAATCCTCTTCAAGAGTAAGACCCAAGTCACCTAATTTGGGCATCCTCCTCATGAGTAAGTCCCAACCATAATTCCTTTAACCTGGGCTTCCTTTCCAGGAGTAAGCCCCAGTCTCAATTTCTCTTAACCATTCTTAATTTACTTTTGATCTAGGATTCCATCTAAGGATTAAAATTCAATCATAAGTCCCCTCTTAACTTGGGCATCTTCCTTAGGAGTAAGCCCCAAGATTAGTGTATCCAAATCTCCATAAAGTACATATACCTTTATGGACCCTGTTTCCAGGTTTCTTCCCTGATGTAAATGCTAACCTTCATTTATATGGGCAGTAATAAATACATAAGCCCCACATTATTTCTCATGATTGAATCTTTCATGAAAAAATTGTCTAGTTTTTCCAATACCTCTTGTTTTTTACACCGAGCATGACTCACGTGAGCTTAGAGTGTAAAAGTAATTATGAAATCTTTCTTTGAACCATCCATCATACATAAACCTAATACTTCCTAACTCGAAATACATGGGTTCTGATTCCTTTTCTAAATAAAGGATACATAGGTAGCCCATATGAGTGTACTATCCCAAATCTGAAATAATCCTTGTCTTTCTGAATGACAATAAACTTCAAGTGCCCCACTGAGTGGCTTTAAAACTAGAATGGTCATCACAATGACCACGAGATATCTATATAATTTATTAAAGGATACCATTGACTATGAATCTCTAATAAATACAGATGATTCTATTTTGATGAAGAAACTCTAATACATATAAAATATTTTCTAAATTTTCTACATATTAATCATTGATTGTCAGATCTAAAGGAAACCTCATTTTAAACTTGGAAATTTAATAAGGATTCATGAACATAACTTAAATCTATAAAGAGAGTCCTGGAGTAGACAATAATTCCCCTCAAAAAGGTGAGATGAGTCTAACCTCTCATCCTCTCGACCAATGAAAATTCTTAAGTCTCATCCGTTCAGAACTAATGAGCGCAACCATTGGAAAGTAGGTCCAAATGGATATCTAATCATTGGATGTTTCCGGTTCTACGAACAAACCCGTTAGAAACAGATTGGAATGTTTGAACCATAAATCAACAAGGTCATTCCTCAATTCCAGAGGGAAACAATGATGTTATTAGATAATAATCAAGTTATGATACTACTTCATATGAACATGAATGACTAGTGTTCTTACGTTGTTATTATAGAATTAATTCATTTGAGGGTTGAATCAATAATATTTTGGTTATTTGAAATGTGGAGACAAATAAGGATTGTATTGCATTACTATTTTATTGAAGATTTGAGATTATATGGTTATATGAAAAGTGACTTAATAGTATGATACACTTTTTGGAAAAATACATGGTTAAAGGAAATGTAATCCTTAATATGGTCCTGATAATGAGTTAGTGATTTTGGAATAATAAATGGTTGGTTTGTATAAATAATAATGGTTATTCGTAACTTCCTTGGAACTGATTAATAGTTGGTTTATTTCATCTTTGTTGGAATATTCAATATTTTTGATATAAGGAATATATCTTGTATTATATAAAGGATAAGGGAGCATGAATGTAATCAATAAGGTTTTTTGCTAATTCAAAGTGTTACCATGTTTTAAAACAATACATGATGAAGGTGTTCACATGTTATTACGTGAAAAAAGGATCTTCATTGTGTTTATCTTCCTTATAAAATGTGGACTCCGAGTTTGGATGGAAGTATTTTGGATAAGTCTAATGGTGTGATTGAATTATGTTTGGAATTGGATACTATCGTTAAGGTTATTTTTGGATTTATATATAAATGAAAACACCAAGACCATGTGACATCCCGTCACATTGGACAAAGCTACGGGAATTGAACTCACAACCAAAGTGCGATTGAGATTTATCGATTACCACTAGACTACATGATGTCCCTGGATTATATAATGTAGTTTCATTTTAAAGGGCTTGATATTTGAATTATAGGTTCTTTTTTTGTAACCCTATACAAATAGGATAAATAGAATATTTTTTAGAGTTCTATTATCTTTTAGAGTGAATGATGAGTTTGTGGTAGAAATTAGTTGAAGGATGGAACTGTACATGTCAGGTATATTTTTCTTCTTCTATTATTCTAGGAAAAAATTAAATCTTGAACATTTTTTAAGGGATATTGAAACTAAAAATGTTTTATCCTAACACCTTATGTTTTCGTGAACCGATGATATTTTAAATCAACATTGATTTATGGCTTTGAGTCCCTCAATTCTACAATTGTTTTTGACTGATGACCTCAATCACTCCCTATATATATTTAAATTCTTCCCCCAATTATATGTCTATAATTTCCACGAATGTTCTCCTAAGTTGATATCATAATTTTTTGGTGAATTTTTTATTCCCCTTTTCCTCTTATTAAGACTAAATATTATTTACCGAATTTTTGATGTCGTTTTTCCCCAAAGGTATTTTCTAGTTTAAACCTCTTATTTTCGAAGAACAATTTCAAGTTGTGAGGACACAATTTATTAAATGTGGGAAGAATGTAACACTTGAAGATTTCATTGTACATTATTTCTTCAAAGTAATTCACTAACATGCACTACACGCAACATTGAGTTCAACCGCACCACGACTTACCAAACTAGTCGTTCAAAAGCATTTATGAATATTATTAACTGAATTTTTAACATTATATAATGCTTATAATTTTATAATTCATATTATGAGTTTCATGGACATAATGTAAGAACAAATTCATTTCTTCAGATAAACGAAGTATTTTAAAAAAATACTATTTTACCGCCTTTTAATGGAGAACCCTTTTTAAATCCAATATTGGATAAATTTATATAGTAAATTTGACAAAATAACCTTCTTAATTAGAATCAAGATAGAATAATTTAGTTTTAATAAATTTCTGGTGTTTTTCTGATAACTTTCATATTTGGGTGAAAAGTGAAAAATAATATATTTTAACTGAAAACATCTTTTTTCATCAAAATAATTTATGGTGTTGAATTATAAATTTTAATTGTTTGGAAGTATAATCAGATTATATTTTTACCATTTAAACAAATGATGGTCAATTTATGTAATTTCACTTTGAAATTGGATATAAACATGTTTTAATCTTTTGATAGTTTTTATTTTTTAAAAATACACTTTTTTGTTTTGAAAATGAGAATTAATTTTAAATTAATTAATGCAACTTATATGTTTCTAAATTGGTAAAATAGAATTAATTTTTGAATTCTGAATATCAAAATTAGATTACAGTTAATTTTTTGTATTTTTCTGAAAACTTTCTATTTTTGATGAATATTAAAAAACATTAAGTTATTTTTGAAAACAAACTTTTTATTTAAATAATTATTTATTTTATTTTAATTTATTATATGTCCGAAAATATAAATAATATCTACATATGTCCAATGTAATACATTGGAGTCAATTTATAATAATTTAAGATATATAAAAATTTTATCAAACATTTTACAGTCTTTAACCCTTCTCCTAGGAGTATTTGCAAATTTGAAAAAAAAAACATAATTTTACCGCTTCAATGAATTGAATATCAAAACCCAAAGATACATGATTGATATCAGTATGTAAAATGTGGTTCAAAAAGGTGAAAATAATTTTTGGTGAATAGTAACTTTTGACTTTTATTTACGACGGTTAAGTGTAAATAAGATAATTCCAAGTAAAAAGAATATTATAATAATAATAAATTTCATTAACACTTGTCCTAAACTTATTTGATGAGTCATTTCCGACCATGGGAATCCTTGGGTCGATTTTGGGACCCCATGGAGCCACTTATGAATGATAATGACACTTTATTTTATTTAACTTGAAGTAATGGAAAAAATGACTTAAACAAATATCTTTTAGTAAATCCAGATTTACAAGGGATTATATAAGTCATATTTTCGACACAAAATATTAATTGGAAATATAAAGAAATTTATTACATATTTTTATTTTACTTTATTTTTTTTAGACATTAAATAATTTAATTTATTTATTACAAAATGATGTTGCAGTAATTACCTAATAAATGAAATATTAAAATATTTTATAATATAAATATCCACATAAATGTAATTTGAGACATTTTATGAATTCCACTAATTTTATAAGTTAATATAATATTATAGGGTTTGTTATATTAATTTTTTTTGAAGTAATAATGTTGTTATGAATTTAGTAATAACAAAATACCAAATAGTGTCAAAATTGACACAAAAGAGGTTTTAAAACAAAGATTATATTATTAATTGATATTCAATTCCTTAAAATCTAAGGATCGGAAAAAATACTTATATAATTATAGGTGTATAATTATTTAATGACGTGGGGTTCTATTGGAAGTATATAGTATGTTTATTAACAATATAATATAAAAATATAAAGAGACGTGGTAAATGTCAAACTACTTAACTAAGAGTTAAATCTAAAAGATATGGTGAATATGGTAACCTAAACTTTTCTAAAACAAATTTGTAGAGAGTTTGTATACCCATACCCAACATGGACATTAAATAATTAATTCTAGATTCATTAGAAACCGAAATGGGTTTTATTATAAATTAATATTTCAAACATTTCCTAATGTTACCCTCACCTCTCTTATAAAAGTGAACATCCCCTTCTCTTACATTCACGCCTCCCAAGCAATTTGTATTATACAAACCCTACCAAAATATCTTCCCAAAATTCCTCCCTTCATACTAGAGTTCTTCCGTTGGTCATAAAACCAACCTATGTAGCCCTTTTGATCAAATTAAAAGGAAGAACATGAAAATGAGGTAAATATTTCATCACATATTTCAAGTTCATTTCTTCTTCCACTTCCACATTATTTTTTGTTTCCATTCTAAAATAGTAACTCCATTATCTTTTATATATTGTGATGTTATTATAGAAATTTTACAACCATATTCCTTATTATATCCATCCTATAAATGACAAAGTCATCATACGTGCATACGTACAGATTACTGTCTCCACGTAGTGGTGTAGTTTGTTATTCAAACACTTAATTATTGGAATGGGTATAATAATGAGTATAACTGATGTAAATAATAAATATAACATGTTCATGATTCTGTATTTAGGATATAACATCCAATTATATATGATTTCTCAATCAATATAACGATATTGTTGCTCGAGCGTACGTAAGGATTACCGTCTCCACAACGTGATGCGATTCATTTTCACGTTCACCATTCAACAATGATAATATATATATATCATTAATAAGTATGTAATATATGACATAATAATTCTACTGGAGATATATATATATATGTACTTACATATATTTTATTCAACAAGTTCTGTTCAATATGATATGAAAACAGAAACAGTGTTTATGCGTACAGACTATTGTATCCATAAATGCTGTTTTCCATTTCATATATATGTCAACTATATATATTTATATTCGAAAAATATTATATATATATATAATGTTTTATATAATATATTTACTAAAATATTGAGATAAGTGATACAATCAAGAGTAACAATATAAAACATGTACGATAAAGAAATCGATTATTTCCCGAAATGTAAATTTAACATGGAATTAATTATTTAATGGTTAGGATAAAGTCATAAATGAATCATGTATGATGTCATAAATATTAATATGATTTTGGTATAATTTAAAAATATACTACGGTCTTCATATAAGAGGTTGAACATACCCTCGACTAATGGAAAGTGCAAGGTCAGGGTTAATTTCACAATCTCATTATTACCCAAGGTTGTTTTTACGTAAGTTTCTAATGGGACATATTTATTATCCATGTACATGTTTAATGAAAGAGTTTCCAAAGGGATTATTTTAAAGGAATTTTTTTACTAAAACATCATTTTAAAATTTTTAAATAATTATTCCTCTAAATCATTCTCATTAATGTCCATGTTTTCAAAATGGGTTTTAAGGATTTATCTATATGGACATGATTTTTTTAAAATGTTAATTCCATTCAAAAAAAATTCAAAGTGGTATGGGAAATTTTGATTTAAAAATTTCTTTAAATGTCTTTATTTCTAAATTGTGTGAATTTTAAATGTTTTCATGAAAAAGTGATATTTCTCTCAATGAGTTTTACAAATAATTTTCATATATGTCAACATCCTTTGATGAATTTTAAACTTGTTTGAAGATGATTTATTATGATACAAATCTTCCATATTTTATTGCAGGTTTTGTGAAATTATTGACTTTGGATGTGTTATTTTTATACCATTCATGGTTTATGGATAAAGTATTGGCATTTATTATGATAGTTTTAATACAAATGTTTATGTTATGTTTAATCCTTTTTCATACGAGGAATGCATTGGACATAGTAAGTGACATGTGGATCCCGCTATAGTTCCTCGATATATCGGTAGGTCTCATGAGACAATCTAGTGTCTTGGCACAATGCCATGAAAAAATCTTATTTGTATGCATGGCACAAGGCCTTGACTATGTGGTTATGATGTCTGGTATTATGCATTCCATCATTATGAATGTGGATATTGATATTGAATGGGATTATTTGACTAGTAGAGTATCCATGTGAGTAAGTAAATGGAATTATTTAGATTTATATTTTACATATTTTGATGAAATTTATGTTGAAACGGATTTTGTTTTAGTTTTATACATTTCCTTAAATGTTTATGCTTATATATGAAAGTTTTTATTGTATTGTTATCCTTACTGAGCGTCTGAGCTCACCCCTTTCTATGTTTTATTTTTCCAAATATTCCATAAAGTGCATTGTGATTGGTATGCATGGTTATTCTAAGGGAATAATGGAATTCATAAAGGATTATTTATGTTGTGTTTTATGTTATAATGTGTAATGTAACATTCATGTATGTAATCTATTTTCCATGATAGCTAAACTGATCAGCCCTTCAAGACTTGATTCCTTGTAATCATATCAATGAATTAGAATAATGTACAGACTTTGGGTAACTAGGGTCAGGGCGTTAGATTAATGATACAAAATTTAATTTTTTATAGTAGTATATTTTTATTTATAACAAGTGATTGATTTCTGATGAATTGGGATATCTCTTGAGTAGTGTTTCCCTGTGTAGAGGTACTTTGGGTTGAAGTACATAACTACTGGGATTCATATGCTTAGTCTAGACTGGTGAATGAGGTTAGTTATCTATTTATAAATCCTTACTCATGTCTAAATTTTAAATTTTATATTACTCTATGGAATTACATTAATTTTACATGGATATTATTCATATTATGATTTTGGATACATATGAATATAGTTGGCATTTTTTTTGGATGAGTAACAACATCCAATAGGTTGTGTGATGAGTTAGAAATCAACATTTGTTTTAACATATTAGTAGGTTAATGGAATAAGATTACAAAATAAATTACTTGTTATAAGCAGACATTAAATGGAATAATATGAGATAATAATATGTGCCAAAAATCCACTAAAAATAATAGCAGTAATATTTCTTTGTAAAATGTTGTTTTCAACACCTCAATAATCCAACTATATAGAATATTCCAATGTTTGGTAACCTATGATTATCTTGTATATCGAACAGAGGTATATGATATAATATAACATCCCTTGGTTGGTCATGCCAATGCTAGGTTCCCCACGAACATTCTTTATTAGCCGTTTTTTTGTTTTGATTTGTTTTACACTTTTTTGGATACCATAATAGGAGTTTCTTATTGAGTAACTAATTTCTTCTTATACATACGATGTATTGAGAAAGATTTTTTAGATAAATTATCCAAGAGAAATATATGATATTATTCGGATGATTCCAAACATAAAAATATAACTATTGATAATACTCCTAACAATAACTCATTTCTTAGTAAAATATAGATCTTGGCCTAAAACTAAATATGTTTTTAAAAGGGAGGAATAATTTTAATGACAATTCATTTAGTAATGTTCTTTTTTAATTTCTAATAGTGGATAATACTAATTTGATAAAAGATAAAAGGGTATATATATTTTTTCATTGTCTTCGTCAATATAAAAATTCTGATCAATCCATGAAATATTCATGCTTAATGTAATAATATATAAATATAGGTATCATAATAAATGATCATATATAATTTAGTGCTTTAAGAAATTTCCATTAGGATGATTCATTGGTCGAAAAAGTTCCTTAATAATTAACCGAGTAATAAATTTACTCAACAATTGATAATAAAATAATATAGAGCTTTAATTGACTCATTTAAATTATCAATTGAACTAGGTGAAAAATGAAAAAAAAAAAAATAAAACATAGTCTCCACTCATGTACTCAATATTACTGGTTACATCATATGAATGACTATATCAAATGATACAACATATGATTGAAAATTCTTATTAATTAATCAGACTAAATGTTTCAATAATGATTTTTTCATTATAGATATTAATTTTTTTTCTATAAAATACATTCTATGATATTATTAATTTAAAATATGATATAAATTTAAAGAACTCTAGAAGATTAAAATAATTTATTTTTAATACTTTGTTTCAAAAAATGGATATGAGTATTTTTTTCATTAATAACATGTATAAATAAATCTTGCATAAAAGCTGTTTAATATGTATATTTTTATTTCATTTTTCTACAAAGAATAGGTTGTAAAGAGTAGTTGTGTAATTAAATAAAATATAAATGTCGTTTTTAATAGACACAAACTATGATTTGTTATATATTTATTTAGTATTCATTAATGGGAGATTAAAAATTACCTTTTATGGTTAGAAAATTAATTCACTTTTAATATATGGAAATATTCATACAGTATGATTAAACATAATTTAAAGTAACATAATATTATAAAATTTATTGAATATATATGAAATATGAAAAGAATTGGTAGTTTCTAATATACGTTATGGAATGTACAAGTAGTAAAAATATAATCTATTACAACGGGAAATTGGTTGATTTTTTTAACAATTATTTTTAATGAAGGCAATGGTGTTCATTAAAATACAGCGTTTCCATAAAGGATGAGTAATAATTTTTTTATGAATAGATAATCCATGATACACCTTAAAGAGTGTATTGATCTCTATGGAATATATATATTATGTATATATGTTATATAAATTATTTCACAATTTTGGTAATATATGTAATATAAAATGTTTATTTTACAAATTTATTTTAATATACAGATCTACAAAATAAAATCAATAATTGATTAAGATTTTAATTTATATTTCTTAGTTAAATTAAATAGATACCATATCAAGGATTTGAATATAAATGATTATTTCATGATTAAATAAATAGTTTTAAAAATATTTTGGTCATCATATAATTTAACATACATTTTAATAGAAGATGGTTGTTAATAAATAGTAATGAAATACATTGAATGATAAATTTTAGACAAATGTTTTATGATTCATCGGGTTTTGTAATACTATTAGACATGTGTATGGGAATACAACTTGTTATCGATGTTTAAAGTATTTATCCTCCCATTACTTGAAATTAGAGGGAATGTGTTCCCACCCGTTATTATAATTTTATTTTAAAAAATGTATCTTTTCAATGGAAAAAAAGATATAATCACATAGAATATAATATATAGAAAAAATATATTATTTATTTAATATTCATACTGTAATGAAAATAATTATTATTTATCAACACAAAATGGTATATACATCTTATCAATATATTTTAACTAGAATGTTTATATAATTGGGTATGAAATTATTCTATAGAGTTAATGAAGTTAAAAGTTATAGACTAAAGGATTACAAAAACCATAGGATGAATTTAAATCCATATATTAACCTAATATGTTTATGTTACATGTTGGTAATAAAAAATTAGAGGTGTTAGAATTTTTTACTATAAGGCCCCACCCTTAAACCTTACTTAATCTTGAGTTATTACAAGATTACACATTGAGGATCTTCTCAGGTTTAGAGTTTTAGAGAATTAGATCATGAAACTTTCATTACATTCCACATTTAAACAAAGTGGTTACATAAAAGACAATATTCATTCTTACCATCAACGGAAACCTATTTAAAATAAAACAAAGATTCTTTCTTGACACATCCTTGACACTATCATCACATCATGTACCTTTCCCGTGACCTGTGAAAAACATTTCAAAAACATGGGATGAGCATAAAAATCTCAGTAAGGGTTATAAAAATATGGAACGAAAACATGAGTTCATATATACATAAGAATGAAATCATACTTTACCCATAAAACTTAGGGACTTTAACATACCTCATCAAATCATGAATAAATCATAGAAATCATAAGACATAAAAGTAACTTGAGGCATTCATAAAATTCTTACGTAGGGTGTAACCCTCTTGGTTACGTTTGGAATACCCATCACAATATATTCCCTAAATCTCTTCGGAGAAACCTTATCGTTTCACTCCTTCGCGTTACCCAATGCATTGGAGAGCTATATCGGGCTCACCCGCCCTTAGTTTATCACATAACCACCCGTTTTCATAACAATGCCCAGGAACCATAACATAAATGTATCACATAAAACATGCATAATGGAAATATAACATTTCCACATTTCAATCACAATATAACATTTTAGGATATTTAAATAATGAATGCATTAAAAAAACCATTTTCAAAACCATTTAAAACATTTAATAAAGTGATTTTTGAATCAAAGTGTCCCATACCACCTTGAATATTTTATCATTATAAACCATTAATATCTATATAAATAAATCCTTAAAACCATTTTGAAAACATGGATATTAATAAGAACAAATCATTAAAACATTTAAAGTGATATTTTTGTTAAAGGGTTTTTACCAAAATTAGAGACACTTGAATACAATAATTGAGGAATAACATTTAATCAGAACATTATAATATCATGAGAATAAATGAATTCATGATATAATATTCCAAAGGACAGTATATACACCATATAATAGTGAATTGGTGGATAACAACAATGAAGTCTCAATAGAGATGTAAAATGTGATGAAATCCCTTATAAAGAAGGTATCCTTAAATTAAGGATAAATCAATCTCAAAATTATGTGTGAAAAATACAAATACACCCAATATAATTGGATATTAAGTGTAAAACAATAAAAGTTCATTCACACATATTCAAAGGATGACATATTCAATAAAAACTTGTTGAACCCAAAGAAATCGAAATTGGGTTAAATAGTACCGTTGGTAAAATTCGACAGCCTAACGGCGTCACTTCAAAAATTCAGAAAATGAGTTGATGAGAGATAAAAAGAGTATCTCATCACTTGGATATAAAATTTAAATCCATAAGTATATATGAGAACATATCCCAACATAACAATATGTAAATTAAAAGACCCAACCAAAGAAGTCTTTTAAAAAGGAGGAGGGTGAAAGGTTCCCTGACCGACTTGGGTATCTTTCAAAACATACACCCCATGAAAGAAGGAAAATAGATCATTGATGTAAATACTCATAAACGAAATTATATTACACAAAGAGTAGAATAATGGGAAGTACATATACCACTCAATGGAATTTGTGGCAAATGTAGCATAAATCTCACCGGAATAAAAGTGAGATGAAAAGTCCCTTATGAAAACTCGGTAGCCTAACGGCGCCACATAAAACATCCGAATATGGATTGATGAGATCAAATAGGGTATCTCATCACATTAAAATAAAATTTACAGAAAAAGGAATATAAAAGAACATTCCCCAACATTACAAAGAGGAGCTTAAAAGAAGTTACATAATGGAGAGTACTTAAAAAGAAAGAGAGAGGTTAGATCTCTTACGAAAGTTCGGCAGCCTAACGGCGCCACTCAAAACTTCCAAAATGGATTGATGAGATAGAATAGGATCTCTAATCACATGAACATAAAAATTACAGTAAGTGTAATATAAAATAACATCCCAATAACAAGAAAGATGATCTTTAGAGGAAATGACATATAAGAGTTACTTAAAAAGAAAGAGAGGAGTAAGATCCCTTACCTCGGGTCCGACTTGACTCGATCGTTCTTTAACGTCCTGAATAATAAACTTGATTTAATTTCCACTTTATTAAGAACCTTTTTCTAGTTCATTATTCCTATTATATCACTTATTTCCATGTTATAAACATTATGTAAACATTTAAGTTAATAATGTTTTTTGTCGATATTTGGTTCTTAAGTTGAAAGTGGACTTTTTACAATTACATGTTGTTCGTGTGGTCAAATGTTTATTAAATCCATAATTATATTCATTATTTGGATATCATATATGTCATATATATCCAGTACATATATGCATTTATAACATTACATAATCATTTAGAGGTAAGAAATGAAATGCACCGTTCATAGAGACGGTAAGCCGTACGTACGCATGAACGCTACTTTCATTTCTATTTCATATTTTATAAAATGGAATAATAATGATATAAAGGGATATTATAATTAAATTATAATATCATATATAATATCATAGTTCCATCCTTTATACGTCCCACATATGGTATTTAACGAATCAAATCACTTTGAGGGGGCGGTAGTCCGCACTTCCTTAAATGAAGATATCGCGTTTACCCATAATGGAAACCATAAAGGTATGCCCAAAATGAAAAAAAACAGAAGCTTAAGGAAATAAATAAACATATAATATATCATATATAAAAATAGTGACATCATAATGGCCACCTTTGAAGGTGTTAAATGAGTATTCAACAATCATCGTTTCGGGAGGCAGAATTTCGCCATCCACGGAAACCGTATGTTCTTTAACTATTTGATGTAGTTGTGTGAGAGTGTAGCTCGAATAAATATTATAAAAACATCCTAGTATATTGAAGATACTGTTTTTGTTACAAAAGAAGTAAATAAAAAGAGTTTAGGGGGTTGGAGAAGAAAAATAAAACAAATGAACATGAGAGAATGAATTACCTTTAAAAGTGTAGCTCCTTTTGATTTGAGCCTAAAGGCTTCCTTTGAAAAGATTATGCCCAAAGGGAATCCTCTAGGATGAGGATAGGGATGTTTAGAGAGTAAATGGGCAGGTTTTGGCCGAGCCAAAGGCTTGAGGAGTGTGTGAAATGAGGTAGAGGTTGGGGCCTTTTATAAGAGGAGAGGAGGGGCACTTTTGGAAAGTAAAGAAATATTACTTTATTTGAAAATGTGTTTCAGTTTTAAAAGGTCCCATATTTATATAATTCGTGGATAAGGTGATAAGGGTTCGAAATCCACCCATCCAATAAGTTTTTGACATGTGTAGTTCATATATTTTACATTATCATTCCATTTTATTTAAATCTTCAAATAATGATGTCATCACTGCATCATTATTATGTCATCAATAATTTAATTTATTTAAAGTCTAAAAATTCTAAAAAAATTACTATGATGTAGGAAATCTTTTTATCTTTCCAATGACTATTTATAATCAAAAATATGATCATTATAACCCCATGTAACAATTGTTTTCGTAAAACATATGATGTTTGTGTCATTTTGACTTTTACATTAAATAAAAAGTTATTTATGTCATTTCCCAACCAAAGTGTCTCCATGGGGTACCCAAGTTGACCCATGGCTTGTCTTGGTCGGCCATGACACAACCAATGAGGGTAGGACATGTGTCAAGCTCATCTTATTTTATTAAAGCATTATTTTTACCTTAAACTACACTAATTACCACTAACCGCGATTAAAAACTTAATAAGTTACTATTCCCCAAAAAATTATTTTTATCCCATTGAACCACATTTTACTTCTTAATGACAACCATGTATGTCAGATTTTTGAAATTTAAAACTATATTTAATGACAGTTCGCCATCAGAAGGCGATAAGTGAACCTTTAGTGAAAATTAGGTTATAAAAGCCTAAAATTGAATTCTTTCCATATTTTAAGCCTTTGGATAGATGTAAAAACATTTAAAAAAACATATATATTCATATTTTAGTTATTTCTATCCATTCCCACCAATACAACGGATACATGTTAACTGCCATTTAAAATAATATTATTTTATTATTAGAGTGCAACGTAAGATTTCCAAGAAACTCGTTGTTGCGTGTTGGGTACGCCATCGAGCATAGAATCCCCTTTAAAGTCATATTAATATTTTATTCACAAATATGGATAAATATTAAAATGTCATATTCTTTATTTACCTGGGGTGTTACATCCTTCCCCCATTTTGGGAATTGCGTCCTCGCAATTTTTAAAATTGTGCTTGGAAACATCCTTGAAAGTCCCACATCAGAGAAGAGTCGGTAAAACAATCACATTAAAATAAAGGAAGATAAGTACAAAGGTCACCCGAGTTAACCCATACTAGGATTCCAAGTATGAAAATATGGACATGGAGGAAAAAACAAAGGGTCATGTTCTGATAAAGAGTGATAGAAAACATGTTTAGGAGAAAGTTAACCACGAGAAAATCACAAACTTGTGATGGGTTAAACGGTATTCGATTCCCCAGTAGGAAAAGTTAATAGACAACATTTTTGTTTTAAGTTACTTTTTATTGAGGAATTTCTTCATAAGGAAGCATAATCAATTATCATGTTTACTTTCAACTTTTATTAGATTCCTTACACAAAATCATATTTTCTCCAAAAGACGAGTATTTAGGAAGACTTGTTCCCATTAAGAGTACAATAATCAAATTCTAGAGAATAACCTAATACACAAAAGAGAACTATATACTTCCCATGTCACTAGACTTTAACCAAAACCAAAACCAAAAAGGCTGGTACAAGATCAGATAATCCAGAAAAGGATAACCATTTATAAAAAGAAAATCTATGATTAATCTCCAAAATTTGTCTAACAAAACCCAAATATCAATGAGGATCATTAGATAAACAATTTGTCCATAAAATTATTCAAAGTAAAACAATCTAAGATTGAAACCCAAATATTTGAGGGATTTAGTCACATAGTCTTCCAAGTTAAATCGTAACATTTATCTCCAAACAAAATCAGTTGCTCTTAAAGTCTCGCATTGAAAAGTAATTAACCTAATCACATATCCTCCATGATAGGTTAATCATTTTCATTGATAACCCAAAATGAACTTACTCTTAATTCATAAAATCATATAACTAAAAAGAATCAGTCAAACTAACCAGGGACTTCATGTAGTCCAGTGGTAGGCGATAAATACCAGTCGCACTTTGGTTGTGGGTTCGATTCCCGCAGCATTGTCCGACGCGACGGGTTGTCACATGGTCTGCGTGTTGTCCTTTTTCCAAAACTATATAATTCTCAAATAATTACCCAAAAAGGGATAAAATCATCGAAAATAACCATAACATAATTTAACCTCAATTTTATCTCTTGCCTTTCACTTCAATCATAACATATAGTAACCCATAATTACCTCAAAAGTAAGGATCATATAAACCCAAATGGTTCTTTATAACTATGTCCACAAAAGAAATGATAACTATCACTTGAATAAAATTTTCCTATATTAAACATCAGGGTTACACATAATATAAAAAGTCTTCTAATGTAACCCCATCATCAAAATAGACTTAATACTCTTAAGAATTTCACCCTAACTCTTGAAGCCCTTATATGTTGACATCTTACTCATTCAACATTCTTCATGATCCATTAACCATTCCTTTCCAACTTATTCCGAAATACCTCTTTCCTACAAAAAAATCATGAATTATATCCTAATATTCCAAAATAAGAAAACAATAGTCATGAAATAGTACATACCTTTGATTGGTCATTGTCAGTTTCTTCATCCTCAATCGGAATGGCATTAGGTATTGGTAAACGAATATTGGTACGCTCTTGGTGACCCCATTCACGAAACTTCTTCATAGGACATGTGTTTTCATAATGACCATGCACACCACATTTAAAACATTCAATTGATCCCTCAAGAAATAACTTCTTTCCCTTTCCTCGAGTCAACTGGATGCTTCCTTTTTCCATGGCAGGTTCTTGCTTTATGACCTTCATTTCCACATCTATAGCATATTTCTGTCCCTTTGAAACATTTTCCTAGGTGTTTCTTTCCACATCTTTGACACATAGGATTTTGAACACACTTACCTTTATGATTATTACCTGTACTTCCGTAGGGATTTGTTTCTTGCATATATGATTCCTTAGAGAAATCTCCAAGGTTTAGGTGGTCAATCATGACTCCAGATAGTTGGTTGAGGATAATCAAAAGAGTTATCATTGCAGAGCCCATATCACTCAGTTGCTTGCTCAAAAAACTGTCACAGTTTCCTTCACATCCATTGTTACTTTGGTGCCTGCTAGATCCAGCCATTTACTGAAACCAAAAAGGTCAGTGTGAGTATATCAACAAAACCATCATGTACTAATGAGTAAGATAATCACTAAGATATACTTACTCATTCAATTTATCTAAAACTGGGACTCTTTCTGAAATCCTAACCATTATGGTAATGTCACTTATCCTTAAAGAATACCCTAACCTCTAAAGTTATCTAAACCGACCTTTGATACCAACTATAAGGCCCCAGCCTTAAACCTTACTTAATCTTGAGTTATTAAAAGATTACACATTGAGGATCTTTTCAGGTTTAGAGTTTTAGAGAATTAGATCATGAAACTTGAATTAAATTACACATTTAAACAAAGTGGTTACATAAAAGAAAATATTCATTCTTCCCATCAATGGAAACCTATTTAAAATAAAACACAGATTCTTTCTTGACACATCCTTGACACTATCATCACATCATGTACCTTTCCCTTGACCTGTGAAAATCATTTCAAAAACATGGGATGAGCATAAAAATCTCAGTAAGGGTTATAAAAATATGGGAAGGAAACATGAGTTCATATATACATAAGAATAAAATCATACTTTACCCATAAAACTTAGGCACTTTAACATACCTCATCAAATCATGAATAAATCATTGAAATCATAAGACATAAAGGTAACTTGAGGCATTCAGAACATTCTTACGTAGGGATTAACCCTCTTGGTTACGTTTGGAATACCCATCACAATATATTCCCTAAATCTCTTCGGAGAAACCTTATCGTTTCACTCCTTCGCGTTACCCAGTGCATTGGAGAGCTATAACGGGCTCACCCGCCCTTAGTTTATCACGGAACCACCCGTTTTCATAACAATGCCCAGGAACCATAACATAAATGTATCACATAAAACATGCATAAAGGAAATATAACATTTCCACATTTCAATCACAATATAACATTTTAGGATATTGAAATAATGAATCCATTAAAAAAACCATTTTCAAAACCATTTAAAACATTTAATAAAGAGATTTTTGAATCAAAGTGTCCCATACCACCTTGAAGATTTTATCATTTTAAACCATTAATATCCATATAAATAAATCCTTAAAACCATTTTGAAAACATGGATATTAATAAGAACAAATCATTAAAACATTTAATGTGATATTTTGGTTAAAGGGTTTTACCAAAATTAGAGACACATGAATACAATAATTGAGGAATAACATTTAATCAGAACTTTATAATATAATGAGAATAAATGGATTCATGATATAATATTCCAAAGGACAGTATATACACCATATAATAGTGAATTGGTGCATAACAACAATGAAGTCTCAATGGAGATGTAAAATGTGATGAAATCCCTTATAAAGAAGGTATCCTTAAATTAAGGATAAATCAATCTCAAATTTATGTGTGACAAATATAAATACACCCAATATAATTGGATATTAAGTGTAAAACAATAAAATTTCATTCACACATATTAAAAGGATGACATATTCAATAAAAACAAATTGAACCCAAAGAAATCGAAATTGGGTTAAAAAGTTCCCTTGTTAAAATTCGACAGCCTAACGGCGTCACTTCAAAAATTCAGAAAATGAGTTGATGAGAGATAAAAAGAGTATCTAATCACTTGGACATAAAATTTACATCAATAAGGATATATGATAACATATCCCAACATAACAATATGTAAATTAAAATACCCAACAAAAGAAGTCTTTTAAAAGGGAGGAGGGTGAAAGGTTCCCTTACCGACTTGGGTATCTTTCAAAACATACACCCCATGAAAGAAGGACAATAGATCATTGATGTAAATACTCATAAACGAAAGTATATTACAAAAAGAGTAGAATAATGGGCAGTACATATACCACTCAATGGAATTTGTGGAAAATGTAGCATAAATCTCACAGGAATAAAAGTGAGATGAAAAGTCCCTTATGAAAACTCGGCAGCCTAACGACGCCACATAAAACATCCGAATATGGATTGATGAGATCAAATAGGGTATCTCATAACATTACAATAAAATTTACAGCAATAGGAATATAAAATAACATCCCCCAACATTACAAAGAGGAGCTTAAAAGAAGTTACATAAAGGAGAGTACTTAAAAAGAAAGAGAGAGGTTAGATCTCTTACGAAAGTTCGGCAGCCTAACGACGCCACTCAAAACCTCCAAAATGGATTGATGAGAGATAATAGGGTCTCTCATCACATGAACATAAAAATTACAGTAATTTTAATATAAAATAACATCCCAATAACAAGAAAGATTATCTTTAGAGGGAATGACATATAAGAGTGTACTTAAAAAGAAAGAGAGGAGTAAGATCCCTTACCTCGGGTCCGAATTGACTCGATCGTTCTTTAACGTCCTGAATAATAAACTTGAGTTAATTTCCACCTTATTAAGAACCTTTTTCTAGTTCATTATTCCTATTAGATCACTTATTTCCATGTTATAAACATTATGTAATCATTTATGTTAATAATGATTGTTTTGTCGATATTTGGTTCTTAAGTCGAAAGTAGACTTCTTACAATTACATGTTGTTCGTGTGGTAAAATGTTAATTATATAAATAATTATATTCATGATTTGGATATCATATATTTCATATATATCCAGTACATTCATGCATTTATAACATTACATAATCATTTAGAGGTAAGAAATGAAATGCACTGTTCATGGAGACGGTAAGCCGTACGTACGCATGAACGCTACTTTCACTTCTATTTCATATTTTATAGAATGGAATAATAATGATATAAAGGGATATTATAATTACAGTATAATATCATATATAATATCATAGTTCCATCCTTTATACGTCCCATATATGTTATTTAACGAATCAAATCACTTTGAGGGGGCGGTAGTCCGCACTTCCTTAAATGAAGATATCGCGTTTACCCATAATGGAAACCATAAAGGTATGCCCAAAATGAAAAAAAAACAGAAGCATAAGGAAATAATAAACATATTATATATCATATATAAAAATAGTGACATCATAATGGCCACCTTTGATGGTGTTAAATGAGTATTGAACAATCATCGTTTCGGGAGGCAGAATTTCTCCATCCACGGAAACCGTATGTTCTTTAACCATTTGATGTAGTTGTGTGAGAGTGTAGCTCGAATAAATATTATAACAACATAATAGTATATTGAAGATACTGGTGTTGTTACAAAAGAAGTAAATAAAAAGAGTTTAGGGGGTTGGATAAGAAAAATAAAACAAATGAACATGAGAGAATGAATTACCTTTAAAAGTGTAGCTCCTTTTGATTTGAGCCTAAAGGATTCCTTTGAAAGGATTATACCCAAAGGGAATCCACTAGGATGAGGACAGGGATGTGGAGAGAGTAAATGGGCAGGTTTTGGCCGATCCAAAGGCTTGAGGAGTGTGTGAAATGAGGTAGAGTTGGGGGCCTTTTATAAGAGGATATGAGGGGCACTTTTGGAAAGTAAAGAAATATTACTTTATTTGAAAATGTGTTTCGGTTTTAAAAAAACCCATATTGATATAATTCGTGGATAAGGTGATAAGGGTTCGAAATCCACCCATTCAATAAGTTTTTGACATGTGTAGTTCATATATTTTACATTATCTCTCTATTTTATTTAAATCTTCAAATAATGATGTCATCGCTGCATCATTATTATGTCGTGAATAATTAAATTTATTTAATGTCTAAAAATTATATAACAATTACTATGATGTAGGAAATCTTTTTATATTTCCAAGGACTATTTATATTCAAAAATCTGATCATTATAACCCTATGTAACAATTGTTTTCGTAAAACATATGATGTTTGTGTCATTTTGACTTTTACATTAAATAAAATGTTATTTATGTCATTTCCCAACCAAAGTGTCTCCATGGGGTCCCCAAGTTGACCCATGGCTTTTCATGGTCATCCATGACACAACCAATGAGGGTAGGACATGTGTGAAGCTCATATTATTTTATTATAGCAATATTTTTACCTTAAACTACACTAATTACCACTAATCGCGATTAAAAACATAATAAGTTACTATTCACCAAAAAATTAATTTTATCCCATTGAACCACATTTTACTTCTTAATGACAACCATGTATGTTGGATTTTTGAAATTCAAAACAAAAATATGGCAAAATTTCATTTAAATGGAAAAATCAGTTTTTATAAGTACCACTTAGTGGTTTCACTATTCATCAAAAATTGATGTTTTTCAGAAAAATCCCAAAAATTCACCCTAAGCTATATTTGATATTAAAAATTCGATAATGAAGTCTATTTTACAAAATAAAAAATATATAATTTACATTAATTAATTTAATAATTAATTCCCGCTGTCAGAGCAAATAGAGTGTTTTTATGAAACAATAAGTATCAAAAGATTGACACTAGTTTAAGTCCGATTTCAAAGTGAAATAAATTCCAACAACCACTATTGGATTTAATGGTAAAAAGATTTTCTAATTTCACTTTAAAAACAATTCAAATGATAATCTAATCATATAAATAAATTAGATTAAAAATACGTTTTGAATTAAAATACAACATTTTACACTATTCATTAAAAAAATGAACTTTATCGGAAAAATACCAAAAATTTACACAAAGTAAAATTTGATGTCTCGATTCTAAAGAAGAGTTTTATTTGGTCCAAAATAATGTATAAGAGTGATCAAAAATATATTTAATGACAGTTCGCCATCAGAAGGCGATAAGTGAACCTTTAGTGAAAATTAGTTTATAAAAACCTAAAATTGAATTCTTTCCGTATTTTAAGCCTTTGGATAGATGTAAAAACATTTAAAAAACATATATATTCATATTTTAGTTATTTCTATCCATTCCCGCCAATACAACAGCTACATGTTAACTGCCATTTAAAATTATATTATTTTATTATTAGAGTGCAACGTAAGATTCCCAAGAAACTCGTTGTTGCGTGTTGGGTACGCCATCGAGCATAGCATCCCCTTTAAAGTCATATTAATATTTTATTCAAAAATATGGATAAATATGAAAATGTCATATTCTTTATTTACCTGGGGTGTAACATTTACATTGGTAATGTTCTCACTAATTATAATAATGAAGGATTATATATGTTTTTACATAGTAACTAAAAAGAGATTATGATGTAATTTTAAACTATAACATAAGTAGTTAAATTATTTCATGGAAACTATTAGGTATGATATATTTTTGTCTATGCTGATGATGAACATAAAAGGTTTTAGTCATACATCATAAGTATACATAAACACCATTGATTTTGTGTAGTCAAGAGTGTTGAATAAGTTGAATTAGTTAATGTGTTTTTAATTTCATTCAAATGTCTCACCATTATGTAAATTTGCTCAGATCATATATTCTTCTCACAGAAGGGTTTAATGGGTGGGACTTATCTGATGAGTACAATGAGATGTTAATAGAAATATCTATTATTTAATGAGTTAACAAATCACCGATGGTGAAATAAACATAAGGATGATATGTTAGTTTAACATATATGATATGATAAAATATTTATTATGTTGTGTATGTCAAGAATTCATAATGAATTTAAGAATATCTCATTGTATAATATTTTATTTAATCTATAATGTATTATTCCTTCACCTTTCCTACATAAATTCATATATAGATAGATAATTAAAGAAATATAATGATAATTTACCTATCAAAATATGACATTGAGTTATGCTTATCCAACATTCCTCATTGAGAATTATTGGTTATGATGAAATATTAAGGTCAACAAGAGGTTGATTAATTTATAGAGATAGAGAATATATGCACAAGGGAAAAAATATTATTCTATGGGTATCATTGTTTAACTAAAAATTATATAAATTTTTTCACAATACATATCTATTTAGTATACAATTAGTGGAGGGATCATATTTATGACCCATAACCTGAGTATTATGAGATACCATGCATGAGAACCATCATACATGAATATCATACTTACAAAAAATTACATATTGAAGTAGCTCATATTGTTTTGGTGGGTATGTTACTGGTAATATTTTCTGATGGTTCTTAACAAGAAATGAATTTTTCCTCTCAAGTAATGAGTATGACATATTGGCCCTAGACTGAGATAGACTATGGGAGTCTTGAGATGACAATAATAGAGTATATCTATCAAGATATGGGACATGTTACATGTCAATCCATAAGGATTAATGATATGTGATATACTCAACGATCAGATTTATCTATACCCTATTAATTGTTATCAGATTAGTTGGATATATGGGATTGAGATGAGTGGGGTCTCATGATAACTTAATATCTTAGAAAAATAGAAAATATATTAATGCATATTATGATATGATATGGGAAAGTGGACATATATTTATGAAAAATGGTTTTTGATAGAGATCATACCAAATCTATTTATATCTTTATTGGTTTACACACTTTTCTAGTGGCCTCTCTATTCATACATTTATGAGTATGAAGGTTTTCATTTAGTATCAATGCCATAATGGCCAATGGGGACACATGACTTGGTTGATTTAATGGGACTGTATTTGACATTGAGACTTCCTATAAATGTTTATTATAGGTGTATCTAAAAGGTTTTGGATGGTCCCTAATAAAGAATTATATATGATATGATATGTGGTTAGGATGATAATATTTTTTGAAAAGTATTTTGTAAAATATCCAAATGGAGTTGTGGATATGATTTCAAAATATAATTTACAATATACAGTATACTATAAAATGATTCAAATTCATGTAGGATTTAGTATATTTGGGATATTTAAGGTCATATTCCCTAAATTATTTGGTATAATATATATATACAGGTAATTAAATATGAAAAGAAAAATATTTTTTTATTCAAGTTTTATTGATCTAGTTTACTTGCTTCCAAATTATAAATTTTTATCATTTGATTTTCCTCTCACATAAGCATTAGTTTTCTAAAATGTTTTCATAAGACGAAACATGTGTGAATTTTATATTCTTTTGTATATAATCCTTGATTTTCTGAAGATAAATTCACCCATTTGTTATAAAATACTGAGTAAATATAGTATACTGAGAATTATTGAAATGAAAGTAGGTATCACATTCATTTTTTGGATTTATTTTTGAGTATAATATTTATTTGGTAAACCATGTTAATATATAAATATATCCTTTTCATTAAAAATTACACTATATAATTTATTAGTCCATGTTGGATGGATAAATATCATCAATACATTTGATGATTTTTTAGACACTGGCGAATACACTACCATGAGGGGAAAAACAGTCTCTAATTGGTGATCTTTTTCAAATTCATGTGATGTTTTATTGAAGATGTTTTACTTATATTTATTGTTTTCTATTTAATCTATTGTTACTAATTCTACTATTATAAATATTTTTCATCTTTTCCAAGTGGGATATTCTAAAAATGTTACAGAATCACTTCCCCTTTATCTGATAATTGTTATTGGATTCATTTAAAACCTTCTAGAAGTCCAATATTTCAAACTCAATATTAAAAAAAATAAAAATAAATATAATAGTAACTTAAAATATTATAAATATGGGCATATAATTTTTTTCCCTTAGAGTACACACATGTGTGTGTTATAAAAACAAAAACCCTTATTTTTTTATTTTTTGAAGCCAATGTAGATCTCATGAACCCCAAGTATTAAAGGAATGTGGAAATAAAATAATTTTTCTTCATTAAATTTTTTTAAAACGATTCTTATAAAAGTAAGATGTTTCATATCAATTTAATGATTTATTTTAATTTGTTATTTATCATTATGAATAATACCTTCCTATATATATTTATATTTTATTTATTTATGTTTTTTAGGGTTTTAAATTGTGAATTATTAATATTGAAAAAAATATTTGATTTTCCTAACATCCCTCATAGGTCAAAAGTTAATAGTCTTGTGTTTTCTTAATTATTTTATATTATACAACACCCCTTCATCCCCTCACATTCATGATATTTATATTATAAATGTAGTATATCTTGTTGAGTTAATATGGTTTCCTTATAAATTTTCCATTCCTCTATGTTTTTATAATCACAAACACATTTTATTAAGGAAAATTATCATTCTCTAAGAATTAATTTCTGAAGTAAAATATTCTTTCTCTAAGAAATGTATTATCCTTACCATTGGTTTTCAATGTATTATTTAATTGGATTCTCAAAACTAAGTCTAACCTTTTTTTATCTGCCAAATATTTGGATCTTTATAAAAATCTCTTAATCCTATATATCCTTCACTATAGATTCTTATTACTTTTCAGAATTTGAACTCTCTGAAATTCAGACTCTAAATTCTCTAATGTTCAGACTCTGAATTCAATAAATTCAGAATCTGAATTCTCTATAATTCAGACATAGAATTCTTTGTAATTTGGACTCTGAGATCTATGAAATTCAGACTCTAGATTATCTAAAATTCAATCTCTGAATTCTCTAAAATCTAGAATCCAACATTATCAGAATTTAGAATCTGAATTCACTGTAAAACAGAAAATGAGTATCAATTATATTTTACACTTTTATTGTTCATATATTTAGTATCAAAATTCATTATTTCCTAGATTCATATTATTCACTTCTATTTCATCTAATCTATTTTCCTTAAATATTATTGTTTCATTTGAATGATAATGATTCCCATTTTTTTCCTACATAAAACGATATTGTCTAATTTGTTTCTAACTTACCATTGGCTGAAAGTCATGTGTATAGGTACCTATGAGATTCAAGGAAAAATATGATTGTTCGAGGAGGGATCAAACTATTAATGTTTTGCCTATAAATATGAGCTCATTTGAATGAGAATATTATAGTTTTATGATCATAGAGACTACATTATGTATAGTGATTTCTAGTGGGATAAAGGCTCTCTTTCCTTGTACGATTTGTGAACATATTGTTCAACCATGAAAAACATTTTCACCTTTATTTGTGTGACTCTGATTATTATTGGGTACAATCCAGGACTTCCGAGGATAGGAATAATGATGTTCCAAATACTTTAAAGTCCGAGGACTTCTGAAGATATGAATATATAGGTGATGAATAAATTAATGATCGAGCTCTTGTGGGGATAGCATGGTAGAATCCGAAATTCTTATCAAGGGCCTACCTAGGTATGGTTAAGACATACTTTCTTGAAAGTATAAATCAATGGAACTATATCCAAGGTTGTTGGATACCCTACTCTTTGTTTTAATGTATTTCATACTTGTGTAACTCGGATATAAATAAGATTCAATACGCATTAAGGTATAATATTTTCCTAAAATAAAATATCTCTACTTTCTTTATGTTTAACTAGTTTATGATTTGGATTATTATAATTGGACATGGTCCCTTCCAATTATCCCTTTAAGTAATAACTAGTTAGGGTTTCTGAATTTACCATGTTTAACCATGTTAAACAAAGATTTCCTTAAGGTTAAAATAATTTTTTTTGAACCATACCATTCACCCCTCTTGTAATTGAGCATATATACATTATATTTTGATCCTATGATTAGTACTAGAGGAGGACTATGAATAAATATACAAACATATAATTTTTCATGCTCGTGTTTTTCTTGTTCTAAAATTTTATTTCAATTGTTTTTATAATTTTTCTTTCTTATCAATTCTTTATCTTGTTTTTCTTGAATATTTTTATATTTTATTATAAAATTTTACTACTAGCATGTTTTTATGGAAATGAATTTTTATTATATAATGGAAGATATGAATGTAATTTCTATAGAAAATCTTAATCCTACTAAATGACTAATTTTTTATGGTAATGATTATGAGTACTGAAGAGATTAGATGAATAACTTTGTCATTAATACTAGAGTGGAAGGAATTTTTATAGTCCCTAGAAATTACAAAATTCGAGAAAAAGAAGTCAAAACATTCCCCATAAAACAAAAACTAGAATATCAATTAAAATAAAATGCATGAAATAATTTGTTTTGTTCTTTGAATAATAATATATATCGTTAGATATCATCATGTGAATAAGCCAACTATATTTGAAAGAAAAATGATGTTACACATTTTGGAACATATAAAGTGATATAAACAAAAAGATCTATGTCAATACATGAATATCATGGATTCTTATTTACATATTCAGAACCTATTTTTAATGTACAACAATGGTTTTTTACAATTATAAATAGTCTTGAATCTATGGGAGAGAATTTTCCTGATGATGATGTTCTTATGGAAAAGATAATTTAAATCATTCACAATGAGTGGGAATCCAAATGGAAGACTATTGATGAAAATAGAAATGTATATAACATTACTCATGATGAGTTATTTGGAACTATTCTTCACCATGAATCAAAAATTAAGATATATAATAATTTCAACAAAAAGAAGAACAATAATGGAAGTGTTTTTTACTACTACATCTACATCCTAGACTCCGGAAAGGGAAACTAGATTAAAATATAAGAATGTTGTAGTTATATATGAATTATGTGACAGTGATCAGTTTGACAATGAATTAACCAATATTGTTCGAATGATGATCATGATTGTGGGAATGAAACATTTTTAGTATATATATTAGAAGAAGGATATAAATGAAAAGAATGATCCTGAAGTAATTTGTAATGACTGCAAAAGATCTGTTCATGTAGAACCTAATTGTCCTATGTGTTAGAGGAAAGGAAAAAATAAATATCATTCTGAAAAGATCAGAAAGAAGTACTAAAAATCTAAGGTTATGAAATTTTTGAAATCTAATGACACTTGGAGTGCTAGTGGTGGTGAATCATTAGATGAATCATCAGAATATGAATCTTCTAGTCAAAAGAATATAGGACTTATAACTAGACTACCTATTAATAATCATTATCTTATGGATGAGGTAAACAATACATAATCCTTAACCAATATCTCATTAATTCTAATTTTCCTATTAAAACATATTCTGAATAAATGGAAAATGAATCATTCTTATAAGAAGATAATACCTTACCTTTATTTGAATAATTTTCTCAATCAGATAAATTACATGAAATTGAAAACTATAAGATAAAAAATATTTTAGAAAATGAAAATTCTATAATTTCTTTAAAAAAACATTAGTATGAGATACTTCTAAATATAATGATAAAAAAAATTTATTTTCAAAGTGTTTCTAAAAAAATTAAGGATGTTAATTCCGAGAAGTATAAACATTCTAAGGATCATGAAAATTTTATTTCTATGAAATTATTGTTTGAGAATAACAATTCTTCTAAAACTAATGACATTGAGGATACAAATTTGGTGATTATAGTAAAATATGGATTTTGATCCTTAATGAAACATTTATCAAATTTTACTTATTTAAGGAATGAATTTGATAAAACATATTTAAAACTACATATTATTATGAATAGTACTAGATATGGTTATAATAACTCAAAACATGTATTTAGTAATTATTTTTTGTTCCCCAAAGTGCTCTGTTTTGGAAAATGTGTCAATGTAACGGACATTGGGAGAAAAATTATTCTTTCAAATCCAATCCTTAGTTTTTCATAATGATTATTTTTTAAAAGAAAATGTGGATTCCTAATATTTTACTTTCTGAAATATCCAAATCCCAGAAATTTTAGATACTGAAAGCCTAAACATTTTATTTTAAAAAAAATAAATGAAGTACCAACAGAAATATATGCTACATGGATAGAGGATTTTCTCAAAACATGACTAGTAGTAACAAAACATTATTGAAAAGATAATAGAGATGGATGTAGGATATGTAAATTTTGGAGATAATACTCAGGGATATTTTTTTTGTATAAGTAACATTGTTCTTTTATGAAAAGCATTAATTTCAAATGGTTTGTTTGTCAAATATCTTAATAAAAACCTCATAAAAATAATCTAATTATGTGATGAAGGTTACATTGTAAATTTTAGTAATGATAAATTCTTAAAGAAAAATTCAAGGAAGAGTTTATTATTTCTCCCTATCTGCAGGGGAATGTTTATACACAGAATTTAGAAGACCATAAGAGCCATGTTCTACCTTGTGTTAGTGGAATATAAGTACAATCATGGTTATGGTATAGATGATTTGGACACTATAACCTTAGAAACAAATGAAAAAAGTCAAATAAAAGACTTTTTAAGGAATTACCAAAGCTTATATTTGATTCTTCAATGGTTTTTAATCCTTATCAATATGGTAAGAAACATAATTCAATAATTAAATTAAATTTTGAGGTCTCAACTCCCGCTGCATTTCATATAGTGCATAAGGATCTTTTGGGTCCATCACAAACTAGAATTATTTGAGGAAAATAATATTTATTTTTTATGTTGATGATTGCTCTTAATGTACAAGGGATTATTTTCTAGAAAATAAATATGAATCCTTTTCTTATTTAAAAACACTTATATCCCAAGTTAAAAATGTAAAAAACCATCCTTTAAAAACTATTCATAGGGGTCCTGGAGGAGAATTTCCAAATACATATTTTGAATCTTTTTGTAGTAAGAAATGAATTACTCACAACTTCGTAGCTCCAAGAACTCATCATCAAAATGGTGTTGTTGAATGAAGAAATCAAATTCATGAAGAGATAACTAAAACCATATTTAGTTAATATTCATTTTCTAAACACTTTTGGGATGATGTTGTAAGTGATGCAGGTTATAATATAAATCGAGCTTTTATCAGACCTTTTCTTAACAAAACACCACATAAATTATAGACTCGTATAAAACCTAAACATTCTTACATAATATTATTTGGATACGAAGTATTGATCATGAATTTTAAATACAACTTACAAAAAATCCTAACCAAATCCGATGAATGAATTTTATTAGTCTACTCACTTCTTATAAGGCTTATAGAGTTTTTATGAAAAAGTCTTGTGTTGTTGAAGAAACAGTTTATGTTAATTTTTTTGAAACTGATCCTTATGCTTTTAAATAACCACCATCAACATATTTGGATGTGTTTATGAATTTTTTTATCAACTTTTTATAGAATATTCTTATAATGAATCAAATACTTAGGAAAATATTTTTGAAGTATTGAACCTTGATGATTTTATACCTTATGTTGATGAATAGGTTTTAAAAATCCCAAATAAGTTATTTCATAAGATTAATCCTGGCGATAGTATCAATGGTGATGTAAATCAACCTGTAAGGACTAGAAGTACTTTATGAAAATAAGTAAAACATCTAGAAATTCATTCCCAATTAGAAAAAAAGTAACTGATGAATATTTAGGTAATGATGATTGGATTGAAGCCATAAAATATTAACTAAATGAATTTAAAATGAACAATGTCTGGACCTTGGTCGAAAGACCAACAGAGAATTCTATAAAATTAGTAAAATGGGTCTTCTAAAATAAATGTGATCAAAATGGAATCTTGGTATGAAATAATGAAATATTAGTTTCTAAAGGCTATAATAGACATGAATTAATAGACTATTAAGAAACCTATATTCAAGTATCTAGGCACGAATCTATTCATATTCTACTTTCCTTTGCAGTATTATTTAATTTCAAACTATTTCAAATGGAGGGGAAGTGGTCTTTCATTAATGGATAGTTTCAAGAGGATGTTTATGTAGAAAAACATCTAGTTTTTGAAGACACAAAATATCCGGAACATGTTTTCAAACCTACCAAACCATTATATAGACTTAAACTAGACCGTAGAGCCTGGTATGACGTACATACAAGATTTTTGTTACAAAATAATTTTGTTTAGGGAACTACTAATCCAAATGATTTTATAAGTAATTAAATAAATAATGTTTTTATTATATGTGTTAATTTTGAAATCAATATATTTGGATCAACATAGTATTATTTTATTAATTAGTTTGCAAATCTAATGAAATTGGAGTTCGAAATGAGATTAATCAGTGAGTTAATTTTTGATTTGGTTTTTAAATTTCATAAAAACCAGAAGAAACATATATTTCTCAACATAATTATATTAAAGATATTATTAAAATGTATGGATATGAATACACTAAAAGTATAACTACTTTTCCTCACGAGGAAGTTAGGAAATTAGTAGATCAAACATATTTTATAGGTATGATAGAAATTTTATTATACTTAACAGATTATCATCCAGTCATAATTTTTTATGAATTCTTATGGGAAAGAAATCAATCTACTCCAATGGAATATAATTTGAAATTTATGAAAATAATTTTTTACTATTTAAATGGATCCTTTGATTTTGGACTTTTTCATTCTTATACAACTGATTTTTTTAAATGTTATTTCAAATTCTGCTATTGGTGGATATAGAGTGGATTGAAAAAGTACATCTAGAAAATTTCATTTCTTAAGAGATTAATTAGTTTCTTGGTAATTCATGAAACAAATCTCGTTAGCACTTTTCATTACTAAAGATGAATATGTAGTAGCTAAGTGTTATTCTACCCAAATTTTGTAGATGCAACACACACTCACAGACTATGGCATCAGTCTTAACAAAACATAGATTTTTTGTCATAATAAAAGTTCTATCTCCCTATGAAAAATATATGCACATCATTTTTTTATAAAACAAATAAGTATTCAACATCACATTCTTAGGGATATCACACTCAAAAGAGATATCATTAATCAACTTATCAGAACATGGAATCGGCATGATGATATTTTTACAAAATCATTATCCTCTGATACATTTCAATACATTAAAAAAATATAGGAATGATAACTGTAACACCCCGAGATTTTATGAAAAAATAATCTTTTAATTTCATTGATGTCTTCTATACACCACACCAAGTTTAGCGTGTACTATGCACAACACCATATTAGCTTTCAGTATATGCAATGCTATTCTTGGATCGTGTTACACACAATTTCAAGATCGTTTTATAGTAGTCATTCTACGCAACATTGAGTGTGTTTATGTATATATATATATATATTCAACGTATAAAATATGGTTGGATTCTGTTATATGAAACAACGAAGGATTCTTGCACAACACGCAACCCTGACTTGGCTTGCATTTCATGCAACTGCGGCCCTCCTCGATAGCTTACGTCATACGCAATACAGAGTTTCACTAAACAACAATATGCTATTAAAATATTATTAAAACTAGCCGTTATGAATAGTATTAACTAAATTTTTAATTTTATAACATTATTTTTCATCTTATACATTTTCTAGATCGTGTTAAGAGAACAAAAAAAAATCGGGTAAAATAAGTATTTCTCAAAAAATGCAGTTTTACCACCTTTTGATGGCGCACCCACATTAAATATAGTTTTTTACATGTTTATAAGTTCAATTTAACAAAATAAAATTCTTTTTTAGAATCATGAAATAAAAATTTACTTTGAATAAATTTTCATATCATTCTGGTAACTTTCATATTTTGATGAATAGTGAAAACACGCTATATTTTAATTAAAAACAACTTCTTCAATCGAAATAATTAATAGTGATAAAATATTAATTTGAGTGGTTTAAAATTATATTTAGAATATATTTTTACAATTTAATACAATGTTGGTCATTGGATTTAATTTCATATTTAAACCAGACATAAACAAGTGTCAATCTTTTGATAGTTATTACCTCTTAAGAACACGCTATTTGTTTTGACAATGGGAATTAATTTTTAAATTAATTAATGCAACTGATATGTTTTGAATTTGTTAAAATAGACATCATTTTTGAGTTCATTATATCAAATATATCTTAGGCCTTATTTTTGGTATTTTTCTAGAAACTTTCATTTTCTGATGAATAGTGAAACCACTAAGTAGTAGTTAAAAAAATGAATTTTTCATAAAACTTAATTTTACCACATCTGTGAGTGGAATTTCAAAAATCCAAGAAACACGGTTAATGTCAGCAAGTAAAATGTGGTTCAATGAGATGAAAATAATTTTTGGTGAAAAGTATCTTTTTACTCCTTTTTACCATGGTTAAAAGTAAACAGGGTAATTAAGAGTAAAAATGATATTATTAGTACCCTAACACATGTCCTAATTCTATTGGATAAGTGAAATTCGACCAAAAACAACATTAGGAATAAAATATGTCCATTTAGTCCTACTTGGATTAGATTAGGACATTTATTATTATTTAATTCAAAGAAAAGTTAAAAGTGTTAAAATCAAAGTTTATTTACTAAAACATTTTTAATATTTGGTTATGCATAATATAAATACGATTGTAAATATTCCTTAGAAATATAATAAGACTTCCTACATAATTATTTTTTATTTATAATTTTTAGACACTAAATAATGTAATTTATTTATGACACAATGATGATGTAGAAATTACCATAATAGTGAAAAATTAGAATAATTGATATTATAAATACCCAAATAAGTGTAATTTGAGACTTTTTATGAATTTCACTAATTTTATATGTTAATATGACATTTTATTATTGATTTAATTAACTATTTTATAACTAATAAATCTGTTATGAGTTTCACAAAAATCAATTACTAAACAGTGTCAAAATTGACATAAAATAGTTTTTAAAACAAATATTATATTATTAATTTTTATTTTATTCCTAAAAATCTAAGGTTCTACCAAATGACTTAGATAAGGTTATATATATTAATAATAAAAAACTTGGGGTTCGTTTGGCTTGATATAGTAAGTTTATTAACCTTATAGTGTAAGAAAACAAGAAGACAAGGTAAAAGTAAAATTATCTATCTTAAAGTTAAATATAAGTGATAAGGTTATAATAGGAACCTAAACTTGTCTAAATTCTATTGGATGAGAGGATTTCGACCCATAACCACCTTATCTTCTAAATAAATCAATTTGGAGCTATTTAAAACCGAATTTGACTTTATAATAAAATAATAGTTTTAGTTATTCCAAAGGTTCCCCTCTCCTCCCTTATAAAAGGGCACCCCCTCCCTCTCTTCCTCACAACACTTTGAGCCTTCAAGCTCGACCAACCTATGCCAAAATCTCTTCTCCACTTCCCTAGAAACATCCTAGATGTTCTGGTCTTCCTCAGAGACCAATTTTAGTGCCCTAAGAGGAGGTCTCAAAGAGGCGCTTCAAAGAAGAGGAGGTTCGGACATTTACAAAGCAAATCGGACCTAAGGTAAGGGAAACATCACAATCTCATTTTTATCCGAGATTGTTTATACTTTGAAATTTACTTGGGTTTATTTTATCATCCACATCCATGTTTCCTCAATATGTAATATTTATGTCCTTATACAATTGTTTATATCCAATTTTACCCTTCGTTGAGTTTTTAGTAAAAGATATGAAAGGAATATTTTGTTATTTTTCATACGAGGTACTTTTTGACTTTTCCGAAAAAAGTACGAAAAGAATGTTTTTTTAACCTATACGGAATGAATGTATTTTTAAAACAATATTTCGAAGAATCTTCCTTTACAAGTTTTCAAGTTTATTTTTAATAAACTTCTTTTAGTTTAAAATTGTATGACATGTAAAGAAAGGAAAAATGTTTTTGAAGTAGAAATGTTATTTTCCTCAAGAATGGAGTTCAAGTGTTTTATCAAAATTATTTTCCATATAAGATAATATAGGGTTCTATTTATATCCCTATAATTACATTGATATGATTATGTTGTTATGGATATATTTTTTTGAATTCCTTTACCTTATATGAATTGTTTTATGATGTCATGATGTTTAAGATTCCCATTTTTATTACATGGGTTATGAAATGATGTATGATTTATGATTTTGTGGAACAAATAAGAATGGTATCATAATGAGATGGGTGGGACCTATATCTACCTCCAATTCATTGGGTAATGATTTTATATCTCATGAGATAGACATGGCTGGAATGGTAGGTTATATCGGTTCAGTGAAACAGGACTGAAACGAGGAGTGAACTCGGTTCAGAAAGGGACTCTGTCCACTAAGATAGTCTTGGAAATGAGTCTTGACTAATAAGAAATGATTATCTATGATTATGTGTGTATTCCACAAAGATTCATGTTTTATTTTATGATTATTGGGATTACATTTCACTACTATGATTTATCCCATGTTATGAAATTATGATCTCTTTTGCAGGTTAAGATTTCCAAAAGATATGTTCTTATGAATATGAAGTGATTGATATTTCTTTTGTTTACCCTTACTGAGCATTTGAGCTCACCCACTTATGTTTTCTTTTCCCCAGGACATAAATAAATGATTTAGGTTTAAAAAAATAAGATCTTTATGGGAGATGTTGAAGATCTTTCACCACGATTAGAAGATTATATTCCGAGTTTCCAAAGACACTAAACTATTATGGTCCTTGTGTGTGTTTTTTTGTTATGTACTAAGTATTACGAAAAAGTAATGTAATGTTTATGTACGTCAAGCTTCGGGTCTCTACAATTGGTATCAGAGGAAAGGTTTAGTCAACCTTTGGAAACTAGGATGCGAAAACATTAGTGAAATCCCTAAAGATATTTCTAAGGTATGTTTAGGGATGTCCCTAAGGATAAGTATACATATAGGATATAGTCCTAGAACTATGGTAATGATCTTATAATTTAACCTAAGAAGTTAGACATTGAGGGTACTCCCCTTTTATTATATTGTTTTCCCTAGCATGATTTTTTCCTCTCACACTACTCTTTTTGGGTTTTAGAAAATGGCTGGAAACAATATGATTCACGATAATGGAAGATATGATGGACAATGGAATGATATTCTTCATGAGAAACCAAATGAAATGGTATTTGGAAGTCCAAACATCATTATTATACCGAATCAGCAATCTCATAATATGATCAATAAAGTAAAATTTGTTAAGTTTCCTGACTCAGCTAATAAGAGAAAGATGGAGTTTCATGATGATCATAGTGGAATGAAAGTTCAATTTCCCCAATGTAAATCATGTGGGAAGAGGCATCAAGGAGAATGTTTCAAAGGAACTGGAAGATGCATTGTGTGCGGAAAAGAAGGACAAAATGCGAGTAAGTGCAAAGTAAAAGGTTCAGTTAACACCAGGGATGATGATAATGGTATTGCTACGACATCAACAATGGTTAATTGTTTTAAATGTGGAATATACGGGCATAATGAAAACCAATGCCCTAAGGGAAAGTCTCATGAAGTGAATCAGTCTGGTCGTATGGGTAGTATCTATGTTGATGATGATGAAGAGACTAAAAATGATATGTGAGATGATATAATTGTTGAAGCTCAGTCAATGGTTTAAGAATGTAGTGGAATGATTACATGTTTATCGTGTGTAATGTTGTATAAGTAATCTCATGGTACTATGGAATAAATAGACATATAAGGATTGTTACACTGTTGTCTTTCCTTGAGTTTTGAAAGTGTGTGATTTATGGTACCAGTATCCATGATAGGTTATTCAGATATTTTTGGAATGTAGATGATATGCGCATAATGAAGGTATAAGGAGAAATTTTAATGTTTGATATTATTCATGAGATCATTACTGATATAAGGAGAAGGTTATATCATGGTTTGAGTATATAGAATTTTGGGATTTTGGTATGTGGAAAGAGTTAACTTTTAACTGCATTCATGTTTTCACTATGGTTCAATGGGTATTCATTATTCAAGAGAATACATGATTAAGGTATTTACATGTTTGTAATTTGAACAACAAGATATATCTTATGATATATGGGGGATAAATGATGGCATTCACGTGATCATTTTCTTTATACTATGACCTTGGACCGAAGTATTTAAGATAAGACTAAAGATTGGAATGGATTATGTTGGACATAAGTTAGTATTGTTTAAGGATAAAACATTTGTGATATTGTTGATGGGATGTTATAGTAATATAGCTTTAGAAAAAGGACAACCTGCAGGACGGGCGACATCCCATCGCGTCAGAAAAGGCTGTGGGAATCGAACCCACAACCGAAGTGCGACTGGCCATTATCGCCTACCACTGGCCTACAGGAAGTCCCTGTTTAGTAGAAGCTAGTTTTATTATATTAAGCAGTATGATATATGAAGTATAAGTCCATTTTAGGAACCATATATGATTAATCTCACTATATATGGACTTATGTATTTTTTGATAACTTTTCTAACCTTTTGTTTGAGACAGATGGAATGACCCATCATTCTATCACATGATCTGCTAACACATCACGAATGACAAATTCAATTTCATTTCTTTAAGAGATAAAGTGGAAATTTTCCAAAGAACGACAAACGGTGAGACTATACCAAAATCACGAAAGTATTTCTCTTAATTCCAATTTCATCAACTTTAGGGAAGTGATCTTGAAAACCAAAAATGTTGTCCTAGTGCTCTTATATCTGATGAATCAGATGGTACCTTAGATCGTCACAAATTTATGGCTTTGTGATTGTTGGCTTTTCCATAGCCATGTTCTCTACCACTCTCCATCAGAACATGTGGTTAGATTTCTCTTCCATATCCATATTTTCACCTATGTGGAATCCCAATGATTAGTTTATTTGGGTAAATATTACGTTTCATACTTTTTTTTAATGATTTGTTTTGGTATTCCTTTTTACGACGTGTGTTTCTATTAAAGGAACTTTCGAATAGTAAACCATTTATAACCCCGATGCATTTCGAGGGCGAAATTCATTTTAAGGGGGGTAGAATTTAACACCCCGAGATTTTATGAAAAATATTCTTTTAATTTCATTGATGTCTTCTATACACCACACCATGTTTAGCTTGTACTATACGCAACACCATATTAGCTTGCAGTATATGTAATGCTATTCTTGGATCGTGTTACACACAATTTCAAGTTCGTTTTATAATAGTCATTCTACGCAACATTTAGTGTGTTAATATATATATATATATATATATATATATATTCAATGTATAAAATATGGTTGGATTATGTTATACGAAACAACGAAGGATTCTTGCACAACACGCAACCCTGACTTGGCTTGCATTTCACGCAACTGCGGCCCTCCTCGATAGCTTACGTCGTACGCAATACCGAGTTTAATTAAACAACGATATGCTATTAAAATATTATTAAAACTAGCCGTTATGAATAGTATTAACTAAATTTTTAATTTTATAACATTATTATTCATCTTACACATTTTTTATAACGTGTTAAGAGAACAAAAGAATTTTTTCGGATAAAATAAGTATTTTTTAAAAAAATGTAGTTTTACCGCCTTTTGATGGCGCACCCACATTAAATCTAGTTTTTAACATGTTTATAAGTTGAATTTTACAAAATAAAATTTTTCTTTGGAATCATGAAATAAAAATTTACTTTGGATAAATTTTCATATCATTCTGGTAACTTTCATATTTTGATGAATAGTAAAAACACTCTATATTTTAATTAAAAACAACTTTTTTAATCAAAATAATTAATATTGATAAATTAATAATTTGAGTGGTTTTAAAGTATATTTAGAATATATTTTTACAATTTAATACAATTTTGGTCATTAGATGTAATTTCACATTTAAACCAGACATAAACAAGTGTCAACTTTTTGATAGTAATTATCTCTTAAGAACACGCTATTTGTTTTGACAACGGGAATTAATTTTTAAATTAATTAATGCAACTGATATGTTTTGAATTTTGTAAAATAGACATCATTTTTGAGTTCATAATATCAAATATATCTTAGGCCTAATTTTTGGTATTTTTCTGGAAACTTTCATTTTTTGATGAATAGTGAAACCACTAAGTGGTAGTTAAAAAAATGAACTTTTCATAAAACGTAATTTTACCACTTCTGTGAGTGGAATTTCAAAAATCCAAGAGACACGGTTGATATCAGCAAGTAAAATGTGGTTCAATGAGATGAAAATAATTGTTGGCGAATAGTAACTTTTTACATTTTTTTACCATGGTTAAAAGTAAATAGGGTAATTAAGGGTAAAAATGATATTATTATTACCCTAACACATGTCCTAATTCTATTGGATAAGTTTAATTCGACCCAAAACAACCTTAGGAATAAAATATGACTATTTAGGCCCACTTGGATTAGATTAGGAAATTTATTATTATTTAATTCAAAAAAAAGTTAAAAGAGTTAAAATCAATGTTTATTTACTAAAAAAATTTTAATATAGGGTTATACACAATATAAATACGATTGAAAATATTCATTAGAAAGATAATTGGATTTCTTACATAATGATATTTTATTTATAATTTTTAGACATTATATAATTTAATTTATTTATGACGCAATGATGATGCATTAATTACCATAATAGTGAAAAATTAGAATAATTGATATTATAAATACCAAAATAAGTGTAATTTGAGAGTTTTTATGAAATTTATTAATTTTATATGTTAATATGACATGTTATTATTGATTTAATTAACTTTGTTCTAACTAATCAATCTGTTATGAGTTTCAAAAAAATCAATTACTAAATAGTGTCAAAATTGACATAAAATAGTTTTTAAAACAAATATTATATTATTAATTGTTATTTTATTCCTAAAAATCTAAGGTTCGGCCAAAAGAATTAGATAAGGTTATATATATTAATAATAAATAACTTGGGGTTCATTTGGCTTGATATAGTAAGTTTATTAACTTTATAGTGTAAGAAAAGAAGAAGACATGGTAAAAGTAAAATTATCTAAATTAAAGTTAAATATAAATGATAAGGTTAAAATAGGAACCTAAACTTGTCTAAATTTTATTGGATGAGAGGATTTCGACCCATCCCCATCTTAGCTTCAAAATAAATCAATTTGGAGCTATTTAAAACTGAATTTGACTTTATAATAAAATAATAGTTTTAGTTATTCCAAAGGTGCCCCTCTCCTCCCTTATAAAAGGGCACCCCCTCCCTCTCTTCCTCACAACACTTCGAAACTTCAAGCTCGGCCAAACTCTGCCAAATTATCTTCTCCACTTCTCTAGCAACATCCTAGAGGTTCTGGTCTTCCTCAAAGTCCAATTTTAGTGCCCTAAGAGGAGGTCTCAAAGAGGCGCTTCAATGAAGAGGAGGTTCGGACACTTACGAAGCAAATCAGACCTAAGGTAAGGGAAATATCACAATCTCATTTTTATACGAGATTGTTTATACTTTGAAATTTACTGGGGTGTATTTTATCATCCACATCCATTTTTCCTCAATATGTAATATTTATGTCCTTATACAATAGTTTATATCAAATTTTACCCTTCGTTGAGTTTTTAGTAAAAGATATGAAAGGAATCTTTTGTCGTTTTTCATACGAGGTACTTTTTGAATTTTCTGACAAAAGTATGAAAAAATGTTTTTTAACTTATACGGCATGAATGGATTTTAAAAAAAATATTTCCAAGAATCTTCCTTTACAAGTTTTCAAGTTTATTTTTAATCAACTTCTTTTAGTTTCAAATTGTATGACATTTCAAGAAAGGAAAAATGTTTTTGAAGTAGAAATGATATTTTCCTCAAGAATGGAGTTCAAGTGTTTTATCAAAATTATTTTCCATCTATGATAATATAGGGTTCTGTTTATATCCCTATAATTACATTGATATGATTATGTTGTGATGGATATATTTTTATGAATTCATTTATCTTATATGAATTGTTTTATAATGTCATGATGTTTTAGATTCCCATTTTTATTACATGGGTTATGAATTGATGTATGATTTATGATTTTGTGGCACACATAATAATGGTATCATTATGAGATGGGTGGGACCTATATCTCCCTACAATGCATTGGGTAATGATTTTATATCTCATGAGATAAACATGGCTGGAATGGTAGGTTATACCAGTTCAGTGAAACAGGACTGAAACGAGGAGTGAACTCGGTTCAGAAAGGGACTTTGTCCACTAAGATAGTCTTGGAAATGAGTCTTGACTAATAAGAAATGATTCTCTATGATTATTTTTGTATTACACAAAGATTCATGTTTTATGTTATGATTACTGGGAATACATTTCACTACTATGATTTATACCATGTTATGAAATTATGAACTCTTTTGCAGGTTAAGATTTCCAAAAGATATGTTCTTATGAATATGACGTGATTGATATTTATTTTGTTTACCCTTACTGAGCATTTGATCTCACCCACTTATGTTTTCTTTTCCCCAGGACATAAATAAAGGATTTATGTTTAAAAAAATGTTCTTTATGGGAGATTTTGAAGATCTTTCACCATGATTAGAAGATTATATTCTGATTTTCCAAAGAAACTAAACTATTACGGTCCTTGTGTGTGTGTTCTTGTTATGTACTAAGTATTCCGAAAAAGTAATGTAATGTTTATGTACATCAAGCTTCGGGTCTCTACAATAACCATAAGGTAATCTTCCATATTAACTTTTTGTTACAACCTATCTCCAGAAATTAAGAAACACTTATTCATACGGGGAGTGAATTTTTCTTTTTTAACAAATTTCTTTCTTTAATTTTTTTTGATCTCAAAATATTTAATAAAATTCTTGGAACCTGAGTTTTTGAATTATCAATTTTTTTGAAACCTATTCTTTTTTTCATTTCATAATAAAAATGTCTGAAATGTAAATAATCATTATCAATATCAACAATTCATTCTATGTAATCTGGAAGGTTTGTTTCTTTAATTAAATCTTCATAATTTCAATTTTTACTTGTTGGTATTTATATATTGTTTTTAAAAAAATATATTGTATTAACTTTCCTTAAGTCCAATATTTTCTTTCAAACCTCAAAAGATCGTATCCTACCAAATTCTTCAGCAACATTCATCTCAAATATATGATCATATCAATATTATATCAATAATTGTATGAATTAAAGAATATGAATCATCATATCAAATCCTATATAAATTCCCCCTCTTTTGTGTCCCACATCATATTTTCAATAGATTTGGCAGTGTATCTCTGCTCAACTAAAAATCAGTTATTTAGTTTTATAAATATCCTTACATTCCAGATGTCACTCGAAGATTACTCATAGAATTAAATGACTTAAAACAAGGAAATAAAGGATTGAGAAAATCACAGAGAAAGGTTGGTTAATCCAATTTTTTTGTCTATGTATAATTCTTTGATTATGAATAATATCAAGAAGAATGAATGTAAATGTTTATGTGTAGAAACATTAGAGTTTTTGGATTTGGCTTATCATGAAATTATTGAATAATTGTATGATAAAGTATCTTTTTATGATTAAGGAGGAAGGGAAAAGTTTTCATTCAAGATTTATTAAAAAACTATTCTTTATCATTAAACATGGCTACAAACATTCCTAGTTTTCCTTATGTAGGGGAATAATTTTTTTTCTCTCACAACATTCTAGATAACATAGGAAAAATTAAGTAGTTAAAGCCAATTGAGGTCCTTGGACTCAAAGGATTACAATCACAAAAGATCAATCATATTTCGACAATAATCATTTTTATAGATTTGCGGTTACAATGTTTTCTTATTATGAGAATGTGAGACAATGAATCTCATAGGAAAAGTGATATCTTAATAATTTAATTTTTGGTGAATATGATAAATATAAACCTAATCAAGTATATTCCCCTTACCCTCTGAAATATCAACAATTATCCCTAAAATATCATATTATTGTTTATCTAACGTTCTTGTCAATGATCATTGTTCTATGTTATGAATCTTTTAAAATTCCTAGATGTTAAAAACCTAGAACCATTAAGATCAGGTAGTTGTGTGATGTCACATTAAGGAGGATGAAATTTGATTTCAGTAACAAGACACGAGAGTTTAGGATCTTTTTGAAAGTGATATTTATTCTTCAAAAAGTAAAGGGGAATTAGGATAAAAATCAATGAAATCTTTGAAGAAAGGAAAAGAGGATAAACCTAAACCCAAAGAAAATGAAACAATTCAAGAAACCGAGTCAGCTTCACTAAAGCTGAAAAAGAAAAAAACTTTTTCTGAGAAAAGTGGGGTGAGAAAAAGAAGGAGGAGGAGGAGAGAGATGCATTCTTTGGTATAGACCCTGCTAAGAAAATGGATTTGAAAATGCAGACAGTATAGGATCTTGAGAAACAATAAAAAGAAAATATTTTAAAGATGAAAATGTTTGAATCTAAAATCATCCAAGCCATTTGTATGGATATTGAGAAATCCTCTATACTTATCAAAGTATTGGAATCCTTTTTTCTTTTTTCAGTTCTAGTAGAAACTAAAGGAATGAAAGTTTCCACACCGGGACCTATTGTGGAAGAAGAGACTGCCTATAAATACGAAGAAGTATAATGAGAATAAGAAGATAAATAAAATGATGGAAGTGATGATTTCATCAAACAAGTGGAATAATATCATGAGAAGGAAATCCTTTTAGATATGTTATCGATTATAACTTTTGAGGTTGAATTAAAAAAAATATTTCTCTAGTAAATGAGGATGATGGAAATGATGAGGTTGATAATACTTTAGATGATGAGAGAAAAAAACAATGATTTCATTCATCCTGATGATGATAAGTGATGTTATGTGAAAGAAGATGTTGATGAATAATAGGTAATCCAATTCTTAGATAGTGATCATGAGACTCTAAAATTTGATAACCAAATCTCAAGGTCCAATATTGGAAAGAATTTGGTTGATGATATGACTAGAAGGTATATGTTTGTGAAAGATATAAAACAAATTTGTGGAACATCTAAGAGGATTGATGAAGAGTTAGATAAATTCCCCAAACCAACGATAGAGTTAACATCTTATTCCTCATCCTAGTTTGTTTATGATTTCATTGTTCTTTCATTGAAGAATTTAGTAAATAAAATACCCATATTCCAATTTATTAATTCAAGATGTAAGATACTTCAAACATATTTCAATAAGAAGTAAGAGTCGATAAGTATAATCCTGGATACATTTATCGAACATGAAACAGAGTTTAATAAATTTTATATTGGTTATGATTATTATATGATATCATTTAATGAAATAAAAATGATCTAAGAGGATATTAGGTGATATAAAAAACATGGAAGAATTTCAAGATTCAATAAAAGATGTTTCTGATAAGCCAAATAAAATAATAAAAAATGATTAAAAGCATTTTTCAGAGAATCTTAATCTCAAAAAACATCGCAAATGCAAGAAGAAAGAGATATGAATGGATTTTTGAATTCAGTTTCTCTAAATCTAAATAATGAAATGGAACTCATGGAAGTGTTGAAATAAAATTTCACTCACTAAGATTCAGTAGTAAAGTCCTTGGAAGAAGTTCTAAATTCCCAATTAAAAAATTTCAAGGATCTTGAGAAGAATAATTAAGATCAAGATCAGTTTTTAAAGAGTTTTCAGGATGATCACAAAGAGAATAATTTTAAGGTAGTTTTTGGGAATCTTATACTAAAGGAAAATAAGGATGAATGATTTTCTTGAGAATCAGATCATTTGTTGTATTTTTTAACTATTAAAAATTTTCCTATCATAATGAATTTTGTCATAGTTTAATTTTTATTGTATATTTTAAACAATTCAGGTACAATTTTGTCTTTCCCTATATTCATTTTTAAAATTAAAAATGGGGAGAAAATAATGATAAATAATATTATGTAAAAAATAAGATAATTCTCTATGTAAGGGGGAGAATAATTAATCGGGATCCTACTTAATTAAGATTTTGAAATTAGAGAAAAAGTAACTTCTCTAGGAAAGAAAAAAATACAATCCTTAGAGATTTCAAAACCTAAGGAGAAGTTAGTCATTATCATCATAAGTCATAATTAAAGGGATGTTAGTTTTATTTTAATGTTAAAAAATTATTTATTACTTATATTAGTTTTCGAAATCTTGTTTGTTCTTTACAAAAACGATTAGATTATTGAGTCAACAAGGATTCCTTATGAATTTCCCAATCCTATATGTTTTAAAAATCATTGAAATTTTTTTTAAGGAAAATTACTATTTCTCAAAGAATTATTTTCATAAGAAAAATTTTCATTCTCTAGGAATATATTCATCTATACATTTGGTTTAAAATGTTTTATTTAATGAATTCTCAAAACCATGTCTAACCATTTTATGAAACCAAAAATTAAAATGATTATAAAATCCTAATAATATTATAGATCTGTAGTTACACATTCTTAATGTTTTTCAAACTCTTAATTCCATGAAATTCAGACTCCAAATTCATTAAAATTCAGACTCTGAATTCTATAAAATTAAAACTCCTACTTCTCTAAAATTAAGACTCTAAATTCTTTAATATATTGACTCTGAATTCTTTAAAATTGAGACTCTTAATTCTATGAAATTAAATCTCTCAATTCTCTAAAAATTCAGAAACTGAAATCTATAATATATAGAATCTAAATTCCTATTAATTTGGACTCCGAAATCTATTGAATTCAATCCTCAGATTCCTCAAAATTCAGTCTCAAAATTCCTCCTAATTTCAAAAATAAATTCCTCAGAATTCAGACTCTAAATTCTTTATAATGAAGACTATAAATTCCATAGAATTCCGACTCTGGATTCCTCATAATTTTGTCTCCAAATTCCTCATAATTCATTCTTTGAATTCCATAGAATTTAATCTTTTAATTCTTTTTAAAACATAATCTTAATATCCATAAATTTCTAAAATCTTATTTTTCTTATATTTAAACACAAAATTCTATATTTTCTAGATTCTGATTATTCTCTTTTTTAGGATAATTTATTTTCATTAAATATTTTTTTTATGAATTATAATGTTTCCCATAATTTTTCCATACATAAAGCGATGTTGTACAATTCGTTTCAAAATAACCGTTGGTTGAGTGACACATGTATATGTCACTATGAGATTTATGAAAAAATATGAACATTGGAGGAGGGAGCCAACCACTGATGTTTTTCATATAAATATTATCTCATTAGAATAATCTCATTACCATTCTATGGTACTATAGATTACATAATTTGAAGTGATTTCTAGAGATGAAAAGACTATTATGCCTTCTTTGATTTTTGAACATCTTTTTCAGCTGTAAACAACTTGTTCCGCTTTCTTTCTGCAACTATATTTTTTGTTGTGTACAATTGAGGGCTTATAATGATAGGAAGACAGAGGTTTGAAGTACCTTAAAATTTGAGGACTTCCAGGGATAGGAATACAAAGGTTCCAACTACAATAATTCTCGAGGGCTTGTGGGGGTAACAACAACACCTCTTATTTTCTAATCGATGGATTACCCTCTTGTGGGTAAGATAAACTTTATTTAATGTATAAATCAAGGGGCCTCTATCCAAGGTTGTTGGATGCTCTTATCTTTTGGTTAACTGATTTCTTACTTGATTACCTATTTTGTTACTAGTTTTTATTTCTTATGTATTTTTTTAATAAGGAATGTATAACTTTTTATTCATTCTTATACTTGTTTAACTCTAATATAAATTAGATTCAATATGCATTAATGTAGATTCATTCCCTACAAAAAAACTTATTGATGTTTTTTTAATATTATGTTGTTTGTGTTTAGGTTTCTTATAATTAGACCTGGTCCCATCCAATTACTCCATTAAGTATGAACCAAAGAGGGTTTGTGAATTTACCTTGTTTAACCTTGTTAAACATAGATTTACTTAATGTTAAAAGAGAATGTTTTTAAATATAAAATTCCACCCTCCACTTGTAATTGATCATATACATATTTTATTTCGATCCTACATATCCCATGGAATACTGTTTTAAGACCGAAACAAAAGCAACAAATAATTTGATTTTAGGAAATTAAAGGATTTTGAAACATATGTTTAACTAGAAACAATCTATTTTTTCCTTGGGATTTTTTTTTTATCATCACTCAATATCCAACCAGTAGTAAAAATAGATAATGAATAATGAAAGGGCGAAATATAAAAAACAGAAAACAATATAAAAATATGGGTTTTACTAAAACATATATTCAATTGGATATTGGTTTGTGTCCAATTATAATAATACTTCAACCCATATTCCTATATTATAATCAATTAGATCAAGTAATAAAGTAAAGATATATCCATATACTCCATGAAAAAGATAGAATGATGTGAATAAATGAAGAAAAATATTCTGTTCGCTATTCCTATAAATCCTTTAGAATTTTTTTGTCCACATTTTTTATAATTGTCAATAAATTAACAGTACCACCTATATGGTTCCATATAATTAATGTTTTAATATCATAAAAAATTCTCAACCATTTAAATGTAAATCATAATATTTCTATATAATCATTAGAACCCCACAATGTGAAGCTCCTTGTAATTAATATTTTTTATGGTACCATAATCGTGAATGTATAGATATATCACCTCAATCAATAAGAACATGTATTTTAAAATATCTATATATTAATTACAATAAAAACACAATCAATTATGCCTAATATTTTCCCAATATCCACCCCTAATTTACAATAATGTGATGAATAATAAATTTTACTGTGTTGAACTAAAATTTTAATTAAAATTCCTAGAAAATCAATTAATTTTAGTGATGATATTGGGAATAGGAAATCTCCACTCTTATAATTTGATTAACGATAACTATTTTAAGAATATTTTCATTTTATGTCTCATTGGATACTACATCTAATCCATTTGGTTTAATATTAGGTTATAATAAACCTTTACTATGTGTGTTTTTATTATTGACCGAGACATGAATTCTTATTCAAAACATACCCATGGTATACAATAATAAATCTAAGAGACACAATCCACTAAAATGATTATTCCCCCTTTTATCATCAAAATTATTTTTTTATTTTAAAAATTCCATATATTTTTTTCGTTTTACTTAATATTATATATTATTCAAAGATTTTTAATTTCTATATTGAACAACTCAAACCAAATAATACATTAAATAATCTCTAATCTTATATAAAATTAATAAATATTTCAAAATCCTGAAAAATATCAGTATGAAACAATTCATAACTATACAAAAAATTGATAGATTTTAATTCTTTCCTCCATATGATAAAATGGGGTTATTTTGATTGTTCTCCAACCTCTTGGTGTAAAGTTAAATCTATATCCACAAAGGATTATTTGATAAAAAAATCATATATCCTTGTTTATTAATTTTAATTCAATATATATCTTCAATTCCTAACACCCAGAAACATTATAAGTTCCATGGGTAATTCAATATTCTAATGGGATAATAATTTAGCTACTCAATAAAAATCTATATATTCAATTTTTTTAAAATAAAATGATTCAAAACAACATTAAATTTGATGATGTGACCATCATGGAATGTGACAAAATAACTCAGTGATAAAATGTTGATGTAAAGTGATGTTTAAGTGGGAAAATATAATTGATAACATAAGGAATAGGATTTTTTTTTGATAAATCAGATTCCTAAAATGAATAGAAATCGATAAGGATAAATTGAATCAATTAAGAAAACATTTACGGTGACTCGACCTATCCAATGTAAATATGTAAAAAAATTTATAAAAAACATCTATAATATTAAAATTAGGTAACAAATCAATTGAATATGATACTAAGGGTGTGAATTGGATAATGATTACACATGAAGAGATTGATTAATCAAAAAATATTTATAAATTTTAAATTTTCTTAATTTCAAAATGAATGAATGTCATTAAAACATGTTGGTTTTCTGTAATGTCGAAATTGATTAAGTTATAGTAATTTTTAATATGGGATAATGTAAAAGGTTTATACCCATATTGAATAAATCATTGTGGAAATGTTTTTTTCTCACAAGTATAGGTTGTATGTAATTTGAGTTCTCATGGAAATAGATGTGAAAAATGGATTGAATGTGTTTTAAATGTATTTTAATTAATAATTCTTAAATATACCACTTATAGAGGAGTTTTTCACAAAACAAATAGGTTTTTTCATTATTCAAAAAATTAAAATGTTTTTTACAGATAAATAAAGTACTATATGAGACATATTAAGGACCCTTGACTTTGTATTCTAGTATTTATCAAAAGTTTGATAAATTGTGACTTTTATATCGGAGGAATAGATCATAACATCTATCTCATGATAAAAAAATATCAACCCATTATGTAGACAATATATGTAGATGAAATAATATTTTAAAGATTAAATCATGCATAATGTGATAAATATAATAAATTCTTGAGGTGCATGTTTGAAATGTTTAAAAATGGAGCATTTATTTTTTTTACTATTTTTTGCAGGTAATTATAGAGGGGATAAAACATTTATTTGTCAAAATTAATTTTTTAAATAAGCCTTATATATATCTTTAATTACTTATTGAAATTTCCTGACAAAATCTGTTCCTAGTCGAATAAATATTTAATGTGATGAAGATAAAAAATATATCCATGTGATATAGAATAGTATAATAATTTTTAACCAATAGTTAATAATATAGAAATGAATGAACATTATGTTTTCTATGTATAATGTTTCATTACCCCATATAAATACAATATAAACCAAATTCCAAAGAATGGAAAAAATTATATTATGAAAAAGGAATTTTGGATTTCAGTATGATATATATTGATGTCAATTATAATGTGTTATTATGGATATTGAATGTAAATATGGATGGTTTGATGGATGGTGAAAATTATATATTGTTATGTTTGGATTTATGTTTATGTATTTAATATTATTTTTATATGGAGGAAGAATGATTACATCTTGTCATGATCATTTGATGCTGAATTATTATAGAATAGAGAAGCATAAATATAAATAATATATCTACGAAATATATTGAGGATAATTATGTTATGGTTATATATATAAATATTATTATTTGTGACAACTGGTGTGATATTTATATTGGAAAAAATCACAAACATCATTCAAGGATAATGAATTTAGAAATAAATCTTTTCTCTAATAGAGATATGGTAGATTAATGATTTATTGAAGATTATATGTGTATGTTTATAAAAAAGTAAAGAAATATATGTAAAATAAATTCAAACAACTAAATAAGACATTAAATACCCAAAATTTTATCTTGGGGATCAACCATATCTATCAAAATAGATAATGTTCTAAGGGGACCCACAAATACCAATACAACATAGAATTATTCGAAAATTTACATCATGAGGTATAAGAAAGAAGTGGATAATGGAATGATAAGATATATATTATGGAATATTTCATTTATAAAAAAATTACCACATATGAAATTTCACTATACATACCTATTTGTGCGGTAAAAAATGGGATAATTTTGAAAAGGTTATAGAAAAATTGATCATATAAGCTAAGATGATTCATTATCCTTATACATAAGTAGGGATTTAACCCATATTTAATAGTGGGATAAATAATAACTTTTAAACATTTTTAGAGAAAATATTTGTATATTAATTTATTATTATTATTTTTTTGTAAATTGTTTTGTTATATAGATAGGTAGTATCAATAGGCATTAAGAGGATGTATTTCCGTTTTTAATAATTTGGTTCCAAGGAGTCGTAAGATTAGTTAAAAGTCTATATGAAGAAATATTCAATTAATTATTAATTCAAAATTCAGAAATTAGTTATTTGATCTTAGAGTAGATGATTAAAAAATCTATTGAGACCCAATTGAATCACGCAAAACAAAAACATCCTCAGATTATTTTAAAATTGTTCTATAGAATCATAAGAAATAAATCCCATTTGAAATAAATTGAACAATACATGGAAAATCCTAAAATAATATAAAATGTATTATCATTAAAACAGTTGCTTTTATGGAAAATTAAATGACAGATTGTTTTGTTACAAAATATTATGTTTGAAAAATGTACATATGTGAAAATATTGAAATCAAAGAAAAATCCATTTAGTATAAATAAACACTTAATATAATAAGAAATATTCAAATATATATATAATTTTCATAGAAAAGAAAACATTAATGTAATATGATTATATATATGAACTCATTTTCCCCTAATAGAAAAAATTTGACATCATATGATGAAGGAGATCATAGAATATATGGGACATTGAATGCCATAAAATAAAACAAACCACATATCTCAATGAATTATATTTATTTTTCAAAATTCACTTAAATTTAATCTGTATTCCCATAAAAAGTTATTGAAATTTTGTTTCATAATTTTAAGCATCTTAATTTATTATGTACTAACCTTATTTTTAAAAATCTCCAATTATAGACATAATTTATTAAAATTCTCTTCATGTATTATATTTGTACTAGCAGTTGTGGAAAATCTATTCAAATTTTGAATTAAAGAAGGGATAAATACTTATTTTTATTATTTTATTAATTAAAAAACATTATATATATATTAATTTTTTTTTAAAAAAATTCATTATATTTTTTTTATTTCACTTAAAGGATAATTTTTTTAAATTTCCTCAGAAACAATTCGACAACAAACTAATTTTGTGTTTTTTAAAACTCTCAACATGATACCATATAATGGTCAATAATTATTTAATTGTATATAAATTTATACATTAATGATATATAATACTCATATGTATCATTAATTATAATCAATTTCAATGAAACCCTATCCATGAAGGTCGTAGAAAAAAATGCATTTCATCATTCTATTTGGGCAATTTTCTACACGTATGAATGAATGGAGATTTATATTTCAAGGAATCTGGGAAAGATAAATATGATTCCTAATTTATTTCTCTTTAACAAGTAAATTATATCATACCATTTTATAATTTCACCTTTTACACTATCCTAGTAAGATAGTGATGAAGAAACTTTATGTTTATTCATTTAGGTGGTAGTCTTTAAATATTAATTATTCACTTTTTCCATTCCATTAATGGGAATCGGGGAGGGTGATTACAACTTGTAATATTGTTATAATAACATTAAAGTATACTAGTTATACTAATGTTATACTTTTCTGTTGTTGTAATGGAATTTTAGGAATAATAATTAAGATTAAATAAATAAATAATTGGAATGAGATTTTGGGAATTTATAAATAACTACTAGGATTATATCATTTGTGAAAGGGGTTAGAAATTTTATGGATTTCTTTTGTGAAAACCAGAAATATTATATTGATTTATAAAATAAAATTGAGGGTCATATTAGGCCCACATGCCACAGAATTATAACCATATATATGTTTTCCAAAGGCTTATAAAATATTCATCACTTCATCCTAGAAAAACAAATGTAAAACAATGGGTTCCATAAATATGTTATCATAAGATAAAAATAATATATAACAAAAAAAATATTTTTAGACAGAAATATTAAAAACTAATTCATAATAATGCACACCTAAGGACAATAGTGGTTTACTTCTATTGTAAAAATTGGTATGTATGAAAATGGTACATAAAATATCTTCATTATTTTCCATTTATTTCTTCATAACTAACATAGTTATTAGATATAACATACATAAAACTATTGTCCAATACATGGGTATGGTTAATTGAAGGATGAGATAAATTATTTTCTCAGATGTTGTAAATATAAGAAATATCAACAAATGATCATAATTAAGCATAAGACAAGTACAATTTTTTTAGAACATGATTAAGACATATAATATGTATAAATACTATGAAAACTATCTTTAATAATGAGACATTGATTTTTTTAAGTCAATAAATTATCATGAGGCAAAAGAGTGTGAAATCATCAATAATCAATGATAATCCATTAGAACATATTATAAGCCTTATATAAATTTTTTTGTATAAATATACCAATATAATATAAAATATAGAATAATTATTATAATATTAATATCCTATATAATAAATAATTATATTATAAGAACTAAAATTTTATTATGTTAGGGTAAATTATTTATGTTTTTATGTGGATGCATTAGTCCACACATAAACCCGAGCGACACATTCATCTAAAAATGGATAAGGAAGAGGTGAAAACTTTTTGGGAAATATCATATTAACATATCGATATTCATCAATATAGGTTAAAAATGATTATATATATAAAATTATATTATGGAATCTTGAATAAGAAATAAATTTTAATGTTCATGGTTAACATCTATACTAATTATATGAAAGATTGAATTTATTTTATTCATTAATCAATAAAGGATTCATCTTAGAGAGAGAACAAATTATCTAGGATGAATAGAATGATTATAGGAATGTTTTTTATTAGTTATTCCATAATATATTACGATAATATGATGTTAATAATGGATGAGTAAATATCCCCTTACACAAGATAAGCGAGGGGCACACATTGAATTTCATAAACTATTTCAATTATTTACAGTAACATTAAACCAAATGTGATACCAAATTGATAGGTAATAAAATTTATGATAAAAAATGCCCAAATATATTCAATAATAATAATATTATATTTATGTGTTATAATACATCCTTTTCCTCATTGTATACCCCTATATAAGCCCATTTTAATCGAAACTATTGTTTGAAAATTTTACTTATTAATATTCACTCTAAAAAAATTATATTTAAAAAATTAAATTCTATTTCATATTATATTTAAAAATATGGAATCAATTTTAAATTCTAAAATTTATATATGTGGTAAAATTGAATTTTAATTATGTGCAAAAACCATAATAAAAGATCATTTTTAGAGAAACTGATTTTTATGAATAACGAAAATTTTTATGTCTATTACATGGCTTGTAAAATCAATAAAATTAATTTTCAAAAGATTAATTAAAAATAAAATCTATACATTTAATGAAAAAATTAATAAAAATATTTTAAATTAAATAATTAACATAATGTCCCATTTAATGCATCGAAAAAACATTCTAGTAAAATCTGCCTTAAAGAGAAAAATTAACATCTAAAAAATGATTTTTAATTGTTATTACTATGTAATTGATTTTAATACTTTCAATTATATTATATTTAGTTTACATTTAAGAAATATTTTACAACATAATGGTATAAATAAATGTAAACAACTAATAATTTATACCAAAATTATTATTTTTCCTTATTCACTAGAAAATATATATTTTTTGAACTATCCATTAAATTTATCGTAAGAAAATAATGAAATGTTCATTTAAAAAACATGATTATTTTTATTAAATAATTTTCATAATAATAAAATAAATTAATTATATATTTTTCAATTTAATGTAAAAAACATTTTTGATGAAAAGTTATTTTTGAAGCATAAAATGTAATTATTGAAAATTGGGTGCTTATTTAATATTAATTAATATTTAGCTTTCATTAATAAAAAATAATATAAATAATTTCCAATAAATTTTTATTACTATTAAAACATGAAAATTTAACGGTGATTTTATAATTTTTTATTATATTTCTATTTATATAGTCACCGGGTTGTTTGTAAGGTAATAAATTGAATAATTCTTGTTTTATTTCAATGAAAATAAATAAAAAAGTAAGGGAGGTAACATTATTCCACCAATAGAATTACTCCAAATATATAAATTTCATTACCCTAATAAAAAATTAGGATATCCTTTCACATCCTCGAGTTCCCATGCAGCCTTCCCAAATTTTAAATTCCATTAATGAACATTAACCATATGAGTATTATTATTCTGTTGAACTATATGACCATTATATAAAATTTATAATTGTTGGGAATTATTTTAAAAACAATGAAACATCATTATATCCTCATAGATTGGTACACGAGAAATAAAATTAATATAATTCCTTAGTAGAGATAATTGGAGCACCTTTGGATCTTGAGATAGTATTAGTGGGGATTGCAAGATTTAAGATATATTACATACTTTTTCAAGAATCAATAAAGAATAAATATATATCGGGACTAACAATCCATTATTTATAAATATCATAACCTTCTACCCCAAATGAAATTACATACTTGTATTTTTAGTAATACTAAATTTTAGATATCACTAATGATTTTCAGCATAGTTCTTTTATCAACTATTATATACCTTGACAGGTTGTTGAGTGGATTAAATATTCTTCACAATTTCATTATCTATATTATTTAACAATAGACTAACATATTTAACATTATCTTGGTATGTCAGAGTCCCACAATGTTTTCATATATGTCTTTATAAGGATCCATCTAAATGTTTTAGTGAAATCTGTTGTTGTAACAAAAATCGAATAGAGATAGGTGTTGATACCAACAACACGTGAATGATAAAGAAAATGGTCTCTATATATAATATATATATATATTTAATGGTCCTATCATACTGACTATATATTTTCTGATGATAATAATTACTATAATATAATTTCATATATAGGTATTATTGATGTCTTCTTTGGAACTTCCTTGTAAACCACATATCTAAATAAGGAACAATAAGTTCTAGTTCCCCATTTAACTGTACCACTACAATGATGTATATACATAAAAGTGGATTAAGAGAGAAATATTATGTGATTGAAATAATGTGAACTGAATTAATAAGGATATTGACTACAACCCAAATATCATTATAGAATTATATTTTTTTGGGGATTCCAATAATGAAATATATGGTGATTTATTAAAATTTTTAATCATTTATTAGTAATGGTTATAAAATACACATTGAATTATTTCTATCATCATTTACATGTTGATATACTTTGAACTGAGATATATATTCCTTAATTTATTACTTTGAGTTTTTCCAATATAAATACACATTCATATCTCTATACATCATCATTAATTCACGATGAATAGAAAAATATGAGTAATGAGATTATTCTTGTGGTTAATTCATCATGTGTGATTTTAATATGAAACATATATTTTTTTGTAAAATACCATTCCTTCAAAATCGGGGTAAAACTCAAGAACATTCATTGCTCTCTTTTTCAACCTAGAAACCTCCTATGATTTTTCTTTAATCATTACATGGATAGATAGTTGTATAATTATTTGATAGTGATATTATTTATTAAATTAAATTAAAATTTCATGGTTGATTCATTAAAATTCCATTAATATTGGATCATTTACTATCCTAATTATAGAAAATCTAGTATGATCATTTAGACTAAACAAATCATCTATCTAGTTCTCCTTACCAAGGTGGTAATTCATTGATTAATTATAATATTAACACCAAACTAATAATATAATTTGATTTATTTTCAATAATTTTTTGTTAATATATACATTAATATTCCTTGACCAGAATATCATTCATTCCTCTCCCAATATTGATATACCCTCAAAATAACTAATGAAATGATTACCACTTATAACATTGAATTGATATATAAGTAATTTTTCTCATGAAGACACAATTGGCATGTAGAAAATTATTTCACTATATAATTATATATAAGAACATTCCCTTGAACCTATTTTATTCATCACTATAATTAGAAAATACTTCTTAGTTTTATGGTAGTGTGATAAGACAAGAACTATGAATCCTACTATTTAGATCCATGAACGTTTCTTCGTATTCATGAGTCCAAATGAACTGATCTACCTTTTAAGTTGACATAATGACATGAGAAGATATCCATAGTAAATATTTCACAAATAATACATAATATTAGTCTAATCCAAGAAAACTATGGATTTCAGACATACTAGTAACCCTAATCCAGTTATGAATAACATTTATCATTGATTAGTCGAGTAATAAACTCTCTAATGAGATTATATAACCAAATAAAAAACATTCTATTTCCAAAATTCACTCATGGAAATTTTTCATTAAACATATCTATATCAAGGGTCTTCAATACAATCCTCGGGAGATCATCATACACTTCCTTTCTTTTCAAATATATAATAATATTATCTATCAATTAGACACTGAATTGTTCACGGTAATATCAATATATTTTATTCAATAAAACAATTAAGAGAGTGGTCTCTTTATAAATAAAGTATTCCATCACAATACATCATAGTTCCTATACATAAAATGAAATATGTAGTGGGTATGAATTCACTTTTTACCCTCAATTGATAGTATCCAAATTGAATTTTGATATGTGAAATATAATAATAGCCTCATAATTAATCAAAAAACCATTAATACATGTTGGAAGATACATATTCATGATCGTGACCATATTAGGATCTGGATAATCAATGTAGAGTCGCATTGATCCATCATTATTCTTAAAGGATCCAGGATCACCCAAGGGTGAAACACATTGATGAATAAATACCTTTTCAAGATTCATCAATATTTTATTATTCAATTCCTCTAACTCAATCATGGACATTATCACTGGAGAATTTGGTATTGGTGTAGCACTGAGTATGATCGATATTGAAAACACCACATCATGATTTGGTTGAACACTTGGAAAATATTTCAAAAATACATCCAAATACTCAAGTAGAATATGAATAATTTTTTTTCATGTTTATCATCATCCACCTAATATAAAGAATCTATTTGTATATAAATCATTATTCATGAAATGACAGTAAATTTTTTAAGTTCATATATATCCTCACGCTGGAGAGAAATGATAAATTATTTTATATAAAGTGTTACATTCCCCCTTCAAATATTTATATACGATATATATAATGGTATCTAATACATTCTGAAATTAAAACAAAATTCAAATATATGTATAATAAAACAATTTCAACAGTTCTAACTCAAAAAGGTAAAATATATTGGATTCACATTTTTTTTGGATCATCATAAAATAATGATTATTTATTTATAATTTATAGTGAAACCATTGAGAATATAAATTAAAATTCATAAATACATTTAAAATAAAAAAATCATAAGAATAATATCAATTTTGATACAAAAATATTTTAGTGTGAAAATCAACACCTCAACATAATCGTTCTTTTATTGATCTCTTACTAAAATAATATAGTTAGCATGCCCATCATTCATCATTAATCAGAGTGATTAATCATGAAAAATAATTCACAGGTTGTCTAAATAATGAAAAGATTCTTTCAATCTATGACACAATATGTTTAAACTATGTAATCCATGTCGAATTTCAATTTAAACACTTCATAATAATTCTTAAATAAAATATCGATTAACCTATTAATATCCCCTTGAATTATTGGAACAATTGTATAGTATGGTTTAAATCACTATATTTGAAAATGATAGTCGGGATATACTCAAAAAACTATTTTCATATAAATCACTCATATATTAATCTGAGATTAACCCACATACAATTTTAGGATATATAAAAGTACACACATTTCTTGGGAAACAGTAGTCCATTATATCACATAATATAGGATGTAATCATATACATGGTGTTATCCGAAGAGATATCATTAAAATTATTTACATCATTTAATATTTTACCAAAAATATCCTCTCATACCAATTTTTTCACCAATACTATTCGAACATAAATATAATATCATTTTATATTAATATTAAACACATTTTACATTAATGTATTCATGGGTATAGTAATGTTCTATTGTATTTGGAAACATGGATCCCCAAATAATTGATACATAAAATACCTATATAATTTCCATAATATTTATAAAAAATACGAACTTTCTTATAAATACCATATATATAACCTATATTTATATGTTGGGGAAGGGAAAAATAAGAAATTTTTCTCTCATATGCTTACATTGGTTGTAAATAATAGATATTAAATAATAATGAACAGTGATAAAAATGTAATATTAATAGAACAAGAACATGCTAAAGTAATACCATAATCATAACCCATCAGAAAAATATATTTAATCATGAAATATGGAATGTTTGTTTTGTAGAATTTCACATAACACACAAAAGTGTGAAATAATCAATAATAAATTATGATATATGATAAAAAATCATAAACATAATATATATGTTTTTTAAATATAGAAAATTATATGCCATAATTACCAAAATAATTATTATAATTTAAATAAAAATTAATATATTAAATTATTTATAATAAAACATGATGAATGATGCTAATAGATAATGATACATATATATATATATGTGGAGTCTATGGGGAGAAAATACGAACATGTGATACATTAATGTCCCATACGATAGAGATCATGTGGTTAATTATTATGATTTTTTCTTAATAAAATGTAAATATACTGATGATACTTGATTTAAATTGTTTTATTGGATACAATAATTTTAGAGAAATACATAAACAAATACATTTGAAAGAGCTTAGTTAAGGGAAATACATATTCTTTGAGAGACATTATTATATTACTACTTGTGCTTTAATGTATTAGTATGAGTAGAATACTAGAGTACCTGCGATGAAGAGAAGTATTATATGTTGTTTTCTAGAAGCTATTGGGTGATCTAAAATCCAAAATGGTGTTAATGATAGAGGCAGAGAGGTGTTCTTTTATACAAGAGGGGAGGGACACCCATGAAATTTCTTAAAATGTATCATTTATTTAAGGGGAATTTAATGTAAATTAAATTAAATGGATAATTATTATAATGTAGAAAAATATAAGGATGAATAATTATCAATCATTTAAAAATTAATATATTTGGATTCTACTTTAACCGATAAGTCATGGATTAACAACCAACATTTGTAATTCCATTTTAACCATAACTACGATAAGATGATGATTCTATTTTTCCTATTCACTATGCCAAAAAATTATCTTTACCATAATTAATTATATTAAATATGATCTATTCAAAATATGGAATAAATTTATCGGAATAAATTTATGTAAGATGGATAATTTAATTTTAATTAAACGCACGGCATAATGAAAACACATTTTCATAAAAATTAATTTTATGTGTAAAATTTATTTTTCATTTATTTCATGATGTTTAAAAAACCTAATATTATTCTAAAAGTATTATATTATAATAATATTTATTTAAACCATCAATATATTTATATTTAATTAATTAATAATGATAAATACATAATTTACCCTTATGAATAGTTTTTAGATAAATGTTATTTTATGCAAAAAAATTTACTTGTACCAAAATAAATTACAATAATATTTTGTATGTATCAAATTAGATTAACCTTAATAAATTGTTTTTGCACTCATTTTATGATCTTATTTAAAACATAATGGGTCATTTGATATAAATTATAATAAGTATTTTTGAAAAATCTATATTCCTCACAATTAACTGAAAAAAATATTTTTAGAAAAATACTATAAATTCATTGTAAGATTTATATGGTTATCAGAAAACCAATATTCATTTCTAAAAATTCCGATTCTGAAAATGTGTAAAAAAAATATATATTTTTCATGAAATAGGTTGTTAAAAACGTTTCTATAGAAAATATATTTTTGAAGAGAAAAATATATTTATTGAAAATTGAGTATATATTTGTCATAATTTAATTAAAAAAATTATAAATTTTTGCATAAATTCTTTATTTATATTGATTCCTTCTAGTTTTACATCAATTTTGTTATGATTTTCTGTATCACGGTTCATATAGACTGGATGATCTATTTATGGTGAGTAATTTAAAATATCTTTTTTTATTTCAATGGAAATAAAATATAAAGTATTTAGATTTTATATTATTAATAAATAATAATAAAATGGATGGTATCATTAGAGACTATCCCCAATGACCCATATGAAACACCGATGTTTGCTGAAATAGATGAAAAATACCTTTAAAACTGTATTTGTAAATTTCTATGAAAAAAGAGGAAAAAAATTACATTAATTGTTTTATTAAATTTCATAGAATGTTAGAAAAATATTTTTATATTAAAATAATAATGAAAAATAATATTTGATGCTCAGAATAAATGAATGTTGTGGATGTATGAATAATCAATTCATGTTATATATATTAAAAATATTATTTTCAAACATTTGTAAAAAGGAAAAAATGATATGTCTGGAGTACATTTAGAAACATTAATCATTAATAAATAATAAGTAATGAACAATTTAATTAAAATTACCTTTTATTATATATTTAAATAATACTTTAACTTTTATAAAAACAATTTTGATGAGAATTCACATTTATTAAATGGTTTATTGACCAATGAAGAAGTATGTTTGACATTTTTTAAACAAATTATTGAACCTTTTTAAAAAAATGAAAAACGAAATAGATTGATTAAATGATAATATCAACCAATGGAGATGAAAATATATGTTGTTTTAAGGATAATATACTTAAAATTTCTATCAATTGTAATTTAGAATAGATAATCCTAAAAAACATTGGATTCTAAATTAAACCCTTCTCTAAAGTATTTTATTTCTGCATGTGGCATTAAATCACCTACTAAATAAATATAGATTAATTATAAATAGAATCCTATAAAATTTTAATAAATTTTATATAATATATTATTTAATTATGACAGAATGTCACCCATTTAATAAAAATCATTTTTCAGAGCGACAACTATCTCATTTTTCAAGCTTGTTCATTTTTAGCAGTACTAGTCCTTTTACATTGATCATTTTTCAATAACATCAACTATTAATATCATGATATAAATATAAATAATTTTCCATAAATAATTCATTATATCCATCAATGTGAAAAAGTGATGTAAAATGAATCACATCTCTTCACGGAGGTGTTAGTCAACATGTATGTTTAAGTGATACACACACTCCCCATTTGATGTAAAGAAGTTGCAAAATGGTTATTCCGTATTCATGAATTAAATTCATTAAATAGAAGATTATGAATTAATTATTTAATACTAGATATAACATATATATATATATAGCCTAACATTAATTAAATTTTAAAGAACAGAGTTTTGAGTTATACCTCTTTCGCTCAGAGACCGACTTTTGAATTCACCTTATGGATTTAATGTGAGGTATTTGGGGTTGAAGAAACGATATAGTAAATATAGAAGTAATAAACTGTGGTACTAAGGTAGTTATTGGTTGATATATACGGTTAAAAAATTAGTAATAATCAACATGATGAGGTTATCGTATATATGTTAGGGGAGGCAAACACCATTAATTAGAAACATTATTAAATTTATATAAATTAATTTCAATAATAATGCGGCAGAAAGATGATATATATTGAATCTGGGATATTATAAGAATAATTGATGTTTGGAAATAAAATTTAAACATTATTATATGATGTTTCAACACTTATATATTAGTTTTATCCCCTTAATAAATAGTTTTTCGATTACCATAATATAAGTGTTTTAACAATTAGTGAATATGAAAACTACTAAAAAGGAAATGTGACCAATAAATGGACCATGGTTGATATGTTTTACTATATCACATTAATTTAGAAATAATTATAATATTAATTAATTTAAAATAATTAAATTATCTACTATTTAAAATATGATACCATTAACATTGTTTTTCGAGATTATTTCCATAGTTTGACATTAAATAGAAAATAATAAAAATAATATACAAATAAAACTATTAAATCAAAAAAAATATGATATATTTATCAAAAAAATGGGATTAAATAATTCATTAATTTATTTTACTTTAACTATTTTTAAATTCATATATTTGAAATTTCAATTACTTGAACAAGGAACATATTTGTATTTTATAAGAATTTATGGTAATAAATCCATAAAAATAATAAAAGTTATATCTATGTCATAAAAATTAAATTTTATATTCAAAATAACCATATATCCATTCCTAAATTAATTTCTGACTAATTCATAATATTATTTAAATAAAAATCAAGTGGGTTTCATTGTGTATATACCATTTTCTTTGAAAACATATAAAGGTTGAAAAAAATAAAATATCTCAAAAAATTACCATATATTCATAAAATGATTGATCATGGAAAAAAATCCAATTACCCCATTTGATAAAGGAAACTGTAACATATTTTTGAAAAATACTAATATTTGTCATAGATCAATACATCCAGAGGTAGGATTCATTATTTTGGATTTGATTCCCTGTTCTAATATTTAAGGATGAATGAGGACCAACGAATGAAAATGTTCTTCCACAGTTCGATCGTTCATTCCATTTGGGTTTTATTTGAGGGATTTCACCAGGGTATGAATATTCCATTGATTCTATTATTTATAATTCTCGTTGGAACATTTCAATGGAATAACAAACTGTGGTTGACATTAATTCCTTGATAATATTTTGTCTTCTTCTCTCTACCCTATTTTCTCTGGGTTCTTTATTAGTCTTCGCCTTTATGAATGACCATTAATTGCAGCATTATTTCTTGGTAAAATTATCCATCATTGATGATCTGAAATTGGGATTACATAACATAGGTGTGGTGGTGATAGAGATAGATGAATCAATGTGAAATGGAAGAAACAATTCTTCAAGAGGTTCACTTTAGAATTGATTTAATCAATTTTCTGGAGCTTATTGGAGGCCCTAAACACATAGATTCAGTGTTAGAGTGATGAAATGACCTATGATATTGTGTTTTGAGGTGAGAAAATCCCCAAAACAACATCCAGATCATTGGCCGAGGCACGATGAGGAAGAACCTGGGATTTTGGATAATCTCCAAGAAAACTGCATGTATCCTGATGTTACATGGTGTGTGGACTCCACTGAGTGGTGGTTAGGGTTTCACGAGAGTTTTAAATATCACACGACATGTGACCCCATCACACAACATGCATGATCTTCCAAGAGATTCATTTTGTATCTTGGGAGATTCACTAACACGTGGTAGAGTACACATGGTTCCTACATGGCATGTACCGCACCACGTGATTTTTCATAGACCACCTACACAGACTACCCAGTGTATTTGTACAATGGTACAAGCACACAGTTTGACAATTTTTTTTCACAAATAGCCGAATTACATGGGTGGAACCTGGATAGAAAGATGTTGCATGTGAATTCTCTTACATGTCATGTACCCATCATTTACCTAACATAGATTGGAATAACATGGACTGTTGTACATGGGTAGTACATGTGTGTAAGGTAAACAAATTGGGAAAAAACTACATGTCTTATATAAATTTCTACCGTGCATGAATATCATGTCCCCCATATCTTGGACATGTTTTATTATGGTTCGTTCACATTATATCTTCCCTAAATGTGGGTCGGTGTCATTTACTACTAATAAGAGTATGATCCCTTCATCTGAAAATCCTGGATATTGTCATTCAAATCCCCAGATAGGCCTAGCACGGGTTCCCCTAATAATTATTCATGACCATGGTAGATTCCTTGGTATTGAAATGACCATCATCACTGATCATTGATACTCTACTTAGCAAGTTAATCTTGTTTTAGTGTTTTGTATCACCTGATGGCCATGGTTGTGATCCTTATCTGTTGTATCTTATCATTCTCTTCAGATCCATTATTTTACCTCTCTCATGATGGTTCATAACGAATAGTATTTCTTATATGAACATCCTCAGTTCCATCAGACATAAGATCATGTTATCCTAGATGAGTGGTTCATGGAATCTTGTGACTAAATCCCTAGTGTCGGTATGTGGTTTTTGTGACGTACCTCTAGAATTCATGTACTGGTTTAATCATATCACTTTATTATTCTTATATGTTTAGTAGAAATGTACTTGTGTATAAATGAATGAATAGTTCCATTTTGTAATTCTTATTTGTTTCGGGGTGTCCTACTGAGTATTTTTTTACTCACCCCAACATAGGATTTTCCCTGAAGTGTCTTGTATTATGCAGATAAAAGACTATTTTGATATAGTCATTGGAAAACGAGGACCAAGCAGTGCCTTGAGTGATCTGACAGGTCAGGGTGAGTTACTACAACTAAAAACAACAATCGTAGTACATTTATTGATAGGTTAGAATTGTGGTCACATACTTCTTTTGGTGGGATTTTATTTTTATGGGTTTCAGATTTCATTTCTTCTATTCTCTTTATGATTGGATATAGTCTAATGTGTTCATTTTTTTCTTAGTAGTTATTACATTTCATAATTTTTTGGGCTTCTATATGTGTGTGTGCATAAAATTACATAGTAAATTACTTCCATCATAGTGATATGACATGTTGACACTAGTCACCACCCCCTTCCATGTTGGAGGTAGGATTATTGAGTCACGGAATGGGCCCCACTGGGATAGGTCATGACCGAGTGGTATGATAGGTGGTTAGTTCAATCATATGAATGAGATTTTATGATATTGGGTTGGGGAAATAGTGTTATATATTTCGATTTTGGTTTTCAGGACATAGACTCCGCTGTTGGTATAGGAGGTAGATGTATCTTTACACCAGTTCCCTGATAACCTTCAATTTTTCTTATTGTATTAAAAAACAAGTTGCATTGAAAATAATGGAACATAAATAAAAAGGGAATTTGTTTTGGTTACATTTCTTTTATGAGTTGGATCTCCATATATACTCATTGACTGTGGTATATCTTGTTTTCTTATAGGATTCCCCTGATATGCTTACAATTTAGGATTCAAAAGATCGATCACAAGGATGACCCCCTTACCGTTGAGGCTTCAATACAGGACCAGTTGCCCAGATGTCACTTCTATGTGGTTCAAAATCCATATCACCACCTGTTGAGAATCATGTGGAAATCTTAGTCCCATCATAGGGGAGTGAAGGATGAGCACACTTCATGAGTTTTGGAGATATAGACACCTCGAGTTCGAAGGCAATTCATAACCTCAGGGAGTTGAGGATTTTCTTGAGGAAGTGACATGGGTTCTCCACCTAGTCAGGAAACAAGTAGATTATATGGCGGTCTTTTAGGCGAGATATATATATGGTTTAGAAGGGATATAGTCGATTTTGGCTGCATAGAATCTCAATGAGGATACTCTTTTGTGGAAATAGTTCGAGCACCTTGTTAGAGAGGAGTTATAATGAGTTACACTAAGAGTTGTGCATATCCCAGATAATCTTCATCTACAACAGGGTAACATAAAATTATATGATTATTCATTGAGGATCACCAATATTTCTAGGTACTAGATAGATATGGATAATGATTAGAACTTAACGGCTCAGACCATCATGTGAGGTCTTAATTGAGCCATCAAAGCCAGCATCATTACTTTAGGCATTCTGAAATATGCAGGGGGTTCATGAGAAATAATTGGTGCTCAAAATATTTTTGGTAGAGAAGATACAGCTGGTATTAGTTAGCAGTGGTAGAGTAGGTTATGAAACTTCCATACATGGGTCAAAAAGTAATTCCAAGGGACTTAGACGTATGAGGATTTTGAGGATGAGTTCCCAAGATAAATGATATGCAGTTCAAGCCTCATAGGTTGGGTCTAGTCATACTAGGGAGAGATAGTTCTATTCATTTAATAGTAGAGGACATCATTATCGAGGTTTTCCACCACTCCACACAACTATCATTGAGGAAATGGATGGACCACCACGGTAGAGACAATGGTTTGAGCATGTTGATCAACATTGTGGACAAATATGTTGAAGGATCTATGAGAGAAGTATTAGGTGGTATCCATTTCGACATGTAACCACCACCACCCCCAGGTGGTCCATACCAGGCTTAGGGAGCTAAAGGATAGGGATAGGGATAGCTATATGCTATTAAGGTATATGAAATAGGGACTCCACAAATGATACAAGGTATGATCTGTGTATTTTCTACTTTATTTGGAGTACTAATAGACATAGTTCCTAGTCATTCCTTTCACACCAAATATCTTGTTCAAGACTAAGTGATTCTGGTTGAATTTTTGACTCAAACCATACAATTAGAGACACAAACTAGGAAGAATCAGTGATTACCCATTTATGCTAATAGTGTGGCATAACCCTTGGTGGTGAGAGTTTTAGTTGGATCCTCTTGTTGGAAGCGTAGATTCCTTATAACATGATTCATGGTATGGATTGGTTATCCACAATCCATGTTTGGATATTCTATTTTTAGTGAAGTTTGAAATGTGTTAACAAAGATGAAATGATGTTTTCCTTTACCAGTGAAAGGGATACCCATAAAGAATAGTATGTACTCATTCATTGGAGGGTGAAATCGATTACTCATGAGTTGGATAGATTATACCTCACAACATTAGATGTTATGAAATTATAGTTCTTATAGTGCTTGTAGTGTATGAGGATGTAATTCCTAAAGATGTTCTAGGGTTACCTCCCCACTTGGAGATAGACTTCTTCATTTATTTACACCTCTGGTTAGTACCAATATCTGCACTACCATATCATATGTCTCCCACCTGGCTTTGCGAGATGCGGTTCATTTGGAGGAATTGTAGAAGAAGGTATTTGTGGGAGATATTGGTTCACCCTTGGTAGGTATAGTTTTTTTCTTAAAATAAAAATGAGATATTGAGGTTGTGCGTGGACTAATGGTGCATGAACTAGGTGATCATGAGGAAAAAGTATCCACCAAGGAAAATCGGTCATATGTTTGACCAAGTTAAAGGGGAATGGTTGTTCTTGACAGTTGACCATCTATTTAGCAAAAAACATCTTGGGAGTATATGATGAATACATACAGAATTTGGCATTTTGGTGTCTTTTAGGTCACTATGATTACTTGGTTATACCCTTTGGCGTGACGAACACATCAATAGTGATCATGGGACTTTTGAAATAGATCATCTAGTATTTCTAGGAACTGTTTGTGGTAGTATTTGTCTATGTTATCCTTATGTAATTAGAATTTGAGTAGGAGCATGTGAGACCCTTACGAATGGATTTTGGAATACTCTAAGAGAATCATATTATGGTAAACTCTTGATGTTCCAGTTGTAGATTTAGGTGGACCAAAATCTGGGACATTATATCTTAGCTTATTGAGTCGATATAGTCCCAAAAAAGTTTTAGGTAGTGTTAGTACAAGATCCACCTCAGAGTGTGACAGAGGTGGAGAGCTTCCTAAGTATAACATGATAATACTAGAGATTTGTATCAAATTTCTTATTTGGATTAGTGTCGATGAAACCTTTGACTCAAAAGGGGAATTCTTTAGTGTGAAAGATATGTTCCATTATTTTTTTAGTAATTTAGTTAATGATTTATCCGTGATATAATGTTGAGATTATCCGGTGAGATTGTTGTGTATGCAGTCCTCTACGACGCATCGGGGACTGGGCTTTATTGTGTCCCGATACATAGAAAAGAGGTTACTTCCAATGGTTCATGCAATTTGACACCACTTGAGAAGAACTACACAACCCATGGTCTTGATTTATCAATGATAGTCTTCGTATTGAATATGTGGTGACACAACTAAATGATAAACAATTTTATCATCTAATCTGATAAGAATAGTCTCATATTTATCTTCTCTCAAAATGATCTTAACTAGATACAAAAGAAATGGCTAGAGTTCCACTTATACTATGTCTTTGAGATTATATATACTCATATGATGAGGAACATGGGTAAAGATTAACTCAATATGTGTTCTAGTTTATAGTTGATGAATGGGGTGTTGAGTAGCTGGCCTTGTTACATTTATCCTTAGTGGATGGATATGGAGTATCTTACCTGTAGTAAATGGTAGTTAACCCTCCACTATTACAGAGAGTTAGGGAGGAAGATATTGGGGATACAGACCATGAGACTCTATGTGCCTAGATATCCATAGGGAAATATTATGATGAATATTAAAATGGTGGGGAGAACATCATACTTTTCATAGGATGTACTGTAGTACTAGTGGAATTAATTGATGAGGTTCTGAGTGAGAATTAGAAGTCCTTGTTGGAGGTACATCAAGGTGTGGATAGGATGTACTAGGACTTCCAACGTCTATTTTTAGTGTCTATAGGTGAAGAAAAGATCTGTCAGGTTTGTTTCTTGAGGACTTACTTATCAGCAAGTGAAGGATGAGCACCAGGTTACATCAAGTTTAGCTCAACCCATTAATGTGACGAATTGAAAGATTGATTGGATATCAATGGACATTGTGATTGGTATACCACTTATGTACATGGGACATGATGCATATGGGTTATCATTGACCAACTCCCCATGTAGGCTTAATTAATAGCTATATGAGAGTACGATTTAGTGGAGAGCGTAGGATGTCTCAACATACTAGTGATAGTTCAATTCCATGGAGTTCCATTAAGGATTTTTCATATCATGATTCCTATTTTAGACCCCAGTTTTAGAAGGTATTGTAGGAAGAATTTCGAAACTAGTTATACATGAGCAGAACATTTCACCCACAAAAGGATGTCTAGAGAGAGAATACCATTCAATTTCCAGAGGACATGCTAGGAGATTGCATGTAGAATTCAGGTGAATTTGGGAGGATCACCAAAAAATAGTGATGTTCGCATATAATAATAGAAACCATTACAATATTCATATGAAACCATTCTAGGATTTGTATGAGTGACCATGTAGGTCACCACTTTACTAGATTATCCAACGGAGTCATCAATCATGTGCCCATAGTGGGTGCGAGATACTACTATGAAGGTGCAGATCATCGAGGAGATGATGAAAATATCACTGTTCTGCCCAAATACTTATGTATATAGGTGATGGAGGCCTTTTGAGTTCAAATAAGGAGGCCTTGTATTCCTTAAGGTTTCATATTGATGGATATTACGAAGATTTGATAGGGGAGGAAAGTTGTCCTAGAGATCATTCAACCATTTTATATACTGAGTAATGTTAGCATTGGGAGTACCTCTTGGAACTACCTTTACAATTAGATCAGGTTCATGATGTCATCCTTATATCACATATAAAGACGTACATGCATGAACTATCACACACCATCGACTGAGAGGATATATACATTGAGGATGTAGTGTTGCATGCTATGTACCCAATGGATATCAAGGATCATTCTGAGCGGATCCCCTGTGGGAGAGAAATTCCTTTTTGTGTGCCTAGTGGAAACATAGAAATATCCATGGGAGCACTTGAGAGTGGGAGGATCAGATACGTTTTCAGTACCCTTATCTTTTTTATTATCCCTTTTTTAGTTTTTTGTTGAGATAAATCCCCAAGGGGAGGATAATTTAATTCCAAATATTTTTATGTTCATTTTGTTTAATATTATATGGATTTATTTTGAGACCAGGAATATAGATTGGGTGAAATTAATAGGAATGGTGTTCCCTAAATATATATTTGAATAATATTAAAATATTAATTTTCAGGTACATTGTTTTCAATAAAACGTATAATAACTTCTAAATAGTTTCCAACATACGAAATGTTAGGGAACCACTACGTTATGAACAAAATCGTTACATTAGGCGAAGCCTATGATTTATCTGTATTATTATTCTATGAGAAGTAGTGTTTGGTGTTTTTAATGATTAAAATAAATTTGTATTTATTTTATTTTAACCATTTTTTCTTCTATGTGACACATCAATGCTTCCTACCCCATTCATAGATTTAACGATGAATACGAACCAATAAAAGAACTGGTTGATCCGTGATTCAATGGTTCTTGTGGTATGGGTTTTATTTGCTGAATTTCGTCATGTTTTGATTATTATATTGAAATTATTTTTTATCATTTTTATAGTAATGGATTGATTCTTGAATTAATAAAAGTTTAAGGTCATTCTTCATATTTTGTCCATGTTTTTTTCTCCCCCAATTTTCTAATAATTTTACATTCTTCATCATGTTTATCAAAGTACAATAATTATGCCTTCTTTTCCTAGATAAATATTATGGAATTGAATATCTATACTTTGGAAAAATTATTAGAGGCACGACGGTGAGATAGATAAACTAATCAAAGTGAATCTGAATAATCCATTCTTCAAGGGGTTTGCATTCAAATTGATTTATAAATTTTTTCAAAGATGATTGTAGGAATGTAACTCCTCAATTCAATGTTAGGGTGATAAATTAACCATCGATCTAATGTTCCAAGGAGATTGGATCACCAAAACAATATCGAAATCAACATACAAGGCACACCGAGGAAGAATGTGGCATTCTAGAATATCCTGATGAACATGGCGTGTAAGTTTGGGTGACATGGTGTGTGGCCCCCATTGATAGGATGGTGGTATTTTTGGAGATTATTCAACATAAGATTGTGTGTGACCATGTCGCATGGCATGTAAGCCCTTACCTGAGACTCTATGTGTATCTTGGCTGATAAATCGACACGGGTTTCATACACATGTGTACCCCACCACACAACTTGGCCTAGACCATGTACAATGACTACCTCGTGTACTGGTACATGGGTATGGACACACATATTGACATAATATACTGAAAAATGGCCAGTGCACCTTGGTGGAGCCCATATAGAATCACCTGGAATGTGTCTTCACCTACATTTTCGTGTACCCATGTTTTACAGAACACAATTTGGAATGCCACATGACATTGTACACAAGCAATACCCAATACCAACCGAAATGGCATGTGACCATACTACAAGATGTGTATACCTATATTCAGGGCATGAATATCTTATCGATATTATATTATAAACTTTTCATTAGGGTTTGATCCACTTATCACTTCCCTCAAGGATGTTGTGTATCATTTCCTACTCATATGAGTATGATCCCTTCATCCAGACTTCCTGGATAGAGTCCTTGGAATCCCTTGAGAGGCTCAGTGTAGGATCCTCTATTCATTCATTATACCCAATGTATATTCCTTGGTATTTATGTTAACAACATCATCAGTAGTCAATCATCTCTTAGCATGTTAATCCAGATGGATTCGATTGTATCACACTAGGTCCCTAGATTATTTCTTTATCTTTTGCATAATTTCATTTATTCATATCTATTAGCATATCACTCTCAGGATGGATCCCAATGAATAAATTCTTCTTATATGGACATCATTGGTTCTATCAAACCTGATAGTGTGATCTCCCGAATGAGTGTTTTATGGAATCATGGGACTGAGTCCCTGGTGTGGGTATGTGGTAGTTGTGACTTTTCTCAAGACTATGTGTCTTGGTTTGTGGGTATCTGGATATTCTTATTTTATGTGTTTAGAAAAATACCTACGTAGAACTAATTGTATCTTTCCTTTTTTTATTTCTTTGTGGTTTCAAGGTGTCCTATAGAGTACTGTTATACTGACCCATCCAAGGGATTTTTTCAAAAGTGTCAGGTCTTTTACAGATGAGCGCCCATTTTGATAGAGTCATAGGAGTACAAGGACAAGGTGGTACCTTGTGAGATTAGACAGTAAGTGGTGTGATCTTATGGAGACATACAATAGTCTCAACACCATTTAATATAGCATGGAATTGTGGTTAAAAAATTCTTTGGGAGGGCTTGTATTTCTCCCAGTTTCACTTTACCTTACATTCATGTCATACTCTATTTTTTAGGATATAATGGAATTCATGCATTTTTTTCATAGTATTTTTTACATTTTATCATTTTTTTGGGATTGGATATGTGTGCGTCTGTGTAGGTACATAGGAAATTCCTCCCATGTTTGTGCTATTCCTTCTTAGTGCAAGTCACAAGCCCTTGGCTTATTAGAGGGAGGGCATGGAGAGTCACGACATGGTCTCAACTTGGACTGGTTGTGACATTTAATATATTTATTTCAATATTTTATTATAAATATCAAAAAAATTGATAATTTATAAAAAGAAATAAAATTGAATATACTTATTTAAGTGTTTTACCACTTCATTGAGATACTGTTATAAAATATGAAAAAATAATTGAATGGATAATATTTTAGAAATAAAAGAAGATCTATGATGTGGAGAAGTTGGTAATAAAAGAATTATTGAAGTTCTATAATGATTTAGAGGGGTATATATTTTTTAATAGAGAAGATGATGAGGATCCCATTTATAAGTGAGAGGTGCGGAACTTGTGGATGTACCGAAGGTATTAATTTAAAATAAATTAAATAACATGTTCATGTATAGCCAAAATGATTTATTTTAAATGTAGGGTGTCTATGGTAATAAAATCATTTATCAAATAATATTTACATATTTTTAGGTGATATTTTGACCACTTTATATTTTTCTAAACCCATCATTATATTTTCTCATGATTATAATTACATCAAAGTTTTTTAAAATTTCACAGTAAAAGAAGACTTCATAAGAGGAATATTAACCCATAATAAGAAAATAGTTGGAATTAATGAACATATTTCACTATCATGGATAATGATAATTTTGTTTATAATAACTTCAATTAATAAAATAAAATTTAACATAAGTTAAAAATAAATTCATTTTTGGGGTTGTTCACATTATTTTACATTAATGAAAATAACATTAAAATTAAAAATGAATAAAAAATTTCAATGAATCAATAAATAATTTTATTTATCTAAATAATTCCATGAAAATTTATTTATAAAAATTATATTAGTTAAAATATTTTTAAAATCATTTATTTTATTTTTTTTGTAACATGCGTAATAATTTTTTTATGAATTGTGTAATAATGTAAGGAAATTATCCCTTATATAAAAATTAATACATAAAAATAAATTACATCTATTAAAAATTAAATTTTATATTGGATAATAATAATTTTTATCCCTATGAAAATATATTAAATAAATAAAAATTATGTGAGTGAATTTTTATATTTATCCGCCTCTTAAAATAATAAAAATTTCATAATCAAAGAAAAACAACAATATGTATCAAAATTTTGGAAAATTTGATAAAATATGATGAACTCCTAGTATACAATAGGATACAAGAAATTTTATGATATATTTTAAATCATTATCATAATGTATTAAGCCATTATTAGCTATTATACTAATATTATATTGACAAATATTTACCATCGTAACCTTTAGAAATGAAAAAACTAATATAGTAATATCTAAAAAATTTAATAAACTTTATTTAAAATATGTAATAAAATTTTCAAGATGAAATTTATAGATGTGGTATGAATCCATTTTAAAATAAGTATGAAATGTGTAAAAATAACTAATTTTATAAAAATGCATTTTAATAACAAAAATAATTTAATTGTTATCCCATACCTAGTAAACACCATTAGATGCTTTTTTTATCAAAATGGAATGTATGCATACTATAATAATTTAATTTAAACCATTTATAAATACTAATTATTTTAATTTATTGTGATAAAATTCTATTACATGCATAAAAATATTTTTCATGTAAAACTTCTCTTTTAAATTAAAATGGTTTGATTTTCATTTAAAATCAACTATTAATTAGTTAGTTAGTATTATACATGTATAAAGAATACATTTTTCATTTAAAATTTACTATAATTAGTATTGTCTAATAAAATGGCTTGGTTATACCAATAAAATTAATTCGTAAAAAGTTTAATATAATATCATTGTTTATTTAAACTCTCGTGTATTGTTTGGGAAATATATCCAATAAGTGATGTTTTATAAAATATTCATATATCATAAAATATATTGGTTTCAAAATATTCAAGACATGAAATTTAAAAATTATATTTGTATTTAAAACCCTATAATTTAAAAATAAACTATCTATTATTAGTTACCAATTTTTGGTATAAAATCATTTCTATTTTTTTGTCTTATAAAGTAGTAATAAAACATGTGTTAGTAATTAATTAATAAAAACATATATTATACATTAAAAAATTCTACACTGGTAGAGTTGATAATGTGAAAATTATTTGGTGTTTGTTCTATATATATATTCGTTAATTCTTTTACAAATATTTATACATACCAATTCTAAAACCACCTCTAAACTTTATTATTTATTTGTTTTTGGATTTGTGTGTTGTTAATGGTTTCTAACACATTATTAAAATCTAATGAATATTTCATTAAAAAAATTTAATTATAGAATGTGTACAATAAATTTCAGAATCTCCATTTGAGTTCAAAAATATTGGTGTTTCTAATGAACTGGTAAGAAAATCATTTTCCAATAATGTAATTAGTCATCTAATGAAAAATAGTAGATCCTATCAATAAAATGTGGATAAAAATTAAAATCCATGAAAGAATATTATTATGAAAATATTGAAGATATTTATTAGAAGAATATGTTTCAAAAAAGTGTAAAAGTTCCATTGAACTTCATTATGATGAACATGTGTGAAATATGATGGAATAAATTTATAGGATTGTAAAATTTTTAATTTAAATCATAACGTTGGCCATATAGATGAATTTAAAATAAATAATCCTTGAACTCAAAAAAATCATGAGGGGAGTAGTTAATTAGTATTTTATACTACTTCATGTTTAACAGAAATAGTTCAAAATTTATTGAGATGATGGGAAGATAGTGGAAAAAGAGGTTTTGATAAAATAATTAGATTAGAAGATGAAATTAAAATTAAAACAAACCTCACTATTAAGGATAATTAAATATCTGAAATATATAATATGAGTTCTATAAAATATAATTATGATAAGATCTAAAAAAATCAGCCAACAAATTGTGATTTTTTTTGAGATGTTGGAACATTATGATTATGTTCATAAAAGATATAAATCTCAAATATAAATGATTAATTACCTTGTATCCATCAAAAGTTTCACAGAATCACCAAATGCGGTATGATTATCATGGTATTTATTTTATTTTCTTATATCCGAGGTCCCAATGATATGAATTATAATGTGAAAAAATTATGGATGTATAAATATTAAACAATGAAACACTTCACCCATATTATATTCAAAAATAAATTTTATCCCAGGAAAAGTGATGTTATTTTGAGAAATAGGGTAACTATTTTAGAGAAAAAGTATGCTCCTAAATGAATTGTAAATAAAGTACTAAAATTATAGTAGTAACTACAACATTCATGGTTTGAATGAATGAAAATATAGATATAAATCCATGTCTTTTTATTAGTTATGATAAAATAATAAGAACATGAAAATAGAAACCCTTCATGAATGAATATGTAAACTACGATAGCACTCATGTCCATGAAGTACGAATAATGCCTAAAGTGTATAAAAAATAACTAAAAATTAATAATTTACTATTGGAAGAAGATAAAAATATTGGGAAAATAATTTCTTCTAAAGATCTAATTTAAACAAGGAAAAATTATATTCTTTTTTCCAATTATCAATTCCATTATTGAAAAATAGATTAATCCAATGTAGGATATAAATTATCACACCAGTGAAGAAAAATGAGATAGTTGATTCATGTAATGGGACCATATAGAAATAGGTTGACGAGTGTAGATATAATAGATGGATTATATTATGTCAAATAGTTTATGGAATTCATTTCCCAAAACCAGATAAAGGGAAATAGAATATGAAAGATAATGGTTTGGCCTATTGAGACTATCCCCATTCCCCAACTATAAGAAGTTTTATATATACATATCAATGTATACTTTATTGTTAATTACGTTTTCTAAGGTTGTGTAATATTTATGAGGATAAATGATCTATGGCTGTATTATACTAGAAAATAAATTCTTATTTGATCTTATTAAAGACTCGTTGAAGAAAGGAAAATTTAATGAAACCAATACAGTTAGTTATGTTTCTAATACATGTTTCTATAAAAAATCATGGCGTATGATAGTATAGAATTCATCATGTCAAAAATTTGTTATTAAATGCTTTGAACATGAGAAATTAAATGGTCTCATGATAAGTTATATATATGTCCATTGGTATCAGTTCTTTTAATGGAATTGTGACGTGGGAAATAACCACACATGAATGTTATATTCAAATTTTTTTCTTCTAAATTTTGGTATAATATTTCATGATATAAAAGATAATAAAATAAGATGATATAAAGGATTAATTTTCAACAAATGTATCAAATTTTTTAAAAATAAATGTTGAATACCCATATTATGTTTTGATAATTTATAAAGTCCATTAATGATAAATAACGAATGTTTATTTTCTTGAATTTTCTCAAAATTATAAATTTTTTCATTAGAATAGTAACAAAATATGTATCAATTTATCATAATGGATATGATCATCACACTATATAAATTAATATCTTTATTCTATTTTTTTGTGTTTCTTTGAAAAAGAGAAAATTATATTTTTGGAAGACTTAATCTGAAAATATCTAATGAAATAAATGGTATTGATGAGTGTCTTGGAAATACATGGTTTTATTTTAATGTACTACTATTTAAAAAATAAACACTAAGATTAGATGGCCTGTGGTAATTTCCAAAAAATTCATGTCCTATGTGGTAAACTTATTCTGTGAATAAACTAAAAATGATCTTCTCTTTGAGTAGAAATACGATTATGGAAATGGGAACTCCATAGAAAACATCCTGTTTAACCATTCTAATGAGAGAATATGGGTAATCATCAAGTGGATGATTCCAATGGATAATGGTTATTTTTAGTGTGGGGATGTTAATGATATGAGTAATTCACACCAAAAATCACGGTCGGGGGGGGGGGGGGTTAACCCATGAGAAAACCACAATTTTTTGAAGAAATAGAGGGAGTTGTGTTTTATTAGGTTTTATTCCCAAAAGTCTAGTGGTAAAAATTTTAAATAAATGATTGAGATAAATTAAAATCATGAAACCCATTATGAAGGGTGTAGAATTTTGTTTTTCAATTCATTGAAAATAATGGGAATGATGTTTTAAAATAACTAGATTATCTCATATAGTCAATAAAATAACAAGGGATAATTATTATTACACTAATGGGATTAATTTAAATACCTATAAATATGTTAATTGTTAAATATATAAAGTTATAATGTAATTTTTTAATTTTTAACAAAAACTAGGATGTTCTTTAATCCATTATTGATGTTGTTTCCTAGTGTTAAATGGGTCCACACCAATAGAAATATATTTTTTGGTAATATGAATGTGACAAAGATCCTTTATAGAGTTTTTATGATCACGATAATGGACAAAAAAAGTTTTGGAGGAATAATTTATAATTTTGGGTGATTGTAAATGCATAGAACATTTAATCACGTGTTTGGTGTTTCAGAGATAAGAAACATATAAAATACCAAACATTGTGGTACATGTGGGGGAGTTAAAATGTACCTAAATAAAATTATGATTCCTATATATAGGAATTTATATGACTTTTTTATAGATGATAGGGAATATTAAAGTCTTGATGTTCTGTGATGGCCATAATAGAAATGGAATGTGGAAGAAGATTTATTAATGGATGTGTTACAATAAAAATAGATACAATTTTTTAAAATGTCAGAGGGCATGTGATATTGAATTTTAGTTTTTCATATGAGAAAAAGTTTAACAAAAAATATAATTTTAGTCTATATGGAAATAATTAATATAAATATTAAACTATAAAAGACCTCACAACATGATGATTGGTATTTGGTTATTTCATTGGGATTTTGAGTTAAAGTTTTTCCTTTCAGAAATAACCATCCCAAAATTAGAAACATAGTAACTATGGTAGTATGTTTTTAATAAGAACATAGAAATCATAAATTTTTAAATCTACATGAAATTTAAATTCATCAAAAAATATGTGATCTTTGGTGTTTAAAAAGAAAATTTCTTTATAAATACTTTATCTAATATATAATGATTGGAAGAATTTTTTTTGGGTTTTCTATGATTGACATGAAAAAAATAATGATTCTACCTCAGATGATTCATAACCCATGAATATATTGTCTTAACAACATGTTCATCTATTTTAGGCCATGATTATAGAAATATCTCATAGAGTGTGTATCTATTCAATTAGGTGGAATTAATGTAATTAAGTTTATAATAAAAGAGATATAGAGGGTTTCTATGAAGTATTTATTGTTTGATTTCAGTTATAGAGTAATTCATGTGTAATGAATGGGAGCATTATAAGAGATTTTTAGTAGACCATAATGGTGTAAAATATAACCCACTTTTAATCTTTTTTTATCATTATTAAAGAAGGATTTTAATTGATATATTATGATTTATAAAAATAGAAACCACTTCTATATTAGAGTTTCTTGAAGAAGAATAAATCATATCCTAGGTGAGGGGCTATAAAAGTGTATGGAAATTATAACATCAATGAAAATGAAAATTATATTAACAAGAATAATATCACACAGATGATAGGAACAAAATTACAAATCTCATGCGGACATATGAAAGTGTCTAAATAATGCGTAGTTCATAGATTATGAAGGAGTTATGAGAGGATTTCAATTGTACTAATTCACATATGGTGAAACCTTCATGTATTTAAGTTTAATGGATCTATATATTTATTGACACTGCATTGACCATAATATAGTAGTTAACATAGTTTTGAGGGGGAAGAGAGGTATCAATAAGAATTCTTAGGAAGTGAATAAATGGTAAACATATAACAAATCCATCATAGTTGAGGAGTGACCTAGCCATAACACCCTTGATGAGCGGTGAGATTATAATTATTTGGTGCATGGACACATTTTCGATAATATAATCCACAATGTATCCAAAATTGGTGAACCTAGTAAAATCCATTTTTTTCCATTTTCTTTATTCATACAAACTAAAAGGTTTTAATATGAACCCTAAGTTGTATCCTTTTAAGATGGATGGTAAAGTAAATTGTATAAGATTAATATCAAATGAAAATATCGTACCATGTGACCACCATGTATGAGACGTCAAGATTAGTTAAGGTAGTGTAACACAAAATAAAAAATTCATTAAATTTTCTATGATTTCATATCCTGACTCACCCATATCATATATTATTTCTATTTCTAATCCTAATTATAGACTAACAAATTTTATCACAATATTTTTTTCATAGATTTTATATTTCATTTACTTGATCTAATGTTGTTTTGGAGAAATAGAAATAATCATGAATGATTTTTTATTTTATGAAAATAATTCTAAAACATGGAAAATATAGTTTATAGACATAATAATATTCAATTTGAATTTCTAAAGTCAGTTATCCAAATGGAAATTTCTTTTAGATATGATATAAAGTTATGTTTGAGATAGATCACTGTAATATTATGATTTATTCCATGAAAAACATTGAAGGATGCTCTTGATGGTGATGTTTACATGGTGTTTTCTCATAAAATAATCTCTATATAAATATTCATGTAGTTGGATGATTGATTTTCAAATAATTAAATTTTTATAAAAATTAACTTTTGTAAAAAAGAAAGAAGAATAAAACAAAAAGGATGTCATCCTATAGTGTGATCTCTTCAACATAAGTTATATCCTGAAAATGTATTTTTAATACTATTACTAAATAAAATTCAAGAGGGAATGTATACTAAAAATTTTGGAGTCTCTATTTTAGTTAAAATTTTGATACTATTTTACTGTAGTGGAAACAAAGACAAGTTACCAATTAAGGATAAGTTCATGAAAAGTCCCAAAAAAGATTCCATCCATATAAATAATATTTAATAATTATATATCATGAATTAATTTTATATGTGATCATAAAATATCATTCATTTGAAGAAAATATGAAAAAGGGTGAATATGTTTACATATATTTCAATATAAAGAATATGGGAGAATGAAATTCTTGAAAAAGTGAAAAGATTGAATATATCCCCTAATAATAATTATTGATGATACCCACAATGAATAATTTAGAAGGAAATATAATTCCTACAGTAATATATCTTCATGATAAAAGAAATTTAATAATTTATTATACTTTATTTTTATGTGAAATTGATATTTTTTTTGGAAAATATTTATCTGATAATCAGACTTGAGGAGTGGATAAACACTTCAATGTATAAAATGAAAATATAACCTAATATAAATACAAAGTAAATGATAATTGTAGTTTTAAAATTTGTATTCATATGATATTTTAAAAAATATTGAAGCGAGTGTTTCATGAAGATGGTGTCACCCAAATTGTGCTTTTTTGTTAGACTTGTTCATAATATAAGTATGTTCCCTGAAGTGAAAAACCCCAATAGTGAAATTTGAAAACCATTACTAAGAATACATTAATCAAGTAATGACAATATAAATTTTGATAATTAGTGTACAAGTTTTATTTTTTATTTGAAAGGTCTACTATAGTTTCATTTAAATTAAAAATAATTAATGAGAGCTAAATTATTGACAGGGAGTCAATCTAATCTAATGAACTGGGAGAATTAAAATCATCATTCTAAAATAAAAATTATACTCGAAATGGGGTTTAATATTTTGGGGAATTCGAATGATCCCCAGTGATACGAGCACCAAGAACAAATTAACTCTACTCAAATTAGTTCTCATATATAAAAATTAAGAATCTATTTAAATTTTAGATAAGATATTCACCATCTATATAAATAAAAGAAAATAGTAAAAGGTAAATCCATATAGGTAGTAGATGTTTTATATGATGGAACTCATAAAAATCATTGTGGAAGAAATATAATTTGGTCTCCGAAAAAAAAATAATTTGAGATAAGAGGAAAAATCCTTCAATGGAGGAACAATCATGAGGGAATATAAATTAGGGTTGAAACACAGGTTGATTTTTTAATTGTGTGATCTATTCAAGGATTATTGAAAATCCTAATCCATGGAATGATGTAAATGATCTCAAAAATGAATAGAAATTTTTTGTTCTATTTAGAAAAGATAGAATATTTTTAATGAGTACAAGGAGTCTTACTACAAGGTATTATTATAATTAAGTTGAATAGACCATTGAATTCCATTCAAAAAACATAAAAACAAAACAAATGGAAATAAAATAATGTGTAGGTACATCCTTCCCATCTGAATTCTACAACATAAGTATGATTGATGATTACCTATCCCAAAATTATTTATTGTAACTATCATTTTCAGTTGAGGAGGAAAATTATGGATGAGTTATAATCTAATGGGTGATTGTGCTATAAAGGAAAATGATTATGGAACAGAGTGAAGATCAATTGAATATTTAAGAATATCTTGAAAGGAAAAAAACTGTTTCATATATACATTGGAATTAATATTTTAGGTTCTTGTTAGTGGAGAAAACCTTTGGTTGTAAAATAAATGGATAATGTCTTAAATAAGATAAATCTTATAGTTTTTTGATAAATCATATATATATATATAAACACATATATATCCATTTATATCATTCCTCTTGAAGAAATCGACACAACGATAATTATTCCAAACTATTATTGTATAAATATATTTTTTTAATAACATCTCCTATCATTTTTAATATATTGGGTTTATATATTTTCCAATATAAAAGTCTTTCTGATGTGTATCAAAAACTTTATCAACCAAAATAATTGTGTAAGAGATATAAAATCATCAGACTTTCTAATGGCTCTTAAAGGTTATTATGCCACATCCTAGAATGTTTTTTTATTAAAGTGGTTTTACATTAAAAAATATGTCAGGTTTACTCTACGAAAATTTATCCATTGATACTCTATGGTATGATCCGTAGACTCTGTAAAATACTTCTTATCTTCTAATAATTTTGTTGGAATGTGTGAGGTAGATCACATTATATTTTCTGAAGTGATAATGTTCAAAGAAACTATGTAATCCATTGTATACATGAGTAACATAGATATCCTTAGTGTGGTTTTAAAAGGATATTATTTCTAAAACCAATACCAAGATTAGAAGTATTAGGGGATTTTTTGATACACAATTTCAATGAGAAAAAATTACTCAATGAGTCTCTTACAAAGGTTCATCTCTTTGAGATGGGGGTTCTATAACTTAAAATACCTACAGTACATGTTTTATTAGACATGATAATTATAGGATCTATATAATCACAATTTATATTATGACGAAATAATTAATATTCTTTTTCCCAAAGGTAGATCGTAAATATATTAATAAACCACCCTTATCCTCAAAGGTTGAGTTTCACCCCATGATAAAACTCAATTTTTTTTTAAAATACAAATGGTTTCTGTGATTTATTATTGTTTATAAAGATAAATTTATGATGATAAATGTTAATAATGGGAAGTGTCTGATATTTCATATCTCATGGAATTTGGCATTGTTGGTGCCCATTATTGGAAACCTATAATTGACAATGATATTTTGGTTCTCTTAGGGGAGCTACAGTATCCCAAAAAACTGGAAATCCCATATAAAAGTTTTTATATAACTATGGTCAAGTGGATACGTCTTATTGAAGATCTATTATTTTAATATAGATAATGTAACCAAGGATGAAACACCCTTCCAAATCAGAGGATGTATTATATTCAAAATATCTAGTAGTTTTTTCGTATTCTACAACACATGGAATTGCAAATTGGACATTCAACTATTAGAATTGACTAACCCAAAAAATAGAAATGGGGAAAGGGGGAATACTAAATTTAGATAAGTAAATTATAAATATCTTCACATTTTAGTTATAGTTGTTTGTGAATTTCATTTTCTGTTTAATTTTAAAGATCCCACTATAAGAAATGTTCATTACAAAATGGGGGTTGTTCCCCCATGGTGGTTTGATTTGTTAGTAACATCAAAAAAGACATTGGAGTTCTATAGTGAAATAAAAAATAGAATATATATATATATATATATGTATTCATAGGAAATTATTCATTAAATCATTGAGGAAACATAGTAGTGTTGGGAAGTAAGAATTAATTATATGCTTTTTTGTAGGATACATGCATAAAAATAAAATGATGAAACATACAATAAAATAAAAAATAATTTAATGTATCAAAATAATATGAATCAATTTTAAATAATTATTTTATAATTAATAGAATGGTTTTTTGGGGATTCAATGAATGGAATTTAATGAAATTAATTCGAAACTGTAAAAGATGAATTTTTTTCCATGAATTTGTAATTGTTTGATAGTAATTATGGGGGAATCATTGGTAGGTGATGAGAATCTTATGGGTGGGTTTTGAAAGACCACGATTGTGTTAGGGGTGGGAATATTATTTTATTATGATTATATTGTTATTTATGAAATTTGATAGAGATAATTTATATTCTAAATATAGATCAAAGATGTATATCCCGGTTTTTAGTTGATGAAGGAAGAATGTTCAAGGTGATAGAATTGAAAAAGACTGGGAAAATATTCCATCCTCAAATATTTAAATATTAAGAAGATGAAGACTGTTTCTTGGATAAAAACAAATTATTATATACTTGATCTAGAAGGTTAAGGTTTCAGTGAAATAGTGTACTTCTTAGATTGTGGTGGAGATGGATATATAATTCAATGGTTCTAATTCCCACATAGTTGATACACAAATTTTAGATTTATAATGGACATAAATATACATAAATAGTATGGATACATTTTATTATCAGTGAGTGAAACAGGAGGGGGTAATGAAATATTAGAGATCTATAGGAGGATATGAGTAATCCCATGACATTTAATTTAGTAATACTTTGATTTGAGTGTTGTAGGGTGAACCCAATTTAAGTGTAGTGATCCTTTAGTGTACATTGACAAATTTTCTCTCGAACCCTCCTTAGACAAGATAATAGTTGTGAACCAATTTATGACAACTATTCCTAATTAAATATTTTAATGAATAATTTTTTTTGTAAAATGGACCTATATGTATATATTATAAAAATGGAGACCCATGTGAATGTTATCAAATAAAAATATAAATAAAACATCATTATATTTTACCCTCATGGTCGGGATGTCAGTATCAATGGGAGAAGTGAGTTATAAAAGGATAAGTTTGTTAAATTGATTATTAATTAAATAAAATAATAATATAACCACTCCCCATTATGGTGTGTCACACTCTAAGACACATTAATGAATGATAAGTGGTATTAGATAAATAATTTTATTTTTACTATTTTTGTTTTTAATATAATATTAGTTAATTTTTAGGAGAATCTATTATATGGTGAAGAAACAATGGTTTGATATTTAATATTGTATAAGATGTAAAATAGTGTTCATGTCTTTCAATAAAGATCTACATAGAGTTCCATGGGAGTTTTTTCTATATAAAATTGTTCTTTTGTGCCAACATGGATTTATCATTTTATAAAATCGTATTTTTTTGGGATTTATTCTTTAATAAAAATCCTTTAATTAACTTTCATAAATGAGATGTGTGTAAATAATTTAATTATTTAATAGTATCCAATGAAATAAAGATGTAGTTGGTGGATTAATTTGGAAATTAACAATGGATTATAAAAAATTGTCAATGGTAAAAAATGAATATTAGGAATGAACTCTCTCCAATGGATTAACTCAAAAAATAATATAATAGATTAAAATAAATTTTTTACAATTATTTATAGCTTATTTTATGATAAATAGTGTCTTCAAGAAACTATAAAATCAATTTTTTATATTTAAATAAGAATTTATTTTAGTTATGTGGATACCAAATCATGTTTACACTCAAGGGAATTTTCATGAAATTAAACTAAGGTGATCTCAGCCGTATATGAAATTTTTTAAAATGGAATTAAGTCATTATTTTTATTATGTGCTGATTGTAGATATTACATTGGAATATATGTGTAAAAATAGAAAAGTTCTCCTTATTTTCAATATGAATAAAATTATAGCAATGATGAATGAATAAATAACATTATTAAAGTTCTATCCCAAGAAATAAAAAATTAATATGTGCATAGAAATTGATTTAAATATACAAATCATTACTCCCAAAATATATCATGAATTTGCAAGAAAATAAATAATTGAAGATACATTATCTATAATATAAATGACTATAAAATTAAATGAATGGAAAGAAGGGATCACCAAACATAGGAAGTACTTGACCACCTAGAATGGGAAGATGAAAATAATTCTAAAAAATTTAAAAAAATTATAATTAATCAAGATAGGAAATCAAGAATAAAGGAGGTGTTCAATGAAAACATCCTAAATAGTGGTTTAGAGAATAATATAGGCCCAAAATTAATTTTTTATATAGGAATTGGGATAATTATGATAATTTGATTCTAAGACCAAAATCGGGAATCTAAAATAAAAAGATCATAAGTTCCAAAACATTAATTATGTAATGATCAAATGATATATAATTTTCAAGGTTGATGTTTTATTTTATCTCACCCAAGTAACATTGGAAGGTAATGTAATTATAAAAAATAATGAACTGTAAAGACCCAAAAAGGATAAACTCCACTCCTTCGCTATAGAATGGTAGATTTTATAAAAATATCATTCATGTTCTAATAAGAAATGGGAACCATTATTTTTACAAAAAAAAATTATGCATGAATTGTAGTTAACAATGCTACAGAAAAAACAAAATCATAATAGATTTCTTGAATTAAAATAATGAAAATTTGGAAATTAAATCTAGTATTTATACACGTTATAAAAATTGTGGAAGAATTGGAAAAGGATACTCCATTTCAGGAGAATATGGAGTCGAACATATATCACTTGTTTGTCTTGGAGAGAGCATAACTAACTGCTCTAAATAACAACTAAAAGGACCGAATTAATTCATTAAAGAAAATTACATTAATAAATAATTTAAATATAAGGATGATATATATGAAATTAAAGTCAAATTGATTTCATCAATTATTATTCAGTCTGTAATTATAGAAAATCCGATGTCCAAAAAACTATAAAAATTTTCATAACATTGAAGTGAAATATGGGAGTGAATTTTTATAAGGGATAAAAATTGTAAAGAAGTTTATTTTTTTAACTAAAGTGGATTTTGATGATTAATTTGAATATATGATTAAAGTACATTATCAAAAGAAAAAAATGATTGCAAATATGGATGATAAATGTCTATAGTGTTCTTTTTTTTACAATAGTACATTTTTTGGATATTCCTGATAAATATTTAAATCCTATAAAATAGATTGAAGCCTATAAAATATACTTGGTATCAAATATCAATTGTTACCAATTTTATGGCGCATATTATTTCTGCATTTTCTTACTGTAAATTGTAGGAAAAATTAGTTGAACACTAGAAAATTAGTGTTTCATTGATAAATATCATATATAAGAATTAACATCAAGCCCCTTTTATAATAGCATACATGGTAAATAGTATAAAATTAATTTTATATTCATATGTTTGTACATTAAGTACATAGAAAATGTTTTCAAGATATAAAGGATGACAATAACTTAAATGATGAAAGAGCTTTTATCAATAAGTCGATTTCCAATTTCAGTAACAAGAATATTTATCAAGATATTGAGATTATTTTTGTTTTTTTGATGGTCCTTATCAGTTTCTAATCCACAATGGTTAATTTTTATTTCTATATTATAGTTTAAAAAAATTGTATCAGGATTATATTTTCAATAGACGGTATGAACTATTACTATGTGGTATAATCCAGACACACTATTCTGTAGTTCATAAGTTCTAATTATTTTTTGGTTAATGTGTGATTGATATTTTATGTTATATTTATAAGTTATACAACTCAAAGTTGCCAATTAATCATTGGTATTCCTGAGTGACATGGTCAGCCATTGTGTTAGTTATCAAAAAACTTGTTTCCAATAGTAACAAAATAATTATTTAACATAAAATATTTGTTTGAATCATTTTTTCCATGAGGTAAAATCGTTAAATGATTCCCTTAATATGTAGTGTCTATGTAAGAAAAGAGATTCATGATTTTGGATGTCTGACTAGAATTATATTTTTTACAATGTAAATTGGGGCTTCTAGATAAAAAAAATATGTGGTTATTCCAAAGTATGAATGTGTATTTTCATAGGAGGATATGGAATATAGATAAAAGAGCCACATTTTTCTTCAAATGGGTATTTACATCACATAATGAAATCCTTCTGATTTCATGTATATAAATTGAGGGTTATTTATATGAAAATATACAAGTGTGAAATAATTATACTAGGATCCTATGTGATTGAGAGAGAAAAAATGAATTTTTGATGAATTTTGTAGCAGATATGTTTGTTGGACATAAAATTTCACACTGTGTTCTATGTTGGAGGTGGCTAAAAGATAGAATCATAGAGTGGAACACATTGTGATTGTTAACATGGTGTAATTCTTATGAACCCAATAAAAAATTTAATTCTAGGTTTTTTTATATCCTATAACCATGGATAAGAGGATTACCATCTTTAATGACCTAAAATTTTAGATTTCAAAAACATCCCAGGTAAGAGGACCACACAATATTAGAGTTATTGTTTTCTTTAAAAAGGGAATTGTCTTTCTAACACAGCATTACACGTGAATTTTTGAATTGGGGTTTCACTAGTGAGAAATAATAAATCCCAAAAATGTGTTGAATGTAGTGGTGGATGAAGTATAACTATGCCATTTAATAAGATCTTCATTCCCTATGTATAAATATTTGGGAGTTTCAGTGGTTTTTTTTTCCTTGATTTTCCAACTGTTAGAAATAATGAACATTGAATGGGTATATTGGTGCATGTGGTGGTAATGATTTGTATTTAAATTATAATGGGACCATGTATTTCAATATATAAATTTAAAATATACAATAATTCATGGATGTTTTAATATTTTATTTTTTCTCGATAAATCATTTAGTGAACCATTATTCTCATAAGTAAGCTGTTTTTCTAGTTTTTTGGAGGCACAAAAGAAAAAAAGAAAGAATATTCGTCTGATAATCCATGATCTAATATTATAATGATTAAAAATCTAGTTACATGATATTTTATTAATTATATTTAGAATTATAAGGTTTACCAATCATTCATTTGAGTAGATTAATTGAAATAATACAACCCTGAAAGGGAGAATGTGGTTGTATATGATGTTGATGGAATGAATTCCATTATGGAAAAAATCATGGGCTATTGATGGGAGTGTTGGCGGTTGTTTTTGAACACTAATAATGTTGTGACATGTGATGATTTATTATCACATGGTAACATTTTTAATTATTGATATCATCATAGATAATTGGATGTTTTAAAACAGAAAACCCGAAAAAATTTAATTTTTATAAGAAGTTATAGTGTCTTACGTGAGGTTTAAGAAAAAGATTGTGAAATGGTTCCATCCTTCCAATAAGAATAATGATTTTTCTTTTTAATTAAAAAGAGAATTATATAATTGATCTGGAAAGAGTAAGGAATTACGATTGGGAGCTGTTTTTCGATTATGATGGTGTTGTATATAAATTTAATGGAATCAAAATCATATATAGTGACATAAAGGAAGTTATTTTTTTGACCAGACATAAATGTCTGAAAACAGTGTGGAGACCTTCAATGTGTAGTGATTGAAGGAGAAAACTGAATACGGCATGATAATGGGCCTTACATTATACGGATTTTATAATAAAAATTATAAGGAATTTATAGTAGCTATTGAGTGACCTATCCCAAACCACATTGATAAATATGGATATTTCAGTGTTGTGTTGCATCGAAAAATTGGTTTTCTCATTCCCCTTGGACTAGAATGTGAGGATAATTATGTAAAAATAACATGTGTCATATTTACACCATGAATTCACACCAAATGATGGATAGATTAACCATAAATTATATCTTACAAAAAGGTATAATCATATGAATTTCTTTAGATCACCATCTAAAGAAAACATCTTAACATGTGACCCTCAACATTGAATGTTTAGGATATAATAATAATGTGTCTCAGAAAAAGAAAATGTTATTTAATTGGATAACCATTGAATACCATGATTCCTCCCATAGGTATATCTATCTCAAAGAAAGATTATTAGCAAATATTTATATTTCAATAAATGAAACATTCAAAATCTAAATTTAAATAGAATTAAAATTATTAATTTCATATATAGTTAAATAAATATAAGGAATTCATTTTCAATAATTATTAATTTAATATAATAATTAATATAAAAATAATAATTGTTTTTAAATTTGATTTTATTTATTATTTTTTTTTAAATTTTTCTCATCTGTAATACTTTTTGATGTGTGTGTTATTTTATATGTCACAACGCAAATTTTATTCATACTTATCAATACATTAAGTTATGAATATTTATATGTGTTTTCATATGATAATCATATTATTATATAATTTTATGCATTCTATCACATTTATGGAATGAGAATATAATAATTTTATTATGTATACATTTACCTTAGTTTATTATTGATGTTATAAGATTCCATTTGGTTGTAAAATGTATTACATGTATATATATATTAGTTGTTTTATTAATGATGAATTAATTTATATCAACAGTATTTAATCCCTAGTTAAGGAAAATGGGGTTTTCTATCCAGCATCACAGGAGGATGATACCTTATTTTAGAAAATTTATGGATTCCTATTAGTCACTATATGAAAACACATGTTGAGTTTCTTATCTTATATATTTATAAATCTATAAATGATGTTTTCTTTCACCTTATACATGTGATTAATTGGGTACTGTTTTAATTTTTTTCACCTCTTTGGTGAGTAGAAAAACTATCAGTTTTGTAAAGAGATAAACATCAATATTCTTTGAACAATTGGACTTTGTGAAGGAAATTATCATCTAAATATAAATAATTTATAGTATAAATAATTAATGGAAATGACATCCAACAAGATGGGGAGATTTAATTACTATCAAATACAAAGTGTATGATTCCATCTAAATTGGATTGTTTTATTTTCATGGTCATCCAACTGGATATGACATGAAAAATGAGGGTGCTGATGGATTATCTTGTATAAATACATAAATAAATTTTGTTACCCTAAATTATTTATTAATTTATTATCTATTTTTATTTAAGTCAAAAAAAGTTGGGAAATCATTAATATTTATATTATTAGATGAAATTGGATTAATTTATATCCATATGATGAATTTGGGTGAAATGTCATCTTTTTTGAATCAAAAAATAAAATATGATATAAATGACATTAGTTTTTTTCATGATATTTTAGTGGATAATTTACGTACATAAACAAGAATAAGACATTATGAGATATAAATCCAATAATAATAATGGATAAGATGAATCTAAAAAGGAACATCATTTTAGTTTTTTCATGTTTTATAGAAGTATTTAATAAAATATTATATTATAAATAATAGATCATCATAATGAAATATATCGTTTAATTTAATCCTATTGCACGGGGGATATTCTAAAATTATTTCCCAAGTAATTTCAAAAAAGCAGGTTTTTTTATAAAATGAAAAATTAAACAACATAGAGAAATAACATGCTTTTTAACTATAAAATTCTATTTTTTAATGTGTGATTATAGATGCTTATAAGAAGCATATATTAATACAAAATAGGTTTGAATGTCCTTAAAATTATATATGAACAATATATTTTTTGTCTCATATACTCAAAATGATTAATTATGTGAATAATACCAAATGGATTCATTGAAATAATGACATAGAGAGATTATAAGATTCTTTAAGGTTAAACTTGTTTGAAACTTTTATTATAATATTACCTATGGAAATTTTTAGATGATGTAATTTAGTTTAATAAGTTATTACATGATGGTATAACATGTATAATATATGTCATCTTTCCATGTGATGACTTCATTTATGTGCTGTGTAAATAGTACAAGTGGTTGAAAATTCACAAATTATGAAGACATGATAGTTGTAGAGTATAATGATGTTTCCTAAATTCAAGGATATTGAAATGTAATGGTTTTATTAGTATGGAAAGTCTACATGTTCCATAATATCTAATAGTTTCATATACCTTCTGGTGGTTTTGAAACTCCGTGGATATTCCATTTTAGGTATCAATTTTATACTAATTAATTATTTAATTATGACGATTATGTGATACATAATATATAATATAAAATTGTTCTAATTATATGGTAGTTTAAAATCATTGGAATAATTGATAGAGATTATTGTTTACATTAAAATTATTTTTCAGATTAATGTTAAATAATGGTTTCTAATATAACAGATAATTTATCTTGATAAGATGATTATATAAAAAATGAATGTATCATTTTCTAATTTCAATTATTTTACATGAAAAAACTACTTATTGACAATGTTTTTTTATGAGAAAATGAATTGATTAATTAAATAATCACGGGTTGTGATTCAGAAGGTTTGATATGTTGTTTTGAAAATTACACATTGTTAAAAATGATTTATTCATGAAAATGTATTTAACCAAATATTTGATAAATTATGAGGGAACATGTTCTTTATAACCACTAGGGGTATATTTTAATATATTATTTTTACTTTTTTATAAATGTTTTCTAAATACATATATTACCGTATATGATATGGAAACAATAGTTTATTGCTTGAATATTAATATTAAAGAAAATAATTTATATTTTGTAACACAATAGAGTTTTTGTTTAGTATCATGATATTCTGAAGAGACAGTGAAGTCTAAGATTATATAGGTATTACGTTTATAAATATATAATTTCTAGGTAAATTAATAATTTATTACACATGTCTGAAATTTAAATGATTTTTCTTTTAATATCTAAAAATTAATATGTTATATAATTTTAACTAGTAATATAAAGAAACATTACGTTACTACAATAAATTCACATTGACTATTACCTAAATGATTGTTCACTTCAATATACGTATAAAACATCACTTTATATCCTAATATAGTTTTAGGTTATGGAGTAATAAAAATTAAAAAGTAACATTTAGTTACCATAAAAAAGTTATTTTCACATTATGCTAAAAAATACAACACCGAGGAAATAATAATGTAACAATTAAATTACATGTCAAAATATTTGAAGTGACAATATTGATGGATTAGGATCCATCTATAATGATGTAAAAAATAGAAAATATCTATATACAAAACTAAATTTTGTATTACAACATTTTCTGTTGTGGATTCCGTATATGTTCAAGGAGTTAAACATTTGGAATATGATTTGTTGGTTATCTCATTTTCAAACATACATTAATCATACATGTTTCCTAAAAACATTTATGAGGGTTTTATGAGTTGGTCTCATTATGTTATGTATGAAATAGAATAAATATTTAATTAATAAATAAAATCCCTTAAATTTCTACAAATTTATGTCTTATCTTGGTGTATATCATATATTATATGATACGTCGGTTCTTATGTAGGGTTTTAGACAGTATTCTTTAATCTTATTTAATAATATAATATATATCGCACAAAAAGAAATACTAATTTTACTAATAAAACATGATCATCATATTTATGGATATATTGATATTAATTTCATGAAATATAATAATTATTGCCCTCTAAAAGTTTTACATTTAAATATACCAAAAAATGATTATCCTGATGTAATTTAGGTTTTAAAAAAAGATATGGTTTTTCTAAATAGGAATTTTATATGGGATATTGAATATCCTCATAAAGCATTAATAGTTAATTTCTACCCAATATGTCCCACTATGTTTACCCCATGGAATTTTATTAACATTTTCACTAGTGTATTATTGGTGGATATATCCTATAAGACTAACAGTTACCTAATTTTGAAGAGATACATTGCATGAGAACCATCATACATTTATACCGTTTTTTGCGAGCCATATAGACTTTTATAATAAAGGGTGGTTGGTTTTGTTATTGATCACATTGTTAGTTAGACATCAATGAATATTGGATATATTCTCTCATATGATGATATCGACAGATGGGATATCAATTGAAATATATGAGTGAGTTTTAATCTTTATGAAGACAGTATATATGAAGTTATTATCTAATTATGTGATTGAGATAAGATTTTCTCATCAATAAAGATAACTGACTTGTAAATTTTACCTATGGTAATTTAATAAATTTACTCAAAGAAACTTATAAGGATGAATGTAAGCTTGATATGTGTTTAATGGACATAGGTATTGATATGTATTTTTTTATAGAGATTGTTTTAGACCCCTTTGATTCCGTAATAACATGATACTATTTTTTCCTAGATGGATCTATAAATTAAGAGTAGTGGTCAATTCTATAATTTCATCTTTGCAAAATATTTTTAGTCAATGAATGGGGATTTGGATTCACTCAATGGTCAACTATAAATGTTTTTAAGAGGTCATAAAAAAGTGTTTTTGATTCGTTTTCCATAGGTGTAACATTTGATTTATTCCACTATGATGTTAAGGATATATTACAAAATATAAATTAGATATTATTTCACAAGTAATCATATATGTTATGATATAATCTAAAATAGATATTACACCTCATGCATCAGTGAACCTGATTGATTGATCGAGATACATACTATAAAGATCTTTTTTATATGTTCAAATGGACTAAATTGTAATCTATGATTGATGAAATAATAAATCACATTTGGAGATGGTCCCTATATGTGACGCAAAAATATATCAATGCCTATAATTAAAGTGTAATTTTTAAGAAATAAATTATATTTCATTCCACGTCTATTATTATATTACTACATTATTGGGATATATTATAACATGTCAATTTCCATGTACTGTAGAAATAACATGATATAAGTAACTCATACATATTGTGACTTATATGGTGGAAGAATGTTTTTAGAAAAAAGATTCACGATCATTCCTGGTTGTCTATAATTAAAATATACATTTCTTAAGAATTAATGAGTGAGATTAGATTAATACTTGCATGTAGTGGAATATATCAACCAGTGAAATATATATTGGGTTTTAGAACATTATTTAATGCATTATTTACCAAGGAGACACTTCAACGATATATAAAGAAAACTTCCATTTTCTAGTAGTAGTGTGTGTCCTTTCATAATGCTCAGTCAAGACTCCTCAATACCTATTTCCATATTATTCTTCACTATTATGTCTGAGGAACTATAATATCATTAAGGAAAGAAGGCTCAATCTCATATAATAATATATTTTTCATAACTTATGGATTCAATGTGCTAGAATGATGTATTTTCCTTTATTATGGTCATCATCATTCCAAGAGAAATGTATTTTTTGTTGGTATCATCTATAAAAGAAGATAATATAAGTTTATAAGTTCTATAATTAATTTTTTTTATTCAATGAATAGTGTTATTGGGTTTTTTATTTTTATTTCTTCTACACATTCTATTAAATGTTATTAAACCATAATTTATTTTAGAATGTTTATCGTCTTCCACAAGACCACTAAATCTCAAACAATATTACCATTATTCATTCATTTAAAAAAATGGAAAACAAATTTTCCGTTTTATATTGTATATTTCAACTTAATATCATAATACTTATAGAAATACATTCATATCATATACCGTAATTCATGTTTCTATAAGATAAGATGTAAAAAAATCATTATAATTACTAAAGACCATAAAGCACATATTATGAAGGTAATTTCTCTATATTTATAAATAATACACTAGTTTTACCAAATCCCAATCATAGGTTTTATAGTTATACTCATGAGTTTGTAATTACATTGGACTATAATAAATAATCATTCTTTATTTCAATAAAACCCCATCCAAAATTCAATTAATTCTTCACATTTCACTATAAAATTGGGAACACCCTAAGGTGACCTGATAAAAATAATTAAAAAGTGAACCAGTAAATCCTAAATCTAATATCTTGTGTCATGAAGATCATACTGGATTATATTATTTGAAATAAATATGAGTAAATATATATTGGGATGAAAATCAACATTAAAATCAACCATTTTTACAATGGAAAATAAACAATATTATCTGTGAAAATTTAGTAACCCCTCATGTTATAGGAGAAAATTATTCCACATTCACCTCCACTTCACCCAATAATTAACTCTACATATATAATGAAATTATCTTAATCATTAAAAAATATGTTATGAAAAATTACACTTTTGAAGAAAATAAAAAGATATCATCTCATGACCAATAATATAAACGCATGCCGAAAACATGTAATAAAATATTACATCTCGAAAAAAAATATATATTAAAGACAAAATCATAAGGTTTTATCTAGAATATATCTATGGGGATATTAAGGGGTAGAATAATTTTTTTAGGAATTAATGTGATTAAAAATGGAAGCCTAAAAGATGATCATCATGCTTAGGTATATAGAATAATTATAAATTAGAAATAATGAAAAGAAAACAACTATTCTTATACCATACATTGGACAACCATATTATCTTCCATAATCTACTAATGATGTTCATTAATGAATAATCCTTAAAATATTCACTCTATGGTATATATGTGGATGTTTTTTTGAAATATCCATTATAAATTTCTAACACCTCTTCTTATCACAGTGTTCTAACAAATTGTATACAATGATTAAACGTAAATATATTTTGGGAATCAAGACCTTTTGTTGGGGGGTTCAGGTGTGCACCATAAATTTGAATTAAATATAATTGGTTCATAAACCCCCCAAGGATAATGTATTGTATGTTATTCATTTAATCGTGAATTGTAATGCATTATTAAATATACCTTAATATTATGACATTACATGCATTTATGCAACTCCAAATTTATTTTGACTCTTATAAGATATAATTGATGCAACACCCCTGGAAATAAACATTAAAACTAAATGTTTTGCCATAGATATTTTTGAAATGTAAATATTTAAATATTTTTAATAAAATTTTAATATTACATGGGTAATGGACAATAACCATGCACTATAATCCAAGAAATCATACCCTAATATTTGATATAAAATTATAAATATATATATATATGCCTTATGGTATCTCGATCATATAATAAAACATATACAAATTAGAGAATATATTTGACACTCTCCCACATGTAATATGTTATAATATTATTTTTTATATCTCTCCTCATATCATATCATATCTAGTAATTCTTTAAATTTTATCCAAAACTATTTTTTGTATTTAATTAAACACTTTTCAACTATTTAATTAACATTAGAAAATATCTTTTTATACATTACATATTATGAATACCTCATACAAAAAAACATTTAGAGAATAAATATTAGTCAAAATGAACCCCTATTCATTAAATCAACATGTTTTACCCCATGTTTTTTTATATAATTGATAAAAAAACTTAACTCACTAGATCAATATATTAAATAAATAATGGACTATAAAAAATAATCAATAACACTCAAGAAATAAATGCATGCGGTTTTATCCCAATCAAACAATTATATCTATAGACATGTTTCTACAAGTCACATTACATATAATTATAAATTCTATCAAAATTAATTTATCAAATAAATTAACTTTTTATTGGACATTGAGTATATAATTACTATATAGATAACTCATATCTTCCCAAATATTTTAGTATCGACTGAAATCATTAATAAATACATCATATTTCTTTAAACATGATGGATGATATCTTCAATTGTCTCTCACTAGAATATATAATCACATCATATATACTACTTAGTTATAACAACACTTTCCCAAACTATCTTTTAAAGGGAACATATTACATAATCATCATTTCAGTTGGAAGTTATCCTTTTTTATTTGGTCTTACCAGTGAAAGAAAAAAAAATATATCATACCTCTATTTGATTAGATATGAATAATGGGTTTCATAATAAATATTTCAATGTATTGTAAGTATCATGCTAGGAATCCCACTATCCATAGTTAATATGTACTCCTATTTAATCCATAAAAATTTAGTATACCTATGATGGAGTGTATGAACGTCCATATGGTATACATTTCATGTCATCCAATATAAAAAATATTTTTTATATCTTATTAGCATACTTTATATCACATACATGATTCCAAATCATTAAAATATTATTACAAACTATAATACTTCATGATTAACATCAAACATGATTGATTCAAAATTTTATTTTTAGAGGTATGTAATTAATATATTTCTGGGATTATACATTAATTTATATATATATATGTACATCCAATTTTAAATACCATAATTTGTGAATTTCCATTTATTAGATACATTATATATTCCTAATTATTTTAATAATTTTTAGAAAACACCATATAACAACATTTCTATGATGAAATATTTTATATAATTCAATATTGTCATTATTTTTATATCATTTATTGGTTTTTGTAAAATTCTTTACATATATATGAAATTCATGGACCATATATATGTGACCACCAGATAAATCCCTTCCCTTAATCTCTTTGTGTAACATATTATTTATTAAATTTACCCAATTTTTGTTTTATGTGGCTGGATGAAGTTTTTATTAAACTTGAAATTCTCAGACAAATAAGAGGAAACATACTAACACCTAACCATTTTGTATAGTGATTTATATATAAGGAGTCTAACTTATTCATGTTTTGATTAGGGTTCTTTGAGTAAAAAGAAAAATTTGAAATCAATAAATTAGAATGGGTTGGTCATAAAATATTTCTAGATATAGATTAGTTTAATTTATATTTAGATGATTTAAACATCATAAATTTATATGTAATTCATTCAAAATTAATATTACACCCCAAACCACTAGTTAATTAATTATAAAATAACCCAAAGTATAATCAATTATATTTTAAGACAAATATTTTGGTGAAACATTCAGGGTAGAGGTTTTGTTGACACTCAGATTGTGAAGTACTAAAATTTATTAGGAAGAATGAGTAATTAATCTTCTCATTTATAGTCAACTAATTCATGTAATTAAAAATATGATAGAAGGGGGAATAAAATCCAATTTAACACCTTAAAAATCCCATTCATCAATCCAATAGAGATTTACTCATCCATTAATTAAATAATAATAATAGGTTATCATGGATGAATCATAAAGGAATAATTTATGAAGAAAAAACCCAGCCATTTTATAAATGATTTATCACATAGATATATGAAAAAACTCACACCATAGTGAAACCATATAAATACATTATGGATTATTTGAATAAAATTATTATTTTTACAAAACTATTCTTAACTAAAAAAATATACAAGAGAAAAAATATCATTATAATGGAAAACTAGAAGCAAGTCATTAAAATGAAAAACTAAAAAATAGGATTCCCACATCTGTCACCATCAATGCCTCAAATAGTAATTTTTTCATAAATGGGTTTACAACTATTATATCCATGTTATTATATATGATAGTGTTAGGCATATGCAAGTAGATTTTTTTAGAATGTGGAATCTTCCACCAAGAAACCAAAATGGGAATGAAGATGCATCTCTTTAACAGATGTGCTAAAATGAGATTCTAGATATCTAAAATTTAGTTGATCATAGAATAATAATATATATATTAGGATGTATTGTATCATCTGGGATTGCTTTATCCTAATATGTTATGTAATCCAGATATTCTCATGAATGCTATGAGTTTTAATACATGTCAATATAATTTAGAATATAATTATATATTTAATATGTGTAGCCTAAATCTCTTATAAATCCTCTAAATTATTACAAAAATTTTCATTGAAAAAAAATTATTATTAATAATAACTATAATTTTTGTATTATATTTACTATACATTTATCACAATTATTGTATTTATTTTATTGTGACATTATCCAGTTCTATTCACCAAGAACATTCATGACTCAATTCCCATGAGAAATAAATTTTCAATTGAATCTCCCATTGCTGTAAAACAAAAAAAAATCAACCCCATAATGTGGGTAACTAGAGTCTATATGATAAAAAATTATTATTATGGTTTTTTACTAATTAAAGAAAATTTAATGAGTATTTACATATTTTAAATGTACTTTTCATAAATTATGGTAAAAAAGATCAAATTTTAAAGTGAATTAATAAAGGTAATTATGAAAAATGAATTAAGTTAATATTATAATATTAAAAAATAAAGATTTGAATCATTCATTTTTTATATAAATACCTTACCAGAGGATTCATACTCCATATAAAATATATTCAATTTCAATTCTCCTTCCCAAAAATATTTCCACATACATTTCCCACTATTAAGTATTGAAATAAAATAAATAGAAAAAAATAAAAATAATTTAAACACAAACCAGGTTAATAAAAATATAGAAAAACAAACCCTATTACCTTTTTTAATTAATCTACACATTTAAAATATAATTGTTGATGAATAATGATATGTTTTAAATAACCAAATATATGGTGTTATATTTTTAGTAATGTGGAAAAAATTAATGTGTATAGTCATAATAACCATTAAATCTTAAATTAATTTTTAAATTTGTTATTTCAATTTTGTTTTTTGTTTTTTGTTTTTGTTTTCTATATTTTTTCAATTTTCCCATTTTAATTGAAATAGTTTTCAATAAATAAAACTCTTATAGTGATAATTTTATAATAACTCCAAATAAACATAGATCTATGGAACTATGATATATTCACATACTCTGGAGACTTCTCAAGATCACTAAATAAATAAAATAATAACTTTACCATAAGTTGTGCTGTTATAGATATCACTGGGATACAAAATAATAGAGTTATTATTCCCAACTGTTAAAATCAACATATTAATGAAATATATTTCCCTATGTAAAAATTTGTTATTTGTTATTTTTATAATTATTGATATTTTTATTTTTTGAATATTCATTTTGGACATGAAATGATAAAAAAATTAATATTTATTAGGTTCCCCAATAACTCATACATATACCTTATAATATAAATAACGAGAAAAGTGATATTTTAATTAAATTAATGTAAATATACAGAGTAAAAATTACATTTAAGAAAAATCCATGAAATATTTATTTCAATGAGTATAAAAATGAATTAAAATTAGATCAACAGAATGAAAACATATTTTCTGTTCAGTTTAAATTTTTATATATTATATAAACACATGAAAGTCGACTGAAATTTTATTTTCAATTTACACATACAAAAATAATCATTTTTATTCATGCAAAAAAAATCATTCTTTTACAAACACAACATATAACTAAGGTACCCTTAATGAAAAAAAGGAAATTATAGGGTTTTCATGATGAAAAAGAGTTGTTTTCCAATATAAAATGTCGAAAATTATATAATTAAACAAATTCACCTAGTGGTTCAAGGGAAAACACATTATACAACTAAAAGATAAATCTTTATCCATTTCAAATAAAAACATCTCATATAAGATGATATAGTAGTGCCTAAATTCAATAAGCACATGATTATATTTAATGTAATTCAACCTCAATATCCCATAAAACATAAACACTAACACAATTATAACATAATGGAATACCCATTAGGTTCCCTTAATCTACAATTCATTAAAATATAGATATTAGTGAAAAAATGTACTGTTTGGTTTTTTATATAGAACCTTGAACCATGGTCTGAGATAATATATATATACATATATATATTTACATATATAAAATTTTAAATAAATATATATTGATTTTAATATAGATTTAAGACTTTCCATGGATATATGGTGACCATGAACAACTTTCTCTAATCGGTCATCAGTTTGAGAATTGTGTTTGTTTTTTCCACCATTTACATATGGATCCAAATGTTTATAATAGAGAAAAGTAAAAAGTAAAAAAATACACAAAGTATTTTTTTTAATTAAATGAAAAATTGATTTGATATTCACAAGGCTAGAATAACATGAATAAGGGACTATAATCCAATGTTCCAAACCAAATAGTAAACTGAATAAATAATTGATATTCAAAATTATATCTTATATTATTATAGTATTCATAAAGATAACCGTATACATGATTAAAAAATTAACTCTTTCTAAAATAAATGAGTTCTTTTAAAAAAATATAACTTATAATAAAAAAAATCAAAAAATATTAATTCTGATTTTGAGTAGTATCCCAATTTTTTCTATTATATTCATTAGATTGACATAACCTTCCAGTTTTTAATGTATTTTTAAATTATTAAGTATATTTATGTATGTAATCTTTATTTTTATCCCTATTGATTGTTTTTTTGATTGTTTTTTCATATGAAAATTGAAATTAAGGATATAACCATGGGTGAGATCCAGAATATTGACTATCCCATAAGGGTACACATGATGTACAGTATATGTCTCGGGCCAAATCAACATTAACTTACCTAGGTAGAAATGTCGTTTAGAACCAAAGAGTTTAACATATTATCCATTTTCAATTTTTTTTAAATTTTATTCCTATATTTTATTCTCCAAACCGATCTCTTTATGTCTTTTAATATACATATTCCTCTATCCTATGTACCTCGGGTTCATTAGGGTATAATTTACATTTTTTTACTAGTAATGTAAATATTAGAATTCGTTATTAATTTTCCATGAAAATCCTTGTTAAATGTTTGAAATTATAATTAGGAAGATTTCACATAACCACACATATATGGTCACATTCCTCCATAGTATTTGAATGATGTGTTATGTTTTCAAATGGAATCCATGAGTTTCACATCCTAATATTTAAATTATTTATTGATAGTTTTTAAATAATTTTTATCGTCTCACAATTCTCCAACTCATCTGTACCATTTCTGAGAGGTTGGAAGGTATTAGAAACCTATTCGAAGTTCCCATACATGTATATAAGTGTTCATAAGGGATGATAAAAGAAATATGTTCATCAATCATTAATGAAAACCTTATACATTTTACATATTAACAATATGCTTTTGTTGAAAAATAAAACCATAGCTTGATGATCATGATACTTGGTGGGAATGGAAACATTAATTTTTTTATATATTTTATATATATAAAATAATTTATAGATATCACATAATGTTTGGGAGTTGTCCAATGAAATATATTCCCCAATAATGAAATATTTCTAGAATCATAATGGGAGTATGATTCCTTTGATTTTACTTACTGATAGATCCTGGTTGTTAAAAAGGAGGATAATGTAATGTCCAAAAGATCCACAATCCATTAAAATGTGATGATATGGTTGTTTAGGTGTTCTAGGAAGCTAGTGGAACATATCATGAATTTCTCAAAATCCTATTTTTCTAACGTTAGCTCATCTAACGTTGATTCACACTGGTGACTCGAGATGATGAATCAAAGTCCATAAGTGGTGATGGTAGGTTGTGACATTAAGGTGTGATGGTGACATGCAATATTAATTTGTCCTCCAATATCTATGAATAGTGGCTCACGATGGTTAGTCTCTAATGGTAGGTTTTCCAGTAGTGACTCATTATGGTGACTCATCCAGTGGTGGCGTGCAATAGTGACTCATCCAATGATAAATCACAATAGTAGGTCTTATATGGGAATTCATGAGGGTGAATCATTGAATGGAAACTCATCCAAATGTGAGTCATCTAGTGGAAGGTCCTCTAACAGTGATTCATCCAATGGTAGGGCATCCACTAGGGTTTCATTTCCATAGTTTATTGAATTTCAAAATTTTCCCAATTTTCTAATTTATCCCCATTAATGGTTTTTTTATGTATAATTAATTTAATACCTTATTTATGTTTTTTGAAGCCTTTTGAAAGGATATATAATATATATTCGAATTTCTAATGTTTGGGATTCTTTATATAGTAAAACCCTGTGGTCTTGATCGTGATCTGGGTTTAATGGATTTTGAATCTGTTTCCATAATTGATATCAGATCCAGAATTTCTATATCTGAGACCCTTTTTCCCTAGTACATTTCCATTTAACCTTGAAAAATTGAATCCCCAGAACCACAGTTCATTGAGTTACTATGTGGTGTGCTATGGTCTTTGGATCACTTTCCCCTAGAGGCTTCTAGCCTTGCGCACCCCTTGCCATGGTGGAATAAGAAGGATTTTGAACCTATATTCTTTGAGGAATGGATCACTTCACCTATATTTTATTTCAATATCATGCAGTGTGGTTTTATTAATGTTCACTTGGGAAGATTATGATATTTCAATTAAATAATGATAATTAAATTGGTTTAAAGATCAACCTGTGGGGCTCGGTAAGTGACTTGTGTTCTCATTTTTTATCTAATGTTATTATGATCTGTATGGGACATATGTCTACTAAAAATAATGGTTGATGGTGGTATTTATTTTATCAAATTTTTTGTCTTGTGAATTATTTTTTATGGTCTATTATTAAATGGCTATAATTATGAAATTTATATTACCCATGTATATCTGTTCAAATAAATTGATGCCTTATTATCAAACATGCTCTTGGTCAACCCATGAACTATCAAATTGGAATTAGAAAATTCTTTTTTAATAAATATGAATATATGATTCCTTTTTTGGTGTGGTTTTGTTTAATGTTTGGTTTTGTTGTGTCTTGTTCCTTGTGTTGTATTGTGGTGATTTTTTTGGGAGTGCGGTAGTGTGAATAGGGTGGGATGGGTGGTGAAATGGTATATTAGGTTGAAAGATTTATTGATTGTTTAAAGGATGAGTAGTTTTGTGTTGTGGGACTATATCCCCGTTTTGTTTTGTTTATGTTGTGGGGTGTGGTATATTTATTTAGTAAGGATGTAGAGATTGGTTGCGATGAAAGGTGTTGATGGTTGTTGCTATGAAATGGCGGTTTTTCTATTTTGGAGAATGGTTTGGGATGATTGAATTTGAATAATGGTGATGGAAGTTGTTTTTATTGGAGTTATGTGTAGTATAATGATGATGTGGGTTTCTTTATTGTGTTTATTCTCCTTTGTGTGGTGTATGTTTTGTGGGTTCTTGCTTTCTGTGGTTAGTATTTACCTGGGTAAGGATGGAATGAATAAATGGTCATCTTAATAAAGATTGATTGTTGGTAAAATGAGTTGGCTAGGGGTTTTATTAAAGGAGTATATTTTGTGAAGAGGATTTCATTTAACAAGTTATGAAGTTACTATATATGGTGTTGATAAATGCATATAGATGTAGTGTAAAATTTGTTTTGAGGGATGTTTGTTTTTTAGAGAACCCCATTTGTTGGGTAGATTGTTTGATAACTATATTTCTACATATTTTTCCCTTGTGTGTTCAATATGCACCCCACTCTTATTGAGCACTATATTTTGAACAACCCTATTTCCACAGGGGAGGGTTACTTTTCCCATCCTCCTGGTGGGAGGATGGATGGATGGTTATTGGATCTTTCCTTCTCCCTCATCTTGGAATTGGTATACAAGGACTCTTTAGACTGATTGTGGTGTCGTTGTGATGCTAATGTTTCTATAAGAAAGGTGTGTATTCCCATGTGTCTTTAAGATGATATTTAGTGTCCTGCCCAATGTGTCTCTGAGATGGTGTTTTGTTTTGACCTAGGTGTCTGTGGGCGAGATGTGGTGAGAATTAATTTTTTAGGTCACAAGACTAGTTATGTGGCCAATGTGTGTGCGTGAAGGTTGTAAAATGGGGCTTCTGGAAGATTGTAGAAGCGCCATGATGTTTTCCATTAGGGTGTGAGAAGTTAACCATTGGGAAGTGATGCGGGGAACCCAATCATCGAAATGCATAATATATTAGTTTACTAGACTTGAGTAATTTGGGAACTATGTCTTGGTGAGGTTGTGATGGCTAGTATTCCTTGATTGGTTCTGTTGGTTTCTATTGTCTTCTCACAGGGGAATTATTATTATTTTCCGACTTCTGTATGAGAGACCTCGGTTTTTTATACTGAGTATACATGTATGCTCTCCAAACATTTATAAAACAGTTTTTAGGTTTCCACGATGATTACACATACGATGATGGACATTACTAACTCGTATGTTGGGATAGATTCTATGACGCTACATATATTTTTCCTTTTTGAAAATACATTGATGTTTTATAATATTTATAGAAGTTTTTTTTGAAAACTTGCATGTGGTATGTATTTTGATTTGACATTATATATTGTTATTCGGGTTCATTTGGGATGAACCATATTATCTCTCAGTATTTTTCCTATAAAAAGGTAAATTCAATCCATATTATGAGATCCTTGTACACATGGAGCTATTCCCCACCATAGGGCTTATTGGAGGCAATAATTGGTGGGGGTCAGTGTCTCTCTTCCTTTACAACCAACTCAGTAGGGGGTATCATTGGAGGGAGGGGGTCATGATAGATTGGCATCAGAGCTAATAGTTGAGAGATGGGATGGTGTTTGGAGGGAGGTGGAGTTAAAATTTCAAGGGTTTGTAGGTAAATAGTGTTAGGTCATCATGGAATGTGACATAGTCTAGGGAAGACAGTCTAGGACACGAGATTTTGGCACCCCCATGATCTGATGTGTGCACTCTGAGCCTAATGTAAAATAATGTGAGACAAAACCATTTTTATCTTAGAGACTATAAGGAACGTATATGCATCACAATGAATTTTTGTTCTTATTTGAATTTATTTTTCTTGGGGAATGTTTAAACCAATAATAGTAAAATGTGTTAAAATGAATCTTACTATAAATTTCATCTTAATCAGCATTAGGAGTTCATTGTTTACATTTTCAGCTTTGGAAACCATTCAACATCCGCATGTGGATTGAGTAGTTAAAGAACAAAAGGATGATATGATTGATCGTCAGATAGATGATTCAGTGGGGGTGAATGACCAGTGGATAAAGACACGAGGTTCTTTCCAATGAAAGACTCCGGGAAAGTATGTGGGTAGTATATTTGACATTGAGATGAAGAAATGGCTTGAGGATATTGGGATCAAATTTATCGTAATCAGGGATAAGATAGAGTACTTGGTTACTTTAGTAGTGGGATTGATGATGGGGGATACACATCAGGGTTGGATGATGTACCTAGGTGAGAGGAAAGTGGCTGATGTTATATGGGACGATTATGTGCAGGCATTATAAGAATACTTCTGTTCTTATGCCATTAAGGCTAATAAGAGGTTGGAGTTACTCTCCCTTCAGTAGGGGAGTATGTTTGTATAGGATCTAGGGATCAATTTCAATGATATCTTTTCTTTTCTATGAATCTCTTACAAATGAGGAGTCTTTGGTGAGACATCTAGAGGAGAAACTAACTTTTTCTCTCCAGAATATGGTTACCAAAATTACCTTGCGACATAATTGGATGACATAAAGAATGTAGAGGTAGTTTGGAGGCAGCACTCATGAGGAGTTCTAATTTAAGAGGGGAGTCAGAAAAGTTCTTTATGGGGTAATACTACCAATAGAAGGTGTCACGTTCCAAGGCCTCTGAGGTTCCGAATAGAAGGGAACCATCCTCAACAGTTTCAGTTATGACCTTTTGGACCTCCACCCATTCCCATGAAATTTGGACCAATGTGTTTCTTTTATCAAGACCATTGGAATATTCCGAGTTAGTTACTGATGGATATTCAAGCATAGAATAGTGGGGTAGGGTATGTTCAGCACCTACATTATCATATGTTTGTGGAAGGGTAGTTTTAGTAAAATGGAATGTAGGCTCATGCTCCTCCAAGGGGAGATGGATTACGTGGGGTCCAACTATAGGGAGTTCCTTGGGGACCTCGACCATGGTGTGGTTGAGGATAATTCCATTAGTTGAGGTTCAATGGAGATAGGCATGGTCAGTTTCATGTTGTAGAAGAATAATTTCCATTAGAGTCAGAGTTCATTAGAGGCACGATCTTCTTGTTTAGTACCATTGCATGTGCATTGTTTGATTTTGGAGCATCACACTTCGTTGTTTAACTTAGTCTGTCACGTGATCATGAAAGAGATATAAAGAGGTTTTAAGTTCCCCTAGTGTTGAGTAGGGTAGTCAGAGGTTAGACCTGCTTGTTTGATGTATGCTGATGATGTGGGCAGATGATGGGACCACATCAGTCTTATAGGTATATTTTCTTGCTATAGATGTAGTCAAAAAATGTTATTCTCAATGTCTACTGGTAGTTTTCCATTTCTGGTATAATCAAATAATTATGAAGCAGAGTCATGTTTTTAGACGTCCATGGTCCATGGGTGGCATTTATCGGTGAGTGGAGTTATCAGTTGGGTAATCAACATGCGAAGCCTCTTCTTTATTTGTTGACTGATATGTCAGGGGAAGTATTGGTCACTGATGTCCCTAGATTTGTTAGTGAGTTAATATTTTTTTTACTATAGATATTTTTACTCTACCACCTCAACATGATATTGATTTCATGATAGAATTACATATTGGGGATTCTCCGATATCGATTGATCCTTATTAGATAGAACCATTAGAGTTGTGGGAGTTATGGATTTAGATTTATGAACTAATGAATAAGGTATTTATCATGAATAATATGTCAATATGAGGTTATCTAGTATTTTTTGTGATTAAGAAAGATGGTGGTTTGAGGTTTTTCATAGACTACCATAGGTTGAATCAGGTGATAGTCATGATACATTACCCTCTCCAGAGGATAGATGATATTTTCAACTATATGGGAGGATCATGTTGGTTTTATAAGAACCATATTAATTCTATTTATCACTTGTTGACTATTAATGAGGGAAATATCATATAGGTAGATTTCATGTGCATGTTTGTGAATTTCATGTTCATGGTATTGTCATTCGGTGTTACGAATGTGCCGGTTGTGTTCATGAGGATCATGGACTCCCAATAATTCATGAAACATATTAGTTTTTTCTTAATGTGTATACATATATTTCAACCCTATGTATATAATAATTTTTTTAGCATTCTAAGAGGATTGTGAAAATCATGTTGGGCATTACTATCTCATACGTTGGGAAAACTGTCGTGTTTCAACATAGATTTTTATTTGTGGTACTTAATTTTGAGTTTTATTGTTTTTATAGAAATTTTAGTTGAAAACATTCATGTGGGATGGATTTGGGTTTTACATTATATATAATTCTTGGACATCGTTTTGGATAAACCATTGTATCTCTCAATGTTATTTCCTATAAAAATGTTTAATGCCTTCCATATTGTGAGATCCTTATACCATAAGTGTTATTCATCACCATAGGACCTATAGGATGTGGGAATCAAGGGGTCATTATCTCTCTTCCTTATCTTCCATGTTTGTAGGAAAATATTTGGATACAGGGGGTTGTCATAGATAACCACTATAGAATGTGTAGAAATCTATAGAGATTAAGCTAGAAAATATCATTTTTTAGATCCAATAAAGTTTATATATATGTAAATATTATCCCTATATGTATGTCATTGATATAATTTGAGAATGTACTCTTTCTCGACCAATAGAACACATATCGTAATTTACCTATTGGGGGAAACATTTTAGAGGTATGGGTTATCATGCACACATAGGTGGAAATCCGAACTAAATTTACTTTTATAATTATTCCATAAAAAAATATAATGAGATTTGTAAAAAAGTAGTTTGAAATATTAGTATACCAAGATAAATAAAAAATAGATCTTCTCATTTGGGAATGATCAATAAAATACATGGGGTGAATTATAATTTAATTCTAATATAAAATAGTGATGAACTACCACATCTTAAATAATAAGTTTGTTATACTTTCTAATATAAGGTTCTGAATGGAAAATAGCACACAAAAATAATAATAACATGTAATTTTTTTAGGAGTGGTTATTTAAATTTAAAATGATTAAAAAAAATATAGAGAGTGGACCATAAGATAGAATATCAGAATATCTATTAAAAAATTAAATAAAAATATCTATTTAATTGTAGTATATTTTGGCATAATTCAATGATTTTCTCAAAAAATGAATAAAAAATAAATTTTTAACAACAGATTTTTTCTAAACCCACCATAAAAAAAGTCACACACACCACACCATAGTTAATAATGTATATAAAAAACTGGATATTAAATGATGTGTGGAAATATGAGACATGATTTTTTTTAACGAATGATTCCTCATTGACATTTTTTATAAGAATATATCTTATATCATAACGATATCACAAAGGGTTCATTCAATGGGAATTATGTTTCTAATGACCATTTTATAAAAATAACTTTTTCTAAAAAAGACATTAATTCATTGATAGTTTATAGGGAGGGAAATTGAGAAATGTTATCAGTATTTGATTCATAAAATTGAATATCCTTATCAAGGATATTATTCATGTGCAATAGTCCTTAATTTAAAATAAAATAGAATTTTACCAACATATTATAGAATTTTTATATTTACATCTTGACAAAACCCTATAAGATATTATTAGGCGACCCAAAAATGCATCCCAAAGTATAGAATATTTATCTATAAAGACTTATAAAAAATCCCCCATAACACTATATGTTCTCTACATCATGGGGAATTATACAGTATAAGGGATATTACACAAACTAATGTTTAGGTATTGATGCAAATAATATTTAAAGACATGTGATGTTTTTTCCTATAATCCTCTATAGAAATATATTTTTCATTATACATTGAATATAAAAATAAGATGTAATAACACTCATGCCCCAAAACACACCTAATGAATTGATCAAGGAATAGAAAAGTAAAAGATATCTCTTATCAATAATTCTTTTATTTTTATAGTGAATTATCACTCTATATCCTCCACATATCCATTTTTTGAGAATATCATTATCCAGATAGTAAATGATAGATTTTCCGGAATTTATATTAAACAATGGATTTTTTGTTACCCACTCAATCAATGAAATGGGTTAGATGATTAAAAATATCAATAATATAAGGAGTTACTTACCTTTAAATCCATGAGAATATGATTGATTCTCCATTGTGGTAGTGTAATGGTCTATTATAATATTATAAAAAAAATAGTTTGGGTAATGATGACTAGTCTAATATTATGAGTACATAAAAAATAACATCTATTTAATTTATTTTCAATAATCATGAAATCTTGAATATTTATATCTGGAATGGATTCAAGAGAATAAGATATAACAATAAGGAATGTCTGACTATCCTTTAAGAATGCATAAATAATTGAGAGTTTATTGACCAAGAATTAATTATCGAGATGGTTAACTAATTAAATATATTTCTAAGGATTTGAATAAAATTCAGTTTTTTTTACAAACATATTAAAAAATTTGTTTCCTTAAAAAATTCATTACACCAACCAATTGGATAGAAATGTTTTAGGAATAGTCATGGTTAGAATTATTAGCATTTCTATAAATATTTCACAGATTAGTAATCTAGAAAATTCATTAATATAAAAAATATGAAATCGATTTATGAGAAGGAGAAAAAAATTATGTTAGAAGTATTATTTATTTATATTCCATTCATTTATTATTTTAAATCACAAACACATTCTAAATAAAATTTATTTATAAATTTTTATTTCCAAAGGTTTTTTTTATGTTTGTGTAGAAGAAAATATGAATTACTATATATAGATAAATTTATAATGTATTATGAATATATATTTATTATTATTTATTATAATCGTGATATTGAGTATGAATATGATTTATTAGAGTTATGTTGAATGAGACTAGGAGATATAATTTTGAGTTGTATATCATATGGAAAAAATTCATGAACATCAGAATAATCCTACAAATAAAAAAATCATACAGATCCTCATATATATAATAATATTCTAGAATGAAAAGAGGTACATAAAAATATCCTACCATTATAATTAGAATATACAAGACTAATTTATATTATATTTAATACCTTTTGAAATATAATGTTTCTTAACATAAAAGACTCCATACAATCAATTACAATAGTTAATTGTGTGTTGTCAAGATCCATCATTCATGGCCATTTTACATACATAGATATATGACCAATAGTGCATCACCTATAAATAGTTGTTAATTTTATGAGTTTAGAGATGGTACATGTTTCATCTTAATACATATGAAGATTTCTTTGTGTGAATTGATCATTTTTAGTATTTTTAATTCTATAAAAGATTTTTCATTCTAATGAATCCATATAAATTTGTTTTCTTTATATTTAATTCATTTTTTTATTTTGTTAGTCATTGATATGATAGAGGGATTTCGGGGAATGGAACACCGTAAATCTGATCAATCGAATCAATGGCTTCTTGGGATAGAAAGATAGATTCTCCTGATCATATCAATAGCTTACGGGGATAAGTATATAGAGCTTATTCTGATCATTGTATCAAGGGATTTCATGATAAATAAAGAAATACATTAATGTAAGAATAAAAAAGTCAACACATTTAGACATTTTTATTAACTACCATAATAATATTGTTAAAATAGTAAAATCTTATAATATATATTGAAAGTCTTTATTATTGTAACTATCAATTTTTTACATGTTTTTATTCCACTCTACAAGTAATATAATGTTATTATTATTAGATAGCTTTATATACTATTTGTTTTGTCTGTATAACTATGAGTATGATAAAAAGTATATTAATCATAATTAGAAACACTTTAATTATGATTGTTCACTCTATTAATCATAGCGAGTCTCTATCTGATAAATTGACAACAATATTTCTTTTTGTTTTGTTTTTTTAATCTTTTTAAATTAAATTCACCCCCACCCTATTTTTAATTATACCCATCTTTGATACTCTTAGGAGCCTAAAATATTAATCAAATTAGGTTTATATAACTTATATAGATGATGATTTTTTATGTTTATTACTTAATATATGTTGTTCTTTTTTTGATATAAGCATTTTTATAAACACGGTTACACTAACATGTATTAATAAAAAAGAGTTTCTATTATTTTATAATGGAATGTATGAATATATAAGATCATGATAATTGAATTCCAAGTTGACCAGGTATATATTTTTGTTAATGATATGAATATTAGAGAGATAGAATTAATTTTTTTGATCAACAATTGTGCTAAACATTATTATTCTTACTATAAAATATGATATTATTGATAGGGAAGTCTTTTCGTAATGAGATGATGAGAAACAATAATATTATTTGAACCAAGAAGTTATAAAAAAATTATTATGTTATATAACAAGGAATAATTATAGTTAGATATCATCTTATGTCACTATAAATTATATTTGATTTAAACTAGATGATATATATTTTGGTACATCCTATGTTATGGAAAAAAGAAGATCTATTCTCAGATAGGATTACCAAGACATTAAATTTCTACATAGAGTGTCTATTACAAATATGAACCATTGAATTAAGAAAAATTTAAATATAATATAGTTTATTTTAGAAAAAGGCATTGAAGATGGGATTTTGGTTGAAAAGGATTATTGATATAATGTTCAATGATTTGGAATCAAAATGAAAAGTCGTGGATAATAAAAAAGTTAACTAATATAACTATTGATGATATAATTGGTTTACTAATTCAATAAAATTTAAAACCCAAAAGATATTTCGATATAGGTAAAAATAAAAATGGCAGTGTTTCATTGGATAAAACATATATTATACCTTATAATGTTTAGTCAGCTGAGAAAGCTGTGAAGACTTCAAGAAAAAATAAAGTTATCGTTCAGTCAGATTCTAATATATAAGAATATTCAGATAATGAATTTATAATATCTCTATATGTATGAAAAATATAGTTATAATGAAATAATTTAAATACAGATATAATAATGCTGAAAGGATAATGGTAAGAATAGAGATTCTCAGGTCACATGTGACAAATGTGAGAAACATAGATATATGTGAACTGGTTGTCCAAAAAAGAAAACGAAAGATATAAAGGAATGAAATTAAGATATAAATTCCATGAAATTATATAAGTAAAAGGATGGAGTGTGTTGAAATCCTATAACCCTTGGAGTTCCTATGGTGGATATTCCTCTAAAAAATCATCTGATAGTGAAATTTCTAGAAACTAAAGCTTTTGTATTGTTGCAAAAGTACCCATGGTAATTCAATGACTGAAGGAAATAGTAAATCCAACTGCACCCCTTAATAATATGTCTTTAAATGAAAATTATCTTGATTATAATAATTATACATCTTCTTATGAATAATTTTATTCATTACATGATAATACCTTACCTAGTTATTATGAGGTTTCTGAAATTGTAAAATGCTTAAAAAATTAAAATAGTATGATTTGTAAAAAAATGATAATAACAATGAAAAAATTATATGTAATACTCTAGATTAACTATTTTCAATGATTAAATATCATATCTTTCAAATTATCATTATATTACTAATTATTATAAATATATTATTTTACTATACTTTGAAAAAGTTATTCTTGAGAAATAAATAAAAAGAAAATTTTTTTTTGAAACTAATACAATGAAGGATATTAATTTATTTATCAAACTAAAATATTAAATTTCAGGTTTTTGATAAAATCATATACAGGGTTTCAATAAGAAAATAAAATTTAGAAAAAATATTATTAACAAATTAGATTTCATGGGAATATATCCATATTGTGTTTTACTAAATAATGTTTTTAATAACAATTAATTTATTCCTAAACATGAACCATTTTTCCACTACCTGCCAAAGTGTTGGGAACTTGAATAAGTTTTTCCCTTAAAAACAGTAAAATATCATAGTTTTTCATAATTAATATTTCTAATGTAATTACATTTTCATAAAAAAAATAGAAATGTTTTCACCAAATATATTTTTCTAATAATAATGGACCCAATATGGTTTGGGTTCAAAAAATATAATTTTTTTATAAGAAAATATGTAGTGTACGGACAAAAATAATATTTTTTACATGAATAGTGGATGTTATAGGCACATAAATAGAAAATAATTCTTCAGGAAGATAGTCAATATGAAAGGTGGACATGTAAATTTAGAAGATAATGCTCAATGAGAGATTTTCTGAATAGGTAAAATTTTTATTATTTCAATATATATTATTTTGAATCCATAACTTTTTGAAGGAATTAATCAAAACCGAATAATCCTAACAAAACTTTTTAATGAAGAATACCTTGGTTGTTTTAGGAATTTTTAGTATACTATACATAGTTCCACAGATGACATTATTCTTTTTGTGTATCGACACGGTATTTTTTACAAACTGAACATATAATTCTTTAGGATCCAATACTTACCTTATCTTCCTACAATGGAAAATCAATAATAGGTATGTTATAGAAGGTTATGACATTGTACCATAGAAAAATATCTAATGTTTCTATGAAAAAAATTGGTAAGGATCTACGAGAATTTATGATTGATACATTAAAGGTATGTGACCATTCTCAATATAGTAAGAAACATAATCCAATTCTAAAATCAATTATCTAAGTCTCAACTATAAATAATATATAGTTAGTACCCATGGACTTAGTTAGTCCTACACAAATAATAAGTATTGGTGTAAAATACAATGAATATGTCTTAATTTATGATTACACTAGATAAAATTTTTTATAAATTTTATAATATAAATGTGTATCCTCTAGTTGTTTTAATAATTTTTGAGACACATATAAAAATGATAAAACCCACTAATTTATGACTATTCATAGTTATCATGGTTGAGAATTAAAATTTTGATTTTGAAAATGTTTTCTTGTAAAACTAGTATTTAAAATTACAATCCAACAACTTGTACTCCCCAACTAAATAGTGACACAAAAATTAGAAATTTAATTATTTAAGAAACAAGTACAACCAAGACGGGTGAATACTTAGTTTCTAATTTTTTTTGGACTAAAGCGGTTAGCACTACCACCTATATGAAAAATGATGTTTTAATTATGAATTTTCTTTATAAAAATTATTTGAGATGTGGAAAGGAATAAATATAATTTTTCTTACTCCAATATATGTGGTTGAAAAGTATTCCTCTTTAATATGAAAGATAATCTACCTAAATTTTCAGAAAAATACAATAAATGAATAGTTTTATGTTAATCCATTATAGCTTAAGGTTATAGAGTTTCAGATAATAACGTATGTACTATTGAGGTAATAGTGTCTGTAATGTTTGAAGAAACTGATCCCTTTTTTCCAAAAAAAAATCAACTAACATAATAATATGTTAATTATAAAATATATTTTGATGCTTTTCTAGAAAGTTTTCATCCTAATAAAATTACCAAAGAATATGTTTCTAATTTTATTCCTCATGAATATTTACTTCTTATTGTTGAAGATAATCCTTTTAATAACACATTAAGTTAGTTTTTTCTTATGATTTATCGTAGTGAATGTATATTTGGTGATGTAGATCATTTAGTTATGAGTATAAGTTCCATAAGAAATGAAATTGAACATATATATTTTCTATACTATTTTAAACCTATGAATCGTAATGAGTCTCTAAGTGCCAATGATTCCGATTGAAAAAATGTATGTTATTTTGTCAAACGAGCTGATAAATATATTACAATTTTTAAAAAAGGTTATTTTTGAAACAAATGGGATGAAAATATAATAATAGTAAGAAACAAATTCGATCTTTTTGATACTGATTATAAAAAAATAGGATATATATTGTGATGTAACCTATGGTCTAGTAGCATGATTTTCATATATTTGAATAATTATATCCTTTGTAACATTTCAAACTCCATAAAATGGATTTTAAATGTGATTTTTTATAATTAATAAGTTTTATAAGAATTTTATGTCAAAAATCCCCTACGTTTTCAGAATAAAAACATCCATAATATTTTTTTAAACTTAATAGAGACTGATATGTTCTTAAACAATACCTTAGTGCATGGTATGATAGGTTAACTGTATTTTTATTACAGAATTATATTTCCAGGGGGAGTCATATCAAAATATTTTTATAAAATAATTTAATAAAAATATTTGGATTGTTAAAATTTATTTTATTCATATTATATTTGGTTCAACTAAAATTATCTATATGATTATGTTGAGTGTTTATGAAATCTGAGTTTGAAATGAGTATGATGGTGAGTTAATTTATCTCCTAGGTTTTCTAATATAACAAATACTAGATGGATATTTCATATCTTTATATTATTAATTAAAATGTATTTTTTTTAAAAAATTATATGATAATTATAAAGGTATTAGTACTCATATTGATACCTCCAATAGATTATCTAATGATGTGTCTTAGAAAACAGTTCATCAAATAAAATTTTGAGGTATTATAATATGTTTTCATTAATTAACATAAAATCACCCAGATTTTAGTATGCATGTTCGAAATTCATCCAAACAATCCAAATGAATCCTATCTTTTAGTAGTAAAACACATTTTTCATTATGTTAAGGGAACTACATTTTTTCGCCTTTTCTGTTCTTGTGTAATTGTTTTAATACTATTTTTTCATATGGTGATTTTGGTGGATTTATAATGGATTAAACAATTACATATATAACATGTCAATTTATAAGATATTATTTATTTTCTAGGACATGTACGAAATAATAATTGGAAGGAATTTCTTCAACTAAAGGTGAATATGTGGCTGCTAGAATGTTCTGTGCTCAAGTGTTGTGGATTCAACACACACTCACTAAATATGGAATTAGTTTTACAAAATCTCAAATACTTCACATGAACCACATGCTAATACCATAGATATAAGACAAAACTTTTTTCAGGATCATAGAGTAAATTGATATATAATTTTACAATTCAACATAATAAAAGAATAATAAGGTGATATTTTTACAAAATCCATTTTTTCTAAAATGGCGCCTCACTCTCCGGGGATGCTCTCAGGCTCTCGGCTTAGCTCACCTTCTTCCTCCGCCTCCTTGTGTTTCTTCCCGGTGGCGTTGGAACTTCCGCTCTGCTTTCCCGCTCTGGTCTTCTATTTCCCTCTGCTTTGCCTCGCTCTCTCCTAGTCCTTGATTCTCTCTCTATATCTCGATGGCTATGGTCTTCTCTTTTCATCACTAGCTCCGTCAAGTCCTATCTCTGGCTGCCTTTCTTCTCTCTGGCCTCACGATTACACTACTCCACTCTAGTTCATATCTAGAGTGAGGGTCACATCGAGGATTTTGGGTAGCGGTTTGGTGATGGAGGGTCCTCTCGGTGTCACTTATCTTCTTCATTTAGGGTTTCAGTCCCCCGGTCCTTTTCCCTGTTTGTACGTTTTTAGGGATTCAACCCCTGGTTTCCCCTCTTTTTCATCGGTGTTTTATCGGTGTTTCTCGGTGCTCGTCAGTGGCTTGAGGTTGAAGACTCGTGATTAGATCCTCGGGTGGATCACTGGTTTTTGGTCTGTTCATGACCCTATTGGTGGGTTCTGGTGGCTATCGTCGCCAGCGTTCTGTTGGTTTGGTGCTAGGGAGTCTGGTACTTCAGGGTGCTCTGCCCATGGTGTTTCCTCTATGCTTCTGCTTCTGACGTCTTCGGTGGATCTTCCACAATGTCTACAATGTCGACGAAGGGTTTTTGTTCTCATAGGTGATGATGTCATCTTCTTCTGTAGCGATGAAGGTCTCTGTTGGTGTCTCCCTCAGTGAGGTGGTTGTTCTTCCCAGCAATGGCGATGGATTTTAGTGGTCTTCTTCTATTATGATGGAGATGATCTCAGTGACAACAAGGGTCTCGGTGGAGACAACGATCTGATGCCTGCATATTTGGTGTAAGTGTGTGTGTCTCGAGGCAATAGTGACAGAGAAGTGATGATGGTCTGGCTGCATTTTTATTTTCATTTTTTGAAATGGTTATCTCACTGGAGGCATTCTGGATTGAGATTAGTGATAGAGCTGTGATGTTGGTTCCTTTTGATTTCTGATATAGGATGGTTTTGTCATTCATGGCACGATGATGGTTCTGTTTTAATTTTTGAAATTTCAACTCGGTAATGTTTGGTTTTTTGTGGGTGTCTTTTGCTAGTGGAATGGTTCTGTAGGTCACCACTTACCCTCTAAAGTGGATTTTTTATATCATAAGAAATGCATTAGTGTTGGTAACGAATAATAGTGGTAATTTAATCATTCATATTTACTTATTTATTACCAATATCCTTAGATTAATATTTTTTTAATATTATTGGTAGTTCAAATGTTCTTGTTTTTTCATAGATAATATTTTTTCTTAGATTTTTTTTTGTTTTTTAAATTATTAGTGTTTCAAAAAAACAATCATTTTGAGTATTTTGGGGATAGATTGGTTTTTTAGATTAATATTCTCAAAAACCATTACATACTCAGAAATTGATATCAAAATTATAGCCTAAAAATTTCTATAAGAATCATAAAATTCAAAATACATCATTATTTTTCATAAAATACTGTTGTAATATGTTTTCAAAAAAAAACAATCTTAATTATTTTTGATAAAATACAATCACAATTAATTTGTATAAAAACAATTGAAATGTTTTTTTAACCAAGAATAAAATGATGATCATACTGATGAAACTCTTTACTCTAAAAGGTATTATTATTTTCATTAATGTTTTTAAAAAATTTCATTACTCTAGTTTATAAATTTTACGTTGGAAATAGTTTTATTTTTTAAAACAATCATAGATTTTTTTAAAAAAATAATAATTTATTTACCTAATTAGATTTCTCCTCACTGTGATATTTTTTTTCTTAGGCATTGAGAGTTAAAATAATATTTAAAAAGACATTCATTAATTGATTCATAAGTCATAGATAAAATTCTCATAGATTACATATATGATTAAGAAGTTTGGTTTGTTTTTAGGAAATGAGAATATAAAATTCATGGTTTTACAGGTATGATTTTACACATAAGATTATTATTTCACTTTAAATATGGGAATTAGGTTTTATAGATAATACTAACAAGGATATAAATTTAAATGTTGAAGGGGTAGTTTCATAATTCTCCAATTCATTTCCATTTATAAAATCGAATTTTAATGAAATTTTTTCATTTACAATGTTTGGTAAAAGGCATGAACCTTATTATAGAAGTTTATAAGTCTTGGTTGGTATCACATTATATAGATTTAAATATTTAACATATCATAAGCTAACAAATAGGCTTGGATCATTTTACAAGAACCATGATGATGAATCAATGTTTTTGTTTTATTGAAAAGATAAAATATTATCTTATCTCAATATGAATAGTAGACTCGTGGAATTTTGGAAGCATATATATTAGAATCCTAGGAATGGTTATACTGATACATTGAAAGATTCATTTTTTTATTCTGAATTACATTTTTATCATGAGGATGTTTTATATAGTGAAATTAATCTTCATTATGAATGATAATAGAAAATATTAATCAATCAAATACAAGATTATAATGTTTCAGGATTACATTATCATGATTATTGTTAATTGTGTAGAGATATTTTATGTGGATAAAAGATAATATACAAATAGGGAAAATATTTATTTTTTCAAGGAAAACACTATGTTAAAGATGATGTTATTTTCTATTAAAAAAACGAGGATTTTTCTAGAAAATGTTGAAATAGTTTTATGTGAATATTAAACGTAAATGAAATATGGGTAAGAAAAGTATAAGATATAAGGTAAGGATTCTTCTATAGTAATGTGAATGAATGAAATAAATAATAAAGATTTTGTATTTTGATATTCTGATGGATCATAAGGTTCATAAGAATCTAAGGGATCTAAAAATAAAAATTAACACTGTATAGGAAAAGTGATTTTAGATTAGAATTGGTAAGTAGCTTCATGAAGAACAAAAAATAAAGAAACAAAACAAATTATTTTAATAATTATTGATTTTTGAAATCATAATGCAAGGAATTGAAATGTATTATGAGAATCGAATCATTCCCATTTCACACATAGATCATGTAAATCTAAAAGCCAGATTAATTTTATTTAAACTTCACTATTCTCTCTAAAATCCCATTAGTGGCTTAAAATGGAAAGGAAAAGGTAGTTTTGAAACAATCAGTTCTTCAGAAACAAGAAGAACCTAAATCAATTCGAGAAGAAACTTTTATAACATTTAGAAATTTTGAAGTAGTACATGATAAAGAATATGATGAGTAGTTTGAATAAGTATAAATTTAAATTGAAGTGGAAAATGATGAAGACATAAATGAATGGATAGTAGAAAAGGAAGATCATGATGTTGATGAAACCCAGCTGGCGATAAAATCCCAAAAATATTTATCTTCCACATTAGATTGACTCTCCAAATCTCATAATGATGAAAAATAAAAATGTAGGCAGGTAGACGGATCCTCATCATAAAATTAATAAAATTCATCCTCCATAAATGAATAAATATATCAACAATATCATACAAATGTATTCAACAAAGATGAAACTCATAAATTTGTTTAAATTTAAGAAATCTCTAATGAGTCAAAAATATCAATGAATGATGGAAGGAAAGGAAATTAATTTAATACAACAAAAATTAGACTGAAACCACCGAAACATTCTCTATGGTCATTATATTTGGAATAAACTAATGAACATAAAAGTGTTGAATTTATTTTTATTTATTTGAAAATATTAATAGCTCAGATTCTATATATTAAAAATAATTAATCAAGTTATAAGCTTCTTTAGGAGTCCAATATTGGAAAAAATGATAAAATCAATGTTTTTTAAGATTTATTTTTAAGGATTTGAACTGATTTTAATTTTTTCCTAAAACTATCAATACTAATAAATATGCATATAATCTAATGGTGAAATGGTCCAATATAATTAATATTGATATATGGTAGAACTATTAAACATTTTTGTAGTTAAGAAAAAAATTAGAATCACTAAATTATTTCAACAATTTGTCTTCAAATATAGAATATATATTTACATTTCTAGAGAAATTAAAAGATATTATAGACAATCAGAGTAAGGATGTGAATGTTCTAAAATAAATGATTTGAGATATACGGTTGGAGATGACTACGAACAAATCATGTTAAGAAGAATTGATCATAATAGAGGATCAATATAAATAATTATCTAAGGATGTTAGATTTCTAAAAGCTGATATTCAAAAGATGGATGATTTATATGAAATGAAACCAAATATGGAGAAATCACTCAATGATTTTAACAAAATTAATTCATTTTTAATGAACAGGATAAAAAATTAATATTTTAAATAGAACTCTAAATGAATATTTTTAAAACTTTTTATTTATAAGTTAATAAATTTCCTTTCATCCAATTGTTTATGCTTGAATTTTTTCCAATAATGACTAGTTATATATTATTTCATAAATAAATGTATAATTAGCTAGATCAATATTTTTTCATATGCAATCATTCAATAAAATTTTATGAAGTATCAGATCCATTCCCATTCATTTTTTTAATAAAAAAGTCATAGAATGTTTTATAATGGATTTGAATATTTTATAAAGAGGCGGAATTTATTCTAAAAGAAACAATAATATCCTTAGGGGTAGAATTATTATTAAGGATGAAAATTTTTATTTATAAATTAATTATTATAAAACATTCCACCATATTCAAAATAGTTACAAACTTAAGCGATGTTATCTGTCAAATAATATCTTTGATGTTCTTAAATTAACAAAGGGTTGTATGTTTTCATGATATCTCTCATAAATCTTTTGTGGTTTTTTCATTCCAATTAGGGAGATATTGTAGAGTTAGATTTATTACTTCTTATATTACTATTCTATTAGATTTTTAAATAACAAAAAATTTCTTTATATCATTGTTGAATAAATTTTTATGTCTCATGTGTCTTATTATTGATTTTGTTGAAAAAAATTATCTTTTAAAATATATTGATAATGTTCTAGTGTATTAGAATCATAAAATTATCAATATTATTTACTATCATCATATTGTGTATGCATCTGATATATCATACTTACCTAGAATCATACCATGAGTTATACATTTGAACTATTTATTGTACTGAAAAAATTCATGACCACGATACTAATTCTGGTATGAAAATAATCATACTGATCCTCACTAATATTATAATATTTAAAATTATTAATTAAGATCATGTGACTATCCAAGGTTTAAATTCATAATATATAATACTCATCTCTATCATAAGGGAAACCATTATAACTACAATGGTGTAAAAAATAAACAACATCAGACATTCAATTATTACATATCATTGTGAGTTTTAAGAATCTATTTTCCTAGGGATATGAAATAAACACATAAATATATCCATTTGAATATTACCTATAGATATAGGGACATTTGAAGAGTTTGAGATGATGTATTATAAAAATCATCTCTTCTGGCCATTTCTATGTGTGAACTGTACATTCGTAGTCTTTGTAAATATTTATAGTGTTTTCATTCTATAATAAAATGTTCAGGTTGTTTCCAATAGACATGTTTGATTAGAATTCTGTGTCTAATAAATTTTTGGATCAAGGGATTATAAGGATTGTAAGAAGGTGAATATAATAAATTAGATTGAGGTATTTTGGGGATATGAAGATATACACAGATCACTGTATCGAGGGATTCAATTGATATAAAGCTAGATATTATTTCAGTCATCGTATCGAGGTTTTTCCTAGTGAGTAACAATTGACATAATGGTAATTATAAAACTATTGATACATTTAGTAAATGATATAGACTACGTTTATCTTTACGGTATATTATTTAAATCTTTTAATATTGATTATGTCATTGTTACTATTACCAGCTATTGTATTTTTTTCATTTTACAAATATCTATTCACTTGAGTATGTAATAGAACGTATGTATTTTTTAATAACATTATAATCTAATTTAAATTTGTATAAATCTTAATATTGTAAAAAAATATTGATATTTACAAGATCAACTCTGATTCATATTCTTTACTTTAATAATATGAAAAATTTTAAGCCTTATAAAATTACATTAATCATATATTATTGGGATAACATTAACCGTTTTATACTAATATCCACCACCCTAAAGGTATATATAACTAATCCACTCTTATGGTCTAAAAAATTATTTCATGGGATCAAAGGAAATCAATTTCATCACGAATTAAACATTTTTCAATAATTCCATTCACAAACCACTAGTTTGCATTCAACATTATTTATCAAATAATCATCATGATAATCCTCATTAATATGAATTTGATATATTAAAATATAATTTTTTTTGGATCATGACCCTTGTTCCTAACCATTATAGACATATTCTGGTTTCTTACTTAGCTTAATTGGAATAATTATATAATAGAAGGGATAACAGATGATGATTGAATATTTCTATAGAATATCTAAAATTGTATGATAGTAAATGGAAAAGATGTTTTCAAGTAAGATAATGTTATAAAAAAGAACCAGAACATCCCTTTAGATCCCATTATGAACCCAAAAAAACAACCAATAACTTGATGATTTATTAGTGTGGTTTAGTGCCCTTGAAATCAAAACTGGTACTATATGGCATAAGAATTGAAATAGAAAAAATCCCTCATAACAGATAAGGAAATTACAACATATTTATCTAATCATTTCACATTTCTATATTAGAAACTGAGTTTACACTGGAAACTTGGAATGGTACCTATAATTTTGGATCTGACATTAATATCTATAATTTTTTTTGTACGACAAAAATTTAACACCCTGATATTTTAAAATATAACTATGTTCGATATCTTATACAACACTCAACACCAAACATAATCAAAAAATGAAATATTATTATTTTATGATCATTATAACAAAACCATTGAATTGAGAGATGCGAATATAATTTACAAAAGTATTAAATGTATATAATGTTTATAAATACTAAAATTTTAATAATAATTTTTATGTATGTAAGTACTAAATGTTGAGTAAACACCTTTTATTCTTAAAAATATTATTTCTTGAAAAGATTTATTTAAAAATTATTATGAGTGAATGTTATAATTAACTTATAGAATATTTAAAAATTTTAAAACTAATATCATTTTTGAAATGAAAATAAAAATATTAACACAGGGTAATAATTTGGGATTTGTTTGAAATGATAAAATTTTTATGTAACAGTTATACAGATAAACAATTTAGGAGAATAAGTTGTTTTCATTGATTAATATCATTTAATGAAGTAAAATTTATGAAAACTTAACATAATAATTTTCTATTTTTAAATTAAATAGTTAATTGTATTTTGATCATCCTCACAACTAATTTTTTATAATTTCAGTTATTTTATTAAAGCACAATAAAAAACAAATTTTTATTTTTTTCCTTTGTCACATTAAAATATATTTATGAATGAATATCAAATTTTTATTCAGTAAATGGAGTTATTTTTTCTATCCATCAGTAAAACATTATCATAGGTTAATTTTTTTCATTTTTCTAAAGAAGTAAATTTTGTGTTGGTAAAATATTCAGTTATTTTGCAATGTGATATCTTTTATGAAACCATAAATAAATTAATATTATATAAAAATTATGAAAGAAATAGTATTAATTTTGATTTAAAATATAATAAAAATTAAAAAATCAATTTTAAACATTAAAAATTTAATTCACTTCATGAAAAATTTTAAAAATCATTTTTTTTAAAATACAAAACATGTGAAAAACTAGAGAAATCAAAATTAGCATCATAAAAATATTTTTTTTGAGAAGAATGAAATACATAATTGTCATGGTTATAAAATATAAGGATTTTTTTCTGAAAAAATATGACATTTTTTGTTATATAATTTGTGATTTATTCAATTGATTCTGAAATACTTACATCGGGATAGAAAAGTAAAAATTAGATATTAAAGAATTAACCACTACATATATGATAGAAAAAATACATACGTACTGAATCTATTATTTTATTTTGAACTTAATTGAATTATTTTTATAATAATAGTTTATATTTAATTAACATTAAGTAAATAATTTCCATAAATTCATATGCAAAGTCGATACAATGCCTGTATAGGAAGAGATAAGTCAAGTAAATTATTTTAAAATATTAAAAATTAACTATTTTGGAGAAGGTAAAATGTCCCATTAAATATTCTTATAACTATAGAATTTAAGTGACATTTTGAAGGATTATTTTAAAATTTATTTTCCTGAAGTATTTTTTCAATGTCAAATTATGTGAATATATATTTAAAAGAATTAATAGTGTTTTAAGTTAAAAATATTTTATTAGGTTATTTATAATCGTAAATGACATTAAAAGTCATATTTATGAGGAAATATGGTTTAAAATTTTACCATGTGTCTATTTATTTGACAATTTTTTTCTTCTTATGTAAAACTATAGCCACTTAACATTGTAAATAAATTACTTGGTTAATTATTTAATTTTTTAACAAAGGGGTTGGATCAAACTATATTATTTTAAATATAAGATAAACACATAAAATTTTCTTATGTGGTTATATTAATATCTCATATTAATTATCATAAATTTCATGTCTTTTTCAGAAAAAATGACATGAGTAAGACACATATTATATTTTAAAATTTTATTTTTTTATAAAAAAAATTCCATTAATAGAATTTTATTATGAAAAAATATATTATAACATTATTAAATATTCAATAAAATTTTATATTATTTAAATTTAACTGAATATGATTTTTAATATAAACCATATCCTATTTCCTTTTAATTTTTATTCTATAGTTACATTCTTCACCCCTATAGAATAAAATAATTGATAACATGATATTTTTCCAAAGGGTTAATAAGTGGATAAACCTGAGATATAATGATAAAAAACTAATTAGAATTACTCGAATTTTATTATATGAGAGTTTTTCGAAATCACATCTTATTATATTTTAATTATATAACTTTTACTACATCTTCTATGAAATATTATTTATAATCATATTATAGTTTATGTAATTCTGAGAGTTCCCATCCACTAATATAAAAAATGTTCTTTCATATTTAATTATTCAAATTATTTTCACTCTATATCCGTAAAAATACCCACCATAATATAATAATATCATCCCTATACACTCCTTTTAGATTATTTTAATTCCCAAATACAATTATTTCAAGGATAATGTGTAACACTAAAGTGGTTTCTCAACGAATTAGTATAAATCTTAACCAATCCTTATAAAATTTATTTCTTATTTTAACAATACAAAATCCATGGTATCCAGAATAAAATAATTAATTCATATTCTTCTATTTACATAATTTTGATTACGATGATAGGATAAACACTATCCACCTTATTTCCTAACTATAGAAGGAGAAAACATTTATTGTGCATACATAAGGCTTACCGTCTCGACATAGTAGTGTAACTAATTTTTTATATCCAAATTAAATGATTTTTTATAATTATGTTTCTATAAATATATTTATTAATTGTAATAATATTATTTATCTGTGATGGAGAATTAATATTTATCACTCTTTAATTCTATACATCTACAACATGAAACATAACATTTGTGTACGTATTTATTACCATCACTATGATGTGATGATATTCATTTTTCATCATAGATTTTTATTAAATGTCAATAAATAATATATAATAAGTATGACGCTCATAAAATGATCAAAATTATGTATATGATGAATAAATGATAAAAGTTTATGGACCACGAAATCTAATCCGAATTATAGATGAAAAATAATGAAATAGATCTCGGAATTGAGATTTTAATTAAATATTTAATATAAAATATAAAAAAGATGTTTTAATAAAATCATATATTTTCTGATATATATATATTTGTATGGTTATATAATATAATAATAAAACCTTAACATTAATTATTCAAGTGTTTTCAACATGTAGGATGAATGTTTATACACAAGTTAAGGGATTAATATTTCAATCTCATTATATAGTGAGATAGTTTATAATAATATTTTTGATGAGTAAATGTCATGATGTACGTCTAGAGATTATAATTAATTATTCGATGGAGTATATTTTTTTCCATTTTATTTGATTAGGCACTCAAGAGACCAAAGAAATATTTTTAAAGAAATTTGATATTATTTTTATCTTCAGTCAAAAATCAATATTTTTCCCTATATGTGTATTATAATAAAGTTTTCTAGAATTTATTTTGTCTATTCATCATTGATTTTATAAAATCATATATTAACATGATAGATTTAAAAAAAATGTAATTTTGTTTTTTATTGCTAAATATATATATTATTTAATTTTTCCCAATAATATGAAAGGGATTGTTTGTTTAACATATAAAACATTAATAAAATTTACCACCATATTGACCAGAAAATGTTATGAATATTCCATTACATATTACATAATATATTTGAAAATAAATATTTTCCATAAAATTATTTATTTTGTTGTATTTTAAATAATTTATTTAAAAATGAAAATGATATTTTCCTCATAAAGTACTCTAACTGATCATCTAATGGAATTTTCATATATAATGACAACCATTGACATTACTTATCTTATACTAGGCATTTGATACATGAATATAATCCATATTTTTTTCATATTTTTTTTAATGTCAATTATTTGATTATGAGACCCATTTTTTCCATAGATTAGGCTAGGATGACTTTTTATGATTTTAAAAGCTATTTACTTTCAAAAAATTATGTTTTATGGTGAATCATTTAAGAACATGTAGAAGGAATATGATTTTAGTATGATTATCTTGTGGTTATTTTTTAGAATGTATAAAATCAAATTCATTTTGTAAATATGGATATCTAATTATATATTTATTATTCTATTATGGAGTGAAACTATTTCCGTGAGGGATGTCGTCCACTACGATAGTCTTAAGAGTGAATGATGTATATGAATAAGATGAAACTAGGAGTGAGCCCAATATACTTTGATATTATTAGTGGTGGACCATGACTATGTGAAAGATTTTATATGATTGATTATGTACCAAAACATTATGTCCAATGTAAGGTTCATTCCATAATGGCTTATGTTCCATGATTTAGATATGATTCTATAATTATGAACTGCCATCCTATGTAGAGTAACTGATGATTTTGATCTATGATATTCAATGTGTGTATTTTAAAATGTTATACTCATGTGATCTAACCTTTATAATCATGTTATACATGAGTGATACATCATATCACCCTTTTTATCCTTAAAAATCATTTGTGTTCACATGTTATTTTGTTTCCTTTTCCCGTTTTATGATGAATAATTTTTATATGTTTTGTATCAGAAGATTCCTATATGGAAGATAATTTTGGTAGATTATAAAGATATTTCATGAAATAATAATAATTATTTTCTACTTTCCAATCACATAATAATTTTATTCTTTCATAATGTACAATATTTTTATGAAATGAATATTTATCTTTTAAGATGAAATATCTATATTTGAAAAATATGGCTTTTATTGTTGGTATCCGGGAAGGGTTACTCAATATAATTATATTATAATTATTGGAATGTTTTGAATACCATATGCATAATCCAATGTACGTGATGAAGTTATACTATTTTTTATGCTATAATTTAGTTTTCATTTCTAGAAATACATCACTGTATTGAAACTATTTGTCTAAAATGTTTTGTTATGATGCATCATTCGGTAGTAATAATGAAAAGTGTTGACCAATCTATATCTCAACCATAATACTGGTTCATATTGAGATTTTTCTAAACTATTTTGAATAATTTTATGAGATGATGATATTGGATACCCTATGTCAAACCAAACATTTCATACTATGAAAATATGTGTCATTATTTAGAAATATATTAAATTTATTTTTTGAATATGTGGTTTCCCAATTTTATTATTTTTTCTCAAACTATGGTTTTTGGTTTTATTCAATAGTTTTGAAAATGTGGAATCATAGTAATATAATATGTGAGGAAAAGAGAATTATTTTACTCACAAGAAACCAAATGAAATGGGATATGGAAGGAAAATCCTTGTGAATATTACATGTCATCTACCTCATTATATGATTATATATCTCAATTTGGTTGAGTTTTATAGGACACCTAATTAGATAAAAATTCACTTTTAGGATAATCATAATGGGGTGAATATTCACCTTCATATATGTAAATTTTGTTAAAATAAAAGTTTTTGGAAATATCTCAAATGAATGAGAATTTTTTTTTTGTGTGGAAAATAAGGGGTTGGAAAATATAATTTCCAAGGGAAAATTATTTTATATGGAATGATATAAATTTCATCATATTATTAATTTAGTATTTAAATTTATTATGTATGGGGAATATATAAAATATCCATGTTAATTACATAATCAAATAGTTAATTCTATAAATATTGAAAAAAATGGTAACGCTATCATTGATGTTAATGGATTTAAATGTATATTTATATCTATTTGAGAATTATTTAACATCATTTATATTCCAATTAGATGAATCAAGAAATAATATCAACATCACACCCAAAAATATTTTGTTTTTCGGTTTGAAAACATATGTTGAATGGTACTAGAAATGAAGAAAAATGACTTAGTGATAAGGTGGTCCTTTTTAAAAAGAAAAGGATAAGGGAATGATAACCATTAATATGAAAATGAAATATAATTATGAATTATTACATGGAATAAATTGTAATTATATTGTGGGATTATATGACTAATCATATAAAGAACCATGGTATTGTAACAAGATCATCAGACTATGTGATTAAATTTATTTTTGGAGAAGTTCACTATTAATGAATTCTAAGAAAGTGGTGTAGTGGAAATGTCATAATATTTAGATAAATTGTGTGACATATTAATAATGTACTAAAAATAAAAAAACCTTCGGATAATATGTTTTTGAGGCTTAGCAAATTATATTCTACTTTTATTGTTAGATTTTATATGGAACCATTTTATAAAAAACCATAGGTGTAATAACCCAGGTATTTATAAAATAATAATTTTTTATTTATATTTATAATTATGAACAATAGATTAATTTTATTATAAAGGTGACACTATGTATGACATCACACAATAACGGGTTTCTCTGAAATCTTAGATTTCACACAACATAGAGTTGTAGTAAAAAATAACACAATAATATTATTATTTTTTAAAATTGTAGTTAATGACTAGCCATTGGAATGGAGGGAATGAATAGTATCAACTAAATCCTAAAATATGGTATAAACATGATTAAATAATGATTAATTGGTTACCAAATTTATTATAAATGAAAATTAAAAATCAATAGAATATAAAGGATGTGATTTTTAAGGAATCCTTTTTAAATGATAATAATTATGTTTTTAAATTCATATAAATATTTATGTATTATTATTTTATGAAATTTATATGTTATATATTAAATTTAATGTTTTAAATTCATATTATATGTTTTCTGGATATTATATAATAATAAATTCAATTTTTTAGATAAAAGAATGTATTTTTTTAAAAATGCAGTTTTACCGCCTTTTGATGGTGAACCATTTTTAAATATAGTTCTGTCATTTTTATATGTTATTGTGGAAAAAATAAAACTATTCTTTAGAATAAGGACATCAAAATTTACATGGGATGAAATTATTATCTTATTCTGCTAAAGTTTATTTTTAATGAATAGAAAAAAACACTACATTTTAATTCAAAACTATAATTTCATATAATTTCATTATATAGTTATACTATCCTTTGATTTAGTATTAAATTGTAGATCTATTTTTTTACCATTTAATCCAAAATAATTCATCAGGCGTAATTTCCCATTTAAATTGGACATAAGCACATGTCCATCTTTTTATAGTTATTACTTCTAAAAAAACTAATTTTTTGGTAAGACAACAAGAATTAATTTTAAATTATTTACTGAATCCTCTGTGTTTTTAATTTATAAAAAAGGATTCCATACTTTGAATCATAATTTTCAAATTGTGTAATTATGTAATTTTTTATTTTATAAATTATAAATAGTAACTCGAGTAAGTATTTTATTTACCATTAAAAAATGGTAAATCTTTTAAATAAGGATAATAAATAATATTATATTAATATTAAACTACCTATCATGTGTTATAATACAATTGGATGAGATATTTCTAACCATGGTAATCCTTAGGTAGATTTTGGGAGTCTATGGATCCACTTTGTGTAACATTCCAAGTAAAGAAAGAATAATACATTTTCATATTTATTAATATTTATGAATTAAATATTAATTTTATTTTAAAAGGGGATGCTATGTTTGATGTTGTACCTGATAAAAACAATTGGTTTCTTTGAAATCATATGTTGTGCATAATGTTTGGTCAACTGAATAATAATATAATATTTTTTTAAATGGTAGTAAATTCCTAGTCGTTTTATTGGCGGGAATGGACAGAAATAATTACAATATGAATAGACATGTTTGTTAAATGTTTTTATATTTATCCAACAAAAGTTAGAGACATAAAATGTGAAGGAACCTAATTTTAAGTATAAATACCCAATTTTTCTTTAAAATGTATATTTACCACCTTTTAAAATAGAACCCTATTTTAATATAGTTTTGGACACTTTTATATTCTCTATTTGAGAAAATAAATTTCTTCTTTAGAATCAGAACATCAAAATTTACTTTGGGAAAGTGTTCTATTTTTTTCGGATAAAATTTAATTTTTTATTAATATTGAAAAGTACTATATTTTAATTCAAAAATTCCTTTTAATATAATTTATTTATATGGTTAAATTATCTTTTAAATTCATTTTAAAGTGTAATTAGATTATATTTTTACCATTTAATCCAATTTAGGTCATTGGATGTAAGTTCACTTTGTAATTGGACATAAAACAGTGTCAATATTTTGATTGTTATTATTTTTTAAAAAAATGCATTATGTTTTTAAAAAGGGAATTAATTTTATGTTAATTAATCCAACTTTTATGTTTTGAATTAGTTAAAATAGACAATATTTTTTAATTCAGAATATCAAATAAATGTTAGGCTGAATTTTTGGTATTTTTCTAAAAAACCACAATTTTTTTGTAACATCCTAATTAAATAAAGAAATAATACATTTTCATAATTTTCCATATTTTTAAATTAAATATTAATTTTACTTTAAAGGGGTTGATATGATCAAGGCCATACATTATATCTAACAATGGGTTTCTTTGAAATCTTACATTGCTCACTAATAATATAATAATATTATTTTAGTTGTAGTTAACTCCTAGTCATCGTATTTGTTGGAAGGAATATAACTAACAAAAATATAATTATACATGATTTATAAATGTTTTTACATTTATCCATTAAATTTTAGTGGCTTAAAATGAGAATTAATATAATTTTAAGCACAAATACTCTAATATTTTGTAAAAGGTCAATTTACCACCTTTTGATGACGAACCCTCATTAAATCTAGTTTCGGTGAAATTTATATGTTCTTTTTTAGAAATTAAATTCTTCTTCAGAATCGGTATATCAATATTTACTTTGGATAAATATTTGATATTTTTCTGATTAAATTCATTTTTTTATGAATAGTGAAAAATAATGTACTTTAATTCAAAACTGCCTTTTAATCTAATTTATTTATATGTTTCATTACATTTTTAATTGGTTCTAAAGAGTAATTATATTAAATTTTTACCATTAAATCAAATTTTTTCCATTTAATTAATTTCACTTTTAAATTGGACATAAAAAAGTGTCAATCTATTTAAAGTTAAGATTTCTTAAAAACACCCTTTTTGTTTTGACAACCGTAATTAATTTTAAATTAAATAATCCAAATTATTTTATTTTAATTTGGTGTAATAGATATAATTTTTGGATTCAGAATATCAAATATATCTTAGGATGATGTTTTAGTTGTTTTCTAAAAAACATCAATTTTTTTATGAATAGTGAAACCAGTAAGTAGTAGTTAAAAACTGGATTTTTCGTTGAAATGAAATTTTACCGCTTCGTAAAATTGGATTTCTAAAATCCAACATACATGGATGTCATTAGTAAGTTAAATTTGGATCAATATGATGGACATATTTTATGGTGAATAGTATCTTTTGACTTGTTTTACCGCGGTTCAAGGTGAATATGTTAATTCATGGTACAAAAAATATTATAATAATGAAAAAGTTTCTTCACACTTGTCCTAAGATTATTGGATGAGTCATGGATGACCATGGTCATCCTTGAACCGAATTCGGGACCCCATAGAGCCACTTAAGAGTGATAGTGACACTTTATATTAATTAATTTAAAGTAAAGACAAAAATGACATAAACAAAAATATTTTAGTAAATTAATTTATAAATAGGGTTATATAAGTTAACATTTTTACTCTAAATAATCATTGGAAAGATAAAATGATTTCCTACATCAAGGTAGTTTGTTTATAACTTGTTTACATCAAATACATAAAATTATTTATGACACAATAATGATGTAGTGTTTACCAAATTAAAAATGTTTTGTATAAATAATGTTATAAAGATTAAAATAATTTCCATAACCTATATAATTCTTATTGGATGCTTTTATTTCGACCCTGAGTCTTATTATATTAATATTTAATAAGTTATTCACCTTTAGAAAGGGAAAATCATAATATATTAAAATATTATTTTCACACTTTCTAAAGAGCCCATCATCCCCCTTATAAAAGGACACCACTTCTATCCCATTCCTCAAACCTCTCAAACCCCTTAGATCATCCAAAAACTTCCTAAATAAGCTCTAAATATCCCTCTCTTCCACCTATAATCCTTAATTTAGTCATAAGTCACATTATGAATTCATTTTTATTCAAACCAAAGGGATTTACCAGAATTAAAGGTAACAGTTTCCCTTAAATTCTTTTCTTTTATTTTACTTCTCCAACCCCTAAAATCGTTTTATAGATTTATTTTATAACATAACCAGTATACTCAATATAGTAGGTTATTGTTATGATAATTATTCTAACTAAACATCCACACACCTATATCTAATGGGAAAAGAACATACTATTTCTGTGGATGGCGAACTACTGCCTCACGAAATGATGATTGTTCAATTATATCCTTCCGCCTCTCATGGTGGCCATTAAGATGGAACTGTATTTATATCTGAAATATAATATGTGTATTTTTTCTTTATGAATATGTATTTTTCATTTATATAATACCTTTATGGTTTCCATTATGGTTAGATGCGATAATTTAATTTTAGGAAGTGTGGACTACCACCCCCTCAAAGTGATATGGCTCATTAATGCCCTATGTGGGATGTATAAAGGATGGATTTAATGATATTATATATGATATAATATTGTAATTATAATATAACTATGTATCATTATTTTTTAATTCCACTAAAATATTAAATAGTAATTAAAGTAGCATTCTTGCGTACATACAACTTACCGTCTCTATAAAAAGTGCATTTCATTTCTTACCTCCAAATGTTATGTACTATTATAAATATATTAATATAATAGATATATATGATATATATGTTATCTAAATCATGAATATCATTCTAGATATAATAAAATTTTGATCACGCGAACAACATGTAATTATAAGAAGTCCATTTTTGACTCAAGAACCAGATATCAACAAAACGATCATTATTAACTTAAATGAATACTTAATTATTATAAATGGTAATAAGTGATATAAAAGGAATAATAAAATTTTAAATGGTTATTAATAAAGTATAAATTAACATTAGTTTATTATTCATGAGATTAAAGAATAAACGTGTCATGGCAGACAAGAGGTAAGGGAATTCGTCTCAAACTCCATTCATTGAGGCATATTTTGTTTTAATACATGGTTTTATTTTATATGCAGTATAAAAACCTTTGACTTTTCATTTCATTTAAAGAGAATATTTTTTATGAAGTGTTCTAATAGATGTAAAAAAAATAATGGTCCTTTTTAATGTGCTTGGTGACAATGTCCTTTCCTCCACCGCGAGTATTATTTGATCTTTGGATTCGTTAATATGCCATAATGTTTTTAAAAGGAAAATAAATAACATATACTTTTTACGTATTTTGGTATTGAAAATGGTTTCTATGATGGATTGGTTATGTCAATATATTTAAATGATATTTTTGGATTGAAATGTTTTCATTCCTTTATGTTTGTTTTGAGTGTTGCAAATATGTTACAGTGTTTTTGTAGTGTTTACGTATATGGGTAGTTCTGTGATAAACCTAGTGCGGGTGAGACCGAGACAGCTCTCCAATGCATTGGGTAACATGATAGAGGTAAACATGAATGTTTCTCCAAAGCGATTTAGGGAAAATATTGTGATACATATTCCAAATGTAACTCTCTACATAGTTGTGATAGGTACAATGTAAGTATGATATGTATTCCACAAGTTACCTTTATGAATTATGTTTTCTATGAGTTATTCAGAAATATTATGATTTCATGAGGCATGTTAAAGAACTTATATTATGTCTGAAATGATGAACTAATGATTTCATTCTTTGTTTTATAACCCTTACTGAACTTTTTATGCTGATCCCATGTTTTGAAAAGTTTTTCACATAACCTAAAGATGAATAGGGATAAGGATGATATCAATAAAAATTCATGTTTTCTAAAACATGGGACTAGACATGAATCTTTTTTTTCAAGGGTTTTTATTTAATGAAAAAAATTGAACCTGGGTATAAGTGTCTACCTTGTAATATTTTGAGATGTAATGTAATAGTTATGTCCTAATTATCTAAAACTATAAACCTGAAATGATACTCAATGTGAATAATCATTTAATGCATGATTATGTAATGTTTAAGTTCATGTCCTTGTAGTTGGTATCATAGGTTGGTTTAGATAAAATTAGTAGTTAGGGTATTTTTAAATTAATATTCATAAATTCTAGTATGTTAATATTTAAATGATATAGTATTTACATATTAAAATATTTCCTCTCTTAAGATATTTCCGTGTTTAGAATTGTTTTTTTAGAGGAAAATAGGCAGTTAAGTTAGGACGACATCAGGAGGAACTCAACCTTCCAAATCAGCAATATGATATGGTCGGAATTGAAACAGAATAGTGTGTTGCAATGCTGGCACAATTGACTCAGGATATAAATGCTGTTGGTATCCATGCATGAGATCAGCTAGATCAACCATAGAGGATCATGTCACTACTGGAGCATTTCATGAGGCAACATCCCCCATCATTCAGAGGATCTTATGATCTTGTTCTAGCTGAATGGTGTATTAAATCTCTGGATAAAATTTTTGATGTCATGGGGGTGTTCAGAACATCAAAAGGTTTGTCTTTCTATTTAATATTTGAAGGTGATGCTGATTAGTTGTTGTCTGTAATGTCCCAGTTCTGGGTGCCACTCAATTGGTGCCCCGAAGCCGGTTCGCCGCATGACCTCAAGTGCATTTCCCCAAACGCCAGAGGCTTCCGACTAGCACAGAGGGCCCAGGTCTGATAGTGGGGAAACTATGCCCTCAGTTGTCAAAGTGTAGAGAAACGGAATATAAAAAAACATACAAAAAAATGGAAGCAATAAACCATACACAACTGGAATGAACAACTAATGACAAAAAAGTAAACCAGTAGTCATATATATATATATATATATATAAAGATGTAGTATGTCACTAATCTATAAAACAGCCCGAACGTGTTACACTGCAATACAAAACACTACAACTAAAATACAACTACAGAAAGAAGAACAGAACATCCCACAGCATCACGAGCCAATGCTCAGTCCCATGCTCTCCTACACCCCAGCAGTAATCAAGTACATGTATAAGAGACCTTGCCCTTATCTACACCTATAGAAATGTAATCTATTTGGGCCGAAAAGAATGACCCAAAGAGGGTGTGAGAAATGAATCTCAGTATGCACCCACCAAAGGACCATGTCCAACTATTTGAAATAACCCAACAATAGTGTGCAGTAGTATAATGCAATAAAGTAATAAGTACTAAAAGTAACTTACATAACCAATTATATTGCCATTTTAATATTCATTTAATCATTTAATTTAAAATATCACCACAGTTAAAATTCTAAGTAAACAGCCAACGTCCTCAGACACGTAAACCATTACCCTCAGGTAAAGAGTATCCAAACACAAGTATTTCCCCACAGGCACACGGATGTTTCCCATAGGCGTAAGAAGTGTCACCCACAGGCACAAGAATCAACTTCCCATTGGCAGAGAAGAAGTTTCTCACAGGCTAAGTAGTACAATGCCCACAAGCTAATCACAACACTTCTCTTAGGCTAACAAGTAATCAGGTCATGCCCAACATGTAAATAAGCAGGACACAAGCAATTCCTCTCAAGGAAATTATACAATCATTACTTTAAAGGCATACCCTCATGTATCCTGGAAAAACAGATAAACAGAGGAATGCACCCCCATGGTGGTCCTGGATCTAAGCACTGATCCCAAACAACAATTTTAAAATTTTATTTAATTACATATACAGTTCTAGGTAGTTAAAATAGCAACGGACTCAACCACACGACACCCCAACATGGGTTCGTGGGACTAAAATACACAAAACACACATCAGTTGGAAAAATAAACACCAAGCCACTTACCTAAAACACCAACGAACAATATACGCGAACGACACCTTATGAAACGTCCAATAATTCCATAGATCTGAGGAAATATAATTCTCGCTTAAACGAAAATAACTCCTTTTAGGGGAAGAATTGGCAAGAACGATTAAAGAAGATTGGAGGGCTTACCCGTGTGGTTCCAATGAGATCTTCCGAGGCGGAAATGGATTCTAGACGTGCGCTCAGCGGATCTCCAAAGCTCCGGCCTTCTTCTCCAAGGCTCTCTTCCTGTTCTAAGCCTTCCCTATGAACAGGGTAGGCTACTGCCCATTTTATGAGAAAAAAAAAACAAATTACACGGAATGTATTTCCAAGTACACGTTGTGTACTTCCCATTTTTAAACTGTTCCTCTGACGGCTTCCCGCCAGCAGGACACTGTTCACCTTCCGACAGGACTAAACGACATGTCTTCATGAGTACACAGCATTTTAAGGATAACTACACAAAGTGTAGTATGTTCCTACACCCTTCATCGCTGACATGGCCACAGGCCCCATGTACTCATACCACATGGCCAGAAGTACACAACGTGTGGAAAAGTACACGGCGTGTACTTCCAAAATTTAGGATTTTTCCCCATTTTCCATATTTTCTTAAAAACACTTATGGAAAGCAGAAAAGAAGAAACCTGTACATCAATGATAAGAACCGGGTTCTTACAAACTTCCCCCCTTAAAAAAATTCGTCCCCAAATTGCCCTTCCGAGGACGGGGAAGATAAATATCAGAACATCACTGGCCACTGAGCACGTACGTCAGTCTCCTGCTCCCAGGTTTCTTCCTAAACTCGGCCATGCTGCCATATCACCCATACGAGAGGAACTGATTGGCCTCAGAGAACCTCTATGTTCCTATCAACGATATGAATCAGATTCTCCTCAAAGGATGCATATTCCTCAAGCTCAACCTCCTCTGTCTGAAAGGTGTGAGATGGGTCTGCATGATAGTGGTGCAACTGAGTTACGTGGAAGACGTCGTGCATGGATCGGTACCTCTGTGGTAACTGCAACTGATATGCGACCAGTCCGACTCTCTCCAGAATCTCAAATGGCCCCACATACCTTGGTGAATGTTTACCCTATCTCCTGATCTTCCTGTGTCTCGACCTTGGCAAAACACGCAAGAAAACCTGATCCCCGACCAGAACTCCAAGGGTTGTCTACGGCGATTAGCATATGATTTCTGACGAGACTGTGCAGTATCCATCCACTTGTGAATCAACTCGACCTGCTCAGATGTCTCATGCATGAGACATGGTCCCAGTAAAGCTTCCTCACCTTCCTCCATCCAGCACAAGGGTGAGCGGCATGGCCTACCGTATAGAGCCTTGTATGGTTCCCTCTCGATAGTTTCCTGAAAAACTATTATTTTAGGCAAACATGACTAGGGGTATATGATTCTTTCAAGACCCCACAAAGTCTAGGACGCATGAACGCAGCATGCACTCATGCACATGTATTGTACCCTCTAACTGGCCATTAGTCTGAGGGTGGTATGCAGTGCTCAGAAGCACAAGTGTACCCAGTGCCCTCTGAAAACTCTTCCAGAAACGAGACGTAAATAAGGAGTACCTATATGAAACGATAGAACGAGCGACCCCATGAAGACTTAGAATCTTTCAGATATTCAACATTCTGATCTCGTCAACCCCAAAGGTCTCCTTTATCAGAAAAAAGTGAGATACCTTCGTGAGTCTATCCACAACAACCCACACGACATCATTTCCTCAAGGTGACTTCGAAAAACCAGTCACGAAATCCATCGCGACATCATCCCATTTCCACTCTGGAATGGGTAACTGTTGTAACAACCCAGCTGGTCTCTGGTGCTCTGTCTTCACCAGCTGATAGGTGGAACATCTCATAACAAAACCAGATACATCTGTCTTCATACCCGGCCACTAGTACTAACATCTCAATTCACGGTACATATTAGTAACTCCGGGATGAACTTCCCAAGCTGAAGCATGACACTCCCGCATTAGCTCCCCGCGTATATCTCCTAGAACCCATACTCGTCCATGGAAATGCGGAATCTCGTCACCGCCTATCGTCCAACACGGAGCAGGGTCCTCACTCGCCACCGACTCCCATAGAACTAGGCCTTTTGAATCATATATTTGTCTCATCCTCACTCTATCAATGAGGGTAGAAGTCACAAAAAAAAAAGATGAAAGATAAGTTTTCCTCTGACTGTTGTGAACTGCTAAATGCATCTCAGAGAACAAAGTCATAAGCTGCCACTCACCACTGGCCTCTTGCACTGCCTGTATCTAAGTCTTCCTACTCAGTGCATCAGCTACTGCATTACCGTTACCAGGTGTGTAGGCAAGCTCAAAATCGAAGGACTGTAGGTATTCGACCCACCTCATCTGCCTCAGATTCAATTCACACTGAGTAAAGATATTCTTGAGGCAGTTGTGGTCAGTGAAAACCACAAAATTATTTCCCAATAGATAATTTCCCCAACAACTCAACGCATGCACAACTGCAGCCAACTCGAGATCATGCGTTGGGTAGTTCCTCTCATGTGGCCTCAACTGCCGAGACACGTACGCAACGACAAGATCACCCTGCATTATCATTGCTCCTAGTACAATACCTGATGCATCACGGTAAAATGTATAGCTCTTCCCTTGCTCTGGGAGTATCTGGATTGGTGATAATGTCAACCATCCTTTCAGGTCCTGAAAGGCTGTCTCGTAAGCTTCCAACCAATTGAAAATCACACCCTTATTAGTCAGACCCGTCAAAGGTTCTATTAAGCGGGAGAAGTCATGTGTGAAGAGTCTGTAGTAACCAGCCAGCCGTAAGAAACTCCGCATCTCAAACACGTTCTTAGGATTCTCCTAGGAAACTACTACTCTCACCTTCCCTCGTTCTACTGCAACTCCTGCCTCTGAGATGATATGACCCAGGAAGTTAATCTGGTCCATCCAAAAGTGGCACTTTGAGAGCTTATCATATAGCTGATGCTCTCTCAGTGTACTTAATACGATTTGAAGATGGGTGTCATGGTCATGTCGAGTGTGAGAGTACACCAAGATGTCGTCTACAAATACTACCAAAAAATAATCCAGATATGGATGGAACACACGATTCATCATATCCATGAAAACTACCTAGCGCATTCGTGAGTCTGAACGACATAACCAAGTACTCATATAGTCTATATCTGCTCCGAAAAGCTGTAAGCTATATATCTGATGGTCTCACGAGTAGCTGATGATATCGTGACCTCAATTCAATCTTTGAGAACACTCGTGCTCCATGAATTTGATCAAAAAGTTCATCAATCCTCGGAATAGGATACTGGTTCTTAACCATCAACTGGTTCAACTTCCAATAATACACATAGAGTCTGAGGGTTCCAGCAGCTTTCTTCGCAAAAAAGGACCGGAAAACCCCACGGAGAAGTACTGGGTCAGATGAATCCCTTTGCCTGTAACTCCTCTAACGGCCTCTTGAGCTCCTTTAACTCAGGTGTAGCCATCTTATAAGGAGGGTTGGACACTGGTGCTGCTCATGGAATGAGCTCAATAGAGAAACCCACCTCTCTCTCTAGAGTTAGACCTGAAAATTCATCCTGAAAGAAATCCTTGAAATGACCAACCACTGGGGGGAAATTCATCTGACAAGTCCCCTGATCATCTAGATATAATCTTGCAATCTGTTTCATGACTCAACCTCACCCATGATGCTCTGGTCCTGCTTGAATCGCCTGAACATCCCATTTTCCCTTGTATAGAAACTCTCCACCCTCTGGTTAGGTGAAACTCACCCTGCTATGATAGCAGTCTACAAAGGCTCGAAAGGGAACCAACCAATCGATCCTGAGAATGAAATCATATCTCTTCATCTATAATACATAGAGGTCCCATAAAAAGTGACACGCACCAACCTCAAGTGGTCACTCCTTGAACTGACGCACATCAGTCGTCCTAGTCCCCTATTGAGTGTCTAGCATCATGATATCAGAATAAGTAGAAACACAGATCCCATGGCTCTCCACAACGGGTACAGATATGAAACTATGTGTAGAAGCCATATCAAAAAGTACTGAAGATAAAACAGAAGCTACTAGAATAGTACCTTTGACTGTAGAAGGACCGAGATCCTGCTCCTATTGGGTCTACTGCACTGCATATGCCTGCCAATTGTCGTGGCCCTGTGACACAGCTTGGCTACCCTGAGCTGTCCCGCCCTGCTGCCTCTGAGATCCTGGTGTCTGGCTACCACGTCCATGACCACCATATCTTCATGTACTCCCTGACGTATTCAAGTTCCCCGACTGGTATGAAGCCACTAGTACTCCTACCACAAGTGGAGTCTGCACAGAACCCCTTTCACTAGCCATCGGTGGAAACGCCCTGCAAAAACTCTGTAGATGACCCATCCTGCCGCAAGCTCGGTACTCCACTGGGTCTTGTGGACACTGTGGCCTCTTTTACCCCTCTCTACCACACTAGTAGCACATGACCGGTCCACATGAAGCATTCTTCTAACTGGTACTACCACCCTGAGGGAAGTCCATCTGTCTCTTCCTATTTCTAGCCAAAATAGTACAAGTAACTGGTGATGAACTGCCCTAGCCCACACCACTAGATTCTCAAAGGGTCCTCTATGTAATCAGTGCCTGGTTCAAAATATAATGTATATTAGGAAACCTAAAAACATTCACCAGTGCTCGGATGTCATAATGAAGATCATCCTCAAAATATAAGGCTCTCAATGTCTCGTCACCCACTAGCACGGGTTCAATGTGCTAAAGATCGGTGAAACGAGCAGAATAGTCCATCACCGACATAGCGCACTGCTGTAGATTCATGAACACTCAAGATCTATCTGCCCTCAACATATTTGGGAAAAAGAAGTCATAGAAGACTGCCTGAAAATCTTCCAATGCCATGTCTCTGTGATGCTCTGACTGGGTGGTAACATCCCACCACCTCTTGGCGGAATCACGCAACATATATGTCGCGAGTTTGACCCTCCACCCTGGAGGCGTCTCAAGATTCTCGAAAATAGTTTGCAACGATCCTAGCCAAGACTCCACAGCATATGGTCTTCCATCCCTTGAAAACGTAGGCGGATGCTGCTGCTAAAAGATTCATGTCAGCTCAGCCATAGATGTGGCAGCCTGCGGTGCTCCCTGAAAGGTCTTCATGAACCACATGAAGCCTTCACGGAACTGCGCCTCCATGCCTGTGTCTGGTATAACAGATGGCGATGCATTTGGCTCTGCTAGAGGATCCACTGGTAGCCCATGGCCCACCATCTCTGGAGTATAATCGTTGCCGCTCTCCTGGCGAACAATGTGCGGTCGTCTCGGCATCATGACACTACAAGGTCAAAACAGGCCTTAGATTCAAAATTATCTAGACTGAAAGTGAAGGAACCACAAAGGTAACAAGAGGTAGAAGGCATTCAAAATCCACATAACAAGACTACACTGTGTGTACAATGACTACACAGCATGTACTTGACTTCTCTTCCCCTTCCTGGGTCCTTCGACACGACTAATCCACAAAACTCCCATTGAACAAAAACTATACGGGGTGTATAATATCTACACGGCATGTAAGGTGTTATTTTCCAACTCCCTGTGTCGTTTGTGACACGGCCGACTAGTAGGATTGCAACTACATGATGTGTTACACCTGTACACAGCGTGTACACTACCCCATCTCCCAGCCACATGACTAAGTCCACACAGTCTGTCCTCGGACAAGACTACACTATGTGTCCCACAGGTACACGGTGTGTACTAGATGAGCTTCGTCGACCCGTGTTGTTAGTTACATGGTCATACACACGGATCACACTATACGACATATTCTATAGACACACAACGTGTATCTGAATGGATTACACCGACCCATGTTGTTAGCTACACGGCCGAGTCCCCATGTCAGACTAGTCAATGTGTTCCATAGTGGACACGGCGTGTATGTCTCAAGGTCTCCTCCGTCCGTGTTGTTAGTTACACGAGAATACTCTTGGTCAACACCACACGACGTGTACATCTAGTACACGGCGTGTGTTCCCCAAACATTCCCAACCCCGTGTCGCAACCCACACGGTTTGTGACACGAGAAGAGACTACACGGCGTGTACTCTGGGTACACAACATGTACTTAAGAAGTTTATTTTTCTTCCTGAAAAGAAGGCCATACAAGGCATGTTTAAAGTACTACATGACATGTATGCTAGGTTTTCAGGACAGTATGCCTCAGAAACTTTCCCAGAACCCAGGAAAAATGAAAAACAAAACCTAAGTGTCAAATTCCTACCCGTGAGGCCCCATACTCCCCAAAAATCAATGTTTGACATTTTATTTGTGTTATAACTAATAAACAGCTAATGATCCACCAAATGCCGGTAAGTGGGGTCCCATACTCCCCAAAGACTAATGTTTGGTGTCCATTCTATCAAAAAGATCAAATAAATTTTCCCTATCATGCAACTGGTATTTCATCAAAGCAGCTATCACAACAACATTCTTTTCTAGCACAACAACTATCTCAACAACATGTTATTTCTAATGCTCCTACATGGCATGGAAACTACTCCTGGCATGTGAATTATAGCATTTTCCTAAATGATGCATGAGATGGAATACCCTCATATCATCGGGTTGCAACTAAAGAGAACCCATAGATAAAATACAACAGCACAATCTCAAGTGCGTCACCCAATAGTGAAAACATATCAACTATAAAATTTGAAAAATCAAAAGAAGTGAAAATGTACGAGATAGACTGGCTTTTCCCTGTACACGGGTTAGCTACGCCCGGGCACAGCTTATTACCAACTACCATTTCTGTCTTATCCCAGACTAATGATCCAAATAGTAAGTCGAAGAAAATAACCTGCCTCTGATACCACTTTGTAACGTCCCAGTTCTGGGTGCCACTCAACGGGTGCCCCGAACCCGGTTCGCCACGTCACCTCAAGCCCATTTCCACAAATGTCAAAGGATTCCGACTAGTAGAGAGGGCCCAGGTCTGATAGTGGGGAAACCATTCCCTCATTTTTCAATGTGTAGCATAGCGGAATATAAAATAAACATACAACAACAGCGGAAGAAATAACCATACACAACTGGAATGAACAACTGATGACGAAAAGGGAAACCAGCAGTCATATATATATATATATATGAAGATGGTGTATGTCACTATTCTATAAAATAGACAGAACGTGTTACACTACAATAAAATACATTACAACTGAAATACAAGTACAGAAAGTAGAACAGAATAGCTCGCAGCATCACGAGCCAATGCTCGGTCCCATGCTCTCTTACACCCCAGCAGTAATCAAGTACCTGTATAATGGACCTTGCCCTTATCTACACATAAAGAAATGTAATCTGTTTGGGCCAAAAATCATGACCCAAACAGGGTGTGAGAAATGAATCTCAGTAGGCACCCACCAAAGACTCGTGCCCAAATATGTGAAATCACGCAACAATAGTGTGCAGTAGAAAAAATGAAATAAAGTAAGCAGTACTAAAAGTAACTTACTTAACCTGTTATATTTCCATTTTAATATTCATTTAATCATTTAATTTAAAATATCACAATAGTGAATATTCTAAGTAAACAACCAATGACCTCAAACACGTAAACCCTTACCCTCAGGTAAAGAGTATCCAAAGACAAGAATCCACGCACAGGCACACGAATATTTCCCACGGGCATAAGAAGTGTCGCCCACGGGCATAGAATCAACTGCCCACAGGCACAGCAGAAGTTCCCCACATGCTAAGTAGTACAATGCCCATAGACTAATCACAACACTACCGTCAGGCTAACAGGTAACCGGGCCATGTCCAACATGTAAATAAGTAGTACACAAGAAATTACTCCCCATGAAATTCTATAATCATTACATTAATGGAATACCCTCAGGTATCTTGGACAAACGGCTAAATAGAGGAACACACCCCCGGGGTGGTCCTGAATCCAAGCACTGATCCCAAACAACAATTTTACAATTTTATTTAATTACATTTACAGTCCTACGTAGTTAAAATATCCACAGCCTCATCCACACGACACCCCAACATGTGTTTTTGGTACTAAATAAACACAAAATACATAGCAGTTGGAAACATAAACCCCAAGACACCTACCTTAAACAGTAACAAATGATATACGCGAATAATGCCTTATGAAATGTCCAAGAACGTCGTAGATCTGAGGAAAAATAATTCTCTCTTAAATGAAAATAACTCCCATTAGGGGATGAATTGGCAAGAGCAATTAAAGAAGAGTAGAGGGATTACCCGTACGGTTCCAACGAGATCGTCCGAGGCGGAAACAGATTCCAGACGTGCGCTCGACAAATCTCCAAAACTCTGAACTTCCTCTCTCGAGCTCGCTTCCCGTTATAAGACTTCCCTATGAAAAGGGGAGGATCCTTCCCATTTTAAGCGAAAAATACAAATTACATGGCATGTATCTCCAAGTACATGATGTGTACATCCCATTTTTAAACTGTTCCTCTGACGGCTTCCCGCCAGCGCGACATTGTTCACCTGCCGACATGACTACACGACATGTCTTCATGAGTACATGGCATGTGTTTCCACACAGCTAGCGACCACCTTACTATTCTCCTACGGACTAACTACACGACATGTAAAGGAACACTACACAACGTGTAGTCGTTTTATATAACCTTTATCGCTGACATGGCCAAACGCCCCGTGTACTCATCCCACACGGTCAGAAGTACACGACCTGTGGAAAAGTACATGGCGTGTACTTCCAAAATTTTGGATTTTTTTTCCCATTTTCCTTATTTTCATAAAAACAATTAAGGAAAATAGAAAGGAAGAAACTCATACCTCAAAGATAAGAACCGTGTTCTTACATGGACGATGGTAAAAAATAATAGGGATAGTGGGGAGATTAATGCTCTTTATTAGGATGAATTAAAAGGTATGTTTCATGAATAATATTTTCCTATTGGGTTATCTTAGGATGTAAAAACAACTCTTGGAATTGTGGTAGGAGGATGACTCAATGGCTACTGATGAAGAAAAAATCACACGTCAAGAAAGGTATGCTACAAATTCCATGCGATATCCTGATAGTAAAATAAACCATTTTTACTCAGGATTAATGACAAGATATCGAATGGATTTAGCTTCTCATGAGTTAAAAAGTTATGAAAAACTAGTTCGATGTGCGGAGAAGGTGTAAATGGAGTTCTTCAATGATTAGGTGTTCATTGCAAACCACAGAATAAGAGGTCAATGTGGCACATGAAACGGAAAGACTCCTAAAAACATTATAATGGTAAGAAACCTAAGTTTACAGTTTATGAAAATTGTGGTAAAAATCATCATGGGGAATGTATTTTGACTTTTTCAAAGTGATAATGATGTCGTAAAATGGGACATAAGGCTCGTAATTGCACTGAAAAAGAGCAGGGTGATAGTAAGACAAAATCAGATTTAAAATAAGTAAGATGTTTTAAGTGAAATTAAATGGGTCATAATGAAAATGAGTGGCTAATGAAGAACTCAACTAAGGGAAGGAAAATATACTATAAGTATAAATGGGTGGTGAAGTCCTTTGAAAATACTTTAGCAGATCTTGGGCCATCAAATGAAGTAGTATAAGGTACACTGTTTGTTTGTTTAGATTATTCTAATGTGTTGTTTGATTCGGGGTCTACACATTTGTTCATTTCCTAGATGTTTTCTAGTAAATTGGGAATTCTATATCATGATATGAATCCTAAACTAATGGTAAAACCACATCGAAGAAATTTTGAGACAAAAATAAATTATAAGAACCTTCATGTCCTTGTGTGCAGATAGAATCTACCTACAAACCTTGTTGTTTTTCCTCTAGTGGAGTTTGATGTTATTTGGGGTATGTACTGGCTTTCTATTTATCATGCAATGATTGAATATAGAGATAAATAGGTTTATTTTATGAATGATTTTCAGTTTGTTTACAAGAATGAACCCTTACTTTTTATAACATATCAGGAAGCTGAGAAACTAGTGAAATATGGAAATGAATGATACCTTGCACATATTGTTGAAAATAATGGAACTATTCAGATTAATGATGTGCCAATGGTAAATGAGTACCTTTATGTGTTTCCTGATGAGTTTCTTATTATTATACCAGATCAGGATGTTTAATTTAATGTTGACTTAGTTCCTGATGCTAAGACAATTTCAAAACCCCTTTATCGAAAGGATCAAATTGAACATTTGGAGTTAAAGAATCAATTACAGGAGTTATTAGTTTATGGTTTCTTTCGACCTAGCACATCCCCGTGGGGTGTTCTTGTCTTGTTTGTTAATAAGAAAGATGGTTCAATGAGACTTTTCATTTATCATAGATCATTAAATAAAATCACTTTTAAAAACAAGTATCCATTGCCTCATATCGATGATTTGTTTGATTAGTACTAGGGAGCTCAGTATTTTTCGAAGATTGACTTGAGGTCGGGGTACCATCAGTTGAAAGTAAAGGAAGCATACATTACAAAGACTACGTTTCGTACTATAATGACCATTATGAATTTGTAGTTATGCCTTTTGGTTTAACCAATTCACCTATTGTATTCATGGATTTTATGAATAATGTTTTCTGTGAGTTCTTGGATAAGTTTGTGGTTGTGTTAATTTATGATATTTTGATTTATTCTAAGTAAAGAGGAACATGAAAGTATTTTAAGGGTTGTCTTTCAAACCTTAAATGAAGATAAACTATTTGAGAAATTCAGAAAAAGTGAGTTTATGTTATAGAAAATTTATTTCTACGGTCACATTGCTTCAAAAAATGCATAACTATTGATCCTGCTAATTTTTTTTGAAGAATGGTCAGTACCCACAAATATAACTGAGATTCATATTTTTATGGGTTAGCAGGTCATTACTTGAGTTTTGTTGAAATTTTTCATGGTTATATAGTCCAATGACTATGTTAACTGAAAAAGGTGTTATGTTCATTTGGAAAAAAGAATGTGATTATTGTTTTCTTGAATTGAAAAGAAGATTGGTGAATTCTCAATATTTTTCTCTACATTCTAGAAATGTTGAGTTTGTAATTTATAGTGATTCTTCATTGAAAGGACTTGTTTGTTGTCCTTGTGTTGAATGATCCGGTAATTGCGTATGCTTCACGTTAGTTAAAACCTCATGAGTTAAATTACCCTACACGTGATTTGGAATTTGCTACTGTTGTTCTTTCTTAAAAAATTTGGAGGAATCAATTTTATTGAGTAAAATGTGAAATATATACGGACCCGAAAAGTTTGAAGTATATATTCACTTAGAAAGAATTGAACATGAGACATAGGAGATGGTTGGAATTAATCAAGGATTATAATGGCACGATTAATTATCACCCACTAAAGGAAAATAAGTTGGATGATGCTTTGAGTCAAAAAAGCAATTCCTCGTTAACCATGCTACGTTTGGAACAAGATTTTTTAGATTTTGATTTTTTACACATTGGTATAGAAGTTGTTGGTGCAAGAAATTCTTTTATTTTTTCAGGTGTCAGTGAAATCATCTTTATCAGATAGAACAATGCAAGCGCAGAAGGAAGATAGCGAGTTATAGAAAAAAGTAGAGTTGGTTCAGAAGGGTAAGTTGCCTGAATTTAAAATTGATAATGATTGTGATTTGAGGTTTGGGATGAGATTATGTGTGCCTTGTGATTATTATATGAATAATGAGTTTTTATGTGAATCTCATATTTCTCCATTTTATATGCATCCTTACAGTACTAGGACGAATAGATATCATCGGATGTACTGCTAGTGTGATGGAATGAAAATAGATATTGTTGATTTTACTGTGTAGTGTTTGACTTGTTATCAGGTTAAATTAGAGAGGTATTTTCCAAAAAGATGCTTTAGTTTTTACCTGTGCCTGAGTGGAAATGGGAAAATATATCCACGGACTTCGTTGTGGGATTACCAAAGACATCTTGAGGTAATATGCAATCTGGGTTATTGTTGATTGGTTGACTAAATCTACTCATTTTTTTCATATTCGAGATACATTTCCTCTAGATCAACTTTATCGATTGAATGTTAAATAGATAGTTAGGTTGCATGGTTTTCCTCTATCACTTGTTTTTGATCGTGATCCCAGGTTTACTTCTATATTTCGGAAATCATTCAGAAATCATTGTGTACTAAATTAAATTTTAGTACATCTTTTCATCTGCAATCAGATGGGCAGGTAGAACAAACAATTTAGACCTTCGATAATATGTTACCTTCTTGCTCGATGGATTACCAGGGAAGTTTGGGCCAACATCTTACTTTGGTTGAATTTTCTTATAATAACAGTTTTCATTACAGTATACATATGGCTATATTTGAGGCATTATATGGGAAGTAGTGTCGAACAATGGAATTATGGGATGAAGTAGGTGAAGAGAAGTTGATGTGACCAGAATTGGTAGAAGAGAAGGCAGAAAAAGTTCAGCTGATTCAGAAGCACATGAGAACATCTCCGAGCAGGCAAAAAAGTCATGCCGATAATCAGAGGAAGGATATATTTTATGATAGGTGATCATGTCTTTCTCAAAATTTCTCCACAGAAAAGTGTGATGAATTTTGGTATGAAAGGAAAGCTGTGTCTGAGGTTCATTAGACCATATTAAATCCTAATGAAAGATGGATCAGTTGCTTACAGAGTGGATTTACGTCCATGTTTATCCCAGGTACATAATGATTTTCGTGTTTTAATGTTCATAAAGTACATTCCTTATCCATCTCCTGTTTTAAGTATAGAGGTGGCTTAGTTGGAAGATAATCTCCCTTCTGAGGAATCGCTAGTCCAGATTCTAGACCGAAGAGAGAAAGTGTTACAGAATAATGTAATTCACCAGGTAATGGTTCTATGGAAAACCATATGGTTGAAGAGGCAACATGGGAATCTGAAAATGCTATCAGGGAAAAATACCCCCATTTATTTGATAAGTGAATAAAATTGTGAGGAAGCAATTTCCAAAAGGGGGGAAAGATATAAAATCTCAGTTAAATAAAGAAGTAATGAATTTTCATAATTATACATAATTTTGAATTAAATATTAATTTTACTTTAAAGGGGTTTATATGGTCAATGGCATACCCGATACACAACAATTAGTTTCTTTGAAATCTTATGTTGGTCACTAATAATATAATAATATTATTTTAAATGTTGTTAACGCCTAGCCATTGTACTAGAGGGAATAAATATAACTAACTAAAATATGATTATACATGATTTTTAAATGTTTTTACATTTATCCCATAAATTTTAGAGGATTAAAATGTGAATTAATCAAATTTTAATCATAAACACTATAATATTATTTAAAAGGTCGATTTACCACCTTTGGATGAAGAAACCTATTTAAATCTAGTATTGGTCACATTTATATGTTCTTTTAGAGAAAATAAAATTCTTCTTTAGAATATGGACATCATTATTTACTTTGGGTAATTTTTTGGAATTATTCTGATAAAATTCATTTTTTAATGAATAGTGAAAAATAATGTATGTTAATTCAAAACTCACTTTTAATATAATTTATTTATATGGTTTTATTATCTTTTTAATTGGTTTTAAATTTAAATGAGACTATATTTTTACCATTTAATCCAATGTTTTTCATTGGAATTAATTTCACTTTGATATTGTACATAAACAATTGTCAATCTGTTGATAGTCAATATTTCATAAAAACACGCTTTTTATTTTGACAACAGGAATTAATTTTTAATTAATTAATCCAACTCCTTTTTTTAAATTTTTTAAAATAGAAATCATTTCTGAAATAGGAATATCAAATATAGCTTAGGCTGAATTTTTGGTAGTTTTCTGAAAAACATAAATTTTTTTATGGATAGTAAAACAACTAAGTATTAGTAAAAAATTGACATTTTCATTTAAATGATATTATTTCACATATTTATATTGAATTTTTAATATAAAAAATACATGGTTGTTATTAGTAATTAAAATTTGGTTCAATAAGGTGAACGTACTTTTTAGTGAATAGTAACTGTTGACTTTTTTTTACTATGGTTGAAGATAATAGGGTAATTCAATGTAAAAGGAATATCATAATAATAAAAATTATCTTAAAACTAGTTCTAACCTAATTGGATGAGTCATGGAAAACAATCTACATAAATGGGTCGAATTTGGGACCCATGGAGCAACTTAAGTGTGATAATGACACTTTATATTAATTAATTTAATGTAAAGAAAAAAATGAAAAAAAACAAATATCTTTTAGCGAATTATTTTTTACATGGGGTTATAAAATTAATCATTTCGACTATAAATATTCATTATGAAGTTAAAACAATTTTCCAAATCATTCTAGTTTTTTAATAATTGTTATACATCATATAAATAAAATTATTTATGACACAATAATGATGCAGTGTTTACATTATTAATAAATGATTTACATAAATAATATTATAAATATTAAAATAATATCTAATACTTGTCCAATTATTGTGGGATTATTTTATTTCTTCCATGATTCATATTATCTATGACCGTAATATGTTTTGGACCTTTAGAATCCAAGAATCATTATAAAATAAAATAATATTTTCACACTTTCCTAATGAGCCCCTCCTCCACCTTATAAAAGAACACCACTTATAACCCATTCCTCACACCTATCAAGACCCATGGATCATCCAAAACCTACCCAAATAATCTCTCACAATATCACTCTTCCACCTATAAGAATTTACTTATGTAGAAGAAACATCAAGAAGTCATTTTGATTCAAACCAAAGGGAGTTACTCGAATTAAAGTTAACAGTTTCTCTTAAATTCATTTCATTTATTTTAATTTTCCAACCCCAAAAAACTTTTTATTCTTTTCTTTAATAACAATACTTGTATCCTAAATATACTAAGTTGTTGTTATGAGAATTATTCAAACTACACTTCCACATAACTCCATCTAAGGGGTAAAGAACATACTGTTTCTGTGGGCGATGAACTACTGCCTCTCGAAACGATGATTGTTCAATTATCTCCTACCACCTTTCATGGTGGACATTAATATAGTAGTGTGTTTATATTATATATATATATATATTGATTATTTTTTCTTTATGCATCTGTATTTTTCTTTTATATAATACCTTTATGGTTTCCATTATGGGTAAATGTGATAATTTTATTTGAGGAAGTGTGGACTACCACCCCTCAAAGTGATATGAATAATTAATTCCATATGTGGGACGTATAAAGGATTTATTTAATGATATTATATATGATATTATATTGGAATTATAATATACCTATGTATCATTACGTTTTAATTACATTAAAATATGATATAGAAATGAAAGTAGGGTTCATGCGTACGTATGGATTACCATCCCCATGAATGGTGCATTTCATTTCTTATCTCAAAATGTTATGTACTATTATAAATACTTGTATATAATGGATATATATGATATATATTACATCTAAACCATGAATATCATTTAGTATATAATGAACTTTTGACCATGTGAACAACATGTAATTATAATATGTTCATCTTTTACTCAAGACCCAAATATCGACAAAGGACCATTATTAACATAAATGATTACATAATGTTTATAACATTGTAATAAGTGGTATTAATGGAATATTAAACATGAAAAAGTTACTTAATCAATTATAAATTAACATTAGTTTATTATTCAAGAGATTAAATAATGAACGGCTTAAGTTGGACACGGGGTAAGGGACTTCGTCTCAATCTCCTTTCATTGAGGCATATTTTTTTAATACATCATTTTCTTTTATACGCTGTAAAAATACCTTTGAATTTTCATTTCATTAAAAGAGAATCTTTTTCTATGAAGTATTCTACTAAATGAAAAAAGGAATGTTTCTTTATAACGTGCGTGGTGACCACGACCTTTCTGCCACCATGAGTATTATTCAATCTTTTCCATACTTAACAAGCCGTAATGTTTTTAAAAGGAAAATAAATACCATATACTCTTTTACGTATTTTTGTATTGAAAGTGGTTTTGATGAAGTATTTTTTATATCAATATATTTAAATGATATATTGTGACTGGAAAGTGGAAATTTTATCTTTCTTTTATGTTTATTTTGTGTGTTATGATTATGTTATGGTTCTTGGGAATTGTTTATGTCTACGGGTGGTTCCTTGATAAACCTAGGGTGAGTGAGCCCGAGATAGCTCTCTCATGTATTTGGTAACATGACGGTGGTAAACGTGAATGTTTCTCCTAAGAGATTTAGGAAATATACTGTGATGGATATTCCAAATGAAACTCCTTACAAAGCTATGATAGCTACAATGTAAGTATGATATGGATGCAACAAGTTACCTTTATGATTTAGGTTTTCAATGTTTTATTCAAAAATCTTATGATTTCATGAGACATGTTAAAGAACTTATGTTATGTAAGAAATGATCGAATAATGTTTTATTTATTTGTTTTCTAACCCTTACTAAGCTTTTTATGCTCATCTGATGTTTTGAAATGTTTTTTCACAGGACATAAAGATGTATAGGGTCATGTATGGGATCAAGGAAAGGTCTTGTGATCTAAAACATGGGACTATACATGGATATTTTTTTCAATAGTTTTTATTTTATGAAAAAAAATTACAACTGAGTAGATGTGTCTACCTTGTAATTTTTGAGATGAAATGAAATAGTTATGGCCTAATTCTATATAACTGTAAACCTGAAAAGTTCATCAATGTGAATTATTTATTTAATTCACGATTTTTTAATCTTTAAGGTCGGGTCCTTATATTTTTTATGAATAGTGAAAACTCAATGTAGTAGTTATTTAAAAGAAATTTTACCAATTCTGTGAATTAAATCTTGAAAATTTGACATAAATAGTTGCTATGAGTAAGTAAAATTTGGATCAATACGATAAATATATTTTTGGTCAAATAATAACTTTTGAATTTTATTTACAGTGATTAAAGGTAAATAGGGAAATTCAACATAAATTTTTATTATAATAATATAAAATTACATTAACACTTGTCCTTACCTTATTGGATGAGTAATGGAAGACCAAGAAAATCCTTGGGTGATACTTTTGGCCATTGAAATCCACTAGTGTAAGATAATGGTGTTAATAACGTTTTATCTAATGTGAAAGAAAGAATATCAACAATGTATTGTTTTACTATAACAATTTTAATGTGGGGTTATATATTTGATATAATTGAATAAAAATATTAATTAGAAATATAAAAAGTTTTCTTACATAATTTTATTTTTTTAAATTGTTTTTAGTCATCTAATAAATAAAAAAAATTATGATAGAAGAAGGATGAAATGTTTACCTCAGTAATAAATGAATTAAAAAAATAAGATTATAAAAATTAAAACAATCTGAAATTCCTATCCAATTTTTATTGGATGATTTTATTTCAAACATGAGTCATATTTCTTCATCTTTATTGAGTTTTGTGCCTTTAGAAACAAATAATCATTATATAATAAAATAATATTTTCAAACATTCTTAGAGAGACCCTCCTCCTCAATATAAAAAGATATCACTTATAACCCATTACTAAAACCTATAAAGACCCTTGGCTCAACCAACCTTTTTTCAGATAAGCTCTCAAGATCCCTCTCTTCCACCTAGATGCCTTAAATTAGGCAGAAGGTGCTTCAATAAATACATTTTCTTCAAACCTAAGGGTGTTACTGAATTTAATGGTAACATCTTCTCTTAAGTTATTTTATTTTATTTTACTTCTCAAACACTATAAAATATTTTTATTCCTATATTTTATTGAAAAATTAGTATCCAAAATATACTAGGTTATTTTAATGAGAGATATTTTAACTACACTTCTACACACCTCTATCTAATAGATATGAACATATTGTTTCTGTGGACGACAAACTAATGCCTCACGAAAAGATGATTGTTCAAATTTTCTACTACCCTATCAAAGATATATGACTTTTTTATGCCATACATGGGATGTATAAAGGATAGAGTTAATGAAATTATATATGATATCATACTGGAATTATAATATACCTATTTATCATTATGTTTTTATTCCATTACATATGAAATATAAATGAAAGTAGCGTTCATGTGTACGTATGACTTACCATCTCCATGATGGGTGCATTTCATTTATTATCTCTAAATGTTATGTACTATTATAAGTACATATATATAGTGGTTATATATGATATATATTATATCTAAATCATGAATATCATTATATAGATAATGAACTTTTGACTGCATGGACAACTTGAAAATATTAGAAGCTCATTTCTGACTCAAGTACCAAATATCATCAAAATGACCATTATTAACTTAAATTATTACAAAATGTTTATAAAATGATAAATAAGTGATATAAAAGATATAATAAACTAGAAAAGGGTTCTTAAGAAATTAGAAATTAACTTTAGTTTATTATTCAAGAGATTGATGAATGAACGGTTCAAGTCAGTCATGAGGTAAGGTTATTCATCTCAATCTCCTTTAACTAACGCATATATTGTTTTATAAAAAACATTCTTTTATATGGTCTATAATCTCCTTTTAATTTTTATATCATTAAAAGGAAATCGTTTTCTATAAGGCAATTAACTAAATGAAAAAAGTAATTTTTCTTTTTAATGTAGGTGATGACAACGATCTCTTCTGCTTCCACGAATATTGTTTGATATTTGGCTTCATTTAAAAGCCTAAATTTTTTTAAAAGGAAATTAAATACCATATTCTATTTTACATATTTTGGAATTGAAAATTGTTTTGATAATAGATTTTTTATTTCAATATAGTCAAATTATATATTTTGATTGAAATATGGAAATGTTATCTTTCCTTTATGTTTGTTTTATATGTTGTGAATATGTTATGTTTTGTGGGAATTATTTACATATATGGGTGGTTCCATGACAAAGCTAGGGCAGGTGATCCTGTGATAGCATTCCAGTGCATTCGGTAATATGATAGAGGAATACATTAATTTTTCTCCTAAGATATTTTGGTAAAAAACTGTGATGTGTATTCTAAATGTAACTCCATATATAGCTGTGAAAGCTACAAAAAAGTAAGTTATGTATTCTACATGTTACCATTATAATTGATTTTTTCTATGTGTTAATCATAAATCATATTATTTCATGAGGTATGATAAAGATCTTATGCTATGTATGTATTTGTGAATTAATATTTCTCTTTCATTATTTTATAACCATTATTGGGATTTTTATGCACATCCCAGGTTTTGAAATGTTTTTCACTAGATATAATGATGAATAGGGTCAATGATGGGATCAAGGAAAAGTCATGTTGTCTAAAACATGGAATTAGACAGACACATTTTCTCAAGAGTTTTTATTTTATGAAAAAAATGGAAACTGAGTAGAAGTGTCTACTTAGTAATTTTTGAGATGTAATGTAATTTTTATGGATTAATTCTATAAAAATCTATACCTAAAAATATCCTCAATGTGAATAATTCTTTTAATTCAATATTATGTAATGTTTTAAGGCCAAGTCCTTATTATTCGTATTTGAGGTCGGTTTATATATCTTTAAGAGTTATGATATTGTTAAATTAATATCCATAAATAAAATTATGGCAAAATTGAAATGATATAGCATTTACAGATTACCATGTAGCTTTTCCTAAGTTATTTTTATTTTTAGAATGTTATTCTATAGAGGAAACATGATAGCTATGATAGGATGATACCAGGAGGAAGAAAACCATACAAATCAGAAACCCTAGATGGTCAGAATTGGAAATGAACAGATTGTTGTAGTGATGGAAAAATTGACTCAGGATATAAATAATGGTGGTATCCAAGCACATGATCTCCCAGATCGACCATAGAGGAAAATTTCAGCAGTGGATAATTTCATAAGGAAACATCCCCCATAATTTATAGGATCATCTAAGCTTGAGCTAGTTTATGGGTGGATTAAAGCACTGGATAATATGTTTGAAGTCATGGGATGTTTATAACATCAAAATGATAGTCTTACAGTTTACCATTTTGATGGTTAAGCTGATCAGTGGTGGTCAATGGTGAAAAATATCAGGGATAGTGAGGATATTTATTATGTTTATTTGGATGAATTCAAAAGTATGTTTCTTGAGAAAAATTTTCCTATGGTGGTTCATCTTAGGATGGAAAGACAATTATTGGAAGTGAGGTAGGAGGACGAATCATTGGACGATTATGAAGAAATATTCACCCAACTAGCAAGGCATGCTCCAAATTTCATATGATATCTTCATAGTAAAATAAATCATTTTTACTCTGGACTAAAGGAAATTTATAAGAGGGATTTATCTTGTCGTGAGTTCAATAATTAGGAAAAAATTGTTTGATGTTCATAGAAGGTGGAAATGGGGTTTTTCGATGATCATTTGATATTTTACAAACAATATAATAAGAGGTCGAAGTTGCAGACGGAAGGGAAGAACTCTTCAAAAAAGTCTGATGGTAAGAAACTTATGTTTAATGTTTTTGAAAATTGTGGTGAAATGTATGATGGGGAATGTCTTTTGAATTCTGGTAAGTTCTACCAATGTGGTAAAATGGGACATTAGGATCATAATTGCACTTAAAGAGATTATGGTAATAGTAAGGAAAAATCTGATTTACAGTCAGAAAAATGTGTTAAGTGTAATGAAATGGTTTATTATACCAATGAATGTCAATTGAATAACTCCACTAAGGGAAAGAATCCAGACTAAAAGCATAAAGGGGTTGTGATATCCTTTGCAACTACATCAGTTGATGTTGGGCTGTCAAATGAATCTGTATTGGGTACACATTTTGTCTTTTCAGATTATGACAATGTGTTGTTTGATTCAGGGTCTACACACTATTTCATTTCGGATAAATTTTCTAGTAAATTGGGAATACCATATGATAATATGAATCCTGAAAATATGGTAAAAACACATGGAGGATATTTTGAGACAAAAATAAATTATATGAACCTTCATGTCCTTGTGTGAAGAATGTATCTTCCTTCAAAACTTATTGTTTTGCCTGTAGTAGAATTTGATGATATTTTGGGTATTGATTGGCTTTCTGTTTACCATGCTAAGATTGACTGCAGAGATAAATAGATTTCTTTTTATAATTATTTTCAATTTTTATATAAGAATGAACCCTTACTTTTGATAACATAGCATGAATCTAAGAAACTAGTAAAATATTTAAATTAATGTTACCATGCACATATTGTTGAAAACAATGGAATTTTTCATATTAATGATGTGCCAATGGTAAATGAAGATATTGATTATTTTCATGATGACTTTCCTGGTATAATACCTGATTGGGAAGTGGAATTTACTATTGATTTAATTCTTGATTTTAAGAAAATTTTAAAACCCCCTTATCGAATGGATGAAATTGAACTTTTAGAGTTAAATAAGTAATTGTAGGAGTTATTAGATAAAGGTTTCATTTGACCTAGAAAATCACCATGGGGTGATACTCTCTTGTTTGTTAAAAATAAATATGCTTGAATTAGACTTTCCATTAATTATAGAGCATTGAATATCATCACTGTTAAGAACAAATATCTTATTCCTCATATTGATGATTTGATTGATTTTCTCCTGGGAGCTCAATATTTTTCGATGTTTGATTTGAGGTCTGGGTACCATCTGTTGAAATTAAAGGAAGAAAATATTTTGAAGACCACATTTCATTCTAGATATGTCCATTATTAATTTTAAGTTATGTGTTTTGGGTAAAAAAATGCACCTTCTATATTCAGGGATCTTATCAAAATAAATTCTCATGAGTTCCTGGATAATATTGTGGTTATGTTCATTGATAATATTTTGGTTTCTTCTAAATGTAAAGAGGAACACAAAATGGATTTAAGGGTTGTCTTCCAAAACTTAAAAGAAAGAAAATCTTGGGGAAATTTAGAAAGTGTGAGTTTTGGTAACAACAAATTTTTTTTCATGGAAAAATTGTTTCAAAAACATTCATAACTATTGATATTGATATAACAAAAGGTGCTGAAAAATTTCCAAGACCTACAAATATAATGGATATCCATAGTTTTCTTGGTTTAATAGGTTATTACTGGAGGTTTGTTGAAAGGTTTTCACGATTATCTAGTCCAATGACAAAGTTAACTAGAAAATGTGTTATGTTAATCTGGACAGAAGAATGTGATGATTATTTTCAGAAATTGAAAATAAGATTGGTCAATGATCATGTTTTAGAATTACCATTCAAAAATGGTGTGTTTGTTTTCTATATTGATACTTAATTGAATGGACTTGGTTGGGTCTTTATTCAGAATGATCAGGTAGTTTCTTATACATTGTATATGTTGAAACCTCATGAGTTAAATTACCCTACACATGATTTGGAATTAGGTACTATTGTATTTGCTTTAAAAATTTGGGCACATCATTTGTATGGAGTAAACTATAAAATATATACTGACCACAAAAGTTTGAAGTATATATTCACTGCTTGGAATGGCCCTAAAGCCTTCATTTTTATTGATTTTTGATAACCCCCATTTCAAGTGATGAGGGGGGAACCCTTACAAGGCCTGGAGGATGAGAGATTACATGGCCTGTAGGCTTTAGGAGATTACATGACCCGAAAGTCTTTAAGGAATTCAACAAGACTATCTACAAGGAAATTCCCCTCACCAACATCTGCATCTTGATAGTAGCTCTCCACATTTGCATGACGGTCTAGCTAGGCATCCTGTTCAAGAACAGGCTGGTACCAATTGCATAACCATACCCTCTCATTCTAAAAATCCATTTGGCTCTGCTCTGGTCAGTGCACCTGCTCTGAATCTGCTTCTGGGGCTGCTCATTTTTTATAGTGTGCTTGGGTCCATCATTCATGTGGCCTAAAGGACTTAGGGTGGACCTAAGGCTTTAAGGGGGCCCGAATGCCTTGAGAATCAACTAGCCCAAAGTCCTTGGGTGGCCCGAAATCCTTCCATGACCCGAGGACCAAACCGGTGGCCCGAATGCCCAGATGGATGAATATTTCCTGAAACTACAGTACCGAACAATGCCTGCAACAATACTGCTACAGTTCCTGCTACAGTATCCCAGAAATATGCTTCCACCCGGATTTGATCTCGGGTCTCTTGGATGCACCCAGCGAGTCCTCACCAACTGGGCTGAGGATCTTCTGAAATTATATATTCACTCAAAATGAATTGAACATTGGACTCTGGAGATGGATGTAATTAATCAATAATTATTACTCTATGATTCATTAACATCCATGAATGAAAAATAAAGTGGTTGATTCTTTGAGTCGAAAAAGTAATTATACATTAACATTATTACATTTGGAACAAGATATTTTGATTAACGATTTGGTGAACATTGGGATAGAAGTAGTTGGTGTAGAAAATTCTTTTGTATTGTTACAGGTGTCAGGAAAATCATCACTATCATCCTGAATTTGGAAAGTGCAGGAGGAAGACACTAGGTTATAGAAAGAGGTAGAATTGGTTCAAAAGGGTATTATTGGTGGGATGGAATGAAAGGTTATTTTTTGGACTTTACTATGAAGTGATTGACTTATCAACATGTTAAATCATAGTGATAGTTGCTAAAATGGATTCTTTAGTCTTTACTGATGCCAGAGTGAAGCTGAGAAAATATATCCACCGACTTTGTTGTGGGATTAACAAAGAAATTTTGAGGTAATAATATAATCAGGGTTATTGTTGATTTATTGACTAAATATGGTCATTGCCTTTATATTCAAGATAAATTTTCTCTAGATCAACTTTCTTGGTTGTATGTTAATGTGATAGTCAGGTTGCATAGAGTTCTGCTCTCCATTGTATCTAATCATGATCCCATGATTACATATTACTTTTTCAATGGCCTTCAAAAGTCATTGGGTACTGAATTAAATTTTAGTATAGCTTTTTATCCAAAATCTGATGGGAAGTCAGAACAAAAAATTCAGAACATGGAGGAATTGTTACGTTCATGCTCGATGGATAACCCTAAAAGTTGAGAAAAACATATTTCTTTGGTTTTATTTAGATATAACAACAGTTTTCATTCTAGTATATAGATTGCTCTATTTGAGGAATTGTATGGGAAGTAGTGTCAAACTCCAACTTTTTGGGAAGAATTCGGAGAAAGGAAACTAATGGGACCATAATTGGTAGAAGAGATGGAAGAAACAGTTCAGTTTATTCAGAAGCACGCGAGAATAGTATAGAGTAGCCAAAAATGTTTTCGAGATAACAGGATGAAGGATATTATTTTGAGGTAGGTGATGATGTATTTTTCAATGTTTCACCATGGAAAAGTATGACACAATTTTTTAAGAAGGTAATGTTGAGTCTGAGGTTCATTAGACCTTATTAAATCCTGTAAAAAGTTGGATCAGTTGCATACATTGTGGGCTTACCTCCAATTTTATCCCAAATACAAAATGGTTTTCATGTTTTAATGTTGAGAATGTATATGCCGGATCCATCTCATGTTTTGAGCCTAAAGGTAGCTCAGTTGGAAGAGAATCTCTCTTATGACTAACATCCAGTCCGGATTCTTAAGCAAAAAGTGAAAGTGTTGCGGAATAAAGTAATTAATTATGTAAGGGTTTTTTGAAAATACCATATGGTTGAAGAGGAAACATTTTAATCTAGAAATGATATGGGGGATAAATACCCCCACTTAGTTGATAAGTCAATAAAAATTGTGAGGAATAAATTTCCAAAAAGGGGGGAAGGATGTAACATCCCATGTAAATAAAGATTAATAATTTTTCATATTTATTTATATTTGATAATTAAATATTAATTTTATTTTAAAGGGATCGTATGTTTGAATGCATACCCGATACACAACAATGGGTTTTTTTGAAATCTTACGTTGCACACAACGTTTGGCCATACTAAAAAATAATAATATAATACTATTCTAAATTGTAGTTAACACCTAGTCATTGTATTGGTGGGAATGGACAGAACTAACTACAATATGAATACACATGATTGTTAAATGTTTTTTCATTTATCTAGTAAAATATAGAGGATTAAAATCTAAATGAATCTAATTTTAATCAAAAATACCCTAATATTCATTAAAAGGTCAATTTATCACATTTTAATAGAGAAAAATCGTTAAATATAGTTTTGGTAATGGTTATATGTCTTATTTGACAATATAGAATCATTCTTTAGAATCAAGACATCCAAATTTAATTTGGGTAAATTTTTAATATTTTTCTATAAATATTCATTATTTATTGAATAGAAAAAAATATTGTATTTTAATTCAAATATGCCTTTTATAAAATTTATTCATATGTTTAGATTTCCTTTTTAATTTGTTTTAAAGTGTAACTAGATTATATTTTGACCATTTAATTGAATGTTTTCCATTGGAAGAGATTTCACTTTGAAATTAAACCTAAACATGTGTCAATATTTTGATAGTTATTATTTCTTTAAAACACGCTTTATGTTTTTGACAACAGGAATTTATTTTAAATTAATTAATCCAACTTCTATATTTTGAAGTAGGTAAAGTAGCATAATTTTTTAATTCGTAATATCAAATTTATCTTAGGTAGTTTGTTTGGAATTTTTTTGAAAACATTTAATTTTTGATGAATAATGAAAACACTGAGTAGTTGTTAAAGAACATACTATTTCATTTAAATGAAAATTTTCTGCATCATTGAATTGAATTTCAAAAATCCAACATACCTATTTTTTATCAGTACGTAAATTTTTTTTTTCAATAAGATGAAAAAAATGGTGAATAGTATGTTTTAACTTTTATTTACCACAGATAAATGTAAATAGCGTAATTCATGGTAAAATAATATTATAATAATATAAAATTACATTAAAACTTATCATAATCTTATTGAATGAGTAATGGACAACCAATAAAATCCTTTGCTGAGACTTCTGGCATCATAATGGCACTTGGGTAAGAAAATGATATTAAAAACATTTTTTAAAAGAATAAATAAAAATATCATAAACTTGTATTGTTTTTCTAAATCAATTTTAATGAATTTTTTTATAATTGAAATATTTAACTATAAAAATTAATCTTAAGTATATAAATACTTCATACTTCATACATCATGGTATTTTTTTCATAATTTTTAGACATCAAATAAATAAAATAATATATGACACAATAAGGATGCAGTGTTTACCTTGTTAATGATTGATTTAAAAAAAATAAGATTATATAAATTGAAACAATATCCAAAACTTGTCCAATTATTATTAGATGAATTTATTTCAAACACGAGTTATCTTATCTTCGTCTTTAATGATTTTTTGACCATATGAAACTGAATATCATTATATAATAAAAGATTTTTCAACCATTCCTAAAGAGCCTCTCCTCATCCATCAAAATTAAATTTTTATTAAAAGAAAAGAAATTTTAAGGGAAAATGGTAAACCATTTTTTCTTCCAAAGGAAATAATTGGGTACTGAAGGAACTAACAAAATTATTAAAAACAATGCTAAGATTACTTGACTCAGCTACTCGATAAAGCTCCTAGTGCATCATGCTAACCTTGGTTTCTGGATCCTATCTGAGTTGCTCTTCAAGGTGAGTGATCATCCTTTACATTATCTGATTAAGCTCTCTTATGTTGATTTTACTCTGATTGAATCCCATGGCCAGTATGTGGTCTTGTTTATCAATCCACACTTCTTTCTCCTCATTAGCAGAAACATGCAACCGACATTTATAAATTCTTTTAATCTCTTCTTTGGAGACATTGGGATGATGACTTGTTTCTAGCATTTCTTCCTTGGAGTGCAGGATAACATTCACCCACTCCCCAACTTCCTCTTACGTTCTCTTGTATTTATGCTCGATTATTCACTTTCCCCCTTTTGTGCATAATTACCTTGATTTTTTTTGTCATTCTTGGCCGACCGAGTCTCCATTGGTTTTGGAATGTATGAGTAGTCCTTGCATCCCTTTTATTTTTTTCCCTGAACCACAATGCATTTCCACGGGTCGTGCATGCCTTTTTCCCCCTTCTTCCATATAAGACTATGGGGTCCTTTCCATTTGATTTCGACCATGCTATCCACTGAGGGATGACTATAACTATGATCATCTAGTGAATCCTCCTCGTGAGATAAAGGTGGGTCATGGACCTCAGAACCATCAAAGCGGTTCCCCACATCTATTACCGCTACATCAGTTTGATCCATCTGCATGCTCAAAGACTCCTTACATGTTTCCTTCCCCAAGCCAGAAATCTTTCTCCCCTCCCAAGCCTGCCTAAAATTTTCAGAATTGGTTCCAAAAATGTTTGGATCTAAGGAACCCAAGACATTCCCATCGATCCTCTTTTCTTTTTAACTTTGAGAACCTCTTGCAGCTAGTAGGAAGGATTTTCACCGCATCAAATATGTTCCTGTGTCCTATTCGTAACCTCTTTCCATGAATTGAGGCTGCATTTTCCAAACATCCCATCCCTAATCACGAGAGCCACCGGGTCTTTGGACCTCATTCATAGCCAAACTCACAGAAAAGGGATCAACTTTAGCTGCCTCCTGTATCCCCAAGTCCTGCCTTAAAATAGAAAAAACCAAAAAATTATGTAGCTCATCCTCCTTTGGATTCACCCCCTTCACAGCCACTGGGGAACCCAAGGAATGTTGCTGCTGCAAATCCTTTTCACTGACCTCCACACATGGGTTTGCAGGATCCAACACCTCATGAGAAACACCAAACAACTCCACTTGCTCTACCAAGCCATCACAAACCTGCACCATCTAGATCATATTAGGAACAGCCTGCACCAAGTTCCCCTCAACTCCACTGGGGAGATCAACCTTTTTCCCACAATGACAAATAGCGGCCAGATGACCAAAATGGAGGCACCCCCAGAAGAACACATGCCACGACTCAGACACCACTTTTTGTTTCCATCAGAACTCCTCTCCAACCGAAAGCCACAAGCACTCAATGGGATCCTTAGAAACATCAACTTTGACATAGACACGAGGGGAGATCGGGTAACATATTTTTTTTGTCCGCCTATCCGAATACATGTATCTACTGACCAAATTTCCCAACATAAGTAAAATTGAGGGGTTCTGAAAAGGGAGATGAAGTACTGGGAAACATACTGAAACAACAGTCGAGGACGTTTCATGACTCATATTAAGATCGAACGACCATCAAAGGATAAATAAACCACATCCGTTGATTTTACGCGGGTTTTGAGACCAGGAAATGTTCATCTTGTCCTCTGATGATAAACGAATCATAATTTGACGCCGATTGAAGAGGCCCACCACCGCGCGTTCTTGCAGATCCTATGAATCAAATAAGAAGCGGTCTAAATCTTTGACAGAGGGACGACGACCCCTGAAACGGGCTATACGCATCATCCGATGATGATCTGTGGCCTCGTTGACCTCCTTCGCTGATATCGCAAGTTGAGGTGATCTAAGATGAATATCGGGGACCATATGGCACAACAAAATCGATGGGATGGGAGGAAGAAATTCCGGATTCATGAAAGGTTTTAAAGGGAGAGCCTCTGTCGACAAAGAGGGAGGGAGGATTTTTTCCCCCTCCCTCGGCTGGGGAGGAGGGGGCTGATGCTAGGGGCATCGATGCTAGGTCATCACCGCCAGTGAACGGAGCCTGCAGCGAGAGCCCATTCAATTTTCCTTTAAAGAGCCCCTCCCCCCCCCCTTTATAAAAATATCTCACCTCGAACCCATTATTCACACCTCTCAATCCCCTTGGATCATCCCAAATATGCCCAAATAAGCTATAAAGATCATTCTAGGCCACCTAAAATCCTTAAATTAGGCAAAAGGAACTTCAAGAATTCTTTTTTGTTCTAACCAAAGGGAGTTACCCGATTTAATGGTAACCTATTCTCTTAAGTTCATTTATTTAATTTTACATCTCCAACCCCCTAATCACTTTTTATTCCATTCTTTTATAACAACACTAGTATCCTAAATTTAATACATTTTTGTTATGATATGTATTCGAACTAGACTTTCACACACCCCCATGTAATGGATACGATCATACTGTTTATGTGGATGACAAACTAATCCTCACGAAACGATGATTGTTCAAATTATCTCATACCACCTCTTATGGGGTCCATTATGATGGAACTATATTTATATGTGGTATATATTGTATTTATATTCTATCTATGATTTTGTATTTTTCATTTATATCATACCGTTATGGTTTCCATAATGGTTAAATGCGATAATTTTATTTTTTGCAAGTGCGGACTACTACCCCTCAAAGATATATGACTCGTTCATGATATACGTGGGACATATAAATGATAGAGTTAATAAAATTATATATGATATCATACTGGAATTATAGTATAAATATTAATCATTATGTTTTTATTCCATTAAATACGAAATAGAAATGAAAGTAGCGTTCTTGCGTATATACGACATACCGTCTCCATGAACGGTGCATTTCATTTATTATCTCCAAATATTATGTACTGTTATAAATAAATATATATATACTGGATATATATGATATATATTATATCTAAATCATAAATATCATTCTGGATATAATGGACTTTGGACCACATGGACAACTTGTAAATATAAGAAGACCATTTTTGACACAAGTACCAAATATTGTCAAAATGACCATTATTAACATAAATGATTACATAATGTTTATATCATGGTAAAAAGTGATATAAAAGGAAATTAAACATGGGAAGGGTTCTTAGGAAATTATAAATTAACATTAGTTTATTATTCAAGAGATTAAATAATGAACAGTTTTAAGTCGGTCACGAGAAAAGGGACATCGTCTAAATCTCCTTTCATTGAGGCATATTTTGTTTTATACATTACATTATTTTATATGGTGTATAAGAACCTTTTAATTTTCATTTCATTAAAAGGGAATAAATTTCTTATGAGGTTTTTTACTAAACGACAAAAAAATAATGTTTCATTTTAAATTATGCGGTGACAACGACCTTTTCCGCCACCGCAACTATTATTTGATATTTGGATTCCTTAACAAGCCATAATGTTTTTAAAAGAAAAATAAATACTGTATACTCTTTTACGTATTTTGGCATTGAAAATGGTTTAGAAAATAGATTTGTGATTTCAATATATTTTAATGATATATTTTGATTAAAATGTGTAAATTTTATCTTTGCTTTATGTTTTTATGAGTTGTGAATATAGTATAATTCTTGGGAATTGTTTATGTATATGGGTTGTTCCATGATAAACCTAGGGCTGGTGAGTTAGAGATAGCTCTCTAATGCATTGTTTAATGTGACTAGGGTAATCATTAATTTTTCTTCAATGATATTTATGGAACATATTGTGATGGGTATTCCAAATGTAAATGTTTATGTATATGTGAAAGCTACAACATAAGTATGTTATGGATGCCAAATGTTACCTTTATGATTTATGTTTTCTATGTGTTATTCAAAAATCTTATGATTTTACAAGGTATGATAAAGATATTATGTTATGTATGTATTGATGAACTAATGTTTTTATTCTTTTTTTATAACACTTACGTATCTTTTTATTCCCATCCCATTTTTTGAATTGTTTTTCAAAGGACCTAAAGATGAATAGGGTCAGGGATGAGATTTAGGAAAAATAATGCTATCTAAAACATGGAACAAGATATGACACTTTTTTCCAGAGTTTTTATTTTATGAATAAATGGAAGTTGAGTATTTTTTTCTACTTTGTAATTTTTGAAATATAATTTAACAGTTTTGGCCTAATTCCCTAAAACATTAAACCTGAAAAGGACCCCAATGTTAATTATACATTTAATTACAGATTACGTGATGTTTTAAAGTAGGATCTTTATACTTTAGAGTGATCATGTCATGTTCTATTAAATAATATAATGTAATGGAAATATGACATAAACTAGTACATTTTACAAAATCAATTTTTATGTAGAGTTATACAACTAATATCATTAACTATAAATATGAATTATAAAATTAAAAAGATTTCCAAAATCATGATTATTTATTTATTTATTTTAGACATAAAATAAAAAAATACATTATTGACACAATGATGATGCAGTGATTACCTTATTAATGAATGACGTAAATAAATAATATTATAAATTTTAAAATAAATTTATTTTAAATATTTTTATGCCATAAACTAATTTAATGAATAATTTAGACTTGTTATATTTTAATTAATGATGTTTTATTGAAATAATCAAGTTTTAATGGATTTCTAAAAATTCATGATCTGAATATTTAACAAATTGACATAAATGATTTTTAAAACAAATATTGTTATATTAAATGATATTATATTCCTAAAAATTGGTGATTTTTTCAAATGACTTATATAATGTTTCACATGTCATTAAAGATCCACTTGAGGTTCTATTGGAATTTTCTAGACACTATATTAACCATATCATATGAATATACAAGAATACATGATAAGAGTAAAATTAGTAAACTAAGGGTTAATGTTAAAATATAACGTTAGATTTGTATCCTAGACATGTCTAAAACTTATTCGTTGAGAGGTTTTTGACCCAAAAGCATCCTATCATTGATATAAATGACATTAGGACCATTTTAAACCGTATATAATTTTATAATAAAATAATATTTCAAAACCTTCCTAAAGTGCCCCTCCTCCCTCTTATAAAAGGGAATCACCTTGACCAATTTAATCGCACCTCTCACAAAACTTGTGTTGTCAAATTTCTATCTAAACGAACTCCCAAAATCCCTAACTTCCTCCCTGAATCCATATCTTGGGCAGAATGCAACTCAAGAAAGCCTTTTAAATCAAATAATAGGGTGTTACACATTTTAGTGGTAGCATCAATTCTAAAGTTCATTTCCATTATTTTACATATTCAGCCTATAATATATTATTCTTCTTTGATTCAATAAAAAAATATTCTAAAAATATTAGGAATTTTTTATGATAAGTATTCTAACTACACTTACATGAACCCCAATCTAATGGATATGAACATACAATTTCTAGGTATGGGGAGATAGTCCCTCAAGAAACATCAATTGTTCGATTTTCTCCTTGACTTTTAATGGTGACCATTTTTCTAGAAATTTTTTCATAAATGATGTATATTATATTTAAATTGTCTCTAGGATACTGTAATTTTTATTTAAAAACAAACCTTTATTCTTTTCATGATGTTTAAATATGACAATTTTATTTGAGGAAGTGTGGACTACCACGCCCTCAGAGTGATATGACTCAATCATGGCATATATGGAATGTAAAATAAATTTAGTTAATGAAAAGATATAACCTATATATAAAATGATAATATAATGAAATTATAATATACCAATGTATAATTTCGTTCTAATTTAAATAATATGAAAAATAAATTAATTGAGCGTTTATGCAGACATATGGCTTACCGTCCCTATAAATGGTGCATTTCATTTCTTATCTCTAAATGTTATAGACTATTATATATAAACTATATATATATATGAAATTTAAATCATGAATACTATTCTGGAGATAATGTACATTTTACCACATGGACAATTTTTAATTATAATAAGATCTTTTTTGACTTAAGTACCGAATATCGACAAAATGACACATTTTAACTTAAATAATTCTGTAATTTTTATAACATGGTAAAAACTGATATAAAAGGTATAATAAACATTAAAAATGGATCTGAATCATGTTTAAATCAACTAATGTTTATTATACAGGAAGAACAAGGAATATACATGATTAGATAGACACAAGATAAGGGAACATTTGACCCTCCTCTTTTAGTCAATGAGTTTATTATGTTATGTCTTTTTATTTTGTATAGATGGATATGTTATTATATATCTTTATTTTTGTACATTTTATATACATGGATGAGATACCATTTTCCCTCTAATCAACTCATTTTCTTAATTTTTATGTGACACTGTTAGGCCTTCAAATTTCTATAAGGGAATTTATAAACTCAATTTCCATTCATTGGGTTTTTCACATACTTCATTTATTATATTATACCAAGATTATATGTGGATTTATTTTTTATTTTTGTTGTTGTAAATTCCAATTCCCTTTGTGTGGATAAACATTAACAACACATAATCACCCAATTTATAAATTTTTATGACATTTATATGAACTTTGTAAGGGAAATTTTAGTTGAATCCTTATATGTTGAGTAAAATATCCATGTCATTGGTTTCGTTTTTCCATGAATATGTGTGACTGACCTCTGATTTTTTTAAATTAATATGCAATTATAATGGTTGTCTTTATATTTTTTTCCCATATAATTATGTTATCGATTTATGCATAATAAAATGATATTATCTTTTTATGGGACTTTGCCTCAATCTACTTCAATTGAGGCATATTTTGATAATATACACCTCATTATTTTATATGGTGTATAATTAAAGTATATTTTTTTAATTTCATTAAATGGGAATCCATTTTATATGAATTGTTTTTTTCTAAATTAAAAATGAATGTTTTTAACGTATTTGGTGGCAACGACCTCTCCGCTACCATAATCATTATTTAATATTTTGATTCCTCTACCAGCCTTAATGTTTTCAAAAGGAAAATAAATACCTTATTCCATTTTCAGTTGTTTTGGTATTGAAAATGGTTTATGAAATGGATTGAGTATTTCAATATCTTAAATTTTTTTCTTTTGTTTGGAAATGAAATTTAATTATTGAAATGTTTATATTTTCAATGTTTTATGTGTTGTGATTTTATAATGGTACTTGGAAATTTGACAAGTGGTTACATGATAAACAAATGATGGGTGGTTATGTGATAAACCAAATGATGTGTGGTTCTATGATAAAACGAGGGCATGTTATTATGTTATAACCTTCAATGAAATAGGTATAAAAGTCACTCGTATAACTATTACATTTAGTGGTATGCATGGAAATCGACCGTACGGTTATTCCATTATGTATGATTATTTCCCAAGTTAACTATATATGATATATGATGATTTATATGGGATGTTGGTCATATTTTGGTTTTAGAAATAGTAATAAATGAACTTATATGCAATGATCTGTCTTTTCTATTTCTTAAATGTAAAAATTATTAATTTATGATAAAATTATCTTGGTCTACATTTTTTTCAAAACTAATAGTTTTCATTCATTATGTATCCCTTACTGAGATTTTTATGCTTATCCAAGGTTTTAAAATATCGATAACATGGCATAAAGAAGAATTGAGTCAAGGATGGGTTCAAGGAAAATTTATGGTATTAAAACTTAGGAAGATGTCATGTATTTAAAAAGTTTTTGTTTTTTTAAATATATACTGAGTAGAAGTGACAACTTGTAATATTAAAATTATTATGTATCATTTATGACAAAATTATCTAAATATTTAATTATTCAAATATCATCGATGTGAATTAGTGTCAAATTATTGAATTATCCCTAGATTAAGTAATTTATAAGGTTGGAGCCTTATAATTGGTATTAAAATGGGATTTTATGATTCCTATTATTTTGATGATTGATATAATAATTTTGGGAACGTTATTGGAATGATATAAATATAGTTTTTGAAAAATTGCAGTGAATCAAATGGTTAACAATTTATCATATCTAGTGAGGTCAATATGCATGAACCCTTAACTCAATGAATACATGGGAGAAACACGTAACACTATACAATGTGATGTCCCAATTAGAATGAAATTGAATTTTTATGAATGAATTATTTTATAGATAATTATTCATGTGATTTTGGGAATAGTATAAAGATATTTGACACCCAAGTAATTTTAGTGAAAATAATTTTGTTAATTTTATATAATATGTGATTAATGGATATTATTATTTTTGAATGGAAATCATATTGTGGGAGGAAATCCTATTGATTATTTTAGGGCCTATAACATTTTTTTGTGTGAAATAAGGATATATATAGTTATTATTATTATATAAATTTTATATTAGTTTATATTATTTCATTATATGAAGTTCAATAAATTTTTTATATTAACTAATGTTGTGAAACCCACTTCAATTTTAGTAAATAAATATGTGTGTTTAGATTATCATGTTATCCTTTCGTAGATTATAAGATATTTTAGGAGATTATTTTCTAACTTTATCCTTCAAAAAATTCATCTTTAATACTCGTAATTTAGTGAAATAGATGATATTATTGTATAAACTAATAAAAGAATGAAATAAAAAATTCAATGTATGTAAATTTCTATATTTAATTAGTCTATATTATTAAGAAACTCTACAACACTTGGAAAATAGATTTTTAAGAAAAAAATTATCGAAATTACCTTTATATGTGAAATATTAATGGAGTTTTGGTTTTGGGGTCCTTAATACTCTCATGATCATTTAATATTTTTTGTTAAATGATCGCAAACAATCTATATCATTATTTATATATTAAAAATTTCCTTAGTTACCATATTTTAACCTCCCAATAATTTTCTCTTATTTGGAATCATAGTTTTTATGCTATATAACCTAATTATTTATCCTCCCCTACCTTCACAAAGAATTATTATTATAAATTTTCATAACAAGGGTTTAAAATAAAGAAGTAATCACTTATCATAGAACTGATTACTAATCACATGTTCAAATTATAATAATGAAATTTTTTAATAGTGTTTAAATAATCTAACATGCTGATATTTCTAAAGAACTATATGTTAGATAGTGTATTCAACATGAATAACCGAACATAGAGAAACCATGAAATATTATTACATTATCTCCATTGTAAAAAACATTAAATTGGCGGATAATGTTAAAATAATGAAAAATATGTATTTTTTATAAAGTGAATAATAAATAAAAATTAATCGATATAGTCTTAAAAAATATGTAATCAATTTTTTGTAAACTTATTTTATTCTTAAAAGTAATTTTTCTTAAAAACTTCTTTTATTGATTTTAGTGACTGTATATATCTTTTAATTTCTACAATATTTTAAAATAATATAAATAAAAAACAATCAAAATAAACATATCATATTTATCATCGGGTGAATGACTGGGATATTTTTAATGTTTCACTATTCATTGAATGGTGAAAAAATAACGATTTTTTATGAAACATAAATTTCTTTTTTGAAGAAAATCTCATTATTATTTAAATTTGATCATAAAGACAGATAATAATTATTTAGGTTGTGATTATCTATTTATCTACGTTTCAATCATAATTATATCCAATTCCTTTATGTGTTTTGTTTTTTTCTACAAACCACAATTTTCTAAGGATTTTTTTATTTCACTTTATAAATCTAGATTAAAAGAAACGGTTCACATTTATAAATTTAATTAGGTTATATTAAATTCAGTTATTCATTATGAATATAATATTAGTAATAATATAATATTTTATATTTTTCGATAGAAATATAAGTTTTAATAATAAAATATAGCTTTTATTATAAATGGAATTTTTATGATATCTCCAAGAAAAAAATGAAACAAATATTTCTAAAAAAATTGAAAAAATAATTTATTATAATATTATACAAATACTATACCAAAATAAATCATAAAATATAATTTATAATTTATTTAATGACAAATATGGAAAACATTTTCTCTATCGAAGCACTACAAGTACAACCCTATAAGTGTCAAATACGGTGTCCTTGAAATAATATTTTCATAGTAGAAAGAATTTAAATTATTTTTTTTAAAAATATAAATTATTAATTATTATTAATATGGTAATATTTTAATTATTTAACTACATAACAAAGGACTTATCCAAATACATGTGCACCGCTTACACATAGCAGGAAAATTAAAAATTTATATATCACTTAATTTTTGATGAAATAGATGTGATTACATATAATCCATATACATAAAAATATATTCAAATAAAATTATTTATTTTTATTGAAGTTATTTATCTTTAATTTTATGTTATTAAATAATTACCATAAATTCTTATACAAAACAAACAAGGTTCTTGTACAGGTAGAAATATAATGTAAATGATTATACCAACACTAAATTTTTTATTGTTCTAAAGTGATAATGATTCCCAAAAAATTTAAGATAAATAAATCAAAGTATAGATATTTTAAAGGTTTTTTTAATTCACTTTCATTCATGTTTTTCTAAAATTCATATTCTCCGAATAGTTCATAACAAGAAATAAATTTTATATTATGTAAAAATTAATAATCATTTTATTTAAAAATCATAAAATTAATAAAAGTCGAATTATGTTATGAAAAGTTATAGAAAATGTCTTCCAATTTTAAATATTTATCTAGTTTTTAGTTTTAAATTAAAATAATAGCCCCTTAATATTGAAAATCCAGTAATAAGATTCAGATTTAAATTAGTCAACGAAGGGGTTATGCAAAAAGATAAGGTTAAAATGATACCCAAACATTTAAAAATTTATTGTATGATTATTATATTATCATTTTTTCTTTATCTATGAATCCATGTCATTTTGGTACCATATTACTGGATTCATAAACATATTATATTTTTATATTTCAAGTATTTCAAAAAATAACATTACAAATATCTTATAAAAAAATTGTTATTAAATATTTTAAAATATAAAATAATATTATAATCAGAAAAAGGAATTTTTAAATATCAATAATATTAAACATATATATTTCTTCGGTCAATTTTCCTTTTATGTTTTCTTCATTAACTATATAGATTTAAAAACTACTTTATCACTATAATCGTAATAGGGGTTCAACGAAAAAAAGTAGAATATAAGGGTTAAAAATATATCCAAAAGTTGATAAAATATTATTATATGAGAATATTTAGACTCATCATAATAATCTATTATAATTATATATATTATTTTATAAAAGTTTCTTTGAAAATAAGTTTTTATTAATTTAAATTGTTTTATATTTCTAAGAGTGCCACTTCCCTCATATAAAAATGGGGATCTTTTCCCCTTCATTATTCACAATGCTTGATTCTTATTAAAAAAATAACATACAAAATATAATACAATATTAAATTATTTCATCCTATATCATTTATATTGTATAAATTACCAACCATTCAATGATTTAGATAGAATACAAATGTGGGTTTTCAATGAAGTGTTATAATTCTTCACCGAGAGTTTTTAGTTTTTTTTCTTATACCACATATATATCCATCGTATACACTATAAAATAAAAACATATATATCATAAGTATAATAATATATTATTATTATTATTATTCCACCATTATCCACTTTCATTTGATCCAATAGTATGTAAAAAACATCGGTTATATATACGTACAACTTATAGTCTCCACGTAGAGGATTAATTAACATTTCATCACCATATAACATGGACGGTTGTAATGATAGATTTAATAAAAAATGTTCATATACATGATAGTTTTATAATCCTCTAGTTTTCAATTAATATTTACCTTTCTTTCATTCCATTCATCTAAAATTTGAATCATTACATCTGTATACGTACAAGTTATCATCCTCATCATGTTAGGTAATTAATTCATTATTACTTATTTTTATGAATTTATATAACCATATATTTATTTATTGTTGAACTCATGAAGTGATTAATATACTATATAGTATAGAATATTTGGTAAATTATATGGACCAATAATTCTGAATAGTAAAATGCAATAAAATGAAGTAGTTTTCAACATGAATAGTGATTTTAATAACTAGATATTTTTAATTAGTGATAATTTATTATATGTATATCATATATATATATGCGATTAGGGTATAGTAGTAAATGTATTAAATATTTTTATTTATTTTACATGATTATTGAATGTGTTCAAATAAAGGAAATACTTGAGGTAAGGGTTTTATATTATAATCTCATTATTTACAATGATGGTTTATGATTTTGTCTATGATGCTAAAATTACATGATCTAATTGTAAATAATATCATGAATTTTATTATAATCTTGTTTTTTTTAATTTAAAATTTTTACCTCACACATTTTTATCTTTACGATCTCTATAGACAAAAGGGATACTTTTATGAGAACCTGACATTATCTTACACTTTGATTGAAAATAAATTTTAGTCCATGTACATGTTTTCAAAAAAAATTATCAATAATGTTTTCCAACTATAATATTATTTTTAAACCCATACTTACCCATGAATTACTTGTTATAAAAAAACTAAAATTAATTATCATTTCATTTTCCAAATGTGTGACTTTAAAATTTTACTAAAAAAATTTGAATACTTTTTTTTAAACATACTCAACAACAATGGAATTTCCCACCATCATGAAAAATATATATCTAGAAGATTATATTGAATGTTTCCATGGATATTTTAAATAAATTGTTTTCAATTATTTTTTTAAAATTTTTTAGATTGAAAATAGTGATTTCAAAATGGATAGTGTATTTTCCTCATAAAATATTCTAAGTGATATTTTAAACTAATTTTCATCTATGATATAATCCATTGATATGTGATATTTTGTATCAAATATAGATTGATTATGATTATGGGATGTGTAAAGAAGTAATTTTAATTACTTATAATTCATTGGGTAATTATATATATCTCACGAAATAACAAGGTCTTCAATAAGGAGGAAATATTGTTTAGTAAGGAACACTCTCATATATAATATAAATGGGAGTGAACCATAAATAAGAATATGATTCTATGGAGAGTGAATCATATACACTATGATAATATCTGTTGTGATCCATCACTAATGAGATGCTTTTCTACGATTATGTGTATTCCATAAAAATATTCATTTTTTCAATATTATTCTCTCATGACTCAAGTTCTTTGATTTAGTTTTTATTAATTACCTTTAAAATATCATTCTTTATGCTACGATTTAATATTATGATCTATGATGAGATCAATATTTTTGTTTTCAATGTTAATTTCATGTTATTGATTCCTTATTCTCATTTTTATTTTTAGACAAAATTAGGGAATCCTATTGTTTCAAACCCAAAATTGTTTTTGAAAATATAACTTTTTATAGTAAAATAAACTATAAAATTGATATACATTAATAATTCAACAAAATAAATCTAATATTTATTTCTATAATTCATAATTACTTAAACTCATAACCATATAATTAGAAAAATATTTCTAAAACATAGATTTAGAAAAAGATCTCACTATATTATATAAAATAGTTAAAACCGATCGATTTATTGAAATAAGTAAAATCTATTGAAAATTATATCAATTAAACATGGTACAACAAGATCATAAAAAATTCCATTTATTAAATCACCTTAATTTCTCAAAATTGTTCGGTATTTTAACTGCATAATCAATTATATAAAATATAATCTATTGAAGATTCCTTGATAAATAATGAAAATATATGAAAACATTAAATATATAGATTATACTACCAAGTATTTTTTGGACGATAATTCATATTGTAAAATATTAATGATACACTATAATCATGAAATAAAATTCTTCTTTTATGAAATATAATGATTTCATTTAAAACACTTTCAGTGTATAAAAATATATAATGGAAAGTGGATATATTATATTAAAATTACAATGAATGACATTATTCGAATGGAATAATATCTTAATTAATACCAACATTGTTTATTTGGAGAATAAATCATTAAATTATTCATTGGTTGGATATATGGTACCCACATTACATCACACAAAATAAGTAATATTCTTATGATGAATAAAAACATGTATATTAGTTCAATTTTTCAAAAAACAAAAGAGAAATTTCTTTCTAACCCATAATCCCCAGCTATTACATAAACACAGAAAAATATTATGATTTCAAAATTCTTATAAAAAATTCCCTATTTTGAGCTAAATGAATGAAAAAAACTAGAATATTATAATATAATTTTAATGTTTCATTATAAAACATGAGGAAAGTAACATTTATTTTGTTATATTAATTAAAAACAAGGAAATAAAAATATAAAATACATTGAATAAACACAAAAATAATTAATGAAATATTGTTAACAGTCATTATAAATAATATAGACAAAATAGTTTCATGTGGATAACAATAAAAAACATATTCCTTTTACTACTTCATACGGAAAATATAAAATAAACCATGTAAGAAATTTTAAAAAAATAGCCTTTTTAAATAATTGAAATGGAAATAAATGATTATAGAAAATAACCATATGATATTATTGATATTTATAGAGAAACGTTATAAAAAAATATAATGAATATATGTATATGGAGAAAAAAATACAGAGATAAATAATTCAAATCATGTAATGTAAATGTTTAAAAGAAAATCATTATCCCTATGTCTTGACTCCCCAAAAATGTATTCAATGAACATAAAAAACAAGGTTATATTAATTATTTACTTAGTATATAACATTTTCAAGCTAAATTCCATAATATTATTAATTTAATATAATTTATTATCGTGTTTCATTCATTTACATTGTTTTTATTGTTCGTATTAATCATTTTTACATTTCTCACTTCAAATTATTCGAAATAGATTTTATATATTTGTAATATAATATTGTATGTTTTCAATGGATACATAAAATCTATATGTTCTAGGATACCATGATTATATAATTCAAGAATAAATAAGTAATAAAAAATGTTTGATGAAAAATGTCTTTAAATGGAGTTAAAAAAATGAATCCATAACCTAAATTTTTGTTATAAGAAAAAATTATAATGAAATTAAATATTCATTTATACTCTAATTTATTAGATTATATTATTTTTTTATAGTGTTTGATGCATTCTTGGTGGATATCATTTAGTAAAACACTCTATTTTAATATAATAATTTCCATTAAAAATCTGTTCTACGTGAGTTAGTAGAGGATATTCTTTTATTGACGGATTAAATTTCTTAAAATAAATGTAATTTAAAAAATAAATAATAATAATTTTGTATAAAAAAATATTTTAACAATATAGAATCGTAAATATTAATGAAGATGGATTCCATATGTCCCTGAAAAGTTTCTACAAACCATCACCATTATATTATGTATAATTCAATTTTGGAAAAGATATTTTATATAGGAAGGATAATTTTAAATCATTTAAATGATTTTTATAAATTATTTTTTATAGAATATGGTGAAAATATATTTCTTGAGAGGTGGTTTGGTGTAAGGGGAATGATTTCCCTTCTAAAGGTAAGATGTTATGGAATATTCATGAAATCTCAATTAGTAATAGAAAAAAATATAATAATAAAATGAAAATCATATTATAAATGGAATAGTTGTGATAGGATTGACCCATAACCATCATAATTGATTAATTAAATGATTTTATAATTTTTAAATAAATTTAAAAAAATTTACAAAAACAATGATATATTGTCATTTTCCTGGATATTTTTAAATTTAATATTATAATAATATTTATATAAAAATGGTATATAAATTTAAATAAATAATTAATTACATTCCCAAAATTTTTATTCCTAAAAATCATGAATGAACCAAATTCATCCAAATCATTTCAATTTATACATTTTAATGCAACTTACTTTGAATTTCGACCTTCTTGTATTGTCTCTTATCAACGATGTGTAAGAATTTTGGATAACTATAAAAATTTTAATATTATAAATAAAATAATAAAATAAATAGAATTTACCTTTTTTCAAATATAATCTTACAAAAAAAATTAATAACATTATATATTAATATTTATACCATGATGGAATTATTAATCTATGAATTTTTTCTTTTCTTACCTAAAGTAAATACTGGGTAAATATTTGAATATTTTTAATGCAATATTAATTTAAAATATTAAAATAACAAAAATACAAATAATAATTAATTTTTAATCATATTTCTCTTTTATTTCATTATTTTATGTTAATTTATTAAGCATTATCTCCAATATTCCAATTTGAACATTTGAATGTTTGCAATAATGGTTATTTTTTTATAATGAGTTTTATATATTTAATGGCATAAAATTTGATTTATATGAAATAAAAAAAATTATATTTTGATTATATAAACATTAATAATTCATTTTTTAAGAATAATAATTTTTTAGGCCATATTTTTGTGACGATTATGTCATCAAATCTAATATATTTATAAAAACAAATGAATATAAACTAATTAAAAAAAATTAATATTTTTATCAAAAAACTCTTACAAAATTATTTTTATCATAATGAAATAAAAGATATATTACTTTTAGAAAATTATATTGAAAAAATTTATAAATTTTTATTCATATAAAAAGATATCATACATGAAAGAAAATTAAATTTATAATACATACTGTGTTTTCTAACTGAAATATCATATTCTTGTTCAATACAATAATGAAATATGTAATGACTATATGATAATACTAATAATAAAATTGAATATATGTAATTAAAAAATATATAAAAATAACCAATAATTAAATTACTAATTATGTGAGTCAAAAATAAAAATAATTTTCAGTATATATATTTTATATTAAGATGGATCACATTTTCTATAACAATGTATAGAATAAATATAAATACACAATTATGATTTAAATTATTATATAATATAATTTCTAACATCAAATATACATATAAAATTGTTTTATTCATATTTATATATAATGAATGAAATAACAATAAGAGTTAAATTATTATTAAAATAATCATGCGTTCATATTCTTTATCATAATGAAATCTCATCATCACAAATTTATCCCATTTCTTCTTAGAAACAGTTTTTAAATGCATAGATAATGTAAAAAAATTTCAAATTGTTTTCAAAGATTGAAAGAGGACGTTTAGTTGAGTAATTTTCAATTCAAACCCAATTAAAGTCACCTTTAATGGAAATAAATGTAATGATAATAAATGATTACTAGAATATAAATTAAAAAAATTGTAATAGATGGTAAAAACTTTTAGGTTTCATATATTTAGTTTCAATGAATTCCACATAGAAATGGGCATATAATAATTTCTAATTAGTAGATATGATTTCAAATATAAACTATTTGGAAGGTAATAATTATGTATATTACATAACAAGAAATAAAAACATAAGTAGTACGAAACAACATGACGTATATAGGGAAAATAATAAGCATAGTAGACGGAAATTATTCATAAATATGACATTTGGATTAAACAGGGAATATGAAAATGGAACAAATTGCAATTTACCTAAGAGATTATGAAAATAGTTTTCCTGAAAGATAATGGTAAAATATTTCAATCATAAAAGAACATGTACAAAGAATAAATATTATAATTTTTTATTAATAAATTGGATTTACCCCGACATTCCTAGTAAATAAATATTATAACTCAAGAAATGGAGAGTAACTTAAGAGAATTTTATTTAATTTCTTAATGTAAGAATTTAAATAAAATTAGAAATATATTATTAATAGGTATTATAAATACACTGAATCATTTTCAAATAATGAAAATCAATTCTAGTAGAGAAGTGTATGAGCCAAAAAAATACGTATTAATGAATTAAAATAAGTATGTATAATAATTTTGAATTGTGATAAATAAATTTTAAATAAAAAAAATAAAGATAAATTTTAGAATAATATAATTTAAGGTGTATTATAACAATATTATAAAATATATTCATGGAATAGAGTAAATAGGACAAAAAAAGATATTTAGAAACAAACCCATTCAAAAAATAGCGTGTGTAAACTATAAATCAATAAAATAAAATAATTTATCATTAATTCATCCAAATTTATTTTAAGATAGAATAGTTTTTACTTCATGATAATTTATGTGAGGAATAAGAGAGAATATATAAAATATAACATAAATACATGAAAAAATTGTTATCTAGAAAATATATCCTTTATATTTGAAAAAATTATTTCTTTATCTACTCTAGTAAATTTATCTTAGATATAGTTTTAACCAAAAATTTTCCCATATAAAATTTATGCATTTTAATGATTTTGAGGCATAATAATACATTTGAGTGATTTTTTCACATAACAGTAGACATATTTATCATATATTTTCCAAATATAGAATAATATTTTTAGCATCGATTGGTTAAATGTGAAAATGAACTATCTAGATTTTTTTTCCATTTAATAAGAATAATTTAAACATTTGGTTGACTCTTTCAATATATTCCTACATCTACTTAATCTCATATTACAAGAAATGACTATCCCTCATGGATTTTTTATTATTTATGTATAAAAATAAATGATTAATACATCATGAGATCCCTAAATAAGATAATATTATCATTGTATAAATGATTTTTATAAGACATTATTTATCCTATTTTAAACAAATTTTAAAAAAAGATATCCATTTTTGAATGAGTAATGGAAATAAAAAATAACATATTAATATGGGATCATATAAAAATGTAATATTATAATATCCATAACCACAACATAAATGATAGTAACCCATGTTTAACACAAACCATTCCACAAATAAAAAAAACCTAAAATAATCAACAAATTCTTGAAAAAATTAATAACATATAATGTAGGTAAATTTGTTCACATACTTTTTTAATACAAACTTATCATTTTACAGAAACAAAAACTACTTTCTCATAATTTTACAAACCATATATGTATATAACCCGATCATGTACCCTCATAAAATATAATAAACGTTTTAAAAATAAACAAAATAACCATTTACTAACTACATAATAAATATTATAAAAATTAACAAAACCTATAACCTTTAAATAATATGTATCATTTTGACATAAATTCATAAAATTTATAAAAATATAACACTATCATTTAATTTTTAGAAATGTATTGTAAATAATTCTTAAAAACTATATGAGTAAAAAATTCTTGAAATCACCATTCAATCTATGGGGTTATATAGAATGATCAACTATTTTCCCAAAATCATTTAACCCTTTGTCTATATTAACCATAATTACCTCAAAATCAAGGAACATATTATTCTAAAATGTTATATATACCTCTCATCTTTTTAAAAAAATTATAATAACAACAGCCAAAATAAAATTCACAATAAAACACCTGTTAAACCTTAGGGTTATATATACCTCAGTCATGCATTCTTCCAAAAAAACAAATTAATTTCACCCAAAATATTAACATTCAAAAAACTTTATAAATCCCATAAAAATAACAATTGATTTTATATATATTTGATTTGTGATTATCAATCAAATTATGTAACCAAATTGGTACATAAAAATATTAAATTTTCCCCATGATCTAATATCCTAAAATTTAAGGTTATCTAAACACTTCTATGATAATAACTATATGACCCACACATAAAAATATTATAATGTGATGGTCTATATTAGATATTTCAATTCATTCATTCCCTATACCTTTTAAGGTATTTGTTTTTGAAAAATATGAAATTCTTTAAATAAAATACATTTATTTTGAATATATATTCATTTTACTGTAAAAACAAACTATTTAAACGATAAACTTATTTCATTCAAGAAAAAATTATAATATTCAGATATATTATTCTTAATAATTCCAACCCGTTCTTATGCCCTATGAAAAACATTTTAAAAACATGTATTGAGTGTAAAAATAAAAAATCAGTATAAAATAAACACAAACCCCATAACTCCATTAAAATACATGAAAAACAAGGAATCTTATTTCACATAATCATTGAACTATTTTTTTATACAAAACACTTTAATACAAATTGTTTTGCATCCACAACTCCAGTAACCAGATTATTTTGACTAATTTATTTCATTGGGATATATACACGAGTTTAAATCTTAATGTTATGATCAATTTATCAATTTTAGTTAACAAAATACATATATTCTACCCATTTTATATTTTAAATAGAAATGAACTTAGATTAATGGAAAGAAAATTGTAATTCTTGAACTCATTTAACGAGATTATCATTATTTCATGGGAAAATGTAACAATTGAATAGTGAGCTTAAAAATAAATAAGAGTTACCTATAAAAGAATTTATCATTCACCAATAATAAAAAAATAGATATGGAAAGGTAAATAATAGGATATTAATTAAAATTAATAAACCACTTCACTATCACTATTATATAGGGAATAATAAATATGGTATATTAAATAAGAAAAAATAGATAATATTTAATTAATAAACTGGGAATGAAATACATCCCTATATTATATCAATGTGAAAAATGTCATGTATAATAATAATAACTTAAATAAAAAAGAAATAAATCATTATTTATTAGATATAATTTATCCTGAATTGTGATTCCTAAACTGTCAGGACCATTCAAAATATTTTTTAAGACTATAGATAAATAAAATTTAATTTTTCCATATCATTTGTCTATTGATATATGGTGATACATCAAAGGGGTTGTATAATTTTGGGCCCAAAATTTCATCATATATGAAAATAATTCCCAATTTATCTAATTAATGTTTTAATTATTTAACAATATTTCTTGTTAAAAAATATCCATATTGAAAAAATAATACAGATTTATCTATATTTCCCCTGTTAATTATCCATATATCAATGTAAACCCCATATGAAGAAATGCAATAAATTTTTTGAAATAATATTATATTTGATATAAATAATTTTAATATATAATAGATATATAATTTTCACTAAAAATTAACCACAACAAGGAGATTATTTCAAGATACTATTGACAAACAAAATAAGTAATCAACAAAGGAAAGGTAACCATCAGTTCATCCGGAATATATTCTTTTGAATTGAAGTCATGTCCTTAAAATGAATATATATAATGTAATTGAGATATTAAAATAATCTTTCTTGGAAGTTTTATATTATAAAAACCATGTGAAATTTTTTAAATAAAATTATTGATTTAAATATTTAGGATAGTGAGAAAGGCTGTTATAACCGTATATATTAAAAAATAATGTTTGATTTATTTATCAAGAAAACCCAAATTTAAAAAAATAGAAATATTCCACAAAGACACATTCTAAAATTCATGGGTAACATTTTCTTTCATTATTAAATCATTGTATTTGATTAAATTTCTTAATTTTTTTTGGAAAATTTGGATATTGGAGAGAAATATATAAGATTTAAAGGGAAAAAATTGTTTTTCTTTTAAAAAATTTAATGTTGATGAAATTAAAAAAATAATAACTCATTGAAGAAAATATATAATATAATTGAATATACAAGAGGGTAATTAAATTAATAGAGTTTTATATGTTTAAATAATAAAATGTATTTAACAAGAATAAATGTAATCCTATAAGATATTAGTGTCCTATAATAGATTCAAACCACTATCATAAAAATAAGATTATAAACCATTGAAAACATAAACAATTATAAAAAAATTTACTCCCTAAATGAATTTCTATTCATGTTATATACATCATTGGGATAGAATATATTCCACATAAAAGTGAATAAGTGTATATTAAAACATATATCTAAATAAAATGTAAATTGAGAAGAAATCCACAGAATCACGCTTACCATTAGTTGAGTGCATATAGTACTAAAAATAGTGGATTAAAAAATGATAAAATCTTATAAAAGAAAAATATTAATCTTCTTAATATCATATGTGTGCCTTTTATAAACTCTTATTACCAATATTTTAATTATCATTAATTACGAATGTTGTTTTAGGTGTTAATTGAATTAATTTTTCGTTCCTGTTTTTTCATCAATAATTCAAATCATGAACATTGTATTTAGTTAAATAGTATTCATAATTCGATTAATAACATAAATAATATTTTTTTATTGTATTCATCTTTTGAAATATTCTTTAAAATTGAACAAATAAAATGAATCACATCACTTCTTAGAGACAGTAAGTCATATGTGTGCATGAGAAATGATATCATTTCACCATGGTTGCATGTCTATGGAATTGGGAGATATATAAAGTATAAAAATTCAATATAATTTTTTATGTATCACATATATTCTCTAAATTTATCCATATTACCTTCAATGTAATGTATATGTCAAAATTGATCCTCATTACTTAACGATGTTGTAGTTTGTCGTACACATAACCACTGCTTTAATATTTTTAAATTAATAGAATATGATAATTTATATATGATATTATATTTTGAAAATTATAATAATGTTAAAAATATCATATATATATATATATATAATTATTAAATCCACTATCTTATTTAAGAGGGATATGTGGTGATCCTAAACTTATAACATCGGTTTTTAGGTGGTTGTACATCATACCGTGAAATGATGATTTCAATCCCCATTTTATATAATATTATGTTAATATAGGTTTTGAAATTAGCATAATAAAAGATTATTACATGGAAGATATTGATTTTATTATACTATCATTATTCTTAAATGTTTTTCATGTTGTGAAGAAGAAATGAAAGAAAAACGCTCGTTAAAGTACATTACCTCTTCTCAGGACACCATCTTTATGGTTGAAAAAAATCCTTCCAAAGGTACATTTATGATAAAAAATTAATCTTGGATGTTTGGAATGAATGATGGAATGTAATTTAGAATGTCATGGATTATCCAAATAGATTTGGATGTGTGGATATGGGATCATAGGGGGTGTCCTTATATCTACGGGGGAGATGACTCACATAGAATTTTTTATAAAAATAAGTTAAAACATTTTTCTAGAATATTAATGACTAAATAATGGTCTACTAATGATCCTTTAATTTAATACGGTGAAAATATATCCATTTAGTTATAAATTGATAGGTTTTAGATCATTTTTAACACTTATTGTTAGTTTAACCCCCCGTTAACCCCATTTCACCTTAATGAAGTTAATTAATTTTAATTGTTTTCAATATTCACTCTAGTTAAAAAACATTCAGTATTATATTATAATAATTATGATGTTTCAAAACCTAGAATGAATTTTACTTATTTTTACTCCATTAATTGAAAAATATTAATTTAAATTAAGCAGACAGATGTGACGAAGAAAAGATTTTTACTAAAAAATGATTTGAAATGTATGAAACGTTTTTATATCAATATTGGATATATAATTTCTTAACATAAACAAAATTGGATTATTTTCATTATAATTGAACTGTTTTTTATATTAATGACATTATCAAATAAGATTGAACATGTAAATCCCTTAAACAAATATTGGATTTTTTAAATAAAATTAGGGTTTTTAACTGTTCATTGAAAAATAAAACATTCAAAAAAATCCAGAAAAGATATCCTATGATAATATTTATATTATATTTTTTTAAATTATCTTACTAAATTATGTTTCTAAAATTTTTAAACATTCATATAAACATATATTTACAGAACACAATGAAATCATTTTCTATGAAAAAAATTGTATTTTGAAAGGCCATTATTCTGAAATTTAATTGATTCTTAATTTTATTTATAACAAATAGGTTACCAATTATCAGATCAAGGGAATATATTTTCAATAATTTACTATGTAATATTCATAAATATTATCATAATGGCAAGGTTATAATGGTTTTGTTAAAATAATAATATTTTAATAGGGTATTGTGTTTCGTTTAAACCCACTCTGACATGCTTCACAAGATATTATATAGATTGAATTTATTTTAAAAGGATATATATTGTAAAATTATGGGGTATTACATTTTTTCCTCCTCTAAAAAATTTATCATAAAAAATCCAAGGATTTTACCTACCCAAAAATTTAGTTTAGATCTATTGCATAACATCCTATTATTCCCACATTGCTTCCACCATTTTATGATTTATCTAAAGTACCATCAAAACTTGAGTCATCTGAATTCTAAATACATACTCTATTGTATATATTAGATATATGGTATCTCCATAGTTCTATAATAATGGATCCAATTAAATTTATTTTGGGGGGAGAACATGAAGTAGTCCTTGCATGAACATCCTTAAATATTATAAATGGAAGACATCATCTACGTCCAAGAGGTCTGGTGCCATTTTCATATAGTAATCCACATCACCTTTGTATTCTACAATTTCCAAAGGAATAATTTTCCTTCTGATATATATTCACTTATATATGGACCTTATGATACCATCTAATGAGATAGTTTCAAGAATTCATGATATCCCACTAGAATTGCCAAATCCACAGCAGAATTAATGGCACAACCCATTTTCTTATATTGAGATACTTTATTATAATATTGAATAGTCACTACCATTAATAGTGTATCTTAAACATGTTCTAGGCCTACACGATTCCTTTCAATAACTTCATCCTAACATGTTTGAGTGTGAAATATCTCAACATATAATTTTTCAGATGGTATCATTTGTATACTCGAATGGAAACTATTATTACCTGATAACCAAACAAAAATTAATTAATGGATCTATATACCTTGAAATTCATATAATAACATCTTCTACATGTGTTCCTATGATTAAATATTCCTTTCCTACATTCCATATTTTTTAGGAAGCCAGATGGTTCTCAAATGAAGCTCAATATCAAGAGCCTCTTAGAAAAACATATATAATTTTGATGTTAAACAAGAAATTGGATTAGACATAATTGAAATAGGGGGGAAATGAAGTCTTAAATATTATTTAATATAGATTATTTTTTGGAACCGAAGTGGTTGATCTTATGTTATAGTGAATAAATGTTAATATTTTTTTATTCCATATAAAAAACTCATATTTAATAATTATTTATTGTATTATTATTATTAATATAAAAAAGTTGATAGTAATATCATCCAATTTTCCTAATGGAATGGGAAGATGTATTACCTGACGTATTGGATATTTTATAATAGCATTCACTAATTTAAAAACAAACATCAATGAACATAATCATCAATTTCCCTCTTCGTGTTATAATACCTAAAATCTTCCCTCAAATACACACTCATCTTTGTGCTTATAGGGAGTATATGGATATTATACCTAGGAGTTTCATACAAAAAACATGACATTTAAACTCTATATATATGGAACACGTAACATATTACACAAATTTAAGAATTACATTTTCAAGAAAGAATATGAATTTTCCATTATTAACATACTTTACATTCTTAGTAAAATTATCATCTTCATATTGAGAACATTTTATCTTTTCTAATAAATATGGGTTTGTAATCAATTGATAAATTAGTTATGTAGCCCCTATTTAATAATTCTCATATCCATATTTTCTAGATCCTCAAATAAAGGATCCTTCTCAATCCACATTTGGGTCTTAACTCCATCACCATGTCTTCAAAAGGAATATTCTATCATATTTTTCAAATCTTGGTGGTAGTGTATTGGGATAACCAACTCCATGAGTAGAATAACCTATCCCCTTGGTCTCATGTTGAGAATTATTTTTTGTAAAGGATGTATTTCAGGATCTTCTGTTTTATGTCTACCACACATCATTAACCACATATATAATGTCTGCAAATCATTAATGAAAATATTAATTATTCACACTCAATATCATGTGTTGAATAGTTCGATTCCTTATTATTCATCTTCCTTGATGCATAAATAATAACATTATTGTTATTCAAGAGGACACAACCTAGAAATTTCTTTAACATATCACTATATATAATACACCCTTCATTTCCTGATAGTAAATTAAAAATAAGGTCATTGGACAATATCCTATTAAATTATTCAAATCATTCCTTATAATCATTTATCAATATGAACTTAACCACCATAAATGTATATTTTCATTATTGATTAGACAATGAAGATAAATAATGAACGAGTTACCAATAGTAATTTAAAAAAAAAATTGAACTACATACCATAGTTTTCTTCACTAGTGTGTACCATTATTTTATAAAATTTATCATCATAGGGTCTATTGAGATTCAATCCATTGAGAAAATTAGGATGAGAAATGAAGAATTTTGAATCCAAAAATCATCCTTACTAAATTAATCATTTAACTATTTCCATACAAGTGTGTCAGGAATGGACCACAAGTAATTATCATATTTCTCAATTATTTAAGAATAAAATTATTTTTCATCAATTAATTCCACAACCAAAATGTGATGATATTAATTAATTATTTATTCATTAGGTGCATAAAAATAAAGGGTCCAATTTTGGAATGATGACTTCATAATTTTCATCTCATGCACTTGCAATTTATTATAACCAAAAATTAAAAATATATAAAAAACATGGTCTATAAGATATTTATTTATTATCTTATCAATACAAGGTATATGATAATATTAATTATCGTAATAGATTTAATTTCCCTATAATCAATGAATAATATTAAAGATCCATCATGTTTCTAAACCAGCAGAATAGATAATCCTTGTGTTCAGACATTATGGTGAATAAATCCATTATCACGAAACACATCATTTTGCTTCTTTAACTCCACATATTATACAATGTATATTTTATATGGAGTCTTTTATATCTGTCTTGTATTAAAATTTATAACAACGAAAAACACAACTTTATTCTCTAGGTAATGTTGAGTCTATTCAATTAGAGATACATCAATGCATTGTTATAAATTGGTACATCCTCAATTTAGTTATCACATTCTCCATTCACTATTTTTTCCTATCTTCTAAAATTATCTCATCTATAATAGCTACTGAGGGCCGATATAGACAAGGCTTAGATAATGATGTATACACTATAGATATAAGGAACTACACTTATTAATCATGAATCATAATTTCCTTCACCTTTTAATTAATATTTTATGCTGATTTTGAGATCCATTCCATGGTGAGGACTATATCAATTTAAACAATCTATTTATTAATTATGTCATCAAATAAAAAAATTATGTGTTATTATAGGGGCCTTCCTGAAACATCATTTTCACAATAATACTTATACCATGAGCTTTTCTTAGACTAAAACATTCATAATTTTTGAATGGAATATATATACTTCATAGAAGAATAGAAGACATAAATGAGTGAAAATATCAAGATTCAATTAAATCATTGGATAAATTTGAGGAAATTATTAACTAACATACCACCACATCATTTGGTACATCCACCTATTCTATTTTGATATCATAAGCATAAAATTATCCCCAAATCCTCTTTTATATTATATTCTCTTCACACAAGGGATATTTAATTGAACAATTCCCCATTTATTTATAGTTCAACCACTATATATTTATTTTTACGTTATTCAAACTCAATTCTTTATCAGGATGAACCAATTATATACATATAAAAAAATATTATACCCTTAATTAATTTCCCATGATTATTATTTTGATATTTTTAAAATGAAGTAAATTTCATGATTATTTTCATCTAAGTTTACATTAAATTTATCTTTGTGCTCTTTAAACCACTTCTTTTACTAATTTCATATGAAAATATAGGATCAATAAAATTGTTACTCTATTACTACGCAATAGAAAATTATTTTCAGACATGAAAGAAAATGTTTGAGATATCAACACCAATCAATGACCTGGCTTAATCCGATAAATTTAATGGTCAATCTTGAATGATATATTATGTATATAATCTACATCATACCTAGATATCATTTTAAAGGTATCATTTTTATCTAAAACACATTATTTTTCTTGTTTTCATTAATTTAAGAAACTATATCTTAATTCCAATACAGTTATCTTGTGGAAAATATATGTTAAATAATGTCTCCAAAAATTCATTCCATACTATGAGTCTTAATTCCTATTCATCATTAGAATTATTGACCATTTATATCCATTGATCAAAATCTCCTTTAAAAAAACAAACTCAAAGTGAAACCTTTTTCTTTTTTGTCACAACCCAAAGCCATAAATAAAATTTTATAGGAATAAACCTGTTACATAAATACTAAAAAAATTGGATTTATTAACAGAGAAATTTATTCTATGTCCATGGATATTGATACACTTATTTCCTATAGTATCTATTTCTAAAAAATGACATAGACTGGATTAGCTCTTAAAATTATAATGTTTAAATAATAATGTATAATTCAAAATATTGATTAACACTGAACAATTTTTTTTACTTTTATTCTCTAAACCTTAAACATTCTTTCATAAAAAACATTTTTTTTTTAAATTAATTATAATTGTTTGTAATTAAAATATGAATTATCCTATGAAGATCCCATCTGGGTATTATAGTAGGATCACATTACTCACCAATGTCATATAATAAGTTCTATTTGAGTTAATCTTGTCATGTGAATTTTTAGAATTATTAACCCAAAGTAAATTTGTGCTAGAACCACATCCCTATTTATTTTTAATATAAGGATTCACATAATGGGAAAAAAATAACATATTCCTTATGAAAGGTTTTGGATATTGTTGTATACAAATCCTTAATGTTTGTCATATGGTTATGTTACCTTATCTATCATTATCAAAACGTAGTTTATGATAACTCTTCTAAACATCCTCTAATAAAAAATGTATCAACATTTAGCTCAGTCACCAAAATTCAGTGTCTGGATTATAATTTTAGAAAAGATAACAATGATTATATCCAAAATGATGACTCATTTTAGCAGTTGTGGATAAAAAAATACACACAAGATACCCACTATACATTGGGAATAGAAAATAAAATATAACATTATATAAAATTCATCATCCATGGACTCAATTAATAAATTATTTTAAAATCATTTGGAATAAAAACCAAAACATTGTGAGCTAAAATTCTAAATATGTGTTACTTATAGTGCAATTAATCATGAATGAAAAATGAAAAATAAATTTCCCATGTTAAATATCTAAACATGAATTACATTTATTGAATAACTTATCAATCATGATTAGACAAGTACTTATCAATATAATAAGGGAAGTAAATTAAAACACATTACATTTATTAAATTAAATGAAAGTGAAATTCATCTTGAGATAATATTAATCAAAACATCTCATGGATTATAATATTAATTGAATTCTCATTGATGAAAATTATTTATATTGTATTTCATGATTTGAGGAATAATGATACTTCTTATTTCAATAAATTTCTCTTGATTATTTAAAACTATGTCCAAAACCCAATTTATTTGGCCAAATATTGTTTCTAATAATACGATTACATGCAAAGAGGGGATCTATAATTTTTATCCCCACCCGTCCCTTAATGTCAATCAATTTCCTCAAATATTTAATAATCAATATAATTCATTATTAATATTCATTATCAAAATATATATGTATTGAAAAAATAATACTGAATTATATAAAGTTCCTCGGTTAATCAAACAAGAATCAAAGTAAACATTGTATGTATAAATGATATATGGTTTAATAAAATATCATATCGGGTATAAATAGAAATGGATATTTATGATAAATGTAATGTGAAATGAAAATTTAGCATAATGAATACATTCATTCAAGGGAATTTTTTCAATTACTAAAATTAACGACTAAATTAGATGTGACCATAAGTTGATTGAAATTATATGTTTTGATATAAAATTATTTCCTATGAATGAATAAATACAATAGAAGTCATGTATTAATACAGTCTTCTGAAAAATTATTTTTATGCACCATTTAAAATGATTATAAGTGATATATTTTGTAAAATTGTTATGAGAGAGGGGATACATGTTATCACTATATACATTAATAAAACATTCATTCTGACAATATTATTAAAGGGGAAACATTTAATAAATAGTGGAAATAATCAACTAATAAACATTTTAAAATTAAACGACAATATAAAAATTCTCTAATAAATCATTTGAGTAAAAAAATAGAATTTTGTAAAAAAAATGGCAACATGGACATAGAAAAAAAATATTTTATATTTTAGGGGAACTGAAATAAGTAATTCTTTTAAAAATTTCATTGCTTCAACAATTAACTAAATAAGTGAATTTTTTCTAAAAAAATATATAAAATCACATAATATAAAGGGGATAAAAAATTCATTAGAGATTTTGATGTTGAGATGATTTGATTCTTTCAATTACAGTAAACCTAGTCCCAAAAGAACGTGAGATTATAAAATAGATTTTTACATATTTGGTAACATTTATATTGTAAAAACATCAAATAATAAACATTTATTGCAATATTTTACATAAATAATAAATATATATTAATTATATTACCGCATTGGGGAAGTATTTTTATCACACAAAATTGAATAGTTGCATATTAAAAAATATGCCTCAATGAAAAGGAAATTGAGGTTATATCCATTATCTCATGTTTTAATTTAGTAGATCTCTCCATGACCTCCATTATTTTTGTTTAAAGAGTTTAAGTAATTAAACGATAAATATATAATTTTTTTTAATATCATATATGATATTTTATTAACATCTAATCACCCATTTCATAACAATCATTCATTATCACTTCTGAGATGGGAATTAATTATCTTGTTTTCTCAGGCTTGTTAGGTCCTAAATGTTATATTTCTTGAAAATAGGATATAGTTCCACAATATTTATAATTATATTAAATTTATTTATCTTAATTAGTTAAATTTTTATTATCATCATTGAAAACTTTTCACAGAAAATAAATCACATAGATTCCTGAGATGGTTAATTTTACAAATGCATGAGTGATAATATCATTTCATAATATGTGAAAAATAATAAAAAAATGGTTATATATTAATTTTATAGAATTAATATAATCTCATATAGAGAAAATATATTCATTTATTTTATCTATATTAATATCCATTAAAAGATTAAGTGAACAACGAATCACTACGCTTTGCATGGTTGTAGTCCATTGTACACACGAGTAATGTTGTCATGTTCTAAATGGAATGAAATTTTTGAAAGTAAATGTGATATTTTAATTCATTAAATGTAATTATGTATGATATATGATATATATAAATATTATATATACCATCATTGCCACCTTATATAAGTGGTGAAGAAAACAAATTACATTGGTTCACGAGGAGATAATTTTCCATACAAATTATTGATGTGTTAGTTAACCATTTTATTGAAGATTATTAGAATAATATAATAAAATGATTATATATGGGAGATATTTGTGTTATTATAATAGAAAAAATTATTATTTGTTTTATGTATTGGGCATAAGAAATAAAATAAAAATCTATGTATATGAATGTTACCCATTTTTCTGAATAGATTCTTAATTTTCCACAAGATGCATTTAATGGACGGATGTATGATCAAACCAAGGAAATTAGGGTGTTGGATGGGAGTTAAGAAAGGAATTTTGATAAATTATTTTGAAACCAATGTTCATTTGATGTTTCATTATATGAAGTGATTTTTTTATCATTCTACAATAGGCATAGTGGCCACACATGGGATTTTTTAAAAATAATTAATTACTCTCATTATATTAACAATAAAGAACGTTCTAATATGTACCATTATAAATTTTTTATGATAATTGGTCTTTATATGGTCATAATATATGAATTTACATTTTTTAGCTCATTTTAACGATTATATTCATAGTTTATCCCCACGATAAGCCCATGCGTACCTAGACAGTGGTATTTAATTTCTTTTGGTTTTTAGTATTCATTATAGTAAAAAACAAATTTTGACTTATTAGGTAATATTTATTATTATTATGATTAATATTTAATCTATTTTACAAAATTCAATTCAAATAATTTTCATAATTTAAATAAAAATTATACATGTATATATGAAGAAAAAAATTTACAAAGTGAATTTTTTATAAAGAAAAATCAATTTATATGAAAAATAAAAATATAATTAATTAAAATTAAAAAAATTATATTATTTATAATATAATTGAACTATTTTATAATTTTAAATAATTATTTTATCAAAAAATGTAATTTGCTTATATAAATTAAATTTTTTTATAAAGGCAATATTTTTCACTATACATCAAAAAAAATTTACAAAAATCTAACAAAATTACAGTATGTTATTTTGGATATTTAGATTTGAAAAAATATTTTCATTTTATATGATAAACTTTCTATAAATTTTTTAAAATTAATTTTAAAATAAATGTGCAAAATTTTAGGAATCAACTATCTTTGGAAAACATTTTTTTCAAAAACCATTTCTTCTAATTTCAAATGAAAATTATTTATCATTATTATCAATTATTAAAAAATGATATTGTGAAAAAAAATTAAATAATTTAGTTATTCTTATTTATACGATTCATCTTAATTGTTATGTTATAACAATCATGTTTGAATAAAAATATTTTAATAAACACTTATGATTTCATTTAAATATGGAAATTGAATGCACCACATGCTATCAATGAGACAATATTTATTTAAATGGATATATATCAATTAAAAGTATCATGATCTAAGATAAGAAATAAAATTATATTCCAAAATTAATTTCATAATGAATCCTCTAAACTAAATTGTTGTATTAGAAAAACACTTTTATGTAAGAGTGACAAACTACCTAAGATAACCTAGAAATAAAAAAAACATATGATATCTCAAAATAATTATAAAAGAGAATGGGTATGTCGGAGACATTATCCCAAATTATTTTCAAGGGGTGATTTTTTACTTATAATTATACATCATATTTTATAAGGTCTACAAATTGGTTGTAAATATTTTCTTATGTTTGAATGTACTCATATTTATTTTAATTCCACTCATAGAACCCCTTACCAGTATCATGACATTCTTGTTAATCCCTGAAGCCCACTCCTAGTTAGTATCCAAAATAACAAGTCATTCAATCCTCCTATAAGACTACTCTATTATAGAATTTATCATAAGAACTCACTTAATATCACTTCCTTCGAGTGGATAAACAACTTCAGTGATTTCTCATTAATGAATTCATATATATCTGACTCCCTATACTGACCAGGCAGGTAACCCTATACAATATATTTCTTTCATGCAAAGATTTCACAATATTATAATTTATATATTCTCAAAATATTATCAATACCTAATGGAACACACTCTATCTCCTTTGGTTTGGTTTTTAAACTAACCTTGTCTCTATTGGTTTTGGTATATCAGAATAGTCCTTTCACCCTTTTATTTTTATCCCATTTTTAAATTGAAAATCCATGATTAAAAGTTAGTCTTACCACCATTCATCATCTTTGAGTTGTATAATACGTTGATTTTCATTTCTTTTACAATTTCTGCTGATAATTAACAAGGAACTTCCCCATCATATATCCTATATATATTTTCCCATCAATGTCATTCTCCTCTTTTGCAACCCTCTCTGGTATTGAGTCAATTACACAATATCCAATTCTTCTAATCAGTTACTAGTTTTTATGATCACAAGATTCTATCTATGAAAATTCTTATTGGTTTCAACCCTTTAACTAACTAGGCCATTTGGAGTACCCATCAATGAAAACTAAATATAACGACTTCACCCCTCAAATGTCCTTACAAAGACCACATGTGTATAAGCAGTGTTGTTCAATTTCAATACCTCATTATGAGAAGCATGATACATCATTCTATACTCAGCACTATGAACCCCCCAAACCCCATAGATCATACTTATTAATAAAAAACATTGACAAAGGTCCCGCTTGATTTGATCAAATACATCACCAATATTCATATCATTCATATCACATTCTTATTTCTATGTGATATTACCAGTAATAATTCAGTTACACCACACTTGATCAATTTTACAAACAAGGAAATATTTTGTAACTAAATATGGTTCATCTCTCCCATGGATTACTATATATTAACTATGAGAATCCTTGTGACTCATTCATATATATGTGGAAAACTAATGGACACATGATTCAAATAAAACTACTTGATTATACCTAGATTCTACCCCATCATCAAACCAAACCCTCTATACTAATATACATTACAAATACACCTATGTAGAAGTTTCTGTATTTAATGCATGACTCATAGTGGTTTCCTAACATTAAAAACACTTATAAAATAAATAACCATTTATTTTTTATAATAGATAAAATATGGGAATAGAAAATTTGTTTAGAACCCATGAAAAAACTAAAATAAATATTAAAAATATAAAAATTACATAGTGGTGGGAAAATGAATTCACATAGAAAAAATAAATAACTAGATTCCTTCTATACCTTTACAATGAAAAAAAACTAATCTAGGAAAAAATAAAAAATTATCCCATTATAACTCTATGGAGAAAGAGAAATTAATTATGAAAATGAACATACGTTATCATTGTCATGTTGAGATAATAATTCTAGAAATATAATATGAAATATTTATATAGTGGGGAATGTATTGAGTTAAAAAATTCAAAACATGTAAATAAATTTTTAAATGAAAAAAAATTACCTCAATTCTCAACTTAACTAGAATAACTTCAAACATCATATTTGATAATGATTTATTAATCATTGACATGTTATAGAAATTTTTTATGATAAATTTCATATTATAAATCATTATAAAACACTTTTCAACATGTTTTTTTCATATAATATATTATTATTAAAAAAATTTATGGTTTTGGGTGTTATTCAAATAATAATCTCTAAAAATATTATTTCTATTTTTAGTGGTAAATTTTAGTAATTCAATTTTCAATATCATCAAGAAATTTATTGGTATTTTATAAATATCATTTGATTATAACACGTGTTCGATGAGTAATGAAAAAGATACCATCTCGTATTGATAATGATTTATCCATTGGATATTGTTTAAAATTTAATTTATATGAATTGAATAATAATGGTATGATATATTTTTTATTATCATAGATGAATTTTTTCAAAACAAAATCAATAGTTTTTCCATATAATTTCATCAATGATATAAGAAAATATACCATATTCCAAAAACAATGATTTATTAAAATTCACCATGATATGAACTTCCACTCAAAAATAAAAAAAATTAATATTTAGGTACATTTTCATGATAAAAAAATATTAAGTCCATTTTTTCAATTAAAATATATTAAATTTTTCTATATAATATTAAAATTAAATAATATCACACATAGTATAAAAAAAATAAAAAAATCACTATCTATTTTCAAATGAAAAATGAGATTTGTGTTTAATAACATAATAAAGTTATTTAAAACATTAAAATAATAATAAAAATCATCATGAAATTATAGATTTATCACATATATATTTCAAATTCAATATTGATTAAAAAATCATTTAATATATAATATTAAGAAATTATTTCATGAGAAAATACTTATCCTTTAAATAGTATAATAGTTTAACCCAATGTAAACATATAATTATAATAGAATATTTTGTCTCTAATTAATTATATAATATCATTCTTAGACTAGATATAAACTTATATAAATGTTTAATGAATATATATAAATTCATTATAATGAATACTAAAAAACTATAACAGTGATATCTTTTCTAAAATGACACAGTAGTCACCCAAATCTTCCAGTTAATTATTTAAAAATTTAAAAATTCACTTATAAATGCATCTTAATAAATTTTAGGCCACTGTGAAATTCACTTTTTTAGAGTATGAAAATGTATCCTTTAGACATTTCTCTTAACCGCAACACCTAAAATAATTTTTTGGATTATATGATTAATTCATTATTTATTTTAACTAGAATAATCCATTTAGGAATGTGTGATATTCACATTATCGTAATAACTAAATATGACCCACAAATTTACCTTTATTATAAAAATCCAAAAAATAAATATCAGATATTAAGTCTGAAAACCATTACTATTTGACTAGTATAATATTTTACATCTCAAATTTTGACATATATAAGATCAAATATACTACCTTATCCTATTAAACACTTTGTTATCATTCTAATATCATTCTAGGATAGAAAAAATTCTTTCTGTTTTGGATTTATTAATTATTTTCTGTAATTATGAATATGTAGCAAATGAACTATTTACCATATATGGTATTCCATGGGTTTAGAGCATTTCCCTTAGAGGATAAGACATTTTCAATCAAAATATTCCACTAATATGATTTGGTAATATATTTGATAATAATATAAAAAAAGATAAAAACATAACTTAGGGTAAATCATTTTTGTCATATTATCATCCTGAAAACATATTATAAAATTTATTGATTCATAAAAAGTGATTAATAAGTTAAAAATCATTTTTTTACAATATATATTTGATATTTATCAATCTCCATTGCCATACAAAGAGATATAACTTGAAGACAGACATTTGTTTCATATATCCATATGTACCTCATATATTCCATTAAATATAAATTTTAGCTTATGAACTATTGTCATTAAATATTTAATGAAATATATAATATTTTTTAATTAATCTCATTATTTTGACCTCTTTTTTATCTACCTTAAAAGTTTAAAAATATTTGATATCATAAATCCATCAAAATTACAGAATCAATTTTTGTAGAATAATTAAATGATATGGATATTCCGTGGGTTTATATAAACACCGTCTGTTATCTCATAAAATTCATTCATATATAATAATTACTCATGTTTCAAGATAACCCTTTGATCTATAAAAAATTAAAAACAACTCGAAGAATCATTGTTTCACAATTAGGCGTATATAATTAGAGTTTATACGTTTACCCACTTGTATTGTTTATATTGAATCAAAATTCAAAAATTATATACCCATTTCATATACATTCTTAGCTATTGAAAAAATAATGAATTTTCTGGAATTCATCAATCTTTTGTGTACAGTTCCAAAGTGGTAAACAAAATGAATTCCTAAACTCTAACAAATGATAATAAATCCATTTTTTCCCAATAAATCATTGAATTATCACATTATATGTAATATATTTATTCATTTAATTATTCCTTAATTATTTTTGTATCTAATTCCTCTTATACCATAATTAATTCTTCTTATTCTTCTCTTAAGAATTTATACACTCATTAAAAAAATAAAAACAGGGTTTATTGAATAAGGTGTCCCTCTTACACATAGATGATTCAATAATAAAAAAAATTTGTTATTATTTATAGGTGTATCTTACATTGTGATTCTACTTCATATTTCTTTTTTCATTTGATGATGGTTTAATTTCAATTTATCTATAAAAAACATTTAATCAAATGAGAATCATATTTAATTACCATTTAATGAAAAATTTATTTAAGTAAACTCTAATTAATTTGATGTCCCCATAAAATTTTATCATAGCCATTTTTTGGACAAAATCCAATGTTAATCACTATTTAGATCAGGATTCACTTAAATATTAATTGAAAATATCTATATGAAGAATATAATCAATTATATAATAATTGGATCCTCGATTACTAGGTGGATATCTCCTAATAAAAATTCATTAAATGTATAAATTTAACAATATATTACTCCTCTCCGAATAGATATGGTTTCCAAACATTGTGTAACATAATGAAACAGTCACAAATAAGAAACATAATGGTTATATATTCTTCCATATTTTATAACCTCAAAAAAGATAATCAATTGTAAAAAAATGATTAGGGTATCCCTTACTAAATAATCTGGGTCTTTTGAAGTTCATATTTTAAAGGAATATAACACATATTATATGAAATGGGATAAATATTTCACCATCTTAACCCATGTTATATCATGTATATATTCATTCATATAAACATTTATTTTTATAGTCTATTTATATATTCCAGACTACAATGGTTAAACTATATTGATTTGTATCTCTTTATAGGACCCATTTTTTACTCACTCAAAAATAGAAGTAAAATTTATTAACATATAACCAAATTCATCTACTAAATAAGGTATATAATAATTTAAATTAATTTTGTAGAAGTATATTAACTTCTAATCTAATTAGGTGTAATAATAGATACTCAAATTGGCATCCCCACCAATATGAAAAATGATTATGGCTCTGGGATAATAGAAATTCTAATGAAAAAACCTTTAATACATCAATATATTACTCATGTGATAATTAAATTAATTATTACTCATAAAAAAATAATATTTAGTTACTATATTCAGTAACAAAAATTTAGTTAATACAATTAATATAAATATAATACCAAAGTTGATGAAAACTAATTGTTATATAGTCAAAATTTTCCTTTAATGAAATGAGTGCAAATTTATAAGATGTTGTTTAAAAATGTAAACTAGTCATACACTTATTATAAATATTTATAGAATTTATTTCAATGTGAAATAAACAAGGGAATATTAATTACATTAATGAAAAATAAATAAATTTAACAATGAGATAGTTAATTATAAACCATTTATAAATTTATATAATTACAAAAACATTATTGTTTTAATTTAATCATTATAAACATTTAATAATTTTTTATATAGAAAATTTTTATTTTATTTTTATAAATTTAAATGTTAATGTTATTCATTAAATGTAGTTTTACTTGAAAAATTTAATATTATATTAATTATTAACATTCTATATTTCCACATTTATTTTTTAAAAAATTTATATAATATAAAAATCATACAACTACCATTATTTAGTCATAGATTAAAAAAATTAGAAAAACATTTTTTATGTGTATTTAGTAATTCCCAAAAAATTATTTTTAAACTAAAAAATAAAAATTATTAATTTATAAATTATTCCTAAATTTACTTTAACCATTTTTAATTTTTTTTTGTAATTTTTTAATTTATAAAGAGTTTATTAATTAATATTTTGATATATAAATAGAATTATTAGTTCCCATTTTTATGGAATTTCATATTACTTTGGTGAAACATATTTCTATTAATAAAATTCAATATTGTGGTATAATTTATAATAAATGTTTTTTGAAGATTATTAATAATTTATAATTAATTCTTTCATAAATATTTTATCGATTTTTAAATATCTCAAAAACATAATTAATCATTAGTTTTTAATAATATTATATATATATATATATATATTATAAATACAAATAAAATTGAATTAAATAAAAAATATATTTTTCTTAACATATCATCATTTTGAATTTTGATTTATTCATGTGTTTTGATTAAGAAGTGAAAAAAAAGAAACCCTTTATATTTTAATTATTATACATTATAATTGATAAAAAAATCATTTAATATTAAATGTAGTTATATTTTATAATATATAGAAATATAATATTAATGATATGATTCTCCATTTATTTATATATAGAATAGTGAATCGAAAGATAGGAAAGAGATATATATTATACTTTGATTAATTAAAATAAATGTAATTACATTGAGACTCTTTTAACGATATATATATACCATAATCAATTATGTAATATTCTAGAAGGAATCTTGTCATCATATTTTATGACAATAATTATAAGAATTATTATTATATAGAAGTTATTCACTAGTTATATTACATCACAAATTTAAAATCAAGGTTAGATTTGATACTTTTATTGTGATTTGAAATAGTAGAAAAACACTTGTTTGATGTAAAAAATAAAAATTGAGCCCCAATGAATGATCAACACAAATACACACAAGCACACACCCACACGCACACAGATATATATGCAGAAACTGGAAAAGAATAAAAATTTACAGTAATGCATATATATTACAGAGAAAATCCAAAATAAACATCTCATCACCCAACACTAAATAATAATATATGAACGTTTTAATTTAATAATTCTATAATGAAATAAAATATTTAATATTTCATTGAATAAAAATGGAAATTTTATTATATGAGTATTGAATTTCAACTAACTTTGTCAAAACACCCCTTGACAAATTTTTTTTAAATTTTTCCCTCGAATTTATTAGTCATTAATATTTGAAAATTCATTACTAAATTATTCCCCATATAATTAATAATTTTTTTTGTTATTATAAATTTATATACCCAAAATTCGGTAGAAATAAATTTAAGACCATTTGAAGGTAAAATTGTTTATTTCTCAGAAGGGACTAATTTTTAGAAAAATGTTTTTTTAAAAGGTATTATGTCTATAAAATTTACATAATTAAAATTATAGTAAATTTTGAATTGTTTTAAGTAAATAATTTATTTATATATAGTTAATATTAATTTAAATATATCTGATGAATATTTCTAGCAACATTACTAATTTATCATCATATTATGATTGAGAAATACATTTATAGGAAAATGATTTTCTTATATGATTTGAGGGGTTTTTTAAAAGAAATTATGAAACATTTGTGATTTGAATTTGAAAAATGGATTACAATTAATTAGTTATAATAATTAATATTATTATACAAGTTTGAATTATTTTTTTCCAATATAAATAGTAAAAATTGTATATTTTAACTACCATGGTAAGGGTTAGATCATTGTTTTTCATGTTACATGCTCTGGTGTTAAAATTAATTTACCATACAGATTATATATTTATTTGAATGTTTTTTTCAAATATGTAATCAGTGGAAAAATTAATTAATTATTGGTATATTTATGTTTGGATCATTGTATAAGGGATAGAATTTAAAAAACCAGTATTCGTGGTGAAATTGAAATAGGAAAATGTGATTATTCATGAGGTTAAAAGAAAAAACATGTTCAAAACATTTATATTTTTAGTTATTTAGGTTCTTATAGACCAAATATTCTCTTCCCCAAAATTTTATGACAATTTTGGAGGAAAAATATTTGAGATTGACTTCACATTATTGAAGAGCTTTTGGTATTTACAAAAAATGTCACTCCCCTAGTTATATTATGGTACTCACTCCACTAACTTCATCACAACATACAAACCATTTATATCCACTAAAACATCTCAAAATAGCACCAATTAATGTGTATATATAATATACTATGGATGGTCTTCTAGAAATACCATTCTAGGGTTCTTAATAAGTGATCTAAAGAAGGATTTTCTGAGTGAAAAATGATTTTCTTCACCACCCTCTCCCTTTTTGACTTCTTATATCACGATAAATTATATATGAATAATTAAAAATAAATAAAATCACTATATATCATATAAATAATAGTTATTATGGTCATGGAATAATATTTATACGTCTCTACTACCATCAAAAGGGAATCAAATCCATAATTCTTTTGATCCATGGAACACAACCACACAAATTGATGCAATTTGTCTTCCATCATCATCACTCATAGATAATGATAATAGTGGTAATAATTAATATATATGATTCAATTTAAAATAAATTAATTATTTAAAAATAATATAATATCTACTTTCAAACCCTTTCCCCCATTAATGGACGGATATCATCACTTGTGCGTACGTACTCCATATCGTCCCCATGAAGCGATGAGATTTAATATCAATGTAAAACATTCAAGAATGGTTCTAAAATGATTTTATTTAGAATAAATATTATATTAATGTCATTTATATCAGTATTGGGATGATATATCTATTTCTTATGGATAGTACTTGATCATCCGTGATTAAATATTCATGATAGAACATAGAAGTTAACATGAAAAACATCAGCAATAATGAAATATTATTAATGAAGATGTGGTAATATGTTATAATAGGATTCAATATGATATTATAAATAAAAATATGTTTTTTATAAATTATATAAATTACTAAAATCATTATCATTATGTTTAAATCATGTAAAACTAAATGGAGTTGTTAGGTAATCGAATCTATCTCAATTTACACACCATTGAGACTTATTTGTTATAATGAACTGATTAAATTCTAAATATGGTATATGCAACCCATTTAATGTATTTATCCAGAATTAAAAATCATTAATTATTATTATTATTTTAATTCATGTATATTCATTCAAGTTGTTACTATTTTAAATTTCCCAAAGAAGTTAAAATTTACATTTCAGTCTATTTTTTTGGATTTTATTTATTTTCATTGAAGAAAGATATCGATTTGTCCTTCATGAATTCCATCAATATATCCATACTATTGATATTTAATGAAATTTTATATTATAATTATCTTTTAATAAGTGTTTTAAATGGATATGTATTGTATTTTTCTAAAGGGATATTTCAAACATTCTATATAAAAAGTCAAAATGAGTTTTTATTATATATACAGTGATAACTAACATCCCCTTACCTGTATCTATTTTTGGAACAATTCCTCTTATATAAATATATTAAATGATTTTACAATGAAAATTTTTTTATGAAAGATTATTTTATTATTTCACATCTATAAAAATTTTTCTTCATAAATATATGATGTTATTCAAATATTTATATTATTTGTCCACTATTTTTTTTATTCTTGCCATTATTTTGAAACAACAGTTATCATATGATTACATGAAAATAAATTTCCCTTAAATAACTATATTTTTAAATGTATATTATAATTGGTTAAACCACTCATCATTTTAAAATAATTTTTATTATTGGGATAGTTATTTAATTAAATGTGTATGTAATTTTAATTTTGTATTCCTTAACCAATAATTTTATTTAATAAGGTATGTGGATAATGAATTAAATTGATAAAAAGATATTTTATTAATTCTTTTTTAATAATATTAATAGTGGGTAATATAATTATTTACAAACTCGATGCATTGACCGGTCTCATGAGTCAAATCATGTTGACAATTTAAATGGATTTTTACAAATAGTTTTAAACAATAATTTTTTTAGTCTTGGAGGTATATATATCATTATTTATATGATCATGAAATATATTATTAATCATTTCTATCATCGATAATTTCATTATTATTATTATTTTGATTAGTACCTTAATATTATCCAGGGAAGAAATCTGTTCCCATGTTAATGAAAAATGGTATTTTTATTAGTTATTTACCATTCCATATTTATTATGCCTTATCTATTGATGAAATAATCCATTGTACATATCATTTAAAGATTATTTGATCTCTGTTTTCCTATACCTTGTTATTTTTTGACGTTTTTTAATAACACCAAGGATGCTGAATTATTTTAAATATTGTTTTTTTTAAATTAATTTTCATTTAAAATGGGTATCATGTATGTGTCTAGTTTTTTATGATTTTCAAATATGTATGTCCTTCATGGTGGTATATTTTGTATTAATGAAAAAATAAAAATATAAAAACCAACTCTTGGTCACTGGACATGAGATATTATATTTTTAATTAGATATCGTTTAGGGGAACCCATTATAACTAGATTTCGGAAAACATCCATTAGGGAATATAACTATTCATATACATTTATAATACATAAAAGTTTGGAATAACATCCCAAAATTTAGTTAAGTAATATATAATGTGGTTTTCCATAGAAATACATCTCTATCTAGAGATTACAAGTGGAAATTATAATTTAAGAGTTCTACTTAGTGGTAATAACCCTAAAAAGGGACTTTTGGGATATAACTCAATCACCATTTTTTGTTCAGTGATGGGATTTACTGAATAGTTATTTTGAGCATAAAAATATAATATCTTAAATTATTTCCCATTCGGTTTAGAAACCATTAATATGGATTGTTAAATAATTTTATTATTTAATGATATTCTCAAAGAAAACATGTTTATGAATCAGATAATAGCAATTTATAAATATATAATTTATTTTATTTTTTTTATATTATTCGAGATTATGTGTTATTATTTGATATTAATATTATAAAGAGATAATACATTATATTCTATTTTTTATAAATGCATATTGGAAGAATAAATTCTATAAACACTAACCGACAATGTCCAAATTTCCTTAATGAGTAATCCAGTAAATCATGAATTAAATTTGGGTATTATACATCAGTTATGATGAATAAAAGTTCCCAAAAAATGAATATATTTTACCATAACATGATTTATATATATTTTACCACTTTATTCATCAAATTCCTTTGTCATTTAGTTTAACTACATATAAAGTGGTATATGAGATAGAAAATGTGTCCCTTGAAAAGGTTTGTTTCCCTAGGGATGTGATGGAAATAAAAAGTAATATTCTTATAATAGTTACCCAAATGAAGATTATAATTAATGGTTATTTTTGATCCATAATAATTGGGAGGATGAAGAAATAGAACACATACATGTGAATGATTTTAATGAAAATTAATCCAAAAAATATTTTCAATGAAATAAATGAAATGATATTAACATAAAGTTGTTTATAAAAAATAAAATTTACAAAGAAAGTGATGAAAATTATTATTCTAATATTGCAATAATAACCAAGTACTCTTCAAATTAAAAAAATATTAATAGAACTATAGACCATTTCATTTAGAAGACAATGAGAAGCCTCTGAATGTGAGTTTATTTGTAAAAATATATCATCATATGATGAAATAATTATATGTACAAACAGTAAATATAATTAATTTTCATGATCCTATACATTATAATATAGTTACGATAATAATATGTCATTTTATAAGAATCGATAGTCTCGAATAATAAGAATAAAATGAATAAATTTATTTCCTATAAAAAAATTGTAAGAAACATCCTCAAAAATTCTTAAAGGGAATGATAGATTGTAAAATGTGCATTTATAATTGTCATATATAAAATGAAATAAAGGGGAAGAAATAAATAATTGATTTATAGTGCATAAACAATAGATAAATTTTTAATTATTCACACAAATTCACGATTCAATAAGGGAGCATATTGCAGAAGAGTGTGATATGTGAAGGACTATTTTATGTGATCACCCCAATTGAGGAGGATGATTGAAATGATATGGTGGATGGTAATTTAATCAAATAAAAAATTATATAATGATTATTTTGATTCAAAAAACTCAAATAGATTTATATATACCATGTTTTCTGGAAGAATTAGATATTTCCCAATCAGCTTATACAGGGTGCTATTATTCTAAATACAAAGTGAATTTATCACTAAAATAAGGATGGGTGAAGAAATTCCCATTATGAAAAAAAATTCACAATATTATGAAAATATTATGATACTTATTTTTGAAATCTATATAATACTTATTATTTACTGACATTAAAAATATGATGCCAAAAATTATTTCATGGAATAGTAATTAAATATTCATGATGATGATGTGTGATTTATTATCATCAAACTATAGTTAACATAACCTGATCCTTGTATATATCAACCAAAAATTTCTCTTATAAATGATATTCTTGGGGATGGTGTGAAAAAAATAAATGATAGAAATTGTATTCTTAAAATAGAGTAGGTTCATATTTTATAAGAATGCATTGATTTATTCATTAACATATTACATGGAAATATGTTAGAGATTAAGGTTTTTTTTCCATTGATTTAGACCCTCATAGAATACCTATATCATAGAATCCCAATATAATTAACCAAGTGTAATTAGGGGAGTTGGATAAAAATCTAGAGGAGTTGAGTTATAAGGGATTTATATTCCCAAAGTGTTTCACTCTACTGATATCATGTTTTATTTGTGTATAATAAAGATGGATCCATGTTCGTATTCATTGACTATAAAAAACAATGCTATTATGATAAAAAAAAATTATCCTCTGCCCCACATTGATTAATTTTTCAATTACCAAGATAAATTTTAATTATTTTTCAACATTTAGAATTTGTTATAAGTACCATCAATAATGAGTAATGATAGATAATCTTCTTATGATATTAGTTCATATGAGGTTTGGAAATTATGAACTTATAATAATTCCATTTTGGTTTGACTAAATCAGCATCGATATATATAGATTTAATGAACTTATTACTTAATGAATATCATTATGATTTTCTTGTGGTATTTATTTTTGATGTCTTGGTGTTATCTATGTGATATAAAGAGCATGAGAATCGCTTATTGGTTATTCTTGAGGATTTTTTAAGGAACATGATATATGATAAATTTATGAATTTTTAATTCTACCCTAATGAAGATTTATTTATTGTGAATATTTTTTCTAAGGATTCAATATCAAATGATTCCATGAATACTGTGTCTGTTGAATAACATATTACACTAATAAACATAACTAAGTTATTTAGTTTCATTAGTTCGATAAGATATTGTCCTCGATTCCATCAGTATTTTTTCTAAATTTCAAAAACATTCACCAATATCGCATGTAATGTGTTTAATTTCACTTAGACATTGTATTGAGAAAAATGTTTCGGAATACTGAATAATACATTGGTCAATGTTACAATTTTTTGTTTACCAGTAGGATATGATGGATTTGTGATATATATTAACAAATTGAAGAAGAGACTTTTTAGTGTCCTTATAAAAAATACAAATGCATCACAAAAATTAAAGTCTCAGGAACCGAACTATCCATCCCATGATCTTTATTTTTTATCCATACTCCATGAATTGAAGATATAAGGATATTATCTCTAAGGTGAAAGTGGTCAAATATAAATAGACTACATGTTCCTAAAATATTACTTTTCACATTATGATCTTGATACAAGGAAAATTATATGACTCTAGATACTCAACAATTATTATTTTATGATACATGACCACCCATGGATTTAATAAATGGTAGTAGATACAATGAGTATGAATGATATTAAAGTTATAACCTAATGATAAATAAGAGGTATTCTATGTTTCTTGTCTGGTAATGATTGACATGTCAATTTCTAGTGAAGGGGAGATGCCACTACATTGATAAATAATTCATAAACCACATTTGATATAAGAGAAAAAAAGATCGGAATATAAAGGTGATAATTTTAAAATGAAAATTAAAGCTATGAATATTTGGAAATTTGAATTTATCATTTGGGAATATGGAATTTTGAAATTTAGAAAAGGGTTACATGATTTATCTATATCAGATCTAAAAATATAATTGTGGTATTGTGAACATATATAATATTTATCTATACAGTTTGGTAGAAAAATTGTGTATATTGATTTTTTGGATCAGTTTTCGTGCGATGACATGAAGCCAGAAATTTCTGATTATATTTGAATATTCCTTTTTCCCAATATATAATTGGTGAGGGAAAATATCCAAGAGGATTCCTGAAAAATAATCATTTTAGTATTTTGAAATAGTATGAAAATGTTATTGACTTTTATTACTAGGTTACCGATAAACCCTTGATGAAATGGGGAAATATGGGCTATTGCAAATAAGATAACCAAGTCATCTAATTTCCTCAATATAATATAATATTTGACTCTTGGGAACCTCAAAATGATCAAAATTGATTTACTTGTAAGAAATAACATGAAACATCACTCAATTTATTCCGATCAAGTTCCCAAATATATAATCAAAATTAGTAATATTCATTAGAATCCCTACGATACTCTGATTGATTTGAGAACCACCTACTATCTTCAAATAGATGGACAGTCTCAAATGACTATTTAAACATTGGATAAAATTATGAAATCATTCACAAAAGAATTTATAGTAATGTGGGATCATTATTTACCATTGGAAGAGTTTACCTATTTTTGAGTGAATGTGGTGGATTGATTTAATACAGAAGCACTTATTATTATTAAAGAGAAAAATTATTACATGTCTCTAAATGATGGGGTTGTTTTACAATCACTAAAATAAAAAGGATGTAAATCAATGAGGAGGTCATTTATCCAGGTAATTTCATGGTTGACTCCCATATTATCAAGACCATCCAAACCCTTGTTCACTTCATGAATGGCATGAGTGACAACGTAGTTCGTATCCATAAGAAACTAAATGCAGTACATCCACTAAGTTTGAAGTGTCCATGAAAGGTGTATTACAACCTGACATAGATCTTTAACGATGGTAGTTAAATCACATTCAATACAGATATTTTTCAACCATATTTATTTGTGAAATACATTGAATGGATCACAATCATCATTTCTTCCAATAGAGGTAAAAAAATATTGATGAATGTGTGATTATATTAGTGAATTTACTATGGAGAAAAAAAACATCTAGTGGGAACTAAGAGAGAACTAGTAGATGTTATAAAGAAGAATCACGTTCGTTTGTATAGAATGTAATATCCTAACAAATTTTATGAATGAATTACTCATGGGAGAGAAGAATGTAACACTTAAATCCTCATTATAGTATGTGGTTTTTTTAGTAAAACAATAAAACATTAGAAATTTTCATATTTAATGGCACATTAATTTTATTTTTTTATGATGAATATTTTTTTTAAACACGGTCACTATAACCATAGAATAAATTAATGATATTTTCAAATATAATTAATATTTTAGTAATTTAAATTTTCTAATTGAACTATTCATACTATTATATATAATAATATATTTAATTAAGAAAAATTGAGAATAAATTCTATATATATATTGATATGTAAAATTAGAGGAAGATAGTCATATTTTTACAAAGTTGTATTATATTTTATATATTGTCTTAAAAAATATAAAATGTATTCCCGTATTAATGAATTAAAAAAATTAACAATGAATTATTTACATTAAATGTATAGATTATATGATTAAATATATGAATTTAAAACAATCTATTGATGATTAATATTTATTTAGTAAATATAATATCAACTTATGCTTGAATAAAGCATTTCTTGAAAACCAATTTTTTGAAATAAATTATGGGTTTTTAAATTAAGTTCTGTCACGTTTTAGATTTTGAATTTATATTATTTATTTAATATTTATAATCATAATATTTAATATTATTTATTTGTAAAAAATAATTTTTTTGTAAAAATGATTTTTAAAAATAGTAAAAATTAATAACAATAGTTATGGATAAAATGAGGCTTGGTGAGATATATGTCCTCATGTTAAAATTAATTTACCACCCATATAGGAAATTAATTTTTCATATTTTATTTCATATTATAATTCAGTGTGTCCGAATTATCATAAAATATTTTTTTTTTAATTTTATGATTAATGGATATAATACCTAGGATAAAAAACAAGTTACCTATTTTATAACTAAAATGGTAAAACTGACTAACCATGAATGTAAAAGGAATAAAATTTAAAAAACATGTTTCTTTTCAGTAGTGATTATTTTAATTGATTCTTAATCCATCAAAACAATTATTTATCATCTTTTATGGATCATAAAATAGGGTTAACTTCCCATTGTTGAATAGTTTTGGCTATTTACAAAAATAACACCCACTATCAATTATAGAAGATAACCCACTCCACTGACTTATTCACACCTCTCAAGAAATTTATCCAAAAATTATCCTGAATAAGTATGTCCAAAAAATAATTATAAAAAGTATATTTCTAATTTTCCTTTCTACAATATCAATCCTTGTTTGATTACTAAGATATAAAAAGGTGTTTCTCTAGGAGAAGGTAATCATCTTTACCAAGATCTCTGTTTTTTTACTTATTCTCTTATAACCATCATTTATAAATAAAAAATTAAAATATAATAACTCAAATATACACCATTCAATGAGATGTTTTTGTTTTTATAAAATAATAATTATCCATCACATCCTCAATCAAATGGGAATCAAATTCGTTCCTCATGTATACAACCAACTATTGCCTCTCGAATAGATATAATTTATTTTCCACCACCAACTCATATAGATATTCTTAATGATATAAATAATGATTATATATGTCACATATGACATGATATTATTTCTATGAATTTAATATATCATCCACTTCAATACCCATTCACCCATTAAGTGTGTGATATCACCACCTGTTTGTATATACAGCCGACATCCTCCACGAAGTAATGTGAATCATTTACAACAACCATGTTTCATAAATATTTCTAAAAAGGTTATTGTATTTAAAAAATAATTATATTAACAACCATATTACAATTACATTATTTATTTTTATACATTTAATAAATAATTAATGGATCATGTATGGTAATAATACCAGAGAGAACAAGGTTTTTAACGACATTAATTAGTATAATAATAAAATATTATTAAGGAATTGGTGGTGAGATGTTGTAACAAGATCAAATATGTTATTATAAATTTGAATAAAGAACATTTATATTATATATAATAAGATTTAGACCATTACATAAGAGAGTAAAGAACAGTCAAATAAAAGAAAGCATGAGGTTAGACATATAGTCACAATTTACACCCCATTAATATTTTGTTTTTTTCTATAATTACCTTTTATGTGGAGTATATAATTCTGCATTAATGTTTTTAATATGAAGGAATATTTAATTATTTTTATTAATGATTCAATTGAATTCTATGAATTGAAATCATTACAATATTAATATTACCAAAGTGGTTATAATTTTCATTAGTAACTCATTTTTGGGGGATTACAGTTACTTTAATTAAAAGTGTTATAAAATCCCTACATCTTATACAAATTCAGTTTTACTATACAATTTTTAGTTAAGGTGTTTCCAAATATTCATATGCTATTACTCTCTTTGGTACTTAAATCATTAAAATAGTTTTTTAAAATAAAAACTAATTTAATTTCTCTTAAAATAATATATAATTTTCATCTATGACTAGTCTTTTAAAAAAGGTATTTACAATAATCATTTTTACTCAATGTATATATGAAAAATATTTTATGTTATCTATGAATTATAAAAATGGGTTGAATACTCTTTATGATATGAATTTTTTGACTTTCCATTCATAACGTTAAATGAAATGTTTTTTTAGTAATTATTAATAGAGTGATTCCCCAATACCGTAAGCATATTTTGAAAATTTGAATCTTATCAACATTTCAGGTGGTTTTAAAATTAAATATTTATTATCAATTTTTTAATATTTTACTTCCCTTACCTTTATTCTTATATGTGACATGAATTTATCTCAAAATTAATATTATCTTCAAATGATTTTTTGGTTATTAACATTCAATTAAAACAACCACTTTTGTAAATACCTGGAAATTTCAGAGAAATTGTTTTCATAATTCTTCAAAATTATACGAGTCTGTGGCTTCTAACAGCACTTGATTCTGAGGTCCGGTGTGCCCGGAATCAAATTCCGAAGTTTTGTTCGGGTACGTCCAGTAAACGTATGTGCGGTTTTTTCAATATTTTGAATCGATGCATGAAATTGAAATCTGAGGACACAGATGAACTCACAGCGCCGGTATTCGCTTAAGGGAACATTTACCATAGTTGTGTTTTATGCGGGTTGAGAGTTAATATTTTTGAGTTTCATCTAAAATTAAATAAAAATTGTGTTGCACACAATTTTATTTTGAGTTGGATATATCCTACAATGGTGAGGTTGTTGGTGGGGCCCACACCAACATAACCTCCCATGAGAAGATATTTTGAGGTGCTCCCCACATGAACCCCCATCCATTCAACATTCTTGGAACCCCCCTTTTAACTACCTTGAATTTAATTCGTTGACAACTCCCATCATTTAATATTTGGATCCTCTCCACCTCCAATTTATTATGGTTAAACCCTCCATCTCCCTCTCTCCCTAATTAATATGAAAAAACTCTTAGCTAATTAGTTGATCAAAAATTAATTAATTAATTCAGGAGCATCAATGTTGAAAAGGCATCGCATTATAATATATTGGGGAAGCCTTCACTTAATTTTTGGATGGAAATATTTGTGGGAGAGCTCTTGAGAGGATTTAGAAGGAAGTGTTTTTCTCCGACGAAGAACAACAACCTTCAACGAAGAACGACTTCGAAGAAGAACGTGAAGTCACCTACAACGTTCCTTCTATTCTTCTTCCTCCGCATAAAAGGAGGAGACACCGCCGTGGTGAACATCACAAACAATGACGACTCTTCCTCTGACGTCAAAGGAATCAACACAGTTCTTCCATGACGTCCAACCACCGCGACTTTCGTCTTTCGAGGTTCGACGACATGCAAACTCTTTGAAAGGTAGGAGGATTATGTTCAATTTTAATGGATTAAAATTGTTCATGTTCTTTGTTGTAAAATTATTGATTATCTATTGGTGATTGTTACCGCCTAACGCGGAGGGCATTGGCCGAACAAACACGGCCCGATGACCCTCTATTGTTTTTCTTTGTGTTAAAAAGAAACGAAGGTGGAACGCCGAAGAGTCCAGCGGCGCAAGGGTCATCGTCACACACTCAAAGAAAATCTGCGGCCAAGAGGGCCATGGTGGAGGAAGCACGACGCCGTCGCACCGTGCTGGGGATGCAGAGCCGTGGCCAGGGCAGGCTGCGGTGCAGGAAGCCGCCGCCGTCGCGCTGGCTGTGCGGATGGAACCACGGCCTACCTCATGGGCTGCTTGCTGAGCCGAACCGGGAAGGCCAAGCCCGGAAGAATGTAATGTGTGTGGCACTAGGAGGGAGCTGTGATTGAAGAAACATGGCCCGATCATGTGGTCTGCTCGCACAGAGAAGCCGTCTGGTTTGGGAGTGTGGCATTGCCGATTCGGGCAGCCCCCCCCCCCCACGGATTGCTCGACGGGCCTGTCTGGCCACGCCCAGATGGGTCGGGCCCCCTTGGGCCTGGTAGCTCCCTTCGGGCCATGTTGTCCCACGCATTTCATTGTGTCGGTCCGACCCACTACCAGGTCGGACCTGCCAACTCTGGGTCGACCCAAACCGCCAGCCCAATGGGCTTAACGGGTCGGGACCGGTTCACTTAAACATGAATAACATGAAGATTGCCCGTCCTATTGACGTTACTTCTATGGAAATAGGACCCTCGCGATGAGGTATTAATTTTGCGACACTCTATGTGAGTTTTAGATGACTTTGGAAAACGGTAGGGTTTGTAATGAACGTAATTCCAACTGGGCCCTCGGAGCAGAATTGCATACAACTTAATGACGAGAAGTCCGATTGACGTTCAATCGACTAATTTGGATTACTCATGATGAGATGAACCTTTTGTATTATTCCACACAGAATTTTTATGTGGTTTGAGTATAACTGTGTTGGATTGTACCCAAAATCTAACCGGGCCCCTGAACGGAAATGATAATAACTCACAGACTGGGTGTCTGATTGATGCGCCGTTTGTTATATTGGCACCCCTATGATGAATCAGTCCTTTGAGGTACATCCACGTGAGATTATGTGACATTTGGAAGCATTGACCAGTAGCTCGTGGAGGGGACCCCCCGAAGAAGAGCGTACGGAGTGCGGAGACCAAGTCGCTGTATACCTGATGACTGCTTGACCGACTCGACTCAGAGTTATTCGATTATCCTAGTGGACGGAGCACACAGTTTGGTTGTAGACCCACGTGGGACGGAGCTCCTGGTTTTGTAGCAGACCCATGATACTCGACAGGAGGCATACCTCTGTAGGCTATTATAGGGGGTGCGCTACTCTTTTGGGGCTGCATACCCATGGCGGGGAGCGCTACTGTGTTTCGTTGAAAAAACTGCTGTACTCAACAGGAGGATTACCTCATCAGTCTAAGGCTAGTGAGTAGCACCTCAGAGTCATGACAGGGCCACTATACTCGACAGAGGAGGAGTTCTCCAGCTGTTGTGGTTTCGATAATAAAAATCCTGGTTTGAGCTGAGTCAATGATCCTTGGTGTTTTCCTCATGATTGAGATTGGTTACTTGAAAACATAGGTATATGTATGAGAATATACCTAAGTAAATGTTATATGTTGAGATATTTATTTGTGGTTTATCCTTGTTGGATTTAGTGAGACCTTGAGGGTCTTGGGGTCCCTACTGAGTATCGTTATACTCACCCATGCATGGGCTATGCCCGCACCTAGTTGTGTTGAATGGAGACGACGGGCAGTGCTGACCGAGGCAGAGTGTATGAGGACTAGACGGTATCAAGAGGTGGACACTCGGTGTGACATCTCAAGAAGCGTACCTATAGACACGGAGTGCTGAGGAGGAAATCTGTACCTACCCTTTAGGTAGGAAACCCAAAGGATGATCCAGGTGCTGATCCCATCTTCTAGTTGTTTGCCTTTTCAGTTGTAGCTGTACCTTTTTGTTGGTCTTGTATTTCCGGCCCATTTATACTTTCATCACACTTGTTTTACTACTTTACTTAGTGTTTGATTCCTGTTGTTATCTATTTGTGCGTGTTTATGTTTTATAGAGGCAATACCTTCCCAGATCTAGGGAATTATGCCTTTTGTGCCAGTCGCTAGCACATGGCCTATTGAAGGATGTCTTGTGGTAGTCACGATGCGGGTCCCGGGGGATGGGTCATGACAAATTGGTATCAGAGGAGTCGGTTCTACCGCAGAACTCCAGACTCTAATAATAGTTTCTGCGAAGCAATAGTGTTAAGAGTACCTAGTGTGGTTTTCAGTTTCGGGAGTCCAGTGTTAGTGTAGAGGCCAACGTATCCATACACCAGGACCATGACTACTGATTTCTGACTCTGTGCTTGAAAACACTGATTGCATGTGTGTTTCCAAAAATTTTCTTTTAGTTAGCTCAAACCATGTCAGCTCACCATGTACAATATTTTGAGCATATTGTATCTGTTCAGGATTCCACCACATAGACAGTTAGTTGGAGTTTTAAGAGAGTACCCGATGACAGCCTACTGAGCGATGAGGCATTGGTGAAGGGCCCTCTTGTTGTGATGGCACATTCGGGTGGTGTACCAGAAGCCACACCACCCGTTGGGAATCAGATTCCACGAGCCATACTAGTGGACGGTGCACGCTGACAGAGCACATTTCACAAATTCCAGTAGCAGAGGCCTTTGAGGTTACAAAGCGAGATAGATTCCCAGGAAAGAGTGGACTGGCTGGAGGCAATATCTAGAGTTCTACACCTAGTTTCGACACTAGTAGAGTAGATGGTGATCTTAGCTAATGGTTTTTACCAGTGAGTGACTAGGAGGTTGGTCCGTAGAGTGATGAGGCTTCAGTATGTGGACCGATTCATGAGATAGTATCTTCAGGAAGTGTGTCGGCTATATCACTACCTATTGGTTATCAGTTACAACTGGCGAAACCGCTAGATGACACATGTAGGCTTACTTCCTTACACGTGTTTCAGCTTCAGACACCCCTCAGGTTCCGAGCTGAGCCCGTCTCATAGGCGGATAAGGACTGGCTTGAGGAGGTGGCTGAGAGTTTTCTAGAGCTTACATTTCTTCGGTAGGATGACATGTCGATAGATAAGTATTCATCAAGGTGTACCGATCATTCTTGGTACATGAGGAATACAACATGAACAGTTATTTAGAGATTGGAACTCAGATAGAGGTTTGTTTAAAGGACATCTAATCCAACACTTTCCCTCTATGCATTCCTACTTATGCTAGGGTGCTATAGAGAACCATTTTGGTTGAATGATATTTGGTTGAATGGATACACCAAGAGAATGTTAGCAGTGGGAAGAAAATAGGGAATTGAGTCCAGTCTCAGAGACTTGGGTGTGTAAAATGTTTTAAGATGAGAAAGTGTTAAGGACATATGAATATGTAGAGCAGTAGATGTGGAAGTTGAGCTAGGATTGAATCATGAAGTGCTGTACATTTCAAGATGTTACAACCACCCACCTTTTTAGTCCCCGCCAGGATCAGGGAGCAGGAGGGAAGGGAAATAGAGTAGCTGCATGCGGTCAAGTAGTGTATCCCAAGGGCTCTAGGAATGATTCAAGGTACGTTATGTGTCTACTACAAGATTCCGTAACAACAGACATTTATACGAATCATTCCATCCTTCCACGAATCTTTTCCCAGACCTAGAGTTTCCGGTTAATCCATTATCTTGACCCTCACGTCTAGAGATACCATTGGGAGGAGACTCGATAATCACGCTTACGCCGATGGTGTGATCTGACCCTTAAGGAGAGTGTTTTGGTTGGAAGCTCTTGGTGGCAGTATCGAGGCCTTATGATGTTAGTTTGGGTATGGACTGGGAAACCATAGTTCGTACACAGATTGACTATATTAGTCAAAAAGGATGTGGTTTATCTACAACATTGGAAAGGGGTTTTTCCTTGGTCGGCGAAAAGGGAAACCCAGGAAGCAGAGGATAAACTCATGCTTAGGAGGGTGCGGTTGATCACTCTTGACTCGACTATCCTTAACCTCATTACATCAAGAGTTTTGAGTATTCAGTTTCTCCAGGACTATGACATCAAGATAGTCTATACTCCTGGGAATGGGAACGTTGTGGCAGATGTGCATAGTAGGAGGACTGGTATTCAGTAGCTAGGAGAGGTGACAGAGCACCTGGCCGCGTTACTGATATCCATTTTGGATAGAGATGGTGCAACCTATCTACAGACAATCCTCTACATCATCAATAGAGTAGGTGGGATGGCTTACCTCCTGGCCTTTCCACCTCAGTTGCACCGGGTGAATGACGTCTTCCACGTATCTTAGATGAGGAGATACGTGCATGACCTTTTCCACATCATCGACCATGGGGAGCTGGTCATCGATGACGGGAAAACTATCACGGATGTTCCAGTGGATATTTAGTATCAACAGGATCATGTCCTGCGTGGATGGTTGATTCCTCTTATGCATGTTTGCTGGCAGCACATGAACCTCTAGGAGACCACATGGGTGCGGGAAGCTCGGATGCATTCGCAGTACTCCTCTTTTGTTTCCCTAGTGTGTTTTGTAGCATTACGGGGACGTAAAGACCAGATGTAGAAGTAATGTAAAGACCCGGAAGTTTCAAAAAAAAACTTATTTCTTTGGAATTTTATGAGTCTGTGGCTTCTTACGGTACATGATTCTGAGGCCTGGTGTCCCCGAAATCAATTTTCAAAGTTTTGTTCAAGTACGTTCAGTAAACGTACATGTGGGTTTTTCTATCTTTTGAAATGGTGCACAGAATTGAAATATGAGAACACTGATGAACTCGCAGCACCGGTATTCGCTTAAGGGGACATTTACCACAGTTGTGTTTTATGCGGGTTGAGATTTAATATTTTGGAGTTTAATCATAAATTAAATAATAATTGGTTTGCACACAATTTTATTTTGAGTTGGTTATATCCTACATGGTGGAGGTTGTTGGTGGGGCCCACATCCACATAACCTCCCAGGAGAAGATATTTGTGAGGTGGGGCCCACACGAACTCCCAACCGTTCAACACCATTGCAACCCCCCTTTTAACTCCCATGAATTTAATTATTTGACAACTCCCCTCATTTAATATGAAGAGCCTCTCCACCTCCCATTTATTATGGTTAAACCCTCCACCTCCCTCTCTCTATAATTACCATGCCAACACCTCTTAGTTAATTAATTTATCAACAAAAAATTAATTATTTCAAGAGTTTGATTGTTGAAAAGGAATGGTAGCATAATATATTGTGGAAGAATTCACTTAATTTTTGGTTGAAAATATTGGTGGGAGAGCTCTGGAGAGTATTTAGAAGGAACTGTTCTTATCCGACGAAGAACACCAACCATCAACGAAGAACGACTTCGATGAAGAACGCGATGTCACCGATGACGTACCTTATCTTCATCTTCCTCCACATCAAGGTAGGAGACACCAGTGTGGGGAACATCTCCAATGATGATGACTCTCCCTCCAAAGTCAACGGAATTGACAATGTTCTTCCACGACATCCGACCACGGCGACGTTCGTCTTCCGTGGTTCGATGACGTGAGATGTGTTTGAAATGTAGGGGGATTATGATCAATTTTAATGGATTAAAATTGTTCTTGTTCTTCGTTTTAAAATTATGAATTATGTACGGCAGATTGTTACCGCCAAATGCAGAGGGTACGGGCTGATCAAACACGGCCCGACAACCCTCCGTTGTTTTTCATTGTGTTTAAAAGAAACGAAGGTGGAATGCCAAAGAGGCTGGCGGTGCAAGGGCCACCGTCGCACACACAAAGAAAATCTGCGGCCAAGCAGGCCACGGAGCAGAAAGCAAGACGATGTTGCACTGTTCCAGGGACGCGATGCTGCGGCTAGGGAATGCCAGGGCGTAGGAAGCTGGCGCCGTTGTGCTGGCTGTACGGAAAGAACCGCGACCCACATCACGGGTCTCTTGCCGAGCCGAACTGGGCAGCCAATGCCGGGAGGGCTATGAAGACCGAGGCTCCAGGAAGGCGCCACGCTTGAGTAAATGCGGCCCGATCAAGAAGGCCACTTGCACAGAGAATCCATCCAGTTTGGGAGGTCGGCGGCGCATGGCGCCACTCGTTCGGGCGGCCAGGGTGACGCCCCCTGGACCACTTGGCCTGCCGACCGAGCCGCGGCAGGGCCGCGCCCAGAAGGGCCGCCCCCTCCCCCCCCCCCCCCCCCCCGGGTCAGGCCACGTCTTTTTGGCTGGGCCGAGCAACGCATTTCCTCGGGTTATTCTGACCCCCAGTCGGGTCAGACCCGCCCTCTCTGGGTTGACCCGAACCGTCAGCCCACTGGGCTTAACGGGATGGCCCTGATTCACTTAAACGTGAATAACATGAAGACTACCCATCTGATCAGCGCGCTGTCTGCAGCACTATAACCCTCACGATGAGGCAGTCCTTTTGAAATACTCTAAGTGAGTTTTGGATGACTTTTGAAAATGGATGGGTTTTGGACGAACGTAATTCCAACTGGGCCCTCGGAGCAGAAACACTTATAACATTAAAACCATACATTCGGTTGACATGCCATCGACTACGTTGGATTCATGTTGATGAGACGGACCTTTTTTAATATTCCACATAGGTTTAGGTTGTGGTTTGAGTACGGCTGGGTTGGATTGTAACCGAAATTCAACCGGGCCCCTGGAACGGAAATGCTAATAACTCACAGACCGGGTGTCCGATTGACGTGTCGTCTGTTGTGTTGAGACCCCTATGATGAAGCAGTACTTCGAGATACATCTAAGTGAGATTACATGACACTTGGATGTATCGAACATGAGCTTGTGGAGCAGACCCTTCTGGAGACGAGGGTACAGAGTGTAGAAACCAGGTAGTTGTAGACCTACCGACTGCTTGACTGATTCGGCTTGGATTGATTCAATTAGCCCAGTGGATGGAGAACCTGGATTGGTGGTAGACCCACGGTGGGTAGAGCACCTGGTTTGGCAGAAGACCTGTGGTACTTGACAAGAAAAGAACCTATGTAAGATATTAGGGGGTGCACTACTGTGTTGGGGCGGCAGACCGATGGCGGGGAGCACTACTGTGTTGGGGTGACAGCCCCGCGGTACTCGAAAAGAGGAGTACCTCAGTAGTTTTAGGTTAGTGAGTAGCACCTCAGAGTCATGACAGGGCCACTATACTCGATAGAGGATGACTTCTCCAGCATTTTTGGTTTCGATAATAAAAATAATGGTTTGAGCTGAGTCAATGACCCATTATGTTTTCCTCATGATTGAGATGGGTTATTTAAAAACATAGGTATATGTATGGTAATATACCTAAGTAAAGTTTATCTATTGAGATCTTTCATTGTGGTTTATCCTTGTTAGATTTAGTGAGACCTTGAGTGTCTCGGGGTCCCTACTGAGTATCTTTATACTCACCCCAGCACGGGCTATGCCTACACCTCGTTGTGTTGGATGCAGACAACGAACAATGCTGACTGAGGCAGAGTGTACGAGGATTGGACGGTTTCCGGAGGTGGACACTCGGCCTGACGGCACACGGAGAGGACCGATAGACACAGAGTGCTAAAGAGGACATCTATACCTACCCTTTAGGTGGGAAACGCCGTGGACAATCTAGGGGATACTTCCTTCTTCGAGTAGTTTGTCTTTTTCAGTTGCCGTTGTACCTTTCTGTTGGGATTGTATTTCCGATCCCTTTGTACTTTCAGGACACTTGTTTTACTACTTTACATAGTTTTTTCTTCCTCCTGTTCTCTGGTTTTGTATGTTTACGTTTTTTATAGGCAATGCCTTCCCAGATCTAGGGAATTACGCCTTTGGTGCTAGTCGCCAGCCCCTGACCTATGGAAGGTGAGCTTGAGGTAGTCACGATGCGGGCCCCGAGGGACGGACCATGACAACATTCATGTGGTCATTGGATATTAAATTTACCTTAAGTATTTGAATTACGTATCATCAATATTTTTATTTATTAAATCATATATTGGTTCTACATATGTTCTTTATATTTTATATTTAATTGATTAACTGTTGAAATTAAATCAACTCCATAATCATTACACTATATAGATATTTATTGAGAAGGCATATTTTCTATAAATTAAATAAATCTCGTAATATATAAAGAATTAATTTACATACTGTGATGGATTGGTCTTAGAATTATATAGTCAATTGAGTCATCAACTGGTCTCTATAGTCATATCTGTGTAAAATAATAAATGGGTTTATTTACACTAAATTTTAAACTATCTTGGAATAATGTGTTTAAAAATAGAGATCATGATGTAGGATATCATGATGTCCAATATTATCTATTTTATTCATTAATAAATCACAAATAATTATATATACTATTGCATTGATATTATCAATGGATTTATTTTTATATGAGTTATCAATTAAATTTCGTGCGTACTTAGGTATTTACCATTCCATATTGACTATGCATCATCTACAAATTATTGATTAAAATATACAAAACATTACTTAACATTTTAGCATTCCCATATTATTTTGGTTTCCCAGAATATGAAAAATAATTATTTGAATGATTTTAACTATTCGAATTTATCCATTATTATGTTTTATAATTTTTGAATAATATAAATGGGTATCATGTATATAACAGGTTTTCCAAGACTCCTAAATTATTCAATCTAATAAGGAAAGATATCAACTTTGTATGATAATGTAATAATGTAAACATTGGATCTATGACACTAGATTCGGGTTTTTTATTTACATCAATCTTCTACAATTATTATTGGTAATCACTAGTGATTAATCTATTTATGATTATACATATAGTGTATCAACATAAAAATCTAAAATTTTCAATTTTTTATATAAAACACCACTTATAATCATGATTTTCTAGAACCTCATATGCAATTAACAAAAAAACATGTTTCAATTATTATGGAATTTATATATGCTTTTAAGAATACACCAAAATTTAATTCTCATCCTATTGGGCTTTATAAATCATCAAAAATACTACATGGTAGAACAAAAATTTAATTATTATTTAAAATAGATGAGTAAAATCATCGTCCACTTCATTCATCACATGGATGTATGAAACACCCCAAGCATTATAACTCATAAAAAGTTTCATTATTGGAAGAAAATAATTCAATGAATATTGACACATAATTCTTAATATATTTTATTGTCAAAATTAGATATTACATGATATTATTAGTTGTATCGTATGATTACTTGGGTAGTGTAAAATTACCATTAATGATGATCTAAAAATTCATTATTAATTATTTTCTATATAGTTTTATTTTTTAGTAGTTTCAATATCCATGTTCTATAATACAATATTTTAGTTATCATTGTGGATAATTTGGTCTAACGATCATCCCTATACTTGAAAACCCTTGTATAGATAATCATACCCTAAATAAAAATTATATCTTTTAAAATTTTACAAGAAATATAGACAACCACCGACCAATATCAGTAAATAAATAAAGTATACCAACATTTTTAATAGACTGAAAATTACCATTTAATTCGAATATAATTTCTATGCAAAACTTACAAACTAAATATGTACAACCTAGAGGATAGGCCTCATAAGAAATCATGAAATCATTGAAATGGAACTTAATACTCTTAGGGAGTTCCTCCCTAAAAACATTCCATGAGATAATGTGCACATGTGCATCTGGGTCTTAATTAATATTTTTTTCAAAGGGTCTGACCATCATCACTTAAGATTGAATGCACTCCCCCTTACATATCTTCCCTTCATTGAAACCCCTTTTCAGTATAAGTTAATTTATTTCAATCGTGGAAGTGTTCTCACCATTATTTACCAAACGAAGAACCCTTCCATCATCTATTTGACATATTCTTCTATAGAATAAACTGTGATAAAATCCCCCAATATTTTTTCAACTTATTGTATAAGTAGTCCTAAGGATTTCTGGTTACCTACTTCCTCCACACCAAATTTCCCGACACCATTCCCACCAAATTTAGGATTCACTACATCCCCAAAATAAATGTTATCCATAACCATTATGGTATATTGTAGATGTTTACAATATATATATACATATTTTTATAGTATAATCTAAATCATATCGAACATATTTCTTTACATAATATACATTGCTATAATCCATAAATGTAGCAACCCTCTAAAAAATAAAACAAGAAAATTAAAACATGATTACAAGTGAAGTTAGATTCTTAGTAGGGGTAAATATGGAAGATGATAATAGAAGATCATGTATATGTATAACCTGAAAATAAGGTTATTATAGAATGTGATTATAAATATAAAATCATACCCAAACAACTCATAAATCGTAATAATGATTCAAGACACAAAATAATATTATGTCCCATGTTTGGGGAGTTACAAAAAAATAATCGTAATATTTCAGTTGAAATAATAAGAATATCAACATTTCCAGAGTTGATTGAACCATAATAATCACAAAAACCAAAACATATATTTAGGTTAATGACCGATAGTATCATATAATATTGGATCATAAATCACCATCTGTTCCCCATATCATATTGAATCATGTACCCCTATGTATTTACCATAGAACATTGATCACATAATCTAATTCTTCATCAATATATTAAGAGATACAAGGATTTACCTAGTAAATTATAGTATTAAATAATGATGGGACTAGTAATCACATAATGAGAACAAAATATTTTTTAACTATCTTAAAACATCCATCATATCATAAATTATATAAAGGAGATCTTTTTTATCACAATTTTATAATTTCACATTAGCATGGAATATGAAAAAGAAATAAAACTCATAATGGTTTTATCATATCATAGTTAACCTATGATTAATAAATTGTATTCCATGAATCATCCTTAAATCATAAATATCAATATAAATATAGAGAATGATTTTTGGATGGTATTGTGGATGTTGGTTCACTAGAACCGAAATATGTGTACTTTATGATAACATTTATTCACTGTATTTAATTCTAAGAAATACCTTATCACATCATGTTTTTTCATCTTTGTAACATATTATGTGATAATGTATTAAGGGTAGTTGTTGTAATAAAATATCATAATAGTTCCCACTTATGATGAGAACCCAGAAGCACTAGAGAACTATCCTTAAATAAAAGTTCAAAAGATTGATAATATCATTTTAGGGATAGAAATAATTCATGCTATCAGGGGAGGAGAATAATAGGTCTTTGAGGCACCTTCTCATGGTGTACGACCTCTATAATATCCATTATAGGATATTATGAGAATGATACCCGCCATTAGGAAATTCAAATTTATATTTTTCATTGATTTTCATATCTATATAGGACAATATTGATCTATAGAAATTAATATGATTATTTATGAATATTATATGTCATGTAGTTTTTTGTATTGATGAACACCATAATGAAAAATGTACATGGGTAGGTAGGAAACATTGGTTGCATCATGAGAAATATTTCATTAATGAATTATTTGAGAATGGTTTTTTACATATGTTCTTTAAAAAAATTTATATATCAGGACCTTTTATGAAAATTATATAGCATAAATACATCAAGTTCATGGTTTTCTCTATAAATGTTATATTTTTTACAATGAAATTACGAGACACCAAGAACATGGGTTGATGGCTAAGCATAAATCCATCATGATTAGAGAAATCATAATAATTTGATTATATTACAAACTAATAATCTATATGAATTATTCCTTAGTTTTGGAATTTATATTTTCTCTATGGTGTTCTTGGAGTGTTTCTAGATTATAACCATGGACTTTAGGATTCATCGCCTATTGCAACTGATAAAGAGGCATATAGGGTCACACACTATGTGTATCTAAAATCTCTGTAAAATAATCTCTTAACTTTATCATTTAACCATTTGAATAAATATTTATACAACAAGAGGTGTAACAATTATTTTTGTTTTCATGATCATATACATTCCACCACAAGTTATACGAGAAAATATAATATTTTTATAATATAAAAAAATTTACTTTTTATTTAGTGAATATATTTTTTAAATATTTAAAATCATATAATGAATTTATATTTGTTAATTAAATAAATATTCATTATTAAAGACTCGATATATATTTTTGATGAATGGTAGACTGTGTTTTTAGGTATTTTTGGAAAAAAAAATATTTAATATTATTTGATTAATTTTTTTAATTTATTTTCCATGTTAACAACATTTAAATGAAACAATAATATTATTTTTATTTTTGATATGGTGCTATCAAAGATATTAAATAAATATTAAATGGGTCTTGTGTAATGTACATGCCAAAGTTTTTAAAAGTTTAAATTATATTCGATAGCGTATGTGATACGTAACACCGAACCAAAACAAATAGTTATTTTTTAAATATCATTGTTTTATCCATTCCATTATCTTTTTGGACATAATTTTTATTGATTAATTAAGGAAATATGTATAATTTCTAAATATATTTATAAGTGCTTATTAAATAGTCAATGAAATTTGGGTAAGGTATTTTTGTTCTTTAAAATATGTTCCTACCAAAAATGAATTTTTATTTTTTTTTTGAAAAAATATTATATTTATATTCAAGAACATTTATAAAAATAATTTTATAAAAAAAATTTAATTTTTTAATCCATCATTTTAATATTAAAATAGAATTAGATTTTTTGATGTTTGAAAATAATTATTTTCCAGTGAATAGAGGAAAATATCATTTTATATAAAATTGTTATTTAATTTCATAAATTATTTTATTTAAAATTCTTATTAATAAATTTTTTCTTAAAATGACATAACTCTAATTTAGTAATTTTTTATTCAATAGATAAACAAATCCTATTTATACTAGATCTTAGTGTAAGTATATTTTGTTAATGAAAACACATTTTTCTAAAAAAATTTTAAAAATGAATAATGATTCTTCATTTTAATAAAATAAAATTTTCATAACGAGAAATTATTATTTTTAAATGTTTATATTATTTAACTATAACTATTAATTTTAATTCATTTAATGAAGATTATTAGTTATGATATTAATGTAAAATCATTTTTTCATTCTTTTAGAAAACCAAATACCATTTTTCTTATGAGTTTTATATTAAATGATATTCATCCAACTGCATGAATTAATTTTTATAAATTGGATTCCATATTTTGATTGATCATAATTAATATTAGTTAATATCAACAACTTATTTTACGAACAATATGAACAATATAATATTAAATATTGTTTTTCATGAAAAACAACTATGTTAATTAAGGGAAAAGAATTTCAAAAAAGTTCATAGAAAAAGAGTAACCCTTAATGTATGAATATTTATATTTAATTTTCATTGAAATTATGATTATATTAATTTTTTATTTTTATAGAATAATAAATGATTAATTAATAAGTTTGCTAAGAATTATATGCTAAAAACCCAATTATAATTTTTTGTAATATTAAATTCAAATTAAGACATTCCTTTTTCTAAAATAATTTATTTTTCAAATAAATTTTAGTTTAGTAAAATTTTATTATTAAAAAAATTATATAATATAAATGTTTTTTATAAAGACAAATGAAATTTTCCTAAGGGTTTAAACATTTTTAATTTAAAATATAACTTTAATTTGTCAATAAATGTCAATTATATTTCAAAATTTAAAATGAAAATATCTAGAATGTTATATTGATAAAATGAACATTTTATTTTTAATTAGAAAATAATTATTATCCAATAATGATTTTTTTCATAATTTTCAAAGATAATCAAATTTTCATGTAAAAATCAAATTCCAAATAAATGTATGGTGTGTATTATGACAACATCATGACACAAAAGAAATGAAATAAAATATATAAATTGTATCTACAACCAAATATATTACATCCTTTTAAAATAATTTTATTATATGTTAATTTTATAAATCCATTTTGAATCCTCTAAACCAATCGATATATTTTAAGGTTTTAAATACATTTTAGTTATAGAATTAATTGATTCAATACAACAAAGTGTGTTATTTTATAAATTGCATCCCTTTTCATTACAAAATAATTAAAACCACTACAATATGAATGTATCCATGGGAAATCCCATGGTATGGTTTCTGTGTTTGGTTATTTTTTTATTTAGAGTCCAAATCCTATGTTAGAGAAATTATAAATATTTCAAAAATAATTTCCCATTTAAATTCATCCATCATCCAATTTATCTTCAAAACAATTCCATTAAAATCATACATACTCGAACCATACTTCTCTAGCTTCCTCTCAGGGTTCCCCCAATCTCTCAAGAAGATCCTCTAATGCATTAGGTGTAGAGACCCGAAGCTTGATGTACATGAATATTACATTACTTTTGTGGAATACTTAATATATATGAAAAACAAACACACAAGGACCGTAATAGTTTAGTGTCTTTGGAAACTCGGAATAAAATCTTCTAATCGTAGTGAATGATCTTCAACATCTCCCAATAAAGATCTTCCTTTTTTCTTACCTAAAACCTTTATTTATATCCTGGGGAAAAGAAAACATAAAATGGTGAGCTCAAATTCTCAGTAAGGGTAAAAAAAAGAAATATCAATCACATCATATTCATAAGAACATATCTTTTGGAAATCATAACCTTCAAAAGAGATCATGATTTCATAACATGGGATAAATCATAGTAGTGAAATGTAATCCCAATAATCATAACTTAAAACATGAAACGTTGTGGCATACACACATAATCATAGAGAATCATTTCTTATTAGTCAGGAGTCATTTCCAAGACTATCTTAGTGGACAAAGTCTCTTTCTGAACAGAGTTCACTCCTCGTTTCAGTCCTGTTTCACTGAACCGGTATAACCAACCGTTCCAGCCATGTCTATCTCATGAGATATAAAATCTTTACCCAATTCATTGGAGGGAGATATAGGTCCCACCCATATTATAATGATACCATTCTTATGTGTGCCACAAAATCATAAATCATACATCATTGCATAACCCATGTAGTAAAAATGGGATTCTTAAACAATATGACATCATAAAACAATTCACATAAAATAAAAGAATTTATAAAAATAATTCCATCACAACATAATCTAATCAATGTAATAATAGGGATAGAAACAGAACACTATATTATCTTAGATGGAAAATAATTTTGATAAAACATTTGAACTCCATTCTTGAGGAAAATATCCTTTCTACTTCAAAAACATTTTCCTTTCTTAACAAGTCATTAAATTTTAAACTAAAAGAAGTTGATTAAAAATAAACTTGAAAACTTGAAAAGGAGGCTTCTTGTAAAAAATGTTTTAAAAATCCATTCATGCCTTATAAGTTAAAAAAACATTCTTCTCATACTTTTGTCGGAAAAGTCAAAAAGTACCTCATACGAAAAACGACAAAAGATTCCTTTCATATCTTTTACTAAAAACTCAACGAAGGGTAAAATTTGATTTAAACAATTCTAGGTGGATGGAAATAAAATTACATATTTAGGGAACATGGATGTGGATGACAAAATACACCCCAGTAAATACCAAAGTATAAAAAATCTCGAATAAAAATGAGATTGTGATATTTCCCTTACCCTAGGTCCGATTTGCTTCGTAAGTGTCCGAACCTCGTCTTCTTTGAAGCGCCTCTTTGAGATCTCCTTTTAGGGAACTAAAATTGGTCTTTGAGGAAGACCAGAACCTATAGGATATTTCTAGGGAAGTGGAGAAGAGAATTTTGCAGGGTTTGGCCGAGCTTGAAGGCTCAAATTTGTGTGAGGAAGAGAGGGAGGAGGTGCCCTTTTATAAGGAATGAGAGGGGTACCTTTGGAATAACTAAAACTATTATTTTATTATAAAGTCAAATTACGTTTTAAATAGCTCCAAATTGATTTATTTCTAAGATAAGGTGGGGATGGGTCGAAATCCTCTCATCCAATAGAATTTAGACAAGTTTAGGTTTCTATTTTAACCTTATCATTTAGATTTAACATTAAGTTAAATAATTTTACTTTTACTGTGTCTTCTTGTTTTCTTATACTATAAGGTTAATAAACTTACTATAAGCAGCCAAACGAATCCCAAGTTGTTTATTATTAATATATATAACATTATCTAAGTTATTTGGCTGAACATTAGATTTTTAGGAATAAAATAACAATTAATAATATAATATTTGTTTTAAAAACTATTTTATGTCAATTTTGACACTATTTATTAATTGATTTTTGTGAAAATCATAACAGAATGATTATTTCTAAAAAAGTTAATTAAATCCATACTAACATGTAATATTAACCTATAAAATTAGTGGAATTTATGTAAAGTTTCAAATTACATTTATTTGGGTGTTTATAACATCAATTATGTCAATATTTCATTAATAAGATAATTAATGCATCATCATTGTGTCATAAATAAATTAAATTATTTAATGTCTAAAAATTACAAAAAATAATAATACTATGTAGGAAATATCTTTAGATTATAATGAATATTTATAGTCTAATTTATCTTATGTATAACCCTATATTAAAAATTATTTACTTATTAAACATTGATTTCAACTATTTTAACCCTTCTTTAAATAAATTAATAATAAATGTCCTAATCTAATACAAGTGGGCCTAAATTGTCATATTTTATTCCTAAGATTGTTTTTGGTCGAATTAAACTTATCCAATAGAATTAGGACATGTGTTAGGGTAATAATAATATCATTTTTACCCTTAATTACCCTATTTACTTTTAACCGTGGTAAAAAAATGTAAAAAATTACTATTTACAAAAAATTATTTTCATCTCATTGAACCACATTTTAGTCCATGATATTAACCGTGTGTCTCAGATTTTTGAAATTCCACTCACAGAAGCGGTAAAATTAAGTTTTATGAAAAATTCAGTTTTTTAACTACCACTTAGTGGTTTCACTATTCATCAAAAAATGAATGTTTCCAGAAAAATACCAAAAATTAGGCCTAAGCTATATTTTATATTAAGAATTCAAAAATGATGTATATTTTACCAAATTCAGAACATATCAGTTGCATTAATTAATTTAAAAATTAGTTCCCATCGTCAAAACAAATAGCGTGTTTTTAAGAGATAATAACTATCAAAAGATTGACACTTGTTTATAACTGGTTTAAATGTCAAATAACATCCAATGACCAACAGTGTATTAAATTGTAAAAATATATTCTAAATATAATTTAAAACCACTCAAATTAATAATTTATCACTATTAATTATTTATATTTAAAAGTTCTTTTTAATTAAAATTTAGTAATTTTCACTATTCATCAGAATATGAAAGTTATCCGAAAAGTACCAAAATTTTACCCTAAGCTAATTTCAATATTCCGAATCCAAAAATGAAGTCCATTTTGAAAAATAAAATTTACAAAATTTCAAAATTGGTTATTACTATTCATAACGACTAGTTTTAATAATATTCTAATAGCATATCGTTGTTTAGTAAAACTTGGTATTGCATAATACACACGCTATCGAGGAAGGTCGTGATTGAATTTAATGAAAGGAAAGTCAATGATGCGTGTTGTGCAATCACCTTTTGGTGTAGCGTACAACATAAGACATTAATGAAAAGAATATTTTTCATAAAATCTCAGGGTGTTACATTCTACCCCCCTTAAAATGAATTTCGCCCTAGAAATTCGTCGGGGTTATAAATGGTTTACTACTTGAAAGTTTCTTTAATAGAAACCCACATCGTAAGAAGTAATACCAAAACCATTCTTTAAAAACAAAAGTATGAAACATAACGGTTACCCAAATAAACTAATCACTGGGTTTCCACATAGGTGAAAATATGGATATGGAAGAGAAATCTAACCATCATGTTCTGATGGAGAGTAGTAGATAACATGGCTATGGAAAAGCCAGCAATCACAAAGCCATAAATTTGTGACGATATAAGGTACCATCTATTTTATCATATATAAGAGCACTAGGACAACATTTTTGGTTTTCAAGATCATTTCCCTAAAGTTGATGAAATTGGAATTAGAAGAAATACTTTCATGATTTTGGTACTGTGTCACTGTTGGTAATTCTTTGGACAATTTCCACTTCAAATCTTAAAGAAATGAAGTTGGATTTGTTATTCATGAAGTGTTAGCAGATCAAGTGATAGAATGATGGTTCATTCCATCTGTGTCAAACAAAAGGTTACAAAAGTTATCAAAAATAAATAAGACCATCTATGGTGAAGTTAATCGTATACGGATTCCAAAAATAAACTAATACTTCATATATCATACCGTGTAATAAAATAAAACTAGTTTCTACTAACCAGGGACTTCCTGTAGGCCAGTGGTAGGTGATAAAGGCCAGTCGCACTTCGGTTGTGGGTTCGATTCCCACAGCCTTGTCCGACGCGATGGGTTGTCGCCCGTCCTGCAGTTTGTCCTTTTTCTAAAACTACATTACTATAACATCCCATCAATAATATCAAAAAAACTTTTATCCTTAAACAATACTAACTTATGTCCAGCATAGTCTATTAAAATATTTAGGCTTATCCATAATACTACTGTCCAATCTCAAATTATAGTGAAAACGATTACCAAAGAGTACATATAACAAGCATGTTAATACCATCGTTGATCCCGGTATATCATGAGATATGTCTTGTTGGTCACATTCCAAACATTAGAAGGCCTTAATCATGTATTCTCTTGAAAAATGAATACCCATTGAACCTTATTGAAAACATTAATGCAGTTAAAAGTTAACACTTTCCATATACCAAAATCATCAAAATTCTATATACTCATACCATGATATCACTTAGTCCTTGTATCAATCATGAGCTCATTAATACCGTCAAATATGTCATTTTCTCGTTTTTCCTTCATTATGCGCATATCATCTTTTTTTCCAACAATATCTCAATCACTTTCCAAGGTTACCGGTATAAAATTATTGAAGACCACAATAGACCAATACATAAATATTCCAATACTCAACATTATTTTGGAATCCCATTACATAAACACTTTATCATTCCACCACATCGTTTTCATATTCAACATCACCAATGGTGATCGCATGTGACTTCCCTTTGTCCTTTTCCTTAAGTGGTTTCTCATGTCGATCATCACTAACCCTTGGATTAGGGCCTTTATTGGAATAATGTCTCATCTCATTGAACTTGAAACATTGAAGTGTAGTAGGTTCATTCTGTGTATCCCTTCCTTTGTTTGCATCATTAGACATCTTCTTCCCATCATTGCGGAATTCAAACGCCTGATGACCTTCCTTTCCACATTTTAAACATTTACTTGTCCCTTTAAGACAATCTCCACCATGCTACTTTCCACACTTTGATCATAAGGAAACATTCATCTTCTTTTCACCATTATTATGAGATTTCTCCTTGAACTCCATCTTTCGTTTCTTTTCAAAACTACTAGATGGATAAGTAACACCAACTTATATTTCTACCTTGATAGCACAATGCACAATTTCTTCATAGCTACTGAAGTCTCTTATAGCTAATGTCCTTCGAAGATTTGGTTTTAAGCCACTAATGAATCGATCAACTTTACTTTCAAGTTGGATGATAAAGAAAAATGCATACCTTGCAAGCCTTGTAAAATTCTCTTCATATACACCAACATATTCATCATCCTTTTGCTTTAGTTCAAGAAACTCTTTCTCCATCTTTGTTCGAAGAATACAAGGGAAGTACTTGTTAAAAAATAAGTTCTTGAACTCGTCCCATTCCATGGACTCAATTTCATCTCTTTGCCTCGTATTCTTGATAAGATTCCACCATTGATTAGCTTCACCTTCCAAACGATATACTGCTAAGATTTCTTTATCATGTTCAGAACATTGAAGAACTGAAAATATCTTTTCAGTGGTACTGATCCATTGTTCAGCAACAAGTGGATCAGAAGACCCACTAAAAGAAGGTGGACGTTACCTCATGAAGGACTCAATAGAATATTGTTCCCTTCTCTGCTCATTTTGAAGTCCAGAATGATTCATAGCTTGTGTAAGTATAGCAATAAGATTTTTCACTCCATCTCCCATAACATTTGTTTGTTCAGGAGGACAATCATTGTATTGTCCATTGCATTGATCAACACGGTTCCTTCGGGTTCCAACCATCGTCTAAAACACAAAAAGAATAGTGTGAGAGGCAAAAAGCATGCTAGGGAAAACAAAATAATAAAGGGGGAGTACCTTAAATATCTAACATCTTAGGATTAATTATATGATCGTTAGCATAATTCTAGGACTATAACCGATACGTATACTTAACCTTAGGGACATCCGTAGACATACCTTAGAAATACCTCTAGGGATCTCACTAAATTTCTCGCATCCTAGTTTCCAAATGTTGAATAAACCTTTTCTCTCATACCAACTGTAGAGACCTGAAGCTTGACGTACATGAATATTACATTACTTTTTCAGAATACTTAATACATAAGAAAAACAAACACACAAGGACCATAATAGTTTAGTGTCTTTGGAAACTCGGAATAAAATCATCTAATCGTGGTGAAATATATTCAACATCTCCCAATAAAGATATTCCTTTTTTTTCTTACCTAAAACCATTCTTTATATACTGGGGAAAAGAACACATAAAAGGGTGAGCTCAAATGCTCAGTAAGGGTAAACAAAATAAATATCAATCACATCATATTCATAAGAACATATCTTTTGGAAATCATAACCTCCAAAAAAGATCATGATTTCATAACATGGGATAAATCATAGTAGTGAAATGTAATCCCAATAATCATAACATAAAACATGAAACTTTGTGCCATACACACATAATCATAGAGAATCATTTCTTATTAGTCAAGACTCATTTCCAAGACTATCATATAGGACAAATTCACTTTCTGAACCGAGTTCACTCCTGGTTTCAGTCCTGCTTCACTGAACCGGTATAACCTACCGTTCCAGCCATGTCTATCTCATGAGATATAAAATCTTTACCCAATGCATTGGATGGAGATATAGGTCCCACCCATATCATAATGATACCATTCTTATTTTTGCCACAAAATCATAAATCATACATCATTGAATTACCCATGTAGTAAAAATGGGATTCTTAAACAACATGACATCATAAAACAATTCATATAAAATAAAGGAATTCATAAAAATAATTCCATCACAACATAATGAAATCAATGTAATAATAGGGATAGAAACAGAACCCTATATTATCTTAGATGGAAAATAATTTTGATAAGACAATTGAACTCCATTCTTGAGGAAAATATCCTTTCTACTTAAAAAACATTTTCCTTTCTTAACATGTCATACAATTTTAAACTAAAAGTAGTTGATTAAAAATAAACATGAAAACATGAAAAGGAAGATTCTTGTAAATAATGTTTTAAAAATCCATTCATGTAGTATAAGTTAAAAAAACATTCTTCTCGTACTTTTGTCGGAAAAGACAAAAAGTACCTCGTACGAAAAACGATAAAAGATTCCTTTCATATCTTTTACTAAAAACTCACCGAAGGGTAAAATTGGATTTAAAAAATTGTAGGTGGATAGAAATAATATTACATATTTAGGGAACATGGATGTGGATGATAAAATACACCCCAGTAAATACCAATGTATAATCAATATCCTATAAAAATGAGATTGTGAGAATTCCCTTATATTAGGTCCGATTTGCTTCGTAAGTGTCCGAACCTCTTCTTCTTTGAAGCGCCTCTTTGAGATCTCCTTTTAGGGCACTCAAATTGGTCTTTGAGGAAGACCATAACCTCTAAGATATTTCTAAGGAAGTGGAGAAGAAAATTTGGCAGGGTTTGGCTGATCATGAAGGCTCAATGTTTTGTGAGGAAGAGGGGGAGGAGGTTCCCTTTTATAAGCGAGGAGAGGGGTACCTCTAGAATAACTAAAACTATTATTTTATTATAAAGTCAAATTCAGTTTTATATAGCTCCAAATTAATTTATTTCTAAGCTAAGGTGGGGATGGGTCGAAATCCTCACATTTGATAGAATTTATGCAAGTTTAGGTTCCTATTTTAACCTTATCATTTATATTTAACATTAAGTTAAATAATTTTACTTTTACCGTGTCTTCTTGTGTTCTTATACTATAAGGTTAATAAACTTACTATAAGCAGCCAAACGAACCCCAAGATGTTTATTATTAATATATATAACCTTATCTAAGTCATTTGGGAGATCCTTAGATTTTTAGAAATAAAATAACAATTAATAATAGAATATTTGTTTTAAAAACAATTTTATGTCAATTTTGACACTATTTAGTAATTGATTTTTGTGAAAATCATAACAGAATGATTAGTTCAAAAAACGTTAATTAAATCAATACTAACATGTCATATTAACCAATAAAATAAGTGGAATTCATAAAAAGTTTCAAATTATATTTATTTGGGTATTTATAACATCAATTATGTCAATATTTCATTAATAAGATAATTAATGTATCATCATTGTGTCATAAATAACTTAAATTATTTAATGTCTAAAAATTACAAATAAATTATTATTATGCATTAACTCTTTTTATCTTTCTAATTAATATTTATAGTAAAATTTATCTTATGTATAACCCTAAATTAAAAATTATTTACTTATTAAACATTGATTTTAACTATTTTAACACTTTTTTAAATAAATTAATAATAAATGTCCTAATCTAATCCAAGTGGGCCTAAATGGTCATATTATATTCCTAAGGTTGTTTTTGGTCGAATTAAATTTATCCAAAAGAATTAGGACATGTTTTATGGTAATAATAATATCATTTGTACCCTTAATTACCCTATTTACTTTTAACCGTGGTAAAAAAAGTAAAAAGTTACTATTCACCAAAAAATATTTTCATCACATTGAACCACATTTTAGTCCTTGATATTAACCGTGTCTCTTGGATTTTCAAAATTCCACTCACAGAAGCGGTAAAATGAAGTTTTATGAAAAATTCAGTTTTTTAACTACCACTTAGTGGTTTCAATATTCATCAAAAAATGAAAGTTTCCAGAAAAATTCCAAAAATTAGGCCTAAGATATATTTGATATTAATAATTCAAAAATGATGTCTATTTTACCAAATTAGGAACATATCAGTTCCATTAATTAATTTAAAAATTAGTTCCCGTCGTCAAAACAAATGGCGTGTTTTTAAGAGATAATGACTATCAAAAGATTGACACTTGTTTATAACTGGTTTAAATGTGAAATTACATCTAACGACCAACATTATATTAAATTGTAAAAATATATTCTAAATATAATTTAAAACCACTCAAATTAATAATTTATCACTATTAATTATTTCTATTAAAAAAGTTCTTATTAATTAAAATTTACTAATTTTAACTATTCATCAGAATATGAAAGTTATCCGAAAAGTACCAAAAATTCACCCTAAGCTAATTTTGATATTCCGAATCCAAAAATGAAGTCCATTTTGAAAAATAAAATTTACAAAATTTCAAAAAGTGGTTATTACTATTCACAACGGCTAGTTTTAATAATATTTTAATAGTATATCTTTGTTTAGTGAAACTCGGTATTGCGTACTATACACGCTGTCGAGGAAGTTCGTGATTGCATGTAATGAAAGGAAAGTCAATGATGAATGTTTTGAAAGCTCATTTTGGTGTATCGTACAACACAAGACATTAATGAAAAGAATATTTTTCATAAAATCTCGGGGTGTTACAGTTGGAGTCACACACTAATGTAAGGGATCATCCTCTATCCTTTTTTGTTTAAGAACCTATTTTTTGTTATGTTTATTAATTTCCATTTTTTGGTGTTGGGATATTGTAAGGGTTGGTGTCCTCAGAACCAACTGTTTTGTACTTTGATTACATAAATGTTCACTTATTATATATTGTTCATTGTTCTACATGACTATAATATAATAATGTCCTGAAATATTTGTTGCATTAATAAGGTCATAGCAGATCCCCGCTATGATGAGAACCTTGAAATTCTATAACAATATTCTTAAATAAAGTTCTGCGGTTGGATGACATACTATGATAGGACACCTAGTATACAGACCGTCATGTGTGAGTACTCATAAGAAGATGAGACTCTCTCTCATGGAGTTCGCACTTGGTAATCTCCAAGATGGGAGATTATGAGAACAGACCCGCCAGTAGTAATTCCGCATGTCTTGGTGTCATCGGATATTGCTATCTATGAGCGTGTGTAACGGTCCTTAGACTGGAAGATTATCATTAACTCATGTCATGACTCGCGCATTTAGATTTACTGATGAAAACCGTCATGCAGACAGTTGGCGGGAAGTAGGGTACGTTGGGTGCGTCACGAGTGACATGTTGTTAATGGATAAGTCAAGGAAGGATTTTTCCCTTCCATTTATGGAAGTTGATATCTCGGCCCTTTGATTTAAATAGAACTGTCGCATTAAATTCCATGGCCGTGGTGTAAACGATGAGTTTATTTCAGGTAGTCAAAGAACGACATATCAAGCATATAGTTTTATGACACTGCCATGAAACCTGCTTGATGAGATATTGAGACAAAGGGATTAAATTACACAGTAAGCGTTCGTATGAGGTGATATGTCAATGCGGCGTCAACTACATTGTCTTGGGTGCCTTGACCCGTTGCTAGACAGTAATCTTGGACTTTAGGCAAGCCCGCCTAATGCCAACGAGAAAGAGGCCTAGAGGGTCACACACTAAGTGTATCCATGTATCTCAAGTTGAATAAAGATTATTCTCGTACGTGGTTTAATAATTATTCAAGGAAGCCTAAGTTGTTTTAAATGATGGAGGAAAAAGAAAATAAAACAAGTACACGTCGTGTATTATTATTACATGCCATGTAGTTTTATTTTGGAAAGGAAATGAACAAATGAAAACAATATATACACGCCGTGTACATTTAATGTACACGCCGTGTAGTTTTCAATGAAAAAACAAGTACACGTCGTGTATTTATTAATACACGCCGTGTAGTTTTTTTTGGTTGGGATTTTGAGGATATAATATTTTTTTAAATGATATTTATTATAATCAGCGTGGGTGCATGTCAAGGAATTATTTATTCGACATGGGGTTTTAAATAAAGAGTCAATGAAATAAATAAAACGCATAACGCGTTTATTTATTGTCATAACTCTATAACCCCACACACCCGATTATAAATATCCTCACAACCCCAACTCTTTTCTGATACAAGAGAATCGTTGTGCACAACATCTCTGGAGAATTCTGTCAAGGCTGAAAGAACCTCTTCCTCCAAGAACGCTCTCAAGACCGAGAGAGATCCTCTTCCATCGGATCAAGACAATCTAAGGCGGACAACGCAAGCAAAGGCTTCTCCATGCTAGCACCCAGAGAATATTTTGGCGATGTCCAGAGATACGAGGTACACGTGTGGATCACCTCTAGAGGGAGTCTACACTTGGCTTCTGCGACGCAACGACGGATCACATCGACAACGTGATTGAGACCATCAACGAAGAAAGAACACCCAAAAGGTATTTCTTTATATTTAATTAAATTAATTATATTCAACCTGTAACGATCCTTGTTTGTGGTTCCGGGAAAAACCATCTTCTTTTTCTTTTTCTGTGATTCGATCCGTGGAGACTGGCGTTTATCGTCGTATTGATCCCGGATTGATCATTGCTAATGACAAAAAGCCAAGTGGGCACAACCACCCACGCGCTTCCACTTTGCCCGGAACCTTCAAATGGTATCAGTGGTAGGTTACAACATTGATTATAGTTATTTAATTTTCTTTGATAATTTACGCATTCGTATTTGATTCAATTCGAAATAAATCATTCTATAAATCTGAATTAACGAGATCTATTCTTCCTCCTTCATTTCTCGATTCATATCACATAAACGACCTTTTAATTATAATTTTGATTAAAATAAAAACGAGGAACTCATCCGGAGGAGCCTCTCTTTCTGTCTGTACAACACGGGATTACACAGCGTGTAATTAAAACTACACGTCGTGTACTTAGGTTCAACTAACCGGCACTGGTCCACCAAACCACGCCATGTGAATTGATTATGCCTAAGTTTTAATCACGTCGTGTTGACTAGAATAGAATGGCACATGGAAACCAGAATACACGACGTGTATGTTGGAACAACACGCCGTGTAGTCCGTTCTGACCCAGGTGAAACCGTGTACAAAGATAAGCCGCATACCGCGTATACGGGATCACCAGGCCGGTTACCGCGTAACAAGGAAGTACACGCCGTGTATGATTCATCTACATGCCATGTACTCTAAAATTTCCAATGTACAGAAAAACATGTCAAAGCCCCGGCGTATACTTTGGACAAAGGGTGAAAAGAAAAATACACGGCGTGTAATTATAAACTACACGCCGTGTACTTTCCAGAAATGGAATTTCACCAGGTTTCCTCCAATGTAAAAAGACCCGTACAAGGAATATGGATGAGAAGAATCTCAAGGAAATTCAGAAAGGAATTTAAGATAAATAATTGACTAATTATAAGATCATAATTAATTGATTTCGAGCGCGTCTTATCTTAAATAAAAGAACGATTAAAAGAATTTGAATTCTAAATATGCGTCAATGTCGTTGCATACTATGGATGATCAAGAGCTAGACCAAAGACCCTTTGTATGTGTATGGTTTCATTTAAAAAAATTTGGCCTGCGAGCCTTCTTCCAATAAAATGTAGGGCCTGCGTGCCCATGGTTTCTTTAATGTAAACCCATGTAATGGAGGATCTCCCAAGCCAAAGGAGACAGTTCAAATCCTGAAGCCGAGGCGAAACCGACACAAGAAGATACAAAGGTGGATAGGTGGGAGCTGCAAAACACGAACCATCAGGTTCAAGGTGTTTTCCCTAGGTCAGGGTAAGCTTATCAAAACCGCTAGATAAGCTAACCAAATAGAAGCTCATGATCATGCCATCTTATTTTATTTCTATCTGATTGCATGGTTTATATATTATGCATGTGTTGTCGCGATCACACAATTAATAAAATGAACAAGCATGCAATGATGGAATAAAACAAAAACCGGTCTATGCGTATACATTATCGGAACATGGTTAATCACTTAAGCAAGCATCACTTAATATTAACAAGCATGTGATAATGCAAAGATACGCATAAAGAATAAAATCCCTCAAATACCATATTAAGTCAGACCAAGCCTTCCGTTACTTGATTAAGGGAAAGACTCAATAAAACTATGTGTTTGACTAACCCTTGTTGGGACACTTACTTTTATAAAGGAAGCCATTATGAAAGGTTTCGGGTTGACTTAACCATATTACATCAAGATAAGTAGCCTTTGCTAGACTTGATTTAATATTGGAGGCAAGAGTTGAGGAAATCCAGGTCAGGATTTCAGGATTGGGGAGTCCACTCAACAGATCAAGGAACTGTAAGCTCACATTTGGCAAAGACCCGCCTACCTAAATACCTTTAAAAAGCTTGACCAACCCTTGTTGGGGTTATGCGAAGGGAAATATGGATCCTTTCCATTAGAATGTCAAAGCAACTGGAAATTACGAGTTCAATGGTGAGGGCCATTGGGAATTGATAAAATAGTGGGAGACTTAATAAAATTTATTATTTCTCATAAAATGTAATCAAGAAAGTACTGATGAATCTGCTCTTTTAAATTGTAGAATCAAAATGACAAACACATCAACAACATTTTCTCTGCGATTAATTCTGGATAAAGGCAACATCCTCACCGGTAGTAACTTTCAGGAATGGTTTAGGCGCCTTCGGGTTATCCTACGCCATGAACGTAAGTTTTATGTGATGGAGTCCTCACATCCTGATTCTCCTGTCCCAGGGGCATGTGATGAAGATTTCATAGTCTATGATCAACATTTCAACGATGCTCTCGACGTTCAATGTTTGATGCTGTCATATATGTCTAGTGAGCTCATGAAGTCTCATGAAGACATGGATGCCTACAGCATTCTCGAGAACCTCTGTGGTTTATACCAGGAGAGAGCAAGACAGGAAAGGTTTGAGATCTCCAAGGCTCTGTTTCAGATCAATCTTGGAGAGGGTGCCCCACCTGGGCCTCATGTAGTCAAGCTCATTGGCTACATTGAGCGCTTGGAGGTTCTAGGGTTTAAACTCCCTGAAGAACTGGGTACCGATCTCATTCTCTCATCACTCCCATAGAGCTTCTCAAACGTTGTTGTTAATTTCAACATGAACAATATTGAGAAGTCTCTATCTAATCTTCTTATCCTTATTCGCCATGTGGACAATGACATGAAGCGTGAAAAGCCTTCTGTCCTTATGGTGAATAAAAGGAAAGGGAAGGCGAAGAGCTTTAAGCCCAAAGCTTCTTCAAGGCCTTCCTAGAAAAGGAAGATCAAAGGGGAGGCAAAGGAACAGGATGTTGTTTGTTTCGCATGTGGCAATAAGGGTCACTGGAAGAAAAACTGAACCCAGCCAAGGAAGCAAGGGGAAGCTTCAGGTGCGTTTGTTATCGAATGCAATCTATCTGTTTCTACTAATTGGGTATTAGATACTACTTTTGGTGCTCACATCTGTATCCAAATACAGGAACCAAGTAGATTCGGGAAGATTGATCGAGGGGAGATAGATCTACGAGCAGCCAACAGAGCCAGACTTGCTGTTGTAGCTCTCGGGGACTACCACCTCACATTGCCTACCAGGATGGTCATGGTTTTGAAAGGATGTTATTATGTACCCTCTGTAACCAAAAACATTATTTCAGTATCCAGATTAGATACTGATGGATTCATATTCATGTTTGGAAATGAATGTTGCTACTTTTATAAAGATAGCATTTGTTTTGGTAGGGCACATTTATATAATGTCCTTTATGTGTTAGACTACACAAACCATGTAATGGCAATTGATAAAAAAGTTAATTTACATCACTCCTACCACACCCAAATTTGGCATCACCGACTAGGTCATGTCAATGAGAAACGTTTGACAAAATTACATTAAGATGGGTATTTAGATTCTTTCGAACTAAAACCACTTGGTGTATGTCATGCGTGTCTACAAGGCAAAATGACCAAAGCACCATTTAGTGGGAAAGGTGAAAGAGCTAAAGAGCTTCTAGAATTAGTTCACACAGATGTGTGTGGACCATTTCCAGTTGAAGCAAGGGGTGGGTTCTCGTACTTCATAACTTTTACTGATGATTTTCGTAGATATGGATATATCTATTTAATGAGGTATAAGTCAGATTCTTTTGATCGGTTCAAAGAATACAAGAATGAAGTTGAGAACCAGCTTGGTAAGAAGATTAAGAAACTCCGCTCAGACAGAGGAGGAGAATATCTTAATCAAGACTTCATTGATTTCTTATGGGAGTTTGGGATTCTATCTCAACTCACTCCTCCTTACACACCGCAGTGGAATGGTGTAAGTGAAAGGAGGAACCGCACCCTGTTGGACATGGTGAGATCAATGATGAGTCATGCAAGTCTTCCATTATCCTTTTGGGGATATTCATTACAAAAAACAGCACACATACTAAACCAAGTACCAACTAAATCGGTAAATGGTATTCCATACGAGTTATGGAGTGGACGCAAATACATGTTATCGAATTTACACGTGTGGGGTAGCGAAGCATTTTTTAAGGCCTCTTCAGGTAACAAACTTTCACCCCGAGGCACAAAGTGTATCTTTATAGGATATCCCAAGGAAACAAGGGGATATTACCTATACAACCCCTCAGAAAAAAAGGTTACAGTGGCAAGACACGCCATATTCCTTGAGAGGGAGCACATCTCCAGAAGAGATAGTGGGTGCGAGATAGACTTCGATGAAGTCGAGGCTCAAGATACACATGAGTTGGTACAAGATCATATTCCACAAAGCCCCGTGGAAGAACAATCTGTTCTAGAGACACAAGAACTGTGTAGGAGCACGAGAGAGGTGAGAGAACCAGAACGATATGGTTTTCTTTTCATTGAGGATGGTGACTCATTATTGGTTGACAATGATGATCCTATTACCTACAAGGAAGCAGTTGAAGGAACAGACATTGCCAAGTGTCAAGAAGCCATGAATTCTGAAATGGATTCCATGTACCAAAACCAAGTCTGGATTTTGGTAGATCCTCCAGTTGATGTAAAGCCTATTGGTAATAAATTGGTATTCAAGAAGAAACTGGACATGGAGGGGCAAATCAGCACCTACAAGGCACGACTGGTTGCAAAAGGTTTTAGACAGCGTCAAGGAATTGACTATGATGAAACCTTTTCACCGGTTGCAATGCTGAAGTCTATCAGAATCCTATTGGCCATTTCTACTTACCATGACTATGAAATTTGGCAAATGGATGTCAAAATAGCTTTCCTTAACGGGAACCTCCAGGAAGATGTCTACATGACACAACCTGAAGGGTTTGTGACTTCAAAGGATTCCAACAAGGTATGCAAGTTGCAAAAATCCATTTATGGATTAAAGCAAGCATCAAGGTCATGGAACATTCGTTTTGATGAAGCTGTTACAGAATTTGGCTTTGTTAAGAATGAATGTGAGCCTTGTGTCTACAAAAGGTTTAGTGGAAGTGCAGTCGTTTTCCTAATAGTATATGTCGATGACATATTGCTAATTGGAAACGAAGTACCTGTCTTACAGTCAGTTAATGCATGGTTGAATAAATGCTTCTCCATGAAAGACTTGGGCGAGGCGGCATATATTCTGGGGATCAAGATCCATCGTGATAGATCCAAGAAAATGCTGGGCCTAAGTCAAAGTATATACATTGACAGGATACTGAAGAGATTCAGTATGGAACAGTCCAAGAGGGGATTGTTTCCAGTGTCACATGGCATTCATCTTTCCAAGAAAATGCGTCCTCAGACACATGAGGAAAGAAAGAGAATGGCAAGGATCCCTTACGCATCTGCGATTGGGTCAGTCATGTATGCTATGCTATGTACGAGGATAGATGTTGCTTATTCATTAAGTGCGGTAGGCAGATATCAAGCTGATCCAGGAGACCTCCATTGGATGGTAGTCAAGACTATCCTTAAGTATCTGAGGCGTACTAAGGATATGTTCTTGGTTTATGGAGGAGATGAGGAACTATTAGTCAGAGGACATGTAGATGCTAGTTTCCAGACTGATCAAGATGACATGAAGTCGCAGACTGAATACATCTTCAGTTTGAATGGAGGTGCAGTGAGCTGGAAGAGCTCAAAACAAAGTGTGGTGGCAGATTCTACAGCGGAGTCTGAGTATATCGCAGCTTCTGAGGCAGCTAAAGAAGCAGTATGGATGCGAAGCTTCGTCCAAGAGCTGGATGTTGTACCGAGCAGTAAAGATCCTATCACACTCTATTGTGATAATACTGCAGCGGTGGCACTTGGAAAAGAGCCAAGGTCACATCAGCGGACAAAGCACATACTTCGGAAGTATCATCTCTTGAGGGATTTTTCTCAGAGAGGTGAAGTTGCAGTGAGCAGTATTTCCATGGAAGACAACGTGGAGGACCCATTGACTAAAGCCTTGACTCAGCAGAAACCTGATCATCATGTGAGGTCTAGCGGACTAAAAGTCGTAGGCAGTTGGCTCTAGTCCAAGTGGGAGTTTGTAAGGGTTGGTGTCCTCAGAACCAACTGTTTTGTACTTTGATTACATAAATGTTCACTTATTATATATTGTTCATTGTTCTGCATGACTATAATATAATAATGTCCTGAAATATTTGTTGCATTAATAAGGTCATAGCAGATCCCCTCTATGATGAGAACCTTGAAATGCTATAACAATATTCTTAAATAAAGTTCTGCGGTTGGATGACATACTATGATAGGACACATAGTATACAGACCGTCATGTGCGAGTACTCATAAGAAGACGAGACTCTCTCTCATGGAGTTCGCACTTGGTAATCTCCAAGATGGGAGATTATGAGAACAAACCCGCCAATAGTAATTCCGCATGTCTTGGTGTCATCGGATATTGCTATCTACGAGCATGTGTAATGGTCCTTAGACTGGAAGATTATCATTAACTCATGTCATGACTCGCGCACTTAGATTTACTGACGAAAACCGTCATGCAGATAGTTGGCGGGAAGTAGGGTACGTTGGGTGCGTCGCGAGTGACATGTTGTTAATGGATAAGTCAAGGAAGGATTTGTCCCTTCCATTTATGGAAGTTGATATCTCCGCCCTTTGATTGAAATAGAACTGTCGCATTAAATTCCATGTCCACGGTGTAAACGATGAGTTTATTTCAGGTAGTCAAAGAACGACATATCAAGCATATAGGTTTATGACACTGCCATGAAACCTGCTTGATGAGATATTGAGACAAAGGGATTAAATTACACAGTAAGCGTTCGTTTGAGGTGATACGTCAATGCGGCGTCAACTTCTTTCTCTTGGGTGCCTTGACCCGTTGCTAGATAGTAATCTTGGACTTTAGGCAAGCCTGCCTAATGCCAACGAGAAAGAGGCCTAGAGGGTCACACACTAAGTGTATCCAAGTATCTCAAGTTGAATAAAGATTATTCTCGTACGTGGTTTAATAATTATTCAAGGAAGCCTAAGTTGTTTTAAATGATGGAGGAAAAAGAAAATAAAACAAGTACACGTCGTGTATTATTATTACATGCCGTGTAGTTTTATTTTGGAAAGGAAATGAATAAATGAAAACAATATATACACGCCGTGTACATTTAATGTCACACCGTGTAGTTTTCAATGAAAAAACAAGTACACGCCGTGTATTTATTAATACAAGCCGTGTAGTTTTTTTTTGGTTGGGATTTTGAGGATATAATATTGTTTTAAATGATATTTTTTATAATCAGCGTGGGCGCATTTCAAGGAATTATTTATTCGACATGGGGTTTTAAATAAAGAGTCAATGAAATAAATAAAACGCATAACGCGTTTATTTATTGTCATAACTCTATAACCCCACACACCCGATTATAAATATCCTCACAACCCCAACTCTTTTCTGATACAAGAGAATCGTTGTGCACAACATCTCTGGAGAATTCTTTCAAGGCCGAAAGAACCTCTTCCTCCAAGAACGCTCTCAAGACCGAGAGAGATCCTCTTCCATAGGATCAAGACAATATAAGCCGGACAACGCAAGCAAAGGCTTCTCCACGCTAGCACCTGGAGAATCTTTTGGCGGCGTCCAGAGATACGAGGTACACGTGTGGATCACCGCTAGAGGGAGTCTACACTTGGCTTCTGCGACGCAACGATGGATCACATCGACAACGTGATTGAGAACATAAACGAAGAAAGAACACCCAAAAGGTATTTCATTATATTTAATTAAATTAATTATAATAAACCTGTAACGATCCTTGTTTGTGGTTTCGGGAAAAACCATCTTCTTTGTCTTTTTCTGTGATTCGATCCGTGGAGACTGGCGTTTATCGTCGTATTGATCCCGGATTGATCATTGCTAATGACAATAGGCAAAGTGGGCACATCCACCCACGCGCTTCCGCAGCGCCCGGAACCTTCAGATATGTCATTAAATATCCCCCTTAGTATCCATGATATTTAAATATGATTATTAATAAATTACACTCTCATTAAATCCTCCCATGAACCGTTATGTACAGCTGTTGTTGCACTGATATTTTGTAAGGGATCCTCACCACCTTTTCTCTATGGATGTTTCTTTACTACTGTTTTCATTTTATTTCCAATTACCAATGTTTGGATATGAATTTACATAGACATATTATTTTCCATTTCATATCAAAATGATGAGAAAACATTTAACAATCATTAAAACATTTTATAAATTTTTATGTGACACTATTATGCTTCTGAAATTTCACCATGTTCATTCAGGACAAAAAAATTGTGTAGTGATTACTATACCCATTTCTTATCAAGGGTTTTACTTTAAAAACATATAAATCATTGAATTTTGGCTTACATGTATTTCATATACACTACATAGTCATGAAATAAAAAATTATTATGAATGAATCAGTGTTGTATTATTTATGTGGCACACATAAGAGTGAGAATTAATTAAAGTGACAGTGTGCACATAATTATATAGAACTATAATGAATTGGGTAATGTTTAGCCTCATGAGACATAATGATGAGACAAGGAGTGACCTTATTTCTTTAGGGAAATTTTCCTATAATAATTTATTGTTATATAGCCTTATTCCTTGATTATTATGATGTGTTTTAAGTTGTTTCTACATTTCCTATGTTGTCCCTATGATTATCTGGTTATGTCATGCCTCTTTGTTCAAGTTTATGATTCTCAATCCTTTTATTCTCCATTTAAAAGCCAATACTCTAAAAAGAATTTACTTATTCATGTTATGCCACCTTTGTTCCATTACTGGACTTTATATATCAAATCTATCTAATTTATGACTCTATGTAATCCCATGCATTTTGAAGTGCAATCAATTTAAGGACGTTTTCAATGAAGTTGATGTTATCATGTTTTTAATTGTTATATAATGTACCTATTTCCCAAACACACTATAATTTAGATATTATGAGTTGTATTAAGTGTAAAATTATCTAATAAATCATGTATTAATGTTAATTAATCATAATGGTAGTGATAGTTGATATCAATCGAAATATTTATATATTTTTGGGTTCTAGATAATAAAACTCTAGAGATAGGCTTAATAAAATAATTAAGTAATATAAAACATCCCAAATGTTTATAAATGTATAAATTAATTGTTTTATCAAGAAAATAAATCTATTCTTGGATTATATTAGTGGATGTGTCTCTCACACAGATGTACCTATAGATAAAATTAAAAAATACTCCATTAAGCTAGAATTGATTGGAAATTCGTGCCCTCAAACATGCATTTATTCAAACCAATTATTTCACTATTTGTGGATATTAATTAGTAGTTAATAGTATCAATATAATATATTATTAGTGGAAAAACCCCCATAAGTGTCTATTTTATGAAATATTTAATTGATATCATTTTTTGATGGCCATAAATTATGAAGTTCAGGAATAAACATCATTTATATGTTATGCATTTAGGATTGTTTCCAATGAATTGATATTAAATTTATTTATCCCAAATTTATTGTTGTATGGTCATTGATATCTCTAGAACATGTTTTCAATCAAGATAAATTAGTTATTTGGTTTTCTTTCTCAATTTATTTCTATGTTTTCACTTCCAACTAATGTTCGCTATCTTTGAATCCAATTTATTTTATGAATTTCATATATCTCTTTATCTCATTTCAAAAGGATGTCTTATTAAACCTTTTTATGGTGTTGGATTTAATCAAATATATATTTACATGTCAAAAAAACTCTCACAATATTCATCTTTAAATTTCTAGGATTCAATTTATTATAGGGGGAATAATATAATGCCCTTAGTTTTTAAAATAGAAAACTGTGTTTGATAGAGTTTTTGATACGCATCACCAAGCCCAAAAAAATGTATTTTAAATATATTAATGAATTATAATTTCCATTACATTTATTTATTTGATTTATATTAACTCTTTATGATATATATATGTTTACAAAATATATTAATATATTCTTAGTAAATAATAAATCCAATTTTGGCAACATCTTTTCTTCTTCCAAACCAGTTTCCTTCAATAATGATTTTTAGTTTCATAATATGAAAAAATATAATAATTCCATTCTATAACATTTATAAAATTAATTTCATAAAATTATCTCTAATTTTATATCATCATAAAATAATAAACATATGATTAAATTTGAGTACTTTTTGAAAATAATGACTTGTTAGGGAATACTCGAAAATAGAATTTTTGATTAAAATTATTAATTTTTTTTATAAAATAATTATTTTAAAAATAAAATTATTAAAAAAAAATTATTTCAATGTATCAAAAAATTTATTAAGTTTTTATTTAAAATAATTAAGATACTTTTTATCATCCTTATATCATAATTTAGTATAATTTTATTTTTAAGATTAAATTTTTTTTCCAAAAATGTATTTAAAAATGAATAACATTTCATTATTTAAATAAAATAATATAAAAATAAATGAGAATTATTTATTTTAAATTATTTTATTATGTTTCTATAATTATTAATTTTTATTTATATAATTAATATTATTGTTTTAGGTATAAAATAATGTCAAATTTTCCATAAAAAGTATCTTTTAGATAACCACTTTCAATCCTGATTGTGAAGTTTATATTATATTAAATTCATCCAAATATTTGACTTTATTTTTATAAATTTCATTCCATATTTTAAATCATCATAATTAATATTATCTAATAAGTTTAACTTAATTATTTACAATATTATTAGTATACGTAATAAATATTATTTACAACAGTAAAATTAAAATAAATTAATTAAGGGTAAAATATAATTATTAAAAACTAGAAATAACATCAACCTAATAGTAATAATATTTATATTTCCTTTTCATAAAAAATATTATTATACTTATTCTTTATTTTTTAATTTATAATTGAATAATTAGTTAGTTTGATAAAGAACTGTATGATGAAATAAAATTTGTATTTTTAAATAATTTCAAATCTAAATTTACTCATTCCTTTTGATGAATTAATGTATTTATTAAATAAATTATATTTTAATAAAATACTATAATTATAAAATTTAATATATATAAATCATTATATAATTATTTATGAAGTCAAATGTGATTTTTATAAGGGTTTGAAAACTGTTATTGTAAAAAAACCCTATAATTTCTCCATAAATATTTATTCTACATTAAAATCGCAATAAAATATTTAGAAACTTATTTTGATAAAAATAATATTTTTTTTGGAATCAGAACATCGGATTGTCCCTTAGTTAATTTTACATTATTTTCTAACACATTTCAGTTTTTGGGTACATGTTAAATACCATATAAATATATGATGTGTATTATAACAACATGATGTCACAACAATGATGCAATAAATTATGTAAAGGTTATACAAGACAAATAATATGTTATACCTTGAAAATAATGTCATTTAATGATTATTTGATCAATTTTATAAATCATTTTTGAGTCCTCTAATATCATTATTATATTTTAATGTTTTAAAATAATTTCATTAATATTATGACTCAATTAGAAATTATCATGGGTATTATTTTATAAATTTTATCCCCTCTTCTTATTAAAAAATTTAAAACGACTCTTATAAAGAAAAAAAAAAGTAAAAACACGGGAAGGTTTGTGGAATTGTTTATTTTATTATATTGAGTCCAAAACATATGCTTTAAAAATGATAAAGCTTTTCCAACTCATTTTTTATATAAACTCACTCAAGATCATATTTATCTCAATTAAAAATAATTACTAAAATTTATTTCACTTTCATTCCATATATAGAGTCTTAACAACTCACCCCCGTGCTCAAAAAAATATCATCCCAACCATTTTGAGTTACATACTCATGTAAGGGATCTTCCACTGATCTTTTTTATTCACACACATTTTTTATGTTATGATTATTAATTTCTATTTTTTCATGTTGGTGTGTGTTCTTCCATATCCCTCATATAGTTAATTTAACTTCTAAAGGAAAAGAGACCTATATCACTATAATTATTCCCTCTAATGAACCAATATGTACACATGATACCATTCTGAAAATTTGTGTGGGAACACTACATTCTCTTGTCTATTCAAGACTCTCTATTATCTTATGCCTTATATTTCCAATTACTAATGTTGTGATATTTAATTTTATGTCCCTATTACCTCCCATTTTATTTCTAAATTTTAGATACTTTTTTCACTCTCATAAATCAATTTGATGAATTGTTATGGGACGTTGTTATCCTGGAGAATTTTGAAAAAGATTTTTTCATGAAAAAATAATTGTTTAGTGAATACCATACCAATTTACTATCAATGAAGTTCTCCATTAATCACTTATATATCCTTTATTTTTTGGATTACATGTATTTATTTCAAAATTCATGATGTTGTAATAAAAAATGCTGATTAGTGACTCTATATTGTATAATCTATGTGGAACAATTGAGCATGTGAATGAAATGAATGTGATGAGTTCTCCCGAAATTATATAGTACTATAATGCGATGGGTAATGTTTAGTCTCGTGAGATGTTGTAACGACCCAAACTTTCATTAATGAAAATATCTCTTGATCTAATTAAATGTCTTGTTATTTTTATATAAAATGTGAACATCATTGATTTTATGGTTCTGGATTTTAATATATAGTTATGAATCGTGACTGTTGCTAATATAGTTGTTGAACAGTGTTCACATGATTAGTATAAATATAGGGGTTTAACAAATCCAATTTACTCAGACAAAGGAAAGGATGGCCTCATCCAGAAGATTGTCCTCGTGTGAAGCCCATTTGTTGGAGCTAGGAAATGAGGTGGTGTCATTTGTCTTCACTCTTATCGAAGCCCAAGCCAAGGATGAATAGGTTAAGCTCGAGCGGAACCACCTAAGAGAGAAGTGGAAGCTGATATAGATTACCACCCGAGAAATGTTATCTAAGCCACCCCAAGAGTCGGTCACCATCTTAGACTATACCCTTCATTTTTATGCGAGTGTTATAAGGGGTTATGTAACAAGGAATTAGAACTATTAATATGTGTATTATTTGTTTTATATAATTATGAATATACATTCATAATATTATTGTTACTTGGTAAATAGTTTTTAAAGTACAAATTGTATTTTTAGTTAATATTCAACTAAGAAATCTATTTTGAAGAATAAATGGATTTTTTAATTAAATAATATTTTAATAATATATTATTATAAAATTAATTTTTATTATATATAAATTATCATAAAATTTTAGGAATGAAATTGTAATTTTTATTAAGGTATGAAAACTGTTTTAGGTCAAAACCCATTAATTTTCAGTAAATATCAGTTTTAATTTAATAAGTAAAAATTATAATATTTATAATATTAATTAGATAAAATGAATATTATTTTTGGGATTAGGACATCGAAATTATCCAACGGTGAATTTTTCATAATTTTCTGAGATAGTGGAATTTTTGGGTAAATATTAAATACGTTTTTAATATATAATGTGATTTCGGACATAATAATGACCCAATAGTGAGGTAATAAAATACTATAAACATTTTTTTCAGCCAAAATATGTTTTAGCATTAAATTAATGTGATTTTAGATTCGTTTGATTTGTTAACAAGGATTTTGTGGACCCTCCATGACTTTTAAAACAATTTTTCTTTTTAAATTGTTTCCTTGAGAGTGTGACTCACCTTCACATAAGCAATCCTATTATTTTAAGAATTTCGTCCACTGGACTTATAAAATAATATTTTCCACTCCCCTTTTTCATAAACCATGGTCTGGTTAGTGGTATTGATTAGTTTAATGTGAGGTTTCCAAAACCTAAATAATAAAGAATTCCCTCTGCTTTCCTATATAAACCCACCCATGCTGCCACTTCCTCTTCAATCAATTCCTTTGGAGTTCGACCAACCCCTGCTCTCCTCTCTCTATAATCCTCCCAAGGTGCCCCAAACTTCAAATAAGCCTCTCCCATTCCGTTGTAATCACACTTCCAAGTATGGGATTTCTTCATTTCTCATTTTCTGTATAATTTTATTTATGTTGTTATGCCCTTTTGTTCAATTAAAAATGTTGGGGTATGATTTCACACCTCCCCCATACTGTCCTCTTTATACATGGATGATGGGAGACCCTTTTCTATCTCATTAATGCATCCCATGTACACCTGTTACCGTGCTGAAATTCCATTAGTGGTTTCTCTCTCCTCTTTTACATCCAAGTAATTCTTTTGTATTATGCATATAAATTCCATTACATTTATTGGGACATGTATCCATATGACCCCTTAATTTCCATTTAATGTGCATATTATGAGACACCATTTCCAAACTCATAAACTATTTTCATTAATCCTTATGTCACGTCATTATGCTGTCGAAATTGCACTGCATTTTTCCAAGCCGACATCATTGTGTAGTGAATATCATACCCATGTCTCTATCAATGGTATTAACTTTTATACACATATATCTATTTAATGGAAAATTCATGTATTTATTCTACATTACTTAATCTTGGAATAACTGATGATTTTGATTGGTTCCATGTTAAATGATCCATGTTGCACACTTATGCATGAAATGAAATGTTTAAGAAGGGTGCGACCTGATAGCGCTCCAATGCATTTGGTAAAGTATAGTATCGTGATACTTCTTGTTCAGTGGGTGTTTACTCGTGGTAATTTAAGTGCAATTAGGTTTTACTCATTCCTCATGTGCAATTAGGGTTTACTCATGCTCTATGTTCAATGAGCCTTGCCTCGTGTTAATTCCTAGTTAAGTGTTGCTGCAACATTTCCATGTTATGATTATCATTATTTAACATGCCTTTATTTTCGTGTTTCTCTTATGATCCATTGATATCCCTATTGTGTAAAATGTATTTTATTCTTCATGTTATTCCATGTATATTCCCTTAGTAGGCTTTATAGCTCACCCTTTTCTTATGCATTTCCTTAGGTTATCGCATGCAATGCTAAGTACGGGGGAATGTAGTGGTCATGTAAAGGATGTTTTCTATAAATATGTTTTGTGTTTTCTATTCTAAGATGTTATCTATGTTTCTCAGCCCCAAATATAGTAGACCTACGGATATTATATGTGGTATTAAGTGAATATTTTATGTAATAAATCAGCTTTATGTGTGTAATAAAAAGAAGGGTTGTCATAGTTTGTATCAGATGATAGGTTTAGTTATTATTGGGATTAGGATTAGAAACCCGTAGTGAAGACTTAGAGACAATAATAAGTAGAATAATATCATCCATAAGTATTGGTGAGAATTTAGAAAGTGGTTTATCTAGAAAATACATTCATGCTTGGATACGAGCAGGTAGAGGAAGCTCTGGCACATATGTATCCTAGGGGAAAAACTTGAAAACACCGCTTTGAGCTAGACTCAAATGAGAAACGATGTACGAAAATGAGCCTTGATATACTCTTGGTTACGAAACTCTTGGGGGATATTCTTTTGTAAATTCATAAGCTTAATATGAACCCTTATTAAGGGAAATAAAAAAAATTCCACTATGTATATATGATAGATAATAGATCATGAATAGTATAGATTGAAGCCTATGGATTCATAAGTTAAGGAAATAAAATTTATTTATATTTCATCAGTTTTTTCCTTGGATTAACCTTTATGTGTTATGCCTAACTTTACTTTTATTCCACCAAATGGACTGTAATAGGAGGACTCAGGCTAATAACCGATGTGAAGATCAATGTGATGAATGTGCAAATGAGATGCCAAATCTGATGGGAGCAGGAAACGTGAACCTTGTCACTCTTCTCTCTCAGTTAACTTAAGGTTTGAATAGAAACATGGGTCAAGAGGAATTTTCAACCCCCTCCCCCCCCCAAGAAAGAACAAGTCACTATATAGAGATTCATGAGACAAAAGCCTCCTAATTTTAATGGATCGTCTGATCCCTCAATTGCCGAACAATGGTTCAACTCCATTCAAAATATCTTCTACATCCTTTAATGATCCAAACAAGAGAAGGTTCATCTGGATGCTTATCGTATTGAAGGTGAATTTGATCAATGGTGGATGTTGAAAAAAAATACAAAGCTTGAGGAAGAGATCGAGGTGTGGGAATGGAAGGATTTCTAGACGATGTTTTTCGATAAATATTATCTGTGCACCCTCCGACTTAAAATGGAAAAGGTCTTCCTTTCCCTCATGCAAAAAGACAAAGAATATGTCAGAGCATATGACAAAAACTTTACAAGTCTTGCATGATATGCCTTCGTCTTTTTCGTTACCCCCGAATATAAGGTTGACCGCTTCTTTGGTGGCGTGAAACCTAGCCCACGAAAAGTAAGGGTGATCCGTGACATCGACAGCAATGAGAAAATTGTCTGATGTAACCTCATGGTTGAAATGGAGATCGGAGAATCTCATGCGTATCATGGGGATAAGAAGAGTAAGTTGAAATTCAATGTTGGAGGTCCGATGGATAAATCCAACGGTGCTAAGAAGATCCAGCACCCACTTACCAAAGGTGAGGAATGAATCACCCTGGAAATTAACTAAAGGGGATGAGAAAATTTTTGAGGTGTGGAATAGAAGGGAAACTAGCTGTTAACTGCTGACAAGAATACCCTGTGGTTGCAACAGAGGAGAAGAACACTCTGTTCGAACCTCAATGTGTTCTTCATTTCTACAACTACAAAGAACCAGGGAATCCTGCAAAATACTTCCCTAAGACATGGAATTTCAGTGGCAACCTACAACCTCCAAGGCACCAAGAGAGATCTATTGCCATCACTACTTCCAATGTGAACCCTGACGATGATGTTATGATAGGTATGCTAGTTATTCATTCAAGAATAGAAAAAATACTTTTGGATTCAGGTTATATGAATTGTTTTACATCCCAGACGTTTAGTAGATAAATCCCAACACAACCACAAATCATGGAAGTGAAGATGTCGTTGAGTACGAGGAATAGGGTTATCATTTCATCCCCTGAATATAAATCCTCCTCTATCATAATATGTGGATGGAATTTCTCGGTGACCCTTGTCATAATCCCTCGTGTGGAATTTGATGAAATTATTTTCATAGATTGGGTTTCAAAATATAGATCCAACATAAATTTCTATGAGAGGGAAATCACTCTGCATGTGGAGAATCGACCCCCTATACTATACAAGTGCAAGGAGGAAGATGATTCTTCTTTACCTCCATCACCTTAAGCATGGATATTACTTCCCTATGAGCACGCATATCTAGCTTAGATGATTGAGTGTAAGGAGGTAACCGTCTTTGAAGACATACCTATTGTGAAGGAATTTTATGATGTGTTTCCCAAGGAATTTCATGGTCTTCCTCATAGAAGGTATGTTTAATTCTCAATTGATCTTATACCTAGGGCATTTACAATATCCAAGAATCCGTATAGAATGGAAGTTGCCGAGCTTTGGGAGCAGAAGAAACAACTACAGGAGAATCTGGATAAAGGGTTTATACACCAATGGGCTTCACCATGGGGTACACCAGTCACTACAAGAAAACTGAATATTTTCGGCGGACGATTTGCGACGGGCTCCCGTCGCAAAAGGTCTTTTGCGATGGGGCTCCGTCGCAAATATGTGTTTTTGCGGCGGTCCCGTTGAAAAAATATTATTTGCGACGGTATTTGTCCCCCATCGCAAATGAGTTTTCGTTTATATATAAAAAAGGTATTTTCGACGGGTCGTCGCAGATATATTAGTTGTGACGGGTCAGAATCCCATCGCAAATGCGTAATTTAAAATAGTACTTGCGATGTCGGTATTTGTGACAGACCGTCGCAGAAATGTTTTCCCGACGGATATTCGTCCCGTCGTAAATGGTACAGTAAAAAACATTTACGACGGGAATTCCCGTCGCAAATGTACTCGTCGCAAATATTAGAAAAAATAAAATAAAATAATTAATACCAATCGTATAATTTTATATAAAAATAATATTATTATTAATAATATAAAAAATTATATTATTATAATATAAATAAAAAAATATATACAATATAATTATGAAATATTAGTATAAAATAATAATAATATGAATACAAAGAATATAATATAATATAATAATACTAATATTAATAATATAAAAAATTAATATAATATTATTATTATTAAACTATATATATATAATAATAATAATATTAATAATATAAATAAATTATATTCTTATAATATTAATAATAAAATATATGTAATATAATTATAAAATATTAATATCAAAAAATAATAATAATATGAATATAAATAATATAATATTATATATTATGAAATATTAATGTCAAAAAAATTATAATAATAGTACTAATATTATTTATATAAAAAATTAATATAATAATATTATTATTAAAATAAACATACATATTTATGAAAAAATAATATTAATAATATCAATATTAATAAAATTATAAAATCAGAAACTTCTCATTATTAACAATAAATATAAAATATTAAATGTAAAATTACTAAAATAAGCAGACATTAAAAATAAAACTAATAAGTAATAATATATTAAAAAAATTAAAAACAAATTAAATCACATAATATTTGTACCAATATGAAAGAGGATTTTTAAATAGTTAATATAAAAATAAACTACGAACTCAAATGTTTATTACATCTAAAAAAATCACTGGGGGTGGATAATTTGGAGGACCTGGATGACCTGGAGGTGGTGGTGGAGGAAACTCCATCCCTAAAATATGATTCAGACGACACATATACTCCATATACTCCTAATGTTTCTCCTCATATAAATTTCTCTCCTCATCCTTCTGCTGACGCATCTTCTCCTGCCATCGATGCATCTCCTCATCGTGCTGCTGAAACATCTTCTCCTGCCCCTAACGCAAAACCTCTATAACCTGACTCTGAGCACGCAGTTGCTCCTGATACTATGAGGCAGAAGATGATGTCTCTCCAGGAGATCCTCTCGAGCAGGATGCTAACATCACAGCAGTACCATAATAAGCTGCAGGAGTCAAATGAGAGCCGATACCAACTACTCGGCCCTTTTCGAAGCCATATTGGGTCGCCTGCATCCATGTCGTCTCATAAAAATGGGGGGCACTAGTCTGATCACCTGTCTCGTCTTGACTCTCATCATGTGTCTAAGATTTCGCGGCCTCATATGACTCCTTAAGTTTCAATTAGAAATTAAAATAATGAAAATATTATATGCATTTAATTTTCAAACTGAAAAGAAAATAATACTGACCAAAATCTGACGCTGGCGGTCACCTCTAATCTCTCTAGTAGCCGGGTCAGTGTACATCTTCCGATAAATGTTGTACGCCGAAATACCGGGCTGCTCGGCTTCATATATGAATATAAAATAAACTGTTTATATTTAAAGTTGTATAAAATATTAAAAAAAGTACTTACCAGACGCTCTATATGCGCACTAAATGTACGACTACTAGCTCGATGTATCACCTCTTGTCCCCCCCCCCCTCGATTCTGTCGACCCAATGCAGATCTCCTCTGAAACCCACCACCCAACCAGTGTGTACATAATCCATCCCAAACATGAGATGAAATGTACTCTGGTCAATGGGCTCGATAGGACTCATCAAATTTTTCCACTCCGGCTTTCTTCGCAGCCGACTTTCTCAAATTATGAAAAAACTGATGGAAACGATCACGTATAGACACCACCCATGCCGCGTGGATAGTGGCACGCATGCTCTCATCGATGGGATACCATAAAACCTAATATAATGTTATTAATGAATTAAATTTCAAAATAAATAATTTTTAATTACGTACCAGCCAATGATCGAAAATGGAGGCCTTCACATCAGAGGGAATCTGATCCCATGAGAGCCAGGGCTGAGAAAAATAGTTGTGCAAGATAGCGCTCCCCTGTCCAATAGCTATATGCGTAAAACTATGGAAAAAGAACAAATAATAAAACAATTAGAATATTAATAAATTATAATGAAAGATAACTAAAATACACAGTTTACCATACCACCACATGTGCGCATCGAATCCAAGAGGTGGACGTCGTTGCGGGATAGGATCTGGAATCATCATTCTGGAAAGACCACGCCCCCCTCTGAGTTCTCCCTGTAGTGCCAATAGCCTGAGGGTCAGATGACTCAAGAACCTCATCATCCATAGGTATATCATCCTCCAGCAACTGATGAAACGTTTCCGGGTCCATCTGAATAATGAAATGATCATTATTAGAAAACAGTTGAAAATAACTATTATGTATAGATATATATTTTTTATGATTCAAACCAGAATTTTACTGTGTCAATGTTCATCTTCATCATCATCTTCATAGTTTTCAATGTTAATGTCTTCATCTTCCTCATCAACATCATCAATTTCCATATTAGTTTCACTGTCATCATCTCTTGTCATTTCAAATTAAGTTGAAACATTATTGACAACATCATCACCATTGACCCTTAACTGTGGGGTGTCATCCTTGATATTCATGTCTCTTTGTGAAAAAAGATGTGTTTTGAGGAGTGTCCTGAAAAATTTCATTTCCTTGCACTTCAGTGGAACCACATTCAGTTTGAGTAAACTGATTTTCTCAAGATTTAACTTTTATTATACTCCACCAATCATCAAACTCTTTTGCAATAGCACACTATTTTGCATAATAAATTTGATGTGCCTGATGAGCCAATAAAAATGGTTCATTTACTTCAAAAATACTTTTATGTTTAATATCAACAATTCCATGAGTCGGATGAATACGCAAGTCTCTCTCTGTATCCAGCCATCGACATTTAAACATTGTTACATAATTCTGTCCCAAATAACACAGTTCAATAATTTCTTCATGCATACCATAAAAGTGAACTTCAATATCTCTATGATGTGATCCCTTCAAACAAACACCACTATTAATCGTTTTTTTTTGATTCCCCATATGCACGTGTATGAAAGTGATAACCATTCACCACATATGCATTATAATATTTAACCATTTTGGATGATGGGGGTACTCAAAATACGCAATCGACTATCAATCTTATCAGTATGTACAAATACCTAAAAATTTGTAAAAAATTTATCAATATTAGAAGTAATAAAATTATTTTATACGTAAAACCAAAAAATAATATATGTTACCAGTTTTTGAAACCATTAGGCAAAAATGTTTTTCCGACGTCCTTCTAAGCCAACTACTGTAATTTGTGGAAATTGTTTCTTGATATGATCATCATATAACCTACAAATACAATATGATTAATTCACTGTTACATAATCTATAGAATAAGGTATAAGAGAACTCACAGTACAATTGGTGACATTTCTTCACAGTTGATTAGAACATATGTATGAGCTCTATGATGTTTATCATATGAAATCCATCTATCATGAACTCCACCAAAGCTAAGTTCAGGCTGATTGAAAACTGATAATTGATTGTTCATTTCATCATAAAAATTCCCCCCGTTCCGGACCATGCAGTAAAATTTTGAGGGATATTCAGATTCAAAATAATGAGAGCAGAATAAAGCAATTTCTTCTTGCAAATAAGCTTCAGCAATTGAGCCTTCAACTGATGCTTTGTTACAGACTTTTTTCTTCAATTTCTGCATGCATCTCTCAAATGGGTACATCCATCAAAACTGAACTAGACCTCCACATTTTGCTTCATGTAGAAAATGTAATATCAAATGTTCCATAGAGTCAAAGAAAGTCGGAGGAAATATTTTTTCCAATTTGCATATAATTACAACAACATCTTCTTCCAGTTTTCTTAGTGTATCATAGTCTCTGGTCGCCGCACACATGTCTCGGAAAAAATATGATATATCTGTTATCGAATCCCAAATCATATAATTCAACGAACCTCTTAATCCAATGGGCATAAGTCTTTCCATTATAACATGACAGTCATGACTTTTTAATTCGGTAATATGACCATTTTTAACACATCTGCCAATGTTGGAAGCATAGCCATCTGGAAGTTTCAAATCTGCAATCCACAGACAAATTAATAAGCGACTCTCTTTGGTCGGTGTATAAGCTGTTTTTGGCTTCATTAATCTCTGTGATATGTCATTTTCAAACAATTCATGTTTGGGTCACCTGTAAATTTGGGCAAGATCTAATCGTGCCTTTACATTATCGCTGGTTTTACCCGGTGTATCCAAAACTATATGAAATAAATTATCAAAACAGTTCTTCTCAATATTCATGAAATCCAACATGTGTCGGAACAAAAAATCAGACCAATATGGCAGATTCCAAAAAATGCTTCATTTTTTCCAATTGTGTTCTTTCCCAAAACCATGAATTTTCTGTCAGTTTATTGTCAGTCCAAAAGTGATGGAAGGTAATGAAAATACAACTCATTGTAACTCTGTACCTGAGATCATTTTTGGAGGTTTATCTCTTTAAATTATGCCTTTTCCGAAATGAGATTTATTCCTCCAAAAAGGATGATCGATTGGAAGAAATCTGCGATGACAGTCAAAATAGAATGGTTTTTTTCCATTCACGAGCATAAATTATTTGTTGTCTCCCATACAGTAAGGCCATGATTTTGGGCCATGTGTACTCTAGCTAGATAACATACCATATGCCGGGAAGTCACTAATTTTTTTAAATCAAAGCATCTTTCATTACAAAATTCTATTTCGAAGCAGCATCATATGTACCAACACCATGACTCCACAATAAATTTAATCCATCAATCAGTGGTTTCAAATAAACATCACTATTCTTTTTCGGATGTCCTGGGATTAATAATGTCAAAAGGTTATAAGGCTCTTTCATCAACATCCATGGAGGCAAATTGTACGGAGTTATAAAGACCGGCCAACAGGAATACTGACTACCAAAAGATCCAAATGGACAAAAATCGTCAGTAGAAAGACCAAATCGCACATTCTGGGATTCTAAAGCAAAAGACGGATGTAATTGATCAAAATGTTTCCATGAATCACCATCAGATGGATGAATCAATATTTTACCATTTGAAATATTGGTTTTGTGCCATGACATCATTGTCGCTGTGTTCTGAGACATAAATAAACGCTGCAACCTGGGTGTCAGCGGGAAATATCTCAACTGTTTTACAGGAATCAATCCAGACTTCCCTGATTGAGCTTCTTTATACCTCGATTATCCACATGTGGTACAACTATCCAATGACTCATTTTCACCAGAATATAAGATGCAATCGTTTGAACATGCATGGATCTTCTAATAACTAAGTCTTAGATTACAAACGAGTCTTTTGATCTGATAATAATTAACAGGCAGCACATTTCCTTCAGGTAACAGTGCTTTAACCAAAGAAAATATCTGATCAAAATAGTTATTTGACATTCCATTATCTGATTTAATAGCCATAAATTTTGAAACTGCTTCGAATTTTCTTATCTTGCAACCATGATATATTGCATCCTCAGAAGACCTGAACAACTCAGCAAATTCAGATGGTGAAAACTCGGGAGGTAAATCAACATCATCCTCGATTTCTGTTTGTTGAACGGATGACCCTACAACATCATGTACTAAATTCTGAAACTGTGATGGATCCGAAATAAAATTATTAGTATCTTCACTGGAACTGCGTTCACTGTGTTGATACCAAAAAATATAATCTGATTGAAAACCATAACGCAAGAGATGTTTCCCAACGATGTCAAATGTCTCAAACGTTCTCAGAGCACATTTTTTACAGGGACACTAAATTGTCCCTTCTAAAACAAATTCCGGGTTTTATGATGAAAATGATAAGAAAGATTCAACACCATTAGCATATACAAGATTTAAACTAGAACCATTGGGATTTCTGTGCTGATTTATCCAAGCACGATCATCTAATAATGATTAATGTCGATTTTCTTGTTCCATATTCATATATATGTTTCTAAAAAATTTAAAACCATTACTATTGTTAAATAATTTGATATAGGAAAGAATATCCTAAAAAAAGAAGATACATAATTACAGTTATTTATTAGTAATTTCCAATAATTATAGGCGACACAGTTAGTTTGTAATCATCCCCACTAATTTTTATTAATTTAGAAACACTTAGCAATACTTGTTAAAATGAAATATGCTTGAATAATGAAATAAAATTTTTTAATCATCATTATGAAGATTATATTAATAATTATTTTGATTTTCCTGACAGATCATCTCTTTTTAACTTTCTTCTGATTGAAATCAGTATGAAAAACATGCTCTGACATAAGTTAGAACACATTTTTCAAGCTGATTTCAGTGGGAGAAAGTAGCAAAGATATGAGACGTTGAACAAAAGGTATCCATCAATCCGCTGGAAATTGTGTCAATTTATAACCATGTACTTGAATTTATTTGATTTTTTATGAATTTTATTAGTAATTATTACTAATTATTACAAATATCAATATTTCCAACAGAATATTCTTTATTCTTAACATGATCAAATCTTAATGAGTCTTTAATTTTCAGGTCATTCCCAATAAAAAGTTTGCGTCAACCTTTTCCAATTTAAACTCTATAGTTATCCTTACATGGTTGATCATCTCGTAAGTAGTGTTGCAATAGGACGACATAAGTAACGAGAAAGACATGACTTGGGTTTCCCTATTGCAGCGCTACTTGTGAGGTGATCAACCAAGCAAGAACAATTATAGATTTTACATTGGACACGGTTGACGCAAACTTTTTATTGGGCATGACCTGAAAATTGGCGACCCTCTAAGATTTGAACTGTTACGAAAATACTGATAATTGTAATATTTTATAAATTTTTTATAATTTTAATATTTTTAATATTTTTTTATAAATATTAAACATATAATAATAATATAATTATATTATATGTATTTTTTAACTATTAATATTAGAGTAATATAATATTTTATATTATGTTACTATTTATGTTACTAATTATATTACTAATTATGTAACTAATTATGTGACTAATTATGTTACTAATTGTGTTAGTAATTAGAAATGCGAATATATTCATATAGGTCAGGTGGTTAATCAATCAATGAATAAAAAAAATGTCATTACCCGCTCATCTACCTCAATTTTCTTTTCATTTGTGTGTTGAGGTTGACAGGAAACTTCTGCCTCCACATATAATATGTGCTTTTACTGTCAAAATTATAACCCTCCTCACCTCTATATTTTTGAGGAGGTTGATAATTTTGACAGTAAAAGCAGATATTACATGTGGAGGCAGAAGTTTCCTGTCAAGCCTCAACACACAAATGAAAAGAATGTTGAGGTAGATGAGCAGTCAATAACATTTCCCAATTATCCTAATTGTTTTATAATTAAATCTAATTGTTTCCTAATGAAATCTAATTGTCTCCTAATTAAATCTAATTGTTTCCTAATTAAATCTAATTGTTTCCTAATTAAATCTAATTGAATCCTAATTAAATCTAATTGTTTCCTAATTAAATCTAATTGTTTCCTAATTAAATATAATTGTTTCCTAATTAAATCTAATTGTTTAATAATTAAATCTCATTGTTTCCAAATTATATTAATTATTTCCTAATTATTTTAATTGTTTCCTAATTATTTTAATTGTTTCCTAATTATTTTAATTGTTTCCTAATTATTTTAATTGTTTCCTAATTATTTATAATCAATTAAATATAATCATTTCCTAATTATTTGATATTTATTTTAATTAAATCTAATTATTTCTTAATTATTTGATAATTATATATTTATTTCTAATTATTACCAAAACATCCCAATGGAGTGTCGAACCAAGAGTGCAGCAAGGCCCGTTGTCGTGTACCAGGTTACCCCGAGTCAAGCTCGAAACACCTTGTCAGAATTTTCACTCCTAGGTACATCTGTGCCAGAGCCGGCTCTACTTGTTCATATCCAGACAAGGATTATTTCGTACAAGCACATAAACTAATTACACTATATATCTAAACATTCTATTAAAAAAATAAAATTAACAATTAAAAATAAAATTAACAATGAACAATTAAAAATAATTTAACAATTAAAAAAAATATAAATACCTTTAGTAATCTTCTCCTTCTAACTCCTTCCTTCCTCTTCTCAAAAGAAAAAAATAAAATAAAATAAAAATTCTACTCAGAACTGAAAATTAGGGAGAGAGAAGAATAGAGATCTGGTTGTTATGGAAAGAAACGGATGGGGTGTATATATAGGTTAGATTATTTGCGGTAGTCGAATTTGCAATGGCAGACCGTCACAAATACTATGTATTGCGACGGGATACCATCTTAAATGCCTTCGCCCACATTAAATACAGGTGGCGGGTAAAAGGAATTTTGTGACGGGCCCATCGCAAATAGCCACTATTAGCGACGGGCGGATATCCTCGTCGCAAATTTCTATTTACCGCCACCAGTATTGGCGACGGGGCCCGTCACAAATACATTCGCCCGCATTAATTACGGGCGGTGGGTACAAGGGTTGTTGCAATGGTCCGGTCGAAAATCCCACACCATTAGCGACGGGAAGATATCCCCGCCGCAAATTACTATTTACCGCCGACAGTATTTGCGATGGGAGGATATCCCCTTCGTAATCCATATTTACCATCACCGGTATTTACGATGGGACCCGTCGAAAATACCACCCGTTGGATTCCCTGATGCGATGGGTAAATAGTCCCGTCTCAAAAATGTATTTACTACCGCGGGGTATTTGCAACGGGTTGTAGGTGACAATCGCAAATAGGATTTATAGCGGCCGGTATTGGCGACGGGGCCTGTAGAAAATAATACCGGGTGAATTTTTAATTGAAACAGGGAAATTTCTCCGTCGAAAATACTATTTACCACCACCGGGTACTTGCGACGGCTAGCCTTCTACCCATCGCAAATATCCTTCCCTCATTTTGGTGCGCAAACTGCGCCATTGCAATTGCGACGGGCCCTGTATTTCCGTCACAAATAACTGACCATTTGCGACGGGAATAAGACCTGTCGGAAATACCCCGTCGCAATAATCGTTTTTTCCCATAGTGCAGTCCTCTTCGTCATGAAGAAGGATGAGTCAATGTGACTTTTTATAAATTGTCATGATCTTTGAAAAATCATGATAAAGAACAAGAATCCTCTCCCTTGAATTGATGACTTGTTTGATCAGCTACATGGAGCACAATACATTCCCAAGTAGTATTTGTAGACAGGATATTAACAAGTAAGGTTAATGAAGGATGATATCCCCAAGACAACTTTTTTAACATGATACGGGAACTGTGAATTCATAGTAATTCATTTTGGACTCACTGATGCTCTATAAATTTTCATAGACTTGATGAATATATTATTTAGGGATTACCTCAACAAATTTTTGGTAGTCTTTATAGATGATATTCTCCAAAACCAAGGAGGATCATGAGAAGCATCTAAGAACTGTACAAGAGACAATGTGGAAGGAGAATCTCTTTCCCATGTATAGCATGTGTGAGTTCTGTTTGAATTAGGTTTCATTCTTGGGCCATATCATGACAATCAATGGGATATCTATGGATCCCTCCAAAATAGATGCAATTGAGGGATCGCCAAGGACAACATAGGTAACAGATATTTGTAGCTTCTTGGGGTTAGCTGGATATTATCGACGATTTGTGAGAAATTTATCAAAATGGTCCAACCCTAATACAAATCTAACTCAGAAGAGAGAAATTTTTTCTTAGAGTGGTGAATGCAAGGAAATATTCATAGAGTTAAAAAGGTGGCTTATCATTACGCTCGCGCTCACTTTACACACAAGTGGGGAACGTTTTGTGGTATTTAGTGATGCTTCGAAGAAGGGAATCGGTTGTGTGTTGAAGAAAAATGACAAAGTCATTTCCTATGCATCATGTCAATTGAAAGTTCATGAGTAAAATTATCAAACACATGATTTGGAGATTGCTATGTAGATATTTGCTTTAAAAATTTGGCGGCATTATCTCTTTGGAAGAGGTGTGATTATATAGGGACAACAAAAACCTCAAGTATATATTAACACTGAAAGAGTTGAACATGTTCCAATGAAGATGGTTAGAGCTGATCAAAGACTATGACTAGTCAATCCATTACCACCCTGGGAAGGAAAACAAGGTGGCATATGCTCTAAGAATAAGGGTCCCTGCAATTCTATAATTGATGAGAATTGTGAAGGACCCAATATTCATAGATTTGCTAAATATGGACATCGGAATCATAAAGAATGGAAAATTATCAATCATTTTATAAATGGTTTATCAATCGTCTCTTTTGGAATGATTAATGTATTCTCAAAAGGATGATGTGGGAATTCAGAAGAGAGTAGAAGCTATCAGAAAAGGGAAATTATCAGAGTTAAATGCTAATGAGGAAGGATTTGTGAGATTTGGGAAAGTACTATGTGTTCCATCATGTCCGGAGCTGAAGAAGGAAATTTTGGATGATGCACATAGTTCAAAATTCTCTATTTACCCTGGAAACACAAAGATGTATTGTGATCTCCAAGAGCATTATTGGTGGGATAATATGAAGAAAAAGATCACTGAGTATACATCAACGTTCTTGGTGTGTCAGTAAGTGATGGCAGAGAGGAATAAGTCTAAAGTGATGATGCAACCATTGCCCATACTAGCATAGAAATAGGATAACTTCACCATGGACTTTGTCACCAAACTTCCAAAGATATCCAAATGCAACAATGCAATCTGGGTTTTTCTAGATGGTCTTACAAAGTCTGCACACTTCATTTTAATTCATTTGGATTTCTCATTGGATCAACTCACACGGATACATATCATGTGAGTGGAAAGGTTTTATGGAGTACCACTATCTATTGTATCTAATTTTTATACAAGATTCAGCTCTATGTTTTGGAAGAGTCTTCAACATGCTCTAGAGACTGAGATGAAATTCATTTTGACTTATCATCATCAAACTAATGGGAAATTTAAGTGGGCTATCCAAACACTTGAGGACATGTTGAGAGTGTGTTCGATGGACTAAAAGGTGGTATAGACCAACATATTCCCCATGTTGAATTCTCCTTTAATAATAATTTCCACTAAAGCATCCAAATGGAACCTTATGAATCCCTGTATGGGAAAAGGTGCAGAGCATCGGCATGTTGGGATGCAGTTGGTGAGCATAAGCTGCTAGGACCAGAAAAGGTCGAAGAAATGGTGGAGGAGCTGAAACCATTCAGCAGCATATCAAGGCATCCCATAGTTGACAGAATAGTTATATAGATAACCATCGACGAGATCTTGAGTTTAATGTTGGAGACATGGAATTTCTACGGATATCTTCATGAAATAAGGTCATGAGGTATGGAAATAAAGGGAAGTTAAGTCATAGATACATTGGCACCTTCGATATTCTCTATTGTGTTGCTGGTGTGGCCAATCGACTAGCACTTCCACCTTCCATGGACAATGTTCCTGATTTCTTTCATGTATCCCTCTTAAGGAAGTACATACCAAACCCTTCACATATACACTCTTCATAGGTAGTACAGCTATAGGATGATCTTTCTTATGAGGAGAAACCAGTGAAGATGTTAGATCTCTTAGAAAAAGATCTATGAAATATAGTAATTCCCCTTGCCAAGGTGTTGTCGAAAAACCAGATGTTCGAAAAAGCGACATGGGAATTGTAGGAAGTGATGAAGCAAAGTCATCCATATCTATTTTACTATGGGAAAAGGAAATTTTGAGGGAAAAATTTCTTATGGGGGAATATTGTAACTACCCAAACATTCATTGATAAAAAATTCTCTTGATCTAATTAAATGTCATATTATGGTTATATAAAATGTGAACTTCATTGGTTTTATGTTTATAGATTTTAAAATACCGTTATGAAATGTGACCATTTCTAATATAGCTATTTAATAGTGATCAAATTATTAGATTAAATATAGGGCTTTAACAAATCCAATTTACATAGACAATGGAAGCAATGCCAGCATCCAATAGACTTTCCCCTTATGAATCCCATTGTTCAGAGCTCAGAATATAGGAGGTTTCATTAGGAATTTCTCTTTACCCATCCCACGATGACCTTGAATACGTTAAGGTCGAGTGGAACAACCTACGAGAGAAGTCGTAGTTGATTGAGATTACCACTCGAGCAAAGTTTTCCGAGCCACCCCAAGATTCGGTCACCATCGCACACCTTACCCTTTAGTCTTATGTGGGTGTTATATGGGGTTATGTATCAAGACATTAGCACTATTAATATGTGCATTATTTTTGTATATAATGATGAATATACATTAATTTTATTATTGTCACTTTGTGAATAGTTTTTAAAGTACAAATAGTATTTTTAGTTAATATTCAACTAAGACGTCTATTTTGATGAGTTGATAAATTTTTCAATTATATTATATTTTAATAAAATATTATTATTAAATTACTTTCTATTAAATATAAATGATCATATAATTTTACGAATACAATTGTAATTTTTATTAGGGTTTGAAAACTCTTTTTTTTCAAAACCAATGAATATTCGGTAAATGTCAGTTTTAATTTTAAAAGTAATAATTCACATATTTATAAAATTATTTAGAAAAAATGAATATTATTTTTTGAATCATGATTTTGAAATTATCCAATGGTGAATTTTGCATAATTTTCTGAGTTAGTCGAATTTTTGGGTAAAAATTAAATACCGTTTAAATATATAACCTATTTTATGACATCATAATGACTCAATAGTGATGAAATTAAATACTATAAACATTATGTTCAGCCAATATATTTTTTATAATTAATATAATGTGATTTTATATTTTTTTTATTTTACAAAGCTTTTGTGGACCCTCCAAGACATAGAAAACATTTTGTCTCTTTAAATTGTTTCCTTGAGAGTCTGACTCACCTCTACCTAAGCATACATATTATTTTAAGAAGTTAGGAAAGTTTCCTTATAGAATATTGTATTCTAATTCTCTTTGGAAAAATCCCTGGGCAAAAACCATGGCTGGATTGGGGTATATATTAGTTTAATGTGTGGTGTCCCAAAGCTAAATAATAAATAATTTACTCTCCTTTCCTATATAAACCAACCCATGCTCCCACTTCCCCTTCACTCAAAGAATTTAGAGTTCAACCCACCCCTAAATTCCTATCTCTATCATCCTCTTGATGTTCCCCAAGCTCCCATGAAGCCTCTCTCAAGCCTCTCCTGTGCCTTTTGGGATCACACTTCCATGTAAGGGATTTCTTCCTTTCTCATTTTTTGTCTAATTTTATTTAAGTTTTTATGCCCTTTTGTTTTCAATTACTAATGTTGGGGTATGATTTATCACATCCCCCATACTATCCTATTTATGTTTTGATGATTTTATACCGATTTATCTCTCATTAAAGCCTCCCATGTACCCCTGTTACCATGCCGAAATCCTGTGAGGGATTTCTCTCTCATCTTTTACATCCAAGTAATTCTTTTGTATTATGCATCGATATTCCATTACGTACATTGGGATATGTATCCATATGACCTCATCCATAAACATTTAATGTATCTATGATGATACTCCCATTTCAATCTCATCAATTATTTTCATGAATCCTTATGTCACAGTGTCATTCAGTTGAAATTACACTACATTTTTCCACGCCAAGATCATCGTGTAGTGAAAACATTCCCATGTTTCTATCATGGGTATTCACTTTTATGCACATATAACTATTGAATTATAATTTCATGAATTTATTCCAAATTAACTATTTTTGAAATAACTTATGATTTTTATTGATTCTATATTATATGATCCATGTGGCACAGTTATGCATCGAATGAAATTTTTAAGAAGGGTACGCCCTGATAGCGCTCTAATGCATTTGCTAAAGTGTAGTATCACGATGTTTCATTTTAAATGTCTGTTGATTCATGATAATTCATGTTCAATGAGGTTTTACTCTTTCTTAATGTGAAATGAGTGTTTACTCATGCTCCATGTGTAATTATCCTTGGCTCATGCTAATTCCATGTTAAGGGTTGTTACTACATTTCCATGTTTTGATTTTCTTGCTTTATCATGACTTTATGTGAATGTTTCACTTATGATCCATTGATATTACTATTTTCTAAAATTTATTTTATTACTAGTATTATTATATGTTTATTCCATTACTGGGCTTTATAGCTCACCCTTTTCTTATGCATGTCCTCAGGTTATCACATCCAATGATAATTACGAAGGAATGTAGTGGTCATGAAAAAGAAGTAATCAATAAAGACGTTGTGTGTAATTTGTTCTAAGACGTTATGTAATGTTCATAAGCCCAAAATACAATAGATCTATAAATATTCTATTTTGTATCAATTGAATAATTTATATAACAAATCAGGTTTAAGTGTGTGATAAAAAGTAGTGCTGTTATAGATGTTGTTTTGGGATTGGGATTAAACCTAATTCATTGGTGGAAAGTATTATATTATGATGTCCTAGTATTTAGCCTTGGTATATGTTTATGATGAATTTTTTATAGTTTTTTCTACATTTCCCAATTTTCCTTTATGATTATCAAGTTAGGTCATACCTATTTGTTCGTGTTTATGATTCTCACTCCTTTTACTCTCCATTTATATTCAAATTGTAAAAAATTTATTATTTCCATCCTGTAATTCAATGATTATCCCATTAATTTCCTTTCATACCTTACCCCTTTCTAAGGTTTGTCCCCATGTTATCCCGTTCCATTTTATGTGTGAGCATGTTTATGAAGTTTTAAAGCAACAATGATATTTTTTCCTATATTAAATTGTTTTATAATATAACTAATTCACAAAGGAAATATAATTATAAATCAATAATGTTTTATTAAAGGTGAACTTTTATAATAAATCATATATTAATGTGAGATAAAGATAAGTGTTTTTTATAAAAAGATTTATTTATAATCCCTATAACCCTAGAGGTTTTTAAATCAAATTTTATTAATATTTTTCATGTGATCCAATTTATTAGTGTTGTGAAATACATCAAATAGATAGAATCATCTTAATCCCTAGGGAGATCCATCCACAAGAATTCTCCCAAGAATTGAGGGTGATATTATTTTCCCACCCAATATCATGTATAGATAGATCAATGAAAACACTTTGGTAGTGATTCTGGTCATGATCAAAGGCATACAATGCAAGTGATAATATCAATCGTGTTATCACCGAATGATTCATATTGTGGATATATATGACTATTGTAACTCATTTTGATAACTGATATATGGAATATGTAATTTATTCCTACAATATAGAATTATTAATATATATATATATATATATCCTGAATGATCCATTAATAAATTAATAATTCACATAAGGTAGTTATTTAACAGATTAAATTTCTTAAAAATATAATGTGATTTTACTGCTCCTTCTTCTATTATTTTACCCATTTTCTATGATTAATGATTCAATTCCATTTATCATGATGTTTATCTTCATTTAGATATAATATTGATCAGATAAATTAAATTTTGTAATCACCCATTGCAAAATTCCACTGCTCTCTGAACTTTCCGATGGTAAGAGAGAGGTCAGATAAATTTTTAAAATTATTTTAATGATTATTGAATTGATGAAAAATTTATTATTTAGTTTTCAATTCATGTTTAGTTCTTCATTGTTATTAATTGTGATATCTACTTCATCCTCTTTAGTTTCTCATAAATTTAATCGAAATGATTAATTTTATAAGGAAATAAAATTGAATATCTAATCTAAAGGTTCTGAAGATTGTAATCAGATTACATAAGATTAGAATCCTTGTAAACTGATTTACACATTGTGCACTCTTGTTTAATTCATTAGTAAATAATTTTTAATCAATTCACACTATTTTATTTTAATATATATAGTGCATTTAATTTCTAATGCAATATATAACTGACTTAGTCTGGTGTATAGTAAGCCGAATTACATGCCATGTAGCCCATGTACATGGCATGTATTCCTTTATGTAATAAATGGGTAGTTTGTTTTATACACGGACTACCTGACTGGTGATTATGTAACTCAAAGATGACACTCGATATACTCTAATTTTTCTATGCATAGTTTTTACATTTGTTTTGTAAACGTGTGCCACTAATAGATGATGAGAACCATTCATTCCATGTATCTGTCTTTTACACACCGTGTACTAATAAAAAAGTATATAGAATTAAAATTAATGTATTATACATTGTAATATTTATCAACATATAATTTTTTTATGGCCATTTATTTTATAGGGAACTCCATATGATTAGTTTTAATATATATGTGTATATATATATATTATTAGTATGTTTAGGTTTATTTTTCATATATACACATCATGTTTGAGTTATATTATCTTAATTACTATATGTTCATTGAACCATAACATGTCACATAAAATTCAATTAATTCTTCTAATAATTAATTTGATATTACAAGTCATGAATGTATCTAATAATTCATGTACTTATTATTTCTCAAGAGTAAAAAGAGTAGGAGTATAATACATGTTGGGTAGATTAAAATTTTTATTCACCGTGTTTCCTCCAACATAAAATTATTTAAAAAGTAACTTTTAAATAAATATATTTAATTTATTAAAATAATGAATAAAGATGATCTCAAGGAAATTAGTATGAGAAATAAGATTAACATAATCGATTAATTTAAGAAAATAATTAATTTATTTGTGCACAATTTATATTAAATACAATGATTCATAATTGAATGCTAGTTTTATTAAACGTGAAATTCATTTCTTGAATGTGGGTGATCAAGAATATAGACCATACCGTTTTATTTGATTGGTTTCATTTAATTTCTTAATAAATTTAATTGTTGGCATGAACTATTTATCTCCTCTTATTATGAAAGGCTATGTGTTCCCATGGTTTCATTTATATAAACACTTTCCCCATCACCTGTGTTAGGGTAAAATCCTATTTAATTCATTAATTTTTCAATATAGTAGTGGTGGTTCATGTCTCGAGTTGAGATGAAACTAATATAAGATACATGCATAGGTGTACATGTGGAAAGTTGTTGGTCGAACCTTAATCGGTTCAAGGTGTTTCCCCAAGGTCAACTGTTTGATTATAAAGGTCAAGATAAGTGAACTAATAGAAACATATCATGATCATAATGGATTATAATTTTATTTCTTTCATGTTTCATGGTTATTTCATTATGTTTGTTTTTTCACAATCACATGAATCAAAGAAATAACAATCATGTAAGAATGAACTAAAATAAATTTTCTAACACATAAACAACATCTAATATATGGTTAATCACATAATTAATTCCAATTAAAATTATCATTCATGAATTAATGATAATAATTTTTATTTTACGAAAAAAGATAAAATTCCACAATTACATATATTATGTTGGTATATTTGTTGTTTTATTGATTTGAAATCAAATCGTAGTTCAAAGTGCCTAACCAACCTATGATGTAGCGATTTCAAATATCGGGGAATTATTATTTAATATTTTAGGTTGACATAAATTATTTCATATCAAGGTTTTATTGCCAAAGCATGGCATGGTGTAAATAAGAGCCAAGTGTTGAAGACATAAAATTTATGGATTTCAATATTGGGGTGTCCACTCAAAATATTATGGAACTGTGAGTTAATACAGTTGGCATTCATATTTCCTAGATAAATCCATCCATGTTCGTTGACTAACCAAATTAGGGGTACAATTAATAGAATATGGATCCCTTCTGATAGAATTTCTAAGAAATAAAATTTATGAAACCAATGGTGATGGATAATGTGTTTCAATAAGTTATTAGGATATTAATAAATATAATATTTATATCAGTGTCTAAATATTATCATATAAATTAGTAGAATTATTATCATCCTGTTATTTAAAATTTAAATAAAACGACATAAAATATTTTGTTGCAATCCATACGTGAGAAGGATAACCTTCCATTTGACACAAATATCCAAGAGTGGAAAATATGCTTATATGTTATCCATCACCATGAAAGAAAATTGAATTTTATGGAAGAAACTATTCCTAATGTACCTATTAATAAGTATAGTGATGATGACTTAATAAGCAGTGACAATCATTTCAATGATTCAAAATATGATCAATCACTCCTGCTATCATCCATGTCCAATGTTATTTCGAAGAAACATGAGGACATTGATTCATATTGCATTATGAATAAAATTCATGGTCCTCATAAAGATAAAATGAGATAAGAGATATTTTTTTATGGTTGGAGAAAAGGCCTCATTTATTATTTTAAAATAAAGACGTCTTTTTAAATGGGTAGAGGGAGACCCATTACATAGCCCAAATGCATGAGAACATGTGGAATGAAGACAAAGCCCAAAAGCACATTTTTTGGTCTAAAGGGCCCCTAGAGAATAGTACTTCAACAATAACTAGATTATTACACTACTGCCACCCTATATTACATGCTATAGGGCATCCTCCGCAACAGTTCTGCCGCTACTATAGTGCTACTATAGTACCCAGAAATGCATCCCTTTCCTGATTTTATCCTTGTTCTTTTGGATTCCAAGCAGGCGCCTTTACCACTAGGGTTTAGGCTCATTGTCTGTGAGACAACAGATATATTAGATCTCGAATGATATATTTACAACTATGCTTCAGGAGTCTACACATTTTCTAACTCATTTATCCAAGCTTATTGGTTACATTAAAATATTACATGCCTTACAGATTAAATTATTTGCTGGCTTTCACAAATATCATATAAATAACTAAATTAACAAGACATTATTTAGTTTTATTTTCCATTGTGATATGTGAAACAATGGTAAGTGTCTCTCAATAATTCTTAAATACACTGTCTATGTGGACAGAGACATGGGGCATGATAATCCCATATTCTTTTTTTTACTATGATAAGGAAGAAAATTTGGAAGGGTCTCGTGAATCATAAAAGCTATAAAACACATGAGAACTATACTTATATGAAGAATAATATTTAGAGGCAGGTCCAAGAAAAGGATGATGTATGTTTATCACGAGTCAATCAAGTCCTTGAGAATAAGAACTCCACCCAGAAGTAAGGGAAATATAAAGGAGTTTTCATTATTGAGTGAAATCATTAAATATCTACACATTGGGTATTATATATGTCATGTGATACTCGAATTTGTTCCCAAATGATATAACCATGTATATTCTAAAAGATTTCTGGGAGATAGTAGGACTTGGAAAATAGTAATTCATTGAGAATATATGCTATGGCCATTGGTGACTAAAACCTTTCATTTTGTTCATGAATAATTTTTTTTCTAAAATGTTTTTGTTATGTACCAATGGTTACTGAGAACATTATTTCACTATCAATCCTGGATAAATATTTGTTTTTGTGTGTTTAGAAATAATTTTTTTCTTTTTTAAAGACAACATATTTTATGGTATGTTACAATTGAATAATGGTCATTATTTATTATAATATGGAAACCCTATTTTGGAAATTGATAATGAATCATGCTCACACGACTCATATAACACATAACCATGGCATCAATATCCTGGAAATTTAGACAAGATGAGTTTTACAATGAGATATCAATATGGCTATTTAGACTCTTGTGAGAAAAAACAACATGAAATATTTTAGGATTATTTTGAAATCAAAAAATGACCAAAACACCATTTGGTTGACAGGGTGAAAGTACCATTGAGCTTCATGGATTGGTACACACTAATGTGTGTGGAGAATTTTTAGAAGAACCCATATGAGGGATTTATAACTTCATAACTTCTACTGATGACTTGATTAGATATGGTTATGTCCATTTTGTGAGGTATAGTTTCGATTCTTTTGATAAATTCATTGAATTATGCAATTAAGAAAGTAATAAATATGGAAGTAAGATAATTTATTATTGATCGGAATAAGGTGATGAATATATTAAAAAATATTTTATCGATTTTGTACCTGAGTTTGAGAATCTATCTCAACACACCCCACCTTTCACATCATAGTGGAATAGTGTTAGTAAAACGAGGATTTGTACATTGTTATGAATGTTACAGTTGACAATGATTCATGAAGAATGTCTATGTTGATTTTGGGGACATGCATTACATATTTTGGAATATAGACTAAAACAAGTACCAACTAAATAGAAGAATGGAATTTCATCATGTTATGGAGTCCAAAAAATATTTTTTTTCTATATATGTGTATGGGGTTACAAGGAAATTGATATGTCCTACTCAAGAACAAAACATGGAAATATGGGTAGAAAGTGTTTCATTATAGGGTATCATATGGAAATGTAGGGTTACTTCTTATTCAAACCCTCATACTAGAAAAATATTATTCCCAAACATGACATATTTCATGAGCAGAATAAAATCCTAAAAAATTATAGTTGGATAATGATTGAATTTTATGAAGTTAATTCTAAAGATTCACATCAATCAGTATAGAAAAATGTTCCATTGGTCCCCATGGAAAAAATATTTCAAAAATAATAGTACATTATATTAGAAAATGAGTGGTTAGAGAACAATAGAGAAATGGATTTCTACTTACCGTGGATGGTGACTCATTATTGCTTGACAATAATGAAACTCTCTCCGAGTTCTGTTCGATGCACTAAGTGATGTAAATATAAGAGTATGACTATTTTTTTTCAAGATATTACTAGACATGTTTGGGAATGTAAATACTATAAAATAAAGGATATTAGATAAAGTATTTAATTATTTTAAAGAAATTAGCTCTGACGAAACATTTTACCAGCTTCCATATTGATAGACATCATAATTATACTTTATGCATTAACTTTCAATGAATATGAATATTTTACAATGGTTTGAAAACTATATTCAATAATGGGATCCTTTAGGAATTTTTTAGTATGACACAACCAAAAATGGTTCTTATATTAGGTGATGCCAAAAAAACATTTCTATTTCTACAGATCAATTTATGGACTAAGGAAAGAATCTAGTTCATTAGAACATTTTATTTGATGAGGCTATAATTTAATTAGTATTCACTATGAATGAATGGGATCCATGTGTTTACATGTTTATTAGTAGAGTTTGAGTGGTTATCCAAATAGTATATGTTGACTAAATATTGTTTTATAAAAAATTACAAAATAGTTTTATAGTCTCTAAGGGACTAGTTAGGGATGTTATTCTCCAAAAAGTACATAGGTGCCCCAACCAATACTCTAGGTATCATGATCATTATTAATAGATACAAGAGGGAGTTTGGACTATGTAAAAGGACATATATTGACCAAACACTAAATATTTTTAGTGTGGAACAATCCATTGGATAATGGTTATAGTGTCACATGGTTTAAAAAATTGTCTGAAAATGTGTCCTTATACACAATAGGAGAAAAGAGAGAATGAGTCAAATATCATACACATAAATGATAGGATCAATCATGTATTTCATATTTTATACTAGAAATGATTTTCAAAGTACATTTATCATGGTAGGAATATATCATGATGATTTAGGTGAATGAATAGGTTTTCAATTATCGGTATCCATAATTATATGAGAAGAACTAAGGATATGTTCCCCATGTAAGGGGGAGACAAAGAAATGGTCATAATGGTTTTTAGTGATGTTAATTTTCTTATATATAATAATAATATGAGGCCATAATAAGGATATGTTTTCTATATCAGTAGATATGATATGATCTATAATAGTTCAACAAAGACAGTTTTCATTGATTCTATAATGGAGTCCGAGTATATATTGACTTTTGTTGCATAAAAGGAAGCAGTCTAAATACCAACAAAATTCTATGATATTGAAGTGGTAACAAGGATTAAATAACCTATCCCATTATATTGTGAGAATACTGATGTGGAAGATCATTCTAAGGAGATAGTTTCACACCGATAAAAAAATAATATACACTAGATTTATCACCACATGAGGTATTTTTATCAAATCGAGGACATTGAAATAGGTAGAGAATATATGAAATAAAATGTAGCACATCCCTTGACATAAAGAGTATATTATTGTAAGTATGAGTATCATATAAGAGCATGGTAAAATAATGTTGTTAGTAGTTGGATCTAGTGAAATTGGGAGTTTGTTGGAGTTAGTGCCCTAAAAAACTTCTTAATAAATTATGGTAACCTATATCCATATTATAAAATATTAATAAACACCTTATCAAATCAAGATTTTTTGATTGAGTAACATATTATTTTATACTGTTCAAAGTGTAGTTATCACTCTAAAAGTTCTTATCATTTCTCCATTATGATGAGAATCGAGAAATTCTATGAAAATATTATTTACTATATTTTCTAAAGATAGATGATATAATTTTAGGGACATATTTGATAAACCAAATTTTGGGTGGAAATTCATAATAATTTTATACCCCTTCTCATGGTTTCTTCCCTTGGTAACATTTAGTGTAGTATATTATGATAATGAGATCCTTTAATATAAAATCCACATTTATATATTTCATTAAATGTTCCTATATAAAAACAAGGAATTAATACTTATACATTATGATTATTTGTAATTAATATTATAAGTTACATACTTTTATGTGTTGATGAAAACCATGATAACATATTTTCACAATTAGGTATGATGTGTTCGACAAGGCAATAATAATATTTCATCGATGAATAATGAAATAAAGTATTTATCACTTCTATTTTTAAGGAACTTTTTTATATTAGGCACTTTTATAGAAATTATGTATCCTAAATAAATCCATTTCTATTGTGTTCTATAGGAATGTCTAATTTCTAGAATGAAAAAGCAAGTGATATCGCGTAGATAAGTGGATATTGTCGCAGTTGGTGCCCATGAACCAAATTGTGTGTACTTTATAAATACTTGAATTCATATATTTTAATATAAATACAAACCATATGAAATCCTGATTTTCCATCTCCAAAACCTTGTATGTAATAATTTCCTAAGAGTATATGTCACACTGAAAGGTTATAATAGTTCCCGATTATTAGGAGAACCCATAAGTAATAGGACCATATTCATAAATATGTGATTCATGGCTATATGATAGAATATGATGGACCAAAATTTGGCATTCTATCAGGTGTGGAGACTCGTAGGAATTTGAGGAACCTTCTCATGATGTGTTTCCTTTCTAATATCCTATCTATGATATTATGAGAACGAGACCTGCCAAGGAGAAATACACATTTATATGCATCATTTGATGTTACTATATTTGGACATGTTTATATGTCCCTAGAAATTCATATTATTAATAATTTGTATTGTGAGTCATGTTCATTGATATATTGATGAAACATGAGACAATATATGTTAGTTTTGTGGTAAGATATGTTGCCTACATCACGAGTAACATTATTTTAATGAATAATGTGAGAAATGTTTTTTCAATTATGATCTTTAATAGAAGTTGATATCCCAGGCCCTTTGATGGAAATGATATAGCCTAAATAAATCTTCTCCCATTCTATTTTTTTTTGTAAATGATCGATTTTTTGAAAATGATCGATTTTTTGAAAATGAATGAAATAGACATCGAAGATATAGGTTGAAGGACATAGCATGAAACCTGATTTATTATAGATATCTTGATAAAGGGATTATATTACACATTAAGAATCCACATCTGGTATAATATTGGTGTGGAATTAAATTTATTTTCTATAGATCCCTTTGCTTATTGTTAGATGTTATCCTCGGAATTTAGGAGTCTTCACCAAATTCCACTGAGAAAGAGGAATGGTTGGTCACACATTAAGAGTATCTAGAATATAAAGTAAATAATATATTATTTTTTATTATTTAACAAGTTGAATAAATAGTATTCCCACATATGGTATTATAATTATTCATGTTTTGTTGATAATATATATTCTCTCACAAGTAATTTGATAAAATATAATTTGGGAAGAATATTAAAAAAATATTAATTTCTATGTAGTGAATAAAATATTTTTTTGTTGGAAATAATGTAGTGATATTTATTTAATAAATAAAGAGTCAATATTCAAGGGCTGATAAATATCATGCCGGATTGGAAAACCTAGTTTTTATGTCTAGTGAAAAATAATATATAATTAATATAATTATATTACAAAATAAATAATTTATTTCACATGCTAAAAACATTTCATTGAAATAATATTATTATTATTATTTTATACATTGGGTTATGTAAGGGATTAAAAAAATATTAAAGTTCTATTGTGAAAATATTAATTTCTAAAATCTAGTTGTATTTAATCCCAATTATAATATTTTTACAATATAGACAATTCATTTGTGTTGTCTACAGTATCATCTGGATAGAATTATCTCAAGACTAATAGATCTCCCTATCCATGAATTCTCCTAGCAATGGAAGGAAATCTTCCTCCACCACCTACTCTCAAATCTGTAGATTTCAAGGGGATATTTTTTTGAAGTGATTCTCATCCCAATCAAAATTAAATGATGAAAGAATTAGGATCCTAAATGATAGCACCGTGAGATTCCTATGGGATGTATTTGAAGATTTTTGGAAAATGTGAGGATCAATGATAGAGGGAATCTACTCTTGATTCCTACAACAAAACGACTATTTAATGTAGATCAATTTTTAGATCAATCAAAAAATAAATAATTCCTTAATGGTAATCTTTTAATACATTAAATTAATTATAAATGATATGTGATGATCATGTGACTGGTTCCAAGGCTCTATATCTTTTATGTTTTATTTTATTCAATTGTATTTATAACAACAAGGATATTCATTTAAACTTCAGAATGATCTCACTGATGACAAAAATAATAAATGATCACAACTCATCATTTTCGTTCTCTATTCCGGGAAACATTAATTAGCATCTAAGCAGTAACATTATTATTTATAATTATTTAATGATTTCATGTCAATTTAATCATTTTTCATTTACATTTAAAATCATGTTTAATCAATATCTTTATCGGAATTTTAATATCTGATTCTTATTCTTTCATTTCTTGTAGGTCTAATAAAATTGATTAATTTTATGAAATAAATAAAATCAAATATCCCATTCAATGGTTTTTAGGATTCTTTCTAGATAACAAAATATAGAACAACATTTATCATAATAAACATGTCGTGTACATGTGTTTTATGCATCATGAATTAGATCATAACTAATTACATCTATGTAAATTGAATAATGAATTTTATTTTATTTATTACACCGAGTATTTAGCAAGATATACTAGTACACTATCAACAAGAGTACATGTCTTGTATCCCACGTATATAGAATATATTATTTTAATTCATCGGTTGGTTGTGCATTTCCATCCACGTCCAACCTGAATAGTGACTATGTATCCTCGATACTATATGCACTGTATCCCTTAGTACACATCATATAATCCATTTCTCAGATACATTTTTTACACATTGAGTATTTAATAATATTCCTCAGAAAGATGGTGAAAGATTTATATTCATTTTATCTCACCTTCACAAGATGTGTACTTATACCATATTAGGAATAATTAAATAAACTTATTTTACTATGTAAACAATATTACCATGTGCTTCTTTGTGGTCATTAAGATCATCAGACAGACCTTGTCATTGGTTTTAATATATATATATATAATTAATTAATTTATCTATTTATTATAATTATTATATCTATATATCAGTTATGATATGTATTTCATTTAATACTCTATGCTAATTTAAGCATAAGACATGACAATAAAATCATGTAATTTGTGTAATCATTATGTTGACAGTACATGTCATGAAAGTACATAATAATTCATGTATTTCAAATTTCACAATAGTAAATAGTATATGAATATAATTTATCTTTCTTATTTTTGGAAATGGCATTCACCATGTTGTTTCCAAGCTATGTTTACATACATAATCAATCTTAATTAAATTTATTTATTTTTTGTAAAATTATTATGGATGAGAATCTGAAAGGATTTTTATGGTAATTAAGATAAAATTATTAATTAATTAATTATAATAATTGATCAATTCGAACATTATTTATATAAAATTATAATGATTAATAATTCAATTATAGTATTGTTAAATGTGTAATTTTATTCATGCATATCGATGATCATGATCACAGATGAGATATCTGAATGGGAATTGTTTCATTTAATGTAATGTTAAATTAAATTTTTGTTATGTGTTACACACTTCCTCATATTATATAACGGATTGTGCGGTAATAGATTCATTTGTCTAAACCATTTCCCCATCACACACGTGTGTGTAACGTATTTTATAAGAAACAGATCTCCCAATACGGAGGATGCGGTTCTAGTTTGGAGCCGAGGATAAACTAATCTAAGAGAGATACATTGGATGATCAGTCTGCGATGATTTAACACAAACCATAATTGGTTACAAGTGTTTTTCACAAGGTCAAAAACTAATTTATTAACTACTATATAAACTAATAATTTCTTAAATATCATGATCCTATTGATTTAAAATTTTATTTCTATCAATTTTCATGGTTATTTCCTTATGGATGTCCTGTCGAGATCACATGAAATAATGAACAACCATGAATGAAAGATAAAACTAAAATAAATTAGCTTATTTTTAAATGCTATCTATGACATGGTTACTTCCTTAATTAAATATAAATAAAATTAAATCGAATGTGATAAAGATAAAAATTGAATATATATATAAATAATACAAAATCAATAAATTTTATATTATTTCTATATAGCCTTCTAGAACATTAGTACAAATATAACCATGGTTAAAATTTCTTGTCCAGCCAAGGAAGGGGTGCTTTAAATAATTTTAGAATTTAAACATGATTTTCAGAGTTGATATTACTTATTTCAAATCAGGGGTTGACCAAAAAAAAGTATGATTTTGTGTAACTCAGAGGCATGGGTTGTCGATATCCAATTAAATGATACCAGGTTTGGAGACTCCACTCAAGAGATCAAGAAACTTTGGGATAATGCGGATTCTATTTATAATGCCTTCCAAAAACCGTTAAGGTTTATTGATTGAAAAAAAATTGGTAATGAGAAGGTGAATTTGGATCCTTTCTAGTAGAATGTACACAAGATAAGATTTTATTAATCCAATGATGAGGGCTATAGGATCTTGATAAATATTAGTGGAGATTAACAAATATCATATTTATTTATTTGTATAAATTTTATCAGATAACATACTAAAATCTTACTCATCATATTTTTGGAAATATTAATAATGTTACATCAAATATATCACTATCATCCATAATTGAGACGGATAACCCTTTTAGTGGAAAAAAATTCCAATAGTGGAAAAGGTACTTACATGTAATCTTATTCCATGAAAAGAATTGTATTTGATTGAAGAACCTATTTCTAATGTTCCTGGTTATTATATTAGTGAATAAGTGTTGACTATTATTGGGAAATATATTAATGACACAATAAATGCATAGTGTCTGATGTTTTCAATCATGACCAAAGATCTTTTTATGAAACGTGTGTACACAGATGCATTCAACATGATGAATAAACATTGGTACATTTATCAAGATAATGTGTGAAAAGTGAGATATGAGATCATCAATGAATTGTTTACATCCAATCCTAGAGAGACTGTGCTAGGTAGGCCTCATGTATTTATTCTTGTTGGATAAATTGAACACATAGAAATCATACATATTAAATTATCAGATTAGTTTTTCATTGACTAAATCATTTCATAACAGCCCATGATCTTGTATAGTTTTATATGTAATTAAAATATGTAAAATATTAATAATATTCCGTAGGAGAATATTAGTATGATTCTATAATTTGATAAGGTCTGGGGGCATGAAACAAATGTGGTCTTTATGGAGAATTAAAAAAGAAATAATATGGAAAAGGGGACCATGACACATAACCACTGTAAATCACTAGAGCACTATCCTTCAAGGAAGTAGAAGATCTAAAGGAAAGGTAAAAAATGTGGTAGTATGTTTTTTATATGGAAAGGAAGTCCACTAGAATAATAATAATTCCCAGAAGTAATGGGATAAAATATATGTTTCTTATCAACTCTCGTCTTTCAATCTATACACATTGGGTACTAGTTACAACATGTTAAGAGAACATCCTAACTAAATGTTATAACCAAGTAGATTCTGAAAGATTATTAAAGGATATGTGGATATGTGAGCTATCAATGGTGTGAGGATGGCTACTCTACCAATGGGGGACCAACACCTTCCACTTATAACGTAAATGAATTTTGTTTTAAAATATTTTTTATATATAGAAACTATTACTTTGAAAATATATTTTTTATCATTCATATATCTAAATGGGTTTATTTTAGTGTTTAGAAATAAAATTATTTTGTTTTATAAGAAAAATTATTGTTTGTTACTATGTAATTAAATAATGGTAATTATGTTTTATATTATAAAGACAATGTATTTGATGGACCCTAGACCACCCTGAGGGGGGGGGGGAGTGAATCAAGGTGTCACCTTTTTCTCTTAACCTGATGGATCTTATTCCTGATTTGGTAGGAATATATTCAATCCTGTTTGATGGATATGTTTATTAATTAAAAAACACACATGAAGAAGGACACGACAACACTTTTACTTACTTCTCCACTAAGGGATACATCCTTGGAGAATATACCAATAGGATGCCAATTGTACCGAGGTCAACTAATCATCACTAGTTGTGGAGTAAAAAGGATCTGGCATAGTCACTCTCTCATAGGCACACTAAATTTCAAATGGTTTCTTGAAAGATCATTTCTTCCCTTGGATCACATCCATAGACACCCCTAGATCACTGCCATAGTAGAGGTCTTTCATAGTTTATTGAGTTCAATATCTCTTCAATATATAGGTATAAATGTCTTTTTTTCTTATTAGACATGAGACTTTCCTTGAATAAAGGTCCATAGAAGATTCTATTATATGTTCAATATACTTATTTAGTGAAATAACTGAATACCCTAAATCTTATACTTCTTTTTTCTATAATCACAATCTCCCTTTATGATGTTTTTGATTCTGCGATATATAACTGATTTTGCATATTATCTCTGATCTTTGTATATATAATGCTCCTATTAATGCACCTACTTCGTGTACCGCTCTTACTCCTCATACTGTGATTTCTCTACATAAAACACCTTCAAAGCGTACAACACCTGCTCCACGTACCGCTCCTGCTCTGCCTAGCATTCTAGCTTCGTGTACCGCAACTTCTCCGCATATCGGGCCTCCTGCACATACAGAACATACTCAATGTACCGCACATACTCCATGTTCCAATCCTACTCTACAAACCGCCTCTGCATACCACCCCTACATACCGCCTCAGCGTACCATTTCTCCTTACATCCTTTAATTCTGCAGAATTCCTTCTTCTATGGACTGTTCCAAACTATTCTACAAATGTTTCTTTCTTTCTTCTAATATCTTCTTCAAAAAAATTAAAATCATTTTTCTCTCGCATGCTACATTTTTCTATATATAATCTTTTCTGGAGACTCCTCCTTCCATTTCAATTAACTATTTCATCTTCTGTATTCCACTTCACCTAACATGAAATATCTCCCACATACAACTTCCCTTTTCAAGGGTCTTCCTATGAGAACTCATTCAGACCTAGATGATTTCTTCCATAGTGATGATTTTTTCTTACCGAATTCTTTCTCTCTCTCATAAAGATGGTATTAGCACTCAATTTTTAAGAAAATAACTCCTAAAATTTTCCTAATCTGATTTATCGAAACTTCCAATGTGGGACAATGTTCACCGGATACAGAACTACCGCTACATATTGTAATTCTCCACTACCCACTGCAATCCTTTTAACTATGAATATTAATTTGTATTGTTAACCTTCTGCATTACATAATTATGATAGTCTGCATCCCTCATCTCTTGATGCAATGACAAGCTAACACCCATACTGAAACACATTCCACTATGAACCATTTTCGTTATCAAGACCAATTATGTGAACCGTCCCATGCACCTTTCCTGCTACTTGGTATGTAGCCACGATCCATTCCTGAATATGGTACACTTTCTATATTCCACGGTATGTGTTTTTGGTACAATCATATTAAATTTAAAGAATACAAATCAATAAATAATCATCTGATTTATGACTCTCAATAACTTTGGCGTTTTTATTCATATCCTTATTCATTTTTATATTCATTGATATCTATTGACAACAAATACAACCATATACAAAATGTGGTCACAAAAATCTCACATTGCTGTTTTTTTTCAATAACTCAATCTTCCCCCCAAATTAATGTGTCAATATTAAAATGAGAATCTTCTATCACCCTTAAATTCATTTCACTTCTCTCCGCCTAATGACAAGGAATACAAATATCATAGGAAAAGGGTATCAATTGATACTTAAGCAATGTTCCATAAATCATTTCACAATAAGTCTACATGTGCAATTCTCAGTGTAGAAAACAAGAGGATTTTATTTTGAAATCATGGGTGTCCATTATTCCTTAATCATGATACCACCTGATATGTGAACACATGTACATTGTCTTTAAGTGTTTTCCACATTCATTCCACACTAAAGAAATTTAATGTGATGGTGAATACTCAACATGAAACTGTTCAACTCACTTCAAAAATAGGACAACATTAATCACAAAAAATTGGCAGGATATGTGGTCTTAGTGCACATTCATTATTCACATGTCACTGATTAATTCATTTATTCCTCCTTTATAAAATGACCTTCATTATGAGTAATCAAGGATGTGATATTGTTAAATGAGATTCATTTTCCAAGGACGTGTTTTTCAAGAAATTTCTAGAGTAATTGATTTTAATACCAATAGAAGTTGATACTAATTGAAATAATAATTCTGTAATCTTCTTCATTTGTCTCCCCTAAGGGAATAACTATTAATCATCTTCCTCAAGGGTGTTACTTCATCAATTTAATCTTTGAATATAAATTGATGAATCTTCCAAGGATGGAAACTTCAGCATATTTCTTATCAACAGTTGATAGCATTCATTACATCTTAGGTTCTCTCCATGAGAGAATTATTCACCTTTAATTCCCTATATTAGAAAACAAAAATAAAATAAACAATGGTTTTAAGGGAATAATTCAGATCATTCTTACATCATTGATATGAACTTCATGGTTGAGATTTTTTTCTCAACCATGATTCTGTATTTATTTGAGTCATCATACTCACACATCTAAACATATTTTCTAATGTGTGCTGATGTGGAATAGATCTATTCATATTTTCTTCTAGTTTAGGTGGATAATTGTTCTTTTTTATATCCATCATAGATGATGCATTTTTACTCCAATTATGGGTTGCTTCTTGATATACTATTCAGAATAAAAATCCTTTTGAAATGTGACCAGATTTCATAAATCTATCACATAGAACTTCTTTAACACATGTTTTTATTTTGGTTTTCACTCTCTTATGAACTTTATCTTTATCATGTGAATGTTTTCCTCTTACTTTATCATAATATTTAGCGTTTTAAACTTCATGATTCCTTATTATTTTGAAATCTTCTGGCCAGATGACCTACATATCATTTGTAATTATTGTAGAAGGCTTAGAGATTTCACATGTGTTCATCTGAATTTCATCACTCTTAGTTTTTATTTTGGATGAATTTCCCTTCAATTTCATGGGTGTAAAATCCAGGGTATTCTAAGCATCCTTACTTGATATCTTCTTGGAGAAATTTATGTTCACAGTATTCTTCTGATTTTTTCCAAGGTAGCTTCTTCATACTTATCCTGCATCGGAGATGTTTTTTCATAGTAGCAATCAATGAATGTTGAGATTGGAATCTACATAACTTGTGACCACTCCCATTGAATACATCACCAATGTTATCAAAAATTCCAAATCTATTTGTGGTAAATATATGTTTTTTCACCTACAAATGTTTCTTATTCTTCTCTATATTTCTCCCCCTTTAGGTAGGCATTAATTGTTCATTTAAATTAAGAGGATTGTACCAATGGTTTAATGCATAGTTCCCAACAAAGTTGGATCACCAACAAGGATGCACAAATCAAGATTCCATTATATTCTATTTTTTTGCCATCTTATTGACTTGGTGTTCTATTTGTGGAGAACATGCTTCCACATTCTTCTTGCAATTCACCCCATATATGGGGAAATGTAATTCCTCACATTTGCTCAACCATTCTTGTTTTGAATTTCTATTCCATCTTGCAATTCTTGTGGAAAGATATTTTGAAACATGAGTACAAGATGGTTTGTTTGGTATCGTATCCGTATCATCTTTTTTTGTTATATCCTCAAAGGATTTCATGATATTCTTATCACATGGGGGGGACTTTCAACATTAGGTTCATCCAGTGAGCATTGAGTAGAAACAAACACTACTTCCAGAGATAGATCAGCAACAGATGTCATGATATTATTGTCACATATTAAATGTCTTTATGCTTCAGAATCCTCCATTGGGAACTGAGTACTAGTAGCAATTGATACCTTCTTTTGAAAAGGATAAATATGTGTCTTCTCATTATTTTACAACTATGTTTTCCATTTCGGACTTTCCATATTAAGGAAGATCTTGTTATCCTTAATAATGATCATCTTCTCTTAATAAGTCTTCTTCAATTTTGCAACCTCATCTTCATGCATATTATCATTTTTTGAAATGAATATTAATGTTCATTGATCGTATTGGAAGTTTCATTCCCATATAAACCATTGTATTCATTTCACTTCTACATCTCAACTTCATGTTACTGGATATTTACTTCCAAGGCCTTATCAACTCTCATTTCTTCTACAACATATTGGATCCATTGTGATGAGATTATTTCATGTTTCCTCCTTGTTTTTCAAAGGAATCAATTTATATGGAGAGATTCAAACATTAAAAAAAATTATGTCCAAAAACTTTTATATAATGTATGCTTATCATTTCAACTGGGTGTTATCATTCTAAATACATTGAATGATTATAAAAATAAGGTAGTTATTTATTCAGGAATAGTACACAGACAATTTATTATTTTCTCAATTACCAGTACATGAGAAGTAAAATATAGATCAACATCACCACTTGTGTTGGAAACCTTATTTTTGGTCGAAACCTGAGCCACCTTCTCTTTACATTCTATGATTTATATTTCTTAATCATTAAAAGGGCATGGGGATCCAAAAACATATTCTTCTATTGAAGTGAGGGACTTCTAAAACTGTCTGATCTCTTTATTTTTCTTGTTTTCCATGGTCTTGCAGGTTATATGCTTCTACAACCGAATAAATGAATCTTTATCCACACTACACATCATTGTTGAATCGAGAAAAAACTCAAATCCCCTTCTGAATATAATTACTGTAGAGTATCCAATATTCATGATCATACATTGGATACCAATTGAAGGTCCCCAGACAACCCTAAAAGGGGGTGTTAATCAGGGTGTCTCCATTTTCTCTTTAATTGGTCGGTATTTTTCCCAAATTGATATGATCTTATTTAACTCTGTATAGTGGATATGAATTTTAATTAAAACATTCACATGCAGAAGGACCACACAACACATTTACATGGTTCACCATTAAGGGCTAAATCCAAGGAGTATATGCTAACAGGTTTCCTGACATAATGAATTACCCTAATCTTTACTAGTTATGGATTACAAATATTTGGGCATAGTTACTCAATCCCATGCACACTACCTTTACAAAGGATCTAGAATAGCTCACTACTTCCCTTGGATTACTATTGTAGACAACCCACAGATAAATGTCTTGGTAGAGGTTTTACATTGTTTATTTAATTGAAGGTCTCTTCAAAAGATATGCCTAAAAGTCTTTCTATTTTGTTCAATGTGATAGTTTTCATATATCATGTCGAGATTTGATTCTTTTTTATGTTAAGTCTAATTCTTTAGTGTAACAACTGAATTCAATAAATCATCTCTAAATTATTGCTAGAATGACATACCTTATTCATGATGTTTCGGTTTCCGCAAACTATCCCTGATTATGCGGACAGTATCTGATCTATAAACCACCCCTTCTCTACATACTATTCTTTCTCTACATACTGCACTTACTCTACGAGCAGTTCCTGCTCCGTGTACTATGCTTGCTCTACCTACCACATTTTCTCCACACATTGAGCGAGCTCTGTGCTGACTCCAGGTAATGACTCTATGTTCTGTCACATCGTACTACCTTTGTATATCTCTTCATCATACCGTTTCTTCTTAAAAATTCTATTTGTAAATAATTCATTCTTCTGTGAACTGTTCCTTCCTATTCTGAAAACCTTTTATTTCTTTTGTGGAAGCCTTCACCAAATTTTTTGAATAAATTTGTCTCCCATATATATTATTTTCTTACATAGAATCTCTTCTACATAGTTCTCTTTCGAATTCTATGAACTCCTTTATATTCCACGTACTACTTCGTCATATATGGAATCTCTCATGATTACCAATTTCCATCATAGGATCCTTCCCACGAGAATACTTTTGGGCCTCGTCGAGTTCATCCACGATGAGGATCTTTTCCTATCGAATTTTCTCTCCCTAAATTAAGAGTTTATCCCTCCTTATATAGGTTAATAACTCTCCAAATGTACCTAATCCAATTTATCACAATTTTCTATATGGGAGAATGTTAACTGTATACTGAAATCTATCCACATACTTTAATCCTCCACCACATACAACAATCCTCTGAACTAAGAACCTTTACCACGTACTATTAACCTTCTGTGCACTTTATTCATACTAGTCCACATACTTCATCTCTTCTTCCAATGACGAGCCATCTGGCAGACTGCAACTCCTTCCACTGTGAACCATTTTTTCTACCATGACCCATTATGTGAACCGTCCCACGTACATTTCTCACTTCATGGTATGTGGTTGTTAACTGTTCCCGAATATGGTAGGTGGTATATGTTTCAATGTTTTCATCCAAACATATGATATTCAGGAAATACAAACTAGAAAACCATCGTCTTATTACACACATTCAATAACTTTGGGGTTCTTCTTCATCTCCATCTTCATTTTTAACATTATTGACAACTGCTAAAAGCAAATACAACATTATACATAAAGTGGTCTCAATAGTATTATCAATATGAAATGAATCATGTTCACATGACTCAAATAACACCCGTCTATGACATCACCATCTTGGTCATGTAAACGAGAATAATATTAAAATTTTAAAAAAAGATGGTTATTTAGAATCTTATAAAATAAAACACTTAAGACACTTCGTGACTATTTATAATAAAAAATTAAGAAACTACCATTCAGTGGATAGGGAGAAAATTCCACAATGAGTCTAGTGATGCAACACACTTGTGTGTGTGGACCATTTCTAGTTGGAGATATAAGTGGGTATTCTTACTTCATAACTTTTAATTATGGTATGAGTATATTTGGATATTTATTCTTTATAAGGTACAAGTCCGAGCCATCTGATAAATTCATGGAATTCAATAGTGATGCATAGAATCAACTTAGAAATAAGATAAATATGATTTTATTTTATTTATGTGGGGAATATATTAAATAATAATTTATAAACTTCCTATAACAGTTTGGTATTCTCTTTAAACTAATTCAACTATACACACCATAGTGTGATGGTTTTAGTAAAAGGATGAATTTTACCTTATCATACATGGTAAAGTTGTTGATGAGTCATGAAAATCTTCTATTTTCTTTTTGGGGATATTCATTAAAAACTTTGGAATACACATTTAATTGATTACAAAATAAAGTAAAAATGAAAATTCCCTTTTTTATAGAGTGGAATGAACCCTATTTTCACATATTAATGTATAGGTTTATGAGGAGTTTGTTATGAAAATATCATGAAACAAACTAGAATCCCTTATCACATAGTGCACTATTAAAGGGTATCCCATTGAATAAAATGGATATTAATTTTTCAACCCATAAAAAAGAATGTGTGTGTTTCCAGACAAGAAATCTTTCTTGAGATGAATCTTATCCTTAAAAATAATAGTGGGAGAAAGATTTATGTTGATTAATTTGATTCCCATGATTCAAAAGAGTTGGTACATGAATAGACTCCATAGGACCCCATTAAATAAGTGGATCCTCAAATACAAGAACAGATTTAGAGAACTAGATATGTAAGAGAACTAGAGAGATATGGGTTTTAAGTCTCTAAAGAAGTTTAATAATAGTTGGATGAATATAATGATCATTTATCCTATATAGATGTACTGGAGAGCTCAAAACCTTCCAGATGGCGAAATGCCATGAATTCTTATGTGGATTCAATATATCAGAACCAATATTAGATTCTAGTCAATACTCTAGTTCATGAAAGCACTATATGGTTAAAATGGGTATTCAAGATAAAAAAATACATAGAACGAAATTTTAATAACTATGAAAAAAATCAAGTGTCTAAATAGTTTAATCAAAGTCAAATAATTTAATATGATTATAACATTTCACCAGTTTCCATATTAAAATACCTTATAATTATACTTTCTATCAAAATATACCATGAATTTTTGATTTGTAAGATAGATGAGAAAACTGATTTATTTAATGGGAATCGTCAGTAATATGTCTGTATGATAAAACCATAAGGGTTTATAACTCCAAGTGATTCCAAAAGATATTTATGTTTTGTAGATCCCTTTTTGGATAGAAATTAGAATCCATTCATGAACCATTTGAATCGATGATGCTGTAAAACTATTTTTTTTGTAAATAAAAATGTGATCTATGAGTTTAATAGAGGATTAGTGGGAATAAAGTCGTTTTTCTTTTAGAATATGTTGATAATAAATTATTTATTAGAAAAAATATAACTTTTGTTAGAATATATTAAGGGAAAAACATAAAATTGGTTTTCAATGAAATATATTTTTTAACCAGACAATAGGGCTAAATATAATTTTTGATAGATCCAAGAAGATAATTTGACAACATCAATGTACAAATATTTTCAATATAGTAAAGAAATTTTTTATGGAATAATCCAATAGGGGATTTATTCCAAATTCCCATGATATACATTTTTCTATCTATATTTGTCATCATACACAACACTAGAAATATAGAATGAGTATGATCCCATATTCTTCAGCGACCAGATCAATCATGTATTTCATGTTATGTACTCGAATTTATTTCTCCTATGCATTACACAAGGAAGGATGAAAACATATAAATAAAGGAGAATTGCATTGGTCTATTTTTAATATAATAATCAAGAATATGAGAATAACTAATGATATTTTCTCTACGTATAGAGGAGAATTATAGCTCTTCATTAGGGGTGATACTGATGGGACTTTAAAAAATGTTAGAATGATTTGAAGTTGCAGTAAGGACATGTATTTTGTCTCAATGAACGAGTTGTGAGTTGGAATAGTTCAAATCACCTAGTAATTTCCAATTATACAATAGTTTCATAGTATATAACATCTTATTATGCATCCATGGATGGTTTTTGGATATGAATCTTTTTCATGGTACTCAATGTCATACCTAGTATTAATGACACTATCACATTGTATAGTGATCATTATTACATAGTTTCTCTCAAAAAATATTTAATGTCACCCCGACAAAAATAGAATATGATCAAGAAATGTCACTTATTGAGGGTTTTTTATCAATGGGGGGGCGTCAGTAAGAATATTACCATAGAAGAAAATGTGGAGGAACCCGTGACTAACAGTCTATAATGTATGAATTAACAATATCATGTTAGGTAATGTTGAATAAATATTTTTAGTTATTCTCTCTAATGCAAGTAGAAGTTTGGAGGATTTGGTTCCATAGAACCAACTTCTATATTCATTTTGATTACCCATATTCATATATTTTTTAAAATTAATAATCACCTTATCACATTCTTTCTATTCATCAGTGTAATATAGTATGTCATAATGCCATAAGTGTAGCAGTCGAACTAAATGGTCATAGAAGTTCCCTTCTATGATGATAACCTAGATGTTATACGACCCTGTTATTAAATATATTTTAAATATATGGATGATATCATTTTAGGGACAAAAATTATTATGGCTATATTGGTTTGATACTCATATTAAATTGAGTAACATTCTCATGATGTAGAATCTTTGTAGTATCAAGTGTATGATTCTATGAGAACGAGACCCACTAGTTGGAAATCCACATTTATATGTTTCCTTGGATATTTATTTTTGAAAACATATATATTGATCATTATACTTTTAGATTATTATTAGTGAGTATTATGAGCCATTTATTATGATGTACAAATGAAAACCGTGACAACATTGGTTCGTAGAAAGGATGGATATGATTGGTGTGTCATGAGTAATATTTCATTAATGAATAATGTGAGACATTATTTTTACCTAATGTAATTTAATATAATTTATATCCCAAGACACTTGATTGATATTTTAAGACAAAATAAATATATTACCATGTTTTTTTGGGAATGTTAAATTTCTAGAAATTCTAAGAAAGATATATCGAGCACATAGGTTGAACACACCAGAATTCTACCCCCTTGACCATAGATATCATGATAAATGGATTATGTTACCAACTAAGTGTATATATGAGATAATATTTCATTATGTCATCTAAATATTTCTATATGGTTTCCTTTTCATGTTTTATATTTTATCATCAGGCTTTAAGAAACTTCCCCTAATACCATAGAGAAAGGGGACAAGAGGGTCGCACAAAAAGTGTATTCATAATCTCAGTTAAATTATAATTTATTGTCTATAATTAAACTATTTGAATAAATATTAATCTCACATGGTTTAATAATTATTCATTTATTCATTGTTGAATATATTCTATCATCAGTTATTTGATAGAATATAGTTTTAGTGGAATATTTTAAAATTACTTATTTTCTACATAGTGAATATTTTATTTATTTATACATTTAAGAATAATGTGGTTATATTTATTAATTTAGTAAATAGTCCTTGTTTAAGGATGGATAAGTATTTTGGCCGAAGGGATGGCCGAGTATTTAGGTCTGGTAGAAAATAATATATATTGAATTTTATTACATTAAAAATATTAACTTTTATTTAAATGTTAAGATTAGAACAAGGAAATAATATTATTATTATATTTTTAGACACAGGGTTCTGAAAGGGATTAAATAATATTAAAGGAATCTTTTATAAATATTTATTTCTAAAACCATCCATTATTTAAACCTAATTATATTATTTCTCAAAGAGGTACAATTCATTTGTGTTGTTCACGATGACAGATAGAGTGAATCTTCTAAAGAGAACCCTCTCCCAGAACCCTCCCAGAAATAGACAAAGATCTTCTGACACCTCCTAGTCTCGAGTCTATATAGATCGAAGATAATTAGAACCGATTTTCATGGTGATAAAAAAAATATTGCAATCCTTATGATCTTCCATTATAGAACATAAAGATTCATATAGTGATGTTTTATGATATTTGGAAAAAATGTAGACCTATGATATAGTGAATTTTCTAATGATTTATTCAATGAAACTTTTCTATAACCTTGATATGTTTCCAAATGCATAAATTAAAAAAATATTTAGATAATGAAATTTCATAATTGATTAAATTAATTATATATAAAATCTAATGATCCTAATCATTGTTACATCATTCAATATCATTTCTATTTTCATTGATTCAATTCTGATAATTAGGGAATTTATCTTCATGTAAATCATGGATTGATCAATAATCAAAAATAAATAAAATTTAGGAATGAACCATCGCATTTTCTGCAATGTCCAAAAATTTTACATGGCACTGAACTGAAACATTCTTTACTAGGGATTTCATGATAAATGTATTATATTTCATTGCAATAATCTATGCGAGGTATTATGTCATTGAAGCATTAAATTCTTCCTCTATGAGTTCCTTGGAGTGTTTCTAGATTCTAACAGGTGGATTTAGGTTACATCTCCTAAATCCACTATAGAATAGGCATAGAGGGTCGCACATTATGTATATATAGGTTAATAGTTAAATAATACATTATTATATATTATTTAACAATTTGAGTAATTATTTTTTGGAACATGCTTTAATAATTATTTTTTTTGTATCCCATATATTCAGTAAGTAGTTATTCAAGAGAAATTAATTTAAGAATAGTGATTATAAAATAATTATTTTCTATATATTGAATATACTATTTATTTATTTATTAATGAATAATGAAGAAATATTTATTTATTAAGAATTCAATGTCTGATAAATATTTTATAGGAATAGTGGGAGATATTTTTTTGGTTTGGTGTAAAATAATATATATTAAAATATATTTTATTAAATAAAATTTAATTTTTTTATTAAATTTAAGTGAATTTCAATGAAATATTATTATTATTATTATTTTAGACATGAGATTCTATAAAGTAATAAAAAAATATTAAAGGGAACTTGTGAAAAAAAAAATTATTTCAATAGCCTAGTTATATTTAAACCCAACACCATTATTTTTTCTTGTAAGAAAATTCACATTTGTTGTGCACAATAATAGTTGGAGATAATCCCCTAATGACCAAGGTAACTACCTCTATATGAACGCTCCCATGGACAGAGAAAAAATCTTTGTAAACCTCTCATTCACTAGTCTAGAGAGATCGATTTGAAAACATTGGAATAAATATTCATAGATATTCAAGAAGAAGAAAACATAAAATAAGAACATACATTCTATCACATGAATATTATGATGGGGGACCTTTTAAATCTTTAGAACACATGTGGAACACTACCAGAGGTAATATAATCTTTATTCAGTAAATGAAACGACTTTAAAAAATTAGATCTGTTGTTAGATCAATCATAAATGAATTTATTCATGAAATAAAATCAATCAATTAATTAAATTAATTATAAAAAATATGTGATGATCAAATGTTTATTTCCAGTGTTTTATCTAATTATTTTTTTTAATTTAATTAAATTATATTAACTATAGTGTTTAACATCATGTAGATATCAGATTGATCATTAATCAGGACAAAAATAAAATGTTTGGAATGGCCCATCACACGCTTTTTCCACCCCTAAGAGCTACAGTTATCATATGATTATATCAACTGTGAATCATAAAAACAATATGAGGATATTCTCATGAAAATATCGTTAAATGATAATTTGATTCATTATTTAAAAATTTAAGAAAAATATCAGTTAACTATGAAAAATGTTAATTGCAATTAATCAAAATATTGTCAAAAAACATTACTTAAAATATTACTAAGAAATTAGGTCAATTAATCATCAATTAAAAGAATGTTCAGGATAATTGGAAAGTCATTTCATATTATGTAATTTAAAAGGAAACATTATTTTCACACTAATGTAAGAAGTAAAAAATTAATTTTTTAGAAAATGTTTATCAAGATTTCTTTTGAAAATATTATAAATTAATTTAATGGATTTGAATACTTCCATTAAGAAAATTATAGTATTTTTTTGAACAGTTTTTTAAACACTATTGAAGTGCTTGGAGAAGGAAGTAAATATTCGTCAACCATAGTTGGAATAAGTTTGATATTTATTTAAAAACATTATCTTAATAATATTAACTACCTAAAAATGGAAATAAAATTAATACATAAAATTTATAGAAATATATGATAGTGATGTAAATATATGGAGTGTAAAGGATATGATGTATTGAATTTCCCTCAACTTAAATTTGGAACAAACAATCCAGTTAAGAAAAAAAATTATAAGATAATTTCCTACCACAAGTGCCACACTTCTCTATATGTTTCCAAATGATATATAAAAATATATTTATTAGTTATATATTTTATATGACCATAAACAAATGAAATAATATTTGATATTACATTATACATTCAAATTATATTATTATCATCAATTTCATCATTAAAATGAAAATTATGTTAATAACTATTTTTTACATTGGATGATCCAATTTCATGGCTATGGTACATAAACCATGTGTATTGTACCAATATATATTGAATAATAATCATGTAATAAGTATTATATTTATTGGTTATATACACATTTATAGTTATTCGTATAAATCCTTGATGAAACATTAATGCAATCTCATTATGGTGGTGGTAGTCCCCACTTACATATAAATAATGTTTTCATTTTTAAAGGGATGGAATGGAAATAATATAGAGAAGATAATGTTTTTTTGAAGACTATTTAGGTCACAAATATCACATATAAAAATTAGATCTATCATTAATACCAACCATAATATTCCAAGATAAATATTTAAAAACATCATCTTCATCATAAAGTAGTCCTAACACATGCACAAAAGATGACTTTACTTTGTATTAGATTTATATGTGGATGAAAAATTAATATTAAAAAAAGGTAATAAATTATACATATAAGGTAGATAAGGATTTAATTATATCCCAATGATGAAATGATTCTTGATTGATGTAAAATAATAAATAATAAAAAATATTTGGTTGAACATTAGAACTCATTTTTGAACAACCTATTTATGTTTACACCAAAGGCCTTATAAGGATGATATTATATTACATTTAGTACTAGTTGGACATGGTGTATGATTATAAGAAATTATTTTTATAGGTTTTGGATGAGACGAGACCCTCTTGTTGTCTGGATAAGAGAGCAGAGGTGTTGTTGATTTATAATTAAAGAAGAGGTTACACTTGGAAATCTTCAAATGATTAAAATATATTAAGGACATTATAAAAATAAATAGATCTTAAATGGACCATATTCTAATAATAAATATTATGGGGAAGAAATTTGACCATGAAATTGGATTTATAAAATTTTTTAGATCATTTTAACCCTTACCTTTTAAGTATTAACTATTTAACCCTTTTTGACTCTTATTATGGAGACTAACTATTTTTTAAATATTACTATTCAAAATGAGAAAATAAGTTTAATATATTAAATTATAAAAATTATGATGATTCAGAACATGGGATCTATTTCATAAGATTCATATTTTATAAATGGTTTAAATTCAATTTATAATAATTGTGTAAAATAGACAAATTTATTTTTAGGAAAACATTTCCCTAATCATAAAATGGAGTATAATTTCATTCAATGGAAAGTAAAATATATATGGAATTTTTTTAAACAGATTTCGGATATATAATCAATATATTTCATTAAATTTATTAGCCAATATCTAAAAATTAAATTTATAAAAAACAAAACCACATTACACATATAAAAATAGTATTCCATAAAAACACTTTTTACATTCAAATGATTATTTTTATTTTATTACCAATTGATAAAAAATTAAATACTTTTTCAACCCGTATATTAAGAAATTTTCATAATTTAGTTTTTCGTATTTATGATATTTAAATTTACAACGTAGATATAGTTATCCAATTAAATTGTAATTATCTAATATTACATTCCACTTCTACTAGACAATGTGTGGCTTCTAAAGAAATATATTAAAGGAATACAATTATCTGGAGAGAAATATATCAATAAATCTCTAGTTGTTACATTCTATGACCAAGTAATAACATTTAATTATTATAATCAAAATAATTCTATGTATAACTTATATATAATATCATTGGCCACATAACATTTTTAGAAAAAATTAGAATAGAACATTTCTCAATTGATTTGTCTAATTTCACAACACTTCACTCTTGAATACACAATTTATACTAGTCATTTTTAAAAAGGTATATAATTATAATTTTTTTTGAATGATCAACTGAAATAGTGTGAGGGATCAGGTATATACTTATTTTATAATTATGTATTGACACATTAAGAATATAATATAGATTTTATTAAATCACAAAGCAATAAGAAACCATCCTGATATCATTAGGTATATAAATTTGACCAATACATATTTGGATCAACTTGTTATCCCTTCTAATTATCATTAACGTCATCTAAGGATACATTTTTAATAATAACTTATCACTAAACTTAAACATTATATATCACATGTGATTATAAACATTAAATTTTTATTGACTCTTAAATTCACTATTGTGTTGCCAAATGGATCCAGACTTATCTACCATTTCTTTATCAAGATCATGTTGCAATAGCATTCCTTCTCAAATGTTACCCCTAAATTAAGGTGTTTTTCACATATTTATACTGAGGGATTAATTAAAGAAATCTAATTCCCTTGTGAAATCATTTATTGTCAAACAATTACACCAATGGAAGGTGGTGATCACATCCCCTATTTATATCCATAGAGAAATCCTGAAATATTTCTTCAAGATATTGAATATTCCTTTCAGATAGTCCATCTATTTATGGATAATATATAGTACTGAATGTCAACTAGTTATCCACTACATGTATAATAATTCAAAAAAAAATTCAGGTAAACCTTAGATAATTATTACATTCAAAATAATGTGTTAGTACATGGAACCATACGACTTCAATAATGTATATCCACCAAATTTGATCAAGTTAGAAATATTATATTATTTAGATTATATGTGTTGACTTCAAAAGGTGATCGATTTCAAACCCAAATAAAATTATTCAATTTGTATGTATTTGAGAGTCCCATAAAAAAATACGTGGTATTATTTTACGATTTCGATTCAGGATTAAGTAATAGTTTTGACATACCTAATGAATTCTATCTCTGAAAAGTAGCTTTTTTACTAACAAGACATCATGAATCATACTCTACAATATCCATTTTCATTATATCGCTATATATATACTATTTCACATCATTATAAATATAAAAAATGACCTTCATATATAGTAAGTGAACATTTTATTTTAATAAAAAAATTTAAATTTTAAAATTTAGAGGCACAAGAATTATAATTTTACTATATCAATACAGATTTTGAACATAACGAGTAAAAATAAATGGATAATATTTTTTAAAAAATTTTCCTTAAAAATAACCCTCAATAATATATTTAAATTATTGTATTAAAATAAAACTCATTTTATATATAATATAAAATAAAGTTTTTTTACTATAATATGAATTAAATAATGATATAATCATTTTGAAGAAAAAAAATGAGATATTTTTTTTTAAAAAAATATATGGTATAAGGTCTTTATGTTTTAATTAATTAAAAAAATAAACAAATAATTTTTTAAATGAATTATATTAATTAAATTATTATATATTTAAATTCTGATTCATATAATTATTATTAATAGTAATATATTTAATGTATTATAAAATGAATCATGAAAAATTAATTTACTGGAAAACTATTTTTTGAAACTATTTACAGGTTAAATTTGTAATTAAATTGCAACCTTATATAAATTGAATTTGATAAAATTTACCAATATTTTGATATATTAAAATTAGTATTACATAATAATTTAACCTTAATGTATTTATATAATGAATTTTTAAAAACATAAAAATTTATTATTTCAAATATGATCAATACCAGTCTACCAAGAAGTTAATCTAAAATGATAATGGATACAGTGAAAAAAAACATGAAGAAACCACATTGGACAACTACATTTTTACCATACCCATATCCCCTAATAAAATAATCTATTATAGATATAATTTTCAATCAAATTGATTTTAAATTATTTTAAAACATTGAAAAATAGAAAGTTTGACACTCACCTTAATTATAAAAGGGAACCTACTCCGCACACATTTACACACAACTAAATTCAATTTACTAAACCAAACATTCCAAAATAGATAAAAAACAAATCTACATTCTGAAACTATTTCTCCTCCAAAAATACTAACCTAGAGTCATTAATAAGATATCCAAATAGGGTTTTTACAGGAAATGTATGTTGTCTTCCCCAAGCTCATTATTTTATAGTTCATCAATAATAATATAAAATTATGTAATAACAATTACAAAACTAGTATATTACATATATTGAGATATTATTATGTTAATGTAATCACCTTTAGCAATCTCCTTATACATTATATGGGAATCAAAACCATTACTCATGTGTGTAGTGGTCTACTACCTCTCCAACAGATATAATTTGTTTTCCATCATAAACTCAAAAATATATTCATAATTGTGAAAAAATGAATATATATGATCTTTGGGAAATTATATTTAATTTTAATACTAACATTTCATAGGAATCCTTACCCATTATCCCATTTAGTAAATGATACATTCACTCATGTAAATATTTGGCCTAACATCTACCCATAGCGATTAGATTAATTTTCCGTGTAAATATTTCATGAATAATTCTAAAATGGTATATAGTGAACTTATATATATTTTATCACTTTAATATCATTATAAATACCATGGATATATATCCTGCAGTCAACAAATAGAATGTCCATTAATAAACATTATTTTGAAAATGTAGTTGCTAACATCTGAAATAATGGTAATAATGAAATATTATTCACTAACGGGTGAAAAAGTATACAAGAAGATCATATATAATATTATATATATGAATTTTGTAATTTTAATAAATACGAAAATCTTTTTATACATTATATATGAATTTAATTCATATTAAACTAAAGGGATGCATGTTGTAATTAATTTCATCTCAATTTCCACTCCACGGAGATATATCAGATATTGAATACATATTTACATTTATGTGGTTTATATATTGACCCATTTATGTATTTAAAATTAATATATATTTATTCACTATGATTTATTTTTTCATTCATGTTTTTTTATTTCAATTTGATACAATTTATATGTTACTAAATATTTAAGGATTTATTTTAAAATCCAGTTTTTTGGATTCACCTACAATTTCATTAAATTAATCTAAAAAATAAATACTTCATAAAATAATTATACATTTTTATGCTCTATATATTTATGAAGATCAAATATTTTCATCCAAATGTTCGTCTATGTAGTACATGAATTATTAATTTAATTTTTTCAAAGAAAAATTGAATTAATTTCACGCTTAATCTAATATATTACACTTTCATGTCTATAATTTTTTAATTTATTTAACAATATTCCTTATATTAAATAAATTAATTATTAAGGAACTTTTTTGTTATCATTAATTTCTTAAAACATTTGATAGGAAAAATTAAATGTTTTCCTAAAAGGGAATTTTTTTCTAATTTCATTATAAATATCCAATGGATGATTTTTTTAATGTCTGTGACATTAACAGACATTACTGCCATTATACATGTTTTATGATAGTTAGAATCTTTTAAATATTATAAATTTTCTATAGTGATAAAACATAAATGAAATCATATTAGAATATTTATTTTCTATTTCCATTATTTATCCAAATTACTTTTTTTTCAAAACAAATATTTATTATATACTATTATTCATATTTTAACTCTTATAAATTTTTTGGTGACATTGACATTAAGCATTTAATTTAATATGATCATTGGAAATTAGATTTCTATTAAACAACCTTATTTTTTTTATCATAGGTATGATTATTTATTTTATTATATAAAATTTTTATATATTGTTATTTACAAAGAATGTCATGTGTTTGAGTGGGATAATATTGATATCATTTATACTTTTTTAAATAAATATTTTTTTTGATATGTCATATTTTCCTGTAATTAAATTTATCACTAAATATACGAGTAATGCATTAGACATGAACTGATTGTTTTGGTCTAGAATAATATATCCACTAATTTCCTTGAAAAGAGTCATAATAAAAATTAGCTATCCAAATAATGTGGGTTTTCATTTTTTTACCATAAAATAAATAAAAAATTCTTTGAGTTAGGTCTTGACTGAATATATATAAATAAAGATTTTTAAGATCATCACATGTCATTGTAAGTATCTCCGTCATTTGAAACTTATTTACTATTATCAATGATATTGTTTTTTTGATAGTAAACATTGAAATGTATCTTTATCAGTATATTTCCTAAATAAATTATGTTTTCATTTAATAACCTTTCAATATTTACTATTCGATATTTTCTAATGGTATTTTTTATCGTAAGAAAAACATTACGAGTAATTAAGTTCAGTGTTATTTTGTTTACATTAATTATTATTTGAAGAATAATTCTGCAAATGAGTTTTAGGATTCCCAATGATTTAAATTACTATTATTCTTATTTTACTCTCAATGTAAAATGGGTATCATGTAAGTATGTATAACTATAATAATACTAAAATAATTGGAAGTTCAGGGTTAGAACGATTGTATATATGACATTTTAAAAACGTTTATACCAACACTTGGTTAGTAGAGTGCATGTTATTATTATTTTTATTATAATGCATTTAGTAGAAACCATGGGAAATAGAATCAATAAAATACATATTAGGGAACATATCCCTATGTTACATAATGAGTATATTTACAATTGTGGAGTAATATCATAAATTATTATTTAATATATAGATTATGTAGTTTTAGCTAGCAATAAATAATTTTTTGTAGAAAAAAAGTGTATGCGTTTTTAAAAAGGATGAATCTAGGGATAATAAAAAAGGAATGAGTTAGTTTGATTATATCTCCTCCATAATTCTAGGAAACAATAAATTTTCCCTCATTGTGCAACTAGATTATTACTCTCAGACAATATTTATAATATAATTCACATTTCCTTCATAATCTATTATGAATTAATATAAAAACATTGACATAAATATATTCCCATAGTGTCTAATTTTTTTTATTCCTATATTATCAATATATAAACATTTTATTTATTTTTAGTTTCAAATTCCATTTAAAAATATAAATAATGATTTAAAATTCCTAATTTATTGAGCTAATATAATATATACCATTTTTTGGAATGGGTCCTATACTAAATAAGTTTACCAATACTCATAGCCAATGTAAAAATCTTTCAAATGAGAAATATGATACATCAATTGTTCGATATAATCGTATAATGTCCATATTAGGATAGATGTCTGTGGTAACGACTAATAACATTGCACATTGATATAAAATGATGTTCCATTCGATGATGCTCCTATATATGATCATTTCATTCAACATATGTCCCCCTACATTAGTGGTTATTCTAATAGTGTGTTGGATGATAAATTGATTACATCTCATGAAATGATTTTTCAATCATTGAAATGCAATGAGGTGTTAAAGGCTCAAGTTATGGTATACTATCTAAAGGGTGATCATAGTCATTGGTGTTAATTTATCCAAAATAATAGAGGATATCCATAAACATAAAACATGGTATTAATTTCTTTAAATGATACATAAATTAAAAAATATTTCCGTTATTAGTAATGAAATGAAATGAAGAGAGATTTCCTCAGTGAAAAAGGAAAGGATGTATTTTATTAGTATTATACGACCTTTAAAAGGATATCCAAACATTATTTGGATCTTATTTGTCATATGGAATACAAAATTGTCCATTTCATTGTAGGAATAATAAATGTATATGAATATAATTGGTTACAAAAAAAATTCATCATATGATGATATGTTTTTTTACATCCTAAAAATAGAGGAGTTAATGAGAACCAATCTGTTCTTCGGGAATCAAGAGAATAATTGGTTGTTTGAACACCAAAAATGTATTTTATTTAATTTGAATATGGAATGAAACAATTCCCACCATGAAAATATTTTGGAATGACTCATCCTTGAAAATACATGATGGGGATGGTTGTTTGTTACAAGTGAATTGATAAGGTTCATCAATTTAATGAATATAAGGGAAAGAATGATAATAAGACTTTATAGATCCTACACACTATTTAAATGGGTAATTACTAAAACCAATGTAACAAAAATAAAGGTAATTTACCATTGAAGGGATCAAGGGGAGATCTAATATTATGTGATCACTATACTAGAGGATGATTCCCTCAAAGATGTGGTGTAAGGAAAACTAATCATATACTAAATTTTTTCATGTTTTTTGTTTTCATATATCCTCACAATGTTTTTTATATTCTATAAAAATTATAAATTTCTCTATAACCATTATTATTTATTTTTCATCCAAAACCCCTTCTTGAAATCTCACCACGAAAAGAATGTTTCTACCAGATCCCACTACGACACATAAACATTCTCTATAGGTTACTATTAATATTGTACAAATGGTTTAATTTTATATAATACTAGTAATGTACAAGATTTCAAAATATTATGTAATATTTTGTTAGAAAGAGTAGTACATTATGATTTGTGATGAATGTGATGAATATGATTAATTAGATAACATTATCTATGATACTTCAATATATGGTTCCTGTCAAGATCCATCCCTAGAAGCACTTCTAAATCAAATTTTTAAAGAAGAAGACTAGAATAATAATAAAATATTTATAAATTAACCCTCAAATTAAGGGTGTCATTATTGTATAGTAATGTGTTGATGAATTTTCTAGGGAATTACCTGGATACACACTAGAGCATGAGGTTTAGTTTTGAAATGATTTAATACTAGATGCACTTCTCATATAAAAAACATTTTAGATTGGCCACTATTGAATTAATGGAGTAAAAGATACCACGAGAGAAGTTGTGTAATATGATATTCATATTCCCTTATCTTTCACCTTAGATATCTATTCGTCTCATTGTTAATAGGAATGATGGATCAATGAGGCTTTTCATTGGTTATAGGTTAATAAATTCTATTTTGATAAACAAGGTGTTTCATATTCCTTGGATAGATGAAATAATTAATATAATTCTTAGAGATTACTATTATTAAAATATTCATGTTAATTCTATGTATAATTAATTCCAAGTACATTTGGGAGATATTCTAAAGACAATATTTCAAACAAGTTATGGACAATATGATTTGATAATAGTAAAATTTTTATTGACTAATGAACCTTATATTTATAAATTTCCATTGAATAGTGTATTCATGTATAATTATGATAATTTTATTACTTTAATTATTTATTATCTCCTGTTGTATTTTATAATATATAATGACCCATAAATTACATTCAAATCATTACTAAGACTCTATTGGAAAGTGGTTTTTTTAGAAATTTAGTGTTTGGGAATTCTAGATTCATAGAGTCTCCTTTTATGGTCATATTGTATCCATGGAGATAAGAATTGTTGATAAAATGATTGAAATTGTATTCAAATAATGTCTTACACAAATTAAAATAATAGAGGTGTGTATAATCACTACTTTTTCCAATTATTATCTATGACTTGTTCAATGATATTCCCGATTGGCTAACCACGAATGTAAATTTTTATTTCAATTATAACTTTTAAATGGGGGATGTGGGAACCCAAGAATTGTCAACCAGTTGAAAAAATCACACCATATAATAAATTACCAACTCATTTGAGAGGAATTTAAAAGAGTTAGAACAGTCTAACCTATAAAGGTTCCCGTTGTTGGTAAAAAATTCATTTTCTATATTATCCATTATAGGTTACCCCAAATAATAATCTACCTTTTCCCAGATCTGAATGTAATCCTCTAAATTTATTTTCCCCTTGAAGTTTCTATGAGCCAATATCTTATCATGTTTTCACCCAAAAATGACATTCCTTCTTGATCTTCACTAAGATATCTCTCTCACACACTCAATCACACTACCCTTTAGGAACATTAATGATGATGGCCATCTAAAAAATCTCTACCTTGGAGTGTTGTAGTAACACCAATATATTAAATATTTAATCCTACTCCCTCCCTAGATCCACCTAGGAATCCATAGTTGTCTCCTTTCCAAATAGTTGTACTTGGTCGGCCATCTTGTCATATTTATCATAATTTATCTCAAGAAAAAAAGGATTATATTTACGCACCTAACATGAATAGTTATGGAATAGATCTTGAATATATAATCCTATAATGATCATTACAAATGTCCAAGTTTCAACATCAACTTAATTTATTTTTATTATCAACCAACTAACCATGGGATTTGGTAAACTTTTAATAGTATTTTAGATGCCTATTTTTCTTCCATTTTTGATAAAAAAACTAGAATAGATATTACCTTGATACCAATCCTTCATCCTCATACCACGATTAATCTTTAATTAAGATCCTATTCTAGAATATGAGGCAAATTCTGAGAAGTGAAATCCATATTGAAGTAGAGTGGGTACTTTTTTAGGTTATTATAAAAGTACCAATGAAATATAATGATGTGGAAAGCGGAAAATGATATTTGTTCATTTTCACAGAAATATTTGATTGGATTTATATAATAATCATACCAAAAATTGGAACTGATTGAGAAATCCAATGAATCCATGATCAATAAAAGTCTAAATTTGAGAGACTAACCAACAGAAGTCACCAACCAAATGGTGATTCTTGCAGGAACAAACCGCCAATGTAAAATCAAACATTGAAGAATTGTGTGTGCACTCTAGAAAGATATCAAGAGAAAAAGTAAACTGAAAATTCTCTATTATAGTTTATGGTACAGGTCACATTAGGTGAGGTGTGAAAATGATGAGGGTTAGTGAAGGAGGAAAATTAGCGCCACTGAGATGAGAGAGGGTTTGGAAAAGAACATACTCACCCCCTTTCTTAGGGGGATGTGTAAATGATGGATCCGTCATTCTGTCCCCTACTCAATCAATGTGGAGGAGGAAAACCGCTATGAAGAATCGGGATTCTCCCCAATTAGATAACTTATTATCCAGAATTACATAGAAATGTTTGAAATTCAAATAGACAAAGTAATGTGAATATTTTTTATGAGGAACTCAAGAGGATATTTCAAAATTTTATTATTTTTTCTCAATAATTTTAAAATGATTTATTTTGTATATATAGTGAGACATAAAAGAATGTAATTGGGAATTTAATTATCAAGAATCAAAATATTGTTGAATATTAATCTAGTATGATAATGAACCAAAAATAGATCAATAAAACTAATGATCTTGAGTTGGATATTATACTATTTTTTCAAGATATTGATATATTATATATGTGTGAAAAAATCTAACATATACATATCCCATAAGAAAATAAAATTCCTCTTTTTATAGAAATAGAATAATATGAGGAAAATTTGATAGATTAATTTACTAAAAGATTGTGGTTTCCAAAAAAAGGGAACCTAGTGAAGAAATGATAGTATTCAAATTCATTGATAAGGAAATAAAATGGATTTTTTAGAAAAATGAGGATTTAAGGGGGTTTGATGATCACAAATCTAGTAAAGATAAATATGGGAATTAATAATTAAGATGAAATGTCACTATAAGTTAAATAAATAATGAAACCATATATATTATATAATATAACAATTTCCCAATTTAAGGATATTAAATTTGAAATGAATATTAAATCCATGAATCAACGAAAATCACCAAACATTTTTGGTATAGATGGGATTCAAATATATAAAAAGAGGATATGTTTCCTTCCTTTACATATCATGAAAAGGGAATTTTTTGTATAATGTTCACTATTTAAATTTATCTATACACAATATTAGAACCATCATGTAAATGGTCTTATATAAATATTTTTTTGTGGATAAAATTATGTGTTAAAGTTATCTTTATTTATCCATATTCTTGGTTTTTAAATAGTTTTAGGGTGAGAGAGATCATTGTAGAGTAATCATCCAACCATTTTCTCTTCCTATGTGGAAATGAGATGAAATTACTATGGAATTTTTCATTGAATTACAATAGACTCCTAGAAATAATTCTGTAATATGAGTGATTATTGATAACCAACCAAAATATACATATTTCATTATTATAAAAGAAACGTTTCCTCTTCAGTAAAGTTTGTGACTCTATATTAGTGGTTATTAAATTTTAGTGAACCTAATTCGTTTCTTTATTGAATACCATATTTACATTGAAATTATTTAAAATTACTTAATAGTATATTGATATCGAGCTACTTTTAAGAACATCATTTCACCATCAAATTTATGGACAATCCAAAAGGACTACTCAAATACTTGATGACAAGTTGATATCATTATCATGTTACATCAATGGTTTCTGGGTCTTCTTAGAATTTTTAAACTCTTCAAATGAGAATATTTTCCATTAAATTATTTAAATGGAATTATATGAAATATAATATGATATGAGAGATGATTCTCTAACTTGTTATGATGAATTTGTTGAATGGAAACCTGTACCTGAAAACAATTTTTGAGGAGAAAATGAAAATGGTAAGTCTATGCATAATAATATTAAATAGTCTCATAGAAGGAACACTATTATACTAATAACCAATGGAATTATTTGGAATTGATTTTAAGATATAATATTTCATTGAATTTTTCTCCATGTAAGAGTGATATATGGTTTAGTATCAAAAGGAAACAAAGGCCTATGTATATGATAAATTTTAAAAAAAATTAATGAATTAGATTTTTTCCTCAAGGATTTTAAATCCCACTGATCATCTCTAATGAAAATGAAGTGTTGTATATGACACTATCTATGAAGTGTATTCGAGACCCAACACACATACTCACTTGTGATGAAAATGAATTAGACCCTGATTTATCTGGAATTGAAGAGCCTATCCATATTTTGGACACTGGAGAGTAAGTGTTGAGGAATAAGAAGACTCAATTATTAATGGTTTACTTAAAATTACCAAAATGGAGAAAGAAATTTGGAATCATGATGATGTTATGATGAAGAACCATCATAAGTTTTTAAAATTTAATATCCCTAAAAATTTCAAGGAGAAATTTTTGTATAAGGGAAAAATGACATATGATAATTATTTATAGTATGTGAAAATTTCACCTTAACAAAACTATAATACAATTCCAATTTTCATATTTCTATGAAAAATATAATTTTATAGGATGAATATGTATTTTTAAATAAATAGGAAAAAATCATTAAATGATATACAAAAATGTTCTATTTAAATACTTTTTTGAATAATAAAAATGTAGTTTAAACAATTAAAAATTTTAGTTATATTAATGTTTTTATATATATAGAATTTTAAATTTATTATCTATCAATTATATGTGTTTAAATATAAAATTGTGTTGTGATAAAAAAGTTTTTTTTCTTCAGAAATCTATTTAAGGAATAATTTATTTCCATATTAATTAATTAAAATAACCATTAATGATTAATGATTTAAATGAAACATTCTAATTATATATAACTATATTAATTTTTTTTAATTATAATTTTGATTACTAGTAATATATTTAATGTAGGATCATATTTTTATAGTAAAATTCAACACTTGAAAACATATTCCTAGACACATTTTAGTTGTTTATTCTTAAGATAATTTCTACCACTTCTGTTAAAAAATTTGATAAAATATATTCATATCTTTAATTAAAAAATTATTATTAGGTTTCACTGTAATCTTATGTTTTATTCATAATAAATTTTAAAAACATAAAATTAATTATAATGGTTATGATCAAAATGGGTTAATTAATTGTAAATATACAATGATAATGATTGAAATGACAAAAAAAACTTTTTTAACCCCCATTGGCCAGCAATATTTCATATATAGGATTACACCCTTAGATTAAAAGACATTTTGGAGTTATATTTACAAAAATGTGACAGGTATTTACTGTAAAACATTGAATAATTTTAATTGTTCTGCTCATATAAATTATAAATGAGAACCCCTCTCATCACTCATTCAGAGCTATCAATCCTTTTATCTGAATATATATATTCCAAAATACCTCATCAGTATCATTATTGATGATATGTGGATATTCATAATCCTAAATGACCACCCTAATGGTTATCAATGAGATATCTAAAGGTGTATTTTCTGAGATAATTTAATGGTCATCACTAAATTCTTTCTTTTTTTCTTATTATTTTCTCACATTAAATTTTGGTAAAAAAAATTCCATTATAATAACCCTAATATCTATAATATACTCATGTTCCATTGTCTTAATAGATGAATAATTATTTATCTCCATATTAATCAAATGGTAAACAAAACCATCTCTGTTCGTTATAGAATTCTACATCCTCTAAATCAATGGAATTTGTATTCTATCACAGACTCACATAAACAGTCATAATGATTGAAAAAAGGAAAATATATGATATTTATGTTATTATTTTTTTTTAAATTTAATATATCATATAATTCTCTATTATTTTATCGTTAATTAAATGATAAAATTTCTTATGCATGCCTACGACCTAACATCCCCACGTAGTGATGTGAATCATTTTTCACCCTCAAATTATACGACTAATTATAAAAGGTGACATAATGAAAAAAATTATTAATTCTAAAAATTTAACACCACTCTCAATTTTATGTTTCAATATACTATTCCAAATAATTATAAATTCTAGGATAGAACATTCCTGAGAAAATGAAATAGATATCACCTGAACAACGGTGATAATGAATTATTATTAACAAATGAGTAAAAATATTATATAAGAAGATAATATATTATATTATTAAGATGAATATAATTTTGGAATATGTCAATAAAAAGTATAGAACTATAACGAAATAAGTTAAATGAGGAACATCTATAGGGGACTATGAGGTAAGGGATATTGCCTCAATTTCCATTCTATTAAGACATATTATATGTTATGAAACTATTTTCTTTTATATCATGTATATACATACCCTATGATGCAATTAAAAATAAGAATTATTTATTTATATTGATTAAATATTAAATTATATTGTATTATTTCATGGGTTTATAATTAAAACTTTTATGAATAGTTAATGATTTATTTTACATAATCTTTTTATTTTCATTAATATTCATTAGTAGAAACATATAATCCAACCACTATAGAATAATTAAATTTATTATATAATGTATATTTAATGAGATTTCAAATTTTATTCCAACAATTCATCTCCTAGGAATATTAATGAAGTAAGAAAATCGTTAATATAAAACTGATATTATTTCTCGTTGAATAAAATTAATTTTTATTCTTATATATGTTTTTGATATTTATTCAACATTTCTATTGCCTTTTAGTAAAATGTGTTATTAAGGAAATTTTATTTCATATTTTAATTTTTAAAAGGTATTAATGGAATATTTAATAAATATTTTGGAAGGTACATTAGTTAATTTATAATAAAACATTATATAAGAATATTTATTTAACATATACAGTGTGAACAGAATTTCTAGCTGGTGTATACATTTTTAGATATTTATATTCATTTTGTTGATTTTATTGTGTTTCAAAGAAAAATATTAAGGAAATATATTTTCATAATTCAATTCAATTTTCATTGTTTTTCCAAATGATATGATTTTATTTCAAAACCAATATTTATAATTAATCTAATATCATCAATTATATATTAAAAATTTCATATTAATTATCATTCTCATGAAACATTCGCATTATTATTATCTCTGGACAATACACTTCTATTAAATATCCAAATAATTTGTATCATGAATCCGATTCTTTCATAAATTATATATAATTTCTATATATTGTGTTTTTAATGAAAGTTATTTTACTTTAACGGGAAATATTAATATTGAATATTAATTATTCAATATGGATATTTCATGATAAGGAATATTTTTTATGAATTAAAATGATCATTCGACATATGTGGAATGAATTGGCCATCCATTGGTTGGTAGGGCCATGAATTATATAGACCCTTAATATGTTGAGTGGTAGACTGAGAAACATTCATTTGCCAACTAATATGGGATTTTAACTAATACCTAAAAATTGATTATAACATCTTAGTGCATAGTCTAGATAGTATATATTTCATATTATCTATTATCATGATTCCTAATATTAAGCATTTCCATCATTGAGTATTCTTTAATTATTTTCATTATGGTTATTATGTTAATATTATCCATGTAAGTATTTAGGATCATGTTTTTTATTATATATAATGTTTCTTTTCTTAGTTACCTACACATATTTATTATTCCTTATTTACTCATGATATATTCTATCATATGTATCCCTTATCATGTATTTTACCTCTATCATATTTTCATTCCTTTCATTATGATATGAAGAATAAATATATAAATGATTTCAAGGATGGTATGTTATCTCCATTACAAATATTTATATTTTTTCCTATGTAAAACAGGTTTCATATATGTATATTGATCTAACATATTATGAAATGGATTATTCCATTACTATTTTAACACTCATATCTAGGCCAATTCATAATGTCTCATATTGACTATGGGTTATTGTAGTCTGGGTTGTTACAATAAATCTTCATTCACCTGATACAAATATAGAATGATGAACTATTCGCTTTATCCAAAGTCTCAATTTCAGAGTATGGTTTTAAATGACATTTATTTTATTCCTTAACCTTATTTTTACATCATAATCATCATTAATTTGAGGATCATTTCTCCCCTATCTTCCATAGTTTTATATCTCCATTCAAGACCTATTTAATCATCACATGGATAGAATATTAAATATTAATTTGAGAAAGAAATTATTTCTTTATATTCCATGGTATTTCTTGTTTTTTCATCAGAAAATAAATATTTATTCTATATATTTCTATCCTCATTAGTGAAAAAGTATCATAGTATTTTTGACATCGAGAATCAACCTCTTTTTTTCAATACCAAGTTTGTCTTATATTGTGACGTCGTAATAATTAAAAAAATACTCATTATATCATTTGGGTCATATTTAACTCATACCATCTAAATAGATAATTCTCAAATTATTCGTCTATATATATAACATTATTCACTATAAAGTCAATTTCATTATATTTTCAAACAAAAAATTATAGTTGTTGACTCCAAATCATGATTCATGAAGTTTTGGTCATTTATTTTCAATCAGAGAGAGGCATAAGAAATCATCATATCATTATGAATGAGGATGTATACTAGTTACTTATAAAGGGAATCACTTTATATCACAAACCCTTCACCCCAATAGCATAGTGTGTCTATTGGTTTCATGACCAACCTTCTCTTCTGCTTCCAGAAATTATCATCCCATTCTTATATTCCAAATTACCATAACTATATTTTAAATAAACATGGAATGTGGATAATATAATAATTAGAGGAAACTAATATAGAGTAATAAGTATCCATTAATCCCAAGAATATTATAGATATTGTTTTTTGTGGTTTCTCTAAGACATGGGTCAATTACTTATAACTCTGAAGTATCAAACAATATACCCTCACTATAGATTGTATGACTAATTAATGAAGTATTATAATAAAAAAATTCTAAATTGTTAAATTCTTCATACATGTACCCCTTCCTTAGGATATTCAACAAAATTTTAATATTATCTACATTACATTCACTAATTTTTGAATATATATAAAAACGTCATAAAAAATGACTACCAAAAAACAACAGGGGTAGTCTCTAATGAAACGATTCATTCAATATTTTAATATGTCCCCTGTTTTTTTAAGTAAAAATGACAGCCTTATAAATTCATTAGTATGATAACCCATTTATATGTTTTCCTTGGCCTTTACTTCTACATAATAATCAATTGTCCATATCCTGAATAATGATTAATATCATAAAACAATTGAACACCTCTAAAATGATAAAACAAATCATTGTTATTAGTATAAGATAGTTTTTCTTGATAGTGACCTAGTTATGTCATGTATAATCAAGGAAAATATGAGTTGACCCATCATTTTTCGTATAAAAAATAGGCTCCCCACAAGGGGATGTGTTGTGGAGTATGAATCCAATTTCTAGATTCTACTAGAGTTTTTTATGAATTCATTCTAATCAACTATTTTCATTTCATATGTTTCTTCGAAATATTATTTTTAATTGGTATTAGTTCTAATGAAAATTGAAATTCACGATTTAGTACAATACTATGAAATTCCTTAAGAGATACACCATAATAATAGTAATCTATATTTATCTTCAATGTTTAGTTTTTTCCACTACCATTTTGCATAAATAAACCTATTGAATTGGTAGTATGTATTTTAAAATGGATGTAAGATCTATTCAAATTTCTTATTACATTATCACGTGGAATTAATATAATTTTTTGATTTAGAATATCTAATGTGAAATTACATTGTATGTAATTGATATGGGATCTATATATATTAACCAGATCCTTGTCCAAACTATCATAAAATTAAATTAGAGGGAGACTAAAAATATTCTCAGGATGAACATTATCACACACTTATATAAAATAGGATCTAGTTAATTGACATTAAATCATCACACCATTTACAATGTTCTCTATTAACATATAATGAAATAATTGAATATGTAATGTAATACCCATAGATAATTTTCTATATATAAATGAGAATATGATCAAAAATAAAAATATCATTAGATACCATAGAGTAGATGATAATTATAAATTTCAACATGACATTATCCTTTCCCATATTAGTATTCATGATCACGACATATATCACATTTTATTTTTCCTTTAGATATCAGTAATATTAATTATCCTCATTAATATTCCAAGTTCTTGTATATTTTTTCATACATTCTATTGATTAAAAGAACTTTCATTCACCACACAATTGTTGTTTGGTAGCTAAAAAAATGTATTTCAGTGTTCACGATAATTTTTAGTTGTTTTCTAGAAAAAGTAACTAATTTGAAACTTTATAAACCAAGATTGAAATATACACAACATGTACTTTCAAACGCACAATTTATATATTCCTTGAAATGGATCATCCAAATGGAGTACATGACCAAGTAGCAGGCCAGGGCTAACACATATTTTATTTCACTTTACATGACATGTCATCCCGTATAGAAGTTGTTGGTTTCTAAAGTTGACACTTCACATCATGTTGGGTGGCACTACAAATCGAGTACCTCCACCAACCTAGTTTTGATGCATTCAATGTCAATGAGTGGTGCACCGCTCTATTGATGGTGAAACCATGGACAAAAATGATGGCCTAACTACACGGTTTGTACGTTAGGTTACCCTGCTTATAGTTTCAAAGTATATAAATATAAGGGTATTCCACAATGTTCGAGGTTGGACATCTAGGGGAGGTGTTGCTGCTATGTCTGTCGAGCCTCCCTCAAATATTTTTTTTTCAAATCTGTTTTTTTATTTTATATGTATTAGTAAAATTCCCTCTAACCTCTTTCAACCTATTATATATGTGGTAGGGATTGAGTTTTGACTCAATCCAAAAAAATTTACCATAGTGATAAGAGTATAATTCCCTCGTGTATGGGTTATAATAATATTTTGGTTTTTTTATGATTTAAATTCTAATGTGTTAATTTTATTGTCAATTCTATTTTACAATTACTTTAGAATAAAATTCAAACATCACCATTGGTATCATATAAGGCCAAGAATGATATTGATGTAGTAGAATAATGGATTTTTAGTTGATGATAAGATGACCATTTTATGAATATGTTTCCACTATTTTAGGGTAATCGAATTAATCTCTATTTATTATTCAATTACTAGACAATGTAATTAGAATTTACATATCCAATCAGTAGTTATCACACCACGAAACTGGGATAGAATTGAATCCCTGTGGGAAAACTATTTTTACTTATAATATAAATTATATCAAATAAAATTCATAATGCTATATAATCATTTTAAAACCTCAAAACGATTATTTTCTGTATGTTATGTTCTTCTCTGGTTTTAAATTTTAATTATCACAAATAGTTTCACTTATTAGTTCGTTTGCTTCTCTCTTTCTTTCTGGAAAAACCAACCATGAATATCTTGATTTTCCATAGTTTCTTACTTTCCCATTATCCAATTAGAATAGACACTTACTGCCACATGCTACATATTATTTGGTTTAGAAGGGGATATCTGGTTTCTAATTTGGATTGTAAATTGCAATAGGGAGTTGTGCCAAATTCTGGTGTTGTTTCCGAGGGACTTCAGTAAGTAGCAGTGTGAGCCTCGGTTAATGCTAGATTACCCATAATTTTTCATTTTTTATCATTTTATCTCTTGATTGTTTTTCCTGGGCCCATCAAACCCACTTCTATGAGGACTATTATCTGACTATGAAGTGGAATGATTCACCTGGAGATACTTTTTATCCGTATAATACAAATTTTCCATATCCACACCTTAAAGAATACCATTAATAAATTGATGATGGGTTCAAATATGAGGAAAAACCATGTACATTTTTAATCCCACCATACTTTTATTCCCGTTTAGAACCACTTTTGGGTAATAACAAAAGTTTATTATTGATGACGGAGGCATTTAACCCATTCTAGTTAGACCAAACCAAAAGGTTGGGATGTCTTGGAAATATGTTAGAACATTTTTCCTAGATAATTTCCAAATTGGATCTTCTAAATGTGTTTGAGGATGCAAGTTCTAATTTTTTTTCAATGGAGGAGACATGTTATTATTTGGTCCCCACTTATCATTCATTGGAAATATTAGAAATTGATTTTATGAACTCAAATATTGAATATGGGAACAGATCACGTCATGTTAATAATGAATTTGATCACACATTTATTTTGGACCCCTTAATTGATTACATATATATTCCCAAGGATGCCTGAAATTATTTTCAGGTTATTATAATTGTAATGTAGAAACCTCATGGGTGGCTGGATGTTCCTGATCCTTCCAAGCATCAAGTCCTCCTTCGATATCTAATGTCCATGGAGCAGGTTTAATTTAGGACACCACCCATACAACCTAAAGGTAATTAATCATGGAAGTAATATTAGGATGGCGACCACATGTGGTTGTTCATACTGTGAAATTCACAATTACCTTCATATTTCAGGTAAGTAAACGTAACTCTGATCAAGGAAAAGACCTCATACAAATACTATTTCTATGAGGCATCCCAGCCATTCCTTTTTCCTCTCTTTCTTTCTTGATTTCTTTAATAAACGCATGTAATTTATTCATTTACCACATGTTTTTTACCACCACATCATCCATCAATAGTATAAATAAGAAAAAAAATGACATCACACACCGTGTATACCATAAAACATGGCATGTGATTTTCATAATATAATACATTTTAATAGAAATTTTAGTATAATTACATATTAATTAGGATAATAAATATCGATAAGGCATGGGTTGATAGAGAAATCACTACAAGGTATCTGATCTGTCTCCTGTTTGAATTACTCCACACCTGCCTTATGTACATGGATTATTATTTATAAAGTCGTGTTTTAATTAAACTATTTTTTGAAGTTTTTTGAAAATAAAATAAAATATTATCAAAAGAAAATAAAACAATTGATGGGGTTTGATTGTCTTATAGAATTAAAAACCATTGATCCCAAAGTCCTCGATTCGAGTCCGGACAATTGTCTATGTTCCATCATTTTTTACTTAAATAAAAATGTATGTTGGTTATTTCGATTAACATCATGCGTATCATGTTTATATAAAAATATAAAATGAATTCATTAAAAAACAATTGGGGATGATGCATTTTGATTATAAGAAATGTGGATTTGGGTTTAAACTTGGATAATCTCCCATGTAAATGCAAATAATTCAAAAATTTAAAACACACACCATCTGTTGTTATTTTTATTGGGTAGTACAAAACCTATACATAAAATAATAAAAGTTAATAATATTTTTCACCACTACATCCTACACTCTAGTGGTAGATGGGAAGAATTTGGATCATCCGATCTCTGGTTTGAATTGTGCCCCATGAAACAGACTAAAGGATGTAGATCTCTTCTTCCAATTTTAGAATACAAAGTGTGTTTTTCTCTAAAACATTTCATGTATAGGTTTATTTATCAATTTTAAGTAATATAAATATTTCAAATAATTTAATTTTTAATTTATAAAACATAATTATTATATAGTTTACTATAATAATTATACATATTATATATTTGTATTTAAAAAACCATAAACATCATATAGGGAACTGTATATTCTATGTATTTTTTGCTCTAAAAATTTGGATTCCCTAACCGGGTAGAGCTCGTGTCATGCCCCCTCTTCTCTATTTTCTACCTCTCTCCTTCCCCTGTATGCCTATTAGACTCCCCTATATCTAACCACCATTTAGGTTTGTTTGAAGCCATGATTTCCAAACCATTGTGATATTTGTTCTAGGAATTCCATTATAAACCCTCAATTTTGTGATTTTTCATGCATTGAGGGTAATTTTAGGGAATGGCAGATCATTCTGCATCAACTTGCATTACGATAGTTTGATGAAGAACACATTCCATTTATATTTAGTACACAACCAAATACGTTCACTTTTATCAAAATTAAAAAACACATGACGTGTATGTTTAGTACACGTCATATACCATGCCTCTAATCACCTTGATGTACCAACCCGTGCACTATTACTATAGGTCCACTACCCCATGTATTCACACACATTGTGCATTTTCGGTACAAGTCATGTACTTTGTACGACCAAGACTAGTCCGTGAAAAGGTGGGGTACATAGTTTGTAATCATTATCCTAACCCAAACCATGTAGTTCATACACATGGCATGTAAAATATTAAAAGACCCCTCAAAATTGAGTCTGTGTATGGGAACTCACATAGACCACAACCCATGTTATAACACATGCTATTTATCCATTCTTACATGTCATGCCCAGACTATTTTTGATCAAAGTCCCACTCGGTGTGTTTATCTAGAGTACAAATATTTCAAACTAGATCATGCTAAATTCCACATACATTGGATCCACATGATGTGTAATTTGAATTTTCTAATTTATTCTTTTTTATATCCTCTTTTCCATCTAATTTTATTATTTTTTTTCAATTTCCGTTTATTTCATCTATGGAAGATGGAGATCCCAATAGTGGGAAGTGATATGTGATCGCTACTGTGCAGGTCAGACTGACTCTCCATCGGATAAATCTTCGTCCTTCCACAATAGTTGAAGTCAACTTTTTGGGATGTCAGCCACTGGCCTTGGAAACACTATATCCTTTTCTACTCGCACCATAATCGTTGACACCCACCAGTCCTACTACCAAACCATCCACAGCAACTGAGGGCTCTAGATCAGTAGCTCCCTGTCTTGCGTGGCCCCTTCAAATCCATCCATGACTCTGGAAGATCTTATTGTACTGACACCTCCATCCATATAAAGAACTACATCATAGCTAGCTTTGTCCTAATCAGTTACTCTATCTGCTACCGTAAATGCTAGAACCTCTATGTCAGCAGTCATGGCCCCACCTAATCCTATATCATAAGTACCTCGACCTCAGCCTGATCCTTACAAGATCATTGCTAAGGGATATAATATGATAGAAAAATTAAAACTTCTATCATGAAACAAAATCTAGTGAGAATAAATTTCAAGGATATCATAGTGATCAAGTGTTTGGGTGTCTTCGAGGAGATTGAGGAGCTCCTCAGATATATACATCATTTGGACACACTCTAGGTCAGCAGTCATACCTTTTGAGATTTATTTATTAGAGTTCATAGAGACCATTGACTTCGATGGGCCAACATACCACCAGATTCCCACCAAGACAACCACTAAAGTAAGATATAGGCTAGGTGGATGACACATAACATTCAGTATAACTAAGTTTGGGTGAGGGTGTGCCATCTATCTCCATCCATCCACCCACCACCTATATCCAACCTCACACTCCTGGAGTGCTCTAGAAACATTTCTACTTGGAGGGATCTTATTGTTCCTAACCACAGGTATACTCCCACTTCCCATAAGATAATGCCCATCATTTCTCATCCCCTTTGTTTCATTCACCCGTGCTTCTGCTCTATACATTTACCTCACCATGAGGACATGGGTGTTTTGTCGAGCCGAGGAATGAACCTTTTCCCTTATATTTTCGTGCACGAATACCCTAAACTCCCTTGTGTTGTCATGTGTTACTTCCACTCCATTATCATCGGCCATCATGGAATCTATGAATGTGGTATTCATACCACCCAGTTGTCCCGCAACATGTGATTTGTAGAGCCATATCTCCCTCTGGATCACCTAGGCTCTCCCTAGCACATGGAAAACATTAGGATTTTCAAAATAATGATGGTAGAGCATTGGTGAGATTACCTTGTTCTTGTGTAAGACGCCTGACTCCTGGTGTGTTGTGAGATGATCCAAATCCCCCTTGGTGGTGTTATTGATCTAGTTCAACCCACCCACTAGTAGATGTTCCTTCTCATCCCCATAATACTTCTCCCTCATTTCCTTTTACATCCACCATTAATTCCTCATTTGGACTATCCATGACCACACCTCCATCAACACCCTCAACTTATTTCCCCATCCCCCTCTGTCTGGCTGTGATGGAGTGCCACCAAGATGATATGACATATACAATAGCATGAGTATAGAAGATATTGAGGATTATTATTCAGAATCAGTCCATTTTGTTACCCCTTGAACCTTATCCTTTATCTAATTCTTAGCATTCCACAACAAAAACACTACTGAATATATTTTCGACTGATTCTGTTATCATATCAACTCCCTGAACAGATGTTATTCCAACTACCACCAATTTGGATTGTCTTGTAGAACCTCTTGCACATGGCACTAATCACATGCTTCAAACTACCACTACTTATTATATCACAAAAGATGTTTATACTTCAGTTTCTAGATAGATCATAGATCCCAAAATTCCATCTTCTTCTACGATGAATCATACTATGGTGGATCCCTCTATTTAAGATGATTCCCCTTCTAAGGAGACCCCATTATTGGTTTATGAACACTAGTTTCCATACACACAAACACACACACATCTCTCTCTTTTTGTGTTCTTGTGATGTGCTTGTATATGTGCATGAATATTTTTTTCCAAATTATCAATAGTCACCTATACTCTATAGAGATACAAGTATATCTTTTCAACTAATTCCAATAATTTTTATATTTCCATGAGGGGAGTATTATTTATGTTTTTTTCCCTTATTATTTTTAGATTATTTATTTCTCTTATGCGCCTTGTTTTGGCCAACGTTTTTCTCACATCCTCTTCCTTTCCTTAATGTTTCACCTGGGGGACCATATACAATATTACGTGTGGGGGAGATTCCCTAACTACACTATTATTTTCCCATAATCTAATCAGTGAGGCATCATTAATATATGAATTATTTTAATCTATGGAAAATATGTGATTATTTATAATTATAAAATGTGAATACATAAAAGGGAAATTTTTATTTTATATAATTATTTTAATTTTCAATGTATTTTAAAATGATTTCAGATATAGTTTGAGTATGGATTGAAATTATTGAAAATTTCAATTTATTAGATAGCTAATTTGTATTCATCTCATGACCTGATTGACCATTTAAAATTCTTCATTCATGAGAGGTATTCAAAGACTGTTGAAAAATTCATTATCATGTCATATAACTTGATAGATATTATGGTTATGAAAAATAACTATAAATTGTGAGTTTTTCTCTTTAAAACATAAATTTTTTTAATCAAAATAAAATGATTTTGAAATTTTATTGTTTTTCATCCTCTTTTGACCACGAGACCTACCAAACATCGAACATTTCCATAAGCCTTAAAACCCCTGAACGACATTTATAAGTAGCCAAATTACATGACTATTTATCCTTACAATCCTAATTCTTTGATAAATTTTCTTAATTATTAATTATATATTTAGATAGGATTTTTGGCTATTCGTGGTACATTTTGGTGTGCATCTAAACAATTAAGTGCGGGAGAGAGTTCCTAAAGTTCATTTTTGGAGAACAGTTCACAAACCACTATTCCATGTATTCATAGTGGTCCATGATAAAAAATAAACAAATTAAAGAAATGAATAAAATGAAAAAATATTTGAAAAAAGAATATTGAAAATCCAAATAGTAACCTGATTCATTCATAACGCATTACTGATGATTTATGGAACAATGTTGGCAATGTAATATCACGGTGACGATACCCCTGGAGAGATATTGTTAGGGTTAAATTTTTCATTAATATTTTTTATTTAATATCATGTACTTTTATTTTACAATTCAGATTCCTTTTTCAATTATCTGATATTATTTTTCACATTATTAACTACAAAACCGAAGCCTTAGAATCATTTGAAACTTGTTGAAAGATCTCATGATTTTTGTAATGTAGTTTCAAAAGATTATAATGAGAGTATATAAAAGCATATGGACAGAGTTCTTCTTCTTGAGATTAAGAATAACTCTAATTTTATAATCCTAAGTAATGAGTGAGGTATTTTCTAGTGAGGTAAATCATCAAGTAGAAATTGTATTTATGAAATTCTGAGTAACGTGAACAAAATAGGAAGCAAATATTTAATTGAAATATATAAGAGGCATGATTAGATTATATTTGAAATGAAAATATATCTTTTTACTTTGTAAAATCAACTTATATGGATATTATATTAATCTATATAATTTGATGAATGATTATCTTATTAGAGTATGGATTTTATTAATTAGATTTTGATATTTTTTCCTGGGGACCAAAAAATGACAATGTGTGGGAGAGTTTTATGTGCCCAATTTTTGTACACATTTTCATACTTTATATTGTGAATAGGAACATGTTTTAGACCAGAAATATATAATTTTTGTAGAAAATATGAATTATTTCAGTGTTCAAAATTGTTTTTTGGAGTTTTTCATCCAATGTCACAAATTGGGAACATTAACAATAGAGATTAAAATACAAATGGTGTGTACATTGAAACACATGTTGTGTACCATTTCTCATATATAGATCTGCCAGAAAACGTACACGCCCATGTATTCGGTGTGAGAATACTACTTGTGACCTCATTTTTCAATTTGGTTGGTGGCTGATGTCATTACAACAAGCCATGTGGGGTAGCGCTACATTCCATGTACCCCCATCAAATAACTGCTGACATATTCAAAGTCAAGGATTGGTGCACCGCTAACTTACTGATAGAGAAAAAAAGGAAAAAATAAGATGACCTAACTCCATGGCATACACTTTAACTTACACTTTGCGTAGTTTCAATGTCTATAAATAAGGGGGTGGCCCTCCATGTTCTACAATTGAAATATAGGGTGATGTGATGCCACTATGTTATTCGAACCACCCCTGGATCCATTTTAGTTTTAAATTATGTTTTTTCTTTTATACGTGTTTAGTGTAATTATCCCTTTCCCCTTTCATCTTCTTGTATCCGTGTTATGGATTATGTTTCGAATCAATCTACACTCTGTGACCATTTTCATAATAGGCTAATTTTCTCATGTATGTGTTTTAATAAGATTGTAATTTTTTTAATTTTAATTATGATGTATTGTTTTCCTTTGGATTTTTGTTTTAGAATTCCTTTAAATACAAATTCAATCATCTCCAATAGTATCGTATTAGAACATGAATCATATAGATGGAGAAAAATAAAAGAGTTGTAGTAGATCGACCCATAGACATTGGGGGAATATTTTGCCTCTTTTTTATGGGTGTGGAATTAATGTGAATATGAAATTCAATAACTAGAACAATGATTTTTATTTTACATACCCAATTACTAGTTATCGGACTAAGAAGATGTGATAAAATTGAATCCCCATTGTATATTTATATTCACTTAAACTCTAAATACTAATAATGTAATTCATAATGAATCCTAATAATATTAAAACCCTGAAATGATTGTTTTATTTATTTTTTGATCTTTCCTAGTTTTAAATTAAAATTATCACAAACAGTTTCACTTAGTAGTTTGTTCCCTTCATATATTTTTTTCTAGAAACCCAATCAAGACTCTCTTGATTTTTTCTGGTTTCATTCTTTCTCATGCATCCTGTGGGATCGACCACGACTTCCACTAGCTACCTAATAGTTGGTTCAACAGGGAACATCTAATTTCTAATTAGGACTATGACTTTTGACAGTAGTGGTGACACTCATTAAACATCAGATTCATGCTCTGGATTTCATAATAGAAATTTTTCTTGATTTTGGGGAATTATTCAATATATTATTTTCCAATAATATATCATTTATACTCTTTCCAGTATTCAATTATAATGATATGTATAAATTTATCATCAAAATTTAAAACACCTCTGAGTTTCTTTCATCAAAATTCATCATTGTTTCTTCCGATGTTTCTAGAAATTATATGATAATAATTCCATTCATCCATTTAATTTATTCCTGATTTTTTGATACGTTATTCAATTTTTTACTGTTAAAACCATTATAATGATGGGAATATAAAATTTATATTAATAATTTGAGAATGTATCAAATGATTTATTAATAACTAAAATTCAATCATATAACTAGTGCCTTTAAGATACTTTCTATCAGACCACTACATATTTGATAAAATATTATATCATGTATAGTTATTATAATGGATGATTAACATTAAAATAATGTAAAAACATTCCTCACTTTTGAAAATGTAATCATTTCAATATTTCATAATCTCATTAAATTATATAACTATTTATTATTAATAATTCATGAAACATAATTTATAGAATATTATATTAAACTAATACAATTTCATGGAATTAGTATTATTCTCTTGCCTAATATTTTTAATAGCATTATACCATTGATCTCTTTTTCAATAAAATAGTAAACAAAAAAGTCAACATGTCCATGTCCCAACAAATGGAGTATAGTGAAAATGTTCTCAATGGTATAGATCTATCATATAGTCACTACTAGATTATAACACCACCTAAATAAACGTGGATCTTTTTTTCTGAACGATTCAACAATATATTATTATTTTAACAAGTATTTCAAATTCACACTATGATTTATTTTTTATGAATGTTCTATGAGCATAGAACAATTATTATAGTATCAATCTCTCATAAAATATAGTCAGTTTAGTGGAAAATAATTTCATTTTCCATCACATTTGTTCTTATGAGGATTAATTCATCTTCTATACATTGATTAAAATAAAAAACCATAGTATAATAATTAGGTTACAATGATCTCTGTAAGTAATAATATCACCATGAAAAAAATTACCATGATGTCCAAAAAAACCTTCTAATCAAAATATGAATATTAAGGTTCATCATATATCATATAATCTTAAAAATAAGGTGAATTTGTTTTTTTAATAGTTTTAGGGTCAAGACCCTTTATTGAACCGAACAAATTAAATACCTTTTAAAAAATATGTATAAGAGGGATCCCAAAAAATATGGAAAATATTTATTAAAATAACATGTACTGAAGGAAAAAAATTTTAGAGTTCCTAATGAGAATTAAAATATCAATATAAGAAACATAAAAAATATCAATTCCCCCTAAAAAAGAAACATTAAAAAATCAATGATGAAGAATATCTCTTACCAAGAAGTTGTTCTACACTAGATAAATCGAAGATGGTAGATAAATCCTTACACTTATATAAAATGGTAGAAGGGGAAAAGATGACATGTTCAATCATACCTATCAATATACTAATCCACCCAACCAACAATTATTGTAAGGAAATCATTGTATAAACAACCTGATGCCACACCTAATGATAAAGAAATAATTATATAGTGTTAGTTTTAGGGTGTCCATCCTTCAAACACAATGGACTTGTGATTGATTTTATGGGTATCTTGCATACCCATCCCACTTTCTAGTCCACCCATGTAGAATTACACTAAAAAACATATATTTCCTTAAAACTTCAATGAGATAACTCCAATTCACACAATGAATTTTTCAACCTAATCCTAAAATCAATCCCACAAAACAACACATATTCAACAAAACCACAGAGGAAATCAAAACACTTTTCATATGTTATCTGATGCACATGCACACTGATTCAAACCAAAATCCAAAAAAACTAGATATGTATATTTGATATATGTAATCATGAACAACCCCCTTAATGGAAGATATTTAAAACACCACATGTGTATGAAAGAAATTAAGAAGATTGTAAAATGGAACATCCCCACTCACATATATCAACATTAAACTCCTTTCATTTTCATTATAAATCATCAAATCATGTTGACCATGAGATGAAAATAGACCCTAGAACCGGACATATCACATTTCAATGCCTTTTACACATACTAATCTATTATACAACACACACTAATGGTAGGAGTGTTGAAATCATTAAGATATGAAAATGAATTTATTAATCTATGAGATTTAGCACAATGAAATCTCACCCACCAAATCCATGGAAATAATATGTAAACAAGAAAGGACCACACAACAAGGTCATATGGGATATCAAGATGCCAAAAATGAAGGATTTCATGCATAAATTGGATATGATAACACTTAAATAATTAATCTTGGTAATAAAATCATGTAGATCCACCTGAAAGTATATAATGAACATGGCCACAACTAAATCCCCCTATAAAGTATCCAATGAACATGTCTATAGTGATGATAGAAGGAATATGGTGAAAATAACTTTATAAGAACTACAAAATACATATAATATGATGTTTTCCTCTATATAGAGTGTGGTTCCATCAGAAAAAATCATCAGAAAAAAAAATGTTTTCATATAACGATTTAAAGGTGGGAGCTACCCCATGCATGTATTGAGTATCGAAACCATGCACATATTGGATAAATAATCCCTAATAGATCAATAATCTATATTGATTTCCCATACTAGATCTACCATGACAACAATTTCCACACCATAATATCATGAGATATAAGTCTTTACCCAATTTATTGGAGGGACATAAAATTTCAGGCCCACACATCACATAATGATAATCATAGACATGTGTTCCAAAATATCAGTGATAATTAAAAATATCATCATATCATAACCCATGGTAATGAAATGGATTTTATAATAATCTTATAACGTTATCATTCTCTAACTATAGTAAATGAAATGGGTTTCAAAATGGTTTCATCCAAACAAAATTAACCCTTGGTTAAAAGGTTTTATATAATTATTTATAAATAATCATAATCATAAATCTTATATTAATATAAATTTTATGTTATTAGAATATCATATCCCAATTGAATCATAACTGTTATTAATGAATTTTTACATAGGAAAAATATACATTTAAAATAACATTTGATCCATTAATTGAAAACATGAGAAAAAATTACATTTATATTGTGAAAATAAAATTATTTTAAAATAACCAAGGAATATTATAATGAGATATTTCAATAAAAAAAAGTAATGACTATAGAAAAAGATATTAATTCCATATTTGATAAAATGAAGCATTAATTTCCAAATAAATTAGAAAGTAAAAAATGAATTATTCAAAAATGTTTTAGAAGTATTCCATTTTAGGCTTATGAATAAATTTAATTGTGGATAAAATTTACTTTTTGAAATATTTTAAATATAGATATAAACTTTTAAAAACCCAATTTAATATCATGGACAAAAAATAATATTTTAATTAACCAAAACAAAAATACGTTCTTCTATATATTCAAATTATTTTATTGATCATTTTATATAAAAAATAGTTGAAATAAAGAAATCATGGAGTAACTGAATAATTATAACATATATGATGTTTATAGTACTTGTTATGTAAATTTTTTCTTAGTTAAATTTATCATATGCAATCCCAAAAAAATAATTTTATATCATAATCTCGTAACTCAAGTCTAATACTTCATTCTAGGAATTAAAATAGATGGTATAATAAAAATAAACATTAAAAAATATTCTATACACATATTCATATATAAATTTATCTCTATTATTGAATTATAATTTATAATTATCACTTTATTACCAATATCATCATTTAAATCAAAACTCATCTAAAAATTTATCTATTTCCCAATCATGATTTATATAGATAGTTCTCATACTTGCACTGTGGTCATGCTTTAATCATGTTCAAAATATTAATTAGGAAAAAAATTTATTTTTAATAATCGTATATATTTTTATAATAATTTATATAAAGAGGAGATTAAAACACTTCACATAGCTTCATGGAGGTGGTTGTTCAAACATAAGAACACATGATGTTGTCATTTTATAACAGATTGGATGGAAATATGTTAGATAAGATATTATATTAGTAAAAAAATTGTGATAAATATTATATATAAAATTGGGATGAATTATTATTACCGGACAAAATATTTGGAATTGAAAAATTAAATACATCATCTACATGAAGATATACTCCTCATATAAACACAAAATATATTTTTATTTAACATTATTAGGATAAGTGGATGAAAAAAGAGTTATACCAAAAACATAATATTATTTATTTACAAGGTATAAAAAATGATATAGTACCTCCTTTGTTAAGAGAGATTTTATGAAGCTAGAATTAGAAATAAACACACTTGATAAAGAACTATATCACTTCTCCAAAAAAACTCCTTATATTTGTACATAATTAATTCATAGTATGGTATTATAATAAAATTTTAAATTCAAGGAAATTTCTAGGGTTTTTGTTTAATTTTTTTAGGTTGGTATTGGTTGGGTTAGTAGGCTCTTTGCGTGTGGATGAGACTAGAGTGGTTGGTTCATTTTATAAGTGAGGAAGAATAAATATTTATAATATTTCAAAGGATTGAAATTTAATAATTTCATAATTAATACAAATGTAGAAAAAATGACTCATATTCAAATATTATAGGATATTGGGTCTAAATATTTATTAAAAATTTAATTTGTTTATGATTTTTTGGACATTTATACAATTATTGTAACACACTGTGTTTTTATGAATTATTAATTTTGTATAAGTTAAATATATTTGATGGATTTTCTTATATGTAAAATAATTTTAAGCATACAATACACACAACATGGTGTTATCTTGACTAACATGGAACAACTACTTTCATTGGTAGCTTACATTACACACACGAAGGAGTTTTACCTAACTATATTATATTACTGTTTAAAAATTCACCTAAAAATTTAGATAATATAAATTAATTGTTTTATCGAAATTATTTAAATAAATAATTAACAAACACATAAATTTAGTTACCTAGTAATGATAAATATAAAAGGAATAATTTAAAATAAAAAAATGTTTTCAAAACACCTATATTTTAAAAAACAAATATGTTTTCGTAAGGCTTTTCACCCATAAAATAAAATTAATATCAACCAACTTTAGGATATTATTTTCATGAAATAAAATCAATTTTTAAAATCATCGTGTCATAATTATATTATTTATAATATTTCTGTTTTTTTTTAAATTACATTAATTTTATTTGTAGTGAAAAATACTAAATTATAATTGAAAACATCCATTTCATATAAATTAATAATAACGAAAAATATTATAATAAATTGGATAGAGTTTATATTTACATAATTATATATCTATTAATACAACATATTCCATTATAATCAATTTCATAATAAAATTGAATATAAAATCATCAGAAACATTTGAACATTTACACTTAAAAAATGATATCTTTTCATGTTTGTGGGAATAATTTTAAAATAAATTCTATAACTTAAATAGATATAAATTATAAAAATGGATTCATTTTCATGACCTATCCCCCAGGTCCCATGTTGTTACTACCATAATCCCTCTCTACAAAGGTCATGGTATGGCGAGTAGCATCGAAGGAATAATCCCACGAGTGGGAGACATTTTCAAGAGTTCATCTACGCGCGCACACACACACACACAAAACAACATCTCAAACATCTAGATATAAAGAGATACATGAAACTAGAAAACAACTGAGTAAAGGTACAATATATAAGTCAAATGGACCAATATACAAACCTAACAAAAGACCAACTTAAAACAGGATAGTACAAAAGATCACTATATGATGTTCGTAGAAGATCCCACCAGAAGGGTAGGCATGGAGTGGTTGTCCGAAGATATGGAAGTATGTTCTCCCTATTGTATCTTGTTAGGAACTGCCATGTCCTTGGCCACTGAGGTATCTGTTGAAGTGCATATCGTCTGCACTAGACACAACACATGTGATTGATGCCCGTGAAAGGATGAGTAAAAAAATACTCAATTGGGATCCCAAAACACAAGGTAAATACCTTAAAGGAATGTATGCATAGGGTAATGTCAGCTCAGATAGGTATAATATAATTCATGTGATGAAGAAATATCAGTCGTACACTGAACTCCTTGGACTGGTGAGGTACTCATCCCTGATCTGTATTGTATGTATTATAGGTCACTTAAAGTCGTTCACCACTATGGGCCTTCTTGGTACTATAGATCTGCTTCCCAAAGAGGCCATCATTGTTAGTCCACACAGGGGATCATATAGACAATCCACCTTGGTCACTTGTATTTGATCCATATAGGGTCATTTATTGCTGATCCACACATGGTTTCTTGTAGAAAACCCAAATAGTAACACTTGTAGTCAGTCCACATTGGGCCTCTTAACATCTAGGCCTATAGGGTCATTTACACCAACTCATCACCAGTCTATGGTTCTTATCAACCACTAGGATTCCCACACATAGTAAATTTTATTTCAAGAGAATCCACTCAACAAGACATTCATCATATTTCTACTTCCATTAAAGTATCTTTAGATCCAGACAAATGATACTCCTCATCGTGAGGGTTCCAACTCTGCCAATGACTCGCCAATTGAACGCCTCGTCGGAAAGATATTGTCATTTCAGTAAATAGTGGTCGATTGTGTATGCACCAAGTCCGACAAGGCCGAACTGAACCGACCCAACACAGTTCGGGATTGGGCCAGCCCGGTCCAGCCTAACAACTAGGCCATGCATGTTGGGCGTTGTGGGACTCACTCCAGTTCGACCATGAATCTACCCATTGGGTCTCGCAAGGACCGGTTCCATATGGGTTGGACCACAATTGGAGGGCCATTTATTTATCATCCTGAGCCTCCCAGTAGCCTGATTTATCACTCCAACCCAACCATAAAAAATAGTCCCACTTATATTTCAGCATGGGCTGCCTAGTGGCCGGGTCCCCCCTAGCACTCACAGACACCCACTAGGCATTCAGTTTGAGTGTACACGAATGAAAGGAGTCAACTGCCACATGACTCCCAATCGGATCCATCTAGACCGCTTTCCAGTGCAGCCTGGCCCGTACAACGTATGCCACTCCACCGACGTGGTCGATTGGTCATGTCCACCCCCACCATCTGCATGCCCCTACCAAGCCCCAATACTAAACAGCTGCTTCCCTAGCTGGCTTCGACCTCTTCCTCAGCATGCTGTTGTGGTGCGCCACCACTGCCATAGGTCGCCGACGCACCGGTAAGGCCTTCTTTTGACCAACAAGTCCACTTCGGTGGTCTTATCATAGAACTATCTATGACTCTAGGGTCCTAGGGCCACCATATTCTTTATTTCGGCATCAACAAACATGTCAGTATAAATTCATATGTGCGTCCATGAAGAAAAAATATACTCCCAATGACGGAGTAATATGGGCCTTGTTTGTGTCGGCCCAGTCCTTCTACATTATAATTTCAAAGAGAAGGGATAGAGAAGGTTTACGATTCTGATCAACAATCTAACCCTGAAGAAAAAACCCAAAGATAAAACACCCTCCCCAAAGAATAAGTGAACCGTAGATTAACTTTTTCATAATTTTATCCATGTTGATTATTTAAAAATTAGGACAGGGAAACAAAAATCAAAAAGTAAACCCCTACTTTGAGAAGCTTCAGTAAGAGGAATGGATCAACTCTTATAGAGATCCATCCATGAGGATTTATGATCCACCGCAACTTATTGTTATTCATTGATCTCAGGTGATGGGTCCATTCATCCAGGGTGTCATTGCAGATTTCCTATTCACCAGGGTTTGTCATTGGAGAGAATTACATCCTCTCTCGTCATAGGAATTTCAAGATCAAAATTTGTTTCTCTGACCCCATCATCTCATTTAATTATAGAAATGGGTCAAATTTTTTTGTTTATGATGATTCAATGAGTTGTTATGTACACTAATTTATGGAATGAAATAGTTAGGTCATCGCTGGGTCAGAGAAAAACAACTTCTGAAAAAATAAACTTTTAATGTTTATTTCCATTATTAAAATGTCTGAAACTGTATTTCCCATTCCTCCCACACCGGTCAATGTTTGGTTCTTTCTAGGAGAATCCCTACATTTTGAGTTCAATAGTGCCCTTAGATTTTTGATCCGAGAATCAGTTTAAAAGTAAGAAAACCCCCCAACATATTTATTTAAATAAACATTAAAAATAGTTTAGAAAAAATTCTAGCCAGTCTAGGTCTCAGAATCATGTGTTGTCTCAGAGTCTGGTTGTGATTTAATATGATATTTTTAAATTACATGGAATTTTAGGCCAATACATTATCCCCACCTTTAAGGCTCTTCATCTTCATAAGGCAAACCAAGGTCTAAACTAACCCATGATGGTTCTGATCAAGAATCTGATCCTCTTCATCCCATGTACTCTCATGGAGAATCCTATGTTTCCACTGAATGTATACAATGGGAAATGACTACCCCTAATTGGTCTACTACTATCGATCGTCTATCTCCATCAGCAACTCCGCAAAAGTCACCCCATCATCAATGTCCAGATCACCCTAGTCGATGAAGTGAGATGTATCTTGCACGTATCTCATTAGCTATGACACATGGAAAACATAGTGCATCAGATACATCAATGGGGGACGGGCTATGTGATACTCGACCCCACTTACTCTGCTCAGAAAATGGAATGGGTTGATGAATCACAAAGATAACTTGCTTCTCCTGCCAAAAGCCAGAAATCACCATTGGGTGAGATCCAAAGGAACACATGGTCACCCTCCATAATATCTAAGGTCCTCCATCTCTTATAATCATAAGATTTATTCAGGCTCTAGGTAGTCCCCATCTGCTACTGGACGATCTGAACCTTCTCTGCGGTAGCCTACACCAAATCTGGACCCAAGGGTGCTGACTTTCCATGGTCTGTCCATCATAGAAGTCATCTACAAGGCCGCCTATAATGTTCCACAAATGGTGGCATGACAATGATTGAGTGATTGATCTTGTTGTACACAAACTCCACCAGAGGCTGGTGGTCCTGCCAACTATGAACATGTTCACTAATACAGGCACATAGCATGTCCTCTAACACCTGAATAGTCCACTATATATGACCATTAGTCTGGGGATGGAAAGTCGTGCTCAAGTGTAGCTATGTCCTGAACACCTATTGCAATCCCTTACACATCTGATATGTAAAGTGATCTCCATGGCCTGAGATGACCATCGAAGGCTCCCCATGATTTCACACTATATTTTGGATGTAGAGGCCTCTCAATCCATCTACAAATACCTACTCCCAGATGTTTATGAAGTGATCCAACATGGTGATTTGGTCAATGTTAACCTGGATGGTATCATGGACCCAAGACTTGTGTAGTAATCCTACCACAAAGTCCATTGAGATATGTTCCCACTTCCCCTCTGTCACCTCAAGTGGTTGGGCCAAGCATGTAGTAAATTATTGTTAAGCCTTCACTTGCTGCAAAATGATCAACCGTGAAACGAACTCCTCCACTGCTTTCTCCATCACTTGACACCAGTACGGGAATCATAGATCTTCTATCCTCTATTCCCCTCCCAAATGTACCACCAAATGTGATTTATGAAAATCTATCAAAATATCATCTCGCAATTCCTCTGGAACTACTATGCATTATATAAAATGGATGACAAACTCCCCTCCTATTGAAAATCCATCAGGAGCCAGTCCCGAAGATAACAATGAACATTGGGCCTCATAGTCAACATCCACAAGATGTGCCTCTCTAAATAGATATAAGAGTAGGGGAGAGAAATCCTCGGCTGAAGGTAAGATGACCCATCATCATCCACGAAGGATATCTGCATCACAGCTAGCTGCTATGTTATGTCACTCAGCAACTACAAACCGGACCTCCTACTGAGTGCATCCGCCACCACATTTCCCTTTTCAATTGTATAGATTATATGGAAGACATAGTCCTAGAGAAACATTATCAATCGCCATGGTATCAAGTTCAGTTCCTTATGAGAGAATATATACCTAGGAAATTTGTGGTTGGAGTTGACTTTAAATCAATCACTCATCAAGTAGTGTTGCCCCATCTTCAAAGTAACGACCAATACCACTAGTTCCAGGTTAGGGGTTTCTAGTTATATTCATGTTATCTCAACTTTTGTGAACCATAGGAGGTCTTTGATCTCTCCTACATCCGGAAACAACCCAGTCTGTTCCCAGATGCATTGCAAGAAAACATTATACCAAACACCCTCTTCTTGTAGTATCATGATAGGGTAACTAATCAATCTCTACATCATCTCCTATAAACACTATTATCACTACTACGTCCACATAAAGGGGTTTACCTTACATGTCAAATATTAAAAGGGTGTTTTGACCATATAAAAGTATAGAACAAATCTATATAAGTACCCAACCAGACACAAGAAACTTCGTACCTTATTCATTCTCTTTAATGGATCCCAACCAATAACTTCCTCTATATTTTTCGGATCCACTACAACTCCAGCATCCAATATAACATGTCTTAGAAAGTGGAACTCTTGTATAAAAAACATACACTACAAGAGCTTACTGTAAATCTGGTTATCCCAATGATTTTCCAGTACTATCAGAATTTGTGTAGCGTGCTCCTCCTCAGATGTTGAATACACTATGATTTCATTAATGATGAACACCATGAAACTATTGAGGTAAGGATAGAAGAACATGTTCATGAGTTCCATGAGAATTTATAGTGCATTGTTCATGCCAAAAGTCTTCACCAGGAACTCTTAGTGTGCATACTAACATCTAATGGAAATCATCAGTATATCCCCATCCCACACAAGAAGCATGTGATAGCCAAATTTGAGGTCTATCTTCGAGAAAAATATTTCTCTCCACAGCTAATTGAAGATATCATCAATCCTCGTAAGTGGATAATTTTTTCTTCATGGTCACCTGGTATAGGCCCTTTTTCAACAATTTATCCAGTTAAACCCTCAACTCCCAAATCTCCATGGGATCTTTTTGATATGCTGGTGTGAATATCAGTGACATCCCGTGGTATAGATAAATGCCGAATTCTAGCTCCATGTTAGTTGTTAGTCCCCAAAGATCGTAAAGAAAGATGTCTTCATACTCATCCCCAACTACAAAAAAGTGAGTGTTCTCCTCATGGGAACACTCCAATATACACCTAAAACAGTTAATCTGAACATTGAATACTGATAACTAGTCCATAACCAAGAATAAACTGTATGTCCTTAACACCATTACTAAAAGATCCCAGCCGAAGCTTGTACCTCCATGAGTAAGCTCACAGATCTGACACTAATGTGTTGTTATCGAATCCCATCACATTGGAGTCTCTAACCATAAGGATCAATCCATGGCTCTACTAGAATATATAATCCACAGAAAAGGTCCATGGTAAGGAAAGAGTGGATGGTACTAGTGTCTATAAAAACTACAGATAAGGTGGATAAGACACAGATCATACCTCTAGTCATCTCTTGGTCACTATGGTAATAGTCCTCCATCGCTGAAAGTTAACATCGCCCCGGTCCAATGGATCCTTAAGGTAGTGGTAGACAACTTGATGGTGGTAGTGGTTGTACCTTGAATCGGTGCCCCACTCCTACTCATCCTGCTCCTCTACCACATAAGTCACTCTAAAAACCTCCTCTCTAGATCCTCTACCTCTGCCTCTATAGTTACTTGACCATCTTTATTCATCTGAACGAAGTGTCGGGAAATCATGAGCGAGGGGTCCCCACAAATTTCATGAGAAGAACAACATTTCCCCTATTGAATCCCTTTATTCTGGGGGCCCCAAACTACTGACCCTGAGTCAAGGTGTTATCCCTTGAGAGGCCTCACATGTTTGGGTCACTGTGTATACTGTATGCTTCACACCACTAAGGCCTCATATTTCTAGAGTTTGCTGGTGGCTCCAGACCTCGATGACAACTATTCCAGGAATTTCACGATAAGCAGGGCTCACTCTGGCACCCCAGCCGGATTAGGGATGCTGAGAGACACCATGGATTCCATGATCACCGGTTTTAGTCCGTTCTAAATAGATCGAGCCCTAATGAACGGGTCTCACACCATGTCTATTGAGTAGAGATAAATCTGGGTGATTATCACATATTACTCTGCTACTATCTTGCTACCCTACTATAAGTGTCGTATCTTTTGTTTGTGCATATAGAGCAACGCTGCAGAGAAGAAATATATCCTCTTGAAAGACGAGCTTAGTGTTTTTCAAGTGAGGGTATCCTCATCATGGATATAAATTTCCATGATCCACAATCCTCGTATCCATCCCAGAAGAAAGCTAACAGCTTTGATCGTCATCTATTAGATATGGATCCTCTCAAGATGGATGACTCGTGTCACCACCTCACTCCATTACTTGGCCACCAAGGGGTCTGTTTTCCCTTGATCATGGGAGGTATCTTGTTTTAGAACTCATGTAAGGAACTTATCCTATGTGTGTCAACTAGGGGTAGAACCATAAGTAAATTCTGATCAACGAGGGGTGGTAACAATGTTGCACCACCCTATGGGACCATCTGAAGCACAGGTCCCTGAACCAATGATACATTGCTAGGTAGGCAGTCCTCAAGGTCATGTATTGGAATCTATGCACGTGTTCTGTGTATAGGCATCCAAAATAAATCATGATAAACCATAGTGGATATATTACACCAGGTGAGATTACTCATAGAGGAAAAGAAAAAAATATTCCTGATCCTACATGATGGATGTACCCTTTACTTCCCATAACCAGTGATTACATGTACCGACTCGAAAAGCAGGTGTCTAGAGTCTTGGTGTATAGATACATCTACCACTGCACCAACATTGGATTCCCTTTCCGAAAAACCAATCTCAAAACACATAACATTGTTTCCCCAAAACAAAACCATAGAATCTAGATCTTTGAGGTATAACCGACCCCCTCTGATACCAGTTTTTCATGCCTCGTCCCTCGGGCCCCGTACCACGACTACCTCAATCCCACCTCCCAAAGGCAAGGGGATGTGGACTAGCACCAAAGGAATTATCCAACGAGTGGGAGGATTTTTTTTGAGTACATGTATGCACACACACACAAACACATAATAAACAACTGTAAATGAAATCATTCATGCCACTAAACAACCACTAAGTAAAGGTATAAGCAGTAAGTCAAATAGACCAGATTACAAACCCAAAAATGGAAAACTGAAAACAAGAAAGTAAAAAAGGCATCTGTAAGATGTTGGTAGAATACCCCACCTGATGGGGTTGGTATGGAGTGGCTATCAGAAGATATAGAAATATTTCCTTCATATCGTATCTTATATGGCACCACCTAGTCCCAATCCACTTAGTTTTTATTCGAAGCGTCAGTCGTTTGCACTAGACACAACATGTGAGTGTGAATCTCGTGCAAGGATGAGTAACAAAATAATAACTAGGGTTCAAAAAAAAAGAAAATACCAGAAAGGGAACTATATAAAATGTTCTATTAGATCATGTAGGTATAATCTAATGTATGAAAATAAATACTATCAGTCAAACTCTAAACACCTTGGAATGTTGAGGTACTCATCCCTGATAATTAAAGTGGGTCTATGGGGTCACACAGAGCTGCCCCCCACTGTGGGATGGCTTGAACACATAGACATGCTTCCCACTTAGGCCATCATTGTTGGTCCATACATGGATTCCTATAGCTAATCCAAAGAGGGTCACTTATAGCAGATCCATACAGTGATTTTTGTAGCTCATCCACACAGTGTTTCTTGTAGGTGATCCATATAGGGTCTCTTTTAAATTGTAGACATAGGTACAATTATCATCTAGGCATTAAGGGTCATTTAGACCCACTAGTCAATAGTATTTAGTTCTCATCCTACATTAGGATTCCCACACATTGTGCACTTAATTCCGGGACAATCCAAACCTCAAACAAATAATAGTATTTCAACATCCATCACATTAATCTTAGATAATTCCAAAAGAAACATCTCATCACGAGGGTTCCAACTCCTCAAATGGAATGCCAATCAGATGCCCGATCTGATAGACATTAGAATTTTAATAAACAAAGGCCAGTTGTGTCTTGGCCCGATCTGACCTAATCAGACTGACCCAACAAACCTGGTCCAGGGATCCCACAAGACCTAGACCAGTTCGACATACCATAATAGACACGATTCGTTTCTGGGTTGGCCTGGTCCAGCATGGCCAACTAGACAAGGACCATTGGTTCATACTGGACCTAGCTTGGTTTGATAGTGAGTCATGCCCGTATGGGAACCTAAAAACACGATTTCATTTGGCTCGGCCCGCAACAGGTGGGCCAGTTCATTCTGAGTCAGGGAAACCTAACAAATCAATTTTATCTGGGAGGCACAACAAACAAAATTGGGCTAGCTTTTCTTCTAGCCCAGGCCGTGAAGCATGCCAATTCACAACCCCAAACCCTGGACTGACCGGCATTGTGGGCAGGTCTCCACTAGCCTATGTTCTGTACGATCACACGTGGCCAACAGGAGTCAAAACCCCCATGTCTTGCAGGCCATCCCTGCTAAACCGTGTGCCATTTATTCATTAATAGAATGGTGTTGGAAGATCCATCAACGTTGCATGGTGGATATGGAATCCGGCCTTTTTATAACATAACTTCTCATTACATTTTACAAAACCAAGGATTATTAAGGTTTAGTGTATTGGAACCCTGGAACTTAAAACATGAAAACATAAAACATTTTTATTAAACACTTGAAAGGATTCTGCTTATGTTCGTCCTAGGTTCATTACTGAATCTCATAACATGGGGACATACATCAAAAGAAAGGGTGAGAAGAAGGCCCAGTAAGGTAAATGATGGGAAACATTTAACATGTGAACTTGAGACACATCAACAATGTCATGAAAAAGAACATTAAGGCATTAAAAATAAATCATGAGGCATATCATAATAATAATAACGTATTTAATAACATGAATATGTGGCTATAACATTTAACATTGAAAATCATTTCCTTTTCACCAAGGTCCATCCCCAAGGTGTCATTAAAACTTACCAAGGTTATTCACCAAGGCATCATTTAAAATGGTCATCTCTAGAAATTAAGTCTTTACCCAATGCATTGGAGCGCTATCAGGGAGCACCCTTAATTTGCCTTTATTATCATGTGAGACACATATATAATCATCAATAATTTCATAAACAACCCATATATCATAATATAAATGGATTTCGTTTCATAATCATAATTTTTTTAAAAAAATGCTTTAAAGACATGATCTTTATGTCACATTAAAACCACGGAAAGTGAAAGCAGGTCTCATGTATGTAAATCCCAGAATTTAAAATAGAACATTTTGGTATATATGTAAATACTCCTTTATAAGAAAAATCTTTGAGTATTCACTTAATAAAATAAATGAATTTGAGAATAAGAGAGAGACATTTTGAGACAGACATTATACAGCATAACGGCTATGTTATGAGGTTTTAGAAAACATTGAAATGAGAGGGGACATGGGTCACCCACAAATAAATGATCCATAAAATTGTAGGGTAACAGAATATAAAGGATTTAAGAACATGGTAATTAAATTTGAAAGATATACCATATGAAATGAAGAACATGAAAGGAAAACAAAAATAAGATATCTTTTATGAAAATTCGGCAGCCTAATGGGGTCACTTAAACTTCAAAAAAATTGAATTGACATGATCAAACAGGGTATCTGATCATATAAACATAAAAGATCAGTATGATAGATATAGATATCATACCCCAACATAATAAAAAGTAACTGGAAATACTTGACATGAAAGTAGAACTTTGAAAAATGAGAAAGGTGAACGAATCCCTTAAAAATCCGGCAGCCTAACGGCATCACCTAAACTTCAACAAAAATGAATTGACGAAATCAAGTAGGGTCTCTCATCACATGAACATAAATTTTCAGTATGATAGATATAGAGATCATACCACAAAATAATAAAAAGGAACTTCAAATACTTGACATGAAAGTAGAACTTTGAAAAATGAGAAAGGTGAACGAATCCCTTAAAAATTCGGCAGCCTAACGGCATCATTTAAACATTCTTAAAATGAATTGATGAGAGAAAGAGGGGGTCTCTCATAATATGGACATAAAAATGGATGTAAGAATAATATAAAATAACATCCTAAAATATAAGAGCATGGAGCATAAAATAAATGACATAAAAGAGATTACTTGAAATGAAAGAGAGAGGTAGGATCCCTTACCTTAAAGGTAACTCTTAAAACTCGAAGGTTGGGACCATGAGGGCTTGGGGTAACCTTGGGAGGACTCCATGGGAGTTAATGAGACCAGAGAGTTTTTTGGGGAGAGTTGGGAGTGAAAACTAAATGAGGTAAGGGTGGGTATCTATAGGGAAAGTGAGGGGACAAGGCATTAATGGCCAAGGGACAACTCATTGGTGGTTTTGGAAAAACCATGGGCTTTCCCATGGTATTTCCCCATGGTATTGGCCACTTGGGACACCTCATACCTTATATTACTATTCATAAGTCGACCATATTGATTACATACTTAACACATCATTTAATGATGTCATTAAACACTCGTATCTTAAAAACTGTATTTTCACTATTAATCAAAAATTCAACTTTCTCAGAAAAATCCCAAAATTTCACCTTAACCAAATATCGATGCTCTGATTTAAAAAATGAACTCCATTTTATAAAAATAATTTTCTAAATATTTTTAATTTTATTTTTAAATAAATACACTATTCACTGAAAATTCATTTTTTAAAAAAAATTCCCCAAATTTTACCTTAGCATAATATTGATGTTCTGAATTCAAAAATAAATTCCATTTTTAAAAATAATTTTCTAAATATTTTTAATTTAATTTTTAATTAAAAAACACTATTCACCTGAAAAAACTAATACTTGACTAATAATTTATGAAACCGTTATTTAATCATTTTATTGAATCACATTACTTAATCAAGGTGCCTAGATTATATTAATAATTTCTTTAAGTGAGATTACTAATCAATTTTGTCACATTACTAATCCTAAGCATAAAATCACAATTCATAATTAAATATTCATCAAAAATTATGTTGATCTTATTATACTCTAAATTTCATACTGAACATAATTATAGAAGACCATTTGTTGAAAATAATTACACATTTTAGATAATTTAAGATTTACCTAAAATATTTTAAAATATCCTTTCTCTAAAATTCATCAAAAATATGCATACTATATTTATCCGGACATTTGAAAATTAATAAAATACATCATAAGAAGAAATAAAATTTTTTATTTAAAACAAAGGATTACACAAGGCAGTTACGATCTCCTTACATAGCCCCTTATAACTCCAGCATAGGACCGAAGTGTAAGGTGTGCTAAGGAGAGAGAATCTGAGGGCGGCTCAGCCGACATTGCACGAGCAGTAATTTCTATCAGTTTGGACTTCTCTTGCGGAAATTCCATTCTAGCTTCACGAGATTATGTTCTGCTTGGGTATGGTCTAGAGCAATGCCTAGTGGTGATACCTCCATCCCAATTTCCGTTAGATGGGCTTTGATTGGCCCAAGACTATTGGATGAGGCCATCAAATATTCTTTCTATTTTAATTAAAAAAGATCACTTGTATTTAGAGACAATAATCGAAATGTTTAGTTTCTAGATGTCATATTCACCAATGGTCATATAACAGTAAAAACCCAACGGTCTCATTTTAAATATACTCATGTTATCAAATGAAACAGTTTTGTTGAGTATAAAAATAAAATAACACCCAAAATTAGGAAACAAGATTTATTCAAAATTTTGGGTCATTACAATCTTCCCCCCTTATGAAATTGTGTCCTCGCTATTTTTTTAAAATTTGGTTTTGAAATTTCATTAAATGTCCCAATTCGAAAAAGGTGTCAGTGAAAATATTACTTTAAAAGAAAGAAAGTGAAGTACAAAGGTCACCCGAGTTAACCCACAATAGGATTCCATATAGGAAAACATGGACATTGAGGATAATAAAAAGGGTCAAGTTCTGAGGGAGAGTGAAAGAAACCCTGATTAGGAGAAAGTTAACCACAAGAAAATCAGAAACTTATGATGTATGTGAACAGTATTTAATTACCTATTAGGAAAAGTAAACCAACAAAGTTTTTTTACATTCCTTTTCATAATTTTGAGGAATTCATTTACAATATAGAATAAAAACACAAGGAAATATATTTACCTTCAAGAAGAGTTTCATCCTTTAATAAGTTTCTACCAAAACTAATCTTTTCTTCAAACGATGACCATTCAAAAACACTTGGTCTCATAAAAATACATGAATCGTCTTCTTGAGAGTCATGTAATCCAAAAAAGATTAACTATCAAATTCTTCTATCTTTACACATTATCCCAAAAACAGAAAGGGTAAGATAAAACAACTCTTCAAAAAGAACTAATCTCATAGGAAGGGAAACTACATTTAAATCTTCAAAGTTCCATGGTACTACCCAAATATCATCATAGACCATTCCATAAATAACTGTCCTTAAAATTCCTCAAAATAAACCAAACTAAGATTGAAACCCAATTATAAGAACGATCTCATATCATAGTCTTCCAAGATAGACTTTATCGTTCATCCCCAAACAACTTCAACCAACCTTATCATCTTATAACAAAAGTTACTAACCTAATAACATTTTCCCCAAGTTAGGTTACTCATTTCCATATGTAATCTAAATTAATATAAGTCTTCCTTATATTCATCGATTCTTCAAAATATAAGTCAACAATTACTCCTCATAGAAAATATCGTAGTAATCTATTTACCTCGATCAAATAGGGTTCCCAAAATAGTGAACGTTTTCCAAAATAATAATCATATTTTAATCCCCTAATCACCTTTTTTTAAGAAGAATAGCTTCAATACATCAACATGTGATACATAACAATAGATGTTTTTCTTAATGTTATAAAATCATATTAGGTAGTGACTCGATGATCATAGAAAACATAAAAGATATGCTCATAGAGCAAGAACTAAAATACAACATGAGATAGACAATTATTGTGAAGAAGTTACATGAACTTCAGTCATCATGATCCATCTCAGCATAGGACTTGCGTTGTTCCCTTGTCCTCGAAGATTGTTGATGATCATCAGGCTTCTCACCCCTTCCAAGAGATAATTTCCTTGGATAATATATAACTTCTCCACATTTACGACATTGAAATGTTTAAGGTACATTAGATCGAACCTTATCTCCATTCATCACATTATCCATTTTTTTAAGCAATTGGATACTTTATTCCCTATCTTACCACACTTAAAACATCTCCCAGTTCCTTTGTGACATTCTCCTTGGTACCTCTTCCCAAGCTTTTTGAAAAAAAGTAATTGGGTATTCATTCCCTTATCTACTTTATCAGATGATCATCATTGAGACTTTGTCTTCTTCTTCCTTGATGAATTTGGGCATTCAACTAGGTACCATTTATTAATTGTGATTTTTGATAGCTGGTTTGGAATAATCACAATATGTTCCACCTGATCTTTTGTCATCTCTGTCACATTAATAGGGAAACAACCACATTTCCTATCTCATTGGTTGTTGGGACATGCTCTTCCATTTCTCACCATTAACTATAAAAAGAACGTATAATTAGGTGGATTAATTACTTAGCCAATAATCATGAAAAGGAAACTTTTAGAATAGAAGGATAAACTTGTAGAAGAAATTTAAATCCTATATTTTGATCCCCTAGGTTCAAATCTAGGTTATCCATGATCATATTCTCTTATGTGAATATTTATTTTATTTTATCTTTGTTCCTTTAATAATGGTTTATACTAAGATTATGAATATACCAAAGCATATCCCCCGGGAGTGTCGTAACCAAGAGTGAAGCAAGGCCCATTTACGTGTACTAGTTCCCGTTCGAGTCTCTCTCAAAGCGGTGTTTTTGGATTTTACCCCTATGTACATCTGTGCCAGAGCCACCTCTACCTGCTCGTATCCAGACAGGGATGTATTTTCTTAGCAACCCCTTACTCAATACTCACCAAAATACAAGGAATATTTCCTTTATATAAAATTATCTATAGGGTTCTTCCTAGAGTTTTTATATCCTAATTTTCACAAATAACTAAACCATCCTTTGATACCAACTATGGAATCCTGCCTTTTTATAACATATCTTTTCATTACATTTTACAAAACCGAGGATCATTAAAGTTTAGTGTCTTGAAAACCATGAACTTAAAACCTGAAAACATAAAACATTATTCATAAACACATCAAATGATTCTCCTTATGCTCATCCTAGGTTAATTTCTATATCAAATAACCTGGGTACATACATCAAAAGAAAGGGTTAGCAGAAGGCCCAGTAATGGAAACAAGGGGAAACATTTAACATGTGAACTTGAGATCCATCAACAATGTCATGAAAAAAAACTTTAAGGCATGAGAAAGAAATCATGAGGCATATCATAATAAAAATAACTTATTTCATAAAATTAATATGTGGCTACAACATTTAATATTGACCATCATTTTTCGTTTCACCAAGGTCCATCCCCAAGGTTTCATTAAAAATTACCAATGTTATTCACCAAGTCATCGTTAAAAATGGTCATCCCTAGAGATTATGTCTTTACCCAATGCATTGGAGCGCTATCAGGGAGCACCCTTAATTTGTCTTTATTATCATGTGAGACACATATATGAACATCAATCATTTCATAAACAACCCATATAGCATAAATGAAATGGGTTTCATTTCATAATCATAACGTTTTAAAAACTTTTTTAAAGACATGATCTTTAGGTCACTTTAATCCCAGGGAAAGGGAAAGCAGGTCTCATGTATGTAAATCCATGAATTTAAAATAGAAAATTTTTCTATATATCTGAATACCCCTTTAGAATAAAGAACATTGAGTTTTCACTTAATCAAATAAATGAATTTGAGAATAAGAGAGAGACATTTTGAGACGGAAATTCTACAGCATAATGGCTATGTGATGAGGTTTTAGAAAACATTGAAAAGAGAGGGGAAATGGGTCACGAACTCATAAATGATCCATAAAATAGTATGGGAACAGAATATATAGTATTTAAGAACATGGTAATGAAATTTTAAAGATATACCATATGAAATTAATAACATGAAAGGAAGACAAAAATAAGATTTCTCTTATGAAAATTCGGCAGCCTAATGGCGTCACTTAAACTTCAAAAAAAAGAATTGACGAGATCAAATAGGGTATCTCATAATATAAAAATAATAGATCATTATGATAGATATATATATCATACCCCAACATAATAAAAAGTAACATTAAAGACTTGACATGAAAGTAGAACTTTGAAAAAGGAGAAAGGTGAACGACTCCATTAAAAATTCGGCAGCCTAACGACGTCACCTAAAATTAAAAAAAAATGAATTGATTAGATCAAATAGGGTCTCTCATAATATTAACATAAAATATCATTATTACATATATAGAGATCATACCCCAACATAATAAAAAGGATCTTGAAAGACTTGACATAAATGTAGAACTTTGAAAAATGAGAATGGTGAACGAATCCCTCAAATAATCAGCAGCCTAACGGCGTCATTTAAACTTTCATAAAATGAAATTATGAGAGAAAAGGGGGGGGGGGGGTCTCTCATCATATGAACATGAAAACGGCAGTAAGAGGAATATAAAATAACATCCTCCAACATAAGAGCATGGATCGTAAATGAAATGACATAAAAGAGATTACTTGAAAAGAAAGAGAGAGGTAGGATCCCTTACCTTAAACGTAACTCTTAAAACTCTTAGGTTTGGAACATGATGGAATGGGGTAACCTTGGGAGTACTACTTAGTAGGTAATGAGACCAAAGCTTCTTTGGGGGAGATTTGGGAGTGAAATCTAAAGGAGTTATGGGTGGGTATTTATAGGGAAAGTGAGGGGACAATGCATTAATGGCCAAGGGACACCTCATTGGTGGTTTGGGCAAAACCATGGGCTTGCCCTTGGTATTTGCCCATGATATTGACCACTTGGGACACCTCATACCTTATATTACTATTCATAAGTCGAACATATTCATTACATACTTAACACATCATTTAATGATGTCATTAAACACCCGTAACTTTAAAACTGTATTTTCACTATTTATCGAAAATTCATCTTTCTCAGAAAAATCCCGAAATTTCACCTTAACCAAATATCAATGCTCTGATTTAAAAATTGAACACCATTTTATAAAAATAATTTTCTAAATATTTTTATTTTAATTTTTAGATAAAAACACTATTCACTGAAAATTCATTTTTTTAGAAAATTCCCCAAAAACAACCTTAGCATAATATCAATGTTCTGAAATCAAAAATAAATTCCATTTTATAAAAATATTTTTTCTAAATATTTTTAATTTAATTTTTAATTAAAAAACACTATTCACCTGAAAAAAATAATAGTTGACTAATAATTTATGAAACCGTTATTTAATCATTTTGTTGAATCACATTACGTAATCAAGGTGCCTAGATTATATTAATAATTTCTTTAAGTGATATGACTAACACATTTGGTCACATTACTAATCCTAAGCATAAAATCACTATTCATAATTTACTATTCACCAAAAATTAAGTTGATCTTATTAGACTCTAAATTTTGCATTAAACATAATTGTAGAATACCATTTTTTTATAATAATTACACATTTTTAATTATTTAAGATTTACATAAACATTTTTAAAATATCCTTTTTCGGAAATTCATCAAAAGTATGCATACTATATTTATCCGGACATTTGAAAATTCATAAACTTCATCACAAGAAGAAATCAAAATTTTTATTTAAAACAACGGATTACACAAGGCAGTTATGATCTCCGTACATATCCCCTTATAACCCCAGCACATGACCTAAGTGTATGGTGTGCTAAGGTGATTGAATATGAGGGCGGCTCAACCAACATTGCACGAGTAGTAATTTTTATCAGTTTGGACTTCTCGCGAGGGCGATTCCGTTCTAGCTTCACACGATGAAGTTCGGCTTGGGTTTGGTCCATAGAAAAGCCCAGTGGTGCTACCTCCTTCCCAAGTTCCATTAAATGGGCTTCGATTGGCCTAAGACTACTGGATGAGGCCATCAAATCTTCTTTCTATATTAACTAACCAAGATCACTTCTATTTAGAGACAATATTCGAAAATTTTAGTTTCCAGCAGTCATATTGACCAATGGTCATAAAAAAGTCAAAACCCAACGGTATCATTTTAATTATACTCATGTAATCAAATGAAACTGTTTTGTTGAGTATTAAAATAAAATAACACACAAAATTAGGAAATAAGATTTATTCAAAATTTTGGGTCGTTACAATCTTCCCCCCTTAAGAAATTGTTTCCTCGCAATTTTTTTAAAATTGGGTTTTGAAATTTTGTTGAATGTCCTACATCGGAAAAGGAGTCAGTAAAACTATTACTTTAAAAGAATGAAAGTGAAGTACAAAGGTCACCCGAGTTAACCCAAACTAGAATTCCATGTAAGAAAACATGGACATGGAGGAGAAAAAAAGGTCCAGTTCTGAGGGATAGTGATAGAAAACATGAATAGTAGAAAGTTAACCACAATAAATTCACAAACTTATGATGTGTGTAAACGGTCTTTGATTACCTAGTAGGAAACGTAAACCAACAACGTTTTTTTACATTTTTTTCATAATTTTGTGAAATTAATTTACTATATATAATAAAAACACAAGGAAATATATTTACCTTCATGTAGAGATTCATCCTTTAATAAGTTTCTACCAAAACCTATCTTTTCACCAAACGATGAGCATTCAAAAACACTTGGTCTCATCAAAACACATGAATCATCTTTTTGAGAGTCACGTACCCCACACAAGTTTTTTATTCAATTTCTTCTATCTTTAAACATTATCCCAAAAATAGAAAGGGTAAGATAAAACAACTCTTCAAAAAGAAATAATCCCATAGGAAGGGAAAATAATTTTAAATCATCAATGTTCCGTGGCACTACCCAAAGTTCATCATAGACCATTCTATAAATAACATTCCTTAAAATTCCTCAAAATAATCCGACTAAGATTAAAACCCGATTATAAGAACGATCTCATAACATTTTCTTCCATGATAGACTTTATCGTTCATCTCCAAACTACATCAACCACCCTTATCATCTTATAACACAAGTAACTAACCTAATCACATTTTCCCCAAGATACGTTAATACTTTCCATATGTAACCTAAATTACTATATGTATGCCTTAAATTCATCGATTCTTCAAAATAAAAGTCAACCTTTACTCCTCAAATAAAATACTATAGTAATCTATTTACCTCGATCAAATAGGGTTCCCAAAATAGTGAACATCTTCCAAAATAATAATAATCTTTTAATCCCCTAATCACCTTTTCTTTAAGAAGAAAAGCTTCACTACATCAACATGTGATACAAAACAATAGATTGTTTCCTTAATGATATAAAATCATCTTAGGTAGTGACTCGATGATCATAAAAAACATAAAATATATGCTCATAGAGCACAAACTAAAATAAAACATGACATAGAAAATTATTGTGAAGAAGTTACATGTACTTCACTCATCATGATCTATCTCTGCATAGGACTTGCATTGTTCCAATGTCCTCGAAGATTATTGATGCTCATCATGCTTCTCACCCCTTCCAAGAGAGCATTGCCTTGGATAATGTCTAACTTCTCCACATTTATGACATCGAAATGTATAAGGTACATTAGATCGAACCTTATCTCCATTCATCGCATTATCCATTTTTTTAAAAAAATTGGCGACTTTATGCCCTATCTTCATACACTTAAAATATCTCCTGGTTTCTTTGTGACTTTCTCCTTGGTTTCTCTTCCCACAATTTTTTCAAAAAAGAAATTGGGTCTTATTTCCCTAATCAACTTTATCAGATGAACATCCTTGAGTCTTTATCTTCTTCTTCCTTGATGAATTTGGGCATTCAACTAGGTACCAATTATTAATTGTGATTTTTGATAGCTGGTTTGGCATAATCATAATATGTTCAACCTGATCTTTCGTCATATCTGTCACATTAATAGAGAAATCGTCACATTTCCTATCACATTGGTTGTTGGGACATGCTGTTCAATTTCCCGACATTAACTAAGAAAGGAACATATAATTTTGGGGCTTAATTATTTAGCCAATAATCCTAAAAAGGAAACTATATGAATAGAAGGATAAACTTGTAGAAGAAAAGTATATCCTAACTTGTGATCCCCTAGGTTCAAATCTAGGTTATCTATGATCATATGCTCTTATGTGAATCTTTATTTTATTTTATCTTTTTTCCTCTAATAATGGTTCATATTAAGCTTAAGAATTTACCAAAGCAAATCCCCTGGGAGTGTCATAACCAAGAGTGCACCAAGGCCTGTTGCCGTGTACTAGTTCCCATTCGAGTCTCTCCCAAAGAGGTGTTTTCAGGTTTTACCCCTATGTACATCTGTGCCAGAGCCACCTTTACCTGCTCGTATCCATACATGGATGTATTTGCTTGGAAACCCCTTACTCAATACTCACCAAAATACCAGGAATATTTCTTGTATTTAAAATTTTCTATAGGGTTATTCCTAGAGTTTTCATATCCAAATTTCCACAAATAACTAAACTATCCTTGGATACCAACTATGGAATCCCACCTTTTTATAACATAAATTTTCATTACATTTTACAAAACTGAGGATCTTTAAGGTTTAGTGTCTTGGAAACCTGGAACTTAAAACATGAAAACATAAAAAATTCTTCTTAAACACTTGAAAGACTACTCCTTATTTTAATTCTTGGTTCATTAATGCATCTCATAACCTAGGGACATACATCAAAAGAAAGGGTGTGTAGAAGGCCCAGTAAGGGAAACTAGGGGAAACATTTAACATGTGAACTTGAGGTACATCAACAATGTCATGGAAAAGAATTTTAAGGCCTGAGAAAGAAATCATGAGGCATATCATAATAAAAATAACATATTTCATAACTTGAAGATATGGCTACAACATTTAATATTGACAATAATTTCTATTTCACCAAGGTCCATCCCCTAGGTGTCATTAAAAATTTCCAAGGTTATTCACCAAGGTGTCGTTAAAAATGGTCATCACTAGAGATTAAGTCTTTACCCAATGCATTGGAGTGATATATGGGAGCACCCTTCATTTGTCTTTATTATCATGTTATCCACATATATAATCATCAATAATTTCATAAAAACCCCATATAGCATAAATTAAATGGTTTTCATTTCATAATACAACGTTTCAAAAACTTCTTTAAAGACATGATCTTTATGTCACTTTAAACCCACGGAAAGGGAAAACGGGTCTCATGTATGTAAATCCAAGAATTTAAAATAGAATATTTTGGTATATATGTGAATAAAAATTTAGAATAAAGATATTTCAGTATTCACTTAATAAAATAAATGAATTTGCGAAAAAGAGAGATACATTTTGAGATGGAAATTCTACAGCATAACGGCTATGTTACGAGGTTTTAGAAAACATTGAAAAGAGAGGTGACATCGGTCACCCACTAATAAATGACCCATAAAACAGTAAGGGAACAGAATATAAAGTATTTAAGAACATGTTAATGAAATTTCAAAGATATACCATTTGAAATGAAGAACATGAAAGGAAGACAAAAATAAGATTTCTCTTATGAAAATTCAGCAGCCTAACGACGTCACATAAACATTAAAAAAAAGAATTGACAAGATCAAATAGGGTATATCATCAAATGAACATAAAATATCAGTATTATAGATATAAATATCATAACACAACATAATAAAATGGAATTTGAAAGACTTTACATGAAAGTAGAATATTGAAAAATGAGAAAGGTGAATGAATCCCTTAAAAATTCGGCAGCCTGACGGCGTCACCTAAACTTCAACAAAAATGAATTGAAAAGATCAAATAGGGTCTCTCATAATATGAATATAGAATATATGTATGATATATATAGATGTCATACCCCTACATAATAAAAAAGAACTTCAAAAACTTGACATGAAAGTAGAACTTTGAAAAATGAGAAAGGTGAATGAATCCCTTAAAAATTCGGCAGCCTAACAGTGTCATTTAATCTTTCTTAAAATAAATTGATGAGAGAAATAGGGGGTATCTCATAATATGAAAATTAAAGGGGAATTAAGAGTAATATAAAAGAACATCCTCCAAAATAATATCATGGATCATAAAAGAAATGACATAAAATAGATTACTTGAAAAGAGAGCGGTAGGATCCCTTACCTTAAACGTAACTCTTAAAACTCGGAGGTTGGGACCTTGAGGGCTTGAAGGCACCTTGTTAGGAATCCTTGGGAGGTAATGAGACCATATCTTTGTTGGGGGAGAGTTGGTAGTGAAGACTAAAGGACGAAAGGGTGGGTATTTATAGGGAATGTGAGGGGACAAGGCATTAATGGCCAAGGGACACCTCATTGGTGGTTTTGGAAAAACCATGGGCTTTCCCATGGTATTTTCCCATGGTATTGTCCACTCATAAAACCTCATACCATATCATACTATACATAAGTCGACCATATTGATTACATACTTAACACATCATTTAATGATGTCATTAAACACCAGTAACTTAAAAACTGTACTTTCACTATTCATCGAAAATTCAACTTTCTCAGAAAAATCCCAAAATTTCACCTTAACCAAATATTGATGCTCTGATTTCAAAAATGAACTCCATTTTTAAAAAAAAATCTAAATATTTTTTATTTAATTTTTAAATAAATACACTATTCACCGAGAATTCATTTTTTTCAGAATATTCCCCAAAAATTACCTTAGCATAATATCAATGTTCTGAATTCAAAAATAAATTCCATTTTATAAAAATAATTTTCCAAATATTTTAATTTTAATTTTTAATTAAAAAACACTATTCAACCAAAAAAACTAATACTTGACTAATAATTTATTAAATAGTTATTTAATCATTTTTTTGAATCACATTACCTAATCAAGGTGCCTAGATTATATTAATAATTTCATTAAGTGAGATTACTAATCCATTTGTTCACATTACTAATCCTAAGCATACAATCACTATTCATAATTTACTATTCATCAAAAATTAAGTTGATCTTATTAGACTCAAAATTTTGTACTGAACATAATTGTAGAAGACTATTTTTCGAAAATCATTACATATTTTTAATTATTTATTATTTACATAAACATTTTTAAAATATCCTATCACTAAAATTCATAAAAAAAATGCATACTATATTTATCCGGATATTTTAAAATTTATAAAATTCATCATAAGAAGAAATCAAAATTTATATTTAAAATAAAGGATTACACAATGCAGTTACGATCTCCTTACATTGCCACTTATAACCACATCATAGGACCTAAGTGTAAGGTGTACTAAGGTGAGAGAATCTAAGGGAGGCTCGGCCAACATTGCATGATTTTTAATTTCTATCAGTTTGAACTTCTCGCGAAGGCGATTCTATTCTAGCTTCACATGATGAAGTTCGGCTTGGGTTTGGTCCAGAGCAAAGCCTAGTGTTGCTACCTCCTTCCCATGTTCCATTATATGGGCTTCGATTGGCCAGAGACTACTGGATGGGGCCATCGAATCTTCTTTCTATATTAATTAACCAAGATCACTTTTATTTAGAGACAATAATCGAAACGTTTAGTTTACGTCGGTCATATTGACCAATGGTCATATAAAAGTCAAAACCTATAGGTCTCATTTTAATTATACTCATGTTATCAAATGAAAGGATCATATCTGATGGAAATTCACCCACGGTCTTCATGATCTTCTCAAAGCTATTGGCATTTATCAACCTCTATTACTGGGTCCATTCTTAAAGGGTGTCATCGCCACTTTCCGATTTTTTAGCATTCTTCATTAGATAGAATTCATTCCTCACACATTAGAGGAATATCTCTATCTAAATCTCTTTCCCCAACCCCATCATATTATTAAAATAGATAAATTAATCGTAGGGTTTTAGTTAGGATGAGTTTCCCCACAATTACGCCATTTCATTTATGAAATTAAACAATTGGCTCATTGCTGCATCATAATGAAACCACTTTTTAAAAAAATAAATTTTGAAGGTTTATTTTACATTCCCTTAAAACATTCAAAAACTATCCTTTCTAGCCAACCATCCCTGGTAGATGTTAGGTCCTTTCTAGAAGAATCACTATTTTCTTTGATCAATGGTGGATTCAGATTTTGGATCTAAGCTATGGTTAAAAAATAAGAAAACCCCGCTCACATATTTTTTAAATGATCATTAAAAATAGTTCAGAAATACAATCCTTCCAATCTTGGCCTTGAAATCATGTTCAGTCTCATAGTCTAGTCTTGAAATAATCCCATATAAATGATAAAAGATTATATTGAATTTTGGGACATTACATTACATATTTGGAATAAGAATAATATCAATTAGTTAATGCAATTATAATAATTTTTTCCATAATTATATGTGAAACTATTATAAATTAATTTATCTAATTAATATTAAAATACTATTTTATGCATTACAAGTTGTTTTGTTAAAATTAATGTTACACACAAATAAGAATATTATTTTAGGAATTGGATTTTATATTTTGAATCAACATTTCTAAATTATATAATAATACTCAATTTAATGTTATTCTTCCTGGAAAAATTACCTAGGTAAATAAAAAGTTTAATGTTATCGTGGTAAAAAACAAAAGGCCTAATTTTTTTAAAACTAAATACTACGGAACATAATTATAATAAAAGTGTTTTTCATTTCCTGGTGGATTCATTTAGCAACCACATCAAAAAACCTCAATTATTGATCAATTTTAGAGGCACATTTTAATTACCCAGGATTCTGATATACGGATACGACATCATTTTGATGAATATTTATAACATTAAATAAATACATTCCAAATAACCATAATTTTTTATTTACTTTTGAAAGATGTAAGCATAAACACTAGTCCATAAGTTATCTATTTCATCTTTGAATATGCTCTTCATTACTATAAACATTCTTAGAAGTATCATATAATATATATATTCCTAACATGGGGAAAGGAAACATAATAATGTGTGAGCATAGATTCTCAGTAAGGGTATGAATGATATATATCTATTAATAACATGGAGATAATGGTATAAGAATATAAGAATGAAATTTTTTAACCATACATGGCATTTCAAATATCATAAACATGAGTCACGAAATAATGATTAGATGTCTATAAGACATGATTCATTAGAGATTAAAATAACATGATCCATGATTTAATAATGCATGTAATTTTTGGAATGCATATAAGAATTGAAATACATTACCATAGTAGTAAATCATTAATAAAATAAATTATTATAGAGAACAATTTACATTACTAAACATGGTACATAAAATATTCTAGCCATGTATTACTGAACAGGGTTCACATCCAATTCCAAACCTATATTACCAAATCATGTTAACATTCCATTCTTATCCCATCTATCTCATGAGACATAAATCATTACTCATTTAATTATATAGATAGATATGTCCACCAATCACATAATGAAAACCATATTTATGTGTTCCACAAGATTATAACCATTAAACATATCATAACACGTGGACTAAAGTGGTTATCAAAAACATTTTTAATTATCATAACCTATAGAAAAGTGATAGTTTTAAAAATCACTTATCCATAACATAAACCCTAAAAAAGTGGTTATCATTTTTATTTTATCATATTATCAACCATGTATGTGAAACGAGATTAATTAAAATAACTACATCATAACATTAACCATTTAGGGATTGATAATTAATGGTACTATTGGATAATATCAAATGTAAAGAATATGTTACACTAAGAGATTTAAAAATTGCAGGAGAATAATTTTTAATGACTATTTAATTAATTTCATTATGAAAATACCATTTTCACATTGAAAAAGTATTTTAAAATCATAAAAGAGTTTGAAAACATTCTTCTTTCAAGATAACCATAAGATTATTGAGTATGATTAGAAAGTATTTTTTAAAAATATTAATATAGAAAATAATTAAAAATACATTTATGTGGAAATGAATATAAGAGGGTATTTAAAAACATTTCTGGGATCATTTTTATTTGGATTTTAAAAATATATATATTTTTAACCGAATGGAGAAATATTGTTGGTTTTTTCTAAAAACAATTTCATAATAGCTTCATTTACCAAAGAGTATATATATGGTTATATTACATCAATATATCATGAATAACCAATTTAGAATAAATTTAAATATAATTATTTAGATTTAGATCATGATATTTCAAACATTTGAGACTTAATCATAAATAAGTCCAATAAATGATGAGACAGTAGGATAAAATATTTCAAAAATTGTTAACATTGAATCATAAAACTGATAAAAAATAAAAAGAAATGGAAAATTAAATATAATTATGATAATTAAATTCATTACATTCTATGTAAAATATTTCATATATACACCTCATGAAAGATTTTATGTGCACAAAATAACATACTTCTCAATAAAAGAAGATTGAAAAAAAAATCCATACTGATTAGTATCCTTTTAAATGTAATCCCTGTGAAATAGTGGTCCTAAAATTTATATGTATGTAAAAAAAATTGTATAAACATCATAAAATAAATTAATTGGATTTATATACATCATAAAAAACCTGGTTGTGAATATGTCGTGTGTCCTATATAAGTATAATGGTTAAATGGAAATCCATTACCTGTATTCTCGACATCTATCATAATCATTCAAGACTGATATATAATAAAATAAGGTTTATTATAAATATATTAAGCAATATTATTAATATATATGAAATAATATATTGTTTTCTTATGAAATTTTATTCCTCATTTATTAACAATTCCACATTAAGGATATGTTTTTTGTAATAGTATACATATTTTTCGTAAAAGTTTTGATTTGTTATATTATTGTTTTTCTTAAATTAATATGGATTTCATACTATCCAAAATAAAAAAATATAAATATTATATATGTTTAGAATATATCTATTTAAAATAATCTAAAAAGTATAGAAATAATTAATGAAATATACTATTCATGAAGACTATAGGTCATACAAATGCACCAACACAGTATCCATTTTCATTTTGGATTGAAAGATAACAAATTATATGATATATTATGATAAATACTATGTTAATGTCATTTATATGACATATTAATATAAATTACATTTTTAATACATTCTGTGTAAATTTTAATAGGATCACATCGCTTTATGAGGCGGTAGTCCCTCGTAAGCACGAACAATTTTATAGTAATACCACAAAATTTAAATAATTATGTTATAATATTTTATGCATCCTAATAATATAAATAAAATAATAAGTATCATTGTAATAAATAATCAATCATTATAACTAGCCTTTATAGGTTGTAATTGATAAATGAAAGACATCAGTTCGGGCAGTGGTAGTTCACCGTACATGAAAATGATTATTTCATAACACTTTTGAGGGATGTAGAGAAGATTTTAAGTAAATATTTTATCATAAAAATATCTAAATATATATTAGATAAGGAAATTATTATATAATCCATATATATAAATTATTAATGGTTTGTGAGTAGGAAATAAAATGAAAATGTTAAATGATGAACATTACCTCATCTTATGATATCATATATAGTTTTGCACTAAAATCCATCGTATAATGGATTTATGATGAAAATATTACTTCAATTATAAGGGGGTGAAATTTCTGAAGTTAATAGTGTAGGTATTGTATGATAAGGAAATATACAATGATGTGAAGGATCGAGAATAGGGGTGGAATTTTATAAGTGTGGGAGAGGACACACATAGTATTTTTTAAAAAGAAATAAGTGCCCCGTGTTTTTCTTATTTCACATGGATCTAAATTAGACCATCAAGAAACATAGTGTTGGAATGGAATAAATATGGAATAAAATATTTTTTAAAGTGTTTTATATGTTACTTTTACACATATCATTTTAGTTAAACCCTATGGTAGAACCTTTTTACATAAAATATAGTAATTAATTTTATCTACTATCACATTACATTTTTATCAAAAATTATGCTGACATATCAAATAATTATAAATAATTATGATATCAAATTATGGAATCCATTTATTAAAATTAAATTCTCAAATTTGGATATAATTATTTTAAATCTCATCCCAAATATGTGAGGACCAAGTGTGTATTTAAAGAGAAAATGATCAATAGTTAAGGATGTTTTTGTTTCCAATTATACATTAAAAATGATTCCAGTGAACATAAATAGATTAATACAATTAAAATTGAACTAAATATACCTTAATAAAATTATAAATTATAATTTAACTTTATAAATAACATAAATGAAAAAATGTTTTCCAATTCAAATTCACTATTGTTAACTATTCATATAAAAATAAATTTTTGCAAAAAAACTCAAAAAAAATCAAATAAGATAATTTTGAAATTATGAATCAAAACAATAAATTTATTTTATCATTCAAATTTCCTTAATGTGTCTCACATATGGTTTTCTTTTGAGTTATTGTTTCATTATTTTGTGTATACCTTCTTCCCTTTGGGTTTCCTTTGAGTTCTTAGAGTAATAGGAGAAAATTTTGGTGGACAGAATGTGGTGCAGGATTTGTGCATGGTAAGTAGAAATTGTGATCCATTTCTATGTTGACGATAAAGCATGTGGTTTCTTTGAGGTTTTAGCTACCACACTTCTTGCACACTGTAATCTTGGATATGTAAAAAAACCTTGCAGTAGGTTCTTCCTGGATAGTAATGGTAGAACGATATTTGCACGGTTTATCAAACCATGTAGACTAACCATACATCCTATCCATGTCATCAAACATTTGATTGTTAAGATTATCTCCCCCCCTATTTTCACCCCAAAACACTCATTTCTATCCCCCATTCAGATTATTCACCATAGGTACACCCCTCTTACCATCTCCCTCTATAGGATCTACAATTTCTTGGAGGATTTGGTGTGATTTCTCCTCGAATACTCAAGAATGTTATTTTTTATTGTTTCCTTCTAATTTATATTATTTTTATAATCTTTAATTGGGATTCCATTTCTCCCGTGGTAAGGGGAAAATTTTTATGTTTTTATCCTGAATTTTGGGGTTTCATCTTGATGTTTTATATTCAACCTTTCATTTATAGGATTCAATTGACGTGAAATTGCTGTTTTTTCACTATTTTCCAGATGTTTCAACAATTGATTTAGGTGGTTCTAGGATTAAAAATTGATTTGATAATTTCAGGTTCATGATTGAGTATTCTTTTGTGTTATATGATTTATGGGTGTAGTGAAAAATGTGTTTTTGAAAATATTTGGTATGTGTATGGATCAGAGATGGAGTTTTAAAGGAATTTAGGTGTATTATCATTGTAAACACTTGGTGTACTTCTTGAATACATATTATAAATTGTACAATATGGTTATTAAATTAGGGGAGTGATGTGAATCATGGTATAAAATATTTTTTATTTGCGATTGGTTTTAATATTGTTTTTGGTTGTGACATTAGTGATTTATTAAGCATGTTTATATTTTTTTGGATTGTGAGAATGAATGTTGTTGTTTTTGAGACATAGGAATTGTGAATTGGGAACATAGGGAATCCAAGGTGACAAGGTGGGTGGACAAGGACTAGCACACTAGTGACTCAAAAGTGTCTTAAGCACAGATTCATATAGTGGGACTAACGATTAACACACTAACTAAATAATTATGATGACTGTAGACTACAAGAATTTTGTATTTTTATCCTACCTAGTGACTTGTGCACATGGATGTTGATGGTTGTGTTTTCTATACAACGTTTCTCTATGAGATGATGTTTTTAGGGACCTAATCATTGCTAGTTACTATAGAGATTTCACATGAAATAGTTCTCCGTTTGGATTTCCTGTTCACCATCACCATATGGTACAACTTGTTGGGTATTTAAAAAGAAGTCATGTTTTCATTTAGAAAGTTTTCTATAAAACATGTTTCTAGCCATCCTTTAACTCAAATTTTAAGACTTCTAACAATGTTTATAGAATGGAATGTCTTTATTAGGTGGTTTCATACTGGAATTTGTCTCACACCATACTTACACCTTTGGGTGTATATAGACTTGGTTCTGTTTGAGTTGGTAAAAGGAAAGTTGTCTGATGGTGGGTTTTTAGGATGCTAGTGGTTTACACATATATGGATAGTGGAAGTTGATTGAGGTTGGAGATCCTCTTTTTTCTTGGTAATTTTGGGAGATCTTTTTCAAACCAACTTGTTTTAGTTTCTTTTAGTTTGGGTTAAATGATGTAAAAAAGAATATATAATTTGTTGTACCTCATTTAGTTTTGATTATCCAGTTTTATATTATTTATTATTATTGGATATTTATGTTTATGTACACTAGTGAAATCATTCCCAATTTGTATTGTTGATACCTAGACACTATTTTCCCACCCATGGGGATAGTGAATTCCCATAGGGCCATGATGAATACTAGGAGGGTGTCAGGTTGGATAGAACTAAAAAATGGTTCATGACAAAATGGTATCAAAGAAATTTCTCTCTTTTGGGTCACATTATCTATGATGAGGCTAGATAGACTAGGGGTAGGTTTTTGATGGAATTATGTTCAATTTTTTATTAGGGTTCATATCCATCTCACCTAATTAAAGAACTCAAGTTTCTATGGGAATTTTGCATATATGATTGAATTTTCCTAAAGGTGGGATGTACAAGTTGTCGACTATATGTAGAAATTGGGAGCAGTGATAGAGATTAGTTGATATGTTATTGTGATGGATTTTATTATCTAGGGTTTATGAAATTTTTGTGTTTTTTGATATTACTAAAAAAATTTGTTATGTTATAATTGTTTTGGTGATAATTCCTTTTTGATTCAAAATTCATCCCTGGAGACTTCAAGTGAAACTACAGGAAGAGGTTGAAGATATTGGTCACCAACTAATTGATTAGAGACAATTAGAAGTACTGGTCCGAGCTATTTAGGCTTTGGTTCAAGGAGGACTCTCTTATCTTGCTCTAGTTAGAGAAGGTGAATCGGGCCTTGGTAGGGTAAACGATCAAGAGTTTCTCCAGAAGAAGCCTCCTTCGTTCGGGGGAAATGATGAACCTCATGAGGTAGAGGAGTGTCTTTAAAATAAAGAGAATATGTCAGAATTTTGTTACACTGATGAGTCTATTAGAGTGAAATGGACATTGTTCTTTTTAGAAGTTCCTAGTCGTATATGGGGGGACTCAGTAGTTCAAACTGGTAAGATTGAGCTGATGTGTTGGAATGATTTTAAGATAATATTAAACAAGATGTATTTTCCTGACTTCTTGGCCTATCCCTTATCATGGTAGTAGATGGATATTTCCCAGGGATACCTCTTAGTGAAGGAGTATTCCAATAACCTCATTAATCATGTTTGATACGCATTGGAGATTATCTATATTGATAAAAATAATTCTCTAAGGTTCACAATGGGGTTGTGAGAGGAGATTAATTCTCATGTATTTTCATTCAATATCAAGAACTATGATGATGTGGTTTGATCATTATTTCATGGTCGAGATGGATCAAAAGGGAAATAAGAGTTTCTTTGGAGTAGTGTCGGCTATGGAAATTGGAAGCTCATCTGAGAATAAGGGGAAGAGGGATGAGGAGGGGAAAAGGGAAGTGGTAGTTCAAGATTTCCTTATTAGCTGATTGTACCCATGGATTTTGATGCAAATTTCTTTATGTGAAACATGCGTGGGAAGGTGGGACAGATTCAACCTTCATTCAAAACTCCTCCCAAAATCGTTTCATCTATGTGGAGCAATGGGGAACCTTTAGTGATTCTATAGATCCACACATTCTTAATTGAGTGGAGAATAATCTATGTGTTCTAAGGGGATTTCAAACCATCTAGAACAACCCATGAGAGTGGGATCTCAGTTTGGTGGTCATGTTATCAGGGATGGATCAAGTTCAATGTTGAGCCAGTTCAATGGAAATCCTCAGGCGATTGGTCATTCATAAGCTCAGGATATGGTGACGAATCTCCGTGAAGTGGATCAACCACCAACAAGATCATATTCAAGGAATTTTTCAGTTCAAAATACCATTTTATTGAATCATTTATAAAATATTTATTATTTGATACCAGTGCATGAACAATGGTTATTTTTTCCAATCATGTGATGTTGATGAATTTGTAAATTGTTCTTTTGTATTATGAAATGGAGTTAGAAGCATTGTAGTGTAATAAGAAAGGGTATGGTTTTAGGTGTCCATTTTGTTCACTAAACAGGTCATGGGTCAAGATTGAATGGGATTTCCTAGTCTTGGATATGGAATTTTTTGATGTATTCCTCTGTATGGATTGAATGGTGTGCTTTTAGTCACCAAAACTTCTAGATGTGGAGGTGATTTTTGTGGCCGTTGATGGGAGTAACCTTTTTTCTGCGAGATCAGGATGCTTGGTCGAAACATGACGGACTTCATCTCCTAGAATTGGGTATTCATATGTTTTAGTAAAAATCTCTTACATAAGAGTATGATGATGTCTTAACTAATTATTGATTGCACATAATGGATGACTAATATTTTTATTTTTCTCTAAAGGATTTTTCAAATATAACTCCGTAGTGCGATATGGAGTTATTGAATCATTTGGAATCAGGAAAAAAACCGATATCTCTTCCCTCATATCATATGGTACCAACCAAGTTGAGGTAATTATAGATAAAGTTGGATGATTTGGATCAAAAGGATTCATCCACCTGAGAATCTCCCCTTAGGCCACCCCAGTTTTATATGTGAAGAAGGCCGAAAGATCTCTCATTTTATCCATCGATTACTAAGTGTTAAATAAGTTATGGATAAAGAACTAGTATCATATTCCTTGAATTGATTACTTTTTTGATCATTTGAAAGGTTAAATGTGGTTCTCAAAAATTGACTTGTGTTATGATTATCCCCATGTTCATGTGAAAGAGGAAGATGGTTCAAAAAATTCTTTCTAAAGAAGGTACAACCATTTTTTGTATTTTTTATCCCTTATGGATTGAAAAATGCCTTGGTGGTTTTAATTGATATTATGAATATGGTGGTTCACCAGAACCTGAATTCTTTTGTTGTGGTATTCATGGAATACATCGTAGAATATTATAGAATATAAGAGGAAAATGAGTGTCATTTGAGAGTTGTATTGTGAACTATTTATGATTATTTTTGCTATGAAATGTTTTCTAAGAGTGCATTTTGGATCATGGAATTAATTTTTATTGTCCATGTGATTTGAAAACAACGATTTTTTGTGGACCCCAAGAAGATTAGTGAAGTGATGTCATGGGAGAATCTATGGAATGTGATTCTGATCAGAATATTTCTAGGCCTAGCCAGATTTTAATATTTGTTTGATTGGGACTTATCAGGGCTTGACTCAGTCATGACATTGCTCACACAGAAAGCCGGGATATTTGATTGGAGACCCATGTTTCAGGTGTCTTTTGAGTAGCTAAAGTGGTGGTGGACTACAACTCATGAGTTGTAAATTCAATAATTAGGAAAGGTATGTGTGGTGTATTTTGATGACTCAAGTATGGGTGTTAGAAGTGTTCTTATTAAGGATGATCTTTTGGAGGAAAATAGTTCTCTAAAATTCATACCACATGAATAGAATTACCCAACCCATTCCTAAGAATAGTGAGTGGTGATGCATTCACTAAAGACATGGCACCATTATATTTTGGGGGGATATTTGGGGTCTATTTAGATAATAATATCATGGCCTATATTCTATCCTAAAATAATATGAATTTGAAGCAGTGATGTGGGGTTTATCATTTTCATGGGTTCGATATTGATATCATCTATACACTGGGAAGGGGTAATGTTGTGGAAGATTCATTGACTATAATGGTGCCGCTATTGACTACGAAGGAGTCCAGTGATGAGTTGATGTTGATAGGTATTTTTTCCTAATTTCATATTGAGATCAAGGATCATAGTAGAGGTTCTTTCTTATCTAGTTTTCAGATGAATCCTTCACTTATCTAATTTATTTCAACTAGAGAATATTGAAGATGAGTTGTAAAAATAGTCTATATTGTCTCTTCATGGTGGGGAGACACTTTTTTATTGGTCATTGTCACATGATAGAATCTTTAGTTTCATGGGATAATTTTTTGTTCCTTTATCAATGATTAGGGTGGTGATGTAGGATAGCCACCAGTCTTAATGTTCTATTCATCTTGGTGCCGCAATGATGTATTGTGATGTGCGTGGACAGTTATTGTGTGTAGGTATGAGGCTTGTTATAGTTGACATCGTGTCTAGGTGTTACACATGTCAACAGGTCAAAGCATAACATCAAATTCTATATTAATTTCTCCAACCACAACCAATTCTAAAATGTAAGTGGGCTGAGATCACCATGGATTTTATTATTGGATTACCTCATACATCACATGGATAGAATTCCATTTGGGGAGATTTATCATCTTAAAAAATCATCTAATTTCATCATGATCAAATATTCTACTAAAGTTGATGAGTTGGGATGATTAAATGTCTATGAGGTAGTGAAGCTTCATTGTGTTCTATCAATAATCATTTCAAAATAGGTACTATGTTTCACCTCTCGATTCTGGGAAGTTCTTCATAAGGAAACGAGGTCACATTTGAATTTGAAAACAACATACCGCCATCAAATAGATGGTAGGTTGGAGTAGGGGAATAAAAATTTGAAGACATGATACGTGCATATATCGTGGAGTTTGGCAGTTCATGGGATAACCTGTTGGGACCAGTCAATTTTTTTTACAACAATAGACACATATCCTCAATTCAGATAGCTTGTTTTTTTGATCATTATGTTTGGTCGTGTTTGTCTCTTTTTGTTGGGATGTGGTAAGTTTGACCTCAATATTTAGACCATGATTAGTGCATGATATATCTTTAAATATCAACATGATCAGGAAGTGATTTATGAGAGCATAGAGTTTCCACTAATCTTATGTCGATCAGAGATTCCCAGATTTTCTTTTTAAGCATGACTGGGTGTTTCTGAATGTGGAACCTCTCTTGGGTAACTATCATTGTGTAATATAAGTAAAGATAACACTATAGTGTATTGGGCCATTCAAAATCACCAACCAAGTTAGTAAGGTATAATACTAGTAACCCATAACATTGAAGTGGATTTTAATTTAGGATATATTCCATGATACACAATTTATGAGTATTCCCCATATCCATCCAATGAGATGAATTCAGATGAGTTTGATAGAGACAGATTTGACTGTGTTTTAATTCCATGTTCTGCATATATATTCATATGAGAAATGTTTTCATGGAAAGTCTATACTTTGGTCTCGATTCTTTGGAAACATGGAAATGACGAGCATGAGACATTGAAGTGGAATTCATGGATTGAGAAAGAGTGTCCGTTTTTTTCATTGATCAATCTTCAATATGAAAATCTAATGGTGGAATTTTTTCATGGTGGGGAAAATTATCACAAATATGGTTTCCTTTTACGTATTTTCCTATTTATTTTTGATATACCTTTTTTATTTAGTTTCATTTTTTGTTCTTGGGGTAAAAGGATAAAATTTTTGTGGAAATAATAGGGCGCATGGTTGGTGCACGATTAATAGAAACGGTGTGCCCTTACCTAGGCTTCAATGTGGTAGGTGCCTGGTTTATGATAATATTAATCGCAGAGATTTCACATGGTAATTTAGTCCATCCGGGATAATGGTGTTGTAGGTACCTCTTGGATAGTAAGGGGAGCACATTCTCTTAAATGTTTTCCAACCCATGTAGACTAACTGTGCATCTTGTAGATGTTGTTGAAACTATATTTTTAATTTTCTCTCTACCTATAATAACCCCAAAACACCCATTTCTATTTCCCATTACAAAAAATCTCCTTAAGAACCTCCCCAAACCCACTCCCTCTTACGGATCATCAATTTATTGTCATATTTTCTGTGATTTCTCCTCTAATCTTTGAATAAATTCCTTATCACTTGTATCCCCTACATTTCATCTATTTTCGTCCCATTTCTTTGGAGTTTCATTTCTCTAATGGAAAGGGTGTCATTTTTATGGTTGGATCATGATTTTTTAGGTTCTATCTTCATGATTTATGTTCAATTGTTCCATTGTAGGGTTCTATTGAGGTTTGGTTGATATTTTTCACCATTTTCTAGAATTTTCACTACTTGAGGTAGTTGGTTCCATGCTTAGAAATTGTTTATATAAATTAATTTTATTTATTCAGTATTAATGTGTGTTCAATGCACTATAGGTGTGGTGTGAAAGGTGTTTTTCAATGTATATGATATATTATGGATTAAAATTTGGTTTTCTAAAATAAATCTATTTGTCTCATGTTTAATCTCATGTTATGCTTCTCAAAGATGTTTTATAAATTATCCAATATTTTTATTAAATTATAATGTTGATGTGAATCGTGGTTTAAAAATGTTTTGGTGTGTGTTTGGTTTCAAAATTTGTTTTGGGTATGAACGTTGTCATTTATGAATCATGTTTATATTTGTTTGGCTTTTGTGAGTTATTGTGGTTGTTTATGTGACATATTAATTGGGAATTGAGGACAAAGGTAATCTATGGATACTAGGTCGGTGGAATTGGACTTGTATTCTAATGATTTAAGAGTTTGTTCTACCCTGATTCACTTAGAGGACCTAATGATGAAAACACTAAACAATTATTGATGATGATCAGAGAGAACTATAGTTTTTGATGTTTCTCGTTTCTAGTGGCTGGTGTATGAGGAAATGTATATATTTGATTTATATAAAATTTTCCCCAAGATTGGATATTTCTAGCGACTCACTTATATCCAATTCTAATAGGGGTTTTTGGTGACCTTGTGCTCTCTTGGGATATCATATTCACTGTCGACTTTTGTTACAACTTTTTCATATTTAAAAATCAGTTATGTTTTCATTTAAAATATATTCAATAATTTAAAATTTCATTCATTTTTAAAAAAACATGAGATTTTGTTTTTCTAAAAAAAATTATAGCGAGTAATATATATATTTGGTGGAATCCTACTACACATGGGCTCACACACTACTTACAACTGTTGGTGTAAGTAGACATTATTATGTTTGGCACTGGTAATGGTAATTTATTTAGTGATGGTGGTTTGTGATGTTAGCGGTTTATCATTGCATGTGTTATGGTGGTGGAATGATGATGGTTCTCCTCCTGTTTCATGGTACATTTGAAATATTGTATTGATTTCGTTTTTGTTTCCACTTATTTTGGTTAGGTTAAAATGATGTAAATATGAATATAAAATTTGTTATTACATGTCTAGTTTTTATTATCTAGTTTTGGTTTATTTTTATTCTAGATTTTTTATTCTTGTGTACACAACTGAAATTGTTCCCAAATGGTATTATTAATACCTAGACACCATTTTCTTGCCTGTGGGGATCCAAAATTCTCTTTAGGAAAATCTTAGAACATTCTTGGGTGTCGAGTTGGATGGAATTAAAGCTTGGATCGTGAAAAATAGTGTTAAAAATTAATTTTTATTGTCAATAGAAAGACTTAATTACTTGTTTTATTTAGAAAATATTATTTTGAAAACATATAATGACTTTTATGAAAATTATATATTTTATTATCAATATGTCTCATTTATATTATTTTTTTACCAAATGATTAAAAGTATTTATTACTGTTGGTCTAACTAATTTTAATCATTAGGAAATATGAGGAATGATTGAATAACATAATTAGTAATAAATTGATGTTTTATTAAAATATTTAATCAGGTGAAATTGAATCATTCCTGGTGGTTCGTGTATCACAATACTAACTTTTTGTTGTGTATAGCATAATTGATAAAATAAATTTAATTTATTCAAAAAAAATTAATAATAACACATGTAGTTACATTATATACTACTTAAATGATTCTTACCTTCAAAATTTTCTATTTAGATACAAAATATTTATGATACTTATGGATCTTCATGTCCTCAACTTCCCACATAGCAACCATAAAATGTTTTTTTCACAAAAAAAACTCATATTATTTCATTGGCCTTATCTGGTAGAGTATTATTTGTAGGATCCAAAATCACTACTACATGTTCCTCAAAAGAATGATCAAGATCTAGTGGTATGATCACTATGTTTTGAATATGTGAATTTAAACGTATCTATTTACTCATGAGATATATATGGGACACATCATAGACAATATAGAGGTTTTTTGGAAGAGCAAAGTGATAGGGTACAATCCCAATATCATCATGAATTTCAAACGGCCTGATATACCAATGTATTTGTTTCCCTTTTTTCTTGAATCACATAAGAATCTTCCATAGATAAATTATTTGAAACAACATTTCTCGAAATTAAAATTCAACAAAATATCAATAATTATATTAATAACATTATTCTCAACTATGAGATTCCTTTTATATTTATCTAAATGGATCTTTCATTATCTATAATTTTTTTATTGTTTTATGTCCCATTGAAATTCATTTCAAAAATTCATTCTAGTATGATAGATCCCTACATTTCATTCCATATAATGATACGTAAGGATATGTTTTAATTTTTGAGTGTTAGATTGTTTTTTATGAAAACACAACTAGATTAATATGTTGATCCCAACCACTCTTGAAAACCTATTAATAGGATGTCAACATATTCTCTAAGGTTTTAATTTTTTTGTTAGTCAAAAAATATATTGGAGGATGATATATAGCGTAAAAAATCAACAATGTATCAAGATGTTGTAGAAGACCTCACATGAGATTTAAGGTAATCCTTGAATCCCAATCAGACCTAATCGAATATGGTACTCCATTCATCCTTGAAACTTATATAATGTATATCCCGATAACCTACCCCAATGATATGTATTATTTGATTCTGATAAAGAGTGTTTATATAGAAAGTTGGTCAACTACATCCCATATAGAATTAATCCTTTTAGTGTTTTTGTTGAGTACCATGAAAAAATCTATTGTGATGTTATTTCATTTCAATTTTGGTGTGGTTAAAGTATGAAATTTACATATATGATTTTTTATTTCTTCCCTAACATGATTGCATAGCAATATTTGAGATACAAATGATGTGACATCACAATTCATCTCATATAATAGGATGTCTTCTTTCTTTTTTCATTATATCATCATAATTCAAAGATGAAAAGATAATGGAAAACAATATGATACCTTTAACAATTATATCTTCAAATATGGTATGGGGAAAATATATTTATTATTCCTAAAATAAATTTGTCGTATCATAATTTAGGTTAAGATCAGAAAAATTTCTAAAATTCTATTTTATTTCTAAATCTTCATTCTCCACTACTTTAATCATTACATGTATAGATGGTTGTAAGTTCATTTGATAAAGGTAATATTTTTTCCCACCATTTTATTGATCCATCCTTCACAAATATTTATTTATATGATATGTTTTTAATCCTAATCAAGGATAATCTATCATGATCATTTTTCCTAAAAGCATCAGCCACCTTGTTCTCCTTCCAAAGGTGGTAATGTATTGAGAAGTCTTAATCATTATTTAGATTTGATGATCTTATAAAGAGAATTTTCAATGTCTTTTATGTGAATATTTATTTGATACTTCTATGATCAATTTTTATATACCACTTTTCTCCATAAATATAATTTATTAATATCTTTAATAGAAAAATTGTTGTAGCTTACACCAAATCATGATGTGGGTAGTTTTTCTCATGTGTCATCAATTTATGTGACTCATAAGATATAAAAATGTATTATTCATAATAACCCATCATAATCCCTTAATAGAAGAATCACAAAGATTAAAACCACATCACCACAATGGGGTAATATAAGCTTAGGTGCACTGACCTACCTCCATGTATGTTCTTGGAATTATAACTCACACTCATCATCTTAGAGAAACTGGTATCCTTTCTATGTTAAATTTGTCAAAGGATTGGATAGTTGTTAAACATTCACCAGAAATTATTTATAATATCCAACTAAAAACGAAAACTATGAAACTCAGTCTCTGAGTATGTTATGTGTGCAAATATAATAGCCTCCACCTTTGATGGAACATCTAATATATCTTCTATTGAGATTATATGACCCAAAAATGAAACCTTTTTCAGTCAATATTAATACAATGTAAAAATTTTAATATATTTTATCCTTCCTTAGTATATTTAGTTCAATTATAAAGTGGGATTCATGATCTTAAATTATCCATAAATTCAAAAGAGTGTTATTTCAAAAGACTAATAAAAACTAATCATTGTAATATATAAACAATCTATCCACCAAATCCATGAAGATATCTAGTGTTTTAGTTAGAATGAAATAAATCACAATATATTGATAGTGTCTATACATTTTATGGAATGATTCCTTTGGTATATCCGTATTCCAAAACCAATATTAATCATATCTATAATAAAGGACACTCTTTGAATATTATTATGTTCCATACTATTGTTTAATCAAATAATAATTATAGGAAAGTGGATAATTGTTCATAATTATGATCATGTTTATCTTCTCTTAATTAATTTTGAGTCCCATTTATATCTATTTATTTTTATCAAAAAGTATTACTACATGTAATTCCTCATTACCTTTCTATTTGATATGTTTAGATCCAAACATTTTCTTTTATTTTCTCATCAAGCATATTCTATTGAACCTGAATTGGTATGATACATTTAATTATGAAGTCCCGTATTTTTTTGACTCTATGATTTTCCCTCTACTTTTGTACTTCTCCGCGGGTAGTTAAATGACATTTAATGAGGTCTCACGACATGTAATGATGGAAAGACTCATCCAGTGTGTTTAATTCATAGTGGGAGTTTTTATACGTCAAGTAAGGGTTAAAAGTCATGTAATGTGGAATATGGTTTCTAATTAAAGATAAATATGATTTTTTGAATAACATATAGTAAAACTTGTTCATGACATAAAAAAATACTTCATTAAATTTAATTCAATGAGATCATATTGTTACGATTTCATTCGGGTGTTTGAGGTCTCATTTCTTTTTGAAGCCTCCCCTACTGGGACATAGCTCTTATCATTGGAAATTTTTAGTTTCATCATTATGTCCATATTGATTTGATTAGTGATTGATCAATAAGGATTGGTGATTTATCCCATTGGAAAATAATTCCTCTTGGTTTCCTACTCATTGGTTGTTGTAGAATCTTTTCTTATAGGAATTAGTATTTTGAATATGTATTCTATCAACCCATTTAAATATTTTTATGTACCTTTTCATTTGAAGGATTATAATATGGTTTACATTCTCCATTGTCAATGAATTTTATGTTTTCTACACACTTGAGGTTAGTGTATCTCTTTAGTTTTTCATATTTATTGAATTGTGTATATTTTGTACTTCTTCCTTGATATTTGAAATAGAATTTCAGGTTTTAAAATCGAATAGTGCATGGAATTGTGTTCTAAAAGTTGTTTTCGTGTGAAAGAAGAATTAAATTGATTTGAATTGGAAATTAGATTCTGAAAACCTAAAGCAGATTCACTCATCCTTGAAATTGTTTTATAAAAAATGTTATAATGGGTTTTAAAAATAAAATTGATAAGGATTTAACAATAAGATCTGTGTGATGGTAGAGAAAGGGACACACATATCCTTAGTTTGTGTGAAACCACTAAGAGGTAACCAATTGTATGTCAATGGTGTATAGAAGAACTCGATGGTAAATGGATTCAACTTTACAACATGAAATTCTTGTCGTTATATAGTACATATTATACCATAGGAAAGGACCTGAATAATATAATTTTTTTTGTTTCTAGATCTTTATTTTTTTATGGTTCATATCATAGATGTTGGGAGACATGTATATTGATATAATTGTAGTTTTACATAATTTTTTTCACCTTTGTATAATTTGGAATGCAATTTGTCAAAATTAAAAGATTATTTGAAAAAGGATTTTATATGGATTTATTTATAAAGCTACTTGTAAATTTTTTTAATTCTTGGACTTGTGTATTATTTTTATTATAACTTGTATTGATTCTTTAGTGGTATCCTAATTAACTCTATTTATCACACATAGTTTCTTAATATTTATGGTTGTATACCATGTTTTTTGGATTTAGGTAAATATAAGTGAACTATGTAGCATGCTTCATTATATTTACATTTATATTTATTTTTGAAATAGAGTGGATTGGATCTATGGTAACATGGATAATGATTCTATATTTACATGATTTTATTTCCTTTTTTACAATTTAGGCATATTTTTATCTCCACTTGTTTCTACATATTACTCAAAATATACATAATTTTTTTCTTATATTCAGAATAGTTTTTCTTATTTTTATTTAAACCACCCCATAGTGGGCTGGCTCTTTTATTGGTATGGTTTTCCCTGATTTTTCAATTAAAATTTTGTTTGAGATGTGTCTCTCAGTCATATGTGTACAATCACCTCCTCATTTTTTTTAGTGTCTTTGTTAATATTGAGCATTATCATCAAAATTCGACAGTACGTGTAATAAATATACCTCTCGATCTCACTATCTTTATTGAATATAAGTTTCCATGGGTGGTGAAAAATTCATTACAAATTATGAGATTGACTATTTAGATTCATTTGAATAACTTTTGTGGTATTGTAATTTAAATTAACTTATCTAAAAAGACTATGGATTTCATGTGTGTAATTTCATTTTAATAATCTAAGTGGTGGTTTATTAGGAGGATCTGTTTCATTAAAAATCTGTTTCCTCCATGTGATTAGATTCATAACTTATTTATATTCTTATTTTTTTGAATCATTAGTTGGATTTATTTTTGTGTTTGATGGTTTTGTAATATGGTCATTCTGGTTGGGTTTTTTCTTTTGTTTAATGTAAAATTAATCCTAGAAGTGATTTTCTAAATATAAGAGGTGAATCCATGATGAAGTTTTTCTGGGATAATCCTCTTGTGAACCCTTCTATGAATAAATAAGTGATCCTAACCATTCAGAAGTAATGGTCACTGGGCCCGATGATCCCAAGATGGGCAGTGGATCCTAGTTTGGAATTTACCAAGAAACATCCATGTGTCTTCTATAGTGAAAATGGTCCATAATATTAAGAGGTATGTATGGAAAAAATTGATAGGATCTTCAACATTTTGAAGACTCACGAGGAATATCATTTGGGGTTTTCCACGTATATGATTTAGGGTGCATGATAAAGATGGTGTGATTCTATAGTACAACCTATGTTTAATAGAGTTATTACAAAGGGTTCATTCAAGAATATCTTCAATTATAAATTTGATCTAGATAATGTATTTAAAGAAAAGAAGAAATAGTTTTTGAAATGTGAGAAATGAGACCATATTTTTCTTGATTACTCCTCCCTGTTTTCTGAGACGGTGAATCTGGCACTAAAGATTCTCACCAATTATTATTTGAAGGCATAAATGTTCGTGATCATTCTAAGGGATGATGTTGAGTCGATGCTTGTTTTTTATCCTTTCAAATCTTTTTGTGGTATAGGATAATGAAACATTGGTTGAGGTATACATAGAAGGATGTATAGGCTTGTGAGCATCTTTATTGGTTATAATATTTAGATAGGGTTCTTCTTCTAGTCAAAATGAAAGCACAAGAATGATCAGTTTTTTACAGGATCAGTTTCAGGGGATTTTATTGGGTAGAAATAGGTTATTCTATAAAAGTGTGGGATGTGTGGTTATACCACGATCTTTTGAATGGAACATCTTAGACCATTTCATCTTTAAGGGTGATACGGACTTCAAAATCATTTTTATTATATGATAACCTAAGGCTACAATGTATGATCCACATTTACAAAGGGATTACAGGCTCATGTTGATGATTCCAAGGGTGGTGTGTCTCATTCTTAGGATAATGGTGATGTCCAAGTGGCTATGTATATATATATTAATGAAAAAAAGTTAGCTCTAGATGAATCTGATGCATGTCCTATTACTATTATAGATAAGTTCTAGATTTCTTCTCCTATTTAACTAGTTTCGTTTCATATTTGTGATACTAATTCTTCTATATACTCACTTTGGGATGATATGATTAGTTTTCATTCAAATATTATTCAACTCCTATCATATTGTTTCGTAGAATTATAAATGTGTCCTAAAATGGTTTTTAATTTAACACATGTCAGGTGGTGATATTAGATGTTGAGGTGTTTTGGGACTTCGTAGTTCTTGATATTAACATATTTCACTTGATCATTATCCTGAAATATATGATTATTATAAATTACCATATAGACTAGTATCTCAATCTAGATTAGTTCTTATCTAATAATGGGGTCACTCAGCTTTTTCTGGGTGAGTGGGACCCATGATCGGGAATGGCTGGTCCAGTTGTTCCATATGTCATATTACTCTCAAGCTAGTTGTTAAAAATTATTCTCGTTGTTGTTTACCCTTTCACGGGTGTTCCAATACATACTTTTGGGTGTGCATAACATAAGATCTTTCTGATTTATTTTTCTGGATTTCCACACATAGTTAGTTTTATTTTTATTTTTATCTACAACATAGAATGATTCAAATTTCTATTCCATCCTATAGAATATAACATAGTGAGTTACTGGAACATAAAATACATTTTAAGAGTCTATATGTGAACGTTTCTTTCATCCTAACATTTCACTATTGGATTCACCAACACACTTTTCAAATAATTTAAAAACGAGTTTTATAATTTTTATCGGATATCTAATGCTGAATCGGGATACTGTTAAGAAAAAAAATCATTTTACCCTAAATTGATGATCTATTAGATTGGCTAAGGGGGATTATTGGTTTCCTATTATTGACCTATGGTCGGGGTACCACCATGTGATATTCCATGAAGAGGATATACCCAATACAATATTTCATATTTTTATTTTATTTTGATTTTCAGGATATGCCATTAAGATTTACTAATTCTTTAGAAAAATTCATGGATTTGATGAACTAAGTCCATCTTTGGTTTTTAGACACCATTAGTATAGGTTTCACTGATGATTTATTTGTGTTCTCTATATCAAATGAGTAGAAAATTGACCATGTAAATACCATTATTCAAAAATTTTAGTAACTTCACATCATGGAAATCCTTCCAAAATTGAACACTGGATCAGGGTATTTTTGTTATTTTGGAATGTGATATTTGATAGGGGTTTATCAGTTGATCCTAAAATGGTACAGGATGTTAGCTATTGGGAGTATCCTAGATGTGTGTCTGAGATCTATAGGTTCTTGTATTTTTAATTTTACGATAGAAGTTTTGTAAGATACTTCTCTAAGATCACATCATATATCACTACATTAACCTAGAAAAGCTTAAAAAATTAATGGAATGAAAAATATTAGATATCTGTTGAGGAGATACCCAAATGATAAGGATTATTTTATGACCTTAAGATATCCAAAATTCATTGGATTAGGGGATGTGGAACCATTCCCATCCAATCCATGAAATAAATAATTTTGGAGCTATTTGAAACTGAAAATATATTTATAATAAATTAATATTATATGATTTTCCTGAAGTGACCATCAACACTCTTATAAAAGGGAAACTCCCCTTCTCTTTTATTCACACCTCTAATGACATGTTTTTCTTCCAAAACTCTCCCACTTATCCTAAAATAATTCATCACTTTTTTATAGAAGCCATAATTTTGGATAAAATCTATCCTATGGAGTCCTTTTGTTCAAATAAAAATTCCATAGTCAAAGAAGAGGTAATTGTTTTACCACCTCTTTCTATTCCAGTTCTTCTTCTACATCCACCTCCTAAGTTGATTCCATAATAATTTAATAAATTTATATTATAATATATGTAGATTTTTTTATAGTTAAGATTCAAAAATATTCCTCCTCATAACCATCCTATAAAAATAGTATCCCCATTTGTGCCTACATACAGCTTACCATATCCATCTCGTGGTGTTACATGTTTTCCATCAATAATTAATTTATTTCTGTATAAAGAAGAATAAAAATGATGTAAATAATAAATATGATAGTATACTACCACAACCTGCCTTCAGAAAGACGAGGGAATGGGTGGAAAAGGTCTTTTTCACCCTTCCTTCGTCTAGCCAAAGATGAGATAATGACCCCTGAGTCCAACCTCCAGTAGGCCCCGGGGTGTCGACTAGCACCAAGGGTGTAACATTTCACAATATGGGTGGCATTACCCTTTTTTTGTTATCCAGGATTGGGATAAAGAAGGAGTTGACACCAAAAACCACCAGGAACTCAAACTAAAAAAAACTAAATGCATGTTTTAATAATAAAACTAAACAAAAATACAAGAAATCCAAAGTACAAAACCATATAGGAAGGGAAAAAGAAAAACAGAATCAACACCCACCGACAAAAACTCCAACGTCCGGCCTCGTAAGTTCCAGCAGAGCTTACGAAGTCCTCCTGACAACCTGAATGTAAACGTAGGCTGAGCATACAAAGTATACCTAGTAGGAAAAACCTAAATCTCTCATGCACAATTGGTGAGATGTACTAAAGTCCCGTGAGAAGAAGACAACCTAACACTATCAATGAGTCTATTCATCCCACCTCACTAGCCACACTGACCAAATAACACCAGAAGTAAGGTAATAGTAAAGAACAAAACATATTTGGGTACCTCGCACCACCATTTTCCCCACTATTAGCTACTCTTCCCTAATGGAAAACGTCCTTACGCTACCACGATCTTCTCACCCACACACACCGGGGCCTCAAAACCACACATCCTTGCCCGCACACACCTGGGCCTCAGAACCACACATCCCTGCCCGCACACACCTGGGACTCACAACCACACATCCCTACCCAAAACCACCTGGGCTAATAACACACCTAACAGAACCTACCCGATGCATATTGGGTGTATGGTCGCCTCCAGCTATCACAGTCGAGGGAAGAGGGAGCAGGAAGGAGATTAAATAGGGGGAAACCCTTCCCCATGGAATGGGGTGTCCGACACTAAGTTCCCAACATGGGTGGGGTGAGACTAAACACAAAACATACAGTTATATATATATATATATATATATATATATATATCAACACACAGTCCATCCTAGGGCTCCTCAACTAGATACAAGCAGGTACACAAGCACTACTGCCTCAGAAAACAGGAACACAACAAATAGTTCCCAGTTCCCTTGTTCATGTTCCCATTCATAACGGTTCATTATGAGTTAATCCCTTCACTACTGGGAATCTAACATGCACATTCATAGATAGAACAATAAAAATAGAAGAAAGGATAAACAAGGTAAATTAAACATTCACACCCGGTTCTTTTGTGAAGTCACAACAACTAGGGATCAAGTGACATCCCTCAAAGTACTGGAACCAAAGCAACCCTGAGACACGGCCCCATGTCCCCAAACTCTAGAAGCCAAAGTTTCCTCAACAACAGAGGATTCCCCCCCAATTCATGATATAAATAGAGTAACCACACAACCTCAGATTCACAACCGGCCACTGTATAACAACAGGGGATCCCATCGCCACCCAAATTACACCAGCAACCAAGCCCCCATCTAAGACAACCATAATGTCACCCGAAATCGGCCCGCAATGGAATAACAACCAATACCAAAAACACAAAGCAGGCCCAAGCAGGTATTTTCCAGATTTAAAAGATTTAACACACTCCATGATTTCAATTCCACTGTGTTTTAACCAGGGTTATCACATAACAGGGATGATCCTGGTGCTTTCAATTTATTTAACCAAGTATACGTAATTTAACCAATTCCATGTTATGGTTATTCAACATCCTGGAGCATAGTGGTTCATTAGTGTGCAGAGAATGGCCACAAACAACCTTTATTTTCAGCGAGCAATTCAAAACATATATCAACATGAAAGATCACAGAAGAGCAACAATCACACCCCCCTTCATTCATTAAAGGTACATTCATTATCTTTATTTAGTTGGTTTCATCAAATTTCCGCATAGAAAGAAGCATGCCCATCCCACATGATACATAGAAAGGAGAGACAAAGGAGAATAGTCCCTACCTGATTGATCAAGGATCATCGTTTAAGTCCTCCCGTGGAACTGGAAAAAGGGGTTGTTGGAGCTCCACGGAACGCGACCCAGGAAAACATCATGGGGTGGGGTACGAATCGTCTGTAGGAAGGGTATCTCGAGAAAGATAGAGAAAAAATAGAAACATAGGGATAGGAGAAGCCTTTAGGATATAAGGGATGAGATACAGTGCCCTTGGACGGTTAAGATACGAAGAAAAACTCAGAACCACAGAAGGAGCGGGATCATGGGTTGACCACGCTGTTGGGCCTCCCCACACATCCAACATAAAAGTCCCCACCCTTTGGGGCGATTAAAACGGACTTACACCTCACAAAAACTTAATTAAAACACATTAATGGATATAAAGGGGGTCAAAACACGGTTTAAAAGAGAATTTGCGCAAAAAGAGTCCCCACTAAGAAAACATGTTGTCACCGGTAGGCTAGGTCTACCAGTTGGCCAATGCTACCGGTAGGCTAAGCTACCGGTAGGGTGAGCTGCCGGTAGGCTACGACAATAGTATACCGAGCTACCAGTATGCCGCATCTACCGGATGATCGAGCTACCAGTAGGTCGAGGTTACCAGTAGGCCGAGCTACCTGTAGGTAACGGTTACCGATACGCTGGGGCTACCGGTAGACCGAGCTACCGGTAGGCTGGGGCTAACGGTAGGACTGCTACCGGTAGGTTGTGACTACTTGTACGCCTAATACCGGTAGGTTAAGGCTACCTGTACGCCTGCTACCGGTAGGATAAGGCTACGAGTAGGCCTGCTACCAGGATGATAAGGCTACCGTTAGGGGTCTTGGGCTTCACCGAGAAGCCTCGATGACTTTTCCAGACTACCCCGAACACCCAACATCAGATTTTCACCAAGTAATGGACCCCAAAACCCCAGGACATTACATCAGATACTTCTCAAACTCTACCCATCCCTGAGAATATATGAACAAACTAGAAAGGATAAAAGTGGGGTCCGAACAACAACCCTCTTAAGATACTTCTCAGGGGAAAACTGTTGATTTGTCCCAAAGCTGGGACAGAACCCCTCCTACATCCTGGAATACTCGCCCAAGTTATCAACCACAACATTCACAATAAGCAGAAGGATTTACACTGCCAAACACCTGAGTCAGGGAGTCCCTTTCTACATGTCAGGATATTATTCGATTTGGGTGGCACTGACTCGCCTGCACGGGTTTAATCGCAACTGCATTAATACGTCCTGATTAGCAGTCAGGTTTTTCCATCATCACACATATGGACACACACATAGGGAACATGGAACAGATCATCTCATGGTTAATCATAACAAGCATTTCCTATATTGAAGCACAAGGTGAATCATCTTAACAAAACTCAGAACAAAACAACAAATAAGTCAAAACGGCTCTAGGTATTGGATGGGTAACTGGGCCTCCTACTCCCATGTTCTCTCTTGCAGGCCACCATACCTCCACAACACATGAACCAAGGGGATCGTTCGTCCATGAATCAATTTCTCCTTATGATCCTCGATATTGATCGGTCGTTCTATGAAGGTCGCATCCTCTTACACATCTAACTCTCCCCAGTTGATGACGTGGGAGTCGTCGTGTAGATATCAACGAAGCTGGGAGACGTTAAAGACGTTGTGAACTTTCTCCAACTGAGGTGGCAGTGCCAGCTAATACGCCACCTCACCATCTCGTCCCAACACCTCGAAAGGCCCGATGAACCTAGGGAAGAGCATACTCCCCTTTCCCAAACCTTCGCTGCCCACGTCGAGGTGATACCTTCAAGAACACATGATTCCCAACCTCAGACTCCAAGGGCCTCGTCCTACGATTGGCATAAGACTTCTGCCCATCCTGGGCTGCCTTCATCCTTTCACGCACGAGTTGAACCTTCTCAGTGGTGCCCTACACCACATCTGGCCCAAGAACAGTTGCTTCTCTAACCTCGGTCCAGCACACGTGTGAACGACATGGCCTTCCAAACAAGGCATAAAACGGTGTCATACTAATAGTGGAGTGGAAGATGTTGTTATTAGAAAACTCCAATAGAGCCATGTGTCATACCCCTGATGCCCCAAAATCCAGAACACATGCCCGCATCATGTCTTCCAATTTCTGGATCGTTCGTTCTGTTTTCTCATCCGTCTCTAGGGTGGAAAGAAGTGCTAAGATGTAGCTGGGTGCCAAAGGAATGCTGTAATCCCCTCCAAAATCGTGAGGTAAACCTAGTGTCTTGATCGGAGACAATAGACCTCGGAATCACATGCAACTGCACTGCCTCATCGACGTACCTCTGGGCTAAGTTACTCACTGGGCTCGATTCCTTAATCGCCAAGATGTTAGCTGATTTTGTCAATCGATCCACCACTACCCAGATGGCATCATAGCCTCCCTGAGCCCTGGGTAGCCATGTGAATAATTCCATCAAGATGTCATGACACTTCCACTCGAGAACATCCAACGGATGTAAAAACCCTCCAGGAAGATGGTTTTCAGCCTTTACTTGCTGACACACGAGGCACATAGCCATGAACTCTACCACTGCCAGCTTTACCCCAAGACACCAAAACTGATCCCACAGGCCTTGGTACATCTTTGAGACACCAGGATGCACCGCTAAAGAGGATCCGTCGAACTCATGGAGAAAACATTCACGCATCACCTCCGGAACAAAAAACTTCCACAGAAAATCATATGATGCAGACCATCCTCCGAACATCCCTCAAAAGAATTTCCCTGATAAACATGATCTCGTATCAGTTCCACCTCTGAGTACCCACCACTGAGACTCCTCTGCATGCACCACTAAGGAGGGAACTACAATCATCTGAAATAGAAAACCTCTTCCACATTCCACCCTTGCATCCATATGCAAGGCCTCAAACTCTTCCATCACTCTCCAAGAATCTTCAGAATCCCGAACTACTTCCTTCTGTGACTTCCTGCTAAGGGCATAGGCCACAGCATTTCCATTTCCCTCAGTATAAGAGATCTAGAATTCATAATCTTGGAGGAAATCAACCCATCTCTACTGTCACAAGTTCAGATCTCACTGGGAAAAGTCCTAACACAAGATCTTGTGATCTGAGAAGACCACAAAGTGCTCTCCAATGAGATAATGCCACCAAAACTTCAATTCAAACACTTCGGCCACAAGCTCTAGATCGTGGGTGGAATAGTTACGTTCATGAGGACGTAGCTACCTATACCCATAAGAGATCACTCCTCACTGGTACATCAGCACAAAACCCAAACCAAGGCCAGAAGCATCACAGAACACCTCAAACAACACCCCTTCCTCTGGTAGTCTGAGAACTGGAGCACTAACCAGCTTCTCCATTAAGTATCCAATAGTTGTCTGGTACTGGTCTCTCCACATGAAGGCCTGGTCATTCCTAGTTAATGCGGTCAACGACACTGCAACTCGATAGAAGTCAGGAAAAAACCACCGGTAATATCCTACCAAACCCATGAAGCTACAAACATTCATCACATTATTGGCTGCTCCCCATGAAACGACTCCCTCGACATTCGACGGGTCTACTGATATTCCCTTCTGGGACACTATGTGTCCAAGGAAATATACCTCCCACATTAATAACATGCACATAGACAGTTTCCCATAAAGATGGTGGTGTCTAAGGACTCCCAAAACTTCCCTAAGATGTTCAACATGCTTCTCCTCTAACCTTGAGTAGACGTGGATGTTGTCGATGAACACCACAATGAACTGGTCCAGAAAATCTCGGAAAACAGAGTTCATGAGGTTCATGAATGTAGCTGGTGCATTTGTAATGCAGAAGGGCATGACCACGAACTCAAAGTGACCATATCTGCACCTAAAATCCGTATTCGAGATATCACCTTCCTTCACTCTCAATTGATGGTATCCAGACCACAGATCGATCATAGATAACCAACCTTCTCCCCTCATCTGGTCAAAAAGATCGTCTATCCTTGGGAGGGGGTAAAGATTCTTGATTGTCACCTGATTCAACCTCTGGTAGTCTATGCATAGTTGAAGACTACCATCCGCCTTCTTTACGAACAAAACTGGACCACCCCACGGTGACACGTTGGGTCGAACAAAGCCCTTCTCCATCAGATCGTCAATCTAAATTCACAACTCCTAAAATTCAGAAGGTGTCGTCCGATAAGGAGCCATCAAGATCGGGTAGGCTCCAGGATATAAGTCTATCCCAATATCAACGTAACATTGAGGTGGTAGGGTCACAACCTCATCGAGAAAGACATCAGGGAACTCTCTTACGACCTCTGGTACATTCATCATTCTTGTGTCTGCCTACTCCACTAACATCTCGTTTTGCATAGAAATGAGTGGCTCCACGTGTCGACTCCCCTCCTAATAACTCTGTTCCCCAAAAAATTCCACACGCCATCCATCCTCATCGGAGAATTCAATCCTTCTCTAATAGCAGTCGAGGATGGCATGCACGGAGAATAACCAATTGATGTCTAGGATGACATTGTATTGCTGCATCTGAAAAGAAAGAAGGACTCCAATGGACTGATGTCATCCCACCATCAATCTACATCCCCAAAAAAGGTAATATATGCTAGTCTGACTACCAACGGGAATTCTCAACACTAGGGGCACAAAATGTCTCTCTGCATCCAACCCAGAGCATAGGCTAATCTTTGTTTAACGAAGGATTGAGAATCTACCGAATCAAACAAGGCAAAAACAATTGTGCTGGAAAAACTGATCGTACCTCGAATGACCTCCGGTCCCGTCAGAGCTACTAGCTCCACGACATGCAACTGTCCACGCCCAGCTCCTCTGCCTCGCTGTTGTCGACCACCTCCCCGACCACGCCCTGGTCGAGGTGCCTGAGGGGAACCCTGGTGTTGATCTCCTCCCGCAAGGTTTTCCCTCAGTGGGCCAGGGGCCTACTTCTGCTGCTGGAAAGGCCACACCGGCAATGGATGTTTCTAGGGTGGGTGCTGGAACTGCCCACCTCCACCATGGGGGCTCGATTCGGATACCTGCTCTGGATGTGCCAGAAAACTCCACAAGTGAAACACTTCGGTCCTGGCCCTGTGGAAAAGGGGGGAGGGCCAGAAGCTATTAACTGGAACTGTGGGGGCCTACTCCCCGCTAGATGAAACCTGGAAGGTCGTGTCATTGGAGGCCTGTTGCTGACAGCCTTCCCCTTTGATGAACCCAGTTGGTTCCCCTCTCGCGGTGTGCCTCCCCTCGAGTGAATCCTCTCTATAATCTCGGCCTACTTGTGTACTTACAGGTACATCAGAAGAGTGAATGGAGTGAGAGCATACTAAAGAGAAGGTCAGAGTGCCTCTTCTAATCGTCTCGCCCGAGACTCCTCACCCGGAAAGAGATCTGTGGCAAAGCACAAGAGATCTTTGAACTTGATTCCAATCTACTTAACTGACATGCTTCCCTACTAAAGAGAGAGAAACTCCGGTCTCTTCTCAGCCTTCGCGGTAGTGGAGAGGAACTCCTGCTGAAATTCCTTCTTGAAACTGGCCCATGGAACTTCTGCCTCTGTCTTCTCTCCCAGGAAAAGCATCCACCACTAATGCGCTGCTCCTATCAGCTGACTGACAGCCAACGGAACCCAGTACTCTCTCGGATCATGGATCAAAGAGAAGGTGATGGATAGCTCCTCGAGCCATCCCTCTGTCACTGAGTCCGAAACGCTACCCTCGTACTTCTTGAGGGTTTTTCACTGGAGGGACTGCAAGGTCCTCTACCATAGGTCGTCTTACTCATCTGAATCAACCCTTTGCTGGTAAACTGTGTCGATTCAAAGGGCCTCAACCACACAAGTCGCTTGTGGATAACATCCGGGTGCCATAGCTGCAAGGTAAAAAAAGAATTCTTATGCCTGAGTATCAAGGGAATTATTATTATTATTAAAATTTTCTTATTCAAGGTTCCCCAAATCAATTAAAAACACAATCATTTTGATTCATGTACAATCCCTAGGGTCTGTACCCTGTAATACATGTAGTATCTCTTAGTCGTTTGATAGGCTTAGAGTCCTTTCATCAGATCACGAGGGTCCCTAAAATCCCGTGTCCTAGCGAGTCCTCCCTAGTCTATTTCACGAACCATGGTCGCCTAACATTGTTTCCCTACCATCCCATGCAATCCTCAATGTACCTAACTCCAGACTCCATCCTATCCCTCAACCTCAACCTATGATACCATTCTCTCACGACCCTCCTTCGGCAAGATGAGGGAAGGGGTGGCAAAGGTCTCCGCTACCCTACCTCTTCATGCCGAAGGCGAGATAATGGCCCCCGAGTCCTGTCTCCAGTAGGCCCCGGGGAGGCGACTAGCACCAAGGGTGTAACATTTGACAAAATGGGAGGCATTACCCTTTTTTTGTTAACCAGGATTGGAAGAAAAAAGCATCCAACACCAAACACCACCAAGAACTCAACGTGAAACAAACTACATGCATGTTTTAATAATAAAAAAATACAAGAACTCCCAAGTACAAAAACATAAAGTAAGGGACAAAGCTAAACAGAATCAACAGCCACCAACAGCAACTCCAACGTCCATCCTAGAATGGTCTCACATGGCCTCTGAAGTCCTCCTGACAACTAAAATGTAAACGTAGGGTGGGCATACAATGTATACCCTATAGGAAAAACCTACATCTCTCATGCACAAGTGTGGAGACATACTAAATTACCATGGGAAGTAGACAACCAAACACTATCAAAGAGTTTGTCCATCCCACCTCACCGGCCACACTCATGAAATAACCCAAGAAGTAAGGTAATAGTAAAGCACAAAACATATTTGGGTACCCCACACCACCATTTCCCACACTAGCTAGTTTTTCATCCCTAACGCAAACGTCCTGACGCTACCGCGCTCTTCCCACCCGCACACACCTGGTCCCCACAACCACACATCCCTACTATCACACACCTGGGCCTCACAGCCACACATCCCTACCCGAAAACCCCTGGGCCGCATCCCGAAGACACCTGGGAAAACTAACCATAACAAGAACCCCTACCCGAAAACACCTAGCCTAACAACACACCAAACAGAACCTACCCGAAGAATCATGGGTTTAAGGTCACATCCAGCCATCACAGCCGAGGGAAGAGGGATCAGGAAGGAGAGTAACTACGGGGAAACCCTTCCCCATGGAATGGGGTGTCCGACACTAAGTTCCCAACATGGGTGGGGTGCGAAAAAACACAAAACATAAAGTTACATATATATATACCAACACATAGCTGAAACTATGGCTCCCCAACCAGATACAAGGAGGTACACAAGCACTACTGCTTCAGAAAACAGGCACACAACAAACAGTTCCTAAATACCTTTTTCATGTTGTCATTCATAATAGTTTAGTATGAGTTAATCCCTTCACTACTGGGAAAGTAACAGGAACATTCACAGATGGAACAACAAAAATTGAAGAAAGGAAAGACAAGGTAAATTAAACATTGGCACCCGGTTCTCTGATGAAGTCACAACAACTAGGGATCAAGTGAGATCCCTCAAAGTACTGGAACCAATGCACCCCCAAGACACATCCCCATGTCCCCAAACTCCAGAAGCCAATGGTTCCTCAAAAACATACGATTCCACCCAAATACGTGATATAAACAGAGTAACCACACATCCTATGATTCACAACTGGACAAAGTATAACTGCAGGGGATCCCATCCCCACCCAAATCACCCTAGCAACCAAGCCCCCATCTAAGTAAACCATAAGGTCACTCGCAATCGGCCTGTGAATGAAGAATAACCAATACCACCAACACAACGCAGGCTCAAGAAGGTATTTTCCGATTTAAAAGATTTATCAAACTCCATGATTTCAGTTCCTCTATGTTTTAACTGGGGTTATCACATAACCAGGGTGATCCTAGTGCTTTCAATTTATTTTACTGAGTATACATAATTTAACCAATTCCATGTTACGATTATTCATTATCCAAGAGCATAGTGGTTCATTAGTGCGTAGAGAAAGGCCACCAATGGTCGTGATTTTTAGCGAGCAATTCAGAAGATATATCAACCTGAAAGATCACAGCAGAACAACGATCACACCACCCCTATTAATTGTTTTAAGGAACATTCATTATCTTTATTATGTTGGTTTTGTCAAATTTCCACAGAGATAGAAGCATGCCCATCCCACATGATACACAGAATGGAGAGATGAAGGAGAAAAGTCTCTACCTGATTGATCAAGGATCGACATTTAAGTACTCCCATGGAACTGGAAATAGGGGAGAAGGAGCTCCACAGAACGCGACACAGGAAAACATCGTGGGGGTGGGGTACGACTCATCTGGAGGAAGGGTATATCGAGCTTGATAGAGAGAAAAATAGAAACGTAGGGAGAGGATAATCCTTTAGGCTATAAGGGATGAGATACAGTGCCCTCGGGTGGGTATGATACGGAGAAAAACTCGGAACCGCGGAAGGAGCGGGATCATGGGATGACCACACGGTTGGGCCACCCCACATATCCATCTTAAAAGTCCCCACCCTTTGGGGCGGTTAAAACAGACTCACACTTCACCAAAATTTAATTAAAACCCATTAATGGATTTAAAGGGGCTCAAAACGCGGCTTAAAATCCAATTTGCGCAAAAAGAGTCACCACTGGGAAAACTCGCGGTCACCAGTATGCTAGGTCTACCAGTTGGCCGAGGCTACCGGTAGGCTGAGCTACCAGTAGGCCGAGCTACCGGTATGTTGCGGCTGGAGGTAGACCGAGCTACCGGTAGGTCGCGGCTACCGGTAGGCGGCGGCTACAGGTAGGTGGCGGCTACCGGTAGACTGAGCTACCGGTAGGCCATGCTACCGATAGACAGCGGAGAGTTGTACGCCAAGCTACTGGTAGGTCGTGGATACAGGTAGGCTATGGCTACTAGTAGTCTGATCTACCGGTAGGCCGAGCTACCAGTAGGCTGCTGTTGGCGCCAAAAATACAGCCCGAAAGAAAGAAAGGAAAAAGACAGCTGGCACGCTGCCTCGCAAAGCACCGCCGTGAAGCACCACCGCGAAGCACCCACGCGAAGCGCCCCGACCATTGCGGCCCCACGAAGCTCTAGAGGCGGTAATCCTCCACGAACACATTTGACGTTCGCGAGCCGCCGCGAAGCTCCGGAGGCGGTAATCCTCTGTGAACGCATTTGACGTTCACGAGCCGCCGCGAAGCTCCGGAGGCGGTAATGCTCCGCGGACGACGTTGACGTTCACGAGCGCGCCGCGAAGCACCGGAGGCGGCGCGCGAGCCCTGCTTCGCGGCGCCCCTTCCCTATAAATACTGGACTCCCCCTGAGTCCTGAAGATGGACAATCCAACCTTTCGACTTCTCCTCTCCCGAATCGCGAAGCACTCTTTGCCCCGGGAATCTTGAGCTTCGCGAGGTATTTCTACTTCGCGAGACGCCTCTGCTTTGTCTCGTTTTGAGCCCCTCTTCCGAGAGGGATGCCCTTCGCGAAGCTCAAGGGCGTTTGCGAAGGAAGGGGATTCCCAAGGGAACCCGGGCAGCCGCGGAGCGTTTATGCTTCGCGAAACACCCAACCCATGCTAGTGATCCCTATGCCAAGGCCAGATCACTATGCATCGCGAAGCACACTACTTCGTAGGACCCTGCTTCGCGAGGCACTGCTTCTTCGCGAGGCAGTGCTCCGCGAACATGGTTCCACTTCGCGAAGCACCTTCCACTCACACATATGCCCCATTCTAAGGCCAAGGTACTCCACTTCGCAAAGCACACTCCTCTGCTTAGCGATTCCTCTTCCCGTGCGACCCTCCAGGTTTGCACGATGTGATTTCAAAGTCCCATGGACAATACCACCCGTAGTGTTGCTTTGCCTAATGCTTCTTCGCATAGGCACGCTAACGGCTATTTCTTCTTCGCATAGCCACGCTAACGTGGACCCCTAGATGGTTTGTTCCATGACCCCCCTTAACCATGGCCTTACCGGTACCTTCCCTTCCCCAAGGACCAGAGGGTACCGGTTATGTAAGTCCTAGGGGTGTGGAATGAACCCACCTCGTCCGAGCTGCAGGACGTTAAACTGCCAAGCACCACGTCCTCAACACATGACGTTAAACTATGATCCAACCTCGTCTCCCGCACGAAGGGTCCCCCCAGCTCGAACATTCTTTACACCACTCGTCTCCACGGGAATGGAACTCTTCCGCACATGGAATGAGATCCTCCTTGTCGGAGTGGCATATGTTCGTAGGGGGGGGGCTACCTCAGAGCGTAAGCCCCTAACCTTTCGTAAAGATGATTGCACCCGTGCATCTCCGTACTTCCACACTACCAAGGTTAGTGGAGGGCGTGATAGGGAACGAGGCACCTCCCATCATTGGACCAAGGTCCCTCTTTCTGGCGCTTCGTCGCACTCTGGGCCTCCATCCTGGAGTAAGTCCCAACACCATGGGCCGCTCAACGCGTAAGCCCCTCTTCGCTTCTCACGGACGCACCCTTCGTGACGTGATCGCCAGGTCCTTGTAACCTCTTGTTTCTTACACCGAGCATGACTCATGTGGGCTTAGAGTGAGCACCGACCCTGACCTCGAACATTCCCCTTGAACTACGAGGTCTTTGATCCATGTCAAGGCATGGTACGTAGGAAGCCTCCACGAGGTTCAAGACCACCCGTCGTTCTTCCACATCGGGTCTCATTCCCGTCCAGCATGACGTTAAACTGCGCGTTCCCTTGCGAACTACGAGGACTTTGATCCATGTCAAGGCATGGTACGTAGGAAGCCTTCATGAGGTTCAAGCCCACCAATAGTGGAACCCCGGGTCTAATTTCACGTCGGTTCACCGACGGACTCATTCCCCTTGAACTACGAGGTCTTTGATCCATGTCAAGGCATGGTACGTAGGAAGCCTCTATGAGGTTCAATCCCACCTGTCTTTCACGTCGGGTTTCACCCCCGTCCAGCACGACGTTAAACTGCACTCCGGTCCAGTGGTAAGCCATTGCGACCCACCTATCTCTTGAACTACGAGGTCTTTGATCCATGTCAGTGCATGGTACGTAGGAAGCCTTCATGAGGTTCAAGCCCACCAATAGTGGACCCCTGGGTCTACTTTCATGTCGGTTCACTGGCAAACCCATCCTTTGAACTACGAGGTCTTTGATCCATGTCAAGGCATGGTACATAGGAAGCCTCTATGAGGTTCAAGCCCACCCATTATCCATTCACGTCGGGTCCCATTCTGGTCCTGTGGTAAGCCATTGCGACCCATCCTATTTGAACTACGAGGTCTTTGATCCATGTCAAGGCATGGTACATAGGAAGCCTCTATGAGGTTCAAGCCCACCCGTCATTTCACGTCGGGTCTCACCCCTGTCCAGCATGACGTTAAACTGCATTTTGGTCCAATGGTAAGCTGTTACGACCCTTTCCCACCTGAACTACGAGGTCTTTGATCCATGTCAAGGCATGGTACATAGAAAGCCTCCATGAGGTTTAAGACACATTGCTCGGTCGTTCATTCACGACGAGTTTCGCCCTCGTCCAGCATGATGTTAAACTGCATGCCTCCTTTTGTCCCGCATGACATTAAACTGTACACCCAATTCTGGTCTGACGGAAATCCGTTGTGACTAACCCGAACTACGAGGTATTTGATCCATGTCAAGGCATGGTACGTAGGAAGCCTTCCCAAGGTTCAAGCCCACCACCCATCGGACCAAGGTCCGCTTTCACGTCGGTTCACCGACAAAGCCCCATCTGAACTATGAGGACTTTGATCCATGTCAAGGCATGGTACGTAGGAAACCTTCCCAAGGATCAAGCCCACCACTAGTGGACCCACGGGTCTACTTTCACGTTGGTACTCTGACGATGCTCATCGGGCCAAGGTCCACCTTCACGTTAGTTTATCGACGTCGTCCCGAACTACGCGGACTTTGATTCCCTACCACGGGGATACGTAGGAAGCCTCGTCAAGGCTCAATCCCAACTTCACTATCGCCCCTGTGATGGTCCCATTTCACTCTCCTTCCACTCCATTCATCAACCCACCACCCGTTCTGATTCTCGCCCGGACCATCTTATCCTGGTGAGACCATGTCGGTACGCTCTTCTTCACAGTCGCCCATGGGCTGGCCCCGGTATCGACATCCCTTCAAGGAGGATCCCTCAATCCGATCTATCCTAGCTAACGCTCAGGTTGGGTTGATCCATCTCCGTTGGACGTTAAACTTGCGGCATACCCTATGTTGAGCACGGGAAGCTGAGGAAAACCTCAAATATGTGTCTATGACATATAATTCCCCGCGCTTGATGTGGGATTCCTCGGGCTTCCACGCCCTCGAGAAGCCTTGTGGTCAAGGATAACAGACAGACATGCCAGGTACCCCAGCATCCAGACACGCTACTGATGCCTCAACGTGACTACTCCCCTGACTGAAGGTTGTTTCCCTGACTGGACCCTTTGGAATGTCCCGACAGAAGCAGTGTAATTAACCGGCATCCATGGAAACATGGCACTGGGAAGAGTTTCACGAACTACGTATTAAATCTATAAGGGAGACCCGGACTAGGTGACAAGTTCTGAGGAGGAATCCGCTGGAGGAAGAACCGATATCCCATCATCCCGTTTCGATCAAGGAGCAGGCGTCCCTGAATAAGGACCAAATGCCGCCCACCATTGGAAAGTGGGAATGTGGGGCAACAGAAGCGCCGCGCGTCCTCCCCCACGGACGGACGAGCGCGTGCCCCAGGGAAAGTGTCAGAAACAGAAATGGTGAACCCGACGTCAAATTATTCTCCTCAATATGGAGATTAGTAGCGTCCGAGACACCAGTAGATTGACGTGTCACCAGATCCCGATATCCAGTGCCTGGTCCCGCCAAGCAAATAGCGGGCCTGTCGTGAAACTCACCGGAAGTCGGGGCAGTAGAACATGGGGCACTCCGTTCTGCAGCGTATCGGCGTGGATCCTTCTCACAGACATGGAGAATGGAAGAACGCTGGAGCACCGGCTGTCAATCCTTTTCCTCTCAGTACTGATGATTTGATCCCTTCGTTTCTCAGGAACCAGGTTGTTGTTACAGACACGCGATCACCGTCCGCTCCTCGCCCACGCAGAGGTAGGGGAAACACCACGACGGCCACCCCACGTAGCGCTGCTACCGCCACGACGGCCGCCACATCACGGAGTACAGGGCGCCCACGTCCCCTTTCCCCATCAGAGGTCATCCAGCGAAGGGTGATCAACAACCTCGTGCGCAGGTATGAGGAAGAAGGGGTCATCCCAACCCGGGATATGGCCCGCCTGAACCTGGAGGCCTCCAGTCCCCGCCGTCAACGCCGCCCTAACAGGCCGCGTAGGGAACCCCTGCTCCCCACCCCAACATTCAACCGTTTCGGGAGCTTGTCTCCGGAACGCCTTGACGACTCCTCACCTTACGCTGAAGAGGCGGGCATCGTCCGGCTTAGCCCGCACAGGGTCCCGACCCGAGGGCTCCAGGCGAGATCTCCCGCCCGGCCGCGTCAGCACTGCCGTCCGACCCCGCAGGAAGAGAAGGCAGGCTACGTCCCTGCACCACCTGTGCCAGCCCACCTGACCCGACGTCAGCGCCGGGCCCGGGCTGAGGACGCTCGCCTAGGCGCGTCAACGTCGACAGCTACAGTGGCCCGAGCCACTGCCGACGTGTATTGTGAAGCCCCTGCATACACTGAGCAGGGGAACTCCTTCACCCAACCAAGATTGAGACCTCAACCGCCCCATGGGCAGGCTGGGTTGACTCTCCGGGTTGCAGGCCCAAGTGGTGATCACGGCGAGCTAACCCGCGGTAATGTCACCCCGTACGGAGGTCCTCCCCGTACCACTACTCCACAGAGCGTGGGCCTTCCCCACTCCGAGGTTCGTCATGGAGGCATTCCTCGTGCTACCCCCATCCTGCAGAAAGACCTGCCCCGCGACAGTGACGCTCAGTGCGGAAACATTTACCACGCCCGCTGTACAGGGTATGGAGTCCATCCTCCTGAAGGCACCATCCATCCGGTCCTTCTCCAACGTGGGGGCCCTCCCTAAGTCCTCTCTGCAACCGGTGAAGGTCCTCCTCGCCCCAGCAACTCGAGGAGTGAAGGTCAGCCTCGCTCCACCCGCAGTGAACATGGAGGTCCTCCCCATGCTCCTGCCAATTCCAACAGAGGCCCCGCCCACATGGGTACTGTTCATGGAGGTCCTCCCCATGTACCCTTTGACATTTGCCCTAGTGCCCCTCGCACCCCGGCTATCTCGAGTAGGGGCCCTCTCTTCCACGGCACCAGCGCCGCCATGAGGCTGCCTGATAGGCGTCAACCCTGTCCCGAAGAGCCACCCCGGGGCAGAAGAGCGGGTCGTCACCACCACAAGAAGAATCCTGAGAAGGCCCAGGTGGAGATCAAACCTGCCCGCTTCTCCGATTCGGAAGCGGAATGCGATTCAGCGATGAAACCTTCTCCCCGCACATCTGTATCAAGGACGGGGGAAGGAACCAGACGCGTTAGCCTCGTTCTCCCAGAATTTGAGGTCCACCAGATTCCGGTCTCTCTCCGCAGATACATCCAGGAGGAAGAAATCCTGGGACTTCCGCAGGTCTCGACCACGCAATCACCGCCTCTGTCACCAGAAGACCCTTCTACCTCTACCAGAGATCACATAGAGTTATTTTGGGGGCCAACGACGGTAGAGAGACGACACGACCTGTCGCCGGTAGCCATGGCTCCTATTCCGGAAGCTGTGGTTATCAGCCCGTCGTATCGTGACATCGTGGCCAGGTCACCTCACTCTTCGGAGGATGGCCCGGAATTCGGCGGCCAGTCAGCTCGTTTGCCATATTCTCCACCGCCGAGCTTACTATCCCAAAGGTCCGCCTCGGTACCACTACCGGTCCCCCAGCCGCCCCCGGTTGACGAGTGGGGAAACACAGGGCCAGACCCTGAGTCCGAGCCTAGGAGCTTCCGGAGTATCCTTGCAGCGGATTACTTCCCGGAGAAGTTCTGGCCGACGGCTGCACTGAATTTCCACATACTAGAGTCTCTTACCCCTGAAGACGTGGGGTGCTTTTGTCGAACCCTGTGGGAGAAACACTTCCGCCTCCGTTATGAACGGGTGGTGTACCCCAGAAGTCGTGAGCACTTCGAAGAAATCGGCGAGCAGTGCCGCCTGATCGATGCGGCCACACTTCTTGTGGCCCAGCACCCTGAGTCGCCAAGCCACCAGAGCGACCTTCAACGAAAATGCATTCAGAGTCTTAAAGAACTCCGCAGAATCATCAGGGAAGCCACCCCCCATGTGCAATTCCGTGGTTGGGGACACTATGTTGCTCTCCTCTTCGACCCTATCCGACGGCAGCCCGATTCGCTATGCGACATCGAGGATATGCCCCCAAGAGGGGTCGCAGTCCACATGGCTGACGTTGTGGATAAGGAAGATGAGATTGAGTTCCTTGATAGCGACTTACCATCCGAGGGCGTACCACCGATGCTCGACCGGTCAGGGAGAGTTACCAGTCATCAGAGGAACCTGCTAGGTCTCCCCGTAACCACCGAGTCGCTGGTACTTGGTCGAAGCACTGGCAAGGGTAAGGAGCACGTCGGAACAGTCAAGCACTCTGACCCGTCCGCCTCTGTGCAGAAAACGGATGAAGATCCCGAGAAGGACACGTTACTCCAGCAGCTTGCAGAGCAAAAAAGGCTGGTTGACGAACTCTTGGCTGAACGCGCCGCAGAGCGACGACCTGACTATGGTAATCCCAGGCCGGGGCAGCAGGGGCAGGAACAATTTCCCCCCGGTGAGATGCCTCCGGGCCACCCTGATCATGCTACTGCCACAGACAGGGCGGAAGCCGGAACATACGGCAAGAGGGCGCGATACGTCTCGCCAAACCCCCCCGAGCGACGTGACAATCTGAAGAATCCAACCCGGGTTCCCCCAGTCGCCCCGCAGGTCGTCCAGCCAGTTGACCCACGAGCGGCTGAAGCCGTCTACCATGTTGAAGAACCTGGCAATGCACTCGTGGTTAGGGATCCCCGTCAAGACAGGGACCCCCACCCGGAGGACCTTATTGCGGGACTCACAGCCCGCCTCGAGGCGTTGGAAACACGGCAGGTGGCGGTCCCACCGGATGGCAAGCCTTATCCCGTGTGGGTGGATGATATGCCCGCGCCTCCGGGTTTTGGGAACCCCACTTTCTCGCCCTTTAACGGGATAGGGGACCCGCCCCAGCACTTGGCTCATTTTTCTTCCAGGTGTGGTATAGCATCCCGTCTTTTTATCACATAAACTTTCATTACATTTTACAAAACCGAGGATCTTTAAGGTTTAGTGCCTTGGAAACCAAGAACATAAAACATGGAAAGAACAAAAACACTCTTCTTAAACACTTGAAAGGCTTCTCCTTAAGTTCATCCTAGGTTCATTACTGCATCTCATAACCTGGGGACATACATCAAAAGAAAGGATGAGCAGAAAGCCCAGTAAGGGAAACAAGAGAAACATTTTACATGTGAACTTGAGATACTTCAATAAGGACATGAAAAGAAATTTAAGGCATGAGAAAGAAATAATGAGATACATCATTAAAAAAAATAAAATTTTTCATAAAATGAAGATGTGGCTCCAACATTTAATATTGACAATCGTTTCGTTTCACCAAGGTCCATCCCCAAGGTGTCGTTAAAAATTACCAAGGTTATTCACCATGGCGTCGTTAAAATGGTCATCTCTAGAGATTAAGTCTTTACCCAATGCATTGGAGCGCTATCAGGGTGCACCCTTAAATTTGCCTTTATTATCATGTGATCCACATATATCATCATCAAACATTTCATAAATAACCCATATAGCATAAAATAAATGGGTTTCATTTCATAATCATAACATTTTAAAAACTGCTTTAAAGACACGATCTTTACGTCACTTTAAAACCCACAGAAAAGGCAGGTGGTTCTCATGTATGTAAATCCCAGAATTTAAAATAGAAATTTTGGTATATATGTGAATACCCCTTTAGAATAAAGATCTTTTAGTATTCACATAATAATATAAAAGAACTTTAGAAAAAGAGAGAGACATTTTGAGAGGGAAATTATGCAGCATAACGGCTATGTTACGAGGTTTTAGAAGACATTAAAAAGAGAGGGAAAATGGGTCAAACATTCATAAATGACCCATAAAACAGTAGATGGACAGAATAAGAAGGATACATGATCATGGTAATAAAATTTCAAGGACATACCATTTGAAATTAAAAACATGGAAGGAAGACAAAAATTAGATTTCTCTTAAGAAAGTTCGGCATCCTAACGACGTTACATAAATTTCAACAAAAATGATTTAAAAAGATCAAATAGGGTCTCTAATCATGTGAACATAAGATTTCAGTATGATAGATATAGAGATAATTCCCCAAAATAATTAAAAAGGAACTTGAAAGACTTGACATGAATGTAGAACTTTGAAAATAATGAGAAGGGTGAAAGAATCCCCTAAAAAAATTCGGCAGCCTAACGGCGCCACTTAAAACTTCAAAATACTGAATTGAAGAGATCAAATGGGGTCTCTCATCATATGAACATAAGTTTCCAGTATGATATATATAGAGATCATACCCAAACATAAAAAAAGGAATTTGAAAGAATTGACATGAAAGTAGAACTTCAAAACGAGAAGGGTGAAAAACCACTTAAAAATTCGGCAGCCTAACGGCACCACTTAAAACATCAAAATACTGAATTGAAGAGATCAAATGGGGTCTCTCATCATATGAACATAAGAGTCCAGTAGGATAGATATAGATATCATACCCCAACATAACAAAAAGGAACTTGAAAGAATTGACATTAAAGTAGAACTTCAACACGAGAAGGGTGAAGAACCACTTAAAATATCTGCAGCCTAACGACGCCACTTAAAACATCAAAATACTGAATTGAAGAGATCAAATGGGGTATCTCATAATATGAAAATAAGATTCCAGTATGATAGATATAGAGATCATACCCCAACATAACAAAAGAAACTTGAAAGAATTGACATTAAAGTAGAACTTCAACACGAGAAGGGTGAAGAACCACTTAAAAATTTGGCAGCCTAACGGCACCACTTAAAACATAAAAATACTGAATTGAATAGATCAAATGGTGTCTCTCATCATATGAAAATAAGAGTCCATTATGATAGATATAGAGATCATACCCCAACATAACAAAAGGAACTTGAAAGAATTGACATGAAAGTAGAACTTCAAAACGAGAATGGTGAAGAACCACTTAAAAAATTCGGCAGCCTAACGGCACCACTTAAAACATCAAAAAAACTGAATTGAAGAGATCAAATGGGGTCTCTCATCATATGATAATAAAAGATCATTATGATAAATTTATAGATCATACCCCAACATAATAAAAATGAACTTGAAATACTTTACATGATAATAGATCTTGAAAAATGAGAAGGGAGAAAGAATCCGTTACAAAACTTTTGGCAGCCTAACGGCGCCACTTAAAACTTCAAAAAACTAAATAATGAGAGTACGAGGGGATATCTAATTATAGGAACATGAAAAGGGCAGTAAGAGGAGTATAAAAGAACACCCTTTAACATTTTAACATCGAGCATAAAAGAAATTACATAAAAGAGATTTCTCGAAAAGAAAGAGAAAGATTGGATCCCTTACCTTAAAATGTAACTCTTAAACCTCAAAGGTTGGGACCTTGAGGGCTTGGGGGAACCTTGGGAGGACTCCTTGGGAGGTAATGAGAACATAACTTCGTTGGGGAAGAGTGCGGAGTCGAATTGATGAGAGGAGGGCTTGGTATTTATAGGGAAAGTGAGGGGACAAGGCATTAATGGCCAAGGGACACCTCACATGTGCTTTTCTCAAACCCATGTGCTCTCCCTTGGCATTTATCATGGAGTTAGGCCACATGGGGCCCCCAAAACAATAATTCATCACCCTTGGCCGGACAACCCTTAAAAGATCTCATGACATCATCATGACACAATTATGATGTCATTAAACATACCGAAACCCTAAAACTGCATTTTTACTATTCACTGAAAAATTCATCTTTCTCAGAAAAATCTAAAACTTTCACCTTAACTAAATATCAATTCCCTAATTACATTTATGAACTCCATTTTATAAAAATAATTTTCTAAATATTTTTATTTCAATTTTTAAATAAATTCAGTATTCACTGAAAATTCATTTTTTCAGAAAAATCCCCAAAAATTACTTTAACATAATATCGATGCTCTGAGTTCAAAAATGAAATCCATTTTATAAAAATAATTTTCTAAACATTTTTAATTAATTTTTTAATTAAAAAACACTATTCACCCGAAAAAACTAATACTTGAATAATAATTAATGAAACCGTTATTTAACCATTTTATTGAATCACATTACTTAATCAAGGTGACTAGATTATTTTAAAACTTTCTTTAAGTGAGATTACTAATCCATTTGGTCACATTACTAATCCTAAGCATAAAATCACTATTCACAATTTACTATTCATCAAAAATCAAGTTGATCTTATTATACTCTGAATTTCCTACTGGACATAATTGTAGAAGACCATTTTTTGAAAATCATTACACATTTTTAATTATTTAAGGTTTACACAACCATTTTTAAAATATCCTTTTTCTAAAATTCATCAAAAATATGCATAATATATTTATACGGTCATTTCAAAATTCATAAACTTCATCATAAGAAGAAATCCCAATTTTTATTTAAATCAAGGATTACACAAGGCAGTTACGGTCTCATTACATAGCACCTTATAATACCAGCATAGGACCTAAGAGTAAGGTGTGCTAGGGTGATAGAATCTTGGGGCGGCTCAGTCAATAATGCCCGAGTAGTAATTTCTATCAGTTTGAACTTCTCACGAAGGCGATTTCGTTCTAGCTTCACATGATGAAGTTCGGCTTGGATTTGATCCAGAGAAAAGCCCAATGGTGCTACCTCCTTCCCAAGCTCTGTTAGATGGGCTTCGATCGGTCCAAGACTACTAGGTGAGCCCATCGAATCTTCTTTCTATAATAATTAACCAAGATTACTTGTATTTAGAGACAATAATCAAAACACTTTGTTCACAGTGGTCATATTGACCGATGGTCATATAACAATCAAAACCCAATGGTCTCATTTTAATTATAATCATGTTTATCAAATAAAACATTTTTGTTGAGTAATAAAATAAAATAACACATGAAATTAGGAAACAAGATTTATTCAAAATTTCGGTCCGTTACAATCTTCCCCCCTTAAGAAATTACGTCCTCACAATTTTTAAAATTGGGTTTTTAAATTTCATTGAAAGTCCCACATCGGAAAAAGAGTCAGTAACACTATTACTTTAAAAGAAATAAAAGGGAGTACAAAGGCCACCCGAGTTTACTCATACTAGGATTCCATGTAGGAAACAAGGACATGGAGGAGAAAACAAAGGGTCACGTTCTGTGGGAGAGTGATAGAGAACATGATTAGGAGAAAGTTAACCATAAGAAAATCCCAAACTTATGATGTGTGTAAGCGGTCTTTGATTAACTAGTAGGAAACGTAAACCAACAACGTTTTTGTTTTACGTTCCTTTTAATAACTTTGAGGAATTCATTTACAACATAGAACAAAAACATAAGGAAATATATCTACCTTCATGTAGAGTTTCATACTTTAATAAGTTTCTACCAAAACTAATCTTTTCTCCAAACGATGAGCATTCAAAACTACTTGGTCTCATCAAAACACAAGAATCATCTTCTAGAGAATCACATAATCCACAAAAGATCAACTATCTATTTCTTCTATCTTTAAACATTATCCCAAAAACAGAAAGAGTAAGGTAAAAAAACTCTTCAAAAAGAAATAATCCCATAGGAATGGAAACTACTTTTAAATCATCAAGTTCCATGGTACTACCCAAAGTTCATCATAGTCCATTCCATAAATAATGGTCCTTAAGATTCCTCAAAATAAACCAAACTAAGATTGAAACCCAAATACAAGAAAGATTGGATAACATAGTCTTCCAAAATAAACTTCATTGTTCATCTCCAAACAACATCAACCACTCCTAACATCTTATAAAAAAAGTAGCTAACCTAAACATATTTTACCCAATATAGGTTAGTCATTTCCATAAGTAACCTAAATTACTATAAGTTCACCTTAAATTCATCGATTCTTCAAAACATAAGTCAACCTTACTCCTCAATGAAAATACCGTAGTAATCTATTTACCTCGATCAAATAGGGTCCCCAAAATAGTGAACCTCTTCCAAAATAATAATCATCTTTTAATCCCCTAATCATCTCTGTCATATTAATATGGCAATCATCGCATTTCCTATCACATTGGTTGTTGGGACATGTTCTTCCATTTTCCACCATTAACTAAGAAGATAAAGTATAATTAGGGGATTAAATACTTCGCCAATAATCATGAAAAGGAAACTCTAAGCATAAAAGGATAAACTTGTAGAATGAAAGTATATCCTAACTTGCGATCCCCTAGGTTCCAATCTATGTTATCCATGATCGTATATTCTTATGTGAATCTTTATTTAATTTTATCTTTGTTCCTTTAATAATGGTTCATAATAAGATTATGAATTTACCAAAGCATATCCCCTGGGAGTGTCGTAACCAAGAGTGCAGCAAGGCCCGTTTTCGTGTACCAGTTCCCGTTTGAGTCTAGCTCAAAGTGGTGTTTTCGGGTTTTACCCCTATGTACATCTGTGCCAGAGCCACCTCTACCTGCTCATATCCAGACTGGGATGTATTTGCTTGGAAACCCCTTACTCAATACTCACCAAAATATCTGGAAGATTTCCTATATTTAAACATTTCTATAGGGTTCTTCCTAACGTTTTCATATCCTAATTTCCACAAATAACTAAACCATCCTTTGATACCAACTATAGCATCCCGTCTTTTTATCACATAAACTTTCATTACATTTTACAAAACCGAGGAGCTTTAAGGTTTAGTGTCTTGGAAACCAGGAACATAAAACATGGAAAGAACAAAAACACTCTTCTTAAACACTTGAAAGTCTTCTCCTTAAGTTTATCCTAGGTTCATTACTGCATCTCATAACCTGGGGACATACATCAAAAGAAAGGGTGAGCAGAAATCCTAGTAAGGGAAACAAGAGAAACATTTTACATGTGAACTTGAGATACTTCAATAAGGACATGAAAAGAAATTTAAGGCATGAGAAAAAAATAATGAGATACATCATTAAAAAAAATAACATTTTTCATAACTTGAAGATGTGGCTGCAGCTTTTAATATTGACAATCGTTTTGTTTCACCAAGGTCCATCCCCAAGGTGTCGTTAAAAATTACCAAGGTTATTCACCATGGCGTCGTTAAAATGGTCATCTCTAGAGATTAAGTCTTTACCCAATGCATTGGAGCGCTATCAGGGTGCACCCTTAAATTTGCCTTTATTATCATGTGATCCACATATATCATCATCAAACATTTCATAAATAACCCATATAGCATAAAATAAATGGGTTTCATTTCATAATCATAACGTTTTAAAAACCGCTTTAAAGACATGATCTTTACGTCACTTTAAAACCCACAGAAAAGGAAGGTGGGTCTCATGTATGTAAATCCCAGAATTTAAAATAGACATTTTGGTATATATGTGAATACCCATTTAGAATAAAGAGCTTTGAGTATTCACTTAATAATATAAAATAACTTTAGAAAAAGAGAGAGACATTTTGAGACGGAAATTCTGCAGCATAACGGCTATGTTACGAGGTTTTAGAAGACATTAAAAAGAGAGGGAAAATGGCTCAAACATTCATAAATGACCCATAAAACAGTATATGGACAGAATAAGAAGGATACATGATCATGGTAATGAAATTTAAATGACATACCATTTGAAATGAAAAACATGGAAGGAAGACAAAAATTATATTTCTCTTATGAAAGTTCGGCAGCCTAACGACGTTACTTAAATTTCAACAAAAATGATATGAAAAGATCAAATAGGGTCTCTAATCATGTGAACATAAGAGTTCAGTATGATAGATATAGAGATAATTCCCCAACATAATTAAAAAGGAACTTGAAAGACTTGACATGAATGTAGAACTTTGAAAAAAATGAGAAGGGTGAAAGAATCCCCTAAAAACATTTGGCAGCCTAACGGCGCCACTTAAAACTTCAAAATACTGAATTGATGAGATCAAATGGGGTCTCTCATCATATAAACATAATATTACAGTATGATAGATATAGAGATCATACCCCAACATAACAAAAAGTAATTTTAAAGAATTGACATGAAAGTAGAACTTCAAAACGAGAAGGGTGAAGAACCACTTAAAAATTCGGCAGCCTAACGGCACCACTTAAAACATCAAAATACTGAATTGAAGAGATCAAATGGGGTATCTCATAATATGAAAATAAGAGTCCAGTATGATAGATATATAGATCATACCCCAACATAACAAAAAAGGAACTTGAAATAATTGACATTAAAGTAGAACTTCAACACGAGAAGGGTGAAGAACCACTTAAAAATTCGGCAGCCTAACGACACCACTTAAAACATCAAAATACTGAATTGAAGAGATCAAATGGGGTATCTCATAATATGAAAATAATAGTCCAGTATTATAGATATAGAGATCATACCCCATTATAACAAAATGAACTTGAAAGAATTGACATTAAAGAAGAACTTCAACACGAGAAGGGTGAAGAACCACTTAAAAATTCGGCAGCCTAACGGCACCACTTAAAACATAAAAATACTGAATTGAAGAGATCAAATGGGGTCTCTCATCATATGAACATAAGAGTCCAGTATGATATATATAGAGATCATACCCAAACATAACAAAAGGAACTTGAAAGAATTGACATGAAAGTGGAACTTTAAAACGAGGAGGGTGAAGAACCACTTAAAAAATTCGGCAGCCTAACGACACCACTTAAAACTTCAAAAAAACTGTGTTGAAGAGATCAAATGGGGTCTCTCATCATATGATCATAAAATATCAGTATGATAAATTTATATATCATACCCCAACATAATAAAAATGAACTTGAAATACTTTACATGATAATAGATCTTGAAAAATGAGAAGGGAGAAAGAATCCGTTACAAAAATTTTGGCAGCCTAACGGCGCCACTTAAAACATCAAAAAACTAAATAATGAGAGTAAGAGGGGATATCTAATTATATGAACATGAAAAGGGCAGTAAGAGGAGTTTAAAATAACACCCTTTAACATTTGAACATGGAGCATAAAAGAAATTACATAAAAGAGATTTCTCGAAAAGAAAGAGAAAGATCGGATCCCTTACCTTAAAATGTAACACTTAAACCTCAAAGGTTGGGACCTTGAGGGATTGGGGGCACCTTGGGAGGACTTCTTGGGAGGTAATGAGACCATAACTTCGTTGGGGAAGAGTTGGGAGTCGAATTGTTGAGAGGAGGGCTTGGTATTTATAGGGAAAGTGAGAGGACAAGGCATTAATGGCCAAGGGACACCTCACATGTGCTTTTCTCAAACCCATGTGCTCTCCCTTGGCATTTATCATGGAGTTAGGCCACATGGGCCCCCCAAAACAATAATTCATCACCCTTGGCCGGCCAACCCTTAAAAGATCTCATGACATCATCATGACACAATTATGATGTCATTAAACATACCGAAACCCTAAAACTGCATTTTTACTAGTCACTGAAAAATTCCTCTTTCTCAGAAAAATCCCAAACTTTCACCTTAACTAAATATTGATTCCCCAATTACATTTATGAACTCCATTTTATAAAAATAATTTTCTAAATATTTTTAATTCAATTTTTAAATAAATTCACTATTCACTGAAAATTCATTTTTTTCAGAAAAATCCCCAAAAATTACCTTAACATAATATCGATGCTCTGAGTTCAAAAATGAAATCCATTTTATAAAAATAATTTTCTAAATATTTTTATTTAATTTTTTAATTAAAAAACACTATTCACCCAAAAAACTAATACTTGAATAATAATTAATGAAACCGTTATTTAACCATTTTATTGAATCACATTACTTAATCAAGGTGCCTAGATTATTTTAAAACTTTCTTTAAGTGAGATTACTAATCCATTTGGTCACATTACTAATCCTAAGCGTAAAATCACTATTCACAATTTACTATTCATCAAAACTCATGTTGATCTTATTAGACTCTAAATTTCGTACTGGACATAATTGTAGAAGACCATTTTTTGAAAATCATTACACATTTTTAATTATTTAAGGTTTACACAACCATTTTTAAAATATCCTTTTTCTAAAATTCATCAAAAATATGCATACTATATTTATCCGTTCATTTCAAAATTCATAAACTTCATCATAAGAAGAAATCCCAATTTTTATTTAAAACAAGGATTACACAAGGCAGTTACGGTCTCATTACATAGCCCCTTATAATACCAGCATAGGACCTAAGAGTAAGGTGTGCTAGGGTGATAGAATCTTGGGGAGGCTCAGTCAACATTGCCCGAGTAGTAATTTCTATCAATTTGAACTTCTCACGAAGGCGATTCCGTTCTAGCTTCACATGATGAAGTTCGGCTTGGATTTGATCCAGAGAAAAGCCCAATGGTGCTACCTCCTTCCCAAGCTCTGTTAGATGGGCTTCGATCGGTCCAAGACTACTAGGTGAGGCCATCGAATCTTCTTTCTATAATAATTAACCAAGATTACTTGTATTTAGAGACAATAATCAAAACATTTTGTTCACAGTGGTCATATTGACCGATGGTCATATAACAATCAAAACCCAGTGGTCTCATTTTAATTATAATCATGTTTATCAAATAAAACATTTTTGTTGAGTAATAAAATAAAATAACACAAGAAATTAGGAAACAAGATTTATTCAAAATTTCGGGCCGTTACATGTGGCCCCATGCTAGGGACCCCGGCTCAGCAAGAAGCCGCCAAGCTCCGATGTTTCATACAGACATTGGAAGGTCCGACATTCGTCTGGTACAGCCAGCTCCCTATCAGATCGGTGACCGGTTGGGAGGATCTTCGCCGGCAGTTCTTATACCAGTTCAGCTCCATCACGCGAAAGACCAGCATTGCAGACCTCTTCAAGTGCAAGCAATGGCCTGATGAGCGAGTCCTAGACTTCATCGCCCGGTGGAAGGGACTTACGTACTCCCTCGATATGCCACTGACTCGGGAGGAATTACTGACGATGTGTGTGGGGAACGTCAAGACAGAGTTGGTACCCTCCTTGATTACCCAGAACTACCATGGAGGGTTCAGATATTTCTCAGACAAGGCTCAATGCCTCGAGGAAGCCCTGCAACAGGCCAGTCAGGCACGTTTGTTGCCCCCTATGACCCCAGCCAGGAGGACCGCCAGGGATGAACCCGCCACGGTGGCTCAAATAGAAGCCCCGAGGCAGCTGGAATTGCTGTTGGCGGCACCACCCCCGCAACCCCGTAGAGGTCCTCCACCTCAAGCACAGGCTCCCGCCCAGCAGCGACCGCCTCAGAACCGATAGGTTCCCCCGCGCAACGCGCCACCACCACCTAGGCGAGACAATCAGGCACTGCCTCCTCGGCAGGCCCCTCTAGCCCCTCGTCAGGACCAGGCCCCCAGGGCCCCCTATCCGGAAAGAAGGTACCAGACCTATTCGTTCAGCGAAAATCGGGTCCCTGGCTACTTCCGAAGTGCTCTAGAGCAAGGGATTGTGCGTCTGCTTGAGTGTAGAAGGCCGGCAGAGGCGCATCTCACCGATCACCCCAACTACTTACCTTATCATCGGATCCTGGGGCACACCCTCAAGCGATGCTATTTGTTTAAAGACAGGCTTCAGGACCAGGTCAACAACAACATAGTCAAGTTGGGCCCAGCACCAGAACAAGTGGCAGGTGTCTTTGCAGGATCAGAGATCAGCAACGACAGTGAAGGTGAGTGGCAGCAGGTCCCTAGCCACGGATCCCAGAAGTATGACAACTAGATGGATCGGAAAACCATCGTCCGTGCCCAGGGTATCATCTGGGTGCGCCTGAAACAGTCGGAAACTTCAGAAGAAGTAGTCGGTGCCTCTGCATCATCTTCAAAGTCGACCTCTGCCCAAAAGGGCAAGCAGAGGCGATGCAAGAAGAAGCAACGTGCACCGCCAATGTCGTCATCATCCCGCACTCTCGGCGACTTTATTCTCCCCGAAATGGGGATCCCTCCCAGAATCCGCCCAGCGGTGGATGACTCCTCGAGCGACAGCCAAGGGTACGCTTCAGTTAACACCGTGGAGCTGGTAAAGCCCTATATGACCCCCGACGAGGGGGAATGCCAGGCAGACCTCACCAACGTTTCCAGCCGACGTCAACGTCAGCGGAATCGCAATCGCGCCGGTCATCGAGGCACATCAGCAGGCACCTGTGACCAAGCCGTGCACGCTATCGAGACCAGGCAGCAGGCTCAGCGCAGATCTCAGCACGCGAAAACCAATCCAACGCCCTCGGCTCTACCTCCACCGCCGTTCGTGCTACTGGATCGGGGGGAGCCGCCTCGTTCGTATCACAGCCAGTCTTTCCCGGCTACAGGACAGCCTTCGCTGTCCGATCTTAGCCCGGTGACTAATCTTCAGGCTTCTACTGGTAGGCAGCAAGATGTACCCAGTACTAGTCACTCGCCGGTTCAGCCAGCCGGACCCGCTGTGCATCCAAATGCCGAACGACCTCCTGTAAGCAGAGGTTCGCGTTTGGCACGAAAGTATGATGTTCTGAAGCACCTGGCCGGCATCCCGGTGAGGATATCCATCCTTGAGGCCCTTCTCCTGTCATCTGAAATGCGCGAGGCACTTTCCGAGGCCCTAAGGAGCCCCCTCCAGTTCGAGACGGATGTAGCAGCTGCGGAAGCCTTCCATATCGAGACGATTGAAAATGCCGAATGTCAGGCGATTATCTCGTTCTCTGGTGAAGATTAGGACCCTCTTATACAGGGGCACATTCGTCCACTGTATATCACTGGCCACTTCAACGGTTTGGAAGTCCGCCGCTGCCTCGTTGACACAGGTTCTGGAATCAATCTGATTCCGACTCGGACGCTGTGAAAGCTGGGTCTGTCCGAAGGTGATTTAACTCCCTCTGACCTCAAGATCCAGGGGTACGACAGGACAGAGAAAACCCCGGTCGGCAAGATCCGCCTAAAGACTCAGTTCGGTGGCTTAATTGCTAGCACCGAGTTCATGGTTGTTTCTCAGGACACCGCCTACAACGCATTGATGGGTAGGCCATGGCTCCATCTACATGCAACGGTCCCCTCGTCGTATCACCAGTGCCTCAAGTAATCGCTCAACGGTCGAGTAGGCATGCTCCAAGGAGACGCGTCCCCTTTCTCTTCTTGTGAGGCCCACTATCTGGATGTGGGTTATTACAAAAGTAAGGACAAGAAAATCCTGGTAAGCGAGGATGAGTCTGCCCCGATCACAAGTGATCCCTGGGCAAGCATGGATGACGCCTACATCCTCCCGATCCACCGGTTGGAGGCCACAACCCCCGACATGGGACAATGTTTCGTTGTTTCTGGTACGCAAGGAAGGCATGTTCCTGTGTCCAAGTGACAATGGAAAATCACCTCGTACTCCTACATCAACCAGACTCAAGTCATCCCGGAACCCCCTACCCCTATACGGTACCGGGACGTCATGCTCATGACAACGGCGGTGCGCCATACGTGTCTCTTCCGCCGGGCTGGAATTAACCGACTCAGGCCGACACGTCACCACTGCTTTGATATCATCAAACGTGGCCCTTTAGGCCGAAGGCCAGATGGGATAGGGTCGACTGCCTTCATTGCTATGGTCTCAATGGCAAGCGAGTCTCCCGATGTGACGACCGCTGCTGCCCAAGCCGACACCAACTGCCCCTCGGATTTTGATAGCCCAGAATCCCCCCACCCATCGTGGGAAGTCCCCCCACGGGTGGGGAGGAAGACTTGGAGGATGCTCCCCCAGCCTTTGAAGAAGGCGTCTCTACCACAATTGATGAACTGGTACAGGTGAACCTTGGTAGCGAGGCAGATCTAAAACCCACATTGTTCAGCGCAGCCATGTCCCTCGAGGAGCGGCAGCAGTACGTAGACTTCCTCAAACAGCACCGTGATGTGTTTGCTTGGAGTTACAATGAGATGTCAGGGCTAGATCCCCAAGTAGCCGTTCATCGTCTGGGCCTCCCGGCAAAACATCATGGGTTTAAGCAGCCTCCCAGGAAGATGCACCCTTCCCATGGTGCTATGGTTGAGGCCGAAGTTGATAAGCTAATCAAAGCCAACTTCGTCAAGGAGTTCCAGTACCCCAAGTGGATTGCCAACATTGTGCCAGTCAGGAAGAAGAATGGGAAGATCAGAGTATGTATCGACTTCCGCGATCTTAATCGCCACTGCCCAAAGGATGAATTCCCACTCCCGGTGACGGAGCTATTGATTGACGCCACGGCCGGGTTCCAAGCCCTCTCTTTCATGGATGGGTATTCTGGGTATAATCAGATCCGGATGGCCCCCGAAGACGAGGAGTCCACTGCCTTCAGGGCTCCCCAGGGTACCTTTTGCTACCAGGTAATGCCATTCGGTTTGAAAAATGCAGGTGCCACTTATCAGAGGTCCATGCATCGCATATTCAAACCGATCCTCGGGACATTGGTGGAATGCTACGTGGATGACCTTTTAGTCAAATCATGCCAGCGCCAGGACCATCTCAGAGACCTTGAGAAAGTGTTCGGCTTCCTCCATTCTCAACACCAGAAGATGAACCTGCTGAAATGTGCTTTTGGGGTCACCTCCGGGAAGTTTCTGGGCTTTGCTGTCAGATACCGAGGTATCGAGATCGACCCAGAGAAGATCAAGGCCATCAGCCAAATGCCTACCCCGAGAAACATTCGGGAGCTTCGAGGCCTTCAAGGCCACTTAGCCTATATATGCCGATTCATTGCGATTCTGGACGGCAAGTGTAATCCCTTTTCCCGGCTCATGAAGAAGGGTGCCACCTATGAATGGGATGAGGAGTGTCGGACCTCCTTCGAGGAAATCAAGCAGTATCTGCTCCAACCTCCGGTCATGATGTCCTCCGTCTCTAGAAAGCCGCTGGTCCTTTATGTGACCACCCTGGAGAGGTCCCTCGGTGTGCTACTTGCCCAGAAGAATAATGAGGGTACTAAGAATAGTCTCTACTATCTCAGCCGCATGCTTCTCGATACGGAGGTCAGATACTCCCCTATCGAAAAGAGCTGCCTTGCGATCGTCTTCTCCGTGCAGAAGTTACGACATTACCTGCAACACCACGAAGTGCAATTGGTCTCCCGGGTAGACCCACTGAAGTACATCCTGAGCCGTCCCATGCCGACTGGCCGACTAGCATGGTGGGCGGTGATTCTCTAGCAGTTTGATATCAGGTTTGTACCTCAGAAGGCCATTAAGGGACAGGCGTTGGAAGACTTTTTAGCTACCCATCCAACCTCCGCGGATCAATCCCTGGACCTGGATTTCCCTGATGAGATGATCCTCTCAGTCGATCATGCTGCCCCGTGTTGGCAAATGCATTTTGACGGCGCCTCCCGGAGCCCCACCGGTAGGAGGCTCAACGATCCCAAGCTCAACAGAGTGGGCCTGGTGTTGTCTTCATTACCCCGGCGCAAGTCGTCCTGCCATACTCGTTCCTGTTGTCTGAAGGTTGTACGAACAATGAGGCAGAGTACCAGGCTCTCATCACCGGCCTCGAGTTGGCCCTTGAGATCCATGTTCCCTATCTACATGTGAAGGGAGATTCCGAGCTGGTAATCAAGCAGGTTAATGGCAACTGCGTCATCAGGAAGCCAGAGCTTGCACCATTGCTGGAGTACACCCTCCTTCTAATGGCCCAGTTCTCTTCTCGACCAGAGCTAACCCATGTCCCACGGTCGCAGAACGTCCAAGCGGATGCCCTGGATGGCTTAGCCGCGTCGCTCGCAGATCCCGAGCAAGATGATTTGGTCATACACGTGGCCCACCGGAGAGTCATTGCCCCCGTCACCCAAGAGGACCATGATGTCGTGCGGGTAAGCCATCTCACCACCGGACCCTCCATATCGGGAGTCCCGGGTTCGTCAGACGCAGTGGTTGAACCCACCCCCCCCCCCCCCCGACTGGAGAGCACCTTTTGTCGAGTATCTCCAAAATGGTCAGCTCCCGGACGATCGGGCCGAGCGCGAGAGAATTCGACGCCGTGCGCTTCAATTTACCCTCTAGAGCGGCCCCAGTCTGGAACAGATCCTTTATAAGCGGAGTTTCGATGGTGTCCTTCTCCGTTGCCTCCAAGGAGGGGAGATACCTCAAGTTATGCAAGAGGTTCACGCCGGTTCCTGTGGCGCCCATCAAGCTGGGCCGAAATTGTCCCATCAAATCCGGAGGTTTGGGTACTTTTGGCCCTCTATGATCCACGATTGTATTGGATACGCCAAGAGATGCCCCACGTGCCATGTACAAGCCAACTTCTTGCATCGGCCGCCGGAGCCCCTCCACCCCACCAAGTACTCTTGGCCATTTGCGGTATGGGAACTTGATGTAGTGGGACCGTATCCACCGGCAACAGCCCGCCAGTGTAGGTTCATCCTGACTGCTACAGATTTCTTCTCCAAGTGGGCAGAAGCAATTCCTCTCAAAGAGGTCAAGGCTCGTTCCATCGTTGACTTTGTGAGCTCCAACATTATCCACCGGTTTGGGGTCCCTCACGTCGTCCTCACCGATAACGGCACCAACTTCCGAGCAGCTGAATTAATGAAATTGTACGCTAAGTATGACATCCGGTCGAACCATACCTCCCGCTACCACGCGCAGGCGAATGGATAGATTGAGGCATTCAAAAAGACCCTCTCTAACATTCTGCAGAAGATGGTTGGTCAGAACAAGAAGAGTTGACTGGACAAGCTCCCCAACGCCCTCTGGGATTACCGGACGACGACTCGCAACTCTACCCAGGTGACCCCATATTCCTTGGTGTATGGAGATGAGGTCGTCCTACCCATTGAGATCCAGTTTCCGTCGCTACGCACTGTAGTTTATGATCACTAGACATCAGATTAGGTATCCGGGATCCGTCTTGATGAATTTCGAGGCGCTGGACGAGAACTGGCTTCGTGCCCTGCACAATCCGGAAAGGCATCCGGATAAGATAGCGAGAGCCTTTGACAAGAAGGTTCATCTCCGCTCTTTTCTACAGGGTGACCTGGTACTGGCCCTTCGAGTGCCAATGATTCCTGGTAGGAAACCGCCCAAGTTAGAACCCAAATGGGAAGGGCCTTATATCATCCATAAGGTTTACCCCAATGGAGCATACTCCTTGGTGACCATGGATGGAGAGCGTATAACCCCTCCCACCAATGCCAAGTTCCTCAAGCGGTACTTTGCCTAGGGCAAAAAAGTTCCAGCCCGACCCTAAACTACGTGAAGGTCCTGTACGACCTTAAACTACAAAATGGCCCCGCACGACCTTAAACGGCATCTTCGTCCTGCAATACGATAAACTGTGAAACGATCCCGCATGACCTTAAACTCGACACTATAGTCCAACATGACTCTAAACAGTAAAGTCCTGAACGACCATAAACTGCGTCTTCGTCCCGCAGGATGTTAAACTGCAAGCCGGTCAGGCCTTCCTGACCGAGGCTCAGCCTCAGGCCCCTTGGCCTCCTTGGGCCCCTGGCCCCGTCTCCACCGCGGTTTGGCCCCAGGCCCCCATTGTTTTTTCCCCGACTTACCCTCTTATGGGATTGTACGGTATGGTGTAGGACTATGTCCTCATTCACGTCGGATTACTTGTTGTACCGTACATATCCGCAAATGAGGTGCTTCTCATCATCCCGCATGACATTAAACTGCACTTCTAGAACTACGTGTGGCTTGATTCTCATCCTTATGAGATTCGTAGGAATGCTCGGACACCTCGTCTTGAGCCCAGCCCCAAGATTTTCCCTTCCACTGTCCCCCCTAGGAATAGTTTTCTTGGAGGATCTTTGTGTAACAGGGAGTAGGCTTTCTTGGCCCCGCATATGAAACCCCGCTCGCACAAATATTGTAAGGGTCGCACCATGCACCCACTCCCATTCTTCTATCCTCCCACGTCCACTGCATGACGCTAAACTGCATGGCCTTCAAGAACTATGTATGGCTTGATTCTCATCCTCATGAGATACGTAGGAACGCTCGGACATTTCGTCTGTTAGCACAGCCCAAAAGCCAAAATCTTCCCCTCGGGTCAATACATGGCAGGGTGCACACTTTTTCCCCGACCCGCATCGAGCAAGCCTCGACCCGGCTGCACATTCCACCATGGAGGTGTTTTCCCCTTTCGTTGATGGATACAACTATGCATCACCCACTCTTTGACTGGGATTCCGTCATTTTTCACACCCAGAGGGACCCCCAAGAATAGCCTGGATACAATTCCCAAGGGCTCTCCTACCAATACGGGCCAACGCCCCTGAGGGTTTTCAAGCAACAAGCCGATACAAGTCTCGCGTTGCGAATTTGGTCAGCGGTCGACGCTCATTTGTTGCCCCCATACGGGTCACCATAGGAACACTGTGTTTTGAACATGGTCAACAGTGTCCTGGATTTTCGGGTCCACCCCGAGATGTCCCAGGCATCAAGAACAGTGGTTCATTCTTCCCCATCCCGAGGTGACAAACTTCCCCCAGGTGGTGCTAGCCATCCGGGCCACGGCCCAGGATTCCTCATAAGGGTGTACGGTGTGATGTGGGACTATGTCCTCATTCACGTTGGGATCATGTACCGTGTCGTACGCCCCCCCTTTACGAGGCCCAGCCTCAGGCCCCTTGGCCTTCTCGGGTCCCCGACCCTCGTCCTTATGTAAGACGTTAAACTGCAGACCAGTCAGGCCTTTTTGACTGATAACTTTCCCTTTTCTCCGGGCCACGGCCCATGATTCCTCATAAGGGTGTACGGTGTGATGTGGGACTATGTCCTCATTCACATCGGGATCATGTACCATGCCGTACGCCCTCCCTTTACGAGGCCCAGCCACAGGCCCCTTGGCCTTCTCGGGTCCCCGACCCTCGTCCTCATGTAAGACGTTAAACTGCAAACCAGTCAGGCCTTCCTGACTGATGCCTGACCTTAGTCCCCTTGGCCTTTCCGGGCCACGACCCAGGTCCCCTCTTACCCAGGGTGTATGGTGTGATGTGGGACTATGTCCTCATTCACGTCGGCTTCTTCTCCAAACCACACACCTCCCTTGTTTCGTGGTATATTTCTCCCCTTCTCGTCCAGTATGACGTTAAACTACATATAGAGGACAACATGTGGCTTGATTCCCATTCTCATGGGATACGTAGGACCACCTGAATGTCCAAAATTCAGGTCCAACCCCATCTCTTGGGAATCCTCATCCCATCCTGGCCCCTTGGCCTATCCTTCCTCCATGAGAGGATCATATGGTGTGGTGTTGGATTATTTCCTCATTCAAGATGATCTCGTAATGACCACGCCATGCTCCCCCCCTACTGATTTGTTTCGTCGATCCCTTTTTCGGCGGTTCACCAATCTGCTTAAGAGTACTGTGGTTTATTACCTGGAATGCCAAGCTTTACTCGGACACGTCCGCACCCGCTTTCCAGGCTTTGCGTATCCCCGCATCAGGGCTTTCATCATCTTTCACACCCAGAGGGACCCCCAAGAATGGCCTGGATACAATTCCCAAGGGCTCTACTACCTATACGGGCCAACGCCCCCCAGGGTTTCGGACAACAAATCGATAAAATCCCGCGTTGCGAATATGGTCAGCGGTCGATGTTCGTTTGTTGTTCCCACCTCAAGCTAACGCGATACGGACGCTGTGTTTCCATCATGGTTAACAGTTTTCCTCTATCGCCACGCCAACCCATTAAGCCCAAATGTCGGGTACACGATTCACACCCTTCATTCCTTCATCATGTCCAAGTAGAGTCTCAGAATTCTTGGTACTTTTCCTCCGTGCACGTCTGCGCGTTGGGAGAACAAGATGCATCAAAGGTGTCCTTCGAAACTCTCCACCGACTCCCCTTTGATGGAAGCCCCAAGTATTGCGATGAGGATACCCCCATGTTTCCCACACCGAGTTTATCTCACGTGGACTTAGGGATTGGGTTGACATCTGTGCTTACTCGGGAGTTGTCACCATCCATGGTCCGAGCTCTAAGACCATAAAATAAGACTCTCATATGGAAATACGTTCAAGACCCCTTCTCTTTGGGTCCAGCTTGAGTTCAGCAAGTTCACCTCTCTCGGGTCCTACCATTGGGACCCCGAACACCGGACCGCGTGGCGTAGTGTAGGATTACGTCTTCATTCACGTCAGGTTTGCAATAGCTGCACCACATGCACCCCATTATGAGAGTTGGCCCTCCTATTCTTTGTCCTGCATGACATTAAAAGGCACCCTTCAGAACTACATGTAGCTTGATTCCCATCCTCAGGGGATACGTAGGACCACCTGAATGTCTAAGATTCGGGTCCAGCCCCACCTCTTAGTGATCTCCTGATCTCCCGGTCACCTAGGACACTTGGTCTATCCCTCTCCATAAGGGGGATGTGTAGGTATGTAACATGGTTTTGGGCACCGTGCCCCCTTCCCCCGGGAACCTGCCAGCTCTCGATTACCCTCAATGTTGAGTCCCTTGACTCCTTGCAGTGGTTCACCCATGTATTAAGAGCACTCTAGTCCAGGACCAAGAGTGTCAGATTCAACTTGAACAAGTCCTTCCACTTGTCAAGCTTCGTGTTCCCCTCTATTCGGACTTCCATCACCTTTCACACCCAGAGGGACCCCCAAGAACGGCCTGGATACAATGCCCAAGGGCTCTCCTACCGATACGGGCCAACGCCCCCGAGGGTTTTGGACAACAAATCGATAAAATCCCGCGTTGCGAATATGGTCAGCGGTCAATGCTCGTTTGTTAGTCCCCATTTCAGGCTAACGCGACAGGATGTTGTGTTGCGAACATGGTCAGCAGTAATCCTCTGTCTTCATGCCAGCCCCTTCAGTCCTTGAATGTTGGTTGCATGATTCACATCATTTTCCACCCCATCATGCCCAGGTGGAATCTCGACAATTTTGGCGCTGTCCCTCAGTGCACCTTTGCATGCTAGGGGGACAAAGCTGCAGTCTGGTGTCCTTTGGGGCTCCCATGGTCCGAGCTCTAAGACCATAAACTAAGATCCATTCGGGACTATGTTCAACTTGATTCCCATCCTCATGGGATACGTAGGACTGCCCAGACGCCCTGTCTCCTGGTACAACCCATTCAGGAAGCCAGTCTCTCTCCCTGTTTCACCTCTGCGTAGGCCCCTCGGCCTAAGGTTTCCCTCTCCGGATGGCGTACAATTTGATGTGGGATCATGTCTCCGTTAATTGTGTCTTATAACACTGTGCACATTTCCCGCCTAGCATCGTCTCTACTACGTCTGCGCTGCATGACGATAAAATGCATGCTTGGTCCTATCATATGACCCAAAACTGTGACATTATCGTCCTGGCTGCACGACGAAAAACAACACTACATTGTGGTAACCTCGTTGTAGAGGACATCACGTTGGGTACTGTCCATGTGCCATACCATTTGTCAATGCCCATCGCGACTTGATCCTTGTGGCGACATCACGGCCTACTATTCTAGGCCTGTCGCTTCACAAAAAAAACCATTCACCCTAAAGAACAAACATGATACATCAAATTCTGCTTCTTTTAGTGAAAGGGCCACGCCCTCACTCCCCTTTTCCCCTGACACTGGTATCCTACCGTGTCACTATCCAGAACTACGTATGGCTTGATTCCCATCCTTATGAGATACGTAGGAGCGCCCAAGGACTTCCCCATGGGCCCGGCCTAACCTTTGTGTTCGGTCCCTCGACTCGAGTGTTTCCCCAGAGAATGCATGGTAAGTAGGGATTAGGTCCTCCTTCATGTCGGGTTTTGATGCCATGCGTCCCCTACTCCCTTTACCTATTTATGGTCTAAGGTCCATCAAGAACTACGTAAGGCTTGATTCTCATCCCTATGAGATACGTAGGACGCCCGGGCACTTCCCCGCGGGCCGAGTCTAACTTTTCCTGGTCCGAATTCTACGACCCTAAACTAAGATCTCCCCAAGGGAAAGGAATCTGCTCCCTCTCTCTAATACGTTTCGTTGTCGTATTTAGATGTGTTTCGACAAAGAACCCGAAGTGTGGGACTTTCATGTGGACATTCCCTTCGTCCCACGACCAAGCTTTGTGAACTCACTATTTGGATCCTCATCCTCTTCCACGTCCAAAAGGACCCCCGGGCGACATGGATACTTGGATTAAGGGCTCTCCATGAATGCTGGACCTAAGGGCCCTTCAATCGTTTCGGGCCAACGTCCCCACGGATATTGGACAACAAATCGATAAAATCCCGCGTTGCGAATATGGTCAGCGGTCGATGCTCATTTGTCTGTCCCCATTCTACACTAACGTGACAGGGTACTGCGTTGCGAATACGGTCATCAGTTACCCTCCATCGTCACACCGCCATCATTGTGATCTGGATCTCGAGCATCATTATTCACACATTTCCACTTCCCCACGTTCAAGTGGAATTCCATCATACTCGGCTCTTTCTCTTCGCACATCTAGGTGTGCCACAATATTGTGTTAGTGTCACTGGGTTGGGATTCACCGAGCGTCCCTTTGACCTAACTAGCCCCTCTCTGTGTCAGGAAATTCCCACCACTACTGCTTGTTTCCCACACCGAGCACGACTCTCGTGGGCTTAGTAGTTTTGGCAGGATGTGTACCAACACGGTCAGGATGCTCCTCGTCTTGCATGACGTTAAAATGCTCTTTCAGAACCACGTATGGCTTGATTCCCATCCTCACGGGGTACGTAGGAATGCACAGCCACTTTGCTTCAGGGCCAGCCCAATCCTCACTCTTGGTCCCTCAACCTGAAGAGTGTCCTCCGGGGGTATGTGGTGTGATTTGGACTCCAAGTCCTCATTCGCGTCGGTTTCATATCTACCGCGCCACACGCTTCCTTCCCTCTTATTCCACGTTCTATCATATGACGTTAAACTACATGAGTCTATGTGTCCTCAACGAATGACAATAAACTACGGTTCTGCCCTGAACAAGTTCAGGATGCCCCAAGATCCCACTGGGAAGTGACGGATCCCCTTGATAAGGAGGCCCTGTCTAAAAGAAGGAATGATCCATGATCAAACTGATGCACCTATCGCACGTACTCCCACCACGGTGGTGTAACTACCTAAGTGTTGGATTCTGTTCGGACAGACCATCACCCCATATTCCACGCTTTGCGTGCCCCTTATTCGGAACCTCATCCTCTTTCGTGTCTAAAGGAACCCCCTAACGGCCTGGTCTCATGCCGCATCGGCTCACCTACCGTCCTGGGCCAACGTTCTGGAAGACTGGTCATGTTTGGAGGGACCCCCAATAACGGCCTGGATACTACGCCCAAGGGCTCTCCTACCATTACGGGCCAACGTCCCGAAGAATTGATCGACAACAAATTGATAAAATCCCGCGTTGCGAATATGGTCAGCGGTCGACGCTCATTTGTTGTCCCCATTTCGGGATAACGCAGTAAGGGTACCGTTTCTCCACTAAGGTTAACGATTGTCCCTTATTGTCACGCCATCCCCACAGTGTTCCGAATCTTGGGTATCATGATTCACACTTCCCATTTTCATCTGTTTGGACCGATTTCAACGCCCCTGGCGTTGCCCCGTTCGTGCATAAGAGCACGTCGAAGAAACAGTAATTCGGATATCCTGGAAGTTCCTCCTCCGATCAAGCCTTCCCCATCAATCAGAAATCTGGACTGGCTTGAGGAATTGTCGTCAAACGCTCCGCAAAAAGTTTAGGGGTGTAACAAGGCAATTCAATAGTGGAAATCGTGCGTGCTACGACATTCAAAACAAAGGTGAAATTTGGAAGCACGAAAGTACCAATAAAAGGGTTTGGGGTTTGTTACAATACTCGGGGGTTGACTTCCCCCGTGGACGGGTTGACCCCGTCAAAAGAGCGTTGCAGCTCCGCCACCCGTTGACTTGCGGCATCTAAGGCTTGCTGCCGTTGAACTAGCTCTCGCTCCTCCTCCGCAGCGGTGGGGCGCAGTTCGTCAGTTCTGGCTTTGGACCTCTCTACATTAGCTTGAACGACAGCCATCTCTCCAGAGGTCTGCCTCATATGCTCTTCTGCCTCCTCCAGCTGGGCCTTCAACCGAGAGACCAGCTCAGTTTGTGCATCAAGAGAGGCTGAAAGCTCGTCTGCCCGGGTCTGCATCCGTTGAACCTCGCCTTCAGCCTCCTGGAGCTTCTTGATGATGGTTGCCTTCCTCCGCTGCCAGCCCACGCTGAGCCCACGATCATGCTCCCGGATCTTCTCAGCCATAAGATCTCGAATGAGTGAATGAGGACGTTGGGCATCCACTACCCCAGTGCATAGTTCGCACAACCGCGAGTGAAGCCTATCCATTTCGGCCATCCATTGTGCTTGGGGAGTGTCCTTGATAAAGAGTGCGATCAACTTCCACGACCGGCGGCGAACTATGCTGTTGTCTTCCTCGTCGGAGGTCATTTCGTCCCAGTCCGCGCGATTGGCACGCTCATACGTGGGATACGCCCGCAGGAAATCCTCGGCAGGATCAACATCCGGTGTCGAATCCAGTGCGACACCTGGAACCGAAGCAGGCGCGACAGAGCTGGGACTGACCAGTTGATCCTCATCCTCGGAGTCCACCTCAATGATTTCGGGTACGGCCCTGCTGGCGGACCCGCCAGTGATGATGTGCGTCGCAGCTTGAGGAGATGGAGGGACTATTGCCACCATCACTGGCATGCCCCTAGGAGGGACGCCACCAGACATCCCAATCAGCCTTGCCGCAGCAGCCCACGCCAGTCGAAGAACTGCACGACAAAGAGGGACATAAACGTTAGTTGGCATGGCCTATATGTGACAACGAGGAGACCGGTGGAGGAGACTTATGAAGATCGACCTCCGAGCACTGCTCTTGAGCTGGTATTGATGGGACCCCGAGACGAGGCCCCCCGTATACTGTTGGAAGGTCTGGATATTCCATAGGAGCCACCTAGGACGCCCTAGTCCCACCAGATGTAGAACTGGACGCAGCCATAGGCGTGGGTTCTAAAGGTCCCGCATCATCACCCGCCAAGGAGTGAGAACGAGGCCTACGAACAAGTTCCTCCTACATGGCTCAAACATTGGTGAGAAGTCCATAGGGATCCAAGAACAGATCGTAAGGATAGAAGTTCAGAATGCTACCTCGAGAGCCTCCGCGAAAACGTCGGATTCTGAGCATCGGTCTCCGACCTCGCCCTCCTCAAGTGGGTCTCTCCTCAAGCCTCATCCTCCCGAGAGGAGTCCTCTGATTCCTCCGGCAAGGGGAAGCGCTCCCTCAGATCGGCAGCCGATAACTGTGGGGGGACCGTCTGATTCAACAGTACCCTCACCCGGTCTGTCATTGGGCGAGGGACACCACTGGAGTGGACGTAATCCTCCAGCTCTTCCAGGTACTGTTCTGCCTCCGCCGGAGACGCCATGAATCCTGCCCGAACTGGGCCTATACCCGGTAATTCCATCCCAAGGCGATTCAGGTGGGCCCATATCTTGGATGGGCCGAGGAATTTCCGGTTGACATCCCAAATGTCCCAAGCTTCCGGGAAGACGGCGTCCTCTGCCATGTCAATGTGATGCAGGTGCTTCCCCGAAGCCTGAGTGGATATTGTTGTACCCCTCTCTCTTCGATTTTAATGATCACAATCACTCTCATAGTGTTCTAACTTGTTTTCAAGTGTTTTGATGCTAGGAAAAAGCTTGCACAGGAGTTGGCCCAAGAAGGCTGATAGTGGACTCTCTGAGTCCACCGGCCAACCGGTGTATTACCACCACCCAGCCGGTGGTCTCTTGCAGAAGCATTTCCTTCTTCCAAATCCACCGGTCAGCCGGTGCTAGCACACCGGCCAGCCGGTGGGGTCACCAGCCAACCGGTTTTTGCCCACCGGCTAGCCGGAGGACCCAGGCAGTAGGCTTGCCCACTGCCTGGTGCCACCGGCCAACAGGTGGATGACCACCGGCCGAACGGTGGAACCCAGACAGAAAGCCTCCTCTCTGTCTGGACCACCGGCCAGCCGGTGGACCACCGGCCAGCTGGTGAGACACCACCGGTCAGCCGGTGTGCCCAGTCAAACTAGTCGTTGGGCTTTGACCAGACTTGTACTTTTGACCCCCAATGTCTTCGAAATCCCTCCAACAGCCATATTGAAGTGTTTATGGGTATTTCTCCTATAAATAAGAAACCATGGATGAAGGGAACACTACTGAAACATATTTGGATGTCTTGCCGCTCTAACGACAAATCTCCAAGGCCTCATGTGATTCATTGCCATCCTTGGAGCTTGAGCTCCCTCTCCATCAGCTGCTCTCACACTTTTGGCGCTCAAGGCTTCCGTGTGTTTTTATTATTTTATTTGTTTAGTTCTTCATTGGGTTTGGATTAAAAAAAACCTCTCATTTAAATTCGTTCTTTCAATTGGATTTCTTGCTACAACCATAATAAAAAAGCAAGTTGTACGAAGGTGTTCTAGCCTACCTTAAAACGACTAGTGGGTTTCTTGCTACAACCATTAAAAAGAAATCTGACGTATAAATCTCTCAACGGTTCTTGTTGGGAGCGGAGACGTAGGCTTGGGAATTAAGCCGAACTTCGTTATCAAATTGTGTCTTGCCTTTTTTATTTCTGCTGCATTGATAATTGTTTTAAATTGTTAATTATTTTTGAAAAGGCAATTCACTCCCCCACTTGCCATCCTCTACGACCAAACATTTGGTATCAAAGGGAGCGTTTGTGTAATACCATAACCGGTTACAAACTTAAGATCCTTAGTGATGGCTAATTCCTCGCATGCTCCCAAAGGGTATTCTATGACTCGGGCTCCATTCTTTGATGGAACCGATTACACTTATTGGAAAACTCGCATGATTACTTTTCTTAGAAGCATTGGTTATCCTATCTATAGGATTTTAATGCAAGGCTATACATTATCTAACAAGGATGAGTCCAAATGGACCCCCGAAGACATTTCCAATTTTGAGCTTGATGGAAAAACCATGAATGCTCTTCATTGTGGGCTAGACCGTAATGAATTCAACCGTGTATCTACTTTCTCCTCTTCTTATGAAATTTGGAAACTTTTAGAAGTAACCCATGAGGGCACTAACAAAGTCAAAGACACTAGATTAGACATGTATCGTCAAGATTTTGAAAGTTTCACCATGAACCCACACGAATCAATTACTGAAATGTTTACTTGTTTTACTGACGTTTGTAATGGAAGAAAATCTCTTGGTGAGGATGTTTCTGCATAAATGATGGTCAGGAAGATTCTTTGGGTCCTACCAAGCTCATGGGCACCAAAGGTGACCGCAATTCAAGTAGAAAAAGATGTCAAGAAAATGCCGGTTGAAGAGCTCATTGGATCACTCATGACCTACGAGATCACCATGAAGAGGCAAGCCGATAAAGAAGGTAAAACCTTCAAGGAGAAAAAGAACATTGCTTTCAAAGCAAAGGAAGAAAGATCCTCCGCTGATAGCAAATCCGAGATTGCTCAACTAGCAAGAAAAATGAGCAAATTCATGAAGAAAAAGAAGAATTTTCGAAGGGCACGAAAGGAAGAGCCCAAAGCGGAGAATGAAGTTACATGCTTTGAATGTGGAAAGAAAGGCCACATCAAACCGGAGTGCTCCATTTTCAAGACAAGGGTTAAAGAAAAGAAAAACAAGAAGGCTTTCAAAGCATCCACATGGAGTGCAAGTGATGACTCCATGTCTTCAAGCGACTCAAGCGATGAAGGTGGAAAATGCCTAATGGCATTTGATGAGGTATCTTCTTCCGACTCCTCTTCCTCATCTTCCTCTTTCAATAATGACATGCCCTATGAAGATCTCCAAAATGTGAGAGATCAATTAGAGGAAGGTTTTCATGAACTTACCTCTAAATTTATGGCTTTGAAAATGAAAAATAAAATTCTCATTTCTGAAAAAGAACAACTTCTCAAAAAGAATGAGGAACTTACCCTTAAGATCCAAGATATTCCAAATGTTGATTCTTTGAAATCAACCATTAAAGATCTAATGGAGTCTCTTTCCACGTTCACCCAAGGTGAACAAAATTTGACCAAATTACTAGGTTCTCAGCGTTCGGCTAGAACAACACATGGACTAGGCTTTAACAAACAAGCCACTTCTTCTAGAGAACCCAATACTTTTGTAAGGGGGAGCTCTCAATATAAATTTTATAATTATTTTAAAAATACTGGGCACATGATTTATGAATGTGATTGTAAAAATGCAAGGTATGGAAGCCCCAAAACCATTACCAACTCGGATGAGTATTTTAGGTGGCAGCCCTCTAGAAAAATATGGGTTCAAAAGTCTCTTTTAGCTAATCTATCCGGACCCAAACTTATATGGGTACCAAAATATATTCTTTCTTGATTTTGTAGGATAAACGCCAAAGAAGTTTGACTACGAAAGGCTCGTGGTATCTCAACAGCGGATGCTCGAGGCACATGTGTGGCGATCCCTCTGAGTTCAACTCCCTTGAAGAATTCGATGGAGGATACGTCACCTTCGGTGACAATTCTAAAAGAAAGATCGTCGGAATAGGTACCATTGGGTTTGGTAGCACCTCTTTAATTAAAGATGTTTTATTTGTTAAAGGTTTAAAACATAATCTAATTAGCATTAGTTAACTTTGTGATAGTGGTTTTTCGGTGAATTTTCAAAATGATTTATGCAATGTGTTTGATTTTCAAAACAAATTGATATTTTCTACTTCCCGTTTTCAAAATGTTTACATTATTGATTTAAAGTCTTTAGCTAGCCAAAATGTTAAATGTTTAAGTGCTCTTGACAATGAGTCTTGTCTTTGGCATAGAAGGTTGGGGAATTGTAGCTCTCATTCACTTCTAAAGCTTAATAAGAACAAGCTCATCCGTGACCTTCCTAAACTTAAGTTTAAGAAAGATTTAATTTGTGAGCCATGCCAACTTGGCAAGCAACCCAAGTCTTCTTTCAAATCTAATAAGGAAGTGTCCACTTAAAAATATCTTGAGCTCCTACATCTTGATCTTTTTGTTCCTACCCCTTTAGCAAGTCTAGGTGGAAAATCCTATACCTTTGTCCTAGTAGATGACTTTTCTCATTTCACTTGGGTTTTCTTTTTAGCTCATAAAAATGATTCTTGTAGAACCTTTTTGAAATTCTCTCGGAAAGTAGAAAACGAAAAATGATATAAAATTATATCGCTCCGTAGTGACCATAGAGGTGAATTCGAGAACAAAGAATTCGATGAATTGTGTTCCTCTCAAGGATACAATCACACCTTCTCTGCCCCTAGGACTCCACAACAAAATGGAGTTGTTGAAAGGAGAAACCGAACTCTCCAAGAAATTGCTCGAACCCTCCTTAGTGAATTCAACCTCCCTCAATTTTTTTGGGCCGAGGCAGTTAACACTGCTTGTTATACTATCAATAGAGTCCTTGTAAGACCCCTTCTTAAGAAAACCCCCTATGAACTTTGGAAAGGCAAATTTCCCAAAGTTGGTTATTTTAAAGTGTTTGGTTGTAAATGATTTATCCTTAACACAAAAGGTAACCTTGGGAAATTTGATGTCAAATCCGATGAAGGTATTTTTCTTGGGTACTCCAACTCAAGAAAAGCCTATTGTGTCTTCAACAAATGTTCAAAAACCATCGAAGAATCATCTCATGTCAAGTTTGATGAAAATCTTCCAAAACCCCATCCGATCATTGAAGATGTTGAAGATAAGCTTGATAAACTTGAATTAAATGATTCCTCTTCTCCTCTCAAGGAGGATGATGATCATGAACCTTCTTCACCTTCTTTTCCTTCCACCTTGCCTAAGGTTTGGAAACCTTCTAGAGACCATCCATTAGAAAATGTTATAGGTGATCTTCAAGTCGGTACTCGAACTAGAAGATCAATCCTCAACGAGGTTGAACATCAAGCCTTCTTTTCTCACCTAGAGCCTCAAACCATTAATGATGCCATTAATGATGAGAATCGGGTTCTTGCAATTCAAGATGAACTAAATCAATTCACTAGAAATGATGTTTGGACTCTTGTTGAAAGACCCAATGATCATCCAATTATTGGCACTAAATGGGTTTTTAGGAACAAACTTGATGATCAAGGAAATATAACTCGGAACAAGGCTCACCTAGTAGCTAAGGGCTATAATCAAGAAGAAGGAATTGATTATGGTGAAACCTTTGTGCCCGTTGCTAGATTGGAATCCATTAGGATCTTGTTGGCTTTCGCCGCCCACTTAAATTTCAAACTTTTTCAAATGGATGTTAAAAGAACCTTTTTAAATGGTTTTATTTCATAAAAAATCTTTGTTGAACAACCTCCCGGTTTTGAAGATCCAAAATTTCCAAATCATGTTTTTAAATTTACCAAGTCTCTATATGGCTTAAAGCAAGCCCCTCGGGCTTGGTATGAGCGGTTAATAAAATTTCTTTTAGAAAATGATTTTAAAATGGGTCAAGATGATTGTACCATCTTTTTAAAACACACTTAAAAAGATCTTTTAATCATCCAAATCTACGTCGATGACGTTATCTTTGGTTCTACCAAAGAATCACTTTGTACTGATTTTTCAGATTTAATGAGAAAAGAATTTGAAATGAACTTTATGGGGGAATTGAAATTTTTTCTCAGTTTTCAAATCTTTCAAAATTCAAAAGGTATTTTTCTAAGCCAAGGCAAATACACAAATGAGCTCTTAAGTCGTTTTGGTATGGATCAAGTAAAGGAAATTATTACCCCCATGAGTACTTCCTGTAAGCTTACGTTAGATGAAGTCGGGAAACCAGTTGATAACAAGATTTATAGGAGTATGATCGGGAGTCTACTTTACCTAACTGCGACCCGTCCTGACATCATGTTCAGTGTTTGCCTTTGTGCTCATTTTCAAGCCAATCCCAAAGAATCTCATTTTAAATCGGTCAAAAGGATTTTTAGGAATTTAAGAGGATCCAAAAACATTGGTTTATTTTACCCTTCTAATACTTCTTTCGAACTTTCTTCATATTCGGATGCTGATTTTGGCGGATGTCAATTAGATCGAAAGAGTACTAGTGGAACCTGTCATCTGCTAGGCAAGTCCCTTGTATCGTGGAGTAGCAAGAAGCAAAACTGTGTTGCTCTCTCTACTGCAGAGGCCGAGTACGTAGCCACTGGGAATTGTTGTGCCCAAATTATTTGGATGCAGCACACTCTCTTGGATTATGGCCTTTCCTACGATCATGTCCCTATTCGATGTGACAACACTAGTGACATTAGTATTTCTAAGAATCCAATAAAAAATTCTAGAACAAAGCATATAGACATAAGGCATCATTTCCTTCGTGACCTTTTTCAAAAAGGGGATATCACTTTGGACTTCATTTCTACTGATTTCCAATTAGCTGATATTTTTACCAAACCGCTCCCGGTTGAACATTTTGATTTTATTAAGGGGGAGTTAGGAATGATTCGTCAATGAGAACTATTAAATATTTGACTCTTTTGGCTTGCTTATGTTTTTTTAAGTTATTTAAACTCTTTTTTATTTTAATTTTATTTATTTTTTATGAATTTTAAAACCACCGGTCAACCGGTGGTACATCACCGGTTAACCGGTGGTGTCGGGATTTTCTTTTTTGGGCCGGCCGGAGGAAGGGTTAAAATTAAAATTAAACCCTTCCCCTCCCTTTCTTCTCTCTCTCTCTCATGCGGCCCCTCCAAAACCGCGGCTCCTCCAAAGCCCTAGCCTCCCTTCTTCATTCTTTCCCTCTCAAACTCCATTCTTCTCTCAATCTCTCTCATTTTATCTCCTTTTTCCTTCATGGGTCCTCGCTCTTCTCGCAAAGGAAAGGGTATCGCTCAAGAAGCACCTCCTCCTCCTTCAATTCCTCAACTTCCGGAAATATGGCATGACAAGGTCATTCTGCCAGGTAGAGTGATTGACTATTCATGGATTTATTCTGCTCGTCTCGAGCTTTTCTCCATTATTGAATATCAACACTGGAATTACTTTTTTGAACCTCCTGAGAAGGATGTTATTTAACCTTTACTTGTCAAAGAGTTTTATGCTCACTTGACGTGGTCGGTTTCTGACGACACCGATACCATTTCCACCACCGCTCTTGGGCAACCTATCACTTTCAAATCTGTGGAGGTTGCCAGAATGCTAGGAGTTCCTCATGTCGGGCCTCATGCATTTGCTCAGGGGGAGTTTCCTCGGGACCCTGATTTTGATTTAGCTGTCGCTCTTGAGCATCTCACAGGACAGCCCAACAATCCAATTGTCAAGCTCTCCCAGCTCACCCCTAACCATCGAATAATTGAGCACCTTATTCAGACCTCCCTTGCGCCCCATATCGGTGATCACGATATAGTGAAATTCATTGATATTTATCTTCTCTCTTATATTACTAGAGGGATTCATTTCAATTTGGTCTGGTTCCTGTTCCGGGCCATGACTTATGTGGATGAGCACCCACGCCGATCCAAAACTCTACCTTTCGGTCACCTTTTGACCAAAATCATCACCCTCCTTGATGTGCCTCTCCATGCTACTTCCTTTGAGCAGCCAAATAAGGATAGCATCGTCAATTTTATGATGGTGCAACGGATGAACATCCATTGGCACCCTTGGTGCCAGGAGTGGATCACTGACAAGGATGACCTTCTCAAGGATTACTCTCCTCAGAAGCATTCACATCCTCCATCCCATGCCATGCCTCCTGCTATTGCTGCTGCTTATCCTCTTTCAGACAGTGAGGACAGTGATGACGATGAAGAGGAAGGGAGTGGTGACAGCGAAAGTGATGCTGAGTCTGATGCTGGTGAGGAAGCTGGAGCGGATGATGATGCACCTGGGCCTGCTGATGTTGTGCCCCCTCCCGCTACTACTGGTGGCTTGTCGGTGACGACTGATCAATTCCTACGCTTCCAGGATCAAATTGAGACCCGGCTCGACTTTCACTTTTCCTTCTTCAGCTCTCAGTTTGATCAGCTCCATTCTCGGATCGACTCTCTTGATCGTCGCTTCGAGGCGGTCCAGGCTCCTCCAGCTCCTTCGTCCTTCAGGCGTCGTCGTCACTCTCGGCCCTCTAGGAGTGAATAGAGCCTTTCCTGTTTTTGACTTGTCTTTGTATTTGTGTTTTGAACTCTCTATGTAATGTTTCATCTTTTATAAATTTCAAGTTGTCTTATCTATCATTTTTTTCTCATTGCTTACCTCTTTTTTTTGTTTATCTAATTTCTTCTCTTTTTTTCTTTTTCCCTCCTATTTTGATAATCCCAAAGGGGGAGAAATTTCTCTGTTTACTAATTTCTCTATTTACTAGTTTCATATTTCAACTGATTAAAGTGCTCTTTTTAAAAGCTAATTTTTTTAAAACCGGTAAGTTATTCATTTGTTCCTTTTAAAAAAAATGACCTATGGTTACAATTTCAAAATGACTCATTCTCTTTAGATTAAGATCATTTTCAATACATGGTACATCTCTTCAAATTTGAAATGATCTCTAATATTTTTTCATGTCCAAAATTGTTTATTTATGTTTTCAATTGGAATATCCTTTTTAAAGCTTTCTCTTTTCTGATTGTGATCATCAAAATAGGGGGAGATTGTTGTACCCCTCTCTCTTGGATTTTAATGATCACAATCACTCTCATCGTGTTCTAACTTGTTTTCAAGTGTTTTGATGCTAGGAAAATGCATGCCCAAGAGTTGTCCCAAGAAGGATGTTAGTGGACTCTCTGAGTCCACCGGCCCACCGGTGTATTACCACCGGCCAACCGGTGGTCTCTGGTAGAAGCATTGCCTTCTGCCCGATCCACCGGTCAGCCGGTGCTAGCACACCGGCCAGCCGGTAGGGTCACCGGCCAACCGGTTTTTGCCCACTGGCCAGCCGGAAGACCCAGGCAGTAGGCTTTCCCACTGCCTGGTGCCACCGGCCAACCGGTGGATGACCACCGGCCAACCGGTGGAACCCAGACAGAAAGCCTGCTCTCTATCTGGACCACCGGCCAGCCGGGAGCTTAGCACCGGCCAGTTGGGAGCTTAGCACCGGCCAGCCGGGAGCTTATCACCGGCCAGCCGGGAGCTTAGCACAGGCCAGCCGGGAGCTTAGCACCGGCTAGCCGGTGGACCACCGGCCATCTAGTGAGACACCACCGGTCAACCGGTGTGCCCAGTCAAACTAGTCGTTGGGCTTTGACCAGACTTGTACTTTTGACCCCCAACGGCTCCGAAAGCCCTCCAACGGCCATATTGAAGTGTTTATGGGTATTTATCCTATAAATAAGAAACCATGGATGACGGGAACACTAATGAAACATATTGTGATGTCTTGCCGCTCTAACGACAAATCTCCAAGGCCTCTTGTGATTCATTGCCATCCTTGAAGCTTGAGCTCCCTCTCCATCAGCTGCTCTCACACTTTTGGCGCTCAAGGCTTCCGTGTGTTTGTATTATTTTATTTGTTTAGTTCTTCATTTGGTTTGGATTAAAAAAAACCTCTCATTTCCATTCTTTCTTTCAATTGGGTTTCCTGCTACAACCATAATAAAAAAGCAATCTGTACGAAGGTGTTCTAGCCTACCTTAAAATGGCTAGTGGGTTTCTTGCTACAACCATTAAAAAGCAAGCTGACGTATAAATCTCTCAACGGTTCTTGTTGGGAGCGGAGACGTAGGCTTGGGAATTAAGCCGAACTTCGTTATCAAATTGTGTCTTGCCTTTTTATTTCCGCTGCATTGATAATTGTTTTAAATTGTTAATTATTTTTGAAAAGGCAATTCACCCCCCCTCTTGCCATCCTCTACGACCCAACAGATATCCTACGGAATCCCCTCGGTGGCCACCCCTCCAGATGACCCCGATCTCCCGGAATCACCGGATCCACCGCTGCTGCCATACCCTCGGCCGGTGCGGGTCTCGCCGCCATGGCAGCCCCGCTACCGCGAGCGGCCCTAGCTGCCCTACGACCTCGACCTCGAGATATAGGAGGCCCACCGTCACCAACCCGGATCATTGGTTGCTTCAGCATCTCCCTCGGATAAGCGGCCTCCCAACTAATGGCGTACTCCTTCACTAATCCAAAGGCGACGATGGATGGAGGCAATGCAATCCGCATCTTTCCATCTTGACGTGTGAACATGAGCCACAGCTGCCTCAACACACACGGGTGCTCCTCGTGACGCACCTCCCAGTAGACCTGCGGGGTCAGCCGCTGGAGGCACCGAAACTGCCTCGCAAACCGATACGGAGTGTACGGTTCACAGAGCGGCTCACGATCTATTCGTGCCACCAAAACTCCACCTCAGAAGGCCAGGAGGTAAGCCCGATGTTCTTCCGTTCCCGGTCCGTCATCAGTAAGCATCCCCGTCGGCAATGGGAAGGGATGAAAGTTGAACTCGTCTTCCCTCCACACCCTATTCAGCACCATCGGAACGGCCAGTTTGAACGGGAAGCTCCCGACTGCGTTCAGGATGGAGGGGCGAAAGTTTGATCCCGACTGTGAAATGGGGTTTGGATATTCGTAAATCCCCCTGATAAGCGCTGCGATCCACCCATATAGGAGGTGGAAGGGCCCACATATCCTTGGCGGCTTCTTGACCTCGCTAATATGCCGCGGCATTCTATACAGTTTGGTGAGAATCGGGATCCCCAGGTTGATCCGCTGCCCCATGGACAACATCGACGCCATGATAAACGAGCTGGGCCGTACCCCCATGCTTGTATCTCTCACCGGTAGGATCCAACCACAGATGAGAGCCGCGATGAACGTCGCCAGCCTGACTATCGGCTGTTGTTCAGTGCTGACACTGAAACCCCAAGTTTTCCATTGGTTGTCCTCCAAGACCCGCCAATACGAGTGCCCTTTACCCCATTGGGCCGCCCTTGGACAATTTCGAGGCCTCAGAGGGAACTCTCGATTCTCTGGGAAATTCAGGAAGCATTTGAACCACCTCCTGAAGTGGATGTCCCTCACTGCCTCCTTGTCCCCTCCAGGGACAAGCGCCATCAGCGCCGATTCCAGTCGCGGCATTTTCTCCGCATCCCCCCACGCGCTGGCAACGGGGAGGAACTCGTCATACATGGCCCCCAAGATTGGGACCCCAGAAATCTGGTGGACATCCCACAGGCTGATGCCCAACTCCCCGTGATGCAGGTGAAAAGTGTTGGTCCTAGATGACCATCTACTCAGCAACTCCGACATTAGCTGCTTCGGTTGGTAAATGTGTAATTGGGAGGCCCATGCCGCCTCATACAACCCCACTCTCCTCAACTAGGCCCCAAACTCTTCGCATGAGGCACCTACCCAGTAGGCCCAGGCCTAGTCATCAGTAAAGTTGCCGCCCTGGCGCAGGTCCCACTCATCGGACCATCCCTTCTTCGAATCCTGCAAGGCCGCCTTCAGCATTGTACGGTAGAGGGGAGGGGTAGTCTCCGGCAGCAATGGCTTCCCGTCGATTTCGTTCACATGGTTGTAGAGACAGTCAGCGGTGACAGGTGTGATGTCCTCCCGCGCGTGACCATCGGCCGCCCTGAACCATTGGTGCTGGCACGGTGTGCTCCTAAACTAGCAAGCTGGTTTGTCCCTACTCGCCTCAGGGATGAAGACGTCATCCCTCAGCCCGAAGCCGTACAACGGCAGTTTCTTGCACTGAGGATAATCTTTCTGACCCTCCGAGAGCATATCCGTCAAAGAAGTGTGGTCCGAGTGGCTCCGGATCATCTCCCCTAAGCTTGGACAGTTGTCCATCTCCTCTCGATGAGCAGCATCTGCAAGGACCCCCAAGACAACTTCTTGATTGGCCATTTTAACACTGACACTCAGAAAAGAGTTCTCTCGGCTGGATCGCGAATCTCGACTGCGAAGCTGAAATCACGAGGTCGGATCGCGAAGATCGGTCACGAGACCAAGACGCGAAGTCTGGCCAAGGCAGAAAAGCAGAGGTTCGCTTGGCGCGAACGCAGAGTCGAAGACCCGCGGTTCGCCGCGAAGCTCGATTCGCGAAGGGCTGTCGCGGAGTACGCGGAGCTTCGCGAAGTCGAGTGAACAAAAAGACAAGGAAGGCACATGAAGACAAAAGAGTGCAGACCCCCTATTTATAGGCGGTGACCCCGGAGCATCGCTGTGCGTCTCACCCGCGCGAAGCATCGCGGCGCGTCCGGATCCGCGGCCCCGGCAAGCATCGCGGGGCCCCTTCGCGATGCTGCATCGCGAACCATCGACAATTTTGGCGATTTTCCCTCAGACTTAGACCCTTCTCCCTCCGTGGATTCAAGTCTGAGGGGGAGCATTTGTTGGCGCCAAAAATACGGCCCGAAAGAAAGAAAGGAAAAAGACAGCTGGCGCGCTGCCTCGCGAAGCACCGCCGCGAAGCACCACCGCGAAGTACCCACGCGAAGCGCCCCGACCATTGAGGCCCCGCGAAGCTCCAGAGGCGGTAATCCTCCGCGAACACATTTTATGTTCGCGAGCCACCACGAAGCTCCGGAGGCAGTAATCCTCCGCGAATGCATTTGACGTTCGTGAGCCGCCGCGAAGCTCCGGAGGCGGTAATTCTCCGCGGACGACGTTGACGTTCTCGAGCGCGCCGTGAAGCATCGGAGGCGGCGCGCGAGCCCTGCTTCGCGGCGCCCCTTCCCTATAAATACTGGACTCCCCCTGAGTCCCGAAGACGGACAATCCGACCTTTCGACATCTCCTCTACCGAATCGCGAAGCACTCTTTTCCCCAGGAATCATGAGCTCTGCGAGGTATTTCTACTTCACGAGACGCCTCTACTTTGTCTCGTTTTGATCCCCTCTTCCGGGAGGGATGCCCTTCACAAATCTCAAGGGAGTTCGCGAAGGAAGGGTATTCCCAAGGGAACCCAGGCAGCCGCAGAGCATTTATTCTTCGCGAAACACCCAACCCATGCTAGTGATCCCTATGCCAAGGCAGGATCACTATGCATCGCGAAGCACACTGCTTCGCAGGACCCTGCTTCGCGAGGCACCCCTTCTTCGCGAGGCAGTGCTCCGCGAACACTGTTCCACTTCGCGAAGAACCTTCCACTCACACCTATGCCCCATGCTACGGCCAAGGCACTCCACTTCACAAAGCACACTCCTCTGCTTAGCGATTCCTCTTCCCGTACGACCCTCCAGGTTTGCACGATGTGATTTCAAAGTCCCATGGACAATACCACCCGTAGCGTTGCTTTGCCTAATGCTTCTTCGCATAGGCACGCTAACGGCTATTGCTTCTTCGCATAACCACGCTAACGTGGACCCCTCGATGGTTCGTTCCACGACCCCCCTTAACCATGGCCTTACCGGTACCTTCCCTTCCCCAAGGACCAGAGGGCACCGGTTATGTAAGTCCTAGGGGTGTGGAGTGAACCCACCTCGTCCGAGCTGCAGGACGTTAAACTGCCAAGCACCACGTCCTCAACACATGACGTTAAACTGTGATCCAACCTCGTCTCCCTCACGAAGGGTTCCCCCAGCTCGAACATTCTTTACACCACTTGTCTCCACGGGAATGGAACTCTTCCGCACATGGAATGAGATCCTCCTTGTCGGAGTGGCGTATGTTCGTAGGGGGGGGGGGCTGCCTCAGAGCGTAAGCCCCTAACCTTTTGTACGGATGATTGCACCCGTGCATCTCCATACTTCCCCACAACCAAGGTCAGTGGAGGGCGTGATAGGGAACGAGGCACCTCCCATCATTGGACCAAGGTCCCTCTTTACGGCGCTTCTTCGCACTCTGGGCCTCCATCCTGGAGTAAGTCCACACACCATGGGCCGCTCAACGCATAAGCCCCTCTTCGCTTCTCACGGACGCACCCTTCGCGACGTGATCGTCAGGTCCTTGCAACCTCTTGTTTCTCACACCGAGCATGACTCACGTGGGCTTAGAGTGAGCACCGACACTGACCCCGAACATTTCCCTTGAACTACGAGGTCTTTGATCCATGTCAAGGCATGGTACGTAGGAAGCCTCCACGAGGTTCAAGCCCACCCGTCGTTCTTCCACATCGGGTCTCATTCCCATCCAGCATGACGTTAAACTGCGCGTTCCCTTGCGAACTACGAGGGCTTTGATCCATGTCATGGCATGGTACGTTGGAAGCCTTCATGAGGTTCAAGCCCACCAATAGTGGACCCCCGGGTCTACTTTCACGTCGATTCACCGACGGACTCATTCCCCTTGAACTACGAGGTCTTTGATCCATGTCAAGGCATGGTACGTAGGAAGCCTCTATGAGGTTCATGCCCACCCGTCTTTCACGTCAGGTTTCACCCCCGTCCAGCACAATGTTAAACTGCACTCCGGTCTAGTGGTAAGCCATTGCGACCCACCTATCTCTTGAACTACGAGGTCTTTGATCCATGTCAAGGCATGGTACGTAGGAAGCCTTCACGAGGTTCAAGCCCACCAATAGTGGACCCCCGGGTCTACTTTCACGTAGGTTCACCGACAAACCCATCCTTTGAACTACGAGGTATTTGATCCATGTCATGGCATGGTGCGTAGGAAGCCTCTATGAGGTTCAAGCCCACCCATCATCCATTCACGTCGGGTCCCATTCTGGTCCAGTGGTAAGCCATTGAGACCCATCCTATTTGAACTACGAGGTCTTTGATCCATGTAAAGGCATGGTACGTAGGAAGACTCTATGAGGTTCAAGCCCACCCTTCATTTCACGTTGGGTCTCACCCCGGTCCAGCATGACGTTAAACTGCATTCTGGTCCAATGATAACCTGTTGCGACCCTTTCCCACCTAAAGTACGAGGTCTTTGATCCATGTCAAGGCATGGTACGTAGGAATCCTCAATGAGGTTTAAGCCACATTGCTCGGTCATTCATTCACGAAGAGTTTCACCCTCGTCCAGCATGACGTTAAACTGCATGCCTCCTTTTGTCCCGCATGACATTAAATTGTACACCCAATTCTGGTTCGACGGCAAGCCGTTGTGACTAACCCGAACTACGAGGTCTTTGATCCATGTCAAGGCATGGTACGTAGGAAGCCTTCCCAATGTTCAAGCCCACCACCCATCGGACCAAGGTCCGCTTTCACGTCGGTTCACCGACAAAGCCCCATCTGAACTACGAGGACTTTGATCTATGTCAAGGCATGGTACGTAGGAAACCTTCCCAAGGTTCAAGCCCACCACTAGTGGACCCACGGGTCTACTTTCACGTCGGTACTCTGATGATGCTCATCGGGCCAAGGTCCACCTTCACGTCAGTTTATCGACGTCGTCCCGAACTACGTGGACTTTGATTCCCTGACACGGGGATACGTAGGATGCCTCGTCAAGGCTCAAGCCCAACTTCACTGTCGCCCCTGCGATGGTCCCATTTCACTCTCCTTCCACTCCATTCATCAACCCACCACCCATTCCGATTCTCGCACGGACCGTCTTATCCTAGTGAGACCATGTCGGTACACTCTTCTTCACAGTCGCCCATGGGCTGGCCCCGGTATCGACATCCCTTCAAGGAGGATCCCTCGATCCGATCTATCCTAGATAATGCTCTGGTTGGGTTGATCCATCTCCGTTGGACGTTAAACTTGCGGCATACCTTGTGTTGAGCACGGGAAGCTAAGGAAAACCTCAGATATGTGTCTATGACATATAATTCCCCGTGCTTGATGTGGGATGCCTCGGGCTTCCACGCCCTCAAGAAGCCTTGTGGTCAAGGATAACAGACAGACATGCCAGGTACCCCAGCATCCAGACATGCTACTGATGCCTCAACGTGACTACTCCCCTGACTGAAGGTTGCTACCCTGACTGGACCCTTTGGAATGTCCAGACAAAAGCAGTGTAATTAACCGACGTCCATTGAAACATGGCACTGGGAAGAGTTTCACGAACTACGTATTAAATCTATAAGGGAGACCCAGACTAGGTGACGAGTTCTGAGGAGGAATCCTCAAGAGGAGGAACCGACATCCCATCATCCCGTTTCGATCAAGGAGCAGGCATCCCTGAATAAGGAGCGAATGCCGCCCGCCTTTGGAAAGAGGGAATGTGGGGCAACAGAAGCACCGCGCGTCCTCCCCCACGGACGGACGGGCGCGCGCCCCGGCGAAAGCGTCGGAAACAGCTGCAACTACCGGTAGGCCGAGCTACCGGTAGTCTGAGGCCACCGGTAGGCCTGCTACCCGTATGATGAGGCTACCGGTAGGCCTACTACTGGTAGTCTAAGGCTACCATTCAGGGTCATGGGCTTCACCAAGAAGCCTCGATTACTTTTCCAGACTACCCAAAACAACCAACATCATATTTTGACCAAGTAATGAACCCCATAACCCCAGTCCATTACATAAGATACTTCTCAAACTATTCTCGTCCCCGAGAATATAAGAACAAACAATAAAGGAGAAGAGTGGGGTCCGAACAACCACCCTCCTAAGATACTTCTCAGGGGAAAACCACTGAGTTGTCCCAAAGCTGGGACAGAACCCCTCCTATATATAGGAAGACTCGCACATGTTATCAACCACATCATTCAAAACAAGCAGAAGGATTTACACTATACAACACCTGAGTTAGGGAGTCCATTCTTACATGTCAGGATATTATCCTCTTTGGGCGGCACTGACTCGCCTACACGGGTTTAATCACATCCGCATTAATGCGTCGTGATTAGCAGTCAGGTTTACCCATCATCACACATTAGGACACACACAGAGGGATCATGGAACAGATCGTCTCATGGTTAATCAAAACAAGAATTTCCTATATTGAAGCACAAGCTGAAACAACATAACAAAACTCAGAACAAAAAAACAAGGAAGTCAAAACAGCTCTGGGTACTGGACGCGTAACAGGGCCTCCCTCTCCCAAGTACTCTCTTCCAGGCCACCATGCCTCCACAACACAACAACCAAGGGGATGGTTCATCCATGAAGAACTTTCTCCTTATGATCCTCGATCTTGATCGGTCGTTCTATGAAGGTTTCATACTCTTACACAACAAATTATCCCCAATTGATGACATGGGATTTTTTGGGTAGATATCGATGAAGCCCAAAGATGTGAAAGATGTTGTGAACATTCTCCAACTGAGGTGGTAGCGCCAGCTGATTCTCCACCTCACCAACCCATCCCAACACCTCGAAAGGTCCAATGGACCTAGGGAGAGCTAACTCCCATTCCCCATCCATTGCTGCCCATGTCGAGGTGAAACCTTCAAGAACACATGATTCCCAACCTTGAACTCCAAGGGCCTCCTCCTACAATCAACATAAGTCCTTTTCCGGTCCTTGGCTGCCTTCATCCTTTCATGCATGAGTTGAACCTTCTCAGTGGTGCCCTGCTCCACTTCTGGCCCAAGAACAGCTGCTTCTCTAACCAAGGTCCAAAAAATGGGTGAACGACACGACCTCCCATACAAGGCCTCAAATGGTGTAATACTAATAGTGGAGTTGAAGATGTTTTTATAAGAAAAATCCACTAGAGGCATGTTGTGTACCCATGATCCCCCAGAATCCAGAACACATGCCCACAACATGCCTTCCAACGTCTGGATCGTTCGTTCTATTTGCCCATCTATCTGGGGGTAGAAACTAGTGCTAAGGCGTATCTAGGTGCCAAAAGAATGCTGTAATCCCCTCCAGACATGTGAGGTAAACCTAGTGTCTCGATCAAAGACAATAGACCTTGAAATCCCGTGAAAACACACTACCTCATTGACATACCTATGGGCTAAGGTACATACCGGGCTCGATTCCTTAATCGCCAATAAGTGATATGATTTTGTCAACTGATCCACCACTACCCAGATGGCATCATAGCCTCCTTGAGACATGGGTAGCCCTGTGACGAAGTCCATCGAGATTTCATTACACTTCCACTTGGGAACATCCAACGGTTGTAACAACCCTCCAGGAAGACGGTGTTCAGCCTTTACTTGCTGACACAAAAGGCACTTAGCCACGAACTCTGACACTACATGCTTTACCCCGGGCCACCAAAACTGTCCCCTCAAGCCTTGGAACATCTTTAAGACCCCAGGATGCACCACTAAAGCCGAGCCAGGGAACTAATGGAGAACACCTTCACGAATCACCTCCGAAACAAAAAACATCCCTAGAAAAGCATCTGATGCTGACCATCCTCCGACCATCCCTCAAGAGAATTTCCCTGATAAACACGATCTCTCATCACTTCCACCTCTGAGTCCCCCCACTAAGAATCCTCTACCTGCACCACTATGTAGGGAACTACAGTCATCTGAAACAGACAACCACTTCAACCTTCCTCCCTTGCATCCAAATGCAAGGCTGCTAACTCTTCCATCTCTCTCCAAGCATCTGCAGACTCTCGAAATACTTCTTTATGTGACTTCCGGCTCAGGGCATCAACCAAAAAATTTACCTTTCCCTCAGTATAAGAGATCTCGAAGTCGTACTCTTAGAGGAACTCAACCCATGTTTACTTCCTCATGTTCATATATCGCTTGGAAAAGACATAACACAAGCTCTTGTGATCTGAAAAGACCAAAAAGTGCTCTCCAATGACATAATGCCGCCACAACTTCAATGAAAACACTACGAACGCAAGCTCCAGATCGTGGGTGGCATAGTTACATTCATGAGTACGTAACTTCCTAGACCCATAAGAGATCACTCCCCATTTCTACATCAGCACACAACCCAACCCAAGAACAGAATCATCACAAAACACTTCAAACAACACCCCTTCCTATGGTAGTCTGAGCACAGGAGCACTAACCATCTTCTCCTTTAGGTAGCCAAAAGATGTCTGGCACTTGTCACTCCACACGAAGGCCTGGTCCTTCTTAGTTAAAGCTTTCAACGACACTGAAACTCGAGAGAAGTTAGGAACAAACCTCTGGTAATATCCTATCAAACCCTAGAAACTACAAACTTTTGCCACATTCTTTGGTGCTGCCCACGAAACGACTGCCTCAACAATCGATGGGTCTACTTCTATTCCCTTATGGGACACTACGTGTCCAAGGAAATGTACCTATGACATTAAGAATGTTCACTTAGACAGTTAATCATAAATATGGTGGTGTCTATGGACTCCCAAAATTTCCCTAAGATGTTCAACATGCTCCTCCTTTGATCTTGAGTAGACAAGGATATCATCAATGAACACCACAATGAACTGGTTAAGAAACTCTCGGAAAAAAGTGCTCATGAGGTTCATGAACGTTGATGGTGTGTTTGTATCACTGAAGGGCCTGACCAAGAACTCAAAGTCATAATATCTGCACCTGAAAGGCATCTTCGGGATATCACCTTTCATCACACTCAATTGGTTGTATCCATAGTGCAGATCGATCTTAGAGAACCAACTTGTTCCCCTCAGATGATCAAAAAGATCATATATCCTCGAGAGGGGGTAATTATTCATGTTAGTCATCTGATTCATCATTCGGTAGTCTATGCAGAGTCGTAGACTACCATCCGCCTTTTTTATGAACACAACGGGACCACCCCATGGTGACACGCTGGGTCGAACAAAGCCCTTTTCCATCAGATCGTCAATCTGAATTCGCAACTCCTGCAACTCATAAGGTTCCATCCGATAAGGATCCATCGAGATCGGGCAGGAACCATGTTTTTTGTCTATCCCAAACTCAACGTCACGTTGAGGGGGTAGGGTCACAACCTCATCGAGAAAGACATAAGGGAACTCTCTTATGAACTCTGGGATATCCATCATTCCTGCCTCGGCCGACTCCACTAAAATCTCGTTCAGAATAGAATGGATTGGCTCCATGTGTGGACTCCCCTCCTGATAACTCCGCCCCCCAAAAAAATCCACATGCCATCCATCCTTATCGGATAATTCAATCATTCTCTGATAGCCGTCGAGGATGGTATGCGCATAGAATAACTAGTCGATGCCTAGGATGACATCGTATTTCTGTATCTTGAAAGAAAGAAGGTCTCCACTAGACTGATGTGGTCCCACCATCAGTCTACATCCCCGAAAAAGGTAAGATACGCTGGTCTGGCCCACAATGGGCGTTCTCAACACTAGGGGTGAAAAAGTCTCTCCGCATCCCAACCTTGAGCAAGGGATAATCCGGGTTTAACAAAGGTGTGCGAGGCTCCGGAATCAAACAAGGTAGAAAGAAGAGTGCTGAACAAATTGATCGTACCTCGAATGACCATTGGTCCCATCAAGGATACTAGCTCTGCGGCGTGCAACTGTCCACGTAAATCTCCTCTGCCTCGCTATTGTCGACCACCTCCCCGACCACGCCCTGGACGAGGTGCCTGAGGAGAACCCTGGGGTCGATCTCATCTTGCAAGGTTGTCCCTTAGAGGGCCAGGGGCCTGCTGATACTACTGGAAAGGCCTCACTGGCAACGGATTCTGCTGGGGTGGGTGCTGGAACTGCCCAACTCAACCATGTGGGGATCGAGTCGGACACCTTCTCTGGATGTTCCCAAAAACTCTGCAAGTGAAACACTTTGGTCCTGGACCTGTGGAAAAGGGGAGAGGGCCAGAAGCTCGGAACTGGAACTATGGAAGCCTACTCCCCGGTGGTCGAAACCTAAAATGATCTATCACTAGAGGCATGTTGTTGACCACTTTACCCTTTGATGAACCCAAATTGTTCCCCTCTCGTGGTGTTCCTACCCTCGAGTGACTCCTCTCTACGTTCTCGGCCTTCTTCTGTACTGCCATGTATGTCGGAAGAGTGAAGGGAGTGACATCGTACTAAAGAAAAGGACAAAGTGTCTCCTCTAATTGTCTCACCCAAGACTCCTCATCCGGATAGAGATTCGGGGAAAAGGGAAAGAGATCTATGAACTTGATTCCCACCTCCCTATGCGACATGCTTCCCTGATGAAGATAGAGAAACTTCCGTCTCTTCTCATCCTTCGCGGTAGAGGACATGAACTCCTCGCAAAATTCCTTCTCGAAACTGTCCCATGAAACCTCTAACTCTGTCTTCTCTCCCCAGAAAAGCATCCACCACTGACGCGATGCTCCTCTCAGCTGACTGATGGGCAACGAAACCCAATACTCCCTCGGAGCACAGATCAAAGAGAATGTGATGGCTATCTCCTCGAGACATCCCTCCGTCACTGAGTCAGAAACGTTGCCCTCGTACTTCTCGAGGGTTTGTCGCTGGAAAGACTGCAGGGTCCTCCGCCAGAGGTCATACTCCACATCTCGGTCTTCCCTTTGCTGGACAACTGCCTCGATCCACTGGGCCTCAACCGCCCGAGTCGCTCGTGGATAACATCCAGGTGCCATACCTGCAAGGTAAACAATGAATGCCTAAGCCCGAGTAGCAAGGGAATTATTATTATTATTATTATTATTATTATTATTATTAAATTTTTCCTCCCCAATGTGACCCAAATCAAGTAAAAAAACAATCAGTTTGATGCATGTACCTTCCTTAGGATCTCTACCCTACAATAAATGTAGTCTCTACTTGTTCATTTGATAGGCTCAGAGTCCTTGCTTCGGATCATGGTTGGCCCTAAAGTCCCTTGTCCTAGCTGGTCCTCCCTGGTCTATTTCATGAACAAAGGTTGCCTAGCATTGTTTCCCTACCATCCCATGAAATCCTCATTGTGCCTAACTCCAGACTCCATCATATCCCTCAACCTCGACCTCTAATACAATTCTGTCACGACACGCCTTTGGCAAGACGAGGGAAGGGGTGGAAAAGGACTCTCCCGCCCTTCTTTCATCAAGCCGAAGATGAGATAATGACCCCCGAGTCCCGCCTCCAGTAGGCTTTAGGGTGGTGACTAGAACCAAGGGTGTAACATTTCACAACATGCGAGGCATTACCCTTTTTTTGGTTAACCAGGATTGGGAGAATGAAGGAGTCAACACCAAACACCACCAAGAACTCAAAATGAAACAAACTACATGAATGTTTTAATAATAAAACTAAAAAAATACAAGAACTCCCAAGTACAAAAGAATACAGGAAGGGAAAAAGCTAAACAGAATCAATAGCCACCAACAGCAACTCCAACGTCCAGCCTAGTAAGGTTCCGCACAGCCTCAGAAGTCCTCCTGACAACCTGAAAGTAAACGTAGGGTGAGCATACAAAGTATACCCAGTAGGGAAAACCTAAAGCTCTCATGCAGAAGTGGGGAGACATACTAAAGTCATGTGAGAAGCAAACAACCAAAAACTATCATGGAGTCTATCCATCCCACCTCACCAACCACACTCAGCAAATAACACAAGCAGTAAGGTAATAGTAAATCACAAAACATATTTGGGTACCCCACACCACCATTTCCCCCACTAGCTAGCTGCTCATCCCTAACGGAAAATGTCCTGATGCTACCGCACTCTTCCTGCCCGCACACACCTGACCCTCACAAAAACACATCCCTACCCGCACACACCTGACCCTCACAACCACACATCCCTACCGGCACACACCTGGGCCTCAAAACCACACATCCCTGCCCGAAAACACCTGGGAATCATCCCAAGGACACCTGGGAAAACCAACCATAACTGGAACCCCTTTTCGAAAACACCTAGGCAAACAACACACCAAACAAAACCTACCCGAAGAATCTTGGTTGTATGGTCTCCTCCAGCCATCAAAACTGAGGGAAGAGGGAGCAGGAAAGAGAGTAACTAGTGGGAAACCCTTCCACATGGAATGGGGTGTCTGACACTAAGTGCCCAACATGGGTGGGGTGCGACTAAACACAAAACATACAGTCACATATATATATACCAACACACATCCCAACCAATGGCTCCTCAACCAGATACAAGCAGCTAAACATGCACTATTTCCTCAGAAAACAGGCACACAAGAAACAGTTCCCAGTTCTCTTGTTCAAGTTGTCATTCATAACGGTTCAGTATGAGTGAATCCCTTCAATATTGGGAAACTAACAGGCACATTCATAGATGGAACAACAAAAATGGAAGAAAGGAAAAAACAAGGTAAATTAAACATTCACACCCGGTTCTATTGTGAAGTCACAACAACTAGGGATCAAGTGAGATCTCTCAAAGTACTGGAACCAAAGAATCCTCGAGACATATCCCCATGTCCCCAAACTCTAGAAGCCAAAGGTTCCTCAACAAAAAAGGATTCCACCCCAATTCATGATATAAAAAGAGTAACCACACAACATAAGATTCACAACCGGCCAAAGTATAACAGTAGGGGAACCCATCCCCACCCAAATCACCCCAGCAACAAAGCCCCCATCCAAGAAAACCATAAGGTCACCCGCAATCGGCCCATGAAGGAAGAACAACCAATACCCCCAACAAAAAGCAGGACAAAGCAGGTATTTTTCAGATTTAAAAGATTTAACACACTCTATGATTTCAATTCCTCTATGTTTTAACCAGGGTTATCACATACCAGGGGTGATCCTGGTGCTTTCAATTTATTTAAATGAGTATACACAATTTAACCAATTCCATGTTACAATTATTCAACATCCAGGAGCACAGTGGATCATTAGTGCATAGAGAAAGGCCACCAATGACCGTGATTTTTAGTGAGCAATTCACAATATATATCAACATGAAATATCACATCAGAACAACGATCACACCCACCTTTTCATTATTTGAAGGTACATTCATTATCTTTATTAATTTGGTTTCGTCAAATTTCTGTAGAGACAGAATCATGCCCACCCCACATGATACACAGAAAGGAGAGACGAAGGAGAAAAGTCCCTACCTGATTGACCAAGGATCATCATATAAGTCCTCCTCTGGAACTGGAAACAGGGGTAGTAGGAGATCCACGGAACGCCACCCTTGAAAACGTTATGGGGTGCAGTACGACTCTTCCAGAAGAAGGGTATCTCCAACGCGATAGAGAAAAAAATAGAAACATAGGGAGAGGAGAAGCCTTTAGGCTATAAGGGACGAGATACGGCACCCTCAGACATTTAATATACAGAGAAAAACTTGGAACCGTGGAAGGAGCGGGATCGTGGATTGACCACATGTTTGGGACACCCCACACATCCAACTTAAATGTACCCATGCTTGGGGGCGGTTAAAATGGACTCACACCTCACCAACATTTAATTAAAACTCATTAATGGCTTTAAAGGGGGTCAAAACGCGGCTTAAAAGCCAATTTGCGCAAAAAGAGTCGCCACTGGGAAACCCGTGGTCACTAGTAGGCTTGGTCTATTGGTTGGTCGAGGAAACCGGTAGGATGATCTACCATTAGGCTGAGCTACCCGTAGGCTGTGGCTAACGGTAGACTGAGTTACCGGTAGGATGCGTATACCTATAGACCGAGCTACCCGTAGGCCGCGGCTACCAGTAGGCTGCGGCTACCAGTCAACCGAGCTACCGGTAGGCCGAGCTACTGGTAGACCGAGCTACCGGTAGGCCGAGCTACCGGTAGACCGAGATACCGGTAGGCCGAGCTACCGGTAGGAGTGGCTACCGGTAGGCCGAGCTACCGGTAGGCTGAGGCTACCGGTAGACCGAGCTACCGGTAGGCCACGACTACCGGTAGACCGAGCTACCGGTAGGCTGCGACTATCGGTAGACCGAGCTGCCAGTAGGCCGAGCTACCAGTATGCTATGGCTACCGGTAGGCTAAGGCTACCATTAGGCCTACTACCGGTAGGCTCCGGCTACCGGTAGTCCAGCTATCGGTAGGCTAAGCCTACCGGTAGGGGTCCTGGGCTTCACCGAGAAGACTCGATAATTTTCCCAGACTACCTAGAACAACCAACATCATATTTTCACCAAGTAATGGAACCCAAAACCCTAGGCCGTTATAGATACTATTTCTTTATAATTCATATTAAATCCAATTTCTTATGTTTTACCATTGCGTAATGATATCGTTGGACGTGCATACATATGACTTAGCATCTTCACGACACAATGTGATTCATCCCCCATTACTACCATATCTTGAAATTTAGGAGATAATTATATATAGAATACAAATGATATATAAATCATATTTTATATTTTAGAAGTAATTAAATATAGATATAAGTAATAAGATCTAGAATAGAAATTCAAAACATATACAACCAACAAAGTTTTTATTACCCAAAATATTTATTTAACAATGAAATTATTATATTAAAAGGTAATGTAAAGTCATAAATGAATAATATATGATATCATAAATATTATTATGATTCCCTTAGAAGTTTAAAACATTTTTAAAACCAGTATACATATATTTTAAACACACATGTAGAGTATCACACTACAAAATATTTAACTTTTTTCAACAGAGTAATATCTATTGGTAAAGGTGTATTTTGTATTGGTAAAACTTTTTACCAAAATATATATCTTTGTCACTAAATTGATGGTAAAAAATCTGTCTCTAAATTTTTTTGTGACAGAAAAAATAATTCTGTTGCAATTATAATAATTCCAACAGATAATATATATGTTGGTAAAAGTGATTAGCAACAGGTTCTAGTGAAAAATTTATCTTTTGGTAATAATATTACCAATATATAATATTTTTTAATAAATTACATTTAAATAAAAAATATAAATTTTTATTTCCAGTAAAATTTCATATTATATTTATTAATTTACATATATAATACTTATGTTTTCATTATTAAACCAAATACAATTTTAACAGATGTTCAAAATGAGAGAAAAAAATTATATTAATGGTGAAATACATTATAAAAAGAACCTATTAGATCCCCACCCCTGAATATTCCCCAATCCTGTCGTCGAACAACCTTGCCCCCCCCCCCCCCAATTATGTTGCTAGACCACCCTCCCTCCCCCTAATTCTAGATCCCCACCACCATGCTGGCTCAACCAACCTAGAAACTGCAGCACATCCTCACCAGCGACTGCAGCACCAAACGCTCCATCTCATCATCGCCAACGACTCCATCACCAGTAGCTCCAACCCATCCATGTCACCTCTAGCCCCAACACCTACATCCATCCATGTCAGCTCCAGCTCCAACCCATCCATGCCAGCTCTAGCTCTAGCTCATTCTTGCTAGCTCCAATCTATGTCATCTTTAGCTCCAGCTCTTCCATTCCATCTTCAGTTTATGCCATCTCCAGTCTATGTAAGCTCTAGCTCCAGCCTCATCCCTTCCAATTCCAGTCTATGCACAAACAGATGAGAAAACAAATGAAAAAAAACCAAGGGAGGTACACAGAAAACTGACAAGAAATACGATTACACATCAATTATCGTTATCATAGATTTACACTGGAGTAAAGGTCTATGCATGTGGTTCACCCACACAATAAATTTCAAACATTTTTTTTGTATTTGGCATAAGATTGTTGAATGCAGCATTAATCTTGTCATCGGTGATCGGCTCAAGACTATCATATAAATACAATATCTCCATCAATATGTTTTTCACCATAATCATGTCAACTGGAAGCTCTTCAAACCATTTAGTGGTGTCCATGTCTTTCAGAATGGTTTCAATGTAAATGCAGGCATATGCAACCAAATGGGGTGGATGTACGAGACCGAGGTTTGTTTTGAAGGTATCATTGACCATTCCCCAAGTTCTCTAAATCATAATTGTATCATTCACCTTGAATCATGAACAAATTGTAATAATAAATGGTGTGGGTGAAATTAAAGCAAGAAATAGTGGAGATCTTCCAATATCTTCATTTCCATTTCAATTATATCCTTAACCTCACACTTGTACTTTTCACTTGAATATTGTTTTTTAATTTGGAAGGAAATAATTTTTTATTGTATAGTGGTTTCTTCTACTTTTGATGCCATGTTCAAGCAGGTGGGAGCCACTAGATGAGGATCGCATTCATTCATTCTCTTTCTCGCATCAACATGTCTCATATAAGTAACAACAATTTCCACCACTCTTTTCCTTTCTTTAACATGTTGAGCCAGTTTTGATATATAAGTAGCCATGTGAATCTTGATGAGTTTGAAATCTTCACGAGTGATACCCTTATATTTGTCAATAAATATTACCAAGTCTACTTTATCCTTGTCCAAGAGTTTCTTGAGGTGAAAAGATGTCCAGAAATTTGTAGCCATTTCTAGAACCAGGATCCTACCGCATTAGCAACAGACCTCATTGATGAGCATGCAGCTTGCCTTAGTCAGTCATGACATTGACACAGTGGAAGTGATCATCTATAGGATACTCACATTAGAAGCATGAAGTGGGTCATCCCCAATTTCAGACATAAGTGGCTAGAATGAATCCCTATTACATGAATGTTTCATAAAATAAAATACAAAACTATATTCAAATCCAATATAAAACTCTCTTTTCCAGCATTCAATACCTGAAAAGGGAGGATGTTGTCTGTAAAATATTAGAAGAGTCCATCACCACCAACATTGTTTTTCTAGTAATCCAATTTCATTGTATGGGTCTTGAAGGAAGTGGATGTTTAAAAAGATCAATCCTTGCTGTAATTATAAAGGTGCGCCTACAAAACAGTCAAAGGAAAAAATTTCTTACTTAAAAGACATGAAATTTTATTAAAAAATGTAATATAAGCAATTTAAGGAAGAGAATGTACCAACCTGAAGGTTGTGTTCATGTGCACTGGTGAAAATATTGGTCGGTGTTTGGATATATTTCCTTTTCACATGAACAATTATCTCTTTCCAAGATCCAACAATTCCAACCACATAATCTTAAATGTAGTCGAAGCAAGCATCATAAATGATATGCTAATAAGTTGATCATCCCCATTCATGTAAGCAGGGTCATTTCCCTTGTGTGTGAAAGCAGTTCATTTCCAATCTCACTATGACAACAAAAAAATATGAATATAATATAAAATAGCAATAGATTAGATGAGTGTAATGTAAAATTGTAAAAAACATTAACACACATGTTTCTCCTTTTATTGAATTCTGAAAACAAGAAAATTATTTTAGAGAACAAAAAACCCCAACCAATACTAGAATACAAACACTAATACATTGATAACACACATACACAAACACAATTCTCTAGAATACTAGGTAGTAGTTACTCACATGAAAAATTGCAACTGCCTTGAACAATAATGGCATCATTTCTTCTATGGTCATTTTTCCTCTGAGTAGATGTCTTACCTGAAATGAAATCTTTTAACTGTACAAAAATCCTTATAAGAATGATGATTTCTGCAATTTATGGATTTTATAGAATTAATTCCCTCTATATACAAACTACTGGAGGAAAATAGTATAACCTATATGTATGCATTATTTGTTTACATACAGTTTCAATGCCAAAGTGCCATAAGAGATAATTAAATTTTATACAGTAGTGTGAACAATTGTCGATAATTTGAATTCACAAATGAATACTTTATTCATGTAGTTGTAAGTAGTTTGAAACATTATATTCATATTATATGTGTTTTGGGAATATAGTGGATATGCATTTACACGTATTGTAGAAACAGTACACACTGTAATTGAAAGGAAAATAATTCTGGGACATTCATGTGAAGTGTGGGAGTATGCAATTGTACACTGCATACAGTTTATTATATGTAATCAGATTTTTGTAATTTCAATGAATAGATACATACTAAATGAATACAGATTTATGTATTACAAAAGTTATATATATACCATCTCCGTACTATTTCCCAAATGAAGCATTTATTTTTATTGTTTATAGTGGTTTTCCGAACATTTATTGTTTGCATACAGTGCGTATAAAGGGGTATGCATAGTGGTGTTATTTATAAACTTCCATGGTATATATTCAGTATGAATATCTATTTTTTAAGAAATTTTAATGTTTATTAGTGTAATTTCAGACGTTAATATGGTATATAAAATATCTTACATAAATTGTTTTATGGAAATTTTAAATATAATTTACCTAGTTTTTTAAACAATATATATAGATGGTTTAACAAAGATTATACAAAGTGATTAACTACAATGAAAAACATTTTTCAAACAATCTGTGACATGAATTGGTCGCCCAATTCATTCCCCAATGAAATTTATTAAAAAAAAAATAAAGGAAAAATACATGCACGAGGTGTAACAAGATACACAATCAGGTAATTGCGGGAGATGCATGTTGAAGAGACAAGAATGAACATAAAAAAGATTACATTGAATCATACAAGCCTGAAACATATTTCCATATTCCTAGAAGACACCTCATCTTGAAAATAATGCAACACCAAAAGAAAACAAATATCTCAAGAGAAAAAATCTGCAGCTTCCAAGAGACGCATTAACATGGGTTCTTTGATTGTCTTGAACATACCATTATAGATAAATACTTCTAGTGGTCTAGAATTATTGAAAAAATCAGCAGTAAATGATTTCTTTAAAGCCTGCATATCCCTTTCACAAGACATTATGACTATACGAAACAATAACACTGATCAAGTATAGTATATTAGTCTAGAAAAAACACCCTGAAAAAATATAAAAGCAAAGATCTCCATATCAAAGTGCAGAAAACAATGAACTCCATTGAATACAAAATAACCAAGGAAACTAATAAAGGGTTGACTGGAAATCACTTCCATCATATTGTACGTCTGAACATATCTCTGCTAATAGAAACATCACAAATAGAGCAACTATCCTGCCATTATGAAACTTTTTACAGAACAGTCACACATTGGCCTCCCCAGCAGTATTTTTAGTATGTTTTCAACTGGAAACAAGTATAATGGTGTTCATGTAAAGAGATTTACCTAAAAATGTCATCACCTAGATTTCTTACTAAACATGGGGGTCACTTGTGCCACTGAACATTTTGAAATCCATAATCAGTGTCAATGAATTCTGGATCACAGCACGTCATTTCTGGGTGATTATCCAGTTCTTGAAAGCTATCGTGGTATGAACGCCAGGACATTGCCGATGAACTAAAAAATGGATGAGATAAATCACACATGATCCGATTTGAAGCCACCAGACATCAACGACTTAATATATCCACATTGTTGATTGAAAAATCCAACACGGTGATGAAAACGTCCACACCATCATGGACCAGCCCCAACGTCATTCGGGAAGAAGACCAATCTGTAACTGATTGCCTTAAAACCCGATAGCCTCTTCGGTGAACAGAACTATGTTCTAATCATCCATCAACTGAGGCCCAGCTCAATGACCAGAATGATGCTTGTAAATGAAACTCTCTCTTATTCTGGAGGAAAATTCAATCAGGAGCTCCACATGAAGGGAAGTCTCATGGCTGATGAGGAATATGCCGGCAGAGAAACCCTAAATTAAGAGCGAGAAGAAGTAACAAATTGAATGTTGTGTTTTTTATTTAATAAATTTTAATAAATTATTTTCTAAAATTATTTTGATTACATTTAATTATTTTTATTAAATTTAAATATAAAAATTAAATTATCTTTTATATATAGAGTATAAAAAATATATGAAAATATATAAAATATCATATTGATTTGAATTGTTTTTTTTCTTCTAAAAAATATTTATATGTTTATAAAACAAACAACAATAAAAAAAGATAAACACTATTTATATTTAAAAAAAGTTGAAAATAAAAATAAATTATTGAGATATTTTAAATAAGACAAAAAAATTGATATGGAATTTATACATAAAAAAAATATATAAAAAATTTGGTTAGTCTTTATTTGTTATCGATAAAATCATTGTTATTATTGAATGGTTTATTATAATAATTTTTATTAATGTAAAATATTTTTTGTAATTGTAATTATTAGTAACAAATTAATGCGTTGGTAAAAATATGTTGGTATCAGTGTGATAAAGGGATATATTTAACTATTGGTAAAAGATATGTTGGTATTGAAAATTCAATGACAAAAGATATACCAGTTGGAAAAAACAAGTGTCTGTACTTTAAATTAATTCCAATTAAACTTAATATCTATTGGAATTATTCAATTTTACCAAAATATTTATTATATGTCAATAAATTATTATTGGTATATTTCTTTTTTTGTAGTGTCAGACCTAATGTAAGGGAAATCTTAACTCAATTTCACTCATTGAGTTAAAAATCTTTGTCATTGGTTATTATTTTCTATGAAAATGTGGTAATGAACTATGATTGGTTTAAAAAAAATAAACACTTAAATTGGGTGGATTTACAATTTTCACACATAATTATGTCCTGGATTTATCCTCACTCTAATGATAATATCTTTGTATTTAAATTATGTCTCACAATTAATTTTAGTTAGATATAAGCCATGTTCACCACCTATTTCTTCTATGTGGTGTATGTTATGCCCCTATTATATTTGATATCATGAATTAATTTATATTTAGGGTATTTAAATATCCATTTGAATATATTTGGATTATTATTTAAATTTTTAATGTGGTACAAGATGCTTTGAATGCTTAAAGACTCAATCCATTCTTGAATTCAATATTCATGATATTATCACACATATTTATTTAAATGGATATAAAATTATTTTAAATGAAATTTTATGTAGATTTTTATGTTCATTTAAATGTTTTTAAATGAACATTTTTAATTTTTTATATAACAAACTCTTCTACAAAAACATTATTTTAAATGATTTAAAGGTTTATTCCTCAAAATATTTTTTTTAATGTACAAGTTTTCAAAATGGTTTTAAGAATTTATTTATACGGACATGAATATTTTAATATGTTAATTACTTTTAAAAGCATCAATGTGGTATGGGAAACAATGATATAGGAATTTCTTTTTGAATGTCTTCATTTATAATTGCATTGGTTTTTAATAAATGATTTCAAATAAAAAGTTGTATTAGTCTTATGACATTTTGAATTATTTTATTAGAGAATATTAATCCATGTCAACATCCATTGTTTTTTTTATTATTAATTTAGGATGATTAGTTATAATACAATCTAAAATATTATATTGATGGGTTTATGATATTTTTTTCTATGGATATGATATTTTGATAAAATTAATGGTTTGTGGTTAATGTTTTAACATTTTATATTCCATTTTTTAAAAGAATGTTTATGTATTTTATATTTCACCTTTTTTATACGATTAATTCATTGTATGTAGTATGTAACAAGTTTGGGACTATTTAATAAAATACCTACAGTAAGTGGACCTTTTAAAGAAATTCACATGATGCATCGATAGTTCTCCGAAGAAAAACTTTTGTCTATTTTAACCTATAAGGATTTTCCTAGAAATAGGCCATGATGGCATGCTTGAAATTGTGCATTCCCTCATTATGATATTTTTTATTGATATTACATGTGATTATTCGACTAGTAGAATATCCATGTGAGTGTTAAAATAGAAATATTTGATTTATTCTTACCATATTATGTTCAAGGATATATTTAATAGCCTTTTGTTTTAGATTTATAAATGCATTAATGATTATTGGTATTTATGAAAGATTCTAGTATATTTTTCAACCATACTCAACATCTAATCACACAAAATTCTTATGTTTTATTTTTTCATGATTCCATAATGTTTTTTATGATTGATATGTTGTTTTATGATTTGATAAAAATGGTGATAAAAAATAATCATCTATGATGCATATTATACTATGATATGTAATGTAATAGTCATGTATATAGTCTATATTTTAATACTGGTAAACTGATTGGTCCTTCGAGACATAATTCCTTGTAATCATTCCGATGTATTAAAATAATGCACAGACTCGGGGAAACTGTGGTTGGGGTGTTACATCATTGACTTGCAAAAATACAAATGAATAAAAAACCCAATAACATTACTAATAAAATTCCAAGATCTAGAAAAGTTAGCCATTTATATATTCTCTTCATGATTACATTGAGAGGGGGATAATTAATTGATATTTATAGATGAAATATTCACTGTTATATGGGTTACTACACCTAATCCACAAAATCAAAACTATATAGATGGTTGTTTTAAGGAAAACATTGGTTTTGTGAATAGATGTCCACTATTGGAAATATGATCTATACCAACGGTTTTTGAAACACTATTGGTATAGGGGGGGCCTATACCAATGGTTTGGCCAAACTTTTGGTATAGGGTCCCTATAATGGACCAATGCCAACGGTTTTGGCCATACCGTTTGTATAGGTCCCCCCAATACCATCGTTTGTCAAAAACTATTGGTATAGGTCCCAAAATCATACAACCTATACCAATAGTTCTCAAAACCATTGGAATAGGTCTATATGAATGGTTTTGAGAACTTTTGGTGTAGGTTCTTGTATTTTGAATGGAATCTTCTTACAACAGGCATTAAATAAATCTAAATTAAAAATTCTTATGATAATACATATATTTATTTATGAAATTATGTTCACAAAATTATATTAGGTTAGTGGTTAGTTCATTGAATCACAAAGGGAGGTGTTGGGATCAAAACCAACCAGATACTTTTTTTAACTACATGTACCAACGATTTATGGAACTGTTGGTATAGATTTTCATATTACTTATAACAACGGTTTTCCAAAAATTGTTGGTATAGACCCATCCTCACGGATTACTTGGAAACGGTTCTCAAAACCGTTGGTATAGCCTATACCAAGGGTTTGGAGGCCTATACCAATGTTTCCAAACCGTTGGTATAGGGTATTTTTCTAGTAGTTGTTAATGATGTCAAAAGTCTTCGTTGGTGTTTGTGGTATGGGTTTCACTTGTGCAAAAAAATTTCATATCTCATATTTCCAATAAAAGGAGTCAGTGATATATTCGAATAAAATATTTCATGATTTGAGATATAAATTTTTTATCCTAAAAGATAGTGTTTAGAAATCTATATAGAGAGAGTGGGGGAGGTGTGGTGTTGATATTTTTGTAACCATTGTTCTCAGGAAAACAATGTTCATTTTCTATTGCCATTATTTACTTATTATGATCATATAATCAATATATATATATATATATATAATAAACCCCCATCATCATATCCTTATAGAGTACATTTCCCTGAACATGTTGTTATATATGTTGACGACTAGAGATATTTCTAAACCACCATCAACACTGATTGATGGATTCAAAAAGAGGTAGAAAAATAAATAGGTTAATATAGAATATGATTATGTATGAGGATTCCCTCATTATCTGAATAGAAAACCACTAGATTTTAGGGACCCTATACAACCTATTTAGAGTGAAAATCACCAAATAAATGATTATGTTTCCATTTAATTAATATCAAAATGACAAATAGATATATTACCATATTAAATGGGTGTTTCCTTTTAAAAATAATTTAATTTTTAACAATAAAGATAATTTTTATTTGAGGATCATATTTATGAAAAATGTTATTAATGACATCATATATCACTTTATAAATGATTATTTAAAAATTTGTTAGTTTACTATACATATTCAAAATAATCCTATTAATATAAATCTATTATTCAAAGGATAATAGATTATTTCCATTATTTAATCATTAAATTGGATATGAAAATTATTATTGGTTTTATCCATAATATATATATATTCCATCATCACTTCATCAATAGATGTATAATATCACATCAATTAGATATTTTTCATTAGAAATAATTTCACACAATCATATCTTATAAAAAGATTGAAAATTATTGATGGTTATATTAGAAATACCTGATTTACATGGTATAGTGAATACCTCATTGGGTGGATCATATTCTTGTGGGAATCCACTGATCTCTTTAAAAGTAATAAAAACTTTTATAAATTTATTTTTGTCCAACATGTACAAGTAATCATTTTATTCCAAACCTAGTAATGCGTGTAATCCATTCCAAAATATTAATTATTAGTTCCGTTCACCCATAATAGATAATTGTACTAACCACTGATGTGGCGTAATTTAGAAGTCTATTTGAAATGATTTTCTATACATGTTGAAATTCAAAATGGGTATTTCTTATCTCATAATATTTTTTAATAGGGAAAAGTTTCTAGTGGTATAATCTCATATGATTTTGTTTCATTTCCAATATCACAAATAGAGAATTCATGAATATTTGATATGATTTCAAAAAATATATATGATTACATTCTATTGATTTTAGAGGATATTCATTGATATCTATAGAAATCATAATAAAATAAAAGAAAACATTATATAAATAATCCTAATAAGGATCACATAAATACTATAGAAAAGGTAAAATATGATACTGACATTTATTAGGGATTATTATAACACTAATATAGGTATATTTTTTAATTTAATATTTTTTACAATATATATATATATATTTGTGTGCATTAAATATACATAATATAAAATATAATTGAATTGTTAATTTAAAACATATTTTAAATAACACAAACACAATCATTTATACGTGAATGTCGATATATATATATATATATATATTTATATGTGTGTTCACATAAATAAAATATATCCACTAATAAATTAAATATATTTTAATGTGGATAGTTTTACATTTTTAATTTTAAATTAAATTGATAAATAAATAATTTTAATATAAATTTTAGAAAAAACAGAGAAAATATTTTCCACATATGAGTTATATATATAATTAAATAATATATATATATGTATATTAATGTGTTTATTGTAAATGAGGTTAAAATAATATATATTTTAACTTAATTAATTGTTATTTTATATTAATATTTTTAATTACTATTCATTTTAATAATCTATATATAAAATGTATATCATTTTTTATCAATATTAAAATATGATTTTAAGTCCAAATTTAAATATCTATAAAAAATAATATTTAAAAATGTAATTTAAAGTAATGTGTGTGTGTGTGTCTGCCTAATTTATTTATCTTCAATAGTTAAAATTAGATAATTGATGTATAATAAATAATATATAATATCGAATTATAAAATTTAACAAACAAATAATATTTTTTAAATAATTAATAAATACCCACAAAAGCATGAATATATATATATGTCTGTGTGTTTGTGTGAGCATGTGAGTTTATTCATGAATCTATATATACATATATGTATGATTAGGTTTTTTTCTTGTGTGTGTGTTTGTGGGTCTTATATTCAATATACGAATTTAGACTATTTCCATAAATTTTAGAGATAAATTTTTTATTTTAAAATTAAATATTCTATATTTTAAATTACAAAATTTAATTTAGGAAATATGTTAATAAATTTTATTTAAAAAATTTCATTATTTGAAATATGATTCATAATATTTTTTTATAAATCTAACTATATTTTAATGTATTTATGAAAAAAATATAAAATACTTTTAATATATATATATATATATAATATTTCAAAACAACACGTGTCTATGTTCTATTGAAGTGGAGTTTATAGTTATATATATATATATATATATTACTTTATCTAAATTATATTTTTATGTCTGTATTAATGTAATTTAATTTAAACAAAAACTTTATATTTTTAAACTTTTTTATTAAAAATATATTTTGACTAAATTTATAATATACATTAAAATAATTACAGGAGCTTGATAATTTTATTCCTTATCCAGAAATCCATTTGCAATGAGTACACGATTTTTAAACCCCGAAAGTTCCCAAGTATATTTAATTATTCTCTCTATTAATATTTATTGGTATCGAAATAAGTGTTTATTAAAAACCATATTGAATCCTAAAAGACTACGATAATGGGTGTATTCAACAATGATATATATATATATATATATATATTTACACTACAAAAGTGTGATTATATAAGAACATTTTACAAAATCAAATATAAGGGTCAATACATTTTAATTTTAATCAATCATCCATGATTTATTTACTTATTTTCCATGTTATTGTGTCCCTCAATGCACTAAAAATGCAATTTTATTAAATATAAAATATTTTCCATAATAATTTCACTATTAATGAATCATTAGGGTTTGATTATGAAAACATAAATATATATATAGACATAAATATGTGTGGGTTTGTGTGTTTATATAATATAAAAATATACACACTAATATTATGATAATTTGTATATGTTTTTTGTATATATATATCTCTGTTTATGTAAATTTTTATATATATTTATGTATTTATATATTCCATGAACCACCCCTATAATAAAATCTCTTTGAAATATAGTGCAGATGTTTGTGACCCTTGATGCTCAACTCAAGTTGGACAATGGTGAGTGATAATGACCAATGGTACACAACACACATATGTCGGTAATTACACTAAAGAATCAATGTAAAATAATGAAATCCATGAATCAAATCCAAATCAATAAACATTTTGTCATCCTAAACTATCAATACATATTAATGATTACTATATAGGCAATGATAATACAAGAATATCTTTTAATGACTCCACACGTGCCTCCAAAAAGGGTGTATCCCAATTTCCATAAAATTACCCTGCATAACAAATCATGAAATTATAGTGGTTTATGAATAGGAAATTTATTACTAGAACCATTATTATTATAAATTAAAATAAAATATAAAATAATCGCAATTTTTGAGATCAACTAAAAAATGGTACAATAGAAATGAACTAGGGAAATTTAAATAATCATAAGTTAGTGTAAATATGATATCTCAGAACATTAGTTCCGTCACATTAGCTACATTATCTTCAAAAATAAAACTATATTAATAATACCCATATATTATTCAATGAATTAAAAATAATTACCTTTCCAAAATAACCTAGAAATAGATAATAATTTAGGCCTCATAAACTAAGATCCTCTTACTTATCTTTTCAGATATCATTCTAACTCATCTAGAAATGAGCGTGATGGGAATATTATCACTATCACAGTGAGATGATGATAATGAATTAACAGCCACACCACTATAAAACATTAAATACTAGAAATATATTTTTTATAATATCACAAAATCACTTCCATAAAAATAATTATAACTAAAAGTATATCCCCATCACTCTTTTGACTAGTAACTAATCATTCAAGATAACAAAACTTAAAAAAATCAATACCATAATATACAATCTCATCTTAATAATTCAGTAATAACAAATCATTAATTCCCAAACATTATGAACCATAATTCGACCCAATTTTGAAGTATAATTTTTTTATTAAGGTATCCATTTCCCACAATATTTTTTTAATTACTACATCAACACTTATCCAGCTGCTACAAAATACACCAAATCTGTATTACCTATTAAATATAGAAGATCAAATCACCCAAAAAACCCATTAATTCTTACCATACTCCTAGAACATAGGCTTACAATATTCCTCAAAAAAATCAACATACTATCTACAATTATAATATTCTTATAGATATTACCCTTTATAAAAAATAAAATATTCTATCATAATGAAGAACAAAAACATCTTCCTCCTTTTTCAAAGATATATATAACATCTTCAAGTTATCCCACCCAAGACCCAAATACCAATTAATCTCAATACCCTATGAGATATTTATTATTCTATAATACAAAATTCTAAATGTGACTAGTGATAAAACTCTCTAACAAACTTAATTATTATATTAAATACTAACCCAGAATAACAATGAATTAAATGAAACATAATACCAATGGAATTATTTATACCTTGTTTCCCCTGAATATTTAACAAAAAATAGCCAAATCAATAAAAAAAGACAATAAAATAGTCTCATCTCCCAAGAGTAAAAACATACACTATTAAAACTTAATTCTCATAATATATTTTTTATACACATAATATCCAATATTACTTCTATATTTTTTTTTACATTTATATTTCCATCCTAAAAATTCGACCCAATTATGTACAAGTTTTTGTATGATAACATTAACTCAATTACACACAGACACACACACACACACACACACATATATATATATATATCAATGTATTATTCAAACAAAACATGGAATGATTGGTAATTAATCCAAATAAGATTTATATTTTTAAATAAATTTTTTAGAAAATAACATAACTACATAAAATCATCAAGTAATTAATAAAGATTTCAAAATATTTAATTCATACCCTATTCAAATAAATAAACTTTTAAAATAATGAAGTAGAACGATACCTAATCAAGGAATAACATATTCATATGAAGAAAAAACTATTGAAAGGAGGAATCCTAAAAATATCCAGTTTCATAATAATAAAGTTTTTGTGTCATGCTTTGGTAAAGGGAACAAAAAATAAATAAGGAAAAGATATACACAATGAAACGTAATTCCCTATACTAAACTAGAATAATTATTTTTTAAGGAAAAGTGGAAATATGAAATAATATAAATAATGTTAACCATATTCCAGGGACATAAAAAATAACACCATACTCAAGGGATGGAAGTAAGATTCCTTATGTTACAGAAAAATCATACACACTTGTCAATTATTTTTCTAATATAGTTTGTATTATATTAATGTTGGGTCAAATATTGTGATATTGGAATTTTTATGTTTTATAGTAACTAGGATGAGGGAATTCATATAGAATTGTATAATTAATATGTGATTTAGATTAAAATTTAATGTTTTTATGAGAATAAACAATGATTGTGGATTATAACCCCGAAACAGTAACTGATATTATAATAAAACATTAAAATATAAATAATATACTAGGTGATAGAAGAATTATTTCAGAAATCACCATCCCCATTGAAGCTTGAGAAACACCATATTAAATAAATGACGAAACCCTAGTGTTTGATGTTAATAAATCAACATGAAACTTTCTTCACTCTATTCACATTAGATTGTATCCAAATATATATCCCAAACCCCAAAAACCAAACAGAACTTCTGTACAAACCATCTTAGAAATATTATTAATATGGAATGAACAAAAGAGACGATATTATAAGTATAGATTAAATATGTACCACCATTAAATCTATAGGATTCATAAACAATGAAATGGGTACACCTGACCATCAATGACAGCTTCTCGGTTTCCTATAGTACATGAGAAAACAAGTGGAAAAATTTAATGTACATATTGAAATTTCTAATGAATATATTTTTTGTGAATTATTCTTGTGTGACCTAATTGGAATGTAATTTTGAATAATTATCTAATAATTTTATGTGTTAGATATTGTATTAAGATTATTTCAACAATGGTGGAAATTATTTTGATGTTATTTTTTTTGTGATTATGAAAATATCATGAACCCTAATTGATTTCTTATGGATAGTCCTATGATTTCAGTAAGGTTGGAGCTAATATATGTAAATTATAAGATAAATAAATTACATAGTTCTATAATTTTCAATTTAGAATGATTCATTTAGATTATGATCTATCATATTTGGAAAAGGAGTGAGACTTATGAATAAGAAATCCACGATCTCTATAAGAAGTAATTTTCACCCCATATGAGTTATATTTATAATCTTTAAGAGTCAACTTCCAACTCCCTAATAGTTATTATAGAAAATATAAACTTCAATTACATTCCATAAGTATCACCATAAAATCCATAAATATTAGTCTTAACATCATATGTATTATTCTATTGGTTTTATTTTACTATAATTTTGTGTCTTGAAAAATGAGATTTTTGAAAAGGGAAATGTATATCTAAAATTTCCAACATAATTATTATATTATTATTGATATGAAAATACATATTCATTTCATTTGGATGTCTTAAATAAAAAATTTGATGATTTAAAAATTGAATTAATTCAAATATTTCTTAACTTAGAATAAAGACATTGAAATAACATGTTTATGGTCAAAACCATTATCCATGCTGGGATTCGAAGAACTTTGAGAAATTATTTTATTATTATATTTTGTGTCGATGTTAATTAGGATTTATAACTAAAATATTTGAAATTACTATTCAAATTTGATGATTATTTTTTTGGAATCTATGTATGAAAAAATATCATCAAACAAAACATGATGTAGATTTTACAAATTTCACTATAGAGATTTTATTAAAAAAATTAATTGAATATACAAAGATTAAAATGAGACCGAGAAATAAATTTATAATTGAGATAATATATGTTGGAATTTTTATTTGTTGTATAATGGTTGTATCAAATAAGGATAAAAAATATTTTACATTTACTTGTACTAAATTTATTATATTTGTTTTAGAAGCATAATTTTGTTTCATATCTTCTAGAATATTTTTCTATAAGATGAGGATGACTTTGGGTTGTGTTCATGATTTCATGATCACTTCAATCACTCTAAAATTTTGAGGAGGTACAATGATGTTTAGGAATATCTATTAACACTTACTTAAATTTACAATAATTGATTTTGTGGAATATTATATTCTTATTGTTTCAAAAAATCATAATATTCACAGAAGATATTATCCACAAATAATAGTAAGAAAAATTTCAGAATTATTTTGGTACTATTAAAAAATGACCATTGAAATTCAATAATTTATAATAACAATCCAAGGAATAATATAATACATTCTAAATCACTATTTGAATACATTAAAAATTATAATAATTCAAAACAATGCATAAAGATATAATATGTATTTGTGAAGAAATTGAATAAATAAATGATAAAACATCCCTATTGAAGTTTCAAATTATATAAATTCATGTTTCTTCATTATTTTTATTATTTTATCTCACTATGTGTGAAAGTTCTAAAAGAAAAAGTTTTGATTGATTTCAAATAATAAAACAGTATTATTTTGAAAATAAATATAAAAACTAGAATGGAATATTCACTCTTCCTCATATTAATATAATTTTTTTGGGATATTATAATATTATATAATTAAGGAGGAATAAATTTTAAAAAAAATGGCCCCCACCAGGGTATCATGAACACCATGAAATTATATAGTTGAAAAATAAAATGTGATCCGGTTTCAAATTCCAGTAATTCTCTTAAATACTAGTTGTTTCACTCATCTCAAAAAACAAGTTTTTCTTTGACATGGAATAGGTTCCATGGAAATTGGTATTAGAACATAGAACCCAACTATGATCAATGAAATACTATAGTATGAATAAACTGCCATTTTCATTTCCACCTATGTGTAAAACCCAATCACACTAAAGATTCATAAGTAACATGAAATAAAGCTAATACGAGTAATTATACATAAATTTCATACCTCCAATTTTATAAAATAATCCCTCCTGAGATTCTAATAACTACACACACTCAAAATGAAAATTCCATAGAATAAAATATCCCAAAAACATTAGCATATCTTGGAAAAGATTTTTGACCTTACGAAATAAAAAATAAGCTTTTTCACAAATGAGACACCATAATAACACTCTAATCACCCATATCTCCTAGAAAACCAAATATACTGGTTTTAAGTAACCCAATAAATTGTATTAAATTCCTGTTAAATGATACCCATATTCAATAATACAAAAAATGATATGAAAGACCCAATCGTAAATATATATCATTAGATAACTCTCATATATAGTAGCTAAATTACCAACCCTATTTAATAACAGGATGAGCTACAATACTAACTGTCACGACCCGTCTCCCAGGGCCTGTGTCATAACTACCCCAAGCCTGCCTACCATATACCAGGGGATGGAGACTAGCACCAAAGGTGTAAATCCCTAAACTGGGAAGGCATTGCCTTTATAACTGTAAACAAACACAACCAGAGAACAAGTGGAAGCAAACTCTAAGTAAAAACTGAATAGAGAATAAGTGCTAGAATGTACAAGTGCCAAAAATACAAGCCCAACAATAAAGTACAAGGAAAGGACAAACATGTACAACTAAAAATAAAAACAGTTGGAAGGTTCCTACCAACACTTGGATCATCCACCATAGATCCTACATGAAGGGTAGGTACAAATATCCTCCTCAGTGCTCCACGTCCGTCTGTCTCCCCTGGGTACCGACTCGTCGTGAGGTCCACATCCGGGTACCGTGCAGTCCTCATTCACTCCGCCTCGGTCAGTGTTGTCTGTCATCTGTATCCAACACAACGAGGTGTGGGCATATCCCATGTAGGGGTGAGTATAACATTACTCAGTAGGGACCTCGAGACCCTCAAGGTCTCACAAAATCTACAATGGTTAAACCACATTAGAAAGATGCAAACACAAAGTATCTACCAAACCTACTTAGGTATATGCCTATACACATAACTATGTTATCAATCACAGTCTGGCTCCAACTCTCAATCCCAAGAACAACCCATTCCACAAAATAAGTAAGTCAATAACCATGTTGATAATGGTTGAAATACATGACTCAGCTCACACATGTATACAACTCACGAAGAGGGGTAGAGATGATTAGATTTAGCCTCTGAATCATCTCTTCTTTCAAACCCACCTAGGATCGTAGAATATTATCAGCGCTGTGAAACCTCGTAGGATCCTGGCATAGAAGTCATCACTATCGAACCCATGTAGGATTATGGTATAGTAGTTATCATTGTTGAACGCACATAGGGTCCTGGTACAAAATTCGTCACTGTCGAACCCACGTAGGATTATGGTACAGTTGTTATCGCTGTCAAACCCACGTAAGATCATGGTACAGAAGTCGTAAATGTCAAACCCACATATGATTCCGGTACATTGTTTATCGTTGTTGAACCCACAATGGATCCTAGTACAGAAGTTGTCACTGTCGAACCCACGTATGATTCCGGTACAGTAGTTATAGCTGTTTAACCCATGAAGGATTCCGCCATCACAGTCGAAGCCAGCCCTAGGGTTCCCGCACACAGCACGCTCGATACCGGGAGGGTCCTCTCCTCAAGACAAGTTTTGATACATCAACTATCACAACAACCTGATTTGATGTATCTAGTAGTTCTGTCTCATCATAAGGAACCCAATGCGACAGATGGTGCGTCAATCAGACGCCCGGTCTGAGAGTCAGATGTGTTTTCACTCCGAGGGCTAGTTGGATTTTGGGTACAATCCAACCTATACACAAACCAACCTAATCCAAATTCTATTTGGAGTATTCCAAAAGTACCATCTCATCAAAATAAATCCAACATAGTTGATGGCACGTCAATCGGATGTCTGGTCCTTAAGTTATAAGTGTTTCCACTCCAAGGGCCCGTTTGGTTTTGGGTTCGAACCAACCCATCCATACCCAAAATTCTCCAAAACCTTGAGTGTAATATACCAAAAAGGTCATCTCGATCCAAGTAATCATACGCAACTGATGGTGCATCGATCAGAGGTCTGTATCTCATGTAAGGAGAGAAAAACAGAAAGTGGTCCGAAGAGGGGGGTCTAGGTCCGGACCGACCTGGCCCAACCCGCCCTGGGTCGGCCCGAACCTGGGCGACCCGACCCTGATCCATGTCTGGCCCGGTGGGTGCAGCCTGGCTCGGCAGTTGCGGACCAGCCCACGGGGCACGCGGGCCGTCCCACACGACCGACCGTTGCTCGGCCCAGCTGGCCGAGCGCGTTATGCGTAAGGCGAAAGGGGGGGGGGGGTCTGCTTCTCCGCCAGCCACCAGATTCATTCTCATATTCCTTTTTGCCTCTTGTCTGTTCCTACGACTTCCTTGGGTCCTACTCCTTTATGCGATGGACTCAATTCAGGGTTTTCCTTCCGTTCACCCGTTTCCCATCTGATCGTGCATCAAGAACGAACTGGTGGAGGGTCTGGAATTGTTTTTAGCCCATGTCCTCCACGTTAGAGGCTCAGACAGGAATCTAGAATATAATTGAACTAAAAACAAACCCCATCTTAATCTCTAACCCATCCCGAAATCAAAATCCGTTCTGTGGATCGACATGTTCAGGGGGTCGATCCGCGGTTTTTGTTTTTATCCAAGGGAAATGAAGAACTTAAATGAAAGGAATTCAACCTCAATTTCAAAACCTAGCCTCGATTGTCATTGACCATTGACGAGTCTCTTAAAATGGACATCACGGAAGACGGACGACGTTCCATCTACGTCGGAAGGAGTAGAGCCCGATGTTTTCGAGTTGAGTCGACACCGTCGGTGTACTTCGTGGGTGGTGGTGCATCCCTTCCTTGCTCCAGTTGAATAAGGTAGAATGTGTTGCTTCACGTTCTTCGAGATGTGGAGCGTTCTTCGTTGAAGAACGACATTCTTTGTCGAGATATTATAAGTTCTCCTTATTTCTTCTATTCCTCTTTTCCACCAAATGAATTCCAACACACGTAAAATAATAGGCTCCCTATTATTTTAATGTTCCATGCATTTCAAATAAATTAAAACACTCAAAATAATTAATGAAGACATTAATTAATTGCATTGGCACACTTAATGGGAGGAGGAAGGTGGGGAGTTCAACAAAATTAAAAAAGAGTTTTTGATTTAATAAATTCAAGGTAGTTTAAGGTGTTCAAGGGGAGTTGAGGGGTTAGGATCTCGTGTGTGCCCCACCACACAATATTCTCCCATGGGAGGTTATGTGGGGGTGGAAACCACCTTAAACTTCCCTTTGGAGAAATTAACCACCACACATTTTTGAAAAAAATATGCTACACATATTTTTTATTAAATTTAGAAATCCCCCAAAAATTAACTTCCACTCCCAATAAAACCCAACTACGGTGAAGGTCTCCTTAATCGATTACTGGCGCTGTGAGTTCATTGGTTCCCTCAGATTTCAACACCAAGCATTGGTTAAAAAGATATGAAATCTTGCATGTACGTTCACAGAACGCCCCCCCAGTGTTTCGTAATGGTAGCGCCAGCTGGCGCCACCCGAGCTTCCTGGAACCCGCACGTGGGTTCCACTCCACCACCACGGCTGGTGCTGCGGCGGCCTTCTGCCGGTGGCACAAGTGGGGCGATGCCACCCCCTAGGAGGCCAGCCAGTGCCGGATGCATCCTCCTGTCTCCAGAAATCCCGCGCTTCTTTGCAAGCCACCAGAGTCATTCTGGTGTTCCGTTTTTCCTCTCGTCTGCGCCTATGGCCTCCTCGGGTCCTACTACTAATTGTGATGACCTAAAATCAAGGTTTCCCTTCTGTTCATCCATCGCCCATCAATTCGCGCATCGGGAACGAACTAGCGGAGGGTTCAAACTTGTTCGTTATCCTGTTCCCTTCACTTTAGAGGCTCAGATAGTAATCCATCATATAATTGAACCTGAAACAAACCCCAGCTTAATCTCTTCCCATCCCACAATCAACGTCCGTTCTGCGGATCGTCATTTTCAGGTGGTTGATCTGTGGTTTCTTTTTATCCAAGGGAAAATAATAACATATACGAAAGGAATTAAAACTCGAATTCAAAACCCTAACTCGATTGTCATTGACCATTGACAAGTCTCTGAAAACGGACGTCGCGGAAGACGGTCGTCATTCCGTCTACGTCGGAAGGTGTAAAGCCCGATGTAGTCTATTCGAGTCGACACAGTCGGGGTACTTCGTGGGCGGTGGTGATTCCCTTCCTTGCTCCAGTTCAAGAAGGTAGAAGGTGTTGCATCACATTCTTCAAGATGTGGAGCATTCTTCGTTGATGAAAGTCATTCTTCTTCAAGATATTAGTAGTTATACTTAGTTGTCATCTTCTTCCATTCCACCAAAAGAATTATAACCCACGTAAAATAATAGGCTCCCTATTATTTTAATGTTTCATTAATTTCAAATAAATATACACAATCGAATTAATTAATGAAGACATTAATTAATTGCATTGGCACACTTAATGGGAGGAGGAAGGTGGAGAGTTCACCGACATTAAAGAATAGTGTTGGCTTTAATAAATTCAAAGGATTTTAAGGGGTTCAAGGGGAGTTTAGGGGTTAGATGCTAGTGTGGGACCCACCACATCATATCCACCAATGGGAGGTTATGTTGGGGAGGGACCCACCTCCAACTTCCCTTTGGAGAAATTAACCACCACACATTTTAAATATATATATATATATATGCTAAACATATTTTTTATTAAATTTTGAAATCCCCAAAAAATTAACATCCACTACCGATAAAATGAAACTGCGGTGAAGGTCTCCTTAAGAGATTACTGGTGCTACGAGATCATCGGTGCTCTCAGATTTCAATTCCAAGCATCAGATCAAAAGATATAAAATCTCGCACGTACATTCACTAAACTTACTCGAACAAAACATCAGAAATTGATTCCGAGCACACCGGGCCTCTGAATCAGGTGCAGTCAGAAAATGCGGACTCATAAAATTCCCATGTATTTATGAAAATAAATTACACAGTATTTTTGGGTATTTAAATTATATCCACCTCAGGGATTTATGTACCTTTAAGCTACAACACACTATAAGTAAACAATTAAGGGTATTGATCTTGCATATGAGCCTCCTACTTCCATGTGATGACCTGGAGGTTCTCGTGCTTCCAGTGAACGTGCACATGAGGAATCGACCGTCCATGTAGGGATCAATCCTTTGGATCTGTAATCTATACTGGAACCTCTGTGATAGTATCCCCGTCATCGATATCTAGCTCCCTAGGGTCTATTATGTGGGATGGATCATGCACATATCTTCTCAGCTGAGATACGTGGAAGACATCGTGCACCCAGTGCAACTGAGGTGGAAGGTTCAAGTGGTAAGCCACCTCTCCTACCCTGCTAAGGACCTGAAAAGGCCCGAATAATCACGGATATAACTTTTCGCCTCAGCTAAATCTCCGTAGACCTCGTCATTTTGAGACCCGTAGAGAGACGTGGTACCCATAATCCAATTCTAGAGGTCTGTACCTCCTGTCAGCATATGACTTCTGTCTGCTCTGCATAGCCTTTATCTGCTCCTGGATGACCAGCACCTTCTCCGTGGTAGCTCATACCATTTCTGGTCAATAGGAAGCTGTCCTACATGGTATGTCAGTTGACGACCACCAAAATCGAGTCGTGTCCCTTGGAAATACATGGAAGACCCGTCCCGAAGTCCATGTATATCTCATCCCTCCTCCACTTTGTGACCTCTAAAGAATGAACCAAGCCTGCTGGTACTTGATGCTCCACCTTCACTTGCAGACATGTGAGGCATCGAGAGACAAAATCCGCTACTGCCTTCTTCATACCTGGCCACCAGTGCTGTCATTGAAGGTTTTAGTACATCTTTACCACTCCTGGATGTACCACTAATGGGGATGTGTGGAACTCCAACAAAACATCATCCTGAAGTGCATCTGGTACCATGGTATGTCTTCTGCAAGGAATGACTTGCTCCCCACCTTTAGAAAAATCCTTAGGGTGCCTACCCTGAGGAAATATGAGCACATCGTGTCTCGCAGTCAGCATCCCCATGTTGCAGCTCCCTGACTCGGTGAAAAAGTGGGGAAGTGTCTGTGAGAGACTGTAGAAAGGTTTCTCCGTCTTGATCCCCAAAGGATATCTGCAACGCATCCAGCTACTCTGTTGCCTCTACAGGTAGATGAATGCATGTTCTCCTACTAAGAGGATGGGCTACAACGTTCATCTTTCCAGGAGTATAGATTATCTCGGGGTCATAGTCCTGGAGGAATTCTAGTCATCGCTGATGTCTAAAGTTCAAGTCCTTCTGAGAGAAGATATACATAAGGCTTTGGTGGTCAAAGTAGACTGTAAATCATTCGCCCAACAAAATATGGGTGACACAATCCAATTTAAAAGAACTCATCTACACCCTTCTTCACCTACGTCCTACAAGAGCTGTTATGGTTTCTCCTTTTCCAAAAAGTGAAATCATGTCTCATCCCCTGGATGAACCACGCCCATTGCCTAATATAGTCCATCCTGAAATTAACAGTACTAATTCATGCCATGGACGACGGTGTAAGGCCTCGATGCTACTACCAAGAGATCCAACTGTTACTATATACTCTAAGGGTTGAGTCACAGTGTCAGCATCAGTGTGTGGTCACTGGGTATCCTCTAGTAGGAATCTTGAATGTGATGTTCAATTCAATGGTTTTATCCAGAATCTCATAGTGTTATCCACACAAAAGGCAGGAAATCAAACGTTATAAGGACATGAGTCTTTTATTACTGTAGATCAATGTACGTAGACACAAAGCAACCAAAAACAATGAAATTAACGAAGCTAGAAGCTTTATGAAAAAGGAATCTATGCCTGGAAATAGTCCCGCTCCTATCAACCTGCTCCCGGAGCACAATGGTCGTAGGCCTCAGCTTCCTGATGCTGATCTCTCCCATGTCCACCCATTCCATGTGGTCGGGGTGGACCTCTTGGTGGTGGTGGTGGTAGGGCCTATAAACTTCAACCACTACCTACTGCTCGGCCATCTCCTCTGCCACGTCCGCATGCTCGTGGCAGACCACCACAGATGAACCTCTTCCACTACATGTGAGGTCTCGCTACTGCCTGCTACTCATATGTTGGGTGGGTCGGGCAGTCTCGAGCCATGCTACCATGCTCTCCACATGCATAATACTACCTGATCCTCATATGGTTAGCTATGTCACCTATTCCCCTCACAACCAAACCTTAGTTGTCCAGTCAACCACATGTGGGTCTGGTCCTCTTGGACCCCTGTGTCTTCTATCTACTTGAACATTCAGAAGACTCTGGTGTGTGTCGACTAGTGGTGGGACTCGCTACCAGAGAATGCTCATCAAGGATACTCTCCTCTAGAAGGGCTCGCTCCAATACCCCAATTTACGCTGGGATGTTGGGGGAGATCATCGAAGCCCTGATCTCATTCTTTAGTCCCTACTCAAAGGTCTGGGCCCTGAAGAATGGGTCTCGTACCATATCCGTGGAGTACCGCGAGAGGTATGTGAACCTCACTAAGTACTGAGGTACTGTTAGGCTACCCTGCTGCAGATGAAGTTACTCCTGAATCCACACCGCACGAAGGGTGGATGGTACAAACTCTGCCAAGAACAAGCTTTTGATGTCTGTCCAGAGAACCGTGTGTGGTGGGAAGGAGGATGAGCCCGTAAGGGGCTCTGAGCGGCGATTCTCCTCCCGTCGTCGCCTTCCTCTCCCCGCAGAGTGATGGCTTTGATTTCCCTTGTTTCTCTCCTCTGCGGCTAGGTCAGGCTCGCTCCTCCTCTAGGCCCCGTGTTTTCGCGATGCATTCGGATCTGGACCCATGAACCTAAGACCGGGTTGCGACGAGGTTGTTAGAAGTTCCGGCATACGCCACGAGCGGGTTTGTGGGTTCGTGGTCCTCACGCTGTGGAGCCGGCCCTAGTTTTGGGGTTGCAGCTTAGATCTGGCGTGGATGCGTGCGATTTGGGGGTTTTCAAGGTCTTCTCCAGCAGGGCTGAAGGTGGCGACGGGTTCTGATGTTGTTCTTTTTTCTGTCAATTTTCTGTTTTGCGTTTTGTGGTTGGGTCTGCTGTTCTGTGTCGAGGGTTTCTTCATTGATATTAGTGACGAGAGTTTCTGCCTCGTGGAAATCGGTGAAGGGATCGACCGGCGGTGATGGGTTGTTTCTCGTCGCCGGCGCGGGTAAGTGCGTGAGGTTGGGCGTCGGTGAAGCTCACCAGCGTTCTGGTTTAGATGCCGCTGCGGTGTCGACGGAGGCCGGCGAAGCTCGCCGGCGATCTTGTTGTGGTTTCAGACCTGGTGTAGGCACGCGGCTCGAGGCGGTCTCGCGGCTCGATATGATGATGACGATTCCGTCGCCGGTGAAGGGTGGCGCGTGATGGTGGTCTCGGGCTATCGCGTGGACTTCGCATGGCGTGCGGACTGATCAGACAGGAACTGTTGTGGCAGGTGTGCAGCTCGAGGCCTGTCAAGTAGGTTGAAGCTTGGGTCGCGTATCGAGGCGGCTGGCGGGATTTTGAATTTGGTTTCGAAATTTGAAATACGGTTCTGTTTTGTATGTGGTGAAGTTACTGGATGTGGTGAAATGGTGTTTGGGTACCGGCAACCCCTTAAACCGGCCATATAAAAATGAAAAAAATGATATTGGAGGATGTCTGTCCAGAGTAGTGATGCCTCATTATGAACCTGGAGCATCCAGTTCCACCATCTGCTTACTGCTGCCTGCATGAGACTTACGGCAAGGATCACCAAGAGGTCGGATAGTGTCCGTACCAATATGAAACTCTCACAACAGCCTCCATCCAATCCTTAACTTCCTGTAGGTCCATCTCTCCCTGGAACCTAGGCAGCCTCTGTCAGTGGAACTCCTGCAACACACTCAGGCAGCGTGCACTCTTTGCTACTAGAGCTGGTTTTATCGGTGGCCCAGTTAGTAGTGGTACCGCTGGTACCTCCGCTGTGATGGGGCCCTGCACGGAAGCATCATCGCTCGTTTGGATACCATCTCGTATGAAGCTCATAACCCTAGCTAGCTACCTTCGTGGGGCCATACAGAAAAGAAATAGGTGCACCATGGTTAAAACAGTATACTTGGTGAGATGACAAAAAGTAATCACGAAGAAATATTTTTCAAGAAAACAAACACACAATCCATGTTTTCTGGAATGGAGTCAGATATCAGAAGGTAGAGTCCTAGTGTATGGACACGTCATCCACCACACCAACACCGGTTTCCCTAAACTGATAACCACACCCAAAACACTTAACACTATTGTTGTTAAAAGAATCAGAGTTTAAGTTCTTCGGTAGAACCAACTCCTTTGATACCAATTTGTCATGACCCATCCCCCGTGGCCCATGTCGTAACTACCCCAAGCCTGCCTTCCATAGGCCATGGGATGGCTACAAGAACCAAAGGAATAAATCCCTAAACTGGGAAGGAATTTCCTTTATAACTACAAACAATCACAACCAGAGAACAAGAAGAAGAAAACTCTAAGTAAAAACTTAATACAAAAGATGTGCTGGAATGTACAAGGGCCAGAAATACAAGCCCAACATTAAAGTACAAGGAAAAGAAAAACAGGTAATACTAAAAGGAAAAATAGCTGGAAGGTACCTAGTAGCTCCTGGATCGTACACCACATATCCTACCTGAAGGGTAGGTACATATATCCTCCTAAGTGCTCTACATCCATCCGTCTCCTCTGGGTACTAACTCGTCGTGAGTTCCACCTCCGGGTACCATCCAGTCCTCATACACTCAACCTCAGTCGGTGATGTCCGTCTTCTACATCCAACAAAATGAGGTGTGGGCATAGACCGTGCAGAGGAGAGTATAACGATACTCAGAAGGGACCCTGGGACCCTTAAGGTCTCACAAAATCCACAAAGTATAAACTACAATAGAAAGATACAAACACGAAGTATCAAACAACCCTTCTTAGGTATATGATAATAAATATACATAAGTTATCAATAACAGTCCGGATCCAACTCTCGAGCCCAAGAAAAAAACATTCCACAAAGGAAGTAATTCAATCCCCACGTTGATAATGGATGAAAGACATGACTCAGCTCACAAAGGTATAAAACTCATGAAGAGGGGTAGAGATGATTAGATGTACCCTATGAATCATCATCTATGTCGAACCCACATAGGATAATGGAACAATATAAGCACTATCGAACCCATGTAGGATCCTGGCACAGGAGTCATCACTGACAAACCCACGTAGGATTTCAGTACAGTAGTTATCGTTGTCGAACCCACGTAGGATTCTAGTATAGAAGTCATACTTGTCGAACCCATGTAGGATTTCGGTATAGTTTCTATTGCTGTTGAACCAATGTAGGATCCAAGTACCGAAGTCTTCACTGTCAAACCCACGTAGGATTTTGGTATAGTAGTTATTGCGGTCGAACCCACGTTGGATTCCGGCATCACAGTCGCATCCACCCCTAGAGATCCCGCACACAACACGCTTGATTCCATGAATTTCCACTCCTTAACCCAAGTGTCGAGACATAATCTATCACTAAGTCATGAGTTGATGTATCCAGTAGTTCTGACTCATCATAAAGAACCCAAAGCGACAAATGGTGCGTCAATCTGACGCCTGGTATGAGTGTTGTAAGAATTTCCGCTATGAGGGGCCGGTTGGATTTCGGGTACAATCCAACCCGTCCTACTACAACCTCATCTGAATAATGTGTGGAGTATGACAAATGAACTGTCTCATAAAAAGGAATCTAACTTTGTTGAAGACACGTCAATCAAATATCCGGTTATTACGTTATATGTGTTTCCGCTGCAAGGCCCCGGTTGTTTTTGGGTTCGAACCAACCTGGTCATACTGAAACTTCTCCACAAACATGAGTGTAATATACTGAAATGACCGTCTCAATCCAAGGAATCCTACGAAACTTATGGTGTGTAGATCGGAGGTTCGTATCTCTATTTATGGGAGAAGAACAAAAAGTGGTCCGAAGAGGGGGGTCTAGGCCCGGGCTGACCTGGCCCAACCCGCTCGGGGTCGGCCTGAACTGGGCCAACCCGACCCGGATCCAGGTCTGGACCGATAGGGAGAATCCCAGCCCGGAGGCAGTGGCCCGGACCGCATGAGGGGGCCCCGACACACGCGGCTGGCGGACCGACCCTGCGGCTGTGGCTCGGCCTCTGCGAGGGCCGCCCGGCCTGTGCGGCAGGTGGCCCGGCCCGCACGGCAGTCGGCCTGGCCCACACGGCCGGCCACGGCTCGTCCTGGATGGCCGCGCGCGTTAAGAGCAAGGTGCGCGGGGGGTGGGGGGGGGGGGGGGTTACCGTAATGGCGGCGTGAGCTAGAGCCGCCCGAACATCCCGAAACCCTCACGTAGGTTCCGCTCCACCAGCGCGGCCGGTGCCACGGCGTCGCGCGAGGGGCGCCACCACGCTTCTCCGCGGGCCACCAGATTCTTTCTGGTGGTTTTTTTCCTCTCGTCAATTTCTACGGCCTCCTCAGCTCCTTCTCTTTATTACGACAGCCTCAAATCAGGGTTTCCCTTCTGTTCACCCATCTCCCATAAAACTGCGCATCAAGAAAAAACTGGCGGAGGTTCCAGACTTGTTCGTTAGCCCATTCCCTCCGCCTTAGAGGCTCAGAAAGTAATCCAACATATAATTGAACCAGAAACAAACCCCATCTTAATCTCTAACCCATCCCTCAATCAACATCCATTCTGAAGATCGACATGTTCGGGGGGTTGATCTGTGGTTATGGTTTTTATCCAAGGGAAAATAAAACTTAAAAGAAAGGAATTAAAACATGAATTCAAATCCCTACGTCGATTTTCATGAAACATTGACGAGTCACGGAAACGGACGTCGCGGAAGATGGACGTCGTTCCGTCCACATCGGAAGGAGTAGAGACTGGTGTAGTCGAGTCGAGTCGACACCATCGGGGTACTTCATGGGCGGTGATGCTTCACATCATTGCTCTGATTGAAGAAGGTAGAAGGTGTTGCTTCACGTTCTTCAAGACATGGAGCGTTCTTTGTTGAAGAATGATGTTTTTCATCGAGAGAATAGAAGTACTCCTTTGTTCTTCTCTTCCTCCATTCCTCCAATAGAATTCCAAGCCATTTAAAATAATAGGATCCCTATTATTTTAATGTGTCATGAATTTCAAATAAATTGAAACACTCGAATTAATTAATGAAGACATTAATTAATTGAATTGGCACACTTAATGGTGGGAGGAAGGTGGAGAGTTCACCCACATTAATGAAGAGTGTTGTCTTTAATAAATTAAATGGTTTTTAAGGGGTTCAAGGGGAGTTGAGGGGTTAGGTGATAGTGTGGGCCCCACCACATAATATCCTCCCATGGGAGGTTATGTGGGGGTGGGCCCCACCTCCAACTTCACTTTGGAAAAATTAACCCCCACACATAAAAAAATACTACACATATTTTTTATTAAATTTAGAAATCCTCCAAAACATAACTTCCACTCCTGAAAAAACACAATTGCGGTGATGGTCTCCTTACGCGATTACTAGCGCTGTGAGTTCATCGGTGCCCTCAGATTTCAATTCCGAGAATTAGTTCAAAATATATAAAATCCCGCACGTACGTTCACTGATCGTACCCAGAAAAAAACTTTAGAAATTGATTTTGGGCACACCGGGCCTTGAAATCAGGGGCCGTCAGAAACTACGGACTCGTAAAATCCCCTTGTATTTATGAAAAAAATTTCCACTGGATTTCTGGGTATTTAAAATAAGTATAAGAAAACATAAAAATATCTAAAAATACAAAACCATAAAACATACAACTCAAATTAGAACATCATCACGAATAAAAAACACAATTGAGAAGGATGGAACCAATCACAACGATTCAAAACATACATATCAATAACTACTCAATTAATTATTACCAACATCATTTAATAGTAATTTAAAATTTTAAATTATAAAAAACCAAAAAATGATTGTTCTATATTTCAAAAAACCCATTTTAATAAAATTAGCGATCTATTTTTAAATTTACAATAAGTTTTAAATATTACATTACTAAAAATCAACACATAAAATTTATAAGAATCTTTACAGTCAATATCAAAATAACATTAATGTTTTTAAGAAATTATTAGAGTTAAAAACATATTCCTTAATTCATATAAAACCAATAAAAATACAACTTCATGACATATAATAACATTGAACCTAAATAAATTAAAATTTATGTCTACGCATGATGTTCGAATGAAAATATATCAACTTACTTATTATATGAAAATATTATGTTCTCAAACCAAGAGCATGCATCATTACTCAAACTCTACAGGATAATCTAAATAATTCATTTTGAGTACCTTATATCATAAAACTAAAATACATTATCTTATCATCTTAAATTATTATTGTTGTTACATAAGAAACTATTCATTATTGATAATACATACCCCATGTTTTATTACATAACCTCCCCTATTCCAAAGGATTTATATGAAGAATAAGTTGTATATAAGTTAATCTATGTCTCAAAAGTATACTTAATATTTTATTATTTCTATTCTTCATCAATAATTCTACGTAAAAGTATTCCAAATATATCTACATATGGATTCCCAATGCTACACAAGATATCACAACCTATAGGATCTTCTTATATTACTTTATATGCTGATCCATCTGAATATTTGAAATAAAGTCATTACTCAATAACTTAAGAGACACTTCAAATGAAATTTAATACAGTTTTATATGATTCATAATTAAAAATATTTGATATTTGGTCAAAATAAATTTGTTAACTAGGATAAATAAAAACATATTTTTAATATTGATCATGTTAAATGAAATATTGATTTAAAATAACAAATCCTTAGGTTCATAGATCAACAACCCTCAATGGAACCTTGGAACCTTATGTATAATAATTTTCAATAATTCTATATCCTAGGATTCCAAATTAAAATTATTATTCACCACATCTCGATTATAATTTGGAGATATTTCTTTAATATAAAATAAAATTAAAAAGGTTATAATCTATATAATGAATACATTAATTCAACCTAGAACATAAATATCCAATAGTAAAATTCAGCCACTACATGAACATAAAACAACTCATAACCACTAGCCCATTGTTAATGAACTTTATTTCCACATCAAACCCACATAATCAGCTCCCACATCACTAATCCACATAATATCAACCAAGAAACATATAACAGGATATCTACTTTCTTTCAGGAATAGAATCCCATATTAGGAAATCTCATCAATATCGTTCCAAGGATATCAATAATAATTTAACAATAATTAAATTTATGAAGACTAAAATATAATATAAAAACCCAACTATCATGATAAAAAACATATATATTAGTGAAATCATATCACAAAAAACTATGAATATATAAAAAATCATGCCAGCAATGCAAATCTGGTGCATAAAATTAAACCACTATTACATGAACCATGTTATGGGGACCTCATGATGTATTTGTAATTATTTTTCATATATTCATTAAAAAAATTATACTTAAATATTTATAATTATATTATTTACATTATTTTATTAATTTTTATGGAACATTAATTACAAAATTCCTTACATTCATGTTTACTTAAAAATGTTATTAAATTTATACGTAAGAAATTTTTTTATATTTCATTAAAAAAAGATAATAATATTTAAATATCATGTATTTTATCAATATTACATAGAAATTAACTTATAATATGTATAATAATATTCACACTTTCTACAACTATAAATTCATATGTATTCCATATTACATCTCATTTTAATACATGAATCTTCTTTTTGCGATGGTAATATTATACATTGAAATATAAAAAACCCATCATTAGATAATACATGATATATAATGATGATTTATAAATTAGGAATTCTAATTAATTAAATAAAATTATACATGACAATGTTATTTAGTAAATCGAATTTATAAACCCAATTCGATCATATTAAATGTACTGTTAGTCCAAAAAGTTCTATAACAATACCTTAAAGAATTATTTCAAAATGTTAAAGATTATAAGTAAATTTAGAAAATAAAAAGGGGTTTGAATAATAAATAATGACTCTATAATATCCGTAAATTAATGTCACATTGGAATGATTTATTTATAAATCCTAATTACTTGTGAATATTAATAAAGAATTATTTATTTGAAAAAACTGATACTTTTAAATTCCAACACGATCCATTGACATAAATATTTGATGATAAAATCCATCAAGAAAATATTTCTAAACTAAATAAAGTGTATATTATCAATTATAGTCATGTATTATATAAAATCATGGAGTCTTCAGGAATCATGTTAAAATATTTCAAAATGAAATTATTTTAAAATCCATTAATAATCATTAAGAAAATATAGATTTTTTTATAAAAATTAAATATTTATGAATTTAATTGACCATTAAATCATTTTAATATTATAAAAATATAACATAAAAATATAATTATAGTGACATGTGAAACTTCACAAAATATTTAATCCTTCAATTGATTCATTTCCAACAAGATATTCTTGTTATAATATCATGATACTTGTGTCAAATCTATAAAGGGCCTACATACATATGTCTTAGGCAGTATCCCATGTCTGAATCATATACAAACATCAAATTGAATAGTTTAGATACTAGAAAAACAAAATCCACACCTATAACTAATAAAAAACAGTATAATCTATTAAAAATCAACCCCAATTTAACTTCACAATGACTGAGCCCTTGGAAGTCCTCTTGGACGTGAAATAATGGGGAGTATGGACACACAATTCTCAACTATAATAGTCTACATGTTCATAAATAGATATGAGGTTCCAAAACAAACCTTTATAATGAATTACACAATAAAAACATTATATCTATAAATTAAATTCACAAAATTTAGACGGATGTTAAATACCAAATATTATGACCCAATTGGGAACAACATAGGTGTAATGAACCAACCATGGATTATATATAGTCTAGTACTTGACATGACCCAACACAAGTCACATAGGATGTAACTAATCCTAATTGGCTTTAAAATAGTGTAACGGTATCATAAGTACCCATTTTTGAATGATTTCATCGAAAAAAGAGGTAAACAATCGTTATTAAATTGTTGAAATGGAAAAAATATATAATCATTCAATGATGCCAAAATAAATTAAAATGATAGAAGAAGTTTTCATATACATATGTTGAAGAATAAAGTGAATGAAAATCTTGGGTCACAATAAAAACCAAACTGAAATGAGAATATAAAATAAAAAACCAACTCATGCAGAGCCAAACCACATCCATGGAACCTCCTGTTTCTCACCACCAACGAAATCACTCCACATCATCCACAATGAACAAGAATGGATCAAAATAGGAACCCATAAATAAAACATATATACATGTTCTAAAACCAATGTAGGTCACCCAAACCCTCCTAATATACAAAATATATTTTAGAATGAATTTCATTAAATTATTATAGAAAAAAATTGAATGTAATATTTACATATAAATAAATTCATTGAAATTCAATGAAATTCCATTATAAAAGATAAAATATTTTTTCATTTGATACCAAAATAGAATAGATCCATTTTGAAAACAAATCCACCAGAGCTTTAAATTTCAAATTATCTATCTTTAGATACACATTAATGAACCCCAAAAATAGTGTTTAATTTTTATCAATAGGTTCTGCAACAATATTTGAAGAATCTTTTCCTATAAAAATGGACAATGAAAACTCACATGGATCATGCACAATGAATAATCACAACACACCAAAAGGAATATATCAAATAAAAACAAAAAAGGTTATATATTAATGAAAATTGGGTAAATGATTTGAAAATGATTCATACAATAGAATTATACAATTGAATTATAAAATCTAATTATACATTCAATCTACTATATGATTAATAAATGTGATGAATACAACCATTTAAGAGAATAAAAATCATGATCAATCTACTATAATGTGTTCATGTTTGAACAATAAGGTATAAAATTAGACTAAACAAACACACATAATGATGAAAACCCCCCAAAATATCAATTTTTTCTAGAGTGATTTGTTGGACACTAGTTCAATGTGAACCAACATGAGTATCATATTAAATATTTAACTTAGTAACTGATTTGACATGAATAATAAAGTATGTAAGCTATAGGGAACAATAATACAATTCTAACAACAAAGTAACTACTTAATTTAACATCACCTTTAAATCCCATTGATGAATAGTCTCATATATAAAAAGAATCCAATTCATAACATGAACACTCCCACACAAATGAGAACCAGTGTGTCATTGAGATAATAAAACCACACAAAGGGTAAATGAGGAAGTTGTAATAATGGGATTTATATATCTATTTAATAACCAATGTTCCAATTGGGTCTCTAACATTACAATTGGGCAAAAAATACCATGAAAATTATATTTTCATAAAACAACGCATAAAAAATTCCTTTTATATGATGTAAATAACTCGCATCATTTAAAAAATGGATAATCGTTTCTTTAATAAAGGTCAATAAATATGAGCATGAAAACAAGTCCAGTAGACATGGATTTCCATTAACATATTTTAATTCAATCCCCACATCATTCTAAATAGGGGTAATTCGCCCAAACAATTCAAATAACAATTTAAAATCCCATTAATAACCCTTTTATCAACCATTTTGTGTTAAAAACCAGTTTTTAAATCCACATTCCCTAAAAACATAGAACTCCATCATTGAAAACCAAAATTAGGTCAAAACCACTACAAAACATTAAAAGAAAATAAAAAATATATAAAAGAATTCTTAAAATATTAATAGCTTATGAAATTCTTTTTAAATCATGAAAAAAAAGAATTCATAGTAATACATTATTTTAAAATGTTCAAAACATGATGAAATGGATTTAATTTCCATGGATATGTCTCACATATTCATAAAAAATAAAAAAATCATTAAAAACAAGTACACATTGACTTCATAAATGAATAATTTGCTTATATATACCAACCCTATTGATATTATATGAAATATGAAAGTCTTAAAAACATATTTCCCAAAATAGAGACCACTCCCATGGAAACAGACACAGTTTCTAAAAACCCCATAAACTAAACCCACATTATTAGATTCACATATAACACTAAATTAAAATATTTGAGAACCAGGTTTCATGGTGAATCCAAATACTAGATAATTCAGGGTGGAAAATGAATGAGGTTAAGAGTCTAACAACTCACATAACACCTCTTAGAAATCTTAAAACCAATGGTAAGTATCCAATGTACAGGATGTTGGAGGTCCTCCTTGAACTCATAATGGATGTATGATGTAAGAGGGGGAAAGGGTTGAAAACTAAAAAAAATCTATGTGGTTAAAATGGGAAAATTGAAAAAATAAAAAAATAAAAAAATCATATGGTTTGGTTGAACAATTTATTAAATCATGTGACAACCATGCACGGGCCACTGCCAAGGCTAGGTACCCCCATAAAATTGTTACTTTCATGTGATGTATGGTTTTAGAACCCATGTACATCACCCCTAACACACCCCAAGAAACACATAGATTTTTTTGGAGCTCTAAATAAATTCCCAAATAAATAAAATATGATCAAAAAAGAAATTTCAAAATGTCAAACCCACTCAAACAAGCCCCACATAGGTACTGCTAACTATGCTAGAATACCGTGCATCTCCAAAAAGGCCTAAAAACATAAATAATTACCCTAATACCATCTAAATATATGAAAACAATCAAGAAAATTTATAATAACATAAAAACAATAATTCCATGTCATATGGGGCATCACAAACTCTACAACATGACACTATCCAACCCTCAAAAGGACTATTCTAAATTAGATGAGAATGGAAATGGGAGACATAAAATTAACCAAACAAAATCATTCTTGACCACTAAACATAAATTCCAAACACTAAAATACAAAAAAACTTCAAACCACCTACCCACAAATAACAAACAGAATATATGAACAGTCCAACTGAATATCTCATTCATTAATAATTAAATTAAATGGGATACCTAACTAGTATCACCACTATATAGATTTTGTCTAACATAGTCCCCACCACATTTAGAGTTCCTTTATCATGATCAGGATATTATTTATTATTCATTCAACATTGTCTTCCCACCTTTTTTAGTTCCTCCAAAATGGAGGTTCTATTAAAGACCACAAAAGGCATCCACAAACAGTTATAAACCTTGATAGAGGCCCACTATTGAGCTAAATGTACTTATAATTAAAAAATAATTAAATATTTCTACTAGAAGCCTGAACATTAAGATATGATATCTCATGTTTGTTAATGATACAAATTGATAACTTTGGTTCATGAACTAGATCACTGTTACATGAAGCATACAAGTGGCCACATCTAGGAATCAATTTTTAAACACAACTCATATAGTAAAATTAAAACCCTATCTTTCCAATAATTCACCCAAGGAAAATCTAATGTGAATAGAATGATCACCCCAAGTGACATACAAAATAATGGGGTATCCCAAAAAATAATAATATTTTAACCCAAATAACAATTTTCACTAAATGGTGACCACATATGAATAAAATGAATTTTAAAAAATAGAAAAACTAAAAATTCACCCACATAGGGTGAGAAAAACATTACCCAAGATGAAAATATCATTCCACACAATAATAGTAAAACCATCCATTGAAAAATATAAAATAGAACCATCCAAAAAATCAAACAAAAATAGCTTATGCTCCCAAAAATGATGTTTATAACTAGCAATGGGATTGTCCCAAAAATAACACATCCATAATGATTACACCTGAGACCAATTAAAATAATAAACAAATAAAATTTATAAACATGATCCAAATGGGATCATCAAGGGAAAACCATAGTAGGCATCAAGAAGTTTTCCATAGAATTCCTCACAGACCCACACCAGAAGAACAAAATATACCTTGTCTTTCCTTGATAATGACTATTCCACTAATATCTAAAACACACTTCTCCTTTTTTTGACTCACAAGTCTTCCTTAAACCCACATGTTCTAACTAATGAATCTACCTCCACATTTAGCGTTGATTTTTATACATCAATTCACATGATTCTATGATATTATCCAATAAATGATGCCAGAAAATATGTAAGTATAGATTACAAAATATTTTATGAGCACTACCTTCAAAGAAACATGCTTTCTAAGGATCATTAGCGACTAGATTCAGAGAAAATACAACAATATTTGAAAGGTATTCTATGTACTCCTTCGCTGATCATTCACCCTAAGAAATGATCACATGATCAATAATCTACTTTAATTTCTTAACTATTTGGAAGAACATCTAAACAAACACCATCTTGAGGAGTTCCCAAGAAAACACATCTTACAACAACGGAGAAACCATCGACTCCCACCAATCATGGAAAAATACTACTATAAATCAATCAATGTATCCCACATGGGAAACATAATGTGTCGCAATATAATTGATGATTAGATCAGCCAATTCTAACCACCCCACTAAATTTGCTAACTCATGATCCTAAGTGATTTAAAGTGAATTATTATCCAATATATTCATAGTGGTATCCAATAATAGATTGGTTTCCACATCCACCACTCCTCTTACAGAATGGGTAAGAATCAAAACATGATAAAATATTTTTGACCACTAAATAGAATAGACAATAATTGAAAAAACACATGAACATCATCAATATATGCATCAGAAGTAGAATGAATGATTCCAAGAATCCTTGAATCATGATAAACAATATAAACTAAAAAGAGGCACAAAACATTCAATGTTAAATTTTGAAATTAACCTTAACCATAGTTCATTCATAAATTATGACAAACCATTTTAAAAACAAAATACGTGGTAGGTTACACACTGAAAAAAAACAAGGAATTCCACAAAAATTGAATTTTAGAATCCCATTTCCATTGAAAACCAAGAACCCTAAAACCATACCTCAAAACCCATTTCCACCTCCAAAAGTCTTTCTAAAATAAACCAAACAATTTTTTTAAACAAACATTTCCATATAAATTTTTTGAAAAACAATAATTTTCAATAAACATCCCTCTAATTCCAAAAACAATGTTTTAATATCCAAATAGACTATGTAAATACGCAAGAATCCAAACAAGGTTCACTTGAACCAAATACAAAATAGATGTAATGAAACTCCCCAATCCTCCTCAGATAAGTGAAAATAAATTTTAGAGAAATAATGAATAAATGGGATCCCAAATAGGCCAACCTGGGAAGAGACATAGTATTTCCTCTTTTTTACACATGTTTGGGAATCCATGTCCCAATATTACAGCATAATCCATTAAGAAGTTAGAATTTACTACCAATAAACTACACTGTTTCACAAGCAACAAGTTCTAACTATTCAACTAAATTTCGCTTACATTTCAACCGAAAAACTTATGAGAAACCCCACACATCACCTACATAATTAATGTGGATCAAAACACAACAGAAATAAATAAATTAAATATTTCATATCCAACATCCCCTAGTATAATGAGGCTCATGAAATGAAATAGCTTGCTAGAATATACCAGCATATACATCCCATGATCTATCAAATTTATTATAATTTATTATATGAAACCCCCAAATAAAACATTGGACACATATTGCATATGCTCATATTAAATGAATCCAAATTAATTCATACCACTTTTAAATGATCCATCCAAGGATGAAATCTTCCCAGAAATCAGACTCAACCAGTCCCATGGTCCAAATTGTGTTCCTAATCTTCATGGTATAATAACAAGTTCTTTGGAATCACAATAAAAACAAAGGAAATTATTTCTACCAAACCAATGACAAATGTAAATAAAATTAATAAAATTAATTGGCCAAAATTAAAATACATTCCAACAATTCAAGACCAAATATAAATTTCCAGAAATTTTTGTAAATACCTAGAATTCCAATGGGAAATTTTTTCTTAAATACCTGGGAATTATACGAGTCCGTAGTTTCTGACAGCGCTTGATCCCGATCCCCGGTGTGCCCGAAATCAATTTCTGAAGTTTTTCTCGTGTACGTTCAGTAAAAGTGCAAGAGATATTTTATAACATATGAAAAAGTGCATGGAATCGGAATATGAGGGCACCATTGAGCTCCCATCGTCGGTGATTTCGTAGTGAGACCTGCACCGGAATTCCATTCTAGCAAGAATGGAGATTAGTTTTTGTATTTTTTAAGAATAAAGTTAAATAAAAATAATTGTGGCTTATTTTTATTTTGGCGGTTAAAATATCCACATAGAGGTTGGTGGTGGGGGCCACCCCACCGTAACCTCCCATGAGAGGATGTGGTGGTGGGGACCACCCAAACATAACCTCCCTTGGGAGGATAATTAATGTGGGGACCACATGGGCTTTAACCCCTTTTAACTCTTGGACTTTCCCTATAATTGTGTCAACCCTATCTTTATTTATTTTTGACTCTCCCCCTCCCCTATTCGAATTTTGAATCCTTTCCACCCTAATTAATTAAATGAGTTGTCTCATTTAATTAAACACAACTCATTGTGTTGTTGTACAAACAAATAATAAAATTTTCCTCAATTATTTTTGGTTGGAATCTTTGTAGATCTTGGAGAACCCTTGGAGAAAGCTCTGAACGGATGACCATTCTTAAAACGAAGAACATGAAGAACGCGAAGAACGTAATCAAACATCTTCTTCCTTCTTCAACCGGATAAAATGAAGGAGATGACCATGAAGAACACCGAAGATGCTTATTCCTCGGTCTCCTACCCCAGACACTTCCTGACAACGACAAATTGACAACTCCATCCTGTGACTTCATCAACGATCAACGAAAAGCAAGGTAGGGTTTTGATTTGTTTTGTTTTCATTCTACATCATACAATTTTATGGAATACGTTGTTCTGATTGTTAACAACATAACATGGAGGGTTTGGACTACTCGAACAAGGCCCGAACCTCCCCCTGTGATCATGTTTGTTTTTTGATGATGGAAGAAGAGAACGGAAGCCGGCGTCAGGTTGGCCATGAAGAAACCTGTGGCGTAAGACCACCGGGTCACCGGAAAGGCATGACACCATCATGCCATGCTGATGAATGTCGGGCCGCGGCCAATTCGGGCTATGGCGAAGGCGGTGCGGTGCCGTCCCACCGCGCAGAAAAGATGAGCCACAGCCAGGGCAGGCCGTAGTAGAGAAGCTGGGCGCGGCGCAGTCGCGCCGTGCCATAGAAGGAACGTGTGGCCTTAGGCCATGGTGGACAGGGGAGGGCGGCCGGTAGATCTGGTCGTGGGTGCACGCTACAGGCGGGACCCGAAGGGTCCCGCGTTTACTGGAACTAGAGTTAGGCACTGATATCGTTACAGACAACAGGGGGCATGACACTCCCCACCCCCACAGCATGGACAGTCAGGCCACGCGGCCAACCGGATGGGTCTCACCTCTATGAGGATTGTAGAGATTTGGCCGAGGCAGAAAGTAATCTTCGCGGTTCATACGACCATTCCAGGTCCTCAGCAGAGTAGGCGAGGTTGCTTATCGCTTATCTTTTCTAAATCAGTTGCACCAGGTGCAAGACGTCTTCAACGTATCTCCACTGAGGAGATACGCACACAACCCATCCCACACCATCAATCATGGGGAGCTGGACATCGATAAAGGGGTGACTTTCATGGAGGTTCTAGTAGAGATTGAGTATTGACAGTAGTGGGACCAAAGTGGATGGTCGATACCTCTGGTGCGCATTCATTGGCCGCAGGAGAATCCCCCGGAGAGCACATGGGAGCGGGAGGCTCAGATGCATGCTCAGTACCCCCATTTTTTCCCTTAGTTCGATTTATAGCTTACAGGGACGTAAATCCCTAAGGTGGTTATAATTTAAAGACCCGTATTTCCCATGGAAATTTTTTTCTTAAATACATGGTATTTTTACAAGACCGCAGTTTCTGACGGCGCTTTATTCCGAGGTCCGGTGTGCCCGGAATCAATTTATGATGTTTTTCTCGGGTACGTTCAGTAATCATGCGAGCGTGACATTATAACTTTTAAATTAGTGCTCGGAATTGAAATTCAAGGGCACCGTTGAGCTTGCAGTATTGGTGATTTCTTAGTGTGACCTTCACCGCAAATGTGTTCTTGCGATAATGGATGCTTGTTTTTTGAGTTTTTAAGAATAAAGTTAAAAAAATATAACTGTGGATTATTTTTATTTGGGTGGTTAAAATCTCCATGTGGAGGTTGGAAGTGAGGTCCACCACACCATAACCTCCCATGAGAGGTTATGGAGGTGGGGCCCACCCATTCATAACCTCCCTTGGGAGGATAATTAACATGGGGGCCACATGGGCTTTAACCCCTTGTAACTCTTGGACTTCCCCTATAATTGTGCCAATCCTCTCTTCATTTATTTCTAACTCTCCCCCTCCCCTATTCTAATTTTGAATCTCTTCCACCCCAATTAATTAAATGAGTTGTCTCATTTAATTAAAGACAACTCTTTGTGTTGTTGTGCCAAAAAATAATAGACTTTTACTCTATTATTTTTGGTTGGAAACATGGTAGAGCATGGAGAACACTTAGAGAAAGATCTCAATGGAGAACCATTCTTCCAACGAAGAACGCGAAGAACATCGTCAAAAATCTTCTTCCATCTTCAACCCGATAAAATGATGGATTTGACTGGAAAGAACGCCGACAACACTTCTTCCTCGGTCTCCTGCCCCGAACGCTTCCCAACGTCGACAAATCGATGCTTCCACCATGCGACTTATTCAACGATAAATGACAAGCGAGTTAGGGTTTTGAGTTGTTTTGTTTCCATTCTACGTTGTAAAAGTTTATGGAATAAGTTATGGAAATTGTTAACATCATAACATGGATGGTATGGACCACTCGAACATGGACCGAACTTCCCCCCTTTGATCTTGTTTGTTGTTGATGACGAAATTGGAGAACAACGGTCGGCGTCTTGCTTGCCGCGAAGAAACCAGAGGCACAAGACCACCGGGTCAACGGAAAGGCGTGGCACCATCATGACGTGCGTAATAAAGCTGGGTGACAGCGAAGGTGTCATAGCACCGTCGCACGGTGCGGTGGAGATGAGTCGTGGTGGAGATGTGTCACTGCCAGGGCGGGCCGCGACGGAGAAGCTGGGTATGGAGTCGTCGCGCGACGCCGGTGAATTACCGCGACCTTAGGCCGCGGAAGATAGGGGAGGGTGTGCGGATGAGTCGGCCACCGGTGCATGCTAGAGGTGGCACCCGAAGGGTCCCACGGTTACCTGAACCGGCTCTAGGCGCCGGTTTTGTTACGGACAACACGGGGTGCAACCCCCCCCCCCCCCCCCCGCCCATGGTGTGGCCAGCCCGGCCACGTGGCTAAATGGTCAGGCCCCACGGGCCGCCGGCAGGGCACCACGGCCGGCCAGCAGGCGGCCTGCCTCCTGGGCCTCACGGCTGGCCTGCACGCGGCCTACCTACCGGGCCATGAGGCCAGCCAGCCGGGCCGCCCTTTCAAGCTGCGCCACGCCTTTGGGTCGGGCCGCCTTCGAGTCGGGTCTCCCCTTCAGGTCTAGCCGTTTCTTCATACCGGGTCAGTCCCGCGGACCGGGACTGACCCCGGTTCGGACCGGGATGGGCCGGGTCGGTCCGACGGGGTCGGACCGAACCCAGACCCGCTATGGCCCGATTACACCTTTTCGCCCATATCTTGGGCTACGAGCGTTCGTTTGACGAACTGTTAGTGGCATCGATATTCTTTGAATGAATATGTAACTTTGTGAATAACCCATAGAGTTTAGGTTATAGTTCAGATATCATCAGGTTAGTTTGTACAAAAAACTAACCGGGCCCATGTGACTAAAAGGCTAAAAACAAACAGACCGGGCGTCCGAATGACATGTCGCCTGTTGCGTTGAGATCCCTTTGACGAGACTCAACTTTGAGTTACTTCTACATGAGACTTCATTATATATGGCTTTTTTCCCAGTAGCTCAGGGAGCGTATCCTTCCAGTGACGAGCATACAGATTTCGGAGACCTTGTAGCTGACAGACCTGACGACTGCTTGACCGATTCGACTAGCCCAGTGGGGAGCACCTGGTATTTGGTGGCACACCCATGCTAGAGGAGTGACTAGAATTTGGAAACAAAGCTACAGTACTCGACAATAGGAGTACCTCTGCAGGCTATTAGGGGGATCTCCTGATATTTGGTGGCAGACCCACAGTGGAGGAGCTCTAGGAATTTGGTGGTAGACCTGCGGTACTTGACAAGAGGAGTGCCTCAGAAGTCCAAGGTTAGTGTGATGGGACTTAGTATCGTGATAGGCCCACTGTTCTCGACAGAGGAGGAGTTCTCCCGTAGCTACGGTTTCGATAATGATAATCTTGGTTTGAGCTGAGTCAATGATCTTTGTGTTTTCCTCATTATTGAGATGGGTTACTAGATAACTTATGTATATGTATGGGAATATACCTAAGTAATGGTTATCCGTTGATTCATACGTTTTGGTTTATCCTTGTTGGATTTTGTGAGACCATGAGGGTCTCGGGGTCCCTACTGAGTATCTTTATACTCATCCCTGCACAGGCTATGACCACACCTCGTTGTGTTGGATGTAGACAATAGAGAACGCTGACCTAGGTGGAGTGTGCGAGGACTAGACGGTACTTAGAAGTGGACCTCACGACGAGACGGTACCCGGAGGAGATGGACAGATGTGGAGCGCTGAGGAGGCTATTTGTACCTACCATTCATGTAGGATCTATGGTGGGCGATCCATGAGATGCTAGACACCTTCCAGCTTTTTTGACTTTTAGTTGTACCTGTTTGGTCTTTTCCTTGTACTCTACTGATGGGATTGTATTTCTGGCCCTTTTTACATTCCAGCACTTCTTCTGTATACAGTATTTCTTAGTGTTTTGCTTCCAGTTGTGTACTATGATTGTGTGTGTTTACTTTGAATAAAGGCAATGCCTTCCCAACTTAGGGATTTACGCATTTAGTGATAGTCACCATATCCTGGCCTATGGAAGGCGGTCTTGGGTTAGTCACGATACCGGCCCCGGGGGACAGGTCGCGACAATTTTCATATAGAAAATATTTAACATAAACGAAATTAACCATCCATGTAGAAATAAGACATCTAAAATTTTAAAAAGGATCATAATAAACCTACTCGATTTGATCTTGAACCACCTCCGTGAAACCTATGGATTTTCAGAACATCCCAAATCACCTTAAATCATCCATAATGAAAAAGAGAAGATCAGACTAGGAAATTATAACCTGAAATATATATGCATGAGATAAAAATCACCACATGCCACAAAAAACTACTAATTCAACCAATCATGTTTCATAAAGAAATTAATAAATTCTTTTTTAAAAACTAAATACATAAACTATGATTAAAAAACAGTTATATTTATAGAAAAAAATGATATCCATCTTCAAAAAAATTCTTGTCATTATCCAGTATATAAATAATTTATTTTGTAATAAAAGCCACCAACCTCATCCATTCAAAATCACCCATTTAAAGTCCACTATAAGTCACCCCATAACAGTATTAAACCTTTTTGAATGGGTTTTTGGAAACAACAGTATCATTTAAAAAAAACCAATAAACTCACATGGTCTGTGCACAATGAGTAGACCCCACAAATAAAATAGAATATATTAAATATAAACAAATAAGTTTCTTTTCAAATGAAATTTCATGGAAATGATATAATCATGATCTATATAATATTGTGTTATTCACTAATTAAACATTAATACTAATGTTTAATTTGTTATACCCTAGAATTTCAGCTATGAAAATCATCTTACACTATATGAGTATACCAATCGCGAACTAGCTACTAAGATGTGTGGATAAACAAACCAAAAATCATCCAACTATTACACATAATAATCAGTATGTTTTCAAATCCCCAAATAAACCTTTATATGTAGAATGACTTGTGGGATACATATGGAATGTAAACCAACTATAATAACTAATTATATATTCCACTTAGAACCCAGTTTCCAATGACTAATAAAGTTGGTGCGTTTAGAATAAAAAATCCAATTTTTTATCACTCTCAAATTTAAAAATTTGAGCATCATATTTGATAGAATGTATGAAATGAAACACCATGAGTATAAGGTAATATAATGTCTATTTAATATTGAAAATATCAATATTTATACAAATTAAATCTCTTTGATAGATTTAAATGCATGAAACACCAGGTTTGAATGATACGTGATACTATCTTAAAATAATATTATTTAAACATTTTCATTACAAACAATTCTTTAAAATTACGACAATGAATATTACTAAACAAATAATAAAAAATTTATAGTTTTAATATAAATGATTTTGGTATCTATTAATTTTAAATATAATTAGAAATATTGTAATTGAACAAAAAAATATTTAAAAAAATTATTTCTTCTAAAAGAAATTTTAGTTTTTCACATGCACATAATTAATAATTAATTTATAACACATATATAAAAAAATATAAAAAGATAAAATTATTTTTTCAATCATCCTATAAATGGTAAAATTTGATGAGTTTTTATATTTTTATATAACATTTCTTTTAATGATGAATAGTGATGATTATAGAATTTTCAATTAAAACTGAATTTTGTGTATTTAATTTCTAATTTAAAATTAAGTTTTTAATATATTTTAAATTATAATTAGTTCTAATTTATATAAATTATTCAAATTTAATTAATATGAATCATTTTCAAGTAGAATTTTGATATAAAAACATTGTAAGAAATTCATCATTTAATCATTAAGAATGTTCATTATCATCAAGTCTGTAGGATTAGTTTTAAATTAAATTTAGATAATTATGAGAATAGAAATTGAAAAAACAAGTTGTTTTAATACTCATAATATATATTATATTATATGAGAAATTTAATTTTCCAACAAAATCAATAGTAAAAATACTAAAAATTATTTACCGCGGTTAAGAGAAAAAGGATTTTCATGGTTGTTAAACTAAATCTATTATGGGTTAAAATGACCTAAAAGATTGATAAAATATATTATATATATATGATGTAATTATATTTTCTAATACCAAAAAAAATATATTCTGGAACCTTTTTCCCAGTGGAAATTGTGGGTAAACCAATTTATTTTTATAATTTACATGTGTGTCACCCAACCCACATAGAAAAGGCCATTTATTATCTCTTCCCCTTCACAGTTCATAGAAATTTTAATAATAATATATATAAAAAAATAACTACCCAACAACCACCCCCTCATATTGGATGCATTATTTGGGTCATAAAACCGTCTTTTGATGGCTTTTAGTGCAAACCTTTGAACTTTACCCGAAGAATAGGTAATGTTCTTCAATGGGTATTTTTTTTAATTATTCCTCCACCACCTAAAAATATTATTAATCATCGTATATATATACCTTAGTATATTACATATAATTATATTTTCTTATTTTTATTTAATTACCTAAAAACACACTCAATTCCATTAAATGGGTTATGAAATCATCATTTGTGTGTAGGGTGGATAACCACCTCAAAAAGCGATGATATTCATTATACCATTACCACCGATCAAAATAGTGTTTAATGATTGTTATAAAGCATATATATGATATTTTTAACATAATAAGACATATTTAATATTTATATCATATATATATACCATCTAATCCTGTTGAGGTACAATAATGTCGCTCTTATGTACATCAGACTTTCGCCTCATGAAGCAATGTGATTTTCTTATCACTAAACCTTTACATAGAAAGTTATAAAGATTAATTTCATTAATATATTTGTTATATATGAAATCATTATGATATTAATTACATGTTTATCATATAAACGGTAATATATAATCCTATTTATTACAACTGAAAAATGATAGTGTCTTTCCTGTATGTGTGGACTACCAACTTCAAGAAGTGATGTCACTATATTTACATCACGAGACCACATGGATGATATTCCTAGGAATATTTCAAAAAATAATATGGTATATATTTGATATTATAAAATTTATAGAATGAGAAAATAATACTTACCAAATTTTCATAATGATCATTGAATAACAAAAACATTAGTCATGTGTATCTATGACCTACCATTTCCATGATTACAATAATATTCACTTTTCAATACCATAATTAATGATTTTTAAGAAATTTTATTTAATGTTTTATATGTTAATTATGTCATGAAAATAATTTTTAATATGTTCAAATAATAACAACTCTCACTACAGTTAACCAACCATTGTTATTTTTGAGACGCATGTAAAATATCATTGAAACATCCAATATAAAGATAAATAACTATATAATATTAAATTAAATTGTAATAAATTAATTAAAAGTAATAATAATCATTATTTAGATATTAAATAATTAATTAACTCACATTATTATATAAATCAAGATGATAAATTACAAATGTGATGCTTCAGATTTAAGGTAATGGTTTCTTGTCTCAATTTTACTAATTCTAGACATACAAAATATTCATCAGTGATTTAATTTATGTGGTGTATACACAACCCTATTTCAATTTTATGTCACGAATTAATTTCTCTTCCAAATATTTAATGTTTCATTTAATTTTATTTCCTCCAGGTGTCATGGGACTCAAAATTTACCAATGTGGTATTGGCTTGTTTCAAAATAACATCATTATTCCTGATTTTGTTTTGAGTCTCACTTTAGTGAATTATTTGATATTAATATCTAAAAATTTATCTATTTTACTCTAATAAAGTTATTCATGATATCTTTCAATTAATAGTGTCATTCATCTTCTCATCAGTATATAAAATTATTGAGTATTAGTTTTACATAAATCTTACTTAATTTATCTTTTCGGTCAGAAATCAATTTTCATCAAAATCAAATATTTCATTAATATAAATCGAAATTGTTTTTAAAATTTTACCAATGAATTATTCAACATATTTTAATCCATTTTTACTTATTGTTATGTTTCATGAAATTGATCTTCATGGGATTTTCCAAATAATATTTGTTTTTAATTTATAGAAAATATAAAATGAATATTTTTTAATATAATCTCCCAATACGTAATTTAATTCCCTCATGACCACATGATGTTCTAATTCACCAATTATATATTTCAAATTATATTTTTAGACAAAAGTTTTTTTAATTTTTTTGAAATGTTCCATTTAAATGTTTATTTGAAAATGGAAAGAATATTATCATCTCGAATTTTTAAAGGATACTTTTATTGTATTCTTATTCATTAATTAAAACAATCATTTTATATAAATATGATCCAATATGGATATGTTTTATTTATATCATCGGAATTTTTTCTATGGATGATTTACAGTCATTTTAATTGAGGATATAAAATTTTATTACCATTCTCCATTTTAACTCTAATGGTTTACAATTATGTGTATTAATTGGGAGTATGTATTAAATTTTCATTTCATTATTTATCAACATGAATGATTATGATACTTGTTAGTCAACCCCATCCTTTGAGGAATTCATTATAAATTGTATGTGATGGGAAAAGCCTTATTTATCCCCTTCAATGAATCAGTATGTCTAATGAGACAGACAATGTATGGTTAAGGATGAGGTATTACATAATTTTCGGGACCTCATGGAACAAGAAACAATGTTATTAGATTTCCTGAAAAAAATGCTTGATGATTAATGATGTAATATCACAAAAAACATTGATATGTATTATATTTACATAATTCTAAATACAATGATTATGAATTTAGTTTTTGATATTCCATGTAAATATTATATTTAATTGAATATAGATATTAATGTATGAAGATCTTGTGTTTATTTATATGGAATAATTTGGTCATCTTTTATTCATTCAATATTATTTCCCTATTATTGATTAAATATCTGCTGTTTCATTAATATACAATGACATATTTATTATTCCATATTTATTTATAGATTCTATTGTATAGTTACACTCATTGGGTATATGAGATATCCCCATTATTATATATTACTTTTCCCCAAATTCAAGGAAGTATTTCCTTATTGATAAGAATATATACACTTAGGGGAATAATAAAAATAGAAAATAAAATTCATTATGTCTTTTATGTTTTGAAATTTCAAGTGAATTTAACATAAATGTATTATTTTCTAAGACTACTATACTATTTGGTCTTTTATTGTTTGATTCCTAGTATCTTGTGAAAATTTAATAAAGAAGTCACCTGATCCAGGATACTAGGGTCCAGGTGATATAGTTGGTATCATATAATGTTTAATAGAAACCATAGAATCTATATTTTGAAAATCATAGATTATGGAACATTATCTGATGATAGGATTTTATGATTATTATAGAATAATGTAATAATGTATTGGTCTAGGAGATATTATTTTATTTTCTAGTAATATATCAATGTATGAATACTAAAACTGAATTTTGTTCTACAAATTATGTATTTAAGGGTAATATCTCTGAAAAGGACACGTTTGGCTTTCCTGGATTGTCCCTTAGTGCATGAAAATGGGACATACCGTACTACTTATTTGAATCTCCCATGAGATATTCTTAGGAAAAATCACATTATCTTTACAAAACATTGTAAAGTAATTGAAAATTAATATATTACCAAATAAAAAATGTTTATTAGTATCGTAGTAGTCATCCATAAATGTTTTTTTATATTATGTGTTTCACTTGTTTAGGGATTATACAATTTGTTTCTTATTTTTATTTTATAATCTACTGTATAAAATTGTTTAGGAATGAATCTTAATGATCATATGAGTACCATATCAAAGAACATAATCCATGAATGGATTTACCTCTTATAAATGTGAATAATGTTGGAGTTATAGTTTTTTATGTAATTGGAAAAATTAAAACCATATATGGCAAACTAACATTTGTTTTGTGTAGTAACTATTCTCATATTGAGAAGACTGTTGATCCACCATGTTGTATAACAATGATATTTCCATTCACGTGTTCTGTGACACCAACATTTAAAGGGATTGGATATATATTTTTAATAATGAAATGGATAATTTACTTAGAGAATACATTTATCCCACTTGGAAGTAGTGCATGAGATAAAATTATAATGGAAGTTCATCGTTTCTAAAGAAATTTAGATCAATGTTTAATTTGGATTATAATCACTATGTGTGAGGAGAAAATATCTAGAATTTAGTTTTATGTTTTCAAGTTAGTATTATTGGATGAATATTTTCCTCATGATCAATGAGAGGATATGGAAGGATAGATATATATTGTAAGTAAAAATTAAGTGGAAGTTGATTATATTAATAAAGAAAACATTACAGGGTTACCATAGAATGTTACAAATTTTATATTGAATTCAAAGATAAATGTTTCATTATTATTTGATGAACATAATCCAATCCATTGAAGGGAAGTAGTATCCCAGAAATTCTCATCATACATGTAAATAATATTTTGATAATGTAAGAGATAATAATTCTATATATCTTATGGGGCTGATTGGAATCAAGGGAAGAATAAGGAAGAAGAGATAAAAATAAAAAATACTATAAAGTGAAATATATAAATTCCAACATATGATAATTTTTCTAAAAAACAAAATTTTACCGGATAAAAAAGAAATGGGTGTTTTTCATGTGTGGAGAAAATCACTAATTTACTCAGGATTTAATAGGAATGAATGAATCATAAATTTCAAAATGATTCCACTAAATGATGTGGGACACTCTAAGGATGAATACCCCATGAATTGTGGGAAAATACATAAAAAGTTTCTAATGGGTCATGGTTAGGTTTATTTTATAACTACAAATTATGTTGAATGATTTATATGCTTGTTTAGTTAGATATAGTAAATATATTTCAATTTTTTTAATAATGACATTCATAGTACATATAAGAATTTTAATACATTTATTTTAAATTAATTATTTCAAAACATATTTTGAAATATACCGATGACTACGAAAAATGATCTAGTGGAATGTTCAACATCATTGAAACACATGATATATGGAATGCGAAAATATAATATATTTATGATCTTGATATAACGATGTATAGATAAATGGATTATTGATATAGATAATGTAAATTAGTTAGTAATTACTACCTTGTAACTAATTAATGATTTCATGTTAATTTGGTTTCTACTACCATTTATGGAGTATAAATTATTTCTGTATTTAAGTAATATATACTATATTCTATGTTTTACATAATTAAAAAAGGAATCATGCATGTCATCAATGAGTTTTTACTGTAATTATAGTTATTACAATGTTTTAATAAAATGCACAACAAAGGTATTCACATTTCTGATAAGTGATGATTAAGAGATACTTCATATTTTATTATAATATTAATAATATGGTCAATTTTGAAATTTAGTGACTTTCTTCATAATGTATTGGATCTTAACATATTAGATGGGTCATAATGTTTACCATTATTTAAAAAATTTACGTAAAACGTTTGATACAGTTTGAAAAATTAATGTATTACATTAATATATGAAGATTTGTGTATATTAGATAACCTTCTCTAACCATTTTTTCATAATAATAAATATTTTTCAAATGGTTTAATAATTATTCTATAATATATAGTATGATAACATAAAATTGAATATTAATGCTTCATGAATAATTTTTTTTGTATAATCATTTCATGGAGTAAGTAATGAATTGAAAATTGATCTAATATTAACACAATAATTAAAATTTTCTTATGAAAATGAAATGTTTCAAGTGAGTATGGTTCCATATATTCCTACATAGTAATCAAATTAATCAAACAATTGAAACAGATCTTGAAACAAGAAAATTAACGTATAAAATTTATATATAATAAATAAAAAGGCCTTTTAAATCATTATAGTATTATGGGGTTTAGACCATTAACATTCTATTAATCATTAAATTTTGTGTGATCAATTTCCTTAATGTCTCTTTAATTATTTGTTCTTTTATTAAATATCCTTATCCTTACTTGAAAAAAATATTCTTCTACATAGAAACCAAGTTATATGATTTTCTATAAGAAATTTTTACCTTGTTTCATTCTTAATAAGAGGATGTTTTATTAACCCTTTTATAATGAAGATTTTTACAGTGACGGTATTTTAAAATTAAAAACCTATGATTACCGAGATTACGATTAAATTGATATGATGAAATATATTTAATAGTGTAAAATATAACAACCCTATATTTTAAAATACATAAAAAATATCTAATAGAAGTTATTACACACAAGAAAATTGTTCATAAGGGAGTATAACATCTCAATACATTTCCATATATATATATTTAATGATTTTCAATCACTTTTATATCATTCAATACACACAACATCAGGGTATAACAAAATAGAAGACTCAAATAAAATATAATTATCTAAAATTAAAATTATAAAATATCCATTAAAGTATAGTTTGTGAATTCAAATAAAAATTTTATGAAATTTTATTTCTTACTCAGAAATAAAATGGATATCTATTTATTATAGATAATTTAGATATTTTTGAATGAAAATGAAATGTTTTATAAAAACAGGTTTTAAAAAAAAATTATTTTGTAATTATTTGAACAAAAAATATATAATTATTTTTAAACATATTTATAAGAAATATTTTGAAAAAAATTTCATTTTTTAAATAATCTGATAAAATTTATCATGTGATGCTTTTTGATATGTTTTTAAAAAGATTCAATTTTCGATGAATAGTAAATAATACAGTATTATAATTGAAAGCTTCCTTATCATTCAAATTATTTTTAATTTTAAATTATATAAATAATTAGTTATAAAGTCAAATTGGTTCAATTATATGTAATTTAATCCATTTATTTCATTGGAATTATTTTCCCATTTAATATTTTCATTATAACATTACAATTTTTAGAAAATTATCACATTAAAAAACATATTTCTTATTAGGTCTGTGGGATTTATTTTTAATTAAAAAGTTCCAATTTTGTGAATATAATTAATAAAAATTTATTCCATATTTGGGATCAATATAAAATATATTATCTAAAAATGACAAATTATTTTTTGCTGACATGAATAGTGAAAATTGTATAAATTATTTATCATGAATAACGTAAAAAATATTTATAATGGGTTAACTTCAATAGATAATGGTTAAAATTACCTTTAAATCTACATAAAATATATATTTTAATAATATTTCAACCATATAAGTTTTATTTACTTATAATAACACATTTTTACCCTTTTGTAATCCGAAAAACGTGTGGGTACCTTTTTCATTTAAAAACAATTCAACTTTTCCATTCACATCACATATAAAAGTCCAACCCTCTCCCCCCTTATTCACACCATCAAAAAATTTAGGTTAATAAAATACCTGACAATATAACATCCCAACATCCATCTGCCCATCTTAAATCCTTTTTTTGGTAGAAATCCATCCTAGTAAGTGTTTTGGTGAAAACCTAATGATTTTACCAATATAAGGGGTATTGTAAATCATTTTTCATTTTTATTTTATTTATTCCTCCAAGAAGCATGAATTATTATTAAAATTGGTTGTTAATATTTTTTTCTTATATTTAAAAAAACATTTTAAATTATTACATTTACCTAAAACCACATATACGTCCATTAAATACAATATGAATCAATCAATCATGTGTAAAAAAGACTATCACCTAACAAACTGATGTCATTATTGTTTCCATTATCACCTCTCATGGATTGATATTAGAATGGGGAGAATGTATATATATTATATATAACATATAATTATAACTGTTTAATAATTATTTCACAGTTTACTTTTTTACTTTCAATTCAATTGGTGATATAGTAACTTTTTCTCATGTGTACGACTCACTCATGAAGCTATATGATCCGTGTTTCAATAACGATTTCCGTGGATGGTGATGAAAATAATGTTAATGAATATATGTGATATATATGAGATTATTATTATATTAATGACATATATATCATTTATAAAGATAAAATATAAATTTCATTATTAATCTAAAAATTGATAAGGTCGCTCATTTATGTGTACACTATATCTATCATGAATCTATGTAACTCTATTTTAATCACCACATAAGATGAATGATATATATAAGTGTATTTTATGAAAAAATATAATATATTTATGATATTATATTATTTAACAGTATAATATTACTTACCTTGATTCCATAATGGTCATTTAAAAAGGAAAACATTAGTCATGTATACGTATAAACTAACATCTCTATGATTTTATCGTAACAAATCTTCCTTAAAAATCAGTCATGGTTGGTTTTAAATGTATAGTTTTTGTCTAAATATTAAAATTAGGTAATTATAATTGTTATTTTTATTTATGTGTTTATATAATATCCTCTTTGACCATATTAAACCATCCAAAGTCATTTTTTACATAAATAAATATAATCAAAACATCCTACATAAATATAATTTACTATGTAATAATGTATACCATTGTAATATGCTAAATGAATGGACTAAAAAAAGTTACAAAGTTCTTATGGAATTATGTTATTAACACATGTTATTTATTTAGTGATATAAAGTACATACGTGATGAGTCAAACTCAGGTTAAGGGTTTCTCTCCTAACAGAAAAATCTAGGAGATCAAATATTTATACACCATTAATATATTTTGTGGGATGTATATAGATACATTTTTTTATGATATATCATAAATCAATTTGTATTCATCATAGTTAATTTTTAATTTAATTTTATTTCTTCTAAGGGGATAATGACACAAACATTACCAAAGTAGAAAGGCTTTATTTTACAATCTCATCATTATTATAGAATGTATTTCTTAAGACTACCATGGGAGAATTATTTAATATTTATTCTGTGAAATCAATATATTACATCTAATATGTTGATTCATGAATATTTTCATGTAATAGTACTATTTTTAAACCCTTTGGTAGTAAAAATGATCATGAAAATTATTTGAACAAAATTTGACTTTATTTATCTCTTTAGTTATTAATATTTTTTTAACCAAAACGTTTTTTATAATATTATTTTCAAAAATCTTTTTAATCTTTTAAAAACGAATCATTAATGAAATTTTGACCATTTTTTGGAAATTTTTTTAATTGAATATTTGTGGTTCATTCCTATGATTTCTCAATCAAATTTAGCGAAAATGCAATGAAATTAATTTTAAAGTAGTCTTCTTGTATGTAATTTACATACCTCACTACCACTCACTGTTTTAATGAATCCTTTATAAGATAAAAAATATATTTTCAAGGGGAAAAATTTTCATAACATTTTTTTAAATTTTAATTTTAAATGTTTTTTTTTCAAATTAAAAAAGTTTATTTTCCGGGGGAATGTTTTTAAAAACATTTTATAGTATTTATTCTCATCAATGGAATAAACCCATTAATGTTTTTTGATCCAATAGGGTTATTTTGTATTAATTTAAGGATTTTTTTTATTTTTATTATTTACATTTAGTTTATATAATAAGGTAACATTTCATTAAAATTATACATTTTTACCTGAATGGTTTGTGATTATGTTTATTGATTGGTTCATGTGTTGAAAACTCATATGTTTGTTTCTCAATATAAATGATTATATGTATAATGTTTCACCCCTATCATATGATTAATACATTAGACATTTAATATGATTTTTTGGGCCCACTCTATCCCCTTGATACATTAGTGGGTCTCACGATATAAATTAGATATTGTTTTTTGACAATGCCTTACACATTTTGTAAATTACAAGAAAAAATCTTCAATGATATTAGATATATTGGATAAATCAAGGAATGTATTAGTATTTTTCAAAATCCTTGAAATCATGTTTTATATGTCCATCATTATGTGTCCTATCATTATAAATTCATTTATTGAAATTCTATGGGAATATTTGATAGTTAGAACATACATGGTCAAGATTCAAGTTGATTTGATGTTATATATAAGTTATTTGATCGTGTTTTATTCATCCCAATTTGTGAATGTGTTATTTATTAAATCTAATGTGTTTTACAATTTTACATTTTTATATTTATTTTTTATTATTTATACATAGATTCTATTATATTCTTACCCTTATAAAGAATCTAAACTCGACCATTTGTTTATTTTCTTCCTCTAGGATGTGAGGAAGTTATTTCTTGATTGGTTTGTGGGGATTCAAAATGGGGAAGAATTACATTATAAAAGAATATTCTTTGGAAATTTTTTGTTTTAATTTATAATGGGACTTTAATGTATATTTCTAGTTTACCAATAAAATCAAACTATTCTATCTTTCACGATTTTATTCCTCGAATCTTATTCCAATGTCATAATGTGGACCCCAAATCTATGATACTTTGGTAAAGGTGATAAAAAATTTAATGCCATTGAATAACCAAACCTATAATTACTCGTGACAACCAATGATGAATGTAATCATAAATAACATTTACCCAAGGAATTAGAAGTACATTACTACTTAATAGAGAAAAAGAATATCATCTAGATAACAAACCCACACAGGTGGAAATCAAGCAAGGGGAAATTGAGTTGTTTCCATAAATATTTAAAATACAATGTGCCAATCATGCCTTTAGCCCAAAAATAGTGTTCACAATACCAAGACAGTTGTTGTTTCATAGAACACTAATTTGAAAATTACTTTAATATTATTGAAATCACTCACATCATTCAAAATAACCCTTCAATAAGTTTATTCCATGTAGTGAACCTGAAAGAAGACATTGTCAATCCATTTACATCAACCCATTTAAAAAAATACATCATATAATTTTCACTAGGGGTAAAACACAAACACATTTAAAATCACCATTTCAAATCTCATAAGAAACCCCATTTATAAAATATTTTTATGTTAAAAATCACATTAAACATTACCTTTTTACATGTAATCACATCAATGAATAAAAAAACATGTAATCACACTTTGTATATTAGGAAATACATTATATGATATATATATATATGTATATATATCAAACTCTACAAAACACAATACCTTGAAACATTCCATTTCAAACAAGAAAACATTGATTTTAGATGAACATCAAATTCTTCCTAGTTTAGAACACCAAGATATTGTTATAAATCACAGAGTAGATATCACATATATTTATACTATCTTAATGAATGAATATATAACCACACTTTCAATTTGAAAATGATAATACTACATAGAAACACCTTCCCCAAAGCCTTGAGAACTAGGTCAAAACACATCAAAACTAGTCACCCTAAATGGTTAGCAATCCCATATAAAGAAAATTATTATTTACAACTCCTAGGATCATATTCCTCATCATTTTATCCTTCAAAAATCCCAAAATCAGCAATATAATTTATAGGCATCCTAGATTAAGTAGAATACATGATAATACATGGTGAATTGATGGAGGGGGATGAGACGATAAAGTCACCTCAAAACTATTAGAAACCAATAAAATGGAATGAAAAATTCAACAATTAGGGTGTTATAAAACCTAAATGAGCTATTAAGAGTTATGTAGTGTAAGGGTGGAGAAATGGTGGGGAATACCCCATACATTCGAAGAGGGCTAAAATGGAAAAACCAAAAAATTAAACACCTTTATCGGTTGCATGGTTTTTCAGAAGAGGAAAAACCATGCATCTCAATCCAGAAATACCCCAAGCCTTCTACATCATGTAGGGTGATCCATTATGTTTGATAAACTATGTAAAAGTTGTGAAAAATACATCTATAAATATGGATGATGAACCCATATTGGAACCTCATGGGTTCCAAAAAAACATCAATCTAAATGTTCCCCTAACAAAAATTCCTCCAAAGCCCGAGTTTTTATCCTAAAACCAACTACAACAAAAAAAATCCTCAAGATAAGCTAACATAACACAAATGAAACATCACGAAAAAGTGGGTGTCACAAAAGGATTATTTTATTTGATGAATACATTAAAACCCATTATATTACATGAAATATATTAAATATATCCCAAAAATATCATCCCACATAATAAATTTGTTAGGAATACCACAATTTATACCATTCATCATAACACAGGGAATATCATAATCAGAAAGGGTGAGAACAAATGCTCATTATGTGTTTAAAAGGGAGATATCAATGATCAATTAATTATAACAATACAAAAATAGTATGATTACATGATCATGAATTTGGTAATCCTACCTATAATATCATAGATCATAATATTGAGTTAGGGAATAAATCTTGGATGTTCTTGACATATGAATCATAAAGGAGTAAAAGAACATGATCATTTAGAGAATAACATTGAAAGATAACATATGTTTCTGGAACACATAAAATCATTGAGGGTAATTTCCTTATCATAGGATCACTGTCAAGTCTATCATGTTGTATTTTTATTCACCATATAGAAAATTCTTATTTAATGTTCACTCTCAAAAATATCATAACTAATACAGTCCTTTTTAAATTTCGTTTAGTCTCAGTTCTCGTCATGATTATCTCACGAAAAATCCATCATTACCCAATGCATTCAATGGATTGATATTTTTTTCCAAACCATCCCATAAACATATTTATTTATTATTATTTACATAATATCAAAAACGATTCATCATATAACATTTGTGGAAAGGAAAATGTATCATAACCATTTCAACAATTCATCATAGTAATAACCATTGAAAATTCATTGGATCCATAAAAACCTTTTCATTATAACAATAAACCATCCATGGAAATAATTTGTTTTTCTTTACAAGATAATATACCGAATAAATCATAATTAACAAAACATGATTTCATATTAGATAAAATTAATTTTTAAATATCATATAGAATATTTTATTAGGAAAATAACAATTTTATTTTTTAATTAACATCATTAATATAAAAAAAATTCAAAAATAATAAAAAAAACTAATTTAAAACTAATATAGATGATTACATTGTAACATTAAAAAAATTGAGTTTTTAGTGCTGTGGAAAAAATTGTTCATGTTGAGTACATTAAAATATAAATTCATTTCACATTTTTGTTAAAAAAACAAAAAGAAACATGTCTATAAATTAAATATATTATTTGTTTTTAATTTGTTTTAAAAAAATACATAATTTGTAAAAATGACTTTATACTAGCCAAAACCATTCTGTATAACATTTTAAAGAACTCATGTTCATGGATGTGAAGTATAACAATTAAAATAGTATAATATTGTCAGTTTTCCTTAAAACCATTCTTTCGGCATTATAAGTACACAAAGTGATGAAAATAAAATGAAAACAATTATTATCTAGAAATAATTAAAGGATAATAAAAATAAAATTGAATTATATTATAATGATCATATAATTTTTCCAACTAAAATTCAAGCATAAATAGTCATAATTAAAATGGGATTGGAATATAAATCTCTTTCCTCATGTCTCTTGTCACTTAATATGAATTATAATCCCTTATATTATAAATATATATTTATTAAAATTTTATTCAAAAACCATCACATATAAATCATTCTATATATATTTACATATAACATTTTAGCCACATGTATTAACAATTATATTTATATCATTGTTCTAGGTGATAAATTCTTCATTTTTAATGCATGATTTAATTCAGATGTCATATTATTTATAATTAAATAAATATTCCATCAAATAAATTATTTTAATCATGATAATAATTTTAAATCTATTAATTATATATATATATTTATAGCCATCCATAAAAGGAAGAGACATAAAAAATAATTACATTATTCATAAAGCAGGTATGTCATCTATTCACACGATTATTATTTTCACATATCAATGGATCAAATGAAAGGATGGTAAAAAATAATTAATAATTTCAAAATCATTATTATATCATATATACAATAAATATTCATTAATTATATCTTTCACATCATAAATTTATGAAATAAAAATATGAATCACATCACTTAATAAAGGTGGAAGTCCACACGTACACACAATCAATGTTATCATCTTCTAATAGATGATAATGACATGGATAATGGTGATTAATATAATAAATCAATTATTTTATAATGGATACCATAGATATAGTGGATTTATAATAATAAGAAATTGAAAACATTCAGCTAAAAGTTATACCTCTTCATTGTGAAACCAATTTTTTCATACAATGTTATGCTTGAATGGATGTTATTTTATCAAACATTTAAATGATATAATATTTTGTGAATGATTCTAGGATTATATTATTCTATGAACATGTTGATATAGAAGTGTCAAAAATTATGAATAACGATGGAGTTGGATTTCCCTTTTATAATTATGGGAGGGAACCATTGGAATTACCCAAGTATTCTATTAAAAAAATATTGTTTATATCTAAAGGTTCCAACATGATTTATTACAAAAAAAATTGATTACATCTAAAAACAATTAATCAAGTATTATTATTTTTGTTTTTGTAATGTTATCATGCTTTTTTCTTTGTTTTAACCCATTTTTAACCATTTTGAGATTATCCATTCTATCAATGTTCATTACAATTTATTATTCATGATTGTTACCATGAAAGGAAATGTTCCCCATAAATGGAAAATGGTTTGTATTTTTTACCATATCATATTATATTGGATGAATATATAATTTTATGTAATTTTAAATTATTTGACAAAATATTATTTATTATAAAAAAATTACTATCACATTGGGAATTATTCATTTAATTTGAAATTGAAATAAATATGATTAAAAATTGATTTAAATATAAACATGTAAAACATCCCATATATTTTAGATTAAACTATAAAATCCATGGAATAATATATATAACAAAAAAATTGACTTTTAGTATTTTTAAAATAACTTAAATGATTTTAATAATATTTATGAAACATTTTTTTCACTTTTTTGTTATAAAATAGGTTTATAATTTCATCACTAAAAATTTAAAATAAAATACTATAGTAGGAAAAATCATTCATATTTTAAATAATATTTTGGAATCATAGATGGAATAATTATAGGCAAGTCATAAAAAAATATTGAAACCAAAATCTAGAAGGTGATATTTTGACTTTATCATTTATTTAAATATTTTTAATTTCAAAATAATATATATATGAAAAAATTATTTTACAGATTTATTATAATAATGAAAAAATATATTAATCCAAAGATATAAAATAAAATATTGGAATTATTTTAATTTAGTATTACAATAGATTTATTCTGAGTAAACCCATACTACCTTTACCATTATAGAAAAAACTTACTGTAGAAATTATTCATATTAACCATAAAAGGCTACATTTACCAAATTTGGTTCTAATAACTAGGTATATATTATCAATTATTCAATATTAAAAATTTATAATTTATATAATTTATTTTAATATAAAAATTAATGACATAAAAAAATATATTTTTAGATTAATGATGTTTACGTATACGAATATTTTTTAAAAAATTCAATTATAAAATTAGATTTTATTAACATACTTTTAGATTTAATTATATTATATTTCTAATTTCAATTTATGAAATTTTAAATATTTGAAATGTTAATTTGATTCAAAAATTATATATTAATTTCTCAATAAAAATTTATATCTTTTACTATTCACATGAAAATCAGTATCTTTAGATAAATCCCCAAAAATAACTATACTAAAATTTTTATATGATAATTTAAAAAAAATATATATATATATATATATATTATTTAAAAAACTATAATTTTTTTGAAATTAATTATTCGCTCACTAAAATAAATAAATAAATATTGAAAAATTTTAATATTTAATGAAGATAATGGATTTTTAATAATTTGTTTTCTTATTTCCTAATCATTTTTAAATAAATTTATATTTAGTACAACCATTTATATATTTTTTATAATCTTGTTAATCTCTTTAAAACAAAAAAAAAGAAAACATTTTTATAACACATGTTTTATCACTCTGTGTTGTGTATAAATCAGGATACAAATTTATATATCGAACAATATATCCTTATATATATTGTTATTAAATTCATCCTGAATTACAATAAATTCACCATCCATGTTATATCACTCCAATACTAAAAAAATTTTGATACCTCTTCCTCATCGCATCCTTGATTTTTCACATAGTGTCCAATACTTTATGTTTTCCCCCAAAAATTTTATTAGGTTGTTTTCCTTGTTTGGTTGAAATTTCACCATAAAATTTAAAATATCCATCACATTATCCTTAAAAGAGTGATATTAATCCATTTATATGACTTTTTAATTTATTATATGAGAAGTATTTGGTAAGTAAATCTTTTGGAGAGATACACGGTACACATCGTGAACATGAGATGTGTTTAGTGTAATCACCACTTTATTAGATACTATCTGAACCCAATATAGAAGAATGAAAGATCCATCCTACATAGGGATAAAATTTACTTTATTTCTCAAAATAATAACGTTATTTAAATTATATATTTGTAAGAATACATTTTCACAAACTTTTAACTCTTGATCTCACTATATTTTTTCAACATTACATTATTGTTGAAACAGATATGTCATGATATTCTGCTGAATAACTATAAAATTTTCTAAAATATTCTCAACTAAATCAGGTAAAAGTATATTTCTTCCCCTAGAATCATTGTAGTATATTTTAGTTGAGAAATTATTTACATATATGGATTATTAAGAAATGATATGAATTCCCGATTGAATGATATTATTGTAAGGACATTAAATTAGAGGAAGTTATTGATCCCAACCAAATGGAAATAAAAAAATATCATTTTATCATAAACTCAATTATTGTAATGGCCCTCGTAGACTGAACATTTAGTTGATAATGATATTAAGTACTGAAACAAAACTCTAAATCAATAGAATTCAGAATACTTTTATGAAACATTTAGATAAAATAGTGATATCTTTCAAATACAATAAAATATGGTACTTCATGAAATGTAAACAATCATTCAATTTATATTATAGGAATGTGATAATGAGTAAACTCTTATCCGATGTCAATGAAGTATATTGACTTCATAAGGAGATCCACTACAACCCAAATTTCAGTATATATCCATGAAATTTCGAGGAGTCTGATGAAAATCTATTGTGATGTTTTTTTATTTCTATTCTAGAATGGGTAATGGTTATAACATTACCTTAGAGACTATGTTTTTTAAAAAATAACCAACAAACGGATCATAGCTATACATTCTATTCAATATGTATCATCATGTTATCCTAAAATAAATAATCTTTCAGATCTCAATACATCATTACACATCAATTTTATGATCCTGACATTTTATGGAGTACTCTCGGACACATTTTGAGATTACATTTTAGGTTTTTATGTTACTTTGTTTTAGAATAGTATATTGGGGAGTGTTTAGGTGAAATTTAAAACAAAACTAATGGAAATGGGGTGCAAATAGTTTGTATACGGTTTGAAAAGTTGTCCAGCTAAACTATTCCAATAGATAGGTATGCACGGTTTTTACATGGTTTGAAAAACCATGAAACTAAAAGGTTTATACAATGAAAACATGGACATAGGGGTCCATGTATTTGGCACATTTTTTCCCCTAACCATGCACCTATTCCAAAGAAATTGTACCAGTGAAATTTAATATTCAAAAATCCATTTTAAAACCACTCGACCCCCCTGAGATATCTATATTTCAACCTTGGTTCATGATTTAATAATTTTAGATGTTACTAATGCCTTACTAAGGAATTCTTAGCTGATTAAAACACAATTATACAAGATCGAAAACCCGGATTGAAGATCTACTCTCTTCCGAGTAAGTAGATTTAATCATGTTGCTTCTCATGTTCATTCCTCTTTCATTCCTTGTAAGTTTCATAAAATATCACTATCATTTCCTTGTATATAACCCAATGACCTTATATCTAGATCTATAATTGTGAATTTATATCTATATTTGAATGATCTTGATGCCTTTGATCATTATTTTGGTTTAGAGATTTAGATCCAATTCTTGATGATGAAATTGTGCCACTCAGATTTGGGGATTTCTGTTGGGAAAAAATTAATCAATATTCCATGATATTTAGTCTATATAGAATTATTATATTCATGGATTTTATATTTAAATGCGAGAATATATAATTTCTATTTTCCCTTTATAATTTATTTCCTAAATTTGTGTAATTAGTAATGTAGAATTTTCACTTGTGATTGCCTTAGTGATTAATTGGTAATTGAATCGTGGAACAAATGAAGGGGGTTACCTAAATAGATATATTAATTGGGATATTGAAAATATTATGATAATATAATAAATTGTGGAATTTAATTATGATGTGGTGTTGGATGTTTAAGATAATTAATTGTGATAATTACATACATGACATAATGTTGATCATAGATAATTAATTATGATAATTAATAATGAAAAGTTGATATATGATATGGATAATTAATTGTGAAGAATTTATGATGGAATAAAAATTGTTTTGATTAATTAATTTTTTGATGAATTAATTAATAGGTTATGTGATTAATTAATTATATATATAAATAATTGCCTTTCAAATTTTTAGCTAATCGTTGGATTAGTAATGGAATGACGTGGATAATTCTTTTGAATTTATTAATGAGTAAATGGATGAAATTTTTGTGGTTCTAGACATAGTGTTCTGGACTAATTAGAATAAGGGACATGGACTTGCCATTCCTCCCCAATAGTTATCCAATATTGAGATTATGGGGTTTTAAGCATGACGACATACATCGAATGAGATTTGGTGTGATATGCATGGCGAGCTACACTTAAAGAGATTTGGGGTGATATGTAGGATGACCTACACCGAATGAATGAAAATAATGAATAATGATTCAAATGGTAAGCATGAACGGAAACAAGGGTGAATTTGATGATTAAATATTAATTGAAAATATGATAGCTTATTAATTATGCATTGTATTTATTGCTTCATAAAACTGAATGCACATTCTTTTGACAGGAATTGTTTTAGACCGCATTGGTTGTGGCCTACTAAATCATAGTCAAACCCTATTAGGGCCACCATATCTGCACTTGAGTAGACTTTATTTTTCAAGGATAGAAAAAGGTTAAGGCCCTAGGATAGGTTCCTTTTTTACATTGGATAATGGGTGAGGGATTCAGATGTTTTTCGGGACCCAAATGTGAGTTGTTTTGTCATTACTTTTAGAAGCATTGTAGACACTTGACAATTTCAATGTCATAACATGTTTTACCTTTAAATTGAGTATTTTATTTTCTGGTTTCTGACTATCATAAGACATGGTATTGTTCTGGATATTAACAAGCTTTCACAATTGGTAATTGTTGTTATTTCTTCCATTGGTGTTTTATTGTTATATAATAGGATATACTCTCCACAAGACAGACTTACGAGACCCTCACTGCTAGTCATCACCCTATGTCATACGGGGAGGCTTGCTTGAGGGCATGCAGCTAAACGGCTTGGGGAACCATTTAGTATCACACAGGTCTGTGTGTCACATATCGGTATCCGAAGAGTTTCCATTCTATATTCTTATTTTGTGTTAATATTTTTGGAATGGTATACAAGAGACTTGGAAAATTCAATGCTTGGTAATGAGATCATGCATGGAAGTTTCAAACCATTGTACGAGGAAATATTTTCTTACTCTGGGTGGGATTATTTGGATATCTGTTTGTTATTATGGGTTTATATTATATCACATTGGGTGATGGACTTGTTGTGTGAATTAATATTTTTTTTAAAAAAAATTCTGAATTTTGATTCATTGGATATAGAGGAAAAATACACGAGTCTGCATGAATAATTCTCAGAACTTAGGGTTTTTGTGATATGCATCAGTATTGGAAGTCATGGGAAAATGGTTAATGGGTAAGTTATTGAACATAAACCGTTTTTTCCTTATTATGGGATAGAAATAATGATTCGAAATGAGAATAAATTTGTGTCTAATGACAGCCTTGATTGAAGAAATAATTATGATTAATTAATAAACTGTTTAATTCATTAATTTGAGATAATGTGATTAATAAATGGTTGGATTCATTAATGAGAATTTTTGTATCCTAGTTAACCGAGACCTTGGAGTATGATGGTTATAAATTGTATTAAGGGATCTGTGTTTACCATGTAGAGAGAAAATGGAGAAAGGACATGTGGAATCTTATTTAGTTAGTATATTCCCTTATATAAATGTTATAAGGTTACGTTATGAGAACTAATAAGTATTTTTGACCTTGTAGAGATATGCCTAAATGATTATTGTTGAGTGGGAGACCAAGGGGTTTGGCCTGAAATGAACTTCGTGACAGGGAAAATGAGTCACCCTTAGTGAAAGTTGAGGTGGAAGGGGAATAGTTATGAGAGTACTTTTCTCATTTCATGCACTTCATGGAGAGATACTGTAGGTGGTTTTTAAATTCATGTCTTAATTGAAAAGGGTGTTACAACTACAACACCTTCTTACTTTTACTACATATGGTTGACCTAAGGAAGATAAATTATGGATTGAATCCATAGAGAGGATACTTGTCCATTTGGAGACTCCAGCTAGAATGAGGGTCATGTTAGAAGCTTATATGTTAAGGGGGTTAGTGAAGTGATCGTTGGACATTCAAGTACGATCTAGAGAGACAAATAAAATATTATGGAAGGAAATTCGAGAGATATTTGTAGAGCACTTCTATCAAGAGACGCTTAGACAGGAGAAGGATTTAGTGTTTATGCATCAGACACAATGAAACATGTATATAATGGATTAATTATAATGTTTCAATGAATTACAATGTTTTTATAATGATTTGGTGGTAGATGAGGCTTCTTCAAAAAAATGATTTTAGGACAGACTTTTCTATGAAATTAAGTCCCATGTTAATATCTTTTGGATGATGAAATTTTGGAAGTGGTGGATCATGCCCTCATTTCATAGGGGAACCAGAAGTATGCTCCTAGTACTGGATAAGTAACTACCACTGGATGATCAAGGAGTGTTCCTCCTGAGAGAAGGATGTGTCAAAACGAGTACTATAGTCAAGAAAGTGGAACGAAAGGGGAATTTCTGGAAGAACATTTGCCTCAAATCTTACTCATGTGATTTTCCACCAGTGAGGTAGGTAGGGACAATATTATACGCATTTTCCTCGACCACTAGTATATTTCCAGTTTTGTGGAAAGATGAGGCACCTACATATGTTCTGAAGGATGCATTGGTAGGTTGTTGGTGAGGAAGAAGATAATGAGAGTCAGAGTGTGGGAAGGGTGTCTTCTACACCATAGAGGTATCACAATAGGGGTTCAACTGGAAGAGGAGATTGAGGTAGTGGACATGGTGCTTCATTAAATGAGAGCATGTGTCATCAAAGTATAAGATAATGACCTTACTGGAAGAAATGAAAATGGTAGTTTAGGAGATTCAAGAGAGGATGGTGATGGTTTCTATAGCAGTGGAGTCTATACTCTGGGATGGATTAGGGACATGAAGCTAGAGGATCTAGGGTTTTTATCCATAAGTGAAATCATTAAAGGCATGTGACATGTTTATACTAGATAATATATGTGGATGAGATCATCTATGTTAGAAATTGGGTTATTGTTCCTACGAGTATGAGAGTGGAATGCATGCGAGAATTTCATGCCTCAATGTGGGTAGTACATCCTAGGTTAAAAAAATGTATAGTGACCTAAAATTACAGTTTTTGTGTCCAGTAATAAAAAAGGAGAGAGAAGGGTTTGTAACATTATGTTTCACCTATCAGTAGGCGAAGGTAGAGAATCAACAACTTGGAGGCCTATTCCAGCAATTGCCTATTCTAGAATGGATGTGGGATGACATGACTATGGATTTCGTGGTTAGAATCCCAAATACACATAGAAATAATGACGCTATTTTGGTAATTTATGATCGACTAATAATGGTAGAACATTTCTTTTCTATCAGGTAAACCATTATAATAGAACTGTTGGGATAACTGTATGTGAGGGAAGCAGTTATTTTGAATTTTGTGATGTGGACTATAATTTTAGATCATGATTCATGACTTACTTAACTCTTCTAAAAATGATTACATAAGGTTCTTGTTACACATGTTTTTTTAATTACAAACTTCTACCCACAATTAGATATGTAGTCAGAGCGAACCATACATGTGTTAGAGTAAATATTGAGAGCTTGTGCGCATGAATTTGGTGGTTCTTGGGATAATAAATTGTATTTAGTTAACCATTAATATAATAAAATTTACTAGGAAACTATACATATGGAACCATCTGAGGAAATATATAGTAGAACCTATAGATCACTGCTATGCTGGTTAGAGGTGGGTGAGTCAGAGTTTTTGGGACTGAGTCTCATTTAGGAGTCCTCGGAGCAATTGAAGATGATTAATTAATGTTTGGATACAGCTTAGAGTATACAGAATTCATTTGCTGATAGAAGATGATGAACCCTAGATTTTACCAAGGGTGATCGTGTTTTCTTTCGAGTGTTTCTTATATTGGGTCACCACATGATGCAGAGGTAGGGAAAGTTGGCACCCAGGTTTGTCGGATTGTTTAAAGTGTTGGGGAGAATCAATAAAGTGTCTTACTAATTAGAACTTCCATATAAGATCAGCGTTATGCATGGTGTTTTCCAATAGTCACAACTACAACGGTATCACCCAACCCTTCTCGTTTGATTGGTGTGTAAGAGGTTGGCCTCAAGATAGAAGCTACCTTTGAGGAGAATCTAATACGTGTGATGGTTTTCTGTGTGAATGTGTTATGGGAAATGATCGTACCATTAGTTCATGTGTTATGGAATCATGGAAGTGGTCAAGAAGAAACATGGGAACAAGAAGCAGAAAAGAGCACGCAATTGCCCAATATTTTTGGCTCTGAATCATAGAGAATTTTAAAAGTGAAGCTCAAGGATGAGTTGTTATATTGTTGGGAAATTATAAGATCTCTACATTTTCAGGTGTCATATCAAGTTCATTTTCATGTATGTTTTGAGTTTTTTATGTAACATAGTTTTGGAGTAGTTTCCTGGGGTTCATTTAGGAGAAATGTTAAGAAAAACTAACAGACAATGGGGTGTGTATGACTTCGACACGATTTTACAAACTCTGTAGCTAAACTACGTCAATAGATAGGTCAGCATATTTTTCACATGTTTGAAAAAAAAAACATGTGAGTAAACTGTTCCAACCGTGAAAACCTAGACAGAGAGGTCCGTACAATTAACATACAGTTTTCTCTAACCCTAAACCTCTACCTAGGAAACCATGTGTGTGGAATTTAATATCTAAAAATCCATTTCTAAAACCACATGAAACCTTTTAGATTCCGATATTTGAACCATGGATCGGGTTTGAAAAATTATAGGTGTTCTCAAAGCCTTCCAAATGTAATAAAAGGGTGTTCGAACACCATTCTTCAAGATCCATTGCCCGTATTGATGATCTAGTCAATTCCTAGTAAGTGGATTTCATAAAGTTTCTTTCCCCATTATTTCATTATCTTTTGTTAATATTTTCATCGAATATCTCAATTGTTTCTAGGGATTTAAACCTATGAGCGGAAATCTAGATCATGTATTCTATATCTAGATCTATATATGAAAGAACTTGATGCCTTTGATTTTAATTTTTGTTTAGTGATTTTGATCCACAGAATTATTAACATCATTGTGGAACTCAGATTTGAGGATTTCTGTTGTGCTATCATCTATCAATAAACATAGGTAGGTGATCTAAATCGAACTCCCATTGTAAAGGATTTGATATGTGAATGTGATTTTAAGAAATTTCAAGTTTCCCTTAATAATGGATTTCCAAAATTGGAGAAGTTAAGAATGTGGAATTTTGACTTGTGATTTCCTTGGTGATTAATTGATAATTGAATCCCAGAACACTAAAAGGGTGGTTACCCAAATTTATATTATAATTATGATATAGAGTTGATATTTATAAGATAAGTCATTGGGAGAAATTATTTACGAAGTGATGTTGGAAATGAAATACAATTAATTGTGAGAATTAATTATGAGCCATAATGTTGATCAATGATAATTTATTGTAAAAAATAATTATGACATGTTGAAATTTTATATGGATAATTAACAATGAATAATTAATTATGAAATTAGAAATGTCTTGATTGATTAAATAATTTATGAATTAATTAATGAGTTCTGTGATTATTTAATTTTTGAGTAAACTAATGGGATTTTAAATGTTTAACTATTCATTGGATTAGTAATGGAATGATGTGGCTAATTCTTGTGAATTAATGAATCATTAAATGGATAAGATTTTTTTGGTGATAGACATAGACTTCTAGACCAAATAGAAGATAGGACTTGAACATGGAGTTCCTCCCCAATAGTTATCCAAGCAAGATATTATGGGGTTCTAGGAATGATGGCCTACACTAAATAAAATATGATAATGAACGATAATTCCATTGGGAAAAAATGATTTGAAACTAGGATGAATGTTATGATTAAAGATTAAATGACAATGCGATAACTAGTTATTTATGCATTGTATTTATTGCTTCATAAAATTGCATGCACTATCTTTTGACTAAAATTGTTTTAGACACCATTGGTGGTGACATACTAATTCATTCTCACACCCTATTTGGGCCTCTTGATTGGCACCCTAGTAGACATTTCTGTTGTAGGATACGATAAGGGAAAGTCCCTAGGATAGATTTCTATTTGGGATTGGAGCATGGGAGAGGGGACCAAACGTGGTTTGGAACCTTCTTGGGAGTCATTGTGTCATTACATTTAGTTTCATTAACAAGACACTTTCATTCCCAAATAATGTTTTACCTTTTAGTTGAGTATAGTATTTTATAGTTTTTTAATATAATATGTCATGGTATTATTCTGGTTATTTATAATCTTTTGTACTTGGTTAATAATTTTATTTCTCCTGTTGGAGTTTAATTCTAATAAAAGAGTGCATGGTCTCCCCAGGACTGACCTAACATACCCCTGCTATTAGTCGGCCCCCTCTGGCGTATAGTGAGGTGAACATAAGGTTATGTGGTGAATAAGCTCGGGGAACAGTTTAGTGTCACCTGGGTCGGGTCGTCACATCCATGATTAATAAATAATAGTGAATAATGAGCTTTATCCAAAATAACCTACTTTAAATATAGCATTTATGGAACAAAAACAATGTTCCTGAAACATATCATTCCATCAAAATTAAATATGATCTCAACAAAATTTCATACATTCTTTTGAAACTCTAGATATTTCTTTTATTACTCATTTACATAGAATGATTGATGAAAACTCATTTGAGTAATATGATATTTCTCTCAATACTTCAGTATCTTCACATCAACCCATTAAAAGTATAATTATTTTTTATTTTATGATCCTCATCATATGTAAGCTAACAAGATCCTTTCATCAAAATGAATCAGCCATCTTGTTTTATTTCTTATTGTGGTAATTTATTGAACAATACTAATATGTAAATAAATAAAACCATTTTATCATTTTCATCATCATATATTTTTGAGTGAATTTATACATTACACTATTATAATTTTTATATATGTCACACAGTTATTGACAAAACTAATTCCTAAATTTCTCTAATTAAAAAATTACCACAACTAACTTTATATTTTGAGTCATGTATTTTTCTAAATGAGAATTCGATTTGAATGATTCATAATCTATCACCATCTATTCTACATGAGAACTTATCTGATCCATTTTTAAAATGAATCACTATAGATCAAAACCATATCTATAATATAGGGAAGTGCATACATAAGAGAAATAACTAATTTTATCCTTATTTCCTTTAAATTCTCATCACATTCATATGTATAAACGAATATGTATCATTTACATGTTAATGTGTAATATTGATTAGAAATATATATGCAATTCTATTTTAAGGGTCAATAATATCAGCAACATACAAAAAACTGTAGATCTCAGTCATAGTGGTTATTCTGGGATAAGGTTTAAAAAATCATTCTTTAATAAATTTAATGATATACCCTACCACTAGATTATATGACTCAAAAATGAAACTTTTTTGCTTCTAAAATTGACTATTGTTTAATTTTTCCAAAAAAATATTTTTCTGTATAGTATTTAGTACAATCTTCTAGTGATCTTCATTATCTTCCATTCACATTGAATATATATCAATATCATCTATAAATACTACACAATAATTGAAAAGTTATGTTATAAAAACTATATTCAATAAATCGGAGATGATAATGGACAAATTATTTTATCCAAGAGGAATCACTTTAAATTCATTATGTCCACACCCCATAAAAAAATTGGAATTGAGTATATCCTCTTTGATAGTCAGTTGATGATATATATAATAAAGTCACTGAGGTAAATTTTCTTAACATTTCATAAATGATAAATCAGGTAATCAATATTATGTAGTGGATACTTATTGTTGTCATTGATCATATTAAATTGACCAAAATTAATAAAGAGTTTCATCAATTCGGGTTTCATCTTTAAAAAATCATAGGTGTACACCACAGGGATTCACATGGAAAATATATACCTTGTCAAGATTATAATAATGTTTCTTCTTCAATTACTATAACTCATTCAGTTTCATACCATATTGAGTATTTGAAATAGGTGTAGCCCCATGTGTGAGATCTTTTGAAAACTCAAAATCCCAATAATTTTGAAAACTGGGAAACTATATTCTAAATACATGAACAAAATACCATAACATATAAATATAATTTTTGTTGAACTATTAACCAAACATCTGATATAAACAACCCTTTTGAATAGGAATCAACACTAATAAAATTGATTCAAAATCCATTGGTGGATTATATATATCATCTCACTGAGTTACAATCATAGGTTGGTTTGGGGTGTCAAATGTGACTTTCATGCCACACTAATTGATTTGGTATTTATGTAATGAAATCCATAAAAGCCTAACAAAACAAAAAATTCAAAAAATAGAATAATTTTCTTTTTAGGAAACACATTTTCAAAAAATTAAATCTGATAAGATTGATATACTAGAAAACAATAATCATAACATTATGATCATTTACTAAAAATTCAGCATCTAATAGATGAGGTGGTAATTTGATACCATGATGAAATTAATTATGTATTAAATAGGGGGTTGATCTGTAATCAAATAAGACATTAATAGTTGTATAGTTAATGGAAAATATATATATCACCACTTCATTATTGCACCCTTAATGATTTATAAGGATCACATGTGATTTACATTTTTCTTTGGGCTTATTAAGATGATGAAATCAATCATCTATATTAATCTTCAAAATTCATAATTTATTATCATAACCCATATATATTATATTAGAAACACATGAGGGTGTATAGTTTAATTTTTTTCGTAATTAGATAACTTATTCTTCCTGTAAATTTAGAATTCGATTCCATAAAGACCGTCCTTTGCATATATAAAAAAATACCAAATCCCTTTGTAAAATTTTCACTATGTGTACTACCACTCATCAATCCAAATAGAAATATAATCTAATTATCAAATTTTTTCTTATAATTTCCTTTGAAATCTATTAAAATTTTGTTACAAAAACCATGTTATTAATTTGCACCTCAAATATCAATTTCCACATTCATAGAAAATCATACATTTTTTCAATGTTATTAAAGTCCCTTATGGATAATACAGATTATATAAGTTTTTTTGAGACTAAATAATATATCATCCTTACTTTCCCTTTGGATGATAATACCATAAGTTTACCTCGAATGTCATGTATAATTTACCTCATAGTTACTAATGAATTCCTAATCAATATTTATTAGAAAAATGAATTAATTATATATTTTAAACATTTAATAAGAGTAATATTCCTATTAAAAAACAATATCCTTATCACTTCTCACTCTACTATGTCCATTTAATATTGTTTCATAGTTTTGTTAATAAAATTCAACTAATAATCTATTTCTGCTTCTAAGATCTAAAAAATTAATAAAATAATACTATGAACACTCTGGAATAGAGAATATCATTTAATTGTTACGATTCCATTTCTCAAGAACTAATGGATCATTAGAACCACTAAAATAAATTTCATGATTCCTCATGAAGGAATCCACTAAAATTTGTTAACTCATTTTCTAATTTGGATGTTCAACCTGATTTATATATTGAGAATGATGTGTAACCCTAGTAAAAAAATTATTCTATGTCCCAAAAAAATTTATATGAAGACAATAATTAATTTTTTTTATCAAATCCATCATTAATTTGATTTCATCAGGTTATAACCACAATCTACATCTAATAATAATAGTGTGAGTAATCATAATCATAGTGTGAAACCATATAATCCTTATCTTATCAAAACATTTGTCTTTTATCCATTTTTTTGAAAAATTCATAGAATTTACAAAAAAATCTGTAATAATAATATCAAAATATTGACTAATACCTACACAAATAAAAACATTAATGACCCATATGTTTCATATATAAATATTACAGTAAATTATGGGAACATATAATACCAAATATTATAATATATTCTAGCAATGTAATAGTTTATTTTTATTGGATACTACATAAAAAATATTTTTATATAAATATTGATCATCAATGTATCCAACAATGATATTCCAACTTATTACTTTTCTCAAACATATCATATTTAAAACAATTCATCATAAACTGGGGAATATAAACAAAACAAAGGGTAAGATCAAATTCTCAATAAGGGGAAAAGGTGAGTTATCAATGATCACTTAATAATAACATTATAATAAGTGTATTTGAATGTGATATTAAAAATCTTAAATCATACCCAAAATATAATAAATCACAATCAACAGTCACTTACAAATTCTTGGGAGTTCTTAAGACTTGAATAGAAAAGGGTTCAAATAACATAATCCATGGAAGAATAAAAAAGGAATAAATAAGAAGGGTGTGAATACACATAAAAATATTTAATAATTTCCTATGATATTGATCTGTACATAGACACTCATAAAGGATTGAGTTCACTCCTCATTACCTCATATTGGGAGTCAAATTTTAATATCAAGGCTATCATATTGGGCAAATCCAGTTAGTAAACTGAGTTCACTCCACATTACAATATTTATTATTCCATGAGGTATTTATCTATACCAAATGAATTTGATGGATACTTAATTTTCTAACACCCAATATATTATCATAATCAATTTTAATTTTTTTGATAAGATCATAAAATATTCATCCAATATTCATAATACAAGGAAAGGGAACATGTTTTAAAATTAATTTAATAATTCATCCTAAAATATCTAATGGATGATAATTGGGTGTCAAAAACATATCTTCATCATCATAATAATAAATCCAAATAAAATTTAAGGATGTAAAAATTGGATTATATCCCTAGTACAACATATCTAACATTAAATGATTTCATCTTAGATGAAAATTCCTATTGAAGATTGATTTAATTATTTCTTGAGGAAAATGCCATTCTTATTTTCAGATAACTTCCATTTATTTATAATTTAAGAAAATAATATGGAAAAATATGTATTTATAGTTAACTAAGTAAACATTTAAATGAATCTTCAAAACATTTTGTGGTTATGGTAGTTGGTAATTCAATTGATGTAATGTTAGATAAAACAAATATTCCTTTCACATTTTCAGTAAAAATAAATAAAAAGTATCATAATCAGTAAATGATAAGCAAACTTCATTAAATTTTTTAATAAAATTCAATCATGAGTAAAGGTGACATTAAAAATTATTGAAAAACATTATTGCAAATATTTTTAAGAGAATGTGGTAATAGATGAAAAATATTCTCGTTTGAATAGTAATACATAGTTAGTTTTCCATAAAATATTTCATTTTGAATCTTCAAAACATTAAGTCAGAAAAATTTTAGGAAGTGTTTATTTTACAACAAAAATATATACATGATGTGAAGAATTAATTTTATTTATCAAATTAAGATCAAATAAATTATTTAGTACAAAATCAATCATAGACAATCCTAGTTAAAATGGGATTAAAACATAATTCTCTTTCCCCATGTATCATCACATTTCATATACATTGGAACTTACATTATAATAAGTATAGGTTTATTATAAATGAATTACAAATAAAAACTAATATATTTCTTACTATATGCAATTTACATATAACATTTTATCAATCATTTATTATTATTTACACTAAAATCACTATTTTAGGTGATAAGTGATTCAAATTGCATGAAGTGTTTTTTGGTAAGATGTATTAATATTTAAAATTTCATAATGTTTTGATAATATAAACAATATTAATCATTATGAAAATATAATCCATATTCATTATATTTAATTGTATTTATCCATAAATTTGGATATAGAAAAATGAATTAAACAGTTTATGGAGACAGTAACTCATACGTATGCATGAATGTTGTTTTAAAATTTCGTAGGACATAGTGAATTGAATGTAAAATATAATACAACTTTAGATAATAATTTCTATATCAGATATATATTATATTTTCACTAAATAATTCTTTATTACAATCTATGTAAAATGGAACTAAAAAATGAATCACATCGCTACGTACAGGTGGTGGTCCACACGTTTGCACAAGAATAATTATTGTGTTCCGAAATATTTTCTAAAAGATGATTATTTTCACAAAATCATCATAATAAATATTTTTTAAATTTAATATAATTAATTTGTTATTTTTTAATGGATAAATAAAAATTTGTTGGAGTATAAGAAGAAATAAAATTTAAAACACCCTGCAAATATTTATAACTATATATTGAGAAACCAATTTTGTGATTGACATAAATCCATGAAAGGATGGTCATTTTACAATATCATATACTCTAAGATATTTTCAAGGACCCTAAGATAATAATATATTAGCTATTCAATGATGTAAAATGATAAAATAATGAGAATAATGACGGAGATGATAGACTCCTTTAGAAGTACATAAACTTTTTATAAATATAAATTATGTTTTAATTGATAATTTCTCGTCACTGATATAATTTGAATATAACATGATTATGATTAAACTTATTCTAGTGAAATAATAATTGGATGAGTTTTGTTTATTTTTTATTGAAATTATATATTTGTTTTATCCCAAAGTAAAACCTTTTGGATTTTACAATTTTATAAATCGTACATACACTTTAGTGAAAAGGAATGTCACTAAACAAGGAAAATTGATTCATAATTTTACCAATGTTGATATTCTAAACCATTTACACTTATAATGGATAAATATAGTCATTTTATTATTTTAAAAACATTTAAAAAATTAGTATTTATTCTAATATATCATTACAATCATTTTTAAAATATATTATTAATTTTACATTAAAATACATTATAATAATGAAATTATAATATAATATTTAAAAAAATATTAAATATTTTTTATTTATCAAATAATTTCATAGAAAAATATAACTAAAAAAATTACATTTATACATTTTTAAAATTGTTTACATGTTTTTTAAGTAATTGGAGAAATATTAAGAGAGTGATCTAGAAGAATTATATGTAAATACTTCATCACTAAAAATTAAAAAAAATTACTATGATAACAAAATTTTCATATGTAATATAAATTTTCTAATAGAGAATGAGTTTCGTTTTAATGTTATAAAATATTAAATATATTGAAATCAAGATTGTGATATTGTTTACTTTATCTTTTCAATAAATATTATAATGTTCTAAATCAAATCAAAATGTAAAAAAGATAATATTCTACAACTTCTAATGATTATGTAATAAATATACCCATATAATGATATAATGGAATATGTTTCAATAAATTTGAAGTCTTATCAAATTATTTGTAACTCTAATTAACCCATTTTACTATTATCATGGAAACATATATTTAAATTGGTCAATATTTATAATGACCAAATATAAAAGGGACCTACCTACGAAATATCAGCAACCATATTCTAAATATAGAATCCATTTTTAGTTATTCAATTTCAATAAGTGGTATAATTAAATTCAATATAAAACCATAAAATGAAACTAAAACCAATTTTTTAGAAATATGTTGTTAATGTATAAATAATTATTTAAAGAAAATTAAATATTAATATTTATTTTAGTGAAATTAATTATAGAATTCATAATATAAGATATAAAATATTACATGTAAATATTTATAAATCATTTTATGGGATTTTATATGGTACATAACCTCCCGATAATCCTACCCATTTTCATGCATAGGTTTTCTAAGACATTAATTATCTTATATTTGTTTATAAAAAAAGTAGAGTTAAATATGTATCATCCAAAAAATATCCAAACTATATTTCATAGGTGAGGAATTACAATAATAAAAAAGTTATAAATGAATCATCCCACTACACTATTTTATAATTTTATCCCACCAGTTCCTATTCATATATTCTTTTTCCTCTTTTCATAGATCAATAGTATTGAATAGGGATGGATCAACACCTAAAAAATAGATCATTTCCCTTAATATGGTGAGTTCTATACTACATCAATATCATAAAGAACACATGCATAGAAATTATCCTATATTCTATAAATATCATACATTTATTTAATTAATATATTTCTGTAAACTTATAATGTCAATAGTGTATGCCCATGTGAACATATGTGTTTAAATGTACATAAGCATGTCATTTATTTTACATATTTCTCAAACAAAATGTGACCTTATTTATGGTTTTATAAAATTTTTATAAAATAGGAACATTGTAGAAAGTAGTCTTCATTCTCTTTTTCTTCTTTATAGACTATTTTTGAGACTTATACTCCTTGTCCAACATTCATTAATGTCTCAATGTGTCCCAGATTTATATTGTGTTCATTAAAAGAATGGTTATTATTTATTAATTCAGTCACATGACTCACTCTCTCTCTCTCAGTCACAATAGTCAATTTGTATATTCATTTATTTTTCCATTTTTATTTCCCTGATTATCATATCATCTTTTCTTCATTATAAGATTTATGACATTATACAATCATTTCTAATACCAAGAAACTGTATTCTTATTTGTAGAGAAAATAACCATCCAAAAAAATGTTATTGAATAGAAATTATTAAATTCCTATGATTTTCATCATAATTCTGTCTTCAACCCGAAATACATTCTAAAAATTCAATCATTTAATGAATTTCATGTGACCTATTGAATTTTTCATTTTATCCTTAAAGATTTTGGGATTCTGGATTCTTAGTAATAAATCGTCTGATCTAGGATTACTATAACATCCCATGTAAATAAATAATATGATTTTTTTATTTATTAATATTTTTGAATTAAATATTAATTTTACATTAAAGGATACGATACATTTTTTTGTCTTACCTGATATGCAACAACATGTTTCTTTGAAATCTTATGCTCTATACAATGTGGAGTTATACCAAAAAATAAAAAAAAATATTATTTTAAATGACAGTTAACGCCAAGCCATTGTAATGGAAGGAATAAACAGAACTAACTAGAATATTATTATATAGTTTTTAAATGTTTTTAAATTTACCCAATAAGAGCTAGACACTTAAAATGTGAATAAATCTAATTTTAAGCACAAATAGTCTAATATTCTTTAAAAGGTTGATTTAACGATTTTTGATGGAGAACCCACATTAAATTTAAATTTGGTTACTTTCATATGTTATATTTTACAAAATAATATTATTATTTAGAATCAGGACATCAAATTTACTTTGGATGAGATTTAAGCATTTTTCTAAAAATTTCATTTTTAAAGAATAATGATAGATTCTCTATTTTAATTCAAAACTCTCTTTTAATCTAATTTATTTATACGGTTATATTAACTTTTTTATTGGTTTTAAAGTGTAATTTGAATATATTTTTACAATTTTATTATATTATGGTCATTGGATGTAATATTAATTTGAAATTGGAAATAAATAAGTGTCAATCATTTGATAGTTATTATTTCTTAAAAACACTTTTTTTGACAACGAGAATTAATTTTAAATTAATTTCTGCCATATATGAGTTTTGAATTTTAAAAAATGCATTCCATATTTGGAATCAGAATTTCCAAATTATGTTAATAGGTATCTTTTATTTTTATACATTATGAATATTTACTTCAGTAAATATTTTATTTACCACGGTAAAAGGGTAAATCTGGTAAATAATGGAAAACAATATTATTATAATAATATTTAATAACCCTTACAAGTGTCCTAATCCAATTATTTGATACTTTTCAGACCATGGGAATACTTGGGTTGATTTTTGGACCCATGGAGCCAAATGGGAGTGATAATAACACATTTAATTAATTAATTTTAATTAATGAAAAAGATTACTTAAAAATATATCCATTTATAAATAAAGTTTTACATGGAATATTATAAGATATCCCTTCGAATATAAATAATAATATGAAAGAAAAAAAAATTAATATATCATGGTATTATTTCGTAATTTTTAGACATCATATGAATACTATTATTTATGACATAATAATGATGCAACGTTGACCACATTAATGAATGACTTAATTAAATATGATCATAAATATTAGAAAGATATCCAAAACCTATCCAATTATTATTGTAGGATTTTATTTCGAACATGAGTCATATTATATTCCACTTTAATGAGTTTTGGATCTTTAGAAACCGAAAATAATTATATAACAAAATAATATTTTCAAACATTCCTAAAGAGCCTCACCTCCCCCTTATATAAATACATCAACTCTAACCCATTACTCACACATCTCAACACCTTGACTTGTCCAAACTCTATCTAAACAAGCTCCCTACATCATTTTATTCCTCCTATTAAAATTACCTTAGGAATAAGGCACTTCATGAAAACCTTTTGGTTCAGACCAAAGGGAGATACCAGATTTAAAGGTAACGACTTCTCTTATGTTCTTTTTGTTTGTTTTAATTCTCCACCACCATATACTCTTTTTATTCATTTATATTATAAATCTACTAGTATCCTCAATATAATAGTCTGTTTTTATGTGAATTATTTGATCTACGCATCCACACACATCTATCTAATGGATACAAACATATTGCTTCGGTAGAAGACGAACTACTACCACACGAAATGATGATTATTCAAATTTATTCAATAACATCTCATGGTGGCCATTATGATGGAACTATATTATGTGTGATATATATGTAATTTTATTATCTCTTTATTTCTGTATTTTTTATTTATATCATACCTTTATGGTTTCTATAATGGGTAAAAGTGATAATATAATTTGAGGATGTGCGGACTACGACCCCATCAAAAGTGATATGACTCATTAATGCCATATGTGAAATGTATAAAGGATAGTGGTAATGAAATTATATATATTATATTATACTTTGACTATAATATATCTATGTATCATTATGTTTCCATTCCATTAAATGTTAAATGGAAAAGAATTTAGCGTTAATGCATACGTACGGCCCACCGTCTCCGTGAATGGTGAATTTCATTTCATACCCTCAAATGTTTTGTACTATTATAAATACATATATATACTAGATATATATGATATATATGATATCTGAATCACTAATATCATTTTTTAGATATTGGATTTTGGACCACATGAATAACATGTTATTATAAGTAGTTCATTTTTTACACAAGTACCAAATATCGACAAAATGACCATTATTAACTTAAATAATCACATAATGTTTATAACATGGTAATAAGTTATATAAAAGAAATAATAAACTTGAAAATTGTTTTTAAGAAAGTATAAATTAACATTAGATTATTATCTAAGATATTATTGAACAAACTGGTCAAGTTGGACATGAGGTAATGGACTTCGTCTCAATCACCTTTTATTGAGGCATATTTTGATTTTTATAGACATCATGTTTTATATGGTATATAATAAACCCCTAAGACATTTAATTTCATATAAAGGAAATTTTTTTCTATAAAGAATTTTACTAAACAATAAAAGCAATGTTTTTTATGTTTGCAATGACAATGACCTCTTAAACGCCGTCATCGTTAGTTAGATTCCTGTATAAGACTTAATGTTTTTAAAATAAAAAAGAAACTCCATGTTTTGTTTTTTTGTTGTTTTTGTATTGAAAATGGTTTTTGAATTTTATTTATTATTTCAATATCTTTAAATGATTTATTTTGATTACAAATGAATTTTTATTTTTGAAATAATTATATTTGTAATATTTTATGTGTTATGATTTAATAATTGTACATGGACATTGGACTGGTGGTTACATGATAAACCAAATGAAAGGTGGTTCTATGATAAACCAGGACTGGTGGTTATGTTATAACCTCTAATGAATTGGATATGGGAGTTGGTTGCAAGGTTATTCCATTTAGTGATATTTGTGGAAGTCGACCGTATGGTTATTCAATTTTTGTATGTTCATGTCCCAAGTTACCTTTATTTGTTATGTGTTATTTCTATGGGTTTAATTGTAATATTGTGGTTACAAAAGGGTATGAAACGATATTTTATTCAGTGAAGAGTATTTACAACTCCATAATGGTGAAAAGTATTACTTATGATAAAGTATTCATTGTTTACAAGTTGATTTTGAAAAACTAACAATTTTCATTCTTTGTGTATCCCTTACATGGATTTTTAAGTTCATCCAATGTTTCTTTTGGAAGTGCTTTTCATTGGTCATTGAGACGAATAGGGTCAAGGATGGGATCAAGGAAAAGTCATGATGTCTAAAATATAGAACTATACATGACTTTTTTTCAAGATTGTTTATTTTATGAAAAAATGGATACTGAGTAGAAGTGTCTACATTTAATATTTAAATTTATATGTATATGTTATGGACTAATTTTCAAAATCTCTAAACCCAAAAATATCCTCAATGTTAATTATTTATTTAATTCAAGATTATGTAATGTTTTAAGGTCAGGTCCTTGTAGTTGGTATCAGAGGTAGGTTTAGACAACTCCATGAGTTAGAATATTGTTAAATTAATATCCAAAAATTAATTTATGGTAATATTAAAATGATATAGCTTTTACAGATTACCTTGTTGATTCTCTTAAGATATTTCTATGTTCAGAATTTATTCCCTTTGAGAAAACTAGAAATCTATACTGTGAAGGCATACAAATGATGAAAACCTTCCAAATCAGCAACCTAAGATGGGAGAAATTAGAATTGAATAGTTTTGTTGTAGTGAAGATCAGTTGACTCAGGTGATAAATGGTGATTTTTTTAATATTTTATATTTTGGTATTTTTTTAAAAGAAGAGATGAAAATGAAACTCATTTAAGGTTTTTCCTAAAAACATTGAAAGAAAATAAACTGTTTGGTAAATTTATCAAGGGTGAGTTTTGGTTGCAGTAAATAACATTCAATGGTCATATTTTTTATGAAGATAGCATAACTGTTGATCCTTCTAAAAGAAAAGGTATTGAAGAATGGCTAAGAATGACAAATATAGTTGAGATCCATAGTTTTCTTAGTTTATCATGTTATTAACAAAGGTTTTTTGAGAATTTATCTTGGTTATCTAGTTTAATGACTAAGTTAACTCCAAAAGGTTTCAAGTTCATCTGGAAAAAAGAATGTGATAATTGTATTCTAGAATTAAAAATAAGATTTCTGAATGCTACAGTTTTGAAATTACCTTCCAAAAATGGTGAGTTTGTTATCTACTGTGATGCTTCATTGAAAGGACTTTGATATTTCATTATGTATAATGATCAGGTAATAGCTTGTGAATCATGTCGGTTGAAACCTCATGAGTCAAATTACCATAAACGTGATTTGGAATTATCTTCTTTTTTTTGCTTTAAAAATTTTGAGGCATCAATTTTATGGAGTAAATTGTGAAATATATACTGATCAAAAATGTTTGAAATATATATTCACTCAGATAGAATTGAATATGAGATAGAGGAGTTGGATAGAATTAATCATGGATTATGATTTCATGATTCATTACCATATAGGAAAGTACTATAATGTGGTTGAGGCTTTGAGTCAAAATATTACTAATACACTAACCATGTTATATTTAGAATAATATCCTTTGATTAATGACTTGATAAACAATGGATAAAAGTTGTTGGTGTAGGAAATTCTTCTTTTTTGTTTCACGTGTTAGTGAAATCATCTCTATCAGACAGAATTAAGCAGGCACAGAATGAAGACAATTAGCTGCAGAGAAAGTTAGAGTGGGTTCCAAAGTACTAGTTTTGTGATTTTAACATTTATAATGATTTTATTTTCATATTTGGATAGATATTATGTGTGCCTTGTGAATCACAATTGAAGAGAGAGTAATTATGTTATGCTCATAGTTCACCGTTTTAGGTTATCTTGGCTGTACTAAGATGTACAGAGGTTATCATCAGTATTACTAGAGGTTTTTAATGAAAATAATAATTTCTGATTTTATTATGAAGTGTTTGACTTGTCAATAGGTTAAAGAAGAATGACAATTACCAAAAGGGATACTTCATTCATTACTGGTGCTAGAGTGGAAATGGGAAAATATATCCATGGACTTCGTTGTGGGATTACCAAAGACATCTTGAGATAACAATTCAATATAGGTTACTGTTGATCAATTGACGAAATCATTACATTTCCATCCTTTTTGATATACATTTTCTATAGATCAAATATCTCAGTTGTATCATAAAGAGATAGTAAGGTTACATGGAGTTCCTCCATTTAATGAATCTGATCGTGATTTTAGATTCACTTCTATCTTTTGGAAAGACCTTCCAATGTCGTTGGTTACAGAATTAAATTTTACTACAACTTTTTATCCTCAATTAGATGGGAAGACAGAACAAAAAAATCAGAACATGGAGGATATGCTACATGATTGTTCACTAGATTAGCTGGGAAGCTGGGACCAATATCTTTCATTGGTTTAATTTTCTTGTAATAAAAATTTTCATTCCAGTATACAGATGGCTCCGATTGAGGAATTTTATGCTAAGTAGTGTTGAACTCAAGAGTTTTGGAATTAAGTAGGTAAAAGGAAGCTGATGAGAACAAAATTGGTAGAAGAGATGGTTGAAAATGATCTGTTGATTCAGAAACTCACAAAAATATCTCAGAGCAGGAAGAAATGTTATAAAGATAACCGGAGGAAGGATATTTTATTTGAGGTATGTGATCATGTATTTCTCAACATATCTCCACGGAAAAGTGTGATGTTTTTTGGTTAGAAGGGAAAGTTGAGACTGAGGTTCATTGGACTTTATAAAATCCTATAGAAAGTTGGATCAGTTGTGTACATAGTTTCTTTACCTCAAATTTTATCCTAGGTACAATTTTTTTTCCTGTTTCAATGATGAAAATATATGTGCCATATCCATCTCTTGTTTTGAGCCCAAAGGTAGTTTAGTTGGAAGAGAATATCTCTTTTGAGGAACAACCAGTTCAGATTCTTGACTAAAGAGATAATCTATTGTAGAATAAGGTAATTAATCAGGTAAAAGTTTTCTCAAAATTCATATTTTTATAGAGGAAATGTGGGAATCTAAAAATTGTATGAGGGATAAATACCCCCATTTATTTTATAAGTGAATAGAATTGAGAGGATGAAATTTCCCAAATGGGGGAAGGATGTAACATCCTAGGTAAATAAAAAATATTAAATTTTCATATTTATTAATATTTTTGTATTAAATGTTAATTTTAATTTAAATGGGTTGCTACGATGGATGGCATACTCGATTCGCAATAATGGGTTTTTTTGAAATCTAACATTTCCCACAACGTGGAGTTATAACGAAAAATAAAATAAAAATATATTATTACTTTAAATGGTAGTTACTACCATGTTTTTGTAATGGAAGGAATGAATACAACTAACTAAAATATGATTATACATTTTTGTTAAATGTTTTTACATTTATCCAATATAATTTAGAGTCTAAAAATGTGAATGAATCTAATTTTAAGTACAAATAGTCTAATATTCTTTTAATGGTTGATTTACCTCCTTTCAATGGTGACCCCTCATTAAATATAGTTTTTATCACTTTTATATGTCATATTTGTTAAAATAATATTCTTCTTTAGAATCGGGACATCAAAAATCATATTAGACGAAATTTTGGTATTTTTATGATAAAATTCATTTTTAATGAACAATGAAAAATACTGTATTATAATTCTAAATGACCTTTTAATCTAATTTCGTTATATAGATAGATTATCTTTTTAATTTGTTTTGATGTTTAGTTAGATTCAATTTTTGCCATTTAAATAAATTTTGGTCATTGGAATTAATTTCACTTTGAAATTGGTCAGAGACAAGTGTCAAGATTTTAATAGTTATTATTTTTTAAAATACAATTTTTAAACATCAGAAATTAATTTTATATTAATTTCATCCACTTCTATATACTGAATTTGGAAAAATATATTCCATATTTGGAATTAAGAGGTCTGAATTTTGTAAATAGGTCACTTTTATTTTTAGACATTATGAATTTTTATTTCAGTCAAAATTTTATTTACCATGGAAAATGGTAAATATGGTAAATAAGGGTAAAAAATATTATTATAATAATATTAAATTACCATTACATGTTTCTTAATAATAATGTTTGAAGAAATTCCGACCATGTGAATCCTTGCGTCGATTTGGGGACCCCAAGGAGCCACTAGGGAGTGATAATGACACTTTATATTAATTAATTTTATGTAAAGACAAAGATGACATAAAGATATATCTTTTAGTAAATAAAATTTTACATGGGGTTATATAAGTTATCTGTTCGACTATAAATATTCATTTGAAATAGAAAAATATTTTCTACATCATGGAATTTGTTTATATTTTTTAAACATTAAATAAATTAAATTATTTATGACAGAATAATGATGGCTTGTATACCTCATTAATGAATGATTTAAATAAATAAGATTATAATGATTAAACCAATATCAGAAACCATTCCAATTCTTATTGGATGATTTTATTTTGAACATGATTCAACTTATATTATACTTTAATGAGTTTTGGGCCTTTATAAACTGAAAATCATTATTTAATAAAATAAGATTTTCAAACCTTCAAAAAGAGACCCTCCTCCCCCTTATAAAAATCCATCACCTCTAACCCATTACTCACACCTATCATGTTCCTTGGTTCTTCCAAACTCAGCCTAAATAATCTCCCTACATTTCTATTTTTCTGGTCGATTCCTTACATTAGGAATAAGGCACTTCAAGTAATCCTTTTGGTTCAAACCAACGAGAGATACCCAATTTAAAGGTAACGTCTTCTATTAAGATCTTTTCTTTTTTTTTACTTCTACTACCCCCTAAACTCTTTTTATTCCTTTATTTTATAAAATCAATAGTATACTCAATATTCAATATAGTTTTTATGAGAATTATTCTAACTACACTTCCACATACATCCATCTAATGGATATGAACATACCATTTCTGTGGACAGCGAACTACTGCCTCACGAAACGATGATTGTTCAAATATCTCCAACCACCTCTCATGGTGTCCATTATGACGGAAATATATTTATATGTGATATTTATTATATTTATATTTATAATGTCTTTTTAGTTCATTATTTTTCATTAATATCTTACCTTTAGGGTTTCTATAATGGTAAAAATCAATAATTTATTTTGAGGAAGTGCAGACTACCACCCCAAAAAAGTGATATGACTCATTCAGGCTATACGTGGAACATATAAAAGATTGAGTTAATGAAATTATATTTATTATATTATAATGGAATTATAATATATCTATGTATCATTATGTTTTCATTCCATTAAATATGAAATAGAAATGAAAGTAGCGTTCTTGCGTATGTACTACTTAACGTCTCCATAAACGATGCATTTCATTTCATACCTCCAAATATTATGTAATATTATAAATAAATAAACATAATGGATATTTTTATGATATATTTGATAAATAAATCATGAATATCATTGTGGAAATAATGGACTTTTGACCACATGAACAACCATTATTTATAAGATTTTCATTTTTACTCAAGTACCATATATCGACAAAACAACCATTATTAACAAAAAATGATTACATAATGTCTATAACATGGTAATAAGTTATATATGAGAAACAAAAAAATTAAAAAGGTTCTCATTCTATTATAAATTATGTTTAGTTTGTTATTCAGGAGTTTAAAGAAATATCAAGTCATGTCGGATATGATGTAAGGGAATTCATCTCAATCATTTTTCATTGGGGAATATTTTTATTTTTATACACATATTTCTTTTATACGGTATATAATACACCCATTTTAGTTTTAATTTCATTCAAAGGGAATATTTTTTTACCAATCATTTTACTAAATTATAAAAGGAATGTTTTTAATATTTTCAGCGACAACGACCTCTCCACCACTATAACTGTTAATTGGCATCCACTATAAGCCTTAATGTTTTTAAAATGAAAAAGAAACCACTAATCATGTCTTTGAGTGTTTTGGTATTGAAAATGATTTATTATTTCAATATCTTGAAATGATTTATTTTTATTGCAAATTAAATGTTATATGTGAAATATTTATATTTGAAATATTTTAAGTGTTATGATTTTATGAGGGTACTTGGAAATTTGATGGGTGGTTAAGTGATAAACCAAATTACGGGTGGTGTTGTGATAAAGCAGGACGAGCTGTTATGTTATAACCTCCAATGCATTGGGTATGGAATTCAGTTGTATAGCTAATCTATTTTGTGATATGTGTGGAAGTCGACCGTATGGTTATTCCATTTAAGTATATTTATGTCCCATGTTACCTTTATATGATATGTGTTCATTCTGTGGGTTTTTTGGTAATATTTTGGATATAATAGGGTCAGTAATGATCTTTTATTTAGTGATGAGTATTTACTACTTCATAAAGGTGAAAAGTGTTACGTATGATAAAGTATAAATAGTTTACTTGTTGTTTTGAAAAACTAACAGTTTTCCTTCCTTGTGTATCCCTTATATAGCTTTTCTATGCTCATCCCACATTTCTTGGAAATATTTTTCACATAAATTAAAGATTAATAGGGTCTATGATGGGATCAAGGATATGTCATGTTGTCTAAAATATATAACTATGCTTGACTCACTTTTTTTCAAGAGTTTATATATTATGAAAAAAATGGATACTGAGTAGAAGTGTGTACTTGTAATATTCATATTTATTTGTATATGTTATGGATTAATTATCTAAAGCTGTAAACCTGAAAAGATTATCAATTTTAATTATACATTTAATTCAAGATTATGTATTTTTTTGAGATGTGGTCCTTATAAGTAAAATCATATAAGGCTTAGATAATTAATCAGGTATCAATGAAAATTCAGCTATATTAATAATTATAGTTTTATATTATCTAATATTTTCTTAGTATCATAGATTTTATAAAATGTTATCTACTCATATATAAATAACTTCATTCTTTTCATCTCATTATTTAGTGATGGATTTTCTAAAATTCATGATTTTCTAAATAGCACATATTTCATCATATAATATATATTCTATAAATTATAGATAAAATATAAACAATCATTCTACATTTAAAAAACATGTAATATTTAGGAATACTTATACATATTTTGATATGATAAGTATGAAATTTTTTTCTCCCAAGGGATTACATTTACCAAGATTTTTTTTACCTTTATTTATGTCCAAATTACACTCAAATATCCTTCATAATTTTGGATTTTACCATACAAGTACAGAATGAGACTTTTAGGCCAAACAAATTTTCTATTATATATCTCTTATCAATAACAAAAAATCCATCCACATTTTTATCTTATTATTCATGTACAACGATATAATTTTATCAGGCTATAGTAATGGGTTTAAAAATATCCATGTTGTTTTTAATATGAGAAAACAACATAGACACCCATAGATATTACATTATTCATAATTTTAGAATTATGTATGTCTCAATTTTTCATCAATTCAAATATATTATGCTGTTAATGTTATATTTTCATCATTCATATAATAGTTCTAGATTTCACAAATGTTGTATGAGTAATCATTATATGTGCTAAACATTATTGACTTATTTGAATGAAAATTATCCCATTCTTAAGACTATTATATAGAAAATGTCTTATGGGTTTATCATTTATCAAAATATAAAAATATAAAATGTTTTATTATATCTCTTATCCAACATTTTAAATCATAATTTTTATTACATCCATAAATATCACATATGGCTAATAAATTAATAATGCACATTTGAAGTTACATTCATTTTATGAAATTTCTACTTTTAAAATTTGGGAATCATAAATATCATATGATGTGGAAATATATCATATTGGAGGATCAAAAATATCAATAAGCATAAACATAGATAAACTCTCATATATGTGGTAAAAATGTATGAAAAGAACCTAAAGTGGATAATTCACCATTTTTATTTTTCAAATCATCAACTCTAACTGGGAAATTATATAATTTATTAAAATGATTTCCATATATCATCATAATTTCTAAAGGTATTCTAATTCATATAAAATGACTATTGATAACGTAAATTTACTGTTAGAAATTTAATAAAAATTATAAAATGATAATATATTTTTCCAATGTTCTGAATAATATAAAATAATCATGATTGGTTATTTCCATATTATCCATTACCTTTTTAATTCAATAAATACTTTAACCATCATAAATTATCCTCCGTAACTAGATATACAATTACCATATTATTTTTTATGTTATATACCTGAAGGTTTTATTCCTTAACTTCAAATATATATCCTAAACACATTAAAAATTTAAAAACATTTTGACTACAACATATATAGGATATCTATTATATCCATATATTCGTTGAATATACTCCATGAAAATTTAGTTGACAAAAATACAGAAATCAAAACATTTCAAATGAATGTTGTATCATATCCATTTATTAGGATAATAATTCGTCCTCAATTAATATAATATATATTACTAATAATAAGAATGGGAAACTAGAAATCACACTTCTTCCATTATATTTTTTGGGCCTATCGTGATTTATTTATTCAGTAGAAAATATAGATCTCTAGATTAATTACATTTTTTATCATTTCACATATAATGGGGTTCTTTTCCCACTTCATTATTATCAAATTTCATTTATAATGAACAAGAAAACTAATGTACGAATATAGTGAACCACCCAAGATTATAAATTATATCAGTATTGTTGAGACCTATCCCTACAACCAGAAAAAAACCCTTTATAGAAAATCCAATAGTTATAGAAGTCTTCATCAAACATTATGGCTAGATCCTCTAGGTATAATCAAAATTTAGTTGCATGGAATTTTTTTCTATATTCCACCTTATTATTTGTTAGAACAATATTATTATAATTCTATAGATATAAATTTTTTTATGTTCAAAATCATCCATCAAACCTAAATCATATAGTATATATGGCCTAAGATTATTAGATTATTAGGTTCGTGAACCTATTTTTATTTTATTGTAGATAACATATTCATATAAATATTTTTAGAACAAGAATCCATTAGTTCATTCAATTCATTTTTAATTTTTTTAGAAAAAAAATAATAAGTGAGATAACCATATTTTCAATAATATCTCACCTCCCAAATATGTCTTTAGAAACCATTGACATTCATTTCTTGGGAATCCAGTTTGATTTATTAAAAGGAGTGTCAACAAGTATTCCAATCCTATCATCTCTCTACCAGACTGATTATTTTCTTGATTATTACATTATACTATTTTATATGACAATCATGGTCTTCTTACATTGAAAAAAAATGTTTCCTCTATTATCATAATTGAATCACCTCATCACTGTTGGCCTGAAATCCTAATCATATTTCCACATTTACTTCTTTAATGATCTTGTTTCAATTATTTTACTCAATAATTTCATTTACAAGGTAGTAGTTATTAATTTATATTGATACCTCTCAATTTTGGGTGGTTATTTATTCAAATTAATAAATTAATTTGTTCTAGTAGGGTTGAACCACCGTTCAACATAATATTGACCACTAATTTTCAGAACTCACCAAAAATAACTATGTCATTCAAATTCAATATTAAATGAATTATTTATTCCATTAAATGAGAAATATTTAATTTCAATATGTTTCCTTGTATCTTCAATAATGAAACAATTTCTTTTAAGGATTTTATTCCCTGAACATGATGATATATTATTATAAGAATAAATTTACTAGGGGTAAAACAACCAAAAACACCGCCATATTTCAATCATCATTGTTCTCTTAGATGTGGTTGTAGAATGTTCAAATATATATGTTTTATCTTTTTAGTTAGTGGAACTAATGTTTTAGAATCCTTTAAATGTTAAACAATTTATTCCCATTATCCCCTCTTTTATTGATATATTTCTTTTATACCTCATTAATTTTTCAAATATTTTTTTTGAATTTAAATTTAAATATGAAAATTTATTAGAAATTTATTTTTTTCAAAAAAAAATATTTTAAGGTTTTGGGATACCTAATTACAAAAGATGAAGCTAGATACCTCTCTATTTGATATCAAGCTAATTTTCCTAGAGTTTATTCTTATTATAGTTGAGACTCATATACAAATATTTTGTGGTATAATGAATCATCTTAGTATTTTATAAAGTTATGGTTTTCCTTTAACCATAATGTTTGATTTCATTTCATGCTCAAGACAATTTACTATTATAATATTCTTCCCATATTACACTAATTTCAATCAAAAATCCTATTCACTTTTCATCATTTAAAATTTCTCCCCATGTAATGTACTATATTACTTTATATAGTTGTCACAATCCTTCAATATTTTATACTTGTCTTCCCACTAGACATACATATCACCAATAGAATATTTATATGAAAATTCTTTCAAAATGTAATTCTATTTACTTAATTTTATATGATACTTTTTATCGTACATATAGAATTAATATTTCTCGTCAATCATTCACGAATTTTATTTTCCATTTTATAGATATTACATTTTATCCTTCCAATACTTGTAGAGATATTTTATTTTTTGAAACATCCAACCAATGGGGTTTCCATTGCATTAACATGACCATCATGATTTTAAATATCATTATTAAGACACTATATTAATTATAATAAGTATATGGAATCATCCCTAACAATTAATTACATATATTTTCTAATATTAATGTGAAGTTATTCAATTTCTTTTAAAGGAACTACTTATCACATCATGTATCATTATCATTAATGATATCAAATTCAAAAGATTTTTAAAATACTAAATTTTTTATTAACTTCCATTAGTGGTAGTTCCTCTATATTTTTTGATTATTTTGTCATATTCTATTTATATTTCAATATCTTATATTCAATTTTTTTGGAAGAGATATCCAAATCTATTATGTCATGGATGTAGTTTATATTTTTATAATAGGATATTTATCACTCATTTGAAATAAATGCATCATAAATTTTTTAATAAACAAACAGTTGGTTAAAAAAATAATCATTTAAATTATATATTTCTATTTTTCAAATTTAAATTATTATAGAACAGTAGATCCAATATGAGGTAACCAGTACTGGATACAAATTTTGTTTATATTGTACCATGAAGACACACCTATGATAAGGGGTCAATTTATTTCCATATTTTATTTACTAAATCATATATTTTCTTTTATCATTTCAACACATAAAATACTTTAACATTTATTTATAGTGTTGAAAGATCAATATTTGGATATTTAAATTATGATACACCTTTATGAATTTATATATATAAATCCAAATCATAGTTGATGATTTTACCAGTTCCATCCCCCTATTAGGAATCATACACTTTTCCATGATTTATATTATAATGTCTTGAATTCTATATTAAAATATTTTTTTCAATATAATTATTTTTTCATATATTAAATTGAAACTAAGAACAATATATCATCTCGGTGTGAGGTCACTACATTACAAAATTGATTTCTATGGTATCCCATTTTAATTTTCTAAATTATCATCCCATTAGTTCATCCTCATCACATCCTTCTCCTCTAAGATTATAACAATAGTAATTTACAAATATTTTTAAAAACCCAAAAAATATATTTTTCCTTAAATACCAAATGAAACAATGTTCATATGTATCTATAGAAAGCCATGCCTGCGACTCACCCTATCAACAATAAATGGAATTCAGTTAATTATAGGTTCTATTGATGGAATGAATAAATATATGAATTATAATCTCAAGTGATGACATTTTTTTATATAGAAATTATATTGGCTTCATAATCTCATATTTCTCACCGAAATATAGTATTAATTTGTTATTTCATTTCTATATTTCCCAACAGTTTTATACTATTGCATGGGCATGACAATATTTCTATAACTAGCCAAAAATAACCACCACCATCTTCTGTATCAGTGGTTTTAATATCTACAAATATCCACCTAATACATTTTAGAAGACCCATTATTCTTCTTTAGTGCAAGAATAAGGATCTATATCATAGTCCTGAGAAGAAATTGGTGAATTCATCTTGATTTTATATATTATTTTAAATTAATTTATCATACATTTTTTAAATATAATCAAGAGATAAAAAATATCTTATAGTTTATTGAAATGTCAAACACAATATGAATTTTCTCATTATTACATTTTGGTAACCAAAATTTCATAAAAACTGGAAAATTTATTAAAAGGGTGGAAAACATAGTTCATTTCATGTACACATAGATTAATTCATCGACACACGGTAAAAATGTATTACTGGTTCATTGTTTCACTCAATATATTGTGTAATTATATAAAGTAATCAAATATTAACAATAAATTTTAGAATATATTATAATGATTTCGAAGCTTTTTCAAATCCTCTGTAATCATTTTCTATTGTTTGAAATAGATTTACGATATATCTAAATTATTATTGGAATTTTGGGATGATTTTTAAGCAATTATTCCTTAATAAAAATCCTTATAATGCATAAGATACTCCAAAAAAGAGTATTTGTAGATATTATTTTTCTTATTTATTTGAAACTCTAATATGACCTTAAAAAATAATCAACCATGATTCATTATACAACAAACACAATATATTGTTTTATTATACACAATAATGTTGAACATTAAAAAATGTATTATCTCTACCAAATATTATGTTCTTGTTAAAAAATGTAAAATATAACTTATAAATGATATATTATAAATAATTATCACTGATATTTTCTATGTTGTTCAAATTATTAATTTAAAATTATAGAAAATAATTCTCTCACAATGTAGAACATTTCATATTCATACAAACAATAATTCATGTCCTAATATATAATTTTCCCTAAATTTTATCTATCAATTCATTTCAAGGAACAATATTCTTCTTATAATCTATAAAAACTCAATGGTATCTAATTTATCAATTATTATTGGTGGATTGTAACTATTTAACCTATCAATTGTCAGAAATTTAAATTTTCATTTACAAAAAGTACTACATCATTATGAAGGGGACTTCTTGGTGGACTCATATTTTTGTTTTCAAAACAGTATTCGTCATTATTACTGTATTTTTCTTCCAACATGAGGTGGATTTGTTATGGGTTTTGGTTCTTATATCAGTTCTAAGATCATTTTCATATGATGGGATAGATTTATTGGTGTTCCATAAATTTCTTCCTTGATTTTTCAGGTGTTTCTATTGTACTGCCTTCTCATTATTCTAATAGGAAATATATCTGTATGGAATTTATTGTGGTTTTATTATCATATTAAATGTATCATTTTTATGGTTTGATAATATTATTATCTTGGTGTAGTGAACGGGTAATGAAGAATTCTTGATGTGAGGATATCCCAATAACATCTGAATTATTTAATGAATTTTTTTCATATTGGATGTTGAATCTCTTTTGGTTTATTTGTTATAGTAATATAGGTAGATGCATGTGTATGGATAGATTGAATCACCATTTATTATTTTATGTTTGAAAAATCTACAATTTTGTATCTTGTTTCATCATTTTTATTGTTCAATAGGGATTAGTTTCATGAAATAAGTTATTCCTTATAGCGATGACTCGAAAAAATTGAGATGATATTGATGATATTTATACAATTACAATATAATGACCTATGAGTTTCCCAAATATCATCACATTGAATATGGGATCACGTAACATTCTATCTAATATCCTTGTGCTATATAATTATTAGATCCATTGGATTCCAACTTGGTGATTTTGATATATGATTTTTTTTCATCTATTCAGCATTAGATTTCTCAATAACCCAAATTAGGAATATTGGATGGCTTGGTATCTGATTAATGTGTGATTGGGTTCATAATCAATATGAAAAATGTTTTACTTAAAATTAAAAAATTATTTAAGGAATAAAATCCTCATAAAAATATAGTTATTCCACCTAAAAAATATTACCCCCATCTTCAACAAATAATCCTATAAAAATACACAATATTTAATATATGTGTAAAGAAATTAGAGTACTCTATAAAATCATACATTGAAATAAATCAAAATTGATGTGAAATAAATTTGAATATCTATACATGTGAGTGATCAATGATGTAATTTTATTCTAGATATCAATATTTATAGATAGTTAAATAATCATAATTTCGAGAGAAATTGATATCATAGGACTTCACAATATACATATTTAAGTGTATGACATATACCCAAAATAATATATTAATAATATAGTATATTTAATAAATTAATAATATATCATTATATTCCAAAAATCAACTTGAATATACTAAAATTAAAATCTTCAGAATCACAGAGTACTCTTATATTCAAATTTAGTGGTCATTTCAACTCGATGGGTGGAAATATGAATAAGATGACCCTTTAGTAACTGACTCGAAAAAGATAATGATATAAAAAACACACCACAACAATACATCACTTCGTGAACTTACCATTTAATTTCTATTAGCATCCCACATCATTTTATCATTATCCCATCACTAAAATCCTTGTATGCCACCTCACAGTAGTTATATAGTAATGTAGAATACTATCCTTTTATCATCCTCCTTCCATGTATGGTCTAAATGTTCACCCACATCAATATAATAACTGAAAATTGATCTATTACATCTTGATAAACCATTACCATAAATATAAATCATCATTCTAATAAAATTAACAAGAAATCAAGAATAAAACCATATCAACTCATTAATAAACGACCAATCAACCGTTGGTAAAAAACATATGTAATTATTACAAAACTTTATATTATTATTCAATACATATTCAAATTATATATACATGTGGGCCATAATGGTCTTCAATTATTTTTTTAAAAAAATTAATTAAATTATTTCATAAAATAACGTCAACATCTCCCATAAATAACATCATACTAATACCCAGTTAATTTTATCAAACGTAGAAAAATATATCAAAAAATGGGTTGGATATCATAACAAAGAGAGAACAAGTATGTTTGGTAATGGTAAACATGGGATATATCAATCATAGGAGAGAATAATAAAATTTTATGTTTATGATGACAAACTAAAGTAATTTTTTACAACATAAAATATTCATGAAAAATAAATCATATGTTATAAACTCATAAATCATGTAACATCCAAAATAATGATCATTAATGGTATCAAATAAGTAATAATTTTTTACAAACTTATGATATATCTAAGAAGAATCATATGTACATTAAAAAACTATTATTATGAACGAATCTATTAAAAATCATTCAAATGAATCTTCTTTTGGGTAATGTTAAAATCAATCATCATCATGCATAAAAATATGAACATAGGAATTTTCAATAAATAAAATCCATATTTGTGGGAGAATATTTAAAATAAATCCTAACCATGATTTAAAATGTGAAAACCCATATTTACCATATAGTGAATTATTATAATCCTCATATACTGAGATTTAAATACCGCATTTCCCAATTCATTATAGGGCTATAATAGACACCACCCACACATAATCATTATGAAAATATATGTATTCCAAAAGATCATTTAAAAATGTGTTCTTTTCATATTACATGATTCAGGGAAATGAAAATCAATTCTATAAAAATTTCACCATCATAATAAATTTGTACCTTGATAATGAATATCATTGTTATCATTAGATTATATCCTACTGAATAATGAGTAATGACAAACGATTTTTTTATAAATGATAATTTATTTACAATATCCCTCGAACATTTATGGAGGAAGCTACCCTTTTCATTTTCCAAATCACTTATTTTCAACCTAATATTATCTATAATATTATGGAAACATTTTCTTTATAGTGATTATGGATATCTATAGATGAATCATCAATAAAATAGTAATCATGATGCTGGGAAAAATAATTCAAAAAATATACATTAAAATATTTGTTTCATGCACACCTTAGGTAAAATGATAATTCTTCCGAAAATGAAAAGAATATTATTTCAGAAATATGTTATAAAATATTTAGTTGATTAAAAATGAAGTTTTAGAAAAAGTTTAGAATCATAAAAATAATTTTCATAATCTATTAAGGAAAATATTTTCGAGGAAGAAAAATATTTTTATCCATAGAGGAAATAAAATGGTTTATAAAAAATAAGTCTCGGTCGTTTCTTGTAAAAAGGTGAGGTAATCCAAATAAAAAGATAAAAAATATATAAATAAAAAAATAAAGTAAAATACATAGGATTTATATGATAAGGATATTATAATTTACCTCAATTAAATTTAACATAATATTCTAGAAAAGGGGTCTGATTATATCATAAATCATTAGAATAATTCCTATATTTCTTAAAATGAATTAAAAACCCATAATTAATAAATATAGATTTTTTAAAAATATATTAAACAAATATAATAAGACATACATTTTGATACATAATTACTTTATAATGTTAAATTATCATTTTATAAATAATTTTTGTTCTAAATTGAACATTATGGGTAAACATTTTCTATTTTCCATTTTAGTTTTGGTTCGATGGTACCAATTTATAAAACATATTCATCATCATCATCATGTATATATTTATTCCAACAAAATTTAGAGTAGAGGGTTCAGCCCTCAGCACCCCTGGAGCCGAGAGACTGAACTAAGGAGGTCTAAAACGAAGAAGGCCAAGGGAATCCCCCCTAATAAGATTGACTCCATCAGGATTCATGTTAACCACAATATGCAAGAAAAAAACTCAAGACCAGGGACATTCAACGAGGCCAAGTAATCAGCAACTTTTTCCCCTCCCTCAAAGTGTGCATCACTAGAGTGGTGTTGTTGAGAAGTATTTGACACTTCCTAATGATGTTGTTGACTGACCAGGGGGAGACGTCAGAGGCATGCAGGGAGTTGTGAACAAACAACAAATCAGTATCAACTTCAAATAAATCCAAATTCTTCTGGCTGCATATTGTGAGTCCTGGGAGCAATGCCATGACCTCCGCCTGGAGAGACATCTACTGACCAACTCTGATAGATAAATCCATGTATACAGACCCATTTACATCTAACACCATTCCTCCCCCACACATGACTCCCGGTGCACATGAGCCATCTGTATTGATTTTGAACCCCTTCAAAGGATGGCGCTATCAGACCTAGTTACCCCTAACACTGCTATTGGGATGATGATATTCATGGGGACCTTCTTGAAGCTGAACTAGCAAAGGAGCTTCCCCCAAGTTGTGAACCATCCAAGTAAATATGATAAGAACATTTCTTATGCCAGCAATAATAGCATGAATTGATGTGGATCCCACTTTGTAAAGAACTTTCTATCATCATTATTATTATATAATTAAATGATTTATAAAAAGAAAATAAACGAAAACACATAGTTTGGAGATAAACATCTTCTTCAGAAAAACCCAACGACTATCACCTTAATCCTTATATTATTTTTATCAATATTAGATAAATAAATCATCTATTTTGGGTGAGAGAAAATAATATGTGTAGGTATTTAATGATCTATAAGGTCATGAATTGCAAGGAAGAGTGGATAGGTTGGGACGTTTTATAATAGAGGGAGAGGAACAAGTTTGAATTTTTTTAGAAGTTATATATATATATATACATATATATTTAAATCATACTAAATAAATGTTCCTCTTAAATGTAATTTTTTGGAATGAAGGAAGATATATTATCAATATATATATATATAATTGGAATTATATTAGGTTTTATGTAACTTTACACCTTCTCATTTTAGGTAACCCATAGGTTAGCTCATTTTAACCATTTTTATAGTAATAATTTTTTACGATGGTTATGATTTATAATTGAAATAAATGAAACTATATTCAAAAAATCACTTAAATTATTATTAAAATTATCAATTTAATTTTTACAGGTGAAGAATTAAATTTTAAATCAAACACACAAATTGCATTGAAAAAACGTATTTATAAAATTATGTTTCATCACAAAAAAATGAACTTATAAAGAAATAAATTTAATTCGTATTGAATATTAATTAATAATATTATTAATTATTTTAGGAAACTTATGTTATTTTATTATAAAATTAAAAACATAGGGGTACTATAGATTACTCTATTTATTAAATAATGATATTCTAATTAAAAATTATACTTATTTTTTTATTTTTAATAAATCTATTTAGACAAATCCAAGGAATACACCCTTGTATAATAATAACACGTTGATTTAAAACCTCATATTTGATTCATAATATAATATTTATAATATTATTATAATTAACTATAATTTATATTAAAAAATCCAAAGGAAACCTGTTTTGATGAAAACATGTTTTTGAATAAATAGTTGACATTAGTGAAGATTAAGTACATAGTAATAATATATATATATTTAAAATTAATTTTTCTACTGTATTTAATCATATAAATATGTTCGATTTTAATGTATTTGTTATAATATATCATGTGTAACATTGATGTAGGGTTGTGTATAAAAACTTTTATAAACAATTCATACATATTTTAATAATATATATATATATAATTCTGAGGTGTGATATTGTACCCACCATAAAAGGTTTTCACCTTAAAAATTACATCAATCGAATTTAAAAATTTAGTAATATTTATTTCTACTCAAATATTTGGGTTCCCACATAGCTTTCTAAAATTTGATGTTTCACCAAAGTAGTTTGACAAGGTGAGGGGTCTTTTTCAATAGTAGTTTTTGTACTTGACTCAAAATCTCAACTAGTTTTTCCTCAAATGAGTGGCCTTGGTCCAATTGTATAATCACTGAGTTCAGTACATTTGAACTATCTTTTATGTACTTCATCATGGGATATATATGGTCTATATAATGATTTTGTGAGAGATTACATAGAGGAAGCAAGTGATAATAATCTTTATAGACATGATCAAGAAAGTTAAAGTGATATATATATATATATATATCTAGGATCATCCTTACTTTATTAAAAATCTTATAGCCATCATCTATTGAGAGAAACAATGTAATATCATGTCACTAATATCGGACTCTAGATCAACTTCAAGATTGTATATAGAAATTTTATGTTGAATATGCCCTACCCCATTGTGTTGTTTAATGGATATAACCTTCCTCTCCATCTCCTTATCTTTCTTAGGACATAATATCTTCAATTATTCAATTTCATTCCAATTAAATTTTTCTATGAACATACTACTATAGAGGGACCCATAAGGATCCACCAAATAGATCAAGATAAATATATTATTGTAAAAAAATTATACCAAAGGAAGGTGGTGACCCAAACCACCATTAAAACAAATATATCAGGATCTATGTATATCCTATCTTGTTAGAATGGTATTACCTAACTCAACATATTTCTATGGATTATATGATCTACAAAAGTTTACTCTGTATTCATTGCATGATGCTGACATCCCAAAAACATTATGGTGATACTAAAATCCTATGAAGATATAATAGTTTAGGGTACACTACATAAATGTACCACTTTTGAATGTAAATCATGAGAATCTAATAAGGATATAAATATTCTCCAATTCGAATGAAATATACAGATATCAAATACAGATTTACCAAAACCCAAATATTTTTATTCCTTTTTTATGTTTTGGGGAATTTATGGATGAAATCCATTGAAATGTTTACCCATTCTAATAATTTAATACGTAATGGTTGTTAAATACCCTCATACTTTTTTCTCTCAAACCTATCTTTCATATAATCAAAGAACATATATAAAAACAACACAATATCCCTTTTCAAGTTATCCCACCAAAACAATCTTTTATATCTCTAAAAATCAATTGAAATTTTGTATTAATTGCGAAATATGAACAATGAACATAATATTATAGCTCCATATTTTAGATTTGTTTTGAAGGGATACAAAAAAGGATCCATTACATTATCATTCAATATCATTCATGGATGAAATCAAGTGAAATTTGTTCCTTTTTCTAACTTTCCTTATCCTTCTTATTCATATGTTTAATCCTTATATATAATGATGTTTTATAATTAATCTAATAAATATATCCAATATCCTAATTCCCACTGACATAATGATCCATGTTTTTAAAATCTATATCTATTCGATCCATTCAATCTACATCATGGATAAACTATCATTTCCATTCTAACATAGAGCATCACCACCATGTTCGCCTTCCATGGGTACTGTTGTATTATGTATCAGTAATCAATAACCTAATCAAAGAATATCATTTAGACTATATTGAATGCTTCCTCTTATAATATTCTCTTAATTCATTTATGATCATTATATATATATATATATATCAAATCTTTCATGAAAAAGATAATGACACAAAATTTTTAACTAAAATATTATTGCTACAAACTCTAAAATAATAGTGGAGTAATGTTTCTCATTAATTTTTAATTGGAGTGTGGAATAAGCTCTCATTATATAAATCCTCACAACACATCTTCACATTACTATCTTTAATCAGTTAATATTGATCAAAAACCATTCCCTTCTATAAGTTAGTGTATGCATAGTTGTGTTGAAAAACATTCTTTTCATCACCTAAAAAATCTCTTTACATTCACCATTCCAATAGATCATTGAACCCATTAATTTAAAAGTGGTTATTTGATTAGATATCTAAGAAAAAATATCTCAAAATTATCTACAGCATCTGGTCAGTCCAATAAAAACAATAATCTTAGTCATTATGATTATTATGGGACATTTTTGAAAACATTATTTCATTGAAATATCCACCGTTATACTATCTCATATGTTTTTTGACGCAAGAATGTCAATTTTGGTAGAAAAAAGTAGGGATTTATTAATTTTGAAATTATCTTCACTATGTTCAGGAAATACAGTCCAATCTGAAAATTATCTCCATACCCCTACTTGCCCATAAAATTTATTATAATTTAATATCTAATAACTGTAAAAAACAACCATGTAAATAATTAATGACTAAATTAAATAAACACATAAAGATTATGTTGTTAATAGTCATTTCCAAAAAGAGTCAATATTAATTCAAAATAACCATACCTAATGAAGAATAAAATTTTGTCTATATATTATTTCCTATCCCTTAGTTGATGATATCCATGTTGATGATAATTCACATTTAAATATTGAGCTCATCATAATTTATTAAAAATATCATTGATACGAGGAAGAGCATACATGACCTTTATAATGATATTTTTATGCTCCTAGTACTAAATTCATTGATCCATTGATCCATAATTCTACTAAATTGAATGAATATGTTCTCCATTTGGTGATTCACTATTTTGGATAAACCCAATTTCATGATTTTATAGTTTATCCACTTCAATTATTTAAAAATAATTGAGTTAAGTATATAATGATTCATAGAAATAGGTGTATCACCGAGTGTGAGTTCAATATAAATTTAGACTTCATATTTAGTTGAAAAATTTATAACTATTCTGGAAATATATCACAATAATTCTAATCAATAGGAATAACATTGATATTTGGATTTTCCCCAAAAATCTGAGATAAATTACAAAATTAATATGTAGTGAGACCTATACAATTTAAGTAGTTCCTATGGGACGAATATATTTATCACTGTACAGAAATAAAATCCTATATTGATTAAAAAATAAAATTAAGACTCCTATTCACCAAAAATTCCAATTTTATTTATATAGAAAAATCCAATCAATTAAAAAATTAGCACAAATTTTTCAGGAGTTAGAATCAAAACATTTAATGTGATCACATTCACAAAAACCTCTATTTGAGATGTGGTTTATAATTCAGATACAATCATCATTCAAGAAGGTTCTTTCTACAACGTCAGTATACAGTCATTTTGGAGTAGATTTAATACTATTAAACAATTAAATAGATATAAAATAGTCTGTAGATATAGAATCAAATAAGGCAGTAAATTTTCTATAGTGGATGGTAAAGTGTACCATTTACAAAATCCTTCTACTTAAAACAACTAATGTGATATAAATGTCCCTACCTTAAACAATTTCCTTTGACGGGTGTTGAGAAAATCATCCTCAATATCCATGTAATTATTCAATTAATTAAAATAAATCCAAATATCCCTACATATAAAATATTGATTGTTTTTTTTGATTCCTTCTTATACATTGATTTGTTTAAAGACTATTTTATCCCCTATGATAAAACAAAATCTTGATGGAAAACATTTAAATAGTTTAAAATTTTATCTTTTCCTTTCAAAAACATCAAGAGTTTTTCCCACCCATTTTTTTCTGGGTGGTTGAAATTTATCTTCTCCATGGGATTCACTTTTATGGTTTTTTAAACTCTATTTTTCTTTTTTGTTAGTGAAATAGAAAGAATAAATGGAGTTCCTAGTCTAAATTTATACTATAGAATCACAATGTACAATTTTATAATTATTACGAATGTCTCTTATTTATAACAAAATTCAAAGACTTGGTTTCCGGAAAATCAAAATTTTAAAATTGGTCTCTCGTTATTGATAAAAAAACAAAAAGTGAACTTGTAATGTTTCGAATCACTTACTATATAGGTAATAATGGATTTATCATTATTTTATTTCATCTTATTATAATCCATTTTAATTTATTATAAAAATATTGAGGAATATATTTCCTTTAGAAATATACTCTTGAACTCAACCCATTCTATAGATTTTATTTCTTCATCTTACCTATTGTTTTTAACAAGAGTCCATCATTATTCATATCCTATTCCCCAATAGATATACTATTAAATATAAATTTCAATATATTGAGAAATGGACAAAGAAAAATATATTTCCCAATGATTTGATCTATTTCTCATTACTAGTGGATCAAATAACCCATTAAAGAATGGTGTACGTTGACTCAAAAAATTCAAAATCTCTTGGTTATCCATTCTTGGATTCTTCAAAATATCTATGTAGTTGATGTTATTTCTCATATATTGAGAGATTTTGGTGTGAATATCCATATAATATTACCTCCAAACTATCAATTTATTTATTTTCTCAAAAGGGTGTGATTTTATTGATTTCAATATTCATTGTTAGCAAGGTTCCTTCTGGTTATAATTTTAGACTCAAACAAAAATATATAAAATCATAATTTATCTACCAAAAACATAGTAATTAATCATAAGAAAATAATTCCTTCTATTTTCGAATTTACGACACCTTCTAATAAACCTGTGAAATGTTATGTACTTCCTATATTAATATTTTTCGCCATTTATTTTCTTCAATTCAATATTCATATCTATCAAATCAAGTGATCGAAAAATAACTAAACATTTATCTTCTATTAACACAAGAACCATAATTATAAATTAAATAAATAATGTATCATCCTAATTGAATATTCAGTACATATCCCAACTATACAAAATAAAGTAAATATAATTTTTAGTTTCATTATATGTTAGATACATAATTATATTATTCCATAAATGATCATCAACATCTCCCATAATGATATAATGTTTTTTACCCTTCAATACATATCACAATTAGTGTATTCTATAAAATCTAGGGAACTAGCAACATGTGAAATGTTTATTTTAGATTCTAAATAGTGGTAAAAATGATAGATATCAACCATAATACATAACAAGATGATCATAAGGAGATAATAACATACTAAATTCAATTTTCATATAATAAAAGATTCATTCAAAAAAATATAATGTAATAAAATCCATAATCAATCCATATCCAAAGGTATTATCAATATGTGTTTCAAATAAGTACTCATTATTACATGAGCCATAACATAGTCATATCACAATATAAAATAAAAATTTCATTCTAAATTAAAATGTTTAAAATATAAAAATTTAGTCAATATTAAAAAAATTCTTCGAAATTAATCATGGAATCCTATAATGGAATTTTTAGACAAATGTGTATTCATAATGACATAAAGTGTTTTTCTTGTGGTATACATTAAAAAACAATTAAGTACAAACCTTTGAAAAAAGGTACCTCATTTTAAAAATGAATTGAATATTTTTCCAAAACCTTTTATTTAAATGTAAAATATTTTTACAAATTACTTGTATCAATAATATTATTACAGTAAATTAAATTTTGAAAATATTTTGAATAAAAAATAGACATGGAATAAAATTATTCTTGTCTAGATTGTAAATAATTTTTGAATATATTACAACATTTTCAAAATAATTTTATGTACCAAATAGAGGAATGTGAATGGAAAACCTAAAAACCCAAGATATTAGCAATGAAAAATAACATATGCATTGTTTTAAGGATAATGATTATAAAATTTACCAGAATAGATATTTTATATTAATAATCCTAAAAATTAATGAGATTCAATCACAAGTTAATACCGTGTGTCCCATTTTTCTTTATATGTTTTAAAATATAATATATAATGAAAATATATTTAAAATAAATACACATGATAAAAATAATAATAAATAACATAAAATTTATATATCTATAAAAATTAATAGTTATCCATTTATAATCAATTTCATCATCAAAATGAACATTCGAGTAAAAACCAATGTACTTTCCATTCATGTTTCAATTAAATTTACTCAATACATTAACATTTTACACATTTTATTCATCTACATAATAAAACTATTTAAATAAATATTATATTTATTCATAATATATTCCATTATAAGTAATCATATAAAGTGGTGATAGAAAATTATTTGCATCTCATCGTGGATGTCGTAGTTAAGACATTTATCTGAGATACGTTATCATTTTAAACAGGAATGAAAGGTACCAAGGTAGAAAAAATAATTCATTACAAAAATATAATTATTTCATAAATGTAATATATAAAATTTAAATAATTTATAATATTAACACATTAATAAAGATGGGGAAAATTAAATACATCACTTCTCGAGGTAGTATCCTTCACATATAATATACATTTTATTTTGTTTCTATCTTTATATAGAATGAGATTAATACTTAGATATCATAACATCACATTATATGGATTATAAATATGAAATTATATCATAATGGTTTCATTATAATTATGTGATACATAAAAAATGAAATGAAAAAACTCAATTTACGACTATATATCTTCTTTGGACTACCTACATTGGTTTAAAACATTGTCCATACATATATTATATTTTGATAAAAAATAATTTATATCATGTATAAGGATTTTAGGAATATATTTGGGTATTAATTGACCATGATATAAGGATTATATTGTGTGAGGAATATGGTATAGGTGCGGCCCTTTTATAAGATATGGAGAGGACACCCATACAATTTAAAAAATATTAAAAAATATTAATTAATTACACAAGAAATGTGCATCCAAATTAAGAAAATTTTATATTTTATGTCGTAGGATAAAAAAATAATGAAAAACTATTATTGTGAAATTTTTTCAAGTGATTTTTATCCATTTTATTGTTTAAAAATTGTGGTAAATAAATGTTACCTATTAAGGTAGTATTGTTTTTTTCATTTATTACTTCTAACAATATAAAAAATGAATGTTTACTTGTTAAACAATTTGGGCCTAATGTTCCTATTTCAGAATTAATATTTTAAAACAATCATTTTCTTTAAATGTTATTTTTTATTTTAAAATCCATGCCACAAATTAAGTGAAAAAATTATTTTTAGAGAAAAATGTTATAAACTTATAAATAAACTTATAAATATATAAATTAATATATTGATTTATATAAAATAAATTATATTATTTATATTGAATGGATACTTATAGTGATTTATGAAAATCTATTTAATAAATTATTGTACATCTATGTTAATTTATTTGATGAAAATAATGATATTTTTACAGATATTGGTATATTTAACTATTTAATTAAAAATAATTTTTTAATAATAATCCCAAAAAAAATTCCATATGATAATATTTATATTCATGGAAAAAAATACTCATTTCCTAAAATAAAATTTCCAAAAAAAATTATTAAATCAATTGTAAGGTCCATGAACAATATGAAATAAATATCATTTTTGAAGAAATTGTTTTTAAAGCATAAAATGACATTAATAAAGATAGGGAATTTTTTTTATAACATATTAATTATTTTTCATATTTTTCATTATGTAGTTAATCTTACTAGTACCTGAAATTATATATTCTAGGTTATACTGTTGCATGTCTCGTTTATACATGGGGTTTTAGGTAAAAGAATTTATTGAATAATTTATGTTTATTTCAAAGACACATATATATATATATAATCTATAGGTGTTACACATAAAGGGTATCATTACTAATGTAATATTTATTAAAAACTAGTATATTTTCATTATATTAAATATTTACAAAAAAACCATTATATACAAAGAATCATAATTTATAACTCATCCAACATTCAATTGAATGTATCAACTATTCAATTGCTTTTCCATATTCATTTATTTAATTAATGATTTAAACCAACCACAACATCTTCACATTTCTATAAACATATATATCATATTATATATTGAGGATTATCCAAATGAAACATTACCAATAAATCTTCTGATATTCACACCACTTAAAGATACCCAACTCTTCCACAACACCATCAAAGTTTCTTTATTTTTAATGGGCAAACACTATATAATATTTTTGAACAGCCAGTGGTTTCAAAAAAATATTTATTATGATATCACCTATTTTTTATATGAGCATATATTATAACTTCTCACAGTTAAACTAGAGACCCAATACCAAGGCTACCTCAAACACCACAACATATTGATTATGAATAGGGAGAAAAAACTAATCATGACAAAAAATAACACTCAAATTATTCTAATGTTTTTATATTAAATGATTTACCAAAATAATTTATAATGATATTAATCATAATACAAAAATAATTATAAATATCTTTTATCCTGTAAATTTACAACAAGTAAAATACATAGTCTAACCATAAAAAAGTAATTTCGTCCCACCATATAAACAATCAACTACATAACACTAAAGTTTTCTCATTGATTTATTTCAACCATATAAACCAATAGTAATTTAAGAATAAAATTTGTGATTCAAATTCCCATCCTCAACTAGTCTTCTAAACATACATTCCATTTCGTATAAACATGTTAATAGAATCATAAATATATATATATATATATATATATCATTGTAACTTCTATGAGAAACATGAAATAATGTTGATTGAATCAAATTATTCCCATTACTTGTAAATTTAGTTCTTAACTAATCATTTCCTCCATTAATGATTCCACTATTTTTGAAAAACAACTTGTCAAGATAGTATCTCGTTTAACATAACAAATGTGGAAAATAAATGATAAATGAAACTTAAACACAGAATAATAAGATAATGTTAAATATATAAATAAATGAAATTATGAAGCATAGAAACATCCCTATTCTCTTAACCAATTCCTCTACCACCATTCTTATGGTAATAGATTCAAATATATGAAATTAACTGAAAATAAAAATGAAATACACTTCCCATATACTAAACCAAGTTCACAAAGTGTATGTGAATATTTTCAATATATAGAAATAAAAATATAAATTTGGAGCCCCTTAATTATAACAAATAAATAATCTACATTCCTAAGAGAAGACTCTAATATCAATCATGTTTGAGAAATATCATTTTCTTTCAACAATACAATTGTTTATATATGTTATAACAACAAAAAAGTGATTTATGACTTAATTAATAAATATATTTTATAATGAAAATATATATGGAATCCAGATAGTTTTTTAGAATTAAAGATTTTATAATTTAAAGGAATGTTTTCAAATAGAAAAAAAATACAATTTTCGTTAATGATAAAAATAGGTAGCATAGAAAATATAATAAATTCCCCAAAAAAACATCCCATTATAAGTGAGAGAACTAATTATTTATAAATTACGATACTCAATGATCATTGAGATTCACTAATACAAAAGAGGGAAGGAAACCTATTTTGAAAATTTATAAATACAAATGATATATATAGGAAAATATTTTAAAATACATTATATTAAATTATAAAATATAAACCATCAAGAAATAACACAGTTGTTGTTACAAACATCCTAAAAAGAAGAATTAATAGTGAATGAATAAAATAGAAGATGTCGATACCTTATTTAAAGAAGATCCAGAATAAATATTTTTGGATTTCAAAATAATAAAAATTGAAGCTACAATCATCAATGAAATCTTATTTTTTTTCTACTGATTGAGAAAAAAGAGAGGAAGAAATAAGAGAATAGTATAGGGAATAATTTATAAATAATTTTTGTTCCCCCACCACAAAAAGGTGTACTAAACACCATTAAATATTGGATCAATTAACCTAGATAAAATTTTCATCGAAATCATATAATATATAAATTCTTTAAAATCCCATCATTTCTTTAATATAAAAAAATTTAATTGACATCCTCAAGATATAAGATCATTAGAAATGAGTTTTACAAATTAATCCTTAAATGTTATCAATAAACCATTATCGAATGGCTATAAAAACCATATAATTTTCACACATTCTCCCTAAACCATCCATATTTTGATAATAGTTATAATAAAACATAATATAACTACATGGCTTAACACTCATATTTACCTTTTCATATTTATAATTGAAACAAAAAAATGGTTTTCTATCAGCCTATTTCCTTATAACATCATTCCCCATAAAATGAAATACAAAAATTATATAGGTATCAACTCAAATGGTAATTTTGACCTTATAAAAGGAAATTATCAACTTATTTACCTTTGAAAAACCATGATAAATCCCATGATTTGTTGAGGAAATAGAAACCCCCAAACATGATAAGGAATATAAATTCCATTACATTATTTATATCTAAAATTATTCTTATCTCAATGTTTAAACAAAAAAATGGTTTCAAATATAAATATAATTGAAATATTAATAAAATGATACCTCTCAAATAAAAAAGTCATAGTAACTACACCCTAAAAGGAACATTTTAGCAATCAAACTTACTCTCCTCAAAATAGGAAATACCTTAAATGTTTCACCAATAGTTTATATATCACCCATAATCACCTCACCATCATTTAAAACTAAACACATTTGAGGGGGATGAGAACAACTAAAATAAGTCACAACTTACATAACAAAAATTATCCTTTGATCAAAAATTACATCATTCCTAAACAAATTTCCACAATTAATTAAACAATCTATAGAATAATTTTATTTTTTATTTAATACACAAATTATGGAGGGTTTCCACAGCTCTCGGTCACGGCTCGCGAGTTCAATGATGCATCGTCTCTTCTGAATCTGACTCTGATTGCCTGCTTCAGGCAACGGCGTCCACCGGTGGATTGCTTTGATAGTTTCGTTTCTAGTTCGTGGAATCTACAGGAGCGTCCCACGGTGGGTCTTCTGGATCCAAGGCATATAATGATCCGTTTCAAATCGGAGGAAGACTTCATCATGGCCTGGTCTTCCGCACCGCGCACCTGTGATTGATGCTGATTCCTTCTTTTCCGATGGTCGTATGATCACTATTTGAAGCGCGATGCTTCGACTATGGCGATTTGGGTAAGATTTCCCGAATTACCTCTTCCTTTTCAAAATCCCGCTATCATCCGTATGCTTGGAAACCTATTAGGTCGTTTCTTATGCTCGGACAACAGAACTAAGGTTGTATGTCACCCGATCTCTCCGAGAATCTGTGTTGAAGTTGACTTATTGAAACCACCGGTTGAGTTTGTCTACATTGCGGCATGTGAGGAGTTTAGGTGTAATGAACCTGTGGTATTTGAATCCTAGTTTAATTACTGCTCTCGGTGTCTTAAGCTTTGTCATTTGAGGGACGATTGTAGAGGCAGGAAGGTGATGCCGCCCTTTGAAGTGGGTCCTGAGAGTGCAGTGGATCTTCTTCCACAGCACAGGGTGCTAAATCTGGGTGATGACCGGACAGATTCTGGGCATACTTTTTCACAGTCTGTAGAGGGTAGGAAAGGGAAGGATTTGCAGGGGATTTTAAACCCGAAAGTTGGTGAGGTGTTTGGAAGGCTTAGAAATGATCTGGGATTATCATCTGAAGGAGGTCGGAGCAGTGACATGAGGCAGGTCGGTCAAGCTGCTAGGGTGAGCAGTGGTATAGAGCAGGCTGCAGTGGGAGGGGAGCGGGCTGGGAATGGACTTGTTGGGACTGCGGTGGATGAAGCTGCTGGCAAGGAGGAGCTGTCGAGACCTGATGATTATGTGCAGGTAGAGGATGCTGTGAAAGTTGCAGATGTTTGGGTGGGGGCCTCTCCAGGGCGTACATTCTCTAATGTTCAGCAAGTGGAGGGCATTGAGATGAGCAATAGATTCTCTAGTCTGCTGTGTGCTGATATGGAGTTGGGTCAGGAGCAGTCTGAACCTGTTATGAGATCCAGCAATATGGAAAATGGCAGTGAGGAGATGGGTCAAAATGTTTGCAGTGTGCTTCTTGAAGGAAACAGGGGCATGTTGCAGGGTCAGGGAGATCCTGGATCTGTCATGAAGGTTCTCAAAAGGGAGGAAGGTGGTTTTTTGAAGGACGGGCAGGTCACTCATCTTGGCATGTCCGGGGTGCTGGGAGCTAATGGGACTCCTGCTCAACCACAGTGCCTAGCAGTCATTGATCCGATTAGTCAGGCGGTGCAGGAGCAAGGTCTAAGCAATGGACAGCAGTTGGTGTGTCTCACTGGGAACTGGGGGGATTTATCTGATAGTGAGAAGGAGAATGCTGGCCGAGGTCGGGCCTCGTTCAGTGATGTTGTTCAATTTGGGAGGAGGACCATGGATGGGTGTGCGAGTAGTGTGAATGCCCCCCTCCCCAAAAAGAAGGCAGCGAAAAGACTATTCTAATATGCCAAGGGCGTTACCTACAAGATCCTCTTCGGGCAAGGGTAAATGGATGAATGCTTCGGATGAATTTCTGCAGTTGGAGAAGTTAAATCTCAGACGCAAGTATGTGAAGCTCTTGAAGCAGTATGAAAGTTCGGAATGGGAGTCGGCAACTGCTGATGAGGCTCTTGGTTGGAGCTGATGATGGGTACGGTTTTTAAACATTTCGTATGCTCTTTCTTTTTAATGTCTGCTTTCTGAACTTTTATTTTATTTTACTAAATGGTCAGAGACCTTGTCTCTGACTGAGCCTTTCTGTCCCTAATAGGTGATTGGTTAATAAGGTTGTCAACTTTTTCTTTGAATGAAAAATATCATGATCTAGTGTTTGTCTGAACTAGTTAAACTCGTCTAATAAAATTTTACAGTAATTGAACATTCACTTATAAATAGAAAACAAAACAATTTTACATGGTATACCACTACGAGATAGTCCATGGAGAATACATTGATAGTGTGTCAATCATAAATAAATCTTCTAATCTTCACAAGTTTTGGAAACATGATGTTTAGACACAGTCACTATGTTCCAGACAGAATGTTATTATTAGATGTTTTGGAAAGTACACATTCTAAATTGGAAAAATTATTTCTACTCAAAATATCTAACTTATTATAGATAAGTCTTAATTAGTTTTATGACATGAATTTTGCTTTCATATATAAGAATTTATGTCTTTGACCCCAACTAGAATGAGCCACTTCTTTCTCCACTGTCCTGAGTTGATTCACATGAAAGATTGGTTTAGAAAACAAGATGTTAAGAAACTATATTTCATAAAGAACCTCATGAAACACCATTGCACAGATCATAACCATCACAAAACAAGCTACCTTCAGGAAAAAAACATCCTTCACCATGTTCATTAATCCATCAGGGAGTAACTAATCATTGTGATACTCTAATTTCCAAGATACCTCAGAATTTTTCATGACTAAGACAACCCTTTCTCAATGCTCTGGCACACAATGAATATATTATTTAAGAATCTTTCACCCTTCATGATTTCAAAGAGATTTATCCTTTTCTCCAAAAGTATTCATGTTTTATGATGTTTCATTAGCCTTAAATTAAGAGGGTCAACATTTTTTGAAGCCCCCAAACCATCAGTGTGTTTTTCAAGAGTCTCCAAATAAATTTTAACGAGGATCTTTCATTATTGATTCTCTATTGAAATCTCTTTCTTTTTTAAGAACAACATCAGCTTATCATGATCATGTGATAACTTTCACAATAAAAAATATCACTATCGTTGCATCACAGATTCCTGAAGCTCTATGCCTTCACAAAGCTCCATACATTCATGAAACTAAACTGTTTTAGAATCTCAATGATTGTGAATCCTAGAAATCATGAAACTTATTATATTCAATATTATTTAAGAGTTAATCTTTGAAAATCCTTTTTTGTGATTCTTACCTCTTTATACTAATTTTCAAAAAAAAACAGGGAAAACACATAGAAATAACACCACCTAGAAATCTATAGACATATTTTTTTGTAAGATCAAATTCCATACAAACTCCCTTATCAACCCAATGTGTATTAATGAAAGATACCAAAAAATATCTATTTCTAAAAATAAAACAGCCTTGGTTCAAACAAAATCTAAATTTGTGGTTTTTGTACATTTGTTGAAAAAAAATCAATAAAGCATCTTCCATTGTCCAAATATAAAATTCAAAAAAAAAAATCAATTATATAAATCTATATGGGAAAATCTGAGATTAAAAAACTTATTCCAAGAATAAACTAGTTTATCATTTTTCTGGAATGCTTAATGATTTTCAATCTATGCTCTTAGAAATATGAAAGATTTCATCTTAATACAAAATTTTCTTCATATCATATAAAAATTGCATATGGTTTTCTCTTACCAACTAGTTCTTATCGTATCATAGAATCATTTAATGGTTTTTCACAAACCAGAATCCAACAATCCATTATTATATCATTAAAGTTATCTATTCTCCATCTTTTGTAATAAACACAAAGAACCCCCGTTTTTAATTGAGGTCCTTAAAATTTAATCCACATGGATCGTATCTCACCTATAAACTAGAATCACATCCCAAAATAGATTAAAACTTTAAAAAACATGCGTATATGGGGAAAACCAAAACATTTTCATGTACTAGAACGTGGTGGATGAATATTGTGGTTCAACCGATATTTCTCAGAAAAACATAATTCCAATGGAATATTAGTTGGCATAAGTTAATAGAATAATTTGGTACATTCAATGTACACTCCCTTTTTGATTGCTATTTTCTATAAGAATAGATCAGAAATTATCATCATTTTTTCATGATGGATAGACTCCAGATATATTAGATTGAAATTATATAGGTGGTGGAATATTCATTATTGGAATGAAATGTGTGGGTTGGATGATCATGAAATAAAAAATAACATCACTAAATAATGATGAAGAATATTATATATCTCATACAAAGGATACACTCATGTATTGTTGATGAATCGACAATAGATTTTTATTTGTAATGATTGAAACAGTCAATGGTGATTCAGTGTGCCAATAAGAGTGTGGTCGATCTTACAAATAATCTGGTTTATCACTCTAATTAAACAAATATTGAGATGAGATATCATTTTTCCTAGGACAAATTTTAACAACATATCATAATAAATAATTATATTTGAAAGGATGATCAAGTGGTTGACATTCCAATGATTATAATGTATATTGTCAGATCCATATTTGTTCCATCCTCATGATTCCCTGTTTTACCTCAACTGAAATCTATGTCGTAAATGTTTTGGAGTCATGCATGGTGAATGTCATCATAATCTCTCTAGAATATGTTTCCTGAGAAATGAAGGTGTATCCTTTCTTCTGAATCACCTATAGACCGATGAAGTATATGAGTTCACTAATAATATATTTTTCAATTTTCAAATTCATGTGATTATAAAATTCTTCCACCGATCCCTATTTACTTATAAAAAATACAATTAAATCCATATACACTATCATTATAAACTGATATTTTTAAAAATCGGTAACGTATACATTATGGTCAAAACCTCCCCTATTAAATTATAGATTCTTTAGATAATCACTATTTTCATAATACCATGCTTGATGTTCTTTATTTAGACCATAGAGTTCCTTATTTAATATGAAAATGTTCATTTTTGATAATTCTAATTAGAAACCCCAAAATATAATCATGTCTACTTATTATTCAAGAAAATCATTTAAATATTTTTTTGAATCCATCTTTTAGATTTGTTCCCTCTATTAATCTAAGTTGGAAGGAAGATCTAGATCGACACTAGTCTTTCCCATATAGAATCGTTTTCTTCAATGTCAAGGCCTTCAATCTAAGATTATACTTTCCCCTATAAGGGTTCTTTTTTTCTAGTCACATTTCATTGATTATCAATTTTTTAATGATCCACTTTATTGAAATCACACATTTATTCTTGGTTCCCTTAAAAATATCTTATTTCAAGTTCTTGTTAATATGATACAATTTTTCAATTATGGCCTTATACCATGATTTATCATTTTCTTCCTCTTTAAAGGAAGTTGTTTCCATAATTAATAAGAAGTAAGTGTGTTCTTCATTACCCATTGTTTTTTATGTGGGTAAGGTCGATTCAAACACGCAGTTGGATTGAAAAATTTCTAATACTCTATTTCTACTTTGATATTTTGATGATGTTTCTTCAACCATGCTTTTCTCATGAGATTATTCTTATAAATCATCATTGTTTTGTTATCCCTGATTATTTTAGAATCCTTCTACAATTTCTTCAATTGAATTAATCCCTTCTCCACATTCTTATACATCTTTTAACGCATCATTACATAATCTCCTCAATGAATTCATGGTTTTTTATTCAACGATCAATACATCACTATAATCCATAACTCTTCCAATATGATTGTAGAAATGTTTTATGATTTTTTATCCATTTAATATGCATGGAATATTCTTCCATCTATTTCATAACCATATATTCCAAGATTTCAATCGTTTTTTGAAAAATAAATGTTTACTTATGATGAGAAAAAAATGATTTAGAGAGGTCTTACATTATTCCCATAACTCATATGAAGTATCAATTTCACACAAAAAAAATCCATGTTCGATTTTGAGTGCACAATGCTACTTGAAAAGCCTATTTATAGTAATTACTAGAAATATGACTCCCAATCGTCCTAGTTATATCCATGTTTAGCACGTGTTGATTTTTGTATTCAACAAACCTTTTTTCTATGGGGATCTCATGGCGACTACTAGACGATTTATTCAATTTTTTCACGTAATTTTCAAATTCAATGGTTGTGTATTCTCCTCCATTATTAGATTATGAACTTCATTTGTGTGGACATTATCATTACAAGTTATTCAATGATAACTTTTTATACAATCATGACCTTATTTTTTCAAATGTACAATTATTACACAATCCATTCAATTATAATCATCAATAAAAATTAAACTTCCACTTTTCATATTTTCCATCAACATTAATTTGACAACATATGTCAGTGTAGATGAGATCAACTAGATTTGATTCCCTTTTTCTCTTTGGATAATATAAACACCCTACCTAATTTCCTCCCATGAAAGTATCAAAATTATTTTCCCATTCATGATTATTATTGGAAATAATGATGAATATATTCATATTATAAACCATTTCCATGTTCTATTTCTAAATGTGACGCAAACACTAATGTGAGACATTGTTTTCTTCTTCATCTCATAAGTAAATTTTTTTTATTTTTTATCAACCTGATATATATTCTCCTCCTTCCTAGATCATTTAATAAGAGAATATCCAGTATTTAGTGCACAATTTTGATTAAATATAACTATGATTATCATGTCAAAAAGTTTAATGAAACTCATAAAATAGTGATAGTAACCATCCACATAGAAAAACATATTTTTATTAAGCTCATTAATTTTTAGTTTAATAATTCTACATCCTTTTCTCACTAAATAGCCATCATCATCAAAACCATGAATTTACATAATACCTTTTCCAAAAATTATTAAATAAGTCTTCATTTCTGATTATATGGTATGAGCATTTGAAGAAAAGAATCTATATGTCACTATTTTTTTTAGTCTTGAGATCTTTTCCTATAGGTTCGGATTTTGAGAATTTCTTTATTTTCCTTTAATGATATATTTGATTGAGTTGAGGTAAAATGTTTGCTTTCATATATCTTATTCATTTGAATGGGCTCATAATACTCGTTTTTTATTGGATAATACCAATTTTTAAGGGAAACTACCCTTGGATGGATTGAATTGGGTTTTCCCTTAGTTATATAGTTAATTTTCCCACCATTCCTCTAGATGCAATGAATAACGTTATGGCCATAGTTGTAATAGATAAAACAATTTACATGGAATCTATTTATTCTATATGATGAATGATATGGTCTCATTATTCATTATTGACTTCCATTTTCATGATAATTTAGACAGATCATTTCCTCTAAAAGTACGACATGGTATGGAACATAAATCCATTGAATTTACATTTCATTATAGTAAATGTCTTCTCACTCCAATTCATCTTCATTTAACCTTCTTTTGAAAAAGGGTTTTCCTAAGAGTCCCCTATGAAAACATGAGGATACATTTCTTCTCACATTTTAGTACTTTTGGAAGATTTATTTTTTAGTACAATAGATTATTTTTATTTAGTTCAAATATTATCCTTCCCATTATTTTGGATTACCTTGTTTTCATCTATTGATGTTGTGGCATCACAACCAGTTCTACCTTTTTTCCTGAATGTGGATCTGTGAATAATAAAATCCCAACTTACTCCTCAAGAACCAATTTTATTTCATTCTAACAACATTTCATCAATAATTTTCAAAACAACATATTCTTATTTGTTTTTAGGAGTTTTAATTAAGATTACAGTTCACTCCATAGAGTTACAAATTCTTCTTCAGGACCCTCAAATTTCCTTTCCTTCTTTACCAATATGAATGTAAGGTCCATGATGAATTATTATTTTCTCCTTAATCCTGATAGTAAATTCAAAAACCTAATATGATAATTCTAGATTTATTGAATGTTACTTTTCTTCTTCTAGTCGATCAATTTATTCCTCCAACATATCAAAAAAAATCTAATGCCTATTCCATAACATCTGTCATCTTTCTATTTATATTTCATTGAATTTCAATATTTTATATAGTATCCTCATGTTCAACCTTGAGATTTAAAACACCAATAAAATTAATAAATTTATCATTATATTTTAGACCTTTGAGATTTTCAACTGTAGCCATCATTTAATCTTGGATTTTTTATTTAAACTCTTGTTTGTAATCATCGAAAAATATATTGTCCTCCTCTTCTTATTTACAAATGAAAATATTTTTGTGTAAATTCATTATTTATTTAATGTATAATTTTTAGGGGAAGATATTATATTAATTATTCATGATTTCTACATCACTATCACCATAATCTAACATTTTACGTATATAAAGGAAATATTCCCAACTCTACCCCATCAAAAAAATGATATAGGAATATTTTCTTAAAATATCTCATTTTCTATTTTGAATTTATCTGAAAAATAGAAAGAAGTTCCTCTTCATCATTATCTTGGTCCACACTACCTATAGTGACCTAATGTTTTTTAGGGATTCAATTACATTTTCCTTTCATACCCATATTTTTTCATCTTGGGGCTTAACTCTCATTTTATAATTCACCAGTCTGCTTATCATATAATTAAGAGAATGTTTAAACAAATATATTTACTCAAGGGATAATACTTTAGAGTTTTACATAGGTGTAAGATTTATCTATATTTTATTCATAATGTCAAAATGTTTAATTTCTTTATTAAGACCTAAAATTGATCATAAAACATTGGTAATTTGATTGAACAATATATCTTCATTTCCATATAGATGTATTTTTAGATCCGCCAACCTATGGTAAAAAACATGAAGTTTCACCCACAACACTTTGATATCACATTTTTGTATGTCTTATTGTGTATAACACATAGATTTAGATGGAGGTATACTCATATCCTCTAGTTATATTTGATCAGATAGGGCTGTAGTAATCCCATTTTGTTCTTCAACATATGCGTCAAGAATTCTTCTATCTATTTCATTAATTGACAAAATTATCACATCAGTGAATTGAATCCCCTATGTTGTTGAACAAGTAACATCCATCCCAAGGGATATCAGATGAGATATCATATTATTCTTCTGAATATAAAACTATCTTCCATAATAAAGGGGCACACCCCTGATATTCAGTGAATTATACACAATCACAATATCAAAAAATATATAACTCTAGAAATTTGTATGATCTGATGCTAATTTTTGGACATCAAAACACCCTAAGAGAGGAGGGATGAATCAAGATGTCAAATTTCTCTTTTAATGTGACTAATATTATTCCCACGTCGGTAGGAACACATTAATCATGTCAAAACAAATAATTTAGTCACTGAACATTCACATGTAGAGGGAAAACAAAAACAATTACATAGTTCGCCACTAAGGGATATTAAAAAGAGAATATTCCAATAGCGTGTTAGTTAGAACTATATCAACTATTCATAACTACTTTTAAAAACATGAAGTTTAAAAATATTTACTATGTACTAGGAACACTGCCTTTATAATCGTTTTTTGGAATACCATAATGCCTCCCTTGAGAAACCATATTATACACCCCCTAACTCACTACATTGAGATAATTAATTCATATTTTAATGACTATCAGTTATTTTTAATATATTTTTACTTATTTTTTTTCCCTGATAAGAATGATACTCTTCTTTCACTATAGTCGTGAGTTGATTCACATAAAAGTACTATTCGGATAAACTAGATATTCAAAAAATATTTTTATGAAGCTCCTTTGTGATGATTCTTTAAAAATAATACATCTAACAGAAGTCTAACTAAATTCATGGAACATGTTTCCTTTCCTAAGAACATTGTTCTAACACAAAGTAACCATTCAATGCGAAAATAATTTTTTTAAAAACATCATCATTTTTCATGTCTAAGATAATATTTCCATGATTCTCATCCCTCAATGATTACCAAATTTGTGAAGCTTTTCGACTTTGTGAATTCGTAATTATTGACACTTTTATCTAAAAGATTTATTTTTTTATTATGTGGGGGTAGCCACATAATTATAGGCTCAGTCATTCAAAAAACTCCCATTCCTCTAATGGATTTTCCATGAACCTTCATTACCAACTTCGTGAATTTCCTTCATTTATGATGCTCTAGTGATAGTTCTCATATTTGAATATAACACCATCAACACATCACACAGTCTTGATGCTTTCTATAGTGGTAACCATCTCCATATTTCTATCTCTCATTCACAATGTTTCATACCTTTGCGAAGCTCTATTACATTGCTAAGGACAAACATTTGAGAAACCCAATATTCATGAAACCTATTAATCAAGAAACATATTCCTTTTCAATATTTATGATTTTTTAGTCCTAGAAATCCACCTTTCATGATGATTTCATCCTCCTTCTGATTGTCAACCTAAATAACATGGAATATATTGGGAAATGATTCTACCCTCAAACTGTAGTTATCTTTTATATTAATATCACATTAATTTTAAAAACCCGAATCAACCCTAGGGTGATTGAATAAAACAAGATTCTATTTATAGAAAATAATATCCTTTCTTCCAACAAATTTATCTTTGGGGAATTTTTTACGAATGAATCCATACTACATTATTTTGGAAATAGATAAACTAACATATCTTAGGTTACATTTAAAACTCAAAAAATGGCTTAATAAAATTATTTAACTCTATAATATCATCTCATTCATTGATTATAACAATATAAGTACCTACAAATTAGATTATTCATCTCGTTTTATTTTAAAAAAAATTATTGCATCATCATTGAACCCACTCATTATATACTACCATATCTCCAAGATCTCTCCTTAGTCCAAAATTTCTTACCATAAATTCAAATAAAATGTCTTTATGATTGTAAAATCATTATAATCAATGAAGAATAAAAACTATACAAATTATATTATTATTTTTTTGTATTATACATAGAAAATAACTAATCAAATCCATGAAACAATTATCAATGCTCTCTATTCAATTTTTCTAATGTTATATCTCCATAGGATATTTCATATAGTTATCCATTGACACATTCCATAGATTCTTAAGGATTTAAGTGTTTCTATATTTTTTGATAATACCCTTTGAAATATGGTTTATGGGGATCCATTACAAATCATGTAGGCCTACAAGGTGAAAGACCCAAGTTCATGGCCCTAAAGTACCCATAGACATGACATTCCATCATTGAACTACAATACCTCATGCTGATAAAACATCAAAAAACGGTTAAACCCATCATTAAAATTTCATCATTTAATTCCAAATATCCCATTGATTTTTTATTTCTATTTATTTTGTTTATCAAAAAAATAATAAGGATAGAATGTATCACATAAATCACATAAACAACAAAAAAATTGTCAACATCGCACTATAAAACACATCTAGTTTTTATATGTATCACAACTCATCACCATTTACTGACATTCACTACACTTCCTTCCAATTTAATATCTACATCATCACATCCCCCAAAAAAATCCATATATCATCCATCACAACCACTTCCAACATTATATCTATTTTATTTATTAATCATAATCTCATCACATAACATTTCAAAAAAAACCAACCATGAATATCTATAGAAATAAATAATAATTTATTTCATTGAAAAGTTAATATATCATGATATATCAACCACTATCTTAACTAAATTAAAATCATAATTAAAATATATACCTAATAAATTATATCAACAGTTAAAAAAATTAAGGCAATCATAAAAAACATATAATATTAAACCATGATTGTATCAACTATATCATGGGGGTAATCATTACAAAATTATAATTAAATTTCTTTTATTCATCAAATAATATTTGTTCCTATATCGATCTAATGTTATTATTAACATTATACCAATATTCAAAATCACTAAAAATTAATATAAATCATCACATTAATGATTCACACACATTATAAATAAATAATAACATTCGGTTACTATTAAAAAAATATAAAATTAGTTGATCTAGCACCTAAATAATGGAAACACATCAGTCATTACGTGATATTAAAAAAATCTTGAGTATATTTATATGTTATATATTTTATAAGGATAATAGTTAAAGTTATTTATAACACAAATAAATCAAATAATATATGTCTAAAAATAACATTATATTTATTTTTGTTACCAAGTATTTTTATACATAGATATTTATTATTTTTATTTAAATAATAAAAACATTACAGAGACACATTTTAGCGGACATTAATAGTTTATTTTCTTTTGACTACTTACAAAATATTTAAATTTTGAGAAACACCATAGACATTTCACCCAAATTTATTGGTACATAATTCTCTTATTTGAAATATCATACCTAAATGTGACATCATACCCTTTGAAAAAATCAGAATAGGTGATATCAGATTCATAACCTTGGTAAATAGAAGATATATCAATAAATGATCATATTATAGAATAAGATAAGAATAAGGGTATATAACCCATATGGTAACCTAATAAGTTCATACCCAACCTTTACTAGATAATTAATATTATTTAAGGACTAATACATTATAAATTTTGAACATAGGGCCCATAAGGGTGATAAATCATCATAAATCAATCATAAACCATAAAATTATGTCATAGAAGTGTGGAACTATCATGAAAATTTAAAAAAAGTTCATATGTCAATGATAAACACTTTGACCTTCATCGTAGTGGGTCATTACACATTACCTACAAAAATGATTCCCATTGTGAATCATGACACACATGTTTACCATGGGGGATAGGGACACCCCTATTTCTCATAGTGAGACTATCCCATGAATTTTTTCCCATTTTTATCTCAGGATATATAATGTGTTCAACAATTCATTATATGTATTTATATGTCCAACCATCACATATGGATAATCATACATATGTATTCCATAAGATCATAAAATAATAACCATATCATAACCCATGACTGAAACACGATTCCCAAATATTTTTACATATCATATCCTATAGAAAAGAGGCATGTTTTTGATCATTTTATCAATGGATTACTCGAGGAGAACGAATTGGGTTTGAAAATAATTTTATCATGGTATAACCCATTGAAGAGGAAAAAGTTTTATAAAAATAAATTCATGTTATACCATTCATAGATAGAATACATTTTGTATCCTTTGTTTATATCCCATGAAAAACATAATGTATACCAATTGATATCATCTTATATGAATAATCATTTTGGAAGATCACATAGAAAATTTCATTATGAAAATAAATTTTCCTATAAAATAATTTTTTTTAAAATAAAAATAATTAAATATTATGAAAATTATGTTGAAATTTTATATTTTATTCTTCAAGGAAAATAATGGTAATGATGGTAGAAAACATTGTTTATGAAGTAAATGATAAAACAAATATTTCTTTAACAATTTTGGTAAAACAAAATCAGTAATTATTATGAATATCACATGAAAATTCCTTTATATAATTTTTATTACAAGTAAAACATGTGTAAAATATTATTTTCAAAATATTTTAATAATATTAATTCACTTTTTGTAAACTTTTTTAGAAAACATGATTTTCCAAAAAACGAGTTTCTAAATAAATAGCCATATAAATTCAGATCTACCTGAAAACATTGGATCAATTATTTGAATTACCAAATAGTGGGAAAAATTACTATTAAAATAATATAAAATAATAGGTAAATTATATTCATGTATTTCTTGTGATCTGGAAACTAATATATAATCATTGTGAATATATTCTTAAACTATTCTGAGAAATGATGAAATTGTAACATAAAATCATTACCACATTGGTAACATAAAAACATAAAAACTATTAAAGAATATAAATATATTAAACATAAATTATATTTATAATAAATATAAAAATTATATTTAATTTAAAATAGGATGCATATTCACCTCATAATGGAAGATATGTTCTTAACATAACTTTTGTCTCAATGAAAAACGATTCAGACTAAAGTACCTTACTGATTTGTTAAATTTTGAATAGTCAACCCCATGAACAAAAGATCCTATAATTTAATCATAATCATCAATTTTTTTCTATATAATCATAAAAATATAAATTCATATATATTACATACACCATATAAAAAAATTATGTGATGAATATTGCTTATGTCTCATAAAAGTAAAAAATGAGATTGAAATTCCTTACCCTAGGTCTCGACATCCATTGTACTCTGTAAAAATTTTGGTATAATAAAAAATTAAGATTTTAATAAATATATAAATGAACCACAATTACATATATTATAGAACATATTATTTAATTACAACCTTTAATTACACTTTGATTTACAATTCTATGCTAAATTCACTTTTTGGGTAATTACTGCTTTTTATTTGGCATATTGTTTGATTTATTACTTTGGGTCATATTAAATTGATCATGGTTTAATGATATAAAATATTAAAATAATTAAATACTCTTCATAATTATAAATCAATTAATCTTTTAACACCTAACATGAAATATGGTTTGAGAAATGAAGTATGTGATGATCAAGGAGATAGTTTGTCTTACGTACACAAGAGTAGAATTTTCATTCTTGAATAAAAATTATAGAAATGACTTATGAATTATATTTTAATTATATAATTATTATAGTATCATAAAGTCCATATGATTTCTTTAAATGTACTTATACATTTCGTTCATTTGTGGTGGTTATTAAAAGAGGGTCACATCCCTTCATGGAGGTGGTAATCCACATGTACCAAATTGAAATTAAAATCTTTTAGAGAGTGAAAAGGAAATAAATAAAATGAAATATTATCTTTTTAGAAGGTTGAATATTTCATTAATTATATATTTATGTCATTTTTTAACTTTATAATTGTTATCTATCATGTAATTTGTAAGTTAAAATGAATCACATCGCTTCAAGATGCAGTATTCCCCCATACACATTAGGGATATTATAATATCCCTTATGAAATAGAAGGAATAAAGTCGGTATATGATATAATTTCAATAGTTGTACAATTATATTATAAATATCATATTTATAATATATATCTATCACCATAACCAATAGTGAAATGTTGTAATAAAAAATGAATTACATCGGTTCACATGGAAATAATCCATCATACACATGAATGATGATTTCATAACCCATTTGATGGATGTGGATATAGTTTTGTGTACATAAAATAATGTAATAACATATATATAAATTTTAGATACACAATTAATTATATTTTTATGTCTTAAAAATAATTGGTAGAGGTGGATGATGTAATGAATTAATAATACTCAATGACGAATGCTACCTCTTCCTTAGGAATCCTACTTATGACTCCACGAATAGCCATCATAGATTTAATTTCATCAAAATATAAAAAATCATCCTATCATGGAGGGATTTTGGAAATTTATGTTGATATGTCTAAGATGATCCATATTGTTTTGAATGTGTGAATAACTTACTATAGTAGGTGTCATTTTATATGTGACATGAGGGTGCATGTTTATTTTTTTAAATGAGAATGGTGTACCCATTTATTTATCATGAACCATGGACCAAAGACGAGATGTTATTGAAAATATAATATATAATATCAATTTATCTATATTAAATAGGTTTTTGAAAAGTTTTGGATCATTTTTTAACTTTATACATATATTTTAACCACCAGGTAAACCCATTTTTCATTAACTATAGTAAATTGTTTTCACAATTATTACTATTACTTTTTGTCAAAAATTAAGTTTACCATATATGATAATATATATAATTATTATTAAAAATATAAAATCCATTTTTTAATATTCCATTGATATATTTGGTAAAATTATTTTTAGATTAATCCCACATATGTGATGTGATAACATGTTTTCAAAGAGAAAATGTACAAAATTTTATAATGTTTTTATATCCAAATTTAATAGAAAATTATTTAAAATGAAAATTTTTTTACTAATAGGTATATTGTTGAAATATTTTTTATTTAAAGAATTTTAATGTATAATATATCTTTATTAATAATTTATAATGGATGGAAGTTGTAAAATAAAATGACGTATTTGTCATTGTTAATCAAAAAAATTAATTTTTCTAAAATTTTGAAAATACATAAACTACTATAATTGGTACGTAATGTTATGAAAAGTTTATTTCATTTTATAATATAAAGTATATAATATTTAAAAAAATTAATTTAAAATTAAATGTGCAAAAGGTGACCAAAGTTATTTTTTTAACAATACAATATTAAATATATAATTGTATTTGATATTGTTTCTCATCTAAAAAACACATAAAAAGGATGTTCGAAATTATATTGAATATATAATATATAAATTTAATTAAAATAGTTTATCAGAATTGATTTATTTAATTTATTCATTTCAAATAGACTTGTGCCCAGAAGAAAATTTTTACAAAAATGATTTCTCTTCTTTAGAAATTTTATTATTTTCACATCTATATATTTTTCCAACATAGAATTAATTATTTTAATATTTTAAAATAATAATTTCATATGTTTTAAAGCTATTAATACCCCCTATCCCAATTGATTGGTGATAATGAACACATTAAACAATAATATTTTAGGAGTATGTCACATTTTTTTGAAGCCCATTGTTTCATGAAATGAAATATATCGTCAGTGTTGTGGGTAAGGAATGATACACAAAGTGTTTGGATTAACATGAAAATATAAAAGATATTAAATCATTTTAATAAATAAAATTAATCAAAATCTCAGGGTGTTACATTATACCCTTACAGAAATTAATTATCTCTAAAACATCATCACTTTGGTACAAAAAATGACGACACTTCTCCCTTATTAAAACCTCATTCTCCCGTATAACTGCATCAATATTTATTTCTAGAAAAAAATTAAACATGTGAGTGGTCTTGTTTAATATAACATTATCTATTTGATCAATGATCTCCAATGATTGTTCCCCATAAGATATATGTCTTTGTAGTGGTAAAACCTATGATCTTGGATATTCTCAATAAAAATATAATATAAACCCTAACTGTTACAAATATCATTACTCATGGGTCCAATAATTAAAAACCATTCCTCCTAAAATAAATTTGTTTATAAAAAATATTAAAATCCAATGGATTTAAATTTATTAAACATCAATTTATATATCTTTAATATGGATAAAAACCATAACATAAAACATCAAATGTGGATTCAAAGAATTTGAAATCATTTTAGACCTTAAACTCATAACCTAATTATGATATCCCTTAAAACTAAGTTATTATTTTATGAAGCCATATATATTTCCAAATGATAATTAATCATTTCCCACTAATATATGATCGCATCTTATCAATAAATATTTAAATGGAATTAGAAGATCATCCTTCTGCCAATAGAATATCAATCACCATTCCCTTACTCCATAATAACTATAGTATGAGAAAATCAGAAGAAATTTAAAAAAAGATGAAAAATGATATATATAGTGAATATTTATAAACAAATTAACATTAATTTCCCAAATATATAGGTGGATATTTTTTCCCTAATTATCATGATTCAATTAATCAATTATTATTGTACAATATTATCTTTTTTCCATTTTCTTAATAGTTTTTTGGGTGTTATAATATAAATTATCCCATGGATTGGAGAAATAATTTTTAAAATTCCCAAAATCAGAGAACATTTAACCATAGAGTGTTAGTGGTGCATTAATTTGGTTCCTCTACTCCTTCATTATATTAACCTCTACATTAATCTCATTTCGATAGTCTATAACTTTTTAACATTTCATTACACATTAAAATCTCCTCCCAATTCCATTCTAGAAAAACCCATGGTGCTTCTTTCCAGAATTATGAAATGTACATAGATGGAATTTCATTACATTTTGTGTTTTCATGAGACTCAATATTCATTTATTATCAAAACCAAATAAATTATTGGAATATCCGATTTACATTTAATGATTTAATTAACATAAAATGAATTATTCCTTTCGACTAATGTCCCTTACAAAAATATTCTTTTATCATATTTTTAGGTCACTAAAGAGTAAATAAATTTTTTTTCAGGGATATTAATTAAACTATAATAGTTCCTTTCAAATATCGTAAAATTATCTTCACATGTACCAATATATTAATCATCCTTTTTATTATTTTTAAGGAATTTATTATCAATATTTTTTATTTGAATACCATGGATGTAATTATTAGTAAATATCCCCTTAAACACTTCTCATTACAATTATTCAACTTATTTTTGATTCCTCAAATTATTATTTATTTTACCCCACTAATCTTCTTCTACATCTAGATTTTTTAAAAAAAATTAAATTTTCATGCTTTAAACACAAAATAACATAAAAAACATATAGTGGTACAAATAAATTTCATGAAAACATTTTTTTCATTGAAACCACTAAATGAAGGGGGATATTTCATCATAAAGGAATCAACATAATGTTGTCTCCTAATTTAAAATTATTCTAAGTTCATCATGATTCATATCTTTATAATATTATTTTTGAATATCAATAAGATTTTCCATTATTTCCCAAATAAATATAATATTATTAAGAGAAAATTAATTTCATTGTCTATTAACCCCTTGACTAAAAAATTAGTTTCATGTCTCAAATAATTACTAAATCTAAAAATTATAATGTGAAAAATAAAAATCATAGTGTAAAACCATATAAACATGAAAAATCACTAAAAATTTATAACTGATTTTCATTCTCTATAACATTAGGATAATAATACATAATTCATTATCACAAACAATTTAAATCCTTCATGATGGATCAGACTGATTTTGGAATTTAGAATGCATATTGACAGATAGTGTCAAACTAGGTGTTCATAAAGAATCCTTATTATGCACCAGGTCAAGTGTTGAGTCAATAAGGTTTCCTTATAAATTTTACATTCCTTTATTTTTTGAAAATCACAAACACTCTATCCTATGGAAAATTTTATTTCCTATAAGATTTATCTTAACAAGAAATTTTTTTCTTCCCCATGGATTTTTTCTCCTTACCTTTTTCTTAATTATTCATTATTTTGTTTCTATTATGATAACACTTTTAATTTATAAAGTGTAAAAATCAGTTTCATATGTAAAACCTCATTATCCTATAAATACATAGATATAGAGTATTCTATTTGCAGGTTTTGAATTTAGACTCTGAAATATATGAAATTCCGACTTCGAATTCCTTAGAATTAAGACTACAAATTCTTTGAGATTTGGACTTTGAATTGTCTGAAATTCAGATTTCAAATTCTATGAATTTAGATTCTGAATTCACTAAAATTCAGATTCTGAATTCTTTGAAATTCATATTCAGAATTCCTTAGAATTCAGGTTCCAAATTCCTTAGAATTGAAACTCTGAATTCCATATAATTATAGTTCTGAATTCCATTGAATTCATACACTAAATTCTTCATAATTCAAGTTCTTAATTCCTAATAATTCAGGTTATGAATTCCTCAGAATTCAGACACTTAATTCCTCAAAATTTAGTTTCCGAATTCCTTAGAATTCAGACTCCGAATTCTATAGAATTCTAATTCTGAATTCCTTGAAAAGAAAAATCCAAACATACATGTAATATAGACTGTTAATTTTTTTCTAGCTCCAAACTTTATTTTTCTTTATAATCCAAAATATAGATTTGGTTGAGCATCCATATTTTACTTACCCTTGTTTTACCTATGAAACGATGTCATACATTCTATATCTAACTTACTGTAGTTTGAGTGACACATATATAGGTCCCTCCGAAATTCAAGTAAAAATAAAACTGTTGGAGGAGGGAGAAAACCATTTCATAAGTTCTTATAAATAGGATCTCATTTGAACGAGATCAATACAATTGACTGACTATTATACAACTATAGATTTTACATGTTGTGGAATTGATTTCTAGAGAGAAATACTTTCATGCCTTGTGCATACTGAGCATCTTTTTCTCATTGCTTTGTGCGTATCTGATTGTTGCTATGTACAATCGAGGGATTACAGGTATAGAAAGACAGATTTGTTGACTACCTTAATGATTGAGGACTTCCTGGAGAAAGGAGATAGTGGTTCCAACTACATTGAATTTCGTGGGCTTTTAGGGATAGAAAGACATATTCTGATATTCTTATAGAGGGCTTACCCAAGTGTGGATAAGAAAATATTTTTTTGAAAGTATAAATCAAGGGATCTTTATCCAAGGTTGTTGGATACCATACTCTTAGGGTTAAAAAATTATTTTCTTGTTACTTGTATTTTTTCTAATTATTGTTTTCTATTTTTTATTATTAATAATGATAGTATAAAAATATTATACTTTCATGAACTTGTACTCTGATTAGTAAGACTATATATGCTTTAAGGTAGAATATTTTCCCATGTAAACATATCTTAAGTTTCACTTATGGTTCTATATTTCCGGAATCATACAAGTTTGTAGAATTATTAGGTCTTATGAATTTATATTTTTTAACTTTCTTAAACATAGAATGTTTTATATCAACATTAAATGTTCTAAAAGAATTTTTAACGTATACAATTCACCCCCCACCTCTGGTATATTGGGAATCTAAATTTGTTATTTAGATCCGACAATTTGTATCAAAGTAGGTCTTTGAAATACTTTTTTCACATTTAAGTTTTCTTGTTAAAGTTGTCATTGTTCTATATTTTCCTTGAATATGATTTTTTTATCCTTGTTCGCAAAAATTACCATTAACTAGTTTTTGTGGAAAGAAATTTTCGTGTGATGGCATGAATAACTGTTTGTTCGATTAAAATTTTTAATGCTACTAGACCATCTTTATTTAATGGGAATGATTATGAATATGAGAGAAATCATATGGACACTTTTGTTATTAATACTGAAGTTGAAAAAAATTTCATGCTTATTGGATATTACAAGATTCCTGATGAGGAAGTCAGAACTTTTACTAATCATGAAAAGTCATAATATCTACTAAACTACAAGGTACGTAATACATTTTTGTGTTCCATGACAAGGAATATATGTAGCCATATCTCTTCTTATGAAGCTGCAAATTGTATTTGGATGAAATTGGAGGATACTAATTTTGGTACATCCAAGGATATTGAAACCAGAAGAGATATGCTTAGAGAAGAATATCACAGATTTCTATTTCCTTATAGAGAACCAGTGTGACAAGTAAAACAGAGGTGTATGACTATTGTTAATAGTTTACAATACCAAGGTGAGAAAGGTTTAGATGATGAGGCACTTCTGTACAAGATTATAGACATTGTTCTAAATGAGTGGGAATCTAAGAGAACAACTATTAATGAGAATAGAAAAGTATCTCAAATTACACTAGATGAGATTTTTGGAACACTTATTCAACATTACACAAGAATGAAAATAGATGTTGATTTAAATAAGATGAAGAATGGAAATATAGGTGTATCTCTTACAACTACTAAATTCAAGACTCCTAAATGGGTTACAAGATCCAAGTCAAAGAAGGTTACTATTTTATCTGAATCAAGTGAAAGTGAACATTCTGAGAATGAACTAGATAATCTTTCTCGAAGGATGAACAAGATATTTGGGAAGAAAGACTTTTAGTATAGATTTAAGAATAATGAGAAAAAGGAAAAGAAATACTCTTAAGTTATATGTTATGAATGCAAATGAGCAGGGTATATTAGGTTATATTGTCCTATGCTTAAGAGAATGGAAAAAAATGAAAATCATTCTAAGAGAAATAGAAAGAAGTACTACAAAGCTATATCTAAGAATGTTTTGAAAGCTAATAACACCTGGAGTGCCAGTGGTGGTGACACTTCTGATTACTTCTTACAGTATGAATCTTTTGGTCAGAATAATCTTGGTTTACATGCCTTGTTACCTACAAAAAAACATTGTTTTATGGAAAAGGTACAAAATGCTGAATCCATAACTAATGCACCCTTGAATTCTTATTATAGTTGTAGTAAATATTTCGAGTATTCCTATAATGAATCTTTTTATAATGAAAAAAAACTTTACCAACTGATGAATAATTTTCTAGGTTTTCTAAGCTCCTTGAGAATGAAAATTCTAAAGTCATCAAAAACATTGATAAGGAAAATTCAATAATTTATATTGTTACTAACGAAGTATTAGATCCATCTAAATATCTTGATAAGAAAATCTATGATTTTTAAAATGTTTCAAAAACCCTTGCGAAAGTTAATTCTTAGAAGGATAAAATTTATAAGGATCTAGAAAAAGTAATTTTTATGAAAACTGTTTAAGAGATTAAATATAGTCATAAACTAATGTTTTTAAGGATAAATACTTAGTTATTAGACTGAAGTCAGAAATATTTTACTTGAGGAAGTGATTGTCAAAATTTACCCTAGGTAAAGAAAACTTTGATGAGATGTATTCAAAAATTTGACATGTACGGAATAATTTTGGATTTGGTTATACTTATTCAAAACTGGTTTTCATAATGAAATTTTTTATTGAAAATTTGTATTCCTAAAATTCTGCCTTCTAATGTTTTCGAATCCACGAAATTTTGGGTTCTGAAAGTGTAACACTCTTATTTTGAGTAAAATAATGATAGTACGAATAGAAATACATAGTACATGGATAGTGGATGTTCCCATCCCATGACTAGAAATAAAAAAATATTTGGAAAGATTATTAAGATGATGGGAGGAAATGTATATTTCGGAGATAATGCTCAAGGATAAATTATTTGTATAGGTACCATTCTTCTTATAGAAGAAACATTGATTTAAAATGTTTTATTTGTTAAAGGTCTGAAGCACAACTTTATTAGCATAAGTCATTTATGTGATAATGGTTACGTTTTGAATTTTAGAGACGATAAGTGTTTAGTACACAATTCCCAGGAAGAGTTTATTCTTTCTTCTCACAGGCAGGAGAATTTTTATAAACTATACATGGAATCCCTTAGGATCAAAGATATACCTTGTGTTAGTGAAATAGAATAGCATTCCTGGTTATGGCATAGAAGGTTAGGAAACAGTAACCATAGAAACCTATGCACACATTCTATGAAAAGACTAGAAGAGGATATACCAGAGATTAGATTTGATTCTTCAAAAGTATGTGATCCTTGTCATTATGGAAACCAACGTAAATAAAGTTTAAATCAATCTGTGAAGTCTCGACCACTGATGCATTATAGTTGGTTCATTTGGATCTTTTTGGTCCAACTCAAACTAAATGTATTGGAGGAAAATATTATGTATTTGTCTTAGTTGATGATTAAACTAGATTTTTATGGGTCAATTTTCTACCCAAGAAATATGATGCTATTTCTTATTTCAAAATTTTTAGATCCCAATTAAAAAATGAGAAAAAATTTCTGTTTATAACTATTCATAGTTATCATGGAGGAGAATTTCAAAATTCTGATTATGAATGTTTTTGTAATAGAAAAGGCATTACTCATTTCATCTCAACACCATGAACTCCTCAAAAAATGGTGTTTTTGAAAGAAGAAACAAAATTCTTCAAGAGATAAAAAGAACAACGTTGAGTAAATACTCAGTAGCCAATCATTTTTTGGCAGAATCTGTAAGTACAGTTTGTTATACTATAAATCAGGTTTTGATTAGACCTTTTCATAATAAAACTCTTTATGAGTTATGGAACGGTAGAAAACATAGACATTTATACGTCAATATTTTTGGTTTCAAGGTATTAATTCTGAATATGAAATATAATCTACCGATATTCACACAAAATTATGATGAAGGAATTTTCTTTGTCTACTCTACAACCTCTAAGACTTATGGAGTTTTTTTATAAAAATACTTGCACAGTTGAAGAAAAAAAACAAGTTAAATTTGATGAACCCAATCCATTTGTTTTTAAACAACCTCAACATATATCTTCAGATTTGTTTTAAAAAACTGATTATCAAACCTTGAGAGAAGATCTTTCTGAGAAGGAAAATTTTCAAGAAAATGTTTCTGAAGAATTTACCCCAGATGATTTCATACCACATATTGATGAACATGGTTTACCGAATGCAAATAAGTTGTTTCTTAAGAATCATCCCAGTGATAGTATCATTGGTGATATAAATAAACATGTAAATACTAGAAGTTCATTATGAAATGAAGTATAACATATAGCATTCCTTTACTAATTAGAACCAAAATGTACTAATGATGCTTTAGGTGATCGTGATTGGATAAAAGCTATGCAAAATGAGCTAAATGAAATCAAAAGAAATAATGTCTGGACCTTGGTTGAAATACCCAAGGAAACTTCTATTATTGTAGTAAAATGAGTCTTTAGAAATAAGTCTGACTAAAATGGAATCATATTAACAAAATAAAGCTAGATTGGTTGCTAAAGGCTATAATTAACAAAAAAGAATATACAATGAAGAAACCTATGATCCATTAGCCAGACTTGAATCTATTCGTATTCTACTTGGATTTGCAGCACTATTCAATTTTAAAAATTTTCAAATGTTTGTTAAATGTTCATTCCTTAATGGTTATGTTCAAGAAGAATTTTTGGTTAAAACACCTCCTGGTTTTGAAGAAACAAAACATCCTGAACAGGTTTTCAAACATACCAAAGAATTATATGGAATTAAACGTGACCCTAGAGTTTTGTATGATAGAATTACATGATTTTTTCTTCAAAAAAATTATGTTATGTGAAATGATGATCCCACCATTTTTATAAATAAAGATAAGAAAATGTTTTCAATGAATAGAATTATGGTGATAACATTTTATTTGGTTGAACTCAGCAATCTTTAACTGATTCCTTCAAGAATCTATTGAAATCAGAGTTTGAAATGAGTATAATGGGAGAGTTAAAATTTTTCCTTGGCCTTCAAATTTGTGAAAAACCATAATAAATCTATATATCCCAACATATGTATATTAAATATCATCTTAAAAATTATGTATATGACAACACTAAGAGTATAAGTACACCCATTGGTACCTCAAATACATTTGATCTTGATAAAATATAGAAACTAGTAGATCAAACATATTTTATAGGTATGATAGGATTCCTACATTATTTGACAGTGAGTCATCCAGATATAATGTTTTCAGTATTCTTATGTGAAAGATATCAATCTAATCCTAAGAAATATCATTTAAAGGTGGTGAAAAAGAATTTTCTCTACTTAAAGGGAACCATGGATCTAGGACTCTTTTATACTTATGGGAATGATTTTGTTTTAAAAAGTTTTTCGGATGATGACTTTGGTGGATGTAGAATGGATAAGAGAATTACATCTGGAACTTGCCATTTCTTAGGCTATTCATTATTTTCTTGGTCATGCAAAAATAAACACTCAGTAGCACTTTCCACTGCTAGAGCTGAATATGTAGAAAGTTTGAAATTGTTGCGCTCAAGTGTTGTGGATGCAACACAGACTCACAGACTATGGTATTAGGTTTACCAAAACAAAAATATTGGGTGATAATACTAGTGCAATGGGCTTAAGTAAAAACCATGCACATCACTCTCATGAAAAACACATAGATATTAGGAATCAATTTCATTGGGATCACACAAAAAAACGGAGATATCATTCTTCAATTCATCGGAACGTAGGATAAAATTGTTGTTATTTTCACAAAATCATTACCCTATGATAGATTTTAATATATTAAACAGATGTTTGGAATGATAATCGTAAAGTAATCTTCCATATTAACTTCTTTTTGAAACCTATCTCTTTAAAGTAAGAAACTCCTTTACATAGGAAGAGTACATTTGATTATTTGTCAAAACAATTTGTAGTAAAAAATTTTTGTAGTCAAAATTCTTCGTTTGTTAAAATATTTTCTTAGTAAAATTATTCGTAGTCTAAGTTTTTAGTATCCAAAATTTTTGTAGTCTAAAATATTTGTAATCAAAATTTTCGGAATCTAATGTTATTCACGAAGTTTTTTTCCTCATTAGAAATAATCTTCATAGCATTCCAAAACATATGTTTTCTTTTCTAAAATTTCATAGTCATCATTTACTTATTGGTATTTTCTTTTTGTTTTAAATTTTTTGGATTCATTTCATTTTTTTAAATCGGTATGGTTTTATTAAAAACCTCATAAGATAGGAACCTATCAAAATACTTCTTCAGTTATCATCTCAACAATCAGATTTGATCAAAAGATTTTCAATAGTTTGATCAGCCATGGAAGTTGAATCATCACCTAAATAGCCTATATAAATCCCTCTGATGTTTGTGCTACATCAGTTTTTCAATATCAAGCATATTAAATCTATTCTTATATATTTTAATGTCGTTCTGAATCATCAATGTTTCCTCAGTTCTGAATGTCTAATGAAGACTCTCCTTACAAAGAAATGTCAACTATTAAAGAAATCTCCAAGTGGATGATATGCTAAGAGAGGTTAGTTGATCTAAGATTTTTCAAAAAATACGATTCTATCATCTCTAATAATATTAAGATGAATGGTTGGGAGAGCCTTTGCATTTAAAAATAATTGGCACAAGATCCGGTGTATTTGGAGTTGATGTTGGAGTTCTATGAAATGGATAGTTTTTTTTCAAAGAAGGTGAAAGATATAAATTTTCTTTCCAGATTTATGGAATGACCCACTCTCTTTCGTAATGCTAGGCTGGAAGTCTTTTTGGAATTATTTAAGAAGGAGAAGTAATGTTTTGTACTCACAAACTACCTCGGGAATATAGATCTTCTGATAAGGAAAATTTAATAGTGTGTCTTGGATTAAAAGGAGTGATGACTCCGAAGAACATTCATCTCTCTACGAATTTTCATATTCTTGAATTGTGGGTACAAGGATTTATAATTACATTGAATTAGGATAAGGATAATCTGAAGAAGAGTGATATCTATATATTGGATTTCTTGCTGAACCTCAAATAGATAAACATGGTAATGTATAACTTGGTAATGATTAATAATATCAAGAATGGAAATATGAAGTCTCAGATTATTATGTATCTGACTATTCATTCAATTATTATTGGTATTTTCCTTTCATCATTCAAAATCCCATGCAGTTCCAAGCTGAAAAATTAGAAAGTGATGTTGCTCAATGATGACACCCTAAGGAGAATGAAAATTGGTTTTTCTAGTGAATCTGGAGAACTTTATGATCTTTCTAAAAAATAAATAGAATCTTTATCATAGAATATGGATGTGGCTTAAGCCTCTAAGAGAGGTGGAAGGAATATAAAATCTAAGGATCTGGAAGAGAAAACAAAAAATCTTATGGCCAATCGAACTCTATCAACACCTCCAAAGACAATGAGAAAAAAGATGAATCATAATGAAGTAGAGGATAAATGGATTGATGATAAGAAAAATAGGAAGTAAGGGGAGCCTATGTTTTACTTGTAACTTATTGAGGATAAATCATTGAACGAATAGGCTACTAAGAATCGTGAAATAAACGAAATTATAAGAACCCATGTTTCTCCGGATAGTCGTTTTGAGCAGAAATTTTAGTTTTTTCTATTGGATTCTCGTGAGGGGTAAAATTTTCATTTTAACATACCTTCAAATTTCAGATAATATTTATGACAACTCTGTTGGTCCTGGAATAGAGAGTTTAATCTAGGACAATAGTTTGGAGAAAATCTTAGATGTTCGAAATTTGGAAGAATATTTAATATTTAGTATTATTAAATTAGAAATTTAATTATTTGTGTAGGTTTGTTTTCCAATAACATTTAAATGGAGCATTTTATTGAGATTAAATATGGTTCGTTGAGTCTAGAATGGGGAGATTAGCCTAGGGATGGCATAAACTCATGTCGGGCGCTGAGGCCGGCCCATGCCCCCTTTTCTTCCTTTTCTTTACTTCTTTACATTTTTTTCTTCTCTCTTATTTCCTCCTCCTCCTTGCACACATCTCCTACACTGATCCTCCTTGGCTGTGACCTTTTGGGGAATTTGGAGATTGAGAAAATGGGATAGAAGGAAGGCGAGAGTGGTATCGATTCGAAGCTCCCGACGCACTGAGTCGGTGTACGACAACCGTGAGCCATGAAATCAACCGAAGCTTCAGCGGTTTCTGCCCAAAGGTAGGGTCGTTTATGTTTTCTCCATATATCCCCTTAAAAAAATGTTTTCTTAGGTTTTTAAATCCTTATATTTGTTGCTTGTATGCCCATGGGTCTTGATCTGTTGTTTTGGGGACGAAAACGGTCGTTTCGGGCGTTTTCTGGTGTTTCCCATAACAAAACCCAGAAGACACGGTGTGTATTCCAGGAATACACACAGTGTGTTCTTCCCATTCAAGGAAGATAAAGATTTATTAAGTACAAGCCGTGTACTTTGAGTACACACTGTGTTGTGGGTAGACGTGTGGCTGGTCGTGTGAAATAGAACACGAAATAGTGGTTTTTAAGGGTACACACCGTGTACTTTAAGTACACGCCGGGTAGTGGTACATGGGCATGGGTTCTGGTGAAAATGGACATGGTGTAACTACTTGGTAACATTACATTCCATGTATAGTAATGTACACACTGTTTACTATTACACAGGCAGGCCTATTATGCTCTGGCCATGTACTCTGGCCATGTACTGCTTCGGTTTAGTAATTTTGGGATATCTGATGCTCTGGAAGTTAGAATTGGGCGTGTGAGTTGTTTATTATGAGCATCATTCCATGTAGTTCGAAATAATGGAAACCTTTTTACATTTATAGTTAATATAAAAGTAGTTTTTTGGGTTTCCATTGAAATGGAGGGGTTCTTCTTCCACTTATTGAGTTCAGTTGTCACTGGAGAGTGAGACTTGGGGTGGATGATAGGTTGTGTGTTCATAAAAAATTAGTTGAGACCTTTAATAGTAGATGACCTATGAGTTATCTCCCTTAACCCATGATTTATAGGATGTTTCCCTTGTGAGACGTTCCCTTCTGACCTATGAGGGTTTGAGACCAGGTACTTCTAACGATCCCCTGAGGGATGCCTTTCCTTGATTGCTGACCTAGGGAGTCCCTTGTAGGATCTCTCTCTTATTATTCCACTAACAGGAACCATGTTATGGAATGCCTATGTTGTCCTTCCTTTGAGGATCCCGTGTAGGATTCCTCCCTTACAATTTATTAAGGATACCTCATAGGATTCCTTCACTCGTGTTTTCCTGGAGAATCCCTAGTATGATGCTTCCTTAGTGTTTGAATTGAGAGACCCAGTGGGTGCTTCTTGTTCGAACGACCCTGAGTTGTTATGTCGGGTTGGGTAGAGATGGTGATCGGGTGTCGCCTATAACCCGTGCCAAAATTGGTCCTTGGATGAATTGTTGGGTTGGGGGTTTAGGCCAGCCTCACAGTTTGTTTATATCTGACTTGGTTTTGCTGATATTGTAGTGTATACGAGAGGTGCTTCCAAGTTGGTGGCTGGTGAGCCTGACGCAAGATTTTTTTTCTTGTTTTTTGGGATGCATACTATTCCTTCTGTTCCTGAGTAGGTGGTTTGTGCCTTACCTTTCTAATTCCTTGAGTTTTATGTTCAAATTCCACAGATAACAGTGAACGGGGTATTGCGTGTTTACCGTTTTCCCCTTTTGTTTTCCTGCCTTTCTTGTATTCTTTTGTAGAGGTATATTGATCATGATTTAGGATAATTATTGTGCAATGATGTTTTTCCCATACCATGTTCTGTTTATGACCATTGGGTCTTGTTAGCCTTTGGCCGTTAGGCTTGTTTCCATGCCTTGCGACCGTAGAATGGAATGATATTCTTGACATTCTTGTTGTTCTGTAAAATGGTAAGCCAAGTAGCTCTATAGGTTTACTTAGGCCTTATAGAATTATTATGCACAGAATGGCATGGGACTGTGAGAAACTGGTGCTATATACTATAAGGGATAGACCGAGTGAGCTTCCCAGAGAGTCTTGGACATTATAGACTAGAGGAGGGTGGACCGAGTGAGCTTCCTCAGAGAGTCTTGGACATTATAGACTACAAGGGATAGACCGAGTGATCTTCCTAGAGAGTCTTGGATATTGTAGACAACATGAGGGTAGACCGAGTGAGCTTTTTCAGAGAGTTTTTTCTTATTTGAATTCCCTTAAAACCTTTCCAGGCTAGAGAAGTAATTGATTGAGTGATCCTCCTTAGAGTGTCTGTGATAGACCTGAGACTATTGGAGGAATTGACTGAGTTATATTCCTCAGAGAGTTTCTAGTCCTTGGGGATATAAGAGGGTTAGACCGTGTGATCTTCCTCATAGAGTCCATGACTACCCTAGACTATAAGGGGAATTGAACGAGGGAGCTTCCCTAGAGAGTCTTATAATTTCATATGACCAAACAAGAGGGTTTAGGTTGAGTGCACTGTCCCAAGGGTTGTTGGTACATCTTTGATAGGACTAGATGGGTTGGCTGTGAGTACTCTTCAGAGGGTTACCTGTTGTATTATCTGCTTGCTTGTGATTTATTGGTTGAACTAGAGGATAGCTTGTCTTTGTTTAGCATGTTCAGAGGCATATCTTGGGCATTGGCCTATGAAGGTACATATCGATGGGATTATGGACCCAGAGATCGACTTGTTTGATATATGGCTTGAGTGGCACTACGTCCAACTCAATTCCCTTGAATAGTATGTCCAAGAGATCAGGCTTATAGTCCCAAGGATCGACTGTTGATGTTGTTTCTTGTTAATTGAATCATTTTATCATGAATATTCATATTTATGTATATGTGTATAGGTATGGGACTATACATGTGTATGTATATAGATATGGACATCCATAATGGCACTTTCCCAGTTGACAAGGATTACATAACCAGAGTTCATCAGTGGTTGCACGTTTTGTTTACATCCTTTTGTTGTGTCCCAGCTAGGCTGAGCACATTGTTGTTGCATACACTTTTACTATCATAGTTGTAGGTTTCTTGTCAGGGTGCCCTACTGAGATTATTTCTCACCCCTGCACGTGCACCTCGGTGTACATTTATACCTTATATATATTTTTTTCAAGTTGAGCACAGGTTGCATAGTGGATAAGGATGAGGCCCAGTGTTGCATGATTGAGCGGATCTTCTCGAGTGGTTCTACTGATCGGGCTGCTGTAGCTCGACTATATCTGGAGATCTGGTACGTGGAATGGCTCAGAGTTAGTAGCAGAGCAGTTTAATTTTACTTTCATATTCTTTTGTACTTGTATTTGTATGGTCGTCCCGGTGGGTGACCAGTGTTGGTTTGTATTGCATAGTTGTTTAGGATTTTACAACATTTTACTATTATAACTTTTTCTATTTCAGTTGTTTACTGCTTCTGTACTCTGTTTACTTTTCGTTTTGTATGATACATAGTTATTTTTGTTGTTTCCTTACCCTGGTATGGGGGCATAGTATCCCCACTATCTCACACTAGGCCCCCGCTGCTAGTCGGCAGCCTCTGGCGTACGGGGAGGCGTGCTTGAGGCCTTGTGGCGAACCGGCTCATAGCACTAGTTTAGTGGCTTCCGGGTTGGGACGTTACAAAGTGGTATTAGAGGATTTCTCCTTCTTGGTCTTTACTATTTGGGATATTTTAGTCTGTATTATTAAGAATGTGTCAGAACCTATGATGGATATCGGGCTGGTTTGTCGCGAACACTTGTTCAGGTAAGAATTCTCGGTTGCCAGGGTTTTGGATTGTTGTTCTGATTTTTTGATGTTACAGTTGTATATTATTTCGGCCTTAAGCGTCTCACATGTTGTCTGGTGTTCTTATTTACTATGGATCACTGGATCTTGTCCATTGGTATGATTACGGGGATATATTTTGACCATTGGCTAGAAAAGGCACGAGGCGTCTCATGCATCATACTAGGAACGTTGGATTCATAGCATATAGGCCTGCTAGTGTGTGTTTTTACTGACAACTGATACCTTTGGGTCTGCTTACACATAATTTTTATTATGATGCCAGGTTACGTGGATCTACGTTAAGGCATTTTTGATGGGGCTAATGACTCAGTCCTTTTGCATAGGTGGTTGGTCTATATGGCATCTGATTCCTTTTTTCCCCTTATTGGGTGTTGTTTCTCGGGTCTATGGTTATCTAGTCGAATCGTTGAGAATGATGTTGATAGATACTAAGGATTTTCTTGTGAACTGGACCTCCTTGTGTTATAGCTGTATACAGATACCCAATGGGTGGTAGCTCAACTTGTCTCTTCTGTTTTGTTTGTGACCTCCAAGGAGTTTTTCCTTCTATGGATGCTCGGAGAGGATCGGGGCCCTTGTAGGTTGTGTTTTAGTATTGAACTTCTTGGGTTGTTGTGATCTTTACCATCTTTTGAGTGGTTTTGGATCTTTTGGGCTAGGTGGTTAGACCTTGTGACCCAGTTGTGAGGTTTTTTATGTAGGGCTAGGTGGAAGACCTAGAAACCCTGGGTTTTGATTCGAACCCTTAATGATCAATGTCTGTTCCATTATAGGGAACCTGGGTGAGAAGGTTGGCCAGCGTTTTCCAATTCCTTTTGGCGGTGTTTGTTTTCGCAATTGGTTTCGACGAGTAGGCATGTTCTGGTGCGTGTCCTGGTCGACCAGTGTTTTTGATGTTGCTGTTTTTGTGGTGACATTGTGAAATTTTGGGTTATAATGAAATGGTTGAACTATGCTTGAATACTGATTGGGTTTAGCCAGGATGTTAGCATGGCTCGGAGGGAGCTAGACATGCCTTAGGTGAAATATTGGTATACTCATATAATAGACAATCATGCGATACCTTGATTCATCTTGAGTATGCTTATAGAGCTTCGACCCTACATCGATCTCCTTTTTCTTTCTTAATGTTCATCCGTGTGGCGGATGGAACCTTTTCTGGTTGTGCTCTCAGAGTAGTGTAAGGAAACCCATATGGTGGGGTGTGCAGCTTTTGCCTTTTGAGTGTGGTTTTCCTAATTTTGGTTAAACATCGGTGTTTTCCAGGAGCTTTTGAGCTCATAGTATTCTTTTAAGATGACGACAAGGGTATTCATGTGGTGGGGAGTACCCGTTGGTTGTAGTTAAATATATTCTGTGTATAAGGAGGTTGTTAACTCTAAGGATGGTCGTTGGATGGTCCATGTAGCTTGGTTGTGCATATTCTTGGGTTGGGGGCATGGCTACTAGCATGCTGCTGGTCATTTTTCTGGGCTTCTCGGGGACAAGAAGTTTTATGGTTGGGAGTTTTAAGAACCCATGTTTCTCCGGACAGTTTTTTTGAGAAAAAATTTGAATTTTTCTATTGGATGCTTGTGAGGGGTAAAATTGTCATTTTATTCTACCCTCAATTCTCAGATAATTTTTTTGACAACTCTGTTGGTCCCGAAATAGGGAGTTTACCCTAGGACAAATGTTTGGAGGAAATCTGAGCTATTCGAATTTTGGAGAAATATTTAATATTTTTTATTATTAATTTAAAAATTAAATTATTCGCGTAGGTTCGTTTGGAAATAAAATTTTAACGGAGTGTCATATTGAGATTATGTCTGTATTATTGAGTCTGGAATGGGTTGTTTAGCCTAGGGAAGGCATAAGCTCGTGTCGGGCATCGGGGCCGGCTCGGGCCCCTTTTTCTTCATTTTATTTTCTTCTTTCCTTTTTTTTCTTCTCTCTTCTTTCCCCCTCCTCCTTGAGAACATCTCCTACGCCACTCCTCCTTGTCTGTGACCTATGGGAGATTTTCGAGATTGATAAAATGGGAGAGAAGGAAGGCGAGAGTGGTACCGATTTGAATCTCTCGACGCGCTGAGTCGGCATACGACAACCGTGAGCCATGAAATCAACCGAAGATTCAGCAGTTTCTGCCCAAAAGTAGGACCATTTATGTTTTCACCATAGAACCCATTAAAAATGTTTTTTTAGGTTTTAAAAGCCTTATATTTCTTTACTGTATTCCCATGGGGCTCAATCTGTTGTTTCGGGGACGAAAACGGGCGTTTCGGGCATTTTCAGGGGTTTCCTGTAGGAAAACCCAGAATACACGGTTTGTATCCCAGGAGTACACAGCGTGTGTTCTTATCGTTCGGGGAAGAAAATGTTTTCGTAAGTACATGCCGTGTACTTTGAGTACATGCCGTGTAGCGGGTAGCTGTGTGGATGGTCGTGTGAAGTAGAACACAGAATAGTGGTTTTTAAGGAGTACATGTCGTGTACTTTAATTACATACCATGTAGTGGTACATGGGTATGTGTTCGGGTGAAAAAGAACATTGTGTAACTTTTTGTGAACAATTAACATTGTGTATAGAAAAGTACACACCGTGTACTATTACACAGGCAGGCCCATTGTGCTCTGGCCATGCACTTTGGCCATGTACTGCTTCAGTTTAGTAATTTTGGGATATCTTATGCTCTGGAAGTTTGAATTGGGCGTGTGATTAGTTGATTCTGAGAGTTTTGTCAAGTAGATCACAATAGTGGAATCCTTTTTACATTTAGAGGTAGTATAAAGGGAGTTTTCAGGGGTTTCAATCTAAATGGATGGGTTCTTCCTCAACTTATTGAGTTCAGTTGTCACCAGATTGTGAGACATGGGGTGGATGATAGGTTGGGTGTTCGTACAAACCTAGTTGAGAACTTTAATAGGAGACGATCTATGAGCTATCTGCCGTAACCCATGATTTAGAGGAAGTTTCCCCTATGAGACGTTCCCTTCTGACCTATGAGGGTTTTGGTCTAGGTATATCTAAGGATCCCCTGAAGGATGCCTTTCCTTATGTGATGACCTAGGGAGTCCCTTATAGGATCACTCTCCTGTTATTCCTTTGATATAAACCATGTTATGGAATTCCTATGTTGTCCTTCCTTTGAGGATACAGTGTAGGATTCCTCCCTTACTCATTTCTAAGGATCCCACGTAGGATGTCTTCACTCGTGTTTACCTGGAGAATCTCGAGTATGATGCTTCCTCAGTGTTTGACTTGAGGGACCCAGTGGGTGCTTGTTGTTTGAACGACCCCGAGTTGTTATTTCGGTTTGGGTAGAGATGGTGATCGGGTGTTACCTAGAACATGTGACAAATAGGTAATCCCTTTGGGCCATGGTTGTATTGTTGGGTTGGGCGTTTGGGCCACCCTCACTATTTTTTTATATCTGACTTGGTTTTGTTGATGTTGTGTTGTTTACCAGATGTGCTTCCTGGTTGGTGGCTGGTGAGCCAAACATGAGACTTCTTTCGTGTTTGTTGGGATGCCTAATATTCCTTTTGTTCCTGAGTAGGTGGTTTATGCCTTACCATTCTAAGTCCTTGAGTTTTATGTTCAAATTCCATAAATAACAGTGAACGTGGTATTGCGTGTTTACCATTTTCCCCTGTTGTTTTCCTGCCTTTCTTGTATTCTTGTGTAGAGGTAAGTTGATCATATTTGAGGATAATTTATGTGTATGGTAGTTTTTTCCATGACTTGTTCTGTTTACTACCTTTGCATCTTGTTAGCCTTTGGTCATTATGCTTGTTTCCATGCCATGTGACCGTAGGATGGAATGATATTCTTGACATGCTTGTTGTTCTGTAGAATGGTTATCCAAGTAGCTCTATAGGTGTACATTGGCATTATTACATTATTATGCACTGACTAGAATGAGACCGTGAGAACCTAGCGCTATAGACTATAAGGGATAGACCGAGTGAGATTCCCAGATAGTCTTGGACATTATAGACTACAGGAGGGTAGACCGAGTGAGATTCCTCAGAGAGTCTTGGACATTATAGACTACAGGGGATAGACCGAGTGAGCTTCCCAAAGAATCTTGGATATTATATCCTTCCGGAGGGTAGACCGGGTGAGCTTCCTCGGAGAGTCTTTTCTTGTTTGAATTTCTATAAAACCTATCCAGGCTAGAGAAGGAATTGACTGGGTGAGATTCCTTAGAGAGTCTATGATAGACCTGAGACTCTTAGAGGAATTGAACGAGTTATGTTCCTCATAGAGCTTCTTGACCTTGGGTCTATAAGAGGGTTAGACCTCTTGATCTTCCTTATAGAGTCCTTGTCTACCCTAAACTATAAGGGGAATTGACCGGGTAAGTGGATTGGATTGGAGTTAGTAGCAGAGACCTGTACTTTTACATTCAGATTTTTTTGTACTTGTATTTGTATGGTTGGCCCGATGGGTGACTAGTGTTTCTTTGTATTGCACAACTGTTTGGGATTTTACAGCATTTTACTATTACAACATGTTCTATTTCAGTTGTTTACTGATTCCACAGTATGTTTGCTCTTTGATCTGTATGATACTTAGTTATTTCATCTGTTTTCTTACTCTGGTATGAGGGCATAGTCTCCCCACTATCACACCGTAGTCCCTCGTTGCTAGTTAGAAGCCTCTAGTGTACGAGGACGCGCACTTGAGGCCTTGTGGAGAACCGGCTCTGAGCACAGGTTTAGTGGCTTATGGGTCAGGATGATAATGAAATTTTCAGAAGCCGATGTCGTTCAGTCTCTTCTCAAGGATACTGAAAGAGCCTTTGAGAAAATTATGGTAACAAAATTCTTTTTATTTATACCACTACTAGAGACTTCGGGAAAGAAATTTTTGATTTCAGAATCACATCAGGAAAAATAAATAGTTGAAGGGGAATAAGTGGAAGAGGAAATAGAAGAAGAAAAAGAAGTGGTGGAAGAAGAAGGGAATAAAACTGATGATATGATAAAGAAAGTCAAAGAGTACCATGAGAAGGAAAGTCCATCTGTAAAATTATTGATTTGGGCATCCCAAGACGAATCGTAAAAAATTTCTAAAGTAGGAAAAGATGATAAGGGTAAGAATAAGTGAATAAGACAACAGATAATGAAAGCAGTTATCATGACTTTATCCGTCCTAAAGATCAAGTGGCTGAGGCAGAGAAAGAAGAAGTTGAGGAAGATAAGATTGTTCAGCTATCATATAGTGATCATGAATCTCCCAAAGAACAAGACATCATTCCGAGAGATGAGATGTGAAATAAGGTGGTAGTAGATACACCTAGTAAATCTATTTTGAAGAAGAAATATGTTGGTGCTACATCCAAGAGGAAACCTGGGGATATAGAAAAAGAATCTTCACCAACCAATCATTTGGATTCAGAATAATCTTCCCTTTGACAAGATTTTGTTTTTCAGTCATTAAAGAAGTTGCTTGGTATTATTCCTTTATTCAAAAGCATATATTCAAGATGTCAGATGCTTCAGCATATGATAAATCAGATGTCTGATTCAGTTTCAAAGGTGAAGGATAATTGTGTCGCACTAGAGGAAGATTTCAAGACCTTCCTCATTGGTTATGAGGCTCATAAAAGATCGTGTGATATAATGGAAAGATGGTAAAAGAATAAAATTGAAGAAATGAGAATCTTTGATGAATTCTAGGATAATGTTAGTGATGCATTTTATATCAAAGATGCAAATATCAAAGATATTATAAATAGTTTTGAGGAAAATCTAAGTCCCGAGGAGACTACTAGGAAGTAGGATATTAAGGATTCGAATGGAAATCTTAACATTGGGGCCATGAATTGGAAGAGGGAAAGAGATCTTTGAATAGAGATTGAAGATAAGCTTGTTAAGCAAGATGAACTGTTGAAATATCAGGAAGATATTCTTAAGGATTAGGATGAAAAAATTCAAGCTTTAGAGATGAAAAGTGAAGACCGAGGTCAGTTTCTTAAGTGAGAAGAAGATGATCACAAAGATCTCAAGATGCTAAAAACTATTGTGAAGAATCTGATGCCGAAAGAGAAAGAGGGGCAATTTCATTACATCCCGGTCTTTTGTTATATCATCTTCATTCTATAAATACTTTCTGTCTTAATGAAATATTTTGTTGATCCCCATATATTTGGTTTCTTATTACTAATGTTTCAGGTACCATTTTTTTTCCATTCCCTCTATTTATTTTTGAAAATCAAAAAGGGGGATAAAAAAATATTTAAAATAATACAAAGTAAAGAAGAAATTTCCCTATGTAAGGGAGAGTTCATCAAGAGTAATGTTCATATCAATGATATTTTTAAAAAATGATAATGAAAAATATCCACCATGAAATCAATAATATGATCCTTAGTGATTCAAAAGCCTATGGGGAGTTAGTTTTATTCACTATGATCCATAAGTAAAGGGAGATATGTTTTTATTTTCAGGTCCATAATATTTCTAAGTCCTTATATTCTTATTAGTAAGGATGTTTGTGCATTCCCAAATAGGGGAGATTGTTGAGTCATAAGGATTCCTTATGACTTTTCTATTCATTTATGTTTTGAAAATCACAAACACTCTACCCATGGAAAATTTCATTTCCCTAACGATTTATCTTAATAAAGAAATTTTTCCTTCTCTATGGAAATTTTCTCCTTACCCTAGTTTTCAATGTTCCAGATTTAATTTCACTTATTCTGACACTTTTTATTTCTAATGTGTAAAAATCAGTTTCATATCTAAAACTTCATAATCCCATAAATACATAGATATAGAGTTTTTCGTTATCAGGTTCTGAATTTAGACTCTGAATTCTCTAAAATTCAGTCTCCTAATTCACTGAAATTCAGACCCCGAATTCTCTAAAACTCAGCCTCCAACTTCCTTAGAATTCATACTCCTAATTCAGTAAAATTCCATCTCTGAATTCTCTGAAATTCGGATTCCAAATTATCTGTATTCAGATTTCAAATTCATCGATATTCACATTCCGTATTCTTTGAAATTCAGATTCTAAATTCCTTATATTTTATGTTCTGAATTCCATAGTATTCAGACTCCGAATACCATACAATTCTGTTTACAAATTCTATAGAATTATGACTCTGAATTCCTTAGAATTCATGTTCCTAATTCCATTGAATTCAGACTCCAAATTCCTCTGAATTCAGGTTCTGAATTCCATATAATTCAATTTCAGAATTCCTCCAATTTCCTCAAAATTCATGTTTGAAATTTCAAATAATTCAGACTTCGAAAACTATTGAATTGTGATTCCAAATTCATTGGAAATCAGAATATGAATAATCAAGTAATATAGACTCCGAATGTTATTCTAACTCCAAACATTACTTTTCCTTAGACTCTGAAAAATATATTTGATTGAGAAACCATATTTTACTTACCCTTGTTATGGTTATGAAATGACTTCGTACATTTTTTTTCTAACAAAACATTGTTTGAGTGACACATGAACAGGTCACTCCAAAATTCAAGGAAAAATATGACTATTGGAAGAGGGAGATGACCATTGGAGAAGTGACAATAAAAGGGAGCTCATTTGAATGAGATCAATAAACTAGACTAACGGTTCTACGACTCTAGAGATTACATGCTGCTAAAGTGATTTCTAGAGAGAGACTCTCATGACATGTATGTACTAAAAATCTTGTTCAGACTGCTTCGTGCAACTCTGATTGTTGATGTGTACAATCGGGGCTTATTAGGATTGGAAGACAGAGGTGTCGACTATATTAAAGTTCAAGGACATCATTGATAAAGAAGACAGATGTTCCGACTACCTTGAAGTTTGAGGGCCTGTGGGGATAACAAGACAAACTCTGATATTCCTATCGAGGATTCACCATGGTGAGGGTAAGAAAAACTTTATTGGAATTATAAATTAAAGGACCATTATCCATGGTTTTTCGATACACTACTCTTCAGGTTAAAATATTCTATACTTGTTACTTGTGTTTTATCATGTTTTTTTCGACATTTTTTTTAATTAATAATGTATAACTATTTTATACTTTCTTGTACTTGTACTCTGATGAGTAAGTTTCTATACACTTTACGGTAGAATATTTTCCCTTGTAAACATTTCTTATGTTTCATTTCGGGTTCCATATTTCTAGAATCTAGAAATTTTATAGTACTAAGAGATATTGTGAATTTACCTTGTTTAACATGGTTAAACATAGAATGTTTTATATCATATTTAAAAGATCCAAATGAATTTTTAAAGGATACTTTTTACCCCCGCACCCCAACCTTATATATTGAGCATCTACATTCATTATTAGAATCCTACATGAAGGTAATGACCTTATCAATGTGACCTTTTCATAGAAATTACCCATCAGAACCTTTTTGCTAGAGCCGCATCTATTTTATATTTACAGACAGGGAAAATATTTCATGGAAACAACTCACTGTATCTTTTACCAAAATTATGGGAAATCTTTCAATAATTTGATCCAAACATAGACTAATACATATAGGAACCCATATAAATATCCATAGAAATTTCCATAAGGATCTCAATAATGTCCTCTAATCATATTTTCTAAATTTTATGTAATCATTTCCCTTAGTTCCATCTATTAAGACCTAAGATTTTCATACATATATATTAAATATTGTTTGACTGGAATTCAATACATTACAAAATTACATTCCTTATGACCGTAATATTTTATTGTATTTAGAGAAAAATTACATTGTCATATATTTTAGTGAAATAAATTCCATATCACGGACAAACAACTTTTGACATCGTATTCTTGTTAGGCATACCGTACCTAAACCATGGTTAATACCATGGGGATGGAAACATGTCATACTCATGATCTTTATTAAAGGTACTTATATTTATTTTATTTTTATCCTAACACCCCCTATGTCCCCCCTAATACCCAATAAATATTTGGTTCTTTTGAAGATGTTTTGAGGGGAGAAAGGAGGGGCATGGTTTGGGTGCCCAGTTCTCCAAACCGTGCACACAAAGCAAGTGCATATGTCCTGGTCATTTAAAAAGTTTAAATATTACATCTATTCCCTCTGAGGATTTATTCATACTCATCTCGTTCTTCCCCCATTTGACCCTTACAACCTTCACATCCACCAAAATTCCTTAATTCTTCCTTTTATATTCTTTATGAAGCAGTATTTGGTGGAGGAACATAAACAAATATCAAGTAAGTGTTTATCCCTCTTAGTCCCTCCCCTTTTTTGAAGTTTATTTAATTTTCATTGAAGTCCAAAATGAACATAGGTTATGGTTTCAAACCTAAGGTTTAACATTGGTTTTTCTTGGAGTAATCATCTGTTGTTAGGCTTGATGTACCTTCCTTGAGGAGTGACAATAGTGCTTTAGTGTTTTCGCACAAATCATTCAAGGTTAAAACAAATTTGGTAGGTCATTCCATTGAGTGTGAAATTTTTTAGGCTTACCTTTATGTTTTTATTGTATTTTCATGTTTATTTCATTTTAATGTTGCTGAAAAAATTGGGTTTAATTGTGTTTGTAATTCAAATATACTTTTAGTGCCATTTTTATGTGAAAGTATGTGTTTTCATTGAAATCTATTGTTGGTTCATTTGGGAAAACCCTATGATTACATGTTTAATTTTACTAATGTGTTCTAGGGATGAAAAAACTTTTCTGAATGTTTATTTCATTCAGTTGATGCTGAAAAAATATATTTTAATAGTGTTTGTGAAACACATAAATTTTTAAGTGCCATGTTCGTGTGAAATTGGAGGTTTTAAAAAGATATCACTTCATGGTTAATATAGGGATACCAAAAAACTGTTTTTTTTGTTTTAGGGAAAGGTATTGGGCTTCCATTTCGGTTTTTGTGACTTCTAAGTTTTAATATGGTGTGCAAATTGGGGATTTGAAGGAGTATTAGGTGCAAAACAATGCATGATATTGAGAAGTAGTTTATTGAAAATCAAAATTCTTTGTTGTGTGTTTTATGTGGTATAAAGTGTGTGATTATAATTTTTTTCTATTTGGTACTAGTAGTGTTGATTTATTTTCATATGGACTTATTTGGCATGATTAAATTGTTTGAGCACAATGGGGGATGCCTGGGTACCTAGGTGGGCCTATATGTACAAGTACAGCTAGTGATCCAGATAGGTTTTGTCCCAGTTCCATTGAAAAAATAGATAACAACAACTCTAAATAAACTATATGGATGATGTTTTGGGACCACTATTTTATGGGTATGTTCCCTACAAGTGTCTCATACATGAGGCCACAATAGGAATCCAGAAAAAGTTCTCCCACAAAAATTTATCAGAGGCTAGTCGTGGCTGTTGTACGTGTTGTCTAGGGTCTTGGACATGGACCATGCCTTGTTCTATATCCTGTTAGAGAAGAAGAGACTGGTCCTAGAAAAGACTATGCCAATGGGTTCTTAAAAATTAAGCCTCCCACTTTTCGAGGGAGCCTAGAACCCCAAGAAGCATAGGAATTGATCGAGAAGATCAAGGGAATGTCCGAGTACCAGGATACACATGAGGAGATCAGGGTAAAATGTGCCTCCTTTAGGATGGAGGGTCCCAGCCGCAAGTGGTGATAATTATTTCTTTAGAATGGGGAGAATGAATAGATGCACTGGGGAGACTTCAAGGCTATATTCAATGAACAGTACTTCCCCGAGGTATTGGAATATGCCAGATGTTGAGAGATCATGGATCATGTTCAAGGGAATATTTCTATCATGGAGTACACCAACCATTTCACTGATTTGGATAGGTATTCTCTTAAAATCATATCCAATGAGAAATTGAAGGCCCAAAAGCTTGAGAAAGGCTTACGACCAGATATATACTCTTATGTGTTCTTGTTTAAGCTGAATACCTATGATGAGGTGGTTGATCGGGAACGAATGGTGGAGATTGACTAGAATGTAAATGATGGTTTCTTTTGGTCAGTATCAGTAGTGGGAAATGGAATATATTTAGAAAAGGAAAAGAATTAGGAGGAACAGATGACGAAGGGAGTTGGAAGTTCAGGATACTCCTCCTACATTTTTTTGTATGTGGATTCTAATGTGAGATTAGTCTTTTGGCACCAATGTGGGAAGCCTGGTCACATCTGACTAGGATGCTAGCTTCCACCAAATCCTTGTTACTAATGTAATGTTATGTGGAATTTTTAATGCTTATGTGGGTTGGAATGTCCACATATGAGTGGGGAAGGTTAAGTGGATTCAAGAGGAGTGTAAGGACAGTTCAAGCCATCAAGGACTAGGGGATTTCAATTTGGTGGACATGGTTGTTGGGCTGGGCCATATTCTAGGTAGATCTAGTTCAAAACATAGCTAGAGAATATCGGTCAACCTCAGGCAGATACCAGACATATCCATGTAGTGGATCAGGCACTATCTAGATTAGAGGCCGGACTGTCGACAGTTCGAGTTACAGTTTTGATTACATATTTTATAGATGATGGTCTTTTTGATATTATGGCGTATGTTTCATTCATTTTTTCTTTTTCTTTTTTGTGTAGAAAAATTGAATTTTCTGACCTGTTTTTTTTCTTTTTCAATGGAGTTGGTGATGCCGCTGGGAAATAAGGAGAAGGGTCTTAGGTTCCCACCATGTGCGCTCTCCATGTCAGGGATTGAGATGTATTGGGACCCATTCGTCATATACATGGATCTTTTGGGAATTATACCTAGCATTGATTGGCTAGTAAACTTCCAATAACACATCTATTACTATAGGTGGTGAGTGAGTTTTATGACACCTTATGGAGTCATCCGCTTTTTCATGGATAATAGGATCCTCAGCCGTGCCCTGCATAACCTCCACTCCCAGATTTCGGATGTCTTATCTTCCAGTTATCATAGCTCACACTAGAGGACGATGGTATTTCCCATGAAGGTGAAATTATTCATGTAGTTAATGAGTTTTTGAAGGTAATCCTGGATTATTTTTCATGTTTCTCCCCAAAGTATGATGTAGTGTTGCCGATTGATCTGGCACTAGGAACAAAGCCGATATCTCTTACCTCATATAGCATGGCCCTTACCGAGTTGAGGGAATTAATGATACAGCTGGATGACTTTGAATCCAAAGGATTTATTCACTTGAGGATCTCTCCTTGGGCCCCTCCTATGTTGTTCGCAAAAAAGGCTCACAGATTCTGTCGGTTGTGCATTGACTACAAAAAACTGAATAATGTAACAATTAAGAACAAACACCCTTTCCTAGAATAGATGGATTGTTCGAACAGTTGAAGGGGGAAAGTGGTTCTCAAAAATAGACTTGAAATCATGATACCACCTACTCAGGGTTAAAGAGGTATATATCACCAAGAAATCCATTTGAATCATGTATGACCACTTTAAGTATTTGGTCATTCCCTTCCGATTGAAAAATTCTCCAGTAGTCATTATGGAACTCATGAAACGGGAGTTCAATCATTATATCGATACCAATGTTGTGGATTTTTTGGATAAAATCCTTGTTTATTCAAGTTCTGAAGAGGAACATGAGAATCATTTACAGATCATTCTGTGGACTTTACAAGAACATCATTTTTATGAAATGTTTTCAAAGTTCACTTTTTGGATCATGGAGGAAAACATTTTGGAGCATGTGATCTCATAGTAGGGGGTTTTAGTGGACCCAAAGAAGATTAGTGCAGCTATATCATGGGAGGGGCCTATGAATGTGTTTGAGATATGGAGTTTCCTTGGCCTGGCTAGTTATTTTAGGTGATTTGTTCGGGACATTGGTCACCTTGCTTCACTGATGACCACTCTCACCTGGAAAGGGGTGAAGTTTTTATGGGACCCAAAATTCCCGGAATCCTTTGAGGAGATGAATTAGTGGTTCAATACCTCACCCATGATGATTTTTCTAGAGGCTGGAAAGGGTTATGTGTTGTATTACGATACTTCAGGTATGGGTCTTTGGTGTGTGCTTATTCTAGATGATCATGTCGAGGCATATGGCTCACGCCAACACCGACCACATGAAAATAATTACCCGACCCATTCTTAAGAGTTTTCAGTTGTGATGCATGATTTGAAGACTTGGTATCGGTACCTGTTTTGTGAGATCTTTTTGGTCTACTATAATTACAAAAGTGTCACCTGTATTTTCTCGCACAAGGACCTCAACTTGAGGCAGCGTTGCTGGATTGAGTACTTATAGGGGTTCGACTTCTAAATTTTCTATACCCCTTGCAAGGGTAATGTGGTGGTCAAATCCTAGAGAAGATGAGTCCCTATGCAGGCTTTGAGGAAGTCCATTGATGAGTGGAATTTTATGGGACTCATTGTTGAAATGCATGTGGAGATGAAGGAGAAAAATTAGGGTGTGTTCTTGGCGAGCATATAGTTGAATCCATCTCTATTAGAGTTGATTTAGTGGGAACATCCTAGTGATGAGCTTTTTCAGTGGTTGAGGTAGTTTCATCATGGTGGGGTGACGTCCTCTAATTGGTCGTCATCCCCCAAGGGCATCTTGTTCTTCATGGTCTGTTAAGTAGATTCGTTATCTCTATGGAAGGTGGTGATACAGGATATCCACCAGCCTCAATGGTATGTCTATCTGGGTTCCACCAAGATGTATTATGTTGTGTGAAAAATAGTTATAGTGTCCAGATATGTGACGAGACATAGTAGACAATTTGTGTAGATGCTACACAAGCCAACAACTGAAAGAAGAACATCATAGGCCCTCCGATTTCCTCAAGGCATTACCCATTACTACATGGAAGTGGGAAGAGGTATCCATGGACTTAATTATTGGATTTCCTCATAAACCTAGGGGTAAGAATGTCATTAGTGTAGTGATTGACTATCTGACCAAATACTACAACTTTATTCATATTAGAGATACCGGTAATGTGGATGATTCATGTCGTTTGTATCTTTAAGAGGTGTAAGGATCCACGGTGTGCCATCTAAAGTTGTCTCAAAATGTGACCCCCACATCAGTTCTCAGTTATGGTAAGGCCTCCAAAAGTCCATGTGGTCTCAGATCAAAATGAGCACGACATACCACCCTCAAATGGATGGCCAGACTGAGTGGACGAATCATATTTTGGGGGACATGCTCTGTGAATGTGTTTTTTATTTTGGATGTTACACAGATTTCTATTTTAAATCAGTTGATTATTCTTATAATAACAGTTACCAATCCTCAATTTTAATGTATTCTTTTGAGATGCTTTGTGGTCAGCGTTTTCGGTCCCACCTGTGTTGGGTTGAGGTAGGCCAGACCACACTGTTGGGGTCATGTCTATTGTAGGAGACTTTTGAGGATGTCAAGTTTATCAAGAATCTTTAATTTACATCTCAGAGTCACCATAAATTATATTATGACTAGTGGCGTCGAGACATAGAGTTTTTTATGGTTGATAGGGTATTCTTGAATGTTTCCCATCGTATGGGCCATCATCATTTGTGAATACAAGGGAAGCTGACGCCCACCATGTCGAACATTTTGTGATCACTGAGCATATCTGGAAGGTTTCATACATGTGGTATTTACCTAATTAGTTGACATTCATACTTGATTTCCTCACTGTTTCTCAGTTGAAGAAATAAAACCCAGATCAATCCCATGGTCTGAGTTCGGAAGAACTGGAGATCGAGCCATATTAATCTATTGTTGAGCGGCCGGTGTCAATAGTGGACTTCCTAGAAAAAGTTCTTTAAGGAATTTATATTCCACTAGTATAGGTTTTTTCCTACATGGGAATGATAGACATGATACCCAGGAGCTAAATTCCTAGGTTGAGGAAGAGTATCCATTCATATTTTCCAATCCAGCCTCTAGTCGACATTCTAGGATGGAAAGTTTTCATGGTGGGGAGAATTGTCACACCCATGTTCTTCATTAAAGGTAATTATATTTCATATATTTTTATACTAATTCCACCCTATGTTCCCCATAATACCCCACAAAGTTGTCTGGATTTTGAATCTGTTTTGAGGGGATAAAGGAGGGAGCACGGTTAATGTGCACAGTTTGCCAAACTGTGCTAAGAAACAGTGCACCAATGTCCAGTTCAATAAAACGGTGTGGAAATTACTTCTATTCCCTCATGGGATTTATCCAAACATGGCCCTTTATTCCCCCATTTGACCATTACAACCATATCAGCCTCCCAATCACATATATACTCCCTTGGATCATTATTATGATTGGGGGTTTGGTAGATGAACTTCAAACAATCTATAATAATTATATCTCTATATTAGTCCCTCTACTTTTCATGAAGTTTCATTCAATTTCATTGAAGTCATAAATAACCAGGGGTTAGGGTATCGAACATAGGGAATAATCATGTGTATTCTAGGTCCAATATTCTGTTTTTCGGCATGATCTACAATCCTTGAGATGCAGCGGTGGTGCGTTTGAGTTTTCGCACAATAGATAAAAGGTTTTAACAAATTTCGTTGGGGAGTCTATTGTGTGGGAAATTTTTGTGACATATAATTCTATTTTTATGGTGTTTTCATGTTTATTTCATTTGAATTATTCTTCAAAAAAACTTTTTAGTGGTGTTTATAATGAAAATGTATTTTTAATGACATTTTATGTTAAATTTGTGGGTTCTTCATAAAAATATCATGTTGGTTCATTGGGGGCTAACCAGTAATTACTTAACTGATTTTATTGAATTTTTTAGGGATGAAAATACTATTTTTAATGTTTATTTCCTTGGTTGTTGCTGTAAAAATCTGTTTTAATGGTGTAAGTGAAACAGAAAAAAAAATTAAGTTCTAGTTTATGTGAAAATGGATATTTTATAAAGATATTACTTCATAGATCATATTAGGCTGACAAAAAACATATTTTTTTGGTTTTATTTAATGTTATTTGGAAACCATTTATGTCTTGGTGGCTTGTGAGTGTGAAAATGGGGTGAAAGGTGGGGTGAACAAAGTGTTTTTGTTAAAAAACAACGCAACATTTTGAGAAGTTTTTTATTGAAAATCAAAATGAATCGTTGTGTGTATTAAGAGATATAATGTGTGTATAGAAACTATATTGTATGTTTTTGTCATATAGTGGGGTTTTATATTATAATGTATTTATATGGCATGAAGAAATTAGTTGAGAACAAAGGGGGGAGCCTGGGTACCTATGTGGGCGGATATGTACTAGTAAAGCTACAGATCCGGATGGGGTTTGTCCCAATTTAATAAAGAAAATGGATAACAAAAACTCTAACTAAAATATATAGATGATGTTTTGGGAACAATATGTTTATATTATGTTCCCTAATAGTGTCTTTTACATGAAAAAGGATTCATTACATGGTTACTTTTCACTGAGGTATGGGGTACAAAGTGCTTGATACAATCTACACTCCTATGGGTGTTCTCGGCTTTGGTGCTCATTATATTTAGGGTATTTAAACTTTTCATAGAGTGTGTTTGGATGTAAATTATAGTATATAACATTTTTTATTTAATTTTTTTAACATTATGAATCTTTTATTTTTAAAACTGATTTAAATTGAAAGTTGTATTTCTTGGAATTTATCACCACTTTTTATTACATTTTAAAACTGCTTGATTTTTCACCATGTATTGTATACTCTTTGGAATATTTGGGTGGTATCATATTAGGATTTCTATGAAACCCTACTTACACCCCTTGGTTGTAATTAGACTATAAAATGTTTTACACATGTAACGAAAAAGCATTGGGTGAAGGAGGTTTGGGCTGTTAGTCCCCATATATGTTGGGTGTTGAGAAGATGGCTCAAGTGTGATGAACCCTTGTCATGTGGAGTAATTATGGATGAATTCCTGATATTATTATTATTATTTGGACCTCTTGTATTTTATTTGAACCCATTTATTCAGTTTTGGTTTTTTCGTAAGTCAACTTTGGCATGGACATTTCAGATTCTGATTATTTATTGTTTTTAGTGTTTTATGCTTTTATACTCAGGTAAATCATTCCCAATCCTATTTTATCAAGAATTAGGACTATGTGACAGTCCGTGGGGATTGGTAATGCCCATTGAACCTTGTCAAATATTTTATTTTGTTCTTGTATTAGTTGCGACCAGATCCAGTTCCTAACAAAACATAAGAAAGGGTGAGCACAGATAATCAGAAAGGGTAAACATGAGAGATATCAATCCATGATCATATGATGTCTTAATATGGGAATATGGGTATGTTATCATGAAAATTAATAATTAATTTCATACCCAACCTATTAATGATAATAAATCTTAGTCATGGAATAATAATTTATCTTTTTTGAAAACCATTTCATAAGGGTGATCAAAATATATTAATAAATCTGGAACTATAATATCATGTCCAAAAAGTGTGGGACAATTATAAATATTGAGAAAAATAATATTTCAATGTTTTCTATCATTTAAAACAACAACAATTATTAGGACGCATTGTTTGTTTCCCATTATAGACCAAGACACACATGTTTTACCTAGTGGATCAGGATACACATTTTCCACATAATAGATTATGAAACACCTATTTTCCATAGTGCGTCAATCCCATAGGCTTGTTTTCCTTTTTATCACAGGAGATAATAAATATTTACCCAGTTCTATCGAGAGACATGTTGGTCACATCCATCAGATAATGAAAATTGTATATATATGTGTGGCTGAATCATCAAATATTTATCATATTATAACTGATAAAATGAATATGGAATCATAAAAATTTCTGCATGTCATAGCAATTGAAAAAGGTATAGGTTTAATAATAATTTTATCATATCATGATCACAAGACCTACTGAGAATGATGTGGCGTTTATATGAATTTTATCATTGTATAAAATAAAAAAGATATACATATATCATAAACATCTTTTCATTATTAACCACTAAAATGAGGAATAAAAATTGTACCCATGATTCATATTCCCAATAAAATCAAAATAAACATCGAACTATATCATCATATAAGGGTAATCAATTCGAAAATTCACATAGATCATTTCTGGAAGAAAATAAATTTTCTATGAAATTTATATTTTAAAACAAAAAATTAATAATTCATTTTTTAAAATAATTTTCAATAAAAATAACAGTGGAAATTTATAAATTAAGCCCCAAATAAATTAATGTTGTTGGTAGTGGATAATTCAATTATTCAGAAACATATTAAAATATTATTACTTTCATAATTTTGGTAAAAGAAAAACGATAATTTTTTTAAAAATCTTGGTAAAGAATAAATTTTAGAAATAAGAATATAATAATAAATTATATTTTTATAATTTATCAATACATGGTTTTGGAAGAGAATATATTTTTAACCGAAGAGGTAAATAAAGTCGTATTTTATTAAAAAAACATTTTCAAAATTATATTAACATAAAATGATTGGAGAACTGCAAAATTTAAAATCACTAATATATAGAAGAGAAGAAAATTCATGAGTTTATTAAGAGATATATCATATAATTTGATAAATAGAATCATAATTATTAAAAATCTTGATAATAGATGAGATTATAGTATAAAATATTTACCACTATAGAAAATATGAAATGTAATAACCCTCATGGAACAAAAATAAATGAATCATTAAATATCATTTTGATAAATAAATTCATGTTATTATATTTCAAAGGGTCAGTAAAGATGCCCTTTAAAGAAAGATATGTTTAAAATAGATCCTATGTCTAAAAGAATGAAAATTTAGAAAAACATACTTTAATTATTTTTCATATTTTGGACAATAAACCCTTTTAAAATAGATATCATTACTGGATTTTTAATACCAACTAGTTTTAATGATATGAATCATAATTTACAATAATGAGTACTACATACACCACATAAATGAAATAAGTGGTTAATATGGAATGAGGCTCACAGAAGTGAAAAAGTGATATTAACTTTGTATAATGATTGTTATATCATAAATACCAAATTATTACTTTAAATATACTTCATCCATAGAGTGATGAGATTAAAACATATTTAAATTTATTCATGAAGGTGGTAGTATGTATATACACGAATGAAATTATTATCATTTACTGAGTGAAAAGGTATAATATAAAATTACATATAATCATATGATAATGATAAATATTCCAAAAATATTATAATTATTTCATTTATTAATTTTATCCTTATTATCTTCTATGTAAAGGGTTATGTAAAATGAGTCATATCCATTCGTGATGCGGTTGTTCACCGTTGACATGAGTGAAGTTATTGTATCCCCTATGAAATGGAATTTAAAGTGTTAAAATAGATATACTGACATAATTGATATATTTATTTTACATTTATTATATATATACTTTATATCCATCATTATAAACAACCATGAGATGTGGTGATGGAACGATGATGTATATCAGTTCGTGAGGTGGTTTTCTATCTTACTCATGAATGATGATCTCAAATCCCATTTGATGAAATTGGATATGGATGCATATAATTTCAAATACATAACAGAATATTATTATATTTAATATAATAATTTTATTCTATAATCATGATTTACTAATTATTGATGGTTGTAGAGGAATAAATTAAAAAAATGCTTGATGAATAATGGTATGTCTTCCTCAGGTAACCTCTCTATCTTTTCACAAAAATCTGACCTATTATGGCTTTCATCCTAAATCAATAATTCTGTAAATAGATTACGGAACATTTAAAATTATTGGGTATTTTTGTTTCTATATAGAATGCTTTTTCATGAATAATACAAGTTAATGGGTTGCTTTTATAAGTGAGGTGAGATGCACACTACTAGCTTTTGATAAGAAAAATCTGTACCAATGTTTTTATCCTAAACCAAGTGAAAATTTCCCATTCAAAAAAATATAATATAAAATGTAGAAATATGTGAATAAAATTGTTTTTGGAGAATTTTTTAGCTTTTTTTAACCCTAGTAATATTAGTTTAACACCTGATAATCCCATTTTATAACATAATTGGGATAAATAATTTTTTATATTTTTTAATGTCATTTTTGTAAAAAACATTATGTTTAATATATTAGATAAAATATAATATCCATATTAAAAATATAGAATCTATTTTACCTAATTAAATCTATATATATTTAAATTATTAATTTAATTTTAATCCTGTTGATGGATTGAAAAATCTTGTTTTTAAAGATAAAATGATCAAAAAATTAGAAGGACTTTACATACAATATCAATATAGAATTGATTTCAATGAACTAAAGTGGCCTATTAGATAATTCATTGAACTAATTTATCATTAAATGCAATTAATAAAATAATTTATCTTTATAAAAAAATAAAAACTAAAAATTCATTTTGTACATTTAAAATTCAATATTCTTTACTATTCAACAAGATAAATAATATTATCTAGAAATTATTAACAATTATACTTAATATAATTTTAAAAATATGATTTCAAAATACTAATTTTATGTTTTAAAACCAATTTCATTTATTTTAAAAAATTAATTGAAAAATAAGGGATCCAAAGGTAGAAAAACAAATATTTAGAAAAGTACAATTTTAAACATAAAATTGGATTTATTTGTATTTATTGCCTAGACGACACAAAACATGAACTTAACCATTTATATTGAATATTTAATATGTAAATTTAGTAAATATAAATCACAAGAAGTTAATTTTTTTTAACTTATTGATGTAAAAATAACTTCTGTGCATAAAAAATAGTTTTCGAGAGAATGTTTTCCATTTATTTTCAAAAGTTTTTTATATTAATTTATAATTAATTGTTCAAAAATAAATTCCTTATATATTAAATTTTAAACAATATTTTCATAATTTATTTAATCATATTCATACCATGAATTTCCATTTATAGGTGTTGAATATTGTATTAATAAATAATATTTTAATAGTATTTCATGTTTTTTTGAAAATTGGAGTTCCGTGAAATGCAAGATACACTTAGATTTGCATTTAACACAAGCTATAATTGAGGTAGAATATGACACCAAATTCTAGAAACATAAAATATATTTGAAAAAAATAAATTCACAACATTTTAGTTTGTTAAATATATATAATTTAACATCCAAATATTTTGTGAATTATTTTTTCTTACTTAATTTCAACTTTTTTATATTTTTTCATTTCATGCAAAACTAGAAATAGTTATTTTATATTAATGAACTAGGTTTGGAATGTGTTAAATTAAAAAAAATTGCCATTCCTAAAATACACACAACATAAATTTTATCATTCTCTATATAGAATAATCAGTTGAGCATGCATTACTCACAATAACAACTTTCCTTGATGGCTTACATAACATGGAAGAACGCATTTTTTCAAATAACAGTCTATCATTAAAATGATATTATTTAACATAAATAGATATAACCAATCAATTAAATTAGTTTTTATTAATAGTGTTAATAAATTTAGTAACATATATATTTTACAAAAATATTTAATGTATTCATAGGTTAACAATTAATTAGAAATGAAAATGAAAACTTATAGAATATAAGGAATAATATTATTATTTTTATGGTCACAATTCTATTTTACCCTAATCAATTAAATTAAATAATTTTTTTATGTTATTTTAAAGTAATATATTTTACATATATTCATTAAAAATATTTTTTCAATTAATATGTTTTATAATCATAAGATAAGAATAGAGCCAATTCATTATTGAAAACCTGTAATTTTAAAAAAGGTTGTTATAATAACTTTTAATGGAGAACCCATATTAAATACATTTTTGGAAATATTATAAATTTTAAATGTCCAAATAAAATTTATCTTTGAAATATGATCATAATAATTAGGATTGGGTATTTTTTGTGAAGTTTTATTATTTAATGAATAGTGAAAATATTGAATTTTAGTTCAAAACTACTTTTACAACCAATTTAATTATAAAGTTGAATTATATTATAAATTGGTTTAAAAGATTAATTATCTAATATTTATATCATTTTATCCATTATATGTAATTATGAATAGTTTCACAATGATATTGTATATAAAATATCAGCAAATGTTTGATCATTTTTACTATAAAACCCTACAGTGTCGTCCCAATAGTGTGATTACATTTAAATTAACTTCTTCCAATTCATTCACCTTAATTATATAATAAATTGTTCCATATTTGGAATCATAACAATATATAATTTATAATATGGTATACATAGTTTGTTATAAAAAGTATTAGTTAATGTAATTATGATTAATTACATCGATTAAGGTATAATTAAGCATAACTGAGGAATAAACCATTATTTTGAGACTCAAAAAGACCTATAAAATTTTATAAGAGGTTTGGGATAATATATTAAGACCCAAGACTTCCATTTACATATTTTCTTCCACTATTGGATTCACTGGACATGTGAAAATGTGTATGAAAGTCATTTTTCAAAATATTACACGAGTGCCACTCCTCCTCCACTATAAATGGTATTCTCTCATCCACTTCTTCAAACATCTCTGAAAACAAATGTTCATCCAATACCATTTTAAATATCATTGAAACACCCCTCCCTTACTCCCTTGATCATCCCTTTGGATGTAATTTCTTCCATGGAATCCCATCGGTACAAACTAAAAGTAATTACCTAATTAAGAGGTTACAATCTCTTTCAAAATCATACGATTTTTTTTCATTCTCTACTACCTAGAATATTATTAATTGATACATTTATATATAAAAATATATTAATTATAGTGGGATGTTTTTTTTTCAATCTATTAAACCTTAACTAACACACACACTTCTAATGGGTAATAAACATATTGTTTATGAGTAAGATGAACTACTGCCTCACAAAACAATGTTTGTACAATTTTCCTCTACCACCTCTCATGATGAAAATTATGCTAGAAATTATATTTATATATGTAATATATTATATAAATAATTTCCTAAATCTTATGTAATAATTTTTCATATTATATCTTTATACTATCCCTTTGGTGTAAACACTATAATTTAGTTTGATCAAGTGTGGACTACCGCCCTCTCAAAGCACTGTGATTCTGTCACACATGACATAGAATGGATTAAGAACTTTTTATTTAGATTATTATATATATATATATATTATATAATAATTATAAAATAATAATTATATATTTACATATATGGATACTTATAAGTAATTTACATTCTTACTTCCAATTTGAAAAAAAAAACTGAAATATTATTATTGTATACGTACGACCTACAGTCTCCATGAATGGTTTATTCGACGTAATACATATATATTATATAGATTATTACAAAAAATATATTGACAACATAAATGATATTTATTTCATGTTTTATATTCTGGAAATCATAATGTATGTATATTGACCAATGATATAATAAATTAAGACACCTGAAAAAAACAAAGGGAATATTACCTGATGTGAAACCGTAACATAGAATTGTTAACATGGGTGTAATATAATGTCATAATAAAACAAGATATGATATTAAATATAATAATATGGTCATTATATAGATTTCTAATAAACTTTTATTCATTTTATTTGATTATTTTATGTGTACGATGAGCGTCAAGACAAAAGTTAAGGTGATTTCTTCTCACATTTTATTCCCTTTAGATACATGAAATGTTCAACACACTTTCCTTTTTTATAGATTATATGATACCCATTTAATTATAATATGATTTTTATTCTTATATTTATGGGTAATTACATATCAATTCTATGATATATCTTTCGTGGTGTTTATGTTTCAAAATTTACCAAATCAGTAGGATAGTTTTTTGTCAATTTGAGTTTTTTGAGAGACAGACCATGTTTTTCGTTGCTGTTCCAGAATGATTCATTCCTTAAAGCGATTGGAGATGTTATGGGTGGCTCTCTGTGCGTGGATCCCCGGTCTTGGTGCTGTGAGAAAAAACTGGCCCTCCAGATTTGTGTCGAGCTCGACCTATCCCTCCTGGTTCCGAAGAAGATCTCTCTAAAGGTGAAAGGTTCCTCTATGTGGAACCAGGTATTCATCTATCTAGTTTTTCCTTGGTACTGTGTAAATTGTTATTTGTAGGGGAAATCGATCCAGATGTGTAGTATAGGGGGCCAGGTGTCTCAGCCGCAAACTGTCAGTGGCCATAGGCCTAGAGAGGTGTTTGTTCATTTGAGTTCAGAGGATGGTCTTTATCAGTCTTTTCCAGGCCCTGTCGTCCCCCCTTGGCTGTCTGGGGGATGGGATGTTTAACGTTCGGGAGCGGGGAGGATGATTCTGTCTTCCAAGTAGTTGGGTTGTGCTGCCTCCCAGTTGTTGTCAGTTGGAACGCTCTTGGAAAGGGTCCTGGGGACTCTACTGTGAGAGTTGGTGTCGGGCGTTCGAGACCGGCCTTTTGAGTCCTTCTTTGCCAGGTCTGGTGTGGAGTAGGCGTTCAAGGTGGATGGTGTGTCAGTGGTCTTGCTTCATACTTCAGTTCTTTCTGATAATCTCAAGAGGCTGCCTAGCTCTATCCAGGCCTCTCCAGTGGTTCTAGTGGGTCAGTCGCCTGCACAGAAGGGTGGCGCTCAGTGAGGGGTCTGAGACTGGACCAGTTCCCCCAGTTGTTAAGGTGGTTGAACAGCCTTTTGATCTAGTTGGGTTTCCATCAAGGTTGGAGAGGGGGGAGCCTCCAAGCGTCCCATGCAACCTTCTGCCCTCCCCTCAGTTATCCAGGAGGGTGGTGTGGGTGATAGAACAAGGTCTGCCGTGGAGAAGAGGTAGGACAGGGAGCGTGCTGTTTTCATAGTGAATGAGACTGTGTTTCCTGGGGTCAATTCTAGACGAGTTTTTTTCCAATGATTCCAATTCTGATATGGAATTTCCGAGGTGTTCGGGAAAGGGTCAAAATAGATTTTATTGTGTCAAAAGTGAAAAACCACCAGATAAAGAGGGCTATGGTCCTGGAACCTAAATAGAATTTCGCTAAATTCAGGGAGTTCTAACGTAGGGTGATGTTTAAAGAATCTCTACATGTGGATCAAATTAATAGGTTTATTTGGATATTCTGGCATAAGGAAGTCTCGACGGAACTACTCTAGGAAGGGGAACAACATATAACAATGAGAGTGCCAGGTTATGGGGATTCCATTATCATGTCCTTCATTTATGGTAGCCACGATGCTCATAGAAGGGAGGTGTTTTGGAGTGAGTTGAAGGCTTTTGACCCAGGGTACTAGCCCTGTGTGCTGGGGGTGATTTTAATATCATTTCGGACCTTGAGGAGAGGATAGAGAAAGGTGATTTCTAAAGATGGGATATCAGATCCTTTACTCAGTTATTGGAAGACAAGGGGTTGTTGGATTTGGGCTACATAGGGGACCCTTTCACTTGAGGTAACAACAGGAGGTGTGGTAACTGATGATGGAGCAGGCTGGATCGGTGTGTAGCTAATCTGCAAGCGATCTTGATGTTCCCTTTCCCGAATGTGGAACACTTGACTCTCACCCTTTCTGATCACTCTTCGCTATTTCTCACTATAAATAAGAGGGACTCGTTGCATGAGGGTTTCAGTTTCATGGGTCCTTGGTCGAGTTCCTTGGGCTATCAACAAACAGTGAAGTCGAGCTGGGAGGATTAAATTTTGGGGCAGTCTTGGGTGGCTTTGCATCTGAAATTGAGATGCCTCAAGATCGCTCTTCATTGGTGGGCCAAGAGTATTCCTCCCATGGACTAAGAGCTGAAGTGACTTAATCATGTAATTGATCGCCTTGAGGATACCATTGAGGAGGCCCGAGATGAGAGGGCCTTTGGGGAGATTTATGAGAAGAAATGTGCATTAGCTGTTTTGATCCTTTCCCAGGAATGGTGGGCGAGATAGAGCTTGAGAAATAAGTGGCTTATGGAGGGTGAAGAAAATACAGCTTTTTTCTAAGCGTGCATAAGGGAGAGGTGATAGGTTGTTACTCCGAATCTAGAGCTTGATGATGGCACCTTCATGGATGACCAGGATGTGGTTGGTGGGCTCGTGGTGGATCACATCAAGGATCTGTTTGATGGCATGATCCCAAACCTGATCTAGGGTTATCCTCAGGGGGATGAGAAGTTCTGGGGGGATTGTATCTCGGGTCTCTAGTCGGGACAACAAATTACTGGTGGGTATCCCAGAGTAGTAGGAGATCCATGCGGCTATGGTTAACCGCAATCATGAAAGTTCGGCAGGACCTAACGATTTTACTGGATCATTATATAGAAGCTCATGGGATGTGGTCAAGGGGGATGTTATCAATTCCATTAGGGGTTTTTTCCGAGGAGGCAGTTTACCTTGAATTGTGGCTGCCAGAACTTTGGTGCTCTTACCAAAGGTAAGGGACCCATCTTATCTCCTTCAATTCCGTCCGGTGAGTATGTGTAACTTCCGCAAAAAAATATTGGTGAGTATCATCAACAGGAGGCGGCCAGGCTTTATCTCTCAATGTATTTCATTAGAACAGCTTGGGTTTGTGATGGACCGCTCGATTCAGGGAGCTATAGTGTTCTATCAGGAGATGTTTAAAGACATTAACACAACGGTGTGTGGTAACAACATGGTGATCAAGATGGATATGAAAAAAGTGTTTGACAGAGTTGAATGGGGTTTAATTAAAAGGTCCTTTATTAGGTTAGGCTTTTATAGGTGGGTGGCTGATCTCATTTTTAGGTGTTTTAGTTCTTCTTGGTTGGTTGTTTTATTTATGGGGCGAACACATGGTTTATTCATGTCGGTGTGAGGTCTATATTAGGGAAACCCTCTTTCCCCGAGTATTTTTATTCTCATGCAGGATACCTTGAGCTGGATGATTAACATAGGACTTTCAAATGGGGATGTTCAGCCATATTGGAGGAAGTCAAGCCTATCATCTATTTCACACCTGATGTACGCGGATGATACCATTATCTTTAGTAACATGGGGCGGAAATCAGTGCATTCTATTATCACGATACTTGAAAAGTAATGTCACTGGAGTGGTCATATCATCAACAGGGAGAATAGAGATTTTTATCTGGCCAAGACATGCACTGAGAGTAGGGCGGCTTCTATGGGAACATGGTTGGGGATGAAGTGGGAATCGTTTCCCATTGAGTATCCTGGGGCTCCGGTGTTGGTAGGGAGAATGCAGATAAGGGATTTTTAATGGGTGGTGAGTTAGATCTCGGGGTGGATTCTGAATTGTAAAAACAGGTTTCTATCTTTTGGTGGCCGTATATCACTAGTGAATAGTGTCCTTTCGGCCATTCTGGTCCATGCGCTCTCGATGACCAATGTACTAAAGGGGGTTTATATGTCCATTGACAAGCTTTTGGCTCGCTTTATATGGGATTCAACTTTGGAGGGGAAATGACATTGGGTCTCTTGGGGGAGGATGGCACAACCTATTTGGGAGGGTGTGACTAATGTAAAAAAGTTTAAATGCCACGATCCATTGTATGCATTTTTGGTTGTCTTGGGAGTTGGTTGAAGAACACTCTCTGTGGGGGAGCCTTATGTCTCGCAGGTACATGGATAGTGAAGGTTCTTTGCAGGTGAGTGGGACATCTTTGTGGGTGGCAGTCAAAAAAATTGTTCCAACCATTTTTCAACTCTCTCGGTGGATTGTCGGGGGAGGGGAATTTCTTGTTCTGGCATCACAACTGGTCGGTCATCCCCCTCGATTACCCTGGTTTCCTAGCTCCCATGATCACTTTCAAGGAGGCGGTGTAGTACCCTACCTTTTTCAAATCCATTCTGGACACGGGCCAGTGTGAGGTCTTCGATTCTATTCTTATCAGCTCAGACAGTGATCGATGTGTCTTCACTCCTACTCCTACAGGGAAATTTAGATTGAAGGATTTCTATAGGAGCGGTGTCTCCCAGGGGAAACAAGGCGGATGGATTGGCTGGCTTAGGTGAAATATGATCCCAACTATGTTAAACTTTCTTACGTGGAGGATCCAGAATGGTGTGCTTCCGTCTGATGAAAATATCAGGCGTCTCAAGATTTGTATGGATTCTTATTGTCACTACTATACTAATTTTTTCAAAGAGTCTCTTCCTCACATTAATGCTAAATGGGAATGGGCTTGTAGGGTGTGGGGATTTTTTGGAGGTTATTTCGGGCTGTCTTTCTAGGCGGAGGGTATCGAGGGCCTCTTGTTGAGTTGGTTCCAGGGGGTCGACTATGCCGGAAGTGATAAGGTGGCATGAGCTGTAGTTTTTAATGTTGTTTGGTGGGTGTTGTGGAAGGCTAGGAACCATGCCAGGTATGAGGAGGCGCCATCTATGGGTCAGGTCATCATCGCCAGGGCTAGGTTCATTTTGGCAGACTGGTCGACTCTTGCAGGTAACTGGAAGTAGGTACCGGCATTGCGAGCATTGTTCGCTGCTGGGGGCATGGATCAGACGTCGGACCTCGGAAGGCAGGGCAATTGGGTGTGGTGGTGTTCACCAGGAGTTGTCTTGAAGCATAATGCGGATCGATCCTATATTTAGGGAGTGATGAGATGGGGCGACATGGTCTGGGATGATGCTGGGAGTGTTCTCCTGGCTTACGCCTCGAATTATAGTGCTGGGAGTTCTCTGCAGGCTGAGACGAGAGCGGTTCTTACAGGTCTCTCCATGTGCAGTTAGCGTGGCTTTGGTTTATCTCAAGTGGAGACATGTTCTCGGGTTATTCATGATGTGATTCAATGAATTGGCACTAGTCCTTGGTTTATAATTTATATGATTATAGAATGAAAATCCTTACAACCCAGAAACACTAGCATGACCCACACATGGAGGGAGGGGGAAAAAGTGGAGGATCACTTAGCTTCGTTCGCGGGAGATGATTCCTTGATGATTTTATTCTCATGTATCTATGTATAAGGCAGAGGGGGTTGAATTTGATTCGGGGGGATGCCCTTGGACTTCATTATTTTTTGCCACCATAGTGTGGTCTTCAGTGTTGCAAGCCGTCATGAATAAAAATTGAAATAATGATGATGATATAATCAATAAAACGAAAAATTAAGAGACTTTTAATATCCTCTGGTTATTCATGATATATTCATGTATTGTAACCATTTTTATATCCTTTGGTACATATGATATTTAATAATGTGTTTTTTAGAAGGCTCAATATTACACTCTCATAGGTCTAAATATTTTTGTCCTTCAAAACCATGTTTTCTAAAATTGGATTCAAATAATATTATAAAATTATCATAAAATATATAAAATATGTTTTTACACTTCTTTTCTATAACCAATGTTTTCAATGGAATCTTATTGTCACTTTCCAAAAAAAATCATTTTAATACATTTTTATCATGAAAAAGGAATATTCTTTTTAACTCATATGATATATTCAGATTTACCCGGAGTCATTTTTGTTAAGTAACATTCCATGTTTAAAAATAAAAATTTCTAACAAAATTATTCTAAATCTAATTTTTCATGAATATTTTGTAAAAAATATTCAATATTCTTCCATATATTTCAATTAAAAATGTTTTCAAAAACTTTTACAATACCTCTATACATGTTTTCAATGCTATTTTCAATGAAATGGTTTTCAAAATGATTTCATGCAATATATATACATTTACAATATATTTTATAATAAATGGATTTCAAAAACATTAGATGGTTATTTTATATGTTTTCAAGGAAAATAGTTTTCAAGATTATATTATATGTTTTCAATGAAATGATTTTTCCACATGTTTTAAAGAATATTATATATGTATGCATGGAATTTTACTAAATAAATTATTTCATGTTTTATTTATAAGTTTTCAATGAATATTTAAATAATTTTTTTTTCAAATGGTGTTTAGGTTTTTAAATAAACTTCTTTAAGAATAAAGAATATTTCCCACATGAATTTTTTTAAATTATATTTCAAAATTATTTCCCAACCTAGATGATATCCATTTGTGTCACTCATGAATTTCTAGGAAAATTATTCAATTTATCAATTCATATTATTTAAATGAATGGTTTATGTTTTGATGGTTTTATGTTTATGAAAATCATTTCATTACCATGGGTTATATGTTTTTGATACCCATTTCTCATTCACAATATATATTTTTATGGAACCAGATTCATTTTATGGGTTATGCATCAATAAAATGATTATTAAACCTATATCATTTACCATAGGTTATAATATGATTACATGTTTTTATACCAATTTCATTAAATGGGATATCATATTATTATTTATGATTTTTTGGAACCTGTTTGAATGATTTCATTGTGAGATGGGAGTGACCTATCTCACTCTCTAAATAATTGGGTAACAAATTATATCTCATGAGATAGACATGAATGGTATGAGAAATGAATTTGATATAGTATTAAATGGATGGAAAAAAATTATTTTGGTTTAGTATTATAGGGATGAAATGAAGAGTGAACTGTCTTTTTTAATACATTGACATGATGGGGAGTGAACATGGTTCAGAAATACATGGAGCAAAAAAGAGTAAACTAGTTCAGTTAAAGACTTATTCAATTAAGATGTCATTGGAAATGATACCACAACTACTATGAAAATCATATTATATGATTATGTGCCTTCCACAATTATGTATTTTATTTCTATGTTATTATTTCATGGATTATGTCTTCATTTCGTAATAATTCACATATTCTGAACTACCAATATTTATTACACTATTAATGTTTATAATATTTGATATGTAGGGTATGATATTATATTTTCATGACCATGATCACATTCCACTATTCTAATGCTTATTCTTATATTTTACCCATGTTTTCCCTGACTGAGCATCAATTCTCACCCCATCATACATTTCATATCTCATGTTATGAAGCTATGTATTATGTTTTATGTGTATAATAAGGGTATTAGTCTATAATAACCCAGTTGGAGATAATGAATCTCATTTATGTACCTGTGTTCATGTTTCCATGTTTCAAAGGAAATAGACTAATACAATATATCAGCTTCTTTTTTCATAATGTTTTGAGTATTATGTAAATTTATGTAATGTCAATGTACATTATTATTTGTTTTTTATAGATGGTATCCTAGATAATTTTTATTTACAAATTTGAAACTAGGATGATAAATCTTTAGTGGGATCCCTATGTATTTTGTTATGTAAATTTCTAGGTATATATCTGTGGATAAGTATTAGGATGAGTCAATATTTAGGAAAATTTCATGTAATATAGGTGAAGGATAATGTAAGTGGTATTAGGTAATAAAAACCCATCTCGATACTTTATTTTAATATGGAACTGGCACTAATGTACATAGGGGTAACATCTCCTAAAATATATCTTTGGTCTGACTTAGGGTAATCTAGTAGACAATAATGGGCCTTACTGAACACCTACTTTAATACTAATGGTGGCTATTCTTTGTAAATTCACCAATACTGCATGAAATATCTTGAGGTATTTAAATAGTAGTTGGAAATGAATAACCTTTTTTTAACATATAGTTTTATAGATTAAGGATGTTGTCATGATTGAGACAACCTATAATTGATTCTTTTCATGTCTATGTAGTTTTTTACAATGGTAAGTAATCCTCGTATTTCACATCTATTTGAAGTTAATGGAGATAACAAGAAGGAAATGGATTAACATTGAATTTGATGGATTTTTTCCAATGTTAATTAATGATGATTGTTATCTGGAGGGAAAGATGTTCTGATAACGCATAATTATTTTTCATGGAACATGACTATGATTGTGTACCTTATCTAACTCTCGAACTCAGAATGAAAAATAATGATGGGGATCACTAAGAGGATTTGAAATAGAGACCATAGAGGGATGATGATTCTATTTCCATTGTTTCAACAATGTGGAAAGAATCACATGAGTGAATGTCTTATAATAATAAGAAGATGTTTTACAGTTGAAGATATGGGTACAATGAATATGAAGGTAAAAAAATGAAGAGTTTGGTTAAAGAAATGGATTAAAATATTAGATTCCCTTATGAATAATTAACGGTTATGTGTTTTATGTTTATAATAAATGGTAATAATTTAACTCAATACCCTAAGAGAAAATCTCTTATATAGATTTAACAAGGTCATATGAGTAATGGTAAAATTGTAGATGATGATGAGACTAAAAATGAAATGTGAAAGGAAATATGAGATAAGTAATAAGATGAGGTAGACTTATCATGTGTTATAGATGATGTGGAATAATTGATGTTTTTATTTATTTATGATTCATAAATTAAGTTATATAAATTGTGAAATAAATTAGGATTTTCTAGTTTATATTTTCCCTAATGATTTAAAATAATTTTTTGAATGTTTCTAATGGATTGTAAAAGTGATTTAATAACAAGTTTTATATTGTCAAAGGGAAAATAACCCATTATATGTTACTTATCTTAAGATATTCTTCTTTTGAAAAACATATTTATGATATGAATAAGTAAATAGGATATAACTGATTACATTGGATTTAATTAGAGACTTGTTGACAAGTAGCTCATTTTATAATGGATGATGTTTAAATCTTTTTGGATATATGGAATATATCATATAATCTACTGCATAATTTATAATGAATTCTTTCTGAAATTTATGTATGTTAATTAAGGTTTTCACCATGTTCCAAGAGAATTTATCATGAGGGTATTCAAATGTTTAGAATGGAAAACCCAAGAGCTACTTGGTGATATATGGGGGATTAATGTTAAGCTAATTTTGTAACTTTATTTCTAATGTTTTTTATTTTACTCTTCCAAAAGGGTTATCAAGTTATCCATGCATAAAATTTTAATTTATACTTTAGAGTAAGTATTTATGAATTTTGATTGTATTAAAAGTCTTGGTTAAAAGGTTATTTAGTGATTAATCGTTTTTCAATGATGTCTATCATATTTTTTTTTTGAAATTACAATAGCATGGTTTTAGAAAAGGACATCATGTATGTCGGGTGACAACTAATAATGTCTCTAAAGGCATCTTCGTTGAAACCATGACCGATGGGGATAGGGATTTCATGCTTACCATAGGCCTACATGAATTCATAGTTAGTGTATGACTATATTTATGAATAATTATTTATGATGAAACCGTGGGGTTTCATTTTATACTCATATATCAATAGATAAAACATATTTATTTTTAATGTTTTTTAAAGACAAATAGTTATAATTATCATTCTTTTATGGGCTTTAATATCTTCTAATGGTATATTTTTGTGCTTCAAGAAACAATGATTTTTTGATAGAGAAACTATTCATGATGTAGTGAATGAATTAGAAATACATAAAATCAAAACTAAAGAAAAAATATAATTTATAGAAACCAAATGAGTAAGAATATTTCCTTACATTCTTCAATAATAAATGAATTAATCAATGATAGGATAATAAAAAAATATGTTTCTTTAATACATTACTTTTTGTTCAACTGATGTTCTTGGAAATCATCGCTTTTTTATTACTTTGAGTCCCTCAACAATTTGTTGGTCTTTCACTTGTCTATGATTGAATACCTAAATCCCCCCCTCTAAATTTTTATGATTTTCCTTCATGTTCAATATTATCTCCCAACAGATGTTATCCTATGAGGAAACCTAGTTATATGATACATTGGGTGACCATTGTGGTTATGGAATTTGATATTTAAATAATGTTTTAATATTAATTTTTACGATGCCAGTTTCTATGAATGAAACATATAATTATTAAGCCTTTTCTAACCCCGACGACTCCCGAGGGATAAATTTTCATGGGGGGTTGAATGTACCTTCTTGATAATTTTTGAATTATTTTTTCAATTGAATTTATCCTTTTTCATATGTTATTTCATTTCACGCAACACTGAAAATAGTTTCATGTTTGTATTTTATTATAAACAACACCAAGTTAATAATTCACTATATAAAACATATATTTTATCTTTATTTATATGGGACACCAATTTTATCTTGTGTTACACACAACAAAAAAATTCATCGATGTCTTACATAACACTCAAGAACATGTTTTACTGAATAATAGTATATCAATAAAATGTTATTATTTATCATAATATCTTGTTTCATTCTCATTAAATTAGAAATTTTGAATTGTATTAAAAAATTTATGAAAATATTTATTTTACACAAATAAAATATGAATTCATAGGTTAACAAATAATTAAAAATTAATTTGATTGTTGATTTAATATAAGGGAAACTATTATTATTTTTATGGACAAAACGAAATATTACCATAATAAATAAAATTAAATAAAATTTGTGACATATTTTTTTTAAATATATATGTTATATATTTAGTCAAATGTTATTTTAATTTTATTCAATATACTTTACTAACATAACATAATAAAAAACACATTTTTATGTTTAAAACATATTATTTTATAAAAGTAGTTTTATGGATTTTTAATTGAAAACCCATTCTAAATCCATGATTCAGAACTTATATAAATATAAAATATCAATAAAATTTTCTTATTTTAATGTGGAATATAGAAATTATGTTAGGGTAAATTTGTTTTGTGTTTTTCTTTCTTGTTTTATTTTTTTATTGAATAGTGAAAAATACTAAATTATTGAACAAAAATGTTTACTCACATAATTTATTTACAAACAATAATTTATTTTTTAAATAGTTTAAAAGGCATAAAAGATGGAATTTTTATAAATTTATGTAATTTAGGTAAATATAACCAACTTCATATTGAAATTGGATATAAAATATGAGCAGATGTTTGATCATTTTTACAGTAAAAACCAACATTGTCATCATGTTAGTAGGATAAAATTAAATTTACATTTGCCAATTATCTAATTGGAATTTAGAAAAACAGATTCCATATTTGGAATATTTATAATTTATAGTATCTAATAAGTTCAACTATGATTTTACAACAAGGAGTAGTAAATGTTATATAATTAATTAATTGATTAAGGTTAAATAAAACATAAGTTAGGACTGATCCTTGATTTGAAGACCCAAAACGTCCTATAAACTTATCTGATAGCCATTGGAGGGACATATAACAAACCTATCATCCCTTGGTTGAATTTGGTTCTATTATTGGATCCACTTTATATGTAAAAAATGTGTATGGAATTATATTGTGAAAATATTACAAGAGTGACAATCCTCCTCCACTATAAGAGACCTCCACTCCTAAAGATATTCACACCTCTCAAACAACAAACCTTCATCCAATATATGCATAAATATTCTCTCTAAACACCCTTTATTTTTGGATACTATTTTTTGGTCTGAAATACTTCCATGTATGACCTGTGGTTCAAACCAAATAGATCTACACGATTAAGTGGAATCACCCTCCCTCGGCCTATTTTGTTTTTTATTTTCATTCTACACTCCCTCAAATATTATAATTTTATGATTTCATAACAACAACAGTATACTAAAATTACTGGGATGTTTTTATTCTAGCAGTTTTCCATACACTAACACACACCTCCATTTAATTGGTACCAAACATACTGTGTACATGTACAATAATATACTTCCTCATGAAATGACAATGGATCATTTCTCTATTACGTACTCCCATGTTGGAAATAATTATAAAAAATATTTTTATATATATTATATAATATATATATATTATTTATATAATAATATTTAATAATTTTTCAACACATATCTTTATACTTTCCATTTGATGTAAATACAATAGTTTTGTTTGGGGAAGTGTGGACTACTACCCCCTCAGAGTGATGTGATTCAGTTACACAATAAATGGAATGTATTAAGGACGTGTTTATTGAAATTATATGATATTTTGGATATAGTAATACTAAAAGAATATTGATATATATATAAATATAATGATATTTAAAATTCATTTACAATCTTTCTTCTAGTATAATAATAAAATAGAAACAACATTCAATTGTATATGTGACTTACCATCTCGACGAATAGTGTTTTCAATATCATACTTATAAAATATACAGTTTATTATAATAAAAAATATAATTATTATAAATTATATTTATATCATTTTTAGTAATCTATAAATCATGATATATGTGTAATGACCAATGATATAATAGATTAAGATACATTCAAAAACAATGCGAATATTACATGAAGGGAAACATTAACAATGAATTGTTAAAAATCAAATTATATAAATTTATAATCAAACCAAATATGATATTAGGTATTATAATATGGTAAAGTGATATATTTATAATAAACTAGTATTTATTATATAGTATTATTTTATGAGTATGCCGATAGTGAGGACACAATGTAAGGGGATTTCATCTCACTTTTTATTTCCTTGAGATACAGTCCATGTTCACTACTCTTTCCATATGTGTGGTCTATATAATTTCCATGAATGAATTATATGATATTTGTTCTTAAATATTTGATTATATAAAAATCCATTCAGTGATCATTATATCATGGGGTTTATGTTGCACAAGTTACCAAATTGGTGAGATATTTTTGCCTAAATTTACATTCTTCGAGACATTTTCCAGGTTATGATCCTATATTTGTATTGGAGGTAAAAAAATAACTTTTGTTGGTTATATCATGAATCTAATTACTTTAATTTTATTTTTTTCTTTATGTAATTTCACATTCTTACTTGGGGAGTAAGGTTCATAGTTACTAGAATATAACAGCTTATTGAAACAATCTCATCACCTTTCTAGAATTTTTACGACAATGCTTTATTAAAATAATATAACCCATATCTCAAGAACATTCATTAGATTTATTATTCTCTATTTATTCATGATATGTTCATGTAGAGGTACCATTCATCTACTATTTGGAATATGAGATAGAGAATATAGTGTTTTCAAGAAAACACGACATTTCATTCGCCTTAGTCGAAAATTTATTTTCCATAAAACCATTTTTTCTAAAATGGGTATCCAAGAATTTTGTATAATTATACAATAATGTTTAAAATAAATTTTTTCATTTTTTTAAAAACAAAATTATTCAATGGAATCTTCATGTAACATTCCAAACAAGGGAATTTCTTACCATTTTATAATGCAAAAGAAACATTCATTTTACCTCGTACTACATGTATGAATTTAATATCCATCATTTCCGTGAAATTTGTTTCCATTTTTAAAAAGAAAATTTTTTAGTAAAAATGTATAAAATATAATTGTAATGGGAATTTTTAAACAAAATGGTTTGAATCTTCCTTCATAAATTTTCAAGAAAACATATTTCTAATAAAAATTCAAGAATTATTTATATATTTTATAATTCATTATCAAAGAAATTGTTTCCAAAACGTTTTCAACCTTTTCTTATAAGTTTATAAATATTTTAAATGAAATCGATTTTTAAAAAATTTGAATTTTATTTAATATTTTTTCAAGGAAAATAGTTTTGAAAATAAATATTTGTGCTTAATTTATATGTATTCAATGAAAAAATGTTTTGATTTTTTTTCATTATTCTTTTATATTTTTTCAAGGAAAAATTTCTTTATAATGATTTATATCTTTAGTAATATTTTTTAATTCATTTCCTTGGAATGTGGTTTTCTATAGGTTTTATATTTTAATGATCTTTTTTCAAAAAAAAGAAATGGTATTTTCCTTTAAAATGTTTCTCAAAGATAATTCAAAATTATTTCCCATGTAAGATAACATGTGTTTGTGTTACTCATTTCATTAAAAGTAAATTATTAAATTTATCCATTCATATTCTTTCTTTGAATGGTTTATGTTTATATGGAATGATGCTTATGAGACCTATTTCCCTCTCATTCATTTGTGTTTATGAAACCTATTTCGCATTCATGGGTTATAAGATTATGAACCCCACTTTCATTCATGTATTAAGATTTCAGGAAATGATTACAAATCTTGTATCATTTTCCACATGTATTTATTTGACTACATGTTTGAGATACCGATTTCATTTAATGGGTTATGATATGAATTTTTATAATTTTGTGGGAAATGAATGTATGATTTCTTTATATGATGGGTGGGTTCTATATCTCCCTCCAATGCATCTGGTAAATATCTATATCTTCTAATATAGACATTGTTGGAATAATTTATGAACTCTGTATATAATCGCATGGCTAGAATGGGAAATAACATTGTTTAATATTACAGGGCCAGAACAAGGGGTGGAACTAGTTTAGTAATACAGGTCTTGAACGAGGGGTGGGGGTGAACTGAGGTTAATAATATATGGTTGGAATAGAGAATGAACTTAGTTTAGTAATGGACATTGTACACTAAGATGGTCCTGGTTGTTATACCTTAACTACTATGGAGATAATATTATTTCTTATGTGTGTACACTAATTTCATGTGTTATTATGATGTTTTGTTTTCTATGGATTATATATTTATTTCCGTATAATTCATGTCTTATTAACTACAAATATTTTTGACACAATTCATATTTATGATATTTGTTATGTAGTGTTAGATTTTCTATTTGCATCTTCAAAATATCATACCCATATGCTCATGATTATGCTCACATGTCTCCCATGTTTACACTTATAGTGCATTTGATCTCGCCAATTTTTGTCCTTCCTTTTATAGATTAAGAATATATGTATTGTGATTGATTTACCTAAGAATGTTTCTAGTCAAGAAGAACATATTAAGAAATAATGTATCTAATTTCTTTACCATTGTTCATGATGCCACATTTCCAAAGAAACTAGACTAATACAGTCTTCATATGTTTATTTTCATAATGTTTTTAGTATTCAACAAAAATTTTGTAAAGTAAATTTACATTAATAACTAGTTTTTATATATACTCTGTTACTCATTACTCTATAACATGTATCTTTTTTCAATGTGTCGCATGATATACATATGAATTTATAACAACTCTTCTATAGTAAATAAAACATGAATAGTGAAAAATTTTAACGAAACAATTTCCATTATATAAAAAAATTAATGATTTAAATGAATATTTTTTATCTACATTATAAATTTAAATTCTATTTTAATAGTTGATGAATCATTTCATAAATTTAAAAAATAATATGCTAAACAATTTATTAAAAATCTTCTAGATTTTTAAAAATTATAATAACTCATCATGCTAATTCATAATTAATAAAGAACCAAAGAAATTTCTAATAATAAGGATCTCATAAGAATATATTTATAATAACATGAAATCTCAGAAGTATATCATTATAAAATTCATTATAATTCATAATGTTTAATATATTAAACTTCCATCAGCCTCCTTTAACATATATTTTTTTAATTAAATTTTATAAATTTAATTTATAAAACTAAACATAAAAAATAAGACTATATAAGGTCATGAAAAATATATAATATAACATCCCCTAGTGGAAATTTTTTAATTTGAAATAAAAATATTAAATTAAGAAAAAATAATTCATTTTGTGGATAACATAATAATATTAATAAAAAAAAGTCATCAAGAATTATATTAAATAAACCAAAAAAAATTATCCCAAATCATAAACATTATCATATTTCTCAAGGAAAATATTAGATTCACATTTATCAAAATAGATCCCCAATGAAAACCATTTTAAGATAGTCAGGAAGTAGAGTATGACCATAGAATACCATATCCAATTGGAAATAGAATAGTGATGTCCACTAAAACAAATTGTATACACATTTGTGTCACTGCCGATATAAATTCCCAGAAGATATTTCAAACAACCAAAAAAATATATAAAGATAAAAAATTCATCTACCTATGGTTTCACTATATCTAAACATATACAATACAACTAAGTATTGTTTCAAAACAACCTCGATGTAACATATTCATGTTTCCTAAAATGATGATTCCCATTCTCTATCGATTTTTTCTCCAAAATAATTTTTGGTGATTTAGATGGGTGAAAACATTAGGGAAAATAGAATGATGACACTTATATTAAAATAACCAAAAATAAAAAATAAATTTCCATGTGTATAAATTAACTTCATCAACTATAATATGAAAATTATAGTCTAATAATAGTTACAAGGAAAACAATCAAAAAAGAGATAAAATGTGATATCTCAAAACAATATAATTACATATTTTAACTCCATAACCAGCTACAATCTCATTATATAAATAATGAAATACTAAAAATCAATGAGTAAAATGTTACTCGAATAAAAAATTCATAAAGAAATTAATAAATGGATAGAAACTAAAAATATACAAACTTTATTACCTAAAATATTAGATAGTTTTCCAACTCTTATAGTGGAATAGCTAGTAAAACAGCCCCTTTATAGATTAGGAGGAAGGAGAGAATGAATTAATAATCACTTCAATATAATTATTCAATTCACCAAACAACACTTATATTTTTACTGTCATACCATATCACCATGGCCATAACCAAACCACTAAAATAATTTCATTCCACATCATCGTAAGGAATATAAACATAAAGGTATCATCTTTATTACCTCATCATTTCATGTTTTCTCCCACAATGAACCCCAAACCACATCAAAATATTATCTTTTTAAATTATTGATTTATTAAATATTTTTATAACAAACCATTATGGGATACAGTATTTATAAAAATGACAAACAATATATCCACATCAATTAATTAATTAACAACCAATCATACAAAATAAAACATCTAATGAAATAGTTATTACCACATCCAAAATTAAATTATAGCTTCATAATTAAATTGAATACTTCATAATCCATAAATTGTCCCTGTTTTCTTCATCTATGTCATTTAATCTTGTATTCCTTTTTCATATTCTGTTTTTTATTTAATACATTGAAACAAATATAGTGGCTACACAATAAGAAAAATTAATATAGCCAATTATATCTCAGATATCATGCCTATAAAAAATAAAATATAAATCATCCTTGAACTCTAACTATTGGATCTATATCAGTTGTAGTTATAATAGTCTTTAATTATTTTGGAATATGATCATTGATGTTAGTTGCAAAAATTCCAATTAATATAGTCTCACCTCGGGTATTACATGTTCTTAAATTATAATATGGATTGATTATTTCGAAAAAATTTCATTCTTTAAATATTTTTACTTCATTATTACTTTGGTAACATCTTATATGAGTGATTTATTATCTGTAAATATCTCTTAAGGTATATCATTGTATTATTTTTATTATAAATATATTAGAATTTTCATTTTTCATTTTTTCATTAAATGATTATGGGTGATTAAGTGATTCTGAAAATAAAAAAACATTTCTAAGAACAACTTGATCATGGGATTTTTTAGCATAAAAAACAATGATAAACTACCTATCATGTGTGGATGTGAGTTTTTGCTAACTTGTTTAGACAAGGGATTTTTGGTATATAAATATAAAATATTTTATAGGTGTAAAATAAGGTACACCTTATTATCAGTTCAATGTAAGGGATAAATTGAATATAGTCTACATATCACCAATTTTGTAAGGTTTTAGTGTAACACCCCAACCCCAGTTACCCAAAGTCAGTGCATTATTAAATAACATTGGCATGATAAAAAAAAGATCAAGTCTCGAAAGACCGATTAGTTTAGTAGCCTTAGAAACACTAGATATTTTCATAAGTCTTTAATTACATGATAAAATTGAAAACTAAAACAACATATTCTACATAGTCCACACTCATATCCCCTCATACTATCCCAGCAGGTCAGTCATAAAATACTTCTTCACATCCTGGAAAAAAATAAAACACCGAAAGGGGTGATCTCAGATGCTCAATAAGGATAAAAATATAGTGGAAACATTCATAATGAATCATAAACATTTAAGGCAACGTATAAGTAAAACAAAAGCCTTTTAAACTTTAACTTTAGAATAACATTGAAAAAATAAAATGAAATAATTCCATTTACATAGTCACATGGATATTCAACTAGAAGAATAATCACATTCAATATCAATAACCACTTTTATAATGAAGAAATGCATAATTCTAGACTATAATAACCACATAGTCAAGGCCTTGTGCCATGGCTACAAATAAGATTTTGTCAAGGACATGTGAAAATACACTAGTTTGTATCATGAGACCTACCAATGCATCGAGGAGATATATAGGGAACCTCCTGTCTCTTACTATGTCCAGTGCATTCCTGGCATGAATAGCTTTAAGCATATCATAAACATTCTTATTAAAAAAAGAATGAAAAATTTCAATACTATCTCCATACACCATGAATGGTATGAAAATAAAACATCCACAGTCAAACATATCACTAAACCTTTCATAAAAATATGTAATATTTGTATCATAATAAATCAACTTCAAATAAGCTTAAAACCAATCAAAGGATGTTGACATAGATGAAATCAAAACTATTTGAGAGAAATATATCTTTTCTAGAAATAATTTAAAAGTCACATAAATATAAAAGAAATAATTTACTTTGAAAGTATTCTTATAATATTTTAAGGGAAGCTTCGACGATTTTATAATGGCGTAAAATCACCGCACCTGCCGTATAAGTTAAAAAGACATTCTTAACATAATTCCGTGGAAAAGGTTAAAAAGGACCTTGTTTGAAAAACGACAGAAAGATTCCTTTATAAAAATCATATAAAAAGTTAAAAAATGGTAGAAATTAATTTAACACATATTATATAATATAGTAAGAATTTTTTGAAATAAATTTATAAGAAACATGGATGTGGATGATAAAGAGGCCCCAGTAGATAATTACGTATAAACAACCTCGGATAATGAAGAGATTGTGAAATAAAACCTTACCTTGTACTTTTCCTTGGTCTGGATTAGGTTAAACTTATGTATAATGGTGAAATAATTTTTATTAATTTATATAAGAAACAAATTCATTAATATGATATCATATATGATATTTTAACATTGCTTCATTAATAATATCTTAGTATTGTTATTGTTTCGGGTGTTAACGGATTCATTTTCCTTTATATTTTTTGTTATGTGAGTCATTTTTTTATGGATGGGATGTATCTTATTCATATGCAGAATGATATCAAGTCTTTAAAACTTATTTTTAATCATCTAATGAAAAATATTATTGAAAGGATACGATGGGGAATGAATCTTATCGCGTTCATGGAGACGGTAATCCACACGTACGCACGAGCGACAATATCATTATTTAATATTAAAATAATATTTAATTGGAAGGTATATCATATATGAAGAATAATTATCATGTTATATTTATTATTTACATTAATTAAAAATCATTATTATACCCATCCAATTAATAATGTATTGAATAACAATTACAACATGACCTGGAGATGGTAATCCGTATGTACACAAGTATGGTGACATGTCATTAAAACGATGGATAGATTAATGAATATAGATATAACATATTTATAATAACATCAAAGTATATATAATATACTGGAGTTATAATTTTAGAATGAAAATAACAAAGAAAGAAGAAGTGGAAGAAGAAAAGAACTTGAAAGAGGGTGGAAAAATTATTACCACTTCTTCAGGTTCTTCCTTTTGATATGATCCAAATATCTTCTTAAGTTGTCTTTATGACCAAGGGAAGGCCCCTAAGATTATGTTAGGGAAGTTTAGAGGATATTTTGGCAGCAGTTGGCTGATCCAAAAGGATTTTAAGGTGTGAATTATAGAGAAGGGGGAGTGCCCTTTTATAAGAGTGGTGAGGGGTACCTTAGGAAAAGCTAGAAATATTATTTTATAATAAAATAATTTTAGGTTTCTAATGGATAAAAAATGTATTATTTGAAGTATATGGTAGGCATGTGTCTCAAAACACTCATCCAATTGTTTTTAGACAGGTTTGGGTTACTATATTAACTTTATATATTATGTTTAACTCTCAGTTAAATAGTTTGACAATTACCATGTCTCTTTGTATTTTTATATTATATGGTTAATAAAAATTCTATACACATCCAAAAGAACCTCAAGTAGTTCATTAATTATACACCTATCATTATATAATTCCTTTGGCTGATCCTTAGATTTTTAGGAATAGAATATCAATTTATAATATAATATTGGTTTAAAAAACTCTTTTATGTGAATTGTGACACTATTTGGTATTTTGTTTTTTGTAAATTCATAACAGCATTATTAATTCTAAAACAATTAATATAAACAACCCTAATATGGAATATTAACCTATAAAATTATTTAAATTTATAAAAAGTCTCAAATTACATTTTTTTGGATATTTATAATATCAAATATTTTAATATTTCATTAATCATGTAGTTATAGTATCACCATTGTGTCATAAATAAATTAAATTATTTAATGTATAAAAATTATAAATAAAATAAAATTATTTTTGAAATCTTTTTATCTTTCTAATTAATATTTATATTCAAATTTATCTTATATTTAACCCTATATTAATAATGTTTTAATTATTAATATTTGATTTTAACTCTTTTCATTCTTCTTTGAATTAAATTATAATAAATGTCCTAATCTAATCCATGTAGACCAAAGAGGTTAATATTTTATTCCTAAGGTTTTTTATGGTCGGAATATAGTTATCCAATAGAATTAGGACTTATTTTAGGATAATAATAATATCATTTTTACACTTAATTACCCTATTTACTTTTAACAGAGGTAAATAAAAGTAAAAGTTACTATTAACCAAAAATTATTTTTATCATATTGAAGCACATTTTATGACTTTATATTAACCGTGTCTCTCGAATTTTCAAAATTCCACTCACAAAAGTGGTAAAATTATGTTTTATGTTAATTTGAAAATTTTCCTAGGATATGGGTAAAAGACGGTGAAAAGTTCAATAAAATTTTTATATTTCTAAAATTATTATAAACTGAATCCAATGAGTTAAATTGAAAATTTATAGGTATTATGTATCTATTTTTACCTATATTAAATTTAAATAAAATAAATTATTATTTAAATAAAAATTCGGTTTAAAACTATAACTAAGTGTTTTTCACTATTCATCAAAAATTGAATGTTTTCAGAAAAATATCAAAAATTCACCCTATGATAATATTGATATTCCGAATCCAAAAATGATGTATATTTTGAAAGTTAAAAATTATTAAATTTTAAAAAGTGAGTATTACTATTCATAACGGCTAGTTTGATTGGTTGTGGTGTGTGTAAGAACTCGAAGTTACGTACAACACACGCTACTGTATTATTCAAAGAGAAGCATACCGTGGAAGCTTGGGGTGTTACATTATCCCATTTTTCAAAAACATTATTCCTTAAAATTTCTAGAATATTACCACATAAAAAGACTTAGGTGGTTCTTTATCATAAGTTCGTCAGGTTTCCACTTTGGCACTTCCAACTTATAATTTCTCTAAAGAACTTTTACCAAAAGAGTCATCCGGCTTCTCAACACTTGTTCTCTGGTATCAAGAATCCTGACAGGCTCTTCACAATCAGACAGATCGGGTTCCAGTTCTAATTCCTCATAGGTGAGTACATGCATTGGGTCAGGCATGTATTTTCTCAATAGTGATATGTGGAACACATCATGAACTTTGGAAATATTTAGGGGAATTTTTAATCCATAATCTACAGCCCGAATTCTTTCTAGAATTTCGAAAGGTCTGATGTACCAGGGACTCAATTTACCATTCTTACCAAAACGTATAACTCCCTTCCTTTGAGATAGCTTCATGAAAACATTATCTCCTACATGAAAATCCAAATCCTTCATTCAGTTGTCGACATAGATCTTCTATCTATTTTGAGCTACTTTGATGTGGTTTTGGATTACCTTCACCTTTTCCATCGTTTCCTCCCCCAGTTCTAGTCCTATGAGTTTTCTTGAACCAGTATCATCTCAATAGGTTGGTGTGTGACATCTCTTTCTGTGTAATGCTTCATATGGTGCCATCTGAATACATTAATGAAAGATATTGTTATAGGAAAATTCTATCAAAGGTAAATACTGATCCCACATAACCTGAAAGTCAATTGATCAAGATCTCAACATGTCTTATAATGTTTGAATAGTCTGTTTTGATTTTCCATCAGTTTGAGGGTGGTAGGAAGTGCTCAAACAAAGTTCAGTATCCAAGGATTTCTAAAGACTTCTCTAGAATCTTGATATAAAACATGGATCATGATCATAAATAATTGATAGTGGTGCATCAATGAATTCTTACAACTTTATTAATATATAGTCCAGCTAATCGTTCAAGTGTTAAATCTTCTCTTATAGCAATAACATATACTGACTTGGTAAGATGATCAACAATGACTCGTATTGCATCGTTCCTTCTAGGAGACTTTGGTAGTCCCATGACAAAGTCCATCATGATATTATCCCATTTCCACTTAGGTATGGGAAGAGGTTTCATGACTCCTCCAAGTTGTTTCCTTCCAGCTTTCACTTTTTGAAAAACCATCGATCTTGACACAAAGTCAGCAATCTCCCTCTTCATGTTGTCCCACAAAAAATGTTTCCTCAAATCTCTATACATTTTGGTGCTCCTAGGGTGTATAGTGAAATTGGAACTATGAGAATCATCCAACAATTCTTTTTTTAGATCAATTATAATGGGAACACAATGTCTCTTCCCAAATTTCAAAATTACATCTTCATACACAAAGTCACTCAATCTCCCATAATTCACAGCTTTAATCTTCTTTTGAAACTCATCATCATTGGTCTGAGAACTCATTATCCTTTATAGTAAATATGGTTTGGCAACCATTTAAAAATGTATTGATGTTTCACCTTCTATGGTGATTCCCATATCCATATTTACTAGATCCATGAAAATAGGATCACTTTAAACTCACATCATGTTCAAAACTCCATGATCATTTCTACTCAAAGCATCTGCCACCGTATTTTCCTTCCCCGGGTGGTATTGTATCGTGTAATCATAATTATTGAGTAGTTGAAGCCATATCCCTTTCCTCATTTGAGTTCTTTCTATGAGAAAATATACATCAAACTCCTGTGATCAGTATAAATCTCACATTTTTCACCATAGAGATAGTGTCTCTAAATCTTCACAGAAAATATTACAGTTGCTAACTCAAGATCATGAGTAGGATAGTTTTTATCATTAATTTTTAGCTGTCGTGATGCATTGGAAATAACCCTATCATTCATCATGAGGACACAACCAAGTCCTTTCTTTGAATAACCAATATAAATAACAAACCCATCATTCCCGGAGAGTAGAGTCAATATAGGAGCATCGACTGGTCTTCTCTTGAGTTATTCAAAAAATTATTCACAATCTTTTGTCCAAACAATATAACCCCTTTAGGTGTGAGCTTCATTAATGGGTTAGCCAATCAGGAAACAATCTGGACAAAACGTCGCTAACAACCTGCTAAAACAATAAAACTTCATACCTCAGTTATACTCTTCGGTGCTGGCCATTCTTGGATTGCTCTTGTCTTAGAAGGATCAATGGAGATTCCATCCTTAGATACAATATGTACAAGAAAAGAAATATCCTCTAGCCAGAGTTCACACTTGCTAAACTTCCCATATAATTTATGTCTTCTAATAGTCTTTAGGATATTGCATAAGTTATTTTCATGACCTTCATATCTTTTGGAGTATACAAGGATATCATGAACAAATTACACTACGAAATCATCTATATATTTCTTGAAAACTCTATTCATTATATCCATGAAGATAGAGGGTTCATTAGTTAATCCAAAAGGAATTACTGTAAACTCGTAATGCTCGTACCTGGTTCGAAATGCTGTCTTTAGAATGTCTTCCTTATTCACACAAAACTAATGGTATCCATATCAAAGTTAAATCTTTGAAAAGTACTGACCTCCATGTAGTTGGTCAAATAAATCATCAATGCGTGGTATGGGATACTTGTTCTTTATTTTTATAGCATTGATCTCTCTATAGTCGATACATAACCTCATAGATCAATCTTTCTTCTTAACAAAAAGGATAGGGGCTCCCCATAGAGAAACAATAGGGCGAATAAATCCCTTATTACTCATTTCCTCTAGTTTTTTCTTTAGTTCTACTAATTCCAGAGTTACCATTCTATAAGGGGTCTTCGATATGGGCCTTGAACTAAGAATTAGTTCAATGGAAAACTCAATTTCTCGTTCTAGAGGATGTCCAGGTAAATCCTATAGAAAAACATCAACATATTCTTTCACAATATGTACATCTTCTATTTGAACATTCATTTCCTCACCCACAGTTGTTTCATTATCTTCCTCCCCAATAATTGTATTTAGTTGAGCTACTGCGGGTAGATCTAGATAAGATGTTGGTAGTGACGATTCTGCTCTAAAGATAAGGTGTTCTTTATCATCCTCATCAAAAATAGTAACCTCCTTCCTATTACAATAAATTGTTTCATCATGGTCCGAAAGCGAATCCATACCAAGGATTATATCAAATTCCATCATGGGTATGATGGTGAGATCAGCAGATAAAGAACACTAATATGCTCTAATGGGATCGTATTCACAAAACTCGGTTACGATGATAATTCCCTTAGGAGATTTAAATGACAACTCCTTTGCTAAATAAAATTGGAAATATCTATTTTTTAGAAAACTGGAAATATTTAAAACAATGCGATGATCCAGAATCAAATAAATCATTGGCTAAACTTGAGGAAACCATTAAATTACCTTCCACCACGTCTTTCGGAGCTTCAACCTCTGTAGTAGTGATCATATAAGCATGGCCTTGATCCCTTGGCCTTTTCTAAGGTATGTTTCCCTGATGATTAGGACATTCATTTGCATAATTTCCCGTCTCCATACAATTGTAGCATTGAACATCGATAGCTTCTTTCTTCCCCTTGCAATCACGATCTTGGTGGCCTTTTTCACCACACCTGTAACAGACTCACATTCCCTTCAAGGAAGTATCGGGGTGTTTTTTCCCACATTTACTACAGGATGGATATTAAAATTTTCCCTTCTTCCCCTTATTTCTATTTCCAAAGTGATCAGTAGTTCTCTTCTTCTCTTCCTTTTCTTTAAAGTCGTAAGAAATAAGGAATTCTTTTTCTGCCTTGATAGCACATGAGTCAATATCTTCATATGAAAAGAAGGATTGTGAGACTAATTCTCAATAAAGAAATGGTTTTAACCAATCAATGAAATGATAAATCATAATTCTTGGGTTATGTATATAATATGTGGCATGCCTTGCTATCCTTGTAATGTTAGCTCCATACTTTGCAACATTCCCATCCTCCTTGTGCCTCAGACTTAGAAATTTTCATTACAGATCCGCTCGATGGTAATGAGGAAAGTATTTTTCTAAGAAAATCTTTTCAAACTCCCTATATTCCATATTTGATAATTCATCATCTTCCTTCATGATTTGAATCAATGACCACCATTGATCAACATCTCTAGTGAGGTTGTAAACTTCCATGACAACTTTTTCCCTTTCGCTACTCCCCAAGGCGTGGAATATTATCTCTAAGGAATTTATCCATTTATCATCTACTAATGTATTTGTATTCCCATTGAATGTTGGTGGTTTTTTCCTCATTAAGAATTCTAACATTGATCCTCCACAGTGTGGAACTGGGTGCCCCATACGGGTAAGCATATTATTCCTAACCTGAGTGAGTTTTCCCAGTATGGTGATTAGCTGATTAGCACCAGTTGTATTACCAGCTCCACTATAATTATCTTGAAAAGGAGGGAAATCCCTAAATCGAGTGTTTTCATTGATACGGTTTCCATTCCTTCCACTAGGCGCCATTTCTAAACAAAGAAATACACTAGATTAGTTTATGAATCACAGAACCTAAATCCAAACTTGTAAAACACTTAACATAAATTGAGCCATTTGTGGATATAATCCATAATCATAAGAATGTTTTCTTTGAGGAAGTATATACTCATAAACCCTTCATAATGGTTTGTAAATAAAATGATAATTATCCTAAGCATATCCCCCAGGAGTGTCATAACCAAGAGTGCAGCAAGGCCCATTGTTGTGCTCCAGTTTCCGTTTAAGTCTAGCTCAAAGCAGTGTTTTCAGGTTTTACCCCTAGGTACATCTGTTCCAGAGCCGCCTCTACCTGCTCGTATCTAGACAGGGATGTTTTTCCGAGAAAACTCATGAAATCTCTAAAATACCAAAATTCTAGGATGTTCTTCTATCCTAATCATAAAACTCCATCTTAGGTCTATGTACTCCAATCAGAGTTTATCTAAATCTAGCTTCCAAGGTTTGTACTAAACTTCCTAGGATACCAACTATAATGCCCCGACCCAAGAAACCCAGAGTCGATGCATTATTATATATCATTGGCATGATCACAAAAGATCAAGTCTCAAAAGTCCGATTAGTTTAGTAACCTTGGAAGCACTAGATACATTCAAAGGTTTACATTACATCATAAACTGAAAAACTAAAAATACATAGTCTCCATATTCTACACTCATATACCCTCAGAATATCCCTGCAGGTCTGTCATAAAATAATTATTCACATCCTGGGAAAAAATAAATCATAGAAAGGGTTGACCTCAGATGCTCAGTAAGGATAACAATATAGCGAAAACATTCATAAATAAGCATAAACATTTAAGGCAGCGTATACCGAAAAAAATCCTTTTAAACTTGAATTTTTCATAACATGGTAAAAATAAAATGAAATAATTCCATTTACTATTCACAAGGATATTCTACAAGTCAGATAATCACATGCAATATCAATAACCACTTTCATAATGAAATAATTTATAATGCCAGACTATCATAACCACATAGTCAAGGCCTTGTGCCAAGAATAAAAATATGATTTTGGCAAGGCCTTGTGCCCAGACACTAGTTTGTCTCAGGAGACATACCGATGCATCAAGTAGCTATAGTGAGCTCCACCTGTCACTTACTATGTACAATGCATTCCTCACATGAACAGGTTTAAACATAACATAAACATTCATATTAAAACTAGAATACATAATGTCAATACATTCTCCAAAAACCATGAATTGTATAAAAATAACACATCCACAGTCAAACATATCACAAAACCTTCAATACAATATAGAAGTTTTGTATCATAATAAATCAACTTAAAATAACCTTAAAATCCATCAAAAGATTTTGACATAGATGAAATCAAAACTATTTGAGTGAAATATCTCTTTTTTTGAAATCATATAAAACTCACATAATTATAAAAGAATACAATTACATTGAAAATATTCTTATAATATTGTAAGGGAAGCTTCGAAAATTTTATAACAGCAGAAAATAGCCACACCCTCCGTATAAGTTAAAAAGACATTCTTACCTTAATTCTTTCGCAAAGGTTATAAAGTACCTTGTTTGGAATAAGATGGAAAGATTCCTTTATAAACATCTTATTAAAAGTCAAACAAGGGTATAAATGACTTTAACCAATATTCTATAAAATAGTAATAATGTTTTGAAATACATTTTTATGAAACATGGATTTGGATGATAAAGAGGTCCCAGTAGATAATTATGTATAAACAAACTCGGATAATGAAGAGATTGTGGAAAAAAACCTTACCTTGTACTTTTATATGGTCAAGGATAGGTTAACCTCTTGTATAATGGTGAAATAATTGTTATTAAATTATACAAGAAACATATAAATTAATATGGTATCATAAATGATCTTTTAACATTCCTTCGTTTACAATATCTTAGTATTATCGTTGTTTCAGGTGTTAAATAATTTGATTCACTTTATATTCTTTAATATGTGTGTCATATTTGTTATGGATGGGATGTATGTTATTCATATCCATAATGATATCAAGTATTTAAAAATTATTTTTAATCATCTAATGAAAAATGGCCTTGAATGTATATGATGGAGAATGAATCTAATCACGTTCATGGAGACGGTAATCCAGACATACGCAAGAGCAAAAATATCATTCGTTAATATTAAAATAATATATATTTTGATGGTATATAATATATAAAGAATATTTATCTTGTTATATTTATTATTTACATGAATTATGCATCATTATTATACCCATCCAAATAATAATGTATTGAATAACAATTACACCACGACGTGGAGATCGTAATCTATACGTACACACATATGGTGACATGTCATTCAAAGGATGGATAGAATAATGAATTCGGATGTAACATATTTATAATAAAATTAAATTATATATAAGATACTTGAGTTATTATTTTATAATGGAAATAACAAAAAATGAAGAAGTGGAAGAAGAAATGAACTTGAAAGATGGTGGTCAAATTATCACCTCTTCTTCGAGTTCTTCCTTTTGATTTGATCAAAAGGGCTCCTTAAGATGGCTTTATGATAAAAGGAAGTCCTATAGGATGAAGTTAGGTAAGTTGAGAGGATATTTGTGAAGGGGTTGGCAGAACCAAAAGGCTATGATGGTGTGAATTAGAATGAAGGGGGAGTGCACTTTCATAAGAGGGGTGAGGGGCACCTTAGGAAAAGCTAGAAATATTATTTTATACTAAAATATTTTTCGGTTTATAATAGTTCAAAAATAGATTATTTAAAGTATAAGGTTAGGATTGGTATAAAACCACTCATCCAGTAGGTTTTATACAGTTTTGGGTCACTATATTAACTTTAGCTTTTATATTTAACTGTTAGTTAAATAGTTTGACATTTACCATGTGTCTTTGTATTTTTATATTATATGGTTAATAAACTTATTATGTACTTCCAATTGAACCCCAAGTGGTTAATTAATTATACACCTATCATTATATATTTCATTTTTCCAAACCATAATTTTATGTAATAGAATATTAATTAATAATATTATATTTGTTTTAAAAACTCTTTTAGGTCAATTTTGACACTATTTGGTATTTTATTTTTTCTAAATTCATAACAGCATTATAAATTCGAAAAAAATTAATCTAACAAACCCTAATATGTAATATTATCCTAGAAAATTAATTTAATTAATAAATATTCTCAAATTATATTTATTCAGATATTTATAATATCAATTATTTTAATATTTCATTAATTATGTAATTACTCCATCACCATTATGTCACAAATAAATTAAATTATTTAATTTCTAAAAATTAAAAATAAAATATAATTATGCAGGAAATCATTTTAAATTTTTAATGAATATTAATAATCGAATTTATCATATGTGTAACCCTATATTAATAATTTTTAGTTATTAATCTTTGATTTTAACTATTTTAACTCTTCTTTGAATTAAATAATAATAAATGTCCTAATCTAATCCAAGTGGATCAAAGAGGTTCATATTTTATTCCTAAGGTTCTTTTAGGTCTAACTATACATAAACAATATAATTAGGACATGTGTTTGGGTAATAATAATATATTATTTACCCTTAATTACCCTATTTACTTTTAACCGTGGTAAATAAAAGTAAAAAGTTACTATTCACAAAAAAATTATTGTTATCTTATTGAACCACATTTTACTCATTGATATTAATCATTCCTCTCATATTTTTGAGATTCCACTCATAGAAGCAGTAAAATTATGTTTTATGTGAATTTGCAAATTCCCTAGGAGATGGGTATAAGATGATGAAAACTTTAGCAAACTTTTTATATATCTAAAATTATTATAAACTGACTCCAATGAATTACATTGAAAATATATAGCTATTATGTATCTATTTGGACCTAAAATAAATTTAAATTAAATAAATAATTATTTAAAAAAAATTGGTTTTAAACTATAACTCGGTGTTTTTCACTATTCATCAAAAATTGAACGTTTTTAGAAAAATTCAAAAAATTCACCCTAAGCTAATTTCGATATTCAGAATCCAAAAATGAAGTCCATTTTTAAAGATAAAATATATAAAAATTTAAAAATTGAGTATTTGTATTCATAACGGCTAGTTTGATTGGTTGTGGTGTGTGTTAGAACTCGAAGTTGCGTACAACATACACTACTGTATTATTCAAAGAGAAGCGCACTGTGGAAGTTTGGGGTGTTACCTTTAGTTTTTCTATTTTAAAAATATATTTTTAATATAGTATGTGGTTTACAAAAAAAACACTAAATTTTGTTTTGAATTTTTATTATTATTTCTGTTCATAGTTATGGTAATACAAAAAATCAATTTTTTAATGATATTAACCCTTTCATCAGTAGTATTATAAATACATATAACATTATGTACCCTTTGTTAACTATAGATTATACAATATCATATTCTATTAATATAATTTGATATTTCATTGGTAATATGAAAAACTCATTTGCATAATACTTGAGGGTGAATAAAATGGTCTGTTTCTATTAAAAATATAATCCCCTACAAACAATCTTGTATTTTGTTATCCATCATACATATAGAAACCATTTGGTATCAAATATAATATTTACATTAATTTTGATATTTTCTAGCCTGACTATGGTTTATTTATAATTTATATTACTTAATCATGAATGAAACTGAATTTCCATACAATAATTGTTCTAGTATAAGAAATATATTTTGTGATAGTTTGAGTATGATTTGGGAGATATTGAAATAGAAATTTAACCAATCAAATCATTTTTTATGGATAAGATTTTGATAATAGTCATGCCAATATTATATCATATATCATTAATAATAGTGTCAATAATTTTACCATATTTATAGGAAAATATAATCTTCTAGAGAAACAAATTTTTTATTTTTATCAAGACTGAAACCATTAAAATTATGCAAACCATAATGTTTATAATAATTTATTATGTTTTTTGAATATGAATCTAAATAGCAAGATATCATCCCATGAAATGAAAAATTCAATTTGGAAATTGTTATATATTACACATTTTAAAAAATTCAATGTCTTGGACTCCCACAATCCAATGTTCACTGCAGATTATAAAGCCTTTTATTTTTCTTCCATGGTATGTACTTGCTCAAATGGATCAATTATTTATAACTATTATTAATAGTTTTCAATATTTTAGTGAAAAAACATAATTTAAAATAATATAATTTAAAATATTAACAATATTATTCCCAATGAATGATAGTTCAAGATGTTAGAAATCAATGACACTAAACATTTCAAAAAGTTATGTCTATATAAATATAAAATAATATTGATGCACTATGAGTGTGAAATGAATGGTGATACTACAAAATTAAAAACTTAAAAATGTAAATCACTCAATTATACTTAAGGTAATGACAATTTTTGTGGAATTAATACTTATGTATACCATTCTAAATCTATAATTTCAAAAAGTAAATGTAAGAAATATAGTCAAAGTGATCAAGATTATATAACTAATGAACATTCCAAAATCGCAATATGATTAAAATATCATATAATAATTAAAATATGTTCACCATAAATACATCAATGAAAAATAATAATCATCAAGAAAAATTATCTATGAATATTAGAAGGACTATCATATTAATCCTAATATTCTAAACTAATCTTGAAAAATAGAATGAAAATAATACATTTTAAATGAAATGAGTGAAAAATATTGAATGATTATGAAAAATGAATCAATAGTGAATGTGACATATTTTCAACTAGTTAATCTGATAACAGTTGAACAAAAAGGTAGAAAATAGTTTTATTATATTAAATTATTTTAAGGATTGAAAATTGATTCAATTAAAAGTTACATGAAGTATCCCTTATAAATATATAGCTTTATTCTAAATTACATTATTGTATTAAATATTTTTATTCAAATTCATCAAATGATGTTATTGATATGAAATCTAATGATGAAAAAGTAAATTTAATAGTAGATGATGAATAATTACCTTCTATTGTATGTAATGGATAGATACATAACTCTTATGAATGATGAATACACTAAACTAAAATGTTTTGATAAAATTATTGAATAAAAAATATTAAATCTTATAAAATCATTCATAAATTTACTTCATGAATATAAAACCATTCAAATAAATTATATATTAAATTATATTTATGGATCAATTTGGTATATAAAATATATTTGATCATAAATTAAATGTTTAAAAAATAGATAATTATAATATTATATTTCAAATTAAACAAATGTATTTCATTTTAGAGAAATATATATTTATCTACATCGAGTAATGATAATTTTGATAATATTTTAAAAAAACTATTACCATATAGAAATTAAATTGTAAATGGGTATATTTATGATAAAGTGGATCGTCAATATTTCTATTTTTAATCGTGGAGTTATACTTTTTTAATGAAATTCATGATGGAGGTTTTCTGGTATTTATTGTTCTATAAACGTAGTTGAATACTTATTTTTTAACAAATATTTTATTTTAGGATAACTAGATGTTGTGAAATATTAAAGGGTTTGAGATTTATAGGTTCCAAACAATTAATTTAAAATGTAATCGTAATAATAGAATTCTTTGTTCATAATAAAATATTTTTTTATTTTTTATGAAAATAATTTATGGATTAGAAGTATATAAATTGGTTCTAGGATTATGGTATTTGACGATATATGACACATGATAATAAATATTTTTTTTTCAAATAATATGAAAGGATGATGAGTCAATTTTGGAGACAATGCACCGTGTTAAATCACTATAATTCAAGTTTCCTTTCTAATTGAAAAAAAATTAATTTTTTTATGTATTTGGATTTAAGAACTAACTTATCTAAAGAAATTTTTATGTGATCGGGGATATATATTTTACTTCATAAATTCTAAGTTTTATATTTGGTGTTTGAATATTAATATTATCTTATTTTTTTGAAGGAAATTGTTTTAGACAATAAACTTTTTAGAATTATGAAATTCTAATATTCCTCTTTTAAATGACTCCAAACACATATCAAATTTATGGAATTGTATATTAAGACATTTTAACTTTCAAACGACATATAAAATTTCTAAGAATGGTCCAATTAGGGCTCTACCATTATATAAGTTTAATTCAATCATAGTCTACATTCCTTATCAATTTGTCTAGAAATATAACTCTAGTTTTTAATATATGATTAAAGAATCAACATAAAAATCATTTCAAGTAGTGCATATGGAAATATTTGGTCTTAGAAAAACATGAATTAAATTTAGAAAATAATATATATATAAATATCTTTATTGATGATTAAATTATATTTAATTAAGTATATTTTCACAATGGAAAATATAAATCTCAAATTATTTTAATCTATTTCATGATTCTATTGAAAATGAGAACAAAAAACATTTGGATACTCTCAAGAGTGATTATAGAGGAATTTTTTTAACTATAAATATAATTGTTTTGTAACAACCGTATTATTGATAATGTTTATGTACTAAGGAAAAAACTTCAAAATGGTGTAGTAGAATGGTTAAAAATTTATCTTTTCAAAATTAATCAAAATTGTTTATGTGAGTAGTATATTTCTTGTAATTTTTTGGATAATCATGTGAGAACATTCTGGTATACTCAAAATCATCTTCTACTTAGATTTTTTTATAATAGAACACATTATTATTTATGAATTTTATGAAAGTAAAAACATTCTTACCTAAATGTTCATAGATGTAAAATATTTCATCGGATCAAAATACATAATTTTAAATTTGATGTAAACTCAATGAAGGTTTTTTTCTGTTATTATTCAACCAGTATGCCCCAAAGTGTTTTAACTAAAATATCTACTTCTCTTAATGAAATGGTTTATATAATGATCATTTAAACTAGTCGATTTGTTTCTAAATAGATGTAATTTTTAATTAAGTTGTTGTTTCCAAAATATTTCTAATCTAATAAGAAATGATAATTTAATTCTATTGATTTTAAATCCTACCAAAGAAATACTTTACCTCAAAATATTATTTTTTATTAAGCCACATTAAGGTAAAAGAGATCATAGAATTATTAAACACAATACTAAGATTACTCGAGTTAGACAATCTATATAACTCCCAATACAGAGTACTGAATTGACTGTATAGATACTCCCTAATAAGTTATTCATGGTGAGACACCATTCTGCCCATTATCTAGATGAATTACTCCAAGTTGATTCTACCTTGGTTGAAGCATCTTGCCATGATTTGGTCTTGCTTGACTATCTACGCGTCTTTCTCCTCATTGGTATCAATCCGCAATATTCTTTCACAAATCCTTAAAATTTCCTCATTTGAGTCATTTTTCCAAAAGATTTTTTGAAGAATCTCTTCCATGGAGTGGAAGATGAGCCTCATGAAGTCCACGCCCTCTTTTTCCACCACTCTTTGAAATCTCTACATGGAGCCCCACATTCCCCATCTTGAAGGCCTTTACTAACCTTACTTCAAAATTTTTTGGTCGACCTGGTTTCCATTAGTTTAGGAAAGTGAGAGTTGTATTTGCCCCCCTTGGGGATTTTCCCCTAGTGAACTATGGATTTCCCCGATTCATGCTTTCCTTTTTTCCCCTTCTTCATTCTTGGGATATGGGGACCTTTCCCTTGGAACTTCTCCATGCTATCTACTGAGATTTGGCAAAAACTATCATCACCTGAATCATCATCCTCTTTTGTCATTGATTGTTCGTGAGCTTCTAAACCTTCAAAACTATTTTTCACCTCCACGTTGGGCCTTCTCAGAGAGTTCTTGGACAACATGGAGAATCCAACTTGTCTGCTTTAACCTCCATGTCTTTTTTCTTCTCCCCATCACTCCCAATGTTCTGGAAGGAGAATATAAGAATGAGAGTGTTTGGGTCCTAGGGTCCTAAGACACAGTCCCCATCTCGCCTTCCTTGACAATGGAAAGCGTGTGTAGCATCCTGCAAAAATACATCCCTTGCAATACCTTACTATTTTCATTATCAGTAAATTAATTCAATTAAAGATGTAAAATCATTAGTACATGATTATCATAGCAGATTACCCAAAAAATGTATCCTAATGAATAATTCTTTGTATTATATTATTGTAGAAGCAAGTTAATATATTAAAATGTGATGTTTCCTAGTTAATTTATGGTATCATCATACATTTATTTATTTTCATTATTTAATAGTTTATGTTTTTCAAATTTTTTAGTTTTTCAAAGTTATTTATTTTTCAAACATTTCTGGATTATCATAATGGTCAATTTAATGAATTTATCAGTTTTTCCAAAATATAAATTAATCATTATTATTTTATTTTCATTATTTATTGATTATAATTTCGATATATTAAACATTTATAATTTTTGGTAAACTAAACCAATAATTATCATTTAAAGTTTGAAGATCATCCATTATTACTAGAAGAAAAAATCAACAAGAATATAATATTTTCAAATATTTTATTTACTGTTTTATTATTCCATTGTTTCATAAATTAGTATAGATATAATCAAACCTCATTAAAGGAAATATTAAATTTTTAATCGTTATAAATATCATTTTATGGGGAATGTGTTTTTTATTTTTATACCAACAGTTTTAGAAGAAACCAAAACATATAATCAAACCATTATCATATAGAAATAAATTACAAATTTTGGACTATATATTAATTTTATATACTATTTTCTGAACATAGAAATTGGGAAATATTGTGAGTAAATTTTTTTATGTATTTTATACTCACTGGATTTGATTCCTTTTTTATTGTCATTTTTTGATGGGTGATCATAATTTTTTCTATCTGATTTTTTAGTCTAGGCTAAATATAAGGGAGATGAATTATTTATCAGGAATATTAAATTATAATTATTTTAAATTTTTCATTATCCATTGAATTATTTATTTTATGTTATCTATTTTCCAGACGGGGGAGATTGTTGTATCAATGAATCATGTAGATTTTTTATTTTTGATATCATTATACACATTTTGTGAAGATGGTCATACATGATATTTGGAATAAGTTTTTATTATTATAAATAAATAACTTCAAGTAAATAAAATATTTTAGATCAAAAATTGTTTGAAAACCATATAGTAAACTAATGATTCATACTATATTACGTCTATCAGATATAGACGTATTCATGTAGATCTAAAAAATTTAAAAAATATATGAAACAATTTATAGTTTAAATAGTTAATGAAGAATATATCATTAATTTATTTACATGTAACATAACTTATTAAAGAAAATGAGCATTTATGTTTTTTACAAGAATTCTTATTAATATAGTGACACCTTTGGTGTGGTAAGTACCTGAAAGATCATTAAAATTAAGTATATAAAATGTAGATTTTAATTTTAAATGATTAAATTTCTTTATTTTACAATCTTATCCTATATGGAATGGTTTCTTTATAAGTGTTGTTTTATAATATATCATTGTAATTTTTTCTTTATAAATAAATTCTGAATTTCAATTTTAATTGTTCTTCTATGATTCATTTTTTATTAACAGAATTAAGGGAAATGAATAAAGGGAATTCTCTAATCATCCTTATTGGGGGCTTCCACGGATTAGATGATATAGATCAGGTACTTCCATTAGGTGGATGTGAGCATCTATATAAAAGTTTTGTTGAGAACTTATGAATTTGGGAATACATCAATTTTGATCAGAATAAAATTAACGACCCCATATTAAAAGTTCAAAGTCATTGATATCCACAATCTAATCTAAAAATATACCTATTAATTGGTAAAAAACATTTTTTAATAATATCCTTCTAAAGGGGTATTTTTTCAATCCCACCCTCAGTTTTTTGTTTTTGAATATTCATTATTCTAACTCTCCTATTATTTATTGTAATACCAATATTTAAATTTTATTTTCTGTAAATAGATTCATCATAGATAGTTAAAATACAGATCAAATTATTTATAATGTATTTTTAGGTATTCCATGATTATTTTAATTCAATTAATCTAATTTTGTATCTTATTATTAAATACCAATTTGATTAAAATATTACATAAAGTAGAAAAAATTATAATTTTGTTTTAAAAATACAAATTTGCCCTCCCCAACCACTACTATATTATTATACAACACACCATAGGACAATAGAAATACCCCTAAGAAATAGCATGATACCTATTCATTAATTCTCATACAAATCTATGATATATTCTCAATATAATACCCCTGATCCCAAAACCTAGGAATCAAATTACCTAATAATGAATTTACTTTGTGAAAGGATATATGACAAAAATAGACTAATGATAACACTGTATTTATTACAAAAATGATATATTAAATACCAACCCACAAAAAAAATATTTAATTGCTGTTTAGTAATAAAAAATTATATCTATTATATATCCACTAAAATTTTCAATAATATTAAATGAATATTTCAAAACAATAATAACATAATAAAAATTTCATACCGAATTATTAAATATAATTATATTCACTTATGTGTCAATATATATTTATGTTAACCAAGATATTAAACATTAATACATGATTTAAATTTCCCATTATTTTCCCCATCCTCAATATACCTTCCAATTATAAATGTAATTTATCACGATATCATTAACAAATTTGTTTGGCTATATATACTATAATATATATCATAAAATCCATATATAACAAGTACTACAACTAAACATGATTTAATGTTCTATATTTATTTTAAACCACTCACAAATTATAATTTACAAACCATAATTTCACAACATAATCATTGAATAATAGTAACCCTATTCTAATTTTAAAAGAAAATAAGGCACAAATTCGAATGATTCATCACTAAATATTACTAAATTTCTACCAATTCCGTAATAAGAAAAGAAAAATACTATACCTCCAACACCATTCCTAGGAAAGTAACCAATACCCAAAATCCCTTGAAAAGGAATCCCTATATATGAAAAGAATAAGTACACTAGAAACAACTTCCCCCCATACTAAACTAGTATAATCAAGACTGGTGTTAAAGTCTAAATTGGTAATAATTTAATAAGAAAATGATAAACACTTCCCCATAACAAAAAATATCACTATGACCGTGATAAGGGTGTTAGATACTCCATGTTAAGGTAATATAATGTGAATTAATTAAGTATAATGATACCATAGTCGGTAGTAGTATAAAAGAATATTAAGGCATAATAAATTCAATGATATTGGTTTTATGGAAACCACGTATTAGGAATCCAAATTAAATTGTATATATTTTCAATGCTACTATTAATAGGAGAAAAATATTTATTAGGGATTATGGATCACAAAATTCTTCTTATAAGATAATATAACCATCCAAGGAATCGTATTTTTTAATTATGATTGAATAATGGTTTTATATATTCCCAACCATAATGAATATTGATAAACAAAACACCAATATATGGAATGAAAACCTATGAATCATTTCAAAGTATCCATAAAAATCATCCACCAAGAAATTTCATTCAAAATTATTCCATTAACTAAAAAATAATATAACTAATTATATCTTGCACTACAACCATTTATCAATTAATAATTAAGAATAATTAGAAAATATTTGATGGAAACACATTATATTAACAATGAACCATCTATTATTATAAAATATTTCAAAACCATGGAATGATAATTTGGAATTTTGAACAAAATAACATAGTTTTCCTATAGATGAAGAGAACAAATGACAATAACCCATAGAAGAAGATATAGTGGTATTTTTAAATGAATTCATCTTAAACCTACCATTTCACAATGATCAAGCACCTATATGATAGTATCTTTTCCAAAAAAAAAATTTCCCTAAAATAAGAATACAAATTAGTCCCCATATTTCTTTATTTATTTTACTATTTGGATGTTACAGTTAACCTTGGAAAATTTTTTATCACCTAAAAAACATTCATATAGGCCAAAACATGAATATGACTAAAATAACAACACTATATAGAGAAATGACCATTTTAATAGCGTTACTGAAAAACAAAAACAAAATATTAAAACATGTGGAAAATAGAATGACATCATCGTGGGGAAGAAAATTGATGTTTCCCTCCTTATTTGTTATGTTAAATTCTTCAATGATACTTCATCTTCAACACATACCGAACTCTTAGACCAATTGAATTAAAAACCCAATATGGAATTTCTATCAATGAAAATTGATGTTTTAACCATAATAAATCCAAAACTCAACTACATTACTTTTGAAACACCTCAAGAACAACACTGAAAACACTAACTCTATGAAGTCCCAATGTAATGGATCATGAAATCCTGGTCCTTTACACAAATATAGACACATTTACACAATACATATACATATTTATATAATTTGAGTTTGAGTGTATCAATATTTAAATTTTAATAAGATATTTACATGGATACATATATGTAATCATTTATTGAATACATATTATTCTATTATAGTTTTTTATTGCATAATAAATATATATAGTTTTGCCTATAATTTTTATAAATTTAGTTTATATATAATGTGATAGTGTATTTTTATATGAACTATTTCATTTTTTTTCTATGTGAAGTTTATTTCCATTATAATGTTTAAATTGAGAGTATTATTTATCTTATGTTTTAGTATATTTTAAATTTATTTGTATACAATATTTATGTATTAAATAAAATATGAATATGAAAAAAAAGATATCACACATATATATACATTATATATATGTATATTCACATTATATATATATATTCAAATTATAAACCATATATATAATATTATATATATTATATAATACTTTATCTGTATAATGTATATAATTTATAATTATATATTTAATATTCTTTAAATATATAATTCTTATGTATACCATATATAATTTCCATATTTAAAAAATGATAATTTATATGCTTGTTTCATTTGGATTATTTTTAATAGTATATATTTGATTAAATATATATCTATTCTATTGATAATTTCAAGAATTAGTGAGATTATTAATAATAGATGTATTTAATGATATATTAATACTTTTCAATAAAATAGATTTAATATGAAGTAAAAATCGATCGATGATTTTCATATGATGCGGGATAATAATAATTTAGTCAGAGTCTATCATGTTTTCAATAGAGCTCATATATAACACTTCTTGATTTATTTGCCCATGTTTAAACTTCTATTATATATGGGTTTTATATAGAAATTAGTCTTAGGAATAATTTTTTTATTAAATAAACAATGGTTATAATTTATAGACTAAAAAAAGGGATATACGAAACAAACCCAGTCGTTGGATTAATAATATGTTTTTGGATCATTTAATATCTATAAAATAATATAAAACAATAAAATTCATATTCACAAAAGGATAATGGTATTTATAGTTAAATATTTATACTCTATAAAACAATAATAGCCCTTTGATATATGGGAAAATAGGTAATTATATATCAGTTTTTCTAAATTTATGACACCATCTGCTATACTAATAGTATATAATTTTATATAAGGAACTGGATAGAGTGGAACAAGTTAAATTGATTATATTTATCCATTTTTTATACGTTACAAGATGATAATGATATTTTTTATCCATAAATTTAATCTAATGTATTTTCATATTCAATGGGTATAATATATAAAATATATATGTTTGTACAAGTGATAGATTATTTTGAAAAATGTTCTATAGTCACCATAATAAATGGGATAGGTGTCACATTACCTGATTCAATAAATATTTTTCATTTAATGCCATATATTGGGCTCTTAAATCTCCAATCCCATTCCAATATTTCATGTTCTATAAATTTTGGACCATAATTACAAAATACATCTAAAAACAGGTGAGGGAAAAACATAAATCGTCACCCAAAACATTTTACTCCAATCATATTCCTTAATGCTATATGTAAAAATAAAAAATATTTTAATATGTATAATTTTAAACTAAATTATTACAATGAAATATATTAATTTTTAAAATCTAATAAAAATATATGAAAATTCAAAAAAATGACCTATACTAAAAAATTCATTTGATATAATTCATATTTTATTATATGTCTCTACACTTAGTAATAATAAGGCTTTACCCTTCCATTCATAATTACCATTCATGTTTACATGTCCAGTAAAGTTCACATATATGGGGAGAGTATTAAATTCCATAGGATTTTCCCAATAACATTAATATGCATTTTATGAATGAGAAATCACCAAAATTTAATTCAAATAAATAATATTAAATTAAAAAAGAAAACATTGTCACATCATTAATCTATCCAAAAATTTCAAATAAAATTCCTCCAAAACCATATATAGGATCTTATTTTCAAATATTATAATCCAAAAAGGGTTCATAATTAAATTCAATTTTTAAATTAACTTAGTTTTATCTATCATTTTTTCTAAAATCCTTTTTTCTTAAACACTGACAACTGAAAAAAATTCAAATAATTATTCAACATGACATGATTTCTAAAATCAATTGGAACATCCCTACTTTTCAAAAAAATCTATCATGATAATATCTATATGAAATAATACATACAACCCATTTGTATGAATAATTCCCATTTTCTGTATCAATTTGTAACACATTAAAACATCAAACCCTTAATTATAGTGATCATTTTACATTCATACGTAGTCATCCCAAAAAATGATGGAAATAAGATCTATGGGTCTTTTTTAACATATACATGGAATATTAGTCTTAAATATGACTAAAAACCCATTTATAACAGATAAATTCCACCAATAACAATTACCAGATGAATACATGAAGACCATTTATCCAGAATCCCCTCCAAATGATTGAACAATACCAATTCAGTCAATTTCCAATCAAAAACACATTTCAATAAATATAATTATCCATTAATGATGAATATTTCAAAAATATGACCTTTATCAAATCTACTTGTTATAATTAAAAAATCTATTTCCAATTTCACGAATTAATGCATGAAAAAATTCACTTTTCCAATGAAACAATGTTACTTCAAAATTATTCTTCTCAAACAAATAATACCTCTAAAAAGAAATAATTTTCAATAAAATGTGGTTAATAATTAATAAATAGTTAACATTATGTTAAATAACCTCATGAAATGCATTATTCCATGAATATATACATGTCATTGGATGAGAATTCCCAAATACAATGTAAAATATTATTTCAACAAGTTGAATATCATAAATTACAATCAACAAGATCTATAAATATACATATATACCCCATGAATTAAATCATCCAACATTTTTAATCATAGATCCATGAGGGTGAAAAAAATCCAAAAAAACATGATGTAGATCACACTTGGGATGAAACATTAATTCTTTAATTTATAAATATAATCCAACATATAGATAATGAGTGACCATAAAAATTAATATGAATTTAGCAAGAAATATATAAGTTGATTTTTCAATCAAAATTTATGATTAATTTAATTTATTGTCCTTATAAAGAGAATAAATTTATTAGTTTCTTACTAAATAGTTTCTATCCATGATCTAATGGAAAGTGTAGGTTACCATGATAAACCAACAGACTCAATAAAAAGAATAATCATTAATGGTGAATAGTAATTTAGAATTTATAAAAAGGAATAAAATACCCACAAACTCAAAAAAAAAGTTGCACAACTTAATTTCATGAAATATATGATTGTGAGGCCAACAATATATACTATGTAAAAATAGAAAAAAAATATATCTAAAATTCATAATTATGAAAACAATTTAAAACTAAATGTAAAGGACCTATTTTCAATATAATGGTGTAAAAGAATTAATTTTTAATCATATTGAAATACTTTCTGTTTATTTATATTCATGTATGTCAAGAATATTCCATAAAATAATAGTAATTCATTATATGTTTATTAAAAATTATATGATTAGTTGGAATGTTGAAACTATTATAATAAAATTAATTCTTTTATCCTTGAAATTTAACTGATATCCCTTATCATAAATTAAAAATGGTATATTCTATTTTATCTTGGTTTGTCTCGCCATATTCCCTTCCAATTATTTTTTGTTTGCATAATATCAATATAAAATTAATACTTTATCATAAACTTTTATTCAATTCTTGTCCGAATGCTGAAATTGGTCTCTTCATATATGGCATATTGGGTTCCATATCCCGTGTCACACATATCAATAAACGTAAATATAACAGGAGATGTGAATTTAATGGAGAAACATGAAAATAATTATAATTCCTAACATAAAATTTTATCAATGATAATTAGAAAATAACATCACTATCCTTATCAATAATTTCAAAATTTCCCACATATCATATAAAAAATTTCCATATCTACAAAATACAACTATAACCCCTCTTAAGAGTCATTGTACTAAAATCTTTATAACTACTATAATAGTTAAATGGTTATCAGAAATGATGAATATAATACATCAATTGACATAGTAAAAAATTCCTTTCAATTACCAATAAATTTTACTACATATTACATATATTTCACAAAATAGGTTCCTATAAAAGATTTTTCAATACTCACAATAAAAAATAAATGAAATAAAAAATAATGAAAATTTATATTTTTCAATGGAGAGAAAATTATTAATGACTGGTATCTCATGTTTGAAATGAAAACATCCAATGATAGAGAATAAACCCAATTTTTCTCAAAATCAAGTACACATCAAAAAGTACATTCATAAAACCCATTAATAAAACATTCTTTTCTTCATTTTTCTATGAATAATATACCATACTCATTTTCAAATATATCTCAATATAATTTTAATGTAACTTATATAATCTATAAGTAAATTAAAATAGGTATTCAGAATAATAGAGTTTAGATGTCTAAAAAATCCATTTGAATAAATATTTTTAGGATATCAAACTAAAAAATATTTATTTTAAAGGAATGATATATACTAATTTCATTTCTTGGTATACTGTTAATAAAACACCATCAGTATTTCGTGGGGATAATAGTAACCCAATAACTAAATCTAAATGAATTACATTTTATTTCCATATCATAATTACTAATATTTTTAACATATCATTCATAGTATTATATTATGAGTTGTGTGAATATCCCAATAATAAAAAAATTAAATAAATAAAAAACTGAAAGGGTAAATACAAAAAATGATTTTATATGATAAATTCATAAATATGATTGATATATTGATTGATAAATTAATATATTTTTTATTGTTATAATAAAATTCAATATTAATTGGTCCAATAAGAACCAAATATAATATTTTTATAAAAATTATTCAATTAGTCATATCTAATATAAATGTTTTCTATCATAAATTAAAATAGTGATAAAACATAGTTTTTAAAAAGAGTTCAGAAATATATTGTATACAAGCCTTATATTTAAACCCATTTACATGAAAGGATTACCTTATTATAATGATTCTAAATGTGATGATGATACAATTTCTTCTATTTTTTTGAATATAATGAAGAAAACTATCCTTCCATTATGAAATGGAATTAATTACCTGGCTACTTTTTTCATTTGATGATTTATGGAAATAAGTGTAAAAGTTATAATGATATGATAAATATTTTTAGACCACAAATACTTTTTTTTCACCACAATATCATGAATATATTTAATCAATTTCATTTTATATAATTTGATAAAGGGTGATAACCTTTGAGATAATGTGAAATAATGTTTTGACTTTGTGAAAATTTTATATTTCTAGTTATTTTTCATACTTGATTCAACAAAGGAATTATTGCATAAGTTTTTTTATTTCATCCAATATTCCTTTTGTCCTCATTTATATCCTTTATTAGGGATAAATTCTCATTATACTAATCCAAGGTTTTATTTTCCCATGTCAAATCCTTTATGACCTTAAATAAAATATCCATGATTAATCCAGAACAAATCCATATACTAGCCACTTAATGTCACATGATATCTGGTGTTTTTCTATGATTAAATACGAACTAGATCCTTCCACTAGTAGGTAGATTTTCCTCCACCATTTTAAAAATGGTGTTCTTTAACATGACGGGATAATTTTTGAAACACTAACTAGAGTGTAGATACACACTAGATTTTCTTTTCTTCCTGTAGTCCTCAAAGAACATTATTTTCCTTGAATATTCTACTCAATCCTTCAATATAATCTTAAAAATTCATTTCTTAGTTTCATTTCATAAAATGATATATCAATCATGATATTCTGCTAGTTTATTAAGGATATGTTATTGTATGTTAAATAAAACCAGTAATCACAAAAATAATTTTTTTAAACACATAGCTGAGCATTTTTTATCAAGAAAATATTAGCATAGAGAGAGATAGATAAAATAATCTCCCTATATATATTGTTAAAAAAACTTTAGAAAATGATAAAAAAATTAAATAAACTATGGAAAATGTATTCAATGTAATTAAATATATTAAATAATAATTGATTTTATGATATTAAGATATTAACAAAGGTAAAACCACACCCTTTTGATACATAATAAAACGTATATCTAATAAATATCACCCTTTTACCCTAAAAGCTTCACCCCACAAGTGATTATGAAAATAAAAACATTGATGGAAGATATGCAGATTTTTATATTATCAATGTAATTTCAGACAAGTAAGGTAATTATGATGTAGAATACAGTATTCATTATAATGATATCAAAAAATGTTAATTTATAGAATAATACATGTAAAACAAAAAAAATTTATATGATATAATTAAGTAATTTCCTGAAATAAATTAAATAAAAATATTGCATTATATAACATTTTTTTGATATTCAAAGAATCTATGTAAATATAATTTCAAAATTTTAAAACAAATTGATAATACTTTTTCTAAATATTTTTAAATAAATTATAATATTATTAAAAAATATTATTTAAAATCATAATAAAAAAATATTTGAAGATGGGATAAGAAACTTTTCCTATAAAATAGATAATATCTATACATAAACTATTTTAAGATATGGATTGGATGGAAAAAAATTCTTAAAAAGATATAACCTCTCTATTGGTAGAATAATAACCCATAGATGAATGCGAGAGAGGTGGGAAGCTATTGAAATAAAATTCTAAAGATAAAGAGAAACTATAAAATATAAATATTTCATCACCATGAGATAAGATTATCAAAAAAAATGTCGGTCCTCCTCAATTGGTTAACTAGTGGTTTGTATATTTAGATAATTAACTATTACTATTTTATGTTATTTTTAAAATTGACTTGTTATATTTTTTATAGATCAATGATTCCTAGGAAAATATACAAGAATAAATTATATGTAACTTTATTTTTAAACTCTATTGTATTTTGGTTAGGCCATTTTTGTTAATAAGAAATATATTTATGAAATAATATTGGGTTTACTAATATTATGAAATAATGAGTTAGGAGACCAATCAATTACAGTATCATATTTTTTATGAGTTATACATGATTAAAGATAAATACATTTATCTCTGCCATGTATATAATTATTTATAATTTAATTCAAAAAATAAATATTTATTTTTGAAAATTTTTATAAAACTTATTTTGAGTGAATCCTTTTATAAATATAGTATTTTGGAATTACTTGTTTTATTGGAAAAACTAATACCATGTTATTTTTATTGGATATTGGGAACACTAATTCATATAATGATATTGTTCACCAATGGGGACTGAGAGACTGTATCTTATGATCTAAGATTTTAGATTCTAAAAACACAAATTTAGGTTGATCAAGAATGTTGAACACTAAATGTTATTAATTAATGGAAAAGAGATCAGTTTTATTAAAATGAAGATTTTTTCATTAAAACATATATTTATTTATATTTTTGTTATTTTAATATAGAAAAGTGTTCTTGATAGGTATTATCTTGTTTTATTATTGATTATAATAGAATGAAGTAGAGGATGAATGAGAGAAAGTAGGGGAACTGGATGAACTATGAGAATTGGGTGACATATCCTCATCACCTACAATGATACGAGGAATGAGTCATTAATAAATCATTGTATTATGTTTTTTATTTTAAGAGATTCACCACTCGTACACAATATTTAGAACATATAATCCTTCATACCTTTTATATTTCATTAGTAAATAGGTAAATCCATCTCGATGTGACCTTTTCCATTTAATTCATAGTAAATCACTTCTAAAACTTGAATTTGAACAATAGTTTTTTCATATTGTGTTTACTTATTATTATTCAAGAGTTTTGTAATCTTATTTTCTATATTTTAAATTTTATGTTGCCTTTTGGTTCACTCTCCATCATCAATATCGTGGAATTTAATTTTTTATTTTTCTTCTTTTTCTTCTTTAGAATCTTTAGATTCTTTTGGATTAAGGGTTCATGGTTGTTTTTTACATCCTGATGGATCCATTTATATTGTCAAGTGGAATATTTTTAATATCCTTAACTTCTATTATAATTGTATCCTCTGGTGCATATGATCTTTGTAAACCCCATATAATTTCATTATGTAATATTTCTCTAGACATATCATCACCATGAGACTTTTACTCACTCGATATGTTTTGAAATTGGATAATCATAACAAAATGGATTCAATTTCTTGAGTACTATAACTAACTGAATTTTTAATTTATTTTATTTAAAAAAAATCTATATGGATGAGCAGTAATTGAGAATTCAAAAGATAAAAAACAAAATATTTATGAAAAGAGATACAAAATTCAAAAAAATTATATAAAAAACCAGAGGAGAAATCGAACCAAGAGGAACCCACATCACCCAATAGGACACCTTCAATTTCCTTAATAATAATGCCTATCATCGTCAACATTCATACCCCACCATTATCATCGTTGACCATCAACACACGAGTATTCTATAGAACACACCACATCTATTATGACCATCATTAACAACTCCAATTTTCAACAATAACGAGAAATTAACTCATCGATTCATCAAAACCACTATTACATAAGATAAAAACTAATAAAAATAACCCCATCATCATGAAGTATCACCCAAAAATAGATGAAAATAGAAATCATGAGTGAAAAAAACTAATACAAGTGATTATAGAAAACACTAAATCAGAAATATATCTCCAACTATCACTAAACACAAACAAAATTGAAATGTAAGAATAAATTAGAACACAATAATCAACATGGTCAATCTGTAGAAGAAGAAAACCATCATCGATGGTAGATATCAGAATACCCAAAAAAAATATAATATTGTTTCCCCAAAAAACAATGAAAAAACATGTATATACCCAAACCATATGAATCCATATCAAACATCTTCATCAAATAAGGACCATTGTAGCTCTGATAGTGGCTTGGTTCATCAAAGATTATGATTTACAGATCATAAACATAGGATAAAATGACTTAAGCTGCTCAAGAAAAACTATTGGCTCCCAAATACCATAACCTAAAAACCCTATTTTACAACCATTCCATTTATGACTAGGAGATAAGTCATGGAACATGGGGTCAGAAAATGTTTTTGAGCTACTTAGGGATCCGAACTACCAACTGCTAAACCCCAATAAAAAATCTGTTTGACACCCAGCTCCACATCCAGCTTAAAGTCGCACAGGGGAACCATTGGTCAGAATAAAAACATAGTGGTCAAGGGATTTTGTAAAAAAAACCCTCATTGGAACTATGAAAACATCACATTCAATCTTTTTCTGAGAAGAATGATGCCATATAAATGAATATATACATGTAAGAAGATAGGCATGCGAATATGTGGAATTTTGAGAGAGGAAGGGGGATGGGGAAGAACAAATGAAGAAACCTCCCCCCTACATCTCATCGCTTAGGGGAACCCTAGGGTGATAGATTCCTTGCGTACATTCAATTCCAATGTTTTTTATATATAAATCTATAATAGTGTATTTTACTTTATTCAAGTATTCATGAGTAATTTCAAATAATTTCAATTTTTCATGAACTGTTTCCATGAATATTTATGAGAAATGAATTTTGTTCTAATACAGAATGTAAGGAATTTATATCCTTAACATTTAACTGAAAAGATGAAATTCTATAGGGTTTCAATTTTCCGTCTAGTTCAGTTACAATCTTATAACTATACATAATCATTTTCCAATGAATGATATTAAATTTTTCTAAGAAAATTTGAAATTTCATTTCACTAAAAAGAGTAATTTGATCAATCAGAGAAAGAATAATAAGTATAATAGGTTGATTCTGTGAAACAATTATACATTTTAATAAATTTATATTTAATGATATCTTTCTAAAACAATATCTTAAAACACATTATTAAAAAATAATTATAATTAAAAAATTTGAAAAAATAAAATGGTAACCTCTAATAATAATTATTGGTCGGTGAAAGATATAAATTTATGGGCTATAATTTCTTTTAAAAAAATGCATCATTAAATTAAAAACCAATTTTAAAAATTAGAAACAATAATATAATTAGATAAAGTGATAATGAATTGGAATCAGTGGATATATTATTTTATAAATTGTGTACATATTATAAATATAATTTCAGTATTAATTTAGTGAGTAATAATATAAGAAAATGTTCATTTTTAATTTATATAATTATGTTTATCGACGATGATAGATTAAAATTTGAAATTAAAATAGATAGAAAGAATGTTTTGATGAAGGAGTTCAATAATTGATTGTTGTCAGTTCATAATTCTTTTCTCAGTATAATTTTTGGTATGTTTTACTTACATGAGATTAACAGACATTGAGAAACAACATCGTCCCTATATTTTCAATTAGATATCAAGAATCTCATCCACCCTTTCATCAATGGTCGAATGGACCTGCCTCCATTTTTGCATCAATTATAGGAAATAATCCATTATATAATCATGTTTATGAAGGGATGGATTTTTGTATCATGGATCGATTACAATTACAGTCCCCATTCCATTGAAATTATATATTCATTTTGAGATGAGATGATTGAGTGAACGTTGATATTTATATGGATTCAACATCCTTGATTTGATAATGTAATGGTTATAAATGTTTAATGATTATATTTATTCCACTATAGGTCTCAATTTATTGTCTTCATAAGAGTTATAGGCCCCTTTGATCTAGATATGTCTTCAATGGATCAAGTTAAATCCATTAAAAACTAATATATTAACCATGAATTATCTTGGTCAATAAAACTAGATAGACACACTATTCCAATATCATGTTAGAACACTTTCTATGAATCATTGAAAACTAGATAGATCTAAAGGCTACCTAGTGCTCCTCCACCAACATGTTAGTAACATTATACTACATGGGGAGCTGCATCCCCCCACCTCTTGATGTATGATGTCTTTAGACTAGATATCCATTATGGATGAGAGTGATCTAAGATATTCCTCTCCCAACTAGATTCCTTCTAATACATTGATCTACCAATGAATATAAGTTCCATGTTTTCATTAAATATAATGAAATTTAACCATTACCTGTAATTAATTAATAAAGGAAATGAAAAATTCCTTTTATAAAAAGATAAAATATATTAATGAAATTTTTAGAGACACATTTGACTTTTTATGATAAGAGAAATTCCATGGGATAGGATGGGAAAAATATTAAAAACTATCATGTAGTCAGTGTTTGAAGATTATCTATTTAAAAATATAAGAATTAGAGACACATTAAAAAAATTTCGTCGGTATTCATGTCCACTATAAGTCATTTCTAATTTCTGTATACATCATGGTATCTTTTTTACACACATTCACGCATGAATGGTGATAATATTTTAAAGGAAAAACCCCATAATAGTATTAGAATAACCACACGGTCCAATAAATAAATTAATAAATCTATCAAAACAAACAATCCATCATTTATATCCACATCATTAATGGATCCCTACATCATCTGATATTCATATTTTGAAACTTTTCTCAATATTTTATGGTACACTAACATAAACCTAACATTGGTATTAAAGAGATACACACCATACATTGTTTTATATGCCTCACTGTGAATAATAATATATTATCCCTTTAAATTCCACTACTCCATTACATTATTTGGAAATTGAGTATTGATTTTCCTACTAATATCATATAACATTATATTTCCCATTACTAATATCTATGTATATTTAAAAAAATTATTCTATTATACAAGCCATTATTTTATTCAGTTGTGATGAGATTTTGTAAAAATAACTAAATATTCGTATAATCCTTAAACAATATTAATTTCAATCTATTGGTCCAGTATTGAATACAATATTCTATAGTGGATGGGGAATAATGATACACACAAAATAAAAAATTTAATCTCTAATGTCCATATCCTAGTTTTCATCTATTTTCATCATTGGATGGTTTGCGGTCAATCTCTATTTATCTCATTGGAAAAAAAAATTAATGTAACATATGTGTAAGAAATATAAAGAATTATCACACAATGATTTATATTTTGTACCAAATGGTCCAATCCATTGATAAATAACATGGTGATGTGATAGGGTAACAAAATAAAATATCATGAAATATATGAGAGAAATAATATTTTATTTTATCATCACATTGTGTCATGTTGAAATATACTTTATTGGTTTATGAAATACTCATTATCTGTCTAATGGTTACTTGATATTTGTCTCATTTAGAGACTTATTTAGTGATGGTAAAAATATTTACTAAATGTAAGGTTATCTTCAAATTAATTATATATAAATAAATATTTTTATAAAAAAAAAATTTCACTGGTCTATATTGAAATCCATGTTCATAACACATATCTTCTTTAATGTTGGGTGATGATATCCTATGAATGTGAGGATTACCTGTTAATATTCCACATAATAATATTAGAGAATAAGCTTAAAAATTAAAGATAATATTAAAATATAAATATATAAATTATTATCTATAATCAATTCCACATGTATATGGTTGTGTAATTGAATCTCTATATTCTTCTTTATGAGTCACATTGCTCGATTTTTTGTAGCTCACTAGAAAATTATTATATGTAGAAATAATATACCTAATTAGTTCATTTTCCTCCTCTAATAGTCTAAATTGGAAATATCGATATCTATCTTTTTTTCTATAACATTATAATATGTTTTTGTATAAAAAAACAATATTATAGAAATTATTTGTTCAATTCAATGATGCATTATCATGTTATGAATCCAATGAATTAATTTTGATTAAACATCCATTCAAATTTGGTTATACCATTAATGAGCCATGTATTTAAAGAATAAAAAATTTTAATATCTATTTATATTTATGAATACAGTATTAATTTTATGTTAATGTGGACACTTTTTTCGATAGCATACTTGATGCGTAACAATGGGTTTCTCTGAAGTCTTACGTTTCACACAACATTGAGTAATACCAAAAAATGATACAATAGTAATATTAATATTTTAAATGGTATTTAAATTCTTGTTGTTGTAAGGTAGAAATAAATAGTATCAACTGAATTATAAAATTATGTTTTACTCCTTCATTGGTAACCAAATTTATTAGAAATATAAATATAAACCAATTGTATTTAAATGATGCGTTTTTATAAAAATGAATAAATGTGTTTATAAAATCATATAAATCTTTTTGGATTTTTATTTATGGAATAATATATGTTAATTACTCAATTTAATGTTTCAAATTCATATAATTTGTATTCTGGATATGATATGTGTACAAATTCAATTATTCAGATAATAGAAGTATTTTTCAAAAATACACTTTTACCCCTTTTGAAGGAAAACTGTTTTTAAATCTATTTTCTGTCACCGTTATATTTTACATTTGAAAAAATCAAATTATTATTTACAAGAGGAAAACCAATATTTACTTTGGATTGAATTTTGGTATTTTCCTGATAAAATTCATATTTTAATGAATAGTGGAAAATATTTCTTTTAAATTTAAAATTGCCATTCCATGTAATTTTTTATATAGTTGTACTATTCTATAAATAAGATTTAAAGTTAAATTGGAGGAAATATTTATCATTTAATCCAATGTGGGTAATTGGGTGTAATTTTCCTTTGAAATTTGACATAAACTCATATCAATATTTCGATAGTTATTACTTCTTAAAAACTGGATTTCTAGTTTTGAACTCGGGAATTGATTTTAAATTATTTTCTACCAATTATTTGTATTGAATTTGGAAAAATGGATTTCATATTTGGAACCATAAGATCCATATTCTATAAATAGGTAATTTATTTTGGACATTATGAATAGTACCTTTAGTAATTAATTTTATTTACCATGGTTAAATGGTATATCTTGTAAATAAGGGAATGAAAATAATATTATAATAATATTAAACTACCCTAACACATTTATTAATTCTATTTGATGAGATATTTCCTACCATGTGCATCCTTGGAACGATTTGGGGACCCCATGGAGCCACTTGGGTGCGATATTTTGATGTTATAATAATTAATTTAAAGTATAGTGAAATATAACATATACATGTATATTTTATTAAAACAATTATAATATTAGGTTATATAACATATATCATTGAATATATATATTAATTTTAAATCTAAATATATTTCCTATATCATGGTATTCTATTTATAATTTTTAGACATTATATAAATAATATTATTTTTGACACAATGATAATGTGATGATTACCTTATTAAAAAAATATTCAAATAATTGATATTATAAATATTAAAAGAAATATAATTTGATCATTTTTATTTAATTCGTGATTTTTTTGTATTATTAGGAAATTTTATATTTGATTTAATTCATTTTTATTTAATTAATCAAGTTTTTTGGACATTATCAATAATCAATTACTAAATAGAGTGACAATTGACATAAATTAGTTTTGAAAACAAATACTATTATATTAGATGATATAATAGCTTTAAAAAATATGATTTTTCTAGTAGACATATAAAATCTTACTAATATAATTAATGATCTACATTTAGTTTTAGTTGGATTTTATAGAACCTATAGTAACCACATATTTTTAAAATAAAAGAAGGCATGGTAAGAGTTAATTTTTTTTACTAAGGGATAAATGTAAAATATAAGGTTAATTTTATGACATAAACATGTCAAAAAATTATTGGATGATTTTTATTCAAACAAAAATAACATCATAATTGAATTAAATGTGTTTTTACCATTTTTAATTGTAATTTAATTTGTCAAAAAATAATATTACAAGACCTTTCTAATGTGACCCTCCTCCCTCTAATAAAAGGCCACCCCTCTACCCACTTTCTTAAACCTCTAAATCCCCTTCTATCATACAAATTATTCTCAAATAAGATCCCAAAATCACTCCCATAATCCAGAAATCCTCACTATTTGTGGAAGGATGATATAAAAATTCATTAATCTCAAATCAATAGAAGTTACCCAATTTAGAGGTAATGTCTTCTCTCAAGTTACATTCCTTTATTTTCCTTCTCTAATCCTTGTGTATTATTATTATATGATTACATAAAAACACAAGTATCCTCAATATTCTAGTAATTGTTTATGACAAGTATTCTAACTACACATACACACACCTCCATATAATGGAAACGAACATACTATTTCTGTGTACTTTTAACTACTGCATCACGAAATGATGATTGTTTAATTTTATCCTTCCACCTATCATAGTGGACAATATAATGGATATTTATTTATATATGATAAATATTGTATTTATATTTTCTATATTCTTCTATAAGATACATTTACAAAACACCTTTATGCTCTTTGTAATGTGTAAATACGATAACTTCATTTGAGGAAGTGTAGACTACCGCCCCTTAAAAGTGATATCACTCGTTCAGGCCATACATGGAACATATAAATGATATTCTTTATGACCCATACCCTAGGTCCGATGCTGTGACAACCCCAAGCCCACCTTCCTTTGTCCGTGGGTTGGCGACTAGCATCAAAGGCGTAAAACCCTAAACTAAGAAGGCATTGCCATTATAACTGTAAACACACACACAACATGGCACACAACTCGATACAAAACACTAAGTAAAACTATATAATAAGAGAGTGCTAAAAAAATGGGTATGAAAATAAAAACCCAACTGTAAAGTACAAGTACAACTCAAAAGGAAAAAATAGATGAAAGGTGAAAAATAACTCCTGGATCATCAACCACAGATCCTACCTGAAGGGTAGTTACAAATAGTCTCCTCTGCACCCCACATCCTTCATTCTCCACCGAATACCGACTCATCATGAGGTCCACCTCCAGGTACCATCCAGTCCTTGTACACTCATCCTCGGTTAGCGTTGTCCATCGTCTGCATCCAACACAATGAGGTGCGTGCATAACCTGTGTAGGGGTGAGTATTATGATACTCATTTGGGACCCCGAGACCCTCAAGGTCTCACAAAATCCAACAAGGATAAACCACCGGGTATAAAATCAACAGATAAACCCACTTAGGTATATTCCAATACATATACCCAAGTTATCAAGTAATCCATCTCAATCATGATGTAATCCAAAATTTACTGACTCAGCTCAAACATGTATACCAATTTTGTAGAGAGATAGTGATGATCAGATGTATCCACTGAATCATCTATTTAGTCAAACCCATACAGGATCCAGGAATAGAATTCAGATATGTCGAACACATATAGGATCTAGGAATAGTAAATGGACCTATCGAATATGCACAGGATCCAAGAAAAGTCCTTGAAGCTGTGGAATCCTCACAGGATCCAGGAATAGTCGTTAGTGCTGTCGAACCCACACAGGATACATGAACAGTCGTCAGTTCCCAACCAGCCACAGGGTTCCACACAAAACATGTTTCATTCTAGGAGGGTCTTCTCATCATGCCAAGTATCGATACATCAAATGGCACGAAGTCCAAAGAGGGAGTGTCTCAATGTTCCTGCCAATTAATAGAGGGAAAACCAAACAAATCGAGTCCAAGACATAGAGGATGAGATGACCAAGCTCTTTACCCAAAAGTAAACAATGTGTTGGAATAAGGTACACGCCGTGTAGTCGGACCTCTAGTATTGCCCATGTGCAAGGGCCCATGTCAAAGGGCTGATCGTGTAGAATAGGTATGTAAATTGCGTGTGGTATGGTTACAGGCCGTGTCCAAGAAACTAGGGTCGGCTATGTGTATGCTAGCCATGTACCCGTAAAAGGCCTCAACCCATGTTCACCGACCCGTGTAACTCGTACACTGGGTAGCCCATGCCACTGGCCATGCCTGGACGTGTGGTGGAGTACATGCCCATGTACTCCACTCTGTGTCTTCATATTCCCGAGATACATGTCAAGTCTAATGAAGCCGCTCCTACCGCACTGCGTAGATGGTACACGCCGTGCCTCTTGGTCGTATAATTCTGCCCATGTCCGTGTATTTCCTAGAATACATACCATGTCTCGTGAAGCCACTTCTTCCATTCTGTGTAGAGAAAACATGTCGTCTGACCAGGGTCACATGCCATGTATTACATTTCTAATGTTTGAAACTTAAGCCACAAAACGCCCATACTACATAGCGTGTTCATCAGATGTGCACGCTGTGTATTCTGGAATTTTCCAGAAACGGCGCCTCTGGCCAGCGCGCCTCCTATGAAGTACATTCTTCATTCTGACGGTCCATTCATCAAAAAACTTTATACACAAGGTTTCCTCGATGTTCCTTAGTCGTCTTTGGTGTTTTTAATACTCCGATCATCTTAGAAAACACAACTTGATTAACCCACTTAAGGAACGGTTAGAAAACATTCCTTCCTATTTTGGTCTGATCTATCACCTGCTATCGTCGTCTCACTGCCTCTAGGTCATTGTGATGTTGGGTCGTCAATTTGGGATCGTTGCGTCACACAAAAGTCTCAATGACATTTTTTTGTCACCCATGAAGAACGGAAAGAACAAACCAAACATTTACAAGAACAGCGGAGGGATCAGGCCATGTTTGTTTGGCCCAGTCCTTCCACATTAGTTTTCTAGAAAGCGGGTCAAGAGAAATAGTAATGGAAGAAATAATCAATGTTTCTCAAATCAAAACACACCCCAACCTCAGATTCATTTTCTTTGGAAAAGGAGATGAATATGTCTAGGATGACGTCGTCGGTGTTCTTCAAGGACGGTGCTTCCTCCCTTGTTCTGGTTGCAGACCAAAGAAGAAGATGTTTGTCATCGGTGTAAAGAGCATTCTTCATTCTTCAATGATTGTTCTTTACTGGGAGGAGCATTCATCGTTGGGATCTTCTCAAAATAATCCTCCACTCAAATTCCCAAAGTGAATAGATGTGCCAAATAATAGATTATATCATCAATAATTTCGTTGGCAAGAATATCAAAAAGAATTCCTAAACACTTGGTTGGAATAATTAATGTGAAGTTTGGTGGAACCATTAAGTGGGGAGCTCAAGAGGTTTCTCACCACTTAATGGGGAGTTCAAGAGGTTCTAACCTCGGGTGGTCCCCACCAAATTAATCATCCCATGGGAGGTTGAGTTAGGTTGACCCCCTCCACCATAACCTCTCATGGGAGGTTATGGTTTGGTGTTCCCCACCTCTAACCTCCACATGGAGGATTTAACCAACTAAAATAAAATTAATGTTTAAACAACCTTATTTTTGTTTAATTCATTAAAATCCCAAAAACTATCATTTATTTTAGACCATCTATCGTCGAGTTGAAATTCTTCTTAAGCGAATACTGGCGTTGTGAGTTCAATGGTGCCCTAAGATTTCAATTACGAGCACCGGTTAAAAAGTAAAAAAAACCATTCGTACATTTACTGAATGTACCCAAACAAAACTCCAGAAATAGATTTTGGGCACACTGGGCCTCAGAATCACGCCTAGTCAATTTACGTAGACTCGTAAAATTCCAATTTAATTGTGAAAAAAAATATCCACAGAAATTCTGAGTTTTTACATTCTCCCCGCCTCAGGGATTTATGTCCCTGTAAGCTACAACTCGAACTAAGGGAATAAATGGGGGTACTGAGCACGCATCTGACCCTCCCGCTCCCATGTGCTCTCCTGGAGGCTCCCATGCTTCCAACGAATGTGCACCAGTTGTATTGACAGTCCATGAAGGACCCACACCTATCGATCCAAAATATCCAATGGAAACTCCGTAAAAATCACATCATCGTCAAAGTCCAACTCCCCATGGTCAATGATGTGATAAGGGTCATGCGCGTATCTCCTCAGCTGGGATACATGGAAGTTGTCATGTACTTGGGTTAACTGGGGAGGAAGAGCTAAACAGAATGCCACCTCTCCAACTCAACCTATATGACTTATGTCTGCTATGTGCAGTCTTCATCCGCTCCTAGATGATTTGCACCTTCTCTGTGGTAGCTCACACCATCTCTGGTCCTATTAGTGCTAACTTCCCTGGGTTTGTCCAGCACAATGGCGATCTACAAGTTCGACTATACCAGGACTCAAAAGGTGTCATCCCGATGGTGGAGTGACAGCTTTTTTTGTATGAAATCTCCACCAAAGTTATGTTATCCTCCCACCTACAACCGAAGTCGAGGACGCATGCACGAAGCATGTCCTAGAGCGTCTGAATGGTCTGCTCAGTCTGACCATCCGTCTGAGGACGGAAGGTAGTGCTCAGATGACGTTGTGTCCCGAAAGCCTCCTACAACCCCTTCCATATCTGGGATGTAAACTGTGTTTCATGATCGTAGGAAATAGAAAAAGGTACTCCATGTAGCTAAAAAATCTCCTACATATAGAGGTATCTCAATCTCTCTACTGAACCCTACTCTCTGATCGGTAAGAAGTGGGACGACTTGGTGAGTCGGTCAATGATAACCCAAATCGAGTCATGACCCCTGGATGTATGTGGAAGACCCGTCACGAAGTCCATGGATATCTCATCCCACATCCACTCTGGAACCTCTAAAGGATGAACCAAGCCCGATGGTACCTAATGCTATGCCTTCAATTGCAGTCAAGTGAGGCACCGAGATACAAACTCTGCAACTACCTTCTTCATCCCTGGCCACCAGTGCTATCGTCGAAGGTCCTGATACATCATCGACACTCATGGATGTACCACTAGAGAGGACGTGTGAAAGTCTTTCAACCCTACCTCATGAAGTCACACTGGCACCATAGTACATCCTATAAATATGATTAAGTGCTCCCCACCTTTAGAAAATCAATCAGGTTCCTGGCCTGTGGATATCTGAGCCCATTATATCTCAAAGTCAGCGTATCCACGCTACACCTCCCTGACTCGCTATATAAGTGGGGGAGTGACTATAAGAGACTGATGAAAGGGTGATATGTCCCGGTCCACAAAGGATATCTATAAAGTAGCCAGCCGTTCTATCGCCTTTCCTAGCAGTTGTATGCCAAATCTCTTACTGAGTGCATTTGCTACAACTTTCACTTTCCTAGAAGTATAGACTTTCTTGAAGTCATAGTACTGGAAATACTCAACCCATAGTTGTTGTCTCAGGTTCAAGGCCTTCTGAGAGAATATATACCTGATACTCTGGTGGTCAGAGTAGATTATAAAACACATTCCCATTAGATAGTTCCACCACATCTTCACGGTGAAGACAACTTCAGTTTACTCCCAGTCATGGGTGGCATAGTTTTTCTCATGTTTTCTCAACTAATGAGAAAAATAAGCGATCCATACTCACTCCTACATCAGGAAAACCCTTAGTTCGGTCCCTAATGTGTTGTAGTAAACTGCATACCATATGTCCTCCTATAGAAGCATCATGATGGGGGTCACTAGTCAGCCTCTACCTTAGCTCCGTAAAGCTCTACTGGCATCTCTCTGACCACATGAAGGGTTTCCCATTCTTCTTCAAGGCTGATAGTGGTGATGAAACTCTGTAGAAGTCTGGTATGAACCTCCTATAATATCCAGAAAAATCCAGGAAACTCCAGACCTTCGTCACACTCCTGGGTGGCTCCCAAGAAATAACCGCCTCAATCTGCACTAGATCCACTGCAACTCTAGCCTTTGTGATGACCTTTACCAAAAAGTGAACCTCTCGGATCCAAAACTAGCACTTTGAGAGTTTACCATAAAGCTGTTGATCTTGGAGTGTGTCAAGTACTACCTGCAAATGGTAGGCATTCTCCTCCTCATTATTCGAGTAGATCCTAATGTCGTCGATGAAGACTACGACAAAGTGATCGAGGTGTGGCTAGAAAAACTTGTTCATGAAACCCATGAACAATGTAGCATCATTGTTTATGTTGAAAGGCATAACCATGTACTCATAGTGGTCGTACCGACACCGGATAGCCATCTTCTGCACATCGTCATCTCGAACTCTAAGCAGGTGATAGCCTGATCTGAGGTCTATCTTCAAGAACCATCGTTCCCCCTTCAGCAGATCAAAGAGGTCGTCAATCCTCGGGAGTGGGTACTTGTTCTTCATGGTCACCTGGTTCAGGCGAAGATAGTCAACACAATGCCTCAATATCCCATCCGCCTTCATGGAGAACTGAATAGGGGCTACCCAGGGAGAAACACTAGGCCGGATGAATCCCTTCCCCTGCAAGTCCTCCAACTGTACCCGCAGCTTGTGAAGCTCAGAGAGAGTCATCCGATATGCACGTGTTGATATCGGTGTCGTACTGGGGTATATGTCAGTGTAGAAGTCTACCTCTCAGCGAGAAGGAAGTCGTGGAACATCATTAGGGAAAACATCCGTGTACTGGTCCACCAGTACAAGATAGATCGGACTCTCCACATCAACTGCTCCGATGGTAAGGCAGGCCAACTGATGAGTGATCGATTTCACCCTCCTCTAAGTAAGTTTGTCTTGTGCTGAAAAGGCTCCCTTCTCATAGATGAAGGTGAACCTTGTCCCATCCATGCAGACACACCACAGATTTCACCTAATATAGTCGATTTGAGAGTTTACTGTAGATAACCCGTCTATACCCAAGATGGCGTCGTAAGGCCTCAACGCCGCTACGAGGAGATCCCAGCCGAAGACCTTGCCTCCTAGAGTAAACTAAAACTGCCGACACTAGTGTATGATAGTCATGTATGATCCCGTGGGATTCTCTAGCCACGAGTATTAAGCCAACGGCTCTGTCGGAATATTCGAGCTCCGAATGAGGAAAGTGGAAATGAAAGAGTGACTAACACCTGTGTCTATAAGAACTGCAGCTAAGTTAGAGTAGACACAGACCGTACCCCAGATCATCTACGGAGTGTTGTGATCGTAAGACTCACCTTTCTAGAGCTGAGATATCTCTTTTCCACCTGCTCCCTTCGGTCGGGGTGGACCTCTTGGTGGTGGTGGTGGTAACACCTCAAAACATCGCCCACATCCAGGTGAACGACCAGCTCCTCTACCACGTCTGCCTGCGCCTTGAGGATCACCTCAATTGATCCTCTGGCTATGCTTGGGAGGTCTCTCAACTGTCTTCTGATCATACGTATGGTGGGTCGGACAGTCACGAGCCATGTGTCCCTGCCCACTGCATGTGAAACACTGCATGTGCCTCGATTGACTAGCTCTGTCTTTTGTGCCTGGCACAACTGAACATGAGTCATGGGGTTGTCCACTGGATGGTCTGGTCCTCTTGGACCTCTGCAACATCTTTTTGCTACCTGCTAAATAAGACCCCACTACGTGACGCCCGATGGTGGGTCTCGCTTCTGGTGACTTCTCAGTAAGGAAACTATCCACTAATTGGGATCACTGCAACACCCCTTCCTGCGTCGGGCTGCTAAGGGAGATCATCGAAGCCCTGAAATCGCACCTGAGCCCCAACTTGAAGGTCTTGGCACTAAAGAATGGGTCTCGAACCATATCTATGGAGTAGCATGAGAGGTCGGTAAACCTTGATGAGTACTGAGCTGCAATCATTCTACCCTACTGTAGACGATGTAGCTCCTGTATCTACACCGCACATAGGGTGGCTGGGAAAAATTCTTCCTAAAACAGGTTCTTGATGTCTACCCAGAGAAGTGTTGCATCGTCATGTAGTTAGAGCATGAGGCTCAACGATCTAACATCTTCTTCCCGAAGGAGACTCACTACAAGGATCACCATAAGGCCTGATGGTGTCCCTACCAGTCTAAAAACTCTCACCACGGCCTCCAGCCAATCCTCAACTGCCTGTAGGTCCATCTCACCCCTGTACTTGGGTGGTCTCTGGTGCTAGAACTCGTGCAATGTTCTAAGGTGGAATACACTCTCTACTGCTAGGGCTGGTGGCATCGGAGGCTCAATGGGTAGTGGTACCATTTTAGTATCAACTATAATATGGCACTGCACCGAAGCATCGTCGCTCGGTGGGCTTCCATCTCATACAAAGCATGGAACCCTGGTTGGCTGTCTACATGGGTCCATCCTGAAAAGAAAAAGGTGTTCCATTGTCAATAAGTTAAACCTTGTGAGTTAACCTAAAGGATATCACAAAGAATACTATTCAAAATAGACACACAATTAGTGTTTTCGTGCACTGAGTCTGAAATTAGAAGTTCAGTACATGGTGTATGGATACGTCCATCGCCGCCCCAACACTGGACACCCTGAACTAAAAACCAAACTCATTACACTTAAAACTATCGCTTCATAGAAAAGAATGATTAGATTCCTATGTTCTGTGGTAGATCTAACCCCTATGATACCAATGTTTCATGACCCATCCCTTGGGGCCCATGTCGTGGCTACCCCAAGCCCGCATTCCATTGGCCAGGGGCTGGAGACTAGAACCAGTGGCATAAATCCATTAATTGGGAAGGCAATTCCATTATTACTTTAAACACACACGCAATAGAGAACACAACTGGATACAAAACACTAAGTAAAACTGTGTAAAAAAAGAGTTCCTAAAAGTAAAGGGGTGAGAAATAAAAGCCAATCTGTAAAGTACAAGTATAACTGAAAAGGAAAAAATAGCTGAAAGTTGAAAAGTAGGTTATGGATCGTCCACCAAGGATCCTACCTGAAGGGTAGGTATAGATAGCCTCCTCATCAGCCCACATACATCAGTCTCCACCATGTACCGACACATCGTGAGTTCCACCTCTGGGTACCATCCAGTCCTCGTACACTCAGCCTCGGTCAGCGATTTCCATCGTCTACATCCAACACAACGAGGTGCGGGCATAGACCATGAAGGGGTGAGTATAACGATACTCAGCAGGGACCACTAGACCCTCAAGGTCTCACAAAATCCAACAAGGATAGACCACAAGGTATTAAATCAACAGATAACCCCACATAGGTATATGCGCATACATACCCTGAATTTATCAAGTAATCAATCTCAATCATGATGTAATCACAAAGTTATCGAATCATCTCACATAAGTATACAACTTTTGTAGATAGATAGTGATGATTAGATGTAGCCACTGAATCATCTATTTTGTCGAACCCTGTCACGACCCGTTCTCAGGGCATGTGTCGTGACTACCCCAAGCCCGCCTTCCATAGGCCAGGGGCGGGCGACTAGCACCAAGGCGTAAATCCCGGTAAAAAGGGAAGGCATTGCCTTTGTAAAGTAAACATGCACCACAGAGTAAGCAAGAGAAAAGGTAAACACTAAGTAAAAACAGAGTACAACTGAAAGTGCAGAAAAGTAAATGGGCCAGTATACAAACCCAAACTGAAAGTAAAGTACAACATGAAAGGGAAAACAAAAACTGTAAAGTAAAAGCCGCTACGCTGAGCTGTACACTAGAAATCCCACCTGAAGGGTGGGTACAGATAGCTCCACTACTCCTCGGGTCCCGCCGTCCGCTCCGAGCACGTCCTGCCCAGTGGTCCACCTCCAGGTACCGTCCTGCTCTGCAAGCCTCATCCACGATCAACGGTGTCCGTCGTCTACAACCAACACAACGTAGTGCGAGCATAGCCCATGCAGGGGTGAGTATAAGTTACTCAGTAGGGACCCTGAGACCCCCGATGGTCTCCCAAAATCCACAAAGGATAAACCACAGAAGAAATATACAATCACGAAGTAACAACCAACACTACTTAGGTATATGCCCGTACATATACCTAAGTCATCAATTCCAATACGCTCCAACCTCCGAGCCCAAGTACAACTCAGTCCACACAGGAAAGTATGCGTATTCCACACAGGAAAGCAAAACGAAATCCACACAGGATAGCACAAAACAATCCACACAGGAAAGCAACAGGATTCAGCTCACACAGGTATACTTCTTCGAAGACAATAGAGATGATCACTGATCTATCTAAGTCGTCGGACCCACAAAGGATCGATAGGTACTAACCCCCGCAAAGACCCACACAGGATCGGACCCACACAGGATCGGTAGCACTGATCCACACAGGATCGCTGAGTGTTGTAGTCGTCGTCGTCGAATCCACTGAGGATCTCTGCACAGTCGTCGTCGCAGTCACAGTAGCAGTTGCAGCCAGCTCTAGGGTTCCCGCACACAGCAAGCTCGTTCAGGAGGGTCCACTCTACCAGCCAAGAGGCAGATACATCAACTGTCACAATGTCCAGAGTTGATGTATCCAAAAGTTCCGTATCATCAACAGGAACTCAATGTAACAGACGACACGTCAATCAGACGCCCGGTCTGAGAGTTATTGGCTTTTCCGTTCCAGGGGCCCGGTTGGTTTTTAAGGCAAAAACAACCCGACCATACTCCACCTACGTACAAACCTCGGTCGGAGTATGCCAAAAGATCCGTCTCACTAAGAGGAACTCAACAAAGCTGAAGGCACGTCAATCGGATGTCCGTAGCTCAAGATATGAGTGTTTCCGCTCCGAGGGCCTGGTTGGTTTCGTGTACGAACCAACCCAGCCGAACTCAAAGTATTACGAAACCAGGAGTGTGATATACCGAAACGACCGTCTCGATCAAAGGATTGGATCTCCACTGACAGAACGTCGTTTGGAGGTCTGTAGCCCGAGTTATAGGAATTTGAATCCAAACTGTTTGGTAACGGGGGTTTCGGGCCCGGGCCGTCCAGGCCCGAGACCCCACGGTTGGCCCGAACCGGGTCGACCCACCCAGGACAGGGTCGACCCGGCCCGGCCCGTCCCGGCTCGGCCCGTCCCCGCACGGCCTGGCCCGGCCTGGCCTGGCGGACCGGCCTTGCGCGCCGGTTCGGCGCAAGGCAGCGCGCTGCGCGCGTTGCCAGCTCGGCCAAAGGCCGAGCTGATTGATGCTGGGGGCGCCTTCCCCCCACCCCTTTTTGAAACCCCCCCTCATAATGGGGGGCCGTTTATTTTCTGGCCGGGGGAATTAATTCCCCCCGGTTTGCCTCCCATCCGACTGGCCCGACCTAGCAGGCCTGTTCTTCCTCAACGGGACCGGCAAAGGCCAGTCCCTTTCCGGCTTCCGACACCGGCGGCCCGGCTGGCCGCCGGTCTTCTCGTTCCACCGCGGCCCGGAACCGGCCGCGACCTTCGTTGTCCGGCGCGGCGCGACGGCGTCGCGCCCTTCCGTTGCGGCCCGCTCCGGCCATGGTGTCTCCGACTTTCTTCGACGCGGCGCGACGATGTCGCGCCCTGGCATTATTTTACGACGTGGCGCGACGGCGTTGCGCGTTTCTTGCCGTATGATCCTGCGCGGTGCGACGACACCACGCCACACCCGTTTCAACCCACAACAGAATCAACATGAAAAAGGAGGAGGGTCGGCCGTGTTTGTGTGGTCCGGCCCCCTCGTGTTATTTGCTAACAATAGGTCAAATTCCACAAATAAATAAACAAGGGTATAAATCATGAACATGGAATAAAATAAACCCCTACCTCGATTTCAAGTGCGGAGTACGTCAACAAACTGCGGAAGACAAGCGTCGTGGAGGCCGGGCATCACGGAAACCGAACGTCGTTTCCGTTGACGTCGAGGTGCATCCGAAGAGGTACGTCACTGGAGAAGCTTCGTAAGCTGACAGAGAAAGTCCGAGGAGGAAACGGAATCTCCTTTCGTTGACACGGGAAGAATATCGAAGATGCGGCGTCGTCGACCTTCAGAAACACACTAGCTACGAAGAAGAGAAGCAGCGTTCTTCGTCGGAGCTTAAGTGTTCTTCGTGTTCTTCGTCAAGGTTGAAGAAGATGGACAGAACTTCCCAAATCCTCTCAAGGTGGCAAAGGATACCAACCAAAATAAAATAAGCTTAAAGATTATTTTATTTACACAATTAACCAACATGAATTTCAAAAGTTTGAAATTAGAACAACTCAACTCAATAAATAACCCAAGTTGTCAAGATTAATTAAAGAGGAGTTATAGGGATTTTAAAGGGAAGATGAAGTGTTAGGGTTCATGTGGGCCCCACCACACTTAATCCTCTCAAGGGAGGTTAAGTGGATGTGGGTCCCACCCCTAACTCCCTTTGGGAGGTTATAACCAACTTGGATAAAAAAAATAAAATGTGTTTCCACATTTTATTTAACTTCATTTTAAATTCCCAAAAACTAACTCTCAACCCGCATAAAACGCAACTTCAGAAAAGGTCTCCTTAAGTGAAAATAGGCACTGAGAGTTCATCGGTGCCTTCATAATTCGATTCCGGGCATTGGTTCAAAAGTTAGAAATTCACGCTCGTTTGTTCACTGAACGTACCCGAGCCAAACTTTGGGAATTGTTTCCGGGCACACCGGGCCTCGAAATCAGGTTCCGTCAGAAACTGCGCTCTTGTAAAATTCCAATGAAAATTAATAAAAAATTTCCATTGAATTTTATGGTTCTTTACATTACTCCCACCTCAGGGCTTTACGTCCCCCTAAAGATACATCAAAACTAGGGAAACAAATGAGGGTACTGAGCACGCATCTGAGCCTCCCACTCCCAAGTGCTCTCCTGGAGATTCCCATGTTGCCATGTGATGCACACTAGAGGAATCCACCGTCCACGTAGGACCCAGTCCTGTCGATCCTCGATCTCCACCGGGACCTCCGTAAAAGACGCCCATCGTCAACGTCAAGCTCCCCATGGTCAATGATGTGTGTCGGGTCGTGCACACATCTCCTCAGCTGAGATACGTGGAAGACGTCATGCACCTGGTGCAACTGAGGTGGTAGAGCCAGGCAATAAGCCACCTCGCCAATCCTGCTGAGGACCTGGAAGGGTCCGATGAAGCACGTAGATAAATTTCCGCCTCGGCCAAATCTCTGTATACCACGTCGAGGTGAGACCCGCAAGAAGACATGGTCGCCATCCTCGAACTCTAGTGGCCTCCACCTCCTGTCAGCGTATGACTTCTGCCGGCTCTGAGCTGTCCTCATCCACTCCTGGATGACCTAGAACTTCTCTATCATGGCCTGGACTATCTCTGTCATGGCCCAGACCATCTCCGGTCCCACAAGTGCTGACTCCCTAGGGTCTGTCCAGCACAAAGGAGATCTACAAGGTTGGACGTACAACACCTCATACGGTGCCATCACGATGGTGGAGTGGTAGCTGTTGTTGTATGAAAACTCCACCAAGGGTAGGAGGTCCTCCCAGCTACGACCAAAGTCGAGGACACATGCGCGGAGCATGTCCTCAAGAGTCTGAATGGTTCTCTCTGTCTAACCATCCGTCTGAGGGTGAAAGGCTGTGCTCAAACGTAGCTGCGTCCCGAATGCCTCCTGCAATCCCTTCCAAATCCGGGAAGTAAAGCGAGCATCTCGATCGGAGACGATAGAATATGGAACACCTTGAATCCGCACAATCTCCTGAACATAGAGATGTCCTAATCTCTCCACTGTGCCCTGCTCTCTGAGGGGTAATAAGTGAGCCAACTTGGTGAGCCGGTCAACAATCACCCAAATAGAGTCGTGACCTCTGGAAGTGCGTGGATGTCCAGTCACGAAGTCCATAGATATCTCATCTCACTTCCACTCCGGGACCTCCAAGGGTTGTACCAAGCCTGGTGGTACCTGATTCTCAGCCTTCACCGGCTGGCATGTGAGGCATCGAGAAATGAACTCAGCCACAGCCTTCTTCATGCCCGGCCACCAGTGTTGTCGTCTGAGATCCTTGTACATCTTCGCCACTCCGGGATGTACCACCAAAGGAGAAGTCTGAAACTCTCTCAACACCTCCTCTCGTAAAGCGACTGGTACCAAGGTACGTCCTCTGAAAAGGATGTTGTGCTCTACTCCAAAGGAGAAACCATCAGGTGCCTATCCTGAGTATATCTGTGCACGCCACGTCTCACAGTCAGTGTCCCCACGATGTGCCTCTATGACCCGCTGTAGTAGTGGAGGAGTGACTGTGAGAGACTTAAGGAAGGCTTCTCCATCTCTATCCATAAAGGATATCTGCAAAGAGGCTAGTTTCTCTGTCGCCTCCTCAAGTAGCCGAATGCCCATCCTCCTGCTGAGGGCATCGGCTACTACGTTCCCCTTCCCAGGATTATAGACTATCTCAAAGTCATAGTCCTGGAGGAACACGAGCCATCACCGCTGTCTCAGATTCAGATCCTTCTGATAGAAGATGTACCTGAGACTATGGTGGTCAGAAAAGACAGTAAAGCGCTCGCCCATCAGATAGTGTCGCCCTGTCTTCAGAGCGAATACCACTGCTGCTAACTCTAGGTCATGGGTAGTGTAGTTCTGCTCATGCGGCCTCAACTGACGTGATATATAGGCGATCACTGCCGGCTCCTACATCAGGACACATCCGATTCCGGTCCCTAATGCATCGCAGTAAACTACGTACCCTACTCCCTCCTCAAGAAACCTCAAGATAGGTGCGCTGGTCAACCTCTGTCTCAGCTCTTGGAAGCTCTACTGACATCTTTCTGACCACACGAAGGGTTTAACCTTCTTCATCAAAGCTGAGAGTGGTGCCGCAACTCTAGAGAAGTATGGCACGAATCTCCGATAGTATCCAGCTAGTCCCAAGAAACTCCGCACATCTGTCACGCTCCTGGGTGGATCCCAAGCTAACACAGCCTCGATCTTCGCAGGATCCACTACAACTCCCGCCTCGGAGATAACGTGTCCCAAGAAGTGGAACTCACGTATCCAGAACTGACACTTCAAGAGCTTACCATAAAGCTGGTTCTCTCGGAGTGTGTCTAGTACAACCTGTAAGTGGTAGGCGTGCTCCTCCTCAGTCGTCGAGTAAATCAAAATGTCGTTGATGAAGACCACGACAAATCGATCGAGGTATGGCTGAAAGATCATGTTCATGAGGGCCATGAAAACTGTTGGAGCATTGGTTACGCCGAATGGCATAACCAAGAACTCATAGTGGCCATACCGACATTTGAAGGTCGTCTTCTGCACGTCCTCGTCTCTAACTCTGAGCTGATGATAGCCTGACCTGAGGTATATCTTTGAGAACCACCGTGCTCCCTTGAGCTGATCAAAGAGGTCATCAATCCTTGGTAACGGATACTTGTTCCTCACTGTCACCTGGTTCAGGCGACGATATTTGACACAAAGTCGCAAGCTCCCGTCCGCCTTCTTGGCGAACAAAATCGAGGAAGCCCAGGGTGAAACACTGGGTCGGATGAACCCTTTGCCCTGCAAGTCCTCTAACTATACCCGTAGCTCTTGAAGCTCGGCGGGAGACATCCGATACGCTGGAGTCGATATCAGAGCTATCCTGGGGTACAGGTCAATATAAAAGTCTACCTCTCTGCGAGGAGGTAACCCTAGAACGTCGTCGGGAAAAACGTCCGAAAACTGATCCACCACTGCAGGAAAACAAGGACTTCGCACATCAACTGCTCATAGGATGAGGCTAGCCAAATAATGAGTGATGGGATGTCCTCTCCTCCGCAGAAGTCCATCCTGTGCTGCGAAGGCTCCCTTCTCATCGGTGAAGGTGAACCTGCTCCCGTCGGTGCGTACACATCGCACCTTGCGCCTAAAATAGTCAATCTGTGCATGGACCATAGATAACCAATCCATGCCTAAGATGACGTTGCAAGGCCTCGACGCTGCTACAAGAATATCCCAGCCGAAGCTCTTGCCTCCTAGAGTAAGCTCACACTGCCGACACCAGTGCGTAATCGTCGAGTCTGCTCCCGTATGAGTCTCTAGACATAAGGATCGAGCCAACGGCTCTGTCGGAATCTCCGAGCTCCGAACAAGGGCAGTGGATATGAAAGAGTGGCTCACTCCTGTGTCTATAAGTACTGCAGCAAGGGTGGAATAGACACAGATAGTACCTCGAATCATCTCGGGCGTTCCATGGTCATAGGCCTCTGCTACCTGGAGCTGTGCCTATCTCTTCCCGCCAGCTCCCTGTGGTCGGGGTGGACCTCCTGGTGGTGGTGGTGGTAGAGCCTCAAAGAGTCGCCCACCACCTACTGCTCGGCCAGCACCTCTGCCTCCTCCGCCTCCTCCTTGCGGACCGCCACGGTTGACCCTCTGCCTCTGCCTCGGTGGTCCCACAACCGTCTGCTGCTCCTCGGCACGGTGGGTCGGGCAGTCACGAGCCATGTGGCCCTGCCCGCCGCATGAGTAGCAATGTCTGCCTCTCGAAAGACTTGATCCGCACTGTGTGCCCCGTACTACTGAGCCATTGTCCTGAGGTCGTCTGCCTGAGGGTCTGGTCTGCCTGATCCCCTGAGTCATCCGTCGACTGCCTGCTGCAGAAGACTCTGCTACGTGCCGCCCTGCGGTGGGTCTCGGTGCTGGTGTAGACTCAGCAAGAAAGCTCTCGATCAAAAGGGCTCGCTCTAGTACTCCCGTCTGAGTCGGAATGCTGAGGGAGATCAGCGATGCCCTGATCTCGTGTCTCAATCCCTACTCGAAGGTCCGGGCCCGGATGAATGGGTCTCGTACCATGTCAGTCGAGTAGCGCGAGAGATCGGTAAATCTCGCCGAGTACTGAGCGACCGTCATGCTGCCCTGCCGCAGCTAAAGAAGCTCCTGAATGTGTACCGCACGAAGGGTGGCTGGGACGAACTCCGAGCAGAAAAGGCTCTCAATGTCCGTCCATATAAGAGATGCCTCATCGTGCACCTGGAGCATCAATCTCCACCATCGTCCTGCTGCTGCGTGCAGTAGGATCGCAGTGAGGATCACCATGAGATCTGATGGTGTCTTCACTAGCCTGAAAACTCATACAACTGCCTCCAGCCAGTCCTCGGCTGCATGGGGGTCTGTGTCCCCATGGAAACTAGGTGGTTGCTGGCGCTGAAACTCATGCAGTGCGCTAAGGTGACGCGCATCGTCAGCGGCTAGTGCTGGAAGTATCGGGGGCTCGGAGGGTAAATCTACCGCTGGTGCCACTGCTGACAAAGGGCCCGACACCGAGGACTCGTCGCTCGGTGGGATGTCGTCACACTCGACTCTCGGAACCCTAGCTGGCTGCCGTCGTGGGGCCATCCTGAATAGAAAACAGGTGCGCCACGGTCAGAATAGTATACCTGTTGAGCTGATATAAAGTAATCACAAAGAAAACTTGGAACACACATGCAATCAATGTTTTCATACAATAAGTTGAAAATCAGAAGTCAGGGTCCTGGTTTATGGATACGTCGGCCGCCACACCAACACTGGACTCCCTGGACTAATAACCACACTCAATACGCTAAACACTATTTCTTCACATAGAAAAGATCAGAGTTCGCGGTAGAACCGAACTCCTTTGATACCAATTTGTCACGACCCGTCCTCGGGGCCCGTGCCGTCACTACCCCAAGCCCACCTTCCATAGGCCAGGGGCAGGCGACTATCACAAAGGCGTAAATCCCGGTAGAAAGGGAAGGGATTGCCTTTGTAAAGTAAACAAGCACCACAGAGTAAGCACGCGGAGAGGTAAACACTAAGTAAAAACAGAGTACAACTGAAAGTGCGGAAAAGTAAATGGGCCAGTATACAAACCCAAACTGAAACTAAAGTACAACTCGAAAGGGAAAACAACAAATATAAAGTAAAAGCCGCTACGCTGAGCTGTCCACTAGGAATCCCACCTGAAGGGTGGGTACAGATAGCTCCACTACTCCTCGAGTCCCGCCGTCTGCTCCGAGCACGTCCCGCCCAGTGGTCCACCTCCAGGTACCGTCCTGCTCTGCAAGCCTCATCCACGATCAACGTTGTCCGTCGTCTGCAACCAACACAACGTAGTGCGGTCATAGACCATGCAGGGGTGAGTATAAGTTACTCAGTAGGGACCCCAAGACCCCCGAAGGTCTCCCAAAATCCACAAAGGAAAAACCAAAGAAGAAAGATACAATCACGAAGTAACAACCGACACTGCTTAGGTATATGCCCATACATATACCTAAGTCATCAATTCCAATACGCTCCAACCTCCGAGCCCAAGTACAACTCAGTCCACACAGGAAAGTATACGTATTCCACACAGGAAAGAAAAACAAAATCTACACAGGATAACACAACACAATCCACATAGGAAAGCAACAAGATTCAGCTCACACAGGTATACTTCTTCGAAGACGATAGAGATGATCACTGATCCATCTAAGTTGTCGGCCCCACAAAGGATCGATAGGTACTAACCCCCGCAAAGACCCACACAGGATCGAACCCACACAGGATCCGTAGGCGCTGGTTCACACAGGACCGCTGAGCGCTGACCCACACAGGATCGGACCCACACAGGATCGGTAGCACTGATCCACATAGGATCACTGGGTGTTATAGTCGTTGTCGTCGAATCCACTGAGGATCTCTGCACAGTCGTCGTCGCAGTCACAGTAGCAGTCGCAGCCAGCTCTAGGGTTCCCGCACACAGCAAGCTCGTTCGGGAGGGTCCGCTCCACAAGCCGAGAGGCTGATACATCAACTGTCACAAAGTCCATAACTGATGTATCCAAGAGTTCCATATCGTCAACAGGAACTCAACGTAACAGATTGCGCGTCAATCGGACACCCAATCTGAGAGTTATTGGCTTTTCCGTTCCAGGGGCCCGGTTGGTTTTTAAGGCAAAACCAACCCTACCGTACTCCACCTATGTCCAAACCTCGGTCGGAGTATGCCAAAAGCTCCGTCTCACTAATAGGAACTCAACAAAGCTGACGGCACGTCAATCGGACGTCCGTAGCTCAAGATATGAGCGTTTCCGCTCCGAGGGCCCGGTTGGTTTCGTGTACGAACCAACCCGGACGAACTCAAAGTATTCCGAAACCTTGAGTGAAATATACTGAAACGACCGTCTCGATCCAAGGATCGCATCTCCGCTGACGGCGCGTCGTTTGGAGGTCTATAGCCCGAGTTATGGGCATTTGAATCCAAACCGATTGGTAATGAGGGTTTCGGGCCCGGGCCGTCCCGGCCCGAGACCCCCCGGTTGGCCCGAACCGGGTCGACCCGCCCCGGAGAGGGTCGACCAGGCCCGGCGCGGCCCGGCCTGGCGCGCCGGTTCGGCGCAAGGCAGCGCGCTGGGCGCGCTGCCAGCTCGGCCGATGGCCGAGCTGATTGGAGCGGGGGGCGCCTGCCCCCCCCCCTTTGTGAAACCCCCCCCCCACTCATAATGGGTGGCCGTTTATTTTCTGTCTCGGGGAATTAATTCCTCCCAGTTTTCCTCCCTTCCGGCCGGCCCGACCTGGCCGACCGGTTCTTCCTCAATGGGACCGGCAAAGGCTGGTCCCCTTCCAGCTTCCGACACCGGCGGCCCGGCTGGCCGCCGGTCTTCTCGTTCCGCCGCGGCCCGGAACCGGCCGCACCCTTCGTTGTCCGGCGCGGCGCGACGGCGTCGCGCCCTTCTGCCGTGGCCCAGCTCTGGCCGCGGTGTCTCCGACTTTCTTCGATGCGGCGCGACGGCGTCGCGTCCTTGCATTATTTTACGACGCGGCGCGACGGCGCCGCACGTTTCTTGCCGTATGATCCTGTGCGGTGCGACGACACCGCGCCACACCCGTTTCAACCCACAGTAGAATCAACATGAAAAAGGAGGAGGGTCGGCCGTGCTCGTGAGGTCCGGCCCCCTCGCGTTATTTTCTAACAATTGGAAAAATTCCACGAAGAAATAAAAACGGGTATAAATCATGGACAAGGAATAAAATAAACCCCTACCTCGGTTTCAAGTGCGGAGTACGTCGACAAACCACAGAAGACAAGCGTCGCGGAGGTCGGGCGTCGCGGAAACCGAACATCGTTTCCATTGACATTGAGGTGCGTCCGAAGAGGTACGTCGCTAGAGAAGCTTCGTAAGCTGACGGAGAAAGTCCGGGGAGGAAACGAAATCTCCTTTCGTTGACACGGGAAGAAGATCGAAGATGCGGCATCGTCGATCTTCAGAAACACACCGGCTACAAAGATGAGAAGCGGCGTTCTTCGTCGGACCTTAAGTGTTCTTTGTGTTCTTCGTCAAGGTTAAAGAAGATGGAGAGAACATCTCAAATCCTCTCAAGGTGGCAAAGGATACCAACCAAAATAAAATAAGCTTAAAGCTTATTTTATTTACACAATTAAACAACTTGAATTTTAAAAGATTGAAATTAAAACAACTCAACTCAATAAATAACCCATGTTGTCATGATTAATTAAAGAGGAGTTATAGGGAGTTTAAAGGGAAGATGAAGTGTTAGGGTTCGTGTGGGACCCACCACACTTAATCCTCTCAAGGGAGGTTAAGTGGATGTGGGTCCCACCCCTAACTCCCTTTGGGAGGTTATAACCAACTTGGATAAAAAATTAAAATGTGTTTCCACATTTTATTTAACTTCATTTTAAATTCCCAAAAACTAACTCTCAACCTGCATAAAACGCAACCTTGGAAAAGGTCTTCTTAAGATAAAATCGGTGATGCGAGTTCATTGGTGCCCTTGGAATTCGATTCCGGGCACCGGTTCAAAAGTTAGAAATTCCCGCTCGTTCGTTCACTGAACGTACCCAAGCCAAACTTCGGGAGTTGATTTCGGGCACACCGGGCCTCGGAATTAGGTGCCGTCAGAAACCGCGCTCTTTTAAAATTCCAAAGAAAATTAAGAAAAAATTTCCCTTGAATTTTACGGGTCTTTACAAACCCACACCAGATACAGGAACAGAATTCAGAACTATCGATCCCACACAGTATCCAGGAATAGTCCTCGAATCTGTCGAACCCACACAGGATCTAGGAACAGTCGGCAGTGCTGTGAAACCCACACATGATCCTGGAACAGTCATTCGTGCATTGCTAGCCAGAGGGTTCCACAAAAAGCATGCTTGATTCTGGGAGGGTCCGCTTCTCAAGGCATGTATCGATATATCAACTTCCAAGAAGTCTAAAGAGGGAGTGTCTCAACGGTCCTACCACATCATAGAGGGAAAACCCAAAAAAATAGTGTCCAATAAACAGAGGACTAGATGACCAATACTTTTTCCAAAAAGTACACCGCATGTTGGAATAAGGTACACATCATTCAGTCAGAACTCAGGTACTTCCCGTGTGGAATGGCCGATGTCGAAGGGCTGATCATGTGGAATAAGTAAGTACACGGCATGTGGTATGGTTACACGCCATGTCCACGAAACTAGGGTCGGATCGGTGTATGCTGGCCATGTACCTGTACAAGGCCTCATCCGTGTTCACCAACCTGTGTAACTAGTACACGGGGTAGCCCGTTCCACTGTCCATGCATGGCCATGAGGTGGAGTACATGCCCATGTACTCCACTCTGTGTCCATGTATTCCCAAGATACATGTCGAGTGTCGTGAAGCCACTTCTGCCACTCTGCGTAGATGGTACACACCGTGCCTCTTGGTCGTGTAATTCTTCCTGTGTCCGTGTATTTATCAGAATACACACCATGTATCATGAATCCGCTTCTTCCATTTTGCATAGAGAAAACATGTCGTGTGACCAGGGTCACATGCCATGTATTACTTATCTATTGTTAAAAACTCAAGCCACAGAACTCCCATACTACATAGTGTGTTCATCAGAAGTACACGTCGTGTATTTTGGAATTTTCCAAAAATGGCGCCTCCGGCCAGCACGCCTCCCAAAAAGTATGTTCTTCATTTTGACAGTCCATTCTTCATGAAACATCAGACATAAGGTTTCACCGATGTTCTGTAGTCATCTTCGGTGTTTTCAGGCCTCTGATCTGCTCTGAAAACACGACATTATTAACCAGCTAGAAGAACGGTTAGGAAAAGGTCCTTCCCATTTCGGTCTGATCTGTCACTTGCTATTGTCGTCTCACCTCCGCTAGGTCCTTGCGATGTTGGGTCTTCAATTTGGGATCGTTTCATCTCACAACATCCTTACTACGATCTGTTGTTCATCACCCATGAAGAGCAGAAAGAACACACCAAACATTTAAAAGAACGGCAGAGGGATCAGGCCATGTTTGTTTGGCCCGGTCCTTCCGCATTAGTTTGCTAGCCAGCGGGTCAAGAGAAACAGCCATGGAAGAAATAATCAATGTTTCTCAGATAAAAACACACCCCAACCTCAGATTCGTTTTCGTTGGAAAGGGAGATTAATGAGTCGAGGAAGACGACGTCGGCGTTCTTCAAGGATGGTGTTTCCTCCCTTGTTTTGGTTGGAGATCCAAGAATAAGATGTTCGTCATCGGTGGATGAGGTGTTCTCCATTCTTCAATGGTCGTTCCTTGTTGGTAGGAGCGTACTTCGTTGCGAGATTCTCCAAATAATCCTCCACTCAAATTAACAAACTGAATAGACGTGCCAAATAATAGATTATATTATCTATAATTTCATTGGCAAGAAATTCAAAAACAATTCCTAAACACTTGGTTGGCACAATTAATGTGTAGTGTGGTGGCACCATTAAGTGGGGAGATCAAGAGGTTTCTACCCACATAATGGGGAGTTCAAGAGGTTATAACCTCGGGTTGTCCCCACCAAATTAATCCTCACATAAGAGGTTGAGTTCGGGTGGGCCCCACCACCATAACCTCTCATGAGAGGTTATGGTGTGGCGGTCCCCTCCTCCAACCTCCACATGAATTTTTTAACCAACTAAAATAAAAATAAGGTTTAAAAATCCTTATTTTTATTAAATTTTTTAAAACCCTGAAAACAATCATTTATTTCCGACCATCTACCGTCGAGGTGAAAGTCTTCTTAATCGAATAACGGTGCTGCGAGTTCAACGGTGCCCTCCGATTTCAATTCTGAGCACCGGATAAAAATTTATAAAAACCCATTCATACGTTTTCTGAAGGTACCTGAACAAAACTTTAGAAATTGATTCTGGTCGCACCATGCCTCAGAATCACGAGCCGTCAGTTTTCAGGGACTAGTAAAATTTCCATGTATTTAAGAAAAAAAATATACATGGAAATTCCAAGACATTACATGGTATTTAAAACCATTATTAATAAATTAAATTAATATAATTCTGTTATTATTATATACATTTATATAATTTGTTTTTTATTCCATTAGTATGACAATGAAATGAATGTTGCATTCATACATACGTATGGCCTACCATCTCGATGAACGATGAATTTCATTTCTTATCTAAAAATATAATGGACTATTATAAATTCATATATATTTGATATATATGGTATTTAAATCATGAATATTATTCTGGAGAAGATGAAATTATTACTATATGGACAATTAATGTCAAAATAAGTTCATTTTCAACTCGAGTACCGAATATTGAAAAAATAACCAATAGGAAAATAAAAAAATATGTAATTTTAATAAAATTATAATAAGTAGTATAAATGAAAAAGAAAATTCAATAATATTCAAAATAAAATATAAATTAATATATTTTTATTATTCAGGAATATAAATAACGAACGAGGCATGTTGGAGAAAAGGCAAGAGTCTTCATCACAATCTCATTTCATTGAGGCATATTTTGATTTATATACGTCCTTCTTTTGTAAACTATATAATATACCCATTTTAAATTTAATTTCATTAAAAGTGAATTTTTTTTTTCTATGAAGAGTTTTTCTAAATGACAATAAGGAATTTTTTAATGTATACGGAAACAAAGACTTCTCTGTCGCCGTAACTGTTATATATCATTTGGATTCCTCTATAACCTTTAATGTCTTTTAAAATTAAAATAAATTCCCTTATTCCATTATTTGGGTATCCTGATATTGGAAATGGGTTCTTAAAGGAAAATTGTATTATTACATAGAAATATTTTTCAATGGGATTAGAGGAAGCTTTCAATAAAACAGTTTTGTAACAAACATACTTTATTCGTTAAATACTACATGAGAATTATTTGACACGAGTGTGCCCTATATAGCTTATACAATAAGTTGATCCACATTATAGCCCATGGGTCAGCCTAATACAGCTTATATGAATAGTTGATCACCATTATAGCTCACGGGTGAGACTTATATTGCTTATAAGAATGGTTGAGCCCCATTAAAGCTCACAGGTTAGCTTTAAATTGATTTTATGAATGGAAATTCCCATTATAGATCTCCAATTTAGAAGTGAACTACATAGTTATTCCAATTGGATGATGTTTGAATGAGTTTTATTTATATGATTGTTTTAGTCACATAATGGAGTTGTTAAATTCTTTCTATTTTTTAGCATTTTTCATAAAGAAAAAAGTATGCATATTATTCATGTGAAAATTGTTGGTTTCATCCACTCAAAGAACATTGAACGGGTTATCATTTTTTTACTAGACAAATGGTTTTTTTATTTTTAGTTCCCTTACTGAGATTTTTGTGATCATCCCTTGTTTTAAATTTTTTCATCAGATTTAAAGTAGAATAATGTCAGGTATGGAATCCATGAAATGTTTTGATGGCTAAAAATTAAAATAAACAATAATTCTTTTTAATAAATTTATTGTTATATATGTAATATATATTATTGGAGGTGCCCATTTTTTGTTTCTATGTTTTTTATGTGATTTTTATGGAATAATTATCTAAATAGTAGAACCTACTAATATCCTCGATGTGAATTAAAGTAATATTAGTTACATATCTCATGAGAATGTAATGTTTAAGGTTGGGGTCTTATATTTTTTATCAGCGATCATTTTATATAACTTTACAGGTTACGATGGTGTTAATTGTTTTCATTTATAGGATTTTAGTTATGGTTATGTTTACATGATGTTTTATTTTAAGATTACCTTGTTGCTTCATCATAACCATGTATGTTCAACATGGTTTTCTATAGAGGGAATTGGAAAGATGTAATGGGAATGCATCGATAGGAATACAAACATGCAAATTAACAACACCAGGTGAAGATAATTGGAACAGAACAATTTGTATTAGAGATAGAGTAGTTGACTTAGGCAAAAAATCTAAGTGTAATCCATGCACGAGATCATCATAATCAACCATAGAATAATATGTCAGTAGTGGAACATTTTATGCAGAAACATCCCCCATGAATCAATGGATCATCTAACCTAGTGGTATCTGATGGATGGATCAATACACTGGAGAAGTTATTTGAAGTCATGGAATGTTCATAATGTCAAAAGTTAACTATTTCCATCTATCATTTTTAAGGTGAAACTGATTTATGGTGGTCATTATTTAATAATAATTTAGAAAAAAATGATCTTTATTCTATGGAATAGGAAGAATTTTTGGATATTTTACTTGAGAAATATTCCCATAAAGTTGTTCGATATAAGATGAAGAAACAATCCATGTAATTAAATAAAAATGATAATGATTGAGTAATTGAATATGATGAAAACATCATAAGTTTTTACAGTATTTTTTTGATTTTATTCTAGATATTGAAAATAAAATAAATAGATTTTACACAAGATTTAAAACAGAGCTACGAAGATATTTGGACTCCCATGAATTTAAATGTTATGAAATAGTGGTTCATTGAGATGAGAAAGTTGAAATGGAGTTTCCTAAACATTTGTTCCGTGAGATTATAATTGTATAAAATGGTAATGTACCATGAAATAGAGATGTATCCTACTAATAATTATGGAGGTAAGACCAAAACATGTTCAATGTGTGGTAATATACATTTTGGGGAATGTATGTTAAGATTCAAGAAGTGTTACCAGTGTGGTAAGTTTGGTCACAAGGTTCATGACTACAATGAAAATTGTCTGTAATAGTCCAATAATGAGGTAACATATAGCCAGTCTAATATAAGATTATTTATATGGAATGAGTTGGGTCATTATGAAAATAAGTGTCCAATGTTAATTACCTAGGGAGAAAATTAGTATGATCAATAAAAATGGTTTGGGAAAATATTTTTCTGATATAATAGCTGTTGTTGAGACATATAGTGATGTGATGGAATCTCTTTATAGATTGGTATTTTTTTATGGATAACCTTATGATTAAGGATTTAGACACACCATCTGAGGATTTATTTGATGTGATAATAAGTTGTTAAGGACCATTCTGGGATATGTTTTGTGGGGTTATGTTTATGTATGGATTTTTCTAATGTGGATATCTGCCATTACATTAGGACCTCAGATAAAAGATATTGATATACATTGTGGTTTTTGTGATCTTTTATACTTAAGGTTATTATTAGATATGTACATCATATTTTAGGAATATTATAAGGATGAAACTTTAAATACAAAATTGAAATACAACATGTAATTATGTTTTATTGTATTACTAATAAAGCTCATAAATAAATTACTCAGTATAATGAATAGTATCTCAAAACAAAATCATTGTCCATATAATTTTCCTTCTGAGAAATCAAAGACTATTGAACCCTTCACAACTTTATGGTTTTCCAGTTATTAAATTTCTCCAGATTATGTTTTATATAAATCTCCATCAGAACATTATGGATAGTTTTTTAATTTATATTTTATGTTTTCCTATATGGAATCATTATATTTTTTATCTCACATGACCTTTTGACTTCTATTTCATTCTTTTAAAGAGTTATTTTTATTTACTCTTATTTCGATGTGGAATTTTCAATGATGTTTTTGAGCACAATAATAAAAATGTGAGGAGACAATTTCGAAAAGGGGTAATGATATAACCACCCCAGTATTTAAAAAATAATACATTTTATTATCAATTTTTAATTATGAAAGAGATATTAATGTTATAGTAATTATAACCTTTTTTGGATAGTGTACTCGACAGTCTAAAACAGGTTTCATTGAAATCTTACATTGCACATAATATTGAGTTATATTGAAACATAATACAATAGTAATATTATTATATTAAATTTTATTTATAACCTATCATTTTCATGTGGGGAATGAATATTATCCACTAAATTATGAATATATGCTTCACACATTCATTGGTTACAAAATTTATTAGAAATGGAAGTAAAATCCAATTGAATATAAAGGATGTGTTTTTATGAAAACCTATAATTGTGTTTATAGAATCATATCACTCTTTATGGAATTTTATTTAATGATAAATATATATTATATATTCAATTTAATTTTATAAATTCATCTTATATATTTTCTAGATATGATATACGAAAAAATTTAATTTCATAGATAAAGAAGTATTTTTCCAAAAAAATACACTTTTTTTGAATTTTGAAGGGGAAACCTTTTTAAATTTAATATTTGTAAATTTTATATATTATATTTGATAAAATGAACTTATTATATATAATAATAACATTAAAATTTACATTGGTTTATATTTTGGTATTTTTTGGATAAAATTCTTATTTTAATGAATAGTGGTAAATGATCCTTTATTTTTAGAACCGCTTTTTCATCTAATTTATTTATATAGATACAATGTTATTTTAATTGGTTATAAAGTGTAATTGGATTTTATTATCTTTAAACTAATTTTGTTCATTTGAAGTAATTTTCCATTGAAATTTGACATAAACACATATCAATCATTTTATAGTTACTACTTTTTAAAAACCCACTTTCTGGTTTTGACAATGGGAATTTATTTTAAATTAATTTCATCCAATTGAATTTTTTGAATTTGAAAAGATTTATTTGATATTTTTAATAATAAGTTTCAAATTTTTTAAATAGTTTCATTTTTATTTTTAGACATTATTAATAGTAAATTTTGTAAATATTTTTATTTACCATGGTTAAAGGGTAAATCTGGTAAACAAACCTAAAAAAAATAATATTAAAATAATATTAAACTACTATAACACTTGTACTAATCCTATTAGATGAGATATTTCTAACCATGGGAATCCTGGGTTCTTTTTTTGGTCCTCATGGAGCCACATGGGTGTGATAATGACATGTTATAAGAATTAAAAAAATGTAAATAGAAATATAACATAAACATGTATCTTTTACAAAACCAATTTTAATATAGATTTATATAACCACGAACATTGAAGATAAATAGTCATTAGAAGTATAAAAAGTTTTCATATATCATTGTTTTTGATTTATAATTTTTTGACCTTAAACAGTCAATTTTATATATGACACAATGATGATTCAAATATTACCTTATTAATTAATGATAAAAATAAATGATATTATAAAAACAATTAAAGTAATTTGGCCATTTTTATGCCATAAATGAATTTTATGGTTCATTAGGACATATTAGTGGTGAGTTAATGCATTTTGTTTGAAGGCATCACATTTTTATAACTTAAAAAAACCAAATGAAAAATGGTGTCAAAATATTATTAAACGAGTTTTTAAAACAAATATTATCTCATTAAATGATTTAACAAAACTAAAAAACTAACATTCATCCAACAAACTTATATACAGTTAAAATTTCAATTAATTATGCACATCGGATTCGATTGGAATTTTATAGTAGATATAGTAACCATATATTCTGAAAATACAAGAAGGCATGGTAAGGGTTAATGTTTTTAACTAAGGGTTAAAGTTGAAAGATAAGGTCACATCATATTATATTTGAAATAAATGTGTATTGGACCATTTATAATTGGAATTCAATTTGTAATAAAATAATATTTTAAGACCTTTGAAATGTGCCCCTCCTCCCTCTTATAAAATGCCACCCCCTCTACCCACATACCCACCTCTCAAGACCCTTCCATCATCCAAATTCTGCACAAATAAGCTCTTAACATCGCTCCCTCATTTTTAAAAGCCTGACCTTAGGCATACATGAATTAAAAAATCCTTATGGATCAAATGAAAAGAAGTTACACTATTTATAGGTAATATCTTTTCTCAAGTTCCTTTATTTTATTTTCATTCTCCACACCATCTGCACTTCTTATTCTAAAATTAAATAAAAACACCAGTATCCTCAATATTCTAAAATATTGTTGTGAGATGTATTCAAACTAGACATACAATCACCTACAACTAATGGATATGAACAAATTTTTTCGGTGTGTGGCATAATACTACCCTTCAAAACGATGATTGTTCAATTTTCTATTACCAACTATCATGATGGCCATTATGATGGAACTGTATTTATATATGATATATATTATACTTATATTGTCTATATGATTCTGCAAATTTCATTTACAACATACCATTATGCCTTCCATAAAGGGTAAATATTTAAATTTTCATTTGAGGAATTATAGACTACCTCCCCCTCAAATTGATATGACTCATTCATGCCATATGTGGAATGTATAGAGGATGGTTTTATTAAACATATGAGGCATAAATGACATCAATATAATACAAATTTTATTTTATACATTTATATCATTTAGTTTTTATTCCATTAGTATGACAATGAAATAAAAGTAGCATTCATTCATGCATACGATAAACCGCCTCCATGAACAGTGCATTTCATTTTTAATCTCCATATATTATTTACTATTATAGATATATATATATATACCATATATATATATATTATGTTTAAATCTTGAACATCATTATAGTGTTGACGGACTTATGACCATATGAACAATTTACATCAAAACAAGTACATTTTCAACTTGAGTACCCAATATCAATAAAATAACGGATATGAACTTAAATAAATATTTAATTTTTATAACATGATAATAAGTAATATAAAATGACTAATAATCATTAAAAAGGTTCTAAATCTGGAAAAAATTAACAAAATTTTATTATTCTAGAATAGAAAGAATGAACGAGACATGTATGACTCAAGGTAAGTGACTTCATTTCAATCTCATTTTATTGAGGAATGTTTTGATTTATATACGAACATATTTTATATGTTCTATAATAATCACCTTTGACATTGAATTTCATTAAAAGGGAATATTTTTCAGTGAAGCATTTTACTAAATAAATAAAGGAATGTTTTTAATGTATACGATGATAATGACTTCTCCACCACTCTAACCATTATTTAAGATTGGGATTCCTCTATAATATGTAATGAGTATTAAAATGAAATTAAAATCCCTTATTCCATTTTTTGGGTATATTTGTATTCAAAATGATTTCATAATGAAAAATGGTAATTTTATACAAAAACATCATTCATATGGGATTATAAGAAGCCTTCAAAAAAGGGGTTTTGTGGTGAACGTGTTTTATTAATTAAATAGTACTTAAGAATAATATGATAAAATTGAGATAGATATAGCATATACAAAGGGTTGATCGCCATTATATATCACGGGTAAGTCTGACATATCTTATACGAATGGTTGATGCCCATTATAGCTCACGGCTAAGCCCAAAACATCTTATACGAAAGATTGATCCCCATTATAGCTCATGGATGATCCCGATATAGCTTATAAGAAGGGTAATCCCTTTTATAAATCTCAAATTTGGAATTAAACCATATGGTTTTTCCAATTGGAATATGTTTGAAAGGGTTTTATTTATATGATTATCTAAGTCACATAAAGGAATTTTAATTGCTTTCTATTTTTTTTTGTTATTTTCATATAGAAAAAATTATTATTGTTATTCATGTGAAAATGTTTTGTTTCATCCATTAAAATAACATTTAATTGGTTATGAGGTTTTAACAATACTATTTTTTATGTCCCTTACTGAGATTTTTGTGATCATCACATGTTTCAAATTTTTTCACTACGTTTAATGGAGAATAATGATAGGGATGAAATATATGAAAAGATATGATGACTAAAAATGAAAAGAAACCTTGTTTATTTTTTAATTATTTATTGTTATAAAAGAAATGGATATTGTTGGAAGGGTCCAAATTGAATTTAAATGTATTTGTAATGTAATATTTATGGCCAGATTCTACTAATCTCAATACCTAAAAAGATACACGGGGTGAATTAAAGTAAATTTATTGACTTATCTAAAGATTATGTAATGTATAGGGTTGGAACCTTATAATACCTCATAAAATCATAATCAAAAGCCTAAATTCATAGTTAAAATAAAATACTTATTTTAATTATCTTTAGCTTCTTGACGATACAAATATCTTCATTATGTCATTATACTACTTGTTTGGACAAATACAACATTATAATGGTTATTCATCATGGGAAAAAATTATATCCTCTATTAAATTATAATGCATTATTTATCAAATTCTGGATTTATCCGAAAATGTAATTCTATTGATGATGAAAAATATTTTATAGAGATTGTTACTCCCAATTATGTATTTAATCCTCTTTTTTAAAACATAGTTTATATGAAATAATTATCTTGATTTTAGCATGAATCATAATCTAGTAATATCATTGATCTTTGTCTTACAATGTAATATATATTCAAACTAACTGTATAAAATTCCTGAATTCTCCAATGATAAAAAAACATTACCAATCTATATTTTCAGTTTGAATAATCCCAAAAAATTCATTAACATAAATCTTATGATATGGTTGAAAATGTTTACATTCAATATGCCATTACTATCAGGAAAATAACCATTTATAAATTAATTAAATTATCAATTAGAATGAATAATAAAACCCACCGATATTATTAGAGATAAATTACCCATTTAATTCCCATGTAAATCTCTATTAAAATATTTCTATTATAATTCAAATAATTCTTATGATATTTCATTAAATATATTATTATATCTAATTCTTTTTAATATACATTATTCCTATTAATTAAGAAAATCTGTAAAGTAATTTAAAAATATTTAATGTACATTTATTTTTAATCTAAAATGAGTTGTAAGTCATTATTTTATAGGTTTGGATATTTTCAAGTGAATCTCAAGTCTTTATTTTAAAACACATATATGTTTTTCATAATTTAATGTGATATGAGAACAATTTTTGCATATATATTGAATCTCATTTCCATGAAAATAGGTGAAATGATTTGGCTTCACCATATGCAGCGCCATTTGATTCCCTTCATTTTTTATATCTAGGAAACTCATGGTTTTAGTCACACACAAGCCTCAATATACATATTATATTATTATAGAATCCTTAAAAAGTAATGGGACACTTTATGAATACTAATTTTCAACTTTTTTTATAGTAATAATATTTTATACAAATATTTTATTGATATAATTGCTTTTTAAATAGTCATTTAATCATGATAATGAATAGGAAAATACCATTTAATTTTTATTGGATCCTATTTAATACTAATTTAATTCCAAAATTCTCCAAACCACTAACAAAGTATTCCAAATTGATATTAAATTATATTAATAATAATTTACCATTCTAACCATTCAATACACACTATAATAAGATACCATAATTAAAACCTCTCATTCAGAAGTAATTATTTATTTCCCAAAGCAATATGTATCTATATAGTGGATCTCAATATCAGAAATTCTGTTAGAATCATTCTATGGGTCTTATAAATTCATCAAAATGAATAATTTTAGTTCTTCACCACCATACATCATTATTCATGTCATTAAAAACAAACACAACATTGTTAAAACCGTTTCTTAAAACATTATACACCTTTTATATTTTGTACCAATACTATAATAAATCAATCCCCCATAATAATATCATATAAAACTAGGTATATAGATTTATGAACCCTTTATTTACTCAGTCATTAACATCTATCTACAATGTTCCATGTAAAACTAAAATTTATTTTATGAAAAATTTAAGATTATAATAAATTATACATTATCATTTCATTCATCTGCATAGTAATAAAATATTTTTTCCACTTACTTATTCCTTAAACCATATAATAATTTATAACCTATAAATTTATCATATTCTATAGTTAATGATAACTTGTGAATCCATTATTATATATTATTTTCAACTTATTGAAAATATATTATCTACTTTAACTAAACTAACCTCTTATATAACTATTTAATTAAATCCTCAATATATATTAAAATATGTTATTGTTAGATTATTTTCACAAACATTATAAATATCTTGAATATTTATAAATTATTCAAGGAAATAATATTCATTTTTTTCTACCATACATATACTTTTCTAAATGATACACTTGATGAAAAATTCAATTAATATGATATATAATACTACGTCTTTAACAAAATATTAAAAATAATTTAGTAAACAAGCATAATGTAATCCAGTGGGTGATTCAATCCACATTAAAACTATTCCTTGAAATCATATTGGGCATAAAAAAGGAATCCCATATTTCCCAATGAAAAAAAACTTCCAAATATATAGTATTAACCACCCCACCCTATATATTCTCTCCATGTATGTAAAAATAGAATTACAAAAAACATCCACCATAATAGGAGTTCATATTTTATATTTTTATTAATCTTAAAAAATCATATATGATTATAAATGATAAAAAATCATATGTATTGAATGAAATACATTTCAATATTTTCTAAAGTATATGATCATATATCTATCATTCATTGATTAATAATTTATCTCAATATTTATGTTATAACACCAATAGGTATTTACCCTTAAACTATTTATTGATCCACTAATTTATATTGTGAAAATTTCACTAACCGTATTCGGATTCGAAAACAAATCACCCACATACTGGGATCTAAATATGGAATACCAATTTAACTAAACATATAATTCAAAAATTACAACTGATTTCAAAAGAGCTTAATCAAGATAACTTAATTATTCATATTCATTATTGATACCATTAGTTCATTCTTTGACAAAATGTTTTGGATGTAATTAATTTTGGGAAGAACATTTAAATTTTTCCCATGGATTGTTTCTCCCCATTAATTGTTTAACAATATTGAAGAATATTATAAATACCAATGTAAATTGGTATAACAATATTCCCAAAATCATCATGTAAAGGAAAATGGATTTCTAGGGGAACCAAAACATTAAATCAAACTCACATTAAAAAAATTTAAGTGGTTAAACTCAATAAACCACATGGATAGTCATAAATTTGGATATTATGATAATAGTTTTTTTTTTGGATTATAATATTTTTGTTTTGTGATACTAACAAAAAAAAAATTTATATTCCACTCATTAATTATTTATTTTATTCTACATCATAATAAATTATCCACTATAATTGGGATCATCCATCGGTAATTAAATCATTAATTTTGTTAACTTTTTTGAAACCACTTATTCATGATTTATTTTTTTTCCTTAAATCATCATTAGAATAAATTTGTAATATTTTTTTCCTTGTAGATTATTTTTAGACATATTTTTAACTTTTTCCACATCTCAAGTATCTTCTAGCATTTTCCTCAAAATACTATTTTATTGTTTCCATGAATGGTACTATGACTAAAACATATTGGTTCTTAGTACACACTATATTTATAATCATCATTACTTTTTTCCAATGTTTTAAATCTATTATCAAGTATAAAATTTGTTCTATTTATAAATATTAATTTCCCATTTTTCAGAGGAATATAATATTTCATTATCTCTCATTTATCTTATCTCTTTCTATAATATAAATCACCATTACAATGGTTATATCAAATAGAACATATTATAGTAGATTCGAGACCGATTTTGACATATGTTAGTTCAGATGTTGCTATAGAAGATATTAGATTGATAGAAACTTCTTTGGATTATAAATAAACAACCATAGTGTGTACCATTCTTCCATAATGTAAAAGTTTTGCAGATATATTCATTGAAAACCATAAAACATGTTATTAATAAGAATAATCTTTTTTCTAAATAAATATAGATTTAATTTATTTTTCATTCAAATTATTGAGGATTGAATTGAAGTTATCAAATATATATAATTTTATTATTTCATATTCATTCATGTTCCTTTATCTTCTCAACCATATGCCTCAATTGAACAACAATTTATTTTTCCTTACTTTATTTATTTAAATTTAATCTCTTATAATGTAATGTTGTAAGGGGGATAATAAATTCATTAAGATAATTATCTATATCCATTGTATTGATAAAATTCTTTATGATGTTCAATTTGTATTTTTGTTTTATAACCCCTTCTTCAAAAGGATTCATTAAATTATAGATATTCGTTTTTTTACGGACATTTTATCCCAAAACAAAATTACTATGATCACATAATCTACATCTTGAATGATTTTCCTTTGATCTATATTCCCCTGTATGGATTAGATCACCCAATGAGTACATCAACAAAACTATAAGGATTCAAAACTAAATATCATTGAAATTTATTTTGGTAAATCATGATAGTTTTTAAATTTCATGGGGGAGTATAAATTTTTAGAGTTTGTGAAATATTAAAAATTATTATTAAAATAAAAAACATTAAAATAGTTTAAATTATTTACCCTTATTGAATATTTTAATTTTTTGGAATTTCACATTTCATTATTCAGTTTCATCTTTAATATTTTTTACAAATGTTTATTATCATCATCCATTGAGGATTGTACATTCACAACGCTAATTTCAGTATTTTTAAGTAATTAATTTCTTAAGTCTTTGATATCTTGAATAGAGTATCAGAATAAAGAATTTTCTTTATAAAATTTTTAAAATGATATTATTAATATATTTTTTATCCTTGCATCCAAATTTTTTCAAAAATTTATACATATAATTATTTAATCAAGTATAATCCATTATATACACGATACAATCATATAGTATAGAAGAAATATACTTTCACAATTAAGAAATGGTAATATAATTTAAATATAGAAGCTTTATCAATATATCTTCAGTAATAAAAAATCAAAAAACATATATTGATATAGATGACCAAGTAAGAGCCTTTAGGAACAGATATCACTTATGTGAAGAAAGATGAATATATGAACTAGGGGAGTGGTGAATCTAGGTGTGATGTAAATAAACCTTTCATTATGTAATTTTGTTTTATTAAAATGGATTTTTTTCCAAAATGGAATGAACACATTTAGTATGTCTTTCTATTATTATAGATCACATGATAATATTTAATATAAATATAGAATGTAAAAAAAATGTACAGATGTATTTTTCTTGGTTTACTACAAGGGTATAATCTTTAGAGAATCCACATGGCGATGTGTTGGTGTAATAGAATCCACCTCACACAATGCAATTTTCATATAAAATTTTATTTTATTGGAACTCCATCTTAAAGAGAACTACCCTTATAATAGTCAACAAAGAATCATTATTGATCCACGGGCCATCAGTCCCGCTATCATTGAAGATCACATAATTTTATATAAGTCTTGGTATCATCAAAATCCATATATTGAGTGGAATCACTCTACATTATATATATTTAGATAATTCTCTATTTACGATAAAATTCACCACACACCTCCTCCTTAAATCCAACAGTTAGTGTCTCATTATTGTGATGATTGACACCTTTTATTCTAGTAACTCACAATAACATCTAAACAATATAGATAAAGATTATTTGGTACAAGAATTATCAATATTATATTACATATTTAATTAATCAATCAAATGGTTGGGATAGTGAGACTTCTTGTTTGTTATTTTTTTATTCATTTGGGTAGATAATTTAATAATTTACTATTTGATTATCCTTATTTAGAAAAAATATTTCGTAACATTTTATATTATCTTATTTTTCTTCTAAAATAGATATATCATACTATATTACTTTTTATACATATTAAACAAATTTATTTTATAGAAACACTAATAGTGATCCATTTTTTTAGATCGATTATTATATTTCCCAACTTGGATCAATGTATCATAGAGTAGGGGAGGGTAAATAATTAATAACTTTTTCTTTTATGTTTTCGTTGATTTGAGACAGCATTCTTCTCATGTTAATGATTTATCACATTGATGAAACAAAAAAACACACCCATCTATAATAACAAAATTATATACATGTTTCAATACTCAAATATCATAGTTACATCCTTAGCGTGGTTTTGAATCAATAAAATGACATAGAATCCACAAGAAAACAATCATTTTGTGTATATACATTAACAAGGATATACCTTATAATTGTGCATCCCTATGATTAATAAAATAGTTCATGTTGTTCTTATTGCGTGAATGATGTAATTAAATTTTATATTAAAAATTAATTAACACTTAACCAGTTGGTTCAATATAATTTATTGTGTGTCGTTATCAAATTCGACTTTTGAATACATTAAACATATAATTCTTTACTATCCTACCAATAATTAGGTAATGAATTCACTGTTGTACATCCTATGCAAACATAGTCTGATATATTAATCTGATTCCCTAGTCAGATAACTCTGTTTGGTATATAAATAATAAATAATAGCATGAATACAATTAGAAACCACATCAGCATTCCCATTATATCTGCATTGTATACCATGGTATGATCCATTAACTCCATCCACAATTATATCTTTGGCCACATCTATCTGGTACACATACTTATGTATTCTTAGTCCATAAAATTATTCTCTCTATCAAAGAAATCATTTCCTTATCTCTTTCCTCTCACTTGAAAAATACTTATATGCGAGATGTTACAGTGTACTTTCTTCTAATTTATAGGAATACCTTGAGTGAAATGGTTTAGAACATATTTTTTTCCTTCCCAATGAAATTTCTTAAACATATAATTTCATAAAATTCATGAAATAAAATTTGACTTCTTCATGTCTTCTCAAATATTCATGATTCTTCTTGAACATTTTTTAATTTTATCACATATTCAGCTCACTTTATTTATTTCCATTCATCATTCAGAAAAGATTTGTTGTTCTAGTGTTTCTTCATTATGATGAAAACCTATCATAACTAATTATTTCTCATTACAATGCTATTTATTAACTGAAATACATAAACCATTAAAATCATTCGATCATAAACATTATTCAAGCATAATTAATCAACAACTACATTTCTTTTTCATAAAAATCATTATAACTTCTAAATATATAAGATCCCCCTTCGATAATAGTTTTGAAAAACTATATAATCAAATATTATTAAATTTAATTATTGTGACTGATTATTCAGAGTTGTATGAATTTATCATTGTCAAACTACATATGATGTATCATTCTCTATCTCACTCGGATGGATTTGTAACCACTTGATAAACTAACATCACTTTTGTTATTTTTCACTTGTCCTGAATAAAACAAATACACTTAATGAAAATGGTAAACTAAAATATTGATCATAATCTATTTGATAAATATCTATATTTATTCCACATATAATTCCCATAAAACACTAAATTGTTATCTTCTAATAAAGACATCATTGCCTCTAATGAATTATAGGAATACAATATCTAACGGACAAGATGATCGACACTTCATAAACACATCGACATCAATGACTTGATCTACCATATCTTTTCATCCTTCAAAAAAAAATCTTGTTTCATAAAACATTCATAACATTTAGAAAATTTGGATCGTTATAGAAATTCATAAGAAATATTGGAATGTTATACGACTTCACATCCATCAATATTTTTATCCCCCTTACCATCATTAGTCTTTCACCTCACTGTTCTCATAAAACATATGAAATTTGGAATTAACCAAAAAAATCATCATCTGATTATGTATGGATACTCAAATGAAACCAATTATTTCTCTCATACTAATTGAAACATTCATTCTAGAAAGAAATTAATTCCAAAAAACTACTACGTCTAGAAATATTATTTACAACAAAAAAAGTGGAAACTGATGAATTGTTATCTATTCCATAATTTCTTTTTTGATTACATAAAAACATTTCTTTTTTTTGTATGAACATAAAAATTTAAAATTATTTTAATTTCATTTTAAAAAAAACAAATGAATGAAAATCACAATAACCTTAATTTATCTTCCAAAAACACTTCCATCCATCTTGATCTCAACTATCTCCCCCATTTTATTTTTTTAGAAACAAAAACTTTTTTTTCGTTCACCTTTAAAAAATTAATTCACCATCCAATTGTTTCATTCATAATTCAATAATATATTTGAATATTTCACAATCATACCTGATGAGTTCATAACATAACCATAAATCCCACTATATAAATGATTCCTTAAATGGTTTGTGACATATTAATGGATAGATTTGCGAAAAATATTCCCCATTATATAACACTATCAAATGACTACATGAGAGAAGGGAAAAGACACATACCTGCACATTTGATATATGGAGTTTGGATGACCATGCTCAATATCAAGTTGACAAACTATTAATAGAGATATGGTTTTGTCTATATTTGGTAATGTTTTTTTAATGTTTTAACATACTCTAATTTCAATTCAATATTCTACACTTGATATTTGATGAAATGATATTTGATATTGATATTTTTTGAACACGAATGTTTTAAAGGGTTGGATATAATATTTATGTCACTCTGATTATGGAAAATTAAAAAAAAATGTAACTTCACATTATTAAATTAGTCTTTGAACCTAGTCTTCATCAAAATAATTTTTGTGGAATCTTGAGTAGAAGCTACATAATCAGATAGTTGTGCTCAGAGTTACTGAAATTAGTTTTTCATTATACCGATGTAAACAAAATATTACCATAATGAAAACTCTTCCATATATGGATCAATTATCTTCAATATTTTCTTACCAATCAGTATTTGAATTCCCAAATATGTTATTTATATCCATGTTATAGTGTCTAATACAAAAAAATTGGTTGTTCCTTTTATTTATCTATGATTTAGTTTTTTGAACCAATAGACGTGATTAGTTTGGATCTGTTTGTAATCCTTCACATAATATAACAACATAAAGAATGACTTTTCTAGAGGATATATAACACAGAAAACTTCTAATCATATTATAATGTTATTTTGAGTAAACTTAATTACCATCTTGATATATATTCTTCTTGGTTACCACTAAAATTTATGAAGAAAACATTTTGAAATTTCCTTTCCAAAAATATAAAGAAGTTTTTTAGAATATATTTTTCTAGAAAGAAATAATGTATTCGTCTTTCTTTATATTTGTATCTTACGAATGTATTTCATTTTACACTGTATTGACATTTTAATAAATTTTTTCATCTCTTCATAAAATCATTCATAGGTTATTTCATAATTCAGAACAATGATAATGTCATCAATATGAACAATTACTATGAGGGAAAGCACCATACATTCGTTGATATATATTTTACTATTGACCCTTACTTCCTTAAAACTGATATTTCATAATCAGGTATTCAATTTGTAATATGATTTTCTTTTTGATTTTTTTACTTATACTAGAATTATTTTTCAAATTAAAAACCTAAAATTCAATCTTTTGAACAAAAAATAGACATGGTGTTTCATTATACAATTCCTCGTTTAGTTCCCCATTCAAAATTACCGACTTGACATCAAATATGATAATTTTTGTATCTTGAGTTTGGAATAATAAAAGGAATGATTTTAATTGATTCTATCTTTTTTCCAATAGAGAAAAATCATCATAAAAATCCGTTAATTGAATATGTGATTAAAATTTGTATAGTAACCATTATTGGGTTCATATCATTTATCTCTCTTCATTCATCTTGTTCTAGGGAATTCACTTTTTACCAATAACATTTTGGTAATTTTACTTAATTACGAGTTCCCAAGATTCATTCCTGTCAATTCAATTGAACTCTTCCCTCATCGCCTAAATATATTCTAGATACTTAAAATCATTCCTAATATATTTCATCTTAAAAAATTTAATATAAATAATTATATGTAATAACTTTTGATGTTATTCTTTTTTTGACCTTTTTATATTGATCAGCAATTATGTTTTGATCATCCACTTGTTTCTTCATCCTAGGATATGATGTTTGTGATTCTACCTCACCGCTATAAATATATTAATTTGGTTCTTCTTCATAAGAATGATTATATTTATTTACATCCTTATTATATCTCTTAATAAAATTAATTTCATACACTTTATCCTCCTTCCATTCATGTTTTTTTATCACTATCTTCTTCCAAATTCTAATGAATTTTCACATCAATAAAATCTTTCAATCTTAATTTCTTTTGGTTGTAACACACATTTCACCTACCACGTAGAGAATATCAATAATGATTCCATCTTCCCATCTTGTGTATAACATTCCAAGGATTCCGCATTTTTTCATTATGATGCAGGGACTCCCTAAATCTATTCAGTGTTTCAAACATGTGTTTTGTGATAGAGAATTTCGTGAGGAGTCATGTCAGAACATAGACTATAGAAACATTAGTTTTGAATATAATTACTTCATCTAATATATTTACAACAAAATTAATGAGAAATAACAATTTCATGTATCATAGTACTCCCGAGATCAACTAAACTTTTTTTCATCATTTCAGCATCACAATATAAGGGGTGTGTATGGGTTACTGAACACATAAAAAATTCCATGTATTTCAAGATAAAATTTAAACTCATAATTAATTAATTCCCCAACATTATGAGTTCTCATATTCTTCTCAGAATACCCAAATTCCTTTTAATTATTCTCTTGAAATGTTTAAGAATCTTCAAATAATCTAACATATGTTTCAAATACCCAACACATGTAGTCTGAGTAAAATATTTAATGAAATAAATGAAGTGTTTATCTCTAATATTTTTTATTTTCTCATTTTTTCATAAATAATAAAATAGATAAGTCACAGGGGTTAAGTATACTGAATATCTGCATTCTTATGCATAGTGTTTATAATCTTTCCTTTCTCAAAAATATTGTAACACTAATCTATTCTTATAGACCTATCAAAAATACCAAAATAAATGATCTCTCATTGATAACATATCATGTTTCTCTATCATATATGTCCCAACCATTTGTTTAATTCAAGATTATGTTACTTGAGTTATTAATTTCTGCAACATGAAACATGATTCGTTTTGTCTGAGGTCCTCACATAATAACATTCCCATATTCATCTAAATTCATATAAGATTTAATTTTTCTAAATAAAATTGTGTTTCCTTCATAAAAACATTGACAAAATATCAACAGATTTGGTATCAATCCGTAAAAAAATATTTCTTAAATTTCATCTTTGCATCCCCAATTATAAAACAACCAACACCTTTAATTCGATGGGAGTCATCATTTCCAAATGTCACTATTAATTTTTAGAAATATTTCATAGTCATTAAAAACCATGATTCTATTTTCTTATATTTTAAAAAAATAATATCTAACATCCAACGATATTATATTTTTATATGTTTCATAGTGGATTCGAGAAAAAATAAAATTTTTCCTACCCTTCATCATTCTTCACATTTGTATTCTAACAATTGATTAAAAAAAGGTTCTTTAAAAAAACCTTTTGGAGTATGTCTAGATTTTTCACATCTAAAACAAATAATTTCCAAATTATGGAATCTATTTCCAACATTCAAAACATCATTTTGTGATTTTTTTCAAAATAATCGTCATAGATTACTGATATTTAGTGTATTATGACCCACTTGAGTTTTGTAGTGCATAACTCAGGGAACAAGTGTATAATTTTATAGTACACCAACACACGTATGTTGTACGCCCAAATCCACCACAATACCAGTAGTACCCATAGAAAAAATACTTCACTATCTAACTTCCATACTATTCAGAATTGTGAGCATGTTTCTATGAAAGGGTCTTAAATTTTCCCAAATAACATTGATTAGTCAAAAACATTCTTTTAGGAGTTGGATTCATATTCATAAATTAATATTTCAATCCTACATTTTTAGAATCAGACACATTAAAATATTTTGTTTCAGAATCATACTTTTTAAAAACATCTGAATTCAAGGGTTTTTTTTCAAAAGAAAGATTTTAAAAGATTTATTCTTCTTAGAAAAAAAATCAACGATATATTAATCCATTTAAGGTTAATATTGATCTTTCTAAAGTTCAAAATTTCAATAAATTCCACAATATTCAGATGATAAGTTCATGAAACGCGCACTTCTCTATTAATCTTATTAATGTTTTTATTGAAAAGGTTCAAAATAATATTCCATTTCATTAAGAATGATTTCTATATGATTATTAAAATTATTTTCTTTATTAATATACTTTTTTAGACAATCAACTTTTTATAATAACTTGTATTTCTTCTTACGAAGAGATTCTTGATTTTTAGTGTGAAATTTTACTTATTCGGCTTCTTGATTTAGTTTTCAAGTCTTATAATCTTTCTCATACGTTAATTTATTTTTATTTTATAATAAAATTCAATATCAACCTATTCATCTTTATAACTACTACTTCCATAATAGTCATCATTTATTATTTCCAATAAAATATTTTATCCTCAAATTTTTCTGAACATTTCATTTTGAGCATAACTGACATCATCTTCATCATATATATAGAAAAAATAAGTCCCCAAACTTATTTATTACATAATATCATGTTATGTAAATAATTTTACTTTCTATCACCTTTACGGTCTTTTTAGGTTTTCCATTTTATAGAATTATTCCACAACTCATAAATAAAATATATAAAATACAATGTTTACAATTCTGATTAGTGAATTTTTTTTCCAATAATTTAAAACCATAAAAATAAATAATGAATTTATTTCCTGGTAATTATCAGTAACATAAAAATTGAATTCTTCCATTCTACGGACATTTCTTAAACCATATTCTTTTTAAAAAATATGGGATGATCACAAAATCTCTATAAAAGATGAAAAAGATGGAAAAGGTTAGTTTAGTATATTCGAGAAAACTATTATAAAATTTAACTTTGTCATTAAATTTCATTATGAATATGAAATATAAAATTTTTGCATGAATAAAAACACACATTTTCTCAAATAAAATCATTAAAACCCATAACAGGTAATTAATACTCCTTTAGGTGAAATAGATCGTCATACTCATAAAACCCTTTAAAAATATTTCCAATTGGAATAACCATACTACAAACATACTATATAATCATTTTCCAATGCATTTTAAAGCTTTAATGTACTCATTATGGGTTATCTGTACCACCATATGTTATAATTTAATGGGGTTGTGTGGGGATATTTGGGCCACCCCATGTTAAGGTGTAACTAAATTTCTATATGCTATCAATGCCACCCCAATTTATGTTGTAACGAGCTTTCCAAGTGCTATCTAGGACACAACATGTTAATCTAAAATAATAATTCTTGGATATATCACGTTTAAATCGTCATTTATAATTTTCATGAAACAAAACCTGAAAAAAACTTTTCATCTTTTTAAAACTGTTTTAGCATCATGTTAAAATCACATTTAAATTTTAAAATACAATTTTCTATCAAAATACCAATTTAAATTCAAAATAAGTCATTCTTTTGAAATACCATTTTCAATTAAAGACATTAAATCTTTCAAAGGAATCCAAAAATAATATAATGGCTATAGAATATTAAAATTCATTGTCACTATGTATGTTAGGAAAAGAACATTCCTTTTAACATTTGTCAAAACATTCCATCTAAAACTAAAAAATTATTACACTTTATGAAACATAAAAAAATAATAAAATATACTTTATAATACCTTTATAAAAATAATCATATAAAATAATATCATGAATATTCACATATATAAAAATATTTTTAAATTAAAATCATTAAACATTCAAAGTGTCTGATACACATTTGTATATTTAAATCATAATCCCCATGAAAGATTAATTTTTAACAAAACATTAAATAAAATGATAATTTATATCATATTTATAATAATTTAAAAGGGGTTGTATATACACATTATAAAATAATAAAGGTGGATATCATCAAGAAATTCTATAATGATAAGATATTGACACGAAATCACATACAACTGTGGTAACATATGAATTAGAAACCCCCAAAGTAATAATCCTAAAATGAAATATTTGAATACAGTTCAGATTATATAATTATAAAAAGTTTCATTAAGTACCCCAAAAAAATAAGTAATTTTTTTCTATAAAATTTATCTTACAAGTGTAAAAATTGAGAAGAAAATTCATTACATTTAGTCTGACACGACACATCTCTCTTTATCTCCTAGAATACAAAATTATTATTCTTATATAATTTCATCAGAACCATTTCAATTTTATTATTATTTTTATTTCATTCATTACAATGTTGTATATAATAACTTAATAAATTATATTTATGTTGGGTGGTTTGACCACATTCAGTTTGTTTTTCAAAACGGCCGATGTTGGTTATCTATGGTTAATGGGTCATTATATAAACTTTTACATAATAATAATCATGAAATAATTATATTAATTTTACATCCAAAATATTTTTATAAATATTAAGGGATTAAATTTGAGAAAAATTAACAAACTTTACAATCATAGAGACGTTAGGTACTATGCACGCATGAGTATTGTTATTATTTTTTATTGGAAATTATGGGAAGAAGGTAAGTAAAATATAAACATCCAGTATTATAATTATATCATAAATACATTATTATTTAATAAAATATAATTATATAAATAATTTTCATTAGGTAAAAGGAATAAAATCTCGTCGAGTAAGCATTAGTCCACATGTCTAAGAACGACGTTAAGAATTTGTTTAGTGTGTGAAAAGGGAAATAAGGTAAATAATACATTATTTTAATATAAATGTAATTATGTCATGAATATAATATAAAGATTTATTTTATTTCATATATGTTAAATTAAACACATCCTTAATGCATTTTATTTAATGTGTTAACGTATGACAACTCTTTGGGGAGGCGGTACTCCAAAAGTCCACAAATGATGTTTTTCTATTTTTCAAAAAATTAAATTCGTGATTTTATGTGTTATATAAAAATTACATATTTATAAAAATTCATAAATATGATATATATTAATAATTCATATAGAAATATAGAATCCATCATAATTCCCAACCATAAGAGGTGGTAAATTAAAAACAAGCGACATCGTTTGGCGAGGCGGTAGTTCTCCATACACAAATGACAATCTTGTCACACAATTAATGGATGGGTGCATAGGATTAGGTATAAATCATAACATAATAACATATAAGTGTATTTATTATACGGATTATATTATATAATCACGGTAAAATGATAATTTAATGGTTTGGAAATTAAATTAATCAATAGTGATCGTTGAAGAATGTAACCACTTCTTCGTGTAACTCTATTTTGTTTACACCAATGGACTTCATTGTATTGAATTCTTTCCAAAATGATATTTTAACATATAGGGGTAAGATATTGGAAGCTTATTTCTATGTAGATTTTGTGATCAAAAATGTATTTATAGGTTTGAATTAGTTGGGAGGGTGAGTGCCATTTTATAGTGGAGGATTAGTGACATTCTACTAAATATAAAAAGGTAAACACGAAGATGGCGCTTGCTCTCGTTTCCCACCGATGGCGAACCCCGTGGTAGGGTTTGGCGATGGCCGCCGCCGCAACCCCTCCTCCCTCTGCGGGGGGAGGGGGACCGTCCTCTCCTGCACCTGAATTTGGGAAGTCTAGGGATGGTGCTCTCCAACCCTCGCTGGCCACAGGTTTCCTTCTTCCGTCTATCAATGTCGCCCCGAAGGTCCCCGGCTGCATCTCCGGCCAACCCGTTGTTCCAGTTTCATCACAGGAATTCTATGCGGCTTCGGCTTTGCTTTCTAATGCCCTTATTGCAAGGTTTGTGAGAAAACGTCCGCTGTTGGAGGATTTCAGTAAGTTTGTAAACGAAAAATGGGGGCTCAAGAATTTTGCGCATGTTGGAATTCTTGCACCACGACAAATCCTCATCCTGTTTGCAGATGATGGGGATTTGGGGAAGGCTTGGTCCCGAAGTAAGATGGATTCGAGTTTCCATCTTCTTCGATGGACCTTTGAAAATCATTTAAACCGTGATTCTCCAAATTCAGCAATCTGGCTGCAGTTGCCGGGACTTCCAATTCCTTTTCAAAATCCAGGACTTCTACGCTCGATAGGTAACTCTATTGGACGATTTATTTGCTGTGATCAAAGAACTGCCTCTTTGTCAAATCCCGCATCTGCGAGAGTTTGTGTTGAAATGGATCTCTCAAGAGTTCCGCCAGAGGTCGTTTGGATTATCATGGAAGGTGAATACAGGTATGCTCAAAAAATTCTGTATGAAACTTGGATTCCGTTTTGTTCCAATTGTTGCAAGCAGGGGCATGAAACTGTTAAATGTCGAAGAAGGATTCCAGCATTCCATTCGGGTGTGCTTAATAACACTGGGAATGGTGATATGGTTCCGATTCATGCAGCTCTGAATCCAGGGGAATCTGAAACTAGGTTGGTCCCGGCGGTTGATGAGATGGTTCAGCAAAAAACAGGTCTGGATCGAGGGGTATCCGAAATTGGGCAAGCCCCAGTGGTTGATGATATGGTAAATAACCAGGGTCATGTTGAGGTTTCTTCAGGAATGTGTGTGGGGCAGGAGATCCAGGCAGGAGAACTGCCAAATGGAGGTAAGAGAGGTATGGAGGACTCAATGCAGGAAGATGAGGGTTCAATGAAAATGGCTAACAGAAAGGGGAAAGAAGTAATGGAGTTTTCTGATAAAGAGGGGATGAAGGCTGGTGAGTCTGCTGTGCTGTATATGGGCAGGGGACTGGGGAAAAATCAGGCTTATAGTGGGAGTAAATCTATAGGGCAGAGATCTCCTATCATGGTACAGGTTAATGATGATGGTATGATAAACTGTTCGGAAAATCAGTTTGCTGTTTTGATGGATAATGATCAGAAGGAGGATGAACCAATAGAAGAGGAGGCACTTCAGTGTCTCCCATCTCATGAAGATGCCATCACTGTCCATGTGATGGAGAGATCAGCTCCTCTGACCATAGGTGATTCTGGTGGACAGCCTCATGTCTCACCTGGGATGGAGCAGGTAAAAATTGGTAAAAGTGTAGGGGTTTCTGATGAGCAGATCAAGGAGATCTCAAAGGAGGTGAATGGGGTATTGGCAGCTTATCATGGGCAGGTTTCTCAAGGTAGGTTGGACATGAATGGTGTGGCTGAACAGCAGCATGGTTCTATGGTGGCAGAAGGCAGTGAACATGATCTTGTCATGACAAAAGAAGCAATGGTGATGGAAAATCCGAAAGTTAGTCAGGTTGTTGGAAGAATTATGAATGACTTGAGTATGAGCAGTAAGGTTGACGATGGATGTGTTGTGGAATCACATGGTTACCCCTTGCAAGAGGAGGAGCTACATAACCACAAAGCATCCTACATTGATGTTGTCAAGCATGGACTTCATGAACCCCTAAGCAAGGAAGTGGAGGGGAAAACCAAAAGTAGGAGGAAGACACGGAGGGACTACAAGGACCTACCCAAACCAATGGCGACGAGGTCTGCGTACAAGAATGAAGGGTCACAAGAAATTGTTCATGCAAATGGGAATAGTGGCAAGCGAAGGGGAGGGTCTCCTAAGGTGGATAATGGGCATAGTGGGACACGGAAAATCAAGGAGAAGATGTCTGAGGAGATGCTTAGGAAGAAAAACATGTACCTTGAGATGATGCGGAGGTATGAATCTTCAGATTGGGAGTCTGCTGATCCTGGAGATGAGTTATGCGATGATAGGGAGAGGGATGAGTATGGGTTTGATGTAATGTAGCACTGTTTTCTTCTGTCTTTACTTGCACTTTTTTCTTAATAAATCTTCGGGATCAGGCTTTCGCCTGGTCCAGACCTTTCTGGTAAAAAGGTAAACACTATTGGGGGGTCCCCCTTAACAAATTTTAATCCAAAATTAAAAATAATTGGGTAAAGGGGGAAAATGTTGGATACACACTCACACAACACAAATATGTGAGAATTTTTATCATTTGTTCCTTAATATTTATTTATCCTTATTTTATTAATTTTGGTTTTTCATTTAGGTATCTAGTTTTATAAAACAAGTAATTCAACCATTATGTATTAATTAAATTGATACACATTATAAAATTCCATCCAAAGGCTTCTAAAATATTATATCTAATTTATAATATAAAAAACTCTTATATGTGTGGGAAATTAATTTTAACTAAAATATATGGAACATGAAAAAACACTTCTTTAACCATAACTGTGCTAACAAATTCTCTACTATTTATGGGCCAAATTTTCATTACAAAAGAACAGTTTTTCCAAGAATATATAATATTTAAAACTTCACTATAATTAAAATCGCTTGGAAGAGGATAATATTTTTAGTAATATTAAATTAAATAATAAAATATAAATTATTTTATATAATCATTAATTAAATAATCCTTTCATTAGCCATTTTTAATAATTCTGTGAAATTATATCATCTATAAAAATTAAATATATTGTTTTATAAATAATTAACTTCTTTATAAAATAATATAATATTTGTATCCAAACCTATGTATCTTCTTTGATCCTCAGAATCATTTTAATTGTTATAGGAAAGCATGATTCATTTTCTCTTTTTCCTTAATAATCATATTATATAGGTCACTATCACGGAATAGTATACCGATAAATCTTATAAAAGGATCCTAAGGTTTTAAGGGTCAAAATATTTCCCAAAATGATTTTTGTAAAATTTTAACGTCATTTATACAGCTTATATTCTACATTTAATCATAATGAATGATTTTTTACAATATTTTCCATAATTAATATTAATACCTTTCCCTAATATTTTGTTTAAAAATATTAAGTTGAAATTATTAAAAAAACATTCATACTAATTCCAACTACTTATATCAGTTTTTCAAATTAAAATCATATTAGTGGCTAAAATTAATTTAAATCAATCCTACATATGTTGCGAGACAACATGTTTTAATGAGAAATGTTCAAATGATTGAAATGTATCTATATACAAGGGTTAGAAGCCCTTATATGATCTAGGTTGGTGAAGGCTCTTTATTACAGGAATGTATTATGGTAGAACCCCCCATCCTTAATAAGTGATTAGCAGGGCTATCCTTGATATACATATGGATGTGCCATCCTTTATTGCTGGAGGCCACCCTATTTAAGAAATTTATGCATCATTGTTCGAGGATAAAGAGTCCAACATAAAATGGAAGTTAGTGGCTATCTTTTGGATAGACAAACCGTGACTCCATTTTTTAGCATTTCATCAACTCTTAGGGTTTGTATCTTTGGGTTAGAGTATCAGTGTTGAATCAAAAAGCATTCGACATACATACAGCCTCTTGGGAAGACTTGTTGTATTCTGGAAGATAAAACAATAGATCATTAGGGAGTTTGAAATTATTAATATATGTATGGTAGATGGAATTTCATTCAACGAGGTATCCTCTTTCATCTGTGATGTGGGTTTTTTACGATTACTCTTCCATTTTTGAATTCCGGGTTTTTTGAGAGGGACCGACAAATCCCCGAGTTCCCTTATCTATGTGGACTTGTATGAGATTTTTATGGAAGATATGGAATTTGAAATTCTTTTTATCATGTTGGATATCTCCAAGCCACTCCCAAATAATTTTCTCCTTCACATTGATGTAATTGAAGATCAATTGCAAGATCTAATGTATTCAGCGGCCTTGAGGTTCTTCTATAAGTGTCACCTCCATGGTCATGCTTTATAAATGTGTTGGGAGAATCCATAGGATCAGTTGGAAAGAGAATACGAAAAGTTTTTAGAAATTAATTATGATCTTTAAGAACCAAATTGTATTCCCTCTTATCTGGTCAGATCAGACAAGGTTGACCGAGATCGGGGGAACATGGTTCTCCTTCTCCCTTCATTGGATGTCCAACGTTCCTCACCATTGAAGACATGCCAACTCGATGAGGTTGGTCCCTTGAGATCCAACATATTTTTGTACATAAAATTTACACATTATACCCTCATTTATACCTTTTTAGGACATGGTTCCTTTAATCCAGGCACATATACCTGCCCTCAAGTGCAAAACTTCATTATTACTTGTTCCTTGAGTTCATCCATGCTTATTCATTAGGGAAATTTTATCAGGGGAGTGTGATATCTATGATAATGGTATGATTTCTTTATCTTCTCCAATAATAACCTCCATGTCCTCTAAGGTTATATGTATCCCTCTAAATTAAGTGTAACACCCTGAGATTTTGTGAGAAATAGTTTTTTTATTTTTTTTATGTCTTTTGTATTACGCAACACAAAGATTATATTTCTCTATACGCAACACTGTATTAGCTTTTATTATATGAAATAACCATTCTATGATTCTTTTGCATGCAAGAGTGACCTTCCTCAATAGTGTGTGTTGTATGCAATATCGAGATTTACTAACAAACGAGATATTGTTATAATATTATTATGAACTAGCCATTATGAATATTATTAATGAAATTTTGAATTTTATAATGTCATAATTCATCTTACACATTTTCTCAAACATGTCCTGATAACAAAATCTATTTTTTGTATAAAGCAAGTATTTTTTTTAAAATGTAGTTTTGCCATATTTTTATGGCCCACCCATTTTAAATAGATTTTTTGACAAGTTTATATGTTAAATTTGACAAAGTATCATTATTATTTTTGAATCAGGATATAAAACTTTATGTTGGATTAATTTTTGACATTATTCTTATAACTTTCATATTTTGATGAATAGTAAAAATACGTTAAATTTTACATTAAAGAAACTTTTTTCATCAAGATAATTTATATGGTTAAATTATAATATTGATTGGTTTTAAATTATAAATAGAATATATTTTTGCCATTTATTATAATATAAGTCATTATCATTAATTTTACATTGAATTCATAGGTACAATCATTTCAATCTTTTGCAATGTTTTAACTTTTAAACTAAGTTTTATCAACAGTGGGATTAATTAAAAATTAAATACTGAAACTTAAGTGTATTGAATTTGGAAAAATGGATTACATATTTGGAATTAGTTGGTCTAAATTATGTTAATTGGGTTCCTTTTACTTTTGGTCATTATGAATAGTAACTAAGGTAAATTATATTTACCATAGTTAAATATAAATCATGTAATTTAGGGTAAAAATAATATTATAAAATTACCCTAACACTTGTCTTGATATCATTGGTTGATTATATTTCTCTATAAAACATACTTGGGTAGAAGTGGTATATTTTGGAACCCACATAGATGTGATTAAGACCTTTAATTTATTTTCTTTATAGAAAGTGAAATATGTCTCCCTCAAACATTAATAATTAAAGTATTTTTAATATAAGGTTATACATTATGTAAATTAAATTAAAAATAATCATTTTAAAGATAAGATTTTTTTCATCAAGGTAATTTATTTGTGATTTTTAAAAAAATATATAATTACCTTAATATCTTATAAATCAATGATGTGGAAATTATTTATTTACTGAAAAAATCAATAATATTGTTTTTATTAAAATAATAATACCCATAAAAAGGACCATAAACTTGATCAAACCTTATTTGTAGAGTATATATATAACCTAATAATCTAAGGGTCTACCTTTGGACCATTTGGAGCCTTATAAAATAGATTATGACATTTATATTATTTTATTTTAATTGATGTCAAAGTTGTCACTTTCATTATTTAATAAACATATCATTTAAAAAGATGGTTGTTTTAAAAGAAAAATTCGAATAAAAGTATTATTATGTAAGATATTTGATTTATATTCATCATGTTTATTTATTATTAATTTTTATGAAAAAATAAGAATATTAAATAATTATTCAAAAATGTTGTTGTAATTATTTAATTATTAGAAATATCAAAAAAAATGTTTTAAAAATATTAAAATAAATATTATATGAACTAATTAATGTGTAATAATAATTTTATAGACGAATTTGACATTTCCGGAATCGATTAAATATTTTTGGTTCGAATATATCATATGTGTAGATTTTATTTAAATTCAATTAATTAAATATTTTCAAAATTGACACTATTGATATTTTTTGAAAATAACATATTATTAAATTTTTTAAATATCACAAAAATATTTAAAAATTACAAATTGAAAATTATATGGTTTAAAATTTAATAATTTATCTAATTGTGGACAATTCAGAACACATTAGTAAGTATTTATAACAATCTAAAATTTATAATATTATTACCAAAAATAAAATTAAATAGATTAAACAAGGATAAATAAAAATTATAAGGTTTAAAATAAAATCAAAACATTCTTAAATTTGATTGGATAATTATATTAAAACCCTAAATTATCTAATATTATAATTTGAGACACTTTGGATGTTTTTATGTCAGATTTTACGATATTATAAATTAATATTTTTGGAAGTTTCCAAAAGTGCCACTCTACTCTCTTATAAAAGGGAACCGCCTCCATATCCTCTTCACTCAATATTGAGCCTTTAAACATGTCCAAAACTAGTCAATTACTCTTCTCAACCACTCTAGTTACATTATAGAGGTTTTGGTCTTCTCAAAATTCCAACTCTAGTTCCCTAAGAAGAAGTTTAAAAGAGGCTCGTCGAGGAAGAGGTGATCTCTTCTACCGATTCTTTCATGTTTCTTTCTTCTTCTAATTCTTCTTCATTAGTTGTTTCATTATAAAGTAATAACATAAATATCACTAATATACTGATATGTTATTATAAATATTAAACAACCCTATATCCATCCTACAAAAAATGAAGTCATCGCGCGTGCGTACGTACGGCTCACCGTCTCTACGCCGTGGTGTAATATGTTTTTCCACCACCACCATACTTGGATGTTTATAATGGGGTAAGGAATAAATATATATTATTATTATAACATCATAATGATTCTTATATATTTATTTATCCACTAAATTCCATTCGATAATTATGGGAATGATATCATCGCTATGCATACATACGGATTACCGTCTCCACAATGCGATGAGATTCATTCTCCATGTTATCCATTCCAGAATGACTATATATTATATATAATAAATAATCATGAAATATATGACATTATAATTTTATTAGATATATTTATATGTTATTTACATACTTCCGTTCAATTTATTAAGTAAAAAAACAATGTTCATGCGTAAGTACGACCAACCATCTCCATGAAAGGTGTATTTCATTCCATTTGTCGATCTATTATGTATATATATATTATACTCATAGTATATTATATATGAATAATGGTTTACATTATGGAATTAAGTAATCATGATATAAGTAATCATATGAAAAATTACAAGTCAAATCACATATGATAAATGAAAATATTTTACCCAAAATGATGCTTTAACTTGGAATTGACAAATGAACGGGTAATATAATGTCATAATTGAATCATATATGATATCATAAAAATGACTATAATTATTGAATAAGTTAATGACATTATTTGAATCACTATAAGGTAGTTTCGTACATGTACAGAAAAAATTGGACATAAGATAAGGGTTAATTATTCCAATCTCGTTCTTATCCGAGATTGTTTGTTTGTAAGTATTTACTGGGGTTATGCTTATCATCAATATCCATTTTTTCTAAAAAAAATTCATAAAATGTTTACTATTATTCCATGTTTTTTTAAAGTTATTTTAACCATTTTGACTTCTACCACATGGTATGGAAGGAATCTTTCTTTTGTTTACCATACGAGGTATTTTTTGACATTTCCGTCAAAAGTACAAGAAGAATGTTTTTTTACTTATACAACATGAACGAATTTTTATAGTTTCATGATGCATTATATTCATGAAGCTTATTGTACAATATTTCATGATTATTTTCAAAAAAATTCTTTTCTTTTAAAATTGCTAGGCATTTTGAGAAAAGAAAATGATTTCGAAGAAGAAAGGATATTTTTTTCAAGAATTCATTTCAAGTGTTTTATCAATACTATTTTCCATCTAAGATGACATTATTTAGTATGTTTATGTTTCATGTATAATTTATTTATTATTTACATGCTTTGATTTTTTTTATGATGAAATGATATCCATTTTTTTATATGGATTATGTTATGACTGAATGATGATTATGAAACCCATTTTATTATTTCGGTTATGATGAATGATTTATGTTTATTTTGTGCCACATGTAATAATGATTTAATTATGAGATTGGTGGGATCTATATCTCCCTCCAATAAATTATTTAAAGATTTATATCTCATGGGATAGACATGGTTGTAACGGTATGTAAAATTTGCTTCAGTAATACAGGGATGGAACAGAAAGTAAACCCGGTTCTGTGATGGCCTTTGTCCACTATGATGGTCTTGGAAGCAATTCCATGGATACTATGGGAATCATATCATGTGATAAATGAATTTACACAATTTAATGTTTTATTGTATCATGATTGACGTTCCTTTATGATATATGCCTTATGTACTGCCAAGATTAATGTCCTTACTCATGGTTTTGATGTTTTATAATCTTGTTTTTACGTTCATATGTTTATGGAATGTTTTATGTTTTCTATGTTTACCCTTACTGATCATTTTAGATTACCCTTTTTATTTTTTATTTTCCCCACGATATAAAGAACGGTTTTAGGTAATAAAAAAAAGTGGATGATCGTTATGAGAGATGCTGAAGATCTTTCATGATGATTAGAAGATTATGTTCCGAGTTTCCAAAGACACTAAACTAATATGGTCTTTGGGAGTATGATTTTTTCTTATGTGTTTAGTATTCCAAAAAAGTTATTTAATGTCTATGTACGTCAATCTTTTGGTCTCTACAGTTGGTATCAGAGTGTAAGGTTTAGTTATCCTTTGGAAACTGGGATGCAAAATCTTTAGTGATATCCCTAGAGATATTTATAATATATGTCTAGGGATGTACCTAAGTTTAAGTTTATGTATAGGTTATAGTGCTGTAATTAAGATAAAAATATTTTAATTAGACCTAAGATGTTATATATTGAAGTTACTCCCCCTTTATTATGTGTTTTCCTAGAATGATTTTTACCACTCACACTATTCTTTTTGGGTTTTAGATGATGGTTGGAACCCGAAGAAATTGTGTTGATCAATGTAATGGACAATGCAATGATTGTCCTTATGAACAAATTAATGTTATGGTATATGGAGTGAAAATTATTATTGCTATACTTACACAAGCTATGAATCATTATGGAAATCCAAATGAGCAGAGAAGGGAACCATATTCTATTGGGTCCTTCATGAGGCAACACCCACCTTCTTTAAATGGGTCTCCCAATCCACTTATTGCTGAACAATGGGTCAATACCTTTGATAAGATATTTTCCATACTTCTATGTTTAGAACAAGATAAATTAATTTTAGCTATTTTCCATTTAGAAGGTGAAGTAGACCAGTGGTGGACTCTAATTTGGAATTCAAGGCCCCAATACGAAATTGAATCCGTGGAATTGGATAAGTTCAAGAACTTGTTTTTCAATAAGTACTTCCCTCGTATTCTTAGAACAATGGTGTAAAATGAGTTCCTTGAACTTATGAAAAAGGAATATAACAATGTTGTTATATACGAGGGGACTTTTACAAGGCTTACTAGGTATGCATCAGGCATTATCATCCAACCTGAAAGTAATGTTGATCGATTCTTCAGTGTCTTAAAACAAAGACTTCGAATGGCATTATCTATAAGGGACTTCAGTATCTATGAATAAATTGTGTGTCGTGCTATTAAGGTAGAACCTGAAGTTGGTGTTACATATCCATCTCATGGTTTTGACAAGTAACGAAAGATGGAGTTCAAGGAAAAATAAAAAACAATGGGTAAAAGAAGATGAATGTTTCTTTATGCTCAATGTGTGGAAAGAAGCACGGTGGAGATTGTCTTCAAGGGACTAGAAAATGTTTTTTAAGTGTGTAAAAGAATGTCAACGAGCAGCCGAGTGTCGAAGTAATGGGAAAAGGATAGGTAATGATGTGAATAGAGAAAAGACTTTAGAGAACGCACCGCCAACACTTCAATGCTACAGGTGAAAAGAAGTGCGGAATTATGCTAACTAATGACCTTATACAAGGGTTAATGATGATCTACATCAATAACCTCTTAAGGAAAAGGAAAAAGGGATGTCACATGCGATCACTATTGGTTATTTTGTAAATGAAAACAAAGTGGTGGAATGATTAAGTGTATATATAATGGGATTCCAAAATAGTGTTGTGGACTATCATTTATATTATTATAGAATATTGGATTTTCTATGTATTGGTTTTCAATAATTGTATTGTTCTGGTAACCATTAAATGTGATTAAAATATTTTTGGAAAGAAGATGATATGTGCATAATGAAGGGATATAGGGATAATGAGATTTTTGATAATATTAATGATCTCAATATTGAAAAAAGGAAAATGTGATATCATGGTTTGAGTATATAGAATTTATGGTATATTTGGTGTACGGAAGGGGTTAATTTTGATGGAATTCATGTTGTCACTAATGTTATATAGTAATTTATGTTATTATCATATTTAAAGAGGATGCATAATGGCGTCCTTGACATGTTTGGAATGTGACCAACAAGATATATCGTATGCGATATGTGGGATAAATGATGGTATTCACATGCTTCGTAGATGACCTCTCTTGTAATTTTTTTATATATTAAGTGATTGGATATAAGTATTTTGGATAAGCCTAAATATTGTAATGGATTAAGTTAAACATCATATTTTATTTTTTAAGGCTACAAATTTTTTATATTATTTCTGGAATTTTGTAATCGTATATTTTTAGAGAAAGGACAACCCATAGGACGTGCGAGAACCCGTCGCGTCAGACGATGTTGCGGGAATCAAACCCCCAACTGAAGTGCAAGAGGCCTTTATCGCCTACCATTGGCCTACAGGAAGTCCGTGGTTTGTATATATTAGTTTAATTTTATTAAGTGGTATGATATATGAATTATAAGTCCATTTTGGAGCCATATATGATTAATATCACCATATATGGAATTATGTATATTTAATAACATTTTCTAACATTTTGTTTGAGACAGATGGAATGACCCATCATTCTATCACATGATTTTCTAACACGTCACGAATGAAAAATTCAACTTCATTCATTTAATATATGAAATGGAAATTGCACATTGAAAGACCAACAGTGTGATTGTTCCAAAATCAAGTAAGTATTTCTTCTAAATCAAATTCTTCAAATTTAGAGAAATGATCTTGAAAACCAAAAATGTTGTCCCTAGTGTCCTCATATCCAATGAATCAGATGGAACCTTAGAAAATCCCAAATTTATGGCTTCGTGATTGTTGGATTTTTATATCCATTTTATCTACCACTCTTCATCAGAGCATGATGGTTATATTTCTCTTCCATATCCATATTTTCACCTATATTCTCCTCTGTGGAAACCCAGTGCTGATTTACATTGGGGGACCATTATGTTTCTAACATCTCTTTTTAAAATTATGTTTTAGTATTCCTTTTTACGATGTGGGTTTATATGAAAGAAAATTTCAAGTAGTAAACAATTTATAACCCTGACGAATTTTGAGGGAGAAATTCATATTAAGGGGGGTAGAATGTAACACCCCGAGATTTTATGAGAAATAATTGTTTAATTTTTTTATATCTTGTGTTTAATGCTACACCAAGATTATCTTGAACTATAAACAACACCGTATTAGCTTGTAGTGTATGAAAACACTATTTTTGGTTTTTGTTGCACGCAAGAGCGACCTTCCTCAAAAGCGTGTGATTATGCAATATTGAGTTTTACTAAACAACGATATATTGTTATATTATTATTATGAAGTAGCCGTTATGAATAGTATAAACCAAATTTTGAATTTTATAATGTCATAATTAATCTTACACATTTTCTAGAACAAGTCATGATAACAAAATCAATTTTTCATATAAAGGATGTATTTTTTAAAAAATGCAATTTTTCAATATTTTTATAGAGTGCACATTTTAATTCAAATTTTTGACAAGTTTATAAGTTTCACTTGACAAATTAACCTTATTCTTGTGTATCAGGATATAAAAATTTATGTTGGATAAATTTTTGAGATTATTCTAATAACTTTCATATATTGAAGAATAGTAAAAACATGCTAAATTTTACTTAAAAGAAACTTTTTTCGTCAAGACAATTTATATGGTTAAATTATAATATTGAATTTGTTTAAAGTTTAAATAGAATATATTTTTACCATTTAATATAATATAAGTCATTATCATTAATTTTACATTGAATTTATGGGTAAAAGTAATTCAATTTTGTTGTAGTATTTTAACTTTTAAACCCCGTTTTCTCAACAACGGGGTTAATTTTAAATTAAATACGGAAACATATGTGTATTGAATTTGAAAAAATGAATTCCATATTTGGAATCATTAGTTATAAATTATGTTAATAGGATATGTTTTATTTTTGGGCATTATGAATAGTAACTACGGTAAATTTTATTTACCACAGCTAACGATAAATCAGGTAATTTAGGTTAAACAATAATTTTATAAAATTACCCTATCACTTTTCTTGATTTCATTGGTTGATTATTTTTCTCTCTAAAACACTCTTGGTTCTAAATTATATCTTTTGGAACCCACTTGAATGTGATTAAGACATTTAATTTATTTTATTTTAAGAAAGTTAAATATGTCTCCCTCAAACTTTAATAATTAAAGTATGTTTAATATAATGTTATAGATAATATAAATTAGATTATAAATACTCATCTGAAATATAAAGTCTTTTTATTCATCATGTTAATTTATTTGTGACTTTTATAAAATATATAATTACCTTAACAACTTATACATTAATGATGCGAAAATTATTTAATTAGTGAAAAAATAAAAAATATAGTTTTTATTAAAATAATAATACCAATCAAAATGAACCTAAACTTGACCAAAACTTATTGGATGAGTATATATATAACATAATAACTCAAGGGTCGACTTTTGGACCATCTGGATCCTTTTAAAACAGATTATGACACTTATATTATTTTATTTTAAATGATGTCAAAGTTGTCACCTACATAATCTAATAAACATATCATTTTAAAAGTTGGGTTTATTAGAAGATAAATTAGACTAAATGTATTATTATGAAATATATTATATTTATCTTCATCATAATATTTTATTTATAATTTTTATGCAACAAATAAGTATATTAAATAATTATACAAAAATGATGTATTATTTATTTTATTAAGATAAATATCAAATAAATGGTTTTATAAATAGTAAAATAAATATTATATCAAATAATTAATGTGAAAAATTAATTTTATAGATGAATATGACATGATATAAATATATTAAATATTTTTTTTTGAATATATCATCTGTGTGGATTTTATTTAAATTTCAATAATTGAATAGTGTCAAAATTGACACTATTTATATTTTATAAAAATAACATATTATTAAATTGTTTAAAAATCACAAAAACAATAAAAAATTAAAAATTGAAAATTTTATGGTTAAAAGGTCATAATTTATCTAATTATTTTCAATTCACAACACTTAAGTAAGTATTTATAATAATCTAAAATTTTGAATATTATTACCACAAATAAAATTAAATAGATTAAATAACAATAAATCAAAATGATAAGGTTTAAAATAAAATAAAAACATCTCTAAATTTGATTGGTTATTGATATTACAACCCTATATTATCTCATAATTTAATTTGAGTCACATTGAATGTTTTTATGTTGGATTTGAGTTTATTGTAAATTAAAAATTTCGGAGGTTTCCAGAAGTGACCATCTACTCTCTTATAAAAGGGCACCTCCCCCCTCTCCTCTTCACTAATTATTGAACATTCATGCTCATACTAACCCTGAATATTATTCTTCTCAACCTCTCTAGTTACAATATAGAGGTTCTGTTATTCTCAAAAGACCAACTCTAGTGCCCTAAGAGGATGTTTAAATGAGGAACATCGAGGAAGAGATAATCTCCTCTACCGATTCTTTCAAAGTTTCTTTCTTCCTCTACTTCCTCTTCTTTAGTTGTTTCATTATAAAGTAAAAAAATATGTATCACTAATATACTGATATTTTATTATATATATGAAACCACCCTATATCCATCCTATGAAAAATGAAATCATCGTGCGTGCGTTCGTACGGCTTACTATCTCCACGTCGTGGTGTAATATGTTTTTCCACCACCACCTGACATGGATGGGTATAATGGTGGAAATAATAAATATATATGATTATTATAAAATCATAATAATTATGATATATTATATCATCCTCTCCAATTCCATTCAATAATTATGGGAATGATATCATTGCTCGTGCGTACGTACAGATTGACGTCTCCACGACGCGAAGAGATTCATTCTCCATGCTAACCATACCAGAATGATTATAAAGTGTATATAATAAATAATCATGAAATATATGACATAATAATTTTAAAATATTTATTTATTTGTTTTTTAAATACATCCATTATTTTTAATAACGAAACAAAAACAACGTTCATGTGTACGTACGTCCTACCCTCTCCATAAATGGGGCATTTCATTCCATTTATCGATCTATTATATATATATATATATATTATATTATGAATATATTATATATGAATCATGGTTTACATTATATAATTAAGTAATAATGTTCTAAGTAAACATATGAATAATTACAAGTCAAAACACATTCTATAAATGAAATGATTTTACCGAAAACGTTGTTTTAACATGGAATTGACAAATGAATGGGTAATATAAAATCATAAGTGAATCATATATGATATCATAAATACTAGTATGATTCTTGAATAATTCAATGAAATTATTTAAATCATTATACTGGAGTTTTGGACACGTATAGAAGAAATTGGACATAATATAAGGGATAATTATTCCAATCTCGTTCTTATCTGAGATTGTTTATTCGTAAGTATTTACTGGGGTTATGTTTATCAGCCATATCCATGTTTTCTAAAAAAATGATTTCATAAAATTTTTACTATTCATCCATGTATGTTTAAAGTCATTTTTACCGTTTTTTACTTCAACCACATGGTATGGAAGGAATCTTTCTTTTGTTTACCAGAAAAAGGTACTTTTTGAAATTTCTGGAAAAAGTACCAGAAAAATGTTTTCTTATCTTAAAAGGCATGAAAAAATTTCTATGGTTTCACGACGCCTTATTTTCATGAAGCTTCTTGTACAATATTTAAAGATTATTTTAAACCAAATTATTTTCTTTTAAAATTGCTCGGCATTTTGAGAAAAAGAAATGATTTTCAAGAATAAATGATATTTTCCTCAAAAATTCATTTCAAGTGTTTTATCAAAACTATTTTCCATATAAGATGAAATTATTTAGTATGTTTATGGTTTAAGTATAATTTATTTATTATTTATATTCTTTGATTATTCTTAAGATTAAATGATATCAATTTGTTTTATATGGATTATGATATGATGGGATGATGTTTATGATACCCATTTTATTCTTTGGGCTATGATGAATGAATTATGTTTATTTTTTAGAACACGTAAGAATGATTTCATTATGAGATGGGTGGGACCTATATCTCCCTCCAATTAATTGGGTAAATATTTATATCTCATGATATAGACATGGCTGTAATGGAAAGTAAAATCCAGTTCAATAATACAGGGCTGGAACGGCAAGTAAACACAGTTTAGTGATGGACTTTGTCCATTCTGATGGTCTTGGCAGCAATGCCTTCGCTACTATGAAAATCATATCATGTGCATAATGGTTTTCCGTAATTAAATGTTTTATTTTATAATGATTATGGTTCCTTTAGGATATATTCCTTATGTACTGCGATGATTTATGTCATTACTCATGATTTTGATGTTTTATGTTCATTTTTTTACGTTCAAATTTTTATGGATTGTTTTTTGTTCTCAATGTTTACCCTAACTAAGCATTTGAGCTCAACCTTTTTAAGTTTTCTTTTCCCTAGTATATAAATAAAGGATTTATGTAAGAAAACAAAATTGGGCGATCTTTATCGGAGATGTTGAAGATCTTTCACCATGATTAAAAGATTATGTTCTGAGTTTCCAAAGACAATATACTAATATGGTCTTTGGGCATTTGTTTTTTTCATGTATTATGTCTTCTGAAAACATAATGTAATGTCTATGTACATCTAGATTTGGGTCTCTATATATAGTATAGATTAATAAGGTAGCAGAGAATACGACATATGTTTTTTTATTTAGAGGTCGCATGTCTGAAAATACCTAGATGTATTTTCACCGAATCTCAATCAAAATATAAGGAGGTTTCAAATAAGTCTCATGTAATAAAATTTCAAGGGTATGTGGAAAATGACACATAGTTATTATTTTAATGTCAAGTATACTTTTATGGAAAACACATGGTATATGTTCCTGAGTGAAATCAGAGTTCATTTCCCATGAACATAGTAATAATTTTCTCTCATTGGTGGTAGTATTGGAAAAAATATTATTATAATACTAAGGAGTATTCCATGAGGATCATAGTGAAATTTTACCATCATGATAACCTTCCAAACTCACACATATGTATACTTTGGATGTATAATATCTCATTCATCCATCTCAGAACATCGTATTAGTTCGTCACTCCTAATAATAGAGCAGTGAAATATAGCTTAATATTCTCATTTGTTTACACTGAATGCAATTCCCATTATAAGGAAGGCGTTTCGGTGGAACAGAGGATACTTTTACAAAAAGGATACTATTTGTATGGGGGGGTGGGATTCCGACATAGTTTCATACCCAGTGGAAAAGCAATGTAGAGGATAATTTCCCATGATAGTTAGTTTGGATTTCATTTCATTCATTCCCAGAATTAGTTTAATGGATGCGGGCTTCATAGGGGATTACATTACATGGTGTAACAACAAAATAGGATGGTTTCAAACTTGGTGTCATCTCGACATGTGAATAATGAATTCGTTTTCTATGTCCCCATTTCATAACAATAATGTCTCTCATATATGAGGTGACTTATTAGACCACTAACCTTTTTGTTTATTATTCATGTTTTGGTCAATCAAAGAAGAGGGATACCTATATTCATAGATGTGGGTGGAGGATCCTCGGTTTCATGAAATATTGGGGGAGTAATGGTATCATTTATCTCTTCGGATCCTACATATTATTCTATACAATAAGATCATTCTTTTCAGAGGCAATCACCAATAGTGGATAAAATCTCTCTCCCCTTATGTAAAGACAATTGAAGCGGTTAACAAAGACATGTATTGGATAAAGGCCATTGTGGAGCATGTTTGGGATTATTTTTTATTTCATGCACTTATAATAAATATGAACCAATTGGTAGACACGTTATAAAGACAATGAATGTTATCCCACTAAAAACTTTGGACTAAATTACTTATAAAATATGATCCAACTTATGGCTACTTCCACATAAGCATTAATGAAAAACAATAGATCAAGTGTACAAATTTCCTCAAAGGGTATGGAACATTAGAAAATTACTTGGATGTGGTGGGGGAATGTATGTATGAAAATATAAATACTCTACTAGAAGTTACCAATCCATAATGTAAAATGATTATCTAAGATGGACAACAGATCTATTTCATTCCATTGGGAATAAAGTGAATGGAAATAATATGAATGGATTATGGATGTTTTATGCGTCGTGGAGGTGTGAAATAACTTATAGAGTCTCATACTGGATAGTGCACCGAGACTTTATGGGATTCTAGGATCATTTATAGGGACTCATTAGAGCTAGTTAAGAGAGATATGGTGATAGCAGTGTTGGACTTCTTCCATGGAAGAAATTTACCACGTGTGTAATGTGAGAAAAATTTTGTTATGGTGGCCAAGGTGAATGACCGCAATTCCCAAATAAATATCAATCAAAAAGTATGTGAAATTTCTCATATAATGCAATGGTTTTCCTACTAAATTGGATAACTATTTAATTCCTTCCACGATGGATTGGCCATAAACAAAACATTTTAATTAAATGGAGACCAATTTAATGATAGATCAGAGTAGCCCAATAGATGATTAAGTATTTAAACCAATGATATTTTGATGATATTTATCTATAAATTTGGATATGAACAATTCGTTAGATATTATAGAATATAATTTCATTCATTGGGTCATATCTTGCATATGGTTCTCTTTATGGTTTATTGATATTTTTTATGATGATTCAGATCATCTTTGTTTTCCACCACATTATTAGGAAATAAATTTTTAATTTTTAATGTGGTTTTGGGATTATGACCAGGGAGTCCATTATCCACAATATTAATTTCCTTTCTAGGGATGAGCTGAGCCAATACATAAGCCGAGGCCCATATTTGGGAAAGGTCTTTCATTATCATAATATGAACATTGCAAGGGGTATTTCTAACATGAAATCCATGGATGATTCCATTTTTTAATTTAATGTTAGTAGGATATCAGTTCATAGTATCTATAAGATTCTGGAAGAATATTTTTCCTACAATAGAAAAATGATTAATTGGGACAATCACATCTTTTTTACTGCATATAAATGCATGGCCATTTGTAGAATTAATTTAGAACATTGATTGGATATATGGAGATGATATTTTCTGATGGATTATTTTGGTTCCCTAATGTCCTCAAACTGTCTTATTTTCCATGAAATTGGAAAGGTAATTGATATAATAAAATGGAACATTTTGAGTTGGAAGAACATGGTATTTACCTTCAGAGGGAGAACAAAACTGGTCAACATTATGTTTTCCTCAATCCCGATTCAATTTTTTTAAATATAACCAAAATAGTGGTACCCTATATGGATATTATGATGATTTCATTATATATAATGAGTAACATAGATGAAACAAACCATTTTCCATCATGGAAAATGTTGGCTAAACCTATTGTGGGTGGATATCTCAACATTAAGAGTGTATCTAGGACCATGATGGAGATGCATTCTATGTTGTCATTAGAGGACGTTGATGGAATGTCTTATTGGAGAATATTGTAAATTATATGTGTGATATTCATATGGACATTTAGAGAGAACGGACTCCAATCATTGAGAAGATGATCCAACCATACCTGGTTATTTTTTCAAGAGAATACTAATTGGATAATTGTTAAGTTGGGCATTGTGTTCCTGAATCAAAACAAGGTAGGAACTATACTCTGGTTCCATGTATGTATAGAACCATACTTTATATTATGAGAATATTATGGTCTCCCTTATATTGTTCATTCACTACTCAATTAGAACTAGTTGGATAACAATGACAACATTGTATTAAAAAGTATCCATACATGTGAGTCCTCACGGGTTCTGCATCACAAACATTATCATATAAATACATTATCATATTTTAGATGGACATAGATTCTAGGGATTATCCGTGGGAGACACTATGATTTATGGAATTACCAATGATGATCAATAATTGGGTGTGGCATGTTATGATTAATGTTATACCCATTGAGGAAAATATTTATTGAATGGGAGTCATCATGGTATCTAGATGATGTTATTTCTTAGATCCTAAGACCTAAACGATCAGTCACCTGTTTTTTAAAATTTATTGGTTCTACATTGTTAGGAAAACATTATGGGGTATTTTTGGTCAGTTTGATCTGGTATGTTCAAATGAGGATTTCATGAATTTGTGGTTTCATGGGGATTTTAATCATAGACAGAAAGGAAAGGATGGTCTATCAACCTTGAATAAGGAATCTGGTCTATCTGGTCATCAAAGAATTAGGTGAGTCACAAGGGATCAATTGGGAACCAGATTGCAATTATCATCAAATCCCAGAATATCATTATGAATATTTCCATGAAGTAGAGGGGAATTTAGTAATCACATTCAATCAATTCTTTCATGAAATCTGATTTTCATTCAAAAATGTCAATTAGTCTCTGTAGAAGTCGGTTGCTTCCTTTCTGGAGAGTTGGTTTCATGACATGTCTAGATCGGAGAAGGAACAGATGGTTCACTCAGTCATTTTTAGTGTGGGATTCTGGTGTTTGTGGATGGCCAAAAACTAGGCATCGTTTGAAAACTATGTTCCAACGGCGAGGTCCATTATCGCTTGGATCAGTTTCCTTCTGGCTGACCTAGCTCTAATCACCAAGGACTAGCGGCAGGCCCCTTCTTTCAACCATCTATAGGTCAGGGTCCCCTTGAGTTTTCCCTCTCTGGACGAGCCGCAGGGGAATCGGGTGCGCTGGCAACCCCCTAGCATAGGGCTCAAACTGAATATTGATGGATCCTGCGTAGCGTTTGTTATGAATGGAGGGGGAGTGGTTTGTGGCTCTGGGGGGGGGGGGGGGGGTTCTGGGTTTTACGTCCTTCTTTGGCAACATGACATCCATTTTGGCCAAAGATATGTCCATGCTCACCAGGCTCACCCTCTTCTCCTAGGAGGAGGTTTCTATTACTTAGGCGGAGACTGACTCATTGATTCTCCGTGACTTTATGCTTGGTAAAGGTTATACTCCATGGTCTATTTCATATATCATCCAGAAATGCAAAACCTTTCTTGGAAATAATTTCCAAGTTATCCATATGTGGTGAGTTGGTAATAAGGTCTTGTATCATATGGCTTCCTTGGCAGCATAAGGCTCCAATAACACGAGTCCTCTCTCTACCAATATCTTCAAAACCAGAGTTTGTTAATCTGATTAGATGGGATTCCCTTAGTTTTCATTATATTATACCTCCTTGATCATGGGGATTCCTTGATGTCTCTTTGTATTGTCCATTTTTCTTTGAATAAAAATATGATTTGGATGGATGGTATGGAACAACACCAGTAAAAATTAAATATATTGTCTGAAGGTTCCTATTGCTTCTGAATAATTGCACATATATTTTTAATATGTGGTTTTAAGGGAATATGGTCTCTGAATTTTGGGAAACCATGGAGATGCAATGTGATATAGTGACCAACTGCTTTAGCCTTTGTTTCCGCATTGGACATTGAATAAATTTGTTTAGGGAATATTCATTGGACCTCCACTATTTCATACCTCCGTAATTTTTTCCCCTTTATAGTTCCTCTTGAATGTTGGTTGTTCTAATACATTAAAAAATGGGGTGAAAAAATACAGTTAAAAGGTTGTGATTTTCACTATTCCTCAAATAAAATAATCGTCTTCAAAAAATAAAAAAAACACCCAAAGTAAATTCATATATTCCTCATAAAAAATGAGTTTATTCTTACATTTAAAAATTATAAAAACATAACAAATTATATTTAAAATTGGGTCTCTATTAAAAGGTAGTAAAACCACATTTAAAAATATACATATTTTTAAGCGTAAAGATAGTTTTATTCATATATTAGAACTATAAAATAAATGAGATGAATTAAAAAATATATATAAGTATGTTTAAACATAATATGGTTAGCATTTTTCACACCCACAAAAATAAATTATATGTAATAACTTCCTTATTAAATTATATTATCAATAATATACTAGTGTTCTATAACACTCGACCCGATGTGAAACAGATGTTATTGAATAAAACTGATGTTATGTGGAATCCAAGATAAATTTTTATTTTATATAATGAAATATAAACTATTTATTTCATTTATCTCATGACACTAAAGAAATTACCATTATTTGAATGGAATATATTTCATCAAATCTCATGATATTATATATAAGCCCCTTTAGTATAATTTCTACCGAAAAGTCCATATTTTTTTGTCAAATGATTAACATTTATTTATTTTTATTATTGAAACTAATATCTTGCAAGTGGTTGTTAAAACATCCTCTTAAATTGTAATGTGGGAAACATAACAATAACCAGAAGTTACATATAACTATGAATCAAAAAAAGGAGAAAATTAGGGGAATACTAAAATATGGATTCAGAATGGAAGACTAATTCTCTTGGACAAATAGATTGTGATAGAGAACATAATCAATATAAAGTCAATTAAAACCAAACCAAATTCCAATTATGTGTGGAAAAAGTATTTATATAATAAAAAAATATTTTAACAGGATGACATTTTTTTTCATTATGATCCTTTTCCAAAAGTTAAAGGACTCCCTCACCATATATACTATGAAAATATGGTAATATACTTACTTTATGAGTTGAATTCCATACATATATATATGTTTCCAACACATTATGAACTTTTTCTCTATGTAGTGAGTTTCAGGATGAATTTGCATTCTAGGTTCTCTAGAATTAATGTCTAATAGATCATGTACTCATCAAATGGATAACAATATATTCCACCTATCTTTAGATATTAACCAAAACCAAAATGGTTACACCATAGTAAGATAGTTATAACAATCATTTGATGAGAGAATATATTAATTTTTAATTTAAAAAATTAATTTCATATACAGCTTTAAAGTAATGTATTAAATTAACCTAAACCCACTAAAAAGTTCAAAAAATTCCTTAATCACATTATGATCAAATCATAAGAATCCATAGAAGTATTTTCTTAAGCATTTTACATTGGATTAACCTGTAAAAAATAACAAACTCATTAGAGATTCTATCACATCAGTATAATGCATAACATCTACTATAGTAGAATAAAGATATTTTCCCTCGTTTTTTTCTTTAAATTCATGATTATTTACATTCAATGTAAGAATCTTCCAACACACATTAGCTTAATGAAAAACCTAATTGGAAGAAAGGCACCTCACTATTTGGGGGATTATATCAAGACTTCTATGTTGGTTGATTCTCTAATTATGATCACATTGACTATTTCTTACACTTTTCATCACATGGTATATATGTTTTGGAAAACACTATCATAAAATTTTTAGAACAAAAACCACTTTTATAATGACATTTAACCTCTTCATTGGCCAAATATCTTCAATTTTTTATTCAAAGCTATGAATTTTACTATAAATTTCTCGAATAAAATATGGAACATACAAGGACAATATATTCATGTTTTCTTGATTTGTGGAAGAGGAATATTAATCCTTAATCTTTAGTTCTAGGATTTGTTTCTCAATCATGTGCCAAAATCATAACATAGCCATTTCTCAATGAAAATACATGACAACCCTGCTTCTTATTACAACTTAAACATGATTCATTACATAAAACTTCACTTGATACAACAAAGAAGATCGAGAGGTTTAGGTTCTTTGGGGGTTAGGATCATTACATAAATTCTTAAAACATGAAATACAACATCTTTATTGAAAACTTCCTTTACATGACCATTATATTCCCTCGTAATTAGCATTGCATGGGATAACCTGAGGACATGCATAAGAAAAGGGTGAGCTATAAAGCCTAGTAAGGGAGTACACATAGAATAAAATGAGGAGTACAATACACGTTAGGCAATAGGCATGTAAATAGAGCATAAGATAAACATGAACATAAGTGCATGATAAAGCATGATAATCATAACATGGAAATGTGGCAACAACACTTAACATTGAATTAACATCAACTGTGGCTCATTGCACATGGAGAATGAGTAAACCCTCATTGCACATGAAGCATGAGTAAAACCTCTTTGCCCTTGAATTAGAATGAGTCAACACTCATTGCACTTGACTCTTCTTGATACTATACTTTACCCAATGCATTGGAGTGCTATAAGGGCGCACCCTTCTTAAACATTTCAATTCATGCATAAGTGTGCCACCTAGATCATAAAACATGGATTCATAAAACATAATCATTTATTCCATGATAAAGGAATGTGGAATTCATACCTGAAACTTTACAATAAATAAGTAAATGTTCATAGAAATGAATACCCTTGATGGAGAAATGGGCATGGTATTCACTACACAATGACATTGGCTTAGAAAATTGGTGCGATTTTCGGCAGCGTAACGGCGTGACATAAGAATTCATAAAAAAGTTTGATGAGAGAGAAAGGGTTTCCTCATCATATTTACATGTAATGGACAGTAATGAGTTCATATAGGTACATGTCCCAGCAATTTAAATGGAATTTCGATTCAGGATACAAAAGTATTGCTTCAATGTAAAAGAAGAGAGAGAAGTTCCTTTCGGAATTTCGGCATAGTAACGGGTGTACATGGGAGGAATTTAAAGAGAGAGACAGGGGTCTCCCATCATTCAAACAATAAGAGGGCAGTATGGGGTAGGTGATACACCATACCCCAACATCAATAATTGAAAATAAAAGTGCAATACAACTTAAAGAAAATTGACAAAAAAGAGAAAGGAAGAAAAACCCCTTACTTGGAAGTGTGCTTCCAAAGGCTAGAGAGAGGCTTGTGAGAGGTTTCTTGGGAGCTTGGGGAACCTTGAGAGGATTATATAGAAATTAGGGAAGAGGTTGGATGAACTCCATGGGATTTCAGTGAGGAGGAAGTGGGATCTTGTGTGGGTTTATATAGGAAAGGTGAGAGAATTCTTTATTATTTGGGCTTGGGACCCCTTATATTAAAATAATCCAAACCACAATCCATACCATGGTATTTGCCCATGGTTTCTGGAAAAGGAAAGTGGAAGAAAATATTTTACAAGGCCAAGGTCCGAACATATTAAAAAATTAGGGTTTCATATGTGGAGGTGAGTCACACTCCCATGGAAATTAATTTAAAAAGGAAAAAGTGTTGAATAAGTCTTGAGGGGTTCATTAATGCTTTGAAAAGTAACTGAAACAAACCCAAAATCACATTATTTTACTGATAAAAAATATATTTTCCGAACATAAGGATTATGGTATTTTATTACATCACCATTGGGTCATTATGATGTCATAAAACACATTATATAATTAAATGGTTTTTAATTTTGTCCCAAAAATTTGACTGTATCAGAATATTATGAAAAATTCACCGTTGGATAATTTCAAAGTCCGGATTCCAGAAGTGAAATTTATTTTATCTAAAAAAAATTCTAAATATGTTAATTTTCACTTTTAAAATAAAAACCAACATTTATCGAAAATTCGCGGGTTTTAACAGAAATGGCTTTCAAACCATAATAAAAATTTTAATTGCATTCATACATTTATATGATCATTTATATTTAATAAAAATTAATTTAATATTAATAATAATATTTTATTAAAATTTTATTTAATTCAAAAATTCCTTAATTTATTAAAATGTATTTCTTAATTAAATAATAATTAAAAACACCATTTGTACTTCAAAAAATATTTACACTGTATTAAAAATGACTTAAAATTATATTCATTATTATATAAAAAAATAATGTACATGAACATAGTACTACTTATTTGTTACATAACCCCTTAAAACAGCCGCATAAGACCTAAGGTTAAGGTGTGCAATGGTGACAGACTCTTGGGGTAGCTCGGATAACATCACTCGAGTGGTAATTTCAATCAACTTCCATTTTTCCGATGGACGGTCAAGTTCGAGCTTGACATAATGATTCTCAGCTTGGGCTTGGTCAAGGGTGAATCCCAAAGATGCCACCTCTTTTCTGAGCTCCGACAAATAGGCTTCTTATGGGGAAATTCTACTGGATGAGTCCATCGCTTCCTTTGTCTGAGAAAAAAATTGGGTTCGTTAAAGCATTATATTTATACTAATCATGTTATCACTGTTCAACGGCTATATTAACAACGGTCAAAATTCTTAACATTAAACCAAAGAAGTTGAAATCTTATAAAAACATTTTTCATAAAGATAAATTTAACTAGATCAAGAGGGATTTTCCATTAATGAAATTTTGGGTCGTTACAATATTCCCCCCTTAAGAAATTTCTCCCTCGAAATTTTCATTTTCCCACACTAAAACAAATGTGGGTAACTCAGATTCATCATATCCTCCGACTCCCAAGTTGCTTCTTAAAAAATGTGGTTTCTCAACAACACCTTTACGAGGGGCATTGTCTTATTTCGTAGAACATTTTCTCTACGATCTATGATCTTCACTGGTTGCTCCTCATAAGAAAGATCATCTTCCAATTGTACCACCTCAGAAGAGAGTACATGTGAAGGGTCCGATATGTACTTCCTTAAAAGGGATACATGAAAGTCATCATGCACCTTGGCCATGGTAGGTGGAAGTGCTAGTCGATAGGCCACTTCCCCAACACGATCAAGAACCTCGAAGGGGTCGATGTACCATGGACTTAACTTCCCTTTCTTTCCAAACCTCAATACCTTCTTCCACGGAGATATGTGTAGAAACACCATGTCTCCAACTTTAAATTCAAGGTCTCATCGACAGTTATCTGCATAACTCTTCTGTCGACTCTGGGCTGTCTTGATATGCTGCTAAATGGTTTTCACCTTCTCCACCATTTATTCGACCATTTCTGGTCCATGCAGCTTACGTTCACCAACCTCATCCTAACATGCCGGTGTTCTGCACCTTTTCCCATAAAGGGCTTCATATGGTGCCATCTGGATGCTTGAGTGGAAACTATTATTATAAGAGAAATCAACCATAGGAAGATGTTGATCCCATCATCCTTTAAAGTACATTGAGCATGCTCTCAACATATCCTCAAGTGTTTGGATAGTCCTCTCTGATTGGCCATCAGTTTGAGGATGATAGGCCGTACTAAAGTTCAGTTCAGCATTCAGAGCATGTTGAAGACTCTTCCAAATCTTAGAGGTGAATCTTGGATCTCAGTCTGACACAATAGATAGTGGTACTCCATGAAACCTTACCACTTACCTAATATATATCCGTGACAGTTGATCCAATGAGAAATCCTCTCGAATAGAAATGAAGTGTGCAGTCTTTGTAAGACGATCCATAACAACCCAGATTTCATTGTTGCCTTTGGATGTCCTTGGAAGTCTGGTGACAAAGTCTATGGTGATGTTATCCCATTTCCATTCTCGTGTGGGAAATGGTTGCATCATCCCCTTAGACTTCTGCCACTATTCCTTCACATGCTGACACACCAGGCACATTGATGTATATTCAACGATCTCCTTCTTCATATTATCCCACAAAATGTTTTCTCATAGATCTCTATACATATTTTTTCTCCCTAGCTGAATAGGGAAATTTGAACTATGTGCATCATCCAAAAGTTCCTTCTTAAACTCCGGACTTGATGGAACACATAGTCTTTTCCCAAACCGCACAATTCCTTCTTCATTAACATTAAACTTCATGGATTACCCCTTTTTGATAGCTTCCACTTTTTCTTGAATTCCCACATCATCCTTTTGAGCATCCTTTAAAAAATCAAAAAGAGATGGTTGAGCAATAATTTTTCAAAGAATTGATGATGTTCCCTTCTTTATGATTCCCACGTCCATCTTCATCAAGTCTAAGAAGATTGGATCCTTCTCAATTCTCATCATTGATAGAATCGCTGGATCCTTTCTACTTAGGGCATCTGCCACCTTGTTCGCTTTCCCAGGGTGGTAATGTATTGAACAGTCATAATCCTTGATGATTTCTATCCATCTTCTATGGCGCATATTAATCTCTTTCTATGTGAATATATATTTAAGACTCTTGTGGTCTGTATATATCTCACATTTCTCTCCATAGAGATAATGCTGCCAGATCTTCAAGGAAAAGATCGCCACTGCCAACTCCAGATCATGTGTTGGATAGTTTCGCTCATGGATTTTCAACTGCCTTGAGGCATATGATATCACATTATCATTCTGCATCAACACACATCCTAATCCCTTCTTTGAGGCATCACTGAATACCACAAAAAGTTCCCCACTTGTGGGTAAAGTGAGCATGGGCGTAGTGATAAGCCTCTTTTTCAACTCCTTGAAGCTTTCTTTGCATTCATCACTCCAAGCAAACTTTACTCTCTTTTGAGTTATCTTGGTAAGAGGGTTGGAAAATCGTGAGAAATTTCTCACAAATCGTCGATAATATCCAGCTAACCCCAGGAAGCTACGGATATCCGTTACCGATGTTGGCCTCGTCCATCCCTCAATTGCATCTGTTTTGGAGGGATCCACAGATATCCCATTTCATGCGATGATATGGCCCAAGAATGAGACTTCCTTCAACCAGAACTCACACTTGCTGTTCTTTTCATAGAGCTTCTCCTTGCGCAAAGTCTCTAGTACAGTTCTTAAATGCTCCTCATGGTCCTCCTTGTTTTTGGAGTATATTAGAATATCATCTATATAGACTACCAAAAATTTGTCAAGATAATCTCTAAAGACTCTATTCATCAAGTCCATGAATATTCCTGGAGCATTGGTGAGTCCGAAAGGCATTACTATGAATTCATAGTGCCCGTACCATGTACGAAAAGCAGTCTTGGGGATATCTTCCTTCTTCATCCTTACTTGATAATATTCCGACCGCAAGTCCACCTTGGAGAAGTATTGTGCTCCATGCAGCTGATAAAACAAGTCATCAATTCATGGGAGTGGATACTTGTTCTTTATCGTGATTTTGTTAAGTTCACGATAATCGATGAAAAGTCGCATTGACCCATCCTTCTTCTTGATGAAGAGGACTGGTGCACCCCATGGTGAAGCACTTGGGCGTATAAACCCTTTATCCAGATTCTCCTGTAGTTGTTTCTTCATCTTTTCAAGCACAACAACATCCATTCTATATGGAGTATTGGATATTGGTAATGCCCCAGGTAAAAGTTCAATTGAGAACTCAACATCTCATCTTGCAGGAAGACTACGCAGTTCCTCGGGAAACACATCCGCGAATTCCCTCACAATAGGCATTTCTTCAAGGATGGTTTCTTATTTGGACTCAATCATCTGATCCAGATACACATGCTCATATGGAAGTAATATCTATTCTTGAGATGATGGAGCTAAAGTAGATTCATCTTCCTCCTGACACTTGTAATGAATCGGGGGTCGATTCTCCATATGGAGTGTGATTTCCCTCTCCCGACAATTTATGTTGGATCTATATAAGGAAAGCCAATCCATGCCATGAATTTCATCAAATACCACCAAAGGGAGTATGATGAGGTTCACCGGGAAATTCAATCCTCAGATTATAACAGGGGAGGACTTATATTCATGGGATGCAATGATTTCCCCATTATCCGTACTCACTGACATCTTTACTTCCATGATTTGTGGTGGTGCTGGGATTGTTCTACTAAACATTCGAGATATAAAAGAATGCGTAGAACCTGAATCAAAAAGTATGTTCACTATTCTTGAATGAATAACTAGCGTACCTGTCACCACTTCGTTGTCAGGGGTCACTTCATCAGAAGTGATCGCAAAAGCTCTTCCTTGCTGTCTTGGAGGTTGTTGGTTTCCTCTGATAACCCTTGGATTAGGGCACTGATTTGCAAAATGACCCGGTTCTTTGCATTTATAGCATTGAACAATGCGTTGAGGTTCGAACGGAGCGTTCTTATCCTATGTCGCAGCTGTGGGTCCTTTTTGCTGATAGTTAATAGATAGGTGCCCTTCTCTTCCACACCTGAAGCATTTTCTCGTCCCCTTAAGGCAATTTCCAGGGTGCTTCTTTCCGCACTTTTGGAAAGTGGGGTGCTGGAACTTCTTAGAACCATTGGATTCATCCATCAGACCACTAGAATTGAAGTCCACCTTACGCTTCTTGTCCCCATGATACCCCTGTGATTTCCCGATCTCTATTTCGACCTTGACGGAACATCGGACAATTTCCTCATAGCTGTCGAAGTCACGGATCGCTAATGCTTTCCGCAAGCTAGGCTTCAACCCACCAAAGAAGCGGTCAACCTTTCATTCGAGGGTAACGACAAAGCCAGAAGCGTATCGTGAAAGCCTTGTGAAGTTTTCCTCGTGCACTCCCATAGATTGTTCGTCTTTTTTATTGAGGTAAATGAAGTCCCTTTCCATCTTAAGACGGAGGGTGCACAGAAAATATTTATCGAAAAAAATCTTCCGGAATTCCTTCCATTCCAAAGCCTTGATCTCCTCCTCAGGCTTCATATTTTTGACCTATGTCCACCATTGATCAGCCTCACCCTCCATATGATAAGCCTCCATGAGAACCTTCTCTTGTTCAGAACATTAGAGGATGGAGAATATCTTTTCAATGGAGTTGATCCATTGTTCAGTGATCGTGGGATCAGATGATCCACCAAAAGTTGGAGGCCTTTGTCTCATGAAGCACTCGATAGCGACTTGTTCATTTTTAGGGGGGTTTGGACCTTCCTCTTGACATGCGTTTCTATTCAAAACTTGAGTTATCTGAGAGAGAAGCGTGACAATGTTCGTGATTCCCGCTCCCATTGGATTGGGCATCTCATTAGTACAATCATCACACTGATCTTCACAACGGTTGTTAGCCCGAGTCCTCCTATTACCAGCCATTAGCTGGAATAAAAGGAAAGTTAGGGGTAACACATAAAGGGTAATCCAAAGACAAAAGTTGATGACTTATAAATAAACTTTTATTTCCTTAACTCATGAGTCTATAGGATTCAATCCAGGCTTTTCATGATCTACTTTCTAACATATATTCTTAGGGTCATTTTTTCCTTAATAAGGGTTCATACCAAGATTGTGAATTTATCAAAACATGTCCCCCAGGAGTGTCGTAACCAAGAGTGCAGCAAGGCCGGTTGTCGTTCACCAGTTCCCGTTCGAGTCTAGCTCAAAGCGGTGTTTTCAGGTTTTACCCCTAGGATACATCTGTGCCAGAGCCGCCTCTACCTGCTCGTATCCAAACATGGATGTATTTGTTTGATAAACCACTTACTTAGTATTTTCCATAACTTAGGGATGTTTTTATTATACTTAGTCTTGTATCTAAGGCTTTACTAGGGTTTCCTAATCCCAAAAATAACTAAACCTTTCCTTTGATACCAACCATGACAACCCTACTTCTTATTACAACTTAAACATGATTTATTACATTAAACTTCACTTTATACAACAAAGAAGATCGAGAGGTTTAGTGTATTTGGGGATAAGGATCATTACATAACAACTTAAAACATGAAATACAATATCTTTATTGAAAGCTTCCTTTACATGACCACTACATTCCCTCGTACTTAGCATTGCATGGGATAACCTGAGGACATGCATAAGCAAAGGGTGAGCTATAAAGCCCAGTAAGGGAGTACAGATGGAATAACATGAAGAGTACAATACATGTTAGGCAATAGGCATTTCAATAGAGAATAATAGAAACATGAACATAAAGGCATGATAAAGCATGATAATCATAACATGGAAATGTGGCAACAACACTTAACATTGAATTAGCATGAGCTGTGGCTCATTGCACATGGAGCATGAGTAAAACCTCATTGCACATGAAGCACGAGTAAACCCTCGTTTCAATTTAATTAGCATGATTCAACACTCATTGCACCTGAAGTATCATGATACTATATTTTACCCAATGCATCGGAGCGCTATAAAGGTGCACCCTTCTTAAACATTTCATTTCATGCATAAGTGTGCCACATGGATCATAAAACATGGAGTCATAAAACATAATCATTTATTCCATGATAAAGGAATGTGGAATTCATACCTAAAACATTACAATCAATAAGTAAATGTTCATAAAGGTGAATACCCTTGATGGAAAAATGAGCATGGTATTCACTACACAATGACATTGGCTTAGAAAATCGGTGTGATTTTCGGCAGCGTAACGGCGTGACATAAGAATTCATAAAAAATGTTGATGAGAGAGAAAGGGGTACCTCATCATATTTACATGTAATGGACAGTAAGAAGTTCATATAGATACATGTCCCTGCAATTGAAATGGAATTTCGATTCATGATACAAAAGTATTGCTTGAATGTAAAAGAAGAGATAGAAGTTCCTTTCAGAATTTCGGCATAGTAACGGGTGTACATGGGAGGAATTTAATGAGAGAGAAAGGGGTCTCCCATCATTCAAACAATAAGAGGGAAGTATGGGGGAGGTTCAAAACCATACCCCAACATTCATAATTGAAAATAAAAGGGCAATACAACTTAATGAAAATTGAAAAAAATAGAAAGAAGAAAAAACCCTTACTTGGAAGTGTGCTTCAGAAGGCTAGAGAGAGGATTCTGAGAGGTTTCGTGGGAGCATGGGGAACCTTGGGAGGATTATAGAGAGAGTAGGGCAGAGGTTGGTCGAACTTCAAGGGATTTTAGTGAGGAGGAAGTGGGATCTTGGCTGGGTTTATATAGGAAAGGTGAGAGAATTCTTTATTATTTAGGTTTGGGACCCCTTATATTAAAATAATCCAAACCACAAACCATCCAATGGTATTTACCCATGGTTTCTGGAAAAGGAAAGAGGAAAACAATTTTTTACAAGGCCAAGGTCAGAACTTATTAAAAAATTATGGTTGCTTATGTGGAGGTGAGTCACACTCCCATGAAAATAAATTTAAAAAGGAAAAGTGTTGAATAAGTCTTGAGGGGTTCATTAATGCTTTGAAAAGTAATTCAAACAGACCCAAAATAACATTATTTTAATGATAAAACAAATATTGGCCGAACATAAGGATTATGGTATTTTATTACATCACCATTGGTTCATTATGATGTCATAAAACACATTATATAATTAAATGGTATTTAATTTTTACCCAAAAATTTGACTGTCTCAGAAGATAATGAAAAATTCACCGTTGGATAATTTCGACGTCCTGATTCCAGAAATGGCATTTATTTTATCTAAAAAAATTCTAAATATGTTAATTTTCACTTTTAAAATAAAAACCAACATTTATCGAAAATTCACAGGTTTTGACAGAAATGGCTTTCAAACCTTAATAAAAATTTTAATTGCATTCATAAATTTATATGATCATTTATATTTAGTAAAAATTAATTTTATATTAATAATAATATTTTATTAAAATATTATTTAATTGAAAAATCCCTTAATTTAATAAAATAGATTTCATAATTAAATAATAATTAAAAACACCATTTGTACTTTAAAAACTATTTACAATGTATCGAAAATGACTAGAAATTATATTCATTATTATATACAAAAATAATATACATGAACATAGTACTACTTATTTATTATATAACCCCTTAAAAAACCGCATAAGACCTAAGGGTAAGGCGTGCAATGGTGACAGACTCTTGGGGTGGCTCGGATAACATCGCTCGAGTGGTAATTTCAATCAACATCCACTTTTCCCGTGGACGGTCACGTTCGAGCTTGACATAATGAATCTCAGCTTGGGCTTGGTCAAGGGAAAAGCCCAAAGACGCCACCTCTTTTCCGAGCTCTGACAAATGGGCTTTGTATGGAGAAATTCTAATGGATGAGGCCATCACTTCCTTTGTCTGAGTAAAAATTTGGGTTCGTTAAAGCATTACATTTATAGTAATCATGTGATCACTATTCAATGACTATATTAACAATGGTCAAAATTCATAACATGAAACCAAAGAAGTTGACATCTTATAAAAACATTTTTCATAAAGAGAAATTTAACTGGATCAAGAGGGATTTTCCATTAATGAAACTTTGGGTCGTTAGAAAATATCAGAACAATTTTCCAACTTTATGTAATCAATATCACCATTAACTAAATTATTATTATCCAAAGTCCATCGTCAATCATTTCAACATTAATAGTTTTAAATTTCAAGAGTTTCCTTTTGACTTTATGAACATCTCATGACTTTAAATATCTTATCAAATAAAATGATCTATCCCTTAGCTAACACTAGGTCAGATGATCCAATAAATGAATTGGGATGCTTCCTCATTAAATTCTTTACTATAGACTTTTTCCTTTATAGTTCATCAGATTCCACTCTTTCATGAATACCACCACTATATATATATTGGGTAAACTGGTTTATCACTAAAACAATATAGTTTTTCTAATTCCATCCTTCTCATGATGATTATTACGAAAGATATTTTCCTCTTGGTGCCATAAAACTATAGATTCCTTACTAACACTCTAGAAAATAATTTTGAAATAACATATATTACATAAAGAAACATCGAAATTGTGAAATTTTATATCAGTTCAACTAAACCATAATGTTAAATTTTCCATTGTAATTCTTTTAACGTCACCATAACTTATAATTTTATCTCAACCATTCTATTTATACAAAAAATAAAGCCCCTGTCTTTTTTATTATGTAATCTTTAGTGGTGTCAATAACATTACTCTCTATCACATAGTGGATAGTTTCACATTTAGTGTTCTATTAAATAAATAAATAACTCATACATAAAAAACATATAATACTAAGTGGAAACTTTTGATGAGTATCTATTTTACCCATAATATAAACCATTTATAATATATATTTAATTATTTTCATTGTAACTCTCCACATCTTACAACTTGACATCTTCATATACCTTAACAATACATTACCCCTAGAAAAACATTCTATAAAACATGGGATGAGCACAAAAGCTCTGTTAGGTATATAAAAATAAATGAAATCATTAGTTCAGTAAAATCATGAAAACTGATGTATAATTTTCATCAATCTTCAATGTTATTTAAGAATATGATATAAAATAATTTCACATGAATAAAGAAAACCATTTTTCTCATGAAAAATCATTAATACCTAAAGAAATAAAAAAAATATATTAGGTGACTTAGAGAATCATACTCATAAAACCCTTTAAATACACTTTAAAATCATTTTAACTGGAATAACCATAAGTCTGACATATAATATTATCATTACCCAATGAATTGGAGATCTATACTGAGTTCATCCACTGCTATCTAGGCCAACCCAATTTCAAATATAACTAGATTTTCTGGAGTTACCTAGTGTAATTTATGTTAACGTGTCATAGGATTTCCCGAAACTATCTAGGCCACACCAAATTAAGTTGTAACAGGCTTTCCTGGTGCTGTCTAGGACATCCGATGTTAAGATATTATAGGAATTCTTGATGGTATGTATGAGATATCATAATTTATAGTTTCCAATAACCACATCATGATATATATCCTTTTATAATAATAAAAACTCTTTAAGATCATATGAAAATTACAATAAGATATTAAAATACTATTGTCAATCAAAAAAACAAATTTCAATAAAACTTACACTTTTCATTTAAATAAAATACCAAAAAATTATATATAAGGTTTTTAATTTAGAAAAACATGAAATCAGTTAATGTAATCAAAGAATATAATAATGGATGAAATGGTAGAAAATTATTTGTCACTGTGTATGTTATAAATAGAACATTCCTTTTATTATTTGTTAAAACACTTCTTATAATACAAAAAAAAAGTTTCCATTTTGAATTTTTTTTAATGAATATAAAAATAGCCACCAAATATCATTTATAATACTATTATAAAAATAATATTGTAATACAATATCTATTATATTTACACGGAGAAGAATATTTTAAAATTAAAATCATTAAACAATCCATGTGTCATATATAACTTTGAACATTCAAATGGTAAGCTACGTGAAATATTAAAATTTAAATAAATAAATGAGATTTTAAAATCTAAAATATTGATATATAATGTAAAAGTGTTTTTATATACTCATTATAATATAATAAAGTTACATATCATTATTATATTCTTCAAGTAAATGAGATTGAGATGAACTCCCATACAAATGGGTAAATATATGAATAAGAAACTCCAAAAGTAATAATAATAAAATTAAATATTTAATTATAATTTAGTTTATATAATTCATTTTATAATATTTCTAACTATAATACAGGTACACCACACAAAAGATATAATTGGTCATTATGAAATTTATCTTAATGATGTACAAAGTGAGATGACAATCCCTTACCTTGAGTCTGATATTTTACCGGTTTCCTTATATTCTTGAATAATAAACATCTGTTAATTATTTAAATTATTTTTAAATTTTTCATATTTATTAGAACCTTATTTACACATATTACATAATTTTATACATCTACATAATCATCTATGTTTACGTTGGGAGTTTCGACCATATTCAGTTTATGTTTTAAAACACCTACAGTTGGTTGACTATGGTCATGGGGCCATTATATAAACATATAATTAATATTAATCATGAAATAATTATCATACTTATAAATCATTTATACATTATAAAGAAATCATGAATGATTTTCATGGTAAATTTACCAATGTTAAAATCATAAAGATAGTATTCCAAACATACACAAGAGTAACATTCCCATTTTTCAATGATCATTAGTGAGAGAAGGTTTGTAAACATTGTCTATGAATAATGATAATTATATCATAAATAATTTTTTTATTCATATATTTTTATATATAAAGTTATTGTGATGAAATATTCATCACATCGCATTGAAGAGTTAGTAGTCCACACGTCCAAAAAATGATGTTAACACATTTTTGGTGTGTAGAAAGGGTAATATATAACATGATAAAATGTATTTATTGAAATTAAATTGTTTGATGAATATAATTTGTATTTCATTTATCCCACATATTTTTTATTAACTTCATCATTAATACATTCCATGAAATGTGTGAACGTTTCACATCACATTGAGGTAGTGATAGTCCACACATCCACAAATGATGTAATCACATTTCCATAAAAAATTAAAACATGATGGTATGTGAAATATATAAATTAGAGAATTAATAAAAAAAAATTATCATATAAATATATCACATAAATATAGTTTTTCTATCATAATTCCCAATCATTATTGGTGGTAAATGAAAGATTAACGCCATCGTTTTGTGAGGTGGATGTTCACCGTACACAAACTGTAAGTTGGTTACCCATTTGGTGAAATTTTGTGAAGATGTAGGAAAACCCATTAACATAAAAACATATATGTATACGAAGGAAATTCATTTTATTATATAATCATGGAAGAATTATTATTTAATTATTTTAAAATAGACTAATAAAATAGTGACAAAGAAGAATATTACCTCTTTTTGAGTGACTCTTTTTGGTTTGCACCACTGAAAATAATTTGATTTATTTATAAAAAAATTGACCCTTCTAGGATGAGGAAATGGATGTTGGCAGATTATACGATCTAGGTGTGGATTAGACATAAGGGATTAATATTTTTCAATAAGTTTGGTGGTTGAGTACCATTTTAAAGTAGAGGAGGACTAAAATTCTTGTAAATATAAAATTTTAAACACTATTGGGAGGTCTACCTTACCTAATACGATTCATGAATGAAAAATAATGTATTAAAAGGTAATTTTGGTCCAAACACACTCACATGAATAATAAAAAAAATTTATCATTTTTTCCTTATTATTTATGATTCATTATTTTTTCAGTTGGTTTTTCATTTAGGTAGACTGTTTTCTATCCAATGAAATTCACCCATTATGAATATTTTAATGTGATAAATACTATAAAATTTATACCCAATGAATCTAAAATATTACATATAATTTATAAAATAAAAATACATTATGTGTTGAAAAAATAATATTAACAGAAATGCATGTAATAGGAAAAATCACTTCGTTGACCATAACTATACTAACAAAGTTTTAACTAGTTATTGTTACATATGTTAATTACAAAAATACACTGGCCTAGTAATGTTCAATATATTCTATTTATTAAAACATATATACAACTTGGAATCATATAATTTTGTTAATAATTTTAAATATTTTACGAAAATATCATTTATTTTATTTAATCAATAAAAAAATATTACATGTGTTGTCCTTTCATAAGAATTCATTGAAATTGTGTCATCTCAAAAATTAAATATACATTATTATAATAAAAATTACTCATTTATATTCATAAATAATACTCATAACCTAACCTTTAAATCTTATTTGATAATTCTTTTATTGATAAATTTTCAAGGCAATGAAGGTTCCTTTTCTATCATTTCCCTTCCATAACTTATTATTTTGGTAGAATTATTGTAATAGTTTCATAATAACTCTTAAAAATAGAGCCTACGGCTTTGGGGGTTTAAATATTTCCATAAAATGTTTTCTTTAAATGTGTCATGTCTGTTATACACCATATTTTCTAATTTTAATCATTATGTAAGCCTGTTTTAATTTTTATCACTATTATTAATTTGAATTACATGCACTAAAAGTTTTTGTCAAGAAATTAAATTGATCTTATTAGGGCACAATATTTATAATAATTAAAACAATAATATTTATTTTTTAAAATTCAATTCACAATAGTGCATAAAATTAATTTAAAATAAATCTTGCAGAAGATGTGATTCATCATGTTTTGAATGAGAAAAGATCAAAAATGACTTTTTTCCAATTTCAATGTGAAATTGAATACATTTTCCAAATTTAGATCGATAGATTTATAACTGAACAAATTATTCTTTAAAACCAATTTAATATGTAATTTATAATTATAAATAATGTATATGAAACCATAGTTTTCAATTAAATTAAATTGTGTTCCACTATTCGTCAAATAAATTGATTTGCTTAAAAAAATAGAAATTCACTTGATGTAAATATTGATATTCCTATATAAAAAATAAATTCCATTTTCTAACATGAATATTTAAAATGTTTCCCAAATAATATTTAATCTAGGTTCCCCAATATAAGGTTGTAAAAGAATATTTAAAAAATATATAGCTTTTTATGCATAAAAATGGATTTATTCTTAACATATGCCTATAAAATATACTAGATAAATGTAAAATAATTTTATAAAAAAACTAATCATAATATAGTTATTATTATTCACACCCACCAAAATAATGTCCATAAAACAACATCCATATTATATAATAATATTAACAGTATTTTACTATTCGGTAAGGATTCACCTTGCGTGTAACAAACTTTATAAAATAAACTCAATATTATGTGTAATGAAATATAAACATTGTGTTGTGTATTACACAATATGAACTTTGTAATTCATTATATGTAATAAATCAATGTGTTTAATTTAATTTCATTAAGATATAGTTCATAAAATCATTAGATATTGCACAAAAATCTCCACCATTTGGATTTGGTGAAATTTTTATCCTTTCCCTTTGAAAATGATTTTGAGTTATCCCCTTGTTTCTTGATAGATATTCTTGGAACTACTTCAGCTTAGTCATTTATTGTTTATTATTTCTTCATGAAAAATTAGATTTACTATGCAAAAAGGGATGAAATTTAAAACATAGCAAGGGATGTATCCATTTAAACATTATTGTACATCATTTCACATTTTTAGAAAAAATGATAAATATTCGTCATGAATTTTTTACATCATTTATGGATTCAGAATCAGCACTTTCCTCATCTACACTAATATTACTATTCATTCCTTGATTGGAATCCTTGGAGTAAATTTCTCTATCAACTATTGTTTTTTACCTAAAAACTCTATCCCTTATTATTTCACACGTCATGAGAGTACTCTGAAGTTAATAGAAATATAGAGTAACATGATGTATAAATTAAAAAAATAAAACATTAATATATAAATTATAAGGAATAATTAACAAGATTCTTTTAATGAAATTTTATTCTTCTAACATATTAAAAATAAATTTTTTTGGGTCTCAAAATATCATTCACCCTCAGAGAGAAGTTACCAAAATATTCATACTCACCCATTTTCAGATCATCATACTTCATCCACCCAATTTATAACTTTTTCTTACTCACCTTTATGTTGAATTGGTAAACTTTATTTAAATTTTCCCATATATAATTGGATGTAGAAACCCCATTCACTCTTATAAACTCACTTTCAAAATCTAAATAGAGTATATAATTATTATCTCTTCGATCATTTTCAATATCCTCCTTATCCGTAGGATATATTGGGTAGATTTAATTAATAGGAGGAAACCCATTTTTACATGTTAAATAATATTATACCCAAGAGAAATTAGATATTTCACTATTATATGTTTCATGATATGATATTGCATTCCATTTATGACTGAAATCCCCTTAGTATTCACAGAATTTAGTTCTCTATCAAAACATCTCTTCAAACCTACCGGTAATGTGTAATCAAAAGAAGCCCTTTCTCTAATACCAATTGATATTTTCCATCTAGGATCAATATATGACTGATAGGGGAATGGGTGAATCAATTATATCTTTTCATTTTTTTCTTTATTTTGAAACAACCTTATCCTCCTGTTAAAAATTTATCTCTTTGTTGAAATGAAAAAAAATAGACATCCACAGGAATGGGTTGTAAACTATTGAATACCATATAATCCACTAGAACAAAAAAATCATTTTATATGGATAAAACAAGTAAGATATAAACTTACACTTATGTAGCACTAGGATCAATACAATAGGTCATGTGATTATTAATGCATGAATGGTGTAATTCCATATTTTACAATAATTAATGAAACCCCCACCAGTTGGATCTAAACATGTTATTGTATTTACTTATCAACATACATGTTCACATACCATCAATACATAATTATTCACTTTCTACTCAGCAGTAGGTAAGAACTTCACATTTGGGCATCATAAAAAAAACTCAGTCTAAGGGATTAGTGGAATTCCCTGGTCTGATTACTCAGTTTGGTAAAAAATAATCAATCGTACCCTTGGAACAATTCTGAACCACCACATAATTTCCTATAAATTTGTGTCTGATACCTCGGTCTGATCCAGTATCTCTGGAAATGATTAATTATTAATCCTCTTTGGTCCGGTATAATTCCTGAGGTATTATCAATATTTAATTTTATTCTCTCTATCAAAAAGTTAGTGCTTTCACTATTTCATTCTGTTTTATTAGTACTCCAGTGTTAGTATGTACAATGTACATTCTTAATTTTTATAGGTCTTCAGGGAAACAAATTGGTGGGAAATTAATTTTTTTCTCCCACTCAACGATATTTCGAAAACATTGAATTTCATTTCAATTTCATCATTAATATTTAATTCTTCATCACATCTCAAGTCATCTTGATTATTCATGAACATTCTCAAGTTTTATCAAATATTCATCTCACATAAAAATATATAACCATTATTTAGTCTGAAAATAGTTTTACGGTGATGTTTCCTCATTATGATTAAAACATATAAAAATTAAATAATTTTTATTATGAATCTCTATGTCAACTGAAAAACATAATACATTAAAACCATTCAATCATAAACACTGTTGAAACGTTTTAATATTTTGGGTATGATTCTTTTTTCCATAATCATTGTCACAACTTCAAAATCTACCAAAAACTGATTCATCAACACATGGGAATGTTTATTCAAAAAATATCATTTTCTTCTATTCTTCAGATGGAATATCATTAATATGATGACATTATCATTATTATAACTCAGATAATCATTCTATTTTGTCTCAATCTAATAGATACACATCATATTATTGTCAGATGTGTGTTTACCTAGTTGAGATACTCAACTAAAATTTATTTCTTTATTTTTTGTATGCTGATTTTTGGAAAAGCAATAACCACACACAAAATGTAAAAAACCTAAGTTACATGAAGCTCAACCCAAATTTGAAATTCCATACCCTACACCAAAAATGAGGATGCCTCAATCCGAGAGTCACCACATCAACTGGAGTCATGTTGCTTCCATCAACCATCATCACCAAGGTACACAACCATTGTCATCGACATCGCCATAGGTGGCCTGCTAGACCTGATGACCGGAGGTACCAATCGACCTATTTTATAAATAAACAACAATTTTTTTATTTTTCTCCTGGACCAATTAAAAAACCGATAAAATCACGTAACTATATAGTTTATTGTCAACTAGTTTATCAGTATGTTACTTTGTTATATGGATCAGTACCAATAAACATTTCTTCTCTGTATGGATCAAAAACTTTCTTCCACTAATGAATTAGTGGTATATCATGTTCGATGGATAATACAATTAAAACTCCAGTAACACTTCGAATTCAAAAACTTCAAATTACTTAGCATTTCATCCTACCAAAACATTATCATATTTCATAAACCATTTTTGGTTTTTATAACATTATTATTTTCATTAAAATGTTTAACTTACATTGGAAGTATATATGACTTCCCATACATCAATAATCTTCTCCATGTTTCATTAATAAGGATTGTATCACATCTTTTAAATAAAAATAATGATATTTTAGAATTAATTAAAAAATATATCATCATAAGATTATGTATAGAGGCATCCAAGTCTCTAATAAATTTTCTTAGACCAATTGAAACAATCATTCCCAATATAAGAGGAGTCCTAAAAACAACTTCTTCCAAAAAACATTATAACAACAAAATAGAAACTAGTGAACATTTTTATCAATTATGCACCCAATTTTCATATTTTTTATTATCTTTAATTATTTTAATCGGATCATTAAAAATAAAATGTAAGGTTATTTTCTTTTTTTGATCAAAAATGGAATATAATCTACTTATAATTGTTTTAGCATCTAAAAACACTTCCAGTCAACTTTATTTCAATAGATTCAATGATCTATGATCATTTCATGTTCCAACATAATTAGTATAGTAAAAACGAATTTAAAATATAAGTAAAACTATAATAATTTTCAGAAAAATGGTTGAATTTTAATTTCATATCAAATATAGTTTTTATGTAGTAGAATATTCTTCAGGGAGAAATTATATTTTTAACAATATTCTTCCTACCTAAACAAAAACTATGGAATATTGTTTCTAATTCACAATTCATCTTTATTTTTTATTTGAGTATATAATATCATACTTAAACATAATTTACCACAACTATATAAGGAATATTGTTTTCAGGTTAAATAACAATCACATGTTATGATCCCTCAATGTCTGTCTTTCTTCCATCATGATGTCAAAAACATTTCACGGAGGAATTATCCAAATTATAGCATGTTACTTCTTCCCATTCCAGAAATGAACTTATAATTGCTATGTGAAATCTAGTAAAACTCTTTATAAAAAAATATATAATATCCCACAATATAGAATCATTACCAAAAAATTTTTTATATTTAAAAAACTATAGAATCTACAATAACATCAAAATAAAAATTTCAATGCATATTTTTTGATTTAATCTACTATATATTTTTGAAAAATATTTTTATAAATCATCCCTATTTTTATTATGATAATATTGCATAAAATCCATATATGTATCACCACATAGAATCAACCTCATTCTCTCTATATAATATTTAATTTATTTCATCATTAAAATTATCAAAAAAAAAATACTCTCTATAGTCCATGTGATATTTCACATAATATATTTATGCTTATGCACCTAGTGAGTCCTGAAATTATACTATAAAAATAAATAATCAATGAAGTTACTCTAATTTTATAAATTTTCATTTAGTATGATATAATGTTATGTAACACCCAAATATTTCATAGTACGTTATCTCTTTATAGTAGTTCAATAGAGAGTGCTACATGCAACACCGAGTTCAAGCGCATCAGCACCTATTGAACTAGCCATTTAAATAGTTGATATCAAGTGTATTTACCGCATTATTAATTATATATATATATATACTATACAATATTAATAGTCATATTCTTTTCCATAGAAACAATATAAGGACAAATTCAATTTTTTAGATAATAGAACTATTCTTCAAAAAAAACAAAATTTTACCGCCTGTTAATGATGACCTCTTTTTTAAATGAAACATTTCACACTTTTATATTAAATTTGAAAAAAAAATCTTTTTATTTAGAATTTTGACATAGAAAATTAGTTCGGTTAAATTTTTTGTGTTGTTTTTTATAACATCCATATTTTGATGAATAGTGAAAGATGCTGAATTTTAATTAAAAACCAATTTTTTAATCAAAATAATTTATAGTTTTATATTATAAATTTTATTAGTTTTGCAATATATTTATATAATATTTTTTTCATTCAATAAAATTTAGGACATTATAAGTAATTTCACATTTAAATTGGATATAAACAACTGTCAATCATTTGATAGTTTTTACTTTTAAAAAACCAGCTTTTTGGTTTTGAAAATGAAAATTTATTTTAAATTAATAAATTAACCTCATATTTTTTTAATATGGTAAAATATAATTAATTTTTTAATTCATAATATAAAATTTATCTTAGGATGAATTTTTGATATTTTTCTGAAAACATTCAATTTTTGATGAATAGTGAAAACACCATGTTATTAATTAATATTGACTATTTATTTGAATTATTATTTGTTTTATATGAATTTATTTTAAGTAAAAATAGATACACATTACCTATATAAGTTCATTTTCATTCATTGGAGCCATCTTATAATAAGATAATATGTATGATATTTTATTGACCTTTTTAGAGTCTTTTACACACCTTCTAGGCACATTAGCTAATTTGCATAAAACGTAATTTTACCGCTTTTGTTAACTGAATTTCAAACTACGAGAGAAACAGTTGATATCTGTAATAATAATATGGTTCAATAATATGAAAATATTTTTTTGAATAATATCATTTGACTTTTATTTTCCACGGTTGAAAGTAAATAGGTTAAGTAAAGGTAAAAATGATATTATTATTACTCTAAAAAATTTCCTAATTATATTGGATAAATTAATTTGGACAAAAATAAACCCTAGGAAAAAAATATGATCCTTTTGGTCCACATGGATTTTATTAGGACATTTAATATTTTATTTCAGGAAGACATAAAAGTGTAAAATTTTATGTTTAATAACTAAACCATTTTCAATATAGGGTTATATATAAGATAAATTAGACTCTAAATATTAATTATAAAGATAAAAATATTTCCTACATAATGTAATTTTATTTATAATTATTACACATTAAATAATTGAATTTATTTATGATACATTTATGATGTACTAATTACCTTATTAATGAATGAATATAATAATTGATATTATAAATATCCAAATAAACATAAATTGAGACTTTTGATGAATTACATAAATTTTATTGGTTAAGATGAAATGTTTGAGTTGACTAAATAAATTGTTCTCGAAGTGATAATGTTGTTATTACTTTCACAAAAACAAAATACCAAATAGTGTCAAAAGTTACATAAATATGTTTCAAAAAAAATACTACATTATTAATTGATATAATATTCAGAAATATATAAGGTTGGGACCAAGGACTTAGATAATGTTTTTATATCAATAATTATCCACATGGGTTTCACTTGGATTTTTATTGTAACAATATTATCAATTTATTATAAAAATACAAGAATACATGGTAAAAGTGAAACTATTTAACATGCAGTTAAATCTAAAAGATAAGGTTAATATAGTAACCTAAACATGTCTAAAACCAGTTGGTTGAGATTTTTTCGACCCATACTCACTTTATATTTTAAATAAATCATTTTTGATACATTATAATTCGAATATGAATGTATAATAAAATAATATCTTAAACTTTTCCTGAGGCGACCCTCACTTACCTCATAAAAGGGTACTTCCCATTCTCTCAAAATTGCACCTCCAAAGCCATTTGGCTCCGCCAACCCCTGCTTAAATATCCTGCCATCGTCCCTCCCTTTAACCTAGAGGCCTTAAATTTTTCTAAAATCCATCCTAAGAAACCCTTTTGATTAACTCAAAATGAAAAACCTGGAGAAGAGGTAATAATTTCCCCACCACTTTCAATGTTCTTTTCTTCTTCCACATTCACTTTCTCTGTTGTCTCTAAACCAAAATAATAACTCCAATACCTTATAAATATAGTGATGTTATTATAAATATGGTATAACCATATTCATTATTCAATCCATCCTATGAATGACTAGTAACCATACGTGCATACATATGACTTACTGTCTCCACGTCATTGTGTAGTTTGATATTTAAACACTTCATTATTTGGAAGGGTATAATAATGAGTATAATTGATGTAAATAATAAATATAACATATCAATTATTTTATACATATGATATAACATCCAATTACATAATGTTTCTCCATCAATAGAATTATATTTTCGCTCGTGTGTACGTACGAATTACCGTCTCCAAGAACGTGATAAGATTCATACCCCATCTCAACCATTCATGAATAATTTTCATTTTATGATTAAAAATAATGTTTTAGAACTTAATATAATTATTTTTATGAATCAACTACATCAGATACATAATAAACAAGGCTTACATAACCAATCATATAAAGGAAAACGAATCAGTTAACACCCGATACAATGATACTAATAAAATATTACTCGGAAATCTCAGTCAAAGGAAAGCCTCTGACCATTTATTAATAAAGAAAAAATGACACCCAAGTACAGAAAGGAAGAAATGATAACTATAGATCATAAAAATCACATCCACCACCACATCCATTATAGGATCCTTCTTTCGCATTATCTGATTCCCATAATAAACTTTCATAATGTTTAAGAACCTTGGCATATTTCCTTCCTAGATTAAACTTATCCAATGATAAAAACTCATTCAAAGACTGCATAACACCACTTTCCTTCACAACATATGATCTGGTAGGCATCGACCTTGGAAGAGAAGTGTAATATTTCCTCAACCTTCACTGTGGTGGTGTAGTCATTGCATCCTCATTCCCGGACACCTTCATCCTCCCACTCTGAACCACATCACTATAAGAAAGCCAAACCATACCATTCTCATTTTCCTTGACACTATCATAAATGTCACGCCACATTCAATAGATTTTCACCTCTTGGTAATTCACTCCCTGTTCTTGCTGAATTTCACAGTTAGATTTAGTCATGGAAAGACATTGTGGATGCTCCACAGTATCTTGCATAAATTTTTTCCCAATTGCAGCATCCTCAAAGGATAAATCATCCTATAAAATGCCACCCTCCTTCCTTGTATCATCCTCCTCTGCATGAGAATTTACCTCATTTTCCAATTCTTGAAAACTATTGCTAGTGGAGACCATGATTTACATTCCTCCCACAACATCTTCCAACCTTGTCCACTCCTCATCACGGGCATCAACTTCCATCAGTTCAGAACCAACTGAGGCCAGATGATGTTCAGTCATAGACTCCTGCTACCGGGCACATGAATCAAAATTCACCACTATAATTGCATTATAAATACCAAGATCACTCATTAAATGTTCAAAAAATCTGCCTAACCATTGGGTCATGTTGCCTATCTTGCACCTCCTGCTGAATATTTCCTTGAATTTGGGACTCAAGACAAAAAAAAACCTGCAGCCTAGATCACAAAAACCAGAGATTCATTCCTTGCCTATATAGAGGAAGTCACCAGACCTTGAATGCCATCAGAAAGATCACACTGTGTCCTAGGACTCCTAGAAGGCTCCTTCAAAATGAGTGAGGCTGAACTATATGGGACATAGCCCACACTACCCATTCTCAAAATCCCTGAGGAAGACCCAACCAGACCATTACATCGGTAAACCGAATCATCATGCCCAATATGACATAAGGAAATAAAAAAAAGACATCCAAGAATCTAATTTGACATCCTGCTTCCACCGAAACTCCTTCCCATCTATGATCAAAACCCAATTGATAGGCTACCTCGCAACATCAACTTCTAAACCAATACGTGGAAAAATGGGATGACAGACCACCTCCTCCTAACGATAAGAACATAGGTATCGATGGATCAAATTTTATATGGAACACAAAATGGAGGTATTATTAAAGGAGAGAGGGAGATCAGAGAGACTCAACCATATCGCCATCATCGAGTGATCACGTCTCATGTGGAAATCAAAACTCCATCGAAGAAGATAAAAGGAATCTCTATTGCATCTTCGAGGGGATCGGGACCAGGCGGTAATTAGGTCGTCTTCTATATCAAACCAGATCATCAAATGCTTCCTATCAAGTAATATGACTTCCACACACTCATGAAGATCCCATGAATTTAAGATAAAGTGGTAAAAATAATCAACTGAAGGATGGTGATGTCAAAACTGATCCACCAGTGTGAGGTTCCAGAGATCTGTTGCACCATTAAGTTCCTCCAAGGAAAGATCAAGCTGAGGTGATCCTAGGAAATGTTCAGGGACATTCAGAGATATCTTTATCCTTGGAAATTAAGGAAGAAACTTGGGATTTGTGAACAGTAAGAAGGCATTGTATCGTCCCTAAGATCGCAAGACTCCCCCCTCCGATCGAGAGGGGGGCATGATTTTGAGACATTAGGTTTAAGGAAAAACTCCGTTACTACTGAAATATTAATAACAAAGAAATATTAGAAGATCATAAATGATATCAAATTTATGAATGTGGTTATTGAATAATTTAATACAGTTGATTTATGTATTATAAATGAATTTAACACAACCCTAATCAATGAAAAGTACAAGGTGAGGTTTAATTCTACAATCTCTTCCTTATGTGAGGTTTTTTATATGAGATTGTCTACTGGGACCTCTTTATAATCAACATCTGTGTTTCTTAAAATTGTATTTCAAAACATTTTGACTATTTACAAGACTATGGTTTCAAGTCATTTCTATCCTCATTTGAATTTTTATAAAAATTTTATAAAGGAATCATTCCATCATTTTCAAAACAAGGCACTTCATAGACATTTCAACAAATTAAGGTAAACATGTTTTTTTAACTTATACGGATGGTGTAACTATTTTCCTCTGTTATAACATCTTCAATGTTTCTCTTACAAGATTATAAGAATTTTATCAAGATAAATTTTTTCTTTTGTAATTATGTGACTTTTAAATGATTCTAAAATAGAAAGATATGTTTCCCTAAAATATTGTTAATTCCATCTATGTCAACATACTTTGATAGATTTTACACTTATTTGAAGTTGATTTATTATGATACAATCATCCATACTGTATTGAAGGTTTTGTGATATGTCTGAATTTGGATGCATTATTTTTATTCCAATCATCGTTTATGCTTATTGTATTAAATTTCATATTCTATTTTTAAAACTATTTTTATGTTATTATTCATCCTTTTCAAACGAGAAATGCATTGGACTTAGTAAGTGATGGGTGGAGCCTACAGTAGCTCCCCCTTGCATCAGTCGGAATCATGTGACAAACAAGTGTCTTGGAACATGAACTGGACAATATCTTGTTTGCAGACTTCGCATGAGGCCTTGACTATGTTGTAATTATGTGTGGAATTATGCATTCCATCATTGTCAAATTGGATATTGATATTACCTATTATTAATTTACTAGTATAATATCAATGTGAATAAGAAAATGTAATTCTTTTATTTATTTGTGCCATATTATGCTAATGTTTACATAAAATTTCCTTGTGTTTTAGTCTTATAAATTGCCTTAAATGTTTATTTTTATTTATGAATGTTTCTGATATATTTTTATTCTTACTAAGCACTTGAGATCACACTTTTCGTTGAACCCCATCTCACTTAGGCAGAAGTCTTATCCACCCCATCACTAGTACGGATGAAGGTCCTTCTCACACTTGAGATCTACCGTATCCCAAAAAACCTTCTCGAGGCATGAGTGTAGGTCATCACTGCCATAACAAGAATTATGTGAAGATTCAAAGAGAGATTAAACCAATATAATTATCATATTTTGAGGAGGAATACGACTCATTGATGGAACCCTTACCTAGATCCCCCATGTCGTGGGTTGGGGATGGATCAAGGCACATCAACCTCATATTTCTAGAGCATGAGTTCCATCGGATTACCAACTCCCTACACTGGTATATCGATGAGGAAAAAAATATGGCATCTCCATAGGTTTCGGCCATGATATCTCCACCATCAACACCAGAAGCACTCTCTATATCAACTAGAGATCACAGAGAGATATTTTGGGGACTGATGGAAAACGATAAGTAGTGTAGCCCATCACATGTGTCTGTAGTCCATGAACCAAAAATATGGTCACCATCATACCTTACCGTGATGTGGTGCCTATGTCACTACACACATCAGAGGATAGCCTGAGATGCGGGGGTTTTCATCTTGCTCTTCGTATTCTCCCCCGACTAGCCTTCCATCTCAGCGGTTCGATTCATTACTGCTACCTGTTCTCCATCTGCCTCCAGTTGATGAGTGGGGAAATGAAGTGCTAGACCATGAATCTGGAAAAAGTTATTATGGTAAATTCTTGCACCTGAACACTTATTAGAGATGTTTTGGTTTGGTTTAGTTACAGATTTTAGGGTGCTAGAACCACTCACCTAGGAGGAGGTTGGATGGTTTTCACTAGACCCTCTAAGTGACTCATTTCCTTATTCCTCATTGACAAGTGTCCTACCCCAAGAGTCAGGTGCACATAAAAGACATCGGGCAGAAATGTCGCTTGGTTGATTTCGCCACACTACTCGTGGTCCCACACCCTGAGTCACTAAGTCGCTACAGGACCCTCCAACAATAATGTGTACAGACAATTAAAGTGATCTATAAGATAATCAAAGAGTCTTCTCCCCATATTCCAATCTATGTTTGGTTGTAGTAAACGACCCTCCATTTCAGTTCCATCCGGTGCTAGCCCGATTTGCTGGGCGACATAGAGGATATGCCTCCAAGAAGGGTCGTAGTTAACATGTGCGACCTGAGGGGGTGAGAATGAGCTATATCTTATTGGAGAGGACCTACCCTCAGAGGGAGTTTCACACATCATGGGTCTATTGGGATTGATTACTCGTAAAAATAGGAATATAATTGGTCTTCCCTCTCCCATATAGGTGTTTTCCCTCAGCCGAAATCCCAACAAGGGTAAGGAGCACCACGGAGTTGTCAAACCCTCTGACCCGTCTAGCTCGGTGCAGAAGGCGGATGACGATACCAAAAAAACTGTATTGTGTCAGAAACTTTCCAAACACAAGAATATTGTTGACGGCCATCATGTTGTACATGTTGCAGAGAGACACCTGGAATACGGTGATCCTCTGACATGGCAGCAGGGGCAGACACAACATCCACTCGGCGAAATGTCTCCATGTGACCATGGCCATCCTACCCACGCAGACAATGTTTAGGATGTACCTTACAGAATGAGGATGCAGTATGTGTCTCCAAATCCTCCAGAATGGTGTGCCAATCTCTAGGACCCTCTTAAGGTTTCCCCGACAACTCCGCAGATCATTCTATTATCTACTCCACGAATTATTGGGCCTGCTTCTCATGTTGAATAAACTGTCAGTGCACTGGTAATCATGGATCCCTGTCTATACAAGAACCCCCCAAAGATGATCCAATGGCGTCATTCATTTTCCACCTTGAGGAATTGGAGACGTGACAAGTGGAATTCCCACCAGATGGAAATCCTTATTCAGTGTGGGTGGATGATATACAAGAACCCCAGGTTTTTGAAATCCCACCTTTTCCCCCTTCAACGTGATAGGGGACCCACCGAAACACCTATCCCACATTATCTCGAGTGGTGGGCCCACGTTGGGAATCCCTGCATAGAAGGTGGCCCCAAACTCTGATGATTCGTACAAAACTTTTAGGGGTTGGCGTTCATCTAGTACAGCCAGCTCCCCATCAGATCAGTAGCTGGCTGGAAATACCTCCGTAGGAAATTTCCCTACCGGTTCAGTTCCACCACTCAGAAGATGAGTATTGCAGACCTATTCATGTGAAAAAAGAGGAATATTTAGTGTGCTTCTAACTTTTTCAATTGGTGTAGAGGTCTCACATACTATCTTGACATGCCACTAACATCGGAGAAACTACTGACGATATGTGTAGGTAATGTCCTGATAGAATTGGCCCCCTCTTTGATCAACCAGAACTACCCTGGGCTGTTTCGAGACTTATATGAAAAGACCCAACACCTGAAAGAAGCCATGCGACTGGCCATCCAAGCATTCCCATTGCCTCAGGCAATCCTAGTGAGTAGGGACACCAGGGTCGAACCCGCTGTAGTGACTCAAATAGAGGCCCCAATCAAATAGAGTTGTTTCTAGTGGAGCTTCCTCTACAGCCTTGTAGAGTCCCTCCACCTCAGGTGCATCCTTCAACCTATCATCTCCCACTATAGAATCGGTAGGTTCCCCCACGCAATTTTCCACCACCGCCTCCCTAAGATAACAAGGCTCCGCCTCCTTGACAAGATCCTCTAGCCCCCTCGTCAGGGTCATGCTTGAGGGGCCCCCTTCTCGGACAAGAGGAACTAGATCTACTCATTCAATGAGGCTCAGGTCCCCGATTACTTCTGTAGTGCCTTAGAAAAGGGGATTGTACATTTTCTGGACTGCAGGAGGAGCGAAGAGGAAAACCTCACAAATCTCTTTAATTACTGCCCCTCTCACCAGATCCTAGGGCACACCCTCAAATTGTTCTATGAGTTTAAATATTGTTTTTAAGGCCAGGTGGATAACAACATTGTCCAGTTAGTCCCAGCTCCATCCCAAGTGACATGTGTATTCATGAATCCCGACAGCAGAAGTGATAGCAAAGGTTAGTGGCATCATGTTTCTAACCATGGGTCCCAAAAGTATGATGACTAGATGGCTCGTGAAATAGTCTCACATGCCCATAGTGTTATCCATGCATGCCTAAATCCACCAGAGCCATCAGAAGCTGCTGCTACTACTTCTTCATTGACATCCTAGTTGTCCCCCAATCATAAGAGAAAACACTATTGGCGTAAGGGAAAACAAAGTCCCCTACTGATGTCTTATTCATCCCGTACTCTCATCCATTTCATTCCCCCCAGAGATAGAGATTCATCCAAGAATCCATCCAATAGTGGATGAATCATCAAGTGATGGTTAAGGGTAAACCTCTGTTAATATCGTAGTGCTAGTAAATCCCTATATGATTCCTAAAAATGAGGAGCACCAGACAGATCCTCCCAATGTCCCCATCCATTGCCAGCGTTTGCAGAGCCGTGGCTATATTGGCTATCTAAGTGCCTCAGTTAGTACATCCAGTCAAGCTATTCATGATACTGAAACTATGTTGTTGGCCCAGGGCATAGCTCAGCCCACACATCCTTCTCATTTGGTTTCATCAGGTCCGCCTTCGCCACTCTTTGTGTTGTTGGATTAGGCAGCGCCACCTCAACTGCATCGTGATCAGCCATGCTTTTCTGTGGACTGGTCAAAGTCATCACACCCTTAACTAGTAATCACCCTTTAGTCTTCAACTAGAGGGAAACTGGATATTCCTAGCACGAGTCAGCTGTCGGTTTAGTTGGTAGGTCCTACCATACCACATGTCATAGAGCGACATATTGTAAGATGTAGTTCATGCCTGGAATAGATGTAGGATGTCCTCAAGTATCTTTTAATAATTACAGCATATCTCTCTATCCTTGAGGCCCTTCTCCTACCAAGGATATTTGTGAGTCCCTCTCCAAGGCTTTAAGAAGCCCCCTCTACATTGAGACAGCGCAGAAGCCTTTCATGATGAGATAGTAGAGCATACTAAAAGCCAGGAAGTCATCTCATTCTATGGGGAAGATAGAGGCTCTCCCAGAAAGCTGAAACATCGCCCCCTGTACATCACTGTCCAGTTTAATGGAATGGAGGTTCATCACTATCTTGTCGACACGGGCTCAGGGATCAACTTAATCCCGACTTATACAATGCGAAAAATATGGTTTCCTAAGGATGAAATAAATTCCTATGACTTTAGAATCCAAGGTTATGACTTGAAGAAATAGACACCAGTTGGAAAGATCCATTTGAAGACCTAGTTTAGTGGCCTAGTTTCCATCACTGTGTTTATGGTTGTCTACCAGGACACAGCCGTCATTGCATTGATAGGAAGGCCATGGCTCCACCTGCATGTGGAGGTTCCTTCATCGTATCACCAATGCCTCGAGTACTCCCTTAATGGTCGAGTGGGCTTTCATCAAGGTTATTCATCCCACTTTTCTTCTAGTGAATCCATCTATCTAGATGACGAATACTTCAAGAGAAAAGAAAAGCAGAACCAGGCCAACAAGGTTGAGGTATGTTGTGGCTTTGATCGACCCATCGATAGATCTAGATGATTCCTACATCATTCCAATCCACCGATGGGAGGATACAACCCCAAACATCATACAATGATTCCTTGTATCTGGAAAGAGGAGGGGCACACAATATCATGGCTATGAGATGTCAGAAGATCACCTCATACTATAACAAAAATTAGGCTCTGGTTATCCCAGAGCCTCCTACTCTAATAAGGTATTGGGATGTCCACCCCATGGAAACAGTAATACATCATACTTTCTAGTTTTTTCAAGGTGGAAATAATCATCTCAAACTGACACACCACTATTGCATTGATATCATCATGTGTATCCCATTAGGACGAAGACTTTATGGGATCAGATGCACAGATTTCATCGCAAAGGTTTCGATAGAACACGAGTTCCCCGATGCAGTGTCCACTGCCGCTTAGGCTGGTACTAGCCTCCCATCGGGATCTGCTGACTCATAGGAAACTCTTCCCGCCAAGGGTCTCTCTTACACAAGTAAATAAGAAGTTTAGAGGATCCTATGCTACCATTGAAGAGGGATTCTCTTCCACGTTCAATGAATTGGTATAGGTGAACCTTTATAGTGAGGAAAACCCGAAACCCACATTTATCAGCACTGTCATGGCCCTAGATCAGCAACAACACTACATAGACTTCCTTAAAAACACTGTGATGTATTTTCATGGAGTTATGGTTAGATGACAGGACTAGATCCTTAGGTAGCCATACACCGCTTTGGCCTCCTGGAAAATCATCACAGGTTCAAGTAGCCTCCATGAAAGTTGCACCCTTGTCATGATGCCATGGTTGATGTTGAATTTAAAAAGCTCATCAGAGCCAATTTTGTTGAGGAGGACCAGTACCCCAAATTGATAGCCAACATTGTGCTAGTGAAGAATAATAATGGACATATCAGAGTCTGCATCAACTTACAGGATCTCAATAGTCAGTGTCCCAAGTATGATTTTTCTATTCTTATGACTGAATTATTGATTGATGTTATAACTGGGTTCTGAGATCTATCTTTCATATATGGGTACTCCAGGTATAACCAAATCTGAATGGAACCCAAAGATGAGGATTCTATATATTTTGGGGCACCAGAAGGTACTTCCTGTTACCAAGTCATTCCCTTAATTTTAATGAATGCATGTTCCACCTATAAGCGGGTAATGCATCACATATTAATGTCGATCCTCAAAACCTTGGGGGAATGTTACATAGATGATCTGGTGGTCAAATATCACTAGTGTCCGGACCATCTCAAATATATTGAAAAAGTGTTCGGATTCCTCTTCTCTAGCCACGTGAGGATGGATACATTGATGTGCGCCTTCAGGGACACATCTAGAATGTTTCCTGGCTTCGTCGTTAGATACAGGGGCTTCAAGATTTACATAGAGAAGATCAAGGCCATCGACCAGATGCTTCCCCCAAGAAACCTATGGGATCTTTGAGGTTTCCAATTCCGCCTGGCCTATATATGTTGATTCGTCAAGAATCTGTCCAGCAAGGGTATTCCCTTTTCTTATCTCATGAAGAAAGGAATTTCCTACAAGTGGGATGTGGAATGTCAGGCTGATTTCGAGGAAATCAAGGTATATCTTCTCCAGTCTCCGGTCTTAATTCCAACCATCTTTGGAAAGCCACTAGTCATTTACATTACCACCATAGAATTGTCTCCTGATGCCCTTCTCACCTAAAATGAGGGGACGAAGAATCGTCTCTACTATCTTAGTTGCATTCTCTTCGATTCAGAGACTAGATACTCCCATATCAAGAACTTCTACCTTGTGCTGGTATTCAGAGTATGAAAATTGGGGCATTACCACCTATATCAAGAGGTATAGTTGGGGTCCCGGGTAGATCCTCTAAAGTACATCATGAACTGCCCAATATTGACTGGACATCTTGCTCGGTGGGTAGTAATCCTTCAATAGTTTGACCTCCTGTTTTTCCCTCAAAAGACTATTAAGGGGAAATAATTGGAAAACATCATTGCTGCCCATCCTGATCCTACAAACTAGCCCCTAGATCTCTATTTCCATGAAGAAGCGTTTTTCATGGTAGACCATGTTGTGTCGTCCTGGAAAATAAACTTTGATGGTGATTCGTAGAGCCCCACTGGAAGAAGTCTCAATGACCCCTAGCTCAATAGAGTAGGCCTAGGTATTGTCTTCATTAACCCAGCATAATCCATAAAGTCAAATTCATTCCTATTGTTAGAAGGATGGACCAACAATGAGACAGAGTAGTAGGCTCTCATTATTGGCTCAAGCTAGACCTCAAGATTTACGTTCCCCATATGCATGTGAGAGGGGACATCAAACTAGTCATCAAAAAGATAAATGGTTACTATGTCATCCAAAATACATAGCACATACCATTGTTGGAACGCACTCTCTAGCTAATGGCCTAGGCCTCATCTCGGCCAAAATATGCTCATAACCCTTGATCTTAGAATGGTCGGGCAGATGCCCTAGACAGCCTAACTGCATCAATTTTAGAGCCTGAACATGATGATATGATTATCTTCATGGAACATCGGAGAGTCATTTCCCTCGTCACTCTGAATGAAAATGATAGCCGGCAGGTATGATAGCTTAATAAATTCTATCATGTAGTTCTATAAAATTTATTCATAATAATTTGGAAAAATTTAGTTATTTTGATCGAAATCATATAAGGTACCTTCTAATTCATCATTGGAAAAAACCAATTTTGTTTAATCATCAAGAAAACTACATTGATATAAACTTATCAAATATATGAAAATATTTTTTTGGAGATTTTTGAAAACATGTAGAAAATTCAAGAACAACCAAATTGAAGGAAAACAATGTTCCTCACTCTTTCTTTAGATGTTGTTCACTATTAAAAATCAGAAAAAAAAGTATTTGATTTATTGTCATTTAATATTTATAATGTTATTATATTATTAAAAATATTAAAATACATCAAAATGAAGAGTACGTGTAAAAATATCATAAATATAGTTTCCCATTCTAAATAATTTAAGAATAATATCTATTTTTTCAATGTGGTCATGATGGAAATAGTGTCATATGTCCATTTTCATTGCACATGTGTGAGGTGTTGGGTTTGTAGAAAATGGATTGCTCTGTTTCATCTTACAGAACTTGATTTCAAGTAAAAATCATAAAATATTAGTGACTATGTGTTTCATCCAAAACAATTTAGGGAAAATGAATATCTAGTTTATACATATTGAACTTCTGTAGTGGAAATTAAAACTGATGGTTTTTTCCACAAAAATAACAGAAAAATTATCCTAATAAGTGAAAAGGTGAATATAAACCCTTTTGATCAATTTTAAATCCACAAATTTCATCATCTTAAAATATTGAGATCATGAACAAATCCAGAAGAATAAAATATACCAAAAATCTGTTGTTCTTTTAAGATATTGAAATTTCAATTTAACTACATTAAGATTGGATTATTTGTAATTTTCATAAAATATCACACATAATAACAAATAAAATACTAAATCTAGATATAGAGATTTTAAATATATTAATCATATAATTATCCAAATAAAATAGTTTGGATTATCCATTCTCACATATTTATCAAGATCAATATTTTTAGAATTTCAATGATGAGTACTTTTAATTTTAGAATTTTTTAAACCAAATCATTAATGTAAATAAAAATAATACTATTCATGATATGAAAAGTATCCTTATTGGTTGTGAGAATATTTAAAATCATGGAAAAAATTTAGTTTCCCCATAAAAATATGATCAAAATCATATTTAATAAGTTAAAAAATGGAATCACAATGAATGATTCTAGTTAAGGAAAACATAATGTCTGAAAAAATTGAATAATAATGGTATATTTAAAAACATTCTATAGAAAAATTTGGATCAGTATCTCGATTAAAATATTTTCATATAAAAATATTTTAATTCTACCGTACACATATATTTTAGCCTATTTAATCACATAATGATCATTTGTATATTTAAATACATGAGCCAAAAATTATTTTCAAAACTATGTGTTTTTTCAATAATAAAATCCTCATGAACATATCCATTAATAAATTCACTCATTACATTCATTTCAAAAAGTGTAAAATTGAAAATTTTTTTAATGGATATAACTTTTCAAATAGATTAAATTATATCTTTTGGTGAAATTTTTAAAAAACTAATCTATGTATTCATTTTTATTATAACAATTAGCATCAAGAATTTAATTACTTATAATAAGAATTCTATTTTCATCATATTTATTTTTGAATATCCATTTTATTCTAATTAATGATGATATTTATATCGTCCTATAAAACTTTATACTTTGTTCCTTCTAAATTCATTGAGTTCATCATTAATTTCTTTTATCCAATATTCATCACCTAAATCCTCCTCATGTGTTTCATGTTCAAAATGACATATGAATAAAAATGGTAACGGTTGGTGCCAAAATTTGGGAAGAACAAGAAAATAAGGAATTCCTTAGGGGATGCCTCGCGAAGCTTGTTCACGGAGCCCCTGAAGTACTGTTTCCAGCGCAAATATTCCCCTCCACGAATCCACTACGAAGCATGGAAGCGGAAGGATGCAAGAAAATGTTTGACATTTTCGAAGATTATGTGGAGCAAGCAGGTGGGAGGCTTCAAAACCCCGTTTGATTTTTGAAAATACCCTATGGAGCAAAGAGGTTGGAGGCATCACAATTATGTCAAAATTCCACGTGTATTCACACCCAATATGATCTGCCTCACGGAGCCTCTTACCTATAAATAAAACGCTCCCCTTGATCCCAAAGGACGGATCCTCCGACCATTTACCTCCTTAGCTCTAAATTTGCCGTGGAATTTTAGATCTATGAACCATGAGCTTCTCAAGGTACTTTAGCATCTCGATGTTGCTACCCCTTTTCATAAATTCAACCCCTCTTTAATGAGGGATACCCATTCTAGAGCCCACAGGCCTCTACGTAGGAAGGTGGTCCCCATGGGAACTCGGGTCTTCACGGGGCATTTATTCTTTGCAAAATACCCTCCATGCGCATGTGACCCACATGCTAAGGCAGGGACACTGTGCATCATGAATCACATTGGTTCACAATGCTATGCTTCGCAAGGAACCCTTGCTTCGTGAAGCACTACTCTGTGAAAGCCTTTCCACTTCACAAAGAACCTCCCATATCCCCCTATTCCCTATGCCTAGGCTATGCCACATCTCTTCACGAAGAACTCCACTTCGTGAAGTCCTTCCACTACGTAGAGCACCAAAGCGTCATGAGGCTTCTAACTATGAACCCCTTGGCTCTAAATCTCCTTTTCCCATGTGCCCCCCTATGTTTTCATGAAGTTATTTCAATGTTCCTTAGGTGGTACTTACCATAGTGTTGTTTCACCTCATGCTTATTCGCATAAGAACGCAAACGACTAATGAACCTTCTAATAGCCACGCTAATGTGGACCCCTCAATGGATCACTCCATAATAACTCCCTTACAATGGCGTTGCTGATTCATTCCATTCCTCAAGGGTAGGCAGGTATCATTTATGTAAGTCCTAGGGGTGTGGAGTAGACCTGCATCGTTCATACTGAAGGATGTTAAAATATCAAGCACCATCATCCTCTGTACATGGAATTGATCTATGACCCCGCCCCGTGCATCATACACGGGGTGCCCCATCTCAAAAATTATCTATGTCCGCTGGTCTCCATGGGGGTGAGAACATTCCTCATACGGAATTAGATACTCTTTATCAGATTAGAGTCTGTTTGTGGGGAAAGGTAAACCAACTGGGTGTAAGCCCCTATCCTTTCTTGTGGGACACATCATCTTTTTTCCTCGTTTCTTATTCGGTCCCAAGGACAAGAGGGGCTGGGGGTGGGCACTAGAACATTTCTTCTTCCATGCCAAATCTGTCTCCTTCTGGGCTTTGTCGCCACCGGGCCTCCACCCTGATGTAAGTCCCAATCTCTATCTCTCTGGGCTTCTAACAACACGTAAGACCCTATTTCCACTTTAGGCGTCTAACCATGTGTTATCCCCATTCCACTTCCACGGAAGAACCATTTGCGACGTGGTCGTCATGTTTTTCTACCTCTAGTTTCGCACACTGAGCATGACTCAAATGGGCTTAGACTAGTATGTATACACCATGAAATCCTCTCGAGGCTACCCTATAGTGCAATCCCCAAACCATCTGAACTATGTTGACTTTGATCATTTCCAAGGTATGGTACGTAGGAAGCCTCCATGAGGTTCAATCCCAAAAAACAATTTCCCTACCCCCTTCATGCTGGTTCCCCAATACACTCATATGAACTACCTGGACTTTTATCCTTTCCATGGTAAGGTATGTAGGAATTCTTCCTAAGGTTCAAGCCCAAAAACCGTTGGTCCTGACCCCCCTCAAGACGGTTCACCAATACACCCATCTAAACTATATGGACTTTTATCCTTTCCAAGGAAAGGTATGTAGGAATCCTCATTGAGGATAAAGCCCAACAACCCTTGGCTCGACCCCCTTCACATCGGTTCACCAACGAATCTGAACTACATGGAATTTGATCCTTGCCAAGGTAAGGTATGTAGGAAACCTCCTAGAGGTCCAAGCTAAAAAACCATTGGTCATGACCCCGTTTAAATCAGTTCTCCAACCCATATGAACTACGTGGACTTTGATATTTTCCAAGGTAAGGTACATAGGAAGAATCCCTAAGGTTCAATAACTACTACAATTGGTCACTACCCACTTCACGACAGTTCAACAACACCACTCTAAACTACATGGACATTGATCTCTGCCAAGGCATGGTACGTAGGAATCCTCCATGAAGTTCAAGACAACAACCATTGGTCCCAACCCCCATCATGTCGGTTCTCCAACCCATCTGAACTATGTGTACTTTGATCCATTCCATGGCAAGGTACGTATAAAGACTCCCTGAGGCTCAAGCCCAAAAACCATTAGTCTCGAACCCCTTCAGTTTAGTTTACCAATACACCCATCTGAACTATGTGGACTTTGAACATTACCAATGGAAGGTACATAGGAAGCCTCCCTGAGGTTCAAGCCCAACATCCATTGGTCTCGACACCCTTCATGTCAGTTCCCCAACCCATCGGAACTACGTAGAAGTTGATCATTACCAAGGAAAGGTATGTAGGAATCCTCCATTATATTCAATCCCAACAAACATTGGTCCTAAACCCCTTTACATCAGCTCACCAACCCCTCCTAGAACTATGTGGACATTGATCTATGCTAAGGAAAGGTACATAAGAAGACTCCCTGAGGTTTAATCCCCACAAAAATTGGTCCCAACCCCCTTCATGTCGTCTCAAAAACACCATATGACTATGTGGACTTTGATACTTGCTATGGTAAGGTATGTAGGACACCTCCCTGATGTTCAAGCCCAATACACTTTTATTATGACCCCCTTCTTGTCGGTTCACCATCGTCCCAGATGACATTAAACAAAATGCCCTTTTTGGCCCACACAAGGTTAAACGATTTTTGTTCAAACTACATGGGCACGGATCCCTATCTCCTATACATGGTACTTAGGAAGCCTCCATGGGTTTCTACCCGATCTAGTGTTAAGTTGTGGTGACCTAATCCAGTGATAATCCTTTGTGACCTCATCCAACTGCATGCCATTGTGACCCTATCTTGCATAAATCCGTTGTGACCTCACGCAGTAGTAATCCATTATGATCCCCATTCAGCAGTAATTCATTGTCAAACCAAACCCAGTGGTTAGTCATTGTTTTCCCATCTATTGGAACCCTTATCTCTAGTCTTTCCTAGTTATTTCAAACTATTCTTGGGCTACTAACCTCGTGTAAGACCCAGTAAATCATCGGGTAACTATTCTCTACACTCACCCTGATCCTATACCCCATCCTGAACTACGTTGACATTTATTCTCTGCCACATGGATATGTATGAGGTCTATTAGAGGGTCATTCACAACATCACTGTCTCCCTTGAGTCGACCCCATCTCATTCTCCATCCACTTCACTTAACCATCCTTATTTCGTCTTGATTCTTACTCAAGATTCCACATACCATTGATATCATTCTATTCACCTCTTCATATATCCAAGAAGCAAATGGGTAACTAACCACACGTTAGCCCCTTCATCAGTGTTCCCTCTAGGGGTTTCACCCATCTGATCCACTCCCATTAGTGTTCTGATTAGTCAGATTTATCTTCGATGGATGTTAAACATAAGGCATTCCCTATGTTAAACATGGGATGTTGAGGAAAACCTCAATGATATGTCTAGGGAATATAATTCCATTTATCTAACATGGGATTCCTCAGGCTCTCATGCCCTTAAGAAGCCCTTTAATAAGGGGAAGAAACCCAGACGCGCTAGTGTTCCAGCGTCCAGACACAGAAGTGATGTATAGTTTGACTACTTCCTTGACCGAAGGTTTCTTCCATGGTCAAACCCCATGGAATGTCCCAATAGAAGCATTGTAATTAAGTGGCGTCCATGAAGATATGTCATTGGTAAGAGTTTCAAGAACCATGTCTTAATTTATAAGGGAGACCTAGACCAGGTAATGTGTTATGAGGAGGAATACACTGAAGGAGGAACTGATATCTCATCAACCTGTTTTGATCGAGGAGAAAATGTCCCTTAATAAGCGACATATGTCGCCCACCTTTGGAAAGCAATAATGTGTGGAAATAGTTAGTGCACCCTCATCGTCCTCCACGGATGGATGTGCGCACCCTGACGAATGCATCAGAAAATGAAATCGTCAACCTGACATGAATGATCTTCTTTTCAATGTGGAGAATATTTGCATTCGATACTTCATTGTACAAGCATGTCACCAAATCTATTTATTCAGTGTTTGGTCCTGCCAAGAAAATACTTTTCCGGGCGTGAATCTCACTAGAAGATGGGTAAATTGAATGTTGTATATCCTGGTCTTCAACATTGTCAGTGTGGATCCCTCTTATCGTCCATGGAATACGGAATGGTGTTGGGTCACAACATGTCGATTTCCATATTGCAGTGCTAATGGTTTAATCTCCCTTCCTTTCAAGACCCAAACTGCCACAATAGAAAAATAGTCACCTCCCATTCACCAATGGAGGGGCATGGGAAATGTCAACGCTAAAACACGGCATAGCTCTTCCACTACTATGAAAATCTCCACAACCACAGCTGATGGGCACCAACACCCCATCTCCCCTTCTGAATTCGTTTATTGAATTGTGATAAATGACCTTGTCCATCACTACGAGGTGGAGGGAATTATCTTGACCCGAGTTATGGCATGTTCGGATTTAGAGGAATTTACACCTCACTGCCACTACCACCCCCATGGTCCACATAGGGAGCCCCTTCTCCCCACTTCGACGTACAACCATTTTGAGAACCTCTCCCAGGAATGCTTGGATGACTCCCTCCCCGACACTGATGAGGTCGGGGATTGTCGAGCCACCCTGATCGGGATCTCATTCTAGGGGACTTTAAATAGGGCCCCCACTAGGCCACACCAGCACTGTCACCTGGTCCCATGTGTCAAGGAGTAGGTAAGTCATGCGCCTACACTGCCGACCCCAGTCCAGTTAACCCGGTGCGAGCGTCGGGCACATGCCGAGGAGGAATCTCACCAAGGGGTATTCATTTTAACAACTACTATGGCTTGCGCCACCGCCAATGTATATCATTATCTCCCTATGTATGCTGAGAAGAGGAACTTATATACCCAACCTAGATCGAGGCCCCAACACCCCACATGTAGGCTGGGTCGACTCTCTTGCGTGTTAGCATAGGTAGTGGCTGCTGCAGACTAACCACAACAATGAAACCCAGTACAAATTTCATACCCATACCTCCCCCAAAGAGAACGAGGGTACTCCCCACATCCATGTTCTGAATGGAGGTCCCGCATGTGCTACCTTCAGTCTGAATGAGGGTCCTCCCCAAAACAGTGACACTCAGTATGGTACCCATTCGAATGCTCATTACATCAGTTATGTGGTTTTTCCTCCTACCACATACTGTTGGTGTAGGGACATTAAAAATCCAGTCAATCGTCAGTGCTGGGGCCCTCCCCATATCCTTGCAGTAGCCAGTGAAGGTCATCTTTTCCTTAGTAATCGAATGGGTGATAATCACCTTTGCTTCACTTGCACCCAACATGGAGGTCCGACCCGTGTTTGTCTTGACAAGTACGAGGAACCTCCTCTCGCTGATGTTGCCCGGGGAAACAATTATGGAGGTCCTACCCATTCTATTATCATCTCCATTGGTGTTCTTACACGCTCTTTCACTTCCGTAAGATATCCCCTATGCAATTCACCTTGTGGACATTGATTTCCTCCCAATGTTCCATTCGATATCTATCCTGGTGCTCCCCGCACCCCAGCTCACTCAGTCTGAAGTCCTCTCCATCCTAGCAATGGTAATCCTAAAGTTCATCCTCTTGAAAGAAATCTACCATTCCCTGAAAAACCATCTTGGGGAAGGAGGGCAGGTCAACACCACTACGACAAAAAATACTGACAAGATTCATGCCAAGATTAAACCACTCTTCTTCTCATATTCTGAGGCGGAATACACCTTAGCAATGAAACCCTCGCCTAGATCTTCCATGTCAAGAGCTGGGGAAGGAACAAGGTGCATCAGCCTCATACTTCTAGAATGTGAGGACCATCATATTCCCACCTTTTTCCACAGGTATGTCCAAGTGGATGAAAATATGGAATCTCCACAGGTTATGGATGTGCAATCGCAACCATCATCACCAGAAGCACTCTCTACCATGACTAGATATCACACGGATCTATTTTGGGGACTGATGGTGAAAAATAGGTAGTGTGGCCCATCCCCAATATGCATAGTCCCTATACCTGAAACTGTGGTCTCTAGATAGTCTTACATAGATGTGGTGGATAATTCACTACACACTTCATTGGATAGCCCGAGATAGGCCGGTTTGTCAGCTCACTCGCCATATTCTCCCACAGCCAACCTTCCATCTCAGTTGCCCACTTCAATACCGCTAGTAGTTCCTTAGCCGCCTCTGGTTGGTGAGTGGGGCAATGAAGGGCTAGACCCCAAATCTGGACCAATGATTTTGTTGGATATTCTCCTAGAGGACCACTTCCTAGAGATGTTTTGTCCAGTAAGAGTGCCAAATTTATGGTGACAGAAGCACTCCCCACAAAGTAGGTTGGATACATTCTCCATACCCTCTAGGTGACTCATTTTTGTCTTCTTCATCCACGAGTGGACTAACCAAATATTCTGGAACACTTCAAATACATCATCCAACAAAGTAGTTTGGTTTATTTAGCCACACTCCTTGTGGCCTAGCGCCCTGATTCACCATGTCTCCATAGGACCCTCCAACAATGATGCATCCATGTCTTTAAATTTCTCCGCAGGATAATCATGGAGTCTTCTCCCGATGGGGAAGATCGTGGCTGGGGGAAGTACGTAGCCCTCCATTTCTGTTCCATATAGTGCCAACCCAATTTTCTAGGTGACATAGAGGATATTCCATCAAGAAAGGTTGTGGTTAAAATGGCTGATTTGTCGGGGGTGAGAACGAGATAGAGCTTCCTTGAGAAGACCTAAACCCAGAGGGAGTTTCACACATCGTGAAATTTTTGGGAAGGATTACTTGCCAATAGGGAAATCTACTGGGTTTTCCCATGCCCACTGAGGTGTTGAACCTTAGCTGAAATCCCAACATGGGTATGTACCACCTCAGAGCTGTCAAACCCTCAGACTCATTTAGATCAGTGTAGAAGGCGGAAGACGATCTCAAAAATGCAGTGTTGCATCAGAACCTTTCCGAACACAGGAAGATGGTTGAAAACATCCTTGATGAACGTGTTATAGAGAAATGACTATACTACGGCGATCCTCTGCCGGGGTGGTAGGGGTAGGCACAACATCCCCTCAGAAAATTTCCTCAAGGTGACCCAAACCCTTCTGCCACCACAGATAGGGTTGAGGCTAGAATATACGACAAGAGGGGTCAGTATGTGTCGCCAAATCTTCTTGTACTACATGAAAATATTCGAGACCCAGCTCAGGTTCCCCCATCTACTCCATATATCATTTTTCTAGACCCTACAAGAGTATCTAGGCCTGCTTATCTTGTTGAAGAACATGCCAATGCGCTGGTGGTCATGGATCCCCATCAAGACAAGAACCCCCGTCTAGATGATCCAATGGCAGAACACATTACCCACCTTGAGGAATTGGAGACGCGATGGGTGGAAATACAACCTGATTTAAATCCTTATCCAGCGTGGGTGGATGATATTCTAGCACCCCTAAGTTTCGTAAATACCACATTTCCCCCATCAATGGGATAGGGGACCCACCACAGCACCTAGGTCAGTTTATCTCTAGGTGTGGGACCATGTTATGAACACCAGTGCAGTAGGAGTCCGCCAAACTTCGATGCTTCTTACATACATTAGTGGGATCATTATTCATTTGGTATAGATAGCTCGCCTTCGAATCAACAGTCGGCTAGGAAGACCTTTGTAGGAAATTTCACTACATGTTTTGGTCCACCACTCGGAAGATGAGTATTGCGGACCTCATCAAATGCAAGTAGATGCCTGGTGAGTGAATTGCAAAAATTGTCCCCTGGTTGAAAGGGCTCACAGCCACTCATGACATGCCACTACTAAATAAAAATAACTGAAGATGTGTGTTGGGAATGTCATGACAAAATTGGCCCCTTCATTGATCACCAAAAACTACCCAGGGGGTTCCCATACTTCTCTGATAAGGCCAAGTGCCAAGAAGATGCCTTGTGACTGGCCATCCAGGTTCGTCCATTGCCTCCTGAAATCCCTATGAGAAGGGCCACCAGGGTCGAGACCCCTGCAGTGGTCCAAATAGAGGCCCCAATGCAACCAGATTTGTTACCAGCGGAGCTGCATCCACATACACATAGACTCCCTCCACCTCAGGCGAAGCATTCGGCCAAACAGCGCCCACCTTAGAATCGGCATGTTCCCCCGCGCAATGCCCTACCACCACCTGAATGGGATAACTAGACTCCACATCCTTGATAGGCTCTTCCAGCCCCTTGTTATTGTCAGGATCCAAGGGATCCCTTCCCGGACAGGAGGAACCAGACCTACTCGTTCAATAGGGATCAGGTCCCCCATTACATCCACAATTCCTTGAATTATGGGATTTTATGTTTTCTTGAGTACATGAGGCTAGAAGAGGTAAACCTAAATAATCACACTAATTACTGCTCCTATCAGCAGATCCTAGGGTACACCCTCAAAAAATTCTATGTGTTTAAATATAGTCATCATGATTGAGTGGATAATAATATATTCTGGTTAGGACCAGCTCCGGCATAGGTGTCATGTTATTTTATGAAGCCAGATAGCAGCAGTGACATTGATGGCGAGTGGCATCAGGTTTCTAACTACGGGTCCCAGAAGTATGATGACTCGATGGATCATAAAACAGTCTCCCATGCCCATGGTGTCATACGTGTATTATGGAATCGACCAGATCCTTCGAAAGCTAAAACTACTCCTTCTACATCATCTTCTCTATCATCCCCTTCTCAGAAGAGAAAACACTAGTGGCATAAGGGAAAACAATGTCCCCCACTAATTCGATCGTCATCCGGTACTCTCGGAAATTTCATGCCCCCATAGATGGGGATTCCTCCCAGAATACATTCAGTAGTGGATGACTCTTTGAGTTACTATCAAGGGTATGCCTTGGTTAATACCATAGAGCTGGTAAATCCCTATATGATTCTTGATGATAAAGAGCGCCCAGTGGATCCTCCCAACGTCCCCAATCATCGCTAGTGTCAGTAGAAATGTGGCTATATGGTCCATCAGAGTACCTTAGATAGTGCTTCCATTCAGACTGTTCATGCTACCGAATCTAGGCGGGAGGCGCTGCGCAGAGCTCAACACTTGTAGCCTTCTCATATGGTGTTATCAGGTCCTCCTTCATTTTTGTTCATGTTGTTGGATTAGGCGAAGACACCTCGAATACATCGCAATCAGCCACATTTTTCTACAGACCGGTCTCAGTCAATGATCCCTAATTCAGTAGTCACTCTACAGGATTTGACTAGTGAGCAATGAGATATTCTTAGCACCAATCATCCACCGGTTCAATGGGCAGGGCCTACTATACCTCCTATCAAAGAGAGCCCTCCAGTAACTAGAAGTTCATACTTCGATCAAAAGTATTATGTACTCAAACATCTTTATAGCATTCCATAAAAGCTCTATTTCCTTGAGTCTCATCGCCTGACATCGTATATGCATGAGGCCTTCATCGAGGCTTTAAGAAGCCCCTCTAGTTTGAGATGGAGGTAGCAGTTGCAGAAGCCTTTCATGCTGAGGTGGTCAAGCATGCTGAATGGAAATGCGTCCCCTAGTTCTCTAGATATGATGAAGGCTCTCGCATACAGGTGAAACTTCTCCCATTGTACATCATCGACCGGTTCAATGGCGTCGAGGTTCATCATTGTTTTATAGACATGGGCTCTAAAATCAACCTAATCCCGACCCGAACACTATGAAAACTGGGGTTGTCTGAAAATTATTTGAGTCTCTCTATCCTAAGAATCCAAGTTTATGATAGGATGGAACATACACCAGTCCGGAAGATCAGCTTGAAGATCCAGTTTGGTGGATCTGTTTCCAACAATGAGTTTATGGTCATCTACCAGGACACCGCCTACAATGCGTTGATGGGAAGGCTATGGCTCCCCATGCATGTAGAGGATCTTTCATTGTTTCACCAGTTCCTAAAGTACTCCCTTAATGGTTTAGTGGGATTGCTTCAAGATGAATCATCCCCATTTTCCTCTTGTTAAGCCCGATATATGGATTCCAACTACTACAAGAGTAAAGACACGAAGATATAGAATATCGAGTTTGAGCACTCCACAGCTACGTCCGACCTATGGACAGATCTAGTGGATGCAAACATCTTTCCAATCCACCGATTAGAGGCAATAACCCCAAACATGGGACAAAGATTCATTGTTTCATGAATGGGGGGGCACATTCCCATGTTTATGTGATGCCAAAAGATAACCTCATAATCCTACACAAATTAGGCACAGGTGATCCAAGAGCCTCCTACTCCCATATGGTATCAGGATGACTGCCCCATGGAAATGGCAATACATCATTCTTGCTATTTTCACTAGGCTAGAATTAACCGGCTCAAGCTAACACACCATTATTTCCATGATATCATCAATAATAGCCCCTTTGGGCAAAGACTAGATGGGATTAGATCAACAATCTTCATCACTATGGTTTCGGTAGCATAGGAGTTCCCTGATGTGGTGTCCACTGTCGCTCAAGATTATACTAGCCATCTATCCGGATCTGTCAACTCAAAGGAAACTCCTCTCACTGAGGATCCCTCCTAAAAATGTGAATAATAGGATATAGAGGGTGATGGACCCACCATTGAAGAGTGAATCTCAAAAACATTCGATGAATTCGTACAAGTGAACCTCAGTATCAAGGCAGACCCGAAACCCACAATGATCAGTTCCACTATTCCCCTTGAGGAGCAACATCAATACCTAGACATCCTTAAACAACACTATGATGTGTTCTCCTAGAGTTATGATGAGATTCCAGGACTCGATCCTCAGGTATCCGTCCAACACCTCGGTCTCCCAGCAAATCATCACAGGTTCAAGCAACCTCACAGAATGATATACCCTTCTCACAATGACATGGTTCAGGAAAAAGATGATAAGATCATCAGAGCCAATTTTAATAAGGAGTTCTGGTACCCCAAATGGCTATCCAGCATTGCGCCAGTTTGGATGAAGGACAGATAGATCAGAGTCTGCATAGACTTATGGGATTGCAACCTTTAGTGTCTGAAGGAAAATTTTTCCCTTCCTATGACGGAATTTTTTATCGACGCTGTAGTTGGGTTCCATAGCCTCTCCTTCATCGATGGGTACCCCGTGTATAACCAGATATGAATGGCCCACAAAGATGTGGAGTCTGTAGCTTTCCAGGAACCACAAGGTACTTTCTGTTACCAAGTCATGCCCTTTGGTTTAAATAATCAGGTGCCACATATCAGCGGGATATGCATCACATAATTAATCCGAATCTCGGATTGTTTTTGGAATGTTATGTGGATAATCTGGTGGTCAAATTGTGCCTGTTTCAGGACCATCTTAACGACCTTAAAAAAGTGTTCGGTTTTCTCCACTCAAGCCACCTGATGATTAATATATTAAAGTGAACCTTTGAGGCTACCTAAGGAAAGTTTCTCAGCTTAGTTTTCAAATATAGGGGCATCGAGACCAAACCGAAGAAGATCAAGGTCAGGATCTTGATGTCTCCCCCAAGAAACCTCTGTGAGCTTAGATGTTTCTAAGGCTACATGGCCTACATGTGCCGATTCATCATGAATATGATTTTCAAGTGTAAGACCATATCTGATCTCATGGATAATCAAATTTTCTACGAGTGGGACGAGGAATGTTAGACTACTTACAAGGATATCAAGCAGTACCTGCTCTAGCCACTAGTCTTAATGCCACCCATCTCTGGAAAGCTCTTGGTTCTTTACGTGACAGTCGTGGAACAGTATCTCAGTGTCCTTCACGCCCAGAAGAACAATTATGGTACAAAGAACAGTCTCTACTATCTCAGAATCATGCTCCTTGATACGATGTCTAGATACAACTAAGTTGAGAAGAGATCCTTTGTGATGGTATTCACAGTACAGAAATTGTGGCATTTACACCAACATCATGAGGTACATCTGGTGTCCTGGGTATATCCCTTGATGTACATCCTATACCCCCAATGTTTATACGACATCTAGCTTGGTGGGTGGTAATCCCTCATCAGTTCAACATCATGTTTTTTCCTCAGAATGCTATTAAGGGGAATGTTTTGGAAAACTTCCTTACTGTGCATCCAACTCCTGCAAACCAGTCCCCTGATCTTGATTTCCTCGATGAAGAGATTCTCTCAGTAGACCAAGCCATGTTGTTCTAGAAAATTCACTTTGATGGTGCTTTCTGGAGACCTCTAGTAGGAGGCTCAATGACCCAAATCTCAACAGATTAGGCATGGGTGTTGTCTTTTTTACTCCAGCAGAATCCATTCTACCGTATTCACTCCTATTTTCATAAGGTTACACCAAAAATGAGGCAAAGTATCATGATATCATCGCTGGCCTCGAGCTGGCCCTCGAGATTGATGTGGCCCATTTTCATTTGCACGGAGACTCTGAACTAGTCATCATGCATATAAATGGTGACCATGTCATCAGAAATATAGAGCTCGTACCATAGTTGAAACGAACTCTCTATCTAATGTCCATGTTCTCATCTTGGCCAAAAGTTTCTATTGTCCCTCAATCTCAGAACGGTTGGGCGGATGCCCTGGCTAGCCTAGCTTCATCACTTCATGTGCCCAAATAGGATGATTTGATTATCTACATGGCACACCAGAGTGTCATTTCTCCCATCACTCTAGATGATGATGACAGCCAAAAGGTAATCCACCTTACCACCGAAGCCTCTACGCAATGGCCTCTAGGTCACGAGGATGTTGTGATCAAGGTGACTCTTGACTAGAGAACTTACATTGTTGACTATCTCCAGAATGGTACTATCCCTATAGATCGGGCCAAGCATGACTGAATTTCATGATGCACATTACTGGTTAACCTCCATGATGGTCCTGGTCATGACTAGATCCTCTACATGTGCGGATGTGATGAGGTTCTTCTTCATCACATTTAAGTAGTCGAGATTTCCAAAATCATGTGGGAGGTTCATGCATGTTCCTGCAAATCTCATCAGACCAGGCCAAAACTATCACACCAAATCCAGTGATTGGGGTATTTCTGGCCCTCCTTGATCCATGACTGCATCGAGTTCGCCAAAAAATGTCATGCATTCTAAATTCATTCCAACATTATGCCTCGTCCGTTAGAGCCTCTCCACACTACCATGTACTATTTCCCATTTGTGGTATGGGGACTCGATATTGTGGGACCATATCCACTGGCGACAACTCACCATTGTAGGTTCTTCCTGACCGCTACAGATTTCTTCTCCAAGAGGGCAGAGGCAGTTCCACTCATGGAGGTCAAGGCCCGTTCCATTATTGACATTGTGTGTTCCAACATCATATACCAATTTGAAGTCCCTCACACCATCTTCACTGATAATGGCACAAACTTCCAGGCAGATGAGCTAAAGAAACTTTATGCTAAGCATAACATCTGTTCAAACCATACCTCCCATTATCAGGTGCAGGAAAATGGAGAAATCGAGGTGTTCAAAAAAATACTCTATAACATTATGTAGAAAATGGTTGGTCATAACAAGTAGAGTTGGCCGTAAAAGCTCACCAACACACTCTAGGCTTATTGGATGAGGACTCGTATTTCCTCCCATGTGACCCAATATTCCCTAGTGTATGGAAAGGTGGTTTTCCTATCCATCAAGATTCAATTTCCCTTAGTGTGCATAACTACATATGATCAGAAATCACCAGATAAAGTAGATGAAATCCATCTGGTTGAGTTGGAAGTGCTCAACAAGAACATGCTTCATGCCATGCACAGTCTAGAAAGGCATCAGAAGAAGATAGCTGGAGCTTTCAACGAGAAAGTTTCCCTCCTCTCCATATTTCATGGAGACATGGTGTTATCCAAGAGGACACCAATTATACCTCACAAAAAAAATCCCATGATGGATCCCAAATGGGAAGAACCTTACGTCATTGACATGGTTTTCTCCAATGGTGCATAATCCCTCGTTACCATAGATGGAGAGCATATAACTTTTCCCACCATTAGCAAGTTCCTTATGTAATGATTTTCCTAAGAAAGAAGGTCCTACATGACATTAAACCTTCCTGTCCTACATGACCTTAAATAGGTAAATTACATCCCGCATGAAATAAAATTGTATGTTGTCTCGCATGATGTCAATGTGTATATCATCCCACATGATGTTAAACTATATGTAATCTTGCATGATGTTAAATTGTATGTCATCCCCAATGATGTTAAATTGTATGTCGTCCCGCATAACATAAAATTGTATGTCATCCTACATGAGTCTAAAATGTATGTTGTCCCACGTGACATTAAATGGTATGTTGTCCTGCAAGATGTTAAACTGTATGTCATCCTGCATTACGTTAAACTATATGGAATCCTATAAAACGTTAAACTATATGTCGTCCTGCAAGATGTTAAACCACATGAACTGTGTATGGCTTGATTCAAAACCTCATGGGTTATGTAAGAATGCTCAGAGGCTTCATCTTGAGTCTATCCCCAAGGTTCCACTTTGACTCTACCCCCTAGGTATAGTTCTCTTGGAGGACCCCTAATGGTGTTGTGTAGGCTTATTTGTCCCCAATCATGCTAGGATTATGATGATTGCACCATGTGACCTCTCTTGTTCTCATATCCTCCTACGTCCTCACCGCACGATGCCAAATGGCATGGCCTTCAAAACAACGTATGGCTTGATTCCCATCCTCATGGTATACGTAGGAACATCCAGACATTTCATCCATAGGCCGAGCCCCAAACATCAAGAACTCCAATTAGGTCAAAACACATGGGATGGTGCATGTTTATTCCCTCATTCACATCTAAATAATCATGATAGTACCATGTATCCCTCCCCCCGGAAGATCCCAACCTCTTCTACTGTCCAGCATAAATTTAAGTTTACTAGGAACATTTATTCTCCACACAATCCGTAATTTGGGTTTCCATTATCTTTCACATCCAAAAGGTCCCCCAAACGGTATAGATACTCAACCTAAGGGCACTCCTATCATTACAAGCTAATGCCCTCGAGGACCTCGAACGAAAAATTGATACAAGCCCTGCATTGAAAATATGGGCAGCGTTATATGCTCATTTGTTGTTCCCATTTCAGGTCACACAATATAGATGTTGTGTTTAGAACCTAGTAAAAAACTATCAGTTGTCATTTTCACCACCCCCATATGTCCCTAAAATTGAGTGTAGTGGTTCATTCTACCCCGCGGTCTCTTCATGCTTCGGTCAGCCTTGGGCAGGAGTGTGATTCCAACTATCAAACCATTATATCATGGGGAGAGCCTAGTCCCCCTCCTTATTTCCAGAACTGGTAATTTCTTATGTGGGATTAGGAGCTGAGGTAAGGAAATACTGGAATGAGAGTTCATATTGTTACATTTTTCTGGAATGCCCAGCCTTAGGTCCCTCGACCCTTTCGGCTCCCTAGCCCGAGTTCTCAATTTGGATTGTGCAGTGTGGTATGGACTCCTCTCCTTATTCACTTTGGGAAATTTTTCCACACCACACATACCCCCATTGAGACATCCAACCTTCATTTATCATCATTTCTTCAAGCACACACCCCATCATGCTTTGCGAGCCCCATCATTGGGGTTTCTAACATCTTCTAGATCAAAAAAACCCTGAATGTCATGGATTCTCGACCCAAGGTCTCTCCTACCATTATGGTTCATTTCCCTTGAGTATTTCAAAAATAAATTGATACAATTCTCATGTTGTGAATATGGTCAATAGTCGACGCTCAATTGTTTTCCCCTAACCTCTAGTCACACAAATACAAATATTGTGATGCGAACATGGACAATAATTATCCCATATCATTATTTCCATTTCATGGTCTTCCATAGGCACGTTGATTCACCCTCTCCACTCAGATATCCCATTCATATGATATTAATCTATGAAATTATGGTCCCGACCCTATGACCTTAAACTAAAAGCACTGTTGTCCTTGTTTCATGAGGATAAACTACACATCATCCTTATTTAGAACTACACGTGGCTTGATTCCCACCCTTGTATGATACGTAGGACCTCCTGAACATCTAGTCTTCCTGTCCAACTCCATCTCATAGAAGCCTCCCTATCATTCTGGCCTCTTCGACGAAGTCCTTCCAAGGGAGGCGTATGCAGTGTGGTATAGTCTTGTGTCCCCATTCACGTTGGGTTTGTAACATCCAATCCACGTACCATTCTCTCTTGAGTTCCCTTCGATCCCTTACGCTACACTCATTTTTGCGAGCCTTATTCTCTTAATTCGGGTCCCTCAACCCTCTTTGGTGTTTACCAATGTTCCCAGGACTACTCTGGTTCAGAGCCTGGAGTGTTGAATTCAACCTAGACATGCCTTCACTCATTTTTCAAGATTCATGTTCCCCTTTATTTGTGATATTATTATCTTTCACATCCAAAGGGCCCCCAAAGTGGCTTTTATTCTCAGCTCAAGGGGCCTCTTACTATTACGGGCTAACGTCCTTGAGAGTTTTGAACAAAAAATTGTTACAAGTCCCACAATGTGAATATGGTCAGTGATTGACACTCATTTTTTGTTCCCATTTCTGGTCACATGATATGGATGTTGTGTTTTGACCATGGTCAATTGTTATCCTCCATCATCATTCCATCCCTTTTAATCCTTAATAGTTGTTTACATGATTTAAATCATTTTCCACCCCATCATGTCAAAGTGAAATTTCGACACTATTGGTACTGTCCCTTAGTGAACATTTGCATATTAGGAGGACAAAGACGTGGTAAGGTGTCATTCGGGGCTCCACACTGACATGCCATTTATGTGTATCCCATGTGTTGGGAAGACCTCTTCCACCATTGTTTCCCACACCGAGTTTGACTCATGTGGGATTAGGGACCAGGTCGAGGTATGTGCTCGCTTGGAAGAGTGTCCCTTCTCCACGGTCTGAGAACTATGACCTTAAACTAAGATATCCCATATTCTATAACCATTTTCACCCCTTGGCCCGAGGATTCATTTTTGGAATCAAGCGCGGTGTGATGTGGACCTTGTCCTCATTCACATCAGGTATGATTTATCATGCCTGGCACATCCCCTCTTGAACCCCATTTCACTCGTATATATCTGAGTCATATGACATTAAACTGTACTTCCTAGACCCACATGACTTTAAACTATTACGTCTATGCTGCATGACGTTAAAATTCATGGTTGGTCCCCTCATATGACACAAACATCCACTTTTCAATGACTGTATATGGCTTTATTCTTGTGGTGACACCTAGACTCTTCATCCTAGGTCCATCGCTTCACAAAAAAAACACACACGCATTCGTCCTAAAGTAAAAACAGTATCTATAAAATGCCGCTTCATTTGGTGGAAGGGTCAGACCTGTATGACCTTATAATATCAGGAACTGGAATCTTACCATGCCACCTTAAGAACTACGTACTGCTTGATTCCCATCCTCATGTGGTGCGTAGGAAATCCCAATCACTTTGCCTTGGGACCAACACAACTTTCAGTTTTTGTCCCCCAACCTAGAAGATTTTTGGGTAGCATTTTGTGGTGATACAGAATCCCACTGTCCTCATTGATGTCTGGTTTAGTAATTAATTTTCCATGTTCCTCCCTCCTTCAATTCCATCTATGGTCTATTCCCTATGACCATAAACTAAGACCACTCCACATCCTTTCCACCTATTTTTAAATTGCATGACATCTTCAAGAACTATATATGGTTCTATTCTCATCCTCATGGGATATGTAGGAACCCCTAGACATTTGGTCTATTGGTCCATCCCTAAGAATCTAAATTCCTACCCACTCTTCTTAGCCCCTTGGCCCAAAATATTTTGATAAAACGTGGTGTGATGAGTACCTCATGGGTTCTCATTCACGTCATATTTTGTAATGGCCACACCATGTGCCTCCCATGTCATTTCCCAACCTATTCCAAGTTCATTGACCCTTGTCTATGATCTCAATATGGGAACTATGCTTTGGGTTTGGCTACTTCACCACCCTACACACATTCCATAAAATCATGCCCCCATTAATGGGCCATCATACGACCATTATGGTGGATGTGTGTGACCCCAAGACCCTTATCCTTGGAAAGGGACCCGAATCCCTCTATCTTATACATCTTTTTGTCGTACTCAGATACTTCGTGACAAAGAGCCCGATGTGTGGAATTTTCACAGGGATATTCCCTCGTTCCACATCTATGATTTGTGATCCCAATATTTCGATCCCCATCCTCTTCCACGTCTGATGGGACCCCCGTTACAGCATATTATCATGCCACATTGGATTACTTACCATCTTGAGCCAACGTCCCTGAGGACTTCAGATGAAATTTTTGACTGGTCCAATGTTTCAAACATGGTCAGTGGTTGACCCTCATTGCTCTGTCCCCATTCCATGATAACATGAAATAGATACTATGTGTTGGAAAATGTCAAAAGTTATCCCCTATCATCACTACATGGTAATTGTGGTCTAGATCTCGAGCACCATGATTAACATATTTATACTTCCTAATGTTCAAGTGGAAGTCCAAAATACTCATCTTTACCCCATCACGCATCAAGGTGCATAAAGTATGCGGGTCATCATTATTGGGACGTCACTCACCAAGTATCCCATCGACCCTAACATGTGATTTTTATGTGCTAGGAAATTTCCACAACTACTCCTTGTTTCCCACATTGAGCATGAATTATGTGGGCCTAATAGTTCTGGTTGGACATGTACAGGTGTAGCCATACCACACATGCCTTTCATCATCCCGCAAGATGTTATAGTGTGCTCTCAAAACTATGTTTGTCTTGATTGTCATCCTTATGGAATATGTAGTGACTCCTAGGAATTTTTCCTTGGGCCCAGCCTCAGTGTCATTGACCCTTCTGACCCCTCGGGCCCAATCATTGTCCAGGGAGTATGAACATTAAACAATGTGAATCATCCTCACTGTATGACATTTAAACTACGCTTCTATCATCCTTATTAGTATGACGTCAAAATATAGAGCATTCCATGTCTTTTCCAAAGAGGCCTTGCTCTGAAGTATGTTTGATCCCTGATCAGACAGATACACCCACCTAATCTGTTTCCACCATGGTGTTGTGATTTCAAGAGTGTAGTACTCCAATCGAACAACCCATCACTCCACACACCATGCTTTGCATGACTTTTATTCATACCCACATCATCTTTCATGTTTAAAAGAGCCCCCTTATAGTATGGAAGGTTGGCATATGGCTCGCCTACAGTCCTAGGACAATGTTCTGCAAGACTAATGGATGAAATTTCGAGCTAGGACCCATGTTTTGAATATTGTCAATGGTCATCCATCATTTGTTGTCTGCTTTTCAAGATAACATAATATGGAAATTTTTTTGAACACGGTCAATGGTTATCCTTCATTGTCACGTCACCCCCACAGTATTCCGAATCTGGGATATCATGATTCACATGTTCCACCCTTTATATTTAGGATGATTCCAAATGCCCCTGTAGATACCCCACTGATGAACTAGAGCATGTTGGTAAGATGGAAAGTCGATTGTTCTAAGGTCCTAGTCCTCCATTCGGGCCTCTCCCTTTCTTCCCGATAATTCGGATTAGTTTTTCAAACCCCGGATGTGCAATGCATTGTTTTCACTCTTATATTTTGATGGAATGACAAGGTGTTCATCCCTTGTTTCTCAAAACGGGCCCGACCTACGTGACCTTAGGGACTGATCGCTGGATGTCCCATGAATATAACGAAATTGCAATAAATCAAAAATGAATAACAGAACTAATACATGAATCTAGCATGAATAATAAAAACATGAAGGCATGTTCCAAAGTTACATGAATCACAGTACCCGAGTATCGACCCCTCACATGGATGGGATGACCTCGTTAAAAGAGTGTTGTAGCTCCATCACCCACTTGCTTGTGGCTTCTAGGATTTGATGTTGTCTGTTTAGTTCCCACTCCACCTTGGTATAAATTGGGCATAGTTCTTCAGCCAATATCTTGGCCCGCTCCTCATTGGATTCGATGACTATCATCTCCTTGGAGGCTTGCCTAATGCACTCTTCAGTCTCTCCCAACAGGGACTTCTATCACAAAATAATCTCTGATTACAGGTAAAGGAAACCAGAATGTTCATCTACCTTGACGTCTAGCCACTGAATCTCATTTTCAGCCTCCTGATCCTCTGTATATTTACTGATTTTCTCGGCTGCCAACCCACAGTAAAGCCATGGTCATATTCCTGGATCTCCACCACCATGAGATATAATGACCCATACTTTACATACATTGTTATTACTTCAGAATTGAAGCACACTTAATACAACATATAACAAAACCAGGAATGGACCACATAGGTATAGTGTCTTTAAAAACTGGGAAACATAAACAACTGGTTCATAAAGCGTCTACATTGTCTCGCATTTATTTCATCATATCTATAGTCCCTTTTGACATATCTTACTTAATAACCATCTTTCTAACCTGGGGAACGAAAACATACAAAAGGGTGAGCTCAAATTCTCAGTAAGGGTAAACAAAAGAAATATCAATCACATCATATGCATAACAACATAACTTTTGGAAATCTTATCCTGCAAAAGAAATCATAATTTCATAACATAGGATAAATCATAGTAGTGAAATGTAATCCCAATAATTATAACTTAAAACATGAAACATTGTGGCATACACACATAATCATAGAGAATCATTTCTTATTAGTCAAGACTCATTCCCAAGACTATCTTAGTGGACAAAGTCCATTTCTAATAATTTTGATAAAACACTTGAACTCCATTCTTAAGGAAAATATCCTTTCTACTTCAAAAACACTTTTCATTTCTTAACATGTCATACAATTCTAAACTAAAAAAAGTTGATTAAAAATAAACTTGAAAACTTATAAAGGAATATTCTTGTAAATTTTGTTTTGAAAATCCATTCATGCCGTATACTTTTAAAAAAACATTCTTCTCGTACTTTTGTCGGAAAAGTAAAAAAGTACCTCGTACGAAAAACGACAAAAGATTTATTTCATATCTTTTACTAAAAACTCATCAAAGGGTAAAATTGGATTTAAACAATTGTAGTTGGTTGGAAATAATATTACATATTGAGGAAACATGGATATGGATGATAAAATACACCCCAGTAAATACCGAAGTATGAACAATCTCGGATAAAAATGAGATTGTGATATTTCCCTTACCTTAGGTCCGATATGCTTTGTCCATGTCCGAACCTCCTGTATAATGATTTAAATAATGTTATTGACTAATTCTAGAATCATACTAATTGTTATGATATCACATATGGTCATATTCTTATCTTCTTATTAGTTATATTTCATTACAACTTGTTATTTGGGTGTTTATTACTTTTTGTTCTTATGCGTGTTTTGTCGAATAAATTCTTATTATTATATTTAGGATATAGATACCTCATTTAAAGAATGTTATTAGTGTAATATATATCATATTAATTCATTCAATTAATTTATATAATCATTATTCAATGAAGATCATGTAGAACGAGTCGCATCACATCGTGGAGACGGTATTCCGTACGTACGTACGAGTGATGATATCGTTCCCATGATCATGGAATTGTATTGGAGTGTATGTATACTATTTCAGAATCAATATCACTTTACAATAATCATATATAGTCATTATTTACACCATTATACACATCCAAGAAAGGTGGTGGTGGAAAATAGATTACACCACGGCGTGGAGACGGTATTCCGTACGTACGCACGCGCGGTGATTCCATTTTCTGTAGGATGGATAGATGGTGAAATAGGGTTGTTTAATACTTATAATAAAATATCAGTATATGAGTGATACTGATGTTATTACTTCATAATGAAAAAACTAAAGAAGAAGAAGTGGAAGAAGAAATAAAGATGAAAGAATCAGTAACGGACATTACCTCTTCTTTGAAGTGCTTCTTTGAGACCTCCTTTTAGGGAACTAAAATTGGTCTTTGAAGAAGCCCAGGACCTCTGGGATGTTTCTAGGGAAGTGTAGAGGAGAAAATGTCAGGGGTTGGTCGAGAATGATGGCTCAAAGTGGTGTGAGGAAGAGGGGGAGGAGGTTCCCTTTTATAAGGGAGGAGAGGGGCTCCTTTGGAAAAACTAAAAATATTATTTTATTATAAAGTCATGTTTGGTTTTAAATAGCTCCAAACTGATATATTTAGAAGATAAGGCGAGGATGGGTCGAAATAATCTCATCCAATAGAATTTAGATAAGTTTAGGTTCCTATTTTAACCTTATCATTTAGATTTAACATTAAGTTAAGTAATTTTACTTTTACCATGTCTTCTTGTGTTCTTATACTATAAGCTTAATAAACTTACTATAAGTAGCCAAACGAACCCCAACATTTTATTATTAATATATATAACCTTATCTAAGTCATTTTTCCGAACCTTATTTTTTTAAGAATGAAATAAAAATTAATAATATAATATTTGTTTTAAAAACTATTTTATGTCAATTTTAACACTATTTAGTAATTGATTTTTGTGAAAATCATAACAGAATGATTAGTTCAAAAAAAGTTAATTAAATCAATAATAATATGTCAAATTAACCTATAAATTTTTTTTAATTCATAAAAAGTCTCAAATTATATTTATTTGGTTATTTATAACATCAATTATGTCAATATTTCATTAATAAGATAATTACTGCAACATCTTTGTGTCATAAATAAATTAACTTATTTAAAGTCTAAAAATTACAAATAAAATACAATTATGTAGGAAATCTTTTTAGATTTCTAATAAATATTTATAGTTGAATTTATCTTATGTATAGCATTATATTAAAAATTATTTACTTATTAAACTTTGATTTTAAATATTTTAACCCTTCTTTAAATAAATTAATAATAAATGTCCCAATCTAATCGACGTGGGCCTAAATGGTCATATTTTATTCCAAAGATTGTTTTTGGTCGAATCACACTTATCCAATAGAATAAAGACATGTGTTAGGGTAAAATTAATATCATTTTTACCCTTAATTACCATATTTACTTTTAACCGTGGTAAATAAAAGTAAAAAGTTACTATTCACCAAAAATTATTTTCATCTCATTGAACCACATTTTACTTACTGACATCAATCATGTCTCTCAGATTTTTGAAATTCCACTCACAGAAGCGGTAAAATTATGTTTTATGAAAAAATTAGTTTTTTTATCTACCACTTAGTGGTTTCACTATTCATAAAAAATTGAATGTTTTCAGAAAAATACCAAAATTTCACCCTAGGCTAATTTCGATATTCCAAATCCAAAAATGAAGTCCATTTTGAAAAATAAAATTTATAAAACTTCAAAAAGTGGTTATTAATAATCATAACAGCTAGTTTTAATAATATTTTAATGGCATATCATTGTTTAGTGAAACTCGGTATTGCGTACGACACAAGCTATCGAGGAAGAACGCGATTGCGTGTAATACAAGCCAAGATAGTGTTGTGTGTAGTGAAAGATTCCTTTTACGATTTATAAAAACAAAAATATTTCTCATAAAAGTCTCGGTTGTTACATTCTACCCCCCTTAAAATGAATTTTTCCCTTGAAATTCGTCACTTTGTAACAAACAGATGAGGATACCTCTCCCTCATCATATCCTCAAGCTCCCATGTAGCATATTCTAATTGGTGGTTCTTCCATAAAACTTTCACCAATCGAGTGGTCTTGTTTCGTAGGACTTTTTCACTATGATCCAGTATCTCTTTCGGCTGTTCTTCATAAGAAATATCTTGCTCCAGCGGTACAACTTCTGAGTTGAGTACATGTGAAGGATCAGGTATGTACTTTCTCAGGAGAGATACATGGAACACATCGTGAACTTGAGAGAGTTTTGGTGGAAGCGCCAATCGGTAAGCTACCTTCCCAACACGATCCAGTATTTCGAAAGGACCGATATACCTAGGGATAAACTTTCCCTTCTTTCCAAATATAATTACTCTCTTCCAAGGAGATATTCGTAAGAACACTTTATCACCCAATTCAAACTCTAGGTCTTTTTTTCAGTTGTCGGCATAAATTTTCTGTCGACTCTGGGCTGCTCTTATGTGTTGTTGAATAGATCTGACCTTTTCTGCCATTTCATCAACGAGATCGGGTCCTAATAGCTTTCTTTCCCCAACTTCATCCCAGCAAGTTGGAGTCCTGCATTTCTTTCCATAGAGAGCTTCATAAGGAGCCATCTGAATACTGGAGTGAAAGCTATTGTTATAAGAAAATTCCACCAAAGGTAGGTGTTGATCCCAACCACCTGTGAAATCCATAGAGGAAGCTCTCAACATATCTTCTAGAGTTTGAATTGTTCTCTCAGACTGACCGTCTGTCTGAGGATGATAAGCAGTGCTAAAACGCAACTTTGTATCCAGATTATACTGAAGACTTTGCCAGAACTTTGAGCTAATCCTTGGATCCTGATCAGATATAATAGAAAGTGTTACTCCAGGAAATCTTACCACTTCCTTTACATATATTCTGGCAAGATGATTCAGAGATAAATCCTCTCTAATAGAAATTAAGTGTGCAGACTTTGTAAGACGATCAACTATGACCCAGATAGCATTTTAGACTTTGGATGTTTTAGGAAGTCTGTTGAAAAAGTCCATAGTGATGTTTTCCCATTTCCATTCGGGTATGGGTAACGGTTGTAACATCCCCTTAGAATTCTCTCTCTCAGCTTTTACTTGCTGACAACCAATCATTGAGAGACATATTCAGCAAAATCTATTTTCATGCCATCCCAACAGAAGTACTCTTTCAGGTCCCTAAACATCTTCGTGCTTCTAGGATGAATAGAGAATGAAGAACTATGAGCCTCATCCAGCAGCTCCTTCTTTAATTCCGGGATGGGAGGAACACATACCCGATTCCGGAACTTTATTATTCCATCACAATCAAGGCTGAATTCAGGAACATTTCTCACATTATTTTGTAACTCGACATCTTTTTTCTGTGCCTCTTTAATCTTCACATGTATAGATGGTTGAACATTCATTTGAGAAAGATAAGATTTTTCCCCTTCCATTATAATTCCAAGATCCATCCTTTGTAAGTCCATAAATATTGGAACTTTTGTGATCCTCATCATGGATAAACTGGCATGGTCTTGTCGACTTAATGCATCTGCCACCTTGTTTGCTTTCCCAGGGTGGTAATGAATTGCGCAGTCGTAATCCTTAATCTGCTCCAACAATCTTCTTTGGCGCATATTCAGATCCTTTTGTGTGAAAATATACTGTAAACTTTTATGATTAGTATAAATGTCATACCTTTCTCCATAAAGATAATGCCTCCAAATCTTTAATGCAAAGATTACCGCAGCTAACTTCAATCATGAGTTGGGTAATTTTGCTTATGTATTTTAAACTGTCATGAGGATTAAGCTATCACCATATCATTTTGAATAAGAACACACCCCAATCCCTTCTTGGATGCATCACTGTAGATCATAAACCTTTCTCCACTACAAGGCAGTGTGAGCACAAGTGCACTGGATATTCTTCTTTTCAACTCCTTGAAATTCTCTTCACATTCCTTCGTCCAAACAAACTTAACTCCTTTTTGAGTCAACTTGGTGAGTGGATTAGATAATCGTGAAAATTATTTCACAAAACGTTGATAATATCCAGCCACACCAAGAAAACTTCGGATCTCAGTTACTGTTGTCGGTCTCGACCATCTTTCGATAACCTCTGTTTTTGCTGGATCCACAGATATCCCCTCTTATGAGATTATATGACCCAAAAATGAAACTTTTTGAAGCCAAAATTCACACTTGGTAAATTTGGTATAAAGCCTCTCCTTTCTCAGGGTCTTCAATATAATTCTCAAGTGATCTTCATGTTCTTCCTTGCTCTTTTAATAGATAAGAATATCGTCTATAAAGACTACCACAAACTGATCCAGATAGTCTCTAAAGACTCTATTCATCAGATCCATGAAGATAGCAGGGGCATTAGTAAGACCAAATGGCATCACTATAAATTCATAGTTTCCATACCTTGTATGGAAATCTGTCTTTGGTATATCCTCCCTTTTGACCCTTAATTGATGATACCCTGAACGAAGATCAATCTTGGAAAAGTATTGAGCTCCACGTAGTTGGTCAAATAGGTCATCAATGCGCGGGAGAGGGTATTTGTTCTTGATAGTGATCTTGTTAAGTTCTCGATAATCAATGAAGAGTCTTATTGATCCATATTTCTTATTAACAAACAGAACAGGTTCTCCCCAAGGTGACGCAATAGGGAATATGAACCCCATATCAAGATTCTCTTGGAGTTGATTCTTCAATTCCTGCAACTCAATTGGGGCCATTCTATAAGATGTCTTTGAAATAGGCAAAGCACCCAGTATGAGTTCTATTGAAAACTCAACTTCACGATTTGGTGGAAGACATGGTAATTCCTCTGGAAAGACATCATCAAACTCCCATACAATGGGTATATTCTTAATCGTGAGTTTCTAACCAACCGTTTGAGATAAATAACCTTCATTTATAGGAATCAAGACCCATAAGATGGAAGAAATTTCCACTGGAAGGTAATGTTCATCCATGCATTGATAGACGATCATAGATTGATCTGGAATATGAAATGTGACTTCCCTTCTTTGGAAATTGATATGAGCTCCATATAAAGAAATCCAATCCATGCCAAGAATCACATCAAATTTCACTATAGGATGGATCACAAGATTTGAAGGAAGCACTTTCCCACAAACATCGATCGTATAAGAATTATAAAATTTTGATGCGACTATTGTCCCATTAGGGGTTGTCACACCTAACTCAACATCTAATTGTTGAGGTTATTCGGTGATATACATAGAAAATTCTTCAAAAATAAAAGAGTGGGTGGATCCAGAATCAAATAAAACATTCACTACTTTAGAGTGGATGGTAAGAGTACCTTTCATCACATCGTTATCGTACTCTACATCGCTGATAGAAATTGCATGTGACATTCCGTTGTCTTTATACTTAAGAGTTTGTTGACGTCGACCATCATCATCAACCCTTGGATTTGGGCATTGATTGGCGTAATGCCCCATCTCCTTGCACTTGAAACATTGAAGTGTAGTAGGTTCATTATGTGTATCCCTTCCTTTGTTTGCATCATTAGACATCTTCTTCCCATCATTGCGGCGTTCAAATTCCCTATGACCTTCCTTTACACATTTGAAACATTTACTTGTCCCTTTAAGACAACTCCCTCCATGTTTCTTTCCACACTTTGAGCATAAGGGTAAGCTCATCTTCTTTTCAGTGTGCTCTTTATATTTTCCTTTGAATTACATTTTCCTATTCTTATCAAACCCATATGACTGATGGGTTACTCCAATCTCCATCTCAACATTGAGCGCACATCAAACGATTTCCTCGTAGCTATTAAAGTCCCTTATGGCTAACGCCCTTCGAAGACTTGGTTTTAAGCCACTAAAGAATCGATCGATTTTACTCTCAGGTTGGATAACAATACCAGAAGCGTACCTTGCAAGTCTTGTAAAATTTGCATCATAGGTACCAACAGATTAAGCATCCTTTTGCTTCAGTTCAAGAAAATCTTTCTCCATCTTTGTTCAGAGAATACGAGGGAAGTACTTATTGAAAAATAAGTTCCTGAACTCGTCCCATTCCATGGACTCAATTTCATCCCTTTACCTCGTTTTATTAATAATATTCAACCATTGATCAGCATCACCTTACAAACGATACACTGCTAAGATGACTGTATCATATTCAGAACATTGAAGAACTCAAAATATATTTTCAGCTGTACTAATCCATTGTTCAGCAACTAATGGATCAATAGACCCGCTGAATGAAGGTGGATGCTGTCTCATGAAGGATTCAACAGAATGTTTCTCCTTCCTTTGCTCATTTGGAAGTCCTGCATGATTCATAACTTGAGAAAGTTGTGTGATCATGGCTATAAGATTTTTCATTCCAACTCCCATAACGTATGGTTTCTCAGGGGGACAATCATTGCACTGCCCGTCGCATTCCGCATTAACACGGTTCCTTCGGGTTCCATCCATTGACTAAAACCAAGAAGAATAGTTTGATCAACACTAATTATAATAGGAAAACCAAATAATCAAGAATAAAATTTTAAACTTATTGTCTTATCCTAGGTTATTCATGGCCATTTCTAAAACACTAAGATTGTGTTCTATGCTTAGACTTATCCTTAGGATTCTTATTAAGGAATTCACATCCTAGTTTCCAAAGGTTGACTATACCTTTCCTATGATACCAACTATAACTACCCATACTTTACATACATTTTTTTTACATCAGAATTGAAGAAAACTTATTACAACATATAACAAAACTAGGAAAGGACCATATAGGTATAGTTTCTTTAGAAAATGGGAACATAAACAACTGGTTCGTAAAGCGTCTACACTGTCTCCCATTTATTTTATCATATCTATAGTCCCTTTTGACATATCTTACTTAATAACCTTCTTCCTGAACTGGGGAAAGAAAACATACAAAAGGGTGAGCTCAAATGCTCAGTAAGGGTAAAAAAAATATCAATCACATCATATACATAAGAACATAACTTTTGGAAATCTTAACCTGCAAAAGAAATCATAATTTCATAACATGGGATAAATCATAGTAGTGAAATGTGATCCCAATAATAATAACATAAAACATGAAACTTTGTGGAATACACACATAATCATAGAGAATCATTTCTTATTAGTCAAGACTCATTGCCAAGACTATCTTAGTGGAAAAAGTCCATTTCTGAACCGAGTTCACTCCTCGTTTCAGTCCTGTTTCACTAAACCGGTTTAACCTACCGTTCCAGCCATGTCTATCTCATGAGATATAAAATATTTACCCTATCCATTGTAGGGATATATAGGTACCACCCATCTCATAATGATACCATTCTTATTTGTTACAGAAAATCATAAACCATACATCATAGCATAACCTATGTAATAAAAGTGGGATTCTTAAACATCATGACATCATAAAACAATTCATATAAGATAAAGGAATTCATAAAAATAATTCCATAACAACATAATCAAATCAATGTAATAATCTGGATAGAAACAGAACCCTTTATTATCTTTGACGGAAAATAATTTTGATAAAACACTTGAACTCCATTCTTGAAGAAAATATCCTTTCTACTTCAAAAAAACTTTTTATTTCTTAACATGTCATACAATTCTAAACTAAAATAAGTTGATTAAAAATAAACGTGAAAACTCGTAAAGGAAGATTATTGGAAATTTTGTTTTAAAAATCCATTCATGCTGTATATGTTAAAAAAACATTCTTCTCGTACTTTTGTCGGAAAAGTCAAAAAGTACCTCGTACGAAAAATGACAAAAGATTTTGTTCATATCTTTTACTAAAAAATCACCGAAGGGTAAAATTGGATTAAAACAATTTTAGGTGGATGGAAATAATATTAAATATTGAGGAAACATGGATGAGGATGATAAAATACACCCCAGTAAATACCGAAGTATAAACAATCTCGGATAAAAATGAGATTGTGATATTTCCCTTACCTTAGGTCTGATATGATTTTTACATGTCCGAACCTCCTGTATAATGATTTAAATAATGTTTTTGACTTATTACAGAATCATACTCATTGTTATGATATCACATATGGTCATATTCTTAGCTTCTTATTAGTAATATTTCATTACAACTTGTTATTCGGGTGTTTATTACTTTTTGTTCTTATGCGTGTTTTGTCGAATAAATTATTATTCTTCTATTTAGGTTATAGATACCTCATTTCCAGAATGTTATTAGTGTAATATATATCATATTCATTCATTCAATTCATTTATATAATCTTAATGTAATGAAGATCATGTAGAACGAGGCGCATCACATCGTGGAGATGGTATTCCGTACGTACGCACGAGCGATGATATCGTTCCCATGATCATGGAATTGTATTGGAGTGTATGTATAATATTTCAGAATCAATATAACTTTACAATAATCATATATAGTCATTATTTACACCATTATACCCATCCATGTAATGTGGTGGTGGAAAATAGATTACACCATGGCGTGGGGACGGTATTCCGTACGTACGCACACGCGATGATTTCATTTTCCGTAGGATGGATAGATAGTGAAATAGGGTTGTTTCATACTTATAATAACATATAAGTATATGAGTGATACTGATGGTATTACTTCATAATTAAAAAACTAAATAAGTAGAAGTGGAAGAAGAAATAAAGATGAAATAATCGGTAACAGACATTACCTCTTCTTTGAAGTGCTTCTTTGAGACCTCCTTTAAGGGCACTAAAATTGGTCTTTGAAGAAGACCAAGACCTCTAGGATGTTTCTAGGTAAGTGGAGAGGAGAAATTGATAGGGGTTGGCCGAGCATGAAGGCTCAATGTGGTGTGAGGAAGAGGGGGAGGAGGTGCCCTTTTATAAGGGAGGAGAGGGGCTCCTTTGGAAATAATGAAAATATTATTTTATTATAAAGTCGAGTTCGGTTTCAAATAGCTCAAAATTGATATATTTAGAAGCTAAGGTGGGTATCGGTCCAAATACACTCATCCTATAGAATTTATACAAGTTTAGGTTCCTATTTTAACTTTATCATTTAGATTTAACATTAAGTTAAATAATTATACTTTTATCGTGTCTTCTTGTGTTCTTATAATATAAGGTTAATAAACTTACTATAAGCATCCAAACTAACCCCAAGTTGTTTATTATTAATATATATAACCTTATCTAAGTCATTTGGCCGAACTTTATATTTTTAGGAATAAAATAACAATTAATAATATAATATTTATTTTAAAAACTCTTTTATGTCAATTTTGAAACTATTTAGTAATTGATTTTTGTGAAAATCATAACAGAATTATTAGTTAGAAAAAATTTAATTAAATCAATACTAACATGTCATATTAACCTATAAAATTAGTGTAATTCATAAAAAGTCTCAAATTATATTTATTTGGGTATTTATAACATCAATTATTTCAATATTTCATTAATAAGATAATTAATGCATCATCTTTCTGTCATAAATAAATTAACTTTTTTAAAGTCTAAAAATTAAAAATAAAATATCATTATGTAGTAAATCGTTTTATATTTCTAATGAATATTTATAGTCGAATTTATCTTATGTATAACCATATATTACAAATTATTTACTTATTAAACTTTGATTTTATCTATTTTAACCCTTCTTTAAATAAATTAATAATAAATGTCCTAATCTAATCCATGTGGGCCTAAATGGTCATATTTTATTCCTAAGTTTGTTTTTGGTCGAATTAAATTTATCCAATAGAATTAGGACATGTGTTAAGATAATAATAATATCATTTTTACCCTTAATTACCCTATTTACTTTTAACTGTGGTAAATAAAAGAAAAAAGTTACTATTCACCAAAAATTATTTTCATCTCATTGAACCAAATTTTACTTACTGACATCAGCCGTGTCTCTTGGATTTTTGAAATTCCACTTACAGAAGCGGTAAAATTAAGTTTTATGAAAAAATCAGTTCTTTTAACTACCACTTAGTGGTTTCACTATTCATCAAAAATTGAATGTTTTCAGAAAAATACCAAAATTTTACCCTAGGGTAATTTCCATATTCCGAATCCAAAAATGATGTCCATTTTGAAAAATAAAATTTATAAAATTTCAAAAAGTGGTTATTACTATTCATAATGGCTAGTTTTAGTAATATTTTAATAGCATATCATTGTTTAGTGAAACTCGGTATTGCGTACGACGCAAGCTATTGAGGAAGGTCGCGATTACGTGTAAAGAAAGCCAAGCTAGTGTTGTGTGTAGTGAAATATTCCTTTTATGATTTATAAAAACAAAAATATTTCTCATAAAAGTCTCGGGTGTTACATGAGATCTCAGACGAGCATGTGGGGATGCTGGGCATCCACTCCCCCAGCGCACAGTTTGCGCAGTTGCAAATGAAGTATCTCCATTGGGTCTATCCATTTTCCTTGAAGCGGTTAATTAATGAAGCACGTGATTATGTTCCAGGACCAGCGATAAAGTATCTTGATATCCTCTTCATTAGAGGTCGTCTCGCCCCAGTCTACGGGGTTGGAAGGATCATACGTGGGGAACACCCCAAAGAACTCACCAGGATGGTCCGCATCTGGTGTCTAATCTCATGTGGTAGGACCCATGTTGTCCGATCGATCTTCAGCATTGGATCCCACCTCAATAATCTCAAGATCATCCCTACTAACGGTCCCACCATTGAATGGGAGGGCCGAAACTTCTCCAGTCTGGATATCTGCCTTCACGACCACTACATTCCCATGGGAAAGGCACTACCAAATGTACCAAAAAACCTCACCATGGAATCCAATGCCATTTGATCAACTGTGCATGCCAAAAAGGGCACAATTGTGAGTTATCATTGTCAATGGGTGGCGGTCCTGAGTTTTGTAAAAGAGACTTACAGAGATTAATTTTTTAGTCTTGTTTGCGGGTTGTTTCCATAGGGACCCCAAAGAAAGGCCCTACATATATTGTTTAGAAGTCTAAAAACTCTAGAAGAACCACCTCAGGTGTTCTAGCCATGTTGGATGATGTAATTGACATATCCACAGGCATGGATCATGAAGGCTCTGCACATCAACATCTGTTGAGGGGCGAGAGCTGGTTCTGCGTATGAGGCACTCCCGCACAATTTGAATATTCGTGAGGTGTCCCATGTAGTCTGGAAGCTGATACTAGGGAAGGGACTCTGGATTTTACCTCTAAAGCCTCTATAAACTCTTCAAGATCTGGTTCGGAATCACCAACATCCCCCTCAACCAAATGGGATCCCTCTACTGGCCTCCTCTCCCCAAGAGAACTATTCTGATTATTCTGGAAAAGGGAAGCACTCCATAAATTTTGTTGCTGTCAATTGTAGAGAGCTCGTTAGATCCAAGAACACCTTCACCTGGTCTGTCATTGGATGCGGGGAACCCAGGGAGTGAAAAACTTCCTCCAACATGGCCAGGTATTGCTCCATCTCCGCCAGGGATACTGCAAAGACGGCCCTGATGGGGCCGATTCCTGGAAAATCCATCATGAGATGGTTCATGTGTTTCCATGTCTTGGGTTAGTCGAGGAATTCCCTGTTGACATCCAACATATCCCAGGTCTATAAGGATACAACATTTTCTGGCATGCCTACATGGTGCAACTGCTTCCCTAGAGCCCCTATGGATATTCTGTGGAATCCTCATGGTGTCCTTCTCTTTGGATAACTCTACTCTTCTGGGACCACTGGGTATGCTACTGCCACTAGATCTACTGCCGCTGCCTCCCCCTCAACCTGTGTGGGCCTCACTGCCAAAGTATCCCCACCACCATGAGATTTTCTTGCTACCTTTAGACCCCATTCACGAGGTTGGGAGGGCACACCATTGTTGGCCTGGACGGTTGGCTGCTTTAGTATCTCCCTAGGGTAGGCCACCTCCTAGATTTCAGAGCACTGTTTTACTAGTTTGAAGATGGTCGTGGGTGGAGGTAGCTAGTTCCACATCTTCTTGTCTTCTTGTGTGAACATGTGTCACATCTACCTCATAACACATAGGTGATCCTTGTGGGGCTCCCACAAGAAGACCTATGGGGTCAACCGATTCTACACTGAAATTTCCTTACATATCAGTGTGGGGTGTATAGTTTATACAGGGACTTGTGGTCCACCTGTTCCACTAGGAATCCACATCAAAAGGACAGAAGATAGGATTGAAGCTCTTCTGTTCCCTGGCCATCAATAGTGAATGCACCTGTTAGAAATGAGAATGGGTGAATGTTAAACTCCTCTACCTTCTAGATCTGGTTTAGTACTGCCTGCATGTTCAATTTGGCTGGAAATATCCCAATGGAATTATGAATGGATTATAAGAAGTTGGATCATATTGGGAAAATGGGGTTCTAATACTCATAGATACCCTTGGCGTGCGCCTCTATCCACCCATACAGGATGTGGAATGGCCCGCATATTCTCTGTGGCTTCTTCCCCTTGCTGATTAGCCACAACATCTTGTACATCATGGAATGTTTCAGGATCCCATGGTTGACCCATCCTCCAACCGCATTCATGGACACCATGATAAACGTACTCGATCGCACACCCATGTTTGTGTCTCTCACCAGCAGGATCCAACCACATATGAGTGCCTCAATGAATGCAGACAACCTGACTACTGGTTCCTGCTTGATAATGACGATGAATCCACACATTTTCCATTGGATGTACTCTAAGAGCCACCAGTACGAGGGATCCTTTCCTCGTTGATCCCCCTTTGGGTAGGTCCGAGGCCACACAGGGAATTTCTGATTTTTTGGGATGTTCAAGAACTATTTAAGCCACTGTTTGAAACAGACATCCCTCATCGTCAGCCTGTCCTCTCCCAATACTGGGTTCATCAACGCGATCTCCAGTAGTGGAATTTTCTCTAGATCCTCCCATGCACCCATAATAAAAAGAAAATTTTCATACATCACCCCCAATATTGAGACCCCCATGATATGATGTATGTCCCATAAACTGATGCCAAACTATCCATGGTGTAAGAGGGAGGTATTAGTTCTCTATAAAAATCTACTCTACAACTCTGAAATCAACTGATCTAGCTGATAGATTTTGAATTTGGATGCCCAAGCCGCCTCATCTAGGCTCATTCTTCTCAGCTCTGCACTAAATTCCTCGCATGAGGCACTAACCTAGTAGGCCCAAGCCCAGTCGTTTGTGACATTTCCGCCCTAGCGCAGATCCCACTCGTCGGACCACCCTTTTTTGGGTTCCCCAGATCTACCTATAAGATATAATGATATATCAGTAGAGATGTATCCAGCTGCAATTACTTCCCATCAACGTCGTTCAGGTGATTTTACAGATAGTCAGCGTTGACAGGAGTGATGTCCTCCCAGGCATGGTCGTCAGCTGCCCTGAACCATTTTCACTGACACAACTTGCTCCTGAACCGATAAGCTAGTTCTCCCCTACTCATTTCAGGGATGAAGGTTTCATCCCACATGCCAAATTAATACAGAGGTATCCTTATATATAGTGGGTAGTCCTTCTCGATCTCTGACAACATTGACGCTAGTGACTTATGGCCAAAATGACTTCACACAAACTCCCACATACCCATGTTATCATCCATCTCCTCCCTTCATCTATCATCCACATGGACCACCTAGTTGGATCCTGGTGAGACATTCAGTTTCGGATGTTTGGGTGTTTTTGTCCTTGGTTCGCGAAGCTCTTTCACGAATATAGTTCACAGAGTTCAGTCATGATGACTATTCAGAGAGCCCTACTCTAGCCTTAAGACGTGATCCATAGAGCGCACCATTGCAAAGGCCAAGACACGATATGTGATATGAAGAAGAAGGTCATATTCATGAAGAATAATCGTGGAGTATGCGGAGCTTCACGAATTGAGAGCACTAAATGAAAAAACACCGAGATGAGAAAGGACAAAAGGGAGGTCATCATCCCCTATTTATAGGCAAGGACTCCTAGTGCTTCGTAGTGTTTCAAATCGCTGTGAGATTCATGGAATGCTCAGCCCGTGCGTTGCCTCTCCGCTTAAAGAGCCTCATTTGCGAGTCATCTTCGCAATTGACAAATGAATTTTGGAGATTGAACCTCTGAATTTGACACCCACTTTCTCCTCAGCTACCAGTTTGAGGGGGGGGGGGGAATTTTTGGTGCAAAAATTTGGGATGAAAAAGAACAAACGGAGAGCCTTAGGGGCTGCCTTGCGAAGCTAGTTCGTGGATCCCCCAAAGCACTGTGGCTGGCTAAATGCTTCCCCTCTGCAATGCCGCTGTGGATCAATGAGGTGGGAGGCTCCACGAACACATTTGACATTTGAGATTCCAATACAGAGCAAGGAGGATAGAGGCTCTGCGAACCCATTTGACATTTTCAAATCCACTGCAGAGCAAGGTGGCGGGTGGCTCTGCGAACCTGTTTGACATTTACGAAGTAGCTGCGGAGCAAAGAGGTTAGAGGATTCGTGATTAAGACAAAATGCCACATTTCCTCATTCCTGGCAAGCTCTGCTTCATTGAACCTCTTGCCTATAAATATTGGGCTCCCCTTGATCCCAAAAGAAGGATCCTCTGACGATTCTCCTCCTTAGCATCGCGATGTTCCACCCCCTTTGCTTGAATTCAACCCCACTTCAAAGAGGGTTTCCCTTTGTCGAGCCCATGGGCCTCTACGAATGAAGGGGATTCCGAATGGGACATTGGTCTACACAGAGCACTTATGCATCAAAAAATACCCTCCATGAACATGTGACCCACATGATAAGGTTGTGTCATTGTTCTCTGTGAAGAACATTGCTTTGCAATGCTATGCTTCAGCAGGCACCCTTTCATTGTGATGAAATGCTCTGTAAAATACTTTCTACTTCATGATGCTCTTTCCATATGCACCTATGTCCTATGACTAGGCTAGGTCATTTCTCTTTGTGAAGCACACCACTTCGCGAAGCCCCTCAGCTACATGGGGTAATATAGCTTCATGAGTATTCTAACTATGAACCCCTTTTCTCTACAACTCATTTTCTTGTGCGACCCACCTGGTTTGCACGAAGTGATTTCCAAGTTCCTTGGGCGGTACTTCTCGTTGCATTGCTTCGCCTCATGCTTCTTCTCATAGGCACACTAAGAGATATTTCTTTTTTTCATAGCCATGAAAACATGGACCCCTCAATGGATTTCTACATAACACCACCTCACCACAGCATTGCTGATGCCTTGCCTTCCTCAAGGGCTGGAGGGTATCAGTTTTTTATGTCCTAGGGGTGCAGAGTAGACCGGCATCGTTTGAGCTGCAGGACGTTAAACTTCCAAACACTATCATCCTCAGAGAATGATGTTAGAAAATGACCCCACCCCATGCATCATATGTGGGGTGCCCCATCTCATTCATTCAATATGACCACTAGTCTCCAAGGGAATGAGATCATTCCTCACATGGATTGAGATCCTCTTTATCAGAGTGGTGTCTATCAGAGGTGAATGGGAAAACACCTTGTTGTAAGCCCCTTGCCTTTCTTGTGGGAGGAACCATCCCTGGTCCTCCTTTATTCTTCTTTCCCATGGACCAGATAGGGGGATGGGCACTAGAAAATTTTCTCTTTCGTTCAAAATCCCTCTCCCTGGGGTATTTGTTGCCACCGGGCCTCCACCCTAGAGCAAGTCCCAATCTACGTCTCCCTAGGCTGTTAACCATGTGTAATCCCATGTTTCCTCTTCATGCGGAAAAACACGTGTAAGCCCCATTCAACCTCCAAATATGCACATTTTGTGATGTGATCATCAGGTCTTTTCTTACTCTTTTTTCTCACACTGAGCATGGCCCGCATGAGATTAAAGTAGTAAGCGTCGACCATGAAATCCTCTCGGGGCTTCCCTAGAGTATACGCTCTATACAATGTGAATGATGTGGACTTATATCCTTTCTAAGGTAAGGTATGTAGGATACCTCCCTGAGGTTCAATCCCAAGAACCATTGGTTCCGACCCCCTTTACATCAGTTCACTAATACACCCATCTAAACTACATGGACATTGATCCTTGCCAAGGTAAGGTACGTAGGAGGCCTCCCTGAGGTTCATACCCAAAAACCATTAGTCCCAACCCCCTTCACGTCGGTTCACCAATACACCCATCTAATCAATGTGGACTTTGATCCATACCATGTCAAGGTAAATAGGAAGCCTCCATGAGGTTCAAGCCCAACAAACATTGGTCCAAACCCCCTTCACGTCGGTTCACCAACCCATCTGAACTACGTGGACTTTGATCCATACCAGGGTATGGTACATAGGTAGCCTCCCTAAGTTTCAATCCCAACAACCATTGGTCCCGACCCCCTTCACGTCAGTTTACAAGCCTATATAAACTACACGTCCTTTGATCATAGTAACGGTAAGGTACGTAGGAAGCCTCCCTGAGGTTCAAGTCCAATAACCATTGGTTCCAACCCCCTTCAAATCGGTTCACCAACAACACTCTAAACTCTGTGGACTTCGATCCATTCCAAGGAAATTTTCGTAGGAAGCCACCATGAGGTTCAATCCAAACATCCATTGGTCTCGACCCCCTTCATGTCGGTTCACCAACCAATATAAACTACTTGGACTTTGATCCATGTCATGGAAAGGTACGTAGGAATCCTCCTTGAGGTTCAAGCCCAATAACTATTGGACCTGACCCCCTTCACGTCGGTTCACCAATACACCCTTCTCAACTACATGGACTTTGATCCTTTCCATGGAAAGGTATATAAAAAGCCTCCCTAAGGTTCAATCCCAATAACCATTGGTCATAACCCTCTTCACGTAGGTTCACCAACCCATTAGAACTACATGGACTTTTATCCCTTATGAGGAAAAGTACGTAGAAAGCCTCCCTGAGGTTCAAGAACCACAACTATTGGTCTCATCCCCCTTTACATCGGCTCACCAACAACACCTAGAACAACATGTACATTGATCCTTACCAAGGATAGGTAGGTAGGAAGCCTTTCTGGGGTTCATTCCCTACTTCCATTGGTGCTGACCCCATTCAAATCGGCTCATCAACACCATCTGAACATTGTGGAAATTGATCCTTGCCAAGGTAAGGTACGTATAATGCCTCCCTGAGGTTCATGCCAAACACCCAGTTATTCCTACCCCATTCACATCGGTTCACCTTCGTCCCGCATGATGTTAAACTACATGCCCCTTTTCATACGACACGAAATTATAAAATACCTGCTCAAACTACATGGAATTTTATCTCTATCTCTTAGATAGGGTATGTAGGAAGCCTCCATGTGTTTTAACCCCATCCAACAGTAATCTATTATGACCCAATCTAGCAGTATGCCATTGTGACCCCATCCAGTGGTAAGTCGTTGTAACCCCATCCAGTGGTAAGCCATTGTGACCTCACACTGCGGTAAGCCATTGTGATCCCCATTTAGCAGTAAGCCGTTGTCAAGCCAAACCCAGCGGTAATCAGTTGTCAGCACCTCTGTTGGGAACCATATCTCTAGTCCATCTTTCTGATGTCAGAACAACCTCAGGATGCTAACCACTTGTAAGCCCCATAAAATCATCGGGTCACTGTCCCCTACCCACACCCCGATCCTATACCCCATCATAAATTACATGGAGTTTTTTCTCTGCCACAAGGATATGTAGGAGGTATCTTCAAGGATCATTCCCAACATCACCATCGCCCTCGAGTTGACTCCATATCATTCTACATCCACTTCACTTAACCATCCATTATCCATCTTTATTCTTACCATGGCCACAACATCTGGTGAGACCATTCCACTCACCTATTCATATCACCTAACAACAACCAGGTAACTAACAACACATTAGCCATTGTCTAAGTGTTCCCTCTAGGGGTTGTGCCAATTTGATCCACTCCCATTAGTGTTCTGATCAGTCTGATCCGTCTCTGCTAGACATTAAACTTGTGGAATACCTTTTTTTAAACATGGTAAGCTGATGAAAACCTCAGAGACATGCCAATGGCATATAATTCCCCAGATTCGATGTGGGATGCATCAGGCTTCCACCGCCTTGAGAAGAAAAATAATAAGGGGAAGAAACCCAAACATGCAAGTGTACCAGCATCCAGACACACCATTGATGTCCAAAGTGACTACTACACCAAACAAAGGTTGCTTCCCTTGCTAAGCCCTTTAGAATGTCCTGACAGAAGCAATGTAATTAACCGGTTTCCATGATGATATGACACTGGGAAGTGTTTCACGAACAACGTCTTAATCTATAAGGGAGAGTTGGACTTGGTAACAAGTTCTGAGGTGGAATCCACAGAAGGGGAACAGACATCCCATCATCCCATTTTGATCAAGGAGAAAACCTCCCTGAATAAGTGACAGATGCCACCTGCCATTGGAAAGTCAGAATATGGGGAAAACCTCATTACATCCTCGTAGTACTCCACACATGGATGCATGCGCACTGGTGAAAGAGTCAGAAATAGTAAATTTCTTTTCCTAATGATCTACAACATTTTTTGGTTGATCTATATATTAAATTATATTATCAATGGGATAATTCCTTACGATTAACAGAATATTTGGAAAATTAATACAAATATCTTCGACAACAAGTTAAACATCATCAAAAAGAATAACGCCTGGATGTGTTTCTTACATCAATTTTTTATAATAATAATTTTATTACACATGTAAAAAATTATTTTATACATATAATAAAATTAAGGGATTCATTATATTTACAAAAAATGCATTGGTTTGGTAAAAAAACATAAAACAATTAATGAATAGTATTTTTTCATTTGTTGAAAACAAGATACGCCTTAATTTTTATAAAAAATAAAATTAATAATCCTTCAATATATTTTTGAAAAATTTATGTAAATCATTTTTAGTATTTAGAATGATCACATTAAATCCTATAACATTGAAGAATTAATGTTTTGGAATTATTATTGTCCATAACAAGTAAATATTATTATTCAAAAGAGGTAGAATTAAAACTCAATTCTTAGTTTCGAATGAATTAATAAATTCATTCACCAATAAAATTTTATGAATTTAATATTAAATCATCAAAATTTAAGAAAACGTATCAAAAAATATATTTCGTTGATGAACTACAACATATTAATGCGACGTTCAAGGAGTAGAAATGATATGTTTTACGTCTTCATTATTATGAAATTTTTCGAAATAACTTTTTTACAAAGTTCTACCATTATCAAATTATATTGTAAATAATGTAAATTTTTATTCTTTTTAATTTGGGAAAAATTTTAAAATTTATTATAATACTAATCTTTTTTTTGTAAAAAATATACCCCATGTATATCTACTATAACAAATCAACCGTCACATACACATATAGGTAGCCAAAAATATTTATTATTTATGTTGGGGTGAATAGATACATGTCCACATGGTGTAAATCATCTAAATTTGATAATTTTCCAATATATTTAAATAAAGATTAATTCTTTATCTATATTGACAAGGATAAGTATCTTTATAATAATTAAAATTGTGATATGAGAAATCATTGAAAATATTATTTTATAAAAGGAATAACAAATATATTTACCTCACAATATCCTAATATTTTATTACAAAAACACAATTAATCACAAATTTCACATAAATATAGTAGACATTGATTTTTTTACATCTTTTAAGACTAAAGTGTAATCATTCTCATGTTTATTAAGAAAAAAATTTCCTTTCAAACATTCAACAGTACACTTATTATTCTTAAACTTCATAAGGTAACCTTGGTCAGATAATTGAATTATGAAAATAAGACTATGATTAATTACAAATCCTTATAATATATAAAAATAATATTTTAACCAAAAAATTATACATCACCAATTCCATTGAAATCTCTTAAATCATTATCACAAAAAGTAAATTTTCCCTCTTTCTACATTTGTATTTTTCTAATGAAAATATTGTCTTCAATCGTATGTGTAAAACATCACTTATCCATTTAAAATATAAGTATTTGAAAATAGATCTTTGGGAATCCCCTTATGCCTAAATTTTTTATGTTTTACAACATATTATTTATTAGAAATATAGGATCATTGAAAAAATATATATTAAATATTAGTTAGAATTTATGTTTTCCTATTTTATAAATTATTACATTTCATCTCATATGATACATTTTTATTAATAAATTTTGTGACTAAAATTCTAACTTCCAAGAGATAAAATGTAATCTGGATGTTGTTCTCTATGATCAGAAATTTCTATAAAGATTAACAAAATCCATATAAAAATAAAAAGATGACATATTTTTTTAATACTACTAATTTCATAATGCCTTTTTATAATTAAATTTTTGTCATCATAAGATGATGTATAATTTCATTTACAATATAACTTCGATGTAAATTTAAAAATTTATGATTTTTTTGAAATTATAATATTGTATTTCGTAATATTTTACATATAACAATAACATTTTTTTTATAAAAATAAAATCCTTTTTCTCTGTATAGGTTACTTATGTGGTCATTTCATTAAAATAATGTAAAATACCATTATCCTATGATGTATCTTGTTTTTCTTCATTCGTAGAAGATGAAATCTATTTAGCATCTAAATTATTATTATAATTTTCATTTAATGTAAAATTTATAGGGTATTAACCATATAAATATTTTATAAATATTGGGTTTTTATTTAGAACTATAAAATAAAAACATATTATCATATGACTATAATTTCTTTAATTAGAATAACATTATAAATAATTATCTTCAATAATTTCATTGAATGTGTCTCGATCCTCAAAAAACATATTCCTTTTAACATTATAAAATTTATGTGATATATTTTTTTAAATTATCTTTATTCATTTTGGTCAATTATGCCCTATTTTCATACATTCAATATAGAGCAACTCATATGTCTCTGTATTATAACTTATAAATTTTATTTCACTTGTTTTCTTGTAACAAAAATAATTATTCCCAAATATCTTATTCATCCATTTTACTAGATGAGAATGTATATTTAATCAGTATACAAGAGAAATACTATCTAATTAAAAATTAATATTCCTCCTGAACATAGCTTATTTTCAAACATTCTCATAATATTTATCCTTTGTAGCTATAACCAGTCCAAATGTTAAAGAAAAACCTACCTCATTTCTATTACTCTATTTTTTTATCTCATTTCAATACACTCTCATTGAATATAAGAGATCCAATATGATAACATAAAATAATCATTTTATATTTTTTAATCACATATATTTTTATCTTGGAGTCCAAATATTTGGGAATAATATTATCTTTCAATTAAAAAAATATCTAATAAATAGTTTTATCAAATAATTATAATCTATTTACAAAAATAATCAACCATTAATGTGTATATGTTTCTAATTCTACAAGACACATTATCTAACACCAAATATAGAATCAGAAAAATATGATAACACTATATTATAGTGGGTGATTTTTGGTTTATAAAAAATTAACCTTAAAACATCCTGAGAATTTTTTTGTATGAATGTTTACCATAAAAACATTCATTATATGTAATTTACAATATTCAGAATATAAAAAATGTAAATACTAAATATTATATACATTGTATCATTTTTTGAAGTGGTAATATGAAAATTTTACAAATATTTTTCATCAACTAAAAAATGATAAAAATTGTAAAATATTTTTTAATGAATTCAACCAAACATATAGAACCTCTACAATGAGATGTATTAACTTTCAAATTAAGTGATAAGGATGATTGTAGATGGAAATTTACATATCCCAATTTTTAAACATATCGAATGGTGTATATTTAAGACTATGTAAGCCCAAAATCCATCGGATTAAAAATAATAACTATATTTACATAAAAATGAGGTCTCAATCAACCAAATAAATAAAATTATATCCCAATTCCCATTGATCCGTCAATCTACATGATCAAAAAAATTATTACAATATAAAAGATTATAGAATTTTTAATAGAGGTTCAGAATTTTATGATTATATAAAAACACTCTAAATATTGTAATTTATGTTCACATAGTAATGAGTAGTTTGAAAACATCAACTGAAAAATTAAGATTGATTGCAATTAATTTTATTCTTCACCTTGAGGTCGTGGGGTTATATATATATATATATATATCTTAAAATATTACAATAGTCAAATTAGAATTTTCTAGGAATCATTTAAAATATTATCAAACACGTCATCTATAAATATTAATAGAATAAGATATCCATACATTATCTGGTGGAATTGCTATTTTGTACCATCAAAATTAAATGTATCATGTTCCCTATAGTAAAAATATTAAATATCCATATTTTATTTTTTTATATATGTCAATTTTTTATAATTTTTATAATTGAGTATGATATACTATTTATAATTCTATCCAACATGCATTATATGTGTCCATAAAATATGTACAGTGTAATTCCATATGATATAATTTGTATATTTCTGCATGATATAATTTTTCTTTTTTCCTACAATAATTAGATATCCTTCACCCATTAGAACAATATCCATATACATGGTAAAATAAAATTCCTCCATTCAATAACATTGAATATCTCCATCCAATAAAATTAAACACTCCTGATAAAACATTATACTATGGAATAAATAATGGGTAGAAAGAGAATTATTATTAGAGTGAATTTTTTATTTTCAACATTAAAAGTATAAATATATCATTTGAATCAATATTGGTATTATAAAAATAAACATTTTCTCACCATTTAATAATTTTTTCATGAAATTCCAAATAAAACAAAAAAACCTATTAATCAAAAATCTAATCAATTTACGAGGACAATTGAATTAATAAATATTCTCTAGAGAAACACAATTTTCCAAAAAATCATCAACCAATGAAAAACATTTAAAACATACAGCCATTAATAAAATTAAATATTTTCTATAAAAAAATTTCAATTATAAAATTCAATCCTAAAAGTACACATCATTACCCAATTTTTGAAACATATATATATATATATATAATATCATCATTTCACATAAAATATGATGTCACCAAAAAATATGAAGTTTAATCAATGGGTAATCATTATAAATAAATAATTAATAATGGTTTTTTTAGTACCATAAAATTTTTCGAGACCACTAATTTATACATCTCATTCTGGGTAATTCACAAAATTTGATGTCTAAGATCATGCTAATTAGGTAAATCAATATAATCCCTATCATTTTGAGTATTTATCCTCCATATCGACCAATATATTAAAAATAATATATCTTATAGTGTGGATCCATGATATATAGTGAACGAAATCCTGAGGGAATAAATGAATCTATATCTTCCATATGTTCTAACACTTTTTCCTTAATCTAAACTTACTATCCATGAAAGAGATGATGAGAGACCTCTATAATAATAGTCTAATTCATAGTAAATCATCCATGAATATTAAATATTATATTTAGTTTATTTTGTGTCATTTGTTTCCATGGAATTCCTTTACTAAAATCAATCATCGGTCATTAATAGCAGTATGTGCCACATGTAAATCAAACATATATTATATTATAATTTAAAGAGTATAAATCAGGCTATAAAAACTCACATTGGTGGAATAATTAATGTAAATCCAATTAATATAGGATATTACTACAAAAAATCCATATTATGTAATTTGAAACACATTCCAAAATAGTTGAAATGGAATATATATAAATGTATGCCCAAATGAATACCCTAGAATAAAGAACTCATACAGCAATGACCCCAGAAACTCTAGCCAATGTCACATCATGAGACTGTAATATTGGAACTAATCAAAAAATAACTCCAATAAATGAAAAAATATGATATATAATAAAGGTGTTTGTATATAAGTATTCAAATTCGGTTCCTCCCGAAAACCATTCATATAAAAGTCTAATAATTTTATTGATTCATTTGTTAATACACTCGTAGAGTAACATGTTCCATAGCCAAGAAAACTACTATGCAACCCCAATAAGGATCACACCCCTATAAGCACCCAAAAATATTGTAATATTACATCAATAAAACATATTATAAGGTACCTCAATCATAATTACCCACTCATATACTCACCCTCATACATAATAGAATTATAAAATGGTGCTCTCATCTCCTCAATAGGTATGAAATCATTTAAAAAATTATTAGAATGACAATCACCATCACGTCTCATAGCCACATCACTATACTATAGGAAACACAAATTTAGAGGTAGTTTGTTATTATAAATTTTCCAAATTGAAGAAATTTTTTTTAGTAGCGTATTTATAAAATTGTCCCTAATCAATTATAGTTTGTTATACTCATCATGAATTTAGCGGTGGTTTTATAGTTATATTTACAAAAGTCACTAAATATGATTTTATTTATTTTTTTAATTCCATCAATGTTTTCTAAAAACCACCATGAAATAAATGATAATTAATAATTAATAATAATAATATTTTTAGATTTTAGTGAAATGTTATTTAGTATAAATTAATTGTTCATACATTCCTATTATCATAAAGTTATTATTTATTAAATTTTATTTAAAAATAATTATTTACTTCTTAAAATAAATCATTATTTATTATTTTATCATTAATTATTAACAATAAATATTTATTTTCAATAATATATAATTATTTTTTAAATTATATAAAAACTAAATTAAATAATAATTTATAATTTATAATTTATAATCATTTTGTTATTATTAATTATAAATTAGTATTTATTTACTTATAATTATTTATAAACCCACACACAATATTAATGCTTTTATACAAGCATACAAACGTACATACAAACATGCATCCACACACACACACACACACAGACAGACACACACACACACACACACACACACACACACACACATATATATATATATTAAAAAAATATATAAACTAAAAATCTTGACTAATTTTCTCATAGAAGATGACAATCAGACATAATATTAAAATGCCATAAATTGCGATCACGGTGTCTGTTTATGAAACTTGATATTTCAAAATTATGCTTAAATATCAACTCTGATCATATTAGATTTAAAATCAATAATAATTAATAAATATTAATATTATTGTTTTAAAATATGTCAAAATTTATTCACGGACTTCTAACCGCCAATAATTTTGATATGTATGTCCATTTAGGCACAATAAAATATCAAATCAATGATTAAGATGGTATTTAGATACTTTAATACTATGGAAACCTCATAACCCCTTTGGTATTGTCTGAATGAGTCCCTAAAGGGATCTAATATTCAGTTTTATATTCATGTATCCTAATTTTAGATCATTTAATGGTATATATCCTTCATTTAAAAAAATATTTTTATAATTTATGGATGATGTAGTAATTTATTCATTTGGGATACATTCCATTTGATTTGATGGTGTTGAAATTATTGTGTACTTACCTCTTTCTATGCCCCATTTTTATATGTCTTTTCTATGAAGTATTATCTTGCACTGTTAATATCAGATACATACCTCATAAGTATTCTAAGGATTTTATTTGGTTTTTAGTCAATGTAAACCATAGTGTTCGTGGATATTTATTATGTTCGGATGTTTGAGGTTAAAAATTGGGTCTCCATGTGTTTGTTTATAGGTATTTATATATTTTTGTATACATAGATATAAAATTACAAATTATTGTTTACATTATTTTATAGACTTCTCTATAAAAATATGTCCATATATTTATACATATTTATATTTAAATTTATATATTAAAATTTAATTATATACATATGAATATATTTATATATTTATATATATATTTATACCTGATATGTCATGCACATACAAGTCTCCCCTAGTATTCCCTCATGAGAGTTTTCTTATGATGGAATCCTAGGTTTTGTGTTCATTCTTTTAGAAGTGAGTCAGTTGAACTTTTTTCCAATTAGATTTTTAATTATTTATGTTCCTCCTCATTTGTTTCTATAGATAAAAAAATTATATCTTAGTAAGAAAAATCACATTGACTAGATCAGAGAATTTATATATTGTTATAGATATGGGTAAAAAAATTATTAGAAAAACGTTTTCTCTCTCTTGAAAGTAACAAATCCTATTAAGTCTTATTTCCCTACGTAATATGTTGGATAATTTTTGGTTAGTTTAATATGGTGTAATGATAAGGGAAATCGAGACATGAATTTTGATTACTAAATTTTTAATAAAATATACTAATTAAGGTTGTCACAAAGAACAACCATGTCCTTCAATAGTTATGTTATTATTGATTCAAAATCATAATTGAGGTATAAATGTTGATAGTATTTATTTTTAAATAACAGCATTTGGTAGGAGGATCGGGGGTATACCATTCTTTGGCATATCTGATCATATCATGAATGTTTTTGGCTACCATAATGGAGAATCCTTTGACCATTGTATATCATATTTAATCCATTATTTGTGAATATCTTAAAATAAGGGATATGATCAATAAATATTAACCTCTTATATTGGTCATATTCTTGGATATTCATGACACTATCTTAGGGACATATTTTAGATGTGATAAATTTTTAATATATTTTTTCCCTGGCTACCAAAAACCCATAAAGATGGTTTGTGCAATTACATAGGTCTATGTGGAAGGTTAAATTACTATGAAATATTGGGACTGGAAGAATGATAAATAAACATGTCACTATTTTATGAAAGAATCAAAGAAAATTGATGGTTTAGATAAGATAGATAATGCCTCACGTTTTATGTACCCTATTGAAAATGATAAAGTTTTCATGTTGGTCCCAATAACTTTTTAACATATCATGATATTCATCTCCCCCTGGAAAATTATTTTATTAATTCAACTCAAAATTTAACTTGGGTATCCAGGATGGCTAATAACCAAAAGACTATCATAATTGAAAATGACCATGAGAAATAACATAACATTCATATTGTATAGAAGACTATTTATATTATCCTTCCATTAGCATTACTTGTTCTTTGCACTAGTCAGGTTAGAAGAACATAAATATGAAGGAAATATTTTTCTAACCCCTATGATTAAGATATAACTTTTATATTATATAACTACCCATACTTCACATACATTATTATTTCTTCAGAATAGAATAATACTTATTTCAACATATAACAAAACCATGATAGGACCGTATAGGTATAATGTCTTTAGAAAATGGGAAACAAAAACAAATGGTTCATAAAGCATCTACATTGTCTCCCATTTATTTCATCATATCTAGTGTACCTTCTAGCATATCCAACTTAATACACGTCTTCCAGAACTGGGGAAAAGAAAACATACAAAAGGGTGAGATCAAATGCACAGTAAGGGTAACCAAAGGAAATATCAATCATAAAATATTCATAAGAACGTAACATTTTGAAAACCTTAACCTACAAAAGTGATCATAATATCAAAACATGGGATAAATCATAGTAGTGAAATTTAATCCCAATAATAATAACATAAAACATGAAACTTTGTGGCATACACACATAATCATAGAAAATAATTTCATATTAGTCAAGACTGATTACAATGACTATCATAATAGACAAAGTCCATTTCTGAACCGAGTTCACTCCTCATTCTAGTCCTGTATCATTGAACCGGATTAACATGTCATTCCAACCATGTCAATATCATGAGATTTAAATCTTTACCCAATGCATTGCAGGGAGATATAAGTACCACCCATCTCATAAGGAAACCATTCTTATTTGTGCCACAAAATCATAAATCATATATCATAGCATAACCCATGTACTAAAAATGGGATTCTTAAACATCATTCCATCATAAAATAATCCATATAAGAGAAAAGGACTTAATAAAAATACTTCCATCATAACATAATCAAATCAATGTAAAATAGGTATATAAACTGAACCGTATATTATCATAGAGTGAAAATATGTTTGGAAAAACACTTGAACTCCATTCTTGAGGAAAATATTCTTTCTACTTCAAAAACATCTTTCTTTTCATAACATGTCATAAAATTTTAAAATAAAAGAAGTCAATTAAAAATTAACATGAAAACTTGTAAATGAACCTCAATGGAAATAATGTTCTATGAAATCCTAAAAATCCATTCATGTCATATAAGTTTAAAAACAGTCTTCCTGTAGTTTTTCCGGAAAAGTAAAAAAAGTATCTCGTACAGAAAACGACTAAAGCTTCCTTTCATATATTTTACTAAAAATTAACCAATAGGTAAAATTGGATTCAAAAAATTGTAGTAGGATAGAAATAATATTACATATTGAAGAAACAAGGATGTGGATGATAAATATGCCCTAGTAAATTCTGAAGTATAAACAATCTTGGATAAAAATGATATTGTGAGATTTTCTCTTACCTTCGGTCCGATATGCTTCGTACGTATCTGAAACTTCTGTATAATCATTTAAATAATGTAATTTACTTATTAAATAATCATATTCATTGTTATGATATCATATATGGTCATATTCTTATCTTCTTACTAGTAATATTTTATAGCTACTTGTTATTCGGTTGTTCGTTGCTTTATGTTCTTATGCATGTTTTGTTGAATAAATTCTTATTCCTATTTTTAGGTTTTATATACCTCATTTAATGAATGGTATTAGCGTAATATATATCATATTTATTCATTAAATTCATTTATAAAATCATTATTCAATGAATATAATGTAGAACAAGTCGCATCACATCGTGGAGACGGTAGGTCGTGCGTACGCACGAGCGATGATATCATTGTTTTGATATTAAAATATTATATAATTGGATGGTATATCATATAAACATAATAATAATAATTTTATATTTATTATTTATATAATTTATACACATTATCATTCTCATCCAAATGATTAAATGTTTGAACAACAAACTACACCATGACGTGGAGACGGTAACCCATACGTACGCACGTGTGGTGACTTTTTCATTCATAGGATGAATAAAATAACTAATATGGTTGTACCATTTTTATAATAACATCACAGTATATATAATATACTAGAGTTATTATTTTTTAATGGAAAGAACAGATAAGGAGTATGTGGAAGAGAAAGGGAACTTGAAATAGGTGGTTAGATATTTACCTCTTCCTCAGGTTCTTCCTATTGATTTGATCAAAAAGGCTCCATAGGTTGGATTTATGGATAATAAAAGAACTCTAGGATGAAGGGAGGATAGTTTAGATGGTATTTGGGCAGGGTTTGGCCAAGAAAAATGGCATTGGAGGTGTTAATTAGAGAGAGGGGGGGTTCCCTTTTATAAGAGGGGTGAGGGGCACCATTGGAAAAAACATAAAATATTATTTTATAATAAATTCATATTCAGTTTATAATTGCTCCAAAGTGACTTATATTGAGTCTAGGGTGGGGAAGGGTTGAATTAATTTCAACCAATAGGTTTTAGACAAGTTTAGGTTACTATTTTAACCATATCATTTAAACATAACTCTAAGTTTAATTATTTATCTTTTACCGCGTCTTCTTGTATTCATAAACTATATGGTTAATAAACTAACTATACACTGCCAATAGAACCACAATTGGTTCATTAATGTCATATATGTTATTATATAAGTATTTTTTTCAAACCTAATATTTTTATGAATAGAATATCAATTAATAATTTAATATTTGTTTTCAAAATTTCTTTTATGTCAATTTTGACACTTTGATATTTTGTTTTTTCTAAATTCATAATATCATTATTACTTCGAAAACAATTCATATAAGCAACACTAATATGCTATATTAACCTATAATTTTTTTTTAATTCATAAAAAGTCTCAAATTATATTTATTCGTGTATTTATAATACAAACTATTTTAATATTTCATTAATAAGGTAATTACTGCATCATCATTGTGTCATAAATAAATTAAATTATTTAATGTCTAAAAATTAAAAATAAAATACAATTATGTTTAAAATCTTTTTATATTTCTAATTAATATTTATAGTCGAATTTATCTAATGTATAACCCTATATTAAAAATGTTTTACTTATTAAACATTGATTTAAATTCTTTTAACTGTTCTTTGAAATAAGTAATAATAAATGTCCTATTCTAATTTACGTGGACCTAAATGGTCTTATTTTATTCCTAAGGTAGTTTTTGGTCGAATTAAACTTATCCAATAGAATTAGTACATGTTTTAGGGTAATAATAATATCATTTTACCCTTAATTACCCTATTTACTTTTAACTATGGTAAATAAAAGTAAAAAGTTACTATTCACAAAAAAAATATTTTTATCTTATTGAACCACATTTTACTTACTGATATCAATCGTGTCTCTCGGATTTTTTAAATTCCACTCAAAAAATCGGTAAAATTATGTTTTACGTACATTTGTAAATTTTCCTAGGAGGTGGGTAAAAGACGGTAAAAAGTTCAATAAAATTTTTGTATATCTAAAATTATTATAAAATGAATCAAATTAATTCCATTGAAGATATATAGGTATTATGTATCTATTTTGACCTAATATAAATTTAAATAATATAATTAATTATTTAAATTAAAATTCGGTTTTAAACTATAACTCAGTGTTTTTACTATTCATCACAAATTGAAATTTTTCAGAAAAATACCAAAAATTCACCATAAGATAATATTGATATTCCAAATCCAAAAATGAATTCCATTTTGAATGATAAATTTATAAAATTTCAAAAAGTGTGTATTACTCTTCATAACTGTTATTTTATATAATATTTTAATAACATATCGTTGTTTAGTGAAACTCGGTATTGCGTACAATGTAAGCTATCGAGGAAGGTTTCTCTTTCGTGTAACACAAGCCAAGACAATGTTTTGTGTAGTGAAAGACTACTTTGTTGTTGTGTTTAACGTAATACATAAAGACAAAATATTTCTCATATAATCTCAAGGTGTTACATTCTACCCCCTTAAAATGAATTTCTCCCTCAAAATTCGTCACCTCGTAACAAAAAGATGAGGATACCACTCCCTCGTCATATCCTAGAGTTCCCATATAGCTTCTTCTAATTGGTGGTTCTACCATAAAACATTAACCATGCGAGTGATCTTGTTTTGTAGAACTTTTTCTCTACGATCCAGAATCTCTATTGGATGTTCTTCATAAGAAACATCTTTCTCCAGCGGTACAACTTATAAGCTTAGTACATGTGAAGGATTGGGTATGTACTTTCTCAGGAGAGATACATGGAACACATCATTAACTTGAGAGAGATTTGGTGGAAGCCCCATTTGGTACGCCACCTTCCCAACACGATCTAGTATTTAAAAAAGACCAATATACCTAGGGATCATCTTTCCCTTCTTTCCAAATCTCATTACTCTTTTCTAAGGACATATTCGTAAGAAAACTTTATCCCCCACTTCAAACTCAAGGTCATTTATTCGTTTGTCAGCATAACGTTTTTGTCAACTCTGAGCTGCTCTTATGTATTGTTGAATAGATCATACCTTTTCTTCCATCTCATCATCAAGATCAGTTCCTAATAGCTTTCGTTCCCCATCTTCATCCTAGCAGGATGTAGTTCTTCATTTCTTTCCATAGAGAGCTTCATGATGAGCCATCTAAAAACTAGATTGAAAGCTATTATTATAAGAAAATTCCACCAAAGGTAGGTGTTGATCCCAACCACCTTTGAAATTCATAGAGCATTCTCTCAACATGACTTCTAGAGTTTGAGTTGTCCTATCATACTAAACATCTGTTTGAGGATGATATGCAGTGGTGAAACTCAACTATGTATCTAGAGTATTCTGAAGACTTCACCAAAAAATCGAGGTAATCCTTAGATCCCGATCAAGTATAATGGAATGTGGTACTCCATGAAATCTTACCACTTCCTTGACATATATCCTGGAAAGCTGGTCAATAGAGAAGTCATCTCTAACAGTAATAATGTGTGCCAACTTTGTAAGATGATCAACTATAACCTAGATAGCATTATAGCCTCTGGATATTTTAGGAAGTCCAGTGACAATGTATATAGTGATGTTTTCCCGTTTCCATTTTAGTATGGGTAATGGTTAAAAAATTCCCTTAGACTTCTGTCTCTCAGCTTTATCTTGCTGACAATCCAAGCATCGAGAGACATATTCATAAACATCTCTTTTAATTCCATCCCACCAGAAGTTCTCCTTCAGGTCCCTATACATCTTCGTACGTTCAGGGTGAATAGAGAATGAAGAACTATGAGCTTTATCCAATATTTCCTTCTTTAATTCTAGGATGGGAGGAACACAAACTCGATTCATAAACCTTATTGTTTCATCACAATCAATGTGGAATTCAAGAACATTTCTCACCTTCATTTGTAACTCTTCATATTCTTTCTGTGCCTCTTTATTCTTCACATGTATAGATGGTTGAACATTCATTTGAGAAAGATAATATTGTTCCCGTTCCATTAAAATTCCAAGATCTATCCTTAGTAAATCCATAAATATTTGTTCTTTTTTTATCCTTATCATGGATAAGCTAGCATGGTCTTGTCGACTTAATGCGTCTTCCACCATGTTTGCTTTCCCTGGGTGGTAATGAATTGAGCAGTCGTAATCCATAATCAGTTCCAACCATCTTTTTTAACCCATATTCAGCTCCTTTTGTGTGAAAATATATTTTAAACTAATATGATTTGTATAAACATCACACCTTTCACCATAAAGATAATTCCTCCAAATCGTTAATGCAAAGATTACTGCAACTAATTCCAAATCATGAGTTGGGTAATTTTTCTCATGGATTTTAAACTGTCGTGAGGCATAAGCTATCACCATATCGTTTTGCAAGAGAACACACCCCAATCTCTTCTTGGATGCATCACTGTAGATCAAAACCCTTTCTCCAATAGAAGGAAGTGTGAGTACAGGTACACTAGAAAACCTTCTTTTTACCTCTATGAAATTCTCTTGATACTGCTCCATCCAAACGAACTTAACTCCTTTTCGAGTAAACCTGGTGAGTGGATTAGAAAATCGTGAAACAACTTTCACAAAAAGTAAATAATTTCCATCCAAACCTAGAAAACTTTGGATCTTAGTTACTGTTATTTAACCATCTTTCGATAACCTCTGTTTTTTCTGGATCCATAGATATCCCCTCTTTTGTGATTATGTGATAGAAAAATGAATCTTTTTTAAGCCAAAATTCATAGTTGGTAAATTTGGCATAAAGATTATCTGTTCATAGGGTCTTTAATAAAATTCTCAAGTGATCTTAATATTATTCCATTCTCTTGGAATAGACAAGAATATCGTCTATAAAGACTACCACAAACTGATCAAGATAGTCTCTAAAGACACTATTAATTAGATCCATGAAGATTGCTGGGGCATTAATAAGACCAAGTGACATCACTATAAATTCATAGTTTCCATACTGTGTATGGAAAGTAATCATTGGTATATCCTCCCTTTTTACCCTTAATTGATGATACCTTGAAAGAAGATCAATCTTGGAATAGTATTGAGCTCCACGTAGTTGGTCAAATAATCCATCAATGCATGGGAGAGGATATTTGTTCCTGATAGTGATATTGTGAAGTTCTCGATATTCAATGCAGAGTCTCATTAATCCATCTTTCTTCTTAACAAATAGAACAGGTGCTCTCCAAGGTGACGCACTAGGGCGTATGCATCCCTTATCAAGATTCTCTCGGAGTTTCTTCTTTAATTCCTACAACTCAATTGGGTCCATTCTATAAGGTGTCTTTGAAATGGGCATTGCACATGGTATGAGTTCTATTGAAAACTCAACATCACGATTTGGGGGAAGACCTTCCAATTATTCTAGAAAGACATCATCAAACTCCCATACAATGGGAATATTCTTAATAATGAGTTTCTATCCAACCATTTGAGACAAATAACCTTTATTTATTGGAATCAAGACCCATAAGATGGAATAATTTTCCACTGGAAGGGTATATTCATCCTTACATCAATAAATTATCATAGATTGATCAATAATATGAAATGTGACTTCCCTTCATTGGTAATCGATATGAGATCCATATAATGAAAGACAATCCATGCCAAGAATCACATCAAATTACACTATAGGAATGATCACAAGATTTATAGGAAGCACATTCCCACAAACGTCAATAGGAGAAGAATTATAAACTTTTGATGCAACCTTTGTTCCATTAGGAGTTGTCACAGCTAAGTCAACAGCTAAGTGTTGAGGTAGTATGACGATACCCTTAGAAAATTCTTCAGAAATAAAATATTGGGTGGATCCAGAATCAAATTAATCATTTTCTACTTTAGAGTGTATTGTAAGTGTTCCTTTCACCACTTCGTTATCATACTCCACATCGCCGATAGAAATTGCATGTGAATTTCCTTTGTCTTTGGCCTTAAGAGTTTATTGACGTCGATCATCATCAACAACCCTTAGATTAGAGAATTTATTAGCATAATGCCTCATTTCCTTGAACTTGTAACATGGAAGTGTAGGGGGTGCATTCTGTGTATCATTTTCCTTGTTTGCAACACTAGAAATCATTTTCCCATCATTGTGGCATTCAAATTCCTGATGACATTCGTTTACACATTTGATAAATTTACTTGTCCCTTTATGATAATTTATTTCATGTTTATTTCCACACTTAGGGCATAAGGGAAAACTCATATTCTTTTCAGGGTGGTGTTTAGATTTACCTTTGAATTCCATTTTAATATTATAATCAAACCCATATTACTAATGGATTACTCAAATCTCCATCTCAACCTTGAGAGCACATCGAACAATTTCCTCATAGCTATTGAAGTCCCTTAGGTCTAACACCCTTCGAAGACTTTGTTTTAATCCTCTAAATAATTGATCGATCTTACTCTCAGGTGGGATAATAATTTTGGAAGCATACCTTGCATGTCTTGTAAAATTTTCTTCGTAGGTACCAATAGATTAATCATCCTTTTTTCTTTAGTTCAAGAAACTCCTTCTCCATCTTTGTTCGAAGAATATGAGGGAAGTACTTATTGAAAAATATGTTCTTCAACTTGTCCCATTTCATGGACTCAATTACGTCTCTTTACCTCGTATTCTTGATAAGATTCCACCATTTATCAGCTTCATCTTCCAAACGATATACTGCTAAGATGACTTTATCTTGTTCAGAACATTGAAGAATAGAAAATATCTTTTCAGTGGTAATGATCCATTGTTCAGCCACTAATGGATCAGTAGACCCGCTGAATGAGGGTGGACGCTACCTCATGAAGGATTCAACAGAATGTTGCTCTTTCTGTTGCTCGTTTGGAAGTCCTGCATGATTCATATCTTTAGAAATTTGTGTGATCATGGCTACAAGATTTTCCATTCCAGCTCCCATAACGTTTGGTTGATCAGGGGGACAATCATTGCATTATTCGTCGCATTCAGCATTAACAATGTTCCTTCAAGTTCCAGCCATTGACTAAAACCAATAAGAATTGTGTGAGAAACACAAATCATAACAGGAAAACCACATAATCAAGAATAAAATTTCACACTTATGTTATTATCATGGGTTATTCATGGCCATTTCTAAAACACTAATATTGTGTTCTAGGCTCATAGATATCCTTAGGGTTCTTACTAAGTCATTCACATCATTATTTCTAAAGGATGAATATAACTTTCCTCTGATACCGACTATAATGACCCATACATTACATAAATTGTTATTATTTCATAATTGAAGCATACTTATTAAAACATATAACAAGACCCTGATAGGACCGTATAAGTATAGTGTCTTTAGAAACTGGGAAACATAAACAACTAGTTGATAAATTATCTACATTGTCTCCCGTTAATTTCATCATATCTAGAGTCCCTTTTGGCATATCTTACTTAATAACCTTCTTCCTGACCTGGGGAAAAGAAAACATACAAAATGGTGAGCTCAAATTCTCGGTAAGGGTAAACAAAGGAAATATCAATCATAACATAATCATAAGAACATAACTTTTTGAAAATCTTAACCCGAAAAAGATATCATAATATCATAACAATTGATAAATCATAGTAGTGAAATGTAATCCCAATAATCATAACATAAAACATGAAAATTTGTGGCATACACAATTAATCATAGAAAATCATTTCATATTAGTCATGACTCATTTCCAAGACTATCATAGCAGACAAAGTCCATTTCTAAATCGAGTTCACTCCTTGTTCTATTCCTGTATCACTGAATCATATTAACATGCCATTATAGACATGTCTATCTCATGAGATATAAATCCTTACCCAATACATTCGTGGGAGATATAGGTCCCACCCATGTCATAATGAAACCATTCTTATGTGTTCCACAAAATCCTAAATCATATATCATAGCATAACCCATGTAATAAAAATGGGATTCTTAACCATCATGCCATCATAGCATAATCCATATAAAATAAATGGACTTCATAAAAATAATTCTATCATAACATAATCAATTCAATGTAAAAATACGTATATAAATAGAACCCTATATTATCTTATATGGAAAATAATATTGATAAAACACTATAACTCCATTCTTGAGGAAATTATCATTTATACTTCAAAAACATTTTCCATTTCTTAACATGTCATACAATTTTAAACTAAAAGAAGTTAATTTAAAATAAACATGAAAAATTGTAAAGTAAGATTCATTGAAATAATTTTCTATGAAATCATAAAAATCCATTCATCCCATATAATATAAAAAAACATTCTTCTCGTACATTGGCCGGAAAAGACAAAAAGGTATCTCATACTGAAAACGAAAAAAGATTCCTTTCATATCATTTACAAAAAATTTACCAACAGGTAAAAATTGATTTAAACAATTTTAGGATGATATAAATAATATTACATATTGAGGAAACATGGATGTGGACAATAAATATTCCCCAGTAAATTCTGAAGTATAAACATTCTCAGATAAAAATGAGATTGGGAGATTTTCCCTTATATTAGGTCTGATATGCTTCGCATGTATCCGAAAATCCTATATAATGATTTAAATAATGTCATATATTTATTACAGAATCATATTAATTGTTATGGTATCATATATGGTCACATTCTTATCTTCTTATTCGTAATATTTCATCGCAACTTGTTATTCGGGTGTTCATTACTTTAAGTTCTTATGCATGTTTTGTTAAAAAAATTCTTATTCCTCTTTTTAGGTTATAGATACCTCATTTACAGAATGGTATTAGTGTAATATTTATAATATTTATTCATTAAATTCAATTATATAATCATTATTCAGTGAATATCATGTAGAACGAGTCACATCACATCGTGGAGACGATAGACCATACGTACGCACGAGCGATGATATCATTCTTATGAAATTAAAATAGTATATAATTAGGCAGTATATCATATATAAAGAATAATAACAAAGTTATATTTATTATTTATATCATTTATTCTCATTATCATACCCATCCATACGATTAAATGTTTGAATAACAAACTACACCATGACGTGGAGAAGGTAAGGCATACATACGCATGTGTGGCGACTTTTTCATTCATAAGATAAATAAAATAATTAGTATGGTTATACCATTTTTATAATAACACCATAGTATATAGAATATACTGGATTTATTATTTTATAATGAAAACAACAAAGAAGGAGGAAGTGGAAGAAGAAAAGAACTTGAAATAGGTGGTGAGATATTTACCTCTTCCTCGGGTTCTTCCTTTTGATTTGATAAAAATGGCACCATAGGCTAGCTTTCTAACTAAACTACCACCTCTAAGATAAAGGTAAGACAGCTGATGGTGTATTTGGTCAGCGTTGGGCAATTAAAAATGGATTTATAGGTGTGAATTAGAGAGAAGGGGGAGTGCCCTTTTATAAGAGGGGTGAGGGGTACCTTAGAAAAAATGTAAAATATTATTTTATAATAAATTAATATTCAGTTTATAATGGCTCAAAAGTTACTTATTTATAGGATAAGGTGGGGATGACTCGAAATCCTCTCAACCAATAGGTTTTAGGCAAGTTTTGGTTACCATTTTAGCCTTATTATTTAGATTTAACTCTATGCTAAATAATTTATCTTTTACCATGTCTTCTTGTATTCTTACACTATATGGTTAATAAATTTACTATATATAGCCAATCGAACTCCAGTTGGTTCTTTAATGTCATATTTATTATTATATAAGGCTTTTGGCCAAACCATATATTTTTAAGAATAGAATATCAATTAATAATTTTATATTAGTTTTAAAAACTCTTTTATGCCAATTTTGACACTATTTGGTATTTTGTTTTTGATAAATTCATAAGAGAGTTATTAATTCGAAAACAATTAATATAATCAACACTAATATGTTATATTAAAGTATAAATTTTTTTTAGTTCATAAAAAGTCTCAAATTACTTTTATTTGGTTATTTATAATATCAATTATGTAAATATTTTATTAATAAGGTAATTACTCTATCATCATTATGTCATAAATAAATAAATATTTTTAATGTCTAAAAATTATAAATAAAATACCATTATGTAGGAAAAAATTTTATCTTTCTAATTAAAATTTATAGTCTAATTTATCTTATGTATAACCCTATATTAAAAAAACATTACTTATTAAAAATTGATTTTAGTTATTTTAACTCTTATTTTAATTAAATAATAATAATTGTCCTAATCTAATCGAAGTGGAAATAAATTTTCATATTTTATTTATAAGGTTTTTTGGGTCTAATTACACATATTCAATAGAATTATGGCATGTGTTAGGGTAATAATAATATCATTTTTACCCAAATTACCCTATTTACTTTTAACCGTGGTAAATAAAAATAAAAAGTTAATATTCACCAAAAAATATTTTTATCTTATTAAACCACATTTCACTTGCTGATATGAATCGTGTCTCTTGAATTTTTGAAATTCCACTCACAGAAGTGGTTAAATTATGTTTTACGTAAATTAAAAAATTCTCCTTGAAGGTGGGTAAAAGACGGTAAAAAGTTCAATAAAATTTTTATATATATAAAATTATTATAAAATGAATTCAATGAATTCCATTGAAGTTATATAGGTATTATGTATATATTTTAACATAAAATAAATTTAAATAAAATAAATAATTATTTAAAAAAAAATTTGTTTTAAACTATAATTCAGTGTTTTTCACTATACATCAAAAATTGAAATTTTTCAGAAAAATACCATAAATTTACCCTAATCTAATTTTGATATTCTAAATCAAAAAATGAAGTCCATTTTGAAAGGTAGAATTTATAAAATTTCAAAAAGTGGTTATTAATATTCATAATTTCTAGTTTATTTAATATTTTAGTAACATATCGTTGTTTAGGAAACCTCGGTATTGCGTACAACGCAAGAAATCGAGGAAGGTTTCTCTTGCGTGTAATGTAAGCCAAGACAATGTTGTGTGTAGTGAAAGATTACTTTGGTGTTGTGTATAGAATAATACATAAAAACAAAATATTTCTCATAAAATCTCTGGGTGTTACATATTTTATTAAAAAATCATTTCAAATTATTCAAATATTGATGGTGATATTGAATCTTTTATAGTAGTTACTAGATGTTCATGGATGAGAAAAACGAGAATTATTCATTGCATTAAGTGACAGTGTTTTTGTATAGATTCTATTCATAAAAAAAGTAATTCTTTTGAATCTCCCTGAAAAATTAGTCCAACCAAAATGAATGAAGTGTTTTTGAAGTATATCTTGTGTAATATATATATCCAGGCGATCATAAATTACATCCCCTCCTAGAGAAATGAAACTCTAATGATGGAACTATCATCGATATTACAACCCAAGAATAGTATGCACTCTCTAATATCATAGCAATATGTATTTACTTGAAATGGTTTATCATTCTAAAAAAATTGATTACACCAACATAAATGGGTTTTCATATAATTTTGGATTTCAAGTATACCTACTTGTTGATATTCATATTCATTTTTGATTCCATTGTATTATTTTAAAATAGGAACATAAAATACAACACATTCACTTTTTTAATAATTACATTCATTCTCCTATTCATCAACATGGAATTCATATGTGCACCTTTGTTAGATATTATTTCTAGCCTAATCAGGGGTATATGGTGATCATAGAAGCACCTATAGTTTCCATATTCATTTTATCCATGTATCCTTATAATTCAAAGGTATTTTAACTGGATTATTTTTTATCATCCGGGGGGAAGGATGAGATTATAGGTATATTATTTCGACTGTTTATTTTGAAGAGGCAATGTGGTTGGAAAATATATCTGATTTAACCTTCGTCTATAACCATATCAAAAGGTTTTTGGTAAATTATTTTCATTATATAATTTATTAACATCTTTATTGGGTTTTTTTCTTATTATTTAATTATTATATCTATAAATTTTTAGTTCACTCACATCTCCCCAATTCTTTCTAAAAACATAATAATTTTACTCCCTACATCCCCATTCCACTAGTAATCACACTATGACATTTTATTCGAGGATTAATGTATGTTTATCAATGAAAATGAATGTGATGAATTTGTATAGTCATGTTGCAAATCCAGTAATACTTATATTAATTGGGGGATATGTTTGGTGGATTCAAATTTTATTCTTTGGAGTGACAGTAATTTTATAATCCTTGATAAAATAACCGAATGCATTGAAAAATTTGAGGAAGGGGTGTTATTTTATTTCAACTTTAGTTCCATGTATTTCCCAAAATTTATCCCTTTATTTATATCTAGAAGCAACTATTATAAATTGTATAATTTATTTATTTATACTAGTTTACAAGTCAAATGTTAAAGGAGTCGTTAATATAAATTTTTCATTATGATGAACATTATAGGTGTTGAATGATCTCCATATCAAGGATATAGACTCAAGAGAGTGAGTGGTTTTCAAGAATAATTATATCAGCGACCTAATTTTGTTTTTTTTAACTGGGGATCCTCCATCTTTTCAGATGTTGAGTCTGGTATAACCTATTACAATCTATAGAATATGATTCATAATCATCCAAAAGATATCCCTTATGAAAATTCCCTAGATCCACTAAATTAGATTCATTCTACTAATTCTCCAGATCCTGATTTTTTTCACTCTCTCTTATTTTAATAGTTTTGGAACATTATAGGCCCTGATAACAATCAAATAATGAAGTATGTTTGGAATGGTGATGAAAAATTTTATTTTGTTACAGATAAATTTATAAAACATAACCCAAATGTGAAAACATAATCTTTGATCTTAGAATTCTGACATATTAGTCTTTATAATGTGGTTTATACCTATCTTCCAAAATTATGGACAATCACCTTCGAGATTGGATAAATTTTTTTATATCAGGGAACAAATTACCCTTTTTCAAGAAGAGGCTCATTAATAATGGTGAAATTATTTCACATAATGTTTTCCACCATATAAAAATAGTGTTCAGCAGTGGAATGATATGTCATTTCATGGAATATTCATTTAACTAATTCATATGATGCAGTCAAGTTGTCCATCTTACAGCTATTCTTGAGAAGCATGAATTTTGTTTCTAAATGTATTGAAATTTTTATGCACTATGTCACATTATTTTCATTCTTGATTAGGATTAATGGTTTACATAATAATCACTTTTCTCCATATTGTATCCTTCTTGAATAAAATTTTATTTCCCTGTATGTAGAGACCCAAAGCTTGAAATACATAGTTATTACATTACTTTTTCGGAATACATAATATATAACAAAAACAGACACACAAGGATCGTAATAGTTTAGTGTCTTTGGAAACATGGAACATAATCTTCTAATCATGGCGAAAGATCTTCAACATCTCCCATAAAGATCTTCTACTTTTTGTTTCCTTACCTTAAACGTTTCTTTTAATCCTGGGAGAAAATAAAACATAAAAAGGGTGATCTCAAATGCTCAGTAAGGGTAAGCATGGATAAAATAAAACATACCACACACATTTGAACCTAAAAACAAGAACATAATGTTTAAACATCAAAATCCTGAGCAACGACTTAAAACATGGAAGTACTTAAGGCATATATCATAATGGAACATAAATAATGATAACATATCATGGTAATAAAACATTTAATTGTGGAATCCATTAAGCACATGTAATGATTTCCATAGTAGCCAAGGCATTTCTACCAAGACCATCTTAGTGGACAAAGTCCCTTTCTGAATCGAGTTCACTCCTCGTTTCAGTCCTGTAACACTGAACCAGATTAACTTAATGTTCCAGCCATGTCTATATCATGACATATAAAATCTTACCCAATGCATTGGAGGGAGATATAGGTCCCACCAATCTCATAATGAAATCTTTCTTACTTGTGCCACAAAATAAACATATATCATTCATAATAACCCAACAAATAAAAAGGGTTTCATAAACATCATCCCATCATAACATAATCCATATAAAAGAAATGTATATCATTTCATAATGAGAAAATTGAAACCATGTAAATCATAGAGACATTATACTTGAAACATACACATATGAAATAATGTCATCTTAGATGGAAAATGATTTTTATAAAACACTTGAAATGAATTCTTGAGGAAAATATCATTTCTTATTCAAATTCAATTTCTTTCACAAAACATCATGAAATTTTAAAAGAAAAGGATTCATTGAAAATAGTCATGAAATCTTTTGGAGGAAGCTTCATGAAAATAAGGCTTTATAAAAATGTAAAAATCAATTCGTGCAATATAAGTTAAAAAAACATTCTTCTCGTACTTTTGTCAGAAAAGTCAAAAAGTACCTCGTAACATAAAAAAAAGAAAGATTCCTTACATACCATGTAGTAAAACTCAAGAATTGGTAAAAAGGACTTTAAACACACATGAAAATACTTTTATAAAACATGGACATGGATGATAGAAATAACCTCAGTAAATACTTACGAATAAGCAATCCCGGATAAAAATGAGATTTGAAAAATTATCCCTTACCTTAGGTCTGATGTGCTTCATATGTATCTGATCCTCCTGTATAATGATTTAAATAATTTCATTGACTTATTACAGAATTATATTAATTTTTATGATATCATTTATGGTTCACTTATGACTTTATATTACCCGTTCTTTTGTAAATTCCATGTTAAAGAGCGTTTTGGGTAAAATCGTTTCATTTGTTGTCCATGTTTTGACTTGTAATTATTCATATGATTACTTAGATAATGATTACTTAATTACAGAATATAAAACATTATTTATATATAATATATATCAGAATATACATATATCTAAAAGATCGATAAATGGAATGAAATACACCGTTCATGGAGACGGTAGGCCGTACGTACGCATGAACGTTGTTTTTGTTTCCTCATTGAATTGAATGGAATTAATTGGATGACATACATATATATATATACATAAATCCATTATCATTATTATGTCATATATTTCAGGATTACTTATTATATATACTTTATAATCATTTATGAATTGTTAATCATTGAGAATGAATCTCATCACGTTGTGGAGACGGTATTCCGTACGTACGCACGAGCGATGATATCGCTCCCATGATCATGGAATTTTATTGGAGTGTATGTATACTAGTACAGAATCAATATCACTTTACAATAATCCTATATAGTTATTATTTACACCATCATACCCATCCATGTAAGGTGGTGGCAGAAAATAGATTACACCTCGGCGTGGAGACGGTATTCCGTACATACGCACGCGTGGTGATTTTGTTTTCCGTAGGATGGATAGATGGTGAAATAGGGTTGTTTTATGATTATAATAACATATAAGTATATGATTTATACTGATGTTATTACTTCATAATGAAACAACCTAATAAGAATAAGTGGAAGAAGAAATAAAGGTGAAAGAATCGGTAACGGACATTACCTCTTCTTTGAAGCGCCTCTTTGAGACCTCCTCTTAGGGAACTAAAATTGGATTTTGAAGAAGACCAGGACCTCTAGGATGTTTCTAGGGAATTGTAGAATATAATTTGGCAGGGGTTGGCCGAGCTTGAAGGATCAAAGTGGTGTGAGGAAGAGAGGGAGGAGGTTCCCTTTTATAAGGGAGGAGAGGGGCACCTTTGGAATAACTAAAAATATTGTTTTATTATAAAGTCATATTAGGTTTTTAATAGATAAAAATTAATTTATTTCGAATATAAGGTGGGTATGGGTCTAAATACTCTAATCCAATAGAATTTAGACAATTTTATGTCATTATATTAACCTTATCTTTTAGTTTTAACTCTTAGTTAATTAGATTGACATTTACCATGTCACGTTGTATTTTTATATTATATAGTTAATAAAATTACCATATACATCCAAGAGACACCCAAGTGGTCCATTAATGATACAAATATCATGATATAAGTATATTGGCCGAACATTATATTTTTAGGAATATAATAACAATTAATAATATAATATTTGTTTTAAAAACTATTTTATGTCAATTTTGACACTATTTGGCAATTGATTGTTGTGAAACTCATAACAGATATATTATTTCGAAAAAAGTTATTTAAATAAATACTAACATGTCATATTAACATATAAAATTATTGGAATTCATAAAAAGTCTCAAATTACATTTATTTGGGTATTTATAACATCAATTATGTCAATATTTAATTAATAAGATAATTACCCCATCATCATTATGTCATAAATAAGTTAAATTATTTGAAGTCTAAAAATTACAAATAAAATACCATTATGTAGGAAATATTATTATCTTTCTAATAAATATTTATAGTCCAATTTATCTTTTGTATAACCCTATATTAAAAATTATTTAGTAATTAAACATTGATTTTAACTATTTTAACCCTTCTTTAAATAAATTAATAATAAATGTCCTAATCTATTCCATTGGGGCCTAAATGGTCCTATTTTATTCCTAAGGTTGTTTTGGGTCGAATTAAACATGTCCAATAGAATTAGGACATGTGTTAGCGTAATAATAATATCATTTTTACCCTTAATTACCCTATTTACTTTTAACCGTGGTAAAAAAAGTAAAAATTTACTATTCACCAAAAATTATTTTCATCTCATTTAACCACATTTTAGTCCTTGATATTAACCGTGTCTCTAGGATTTTTGAAATTCCACTCACAGAAGCAGTAAAATTATGTTTTATGAAAAATTTAGTTTTTTTAACTTCCACTTAGTGGTTTCACTATTCATCAAAAAAAGAATGTTTCCAGAAAAATTCCAAAAATTAGGTCTAAGATATACTTGATATTATGAATTCAAAAATTATGTCTATTTTACCAAATTCAAAACATACTAGTTGAAATAATTAATTTAAAAATTAGTTCTCGTCGTCAAAATAAATAGTGTGTTCTTAAGAGATAATAACTATCAAAAGATTGACACTTCTTTATGTCTGGTTTAAATGTGAAATTACATCCAATAACCAACATTGTATTAAATTGTAAAAATATATTCTAAATATACTTTAAAACCACTCAAATTAATAATTTATCACTATTAATTATTTCTATTAAAAAAGTTGTTTTTAATTAAAATTTAGTAATTTTCAGTATTCATCATAATATGAAAGTTATCCGAAAAGTACAAAAATTTCACCCTAAGAAAATTTTGATATTCCGAATCCGAAAATGAAGTCTGTTTTGAAAGATTAAATTTATAAAATTTCAAAAAGTGGGTATTACTATTCATAACGGCTATTTCATAATAATATTATAATAATATCTCATTTAGTGAAACTCGATATTGCGTACTACACACGCTATCGTGGAAGGTCACAATTGCGTGTAATGCAAGCCAAGTTAGGGATGTGTGTAGTGCAAGAACCTTTGGGTGTAGCGTACAACACAAGACATCAATAAAATTAAAAAGAATATTTTTCATAAAATCTCAGAGTGTTACATTCTACCCCCCTTAAAATGAATTTCACCCTCGAAATTCATCGAGGTTATAAATGGTTTACTACTCAAAAGTTTATTTAATAGAAAACAATATCGTAAAAAGGAATACCAAAACTTGGTTTTAAAAACTAAAGTATGAAACGTAACAGTTACCCAAATTAACTAATCACTGGGTTACTACATAGGAGAACATAGGTGAAAATATGGATATGGAAGAGAAATATAACCGTCATGTTCTGATGGAGATTGGTAGAGAACATGGCTATGAAAAAGAAAACAATCACAAAGCAATAAATTTGTGATGATCTAGGGTACCATCTACTTATTCAGATATAATGGCACTAGGACAACATTTTTGGTTTTCAAGATCATTTCCCTAAAGTTGAAGAATTCGAATTAGAATAAATACTTACTTTATTTTGGTAAAATCACAATGTTGTTCATGCCTTGAACAATTTCCACTTCATATCTTAAAGAAATGAATTTGAATTTGTTATTCGTGAAGTGTTAGCAAATAATGTGATAGAATGACGGGTCATTCCATCTGTCTCAAAAAAAAAGGTTAGAAAAAGTTATTAAATATACATAAGTCGATCTATATTGAGATTAATCATATATGTTTCCTAAAATGGACTTATACTTCATATATCACACTTATTAATATAATAAAACTAGTTTCTACTAAACAAGTACTTCATGTAGGCCAGTGGTACGCGATAATGGCCAGTCGTACTTTGGTTGTGGGTTCGATTCCCACAGCCTTGTCCGACGTGAGGGGCTGTCGCCCATCCTACAGGTTGTCCTTTTTCTGAAACTAAATTATTATAACATCCCATAAAGAATATCCAAAAAACTTCTATCCTTAAACAATACTAACTTATGTCCAACATAATCCATTCCATTCTTTAGTCTTATCTATAATACTGCAGTCCACTCTCATAATATAGTGAAAATGGTTACCAGAGATTTCATATAACAAGCATGTTAATACCATCATTGATCCCCATATATCATAAGATATGTCTTGTTGGTCACATTCCAAACATTAGAAGGCCTTAATCATGAATAACGATTGAATCTTAGTGAAAACATGACTGTTGTCAAAAGTTAACTCTTTCCAAATTCCAAAACCCCAATATTCTATATACTCAAACCATGATATAACTATTTCATTATATCAGTCATGAGCTCATTAATACTGTCAAACATTTAATTTTCTCCTTATCCCTTCATTATGTGCATATCAAATTCTTTCCAAAAATATCTCAATCACTTTCCATGGTTACCGGTACCATAAAATTATTGAATACCACAATAGACAAATACATAAATATTCCAGTATTACATGATACTATATACAACATTATTTTGAAATCCCATTACATAAACACTTAATCATTCCACCACATCGTTTTCATATTCAACATCGCCAATAGTGATCGCATGTGACTTCCCTTTGTCCTTTTCCTTAAGTGGTTGCTCATGTCGATCATCACTAACCCTTAGATTAGGGAATTTATTAGCATAATGCCCCATTTCCTTGCACTTGAAGCATTAAAGTGTTGGTGGTGCATTCTCTGCAGTATTTTCTTTATTCACATCATTAGCAACCCTTTTTCCATTACTTCGACACTCAGCTGCTCAATGACTTTATTTTCCACTCTTATAACATTTTCTAGTCCCACTAAGACAATCTCCAACATGCTTATTTCCACACTTTGAGCATAAGGAAACATTCAGCTTCTTTTCACCATTATTTTGAGATTTCTCCTTGAAATCCATCTTTCGTTTCTTGTCAAAACCATGTGATGGATATGTACCACCAACTTCGATTTCTACCATGATAGCACAACGCACAATTTCTTCATAGCTACTGAAGTCTCTTATAGCTAATGCCCTTCGAAGACTTGGTTTTAAGCCACTGAATAATCGATCAACTTTACTTTCATGTTGGATGATAATGCTAGATGCATACCTTGAAAGCCTTGTAAAATTCGCTTTGTATATACCAACAGATTCATCATCCTTTTTCTTTAGTTCAAGAAACTCCTTCTCCATCATTGTACGAAGAATACTAGGGAAGTACTTATTGAAAAATAAGTTCTTGAACTCGTCCCATTACATCAACTCAATTTCATCTCTTGGACTTGTATTCTTGATAAGATTCCACCATTGATCAACATCACCTTCCAAACGATATACTACTAAGATGACTTTATCATGTTCAGAACATTGAAGAACTGAAAATATCTTTTTTGTGGTACTGATCTATTGTTCAGCAACAAGTGGATTGGAAGACCCACTAAAATAAGGTGGGCGTTGCCTCATGAAGGACTCAATAGAATATTGTTCCCTTCTCTACTCATTTGGAAGTCAAGAATGATTCATAACTTTTGTAAGTATAGAAATAAGATTTTGTGCTCCATCTCCCATAACGTTGGTTTGTTCAGGAGGACAATAATTGCATCGCCCATTACATTGAACAATATGGTTCCTTCGGGTTCCAGCCATCGTATAAATCCCAAAAATAATAGTGTGAGAGGCAAAAATCACGCTAGGGAAAACAACAAAATAGAGGGGGGGTACCTTCAATATCTAACATCTTAGGTTTAATTCTATGATCGTTACCGTAATTCTAGGACTATAACCTATAATTATACTTAACCTTAGGGACATCCATAGACATACCTTATAAATATATCTAGGGATCTAACTAAAGTTATCGCATCCTAGTTTCCAAAGGTTGACTAAACCATTCCTCTGATACCAACTGTAGAGACCTGAAGCTTTACGTACATAGATATTACATTAATTTTGCAGAATACATAATACATAACAAAAACAGACACACAAGGACCGTAATAGTTTAGTGTCTTTGCAAACGTGGAACGTAATCTTCTAATCGTGGTGAAAGATCTTCAACATCTCCCATAAAGATCATCCACTTTTTGTTTCCATACCTAAAACCTTTCTTTTAATCTTGGGGGAAAATAAAATATAAAAAGGGTGAGCTCAAATTCTCCGTAAGGGTAAGCATGGATAAAATAAAACATACCATACACATTTGAACCTAAAAACATGAACATAATGTTTAAACATCAAGATCTTGAGAAACAACTTAAAACATGGAAGTACGTAAGTCATAGATCAAAATGGAACATAAATAATGATAACATAGCATGGGAATAAAACATGTAATTGTGGCATCCATTAAGCACATGTAATGATTTCCATAGTAGCCAAGGCATTGCTTCCAATACCATCTTAGTGGACAAAGTCCCTTTCTGAATCAAGTTCACTCCTCGTTTCTGTCTGTAACACTAAACCAGATTAATTTACTGTTCCAGCCATGTCTATATCATGAGATATAAAATCTTTACCCAATGCATTGGAGGGAGATATATGTACCACCCATCACAAAATTAAATCATTCTTACTTGTGCCACAAAATAAACATATATCATTTATAATAACCCAACGAATAAAATGGGTGTCATAAACACCATCCCATCATAACATAATCCATATAAAAGAAATGGATATAATTTCATAATAAGAAAAGTGAATCCATGTAAATCATAGAGACATTATACTTGAAACATACACATATGAAATAATGTCATCTTATATGGAAAATGATTTTGATAAAACACTTGAAATGAATTCTTGAGGAAAATATCCTTTATTTTTCAAAATCAATTTATTTTCACAAAACATCATGCAATTTTAAAAGAAATGGATTTGTTGAAAATAGTGATGAAATATTTTGTAGGAAGCTTCATGAAAATAAGGCTTTATAAAACCGTAAAAATCCGTTTGTTCCATATAAGTTAAAAAAACATTTTTCTCGTACTTTTTTCGGAAAAGTCAAAAAGTACCTCGTAACGTAAATAAATGAAAGATTCCTTACATACCATGTAGTAAAAGTCAAGAATGGGTAAAAATTACTTTAAACACACATAGAAAATACTTTAATAAAACATGGACATGGATGATAGAAATAACCCCAGTAAATACTTACGAATAAGAAATCCCGGATAAAAATGAGATTTGAAAAATTATCCCTTACTTTAGGCCCGATATGCTTCGTATGTATCCGAACCTACTGTATAATGATTTAAATAATGTCATTGACTTATTATAGAATCATATTCATTGTTATGATATCATATATTGTTCACTTATGACTTTATATTACCCGTTCTTTTGTAAATTCCATGAAAAAGATCGTTTTGGGTAAAATCGTTTCATTTGTCGTCCGTGTTTTGACTTGTAATTGTTCATATGATTACTTAGATCATGATTACTTAATTACATAATATAAAACATGATTTATATATAATATATATTCAGAATATAGATATATATATATAATAGATTGATAAATGGAATGAAATACACTGTTCACGGAGACGGTAGGCCGTACGTACGCATGAATGTTGTTTTCGTTTCCTCATTGAATTGAATGGAATTAATTGGATGAAATACATATATATATATACATAAATCCAGTATCATTATTATGTAATATATTTCATGATAACTTATTATATATACTTTATAATCATTTATGAATGGTTAATCATTGATAATGAATCTCATCGCGTCGTGGAGACGGTATTCCGTACGTACACACGAGCGATGATATCGCTCCCATTATCGTGTAATTTGATTGGAGTGTATGTATACTAGTACATAATCAATATCACTTTACAATAATCATATATAGTTATTATTTATACCATTATACCCATCCAAGTAAGGTGGTGGTGGAAAATAGATTACACCACGGTGTGGAGACGGTATTCAGTACGTACGTACGCACGCGTGCTGATTTCATTTTCCGTATGATGGATTGATGGTGAAATAGGGTTGTTTCATACATATAATAATATATAATTATATTAGTGATACTGATTATATTACTTCATAATGAAACAACCTAATAATAAGAAGTGGAAGAAGAAATAAAGGTGAAAGAATCGGTAACGGACATTACCTCTTCTTTAAAGCGCCTCTTTGAGACCTCCTCTTATGGCACTAAAATTGGTCTTTGAAGAAGACCAGGACCTCTAGGATGTTTCTACGGAAGTGGAGCAGAGAATTTGGTAGGGTGTTTCATAGCTTGAAGGCTCAATGTGGTGTGAGGAAGAGAGGGAGGAGGTTCCCTTTTATAAGGGAGGAGAGGGACATCTTTGGAATAACTAAAAGTATTATTTTATTATAAAGTCATATTAGGTTTTTAATAGCTCCAAATTGATTTATTTCTAAGCTAAGGTTGGGATGGGTCGAAATCCTCCCATCCAATAGAATTTAGACAAGTTTAGGTCATTATATTGACCTTATCGTTTAGTTTTAACTCTTAGTTAATTAGACTGACATTTACCATGTCACTTTGTATTTTTATATTATATAATTAATAAAATTACCTTATACATCCAGGCGACCCCAAAGTGGTCCATTAATGATAAACCAATCATGATATTAGAATCTTGGCCGAACCTTAGGTTTTTAGGAATATAATAACAATTAATAATATAATATTTGTTTTAAAAACTATTTTATGTCAATTTTGACACTATTTGGTAATTGATTTTTGTAATACTCATAACAGAATGATTAGTTATGAAAAATTTAATTAAATAAATACTAACATGTAATAATAACGTATAAAATTATTTTAATTCATAAAAAGTCTCAAATTACATTTATTTGGGTATTTATAACATCAATTATGTCAATATTTCATTAAAAAGATAATTACTGCATCATCATTGTGTCAAAAATAAATTAAATTATTTGAAGTATAAAAATTACAAATAAAATAAAATTATGTAGGTAATCTTTTTATCTTTATAATGAATATTTATAGTCGAATTTATCATATTTATAACCCTATATTAAAAATTCTTTATTTATTAAACATTGATTTTAACTGTTTTAACCCTTCTTTAAATAAATTAATAATAAATGTCCTAATCTAATACATGTGGGCCTAAATGGTCATATTTTATTCCTAAGGTTGTTTTGGGTCGAATTACACTTGTCCAATAGAATTAGGACATGTGTTAGGGTAATAATAATATCATTTTTACCCTTAATTACCCTATTTACTTCTAATTGTGGTAAAATAAGTAAAAAGATACTATTCACAAAAAAATTATTTTCATCACATTGAACCACATTTTAGTCCTTGATATTAACCATGTCTCTTGGATTTTCTAAATTCCACTCATAGAAATGGTAAAATTATGTTTTATGAAAAATTCAGTTTTTTAACTACCACTTAGTGGTTTCACTATTCATAAAAAAAACGTTTCCAGAAAAATACCAAAAATTAGGCCTAAGCTATATTTGATATTATGAATTCAAAAATGATGTCTATTCTACCAAATTCAAAACATACCAGTTGAATTAATTAATTTAAAAATTAGTTCCCGTCGTCAAATCAAATAGCGTGTTCTTAAGAGATAATAACAATCAAAAGATTGACACTTGTTTATGTCTGGTTTAAATGTGAAATTACATCCAATGAACAACATTGTATTAAATTGTAAAAATATATTATAAATATACTTTAAAACCACTCAAATTAATAATTTTTCACTATTAATTATTTCAATTAAAAAAGTTGTTTTTAATTGAAATTTAGTAATTTTCACTATTCATCAGAATATGAACGTTATCCGAAAAGTACCAAAATTTCACGCTAAGCTAATTTTGATATTAAAAATCCGAAAATGAATTCCATTTTGAATGATAAAATTTATAAAATTTCAAAAAGTGGGTATTACTGTTCATAATGGCTAGTTCATAATAATGTTATAATAATTTCTCATTTAGTGAAACTCGGTATTGCGTACTACACATGTTATCGTGGAAGGTCACAATTGCATGTAATGCAAGCCAAGTCAGGGATGTGTGTAGTGAAATCTCCTTTTGGTGTAGCGTACAACACAAGACATCAATAAAATTAAAAAGAATATTTTTCATAAAATCTCGGGTTGTTACACTGTATCTTTGTATTAATGTTAAATATGTATTTTGTAAACATATTTTAGAGTATCTAGAAGTAAATTCAATCACGGTGAATGGGTTTATCATCAAATCCCTCTAATTTCCATCTTATTCATTTCTAATGATATTTTTTTTCTTGAGGGCCACATTAGAGTAATGTTACTGTAATAATAATCCCATTCAATGTAACCAAATGTATTGAAGGAAATTTGTTAATGTTTTGAAACGAAAAGATTTATTTTGAAATTATAATTTTTTCAATAAAAGAGATAACATACAACATTAATCTTATCTTTCTATTGTTTAGAAAAACCTTAAACACAATGACTTCCAAAAATCCTAGTAAGATCTATGAATGAGTTTTTCTAATCATATTCTGACAATGTCTCATTGAATATATAGGGATGATCAAGTTGAACAGTTTAAAATAGGTATAAATAAATTATTATAAAATTTTTGGTTCATGACATTCCTTCATATACTGTATCCCTATTAAAAATATGTGGATTTTTTTTAAAATCCCCATTATTTTATTTAAATATTCATAATTAGACCCAATAATTCCTAGAATAAACCCCTTAGCCTTGCACGAGAAATGTTCTATGTTACTAAAATATATAAGGTACTGGCTTTAGAGATATTAATTGGTTCAATGATTCCATTATTGTAATTAAATTTTTTATTATTATTCACAAAACATATTATACATGTTCTTAGGTTATTCACATTATGTTCTTCTATCAGTAGTACTTTTTTTCCAATGAATTTGGTCACCTACCCTAGGTTTCTGTATAAAAACATCTAAGGATCTCGTGGCATTATAAATAGAGGTTTGTATTAGATAACTGGTGTTTGATTAAAAATAAATAAATGTAGTGACTGATATATTGTTAATATCGGTGGTATTAGTTTAACATCACATACTCTTACATTTTTGGAGTGTTACAGGGTTCTGAAAAATCCAACAAGGATCACTGTGGGTTTTTTTTGAGAAGATGGATTCATGGTTTAATGGAATTGAATAAAATGTCAAATTTATCATTCGATTTATGACTAGTTATGGTGGGAACTTCTTCATTTATATATTGTAGAGTTCGGATGATTAATCTGTTAAATGATGAAATAGAGTGGCGTTTGAGGTGTTGTACCCTATGTTCCCACAAATAGGAAAAATACATATGAATCATCTTGTCCAACCAAAAGATATTTTTTCATTTGGATAGTCTGATTTTGTATTCTCCATAATATGGATTTATTCAACCCAATATATCCTTATTGACTATAATTGTTCACTATAATTGGACTCAATCATATATTCCACTCACATGATTCCTCCTGGCACTATAGAAAGGGTTTTTTTTAATTTGGCATAAATTTTTTTATTAAACCACTTATTTCTATAGTTATATGTCGTATATTTTCTAAATGTGGTACTCTTGAAATATTTTTTAGAAAATTGATAGGATGTGTGTGGTCTCCGGGATGATATGGTTTCATATGAATGAATTCATATTTTTGGGGGTGGGCATACCAATTTTTTTACATTAATATTTTGGTTATGTGCCTACCAACATGGAGCCATAATGCTATATCTTGCACATGTATATCATGTATCCCCAATATATGCAAATTGTAACTTCCCCAATAGGTTTTATAAAATTAATATTGTCTATTTGATTTCATTATTTTTATGGTTGGTTTATGTATTTTGGCATAGGACTCCTTTATGTTTGTCTTTTCAGCTTTTCAAACATATCATGCTTCCAACTAGAGTCCCCTTATAGATAAATCACATTCCATCATTATTATTTTTCAACAATATATTGAGAAGGGGTAGAGTTTGGACATTCAGGAATTTTAATTACAAGATTTTATCACTTCAATATTATCATCTTATAGGGATATAAAATTGTTAATATTGATGATGGAGACTATTCTTTTTTTTTCAATGTATTTTAATAGAAGAATTTATTATTTATCTATCTTGAGAGTAATTTTATGGTTTGTTTCCTATAATCCTAGGGAGTTTTAGTAGGTTCATAAGTTTGGTTTTCTTGAGCTCCCTCGTTGGCTTGGATCATGTTTTTGGTCTGATTCAAAATCAATTTGTTAGTTCTACATTACATTTTCTAAAAACTTATTTATATATTTATATTGAATAACCAATTGTTAAGATCCACTATTTCTAAAATAAACCTCTTTTTAGTTGGATTGAGTGGTAACCCATACATAATCTATTAGATGAATTATTACATATCATGGAAGCCCTTATTAATAGGCTAGAAGTTCCCTTCATAAATATTTATATTTTCACGTATTAATATATATTTATATTCTTATAAATTTTAAATTTTATTTGTATATTATATGGCTGTGTATGCATATATATGTATATTCATGTAAAAATAATTATATTTATTTATATCGAAAGGGATGGATAAATTGAAAACTAGTCAAAAAATAAAATAAAATTCAATAATTAATGAATTAATGTTATTGGGATTTTACAATTCTCTCTTTCAACCATATCACAAGAATATCATGGAACAACATCCATCCACACCATTTCATGAAATCTAACATCATTATAGAAAAATAGAACAATAATTAAGTTAATATAACTAATGATATGTGTGATGAAAAAATTAATGGACTACTAATCCTACAAGAATTATATACATTGATGGAGTAGTACTAGTTTGGTATTAAACTAAAATTTCAAAATATATACCAAAATAGAAATAGTGTCTCACTCAAGCCAAAAAAGTATCCTTGCATAAGGAATTCAAATCATAAAAACCATAATGATGTTATTCGTCTCCTCTACCAATGAAAATTATTTTCCACATTATTCATATAATTAACCCATCATTTCCCCATGATAATTAATGAAAAATAATTAAAAACCACATTACAATTTAGTTCCCTTTGAATGCACATCCATATTTTTAACCTATTATTGAATGTTATCCTGTAATGATAAAACTTTATTTTTATTTAGTTTAATTAACTTTGACTCCAAATATTTTATAGACAATGAATCATAAAATGATTTTCTCGACATTCAAAAATTTATTGGGATCTATCATTATTATTCTACATATGAGGTGTTTCATGTAATCTATGACTAAAATATCACTTCCATTATAAGTAAATTTTTCCTAAAAACCCATATATTCTAGCATGCCTCAACAGTATTAGAAAATATTTGATTACTTAGTTATACCAAAAAATTATGTATTTATCTTGTAATGGTGGGGATGATCTTATATACTATGGTATTGAAGTTGTACATACACCTAATGTGAAAAAATATTCTTTAAATTATTGGAAAATAAATTTTACATCCAATGATGAATACAATCTTCAATTATTGACCAGGGAATGACATAAATACAATAAGGTTTATGATCATGGGAATTCCTTCATTCATTAGATGGTATGATTAAATGAATTTGTGACAATATAAAGTGTGGTCAAGATATTAATATCACTAGTTTGTGGTAATTTTTAATCTAATCGCAATATAGTTTATAATTTTTGTGATAAATAAATAATACAACATTTTGTTGAGAGATCCAATTGATAATTGGTTCCCAAATGGGGGTTTCATTTGTACTCTTGAATTATTAATAATAAATACTAGTATTTATTCAATTATATCAACAAACAAATATCTAATGTTTATTTCATGCTCAGTTATATAATAAACATTGTCAATCAAATCTCATATTGGAATTATAACCCAATTATAATGCCGCAAATTTAGGTCATAGTTTCTAATAACAAACCCTTTTGAATTTTTCATGATTCTATAGTATTCATCTATCTGCAATATCCAAAGAGAAAAATAAATATATTATAGATAACGGGTTTTTAGATTTCTATGTATTTTTTATTAAAAGAGATCTAACTTTCCTTGTTTTTCTTTAATCACCATACACATAACGTTAACCATAATAGACCTATAAAAATTTTATTTATTTTTTATACACCTCCATATAAAATTAATTTTTTAAAAACCTTCTTTCCATATTATATTAAAAATATTCTTCACATATATATTCCATATATAAAAATGTACCTGATATCTATGTTCAATATTTTTATAAAATCATATGGATAGTTACATGGCTTAAATGTAAAACATAACATGGATATAATCAAATGATTGAATCAAAATATCCTTCCACTCAATGAAATATATTTTCCTCTAAATTTTATAACATTTTTCATAGTATATACTGAAAATTATGGTGAAAAAAATAACCTTGGGCCTCCCCAAAAACATAAGGTCCCCAAAATACATCAATAAAAGAGTATCATCATTGATATTTTTATATATTTAAATACATTTCTATTTTTTATATATATTTATTAATATATATATATACTCATATATATATATTATGTTGGTATATATATTCTGGTCAGGTGCATGGTTCAAGGATCTCATTACATAGAAGCGGGAGGGGAGGGGCCTCTACATTGATTCAATTTTAATAAATGCCTAGGATAGTAATTTTTTTAATAAAAATTTTAATAGTGTGATATGTTTATTTAGTGATTAATTTCAATTCATGTATGTTTGGGATCCCACTCATTCACATATACTAGCTTCTTTTGAAAATAAGAAAAATTTGTTTGGAATATATATCTATATGTCTGTTAATATGTGTGTGTGTGTGTGTGTGTGTGTGTGTGTGTTTGTTTATATATTTCTATGTTTATATATAGATATATTTATTTTTATATATATTTATTTTTATTTTTATATTATGATATGTATTTATATATATATGTATATATATGGTTTTAATGTATTTATATATATTTATATGTATGTTGTTATGTATAATTTATGTTTCTATATAAATAATTATATTCAACTACATATATATATATATATTTACATAGATTTATATTTAGTTACATTTCATCGAATATATTTATAACTAGAGGTTTGTATATATATAAATATATATGTGTGGGTACAAATATTGATCTGTGAATATATATGTTGTTGGGTGTGTACATAAATATATTTGTGTATATGTATTTATGTGTCTTTCTATATATATAAATATGTATGTATGTATGTATGTAATTAAATATATTTACATTTGTGAACATAAATATGTTTGTCTATGTGTATTTGTGTACATGTGTAAATAAAAATATTAGTTTTTATAAATATTTAGTTCATTACAAAAAAATATGTTTTTGTGTGTCTATATTAAAATTTCTGTGGGTGGGTGTGTTTTGTTATATGTTTTTTGTGTTTCTATATATATAAATTCTTTTTCATATCTATATATACTTATATATGTGTACATAAATATGTTAATTGTTTCATTGTAAGAACCTACATCTGCAAGAGTTTGAAATTCTTGATGAAATTTTAATTTTGTTTAATAGACATTTAAAATTTTAAATCAATACATGAAATGAGATTTTTAGGGTTGTAATATCTCAAACTATTGTTTTATAAAATAATATTGAGTCTTATAAGGTATCCAAGGTGTTTGGATGAGTTTTAGAGGCTTTATATTGTGTTTCGGGAGTTCTGGGTGTTTTTAGGAATGTGTGCAGGGTTTTGTGTACAATGTTTAAGAGAAATAGTGTGACACCATTATGTTCAGAAGGTTTTGAGATAATATTAAACTTGAAAAAGTTCTGTTTCATGAATGTAGAACTATTTATGATAAACCATGTAAGGAAAAATGAGGAAAAGTCTGGGGATCAGGAGGTTCTGAGATAAATTGCATGGGTTAGGCATGTTTTCATACAAAACGTGTTCCCTATTATAGATAAGAGGAAGTATTCAAATCATAGTTGGTTCATAGTGTTTTAAACTAGTTTTTAAAATTATAAAATGATATGGGTGTTACACATTAAAGATTTGTACAATTGGTGCACGATTTATCCAACCGTGTGGCCAAACTGTTCGAGTGGTTTCTTTTGAAAAATCATATTTTATTGTTGGCACGCAATTCACAAAACAGTGTGGCTACCTTAGTTTCATGAAAATTACGAAATGATCAAACCCCACCCCACTCAGAGGTTTACCCTTTCAACCCTCATTCTCTCCTATTTCAGACACACATATTAGTGGCTCCCCTACCCCCTTCCTCTTCCTCTTATTATATTTAGAAGTGTTTTTATTTTTCTTTCTTTTCATTAGAGGTGAGTTATATTCCACAGGTTTGTTCACCTATTTACTTATTTTTCTCTTTAATTTTTGGGATATTTATATAGGGTTCTTAACGATTCCATCTAATAATGGTGAAATCGTCAATTTCTTATGATTTTTCTGGTCTGCAAGTATAGAAGTGATATTATGTCTAATTACACACTTCAATGCATGGTGTTTCAAAATAGAATGTTCTGACACATAATTTTTATAGTTTAACCATGATTTATTAATTTTATTACTATTTTTACATGGTATCATCTCATAGGTATTTTCCTATGATTGGTTTTGAATATCCATTAATAAATGAATTATAATTGTCATAATGAATTATATTTTTATTCTTGTTATAATAATAGAGCCTTGGTGATCATAATGAGCCCGGTTGGGTTCCACATGGGTGAGACAATCCATGTTCTTGGTAAGACATCCAGGCACTATATTTATTTTGGAAATGTTTTCAATGTATTATGTATTCTAAGTGCTTTACCAAAATACTTCTAAATTTATTTTCTTGTGTATGTGGTGTGTGTTCCTTAAATACCATAAGTTTCATTTTTTATTCATTGTTTTATGATTTGAATTCTACTTATAAGATTAACATGATCAAGCTCATTAGTTCTTTTATTTAAATGAAATGAATGGATAATGGGTAGATCATAGAAATAACTGGTTTAGACTTTTATTAGAATAAAATGTGGTGTTCTATTTGGTGATTTTCTTGAAATTCATATGGGTGTCTTAGAATGGTATTAAACATGTGCATTGGGATTTGACCTTGTTTTTTTTGTCTAAAAAAGAAAACTATTTTTTGGAGAGATTAGTTTCATTAAATGAGTTGTTTCCATCCAAATGATTTATATGGGTTTCAAATAGATTGTTAATTTTTATTTGAAATCGTTGGTAAGTGACTTCATTGGTGAATATTCTTCAAGGGATATTGTGATGGTGTTAACGGGAAATGTAGTCATTGTTCCATACTTTTCATTCAATGTGAATGTCTAAAATTTTAAAATGTGCAATGAGATATTTTTCATTGGTTTATTTTTGGAATTTGAAAATGGTTTTGGAATGGTTCAAGTGTGTTTTTATTTTAATTCCCTATAGGGTCCATAGTAAGTTGTAATTGATAAAATAGGGTTGTATTGTTTTCTTGAACTTGTTGTGTGGTCATGATGTTATAAATGGGTTTTAAATAATGAAGGGATGGTATGGGTGATGGAATGATGATATATGAAAATGTAGTATACTATGCATAAGGTGTCAGAATGATACTATATAAACTAAGAGAATACATTATGGATTATGTTCCAGACAAAGGTTCTGGGTGATAATGGCATACCAAATGGAAATGGATGTTGTATATATGCTCATCCTCACTCAAAAATGACTAATTAAACTCTAGGCCCCACCAATGTTATGAATATATTTATTCTCGCTTGATGATACTGTAACTATTGTTATGTTTTTATGATTTTGATAGACATGATGTTTAGTATTTTTTGAGGTAGTTTGTTATATGGTTTGGTGAAAATGATTATTTATCCATGCATTATATTTATATGGATTCTTGGGTTAGATGAATCTACTGATATTATAGACACTGATGGAGCAAGTAAATGAGTTAGGTTTTATTAGAGTATGTTTTATGACCCATTATTTTAATGAGTAAGAAATAACCCTTTTGATGAATTAGATATGATGAACCCCAATGTTACTAATTAGTAGACTATTTTAGGTTGTTAAATGATTGGTTAGCCATGGTGTCACCTTATAACCCATTAACGAGTAGAAACTAGATGATTTAATGGGTGTCTGGAATTTTGAACCTTTTTGAAATTTTTATTTAATACACTTTTTACCTGCATTAACATTTATAATGATTGATATTTGATTTAGACACCGTTGGTGGTGTTCAATTGAGTTGTACCGACACCTTACTCGGGCCACCATTGAACTTGGGTTCCCAAGTAGCTCTCACATGTTATATGGCCACATTGGTTTCTTCTAAGGACCGTGTTGAGTGCAGTTAGGCTATGAATGATTGTTCATGTAGTTTCTTGTGACTATATGGGTCTGTCTTGGAGGCATTGTGGAGACTTTTTTTATTTTTGTATGTTTGGTTACTGTACCAATGAGAATTTGGTTATATTCAAGATATGGTCATTTGGTCCCTTAACTCATTTATTTTATTACAGTATATTTCGGTATCAATTTATTTATTTTCCTGCTCAATGTGATGCATATGTTATTTGTTTATTTACTTCTGAGTGTACACTCGGATATAAGGGTATAGTTTCCTCAATGTTCCACTTTAGACACTCAATGGTAGTATGATGCCACATGTGTATAAGGATACACACATGAGGTCATGTTCATGACTAAGTCATGAATTCAGTTTAGTGTAACACATGAAGGGGAGTTACAATGTGGAATCCGAGTAGTGGATTTCCCATTATTGAGTTTAATTTCATCATTCATGAGTGTTTGTTTACATGGGTTTCATGATCTGTTCACTAGTATATTAATATGGATGTTCATGTAAATTTCATAAAGTTATTTAGAAATAAAATTACATTTCCATAATGAAAATTAATATGATTTTATAGATTTATATATCATTTGGTTATATAGAATGTGAAAAATCTATTCGACTGATCATTAATGAAAATGATTTTGATAGTTTGGCTAGTTTTAAGAAAAATATAATCCTGTGACATTTTATTTAACATCATGTTTATATATTTCATACAAAACATTAAATAACTGATAATATGTACAATAAAATCTTATTTAACCATCATTATGTTTTTATGACCTACCCTGAAGATATAAGTGTAAAATGAAAACGTATTGTCCTTGGTGGTGGTAAATTTTCTCACCAAAGATGATATAATTTTTTTAGAAAAAATGATACATGGGGATATAGGTAGATGAAACATTCCATTAATATAATAGAATTAATTTATTTAAAACATACTGGAGTTATCCTTCCTCTTAGATAGGTTGAGTTGATTAGTGTATAATACATGAAATGAAATAGAAAAGAAATTAAAGAAATTGATTGATTATTTAACTCATGTATTTCTCCTACTGGAGAAACTCATTATAAAAAAAGGTTTTGTATATTGATGAGAACAAGAGCACGTGGATGAGGTGGAGGTATTTTGGAAGTGTACTGGAAAAAATATAGACAATATTTATTATTTAGGAGATGTGAGGAAAATAGCGAGTGAGGGGTGGTCTTTAAAGGGAAGGAGAGGTGTGTATTCACATTATGCTATTCATTTTTTTTTAATTTTGGCACAAGAAAATGAATAGTTAGAACATTATAATTAAATATATTAAAATAATTATGGAGAGTTTGAGATTTTTCTATTATATCAACCATACATCATCAATGATTCAGAAATTCATGTGTTTAACTTTTATCCAAAATTTTCAATTTTTTGTAATCACATAAATTCACGTATTTTAAAAAAAACAAAAAATTATCTGAAAAAATTATTAAAGAATAATAATAAAAAATAACTCCCTTTTATGAAAATAATTTTAAAATTACGAGATATTGAATTTCTTATTTAAATCATCATTACATGGAAAGTATCAATTTTAAAATTATATCATCCTTTATAACACTAGGGAAATTAAATAAAGTCTCATACAATTTTCAAATAATTATACAAAAAATAATAATTTATAAAACTATTTAAAAAAATAAATTTATATTAAAAATATTATATTAATTATAAAACTATAAATAAACAATTATGTTTTAAAAATTTTACAATACATAATTTATAATATAAAAAATATTTATTTACAAATATCATGATAAAATTATATGATATTTTCATTTATAATATGGCTATATGTATTTTGTGCTTTCATAAATTAGGTTACTATTCTATTGTCCTAATTACTATTCCTAATGGTCACATTACTATTCCAAAGGTCAAGTTACTATTCAATTATTATAGGATTGTTAACTACAATAAATACCTCTTATTCCATTAATCCTTCATTTATAATGTTTATATTGTGTTCTCAAAGTGATTTTATATTGTTTATATTGTACGAAAAAAATATAATAAGTGAATTTCCATTGCTAAAATTTTGGGTCATTACATTGTTCCCCCTAATTAAATTTCAACCTCGAAATTTTATTTTACATTATATGTTAATAATATGCGAGCATACTTCTCCTTCATCGCTTCCTCCGATTCCCATGGTGCCTATTCATATATATGGTTCCTCGATGGTACTTTAATTAGGTGAGTATTTTGGTTGCCTAAAACATTATATCTATGCTCTAAGATCTTCACTGGATGCTCCACATAAGAGAGACCATTTTCCAATTGTACCACCTCTAAATTCAGTAAATGTAGGTTATATGGTATGTATTACCTCAATAGGGATACAAAGAATACACCATGTACCAAAGAAAAAGCAGGATGAAGTGTCATCCAATAGTCCACAGCTCTGACTGAGATCAAGGATCTCGAAGGGACCGATGTACCTCAAAATCAACTTTTCTTTCTTCCCCAATCTCATGATCCTCTATAACAGAGATATGCAGAGGAACACTATGTCTCCCACGGTAAACTGTAGGACTCATCGATGATGGTCTCTATAGCTCTTGTGTCAACTTTGTTATTCCTTGATGCAATTATTAATGGTTAACACCTACCCTACATTTTATCGACTATTTTATGCCTTAGAAGCTAATGTTCATTGACATCATCCCAAAAAACCGATGTTCTTCATTTTTTTCCTTAAAGGGATTCATATGGATCCATTTGGATTATAGAGTGGAAACTTTTTTAATAAGAGAACTCAACTAGAGGTATATGTTAGTCCCACATTCCTTTTTTGTCTATATAACATGCTTTAAACATGGCTTATTATCTCTAGAAAATCCACTCAGATTAGCCCTCAGTTTGAGTATGATATATCATTGTTAAGTTCATTTAAGAGTTTAGAGAATGTTGGAGACTTTTCCATAACATTTAGGTCAATCTTGAATATCGATTGGATATAATCGATAGTGGTACTAAATGTACCCTTACCACTAATCTGATGTATATCCATGAATGTTGATCTAGATAAATGTACTCTATAAATGCAATAATGTGTTATTTCATTGTAGGATTATTCAATACAACCCATGTATAATTATAAATGTTTTTTACAGATTTCTTTTGAAGTTTAGTGACAATGTACATGGTAGTTTGTTACCATTTCCATATTGGTATATGTGATGTTTTAATTATCAACATATAATTTTGTCTTTAAGAGTTCATTTGTAGAGATAACAGGTACATTGATTTATATTCTATGATCTTATTATTCCTATTGTCCCACCAATAGTTTTACTATAGATCTCGATACATATTGGTTCTTCGCTGGTGAATTGGGAAGGTTGAGCTATTTGCATCATTCAGAAACTCCGTATTTATCTATAGACCAGATTCTACCCATAGTAATCACACAAATTGTACAATTCCTTACTCATCAATTTCATTTTCCTTAGAAGGGTCCAGAGATATTCCATTACTGGTGATAACATTCCCTAAGAAGGATATTTCCCCTATCCAGAAATCACATTTGATATACACTACAAAAGTTTCACCCTTCTCAAAATCTTTAGAACCATATTAAAATTTCCGTAAAGTTCATATTTCTCTTTTAGTATATCATAATTTCATCAATAAATACTACCATAAAATTTTCAAGCTAATATCCAATGACTCTGTTCATTAAATCCATGGAAATAGATGGCTCATTAGTAAGTCTGAAATAAATCACAATGAACATATAGTGTCCATAACTTTTTTGAATGATAGTCCTAGATCTATCTTCCTTCCACACCATTAATCGGTGATATTCTGAGAGAAGTTCCGCCTTATAGAAATAATTAGTACCACATAGCTTGTCAAAAAACTCATTTATCCTTGGAATTGGAAACTTGTTATTCATTGTGATTTTATGGGCTCATGATAATCAATGAAAAAGACCATTATTCCAATGTTACACTTTATGAATATGACTGGCACACCCAATGTTGAGGAACCCAGGTTAGTGAATCCATTTTCTGTATTCTATATTAATATATTCGAAAATTCCTCTGGCTCAATGATGGCAATTCTATACAGTTTATATGTTATATGTTGATTTATAGGAATGATTTAAATTTGGAACTCAACTTCCTTATTAGGAGGAAGAGAAAACATTTATTTAGGGAACACATAAGTGAAGTCCCTCGCAATAGGCATGACTTCAAGCATGATTCTCCCTATTTTCTCAATCATTGGAGCTAGATATAATGATCAGAAGACATTAATATCTACAATCATATTAACAAATCGAAAATATATTCATCCTCCTCCTTGAACATGTACAAAATTAGAGGATTCTTCCGAATGTGGATATTGATCTCCCATTCTATAAAGTTAATGTTTTATTTTTATTGACATCTCCAATCCATGCCTAGAAAATCATAAAAGTACACTGAATGAAGTGTGAAATGATATAATGGGAGGTTCACTCAAAAAACACTAACTGGGATGGAGTTATATAATTAGGATAAAATAAATTCCCCATTTTATATTCTCATAGATAACTCAGACATCTTATTTTGAGGTAGTGTTTCAATGGTGTTTTTAACCATTCAATATACGTAATAATGAGTAGATTAAGAAAACAACGTGGTCTCTATTCATGAATGAATGAACAATATACATGTCACCACATTATTGTCTTGTTCCACCTCAGTAGTAGTAACGACATAATCCTTCCCATGGACCTTGGTTTTGGTGGTTGATGGCACTGATAACCCTTATAGACTCGAGGTTTGGTGCGCTAGATTACATTACCCCCTTACATTCTACTGGTCAAGCATCAACACATTTTTGGTGTTCTCCATTCCTCCATCATACCAGCTATATTATTATTTTATCTTTCATATTCATGATCTTGATGGAATTTTCAACCATTTTTATAGAATTTCACTATCTCTTTGATGAAGTTTCGATGATGCATATTGTAACGACCCGAAATTTTAAATAAATCTTGTTTCCTAATTTTATGTGTTATTTTATTTTTATACTCAACAAAAATGTTTCATTTGATTACATGATTATAATTAAAATGAGACTGATGGGTTTTTACTGTTATATGACCATTGTTCAATATGACCGCTGGAAACTAAACGTTTTGATTATTGTCTCTAAATACAAGTAATCTTGGTTAATTAATATAGAAAGAAGATTCGATGGCCTCACCCAGTAGTCTTGGACCGATCGAAGCCCATATAGCAGAACTTGGGAAAGAGGTATCACCACTGGGCTTTACTCTTGACCAAAACCAAGCTGAACTTCATCTTGTGAAGCTAGAACGTGATTGCCTTCGCGAGAAGTTCAAACTGCTAGAAATTACTACTCGTGCGATGTTGGTCGAGCCTCCCTCAGATTCTCTCACCTTAGCACAGATTACACTTAGGTCCTATGCTGGTGTGATTAGGGGCTATGTAAGGAGACTGTAACTGCCTTGTGTAATCCTTTGTTTTAAATAAAAATTGGGATTTCTTATTATGATGAAGTTTATGAATTTTCAAATGACCGGATAAATATAGTTTGCATATTTTTGATGAATTTTAGAAAATGGATATTTTAAAAATGTTTATGTAAACCTTAAATAATTAAAAATGTGTAATGATTTTTGAAAAATGGTCGTCTACAATTATGTTCAGTACGAAATTTAGAGTCTAATAAGATCAACATAATTTTTGATGAATAGTAAATTATGAATAGTGATTTTATGATTAGGATTAGTAATGTGTCCAAATGGATTAGTAATCTCACTAAAAGAAAGTATAAATATAATCTAGGCACCTTGATTAAGTAATGTGATTCAATAAAATGGTAAAATAATGGTTTCATAAATTATTATTAAACTATTAGTTTTTTCGATTGAATAGTGTTTTTTAATTAAAAATTAAATTAAGAATATTTCAAAAAATTATTTTTATAAAATGGATTTCATTTTTGAACTCAGAGCACCAATATTATGTTATGGTAATTTTTGGGGTTTTTTCTGAAATAATGAATTTTTGGTGAATAGTGTATTTATTTAAAAAATAATTTAAAAATATTTAGAAAATTATTTTTATAAAATGGAGTTCATTTTTGAAATCAGATCATTGATATTTGGTTAAGGTGAGATTTTTGGATCTTTCTGAGAAAGTTGAATTTTCAGTGAATAGTAAAAATACAGTTTTAGGGTTTCGGTATGTTTAATGACATCATAACTGTGTCATGATGATATCATGAAATATTTTAAAGTATGGTAGACCAAAGGTGATGAATTATTGTATGGGGGCCCCATGTGGCCTAACTTCATTGGAAATATCTTGGGAGAGCACATGGTTTTGAGAAAACCACTTTTGAGGTGTCCCGTGGCCATTAATGCCTTGTCCCCTCACATTCCCTATAAATACCAAGCCATCATCTCATCCAATTCGGCTCCCCACCCTTCCCCAACTAATTTCAGGTCTCATTACCTTCCAAAGAGTCCTCCCAAGGTACCCTCAAGCCCTCAAGGTCCCAACCTTTGAGTTTTAAGAGTTACGTTTTAAGGTAAGGGATCTGATCTCTCTCTTTCTTTTCAAGAAATCTCTTTTATGTAATTTCTTTTATTCTCCATGTTCTTATTTTAAAGGTTGTTCATTTATACTCCTCTTACTTCCCTTTTCATGTTCACATAATTAGAGTTCCTCTCTTACTCTCATTATTTCGTTTTATGATGTTTTAAGTGGCACCGTTAGGTTGCCGAAATTTTTGTAACGGATTCTTTCTCCCTTCTCATTTTTCAAGATCTATTTTCATGTAAAGTATTTCAAGTTCCTTTTTATTATTTTGGTGAATGGTATCTAAATTTATCATACTTATCTTTTATGATCATATGATGAGAGACTCCATTTGATCTCTTCAGTTCAGTATTTTGATGTTCTAAGTGGCGCCGTTCGGCTGCCGAATTTTTAAGTTGTTCTTCACCCTTCTTGTTTTGAAATTCTACTTTCATGTCAATTATTTCAAGTTATTTTTTTGTTATTTTAGGGTATGATCTCTATATATATCATACTGATCTTTTATGACCATATTATGAGAGACCCCATTTGATATCTTCAATTCATTATTTTGATGTTTTAAGTGGCGCCGTTAGGCTGCCAAATTTTTAAGTGGTTCTTCACCCTTCTCATTTTGAAGTTCTAATTTCATGTCAATTCATTAAAGTTCCTTTTTGTTATGTTGGGGTATGATCTATATATCTATCATACTGATAATTTATGACCATATGATGAGACACCCTAGTTGATCTCTTAAATTCAGTATTTTAATGTTTAAGTGGTGTCGTTAGGCTGCTGAATTTTTACGTGGTCCTTGCACCTTTATCTCTTTTCAAAGATCTAATTCCATGTCAATTCTTGCAAGTTCCTTTTTATTATATTGGGGTATGATCACTATATCTATCATACTGATCTTTTATGTTCATATTATGAGAGACCCTATTTGATCTCATCAATTAATTTTTGGTTGAAGTTTATGTAATGCTGTTAGGCCGACGAATTTTCATAAGAGAAATCTTATTTTTGTCTTCCTTTAATGTTCTTAATTTCATATGGTATATTTTCAAATTTCATTACCATGTTCTTAAATCCCTTACATTCTATCCCTCTACTGTTTTTATGGGTCATTTATGAATGTTTGACCCATGTCCCCTCTCTTTTCAATGTTTTCTAAAAACCTTGTAACATAGCCGTTATGCTGCAGAGTTTTCGTCTCAAAATGTCTCTCTCTTTTTTCTAAAGATATTTTATTTATTAAGTGAATACTCAAAGATCCACCTTCTATATGGGTATTCACATATATACCAAGATTCTCTATTTTAAATTCTGGGATTTACATACATGAATCCCACTTTCACTTTTCGTGGGTTTAAAGTGACGTAATGATCATGCCATTAAAGCAGTTTTTAAAACGTTATGATTATGAAATGAAACCCATTTATTTTATGATATCTGGGTTGTTTATGAAATGTTTGATGATGATATATGTGGATCATGTGATAATAAAGGCAAATTTAAGGGTACACCCTAATAACGCTCCAATTCATTCCGTAATGATGTAACCACTAGAGATTACCATTTTCACGATATCTTGGTGAATAACCTTGGTAATTTTAAAATGACACCATGGGGATGGACCTTGGTGATATGTTCATGATTGTCTATATTAAATGTTGTAGGCACATCTTCAAGTTATGAAAAATCTTATTTTTATTATCATATGCCTCATGATTTCATTCTCATGACTTAAAGTTCTTTTCATGACTTTATTGATGTATCTCAAGTTCAAATGTAAAATGTTTCGCTTGTTTCCCTTACTAGGCCTTCTTCTCACCCTCTATTTTGATGTATGTCCCCAGGTTATGAGATGCAATAATGAACCTATGATGAACATAAGCAGAAGCCTTTCAAGTGTTTAAGAAGAATGTTTTATGTTGTTTTCATGTATTATGTTCCTGGTTTCCAAGACACTAAACCTTAAAGATCCTCAGTTTTGTGTAATGTAATGAAAGTTTATGTTATAAAAAGGCGGGAGAATATAGTTGGTATCAAAGGATGGTTTAGTTATTTGTGGAAATTAGGATATGAAAACTTTAGGAAGAAGCCTATATAAAAGCTTATATATAGGAAATATTCCTGTTATTTTGGTGATTATTGAGTAATGTGTTGCCAAGAAAATACATCCCTGTCTGGATACGAGCTGGTAGAGGTGGCTCTGGCACAGATATACATCGGGGTAATACCCGAAAACACCGTTTTGAGCTAGACTCAATTGGGAACTGGTACACGACAACGGGCCTTGCTGCACTCTTGGTTACGACACTCCCGGGGGATATGCTTTGGTAAATTCATAAGCTTAGTATGAACCATTATTAAAGGAACAAATATAAAATAAAATAAATATTCACATAAGAATATATGATCATGGATAACCTAGATGGGAAAGTAGGGGATCACAAGTTAGGGTATACTTTTCTTCTACAAGTTATCTTTATATGCTTTAAGTTTCTTTTCGTGATTATTGGCTAAGTATTTAAGCCCCTAATTATAGTTTCTTTTCTTAGATAATGGCGGGAAATGGAAGAACATGTCCCAACAACCAATACGATCAGGGTAAATAGATTACTACGGTATTTTCATTGAGGAGTAAGGTTGACTTATATTTTGAAGAATCGATGAATTTAAGGTGAACTTATGGGAATATAGGTTACATATGGAAATTATTAACCTATCATGGGGAAAATATGTTTAGGTTAGCTACTTTTTTTATAAGATGTTAGGTTTGGTTGATGTTGTTTGGAGATGAACAATGAAGTTTATTTTGGAAGACTATGTGATCAAATCATTCTTGTATTTGGGTTTCAATCTTAGTTTGGTTTATTTTGAGGAATTTTAAGGACCGTTATTTATGGAATGGTCTATGATGAACTTTGGGTAGTACCATAGAAATTTGAAGATTTAAAAGTAGTTTCCATTCCTATGGGATTATTTCTTTTTGAAGAGTTGTTTTACCTTACCCTTTCTGTTTTTGGGATAATGTTTAAAGATAGAAGAAATAGATAGTTAATCTTTTGTGGATTATGTGATTCTCTAGAAGATGATTCTTGTGTTTTGATGAGACCATGTAGTTTTGAATTCTCATAGTTTGGTGAAAAGATTAGTTTTGGGTAGTAACTTATTAAAGGATGAAACTCTAAATGAAGATAGGCATATTTTCTTATGTTTTTGTTTTATGTTGTAAATGAATTCCTCAAAATTATGAAAAGGAACGTAAAACAAAAACGTTGTTGGTTTACGTTTCCTACTAGGTAATCAAAGACCGTTTACACACATCATAAGTTTGGAATTTTATTATGGTTAACTTTCTCTAAATCATGTTTTCTATCACTCTCCCTCAGAACTTGACCCTTGGTTTTCTCCTCCATGTCCATGTTTTCCTACATTGAATCCTAGTGTGGGTTAACTCAGGTGACCTTTGTACTTCCCTTTATTTCTTTTAAAGTAATAGTTTCATTGACTCCTTTTCTGATGTGGTACATTCAATGAAATTTCAAAACCCAATTTTTACAAATTGCGAGGACGCAATTTCTTAAGGGGGGAAGATTGTAAAAACCCGAAATTTTGAAAAAATCTTGTTTCCTAATTTTATGTGTTATTTTATTTTTATACTCAAAAAAATGTTTCATTTGATTACATGATTATAATTAAAATGAGACCGATGGGTTTTTTACTTTCATATGACCATTGGTCAATATGCCCGCTGGAAACTAAACGTTTTGATTATTGTCTCTAAATACAAGTAATCTTGGTTAATTAATATAGATGGAAGATTCGATGGCCTCACCCAGTAGTCTTGGACCGATCAAAGCCCATCTAACAGAACTTGGGAAAGAGGTAGCACCACTAGGCTTTTCTCTGGGCCAAACCCAAGATGAACTTCATCGTGTGAAGCTAGAACGGGATCGTCTTCGCGAGAAATTCAAACTGATAGAAATTACTACTCGTGCGATGTTGGTTGAGCCTCCCTCGGATTCTCTCACCTTAGCACACCTTACACTTAGGTCCTATGCTGGTGTGATAAGGGGCTATATAAGGATACCGTAACTGCCCTGTGTAATCCTTTGTTTTAAATAAAAATTGGGAATTCTTCTTATGATGATTTTTATGAATTTTTAAATGACCGGATAAATATAGTATGCATATTTTTGATGAATTTTAGAAAATGGATATTTTAAAAATGTTTATGTAAACCTTAAATAATTAAAAATGGGTAATGATTTTCGAAAAATGGTATTCTACAATTATGTTCAGTATGAAATTTAGAGTCTAATAAGATCAACATAATTTTTGATGAATAGTAAATTATGAATAGTGATTTTGTGATTAGGATTAGTAATGTGTCCAAATGGATTAGTAATCTCACTTAAAGAAAGTATTAATATAATCTAGGCACCTTGATTAAGTAATGTGATTCAATAAAATGGGTAAATAATGGTTTCATAAATTATTATTCAAGTATTAGTTGTTTCGAGTGAATAGTGTTTTTTAATTAAAAATTAAATTAAAATTATTTTTAAAAATTATTTTTATAAAATGGATTTCATTTTTGAACTCAGAGCACCAATATTATGTTATGGTAATTTTTGGGGTTTTTTCTGAAAAAATGAATTTTCGGTGAATAGTGTATTTATTTAAAAAATAAATTAAAAATATTTAGAAAATTATTTTTATAAAATGGAGTTCATTTTTGAAATCAGAGCATTGATGTTTGGTTAAGGTGAGATTTTTGGATCTTTATGAGAAAGTTGAATTTTTAGTGAATAGTAAAAATACAGTTTTAGGGTTTCAATATGTTTAATGACATCATCACTGTGTCATGATGATATCATGAGATATTTTAAGGGATGGTCGAACATAGGTGATGAATTATTGTATTGGGGGCCCCATGTGGCCTAACTTCATGGGAAATATTTTGGGAGAGCACATGGTTTTGAGAAAACCACTTTTGAGGTGTCCCTTGGCCATTAATGCCTTATCCCCTCACTTCCCCTATAAATACCAAGCCATCCTCTCATCCATTTAGACTCCCCACCCTCTCCCAACAAAGTTATGGTCTCATTACCTCCCAATGAGTCCTCACAAGGTGCCCTCAATCCCTCAAGGTCCCAACCGTTGAGTTTTAAGAGTTACGTTTTAAGGTAAGGGATCCGATCTCTCTCTTTCTTTTCAAGAAATCTCTTTTATGTAATTTCTTTTATGCTCCATGTTATTATGTTAAAGGGTGTCCTTTTATACTCCTCTTACTTCCCTTTTCATTTTCACATAATGAGAGATCCCCTCTTACTCTCATTATTTCGTTTTATGATGTTTTAAGTGGTGCCGTTAGGCTGCCGAAAGTTTTGTAACAGATTCTTTCTCCCTTCTCATTTTTCAAGATCTATTTTCATGTAAAGTATTTCAAGTTCCTTTTTATTATGTTGGGGTATGATCTATAAATTTATCATACTGATCTTTTATGATCATATGATGAGAGACCCCATTTGATCTCTTCAATTCAGTATTTTGAAGTTTTAAGTGGCGCCGTTAGGCTGTCGATTTTTTAAGTGTTCTTCACCCTTCTTGTTTTGAATTTCTACTTTCATGTCAATTCGTTCAAGTTCCACTTTGTTATGTTGGGGTATGATATCTATATCTATCATACTAATCTTTTATGACAATATGATAAGAGACCCCATTTTATCTCTTCAATTCAGTATTTTGAAGTTTTAAGTGGCGCCGTTAGGATGCCGAATTTTTAAGTGGTTCTTCACCCTTCTCATTTTGAAGTTCTACTTTCATGTCAATTCTTTCATGATCCTTTTTGTTATGTTGGGGTTTTATCCCTATAGCTATCATAATTATCTTTTATGACCATATTATTAGAGACCCCATTTGATCTATTCAATTCGGTATTTTGATGTTTAAGTGGCGTCGTTAGGCTGCTAAATTTTTAAGTTGTCCTTGCAACTTTCTCCCTTTTCAAAGTTCTAATTCCATGTCAAGTCTTGCAAGTTCCTTTTTATTATGTTGGGGTATGATCACTATATCTATCTTATTGATATTTTATGTTCATATGATGAGTGACCCTACTTGATCTCATCAATTTATTTTTGGTTGAAGTTTATGTAACGCTGTTAGGCTGCCACGTTTTCATAAGAGAAATCTTATTTTTGTCTTCCTTTAATATTCTTCATTTCATATGGTAAATTTTCAAATTTCATTACCATGTTCTTAAATACCTTATATTCTGTCCCTCTACTATTTTTATGGGTCATTTATGAATGTTTGACCCATGTCCCCTCTCTTTTCAATGTTTTCTAAAAACCTTGTAACATAGCCGTTATGCTGCAGAATTTTCGTCTCAAATTGTCTCTCTCTTTTTTCTAAAGATATTTTATTTTATTAAGTGAATACTCAAATCTCTACCTTCTATATGGGTATTCACATATATACCAATATGCTATATTTTAAATTCTGGGATTTACATACATGAAACCCGCTTTCCCTTTTCGTGAGTTTAAAGTGACGTAATGATCATGCCATTAAAGCTGTTTTTAAAATGTTATGATTATGAAATGAAACCCATTTATTTTATGCTACATGGGTTGTTTATGAAATTTTTTATGATGATATATGTGGATCACATGATAATAAAGGCAAATTTAAGGGTGTTCCCTAATATCTCTCCAATGCATTGGGTAATGATGTAACCACTAGAGATTACAATTTTCCCGATATCTTGGTGAATAACCTGGGTAATTTTCAAATGACACCTTGGGGATGGACCTTGGTGATATGTTCATGATTGTCTATATTAAATGTTGTATCCACATCTTCAAGTTATGAAAAATGTTATTTTTATTATCATATGCCTCATGATTTCATTCTCATGCCTTAAAGTTCTTTTCATGACTTTATTGACGTATCTCAAGTTCATATGCAAAATGTTTCGCTTGTTTCCCTTACTGGGCCTTCTGCTCACCCTTTCTTTTGATGTATGTCCCCAGGTTATGAGATGCAGTAATGAACCTAGGATGAACTTAAGGAGAAGCCTTTCAAGTGTTTAAGAAGAATGTTTTATGTTGTTTTCATGTATTATATTCCTGGTTTCCAAGACACTAAACCTTAAAGATCCTCAGTTTTGTGTAATGTAATGAAAGTTTATGTTATAAAAGGGCGGGATGCTATACATATACCCATATTTTTGACTTGTGAGTTGTTTTTTTCACCTTTCCCATTAGATACACTTCATGAAACTCCATCCTTATTTTCTTATCACCATATCCCTAAGACCAATATAAAATATTTATCTCCTTATAGAGAGAACACAAAAAAACATCATTGTAACTATGAATGACTCTATTTTTTAGAGCCTTTGGATGGTGTGGTTTTTTTACCCTAAATATTCTATCTATGTTCTATAATTTTCTATTACAAAACATTTTGAATACCTTGCAAGTTTTGTGAAATTTTCTTGGTTGTCCATGACAGATTCACCTTACTTTTTATTTAGCTTTATGGATTCTATCTCTATCATTGTATGAAGATTTTGAGGGATATAATTCTTAAGAAAAAATTTCTTATAGCATTTCCATTCCATATCGTCATTTCATTCCTTTGGATTGCCATTTTAAATCAACTCCCACCCATGATAATGTACATTATATTGATTATAAATTTCTACATTCACCATATAATTCTTAGAATACAAGAGAATAGAAAATATTTTTTCTATCTAGTGGGACCATTGTTCCATGAAAAGTGGATCCGAAGATCCACTAAATATTAGTTATCATTGCTTTATAAAAGGCAATATATCCAGTTTCTCCCTCTTAGGTTATGGGTGACATTCCAAATTATTCTAGTTAATGTTCATAGCCTAAGAAACAAGGGTATCGATCGCCATGAAATTTTTTAATCCACCTCCCAAATTATTGGGGATGTCATTTAGGTTGTTTTAATATTGTTCATTAAATGGGTTTTTGGCCTAGTTTCTCATGGATCCCACTATTTACTAAAATATCAATGGTTTGAACCAAAAAATATAAAAAATGTCTGGAATACATAATTTACTCTTTTGGGGTAAAATATAAAGTTCTGTATTGCGGGGAATTTTTTTATCATTTTTCCAATACAAATCTTTCTTGGTTCTTACATATACTTAGGCTTGTATTAACGGTTTTCAATAATTTTCTCTAATACTAATTCAAAAATTAACTAAACAATGGATATGATAACAACAATAGAGACCCATATTTTATGACGTGATTATCACACCATTTTAAATATTAAAACATGAACGATTAAAAAACTATGATCCAAAGGTTTACTATATTGGAAAAATTAGGGCCATACATAATTATTACATTATAAAAAACAGTATTTTTTGAATTCTTTCTTCTCTAGCTTCTCAGTGACTCTCATGTAATCGATTGTACAAGTATTAACCTGGGGATATACATAAAAATAAGGGTTATGCTAACATACAAGTAAAATGATGAATAACATGAATGAAACTTTGGTGATAATAATCATCATTATCATAACATTAGAATAGAATAATCATCACAATAATGTGAGGAAATATTAGATAAACTAATGGAATGTGGATATGTGATAAAATGAAAAATCATGACTTAGTGGTCCAAAACCAAACATTTTTAGTGAAAAAAATCCGGCATTATATTCACACATATATCACATTATAACATGAGATAATTCACATTACCTAATTCAATGGAGTGCAATATATTTCCAAGTTCACATGACACATCATAACTTTTTCCATATCATGCATGATATATAGAATGTATATCAATCTTGGATATATAATAAATCATGAAAATGAATGAGTTTCATTTAATAAGAATAAATTCATGATTAAACTTTTGGGTTCCTAAATTAATGAGGTAAAAACATTCATGGTATAGAAATAATCAATCCTAAATAAAGAAGAAACAATTTCACAAGAAGTAAAAGATGTATTTTTTCGAATATATAGATCTTTTGTGAAAATTCTTACATTTTTTCATAAAACCATATTGGAAACATGTGTGTCCAATAAAATAAAATGGATGAGAAAAATGATATTTATGTAACATTAAAGAAAAATAAATAGAAAAAATTGATTGAAATAGGAAAACCCCAAAAAAGGAATGTTGGGTTCAAAAATCCCCTAAACAGACATCTAAATACTTTCAGCACTTTAAAATTCAATATAATCAAATTAAAATAATTAATTAAAAAATAGATTTTATATAATATTATTTTAATTATTGTATTATTACGATCAGTTGTTTTATTTTGGATGAGTTATAGAGTTTAATTTAATCATTCAGGTGTGTTTTTCTTGGTTTTTTGATCGGTTTGATTGTATATGAGTATAAATGTTCATTTAATATTGGAATATTTATATATAATTGAAATTATATGATATTGAAAACCTTTTATACGATTAAATGATATTATATATGATTTTTTTTTATATTTTTCTAGGATGAAATATTTGACCAATCGTTAATGAAAATTATTTAATTAGATCTGGTGATTCTAGAACTCTTATGAGCATATATCATTTTATGTAACAACATGATTACATATTTCTTCAAAAAAATTATATAAATGATACTATATAAAATAATTTATTACTTAACCATAATTATGGTTTTATTAATATCCTTGAAGGTGGTAGAGAAAAATAAACAGTCATTATCCATATTCATGGTAAATCGACGCACCACGAACGATATTTTCATGTTTAGATAAAAGGAAATGAGGAGATACTTGAAGATGAATTATTCTATTAATGAAACAAAATTAAATTATGTAAAAAATAATATCCATACCATTACTCTTGGAAAATATTATACGATGAGAATATAATGAAATAAAAATGAAATTAAAAGAAAAGGAAAGAGAATTTTATATATTCAATTTATCCTCCTTTAGAAAATCCTTGGGGAAATGTGGTTCTTATTTTGATGAGAAAAAGATATCCTATATGAGTGTGATAGGTTTGGTAATATGATTGTGTAGAATATATATAATATTCACATCTTTAAAGGTGTGATGATAAGAGGGGGTGAGGGGTTGTATTTTTTGTGGAGGAGAGGAGTTTTATCTTAATATTTTAATCATTAGTTTATTATGTGGGATTAATATTATGAATTTACTCAACCTTATAACAAAATATAATAAAATAATGAGAGTCTGATACATTCATCTTACATCATTAATAAATCATCAATGACACAAAAATTATTGTATTTATCTATTATCATAAATTATTTCATTTTACAACTTACACAAAATTTAATTATTTTAGAACAATACAAAAAATTCAACCTAAAAATTATCAAATCTTTAGATTTCAAAAAGAACACTATTTTATCAATGTAATTTTATAAATATGAGAAATTTTATTTTTCATTAAAATCATTATTTACTTGGAAAATACAGATTTTAAAATTTTAACTAATTTTATAACACATTAAAAAATAAATTGAGATATCAAAAAATTGTCTTCTAAATAGAAGGAAACAAAATGTTAATTTAAGAGTATATTTTTGTAAAATAATTTTTCAATTAAATAATTATATTAATTATAAAATTATATATAAATATTTTTGTTTTATAAAAATACTATCACTTAATTTATAATATTTAAAATTTTAATTATTTTACAATGATAATTATTCGACATTATCATTTATAATATGCCTCAATTTTATATGCACATTCATAGATGGGGTTATCATTTTATTGGATGAATTAGTATTCCTAATGGTTTTATTCTATTCCAATGGTCAGGCTATTATTTCGTTGTTAAAGGTTCATTATATTCTAGAAATAAATATAATTCCATCCATTATTCATTTATAAAGTTTATATTATGTTCTCAAAGTTATTTTAAGTTGTTTATTCAACATGAAATATTTATAATAAGGGAATTTACTTTGATAAAATTTTAGGTCATTAAAATATATGGGTCTAATTTTCATGATATGGAATGAAAATTGAGTGTAGATGATTTCAGTGCATGTTGTTTATAGGAGAATGGTCAATTAGGTTCTCATCATGTTGAGATATGGACTCATCTCTCTGAATGTTCTTAGATAACTGCTGATCTTAGTGGAACTTCATATTGATGCTCATGTCTTGAGTGGCAGTTTATGTGATTTTGGTTTATTTACTTACTTTTTTGGGAATCAATGTATCGCCTGGACCCCAGTTACCCAGAGTTGGTGCATTATTACATCATATTGTCTTGATCAGAAAAGATCATGTCTTGAAAGACCGATTAGTTTAGTATCCTTGGAAGCACTAGATACATTCATAAATTTACATTACATCATAAAGTGAAAAACTACAACAACATCTTGTCTCCATATCCCCAAATACTATCCCTGCAGGTCATTCATAAAATACTTCATCACGTCCTGGGAAAAATAAAACATTGAAAGGGGTGAGATTAGATTCTCAGTAAGGATAGCAATATAGAGGAAAGTTTCACAAATAAACATAAAAAGTTAAGGAAATGTATAACTGAAACAAAATCCATTTAAACATGATCATTAACATAATATGGAAAAGATAAAATGAAATAATTCCATTTACATATCCACATGGATATTCTACTAGTCGAATAATCACATGCAATATCAATAACCACTTTCATAATAATGGAAAGCATAATTCTAGGCTATCAAAACCACATAGTCAAGGACTTGTGACATGACTACAAATATGTTTTTGTCATGACCTTGTGACAAGACAGTATTTTGTCTCATGAGACCTACCGATGCATCTTGGAGCTATAGCGGGCTTCATCCATCACTGACTAAGTCCAATGCATTCCTCATATGAAAAGGTTTAAACATAACATAAAAATTCATATTGAAACTAGCATACAAAATGTCAATACTTTACCCATAAACCATGAATGGTATAAGAATCACACATCCACAATCAAACATATCACAAAACCTTCAATACAATATGTAAGATTTGTATAATAATAAATCAACAACAAAAAAAGTTTTAAATCCATTAAAGTATTTTGACATAGATGAAAATTATTTGTAAAACACTTTGAGAGAAATATCCCTTTTTCATGAAAACATTTAAAAGTCACAAAATTTAGAATGGAATACATTTAATGACATTTTTTTAATCAAAGTGTCCCATACCACTTTGAATCTTTTGAAAGTAATTAACATTTTAAAACATTCATGTCCATTTAAATAAATCCTTAAAACCCATTTTGAAAACATGGATGATAATGAGAATAATTAAGAAGAATAAATATTTAAAACATTTAAAATAATGTTTTATTAAAAGGTACCTTAAAATAATCCCATTTAAAACTCTTTTATGAAACATGGACATGGATAATAAATATGTCCCAGTAGATACATACGTAAAAACAACCTCGGATAATAATGAGATTATAAAACAAACCATTACCTTGTACTGTTCCTTGGTCGATGGTAGGTTAAACTTCGGTATAATATTTAAATAATTGTTATTATATTATACAAGAATCATATACATAAATATGATATCATATATGTTCTTTTAATATTTCTTTATTAATAATATTTTAGTATTATCGTCGTTCCGGGTGTTCACTTACAAATTTTATTTTATATGGTTGGATACATAAGCTATGTTTGTTATGGATAGGTTATATCTTATTCATATCCTGAATTATATCAAGTCCATCAAAATTATTTTTAATCATAAAATAAGAATTATTCTTGAATGGATACAATAGGGAATGAATCTCATCGTGTTCGTGGAGATAGTAGTCCATACGTACGCACGAGCGACAATATCATTCTTTTGATATTAAAGTAATATATAATTGGATGGTATATCATATATACAGAATACTAATCATGTAATATTTTTTATTTACATCAATTACACATCATTATCATACCCATCCATATAATAATGTTTTTATTGACAATTACACTACAACGTCGAGACGGTAAGCCGTACGTACGCACGTATGGTGACATGTCATTCAAATGATGGATAGAATACTGGATATGGTTGTACCATATTTATAATAACATCACAGTATATATAATATACTGGAGTTATTATTTTAGAATGGAAATAACAAAAAAAAGAAGAGGTAGAAGAAAGGAACCAGAAAGAGGGTGGTGAAATCATTACCTCTTCTTCGGGTTCTTCATTTTGATTTGATCAAAAGGGCTAATTAGGTTGGATTTATGATCAAAATAATTCCTCTAGGTTGAAGTGAGGGATGTCGGGAGGATATTTGGGTAGAGTTTGTCTGAGAAAAAAGGATTTGAAGGTGTGAATTAGTGATAAGGGGGAGTTCCCTTTTATAAGAGGGGTGAGGGGAACTTAGGAAAAACTAGAAATATTATTTAATAATAAATTCATATTCAGTTTATAATAGCTTAAAAAGATATTATTTAAAGTATAAGGTGGGGATAGGTCGAAAAAAACTCAACCAACTGGTTTTTGACAGTTTTGGGTCACTTTATTAACCTTACCCTTTTGTTTTAACTCTTAGTTAATTTGTTTGACATTTACCATGCCACATTGTATTTTTATATTATATGGTTAATAATCTAACTATATACTTACAAGATAACCCCAATTGGTCCATTAATGACTTACCAATCAAGATATAAGTCTTTATTCTGAACCGTATATTTTTAGGAATAGAATATCAATTAATAATATAATATTTATTTTAAAAAATATTTTATGTCAATTTTCACACTATTTAATTATTGATTTTTTTATATTCATATAAACATTATTCATTCGAAAAAAATTAATTTAAGCAATAATAAAATTTCATATTAACCAATAAAATTCTTGTATGGCATCAAAACTTTCTAATTATATTTATTTTAACACTTAGAATATCATTTATTTGATTCATTCATTAATAAAAAAATAATACATCATTATTATCTCATAAATAAATTTAATTATTAAATGTCTAAAAGATATATGCTTTTGTCATTTTTGTAAAAATTGTTTTTCTAAAATATATATTCTTTTGTAATTTTTTTAATTACTTTAACTTAATTAATATAAAGTGTCATTATCACTTACAAGTGGATCCATGGGTCCCGAAATCGTCCTAAAGATTACCACAGTTGTACATGTATCAACCAATAGGGTTAGAAAAAATTTTAGGGTAATTTAATATAAATATAATATTATTTTTTTACCCTTATTTACCTGATTTACCATTTAACCATGGTATGTAAAATATTTACCAAAGTAATTATTCAAAATGTCTAAAAATAAGAGTTTCTTATTTACACAATTTGGACATCCTGATTCCAAATACAGAATCCATTTTCCCAAATCCAAAACACAGAATTGGCAGAAATTAATTTAAAATTAATTCCTGCTGTCAAAAAAAAGGCGTGTTTTTAATAAATAATAACTATCAAAATATTGACACTTGTTTAGGTCCGATTTAAATGTGAAATTACATCCAGTGACAAACCTTTTATTAAATGGTAAAAATATATTCTAAATATACTTTAAAACCACTAAAATTTATAATTTATCACTATTAGTTATTTTGATTAAAAATGTATTTTTTAATTAAAATTTAGTAATTTTCATTATTCATCAAAATATGAAAGTTATCAGAAAATACCAAATATTCATTGGAACTAAATTATTATGTACCAATTCTAAATAAGGATTTAGTTTCATTAAATTGAATATATAAAATTTTCAAATATTGGTTTTAAAAAGGGTTCTCCATTAAAAGGTGGAAAAACTATATTTTCTGAAAAAAAAATTCTTTTATTGAATAATTGAATTTGTCTTTATATTATGTCTTTGAAACAAAGATAATGAATGTTAACATTATATGGGATATATATATAAAATTAAAAATGTGGTCATTACTATTCATAACCACTTTTAAAATGGCTAGTTTGATAGGTCATGGTGTGCTTGAACTCGGTGTTGCGTACATCGCACGTTATCGTACCATGAAATATTGGGGTGTTACATTCTCCCATCCTTCAATAAATTGCTTCCTCGCAATTTTAAATTTTTTCTTTCAAAATAAATGTTAAAAATAGAAAATACCTTTTTGGAAAACCCACATCAAAAATAGGGTTAATAAAAATATAACTTTAATAGAAATAAAGATAAGTACAAAGGTCACCTAATATAGCCCATACTAGGATTCTATGAAAACATTTATATGGATGAGTAAAAACCATCAAGGTCTGATGGAGAGTTGTATAAAATAGTATTAGGAGAAAGTTATCTATAAGAAAATCACAAACTTGTGATTGGTTAAACGGTCTTTGATTCCCTAGTTGGAAATGTTAACTGACAACGTTTTTGTTTTAAGTAACCTTTCATAATGTTGAGGAATTTATTTATGAGATTTACTAGGAACGTAATGAAATATACTTAATTTTCATGTAGACATTCATTCTTTAATAAATGTTTACCACAAACCCATCTTTCACTCCAAAAGGTAATATAACTCAAAAATATTCTATTTATCCTAACTATATAGGGATCTAAAAGTAAATTTATAATTCATCTATCAGAATATAAATAAACTAAAATATACACTCCAGGGACATCACGTAGTCTAGTGGTAGGTGATAAATACAGATCGCACTGTGGTTGTGGGTTCGATTCCCACATCTTTTCCTGACGCGACGGGTTGTCACACGGTCTCTTTGTTGTACTTTTTATAAATATCCAAAAATAACCTTAACAATAGTATCCAATGTAAAATAAAATACATTCCAACCTTTATTCTTATCCAAAATACTTTTATCCAAACTCTCAATCAAAAATTTATATGGAATTTAAACATAATGTAGATCCTTTTTACCACATCATAACATGTGAATACCATCATCATTTATTATTTTAAAACACTGAAACATCCTGAATTACCATAAAACCATATTGATTAAATTCAATCTCTCTTATTCCTTATAGAATACTGGATATACTTCATCCATCCAAAAATGTTGTAAACTCCAGCAATGACAAATCATTAATCAGTTTCAAGGTATTCAAGAATATCCAATATAATTTCTTCAAATCAACTATCTCTTATTCCAGAATCACTACCTCATTATCAGTACCATATTAAGGATTACCTTTCCTTCAACAATGTATTTAACCAAAATTGTAGCTCACTATTAAGTCACATTTCGTAGAACCATATTATCTCAAATGCCCAATAAAATAGTACTATTGTACAATATTTATTTATCTCCATAATTTATATAACCAGTATATTTTTGATACAACACTCAAATGAAATAATCCTATAATAAAAACATAAGAACAGTAGTCAATTATATTCATCTGATGTAGTTTCATATCTTGATTATTATCAAATATCATAATTTGGGGCATACTCTGATGATTTGGGCATTGGTTCACGTAGTGTCCCAACTCCTTACAGATGAAGAATTGTACATTTTAAACCCTTTTCTTACCGTTGCATTCACGAACATGGATTCCTTTTTCTCCACACTTATAAAAAACTCTCATTCCCTACAAGCATGCTCCAGGGTGTTTCTTCCCACAGTTATCACATATGGGAAAATAATTCTTTTCCCTCTTCCCTTTATCCATCTTTCTCTCTTCCATCCTTTTCTTCTCTTGCTTCCATTCAAAGCCATAGGACTCATAAAATTCTTTATTTTTCTTATTAAGACATGATATTATTTATTCATATGTTGAGAAAACATGAAAGACTATTTCCCTTCTAAATGTTGTCTTAATAATGTGGAAGATATGATACTTCTTACTCTTTAGACCATATGTTTTGTTGAAGTTCACATTCCTTATACTGGGCTCCATTTCTATACAATGGAATACACTAGGTCAGTTTATGAATTGAAATGAATAATTCAGAACTTGTAAAATACCTAACATAAATTGAACAGTTTATGGATATAATCAATAAACATAAAAATGTTTTCGTTGAGGAAGTATATACTAATAAACCCTTCATAATGGTTTATAGAGAAAATAAGAATTATCCAAAGCATATCCCCCAGAAGCGTCGTAACCAAGAGTGCAGCAATTTCCATTGTCGTGCACCAATTCCTGTTCGAGTCTAGCTCAAAGTGGTGTTTTCGGTTTTTACCCCTAGGTACATCTGTGCCAGAGCAACCTCTACCTGCTTGTATCCAGACATGGATGTATTTCTCATAAAACTCACAAAATATCTACAATACCAAAACTCTAGGAAGTTCTTATATACTAATCCTCAAAGTCCATCATAGGTCTATGTGCTCTAATCAGAGTTTATCTAAATCTAGCTTCCAGGGTTTGTAAAAAACATCCTCTGATACTAACTGTAACATCCCGACCCCAGTTACCCAGAATCGGTGCATTATTAAATAATATTGTAAAGATCACAAAAGATCAATTCTCGAAAGACCGATTAGTTTAGTAGCCTTGAAATCACTAGATACATTAATAAAGTTTACATTATATCATAAAGTGAAAAACTACAACAAAATCTTGTCTCCATATCCCCTCATACAATCCCTGTAGGTCATTCATAAAATACTTTTTCACATCCTGTAAAAAATATAACATTGAAATGGGTGAGATCAGATGATCAGTAAGGATAATAATATAGCGGTAACTTTCATAAATAAACATAAACATTTAAGGCAATATATAAATAAAAAAACACCTTTTAAAATTGAAATTCTGCATAATATGGAAAAGATAAAATGAAATAATTCCATTTACTTATTCACATGGATATTATACTAGTCGAATAATCACATGAAATATCAATAACAACTTTCATAATAATGGAATGCATAATTCCATACTATTATAACCACATATTCAAGGCCTTGTGCTAAGACTACAAATAAGTTTTTATCAAGGCCTTGTTCCAAGACACTAGCTTGTCTCATGAGACCTACCGACTCATTGAGAAGCTACAGTGGGCTCCACCCGTCACTTACTGTGTTCAATGAATTCCTAATATGAAAATGGTTAAACATAACATAATCATTCATATTAAAACTAGCATACTAAATGTCAATAATTTACCCATAAACTATTATTGGTATAAGAATAACATATCCACAGTCAAACATATCATATAACCTTAAATATAATATGGAATATTTGTATCATAATAAATCAACATCAAAAATAGTTTAAAATCCATTAAAGGATTTTGACATAGATGAAAATGATTTGTAGAAATCTTTGAGAGAAATATCCCATTTTCATGAAAAAATTTAAAAGTCACAAAATTTATAAAGGAAGGCATTTAAAGACATTTTTGAATCAATGTGTCCTATACCACTTTGAAACTTTAAAAAGTAATTAACATTTTAAAATATTCATATCTATATAAATAAATCCTTAAAAACCATTTTGAAAACATGGAAAATATTGATAATGATTTATAAGAATAAATATTTAAAACATTGAGAATAATGTTTTAGTAAAAATTCAATTAAAATAATCCCTTTTAAAACACTTTTATGAAACATGGACATAGAAGATATATATTTCTCAGAAGATACTTACGTAAAAACAACCTCGGATAATAATGAGATTGTAAAACAAACCCTTACCTTGTACTTTTCCTTTGTGCAGGGTAGGATAACCTCTTTTATAATAGTTAAATCAATGTTATTAAATTATACAAGAATCATATACATTAATATGGATATCATATATGATCTTTTAATATTGCTTTATTAATAATATTTTAGTATTCTCGACGTTTTAGGTGTTCACTTATTCATTTTCTTTTATATGTTTTGTTACATAAGATATATTAGTTATGAATAGGTCGTATCTTATTCATATCGAGAATGATATAAAGTCCTTAAACATTATTTTTAATCATCAAATAAGAAATACTCTTGAACGGATAATATGGGAAGTGAATCTCATCGCCTTCGTGGAGACTGTAGTCCATGCGTACTCATGAGCGACAACATCATTCTTTTGATATTAAAATAATATATAAATAGATGGTATATCAAATATATAGAATAAAAAATCATGTTATATTTATTATATACATCAATTACACATCATTATCATACCCATCGAAATAAAAATGTTTTGAATAAAATTTACACCACGACGTGAAGACGGTAAGTCGTACGTATACACGTATGGTGACATGTCATCCAAAGGATGGATAGTATACTCGATATGGTTATAACATATTTATAATAACATAATAGTATATAAAAGATACTAGAGTTATTATTTTATAATTGAAATAACAAAGACAGAAGAAGTGGAAGAAGAAAGAACTTGAAATAGGGTGGTGAAATCATTATCTCTTCTTCGGGTTATTCCTTTTGATTTGATCAAAATGGCTTCTTAGGTTGGTTTTTAGATCAAACTAAGGACTCTTGGTTGAATTGAGGGAATTTTTTACGATATGTGGGCAGATTATGGCCACATCAAAAGGCTTTTAAGCTGTAAATTAGTGAGAAGGGGGAGTTCTCTTTTATAAGAGGGATGAGGGGAAACTTAGGAAAAAATGGAAATATTATTATATAATAAATTCATATTCAGTTTATAATGGATTAAAACAGGATTATTTAATTTCTAAGGTGGGGATAGGTTTCAAAAAACTAAACCAAAAGGTTTTAGACAGGTTTGAGTCAATTTATTAACTTTATCCATTAGTATTAACTCTTAGTAAATTAGTTTGACATTTACCTTGTCACTTTGTATTTTTATATTATATGGTTAATAAACATAGTATATACTTTAAGGAGACCACCACATGGTCCATTACTGATACACCAATCATGATATAAGTCTTTTTGCGGAATCTTATATTTTTATGAATAGAATATCAATTAAAAATATAAAATTTGTTTTAAAAACTCTTTTATGTCAATTTTCACACTATTTAATAATTGATTTTTTAAAGTCTTACAAACTTTATTAATTAGAAAACAATTTATTTAATAAATAATAACATGTCATATTAACCAATAGAATTCTTTTATTTCATAATAACTTTCAAATTATATTTATTTTAACATTTATAATACAAATTATTTGAAAATAAAGGCTGGAATCATATCTGGATCGAAAGCGACTCCACCACCACTGTCCAAGCCATTTGGAATGGAGTTTTCCACCTCTCATGGCCTCTTACTGCAAGATGGAAGAACTTCCTGAACTCTCTTTTAGAGATGAGATATATTGCCACCCATGCCTACCGTGAAGCAAATACGGTTGCCGATGCGCTTTCAAACAAGGGGATCAACCAAGAAATTATGTTGTTTGATGAGTTACCTAACGACCTCCTTCCTCTCCTTTCAAAGGATTGTAATAAAATTCTCACCTTCTGACTTTTGAAATCTTCTCGCATTATAATAATATTTTTAGTCTTGGTCGTTGACCAGGACAATTTTTTTTAAAAAAACAAATTATTTGATTCATTCATTAATAATGAAAACACTGCATCATTATTGTGTCATATATAAATTTAATTATTCAATGTCTACAAATTATAAATAAAATACCATTATGTAGGAAATATTTTTATATTTTTAATGAATATTTATAGTCAATAATATAACACATATAACCCTATGTAAAATTTGTTTTACTAAAAGATAAATGCTTATGTCATTATTGTATTTTCTTTATCTTAATTAATATAAAGTGTCATTATCACCTACAAGTGGCTCCATGGGGTCCCAAAATCAACCAAAAGATGAACATGGTTGGACATGTATCAACCAATAGGGTTAGCACACGTTTTAGGGAAATTTAATAATATAATATTATTTTTTTACCCTTATTTACCGGATTTACCCTTTAAACATGGTAAATAAAATATTTACCGCAGTAATTATTCCAAATGTCTAAAATTAAGAGTTAACTATTTACACAATTTGGACATTCTAATTCCAAATATTGAATCCATATTTCTAAATTCAAAACACAGAAGTGGCATAAATTAATTTAAAATTAATTCCCACAGTCAAAACAAAAAGCGTGTTTTTAAAAAATAATAACTATCAAAATATTGACACTTGTTTATGTCCGGTTTAAATGTGAAATTATGTCCAATGAACAAAATTGTATTAAATGGTAAAATTATATTCTAAATATACTTTAAAACCACTCAAATTCATAATTTATCACTATAAATTATTTCGATTTAAAAAGTTTTTTTAAATTAAAATATAGTAATTTTCACTATTCATAAAAATATGAAAGTTATCATAAAAGTACCAGAAAACCATTGAAACCAAATTTTTATGTACCAAATCTAAATAAGGATTTACTTTCAAAAAATATAATATATAAAAGTGCCAAATATTGGTTTTAAAAAGGGTTCTCCATTAAAAGGCGGAAAGACTGTATTTTTCTAAAAAACAATTCTTTTATTGAAAAAAAGAATATATATTCATATTATGGCTCTGAAACAAAAATATTGAATGTTAAAATTATATGGGATATATATATAAAATTAAAAATGTGGTTATTACTATTCCTAACCACTTTTAAAACGGCTAGTTTGATAGGTCACGGTGTGCATGAACTCAGTGTTGCGTAAATCGCACATTATCATACCATTGAAGCTGGGGATGTTACAATCAACATTGGTGACATTTTTTTATTGATATGGGGATTCAAGTTTGGTATGACCCATGTATGGGGCTTTTGATCCAAGGATTCCAAAAGATGTACTCGTTTGGGTAAAAATGAAGTTCTACAATGGGGACACACAAGAATATGTGTGATGGTTAATTTTTAATTGGATCACTGATGCACTAATGGAGAGTGATGTTTCATGGATTTTTGTTCAGGTTTGTATGTTAAAAAACCATAAACCAAAGGTCTTTTAGGATATTCATCCTTGAGTTGGATGAGTAATGATGTGGATGTTATGTAATTATTGCAAGTAGGGTTTCCCAGGTCTTTTGATGATTTGAAACGTCCCTATTGATATATGTTACATTAGAAATGGATGCGTAGTATTTGGATTACATGATGAAAACATAGAATGGTCTTTGTTAGTAATGATCATGAACTATATCTTGAAATCATAGAGGGCTTAAAAATATATATTTGACTATACTCTTTCTTCCCTGCCAACTTTTAGTGGTATGTGGGGCTTAATGGTGGTTATTTTCATGAAGTGGTGGATGTGGAGTCATATTATGGGGTGTGCAACCTCAAAATTTTTAGGTGGGGTGGTCATATATGTATCAGATATTTGTTAATATAATGGTATTTTTTCTTATTTCTAGGAATAGACAATAGATAAATGTATGATTTGGTCACTTGATAGAGGGAGATATGGACACATCCAATTCTAGGGTAAGTTGTGGTTAGACTATGGGTTGACGTGATTGAGGTTTTTTGGGTGATTCAGTGATGAATAAAATATTATGTTGGGCTGTGAGGCATTGATTTAGTGATACAACCTGTGTGTCAGATGAGTCTTGATTTATTATAACTAGTAATGGATGATTCGGGTTTGAATTGTGATTATAGTGTAGAAATATTTAGTGGGATAATAAACTCCATGGGGGAATGATGATATGAGAAAAGTGTTTATTTATAATCAATATGATAAATTGTTTTTCACTTGAGGTGGTTCTAGAAAATACATTGAGGATGGACTCCAATAGGATTGTTTGTGCGGTTGTAAAATACCATTGCGTGTGGGGGAATGGTGATTATGTGTGGTAAAAAAGGGATGACCAAATAATTATGTTGACATGGAGACAATTAAAATGACAAAAATTTAACTAGAGAGAGTTCTTAATTTGGTGTGGAAGGTTACATGCTTCATCTAGTGTGTCGTTTTGGGAAAATGGGGGAATTTTAGGTTTGAGTTGGAATATCTAAGAAAACTAGTATTTTTTTAGTTCATGTGTGGATGGATGATATATAACTATTTTGAAATGGAGTTCAATAATGAAGAGAGGTGACTGTACTAATTGGAAATCTCATAGATTTTAGGGTCTATAATGTTTGGAACCATGTATTCTATATTGGGGATGTATGAGCTTATGGTTCTTTTAGGGTTTCTTGATAGTGGCGATCCCTTGTACCGTAGGTTTGAGGATAGAAAATGAATCTTATTATTGGTTTAACTATTGATATAAGACTAATAGATGTTTTTTACCATTATTTCAGTTGGTTGGTCTTTAGTAAGATGGATTGTGGTGTTTTATTTTTTAATGGGTGTCAACTAGTTTTTTTTTGAAAGATGAGGTCTGTGATTTGAAGGTTATGATATGGTTGTGTCTCATTTTAACGGATGCTGAATGACGATGTTAGAAAAAACCCTAGTTATCAAATTAGGTTAGTTGGTGGGGATGATATAACATAATGTAATATTGAGGATGATAAGTGTTATGGTGGGGATGATATAAGATCTATCTTCTGGACAAGTTGGAAATTTTAGATGGAATTTTAATGTCGTTTATCGGATGAATCAAATTTTTAATCCTGACTTGGAATGTGATTCCAAGAGTTAAAATGCCTTAATGTGTTGTTTTTAGGGGAGGAATGTGTCTTTTATTGTATCCCTGGTGTTCAAACATGTTTTTATGGATTTGGGTTATGTTTCACGGGTATTGGTAGTTTTTAAAAAATGGTTCAAAGCTTGGTGTGCAGTGTTTAAGAGAAACTCTGTGAAACCATAATGCTGAAGATGTTTTTAGTTTATAATGAACATGGAACGTTTCTATTTCATTGATAGATCATGGTTTATGTTAAATTTCATGATCAAACGTGGTCATTGAGGAAGTTTTAGGTTGTTATGAGATATGAAACACTAGCAATGCAGAAGTTCAAAAAAACAATGCACCTTACAGAAGAGTGCATGTAGTGCTGAAAGAATAGATGGTTTATCGATTCCAAATAAGGATGCATAATAATGAGAATATTGGAGTGTTGAACAATTATCGTGCTCCAAGATGGTGCATGGTTTGGCCAACTATGTGGCTAAACTGTGAGAGTGGGAGATTTGGATAGATCCAACCCCATTGTTGGCACATTGTCTGGAAAACTATGTGACCAAAAATTATGGCATTCCATGTTTCATTAAAAATCAAAAATTAGTAAAATTCACCCTCGTATTTTTTCTCATATCCATCCAATTTCTTCCCCATTCTAGGAGAACAAAGATGGTTCTCCCCAACCCTCATCCTCCTCTTCCCACTATCAATAATAGTGGTGTTTTGAAGAATATTCCATGGAATTATAGGTGAGATATCCACATATAGTGGCTTTACCACTCCCCCTTCTTATTTCTCTTTAATTTTGGGTATGTACATATATATTTTTAATTCAATAAAATAATGCTTGTATTATCAATTTCATTTCGGAATTTTCATGGGTTTGGGTTGAGAAGATCTCGAGATGGATTTCATAATGTGTTTCATGGTGTTTCCCTATGGTATGTGTTAATGAAGGATTTTCTTAGGTTTATCGAGTTAAAATAATTATATTATGTATTGAAATGATATCTAATCTTATGTATTTCTTCAGTATTGGTTTTGGGAGTCTATTTCATTCATCCATTGAGATTCCATGGAGGTATGATGAGAGATGGGTGCCCATTGTGTTTTCTATAATTATTCCAATATGATATTTATAGTACAAGAATTATAATTTTTATTATTAACTAATAATTTATGTTTTGTGTTATACATGATCGTGGGTGATAATAACAATAATATTTGGGTGATAATGGATTTTGACGATTCCTGGAAATACTGTGGAATGGACGCTGGGATTTGGAATTTATTAGAAAACATCATTATGAGGTAAGTAGAATATTATATTTACCCACATTCTTGTAAATTTATTATCATGTGTATGTGTTCAATAATCATTAAATCCCATAAGTTTAATGGTTTCTTTTGTGGTTTAACATACGTGTTTAGGTTTTGAGATCATTTAGATTATGTTTTTTTTCAATTTTTATTGGAATAGTGGAAAAGGATAAGGGGAAAGCATGTAAATATTTGGTTTCAAATTGTAAGGGTATATAATGTGGTATTTTATTTGTTGAGATTCATGAATTTTATATTAATCTTATAAATTTTTTAAAAATTTGTATTGTTCTTTGGCATAGTTTTTTGTGTCAGGTGGGAAAATATGTTTTAAATTGTTCATTTTATTGAAATGATTTGTTGTCTTCAAGATGATTTAAATAGGTTTGAAATAGATTTTAAATGTTGATTTGAAATTGGAGGGTGGTGACTTCTTCAGTAAAAAATCCTAATTGGATTTTCTAGTGGTGTGAGTGGGAAATGTCTGATTGGGACATGATTTGATTTTAAATGGAAAGAACCATGCATTAAATGTGTGTTTTGGAAATGTGTAATGAGTGATTTTGGATTGGATTAATATTGAATTTTTAAAGGGGTTTGGTTTTTTGAGGCAGGTGATGGTTTTAAGGCATATAGTGACCATAGTAAGTGTTAATATATTATATAGTGTTGTTATGTTTTGATATACATGTTGAGTGGTCATCATTTTGAGCATAGTATTTGAGTATATATGGAATGGTATGCAAGTTAGACTACTACTATAAGTACATGTTGTATACTAAAAATAATATGTCATACTATGTATCTAGACATTGATAATATACTAGATGGTTTATTTACTAGACTAAGGATCCAGGAGATAATGTTATACCATACGGAAAAGGAATCTATGATAATTATCCTCCTCCTTGATCTGGGATGATCCACTTCTTGAGGCACCATAATAATGTCATATCCATTAATAATATGAGTTCATTATCCAAGTTTCTTGTATGTATGTTTAATTCAACTGAGTTAAATGAGTATTAAACAACCCTTTTATGAATTTTATACAATTCACCCCTATTTTACTCATTAGAGGACTAGATTAGGTCATTCCATCTTTTTTTGGCCTGGGTGTCACATTAGAATGCTTTGGACAGTGGATACTAGATGCTCTACTTTGTTTCTTGGCTTGTATCCCTTAAAATACTATTTATTTATTCCAATATTTATAGACATTCAATATTTTATTCGATGGTATTTGAATTATAAATTGTTTGTTCTATCCTACAAAGATGTATTGATACCCTTACTAGGCTTCCATTACACATGGATACCTAAGAATCTCTTTCATATAAATTTTTCATGGGTTTTGGATGATGCCCTTGTTGAGTATGGTTAGGTTGGGAACAATTCCTTTGGTGGATTCAGGTGACCGATTGTGTGTGTCTTGGATGCATAGTGGAGCCTATTTTATTTACTTTTATTTTGGTATATTCTCTAAGTAGAAAAATTGGTGATTTTTTTATATTTATGATATGGTCATTTGGGCACATATTGTACTAATTTTTTTACAGAATGTTTCATCGTTGGATTATTTATTCTACCACATACTCTAATTTGTATGATATTTGTTTATTTACTTCTGGTTGTGAACAATAATATAAGGGCATAGTATCCTCACTGTTCCAATTTAAACCCCAACATTTAGTCAACAGCCTCTAGTGTATGATGTTGCATGCTTAAGGGAAGTGATGGTTCATATCAGGTCACTGATTTAGGGGCACATAGGACATAATGATATGGTGTGTGTATTATTCTAGGTATATATATTAATTTATAATATCAATATACATATACAAAAATGTGTGTGTGTGTGTGTCTACATTTATGTATATTTATTCTTATTTATATATATATTGACATATATATATATATAATTATATTTAATTACATTGATATATATATATAAATCTATGTCATATATATATATGTGTGTGTGTGTGTATATTCACTGATAATTATATATAAAATCTTATATTTATATGAATTCCTATATATTAACACACACACACACATTTATATATACTTTCAGTGTCTGTTTGTATTCACATAAATATAATTATATGTATATGTATAATTATATATGATTGTATAGTTCTGCGTGTCTTTATATATCGATATTTATGTGTATTTGTGCATAATTATTTATAGTTTTTATGTAATTATAGAAATTTATATGTACTTATGTATAATTATGTATATTTATATGTTATTATATGTATATATATTAATATATATCTGTATGTATTATGTGGGTATATATGTGTGAGAGTGGGTATAATTATCTGTGCTTCTATAGATATATATTTAAATATGTTTATTTCCATATATATAATTGTATATAAATATGTGTGCATATATATATTGTGTGGTTATCTGTGTTTGTGTAGGGGGTGTTTTTGTATATTTATAAATATGTAGATTTATATTCATATAAATTATTTCCATATATATATATATATGTTCCATTAAATGTGTCTCTCTGTATTTGTTTATATATATACATGTATACGTTCTTATACACTTTTATTTAAATGTATTTCTATTTTTATATTTGTTCATTTTGTTATAAATTGATATATATATATATATATATATATAAGTATTTAATTATATTAAATACAGAGTTGTACATTGATATGTATTTATTTATAAATTATTAATAAAAACATATATGCACATTTTCATATATGTATATATACATATAGGTGATAGTGGGTGTTAAAAACGGAAAATACAGCTTCACTTAGGAACCTCAGTGGATCAAGAATCATTATTCCCCAAAAATTATTAAATTATCAAGCTTAAAATCTTTAATTTGATATAATGGTTTGATGTCCCATGTTCTATAAGTCCTAATGAACTAAAAGAGTGTGTCTCAGAATACATTAAAGAAGAAGACCTGAAGGACCTAATGAGATTCTTGGATGACATCGTTTCACAAGTCATATAGAGTTCCACCCTCTTTTCCAGTAAACATTAAACAATAGCACATCTCAGAAGGTCACACTTCCCATGAAAACAAACATTATCTCATCTATTCCCCCAATGCAGTTAGGTTGGGCACCACTTCACCCCACATCATAAATCCCGGATGGAAAAGAACTGGATGATATTTTTCAAATCTCTCATCTTTCATTCATGTTACCCTATTTGTGAAGCCTACATGTCCCCCCCCCCACCGAATCGCCTTCCTAGTCGTGATGCACCATCTGACTTCTCTCTCTCTCTTTTAACATTTTAATGATGTGAATCCATTAAACCCATATCCTAAATCTAATCCGGTAGATGGATGACTAATATGGGCCAATATACACGTCATTCTTTCAGCCCACCCCCCAGCGACACATCATGTTCCCATAAAGCACGCTCAACCTATAACACCATTACCTATGCCTGATTACATCTGTCACACCTTTATTCAGGTCGTTTCATACCAACATTGTTCATGCCCAAAGTGTAAGAATATTTTTTAATAACATAAATAAACAATATAATTTCCGAAAATGAAGCTCCCTAGATTCGAACATCAGTCTAATGAAAATTACTAGTCGACATTATGAATCATGTAAGACACCAAGTACACATATACACATATACACATATACACACACACATATATATTTATTTGTATTTTTCTATATATATACATATATTGAAGTTATATTTATCACAAATGAAGGGCTTGGTGGAGTAGTAAATACTTTTGATAATAACCAAGTTGTAAGGGGATCAAATCTTACCCTACACTTGTATGAGTTAATAATGAACAAATAATAGAAACACTCAGTTAGAGGCAGGCCTCTGTCCCTTTTTTAAGATAAAAGAAATGTACAATAGGAAATCAAAAAAACTAGAAAAGATGATTACATATCATAAATGTCATACACATCACCACATCCATGATAGACCACTTCTCTATAGTAGATAATTCCCATTCAGAGATTTTATAGTGCTTCAATATCATGTCATACATCATTCTAAGATTCAATTTCTACAAAGATATCAACAAAATAGATTATTTCTTGATAGAGGACCTAGTGGAAACCGGCATCAGCAGATCAGAGTAGTCTTTCCTCAGCCTTATTTTGGTTGGGGAAGACTACCCATTTCCAGATTCCTTCTTCCAATCCTTAACAACATCACTTTAGGAAGGACTGACTATATCACTATGATATTACTTATCACTATTAGGGACAAACCCCATTTTATAAGGATAATCAAATCATTGAAATCATCAATCACTCTCTCGACCTTCTCATATCATCTATTAGAATCAATCATTTCCAAAATTTGTGGATTCTAGAGAAAATCATGACCCTCATTCACCTCCTCCCACATTAAACCTTCTATTACAAGATGAAAATTGTTACCTTACTTCATTTGAGAAATATCCTCCACCTGAGATATCTCATTATGCTCCATCTATGGAAATCGGTCATAAGTAGCAACTGTGATCTTCATTCCATCAGTGGAATGAAACTGTAGATTGGGCTCCTTAATAGTCATACAAAGAAGAGTTTCATCATTGGCTTCCCCAAAATAGATTGAATTAAAGGGCCTATCACCCTTCTTCTTCCCAGCATCACCAGCATTGATCGGTCCATCTTATTCCCTGCTGACATAACACTGATCAGATTAATTTTCCCCATGATTCAATGATTCCTTTGAAGGACCTGCCACTCCCAAAATACCTCCAAGTCTAGTACTGCCTCCCGGACCAGCTTTATCCACAACAACAATATTCACACCATCCCCCAACAGATGGTCCTGCTTTAGCCTATCAAACACCAAATTGACTATTAGATTAGAAGGTACCCATGCCTATTTTTCCAAATCCAAACCAACCAATCCAACAGTACTGCCAGGATTATCAGCATTAGCGTACATTTGTCTCTATCTAGTGACCTTACTAAGAATCTTCACTGGAATAGAAGACCTTTGTTAATGGATCCATGATGAAAATTATCAGCCAGGTGACCCAGTCGGTAGCAGATCAGGTAGTAATAAACACAATATTCAAAGACAACATCTTGCATCCATCGGAACTCCTCAACAATCGTAAACTAGATCCATTCCATCGATGGCTTTGTGACATCCACCTCAACACAATGGCGTTGATTTATCGAGTGACTCATAAAAGAAGTACGAGCATCGGAACAAAGTAATCAACCCACCCAATACCCTAACAAACGAATTATTTCAGTATTTTGAAAAGGCAATATAAGATACATGAATCTTCCCCTGGTTGCAACGGAAGGTTATTCTAGATTCATTCAAATATCAAACAACCAACAGAGAGGAAAGAACATTCATCCGTTGAATTTGAGAGGTGCTCTGGAGAATGCGTAAATTAAATCATCCTCTGAAGAAAAAAGTATCATCAGTTGGTTTTTATCAATTAGACCAACAACTGCGCGATCTTTCATGTCCTAGTTACTAAACAAGAAGTCATCAAACTCATATACCGAAGGACTTAAATGATTAAAGTGATCCACCAGCTTCAAATTTTGGAAACTCGAAGCCTTTAAGAATACCATCAATGTAATCGAGAGCTGTGGGTCCCCAATATAATGATCTGGAACCTTTGGGAATAAAGAGGTCGATGAGAACTCATGGAGAAAGCTAGGATTAGATAAGGTTACAAAGTTCACCCGCAAAACTAGAGGTGGTGGAACCAAAACATCCCCCCCCCTCCCACATCCAGGAATGGGCGGGGGGAATCCATCACCAATCATAAGCCAGGGTTCATCGCCAAGATCCATCAATGAATGGCCTCATCCATGGGGTGGACAGTTATCTACAGACTAAATAAATAAAGAATACATAAAATAATAATGAAATAAAAAATAAAAAATAATTTTTATTTTGTAATATGTATGTAAAATGGAAATAAATAAATAATATATTAATAATGAAATAATAATAAATAAATCAATAAGTAATAACTTGTCCATAAAAGAAAATGTTTCTGAAAGCTTAGAGAATCATTTAAAAATGGTTTAAATAGAAACTTAAATAAAAAAAATGATTCTTTTTCTTCTAAATAAATACGTAATAAATTATCAAAAAATCATGTATTTGCATGAATCCATTATAATCATTTATTGGAGGTTTAAACAAAATAATTAATTCAAAAAAATCATCTTTTTGATACCTAACCTCATACTATACACTCATGACATCATAACCTATACTGTATTTGGGAGAGATAAATGGGAAGGAAAAATAGTAATTATCCATATTCAGATCCTTCCAAGATGAGGGGAAACAAATCGAAAATCCAAAACCTCACATTTGATTCGGTTTTGTTTTCTGACATATTTGGTAATGCATATGAAATTATAAAACACGACTTTATATATAATAACCCAGATTCCCATCCAAAGGGTCCACTAAATAACACATGAAACTAAATTGTATCTTTTACACATCCACATCCATACCACTTCCACCTCGAACTACCACTTGAACATGCTCAATAATTACCACACAACTTCCCAATCCTCATCATATATTCAATTGTACACAATTTAATTAAAAAACATTATATTTATTAGCCAATAAATAATTAATTTCCACACAATTAATTTAAAAAGAATATATTTAATTTTCATATTAATCCTATAACACCCTAGAATTCTAATATTTGATTGCATTAAAATACTTTAATGTGTATTATAGATTATTATGTATGAAATAAAAAATAAAACAAAACATTGATATATTTAGAGAAAATATTAATGTTCAATAATATCCTTTAATCTGGGGAAATTAAACTTGGGTGAATTAATATGAATAAATGATTTATGAATGATAAGTAAACATTAAATAAAATCTTTTTTATTAAGATGAAAATTCAATTATTTTACCTTAAATGAATAATAAGAAATTTTAATAATGAGAATATAAGTTTTCATAAAAAATATCTTTTATGTAATAGTAATTTATCTTTATTTAATGAAAATATTAAAAAGAAAATATTTTCAATATTAGAAATCGTTTAACAGTAATTTAGTTTTTAAAAGAGATTAAATAAGAAAAAAAAATTTTATTTAACATTTTCATTTTCCAATTAAAACATTTTTTTTCAAATATATTTTTGGATTGTATTATAAAATTTAATTTCCAAATTATTGAATATAAAACTAGATAAATTGAAATTAATTTTTTAATTCCTCCTTAAAAATTATTTTAATATAAATTCATCAATATTATCTAAAAAGGATTATTTTCTTGGCAATTGTTTTTGGATTTACAGAAATTTTAAGTTCCATGATTTTATCAAAAGTTAATGATAGCCTATGTGATTTCAAAATTATTAAATTAATCATATATAATGTTCGGTTATAAAATTAAAAATTACGGAGTATTATTTTTACACTGAAATCATATTCGAAATATTTTTATAACTAATTAAAATATTACATTAATATAAAAATTATTTTCAGTCACATCATTAAATGCAATATTTTTCAACGTGAATTAGATTTTATCTACCATAATAATCCTTATATACATTATTTATTTTATAATAAATCAATTGATTTAGTTAATGGTCATATACAACATAATTTTACCTTATATATATAATGTTTAAAAAGATTATTTCTATAAAAACATTGTTCACTCAGTTAAGTGTGTTTGGATTAAAATTAATATTTTACAACATAAGAAACTTCATTTGATAAAATTATTTTATAATTTAGATATTGAATTATCAAATTATTTAAAAATTCAAAAATTAATCATTTTCAACAACATTATTTACAAGGGTTAGAAATTAATTACATTAGTAAAAGTAATTTTTTGTAAAAGGAAAATTGTTAAAAAAATCCATAAATTACAGAAATATATCCTATGAATTTGTCTATTTGGAGATTATATTCACAAAATCATTCTATTATCCTCCTTGACAATTTTTTGGCCTTTTAAAAATGAATATTTACCTTACATTAAATAAAATATAAGGGTTATTCCTAAAATAATTATCCTTTTCTTATAAAAGGGTGATATTTTTAGCACATAAAGGATCCAACACAAATAGAATTTATCCTTTATTATCTTCCATACTAATATCACTCATACATTATCACATAGACATAAGCCTTATATAACTCATAGATATCCTAATCTGTTCTAATTGAAGGATACATCCATATAAAATAAAATTCACTGATGTGGGTATTATCAACTAATTAGTATTGTTCCTAATTTTCATCATTGATATTTATCACACACTCACTAATGTAATTGTATTATTATTATTATATATATATATATATATTAATTATTCTATACTAATCACATTATAATTATTAATTCAGATACTGAATATATTAATAAAAACTATTATTTTTCATTCATTTTCAGAACTATTACTTCCACAAAGTAACAAATTTTTTTTCTTAACCACACTAAAATGATATATCTAAGGAAAGTTTTAATTTATAAGTATGATTTTTATGACTTCAATAATGATATTTTGATAAATATATTATATCCTATTAATTATATGGTCAACATACAATCATTATAATTTTAATCGTATATAAAAATTGTGCTAATAATAAAATCCTTTATTCGCATCCCATAAGACATTAATATATAATAAATCATCATATAGATAATTATAATTATTATTTATCACTCTATTATGGATGAGATTTTATTATTATTCTCTAGTTATAATATGATTACTACAAAACCACATAATAATCAATCATTAAATCAGTTTATGTTCATGTTTGGGTAAGATTATCCACAAAATTAGGAAATACTATGAATTAAATCATTAATGAAAATGGTTAGATAATAAAGGAAATTTTTTTATTCATATGTAAATAATGAGTCAATTTTTTTCTGGAGTTTTTATATCAATATTTGATTAATTAATTATGAAAGAACATATTCTTTTCATGAATCATTGAACATGCTTGTTATCTGTACCATATTCCTGGATAAAGACTAATATAATAATGAAATTAGTTTCAAAACTCATAAATGAATATAATAATCCCTATAAGTATCCTTCATAATGAATTAATTACATTCTCTTGGGGAATAATGAAATCATATACTGATGTCATGAAACTATCACAAATGATCAAAATGACAGACATATGATAACAACAATTATAGGAATTAATATAGAGAATTGATACATATAAAATTAATTAGTGAAATTATATAAGATAAATGTTCTTATTTGTTTTTTTAAGAAATATATGTTTGTTATATACGATGTTAAAGTGCATCTTTGGTGTTCCAGAACATGAGGTAAGGGTTTTGATATCAATTTACTTTCATTAAGACATTTTTATCATATATACAATGTTTTATTTTGTCAGATGTACTTACAACCCCATTATAATATTTATATAAGGACTCTATTATATTTAATTATATTTTAATCATGGAATCTAAAGTTAAATTAAAATATTTCTCCTTAAAAGTGTTTGGATTAATATTAATGTCACATCACATGTATTTTCTTAGTATCAGTTATGATTCTTTAGCGAATAATACATTTTGTGAACTACTTCTTAATTCAATTTTTTAATTATTTTCAATGGGTATATATATTTTACTTCTCATATTTCATGTAATTTCCATTAAAATTATTTTTTCAAGCGCCTATTGATTTTGTCTTTTCCCCAATATTAATGATTTTTAATAACTCAAATACTATATATTTAGTTATAATATTTTAATTTTAATATTGTTCTTACATTATTCAGTTCTCCCACCTTAAAATTTTATATCCATTTGTTATCCTTTTTTAGAAGACTGTTTTCTAAAAAAAATCAATACTCTTTTTACAATTTATTATTAAAAATTGTATTTTTATAAATTTTAAATGGGATTTTTCTATCACCGTCATACATATTTAAGACCCTAAAATATATCTAATAAAAAATTATTCTCTATCATGGCCATATTATTGAATAATTTTTTTGGAAATGAAATATATTTTATTTTTTTACTAAGCCATTTCGAATGTACTTTTGAAAGTGACCTATAAATTTTTCCATTCTGACAATGTTAATAATATATTCCAAACTCTCTTTTGTTTTTTCACATCCATCACCCGTTATGTCTTCAATAAGGATTCTCCTATTAGGGGTCATGTTTTTTTATTTATCCACTAATATATATATATATTACAATATTTTGTAAATAAACACACTATTCAAAGAAAACTGATTCATAATCATTTCTTGGGTGGTTATTCAAGTATTCTTTTACATTTTTTTAACATTGTTAACATCCTTATCGGTACCCATTTAGAAATGATGGATCTATTCTTTTAAATACATTTTTCCCATTTATATATATTTCTTTAGATCATATCATTTTTATGTATTGGATTTTTTGTATTGTGACTATATTATACTATTTGACTAATACATTTTTTATATGTCATATTGGTTGTTTTTAACTAGAATTTATGATATTATATTGATATGTGGAAAAGTATTAGAATACCATATATAATTTTAATAATAATAATGATTATTGGAATGTTTACTAATTATTGCTTAACCATCCACGTTTTTTCTTCAGATTGGTAACGATCATGGTTTACCATTAATAATAAGAGGAATGGTATTCACATTTAAGATGATAATTGTTAGGAAAGTAGAATGATTGGGTATTATTATTTGATATTATTCATTATATAGGAAAACAAATTTATTCTATATATGGTTACTAGGTGGAATGTTATGAAAATTATTGATTACCTCATGTGGTGATTACATTAGACATAAATATGTGAGAGTTATGCCCTAACATTTTACAGTCCCTCAATACAATGATGAGTATCATGAGAAAAAATACCTTGTTATTTTTGTATTACACTTCCCATAAAACGATATTATATTGGCATAATGCATTGATAGAAGGATTTCATGACTTCAATTTCATGGACAAGTAATGATTTTTGGTGGAAGTATATGATAACATGTTTTAATGTATATTATTATGAATTCCTTTTGTATTAGATTTTTTTGATATATATGTTTTATTTTATTTCAATGGATATAACATGTTCCCTATTTCAGGTTGATTATTTCTATGTTTTTTTTTCATGTTCCTGTCATAATATTTATGCAATGTTTATTCCATAATTTCAAGGTTATATATATTCCCTTACTGATATTTTGATATCACCTTTTTTAATTTTTATATTTCCCCAATAATAGAAAAAATTAATATTATTGAATGGCTTATAAAGAAGTTATGGGAGAAATTATTTGTTTGAGACATTAAATTAATTTACTAAATTAATTAGTTTCATATGTAAGGGGAACATTTACCATTTCAAACAACAAACATGAAAATTATTAGTTTCAATTTTTTAATATTTTCTAAAGTATTAAGCTAAAATGATTCATCAGATATAAAAAAATTAGATAATGTTCATGATTTTGAAAATATGGATAATTATATCCTATATTCCGTTTCTAGTATTAATGAAATTGTTTAATGTATGAGTCTACAATAAATGTATCTAGGAAAAATAATTTGGTGTTTCATATTCAGTATCAAAAGAATGTTTTAGATGAAATTTTTTGTTAGGATTTATCTTGAGGATAATTGATGGATTGTTCTGTTATGGTTATTCATAATTTCAAAGGTATAAATGATAGTTGGGAATAATATGTGATTAAATATTATTGAAATAATGAACATTTTATTTTGGGATTTGGATAATAACACTACTATCAAAATTATTTGAATATGTATTATGTATAGAATAACAACATCATGTCTTGGTAAAAAATTTAATATATTATTTTTTTTATAAATACATACTTGTGTGAATACAAGTATTCACAAGTGGAAGAGGATTATTTTTTACAAAATTTTAATAACCTGAAATATGAATGCTACAACATTGACTCAACCAATACTCTAATTCATAACAAACGTCCATGGGAATTTACACACAGAGAGACACTCCTAAGGGATGTTATTTAGTCATTCACATTGCCTTTATTGAAAATTATAACTAAATTAATAATTATGTTTACTAATTTTGTTAGATAATTTTAAAATAAAAGGGCCATGTATATACATAGACAAAAAATATAAATTCATAGGTTTATCTAAATGTATCATAGGATAAAAAAGAAGGTTCCATAAGGGGAAAACTATTCATATTGATTTTTTCAAATAAATATTTTCGATGTTGTCATTTCTGTTAAGGCTTTAATAATTTTTTAAATAATATTATGACGTTGTTGTTGATAATGATAGGTCACTAGAAACCACTATTTCATCTAACTGAATATGGAAGCATATGTATGTTTTTAGAAACTTCTTTATATTAATATTATAATAGAAAATGCGAGTTCCCTACACTTATGTATTCTTGGTAGGTATTTATCCAAATATAAAACAAATTCTGGTTTTCATAGATATTTTAATTAGTGGAGTTATAATTTTTTAAAAAAATTATTTTATATTCTTAATGTTATTGAGGATTATGTGATACATCTCCAGGTTGTCTTTATATATAATTAAATATATAGTTCAGAATAATATATTAAGGGTATGAATAACATCTAAAAGTGATTTTATGATAATTTTATATTATTAGGAATAACTTTTACAGAAATAATGATTGATTATGGACAAATCATATGTCTAAAATACACAATATGTTAGGACAATAAAGCTTGTTTTTTTTTTAAAAATCTACGTTATAAAGTAATTGGTAAGAAAGGCATTGTTAATTAATCCCTGATATTTCTAGATAAGTGAATCATATTTTTTGGATTATATTATATGTTGACTAGTGTGTGACCCTGGTAACTATTGTCTAACAATATTTTTGGGTTAAATATAAATTTATGTTTTAGAGGAATATATAATCTCACTATAGATTAATGTCTTAGGGAATCAAATATGATTTCATAAGGTTATGTTATCGATAGTTTATTGTTATGGTATATACATACATGGTAATATTACTATAGGAATGGATATTGTTTCATGGGGAATAATATGATAGATTTTGAGAGAATATATTTCATCTATTCTTACTTTTTTTATATTTTATGATAATGTAATGGTAATTTGGGATCTAAATTTTATATATTGGGATTATAAGTATGATAGAACCCATCTCAGAGTAACCATCCTGAAACCATGAATGATTTATGTAACTGGGATAGTTTTATAGGTTAAAATTAGTCTTATACGTATTAAGTTGTATGAACTATAATATAACATGACATTTCTATAAACTGATATATCTTGAGGAAGAATTTTCAAGGGGTATTTTTAAAAAATCATTTCTAATGACCCTCACCCACGTTAATTTTTTTTATTTTATTTATGGTTGGAACTAAAAGTATTCATGTGTGTGAGAAACAATGAATAATTTAACTCAATTAACAATGAAAAGGATGGTTGCTGGAGTGAAAAGCCTTATGATTATTCCAAACTATCTAGCATGGTAGTTTTACCAATTTGAACACAGTTGATGTTTCAAACATACCGAAGAAGAAAAATATGTGTTTATGTGCGTGTTTGTTTTTCATTTATGTGATTCATTTACTTAGTATTTAGATGATCTATCAATACATGTTATTTTAATTTGTTTTATTCGTATAAAATTGGATGGGTAAGTGATTTATCTGAACGTCATTAGATTAAGAAGAAGTCAGAAAATGATTGTCTATTACTCTAAAAATTCAACAAATTTACTATTGTATTTCTAGAAACACTACAGTCTACAATTTTGAATCATTACTGTATTTAATATAATGTATTTTCTAATGATATCATTTTGGAATGAAACATGATTTTATAAAAATAAAACATTTTTATAATTATTTTATTAGTTCATATTGATGATTAAAAAGACTATTTAGTTGGTCATTAAATTATTTGATCTTATGTAATGTTGTTACATAACTACAGTTTTTCCAGAATATTGTTTCTTTTGGTTTTTTATTAGTCTAGAAGTAGTATAAATGATATTTATTCGATTCATCAATCATTGGAATGATAATATGTTTTTATAAAAAAATCCTTCTTTATAAATGGATGAATCTTCAATTAATAGCCTTTAAAAATATATTGATGTTTGTTAATGTACATTGTACTATTTTAATAAATGTAAGGTTTGAATACCCTACTTCTAAAACAATAAAATGAATTTTTTGGAAACCCTACATTCATAATAGTGAAAATTATGGTTTAGAAAACCAACTTTCACAAACAGTGCTATGTATAGTTCAACCCTACTTTCACAATAGTATGATGTATGGTCCGGAAACCCTACTCTACATTATGAATAATATAATGTATGGTTTAGAAACCCTAGTTTTTAATGAACCATATACTACTTTAAAAATAGTTAAAATTATGTGTTGGAAACCCTACATTTTTAAATAACCCTATGTAAGTTTCAGAACCTTGTAAATTATTGTTTGGAAAACCTACTATTTTAAGGAACCCTACATTTAGTGAACTCTAATTTTGTAGAACCCGACTTTAGGTAACCCTAATTTTATGTAATCTACATTCATTTACTCTACATTCATGTACCCAACATTCATGTACCCTATTTTAGTATACCATAATTTCATATAGGCAAATATTTTTACTCTACTTTTATGTTTCTGCTTTATGATTTTATGATGAATATTAATATGATACATATATATATATATGGATTATTTTCCATGGTTTTTATTATAGATAAATTATCATTAAATCTAAGGATTATTATAAAAAAGAATTTTAATATTTGGTTCAATATTTAAAGATAAAAATTAATAATTTTTTAAACATCTTTTTCCAAAGAATTCATAGTTCACAAGACTATTTAAATTCAAATATTTAAATTTACATTTGGTTTGTGATGCTAGTTTTCAATAACTATTTTGAATAAGGTAAAAAGGATTGAATTGATTAACACACTATTTTTAAAACCATTAAAACCAATAATTTATTTATAGTTATTATTTAAATAGCTATACAAATTATTTTTAATTCATTCATTTAATATTTATTCTACAGGAATAAAGAGGCATTAGTGATGAAATTTTTCGGAGATATTTATGTAATATCTTGAATAAATTTATGTTTAATATCTAAAGGAAGTGGAGATACTGAATATATATATATATATATATATATATATATCTCTCTTTCTCTCTTTTAGGTAAAAAATTACACATCAACATCGTGGTTTAACATCATCTGTGCACTGTGAAATTTTACTTCCTTATTTTAGGAGTCATATTTCTTTGGGAATTATTTTTTCATGATGTCTCTCAAGTTTAGAATTACATATTTATAGATTAAAATTTAATTGACAAGATTTTATATTTCAAATCACAAAACCTAATACAAGTTCTTCCATAGTTTACCTTCTCTTGTCTAGTTTCAGAGTTTCTAACACTATTTCCCATATCTCAAACACACATTCTATTTTTATGTTTATTTTGTTACACACATGAAAAATTATTTTATTATTATTTTTTTTCTAGTTGGGACTCTCTAACTCTAATGACATTATTTGAGAGATTTGGATCACAATACCTAATGATAAGATTATTCGGGTAATGAATCACAGTGTCTAAAGTAAGGTTATATGGGTTTTGACTCCCTATATAAAATCCAGTGACGTTGTTATCCCTCCACTAGAAAATTATTCGATTGTATTATCATTCCCCAATAAAAATAAATTTTTATGTACATGTATCAATCATTGATTAGAGATCTATAAGAGTAGAGTAGGCCCACTTTGGACAGAGAAACTATAAATAACATCAATTTTTTTCTTGTTTTTCTTCTTCTATTTAACTATAATAATATATATAATAATTATCATTGATAATTAATTAAATTAATTAAATAATTTGTTTAAATATTTTAATCTAGTCTATTGACCCTCATCTATAACATTATTTATTACCCTATTCTACCTAATAATATTTATACAAGGATAACCATCTGAAGAATATTTTATCTCTATTATTATCTATCTTTATTCTAAACATTGGTATCATAGGTTTTTCCATCTTGAATTTGGACAACCCTTATATAGAAGCAGAGTGTAAATTTAATTATGATTACATAATCCTTGATATCACAGTTTAAATAAAAAAGATATTATAAAATTGAATGATGGAACCAGAATAATGATTGGATTCATATGAATCCATCACACATTGATGGTACTCGTTATGGCTATTGATGATCCCATGTCACAAACCAACCCGAGTCGACCCTGAACCGGTCGCCCGAGCCGGTCCGCAACATGTCCCGAGAGGCGTCCCTGATCCTCCCGGGCTGGTGACAAGTTCTAGGGCATCAATAGAGGCTGTGGGAACGATTTCGCCCAGTAAAAATAAATAAATAAATCAGAAGAAATTAAACAGAGAAAATTAAATTAAATAAAGAGAGTAAAGTAACTAACACGAACAAGAGAAAATAAAACTAACCGAAAGAGACAACCACTATCTCTGTGTGACCCCGTGGGTCACTCTCCAACTAACGACCAAACGTTGCCCAAGGAGAACACACCCATGCTGTAACCTAAACAAGCACTAAAAATAGAAAAGAACAATAGTCATGGGTATTAAAACTCAGTAGGCATGCCCAACAAACTATTCCCAATGCACTACCTTTAAATAAAGAAATTTACTAATTCCATATTTGAACTAAATATAAAAAATATTGGTTTTCACACACACACAATTTCATTTCTAAAAAAGTGTTCGCCCATTGCCCGTTTTAATTTAAAAACAATTTTTAATGTTTGAAAGGAACAGGTGCATTGCATTTTAAAACATTTTTGCGAAAAATTAGAAAACCAAACTTTAGTTATTATCCAAAAAGGAAAACTACACAGAACACAAAACACACACCAAGGGAAACGGAAAAAGTGGCACACATGGACCAGCAACCGAACTAGACCTCTCAACCATCCACTGCATACTAATAAACACTAAAAGAAACATGGGTTGAACCTAGGAGATAGGGAACAATCCAGAACGTACTATACATGTGACTCATCCTCAAAGCATGCTCTAACTGGATGACGCCATAACTCCCTAATCCTCGGCGTAGCCATGCATGGCCTAACCAAGGGGCCTAATCCCTATAGTAGCAATAACTTAGTATTCCCCTACTATGAGGCCACTAGCCAGTGCGTGACCTAAACTAGTGAAAAAATCGTTCTTAGAAGATTCACTCACTATGCCAGGTTTCCATGTCATCATATACAATAAAAAAGGGTGTGTCCACAATGTCAATCAATCAGTCATGATGCACAAATATCACACACAACTCATGGAATCAACGCACACGAAATATCACCGCTAACTAACCCCAAGGTGAGTTTTTCCAAAATAATTTATTTTATTAAAGTGCCAAACGGGCCTTCTCCAACTCTAATGAAAAACCACATTTCTCAAAAAAACTGAAAACACTTGTTCAAAAGAAATCATTTATATTTTAAACCAAAACCACATTTTAAATTCCATGAATTATGTTTAAATGCAAAACGAGCATTATTTCACTATTGGGTGTCCGTTCCTCAAGAAACTATTCCAACTGTCGTCTATAAAATAAACGGCTCTTTTTTACCCCAAATAATTATTTAAAAATAAATTATATTATATAATTTCCTACTTATTAAAATAAATAAAACATTATGAAATTAATCAATTCTAAATTCAAAGGTGAGTGCAGTGGGGGACCTACCTCGAGACTGAGATGAAATGGAAGACGCATGTCTGACACCACACAGTATGGTCCAACGTACTTCAAAAAAAACACTAAGAACTCAAAACACTACAAAAAGATCCCAATTAAATTATATGAAACCATGCGGCGGGAAGAAACCCTCACCTCTAAACTAAACCGAGATGATGACGCAAACTCGGAAACTAGGCGCGACGATGGTGATCACTCGGAAATGCCTGCATGGGTCCCAGAAAGTCATACCGACCAAAATAATATTTAATTAATAAAAATTATAATCAAATCAGGGTCATATATATAAATATATACATATATATAAGTAAAAAATAAAAATATTAATGTAATATAAAATGAAAGTGGTATACCAACGGGGGGTTTACGACTATAAACAGACCACTGGAGGTCGTCGGGCTGGAACGGAGGAAGGCACACAGCTGGATGTGGTCCGACTAGGGGCTGCGGGCGAGGGCCACCAGACAGCGGTCGTGCGAGGCTACAGATGGGCAGAATACGAGTAACCCAGGCAGCGACAGGCACCGGCGAGAGACGGGGCCGAGCATCGATGGCGGCTGGAGCACCGCAAGAGGCTGTAGAAGGTGCAACGCAGAAGGCAGGCTTTGATGGAGTGTGTGATAGAGGCAACGTTGTGGTAGCCATGGAGGCGATGGTAGCCGGACAGAGAGGGGATAACAAGAGAGTGATCCGGGTCGGCTGGGGAGGGTGAGGCTGCGCTAGGCGGAGAGGTGTTTGGTGAGATGGAGCTGATTGCCCAGAAGGAGGGGAGCGGGCCGTAGCCAGTGGGTCGTGCAAAGCAAGGAGGAGGGTGTCTAAACCGCAACAGGGGGATGCGGAGGGCGCGCGATGGGGCATAGCTTGGCAGAGGGCTTGCAGCAAAGAGGCAGGAAGATCCGGACTCGCAGTGGGCAGATGGGGGAAGATGAGGAGAGGGCTGTGCGCTGTGGGCTGCAACAGGTGCACAAGGATAAGTCGGGTCGCTTCTTGTGTAGGGCTGGTTCTTGACTCACAGGGGTAGATGAGGGCACTACTGAAGGATGATAAACGGGCGGGGGTGTAGTGCGGTGGCTGGATCGCAAGCTGGACAAGGATAGAAGCATGTCAGGGAGACAACAGTACTGGGATGTTGGTAAGCCGAGACGCAGCAGGGGAGAGGCGAGGCTAGAGCAGGAGCTTCCCATGGATAAGGGTGTCCTGGTGCTCCGGTGTTGTGGTGGAGAGGTGTTGGTGAGATCGAAACAGTGGTATCGAGCTGGCCGCATGTCCTAGGTGAGAGTGCATGGGAGGCAGGGCCGCTGGGGTTGTCGGCAGGCAGGGATGCGAGAGAGTGGCTAAAGGCGAGGTGGCTGCTTGGGGGGCTAAGGCATGCTGCTGTAGGAGGCACCGGATCTGGGCGCTGCAGCAGGTCGAAGGCGCAAGCAGAGAAGGTCGTAGGGTGCAACAGTGCTACGGGAAGAATATGAGTAAAAAAAGAAAGGAGGTGAAGCCACGCGGAAACAAGAAAAAAATTAAGGAATGAGAAAGAATAAGATGGAAAAAAAGATAAGATAAAATAAATAAATAAAGTAAAGTAACTAAATAATTATATATAATGAATAATAATAATAATAATAATCCAACAACAGAAAAAACAACAACAATATTATTATTATTATTATTATAAATTATTGTTATTATTATTAATAAAAATATTATAAATTTCTTTTCAATTTAATTTATTTGTTTAATTTTATTATTTATCTAAAAAGGTGGGCATCCGCACACTCACCAGGTACGAACGCATGATCGGACCGAATGCGTGGTGACCGCGCACCCACTCAGACCAAATGAACAGTGACCGCTAGTAGTGTGGTGCCTGCGCACTATCCCGAGACCCACCAAAAACATCAAAGATTTAAAAATTAAAACCCGGAGCCAAACCCGACTCTACCTAGAGTCACGGGACCAAGAAAAGAATAAAAACATGGGCGTTCTTGGTCGGGGTGTGACAATTCTCCCCACCACAGACACTTTCTGCCCCTAGAAAGTCACCAATCCAACAGTTGACACAACTTCAGTTCATTCCCAGACACAATCATTGAGAACAGATATCTTCGGGGTAACCATTCCCAATAAACGTCACACCCGTCCAATTAAGGAAAAACAACTGCCCGAGATTGAGGGGAGAACATGAGAGGGTTCTCCCCACCATAAGAATTTACTAATACAAAAACCATTAAAATCCAAACAACCCCCCTAGGGGCATTGTGGGAACTCCCTAACCAAACTCATTCATTTTCCCCACATGTACTAAACAACACACCGAATACTTGATGAAAAGCTTGTTACGGAACAATCTAGCTACTTGGGGATGAGAAATTAACTCAACACCTCCTATCAACTTCATGAAACAAACATTCCCCTATCGAACACAGATAGGACCAACTCAAAAATAGAACAGATCTGTTTTTTCATGGTCCCACACCATTCAGCGAGACCAAACAACTTAATAACCACACTGAGAGTAGATAAGACCTCTTGGATTGTGGGGAAACGAGCTCATCACGCCACCACAACAAGGATGATCTTACGACGGCGATGGTAATAGAACATGGGAAATTTTGGATATTTCCATTCCAAATCTGAAGACATTATCTATACCGAGGTTCCACACACCCTCAGGAACACCTAACCGTGCGCGAGCTTCACCCCAAGACATACGGTTGGGGTCCTAATGGCTGAAGCGTCTCTTTCCTCACAGTCAGGCATTTTCATCTCCTGATTTCTAACTCCTTCCGTTCGATGATCCCAACAACCATGATGGTCATTCATTTTTAAAGGGATACATCATGATGACCTAGAATTTCTGGATAGTCTATAATGGTAGAACACAAGAGAGCGGTCCGACAAACTAGGAGGTGATACCGACGAGGATGGTTTCATGGAGATAGGTTCCACCGGCCCACACTCCTTTCCAGATGGGGAACCTTCGAAGACGCCGACCACCATTAATCACACCCAAAATTCTAACGATGATGAGACATCTCATATTTACTAGTACAAAACTGAACCCTCAAATAACTCTGGGATGGTACGAACCTTAACTACCCTGGGAGTTCCCAACAACCCAAAGACGTGCTATCTCTTTAAACTATACAACTACCTCTTACAGACTTTGAATATCTCGATAAGCAGAAAACACACGAAAAGAACCGAGAACTGAGCATAGACCATTGACAAATTCTGGATACTTTTGGGGCATCATATTCAGAACAACATTAAAAACACAATCAAAATTGACATCAAGCCAAAACTCAAATAGATCATAAACACAAACCAAGGGAAATAGGCCCATAAGACAAACATATTAAAACACAAGAAACAATTTCTTTTTCAAAAAACCACCACTTCTTTTAAATTTTAAAAACTCACCTATGGCACCTTATGAGCCATCACTTGTGCATTTATTCAATCATTCTCACACTTTCTGCGAAAAAGTGTCCCCCACACACTTTCTATACATGCCCACACTTGTGTGACCCTTATAAGGAGTTCTAAGGTTCAAACCCTAATTTTACATACCAAATAAAAACTCGTACAATGTTTTTCCAAACCAGTACACCTTATCTTTAAAAACCCACATTAGTAATTTCAAAAATACTTTAGAAGAAACACTTTTCCATTTCAGAACCAATTTCACTTTTAACGCACTCAACCAAATTGAGATAAAAAAAAAACACATTTAGTAATAACCCACTGGAATGAGGAACTAGTGCATATGTCTGACCCAACGAAACGGTGGTGTGCCAGGACCCATGTAAAGAAAAACACTAAGAGTGCCTTAAACCAGACACTTAGACACCACTCCATGTGAGGCTGCAAAGTGAACCGATTCGCCTCCATTTTCATCCCTCAATCTGAAACGACTAAGGATAACTGACTCAAATCCCAGACTAACCCTAGTAAATCAGGTCTTGTCACAAGCGGTGGTGATCACGAAAAAACTCGTAATCTACCTCCTGAGCCCCTACAGTCCTAATCTCCTTCTACCAGACATCCCAAATAATAAAGGACACTTTGAAAAGCGAGTTCCACTAAGATATGACCTCCTATAAAATAAACGGCTCTATTTTACCCCAAATAATTATTTAAAAATTAATTATATTATATAATTTCCTACTTATTAATATATATAAAACATCATGAAATTAATAAATTCTAAATTCAAAGGTGAGTGCAGTGGGGGACCTACCTCGAGACCGAGATGAAATGGAAGACGCACGTCTGACACCACACACTATGGTCCAACGTAGTTCAAACAAAACACTAAGAACACAAAACACTACAAAAAAATCACAATTAAATTATATGAAACCATGCGGCGGGAAGAAACCCGCACCTCTAAACTAAACCGAGATGACGACGCAAACTTGGAAACTAGGCGCGACAATGGTGCTCACTCGGAAATGCCCACATGGGTCCCAGAAAGTCATACCGACCCAAATAATATTTAATTAATAAAAATTATAATCAAACTAGGGTCATATATATAAATATGTATATATATTTATATACATATATATAAGTAAAAAATAAAAATATTAATGGAATATAAAATTAAAGAGGTACACCAATGGGGGGTTTACGACTATAAACAGACCACTGGAGGTCGTCGCGCTGGAACAGAGAAAGGCACACGGCTGGATGTGGTCCGACCAGGGTCTGCGGGTGAGGGCCGCCAGACAGTGATTGTGCGAGACTGCAGATGGTCAGAATACGAGTAACCCGGGCAGCGACAGGCAGCGGCGAGAGACGGGGCCGAGTAGCGATGGCAGCTGGAGCGCCGTAAGAGGCTGTGGAAGGTGAAACGCAGAAGGCAGGCTCTGTTGGAGTTTGTGATAGAGGCATCGTTTTGCTAGTCGTGGAGGAGATGGTAGCCTAACAGAGAGGCGATAACAAGAGAGTGAGCCGGGTCGGCTAGGGAGGGCGAGGCTACGCTAGACGGAGAGGTGTTTGGCGAGATGGAGCTGGCTGGCCAGAAGGAGGGGAGAGGGCCACATCCAGTGGGTCGTGCCAAGCAAGGAGGAGGGTGGCTGAAGTACACCAGAGGTTTTTGGAGGGCGTGCGATGGGGAATAGCTTGGCAGAGGGATAGCAGTAAGGAGGCATGAAGATCCGGACTCGCAGTGGGAGGATGGGGGAAGAGGGGGAGAGGGCTGTGCGCTGTGGGCTGTAACAGGTGAACGAGGATAATTCAGGTCGCTGCTTGCGTAGGGCTGGTGCATGAATCAAAGGGGTAGATGAGGTCACTACTGAAGGATGATAAATGGGAAGGGGTGTAGTGCGGTGGCCGGATCACAAGCTGGACAAGGACAGAAGCGTGTCAGGGAGACAGCAGTACTGGGCTGTTGGCAAGCCGAGACGCAGTAGGGGATAGGCGAGGCAAGAGCATTATCTGCTCGTGGACAAGGGTGTCCTGGTGTTGTGGTGTTGCGGAGGAGAGGCGTTTGTGTGATCGAAACAGTGGGATCGAGCTAGCCGCATGTCCTCTGCGAGTAGGGGGAGAATGACGGACCAGAAGGGGGCGTGATGGTCAGCTGGACGCCGGACGCGGGGGAGGCAACGAAGGCAGAAGGAGAGTGCATGAGTGGCAGGGCCGCTGGGGTTTTTGGCAGGAAGGGATGCGAGCGAGCGGCTGAAGTCGATGCGGCTGTTGGGGGTGGAGGCAGGCTGCTATAGGAGGTGCCGGATCTGGGCACTGCAGTAGGTCGAAGGCACAAGCGGAGCAGGTCGTAGGGTGCAGCAGTGCTACGGGAAGAATATGAGTAAAAAAAGAAAGGAGGGGAATCCGCGCAGAAACAAGAAAAAAAGTAGGGAATGAGAAAGAATAATATGGAAAAAAAGATAAGATAAAATAAATAAAAAAAGTAAAGTAACTAAATAATTATATTTAAAGAATAATAATAATAATAATAATAATCCAACAACAACAACAACAACAACAATATTATTATTATTATAAATTATTGTTATTATTAATAATAAAATTTTTATAAATTTCTTTGCAATTTAATTTATTCGTTTAATTTTATTATTTATCTAAAAAGGTGGGCAGCCGCACACTCACCAGGTACGAACGCATGATCGGACCGAATGCACGGTGACCGCGCACCCACCTAGACCGAATGCACGGTGACCGCTAGTAGTGTGGTGACTGCGCACTGTCCTGAGACCCACCGAAAACATCAATGCTTTAAAAATTCAAACCCGGAGCCAAACCCGACTCTACCAAGAGTCGCGGGACCAAGAAAAGAATAAAAACATAGGTGTTCGTGGTCGAGGTGTGACAATTCCCCCCATCACAGACACTTTATGCCCCCAGAAAGTCACCAAGCCAACAGTTGACACAACTTCAGTTCATTCCCAGACAAAATCATTGAGAACAGAGAGCTTCGGGGTAACCATTCCCAATAAACTTCACACCCGTCCAATTAAAGAAAAACAACTGCCCGAGATTGAGGGGAGAACATGAGAGGGTTCTCCCCACCATAAGAATTTACTAATACAAAAACCATTGAAACCCAAACAACCCCCCTGGGGACATTGTGGGAACTCCCAAACCAAACTCATTCATTTTCCTCACATATACTAAGAAACAAACCGAAGACTTGACGAAATGATTGTTACGGAACAATCTAGCTACTTGGGGATGAGAAATTAACTCAACACCTCCCATCAACTTCATGAAACGAACATTCCCCTATCGAACATAGCTAGGACCAACTCAAAAACAGAACAGGTCTATTTTTTCGTGGTCCCACAACATTCAGCGAGACCAAACAACTTAATAACCACACTTAGAGTAGATAAGACCGCTTGGATTGTGGGGAAACGAGATCATCACGCCACCACAACAAGGATGATATTACGACAGCGATGGTAATAGAACATGGGAAATTTTGGATATTTCCATTCCAAATCTGAAGACATTATCTATAACGAGGTTCCACACACCCTCGAAAACTCCTAACCGTGTGCGAGCTTCACCCGAAGACATATGGTTGGGGCCCTAATGGCTGAAGTGTCTCTTTCCTCACAGTCAGACATTTTCATCTCCTGATTTCTAACTCCTTCTTCTGTTCGATGTTCCCAACAACCACGATGGTCATTAATTTTTAAAGGGATACAACATGATGACCTAGAATGTCTGGATAGTCTATAATGGTAGCACACAAGAGAGCGGTCCGACAAACTAGGAGCCGATAACGACGAGGATGGTTTCATGGAGACAGGTTCCGCCGACCCAAACTCCTTTCTAGATGGGGAACCTTCGCAGACGTTGACCACCATTAATCACACCCAAATTCTAACGATGATGAGACATATCATATTTACTAGTCCAAAACTGACCCCTCAAATAACTCTAGGATGGTACGATCCTTAACTACCCTAGGAGTTCCCAACAACCCAAAGACCTGTTATCTTTTTGAACTATACAACTACCTCTAACAGACTTTGAATATCCCGATAAGCAGAAAACACACGAAAAGAACTGAGAACTGAGCATAGCGCATTGACAAATTCTGGATACTTTCGGGGCATCATATTCAGAACAACATGAAAAACACAATCAAAATTGACATCATGCCAAAACTCAAACAGATCATATACACAAACCAAGGGCAATAGGCCCATAATACAAACATATAAAAACACAAGAAACACTTTATTTTTCAAAAAACCGCCAATTATTTTAAATTTTAAAAACTCACCTATGGCACCTTATGAACCATCACATGTGCATTTATTCAATCCTGCTCACACTTTCTACGAAAAAGTGTCCCAACACACTTTCTTTACATTCCCACGCTTGTGTGACCCTCTATAAGGAGTTCCAAGTTTCACACCCTTATTTTACTTACCAAATAAAAACTCATACAATGTTTTTCAAAATCGGTACACCTTATCTTTAAAATCCCACTTTAGTAATTTCAAAAATACTTTAGAAGAAACACTTTTCCATTTTAGAACCAATTTCACTTTTAACACACTCAACCCAATTGAGATTAAAACAAAACACATGTAGTAATAACCCCCTGGAATGAGGAACTAGTGCATATGTATGACCCAACGAAATGGGGGTGAGACATGCCCCATGTAAAGAAAATCACTAAGAGTTCCTTAAAACAGACACTTGGACTCCACATGGGTCACCACTCCATGTGAGGCTGCAAAGTGAACCGATTTGCCCCCATTTTCATCCCTCAATCTGAAACGACTAAGGATAAGTGACTCAAATCCCAGAATAACCCTAGTAAATCAGGTCTCATCACGAGCGGTGGTGATCAGGAAACAACTCGTAATCTACCTCCTGAGCCCCAACAGTCCTAATATCCTTCTACCAGACATCCCAAATAACAAAGGACACTTTGAAAAGCGAGTTCTGCTAAGAGATGACCTCCTATAATACAATTTTTTCACGAACCATCCCGGGTCGACCAAGAACCGGTCACCCGAGCCAGTCCATGACATGGCCCGAGAGGTGTTCCCGATCCTCTCGGGCTGGCGACAAGGGTCGGGGCATCAACAGAGGTAGTGAGAAGTATTTGTCCCAGTAAAAATAAATAAATAAAGTAGCAGAAATTAAACAGAGAAATGCAGAATAAATAAATAGTGTAATGTAACTAAAAAGAACAAAAGAAAATAAAACTAACCGAAAGAAACTACCACTATCTCTGTGTGACCTCGCGGGTCACTCTCCAACTCACGACCATGCATCACCCAAGGCGAATGCACCCAATATATAGCCTGAACAAACACTAAAATTAGGAATGATCTATATGCATGAGTATTAAAACATAGTAGGTGTTACCAATAAACTATTCTCAATGCACTACCTTTAAATAAAGAAATTTACTAATTCCAAGTTTGAACTAAATATACAAAATATTGGTTTTCACACACACCCAATTTCATATCTAAAACAAGTGTCATTTCATTTCCCTTTTTAATTGAAAAACATTTTTAATTTTTGAAAGGAATAGGTGAATTGTATTTTAAAACATTTTTGTGAACAATTAGAAAAACCAAACTGTAATTATTATCCAAAAAGGAAAACTACACATAACAAACAACACACACCAAGGGAAATGGAAAAAGTGGCACACAAGGACTAGCAACCGAACTAGACCTCTCAACCATCCACCACATACAAATAAACACTAATAGAAACATTGGTTGAACCTAAGAGATCATGAACAATCCAGAACTTAATATAAATGAGACTCATCCTGAAATCATGCTCTAAATCGATGGAATCATAACTCCCTAACGCTCGGCATAGCCCTGCATGGCCTAACCAAGGGGCCCAATCCCTATAGTAGCAATAACTCAGTGTTCCCCTACTATGGGGCCACTAGCCAGTGCGTGATCTAAACTAGTGCAGAAATCATTCTTAGAAGATTCACTCATTATGTCAGGTTCCTATGTCAACACATACAATAAAAAGATGTGCATCCACAATGTAAATCAATCAGTCATGATTCAAAAATATCACACACAACTCATTCAATCAACTCACACCAAAGATCACCCCTTACTAACCCCAAAGTGATTTTTTCCAAAATAATTTATTTTATTAAAGTGAAAACGGGCCTTCACCAACTCTAAAGAAAAACCTCATTTCTCAAGAAAATCCAAAAAACATGTTCAGAAGAAATCATTTATCTATTAAACCAAAACTAAATTTTAAATTCTGTGAATAATTTTTAAAATCCGATTGATAATCCTTTCACTACTGGGTGTCCGTTCGTCAAGAAAATATTCCAAGTGTCGTCTATAAAATAAAAGGCTCTTTTTTACAGCAAATAAAAATATAAAAATTAATTATCTTATATTATTTCCTATTTATTGAAATTAATAAAACATAAAGAAATTTACAAATTTTAAATTCAAATGTGAGTGTAGTGGGGGACCTACCTCGAGACCGAGATGAAAAGGAAGACGCACGTCTGACACCAGAAAGTAATGTCCAACATACTGCAAACAAAACACTAAGACCTTAGAACACAACCAAAAACCGAAATTAAATTATATGAAACCAAGCGGAGGGAAGAAACCCTCACCTCAAAACTAATGTGTGATGATGACGCAAACTCAGAAACTAGGCGCGGCGATGGTGCTTACTCATAAATGCCTGCACGGGTCCCAGAAAGTCAAACCGACCCAAATACAATTTAATTAATAAAAATTATAATCAAACCAAGGTAATATATATATACATGTTTATATATATATATATATATGTATGTATCATGTAAAAATATTAATTGAGCGTAAAATAAAAGAGGTATAGCAACGGGGTGGGGGTGGGGGGGTTACGACTGGAAACAGACCACCGAAGGGTGTCGTGCCGGAACAACGGATGGCGCGTGGCTGGACGCGGTCTGACCAGGGGCTGCGGGCGAGGGCTGCCAGACAGCGGTGGTGTGAGGCGACCGACGGGCATAATATGAGTAAGTAGGGCATCGGCAGGTAGCAGTGAGAGCTGGGGCCAAGAAGGGATGGGGGTTGGAGGGCGGAAAGAGGCTGCGGATGGTGCAACGCAGGAGGCAGGCTCTGTTGGAGCGTGCGACAGAGGCAGTGCTATGATGGCCATGGATGTGACGAATTAGAGATAGAGAGGTGATAGCAAGAGAGTGAGCCGGTTCAGCTGGGGATGGTGAGGCCGTGCTAGGCAGAGAGGTTTTGGGAAAGACGGAGCTGGCTGGCCGGAAGAAGGGGAGCGGGCCACTGCCGGTGGGTCATGCCAAGCGAGGAGGAGGGAAGCTGGACCACACCATGGGGTTGCGGAGGGCGCACGACGGGGCAGAGACTGGCAGGGTCTTCGCAACAACGAGGAAGGGTTATTCAGACTCATAGTTGGTGGATGAGGGAAGAGGAGGAGAGGGTTGTGCACTGCGGGCTACAGCAGGTGCGTGAGGAGAAGTCGAGTCGCTGCTTGCGGAGGGCTGGCGTAGGACTCACAGGGGTAGATGATGGAACTTCTGATGGAGGGGAACCGGGTGGGGGGGGGGCAGTGCGGTGTCCAGATCGCAAGCTGGAGAAGGAGAGAAGAGCATCGTGGAGACAACAACACTAGGTTGTTGGAAGGATGAGATGCGACAGGTGTGAGGTGAGGCTGAGCAATAGCTGGTCACAGACAAAGGTGGCCAGGTGTTGTGGTGGTGCGGTGAAGAGGTGTTGGCAGAGTTGAAACAGGGGGGTCGAGCTGGCTGCGGGTCCTGGGTGAGCAGGGGGAGAACGCCGGACTAGGAGGGGGCTTGCTGGTCGGCTGGACACTGGACGCGCGGGAGGCAACAGAGGTAGGAGGAGAGCGCATGGGAGGCATGGCCGCTAGGGCTGTCTACAGATTGGGATTTGGGTGAGCGGTGGCATGCGAGGTGGCTGCATGAGGGGCGGAGGCAGGCTGCTTTAGGAGGCGCCAGATCTGGGTGTTGCATTAGGTCAATGGCATAGGCGGAGTATGTGGTAGGGTGCAGCGGTGCTACGGGAAGAGGAAGAGTAAAAAAAAGAAAAGTGGGGCAGCCGTGTGGAAACAAGAAGAAAGGTAGGGAAAGAGAAATAATAACAAGAAGAAAAAAGATACGATAAAATAAATAAAAAAGTAAACTAAATAATATTATATAAATAATAATAATAATAATAATAATCCATTAATAATAATAATAATAACAATATTATAAATTATTTCTTTTATTATTATTAAACATTTTATAAAATTATTTTCAATTTAATTTATTCATTTAATTTTATTATTTATCTAAATAGCTGGGCAACCACACACTCACCAGGTCCGAACGCATGATCGGACCAAATGCACGGTGACCATACACCCACCCGGACCGAATGCATGGTGACCGCTAGTAGTGTGGTGAGAACGCACTAGCCCGAGACCCACCGAAAACATCAAATCTTCAAAAATTAAAACCCAGACCCAAACTCGACTCTACCCAGAGTCGCGGGACTGAGAAAAGAATAAAAACATGGGCATCCGTGGTCAGGGTGTGACATCCCAAATGGAGTCTTACATAAAAAAATTGAGAATTTTGTTCAAGTATATCATGTCAAAATAGTACACACATCTTAAAGTTGTCCTATATAATCATAGAAAAATTGTTTTATCTAGATATGTTTTAAATTTTAAAGTTTTTAAAATTTGAGATTATAATATTAACAGAAGTGTTTTTAGTTTTCTATCGGCTTGCAAGAAAACTCGTGAAATTTAGAAGATTCTACAAGTACCTCAACATGGCATTGAAAAATCAATCCGACCCAAGCATGGAGTGATTCATGTGGAGTACCAAGACTTCATTATGGGTAAAGAATAAATAGTAAACCAAAAGCTCCATATATTTACTTTCAATGGGAATGTAATGATTTCACATGGAGAAGCTTTAGAAAAATCATTACTTATTGAACAAGCCCTAGAATCCTTACTAAAGAAATGGCATGCATAGAACGTTTCCATTGATGAAATCATGAATTTTAAAGAGTACACATTTAGAGGATATATTGGATCACTACTACAATATGAATATGAAATGAAGAACATAGTAGAAGAGGATACAACAAAAATAAACGTTGTATATTTTAAATTGGTTAATGTTTTTTACAAAATCTTTTAATTTTTATCTACAGAATTGTGAAAAATAATAAATGTCTAAGATTGTTACAAGAGTATACAAAACAATGAATAACATTGGATTCCAAAATAGGTTTAGAAGAAACCTTCAAACAAAAAAATATATGGGAGATAAGAAATGTGGTAAAAATATCAACGATTAAGGTGTAACCCGTTATGATTAAAGGATGAAATGGCATATCAAACCATTATTTCATAAACATAAGAATAAATAAAAATATAAAGAAATGAGAAAAATAAATTGAATACTAGTTGGAGTTATGTAGTTGAATATGATTCTAGAAAATAATCATGAACAAAAAAAGAAAATATTAACTTGTGCTTCATGGAATTAATAGATAAGGTTGGTAGTTTTTGATTTAATTCTACAGTGGTCTGATTCTGAATGTCATTCGAAAATCCAAAATGTTTTTTAATGAAATAAAAAAATTGAAATATTAAAGAATAATATTTTCAAAGGTTCAGATTTATATATTCAGAATATAGAAAATAATTATTTTTTTCGAAAATAAATTAAATTTACTAATGAATGAAAATTTAACAAATATTGACTCTAATAATCAATCATAAGTTTATGAAAATTCTAAAATTTTCATGATTTGAATGAAATTTTGAAAAATGTTGTTAAAAATTTTAAACAATATTAATTAAATTTATTAATGGTCATGAAAAATATCATGAGATAATGACTTTGACAATAAATGATAAAAATAATTATTGTTTTGGAAATGACAGATGAATACCGAAAATGTATACAAATCATTTTGTCAGAAGTAAAAATTTTTATACATCAACTATTATTTTTTGAAATGTGGAATGCAAGGTCACTAATCAAATGATTATTTTTTCTCTTAGAATCTATAAATCATTAGTATTTAAAAAATATGATTTATAAATATTCATTATATAGGGAACCTTAAAACACTTGCGTATATTCTTTATGGATACATAAAAATACTATTTCTAATCAAATTGGACCAAAAGTCTCTTGAGTACAAAAATTTTCATGCTATAAATATTTTTAGGAAAAATTCCTTGGATGACTCAAAAATGACATATCACACATGGATTGTGGATTCAATATGTATCTGAATGGACACCCGTCAAATTTTTTCACTCAAAACACTTGTAATTTAGGTACTATTACATTTGATGACCATTCTAAAGGAAAAGTAGAAGGTTTTAGTAATTTGGGAGTCTCAAATTATACCTTTATTTCTATTTTTTATATATTGATGTTTTCAGACATATTTTAATTAGTATATCAATATTATATGATGAAGGAATGGAAATTACATTTAAAAATGAAAATGTTTTGTTTTTAATGATGATTGTATATTATTTTGTGTAAATTGAAAAGTTGAATTTTATATTATTTATTTTAAGAAACAAGATGTTCAACTTGTAAGGTGTTTGAATGTTTTAATGAATGATAACATAAATTGGAGGTGACATTTATTTAATGTTTATTTTGGAATGTTATATAAGATCTCAGAACACGAGAATGTGTAAAAGCTACTTTTCAGAAAGAAAAAAGATGTTCGTGTTTGTTACACATGCATACAAGGTATGCAATACAATGTTTAATTTATACCTATCAATCATATTAGTACTAATAGACCTTTATAGTTAATAAATCATGATTTATTTATTCCCACTCAAATTTCAAGTCTTAGCCGAAATAAATATTCCATAGTTATTATTGGAGATTATAATAATTTATAGGGGCTTCCTTTCAAGATAATAAAAAATTTAATTTATATAAATTTATTTATTTTTACAATTAGTTTATAATATAATAGGATTTATGATAATTTATATATGAATTGATAAATTAGGATAATATTATAATTCAAAATTTTAAATTTTTTGAAAATAACACCTATTTTCATAACTCAACTTCTCTATGAACACTATAGAAAAATGTTTTTCTGGAAATGAAAAATAGAACTCTTATTTAAATGGCACAAACTATGTTAAGTGAGTATAACTTTCAACGATATTTTTTGGGATAATGGTATTTTTCTACGTATTAAATTTCAAATATATGTATAATTAAACCATTATTAATGAAAACTCCTAATTAATTATTAAAACTTAAATGGCTATGAAGTGCCCAGATCAGTGTGAATCACTGAGAGGGGGAGGGGGTGAATCAGTGATCCTTTAAAACTTTTTACTAATTGATTCTTAATCAATTAAACCTCTATGGCTGGTTAAAGCCTCGATCCACTCTTCTTGTATCTCTCAACCTTTCCCGGATAATGCAATAATGAAAAGGCACAGGACACAAGGATTTACAAGGTTCAGCACCAAAGGCCTACATCCTTTCCATGCTCTCCCAGCATGGATTCTCCCATTATAACTTGTTAGGATTACAATGGTCGATACAGCTTCCCACCGTATCTCTCCTGAGTCCCACAGGAGGGTCTTTATACTGCGTCCCAGAGTGTTACCAGAGTCCCACTGGCCTGCTCCAGAATCCCACTGAAGACTTCTTCTCCCTGAGTCCCACAGGGTCTTCTCCTTGCTCCTCGAGTCACACGAGTAGCTCTTCTTCTCTTTAAGCTTCTTCAAGTATCTTCAGCAGTCTGGGATAAAGACTGCTGGCCTTGCTCTGTACCTCTGATCACTTGAGTTGATCAGGTCTTCTCGTCTTGCTCAGGATTTATCTCCTTCTTCTAAGGATGACCTGGCCTCTCTCCAACTACTGAATACTCAGACAACTGATATCTTTAACTTCAGTCTGGTCCAGTCTCAATTCACATCAACTTCATGCACTGAGTGCATGGCAACTCTTCATCCTCATGCACTGACTGCATGGCCTTCTCAAATTCTTCAAGAACCACTGATCTTGAACTACTCAATTGCACACCACTGATTTGACTTTATTCACGTGTGCATGTGCATGTATGCATGCATGCACTCTCCTCTTCCTTTTCTCTTGGTGCAATAAACCCACAACGGGTGTAACACTTTAAGCACACACCAACTCCTTTGAACTTCACACAATTAATTCAATTTGCTTACACACATAAATGTGTGTTCTACTTTAGTGTGAGTATTCTCCTTCTTCTCCTTCTTAGTGTGTACACACCACTTAGCACACACTAAGGTTCGGCCTTCACTTGTTTTGCACACACAATTTGTTCCACGTTTTGCACACACTTATACTTGGCATGATCTTATTGTTGTTGCACACACTTGACTTTGGCCTCTTCCCACTTCTTGTTGCACACCCTTAACCCGTAGGTTGTTCTTCAATTTTGCACATACAAAATGTGTCTTCACATGGTGCACACACAAGGTCACAACCCTCGGCCTCTTCAAATGCACACACTTAAAGTGTGTTCTTCTTTGTTAAAATGCACAAGGCTATGGCCTTTCCTTCCCTTCTTGCACACACACTTGAATGTGTCCTTCTCTACTTGGTGCGCACACAAGGCACTATGCCTCGGGTCCTCTTCTCCACTTGGCACACACCCACTGTCCGTAGGTGGTCTTCTTCATTTGATCTCAAAGGAGGCGCGCAAGGGTGCGGCCAATCTTCCTCAACACTGCCCGAACTCCACTTCTTTAATTGGCATGCAAGGGGTGCGGCCTTCCTCTATTCACAGCCGCACAGAGTGCACTGGCCGCGGGCGCGCAGGTGCTACTGCCGCGCAAGCGCACAAGGGTGAAAGGGCGCGCAAGCCACAAGACGCCTCAGCCGCGGGGCACGCAAGTGATGCGGCCTCGGGTACTTCCTGCCGCGCAAGGAATAGGCGCGCAGGGGACTCCTTCCCTTCACCTCTTTCGCGCAAGGGGTGCGCGAAAGGAACTCCTTCGGGCCTCGGGTGGCACCGGGAACAATAGCCGCACAAAGTTTTTGCTCGGTGGCTTCTTTCTTCGCGAGGCAGAGAGAGCTCTATGCGGATCTTCAAGTTTTCAGCAAGCATCAATGAGGTCTCGGCCTCTCCTTTTATAGGCAGAGAATCCTCAAGACTTCCGCGTGGGATATCTTTTAATCTCCCGAATATTTTGGGATTTCAAGATTTCCTTAAATCTTGTTTTCTTCTCTCTGTTCACGCGGGTTCCATTTATTTTCTCCTCCTCCTTGTGCATGCACATGAAACCGCATGCATGGCCTCTGTTTGGCCCATCCCATGCAAAACATGAACACCTCATGGCCTCGGCAACTCCGTTTGCCTCGGCTTTCATCAAATTTTGTCATTTGTCGCATTCAAGTCTATTTTTGTGCATGGTTGTGTTCAGTGTGGTCAGACGAGCCGAATGGAGGTCTCGGTTTCGAAAATGGTGGCCGAGAACTCGAAATAGGTCGTCGGGGAGGCTCTGGTTCAGCGGCTACTCGCGGGTGGCTTCGGCTCGAGCTCGAGGTGGAAGACGAGCCACGGCCGTCGGATCAGGCGTTTGAATATCCTCGGACGGCCTGGATCAGATCGCGGCGCCGCGGATGGATCGTGCGGCGCAGATCAAGCGCGCGATCAATCGAGCGGCTCAGATTCGCTCCCGGGAATTTTTCCGCGTCCCACATCGAAACGGGCCGCGGAATTCTCGCGCTTTATCACCCTGGCGCTGCCGGATTCTCCACAATTGAACTTCCTCCTCCACGGTGCCGCCCCGCACCGTGTTCTCCCTGCGGGCGCGCTCTGCGCCCACCTTGCTTCTTGCGGGCGCGCCACTGGCGCCCACTATGCACCCTTCGGGCGCGCTCCTGCGCCCACGCTGCGCGGGTTTCATCACCGCGTGGCCTCGGGGGCTTACACACGGCCCCGGCCTCTCTTGGGCTGGCCCCAGGGGATCCCCTTGGGCGTGGTGACTGGTTCCCACATGTGCCTTGGGTTGAACCCTTAAGGCTGGCCCTTGAGGTTGGCATATTTTTTGCTTGAATATACACTAAGTATACAAAGTACTTAAGTGTAAAATGCCAAATGCCCTTTCTCTTCTTCTTCATTTCTTCCCTTCTCTTCTTCATTAGAATTCCTCAAATCTCCTCAACATATACTCATTACTTAGGAGTGAATTCTTGAAGGTTCTTCTTCATCAACCGAACTCTTGAATCAAACATATTCATCAAAGTTCTTTATTGATCCAATCGGATATCAAGTTGGATCTTCTTCTGATTCACATGCACTAAGAGATAGTGCATGGACTTCTTCAGCTCACTTCATCCACTTAGGACTTGTGGATGGATCTTCTGCAACTCCTCGTGCATTGTCACTACAATGCATGGTCTTCAATCAGTGTTGTGACTTTGTATCATCAGGATACAAGTTCTATGAACTTAAAGATCAGCTCAACAATCGTCAGATGTTCATGGAGAATGTTTCAACCACACTTTCCAATACCACTTAGTGAATCTCCTAAGTGACATGCATCTTAGTATCATGGCCATTCTCCTTCATCACCATCACCATCACATCCATTGACATTCACATCTTGACTCCTTGACATCCATTCATTCCAAGACAACTTCATGCCTCATTGACAACAAATGCAACACAATGCACTTCAATCTCCCCCTTTGTATTTGTTGTCAATACACTCCTTCAGCACATATGAATGGGTCAATATGTTTGCCAATATTTTCTCCCCCTTATTGGCAATCAAATGCAAATGTGTGGTGTGGTTCTCTTTCAAAAATATCTTCCTCCCTTTGAATAGCATCTTCTTGAAAATCACTAAGAGAGGGATGATGCCACATGTTCTTCTTTAGCAAAGAACCTTTAGTAAATCAACTCTAAGTCTACTTGGGCTAACCCGGTGTAGAAAACAAGAGTGATATGACCAAGGAATTCAAAGCTGTCCACAATTCTCTACACATGTGAGATCATGCTTAGGGGTTGAAATTTTTCAGATATTCAATGAATTGCTAAATCCTGCACATACTTCACCAAACACATTAGAAAGTTCAAGTGCAAAGATAAAGCTCCCCCTTTCATCCATTTTCCTTCAATCAATACTCCCCCCTAATTGTCATGATGAATACAATTAAGAAACAAGGGATGAAAGTATGATTGGAATACCTTCACTTTTCTCAAGATGGTATTAAATCTTAGAATTCCATCTTCTTCTGATTAGCTCCCCCTCAAGGGGTGCACTAAATTCTTTCCAAACCATCCTCCAGTTGAGAATGATCATCATCTTCAATTCCCTGCAATGTTAGCACATGTATATACCAAGAGTATAAGGGAATAAGATGGAACCTCCTTGGTTCATCAATGTGAACAACAAGGTTGAGAAGATTCTCTCAACCGAGATGCCCCATTTTCACCAGTCTTCACACTTGCACATTTGATATTCATTGATGATTGTGCTGGTGTGGTTCTCAAAACGTCTTCATGTGAAACCTTCTTCTTCCCTTTTGCTTTAGCAATTGCCAGAGCTTCATCTTCAACTCTTTGTAGTTATCTGGCAAGTTGCAACTGATGTGGCCATATGACAAGTAAATCATTTGGAAGAGTGGCCTCAGTTTTGGAAGTTCCACATGGTTCTTTGGATGCTGCTAAGCTACCTCTCTTAGGCAACTTATTTTCAACCAATCCCTTCTGCTTCTTCTGGATTGATTGTCTGTTTAAGTACAGTCTGCTTCTATTTAATTTCATGGATTCTTTACAAAGGTCCATGATGTGTCCTTTCTTTCCACAGTAGAAGCATGTTTTCTTGGTGGTCCTTCTGGATGCATCACCCTTCTTGGATTTAGACTCCAAGGACTTCTCTTCCTTTCTCAAACACTTCTTGGGAGCATTTTATACTTTCTTCTTCTTGCTTCCCAAGGATTCCTTTTTAGCCAGGTTCATTGATCTTCTCTTCTTTTCATCTTTGGATACAGTTGGAGATTGACATGTATCATTTTGACCATTTTTGCAAACATCCCAGATGTTGTCAAGCAATCCAAATCTGTTAGCAGTAAACAGATGTCTCTGGACCTGTGGATGCTTCTTCTTTTCCCCTGGCTTTCTCCCCCTTGGCATGGGCATCCTTTGTGCTTTGACATTCAGTGGATTGTACCAACAATCCTTTGCACAATTCCCATACTTGTTACAACACCAACATTGACCCACAAATCTTGACTTCTTGATTCCTTCTGATTGTAGGGTACTTGTCTTGAATTGTTGTGCTGCTTCAGGAGAGCTTTCTTTATTCACTGTCTTCATCCATACTTGTTTGGATTCATTCTTCCATCCTGCACTTTTAGTGGAGACACAATTAGAAGCATCAGTACAAGATGGTATGGATGGTACCTTCTTTCTAGAAGATGTTGCCCTTTTATTAGAGGATGTCTTTCTTTTAGAATCATCCTTCTCAAAGCTCACTTGAGTGGCAACATTTCTTCTTCCAGCTGTCTGGGAGGCTTGGACTTTGGGTGATTGCTGATTTTTCAATATCACCTCCAGTTCTAAGCATTTCATATTGAGGGAGTTCTTCTCATCCTCAATAGTTCTTAGCCTTCCTTCCCATTTCTCTTCCAGCTGATTCATCTGGTCATCATGCACTGTCTTCAATTCAAGCAATGAATTGTCAAGCTCCTTCACCCTTTTTGCCTTGTCTTCAAGTTGAGCATCTTTGACAACCATTGAAACTCTGTGCCTCTTTTCCAGTGCATGGAAAACATCTTTGATCATTACTTTAAAGAATTCTTTCTCAGAAAGGCTTCTCTGCAATTCTTCAGCAGTGTCTTCATATCTTTCATTGCAAAGAGAAACGGTTTCATCTTTAGCCTTCACCAGCTTTCTGAGAGTGCTGGTAATGCCAACCCTTTTAGCCAATTGATCTTCCATTGCATTGGCTTCTTCTTCTAGCTGTAATTTTTCTTCTTGAAGATCAAGGAGGCCTGTAGCTATACACATTGCAACTTCCTTGGGGACTCTCTTCTGAAGATATTTGACTGCCTTTAGAAGATCATTGTTTCTTCCATCTTCATCACAGTTAGAGCAGGCTTCATCAGAAGAATGATAAAAGGAATTGTCATCTGATGTGACATTCACATTTCTTTCCATAGAAGGAGTTTCTCTGATTGCATCAACCTTCTTCTTCATCTTCTTGGCCTGTTTCTTCTTTCTATTTTTCTGAGTCTTGGCAGATATCTCCATTTGAGGCTGGTTGATCATTTCCTCAAATCTGCACTTAGTAAAGACTCCCTTGGATCTTTTAGAGGTAACCTCCCTCTGATACCAATTGAAGTGCCCAGATCAGTGTGAATCACTGAGAGGGGTAGGGGGTGAATCAGTGATCCTTTAAAACTTTTTACTAATTGATTCTTAATCAATTAAACCTCTATGGCTGGTTAAAGCCTCGATCCACTCTTCTTGTATCTCTCAACCTTTCCCGGATAATGCAATAATGAAAAGGCACAGGACACAAGGATTTACAAGGTTCAACACCAAATGCCTACGTCCTTGCCATGCTCTCCCATCATGGATTCTCCCATTATAACTTGTTAGGATTACAATGGTCGATACAGCTTCCCACCGTATCTCTCCTGAGTCCCACAGGAGGGTCTTTATACTGCGTCCCACAGTGTTACCAGAGTCCCACTGGCCTACTCCAGAATCCCACTGAAGACTTCTTCTCCCTGAGTCCCACAGGGTCTTCTCCTGGCTCCTCGAGTCACACGAGTAGCTCTTCTTCTCTTTAAGCTTCTTCAAGTATCTTCATCAGTCTGGGATAAAGACTGCTGGCCTTGCTCTGTACCTCTGACCACTTGAGTTGATCAGGTCTTCTCGTCTTGCTCAGGATTTATCTCCTTCTTCTAAGGATGACCTGGCCTCTCTCCAACTACTGAATACTCAGACAACTGATATCTTTAACTTCAGTCTGGTCCAGTCTCAATTCACATCAACTTCATGCACTGAGTGCATGGCAACTCTTCATCCTCATGCACTGACTGCATGGCCTTCTCAAATTCATCAAGAACCACTGATCTTGAACTACTCAATTGCACACCACTGATTTGACTTTATTCACGTGTGCATGTGCATGTATGCATGCATGCACTCTCCTCTTCCTTTTCTCTTGGTGCAATAAACCCACAACGGGTGTAACACTTTAAGCACACACCAACTCCTTTGAACTTCACACAATTAATTCAATTTGCTTACACACATAAATGTGTGTTCTACTTTAGTGTGAGTATTCTCCTTCTTCTCCTTCTTAGTGTGTACACACCACTTAGCACACACTAAGGTTCGGCCTTCACTTGTTTTGCACACACAATTTGTTCCACGTTTTGCACACACTTATACTTGGCATGATCTTATTGTTGTTGCACACACTTGACTTTGGCCTCATCCCACTTCTTGTTGCACACCCTTAACCCGTAGGTTGTTCTTCAATTTTGCACATACAAAATGTGTCTTCACTTGGTGCACACACAAGGTCACAACCCTCAGCCTCTTCAAATGCACACACTTAAAGTGTGTTCTTCTTTGTTCAAATGCACAAGGCTATGGCCTTTCCTTCCCTTCTTGCACACACACTTGAATGTGTCCTTCTCTACTTGGTGCGCACACAAGGCATTATGCCTCGGGTCCTCTTCTCCACTTGGCACACACCCACTGTCCGTAGGTGGTCTTCTTCATTTGATCTCAAAGGAGGCGCGCAAGGGTGCGGCCAATCTTCCTCAACACTGCCCGAACTCCACTTCTTTAATTGGCATGCAAGGGGTGCGGCCTTTCTCTATTCACAGCCGTACAGAGTGCACTGGCCGCTGGCGCGCAGGTGCTACTGCCGCGCAAGCGCACAAGGGTGCAAGGGCGCGCAAGCCACAAGACGCCTCAGCCGCGGGGCACGCAAGTGATGCGGCCTCGGGTACTTCCTGCCGCGTAAGGAATAGGCGCGCATGGGACTCCTTCCCTTCACCTCTTTCGCGCAAGGGGTGCGCGAAAGGAACTCCTTCGGGCCTCGGGTGGCACCGGGAACAATAGCCGCGCAATGTTTTTGCGCGGTGGCTTCTTTCTTCGCGAGGCAGAGAGAGCTCTACGCGGATCTTCAAGTTTTCAGCAAGCATCAATGAGGTCTAGGCCTCTTCTTTTATAGGCAGAGAATCCTCAAGACTTCCGCGTGGGATATCTTTTAATCTCCCGAAGATTTCGGGATTTCAAGATTTCCTTAAATCTTGTTTTCTTCTCTCTGTTCACGCGGGTTCCATTTATTTTCTCCTCCTCCTTGTGCATGCACATGAAACCGCATGCATGGCCTCTGTTTGGCCCATCCCATGCAAAACATGAACATCTCATGGCCTCGGCAACTCCGTTTGCCTCGTCTTTCATCAAATTTTGTCATTTGTCGCATGCAAGTCTATTTTTGTGCATGGTTGTGTTCAGTGTGGTCAGACGAGCCGAATGGAGGTCTCGGTTTCGAAAATGGTGGCCGAGAACTCGAAATAGGTCGTCGGGGAGGCTCTCGTTCAGCGGCTGCTTGCGGGTGGCTTCGGCTCGAGCTCGAGGTGGAAGACAAGCCACGGCCGTCGGATCAGGCGTTTGAATATCCTCGGACGGCCTGGATCAGATCGCGGCGCCGCGGATGGATCGTGCGGCGCAGATCAAGCGCGCGATCAATCGAGCGGCTCAGATTCGCTCCCGGGAATTTTTCCGCGTCCCACATCGAAACGGGCCGCGGAATTCTCGCGCTTTATCACCCTGGCGCTGCCGGCTTCTCCACAATTGAACTTCCTCCTCCACGGTGCCGCCCCGCACCGTGTTCTCCCTGCGGGCACGCTCTGCGTCCATCTTGCTTCCTGCGGGCGCGCCACTGGCGCCCACTATGCACCCTTCGGGCGCGCTCCTGCGCCCACGCTGCACGAGTTTCATCACCGCGTGGCCTCGGGTGCTTACACACGGCCCCGGCCTCTCTTGGGCTGGCCCCATGGGATCCCCTTGGACGTGGTGACTGGTTCCCACATGTGCCTTGGGTTGAACCCTTAAGGCTGGCCCTTGAGGTTGGCATATTTTTTGCTTGAATATACACTAAGTATACAAAGTACTTAAGTGTAAAATGCCAAATGCCCTTTCTCTTCTTCTTCATTTCTTCCCTTCTCTTCTTCATTAGAATTTCTCAAATCTCCTCAACATATACTCATTACTTAGGAGTGAATTCTTGAAGGTTCTTCTTCTTAAACCGAACTCTTGAATCAAACATATTCATCAAAGTTCTTTATTGATCCAATCAGAGATCAAGTTGGATCTTCTTCTGATTCACATGCACTAAGAGATAGTGCATGGACTTCTTCAGCTCACTTCATCCACTTAGGACTTGTGGATGGATCTTCTGCAACTCCTCATGCATTGTCACTACAATGCATGGTCTTCAATCAGTGTTGTGACTTTGTATCATCAGGATACAAGTTCTATGAACTTAAAGATCAGCTCAACAATCGTCAGATGTTCATGGAGAATGTTTCAACCACACTTTCCAATACCACTTAGTGAATCTCCTAAGTGACATGCATCTTAGTATCATGGCCATTCTCCTTCATCACCATCACCATCACATCCTTTGACATTCACATCTTGACTCCTTGACATCCATTCATTCCAAGACAACTTCATGCCTCATTGACAACAAATGCAACACAATTCACTTCAGGCTAAAGTTGGGTACATTAGAGTTTTTGGTTTTAGCATTTTTATTTAAAATTCAAAGGATAATTTAGATAAATTTTATACTAGAAGTGATGAAGGAATTTTTTTGGATTTTCTAGAAATAGTAATGAATATATATTTTATAATGAAATACCAATGGTTGTTGAAGAATATTTCTATGTTATATATGATGCAACTATTGATAAAATAAATTTATAGTCTAATGATATTAATGATGAGTTTAGATATATTAATTTTGTTGAAGAAATTTTAGGGTAATAATGAATCAATTAAGGGGGAGCATACTCCTTCTCAACCGAATACAATATCTTGGAAGATTCTTAAAGATAAACCTATGGAAATGAAATTAGAAATGTTGATTCTCGAGTTAAAACTAGAAAATCTAGAATATTTTTTTTTCTAATTCTGCTTTTATTTCTTATTTTCCTTCAATTAATGTTAATGATTCTTAAAATTACTATAAATGGTTTTTTTGTTATGAAATATGAATTAAATTCATTATTGAGAAACAATTCTGGGAATTTAGTATAATTTTGAGATGATAAATAGGTTATTGAAACTATTTTTATATTTAGAAACAAGCTAGATTAATATAGGCAAATTGTTAAAAACAATTCCAGACTTGTATCTCATGTATACGCTCAAGAATACGGTATATACTTTTAATATTAATTTTCACCCATTTATATGATATAATCTATTATAATTTATTGTATTTATCCTGTTTTCAAGTATTTACATTTTCCAAAATACAAGATAAATGTTTCCTCTTAAATGTTATGATAACTAGAGATGTTTCTATTTCTCAACCCCATGTTTTAGAAATGAAATATTTCATAAAAATATTTTTTAATTATTTATTATTTTTAATAATCTCAAAAATAACCTTGTTCTTAGTATGAAAGTATTTCTTTTTTCATTAATAATGGTTTAAAAAATAGAAATGTTTACCCTACTATTTTTAATAAAATAACTTCATGTGATATTTTAATTGTACAAATTTATTTTTATGACATATTTTATGAATCATCTAGTGAAATAATATGTAATTAATTTTCTGTTTTTTTGTCATCTGGATTTGACCTGAGATTAATGGGAGAAATAAATTTCTTACTTAGACTTCTATTGTTTCAAAGAAAAAATGAAATTTTTCGCAGTCAGTGTAAGTACGCAATAGAGTTAGTTAAACAATTTAGTGTCGATTAATCTAAATCTATGAAAAATATTATGGGTACTAATTGAAAATTAGATAATGAAAAATCTAGTAAATCTATTAATATTAATGTTTATAGAGTAATTATATGTAACTTGTTTTATTTAACTACATCTAGACCTGGTATCAGGTTTAGTGTTTCTTTAAATGCTAGATTTCAAGATGATCCGAAATAAAATCCTACTTAATATGTAAATAATAATAATATGATATTTTAAAAAAGTTTTTTATTTTGGTTTTTATCGATCCAATATATAATTATTTTGATTTAATAACTTATTCTGACTCTAACTTCAAAGGATGTATAATAGACTGAAAAAACATATTAGGTGTGTGTCACTTTCTGGGAAAAAATTAATTTCATAATCAATAAAATAGAAAATATTTGTTTATTTATCTACTATTTAAACAATTTATATCCCTTTATCTCAATTTATACCCAAATTTTTTGAATCTAGAACACCATACATTATTTTGGTGTTTATGTTGATATTCTTTCTATTTTTTGTGATAATACTTATAAAATTCCTATTTCTGAAAAACCCAAAAAATATTTTATAAAAAACAGTATGGATCATATATTTCATTTAATTATAGATAATATGAACAAGGGTTATATTTTTTAGAATATATACCTTCCAAAAATAATATAGAATATATTTTTACACAACCTTTAGACTCTGATAAGTTTTAAAAAAAGTTATTTTATCTTGGTATATTGGAATTTTATCTTTTTTTACTACATTTTTAAGGGGATTTTTTTGTTTTCTCAATTTTTATTTATTTACATATAAAGCGGAATATGGGTTTAAATGGTTTAAATTTTTTTTTGAATGGTTTAAATGTTTTAGTTTTTTAATTAAACATAATAGGAGAGTTGGTTTTGTGCATGTGCATGCTATCTTTCCATTTTCTTGATTAATTTTCATGTTTATTTTTATGATATCTAAAACCATAATGCTTGATTTTTTTAAATTATTATCAGGTTGGATAGATAAGATGTTTATATAATTTTCATTATTTTAATAGGAAGTCTGAAAATTCTTATCTATTACTCAAAAAATTCATCAATGTTATTGCTATATTTTTTGAATCTTTATAGTCTAGAGTTTTGAAATGTTATTGTATTTAAGTTAATTATAGTTATAATGATGTTATATTTTCACAAAACATGATTTTATATAAATATAAGATGTTTATATTTATTTTAATTGTTCATATTGTGGTCTTAGTAGGTAATTTGGATGATCATTAAATTATTTTAGGTCCTGCAATGCTATTTCACAGCATCAGTTCTTCCTGAATGTTGATGCATCAATTTTTTGATGATTCTACGAGCTGTAGAAGATGGATTTATTTGAATCATGATTAGTTTGAAATATGAAACCTATTTATAAAAATAATTATCCAGGTCCAAATGGAGAATCTATTCATAAAATTCTTTATTTTTTTTGTTAATGTATATTCTATAATGTTTTCAAAAGTATGGTTCGACAACCCAACATTCACAATTGTGAAAAGTATGTTCCAAAAACCCTACATTAAGAATAGTTAAATTTATGTTTCATCAACCCAACATCTAGAATATCAAAAATAATGTTTTGGTAACCCTAAACTCAAAATAGTTTGACATAATGATCTATATCATTTTGCTACGTTGAGTACAATGCAATGTATTGTTCAAAAATTCTTTTGTTGTAAAGAACCCTATGAAATGTCCTAAATTGTGAAATTTAACTTTCTGAAACCCTAATTTTTTAATTAACCCTAGTCTTAAATAATTACAGTGAAATTTATTGTTCGGAAACCATACTTTTGTAGTGAACCCTACTTTTAGTGTGCCCTGATTTAGGTGACCCCCACTATTGGTGAACCCACCTTTCGATGATCTCTAATTTTGGTGAACCCAACATTACTGAAACATACTTTTAGATACCCAACATTCATGATCCTTAAATTCGTGTAACCTAATTCATTGTGCCCTAATATGTGTTCCCAAAATTTCTATTGCATCTTTTTTTCTTTTATGCTAGACATTAATCTGTTTCATATATATATATAGATAATTTTTTGACTTATTTTTAATGGATAACTTTACGTCATTTATAAGGATTATGATAAATAATATTTTAATTATTTGGGGAAATATTTAATGAGAAATACTAATAAATTTTATTGATTTATTTTTCAAAATAAGTCATAGGATACAATATTATTTAAATCGAATTATTGTAATTTTCTTTTAGTTTGTGATGCATATTTTCATGAACTATTTTTACTATGTTTAAAGAGGATTTAATGGAATTAAGACATAGTTTTTAAATCATTAACCACTATTATTATTTTTTTGATATTATAGGAAGATTTATTAAAATTATTTTTAATTATATTACTTAAGATATAATTTACCAGAATAGAGATGAAATGTTGCTATGATTTTTGTGTAGATATTTATTAAATCTCTTGAATCATTTTATTTTAAATATCGAAATGAAGTGTGGATTATCAAACTAGTAAATATTTATTCTATATATATATATATATATTCACTTTATTTTTTTATAAATTAAGATCAACAACATTGTTTAGCATCTTTAACGTGCTATGAACTTTGTCAACCTACTATATAAGCCAAAGTCCATGCGATATTTTTTCCATGGATGTTCTATCAAGTTCAAAATTACTTCTACTTTGAAAACAATTTACTTGATGAGGCCTGTTAATAGAGTTCCCAAGAACCATTACTAGTGGAATCACTTTTTATTCCCTTATATAGTTTTTTAGTTTGTAAAACTCTTTCCCTTCTCCCATACACAATTTTTATTTTTTCTTTTGAAAAAAAAATAATTATTTGTTATTAGATTTCCTTATGATGTGAAAACTGGATTATAAAATCACAATTTGTTGGTTGTGACTCAGTTTATCTAATGTTAGGGTTATTCAGGTGGTGACTTCTAGTGTCTAAATATAGGTAGTATGGGTGGTGACTCCCCATAAAAATGAAAATTTTGTTTTTATCCCTCCTATATAAAAAGATTATTTAATTGGGTAATGACTCACAAATAAAAAAATTTAGTTGACACTTATCCATTACCAAGTAGATATGTATAAGAGTAGTTTAGACCCTCTTTGGACTAGGTTAGTATAAAAAATTGATGTTTTATATCATTTTTACTCTACTAATTATCTATAATAGTTAACTATAATAATAAAAATTGATAATTAATTTAATTAATCTATTTATTTGATTAAATATTTTACTCTAGTCCATTCACCCTCCCAATAGACCGTCTACCATTACCCTATCTATCCTAAAAAAATATTGGGTCTCATGAAAGATCATGTGATGAAGGTTTTGGGACTCACAACATTAAGGGGACGAGAGAAGGTACAAATTTCATCACATAATATTCCATTTATTTGGTAATTATGTGGCTCAATATTCCTATCCAAAGGCTAATAGGGTTAAAATTCACCAATAACTATGAAAACAAGGAAATCATAAAAAAAATCTATTAATGAACTAAATAGTGGGTTATACTATATTTTTTCAAGTATACTATTTCATGTATGCTTTCACATACTAATTTGTATTAGATGATGAGTAAAAATTATAAGTGTTATTATTATCATTTAAATCGTGTTTTGGGATAGGTGGAAGCTATTCATTATAGTTCTACGTTTATATCCCTATGAATAATGAAATTTAAAATTAGGAATGAATTATCTCACTTTCTCAAGTGCATATAATAATTTTTTATAATGAATAATCACATTACACATCCAAAATAGTCCTATTATTATTTAGTGGTGTATTGTTAATTTGGAGTTCCCTAATGAAAATAATCTAATACTTTTGGTTAAATTATGTGTATAAAATTTATATAAGGTGGTGTAACATTCTATATTAGGAATATTCTTTTTTAAGGTTTAATAGGATATTATTCAGGGTACAATAGTTTTGAAGGAGGTCTGGGGGGATTTATATCTAGATTGGGTTGAAGGTTTTCTATAATAGATGATTAATGTTGTTAATCTTGCATCCATCTATTTAATAGTTTATGTGTAGAATCCATGATTCTGATTTATGATGTAGGCAATATTCAGGATCCCTAGTTTAGTTATCTTATTTAGGTTGTATCTTATGGGTTGTTTTGTGGTAAATGAAATTCTCAATGTATGTATTTCTATATCATCTCTAATGTCCCTTTTTTAGAATTAATTTAGTAGACATAATTTTTTATTAATGAATAGACAAGATGCATGATTGATTTATTTTTTTATCTAAAATGAATATTGATAATGTATGGTTTACAAAATTATTTTGTGGAAATAGTTTTGTTTTTAAAAACATTAATATATATATTTTGTAATTGGCACTCAATGCATTTTTTGAAAATAAAAAGTTTTTCGTTGGAATTGTTTCTTTATTGTGAATTCCATTTTAATTTTATTATGTGTTTCCTCAAATGGGATCCTTGGGTGTAAAAAACTAATAACCTAAACGAAGAACATTTCCTTTGGATAATTATTTGACACACATCATGGACGTTATAAAACCCACGGAATATATATCATTAAATTTAATATCTTTGATATCTTATAAAACATGAAATCCCAAGACAAAAATGAACCATAATATAGTATAATATTATAAACAAGCCTTTTAATTGTTGGGTATGAATATTAATAACTAAATAAATATAATTGTAGTTATTTTTTATTAAACATAAAATGAAATTCATTTAAAATAAAAAAAAGCTTTCAGAAAAAAATATTATATTACTAAAAAATGTTTAAGTTGAACATTCCTCCCATAAGTTATAAATAACATTTACCACATTTCTATTCATTTTATGTTTTTTTAAATTCAGCATTTAAAAATTAACATTGATTGAATATATGATGTTCTTTTGAAAAGTTAAATTTTCCATGGATTAGTAAAAAGATGTTGATTTTTATTGGAATTTTCATTTAGGATTAAGTTATTAAATAGTAATATTTTATATTAAAATGGATTATAAATTAAATTAATTAAATAATTTCACAATTTAAATAATATCGTTCATTAGAATAATTTTCATATTGAATTATGATATTAAGACATTATATACTAATGGTAATTTTGCATTAAGAAACATGAATTTACATAAGGTATATGGGTATAAATATAAATTATATTCTCACACATATATGAATTGAATTTTGAAAAATTGATTCCCTAATTTAATCTATATAATTTATATTGTTTGAAATTTCATATTAAGATTTTATAATAATAAATAGTTTAAAAATTACAATTTATTCTTGCAGTATTGGTAAAATTTGATTTACTATGTGTTAAAAATAAAGGATAAGGTTTGTATGAACTTTCAACATGTTTAAACTCTATTTGATATTCTTATGTATATCATATAAAAACTATGTGTCCGTAAATACCCATTTTAGAGTCATTTTTTATTTAAATGTTGGTATAATTGAATCATTTTAAAAATTAAATGTTTAACCTCTCGGCCACTTATAAAGGGACACAATATAACATCATCTATTTACAATTCCAAAGACTTTTTATTATAAAATACCTTCCAATATCCATTCCTTACTCTCATAATAAACCCCTAGGTCTCTATTTTTGATAAAAAAAACTAACTTATAAGGTATTTTGGTACAATCCTATCGATGTGGTTTGAAGAAGAGGTAACATTATTAAACGAGAATTTTAATATTTTCCTTTCATCAAAATAATTAAAATATTATTAAACTATTTCTATAAAATATTACTAGTATCTTTAATATACTATGATGTTATTATTTTAATACAATGACCTACTTCTTTCTCCTCTTTTAGGAAATCGGTAACAAAATTTCTGGACGTCTGTACGGTGACCCACCGTCTCTCGATCAGTTCTAATTAATTTTCTTTAACACCATGTAAAGGATATACATAATGATGTATTTACCATTTTTAGTTGATATATTTTATTTTATGTATTATTATTTTCACAAATACATTCTAATTTTCAACATCGTTTAACATTTGATAACATTGCACATGTGTATGGTATACAACTGGCTCATAGACAAATGTGATTTGTTTCACATTTAATTTTTATATAGAATATGATAAGGATAAATTTTGTGACAATATGTGATATATGAAAAAATTATATATATTATATAATATTAATATAACACTGTCTTTTTAACCCTCTCTTCTAGTGTGTGAATTTTAATATCGCTCGTGCGTATGTACGACCAACCGTCGCCATGAAACTATATAAATCATTCTCCATGTACATATTTAAATAATGTATATAAAACATCATCTAATTAAAAATGGAATCTATACAATTAATATATTTATATAAGTTATTCTAATATATAATATGTCAAGTAATTAGAAATTTTCTGACAAAACATGCATGAAAAATCAAGGAAATTACAAAAGGAAAGAATGAAAACAATGAAATATTATTAAAGAATTAGTGATAACGTGAAATTAGAGGATCAAATATGATATTATAAATATAAATATTTTTATATTATAAATTAATACTATTTTTTAAACAATTATAATGGAGGTAAAATCAGGTTCGATTAAAAGGAATAATGAGGTAAAGCGATTTATCTTCTTTCTTTTATTTTTGGGAGACATATGAAATATTCGCCCCTTGTTTCTTTAGTTGTGTATACATACTAAAACATTTAAATGTTATATCATTAATATCTTTATTTTCATGAAATTTAACATTTCGTTTCATGTTATTTCTTATTGGGTATAACAATTTTATATTTTACAAAATCGATAAGATACTTGGTCCCAATTTTCATTCAGTGAGGAATATTAAAATGATATGCACAAAATTTTTATTATATGAATTAAATATGTTCCCTTGTATATGTAAAATCTTGTTTAACTAATTATTCATGGTATTTTATATTTAAATTTCCATTATTTCAACTTTTCTTGTTTGAATGAAATGTTACTTATTGTAAAGAATTTAATAAATCATTTAATTATATTTTGTTGTATTACTTATTCATTGTCTTTAAAATTAAAGGATTATGTGTCTAATTAATTTAAAAAATATTATGATGTATATACACATTTGTTAAGTTGAATTTATATTGATATTTATAATCAATTCAGTTATGAATTTTTCTTTCAGTATTATGATTTTTTAAGGGTTTATTTCATAGTTTCATTTTTATCATGACTAGTTATTATTCAATTTATATTGGTAATTATAGTATATGTTGATAATAAAACCATTTAATTTATCTTTTAATTTAATTTTTTCAAATTGTTTCACCTAATTATTCCTGTTTCTATTCATTTAGACAAAAAATTGTTTAGAAAACCTTTTTAATAAAATATGAATTTAATAATTTCTTCAGCTGAAAATCCTTTTTATTCAAAAAACAAGTTTTATATAAATGTTTTCCATTTTTTAAATTTTGAAAATTTTATATTATAGAAATTTTTATCCATGGATTACTTTTAATAAAAATTAATTGAATCTTTATTTATTTTCTCCAAACAGAGGAAATTTGTATTTTACTAAAAATGTGGAAGGAATAATTGTTTTAACATATATGAAATGTACAAAATTTCCCATAATCATGACCACTCATTGTTTTAAAGATGTATTTATATGTTTCAATATAAATTTACAAAGAAATTTATTTTCAAAATATTTTGTAAAGTATTAGTTTTAAATATATTCCCTCTGTAAAAATGATATTTCCCTCGGTAGTGTTTATAATGAAATTTTATGGTATTCCTATTTGTCAATGAAAATATCAATTTATATAACTTATAATCTATTGGGGGTTTGTTATATTGATACCACCATTATTAATTATATACAAGTTTTATGATATTTTTTACCAATAAATGTATTAAAATTCAACTTCCTTAATCATTTTTGTAGTAAATTACATTCCCATTAAATATCAACATTCATGTGATCACTGGAAGATAAATTTAACAAAAATATCCACATTGTTTATCATGGATAATTATATTTATTAATACCTATGTAATTTATACATATAGTTTTCTACGTTGAATATTATTTTTTTATTTGTGAAAATATTGTTAAATAATTATACATTACTCAATATAGATATTTGATTACAAGACAAATTGTTCATGAATTCAATAGGTTAATTGATTTAAGAGGAATTATTTGGATAGGTAGGGATTGGTTGAGAACGAAATTTTATATCCCCTAGAAAAATTGACAGTGATATGACTTCAGTGAACACGCTATAAATATTTTTTTTCTACATGTAGTTGTAAACTATCATTTTTAAAGGTATTGACACTATAGTTTTCTCGATTTTTGAGATCATAACAAAGAGTAATTATGTATTATATTAATTAAAAATTATATCATTATAATCCATGATATATTTAAAATTATAATATCTCTGGATTCATTTCATTCAATTTTACTAATAAAATGGAATGAATTTTTAGTTATATAACTTTTTATATTCACTATAACATATCTATTAATGATAGTGAAGTTATTTAAAGGAATTTTTGTTCTATTATTTACAATTCCATTTTAATTAATAAATATATATTTATGGTTTTATTGTTATTTAAATGGAATGTTTGTTCAGTTATTTACCTTTTTATGTTGATTATTTTTTATCATATCATGATATTAAAATTATTTAAATATCATGTTTTTTGTAATTATTATTTCAATACTTGTGAAAATATCACTATTTGTGAATGTCATGTTGTTTAAATTGACTATGTGTTTAATTATTTACCATTCCATGTTGATTATTCATATTGAGACATGATTGTTTCTATATTACAAAACATTTACAATATAAGGCCCCATCATTAAACATTACATAATCCTAAGTTAACTCTTGAGTTCAATGTGAGGATCTTTTTAGGATTAGAGTTTTAGATAATTAGGAAAAAATCATACATAGTAAACTCATTTGTTACTAGCGAACACTTATACTCAATATCCATTTATTTCACCAAAGGAAACCTTTATCAAAGTAATAAATAATTTCATTTCAAGATAAATCTTCAATATTTTCATCATAGCATCTTATTTGTATATACTAATCTAATGACCTATAAAAAACATAAAAAACATGGTATGATAAAAAATCATAGTAAGGGACAAAAATAATATTAATTTTTAGTCCAGTGAATGCATGAAAACCCATTAGTAATATTTTCTTAAAAAATCATGGAAGCAATGAAAAATCACATAGGTTTATTGGGACTTTATAACCATAGCGCTCTTATATTCACTCTTAAATATGTAATGACCATATGGCCAACTTTAATTATAGAATACCCGATTCATTATAGATCTATAATGGATATCACCCTTCGAATAAGATATATCGGGGTCACCCATCCTTCATGAGCTATAACTGGTCTCAACCCTTCTTATAAGATATATCGGGCACACCCGTGAGCTATAATTGGTATGAGAGGAAATTTATTAGAATCATTATAAATTGGATTTAAGAAAATATAGATTATGAAACATTATACAATAAGAATATTTTAAGAAAAGTATTTAAGAACATCCTAATTATTTGTGAAGGAGTATAATATATGGTGTTGGAAAAAAATACATCTTTTTATAGATATTACAGGTATACATGGTTCTAGAAAATAGGTAC